>CM060929.1:10000000-12584852 GCA_030765085.1 Allium cepa
ATTAAATTCAAATTAATAAAATTCCTATTTCAAACATATATATACAAATATATATACACATTTCAAATAGAAAACATTTCAACATTATATTTGATAGTTACTATATTAAAATTTGAAACACAAACCAAATCATAATATATATATATATATTCATATACATTACAATTTGAATATATATTAGCTTTTAAAACTTCCTATTTACAAGATATGTCTGTATGTATATATTATAAATAGAAAATATTTTTGACTAGCTTCTGGAAAATAAGTCTTACCAATTTTAAATTGCCAAAATAAATATTTTCAAATCAAAATATTGGAAAACTTTCAAAAGAATTAATCTTGCCTGTTTATTGTTAAGAAAAATATTAATAGATATTAACAAATTATTTTTATTAATCTTTAAAATAATTTTAACTTGTAAGTTTATAATATAAAATGATCAAATCAATTTAATTATTCACAAAAATTATTAAATCGATATTGCTCAAAATTCCGGGTCGTCACACCAAATCTCGACCTTCTACCGTGGTGTGCCGCCAGGCGTCAATAATGTTAAACCCCTATTCTGAATGCAATGGAAAAGATTTCGGGTCCTAATTCGATCGTATGGAGAAGATACCTTTTTGGACCCAGCTATTATATTAGATTTCGATATAAATTTCAGTGCGTTTATATATCGTAGCTCACACAACAACTCCAAACATTACAAAAATTGAAATTCGATAATAATACAATATTACGGATCCAATGGAACTGGTTTCGTCAAATTCTGAGACTGTGCCTCGGAAGGCTATTTTTAAATATCGATATAAACGATCTATTTTCAAAATTGAACAAATCACCTTTAAATTCAATTTTAACACTTTTACTATCTTCAGTATTATCAATATAAATTTTATAAGCCTTCAAATTATTTTTAACAGTCTTAAAACTGAAGATTCAATAATTTACCCAATTTCAGTTTATTAAGTCCAATAACTTAATTTCTAAATAATAATAATATTTGGATTCAAGTTAAAAATTAACTTTTAAATATCTAAAATCAATTAAATATTCCAATTTCAAACATCCAAAAATTATAGGTCGTCACAATTCAAAACCTGTAAAGTAGAACAGATGCTTATTTTCCTGTTTCCCAGACATGCATAGACATATACATATATTTGTATACATGCAAACATAATTACATTCATGCAACCATTTCTCAGAGCTTTACTTCATAGACATCAAGTTATAAATCAATTTAGAGTTAGTTTACTCACCTATATTTGGTTGAACATTGAACAAGCTTGAGCCTAGAAACTAGGTTTTGATTGATGTTTGAAAACTGGAAATAGAAGATGATCTGATCATTGAACTTTAGAACGGCAACTTGATTTAAAAACTGGAAAATGATTTGATTTGAACTTGCTTCTAGATTTTTGAAATCCTTCAGGTTTGAGTTGAATCTTGATTTGAATTTTGTTTTGTTTCTTTAATTTAAACTGATCTTGTTGCTTCAGGTTCTTTTCTGTTTTGATTTTCTTTTGTTTGCATTAATTCTCTCAGGTTTGAAAAATATGAGCATATAAATTTTTTTGAATGAAAGAAAATGGAAGTAGGAGTATGGTTGTATGTATATATAGCCTTTATTCTTATTTTATCTGTTATTTTTATAAATAAAAAGAAGATGACACTTGTATTTCAAACTAACACTTGTTAAATTTCATATTTAAAAGAGTTATACTTGTTATTGCATGGCATATATCAGTTACAAATGTCAAATTCATGTATTAGTATTTTTATTATATGTATGTATGTATGTATTTTCTATTTTCTTTATGTTTTAAATTTTTTTATATACACAAAGCATGTTCATCTCATGTATAATTTTTGAAAAGATGGTATATAAAATCTTTTATCAAATCTTACTTTAACTAAAGATATTATACTTTTATTTTTATTAAACACATTTCCTTTTATTTATATATTTATATCATCTTAAGAAAATGATTTTAAAACTAATTATACATAAATAAATAAACACACATATATATTATATATTAGAATACAACCTTTTGAAAATTATTGAATTCAAAACATAACTTTCATATCACAATGTGTGCATATATATATATATATATATATATATATATATATATATATATATATATATATATATATATATTAAAATATAGAGTTTTTAAATCCAATTTATTTTTCAAGGTATTTATTTTTGAATTCCAAATCAAATTCTATTTACAATACATATATATATATATATATGTGTGTGTGTGTGTGTGTGTGTGTGTGTGTATAAACAACACATATATTATTTATTTTGGACAAATTCAAATTAATTTACAATTAATTCCAAAAATCTTATTAATTACTAATTTAAATTTGGCTTAAGAACGGGATCGTTACAATCATTATAACGACCTGCCCTCACAATTTGCTGGTAATTTCAGAAAAACACTACAGCAGAATAGAACAAGTACGAAAATACATCCCGGTCTCCAGCTCGTCTCTTGAGCTCGATAGCATGACCCAAAACCTACGATACTCAGTCTGACCCGAGCATTATAATAAAATAACACACGAGTCAGTCTGGAAAACCATTGTTAGAAAACACATTTAATTTGAGTTACTAAAGTTTCAAAATCTTTGAAAATCAAAGGTATCTCGTAAGACCACGCCACACATAAACATGACGGGTTTTTACCTTACGATAACCAAAACATTTCATATCAAATCCTATGATATTGTAATAGTGCCTTGATACAAATACTTATTCAAATAGCTAAAATTGTTACATTAATTAAATTACAGCGTAGTAGGCTCTATAATCAAAACCGTAAAGGCATGTAATGGAGAATGGTTTCCATATGAATGACAAGGCACTGGGGTACCACTAGTCAAAGTACACATCTAGAAACAACATACCGAGGACCACATTGGGATCCCCTGCAATGCAAGACCGGGCCATCCCTAACCTGGATAAACCGAATAAGCTATCGCCCCGAATGTTCCCACCCTCTCACGAGCTCCTTCCATATACCATAGTAGTAATAATATCTGAGGTTATCTAGAAAGGTGATAAACATACCTAATTGGGTGCAACCTACTTAGTCTTGCTGCATCCCCCCTAATTTTCTGTCATTCTCGATTGATGAGGCTTGAGGCTAAGGTTACCGTTTTAAGGAATTTTCACTTAGAATGCTCATTGTCCTAAAATGACAATGTTCTGATAGCATTCATCCATACAAGTCTATTCCGGGTCTTAACGCAACCGAAGGCACTAATCCTACTACATCCATTTTGGAGAAAACCTCAGGATTAGCCCTTAAACTTCAATGCTCCATCTTCGACTCTATGCTCTTGTTTTACTTTCGAAAACATAGCATCGAAGTTGTTTTCGAATAATTTATCCTATCCCAGTCTCTTCGAAACAATGTTCGATATTTTCTGGCAAACTCAACCCCGGTTCTTTAGGATATAAATAGATGAAATAAGCTTGAGATCACCTCCTAACCGTTAGTCGATGGATTTCCTTATTAATGTCCTAGAAGAATGAAACGAGTTTATACGTATAGTATAGCACCTTAATCGGTAATTGTACCATATAATCCCGGTGTTTCTCTAGATATTACCAAATTTATATTTTGGGTCCAAACTTGATAGCGGGTTATTTAACTATCAAATAAAACAATCGTTCCACCAAACATTCCATTTTCCACCGAATAACTCAAAATCTCTTTTTAAATTAATTTAATAAATTAAATTTCTTTATCCAAAAATGTGCTTATCTTATCGAATTAAGTATATCCACAAATTATCCCTTTCAAAAAAATATTTGAAAACCCTTTTAAAATTATATAGAAAATACCACTACAGTATCAAAACCAAGGATTCACATCTAAATGGTTACATCCCTATCCTAGAGAAATCCAAAACTTAACTGCAGGCACTCACTGCCTCCGATTATGCCATGCGAATATACCATTACTCCCTTAAACTTAATTTAAAATTTTTTCTCAAGATAATGATTATCAGTTCTAAAGTAAATTTTCAAGTTTAATCTAGGCAAATATACCTAGATAAAGTTATTATACAAAGCCATATTAATAATCAATGATTTATCTTTTTAAAACAAAAATGCTAAGTAGTTCTTAGATAATAGTAAATCTTAACAATAATTATAAAGTAACTAACTAATTATTAAATATGTTTTAAACAATTCAAAACAATTAAATAACTAGTTTCTAGAATATTTTTAACAATTTTAAACATACTTAGTTAATAATTAAAAATCCTCTTTTAAAAACAAGCCCAGTTTCTCGATTCTAATTTCACTTCGTAAATTTTGGAAATCTCCAGTATAACCAATTTTATACTTATTTCCAATTTCACTTTTATCCCTCCAATTTATTAAAATATTGATTTATAGACCTCCTTTTTATTTAAACAAGTGTCACTTAAGAATTTATTATTTAAAATCATTTATATACTTTATTCCAAAATCCTTATTTATAATATCCCAAAATAGTTAAGTACAAATTTCAAAACCATTATTTTAACAAATCGATTATCCCAAATTTGTAGATAAACGTTTTATTTCAAAAATCCCTTTAAAATTCTTCTCCAATTCAAAACATATATAAATGGTATTTAAAAATACCAAAATCTAGGCCAAAGCATACCATAGCATCTAGTCGATCCAAATCACATGATAATCTATCACACAATTATTCAACAAACATATATCACTACATATGAAATTAAATTCAACATTTTTGAGGAATCCAATTGGATCCCTCCAACCTATTTCCTTGCATCCACATATGTTAATACAACAATAAAAATACCAATTTCCTTGCATCCATGGATTCAATAATAATTTATAAATTGAACCAATCAATCATTAACTAATTTCAACTATATAAAATTAAAGCCAACAGTCCAAAATTGAGTGAGATTAACTCACCTTAAGTTTTTAATTTGTCAACGTTCAAATTTTAAATTAAATCAAACACGTTCGATTTATCCTAAAATTTTAACTTGCTCCAAACGCTTCCAAATCTATTTCATAGTGTAGTGCTCATCGCCACAATGTCATCGCCGCTTGTTTCATCCAATTTCGACCTTGTATGACAAAGATACAGATTTATAAAGATTGAAATTTAATTATATAAATAAATTTTTTTTTTTTTTTATTACCCTAGCAAATCACGGCCGTACGATTCAAATCGCAAATCATGTCCACCAATTTTCTTCCCCCTCTTCCCCAATCGAACTACTCGTTCCAGTAACAAACGAACCCAACGCCGCATCGTATAAACCATCCCTGCGACCTTCACGACCCCCTTGAGCACTATCGACAACTGCCATTTTAAAACCTTTCCTTTACCTTCGCTTGAAGCCCTATGACGCTCGGCATCCTCCTCATCTCGAGATCCGTGCATGAATGTTGCACGAACGCAACCCATTTCTGGCCTCCTCGCTCCATCATGGATGATCGTAGCCATTGATCTGGCCGAGCTCGACGAGCTCTTCGCTTTATAGTTGGAAGATTTCGACAATACTGCGACGAGCTCTTCGTCTTTATAGTTGGAAGATTTTGACGATACTGCTTGGAGGAGGAGTAAATCGAGGGGAAAAGATATAATTTTTCGGCCATTAATATTTGAATGGCGGCCAAGCAAAGGAATTAGGGTTTACTGTTTACAAGCATATATACAGACGTATAAACATTAATTTAATATTATTTTTCACAATTTACATGATTTTTCGAACAAACTCCAAACTAGATGTGCCATCTAGTATTTATAATGTTTTACCCCTATTACGAACACAATGAAACATGTGTCGAGGCCTAATTCAATCATATGTGGAAGATAGCTTTTTGAATTGAATTAAAATATTAAATTTTCGATAAATATTTCAATGTGTTTCTGTCCCATACGACCAAACGGTATGTCCAAACGCTACGAGATTTTAAATCCAATAATAATAATCTATTTTGGACCCATCGGAATGTGTTTCGCCAAATTCTGAGACTGTGCCCCGGAAGGCTAATTTAGCGCGTCGATTAAATCGAGCGATTTTCAAAATTGACAAAATTGCTTGAAATTGAAATTTTTAAAACTTACCAACTCAATTATGATTCAAATAGAATTTATATTCATATCAGAAATCATTTCGAATCGTATTAAATCAGATTTCAATTATTTACACTATTACTATATATTAATTTCACTATTAAATTAATATATAAATTTATAACTTTAAATTTGTCGACTTTTGATTCCATCCAATACCTATTACCATCATTCAAATTTGAGTTTTAAATTAACTTAGAAATCGTTTCCATTTCCATTTAACTCCAGATTCCCATATATACCCAATTTCAAATATTAAATTACCATTTATTGTATTTGTTAATCGCTATATTTGAAAATTTAAACTATTCCACTGATTCAACCAAAATCTTCATATTCAAAATCAATTTATAATTCAAGTTCAACATTTAAAAATGAATTAAATGTTCAAAAACAAACGACCAAAACACCAAGTCGTACAAGGCATATATCTTTCATAGAAGCTTATTTTGTAATGTTGAAAGAAATAAATGAACTCCTTGAATCCAATTCCAGTTCTGAATTTACTGGCATCCAAATTGCCGTAACTGTCGACAATTGTATTCGACTTAATTCTTATATTAATGCTTGAATATTTAAGGAGAGAGAGGGTGAATTCAGCCAGTAAAATGGAAGGGATAGTGGCTCCAAAATGTTGGGAAAGAGTGGGTGTTGACTCCTAGGCTAAGCGACTTAGCGACCCAAGGAGGCAAGCGACTCAAGGCAATAGCGTAGCAACTAAAACTAAGCCCAGCATTGCGACTTAGCGACTTAAAGACAAAAGCGACCTACGAGTTAACAAGGCAAAGGAACTAGGGACTTAACACATGAGGCGGGCCGAGCGACTTAACTCTTGAAGTGAAGCAACGACTTAAGGAGGTCAGTGACTCAATGGGTAAGCGACTTAAGGAGAGCAGCGGCTTAACTGGTAAATGACTCACCAAGTTATCAACCTTACGACTTAAGAGGTCCATGACCTAGCGAGTTAAACGGTGGCACGACCTAGAGACTTAAGGGTTTGACAACCTAAGGAATTAAAGCTTTCACGGCCTACGATGAGTCGTTCACGACCTTGTACTTGATGATTGAACTATGCTGCCTTCTATAAGTCGCGAATACCCATCAGGTAGTACAAAGGGCCGTGTGTGAACCAGCAAAGTCGTAACTACTCAACCCTTAACCCGGTGGCGACCTACGGCCCATCCTAAGTCATAACCCGCGACTGACGACTTACTTTATGTCACAAACGACTTAAGGTCAGTAAAGGACTCTCTATAAATACGGCATGTGCTCCAACATTAAGGGGATCTTTCCGATCATTTTCTTCAAAGCATTGAGACTCTGCCATCTTCAAGCCGAGCCTTACTCCAACATTCAAAACTCACAAGAAGCTTCAGTCAACTTCAAGCAGGGATTCAACATATTCAACCATGAATTCGGAGAATTCTTTTGCATTGAATTTTTTCTAGCTACTTGTCTTTTGAAGTGAATTGTAATTGAAGGAAATTGTAAAGGATTGTAATCATATAAGCAAAAAGGAAGGATTGAAGTGGACGTAGGCTCGATTATAAGCCGAACCACTATGAACTCTGTGTCTCTTACTGCTTTTTCAATGAATTCCTGCTTTTTCTGTTTCCCATGTTAACGGGTGGTGCTTTCAGTCAATCTCTATTTGCATCGGGGTGTTAGCGTCAGACTTTTTACGTTAACATTTTTTGGTTCTTTCACTAAGAACCCAACTCAGCCTATTTTCATCATTGCTTCACAAAAGTTTGTGGAAAGGATCTCTCTAAGAGCCAGGAGTTTATCAGAAATAATGGCCCCAGGAAGAAAGCGCAAATCTGTCAGATCTGATGATGTTCGCGAGACCACTGCCACTTCTCCTCCTTTAAGTCAAACAACTCCGACTGTCGAAGTTACACGAGCAGAGCTAGATGCCGTGGTATCTGGGCTACATCGACAAATGGAAGCTTAGAATAACCTAATGATGGAAAGGTTGAACGCTTTATTTGAGGAAAACCGTCAGCCGGTGACTAAGGAGGGAAACCTTCCTGATGAAGTGCAAAATGTGGAAGGAAGAAATATCCCTCAAAGGCCAGCTGACCCGGTGGAAAGGACACCTCCCCAAGCCGAAGGATCGGGACATCAACCAACCCTCCACGAACGATTGTCAAGACAAAATTCGGAGAGAATGGCTGATATTTGTCCCGCTGAGCCTCAAAATGATGAAGAGTATTTCTCAGGCATGGTTCGCCGGATTATGATGGAAATTATGCAGAGAGTCGAAGATGAGAAAGAGTGGAGTTTCGCTCCGAGCAAAACACCATTCACTGAAAAGATCTTGAAAGCAGAATTCCCAAGGAAGTTTGTCCCACCAACTATTCTAGCTTACAAGGGAACGAGCGATCCTAATGAGTTTCTGTATAAGTATGATTGGCACATGACGGGTGCCAAAGCCTCTGTTGAAGTCAAATGCCGGTATTTTCCGGTATACCTGGAAGGAGTCGCTCTACTGTGGTTCACAAAGTTGTCGGTCTGGTCGATAGACCAATATTCTGATTTAACTCGGAAATTCAAGGAACAGTTTCGATTGTATGCGTCGAAGGCAAAGGATATAATGTCACTCTCTAGCCTCGAGCAAAATCCTGGAGAATCTATCAGGTCATTCTTGAATCGCTTTAACATAGCTTTGAGGTGGATAATGCAGAGCCGCGCATGATTCTGACATACTTGATGAGGGCGATTGATAAATCAAGTTAATTTGGAAAGTGGTTGAAAATGAAAGAACCAAATTCGCTCGACAAGTTTTATAAGAAAGCCGATGAATTCATGCGCTTGGAAAGCCTTCAAGCACCGGCTAAGATGGTATCGACAGGGTCGGAAGTGGTGATGTTGTTCCGAATAAGAAGGAATCTGGCAATCAGAAGAGGGGGAACGATGGCCAGAAGAAGCAAGGAGATGCAAAGAAAGGTCGTCCCTTCAACTTCACCCGTCTAACTGATACCCCGGAGAACATCTACTTTGCAAACAAAGACACGGTTGAATTCCCCGCACCAGCTAAGCAAAGAGTTAATAGGAAAGCTGAGAAGAATGGAAGGTTTTGCTGGTTCCATAACCAACTCGGGCATGATACTAATGAGTGCCATCACTTGAAGGAGGTAATTGAGGAACTATTGAAGGAAAACAAGCTCCAGCAATATGTAAAATGGAACAAGAATGGCCCGACTTCGTCAACTCAAGGAAAACAAGTTCCTGTTCATCGTCCTAGCTCAAAAGAAAAGCCGGCAGCTCATGAATCAGAGAGGCCTGTTATAAATGTGGTTACAGTGGGCCCTCACCCAACTGGCAGGAGTTGGGGTGAGATGGAAAGATACACCCGTGCTTTGAAGTATGCACCGGCAGATGAAAGTGTTTTTGTGTTAGAAGATGCTGCACCTCTGAAGCAGCAGAAAACTTCTAATGATGACATTATATTCAGTGCTAGGGATTCGATGGGTGTTGAAGCTCCTACCATTGATCCTTTGGTCATCTCCGCTGGCATTGGGCCAGCTATTGTGAAAAAAGTTTTGGTTGATTGTGGAGCTTCGTGCAACATTCTCTTCAAGAAGACTTTTGATCAGATGAAGATTCCAATGGCTGGTGTTCAAGCTTCATCACTAAAGATTGCTAGTTTTACTGGGGAGCCGAAACAGCCAATCGGGACTATTGATTTGTTTGTGGAGCTTGGAGAGGGGCAGAGAAAGGTGGCTCGAAAACGGACCTTTGTTATTGTTGATGAGTTTTCTGCCTACAATGCCTTCCTAGGCCGACCAACTCTGGCAGCATTTAAAGCAATTCTTGCCCCATGGTGACTGACCATAAAATTCCCCACAGATAATGGAGTCGGTGTGGTGAAAGGGGATCAGAATGTTGGATGGGAATGTTATCTTACAGAGTTGCGCGAAGTAAGGAAGAGAGATATGGAAAAAGATGCGGCAGCCCCAGTCCGCATCAAAGAATCAACCTTGTAGCAATTACAGGGTGGACCCTGCACAGGCGAACATAGTGATGCACGAAGAGAGATGGATCCCAGAAAATCCTGTGTAGGGGAGAATATAGTGGTACCAGTTGAAGTGACAGTGCCGGTACCTGTTGACCCTAAAGACCCGAACAAAGTGTTGAACGTGGGTTTGCAGCTTAATGCAACGGTTCAAAATGTTTTGATATCATTTTTGAAAGCAAATCTGGATGTATTCGCTTGGACTCATGCTGATATGTGTGGACTATCTCCAGAAATTGCAGTGCATACCTTGAATATTGATCCAAAGTTTACACCGGTAAAGCAGAAAAGAAGAACTCAGGGTCCCGAAAGGTCAGCAGCATTGAAAGAAGAGGTTGATCGGCTCATGGAGAATGGTTTTATCAAGGAATCTACTTATCCGAATCGGGTCTCAAATCCTGTACTGGTTAAAAAAGCTAATGGGAAATGGGGAGTGTGCATTGACTTTTCAGATCTAAATAAAGTCTGCCCCAAAGAATGCTTCCCGTTACCCAGGATCGACCAGTTGGTGGATGGAACGGCAGGGCATGAATTGCTATCTTTTATGGATGCCTACTCCGGATATAACCAGATCATGATGCATGAGCCAGACCAGGAGGACATATGCTTTATCACCGATGTTGGTCTCTACCGCTACAGAGTCATGCCTTTCGGACTTAAGAATGCGGGGGCAACTTACCAAAGACTTGTTAATGCCATGTTTAAACCACAGATTGGCAAGACTATGGAAGTTTATGGCAATGATATGCTGGTAAAATCAAAGAAAGCAATGGATCACATGGATCACTTGGCAGAGATGTCCTCAATCCTCCGAAAGTATGGTATGAAGCTGAATCCTTTGAAGTGTTCATTTGGGGTAGAATCTGGAAAGTTTTTGGGTTTCATTGTGAGTGCAAGGGGCATTGAAGCTAATCCTGCTCAGATAACTGCCTTAAGAGAAGTCAAAGCTCCCAGAACAAAGAAGGAACTGCAAAGTCTCAATGGAAAAATTGCAGCCTTGATTCGGTTCATTTCAAGAGCTACTGATAAATGCATTCCATTCTTTGATGCTCTAAAGAAGGGAAGAAAAAACTTTGATTGGACTCTGGAATGCCAGAAAGCTTTCGATGAGCTGATTCGTCATATGGAAACGCCTTCTATACTTTCTAAGCCTGACAATGGTGAAAACCTTTTTTTATATTTGGCAATCTCGTCTCATGCCCTCAGTGCAGCTTTGGTACGGGAGGATGCGAAAATTCAACGCCCGGTCTACTACATCAGCAAGAGATTCACTGGGGCAGAATTGAACTATTCAAAATTGGATAAGCTCGCCTATTGTCTACTGATTGCATCAAGAAAATTGAGGCCATATTTCCAAGCTCATCCCATCAAAGTCCTCACCGATCAGCCCTTGAAGCAAGTTCTCTTTCGTCATGAGACTTCGGGTCGTCTTTTGAAGTGGAATATTAAGCTCAGTCGATATGACATCACTTATCATCCCCAGAGAGCAATCAATGGACAAGATTTGGCAGACTTCATCGCAGAATGTACAGACAAAGGTGATAGTGAGGAGGCAGTAACCGATAATTCCCCACTTCTATGGAAATTGTATGTTGATGGTGCAAGAAACGATTGCTGTTCCGGGGCTGGGGTTTTGCTTGAAACCCCTGAAGGACGGTCACTATTTTATGCTTTAAGATTGGAATTCCCTTCGACAAACAATGAAGCAGAGTATGAAGCTCTTATTTCCGGTTTAAGAATTGCTAAAGAACTGAACATCAGGGCATTGCAGATCTTCAGTGATTCACAGCTTATCGTGTGTCAAGTCAAGAAAGATTTTCAAGCCAAAGGGGGGAATCTACCCACATATTTGTCCAAGGCTTGGGAGCTTCTTGATGATCTCGACCATTACACAATAAGCCATATCCCCCGGGAAGAGAATATGAAGGCAGATTCTCTCGCGAAGTATGCAAGCACTGGTGAAGCTCAATTATTGGGACTAGTTCCTGTAGAAGTCCTTTCAACTCCAAGCATTGATGAAATGGATATAGACTGGATCATGACCATATCTCAAGAACAGGAATCATGGATGACTCCGATAAAGGATTATCTGCTCAACGGATCTGCGCCAGAGAGTTCAAAAGGACGTTAGAAACTGTTAAGAAAGGCTTCAAGGTATATAATTCAAGATGGCCGATTATTCCGACGAGGATTTTTAATGTATTACTCCGATGTGTGACTGAAGAAGAAGCTAAGACAATTCTAGCTGAGGTACATGGAGGGGAATGTGGAGATCATACAGGTAGTCAAACTTTAGCAAAGAAAATTCTCCGTTATGGATACTTTTGGCCGAATATCAACCGAGATGCTGCAGACTACTCCCGAAAGTGCGACAAATGCCAGAGATTTGCTAAAATCCCAAGAGCAGCTTCCACTGAGGTAACACAGATGGTCAGTCCGTGGCCATTTGCTATTTGGGGAATGGATCTCATCGGGCCTCTGCCAACTGCGAAATCCGGAATCAGATATGTTATTGTTGTTGTGGATTATTTTACTTAATGGGCTGAATCTGAACCCTTAGCTACTATTACCTCTAAGAAAATGATAAACTTTGTAACTAAGAATATCATTTGCAGGTATGGAGTACCTCAAAAGATAATCACAGACAATGGAACCCAATTTAAAAGTGAAGAGTTCCAAGATTTTTGCAAAAATTCAAGATCCAGAAAAGTTTCTTAGCAGTGGCTCATCCGCAGGCAAACGGGCAAGTGGAAGCAGTAAACAAAATTATCAAATCAACCATCAAAAAACAGCTGGAAAAAGCAAAAGGTGGTTGGGTCGATAAACTTCCGCTAGCACTATGGGCATATAGAACTACACATAAAACTGCGACGCGCCACACTCCATTTTCATTGGCATATGGATCAGAGGCAATGATTCCGGTAGAAATAGAGGTCCCTTCACATAGAAGAATCCATTTCAATCAAGACGAAAATGAAAAGCTGCAACTTGAAGCCCTTGACTTCCCTGATGAGAAAAGGGAAGAAGCTTAGCTTAGAACTGCAGCTCACCAGCAAAGAATAGCCAGGCACTTCAATTCCAAAGTTCGCCGGTGCAGCTTTGAAATGGGGGATCTAATCTTAAAAAGAATTATGACACCTACAGGCGTGCATGGACCAAACTGGGAAGGACCGTATGTTATAGGCCAAAAACCTCTTGATGGCACATTCAAACTTGTAACTGTCGAAGGAGACCCAATTCCAAGAGCTTGGAACAGTAATCATTTGCGCCCATATTTTACTTAAAGGCTTTAATGAAATATTGTAAAAGAATGATGAATGTATGATTCTTGTATTGAAAGCCGTTGTAAAGTCAGTGCAAGTGAATAATAAGAACTATAAAGTGGATGTAGGCCCAGTTCTTGGTCGAACGACTATAAATCTTGTGTTCTTTACTATTATAGACCGCTTTGCCTTATTTCGATATATAAAATGCGTCAATTATATTACTAAAAGGTCGATTTAATAATGCAGGCCATAAAAACAAAGCTTACCCATCACAAGACCAAGCAATCCTCGACATCACCCAACAAGCAAACGCTAAGCCGTTCAAAATTTCCATACTCAAATCCTACGAAAGAATTGCTTCGAACAAAAGTTAGCGATTCGGGTGGAAGTGGGCCATTGCTAACTAACTGTGAATGTTTGTACAAATGAGCATCCAGTTAAATAGCCTGTGTCTACCACCACCAACTCGCTTGACTATGAAATATATTTCTTTGGATAAGGGAAGTTATTGGCAACTAAAAGGGAATGGTATTTGAAAAAGATAACGGGGATCGCTGATATGAATAGATGGCAAAGAAACATGGGCGAGCAAGCATCTTCGGAGACAAAGGAACCTACGAGTTAGCGACTTAAAGACAAAAGAAAAAAGCGACCTACATTGCGACTTAGCGACTTAAAGACAAAAACGACCTACGAGTTAACAGGGCAAAGGAACTAGCGACTTAACACATGAGGCGGGCCGAGCGACTTAACTCCTGAAGTGAAGCAACGACTTAAGGAGGTCAGCGACTCAATGGGTAAGTGACTTAAGGAGAGCAGCGGCTTAACTGGCAAATGACTCACCGAGTTATCGACCATACGACTTAAGAGGTCCATGACCTAGCGGTTAAACGGTGGCACGACCTAGCGACTTAAGGGTTTGACAACCTAAGGAATTAAAGCTTTCACAGCCTACGATGAGTCGTTCACGACCTTATACTTGGTGATTGAACTATGCCGCCTTCTATAAGTCGCGAATACCCATCAGATAGTACAAAGGGTCATGTATGAACCAGCAAAGTCGTAACTACTCACCACTTAACCTGGTGGCGACCTACGGCCCATCCTAAGTCATAACCCGCGACTTGTGACTTACATTAAGTCACAAACGACTTAAGGTCAGCATAGGACTCTCTATAAATACGGCATGTGCTCCAACATTAAGGGGATCTTTCCGATCATTTTCTTCAAAGCATTGAGACTCTGCCATCTTCAAGCCGAGCCTTACTCCAACATTCGAAACTCACAAGAAGCTTCAGTCAACTTCAAGCAGGGATTCAACATATTCAACCATGAATTCGGAGAATTCTCTTGCATCGAATTTTTTCTAGCTACTTGTCTTTTGAAGTGAATTGTAATTGAAGGAAATTGTAAAGGATTGTAATCATATAAGCAATAAAGAAGGATTGAAGTGGACGTAGGCTTGATTATAAGCCGAACCACTATAAACTCTGTGTCTCTTACTGCTTTTTCAGTGAATTCCTGCTTTTTCTGTTTCCCGTGTTAACGGGTGGTGCTTTCATCAATCTCTATTTGCATCAGGGTGTTAGCGTCAGACTATTTACGTTAACAGTGGGTTAGAGACGATTAAATAAGGAGATCTCAAGGAGTAGAAGAAAGATCTAGATTCTTATTTTCTAACACCAATTCTTCTTTCTTTTAACTCAAACCCCAACTTATCTAAGCCATCAGAATGGCTGCCCTAATCATTTACGTTCCAGTCGAAAATCAGAAGCCCCATATGGGCCTCTAATCCACTTCAAGCCTGAGCAATATTTATTACATTTAAATCTAATTTAAATGCGTATCAATATCGAATATCGATTAGTATTTATATATTTATTATATGCACACTATTTAATATTGTTCAATACACATCAAACAAAATTTTATAACTAATATTATATAAATATTAATTTAACTAATTTATAATAATTGCAAATTAATTAAATCTAGTGGTAATAGGGGTATTCAACACTTCAGTTGTTTGACTTTTAGGTGTAAATTCGGCCAGCGTTTAATATCGAACCATTCGAATATTAGCATTCACATGTCACTTAGTAGGTGATGTGACATTGTGGCTAAAGTTATCGCTTACTTGGCGTTGGTAAATCTAATTCTACTTTATTAAGCGTTACCTAGTTGTGAAAATTATGTACACCAATTCTCTTTGTCAAAAATATATCACTTTGGACTTATGGAATTTGGTAATAACCAAAATTCCAATATTGTACATATTCAACTCTATAGTCAAAGCACAAATTCCTTGGTTCAACAATAACAACGATTATTAACTGTACTACTCTAGCTAGTAACTTTAACTTTGAGTTAACTTCAATTGAGCGTGATACTAACCTCATATAACTAATGAGATGAATCCCTTCTTCAATAGTGTTTCACTTCCAATGCTTTCACTCAGCCCAACTATAGTCATTTGATGGACATCATGCCAGATTTAATTCTAATCAAAGCAGAGCTTCCGTATTGAAGATCAACATTATTCTCAAATCAAGAGAACTATGAAATTTTGTAACATTGACATTTTTAGTTTGACCTTAGTTTTACTAACTAACTGTAAACTATCGAGTGTCATTCCATGGTCGTCCAATAACTATCAGTACATAACTTCCTGGTCCCCTCTATAGTCATGAGTAATGCACTACCCAACATTTGAAGAGCATTCTGTACTCTTATCTCAACTGATGCATCGATATCCAGTCTCGATGCATCTTAACTAGGAATATTTAAAACGATATGTTTATTTTATTATGATAAATAACTAATGGTTACAACATTGTAACTACTATCACAAAACATACCATTTTTGGATTTTCTATTAGATATTCTTTTAATTAAATTAATTAATATAACATATTATATCGAGTACATAATAGAAAGAAAACACCTTTTATTTCGAATGGGATTGGTTATGTTGTAACATTACGATTTTGTCGGGATCCGAAGGTCGGCATTCTTATGTCCACTGTATCAAATGCCTCATAATCGAATGCCGGAAA
The DNA here is from genome assembly GCA_030765085.1 of Allium cepa. Lineage (NCBI taxonomy): Eukaryota > Viridiplantae > Streptophyta > Magnoliopsida > Asparagales > Amaryllidaceae > Allium > Allium cepa. The sequence continues at coordinate 10,016,481 of CM060929.1, forward strand.
ACCAAACTGTTAGGGTTAAAAAGAAGAGGTAGAAGAAAAAGACAGAAGAAGAACGAAAACATAACAGAAACAATATCAGAATCTCACATGTCGCAGCGGAACAACATATAATAGATAAATGAATAATCTTTAAAACAAAGAATTATCTCAGTTATTACATTACATCACATCAGAGTGTACAACAACAATATACAACACAATACAAGAATGGATAGCTATACAACATGTCCCTACAAGTGAATTATACAGCGGAAGGATAATATCATATGCAAGTAATACGTCTCGCCATCCTGCTCGCCACCATAAGTGAATGGCAGGTTCTACAACTAAAACCGTACAAGGGTCGTATTGTTTTATTTGGATTTCCAACAAATGGTCAGGCTAAGGAACTTCCTACTGCCACATGGGATCGCCTCTGGCGGGACATCCTGAGAACTTAACCAGCTCTCTGCCAACACAAGGCCGGGTTACCTCTGTAATTAGGTAACTACTACACGAATATGCCTCCCCCGGTCCTTTGGGACCTTTATCCGAGGGCCCTCTATCACCAAGCAACAACCACACAGAAAAATGAGATTGGAGCAACCACATAGGTTAAGCATCAGGGCTCCACACCTGACACCACCCTTTTACAGAAGGGAATGACCTACCCTAAAGGGAGCGACCCTCATAACCTTGCCGCATATTCCTGTTTTGACCATTTCCAGGGTGTGAGGTCTGACGAAGTCTCGTCTACAAAGCAAAGCTTTTAACACAGCATGCCACACTACCAAATTGGGAATATATCGCTGATAACCTTCAACTACAAAACCTCTAAGGGTGTTAAGCTAAGAGAATAAATTCTCCGCCACCAACGGAAATATATTTGAAAGAAATCTGCTTTATATCTTAAAATGTAATGTCAGACATGTAACCATACAAGTCTGTTCCGGGCTCGAACAGAACCGAAGGCACTTCAAAAGAAGCCCTTGCAATCCGGGTATTTACAATCCCGATCGAATTTCCCATCACAAAGAAAATCTCCATACCGTAGCTAACGATGCAGAGACAATCGATAGGTCATCCTATCATTTTCACAAATACCCGTTCTTCACCACCGGTCTTCAATGCTATCCATTATGTCGTTTCACTATTCGGAATGGGTACTCCGAATAACGAGCGCAATAATTTAAAAATAAGTGTAGCATTCAATTCCAACCAATTCACAACAAATAGCCATTTTAGGGTCAATATTGATAGTCGGTTATTTACTATCAATCAATATTCACAACATCACCCGATTTCAAATAATTTCCCAAATTATTTATTTTCCAAAAATATCTTTACAAGATATATATTTCACACTTCAACCATTTGAAAACAAATTCCAAATTATTTTTCACCTTTACAACTTCCATTTCAAAATGGTTCATTTAAACCAATCAAATAAATCCTTACCGATTTATTAAATTCACGTTCCGAATCAGTAAATTTATTTCCACACTTTTAAAAATAAATCAATGTTCATTTTCAAAATAAATTTCCATTGTGAATTTACATTTCTAAATATTCTATGAATATACGATTTCCAAATTGATTTCTAATATTCATTTTCAATTTATCTTTAAAAGATAAAATCTCAAACATTCACTTCATATTGAAAAAACATTTCCATACTTATTTAATAATAAGTAATTCACCAATCTATTTATTTTCAACATTTTGAAAATATTCAATATACTTAAATCCAAATTAAGTATATATTTTATTCTTTAAGAAAAACGTTCACTTAAACAAATTTACTTGGGTCAAAACGAATGTTGAGTTAAACATCGTTACGACAACCCAAAATCACTAGTATAGGGATTCGAACTTAAAATAGGTATATAAATCCCAATACTATATAAACATTTCTTTCGAAAATCATTTACTATAACAACAGTGTTATAGTCCACCATTTCCTTCTATTCCTCGAAACATCTATTTCAACAATAAATGTTGAAATCTATGGTTTGATACTTAATACATTTTAAAACGTTTTTGAATCATTTTAATTTCTATTTAAAATATCACTTTTCCAAAATATTTCTTTAATATATTATTCAACGTCCAAAATCGTGAATATACTTCATTTACCAAATTTATCATTTCTACATATTTTATTTAAAGGATTATCCACTGTCCAAATCGTGGATATATTTCCTTTAATAAGTTATAATAATTAAACTTATCAAAATAAGTCGATTTCGAATTTATAAAACAACGTTTATAAATTCCATTTATATTTTATAACAACTTCAACTTATAAAATCACTTTATTAACAAATTCTATCCATATTCCTTTTACACGCCAAAATCTAGCTTATAAGTTAATTACTTATAAATCTTTTATTTTACAAAATCTATTCATTTTATACCTTACAATTTATAAATCTATAGATTTCATCCACTTATGAAATCCATTTATATTTATTTTTAACACTTATAAAAACTCGTTTTATAACTCTGATATTTTAAGTTTATAAATATCAATTTTATAAATCTTTTATATAAATCATTTATAATAACTCAAAATTCCCAATTTAAACCATTTTTATAAATTAATCAATTAAAAATCACATTTCGGTTATATTTAACAAAAATCATAATTTTTATAACATAAAAATTTCAACGTTTATTTATTTAAAATGAATCAATTTCAAAATTAAATTTTATTATGAATTCTCAACTTAATTTTCAAAAATCAAAATTTATTTATTTTCGGCGTCTAACGATACCAAAAATATATTCGGCTAAAATTTAGCCTTTAACGATTTCAGTCACAAAGATAACCACGCGGATTATAGATAAACACACAACATTGAAACCAATTCAATCATTTGAGGAATACAGTTGGATCCCTCCAACCTGTTTCCCTGCATCCAAAGATGTTAGCACAATACCTGTTAACTCCATTTTTTCAGCAAGGCCATGATATCAAAAATCGACCGAAAAGCCAATGATAATTCGTCTCGATTCTGTTGAATGGTTTTTCAGATAAGATCCACGACGGAGGGGGGTCCAGGGGGGTGCCAACCTCCCAAGGTGGGGTGCGGGGGCAACGCCACCGCTACGGTGATCGACCTGCCGGGTCAGGTCGCAGGAGTCCAGGGGGCAGCGCCCCCGGCGGGGTGCGGGGCAGCGCCCCGTGCAAAACGGTATACGACCTAAAGCGTCAACAAGTTAACGGGTTAGAAGACCTTGCGACCTAAGAAGACCTCGCGACCTAAGCTGGACCAAAGATCAGCGACCTAACGAGTTAACCTATCAGCGACTTAAGGCATAAAGCGGCTCAACCGAGTTAACGAGTTAACAGAAGAAGCGGGCTAAGGACTTAAGTAGTCCACGACTTAAGGAGTGCCACGACCTAACGACTTAAGGAGTGCCACGACTCAGCGACTTAAGTGTTGGACGACTTAACAGCTTAAAAGGTTGGACGACTTAACGAGTTAAAGGTTGGACGACTTAACGGCTGAAGGGCTTCACGACTTAGAGAGTTAAAGTGGCAGCGACTTAAAACTTTCACGACCTACTATAAGTCGTTCACGGCCTTGTACTTAGAGATTTAACTATGCCGCTTTCCATAAGTTGCTAATACCTATCAGTTAGTACAAATGGACATGTGCGAACCAGCTAGGTCGTGACTCCTAACACCTTAACCCGTTAACGACCTACGACCTATCTTAGGTCGTAACCCACAACTTACGACTTACTTTAAGTCGTAAACGACTTAAGGCCTATTCAGAATTCCCTATAAATACGCCTAGGCTCCAAACATTAGGGGCCTTTTGGCTCATTCTTCGAAGCATCGATACTCTGTCATTCTCTCGACTCAAACAGCACTACAAGCACTCCAAACGCCAAAGATGCTACAACAAACTTCAAGAGAAGATTTGGATCATTCAACATGAACTCAAAAGATTCTTCTACATCAAATTTTGAGCTACTAGTCAAAAGTGTGTTGTAATCGAAGTGCATTGTAAAGAATTGTAATCAAATCATCAATAAAGGAATTTAAAGTGGACGTAGGCTCGATCTTAAGCCGAACCACTATAAAACTGTTGTCTTTTACTACTTTTCCGTGATTTCTCTGCTTAAACTTTGTTCCCGTGCCAACGGGTGGTGCTTTCATACTTACACTACTTACACTGGGGTGTTAGCGTCAGATTTTTACGTTAACAATACCAATTCCGCTTCGAGACAGAATATCGCAGTATATGGGATTTATAAAATACTATCCACTATTATGCGGCGCAATAGGGTCTCATCCGCTACATAATGCGGGAAATCAACTCCAAGTACATACATAACACCAATTCCATACAAGTTGGAATTATCGCGGTATATGTTTTAATAAATAACATCCGCTTAATATACGGCGTATAAGGTCTATTTAACACAATAGATAACAAATTATCATCCAATCACACAATCAAGCAATTTTAAATCTAACTATTTAAAATTTAAATCGAAACAATTCGATTGAGTGAGAAGTTCTCACCTTGAGTTTCCGATAACAGTTGTAGCGTTTTATTTCAAATAAAATTAAAGTGCATTTAATTTTACCCAAAATTTTCACTAGCCCCAAACGACTCCAATCCAGTTCCATAGCGTAGTGCTCGACACAATGAATCCAACGCAACTTGTTTCGTAATTTTTCAACCTTGCATGACAAAGTTACGTTATTACAAAGTTTGTACGATTTAAATAAAATTAACTTCTACTATTTTCTTTTTATATTTTACCCAAAACATTATCCAGGCCGCACGTTTTTCACTAGAGAATCACGGCCGAAGGTTCAAGCTTCTTCCCAAAAGCGTTCTCTCCCAGGTTTACACGAGAAAACCGAACCCCACATCGTGATATTAGGGTTTGAAATCGCCACCACCACGTCGACATATACATCGATCAACCACCCTCATATGGAAGCCCACAACGAGCACGACCATCGGCCAGAGAAGCTTGAAGCTCGGTCGAGCCATCTGCCTGAAAATCGCATGCGAACGGTGGGAGGATGTAGGCCCGCAACTTCCACTACCTTGCTCTAAAATCCATCATCTCCGTATGTATTCGAAGATTACTCCAAGCTCTACGTTTTTCATGTTGAAAGTTTTCTGTAATTGTTTGTGGATTGGAAGAAATTGAAGGAAGAAGATAGATGAATTTCGGCCATTCATAAAGATAATGGCGGCCGGCTGAAGAGAATTAGGGTTTGAGAAAATTTTGCGAATAAGGGGCCTTTTATAGAAAATTTACCGAAAATCACTATTCACTCGATTTTTCGAACTCCAAATCTCGCGCGGTGACCAGCGTTTGTACGGTTTACCCCGCGTTCCAGACACAATGGAATATGTTTCGAAAGCTAATTCGATCATCTGTGCGTGCTACGGAAATAAACAATCAAATTTAAATTAAATCGATTTAAACTAATTTCTATGCGTTTTGGCTTGCCCCGGACAAACGGTAAATCCGATTGACACGAAATTTGAAACTTATAATAATATGACATTACGGATCCGATGAAACTAGTTTTGTCGAAATCCGAGACTGTTTGAAAAATAGCTATTTTACATATTAAAATATTCAATTTTCACAAATTAACTTTTAATTCAATTTTAAAAGTTCACAAACATTGTTCTAACTCCAATATGATTTAATATAACTTTATAAATCATTTTTAATCACATTAAACCTAATTTCTAATTATTTACGCAATTTCAAATATTAAATTATCGATTTAATTATCCAATTAAATCTAAATATTCGAAAAATAAATTATTCGATTTATAAATTTTACTTGTTGATATTTAAAATCAATTAAATATCTGAATTTCAAATGACAGAAATTCTGGGTCGTTACATATGTAGTTAGATATATGTAAGAAATTACATAATTGCCCCTAAGGTATAAATGTAACTCTATTAGAGTGTGTATATATAGGAAATAGTTCCAAAAACACCTAAAACAATTATGATTCAATCTTGAAATTACCCCTCCCTATGGTACATAATGATGTATTGATAAGGAGCAATCAGACTTTGTTGGAAAAGGTACAAATAATAATGAGATATTGAGTTAACATCTTTCTATATTATTTCAAATAAAATACCCAATTCATAAGATATGATCTTTCGTGCGTGATCTATTTTACAATAAAAAATTCATTTATTAATGCTATAGCACTACGTCGAAAAACAGTTTTGTTTGAAAAAACATATCTTATGTAAAATAAAACTTGCATATCAATTTAAAGCAGCGTAATTTTACATGTATTATTATTATTTTTATTAATGATTTAGTTAATTTCTACAAAAATTTTAATCATTGTAATTAAAATCACTTAACCCATTTTTTTATTTGACAAAATTTAGAATTTTGATGATAAATCAATTTTTTTAAACAGAAAAAATTCTTTGATTCCTAAAATAATTTTAGAATATCGTTTAATGTTAAAATAAAATAATTTAATATTTTCTACAATGAGAAAACTTTATTTTAAGCTTAACATTCATTAAATACAATATTCATACATTATTCATTACTTACACTATATAACTTATCTTTACTTAGCTAAAACTAATGGTTTTTAACTTGTATTTTTCTAGAACTACATCATTAAAATACTTATTGCTTTAAAATCATCAACAAAGCTTGGAAAACATTAAATATAAATTTTACAGACTATCCAAAAATGATATAACGTCAAAATAACATTAATTCATACTTTAAAAATATTAAATACTCCATTAGTATACATTTATAAAAATACTTTATTTAACTTTACAAATTTGATAACTTCACTCTTATTAACTTGTCTTATTCTAAACTCACTTTATCTTCTCAAAATAAGTCATATGATTTTAATTTCACTTAAAATAATTACAAAACACTTTACATAAATAATTAACCAAATCTTCGTGTAGCTTTTTACTAAGTCGTTATATTATAAGAAAGCATAACTGGCCATATATGCAAGTGAGAGGTTAATAGAGTTAAAGAAATATCCTGGGAAGATTATGTAATTTGATTATATAACCTAATTCTTATGGTGAAACTTGTTCAAAACAAAGTAAGCTTCTTTTTTTATTTTATAGTATGCATACCATTTATCATATCAATAACATTTTAAATACATTAAATAGATATTTGAATAGAAATCCATCGGAAAAGTATTTTATCGATTTACGTATGAATGGGTTGGAAACCATAAGTATTGAATTTTCGTAATCAGGATACTTATCCTTAAATGTTCCTAATTGATGTGTGTTGAGCATGGAATATCAATACATAAAATGGGATTCATATGATGGATGGTGGATAATCATGACCATTTAGGAGACCAAGTGGTTATGAACTTATGATTGTTTGGAACAATTACATAACGACTCATCAAAAGTTTCTATTGCTTAATTTTAAAGTTAGATAAATGATCTTATGTGATCATTTAGCAGTCTTTTGACTTGAGAATATTATGATCCTTAAGAATTTAAACTATACTTTAGCTATGGTTAATCATATGATAATGACGATCACATTAAAGCCATGGTTGGGTATAAGAACCACTGGAAGTGAAGCACTATTGATGACAAGATTCATCTCCTTCGATAAATGGTTAGTATTGACATAATTAAGCAACTAAAATCAAAGGCTTTGTGTAATAACCCACATATTTTACTATTATATATTTAAATGTTTTATTTAAATATAGCGTCGTTAGTTGAATTTAAAGTCTGAAATGTGACATTTTGTAAACAGTCGAATCCGGAATCGAGACCACTTCCATTGAGTTTAAAATGACGTTTACTACTTGTTAAGTATAAACATCAGTATATTTGGAGTTGATTAGGATTTTGGTATTTTGTTTGGGCTTTGGGTTATGTTCTAGCCTACTAACCCAATAAGAGAACCCAAATCTTCAACCAAATACCTCCCACTCCACTCCTCTTCATTCATTCTGTTCCTAATTTCCTAATACACTCTAGCCCTAAGAAAAAAGGTGGGAAGAGGAAACTAAATTCCTAAGCCCTAGTTCTCTTAGGAAATTCAAATTCAAGTTCCAAAATGAAGGAGAAGCTTAAGTAAGTATCCTCCTCATCTTCTCCATCGCAATCCCTCTTCAATTCTTGATTTTTCCTACAACCTAACTTAGGAAAAAAATTGCATTTGATAATAGATTAAAGATTCTAGAGGTGTAGCGAAGAAGAATTGGTCTTGCTTTGTTTTAGAGCTTCTAGTCGTTGTTTTTAAGTTTAAAGGTGAGTTCTTTAACTCAAATCTATGCCTACAGCTTTTATTGTTGTTAGGTATGAATTCCTAACATCTATTTCATGTTCAATTGCTTTTAATTTGAATTGGTTTGGTGAATTTTCCAATTTTGGTTTTGAAGTCAAAATTTATGAGAATCCAATCTTAAATGTTTGGACATGCTATTTAGGGTGTATCGAAGAGCCTGTAAGGTTGGACTATCGCTTGGCATAAATCCCTAGCCTCCATTGCTAGTTTGATCGCTTTCGAGTTCATTTGGCCATCAATGGCCTGGGCAATTTCTGCCCAGCTTAGGAAACCAAACGTCCGATTGAAAATTCTAGACGTCTGGTCGGGGTCTTTAGAAAAAAATAATGAACACAGAAAAAAGACAGAGCCCATGACCAAACGTCTGGTTAAACCCAACCAGACGTCTGGAAGTCTTCAGGTAATAAAAAGAAAAAGGAGAAAAAAATATAAATTTTCAGAACTCAGGGTCAGACGTCTGAAAGGGCCAGACATATACTTAAACCGGTCGGACGCCTGGCCATGTTGAATTTTGCGTATATTGCATGTTTCTGAGTGGATTTCCAATTTTTATCGATTTTGTTAATCAGGTTAGTTATTGTAATTTATTATCGACTTTGATGACTTATTTTATGGATTTTATGGAATATCCATTTGATGGATTTGATATCAATTTTTATTGTTTTAATTCACGTATTCGAATGTAGATTATGGTGATAGATTGTTTTTGCAATCATTTCTATGATTTGTCATATTAAAATACAAAGGTTTCTATACTAGTAGTAAGTACTCATACTGTTTCACGAAAATGATGCCAACATTACTTTTAATACAAATCTCGTTTTTAGAACCGTTTTTCAATCTATTAGTATATACAAACCTTTACCTCACTCATATGAAAAATCAAATTAAATGACTTAGCAAAACAAGTGGTATTAAACGCTTATGTTTGCTTCGTCGGTTAACTCTTAGACTAGTCCAATTGAAATCTTGTGACAATTTTCGAATGCTAATCTACAATTTGTTTGTAAATATTTAAATTAAGCCAGTGGTAATAAGACATGAAGCTAAAATCATTTATTTACTAGCTTGATGACTTATTAATCTATGACGATCATTTTGAGGTTTAGACTAGCGATATGCGATGTCTCTTTATCCGTGTGGGGAACTGTATCCCATTTTGTTGAGCTTCGTCTCATTTTAATGGGCTAGCGACCTATGCGTTTTTTAACCGTATTATGGAGTTTGGTTCATTGGGCATATTGTTATACTACGTTATTGTTCCGACTTATTAGAGTTTCAGGTTCCTTGGGAGTACCGCTGTACAACGTCGTTGCACCGGCTCTATGGGTTAGCGACCCATGGGGTAGCGTCCCTTTTATGATACACATGTTAGTGAGTTTTCGTGCTCTCGTTTATGATAGGCTGTCCCCCTTTTATGTTTTTTGTATTTTCAATTATAGATTTCTGGAATTTATGTTTCACCAATTTTTGCGATTTGCATTGATATGTTCTGTCAATATTTGAGGTTTGGTGAATAAGCTAAAGAATATGATATTCTTTAGTGGTAATTGAGAAGACTTGAGATATTGTATTATTTTCATTGTTATCGTATATTTTGTCATATCTCTTATCCTATCTCATCTTATATGATATTTATAGCTAGATTGATCCATTTATTATTTTTCTTCTTAAATAATACTCTGGTCAGACCGAGGTGTTTTAGGTGCTTCCACTTTTCTTGCAAGGACTAGCTTCGAACTTTTGGCTAACTACTTTACCTTAGTAGTTTTTATCTTTATACATTCGAGATAGAGAATCCTTGATGTATACATATTCTTTTGTCTAACAATTGTACCTATTCTTTTGTGATGTAGTGGATCTTGTATGACCACTACTTTAATGTTCGCTTCTATTTGTTATATTCATATCTATTTTCGCCTTAGTGATATGAATATCTATGACTGATTCGTGTTATGCTTATTTCATATTTGTTTCCAAAGCCCACATAGCCACTGTGTAGTAGCTTTGAGTTTGTATTTGATAATTCAAATTTCCCCTTGAAATGAAATTCATGATATTCTATCTGGCATATCAATACTCGCTCAAATCAATTACACAGATGGTCGCTCCTCAACAGTCTTATTCTTCGTGCTAGTCATGGCATTACCCTGTGGTGTTCTTGGCTAGTGTGAGTATAGAGGTGGGGCATCATAGCTTGGTATCAGAGCCAAACTTCAAAACAATATAGTATATTATGACAAGGATCATTGTCCTAAGTCTCTCCTAGGAATAGAGCCTTAGGATTTAATTCGAGTCTTAGGACCCATTATATCATATTTTCTTTCATAATGTCTTGTTTTATCAATCAAGTTTGTTAGATATTCATTCTGAGAATAACCTTTTTCCTCTTTTTTCTTTCTTTCTTAAAGAAGAGAAATGGTTAGACCTGGCTATCCTAGCATCAGTCATTCCAATGCTAGTCCTCAGGATGGCGTATTCACGTCTGCCCAATAGCTTTTGGATCTTGTAAAGATTGCACAAACCATCGGACCCATTTTAGAGCCTTCTCATCCCAAATCCGAGTTTGCACGCATGTGCTTTGATTATACCAATTTGGGTGGAAGGCCATTCAAGGGTTCTGAAAGCATTATAGAAGTCAAAGTTTGGCTTAGAACATGCAACCGCATCGTTTCTCAAATGAATCTTATGGATCAACATCAAATCCTAGTGGCTTCTAGCATGCTCCAAGAGAGAGCATTAGATTGGTACGATCTTTTGATTTCGAAATTTTTTGAAGCGGGTCTTACTTGGGAGCAATTCTAGAAAAGGTTCAAGTTGAAGTTTGTGCCGAAAGCTGAAAAAGAAACTTTAGCTCGATGCTTTATTGACCTTATTCAAGATGAATCTTCTATGACAGATTATGTCGCATCTTTTGAATCCCTCTCTAAATATGGGGTCGAGTATATAAATACCCCATTGAAGAAAAATCATAGGTTTATCTATGGGTTGAATAAGAATCTCAAAAAGGCTTTACTTCTAAAACTATAAGTTTCTTTCAATCAGCTTGTAGATATCATTCTTTGACTTGAAGAGGCTGATAAAGAAAGTGATGTTGAAGTTGTGGGTGCCAAGAAGAACTTCAACAATAACAAGAAGAGGCAACTCGAAAGTAATTTCAAAGGCCCTAATCCCAACAAGAAAGGGAAGCAAGCAACTTCGGTAGCAAAGACTCCAACCTCAAGTCGTGGAAATGCTACAACTGTGGTTCTAAGGACCATTATGCAAATAGGTGTCTGAAACCCCTTTATTGTCGCTATTACAAAAGTTTGGGTCATCTTATATCTTTATGTCCCAAACTTCAAAGTAAGAAAGAGGGAAAGATGAATGTTGTGCTAGCCCTTAGTAACGCTTCTCTTAATCAAGGTATTTCACATTCTGTCCTTGATGGCATTATTATGTTTCGTGATCATCCCATTCGAGTTCTTTTTGATACGGGTGCATCTCACTCTTTTATATCAAAAGAACTTATTGATGCTTTTTGTTTGGATGTTACGAGCTTAATAACTTCATTAAGAATTGAGAATCCGGTTAGTGGATACGTAACACTTGGTTTATTTTGTAAGGATGTTGAAATTATTCTATGTGATTATGTCTTTTGTGTCGATTTGCATGTTATGAGTTACTTATGTTTCAGAATGATTTTGAGAATGGATTAGCTTAATCGTTATGAAGCCCACATCATATGTCCTGAAAGGACTATCTATCTTCGACATTCCAATCTGTTAAGAAGATTTTTATTGTTCCTAGATTAAGATTCCAACTCGGTGGCACCCTTATATTCTCTAAATCCAAATGATGACGATAATGATGATGAGGAAGACGTCACTTTCCTCATTCACATTGTTCATGAACTTTCCAATATATTTGAGCCCATTTTAGGATTACCCTCTAAGCAGGCGATTGAGTTAAGAATTAATCTAATCCCTGGAGCTCTACCTATCACTCGTCCTCCTTATCATATGTCTGATAACGAAAATGAGGAGATGTGTAAACAATTATCCAGATTGGAAGCAAAACAGTTTATTCATTTTAGTTTCTCTCCTTGGGGAGCTTCAGCTATCTTTGTGAAGAAATATGATGGTACACTTAGGCTTTGCATTGACTACCGCAAGCTTAATGATCTCACCATCAAGAATAAATATCCCTTACCTCGGATTGATGATCTGTTCGATCAACTTTGCAGTACTAAAGTCTTTTCACAGTTAGACTTAGCAACCGGTTTTCATCAGCTTCGAATTGTATAGGATGGTATTCCTTTGACATCGTTTCGTACTCGTTATGGATCTTATAAATGGCTTGTTATGCCATTTGGTTTAACAAATGCTCCAGCTTATTTCGTTGACTTTATGAACAGAACTTTCAAAGACTTCCTTGATCGATTTGTTCTCATCTTTATAGATGATGTTCTTGTTTATTCTAAAACCAAGGAACAACATGAAAAACATCTTCGAATTTTGTTGGAAACCCTTAGGAGCAATCAATTGAAAGTAAAATTTTCTAAGAGCCACTTTTGGCAATCCCGTGCAAATTTTTTAGGACATATTATTTCTGAATCCGGAATTTCCATGGACCCTTCAAAGATTGCAGTGATTCAAAATTGGAAGGGACCGGAGAGTGTGACGGAAATCCGTAGTTTTCTTGGATCAGCGGGCTATTACCGTCGGTTCAAAAAGGCTTTTCTAAAATTTCGTACCTCTTTCTAATTTAACAAAGAAGGGAGTTAAGTACATTTGGTTAGACAAATGCGAAGCTTCTTTTTAGAAATTAAAAGAACTCCTTTCTAATGCTCCTATTCTTGTGATTCCCGAAGGGAACCAAGAGTTGATTGTTTATACTGATGCTAGTCATGTTGGTTTGGGAGCCATTCTCATGCAAAGGGAATGTGTTATCTCTTATGCTTTTAGGAAATTAAAGTCTTCGGAGACTAGATATGTCACTCATGATTTAGAGCTCGCGGTCATTGTTTCCGCCGTTATAATTTGGCGTCATTATCTTTTGGGAGAGAAATTTGATCTCTACACCGATCATAAATCTTTGAAGTATTTGTTCTTTAAAACAAACTTAATTTATGTCAACAACGTTGGCTCGAATTCCTTACACCTTATGATACTGATATTCTTTATTCTCTCGAAAAAGGAAATCATGTTGCTGATGCCCTTAGCCGTAAGCAACAAGCGGTTGTTTCCATGATTGTATCCGAATGGAATGATCATGAGAGTGTGTCCACTTGTGAGATTCGAGATCATGAGTCTGATTCACGTTCGTCTCTTGTTTTATGTAGCCTTTAGGCTCATCCTTCTCTTTTAGACCACATTCTTGAAGCTCAAAATCATGATCCTGAATTGCCTCATCTTAGCCAAAGTTGTAGGGATGGAAACACTGATGGTTTGAAAGACTTTGAAATCGATGCTCACGGCGGCATTCAAAAATTTGGTAGACTTATTATGCCAAATATTAGTGATCTTCGTGAAGACATTTTAGAAGATTCTCATTGTTCTAAATTTACCATTCATCCCAGTAGTAGTAAAATGTATGCGGACATGAAGCAACTTTATTATTGGAATGGAATGAAATCTGATATTGCAAACTTCATTAAGCGTTGCATGACTTGCCAACTCGTTAAAGTCGAGCATCAAAGGCCCAGTGGGTGTTTGCAACCTTTAGACTTTCCCGTTTGGAAGTGGGATCGAATTTCCGTAGACTTTGTTGACGGTCTTCCCCGTTCTCGTTCGAGTCATGACTTTCTATGGGTGATTATAGATAGATTTACAAAATCCACCCATTTTCTTCCCGTTCGGTCCAACCGGACCATACCTCTTTTGGCCAAACCTTATGTCAAAGAAATTGTTAAATTCCATGGAGTTTCTACTTCTATTGACAACAATCTTGATCCATTGTTTACTAGTGATTTTTGGAAAGGTCTTCAAAAAGCTTTGGGAACGAAGCTTAATTTTAGTGCCGCTTATCATCCTCGGTTCGATGAACAAATAGAGCATGTGAATCAAACTCTTGAAGACCTTCTTCGTGCATATGTTCTTGATTTTGGTGGAAGTTGGGAAGATCATATTTCCCTTGTCGAGTTTTCTTACAATAATAGCTTCCAATCTAGTATTGGTATGGCATCTTTTGAGGCGCTCTGTGGAAGGCCATGTCGATCTCCATTATGTTGGCTTAAAGCCGGTAAGAAGCTGGTTTTAGGTCCAGATTTTATTCGTGATTCTGTAGAAAAGATTGACCTTATTTTTCATCGGATGAGAGAAGCTCAAAGTAGATAAAAATCCTGTGTCGATAACCAAAGAAGGAAGAGGGAAATTAGAATATTATGTGGGAGATTTGGTATTTATTTGTGTTTCACCTATGAAAGGTGTGTTTTAGTCGATCAGGAAAATTAGCACCTCGATATATTAGTCCATTTCCCATCACCGAATGCATTGGTTCCGTGGCTTATCGCCTTCGAATTATTTTTCTGCTATTCATGACTTATTCCACGTTTCTCAACTATGGAAATGCCTTAGAGATTCTGATTCTATTCTTCAGCATAGTGTTATTGAAGAAATTGAAGTTTTGTCTAACTTGACTTACGAGCAACATCCTATTCATATCATTGCTATGGAGGTTAAATGCCTTCATCATAAAGATGTTCCACTTGTGAAAGTTCAATGGTCCTCAAAACCTAAGGATTGTTCTTTCGAATCCAGAGAATTCATTGAGCAAACACGTCCGGACTTACTATTTCGTACTCCTTAAGGTAAACTTCTCACTTCAGATTTTTCTTGTGTTATTATGGCTTAGAGTGGATGTTACTCTTTATTTTCTTCTTAAATATTGCAAGGATGAAATTTCATTAAGGAGGAGAGTCTGTAATAATCTGCATATTTTACGATTATATATTTAAATGTTCTATTTAAATATAGCATCGTTAGTTGAATTTAATGTCCAAAATGTGACTTTTTTTAACAGTCGAATCAGGACTCAAGACCACTTACGTTGAGTTTAAAACGATGTTTACTACTTGTTTAAGTACAAACATCGATATGATTGGAGTTGATTAGGATTTTGGTATTTTATTTGGGCTTTGGGTTATGTTCTAGCCCACTAACATAATAAGAGAACCCAAACCTTCTATAATTACATCCCACTCCACTCTTCTTCATTCATTTCATTTCTAATTCCGTAATACATTCAAGCCCTAGGAAAAATGGTGGGAAGAGTAAACTAAATTCCTAAGCCCTATCTCTTAAGAAATTCAAATTCAAGTTCCAAAATCAAGGAGAAGATTAGGTAAGCGTCCTCTTCATCTTCTCCATCTCAATCTCTCTTTATTTCTTGATTTTTCGTATTACCTAATTTTGGAAAACTTTGCTTTTGGTAATTGATTAAAGATTCTAGAGGTGTAGTGAAGAGGAGATGGTCTTACTTTGCTTTAGAGCTTCTCATTCGTTGTTTTTAAGTTTAAAGGCGAGTTCTTGAACTCACATCTATGTCTATAGCTTTTATTGTTGTTTGGTATGTATTCCTAACATCTATTTCATGTTCAGTTGCTTTTTGTTTGAATTGGTTTGGTGAATTTTCCAATTTCGGTTTTGAAGTCAAAATTTATGAGAATCATATCTTGAATGTTTGGACATGCTATTTGGGGTGTATTGAAGAGCCTATATGGTAGGGTTGTCGCTTGGCATAAATCCCTAGCCTCCATTGCTCGTTCGATTGCTTCCGAGTTCATTTGGAGATCAATGGCCTAGGAAATTTCTGTCCGGCTTAGGCAACCAGACGCCTGGTTGAAAATTCCAGAGGTCTGGCAGGGTTCTTTGGAAAAATTAACGAACACAAAAAAAACAGAGCCCATGACCAGACGTCTGGTTAAACCCAACCAGACGTTTGGGAAGCTTTGGGAAAAAAAAAAAGAGAAAAAAAGTAAAAATTTCCAAAACTCGGGGTCAGAAGTCTGGTTAAACCGGTCAAACGTCTGGTCCTGTTGAATTTTGCCTATTTTCCCTGTTTTTGAGTGGATTTCCAATTTTTATTGATTCGGTTAGTTGTTGTTATTTATTATCGGCTTTGATGACTTTTTTCTGGATTTTTGGGAATATCCGTTTGATGGATTTGACATCAATTTTTATGGTTTTAATTCACGTCGTCGTATGTGGATTTTGGTGATAGATTGTTATTACAATCGTTTCTATGATTTGTCATTTCTATGATTTGTCACTCTAAAATAAAATGATTTCTATACTCGTAGTAAATATTCAAAGTCTTTCACAAAAATGATTTCAACATTACTTTTAATACAAAGCTCGGTTTTAAGAACGTTTTCCAATCTATTTGTAAATACAGACCTTTACCTCATTCGTATGAGAAATCCAATTAAACGACTAAGCAAAATAAGTGGTCTGAAACGCTTGCATTTACTTCATCGGTTAATTCTTAGACTTGTTCGATTGAAATCTTATGACAATATTTGAGAGGAAATCAACAATTTGCTCAGGTTCCTCGGGTGTACCGTTGTACTACGTCGTTGCACGGGCTCTATGGGTTAGCAACCCATGGGTTAGCGTACCGTTTATGATACACGTGTTGGTGAGTTTTCGTGCTCCCGTTTATGATAGGCCTTCCCCCTTTTATGTTTTTTGGATTTTCAATTATGGATTTTTGGAATTTTTGTTTCACCAATTTTTGCGATTTGCATTGATATGTTTCGTTAATATTTGAGGTTTGGTGAATTAGCCAAAGAATATGATATTCTTTTTGGGTATTTGAGGAGACTTGAGATATTGTGTGATTTTCATTGTTATCATATATTTTTGTCATATCTCTTATCCTATCTCATCTTATATGAAGATTATAGCTAACCTGATCCGTTTATTATTTTTCGTCTTAAATAATACTCGGGTCAGACCGAGGTGTTTCAAGTGCTTCCACTTGACTTCTTAGCAGGGACTAGCTTCTGACTTTTGGCTAACTTCTTCAGCTTAGTAGATTTTATTTTTATACATTCGAGATAGAGACTCCTTGATGTATACATATTGTAACGACCCGGATTTTTACTAAGTTTAATTGATAATTAATTTAATTTTTGAATAAAAATTGTGAAATTAATTGGTGAATTGATTTGAGTTTCTCCAAATTTAAATATGAAACAAGAAAAAATAATAATGTGAATGTACTTCCAAGAAGAATATAAATATCTACACATAGGAAATTAAAGAAAGAAATATTCAACTATGTAGAAGCAAATAAAGTTTAAATATGTACACTTGCAAAATGAAGAAACAAAAGTATGAAATAAGATGTAAGAAGAGATCAATATTCATTCTTTTTAAATTCTATACTTGACCTAAGTATAGCTAGAAAAAAAATATAAAAAAATATAAATACTTAAGTAAACATATGAAGTACATGTATATTTGTATGTGAGTTGTGTATTCCTGCAAGAAGATAACAAAACAAAGATGTACATACAAAATATCTACATACAAAATAATTCAAATAACATAAGTGTGTAGACTTAGAAGGAAGCAATGACTGGTAATGCTATCATCTCAGCCGAAATAAAAACTTCATTTCCGTAAACAAAGAAAAAATCTTTAGTCAAAGCAAGCAAGAAAAATCTGTTCAAAACAAAGATAAACTCACACCAGTTAAAACATTCCCCTTATATAAACTATTTTCTCTATATTTATGCTTGCTCGTTCAAAAAGAAAGATAGCAAAACCAGAAGAAGAAAAATAAGAAGCATCATCATTCAATTCATTCAACAAAACAGGATTCAAAAGAAATTCAATACTGCAGTTTTCAAAACAAAAAAGTGTTCCCTGTTCATCCATTCACTGTGAGTAAACATATTGTTTTAAACATTTAAAATTGTATTTGTTTCATGAATGATTTGTGCTTTACTGTATATTTTAAGTTAGAAACCCTGTGCATATATGGTTGTGATGTTAATTCTTTTATGGTCTGTTCTTCCTTGTTCTTAGTTACAGAGTTGAAATTTGTAATCAAAAATCACTTCCACTTATTCTACTTGCTATTAGGACATAGGGTTAAAAAAAAGTTATTTGTTTGATTATAAACTAAGTTTTAAATATTTATTAAAGTTAAAACAACTTGTCAATGTCTTTGGAAATCAAAGAACTGAGCATAGCTTTAAATAAGTCAAAATTTAAAATTCTTAATTCACGAATTCAGGTATATAAACTGAATTCTCATACTAAAACATGATTTTTAAAACATGAATCATATTTTTTAGGCTTAGGATTGAGGAGCAGTTTAGGTTTGTTCGAATTTCATTCTTTTGGTGATTTCTGGTGATGCAATGACTTGAAGTAGTCGAGACTTCGTCTGGTGATGGAAGGACAAATGGCCGTTCAGGCAAAAATAGGGTGATGGTGTGTAGTTCGTCGTGGAGGCGGCGGCGAGCTTTTGAAACTGGTAAACCTAGTTTTGTTGAGTGTGAATGTTTTGATTTGTTCGTCGTCCACGTTTGATCGAGTGCTACGTGGGTTTAGGAGATGGTAGAGGGGATGACGACTAGTAGTTGGCCGGAGTATCGAATTTTCTAGTGGTCGAGGGTGCGGAGGCGAGTTGTTTCTAGGTTTTGATGATTCCTGTGATGAAGTTTCCAAGTTTCAATGTTGAGCTCGAATTCAATTTCGAGGTGAGGGCGAAGTTCTGGTGATTGGGAATTGATGCGTGAAGCATCGTCGACTTGCTCGACGATGTGGTGTTGCCTGGAGGCGATCAACGGCAACATGCACGTGCACGGCGACGAATTGATATCTGGAAGATTTTGGTTCGTGGAGACTCGAAGGGGAATTCGTGTTTTCCTGAAGTTGGCTCGAGTTCTTTTACCTGGTTTTTGCGCGAGTATTTTGTATCCTGTTACTCAAAATTTTGTACAAAATGTAAATGAGAAGAAGAAACATATATGAAGAGGAAGAAGGGCGCGGGGAAGATACGGAAGAAACTCGAGTTTAACTCGAGTGAAAGGAGGAAAGTTCTCGGGTTGAGTTTTTTCAACTACAATATTATAAAAGTGAAGTTAAGTAAAATATTTTTCTTCAACAAGTTTAAGCATTGTCGACTTAATAAATGTTTAACAATTTAAGTTAAGATTTTAATTCAAGTTTTAATTATTTTACTTAATACTTAACAATGTTTTTACAACTCTTAATTAATGTTTTAATTAAGTAGATAATTTAAGTTAAGTATTTAATTAATTAACATTAAAGTTTTGTAGTTAGTAATAATTTAAATTTCAAAGTTTAAAGAAGATCTTTAAAATGTTAATTAAGACAAATAATTATTATTAATTGTTTAAAAAGGGTAATTAAGAATGGTTAATTAATTTAAAATTTTAATTAACTAAGTAATTAGAGATTGATTAATTTGAAATTAAAGATTTGATTAATTAACAATTAAGTGTTTAATTTATTTTTAATTTAGAATTGTTAATTAGATAATTAAAGAGAATTAATTTATGATTAATAGTCAATTAATGATTAGAAATTAATTGATTGTAATTAAGAACTAATTAAGTTAAAATTAACACTTACTAATTAGGATTAATTAACGAGTTATTATTGGTTAATCAATTTTAATTAATGATGATTAATGTAAGTAATTTCTTTAGCAAAGTAATTGAAGAATTGTTATTAGTTAATGAAGGTCATTAAATAAGATTATTTAAATAATTAATTAATGTGATTAATTTTAACAATTAATTAGATTAATTAATTAATGATAATCATTTATGAAATTGTGTAAGTATAATTACTTTATGAAAATAATTAAGAAGTTAATTCCTTATTGTAATTAATTGAGTTTAATTTGATTAATTTAAGTTAATCATCAAATGTTGTGTACTGGATAGGTATTTCTGTTTGTGACTGTGATACTGTGTGATGTGAATTGCCTTATGCTGAACTGTGATTTGTGATTTGTTTCTGTATGTATGTGAAAACCCCTTTGCCCGTAAAACGACATTTGAATTTTGATGCGACAGGGAGTCGGATGTCAGTCGGTTATCCGAAACCGACATCGAATGGTAATGATGAATCTTTGTGATTGATAAATTTACTTTATCTATGAATCTATGAATGAAGATAAGCGTTATGGATTATATCGCTTATCAAGATTGATGTGATTGAATATTTGATGGTTGATGTTGTGCACTATTATGTTAAACCCCTGGACTACACTATACACACACAAATATGGATTACACGTGGAAATCGGTTAAGTCATGGATTTTTCAAAATAGTTTTGAATTTGAATTTTAAATCCAAATGGTTTGGAAATGGATTGGGTTTAAAGTGAAAAGATTTAAAAAGGTGTTTTAAAAATGAAAGTTATTTTGAATAACTAAATAAAGATTTGAAATTTAAATAATTTGATTTAAATTGGAATTTAATATCTGAAATTGAATTCTATATTTGGTATTTATGATTTAAAAAGGGATACAAGTTTATATGGGTTTTAAACCATTTTTTTAGTGTTGTTTTGGGAATTTGAATTAACCCAAAGATTTTAACTTGTATAAATGATATCGAATTTTTCCGAAATAAAAACAAGTTGCTTTCAAATAATAAAAGCTTTCAAATGAGAAATGAATTTCCAATTTGTGTTAAAAGGATTTCAAGTCTAAAATGAAAATGGCCCTCCAAGTTATGAATAAATCTTTGGAAACGGGTTTGAAAGCTATAAGTTAAATCTTTAATTTAAATATTTAACGAGTTAATCTAATTGAAATGGAAATTGTTTTGATATCTGTGAATGGATCTTTGTGAAACTGGGTGAACTATGTGGAATAAATCTTTTTGTTTAAAGATTTGAAATGGTAATTGGTTTAAACCATTTGAAAGAAAGTTTTGAATTTTAAAGTTGTGACTTAATTGAAATCCCATATCAATATGTTTTTAAATTTACGCTCATTATTCGGTTTAGGCGGGAGAGGACTTTGTGTCATATAACCCATTTCGAATAATGATATGTCGTTATGGATAGCATTTGAAGACCGGTGGTGAAGACCGGGTATTTGCGAGAACGATAGGATGACCTATCGATTGTCTCTGCACTGAGTAGCTACGGTATAGAGATTCCCTAAGTGATGGGAAGTCCGATCGGGATTGTGAATACCCGGATTGCAAGGGTTCTTCGAAAGTGCCTTCGGTTCCATTCGAACCCGGAACAGACTTGTATGGTTGTATGTCTGACATTACACATTGATATATAAAGTAGATTTCTTTCAAACACATATCTGTTGGTGGCAGCGAATTTATTCTCTTAGCTTAACACCCTTCTCTGAGACGTACGAGCTCAGAGGTTATGTAGTTGAAGGTTATCAGCGATATACTCCCAATTTGGTAGTGTGGCATGCTAAGTGCTGCTGTGTGTTGATGATCATTTGTTGATCATTTGTGATCAAAGCATGGATTTGTGTCAAGTAGATTTGTGGACGAGACCTCGTCGAGCGTCACAAACCGGTAATGGTCGAAATAGGAAAGATGCGGCAAGATTTCAAGGGTAGCGCCCCTAGGGTAAGACCGTTCCTTTTGGAAAAGGGTGGTATCATGGTATGGAGCCCAGATACTTACTCATGTGGGCACTGTATTATATTTATTACCGCATGATGTTGTTGGTGTAGAGGATCCTCGTATAAAGGTCGCAAACGACCGGGGGTGGCATATCTTAGGTTTTACTTCCCGAGAGGGGGTAATCGTCCTTATGTTCGCAGAGAGCCGGGTAGGTTCTTGGGGCGTCCCTCCAGAGACGTTCCCATGTGGCAGTAGGAAGTTCCTTAGCCTGACCATTTATTGGAAATCCAAAGAAACAATACTTGCCCTGTACGGTTTTAGTTGTATAACCTGCTACGGAATATGGCAGTAACTTGCTATTGAACATGGTAGCTATAGTAGGCATAAGTGCGAAATGCCTATGCTGGCTAAGATTAATATTATACTTTCAAAATGTTTTCCACTATGCACTAATAATAATATCAAAATGGTTTTTTGCGTATCAAGCATTTTTGACTATCATAAGGAGAAATCTCCTCCAATTCTGTGTTTGCATGTTGTGTGTGGCGGGAGGCCTTATGGTAGTTTCATTTTCCAAAAGCATTGCGGATTTCAAATTTAAAATCTTTTGATTGCTTTTAAAGACCAAATGTTTTGTTGCTCACACCAGTCCTATGACTAACTCGGAGTTTATTGTTCCCTTCCTAAACTCTGGGTGCCCACAATTTTTCACATGGGCAGTCTAGAGTTTGGTTTTTCAGATAGTCGAAAAGTGGATATCGTTTTAGTAGCCTTCAGCCTTCTGTTTGATACATTTTGGAGTCTTTGGAGTCCACGACTGCACTTGCTTATCTTTGTGCAACCTTGATGGAGGTTCGAGCTTGGAGTTTTGGGAGCCTTGTCTTGGATTTTTGGATTGGAGTTGCAGTATTGGATTCTGTTGAAGACTTGTCTCATATTGTTTCGTGTTCCGCTGTATTTTGTGTTGTATATTCTCTGATGTTGATGATTATCATTGTATCAAATTGATGTATCGGATATTGTATTCATGTTGTATCAGTGATATCTTCTTTTTTTCCGCTGTGTTATTTATCATCTAATGTTGTTGCAAGCTCCGACGATACCAAATGTGACGACCCGAATTCGATGTCCAACAAACAACATCAAATTCGTATCGTTGGAGCTTGCAACAACATTAGATGATAAATAACACAGCGGAAACAAAAGATGATTTCACGGATACAACATGAATACAATATCTGATACATCACTTTGATACAATGATAATCATCAACATCAGAGAATATACAACACAAAATACAGAGGAACACGAAACAATATGAGATAAGTCTTTAACAGAATCCAATACTACAACTCCAATCCAAAACTCCAAGACAATGCTCCCAAAACTCCAAGCTCGAACCTCCATCAAGGTTGCACAAAGATAAGCAAGTGCAGTTGTGGACTCCAAAGACTCCAAAATGTATAAAACAGAAGGCTGAAGGCTAATGTTAACACCACTCTGAACGACGACTTATGTACCCGAAAGAAAAACGACCTAACGATCTAAAGCCTCCAGCGAGTTAAAGTGGCAACAGTTAGCGACCTAACGACCTAACAAATTAAGGAGCCAAGCGACCTAACGGGTTAACACACAAGCGACCTAATGAGATAAAGTGCAAGCGAGCTAACGAGGATGAAGTTCTACAGCGAGCTAACATGTGATGACCTAAGCGACCTAGCACATGTTAGCTCGCTGTAGAACTTCATCCTCGTTAGCTCGCTTGCACTTTATCTCATTAGGTCGCTTGTGTGTTAACCTGTTAGGTCGCTTGGCTCCTTAATTTGTTAGGTCGTTAGGTCGCTAACTGTTGCCACGTTAACTCGCTGGAGGCGTTAGATCGTTGGGTCTTTTTTATTTCGAGTACTTGAGTCGCCGTTCAAAGTGGTGTTAACACTTGCCCCTCGAAGTATACGCCTATGTTATAGGTTGTGTGCTTCGATCTAACTACTCGAGGTTGTGGGCGACTTAGCAATCTCACTAACTCGTGTGCCGATACGCCTTCTTTTCTTTCCCCTATATAATCCACTAGCTCGTTTCTTCCTCCTCATTCCACTGCTTGTACTCTGCCGCCATTGCCATTCTTGAGCTCAAGAATCCTCAAAGCGAAACCCCTTTTTGCTTCGATCATTATTCCTAACAACAATCCTACGTAAATTGATCACCTCTCCATTGTATCTGCCATCAATTTCCTCGTAATCACTTTCACACGGTTTTTATTACCTCGCCGTAAGATTTCCTCCTGATTCACCCTCCGATCGCCATCGAACTGTTTGTAATTGCTTTAAAAACGGATCGGCCTATGATTTCTCAGAGTTCTGTGGTGTGTGTTCGAGTTTGTGGAGTTTGATGATGTTTTCTGAAGATTCAGGGAAGAAGATGAGGCCTTAAGTGATTGGAGGAGACGAAGGGATTTGTGGTTAACGGGTTAGTGGGTTTTTAGGTTAAGCCATGATGTTTCGGGCGACGCAATGGTGGTGGACGCATGGAAAAATATGATTGGGGAATAGGACTTATGGATTTTGATGGGAGATAGCTTAATATTGCCGAGCTACCTACGGAGCGACCTAACGAATTGGACCGTCCTAACAACTCTACGACCTAAAGGAAGCCGACCGACCTAACAACCCTTGCGACATAATTCTCTGCGATTTAAGCTCTCTACGACTTAAGCTCTTTGCGACTTAAGCTCTCTACGACTTAGGCTCTAGGTCGCGGCCACACCTGAACGAGCTAATACTTAGACAAAAATGCACTGCCTTGACCTGAAGTCTCATGCCTTGAACTCTTTAACTTGAACACTTTTTAATTTGTAGGAACATGACATTCTGAACTATCTGACTTGAACAATGCGACTTAAGAAAGCTTTGACCTATGCTAAGCCACTTGAGCTTAACTACTTGCAAAAATGTGACAGCACTTAACTTGAATTCTCAACATGAACTATCGAGATAACTTGCCTGAACTTGTTGCACTTCTTTACAGATTATATTAACTTTAATGCTAACAACCTGTTAAACACAACATTTGCATAAAAATGGGACGAATATACTCATCATCGACTACCCACGTCGAATGATGGATTAGATCAAAGAAATGATATTTTACTTAAGTAAAATAGTATGATTCTGATTACAGATGAAGTGATGTGAATCAACTGATTTAAATGAAGCATCAATGCAAAATGCATACAATTATAACTGCTTATTGCTAAATATCATCTGCATTGATACTACACTTAACCTTAGTTTAATAACAAGCCTCGAAATTTCCTGAATTCACATGCATCAATCAGTACTGTTATTTCATTTACTTGTTATTTCAGTAGTTTTGCACAACACTTCACACGCTTTTAGGAAACGTGCACCTTCATATTTGAATATCCAGTTCCTTGTGTAGAATGACTTCTCAACAACAAGAGATAGTAGGGCAAGCTGAAGAGGTCTTCCCAATAGCTAACCCCTTGGATAATCCCCCGGAAAGAACTTCAACCACTCTGAATCAACGGGTTTTCATCCAATTATGCATTCAGTTCAGTATTGCTGAAGCGGACGCCCTGCTTCCTGCTGTAAATGACACTGCTGACAGGCCACCTCTTGGCTTTATTGCAGTTAACCGTCAAATGTGCCTGAACGGAGCTATTCCCCCCTTCAATGATTTTCTTCAAGTGCTCCTTCTTCGATTAACTATCTCTCCTTTCCAGTTACACCCTAATGGCTACGCCATCTTGATGGGCTTGTGTGTACTGTTCAGGAGGACGCTCGACCGTCTTCTGAGCTTTGAAGAGATTTTCTATTTGTGCACATTTGCGAAGAACAAAGATCATCCTTCTATTACACTTGTGAGGAGCGCAAGAAACCGTAAACTGATTACTGATCTTCCTAAAAGCGCCCACGGGTTTTTGTACCAATTTTTCTTTGTTCGCTGCCCCCGGGATTCTACGGCATTTGGCGAGTAGGAAGTAAGATTGTCTATCTCTGTTCTTTTCATTTCTGAGCTTTTCAAAATCCGAGTTGTCAAGTGCTAACTTCATTCTTTACTTTTACAGCACTTCCTCCTCTTTCTAAAGATTCCAGCGACAAGTCAACTTTTGAAAGACTAAGTGTCATGTCCGTCGAGGAGAGAAGCATTACGTTCTTACTGAAGGATGAATTTTTGCATCAATTCAGACTTTTGCACTCTTCTCGATTCACTTAGCTTCGTGATGCCCCCGGTTATCAAGCAGAGACGTCAGATGCCCCGGTTTCCGCAAAGGAACTTACACCGATGGAACCTGTTGTAAAGGCCTCATTGGTGAAATGTTCTACTCCTGTTGACGATGCGGGGTCATCCGGCAAGCTTACACTTCCCCCCGTTATCGAAGAAGAGGAACTTCCTCAACATTCCGGGAAGGCTGCTGATGAGGGAGCTGAGAAAGAGAGTTCGGAGGCTGAGCAACCTAGTGGTGACTTCACGTGAGCACTTTAAAGATGATACCACTACTTCTAAACTTATTTCTCCAGCAGTCGAAGTGACATCCACCTTGCGACCAACTTTGTCATCCCAAGAGTTGACGCCTGTTGCAAAATTCGACATTACTCCCAAGATGAAGAGTGGTTTGTAGCTCGACGCACGTAGTTCACACGCCACACACACTTAGGATTTTGGCAATTATGTGCACTTAGTTCTTTATTTTGAAGATTTCTAAACTTTTCTCTTTTTCACTTATAGGTTTTCCAATGGGACGCAGTGGTTCGTACTACGACTATTTTCAACACTATAGGAGGCGCGATTCCTACGACCCCAGGCGTTATTTTCCTGCCCCTAGAGAAACCGATGAGGAGAGAGCTGCCAGAAAAGCTCGTGAGAGGCAGGCTTACGAGGAGCGATATAGAAGAAGAGATGACCGCCGTGACTCTCACCAAAGGGACGACGACTCCCATAAAAGAAAGTCACACGATGACAAGGGGAAGAGTTTTGAAGCTGAAAGGTCCAGCAAGCGGGCCAGGCCTAGCGAAAAATCTTCATCTGAAATTTCCAAAGTGCCTGCTACTTCTATTTCTCTGGGCATCCCTTCTAGCTCCCCTGCCCTCAAAAGAACTGAGATTCAAACAATCATTGATAGGCCTACATATCAAGTTGAGAATGCCCCGCCTGTACTCCAAAGCCGGTTTCCATACTGGTGTTTAAAAGGAGTACGCTTTGACTTGGACTTGGTTCCCATCGATAAACGGGCTATGCTAATAAATCTTGATGCTGTTAGGCTTGACATCGAAAGAATGTCCGGGTGGCAAAAGCTGGCCGATGAGCTTAAAGGGTGAACCGTTTAAATCTCGAAGCTATGCTGACCACGGAGAGTGACAAGTCTGAATGGAAAAAAGTTCTCGACGAGCACGACATGGAGATGAAAAACATTACTGCATATAATGAGAAACTCGAAGCTGAAGTCGAGCAACTTAAAGTTGAACTTGCTACCTCTTCCACTTCTTTTACTCAAAAGGAAGAGGTGCTTCAAAAGCAAGTTAGAGATGCCCATGCAAGTCAACGAGATGTTAAGGCTAGACTTGAGGCACAACAGAGACTTGTGGAAAGCTATCGTGCTGATGTTGCTCAGTTGCGAGAAAAGACTAGCTCCCAGGATATGGAGATTGAAATGTTAAAAGCTCAGATTTCTAAAATTGAAAAAGAGTGCGACGAGGCCATTGCTGGAAAAAAAGCAGCTGAACAGTCTCATGAGGAGACGAAGGCCAACGTCAGTTCTACTTTATTCGAGTTTTACATTCACAGTGTCTTGGGACATGGCAGTCTCTCATTTTTGGGGCCAAAGTATGAAATTACCCTGGCGGAAGTGTGGGAAGCAGCAGTTGAAATGCTTAAAGGTGCCGGCTACGCGGAGGAGGGTCTTGAGGCTCATTTTTTGGACAATGAAGGTCAAGCCGCCCCTGCCAGAGGAAAAGAACAGCTCGCCAAAAAACGAGCCGAAGCAGCGGAAAGAGAGCATTCAGGGAAGGCACATTTGACTGACCCTACTCATCCTTCGGCTTCGGTTGACGTTGACATTATTGGCTCTAGTTCTCATTCTCCACCTTATGCTAAAGTCGAGACCAAAATTACGACTGCCCACACTGAGGCCCAGGAAGACATCGAAGCCGACGATTTTGAAATCGACGTGATAAAGCCAACTCCTCCAGGTAACTTCAACACTGATCTAGATCAAGTGGACTACTCGTTTGCTTTACATGAGTTTGATAAACTTCTTGATTATTACTTAAACCTCGACGTGCCACTATCTCCTCTTTTTGCAGGAAATACTGACATTTAATTCTTCCTCTTTTGTAGTGAAAACCACAAATACTGCAAAAGCTTCACCTCCTCCTGCTGTTGCTCCTTCATTTCCTCAAGTTACTCCTTCTCTTGCTTCTCAACCGGGATCCCAAGAAGAACAGATAGAAGCTCTTCAAGGCTTAGATGACTCGGCCACTTCGCAATAGCAAAAAACTGAACCATGAGGGATAAAGACCGAACCATGAGGGTTAAAGAAGAAGAGGTAGAAGAAGAAAATAGAAAACAACATCCGAATCTTACCATCGCAGCGGAATAAAATATAATCGATAATAACAGATCTTTACATAAAAGAAAACTATATCTGTTTTATACATACATCACCAGAATACATCATCAGAGTTCAATATCATCAATAACATACAATTGGACAGTCATATAAACTTGTCCTCAAAACTGAATGCACAGTGGAATAATAATCAAGTACGGAAGTACGTGTCACCATCTAGCTCATATCTTGAGCTCCACAGCATCATATCATGTATTCTATAACACTCGGTCTGACCCGAGCACTATAGTTAAACAACACCCGAGTCAGTCTGGAATACCAGCGTGAGAAAACAACACTCAAATTGATTATTAAAGTTTTCAAAAATCCTTTGAAATCAAAAGCATCTCGTAAGACCACGCCACAAATAAACATGCCGGGTTTTTACCTTACGATAGCCAAAACACTTTTTATCAAATCGGTCTGATATTATAATAGTGTCTATAGAAAGTAAAATAAGATCTAGCTGAAATGCTTGCGTCTCACGTTTCAGCAATATTTAGGCACAATCAAAACCGTACAGGCGCGTAGGGAAAATGGATTTCTAACTAATGACTAGGCATTGGGGTACCACCTGTCGTAGTACGTGGCCTAGATCACAGTACGAGGATTACTCCCAATCCCCTACAACACAAGATCGGGACCACCCCTTACTGGATAATCCCGAGTAAGATCACCCTATGGTTAGGATCAGCAACCGCACCACTAAGCTGAAATAAAAGGGACATCTAGACAGGGTTGTCCTCATCCAAACGGGTGCTGCCCACTTATTTAATAAAAATTTAATACAAACTTATTTCAACATCCACTTATTTTTTTTTATTTTTTTTTTTAACTTTCATATTTATATATGTAAAACTTGTTTAACCAACTTTAAAATAATTTAGTTTTATAAACAAACTTATTTAACTATTGTTTTCTAATCTAGAATTATTTACAAAATCATATTATCTTGTTTTTAAACTTTATAAACCTTGCTGTTAAATTTTCTTAAAACCTTTATAACTATTTGCAACCAAAACATAAACCTGCCCAACATACTCAAACAAACCACAGAAATACACGCGACAAACCCGAGTCTTCCACCTTTCCACCCTACTTCGAGACAATTATCAAATATCACGAAACATACCTCGGGTCTTCTCCTTCTTCTCCCCAGATCCCAAACTTCCCGATACACCTTGCACGCGTGCATCGTGCACCGTCCTTTCGGTCCCCAACGACCGTCATCCCGACCTCGACAAGTCACCCCCGACCACTACATAGCTTCACGAAACCCAGCGACCTCGTTCTTATCGAAAATCAAAATTTCGACCCTCACCTAAAAACTACCTGAAGCACACATTTACAAAACAGTTCGCCGCCGACGTTCCTTGCCACGCGACGTCACGCCCTCCTCCCTAAAGCCTCGTCGCGACCTCCAGTACCTACGGCAACCCACGCGAACAACTCCGGTTATCTCTTGTCGTCGAAAAATCCACTCGAACTACAGTGCAAAACTCAGTGTATTAAACCCTACTTGATCGATTCACGGCCAACTCGATCAAATAAAAATACCCGAAGTATTTTTCTGATGATCGCCATTGTCCCCTCCACCTTCATGCTCAACCACGTCGACATCTTTGTCGTCATTCGCCCCAAATTGGACGAAATGCTCAAAACGATTGTGACGACCCGCCTTTCTAACCCTAGAAAGACGTTTCATCATTAAGAAAGAAAGGGGTAGAAATAGAAAGGAATAGAAAGAAAGAATAAAAACATCAGTAGAGCTGAAATAGAAATAGAATGGAATAGAAAGAAAGAAAGAAAGGGATAGAAATAGAATTGAATTAAATTTAAGTTTGCAAAGTAGAGCTGTTTGTTTCTTTCTCTTATCTCAGGGTTACTTTTAGGTTTTTGTTAAGTTTTTGTAAACGAATTTAAAAGTATGGTGGATATATATATAGAAGTAACTGAATAATTATACGTGGTATCTAGGCAGTTTCTATTTGTATTGTCATTTTTTTTCTTTTAATTGGTTAAGTACCATACACTACAGAAGGAAATTACCACTAGGATTTTGGCTACAGTACTAGCTTGAACAAGAAGTTGTGCTAATTAATGCTTTTGCTTTTATTTAAGATAACATGTAATTAATGTTTCAAATTTTTGCTATTTTTATACAAGACAAAGACCTGTTTTATTTTATTGTAGTGAAAACTTTTGTTTTCTTATGCATATAAACTTCAGCAGCACATAAGTTAATATATTTCATTGTTTCTTTGTCTCCTGCATATTTAATTTACAAAGCATCTTTGTTATAATTTTTATTAAAGATTTTGTGTTGTACAATTGAATTTTACAGGTTATTGTTTGACTATATTAATTGTATTCTATTTATACTTTAGATTTTTCAAGCCTTTGATTCACAACATTGTGTTTGTATTTTTATATTTCAAGTTAAAACTTATATTTGTATATTTATATTTTTAGTGACGGTTTATATTCATAATTATATCTTATACTTATGTTATGAATGTTTATGTTTAATATTGTTATATTTGTCTATTTTAAACATTATTATTTCAATTTCATTTTATTAGATTAAATATCAACAATATAAAATCTTTGATTTTAGTGAATAAGACAGATTTTGTTTTAAATGATTTTGATACATTAAATTTTTTTTTCAAATCAAATTTTCTTTACAACACGTATAACTGTTAAATATCAAAGATCTCATCATTTTAAAATTTTAAAAGCTTGTATTTAATTTAAATTAGATTAAATACTTATTAAAATATGCTGTGAAAAATTCCGGGTTGTTACAACAATCAAAACTCAAATTCTCACCAATTACTGTTCTAAAATTCATGCTTCCAGCTTCTAAAATCATGATTACTTATTTGAAACTCGATTATAAAATCAAAACTCAAATTTGAATACAAAAATTTTTGTCACAAATCAAGGTTTTACTGTAAATTTTAAATTCCTGAGCCATTAATACATTTTAAAATCCTGTAAATATTTTTAAGTGATAGATTACTTGCTTACAATCAACTTCTATTTACAATACAAAGTCTAATTCTAACTCAATCAATAGCTATTTGAATTTATTATGGCATTTTGAAACGGTTATTATCATACAGAGTACATATGTTTTAACCAACAGGCATTCAAATGAAGAGAAAAAACATGCATCCATATAATTCATATATTGCAGATAATATTATGTTATTCATTCATAAGAACAGGTGAAAACCAGAATTTAAAACTATTTTTAAAAATTCCATTTACTCACCTGTTATAAAAGCAGAAGACAGAACTGTTTCAAGATTTTTGAAATTCATTTGCATGCTCTTGAGTGCCTTCTGCATGTTGACTTTCCAGATTTACTTCTCCTTATTTTACATATTTGTTGAAGTTCACTTTGCATGTTGATGTTTTTCCTGAATTGCTTGTTGATTACTGAATTTTCTTGATTGTGCTTGAAGATTTGAATTTCCAGATTTTACAGATTCTAACTTCTTTCATTTTTGTTTTGATTTACATTCATTTTTTATCTTTGATTCAGAATGAAGAAAATATTTTGCTGAAGATTAATTTCTTCTTTTAATTTTACAACTTACATTTTAAATTTAATTTTACAAGAGGGAGACATTTGTCACTTGGATGCCTTAATTAACTTACACATAAGCCATTTGACTTACATTTGTCTTAACATACATTAAAAGATTAACAAGTGTTATTATGATTAATTCTTATTTACATAAGCTATTTTCTCAATGTTTTATAAATGTTTTAAATGTGATTTTCTTTTTAATAATCTATTTAAGCTATATACATATATTTATGTAATATTCATATGATTATAAAATGTGCATACTTATCTTTTAAAAATAAGCTTTTAGATAAATATAAAAGTGAGTTCATGTTAGTTTATAAATTATTTATGCTTTTAATTAAATTTATTTTAACTCTTCATACAAAAAAAATTAAAACAATTTATCTTATGTTAAAATTAAAATGAAAGGATATTAAACAAATGAAACTTTAAATTTAAATCTTATCTAAAACTCAAGTTGAACTATATGTTTATAATAATGAGAAATTAACTTTGTTATAAAAATTTAAATCTCAATTATCATTTCAAAAGCATTAAATCAAATTAACCTTTCAAATTACAAAACTATATATATCTATAATAAAGTTTGGAAATACTTATTAAATTCAAATTAATAAAATTCCTATTTCAAACATATATATACAAATATATATACACATTTCAAATAGAAAACATTTCAACATTATATTTGATAGTTACTATATTAAAATTTGAAACACAAACCAAATCATAATATATATATATATATTCATATACATTACAATTTGAATATATATTAGCTTTTAAAACTTCCTATTTACAAGATATGTCAGTATGTATATATTATAAATAGAAAATATTTTTGACTAGCTTTTGGAAAATAAGTCTTACCAATTTTAAATTGCCAAAATAAATATTTTCAAATCAAAATATTGGAAAACTTTCAAAAGAATTAATCTTGCCTGTTTATTGTTAAGAAAAATATTAATAGATATTAACAAATTATTTTTATTAATCTTTAAAATAATTTTAACTTGTAAGTTTATAATATAAAATGATCAAATCAATTTAATTATTCACAAAAATTATTAAATCGATATTGCTCAAAATTCCGGGTCGTCACACCAAATCTCGACCTTCTACCATGGTGTGCCGCCAGGCGTCAATAATGTTAAACCCCTATTCTGAATGCAATGGAAAAGATTTCGGGTCCTAATTCGATCGTATGGAGAAGATACCTTTTTGGACCCAGCTATTATATTAGATTTCGATATAAATTTCAGTGCGTTTATATATCGTAGCTCACACAACAACTCCAAACATTACAAAAATTGAAATTCGATAATAATACAATATTACGGATCCAATGGAACTGGTTTCGTCAAATTCTGAGACTGTGCCTCGGAAGGCTATTTTTAAATATCGATATAAACGATCTATTTTCAAAATTGAACAAATCACCTTTAAATTCAATTTTAACACTTTTACTATCTTCAGTATTATCAATATAAATTTTATAAGCCTTCAAATTATTTTTAACAGTCTTAAAACTGAAGATTCAATAATTTACCCAATTTCAGTTTATTAAGTCCAATAACTTAATTTCTAAATAATAATAATATTTGGATTCAAGTTAAAAATTAACTTTTAAATATCTAAAATCAATTAAATATTCCAATTTCAAACATCCAAAAATTATAGGTCGTCACAATTCAAAACCTGTAAAGTAGAACAGATGCTTATTTTCCTGTTTCCCAGACATGCATAGACATATACATATATTTGTATACATGCAAACATAATTACATTCATGCAACCATTTCTCAGAGCTTTACTTCATAGACATCAAGTTATAAATCAATTTAGAGTTAGTTTACTCACCTATATTTGGTTGAACATTGAACAAGCTTGAGCCTAGAAACTAGGTTTTGATTGATGTTTGAAAACTGGAAATAGAAGATGATCTGATCATTGAACTTTAGAACGGCAACTTGATTTAAAAACTGGAAAATGATTTGATTTGAACTTGCTTCTAGATTTTTGAAATCCTTCAGGTTTGAGTTGAATCTTGATTTGAATTTTGTTTTGTTTCTTTAATTTAAACTGATCTTGTTGCTTCAGGTTCTTTTCTGTTTTGATTTTCTTTTGTTTGCATTAATTCTCTCAGGTTTGAAAAATATGAGCATATAAATTTTTTTGAATGAAAGAAAATGGAAGTAGGAGTATGGTTGTATGTATATATAGCCTTTATTCTTATTTTATCTGTTATTTTTATAAATAAAAAGAAGATGACACTTGTATTTCAAACTAACACTTGTTAAATTTCATATTTAAAAGAGTTATACTTGTTATTGCATGGCATATATCAGTTACAAATGTCAAATTCATGTATTAGTATTTTTATTATATGTATGTATGTATGTATTTTCTATTTTCTTTATGTTTTAAATTTTTTTATATACACAAAGCATGTTCATCTCATGTATAATTTTTGAAAAGATGGTATATAAAATCTTTTATCAAATCTTACTTTAACTAAAGATATTATACTTTTATTTTTATTAAACACATTTCCTTTTATTTATATATTTATATCATCTTAAGAAAATGATTTTAAAACTAATTATACATAAATAAATAAACACACATATATATTATATATTAGAATACAACCTTTTGAAAATTATTGAATTCAAAACATAACTTTCATATCACAATGTGTGCATATATATATATATATATATATATATATATATATATATATATATATATTAAAATATAGAGTTTTTAAATCCAATTTATTTTTCAAGGTATTTATTTTTGAATTCCAAATCAAATTCTATTTACAATACATATATATATATATGTGTGTGTGTGTGTGTGTGTGTGTGTGTGTGTATAAACAACACATATATTATTTATTTTGGACAAATTCAAATTAATTTACAATTAATTCCAAAAATCTTATTAATTACTAATTTAAATTTGGCTTAAGAACGGGATCGTTACAATCATTATAACGACCTGCCCTCACAATTTGCTGGTAATTTCAGAAAAACACTACAGCAGAATAGAACAAGTACGAAAATACATCCCGGTCTCCAGCTCGTCTCCTGAGCTCGATAGCATGACCCAAAACCTACGATACTCAGTCTGACCCGAGCATTATAATAAAATAACACACGAGTCAGTCTGGAAAACCATTGTTAGAAAACACATTTAATTTGAGTTACTAAAGTTTCAAAATCTTTGAAAATCAAAGGTATCTCGTAAGACCACGCCACACATAAACATGACGGGTTTTTACCTTACGATAACCAAAACATTTCATATCAAATCCTATGATATTGTAATAGTGCCTTGATACAAATACTTATTCAAATAGCTAAAATTGTTACATTAATTAAATTACAGCGTAGTAGGCTCTATAATCATAACCGTAAAGGCATGTAATGGAGAATGGTTTCCATATGAATGACAAGGCACTGGGGTACCACTAGTCAAAGTACACATCTAGAAACAACATACCGAGGACCACATTGGGATCCCCTGCAATGCAAGACCGGGCCATCCCTAACCTGGATAAACCGAATAAGCTATCGCCCCGAATGTTCCCACCCTCTCACGAGCTCCTTCCATATACCATAGTAGTAATAATATCTGAGGTTATCTAGAAAGGTGATAAACATACCTAATTGGGTGCAACCTACTTAGTCTTGCTGCATCCCCCCTAATTTTCTGTCATTCTCGATTGATGAGGCTTGAGGCTAAGGTTACCGTTTTAAGGAATTTTCACTTAGAATGCTCATTGTCCTAAAATGACAATGTTCTGATAGCATTCATCCATACAAGTCTATTCCGGGTCTTAACGCAACCGAAGGCACTAATCCTACTACATCCATTTTGGAGAAAACCTCAGGATTAGCCCTTAAACTTCAATGCTCCATCTTCGACTCTATGCTCTTGTTTTACTTTCGAAAACATAGCATCGAAGTTGTTTTCGAATAATTTATCCTATCCCAGTCTCTTCGAAACAATGTTCGATATTTTCTGGCAAACTCAACCCCGGTTCTTTAGGATATAAATAGATGAAATAAGCTTGAGATCACCTCCTAACCGTTAGTCGATGGATTTCCTTATTAATGTCCTAGAAGAATGAAACGAGTTTATACGTATAGTATAGCACCTTAATCGGTAATTGTACCATATAATCCCGGTGTTTCCCTAGATATTACCAAATTTATATTTTGGGTCCAAACTTGATAGCGGGTTATTTAACTATCAAATAAAACAATCGTTCCACCAAACATTCCATTTTCCACCGAATAACTCAAAATCTCTTTTTAAATTAATTTAATAAATTAAATTTCTTTATCCAAAAATGTGCTTATCTTATCGAATTAAGTATATCCACAAATTATCCCTTTCAAAAAAATATTTGAAAACCCTTTTAAAATTATATAGAAAATACCACTACAGTATCAAAACCAAGGATTCACGTCTAAATGGTTACATCCCTATCCTAGAGAAATCCAAAACTTAACTGCAGGCACTCACTGCCTCCGATTATGCCATGCGAATATACCATTACTCCCTTAAACTTAATTTAAAATTTTTTCTCAAGATAATGATTATCAGTTCTAAAGTAAATTTTCAAGTTTAATCTAGGAAAATATACCTAGATAAAGTTATTATACAAAGCCATATTAATAATCAATGATTTATCTTTTTAAAACAAAAATGCTAAGTAGTTCTTAGATAATAGTAAATCTTAACAATAATTATAAAGTAACTAACTAATTATTAAATATGTTTTAAACAATTCAAAACAATTAAATAACTAGTTTCTAGAATATTTTTAACAATTTTAAACATACTTAGTTAATAATTAAAAATCCTCTTTTAAAAACAAGCCCAGTTTCTCGATTCTAATTTCACTTCGTAAATTTTGGAAATCTCCAGTATAACCAATTTTATACTTATTTCCAATTTCACTTTTATCCCTCCAATTTATTAAAATATTGATTTATAGACCTCCTTTTTATTTAAACAAGTGTCACTTAAGAATTTATTATTTAAAATCATTTATATACTTTATTCCAAAATCCTTATTTATAATATCCCAAAATAGTTAAGTACAAATTTCAAAACCATTATTTTAACAAATCGATTATCCCAAATTTGTAGATAAACGTTTTATTTCAAAAATCCCTTTAAAATTCTTCTCCAATTCAAAACATATATAAATGGTATTTAAAAATACCAAAATCTAGGCCAAAGCATACCATAGCATCTAGTCGATCCAAATCACATGATAATCTATCACACAATTATTCAACAAACATATATCACTACATATGAAATTAAATTCAACATTTTTGAGGAATCCAATTGGATCCCTCCAACCTATTTCCTTGCATCCACATATGTTAATACAACAATAAAAATACCAATTTCCTTGCATCCATGGATTCAATAATAATTTATAAATTGAACCAATCAATCATTAACTAATTTCAACTATATAAAATTAAAGCCAACAGTCCAAAATTGAGTGAGATTAACTCACCTTAAGTTTTTAATTTGTCAACGTTCAAATTTTAAATTAAATCAAACACGTTCGATTTATCCTAAAATTTTAACTTGCTCCAAACGCTTCCAAATCTATTTCATAGTGTAGTGCTCATCGCCACAATGTCATCGCCGCTTGTTTCATCCAATTTCGACCTTGTATGACAAAGATACAGATTTATAAAGATTGAAATTTAATTATATAAATAAATTTTCTTTTTTTTTTATTACCCTAGCAAATCACGGCCGTACGATTCAAATCGCAAATCATGTCCACCAATTTTCTTCCCCCTCTTCCCAATCGAACTACTCGTTCCAGTAACAAACGAACCCAACGCCGCATCGTATAAACCATCCCTGCGACCTTCACGACCCCCTTGAGCACTATCGACAACTGCCATTTTAAAACCTTTCCTTTACCTTCGCTTGAAGCCCTATGACGCTCGGCATCCTCCTCATCTCGAGATCCGTGCATGAATGTTGCACGAACGCAACCCATTTCTGGCCTCCTCGCTCCATCATGGATGATCGTAGCCATTGATCTGGCCGAGCTCGACGAGCTCTTCGCTTTATAGTTGGAAGATTTCGACAATACTGCGACGAGCTCTTCGTCTTTATAGTTGGAAGATTTTGACGATACTGCTTGGAGGAGGAGTAAATCGAGGGGAAAAGATATAATTTTTCGGCCATTAATATTTGAATGGCGGCCAAGCAAAGGAATTAGGGTTTACTGTTTACAAGCATATATACAGACGTATAAACATTAATTTAATATTATTTTTCACAATTTACATGATTTTTCGAACAAACTCCAAACTAGATGTGCCATCTAGTATTTATAATGTTTTACCCCTATTACGAACACAATGAAACATGTGTCGAGGCCTAATTCAATCATATGTGGAAGATAGCTTTTTGAATTGAATTAAAATATTAAATTTTCGATAAATATTTCAATGTGTTTCTGTCCCATACGACCAAACGGTATGTCCAAACGCTACGAGATTTTAAATCCAATAATAATAATCTATTTTGGACCCATCGGAATGTGTTTCGCCAAATTCTGAGACTGTGCCCCGGAAGGCTAATTTAGCGCGTCGATTAAATCGAGCGATTTTCAAAATTGACAAAATTGCTTGAAATTGAAATTTTTAAAACTTACCAACTCAATTATGATTCAAATAGAATTTATATTCATATCAGAAATCATTTCGAATCGTATTAAATCAGATTTCAATTATTTACACTATTACTATATATTAATTTCACTATTAAATTAATATATAAATTTATAACTTTAAATTTGTCGACTTTTGATTCCATCCAATGCCTATTACCATCATTCAAATTTGAGTTTTAAATTAACTTAGAAATCGTTTCCATTTCCATTTAACTCCAGATTCCCATATTTACCCAATTTCAAATATTAAATTACCATTTATTGTATTTGTTAATCGCTATATTTGAAAATTTAAACTATTCCACTGATTCAACCAAAATCTTCATATTCAAAATCAATTTATAATTCAAGTTCAACATTTAAAAATGAATTAAATGTTCAAAAACAAACGACCAAAACACCAAGTCGTA
This sequence comes from Allium cepa, assembly GCA_030765085.1. Lineage (NCBI taxonomy): Eukaryota > Viridiplantae > Streptophyta > Magnoliopsida > Asparagales > Amaryllidaceae > Allium > Allium cepa. Next base: position 10,055,739 of record CM060929.1, read on the forward strand.
CAAGGCATATATCTTTCATAGAAGCTTATTTTGTAATGTTGAAAGAAATAAATGAACTCCTTGAATCCAATTCCAGTTCTGAATTTACTGGCATCCAAATTGTCGTAACTGTCGACAATTGTATTCGACTTAATTCTTATATTAATGCTTGAATATTTAAGGAGAGAGAGGGTGAATTCAGCCAGTAAAATGGAAGGGATAGTGGCTCCAAAATGTTGGGAAAGAGTGGGTGTTGACTCCTAGGCTAAGCGACTTAGCGACCCAAGGAGGCAAGCGACTCAAGGCAATAGCGTAGCAACTAAAACTAAGCCCAGCATTGCGACTTAGCGACTTAAAGACAAAAGCGACCTACGAGTTAACAAGGCAAAGGAACTAGGGACTTAACACATGAGGCAGGCCGAGCGACTTAACTCTTGAAGTGAAGCAACGACTTAAGGAGGTCAGTGACTCAATGGGTAAGCGACTTAAGGAGAGCAGCGGCTTAACTGGTAAATGACTCACCAAGTTATCAACCTTACGACTTAAGAGGTCCATGACCTAGCGAGTTAAACGGTGGCACGACCTAGAGACTTAAGGGTTTGACAACCTAAGGAATTAAAGCTTTCACGGCCTACGATGAGTCGTTCACGACCTTGTACTTGATGATTGAACTATGCTGCCTTCTATAAGTCGCGAATACCCATCAGGTAGTACAAAGGGCCGTGTGTGAACCAGCAAAGTCGTAACTACTCAACCCTTAACCCGGTGGCGACCTACGGCCCATCCTAAGTCATAACCCGCGACTGACGACTTACTTTATGTCACAAACGACTTAAGGTCAGTAAAGGACTCTCTATAAATACGGCATGTGCTCCAACATTAAGGGGATCTTTCCGATCATTTTCTTCAAAGCATTGAGACTCTGCCATCTTCAAGCCGAGCCTTACTCCAACATTCAAAACTCACAAGAAGCTTCAGTCAACTTCAAGCAGGGATTCAACATATTCAACCATGAATTCGGAGAATTCTTTTGCATTGAATTTTTTCTAGCTACTTGTCTTTTGAAGTGAATTGTAATTGAAGGAAATTGTAAAGGATTGTAATCATATAAGCAAAAAGGAAGGATTGAAGTGGACGTAGGCTCGATTATAAGCCGAACCACTATGAACTCTGTGTCTCTTACTGCTTTTTCAATGAATTCCTGCTTTTTCTGTTTCCCATGTTAACGGGTGGTGCTTTCAGTCAATCTCTATTTGCATCGGGGTGTTAGCGTCAGACTTTTTACGTTAACATTTTTTGGTTCTTTCACTAAGAACCCAACTCAGCCTATTTTCATCATTGCTTCACAAAAGTTTGTGGAAAGGATCTCTCTAAGAGCCAGGAGTTTATCAGAAATAATGGCCCCAGGAAGAAAGCGCAAATCTGTCAGATCTGATGATGTTCGCGAGACCACTGCCACTTCTCCTCCTTTAAGTCAAACAACTCCGACTGTCGAAGTTACACGAGCAGAGCTAGATGCCGTGGTATCTGGGCTACATCGACAAATGGAAGCTTAGAATAACCTAATGATGGAAAGGTTGAACGCTTTATTTGAGGAAAACCGTCAGCCGGTGACTAAGGAGGGAAACCTTCCTGATGAAGTGCAAAATGTGGAAGGAAGAAATATCCCTCAAAGGCCAGCTGACCCGGTGGAAAGGACACCTCCCCAAGCCGAAGGATCGGGACATCAACCAACCCTCCACGAACGATTGTCAAGACAAAATTCGGAGAGAATGGCTGATATTTGTCCCGCTGAGCCTCAAAATGATGAAGAGTATTTCTCAGGCATGGTTCGCCAGATTATGATGGAAATTATGCAGAGAGTCGAAGATGAGAAAGAGTGGAGTTTCGCTCCGAGCAAAACACCATTCACTGAAAAGATCTTGAAAGCAGAATTCCCAAGGAAGTTTGTCCCACCAACTATTCTAGCTTACAAGGGAACGAGCGATCCTAATGAGTTTCTGTATAAGTATGATTGGCACATGACGGGTGCCAAAGCCTCTGTTGAAGTCAAATGCCGGTATTTTCCGGTATACCTGGAAGGAGTCGCTCTACTGTGGTTCACAAAGCTGTCGGTCTGGTCGATAGACCAATATTCTGATTTAACTCGGAAATTCAAGGAACAGTTTCGATTGTATGCGTCGAAGGAAAAGGATATAATGTCACTCTCTAGCCTCGAGCAAAATCCTGGAGAATCTATCTGGTCATTCTTGAATCGCTTTAACATAGCTTTGAGGTGGATAATGCAGAGCCGCGCATGATTCTGACATACTTGATGAGGGCGATTGATAAATCAAGTTAATTTGGAAAGTGGTTGAAAATGAAAGAACCAAATTCGCTCGACAAGTTTTATAAGAAAGCCGATGAATTCATGCGCTTGGAAAGCCTTCAAGCACCGGCTAAGATGGTATCGACAGGGTCGGAAGTGGTGATGTTGTTCCGAATAAGAAGGAATCTGGCAATCAGAAGAGGGGGAACGATGGCCAGAAGAAGCAAGGAGATGCAAAGAAAGGTCGTCCCTTCAACTTCACCCGTCTAACTGATACCCCGGAGAACATCTACTTTGCAAACAAAGACACGGTTGAATTCCCCGCACCAGCTAAGCAAAGAGTTAATAGGAAAGCTGAGAAGAATGGAAGGTTTTGCTGGTTCCATAACCAACTCGGGCATGATACTAATGAGTGCCATCACTTGAAGGAGGTAATTGAGGAACTATTGAAGGAAAACAAGCTCCAGCAATATGTAAAATGGAACAAGAATGGCCCGACTTCGTCAACTCAAGGAAAACAAGTTCCTGTTCATCGTCCTAGCTCAAAAGAAAAGCTGGCAGCTCATGAATCAGAGAGGCCTGTTATAAATGTGGTTACAGTGGGCCCTCACCCAACTGGCAGGAGTTGGGGTGAGATGGAAAGATACACCCGTGCTTTGAAGTATGCACCGGCAGATGAAAGTGTTTTTGTGTTAGAAGATGCTGCACCTCTGAAGCAGCAGAAAACTTCTAATGATGACATTATATTCAGTGCTAGGGATTCGATGGGTGTTGAAGCTCCTACCATTGATCCTTTGGTCATCTCCGCTGGCATTGGGCCAGCTATTGTGAAAAAAGTTTTGGTTGATTGTGGAGCTTCGTGCAACATTCTCTTCAAGAAGACTTTTGATCAGATGAAGATTCCAATGGCTGGTGTTCAAGCTTCATCACTAAAGATTGCTAGTTTTACTGGGGAGCCGAAACAGCCAATCGGGACTATTGATTTGTTTGTGGAGCTTGGAGAGGGGCAGAGAAAGGTGGCTCGAAAACAGACCTTTGTTATTGTTGATGAGTTTTCTGCCTACAATGCCTTCCTAGGCCGACCAACTCTGGCAGCATTTAAAGCAATTCTTGCCCCATGGTGACTGACCATAAAATTCCCCACAGATAATGGAGTCGGTGTGGTGAAAGGGGATCAGAATGTTGGATGGGAATGTTATCTTACAGAGTTGCGCGAAGTAAGGAAGAGAGATATGGAAAAAGATGCGGCAGCCCCAGTCCGCATCAAAGAATCAACCTTGTAGCAATTACAGGGTGGACCCTGCACAGGCGAACATAGTGATGCACGAAGAGAGATGGATCCCAGAAAATCCTGTGTAGGGGAGAATATAGTGGTACCAGTTGAAGTGACAGTGCCGGTACCTGTTGACCCTAAAGACCCGAACAAAGTGTTGAACGTGGGTTTGCAGCTTAATGCAACGGTTCAAAATGTTTTGATATCATTTTTGAAAGCAAATCTGGATGTATTCGCTTGGACTCATGCTGATATGTGTGGACTATCTCCAGAAATTGCAGTGCATACCTTGAATATTGATCCAAAGTTTACACCGGTAAAGCAGAAAAGAAGAACTCAGGGTCCCGAAAGGTCAGCAGCATTGAAAGAAGAGGTTGATCGGCTCATGGAGAATGGTTTTATCAAGGAATCTACTTATCCGAATCGGGTCTCAAATCCTGTACTGGTTAAAAAAGCTAATGGGAAATGGGGAGTGTGCATTGACTTTTCAGATCTAAATAAAGTCTGCCCCAAAGAATGCTTCCCGTTACCCAGGATCGACCAGTTGGTGGATGGAACGGCAGGGCATGAATTGCTATCTTTTATGGATGCCTACTCCGGATATAACCAGATCATGATGCATGAGCCAGACCAGGAGGACATATGCTTTATCACCGATGTTGGTCTCTACTGCTACAGAGTCATGCCTTTCGGACTTAAGAATGCGGGGGCAACTTACCAAAGACTTGTTAATGCCATGTTTAAACCACAGATTGGCAAGACTATGGAAGTTTATGGCAATGATATGCTGGTAAAATCAAAGAAAGCAATGGATCACATGGATCACTTGGCAGAGATGTCCTCAATCCTCCGAAAGTATGGTATGAAGCTGAATCCTTTGAAGTTTTCATTTGGGGTAGAATCTGGAAAGTTTTTGGGTTTCATTGTGAGTGCAAGGGGCATTGAAGCTAATCCTGCTCAGATAACTGCCTTAAGAGAAGTCAAAGCTCCCAGAACAAAGAAGGAACTGCAAAGTCTCAATGGAAAAATTGCAGCCTTGATTCGGTTCATTTCAAGAGCTACTGATAAATGCATTCCATTCTTTGATGCTCTAAAGAAGGGAAGAAAAAACTTTGATTGGACTCTGGAATGCCAGAAAGCTTTTGATGAGCTGATTCGTCATATGGAAACGCCTTCTATACTTTCTAAGCCTGACAATGGTGAAAACCTTTTTTTATATTTGGCAATCTCGTCTCATGCCCTCAGTGCAGCTTTGGTACGGGAGGATGCGAAAATTCAGCGCCCGGTCTACTACATCAGCAAGAGATTCACTGGGGCAGAATTGAACTATTCAAAATTGGATAAGCTCGCCTATTGTCTACTGATTGCATCAAGAAAATTGAGGCCATATTTCCAAGCTCATCCCATCAAAGTCCTCACCGATCAGCCCTTGAAGCAAGTTCTCTTTCGTCATGAGACTTCGGGTCGTCTTTTGAAGTGGAATATTAAGCTCAGTCGATATGACATCACTTATCATCCCCAGAGAGCAATCAATGGACAAGATTTGGCAGACTTCATCGCAGAATGTACAGACAAAGGTGATAGTGAGGAGGCAGTAACCGATAATTCCCCACTTCTATGGAAATTGTATGTTGATGGTGCAAGAAACGATTGCTGTTCCGGGGCTGGGGTTTTGCTTGAAACCCCTGAAGGACGGTCACTATTTTATGCTTTAAGATTGGAATTCCCTTCGACAAACAATGAAGCAGAGTATGAAGCTCTTATTTCCGGTTTAAGAATTGCTAAAGAACTGAACATCAGGGCATTGCAGATCTTCAGTGATTCACAGCTTATCGTGTGTCAAGTCAAGAAAGATTTTCAAGCCAAAGGGGGGAATCTACCCACATATTTGTCCAAGACTTGGGAGCTTCTTGATGATCTCGACCATTACACAATAAGCCATATCCCCCGGGAAGAGAATATGAAGGCAGATTCTCTCGCGAAGTATGCAAGCACTGGTGAAGCTCAATTATTGGGACTAGTTCCTGTAGAAGTCCTTTCAACTCCAAGCATTGATGAAATGGATATAGACTGGATCATGACCATATCTCAAGAACAGGAATCATGGATGACTCCGATAAAGGATTATCTGCTCAACGGATCTGCGCCAGAGAGTTCAAAAGGACGTTAGAAACTGTTAAGAAAGGCTTCAAGGTATATAATTCAAGATGGCCGATTATTCCGACGAGGATTTTTAATGTATTACTCCGATGTGTGACTGAAGAAGAAGCTAAGACAATTCTAGCTGAGGTACATGGAGGGGAATGTGGAGATCATACAGGTAGTCAAACTTTAGCAAAGAAAATTCTCCGTTATGGATACTTTTGGCCGAATATCAACCGAGATGCTGCAGACTACTCCCGAAAGTGCGACAAATGCCAGAGATTTGCTAAAATCCCAAGAGCAGCTTCCACTGAGGTAACACAGATGGTCAGTCCGTGGCCATTTGCTATTTGGGGAATGGATCTCATCGGGCCTCTGCCAACTGCAAAATCCGGAATCAGATATGTTATTGTTGTTGTGGATTATTTTACTAAATGGGCTGAATCTGAACCCTTAGCTACTATTACCTCTAAGAAAATGATAAACTTTGTAACTAAGAATATCATTTGCAGGTATGGAGTACCTCAAAAGATAATCACAGACAATGGAACCCAATTTAAAAGTGAAGAGTTCCAAGATTTTTGCAAAAATTCAAGATCCAGAAAAGTTTCTTAGCAGTGGCTCATCCGCAGGCAAACGGGCAAGTGGAAGCAGTAAACAAAATTATCAAATCAACCATCAAAAAACAGCTGGAAAAAGCAAAAGGTGGTTGGGTCGATAAACTTCCGCTAGCACTATGGGCATATAGAACTACACATAAAACTGCGACGCGCCACACTCCATTTTCATTGGCATATGGATCAGAGGCAATGATTCCGGTAGAAATAGAGGTCCCTTCACATAGAAGAATCCATTTCAATCAAGACGAAAATGAAAAGCTGCAACTTGAAGCCCTTGACTTCCCTGATGAGAAAAGGGAAGAAGCTTAGCTTAGAACTGCAGCTCACCAGCAAAGAATAGCCAGGCACTTCAATTCCAAAGTTCGCCGGTGCAGCTTTGAAATGGGGGATCTAATCTTAAAAAGAATTATGACACCTACAGGCGTGCATGGACCAAACTGGGAAGGACCGTATGTTATAGGCCAAAAACCTCTTGATGGCACATTCAAACTTGTAACTGTCGAAGGAGACCCAATTCCAAGAGCTTGGAACAGTAATCATTTGCGCCCATATTTTACTTAAAGGCTTTAATGAAATATTGTAAAAGAATGATGAATGTATGATTCTTGTATTGAAAGCCGTTGTAAAGTCAGTGCAAGTGAATAATAAGAACTATAAAGTGGATGTAGGCCCAGTTCTTGGTCGAACGACTATAAATCTTGTGTTCTTTACTATTATAGACCGCTTTGCCTTATTTCGATATATAAAATGCGTCAATTATATTACTAAAAGGTCGATTTAATAATGCAGGCCATAAAAACAAAGCTTACCCATCACAAGACCAAGCAATCCTCGACATCACCCAACAAGCAAACGCTAAGCCGTTCAAAATTTCCATACTCAAATCCTACGAAAGAATTGCTTCGAACAAAAGTTAGCGATTCGGGTGGAAGTGGGCCATTGCTAACTAACTGTGAATGTTTGTACAAATGAGCATCCAGTTAAATAGCCTGTGTCTACCACCACCAACTCGCTTGACTATGAAATATATTTCTTTGGATAAGGGAAGTTATTGGCAACTAAAAGGGAATGGTATTTGAAAAAGATAACGGGGATCGCTGATATGAATAGATGGCAAAGAAACATGGGCGAGCAAGCATCTTCGGAGACAAAGGAACCTACGAGTTAGCGACTTAAAGACAAAAGAAAAAAGCGACCTACATTGCGACTTAGCGACTTAAAGACAAAAACGACCTACGAGTTAACAGGGCAAAGGAACTAGCGACTTAACACATGAGGCGGGCCGAGCGACTTAACTCCTGAAGTGAAGCAACGACTTAAGGAGGTCAGCGACTCAATGGGTAAGTGACTTAAGGAGAGCAGCGGCTTAACTGGCAAATGACTCACCGAGTTATCGACCATACGACTTAAGAGGTCCATGACCTAGCGGTTAAACGGTGGCACGACCTAGCGACTTAAGGGTTTGACAACCTAAGGAATTAAAGCTTTCACAGCCTACGATGAGTCGTTCACGACCTTATACTTGGTGATTGAACTATGCCGCCTTCTATAAGTCGCGAATACCCATCAGATAGTACAAAGGGTCATGTATGAACCAGCAAAGTCGTAACTACTCACCACTTAACCTGGTGGCGACCTACGGCCCATCCTAAGTCATAACCCGCGACTTGTGACTTACATTAAGTCACAAACGACTTAAGGTCAGCATAGGACTCTCTATAAATACGGCATGTGCTCCAACATTAAGGGGATCTTTCCGATCATTTTCTTCAAAGCATTGAGACTCTGCCATCTTCAAGCCGAGCCTTACTCCAACATTCGAAACTCACAAGAAGCTTCAGTCAACTTCAAGCAGGGATTCAACATATTCAACCATGAATTCGGAGAATTCTCTTGCATCGAATTTTTTCTAGCTACTTGTCTTTTGAAGTGAATTGTAATTGAAGGAAATTGTAAAGGATTGTAATCATATAAGCAATAAAGAAGGATTGAAGTGGACGTAGGCTTGATTATAAGCCGAACCACTATAAACTCTGTGTCTCTTACTGCTTTTTCAGTGAATTCCTGCTTTTTCTGTTTCCCGTGTTAACGGGTGGTGCTTTCATCAATCTCTATTTGCATCAGGGTGTTAGCGTCAGACTTTTTACGTTAACAGTGGGTTAGAGACGATTAAATAAGGAGATCTCAAGGAGTAGAAGAAAGATCTAGATTCTTATTTTCTAACACCAATTCTTCTTTCTTTTAACTCAAACCCCAACTTATCTAAGCCATCAGAATGGCTGCCCTAATCATTTACGTTCCAGTCGAAAATCACAAGCCCCATATGGGCCTCTAATCCACTTCAAGCCTGAGCAATATTTATTACATTTAAATCTAATTTAAATGCGTATCAATATCGAATATCGATTAGTATTTATATATTTATTATATGCACACTATTTAATATTGTTCAATACACATCAAACAAAATTTTATAACTAATATTATATAAATATTAATTTAACTAATTTATAATAATTGCAAATTAATTAAATCTAGTGGTAATAGGGGTATTCAACACTTCAGTTGTTTGACTTTTAGGTGTAAATTCGGCCAGCGTTTAATATCGAACCATTCGAATATTAGCATTCACATGTCACTTAGTAGGTGATGTGACATTGTGGCTAAAGTTATCGCTTACTTGGCGTTGGTAAATCTAATTCTACTTTATTAAGCGTTACCTAGTTGTGAAAATTATGTACACCAATTCTCTTTGTCAAAAATATATCACTTTGGACTTATGGAATTTGGTAATAACCAAAATTCCAATATTGTACATATTCAACTCTATAGTCAAAGCACAAATTCCTTGGTTCAACAATAACAACGATTATTAACTGTACTACTCTAGCTAGTAACTTTAACTTTGAGTTAACTTCAATTGAGCGTGATACTAACCTCATATAACTAATGAGATGAATCCCTTCTTCAATAGTGTTTCACTTCCAATGCTTTCACTCAGCCCAACTATAGTCATTTGATGGACATCATGCCAGATTTAATTCTAATCAAAGCAGAGCTTCCGTATTGAAGATCAACATTATTCTCAAATCAAGAGAACTATGAAATTTTGTAACATTGACATTTTTAGTTTGACCTTAGTTTTACTAACTAACTGTAAACTATCGAGTGTCATTCCATGGTCGTCCAATAACTATCAGTACATAACTTCCTGGTCCCCTCTATAGTCATGAGTAATGCACTACCCAACATTTGAAGAGCATTCTGTACTCTTATCTCAACTGATGCATCGATATCCAGTCTCGATGCATCTTAACTAGGAATATTTAAAACGATATGTTTATTTTATTATGATAAATAACTAATGGTTACAACATTGTAACTACTATCACAAAACATACCATTTTTGGATTTTCTATTAGATATTCTTTTAATTAAATTAATTAATATAACATATTATATCGAGTACATAATAGAAAGAAAACACCTTTTATTTCGAATGGGATTGGTTATGTTGTAACATTACGATTTTGTCGGGATCCGAAGGTCGGCATTCTTACGTCCACTGTATCAAATGCCTCATAATCGAATGCCGGAAAACCAAACTGTTAGGGTTAAAAAGAAGAGGTAGAAGAAAAAGACAGAAGAAGAACGAAAACATAACAGAAACAATATCAGAATCTCACATGTCGCAGCGGAACAACATATAATAGATAAATGAATAATCTTTAAAACAAAGAATTATCTCAGTTATTACATTACATCACATCAGAGTGTACAACAATAATATACAACACAATACAAGAATGGATAGCTATACAACATGTCCCTACAAGTGAATTATACAGCGGAAGGATAATATCATATGCAAGTAATACGTCTCGCCATCCTGCTCGCCACCATAAGTGAATGGCAGGTTCTACAACTAAAACCGTACAAGGGTCGTATTGTTTTATTTGGATTTCCAACAAATGGTCAGGCTAAGGAACTTCCTACTGCCACATGGGATCGCCTCTGGCGGGACATCCTGAGAACTTAACCAGCTCTCTGCCAACACAAGGCCGGGTTACCTCTGTAATTAGGTAACTACTACACGAATATGCCTCCCCCGGTCCTTTGGGACCTTTATCCGAGGGCCCTCTATCACCAAGCAACAACCACACAGAAAAATGAGATTGGAGCAACCACATAGGTTAAGCATCAGGGCTCCACACCTGACACCACCCTTTTACAGAAGGGAATGACCTACCCTAAAGGGAGCGACCCTCATAACCTTGCCGCATATTCCTGTTTTGACCATTTCCAGGGTGTGAGGTCTGACGAAGTCTCGTCTACAAAGCAAAGCTTTTAACACAGCATGCCACACTACCAAATTGGGAATATATCGCTGATAACCTTCAACTACAAAACCTCTAAGGGTGTTAAGCTAAGAGAATAAATTCTCCGCCACCAACGGAAATATATTTGAAAGAAATCTGCTTTATATCTTAAAATGTAATGTCAGACATGTAACCATACAAGTCTGTTCCGGGCTCGAACAGAACCGAAGGCACTTCAAAAGAAGCCCTTGCAATCCGGGTATTTACAATCCCGATCGAATTTCCCATCACAAAGAAAATCTCCATACCGTAGCTAACGATGCAGAGACAATCGATAGGTCATCCTATCATTTTCACAAATACCCGTTCTTCACCACCGGTCTTCAATGCTATCCATTATGTCGTTTCACTATTCGGAATGGGTACTCCGAATAACGAGCGCAATAATTTAAAAATAAGTGTAGCATTCAATTCCAACCAATTCACAACAAATAGCCATTTTAGGGTCAATATTGATAGTCGGTTATTTACTATCAATCAATATTCACAACATCACCCGATTTCAAATAATTTCCCAAATTATTTATTTTCCAAAAATATCTTTACAAGATATATATTTCACACTTCAACCATTTGAAAACAAATTCCAAATTATTTTTCACCTTTACAACTTCCATTTCAAAATGGTTCATTTAAACCAATCAAATAAATCCTTACCGATTTATTAAATTTACGTTCCGAATCAGTAAATTTATTTCCACACTTTTAAAAATAAATCAATGTTCATTTTCAAAATAAATTTCCATTGTGAATTTACATTTCTAAATATTCTATGAATATACGATTTCCAAATTGATTTCTAATATTCATTTTCAATTTATCTTTAAAAGATAAAATCTCAAACATTCACTTCATATTGAAAAAACATTTCCATACTTATTTAATAATAAGTAATTCACCAATCTATTTATTTTCAACATTTTGAAAATATTCAATATACTTAAATCCAAATTAAGTATATATTTTATTCTTTAAGAAAAACGTTCACTTAAACAAATTTACTTGGGTCAAAACGAATGTTGAGTTAAACATCGTTACGACAACCCAAAATCACTAGTATAGGGATTCGAACTTAAAATAGGTATATAAATCCCAATACTATATAAACATTTCTTTCGAAAATCATTTACTATAACAACAGTGTTATAGTCCACCATTTCCTTCTATTCCTCGAAACATCTATTTCAACAATAAATGTTGAAATCTATGGTTTGATACTTAATACATTTTAAAACGTTTTTGAATCATTTTAATTTCTATTTAAAATATCACTTTTCCAAAATATTTCTTTAATATATTATTCAACGTCCAAAATCGTGAATATACTTCATTTACCAAATTTATCATTTCTACATATTTTATTTAAAGGATTATCCACTGTCCAAATCGTGGATATATTTCCTTTAATAAGTTATAATAATTAAACTTATCAAAATAAGTCGATTTCGAATTTATAAAACAACGTTTATAAATTCCATTTATATTTTATAACAACTTCAACTTATAAAATCACTTTATTAACAAATTCTATCCATATTCCTTTTACACGCCAAAATCTAGCTTATAAGTTAATTACTTATAAATCTTTTATTTTACAAAATCTATTCATTTTATACCTTACAATTTATAAATCTATAGATTTCATCCACTTATGAAATCCATTTATATTTATTTTTAACACTTATAAAAACTCGTTTTATAACTCTGATATTTTAAGTTTATAAATATCAATTTTATAAATCTTTTATATAAATCATTTATAATAACTCAAAATTCCCAATTTAAACCATTTTTATAAATTAATCAATTAAAAATCACATTTCGGTTATATTTAACAAAAATCATAATTTTTATAACATAAAAATTTCAACGTTTATTTATTTAAAATGAATCAATTTCAAAATTAAATTTTATTATGAATTCTCAACTTAATTTTCAAAAATCAAAATTTATTTATTTTCGGCGTCTAACGATACCAAAAATATATTCGGCTAAAATTTAGCCTTTAACGATTTCAGTCACAAAGATAACCACGCGGATTATAGATAAACACACAACATTGAAACCAATTCAATCATTTGAGGAATACAGTTGGATCCCTCCAACCTGTTTCCCTGCATCCAAAGATGTTAGCACAATACCTGTTAACTCCATTTTTTCAGCAAGGCCATGATATCAAAAATCGACCGAAAAGCCAATGATAATTCGTCTCGATTCTGTTGAATGGTTTTTCAGATAAGATCCACGACGGAGGGGGGTCCAGGGGGTGCCAACCTCCCAAGGTGGGGTGCGGGGGCAACGCCACCGCTACGGTGATCGACCTGCCGGGTCAGGTCGCAGGAGTCCAGGGGGCAGCGCCCCCGGCGGGGTGCGGGGCAGCGCCCCGTGCAAAACGGTATACGACCTAAAGCGTCAACAAGTTAACGGGTTAGAAGACCTTGCGACCTAAGAAGACCTCGCGACCTAAGCTGGACCAAAGATCAGCGACCTAACGAGTTAACCTATCAGCGACTTAAGGCATAAAGCGGCTCAACCGAGTTAACGAGTTAACAGAAGAAGCGGGCTAAGGACTTAAGTAGTCCACGACTTAAGGAGTGCCACGACCTAACGACTTAAGGAGTGCCACGACTCAGCGACTTAAGTGTTGGACGACTTAACAGCTTAAAAGGTTGGACGACTTAACGAGTTAAAGGTTGGACGACTTAACGGCTGAAGGGCTTCACGACTTAGAGAGTTAAAGTGGCAGCGACTTAAAACTTTCACGACCTACTATAAGTCGTTCACGGCCTTGTACTTAGAGATTTAACTATGCCGCTTTCCATAAGTTGCTAATACCTATCAGTTAGTACAAATGGACATGTGCGAACCAGCTAGGTCGTGACTCCTAACGCCTTAACCCGTTAACGACCTACGACCTATCTTAGGTCGTAACCCACAACTTACGACTTACTTTAAGTCGTAAACGACTTAAGGCCTATTCAGAATTCCCTATAAATACGCCTAGGCTCCAAACATTAGGGGCCTTTTGGCTCATTCTTCGAAGCATCGATACTCTGTCATTCTCTCGACTCAAACAGCACTACAAGCACTCCAAACGCCAAAGATGCTACAACAAACTTCAAGAGAAGATTTGGATCATTCAACATGAACTCAAAAGATTCTTCTACATCAAATTTTGAGCTACTAGTCAAAAGTGTGTTGTAATCGAAGTGCATTGTAAAGAATTGTAATCAAATCATCAATAAAGGAATTTAAAGTGGACGTAGGCTCGATCTTAAGCCGAACCACTATAAAACTGTTGTCTTTTACTACTTTTCCGTGATTTCTCTGCTTAAACTTTGTTCCCGTGCCAACGGGTGGTGCTTTCATACTTACACTACTTACACTGGGGTGTTAGCGTCAGATTTTTACGTTAACAATACCAATTCCGCTTCGAGACAGAATATCGCAGTATATGGGATTTATAAAATACTATCCACTATTATGCGGCGCAATAGGGTCTCATCCGCTACATAATGCGGGAAATCAACTCCAAGTACATACATAACACCAATTCCATACAAGTTGGAATTATCGCGGTATATGTTTTAATAAATAACATCCGCTTAATATACGGCGTATAAGGTCTATTTAACACAATAGATAACAAATTATCATCCAATCACACAATCAAGCAATTTTAAATCTAACTATTTAAAATTTAAATCGAAACAATTCGATTGAGTGAGAAGTTCTCACCTAGAGTTTCCGATAACAGTTGTAGCGTTTTATTTCAAATAAAATTAAAGTGCATTTAATTTTACCCAAAATTTTCACTAGCTCCAAACGACTCCAATCCAGTTCCATAGCGTAGTGCTCGACACAACGAATCCAACGCAACTTGTTTCGTAATTTTTCAACCTTGCATGACAAAGTTACGTTATTACAAAGTTTGTACGATTTAAATAAAATTAACTTCTACTACTTTCTTTTTATATTTTACCCAAAACATTATCCAGGCCGCACGTTTTTCACTAGAGAATCACGGCCGAAGGTTCAAGCTTCTTCCCAAAAGCGTTCTCTCCCAGGTTTACACGAGAAAACCGAACCCCACATCGTGATATTAGGGTTTGAAATCGCCACCACCACGTCGACATATACATCGATCAACCACCCTCATATGGAAGCCCACAACGAGCACGACCATCGGCCAGAGAAGCTTGAAGCTCGGTCGAGCCATCTGCCTGAAAATCGCATGCGAACGGTGGGAGGATGTAGGCCCGCAACTTCCACTACCTTGCTCTAAAATCCATCATCTCCGTATGTATTCGAAGATTACTCCAAGCTCTACGTTTTTCATGTTGAAAGTTTTCTGTAATTGTTTGTGGATTGGAAGAAATTGAAGGAAGAAGATAGATGAATTTCGGCCATTCATAAAGATAATGGCGGCCGGCTGAAGAGAATTAGGGTTTGAGAAAATTTTGCGAATAAGGGGCCTTTTATAGAAAATTTACCGAAAATCACTATTCACTCGATTTTTCGAACTCCAAATCTCGCGCGGTGACCAGCGTTTGTACGGTTTACCCCGCGTTCCAGACACAATGGAATATGTTTCGAAAGCTAATTCGATCATCTGTGCGTGCTACGGAAATAAACAATCAAATTTAAATTAAATCGATTTAAACTAATTTCTATGCGTTTTGGCTTGCCCCGGACAAACGGTAAATCCGATTGACACGAAATTTGAAACTTATAATAATATGACATTACGGATCCGATGAAACTAGTTTTGTCGAAATCCGAGACTGTTTGAAAAATAGCTATTTTACATATTAAAATATTCAATTTTCACAAATTAACTTTTAATTCAATTTTAAAAGTTCACAAACATTGTTCTAACTCCAATATGATTTAATATAACTTTATAAATCATTTTTAATCACATTAAACCTAATTTCTAATTATTTACGCAATTTCAAATATTAAATTATCGATTTAATTATCCAATTAAATCTAAATATTCGAAAAATAAATTATTCGATTTATAAATTTTACTTGTTGATATTTAAAATCAATTAAATATCTGAATTTCAAATGACAGAAATTCTGGGTCGTTACATATGTAGTTAGATATATGTAAGAAATTACATAATTGCCCCTAAGGTATAAATGTAACTCTATTAGAGTGTGTATATATAGGAAATAGTTCCAAAAACACCTAAAACAATTATGATTCAATCTTGAAATTACCCCTCCCTATGGTACATAATGATGTATTGATAAGGAGCAATCAGACTTTGTTGGAAAAGGTACAAATAATAATGAGATATTGAGTTAACATCTTTCTATATTATTTCAAATAAAATACCCAATTCATAAGATATGATCTTTCGTGCGTGATCTATTTTACAATAAAAAATTCATTTATTAATGCTATAGCACTACGTCGAAAAACAGTTTTGTTTGAAAAAACATATCTTATGTAAAATAAAACTTGCATATCAATTTAAAGCAGCGTAATTTTACATGTATTATTATTATTTTTATTAATGATTTAGTTAATTTCTACAAAAAATTTAATCATTGTAATTAAAATCACTTAACCCATTTTTTTATTTGACAAAATTTAGAATTTTGATGATAAATCAATTTTTTTAAACAGAAAAAATTCTTTGATTCCTAAAATAATTTTAGAATATCGTTTAATGTTAAAATAAAATAATTTAATATTTTCTACAATGAGAAAACTTTATTTTAAGCTTAACATTCATTAAATACAATATTCATACATTATTCATTACTTACACTATATAACTTATCTTTACTTAGCTAAAACTAATGGTTTTTAACTTGTATTTTTCTAGAACTACATCATTAAAATACTTATTGCTTTAAAATCATCAACAAAGCTTGGAAAACATTAAATATAAATTTTACAGACTATCCAAAAATGATATAACGTCAAAATAACATTAATTCATACTTTAAAAATATTAAATACTCCATTAGTATACATTTATAAAAATACTTTATTTAACTTTACAAATTTGATAACTTCACTCTTATTAACTTGTCTTATTCTAAACTCACTTTATCTTCTCAAAATAAGTCATATGATTTTAATTTCACTTAAAATAATTACAAAACACTTTACATAAATAATTAACCAAATCTTCGTGTAGCTTTTTACTAAGTCGTTATATTATAAGAAAGCATAACTGGCCATATATGCAAGTGAGAGGTTAATAGAGTTAAAGAAATATCCTGGGAAGATTATGTAATTTGATTATATAACCTAATTCTTATGGTGAAACTTGTTCAAAACAAAGTAAGCTTCTTTTTTTATTTTATAGTATGCATACCATTTATCATATCAATAACATTTTAAATACATTAAATAGATATTTGAATAGAAATCCATCGGAAAAGTATTTTATCGATTTACGTATGAATGGGTTGGAAACCATAAGTATTGAATTTTCGTAATCAGGATACTTATCCTTAAATGTTCCTAATTGATGTGTGTTGAGCATGGAATATCAATACATAAAATGGGATTCATATGATGGATGGTGGATAATCATGACCATTTAGGAGACCAAGTGGTTATGAACTTATGATTGTTTGGAACAATTACATAACGACTCATCAAAAGTTTCTATTGCTTAATTTTAAAGTTAGATAAATGATCTTATGTGATCATTTAGCAGTCTTTTGACTTGAGAATATTATGATCCTTAAGAATTTAAACTATACTTTAGCTATGGTTAATCATATGATAATGACGATCACATTAAAGCCATGGTTGGGTATAAGAACCACTGGAAGTGAAGCACTATTGATGACAAGATTCATCTCCTTCGATAAATGGTTAGTATTGACATAATTAAGCAACTAAAATCAAAGGCTTTGTGTAATAACCCACATATTTTACTATTATATATTTAAATGTTTTATTTAAATATAGCGTCGTTAGTTGAATTTAAAGTCTGAAATGTGACATTTTGTAAACAGTCGAATCCGGAATCGAGACCACTTCCATTGAGTTTAAAATGACGTTTACTACTTGTTAAGTATAAACATCAGTATATTTGGAGTTGATTAGGATTTTGGTATTTTGTTTGGGCTTTGGGTTATGTTCTAGCCTACTAACCCAATAAGAGAACCCAAATCTTCAACCAAATACCTCCCACTCCACTCCTCTTCATTCATTCTGTTCCTAATTTCCTAATACACTCTAGCCCTAAGAAAAAAGGTGGGAAGAGGAAACTAAATTCCTAAGCCCTAGTTCTCTTAGGAAATTCAAATTCAAGTTCCAAAATGAAGGAGAAGCTTAAGTAAGTATCCTCCTCATCTTCTCCATCGCAATCCCTCTTCAATTCTTGATTTTTCCTACAACCTAACTTAGGAAAAAAATTGCATTTGATAATAGATTAAAGATTCTAGAGGTGTAGCGAAGAAGAATTGATCTTGCTTTGTTTTAGAGCTTCTAGTCGTTGTTTTTAAGTTTAAAGGTGAGTTCTTTAACTCAAATCTAAGCCTACAGCTTTTATTGTTGTTAGGTATGAATTCCTAACATCTATTTCATGTTCAATTGCTTTTAATTTGAATTGGTTTGGTGAATTTTCCAATTTTGGTTTTGAAGTCAAAATTTATGAGAATCCAATCTTAAATGTTTGGACATGCTATTTAGGGTGTATCGAAGAGCCTGTAAGGTTGGACTATCGCTTGGCATAAATCCCTAGCCTCCATTGCTAGTTTGATCGCTTTCGAGTTCATTTGGCCATCAATGGCCTGGGCAATTTCTGCCCAGCTTAGGAAACCAAACGTCCGATTGAAAATTCTAGACGTCTGGTCGGGGTCTTTAGAAAAAAATAATGAACACAGTAAAAAGACAGAGCCCATGACCAAACGTCTGGTTAAACCCAACCAGACGTCTGGAAGTCTTCAGGTAATAAAAAGAAAAAGGAGAAAAAAATATAAATTTTCAGAACTCAGGGTCAGACGTCTGAAAGGGCCAGACATATACTTAAACCGGTCGGACGCCTGGCCATGTTGAATTTTGCGTATATTGCATGTTTCTGAGTGGATTTCCAATTTTTATCGATTTTGTTAATCAGGTTAGTTATTGTAATTTATTATCGACTTTGATGACTTATTTTATGGATTTTATGGAATATCCATTTGATGGATTTGATATCAATTTTTATTGTTTTAATTCACGTATTCGAATGTAGATTATGGTGATAGATTGTTTTTGCAATCATTTCTATGATTTGTCATATTAAAATACAAAGGTTTCTATACTAGTAGTAAGTACTCATACTGTTTCACGAAAATGATGCCAACATTACTTTTAATACAAATCTCGTTTTTAGAACCGTTTTTCAATCTATTAGTATATACAAACCTTTACCTCACTCATATGAAAAATCAAATTAAATGACTTAGCAAAACAAGTGGTATTAAACGCTTGTGTTTGCTTCGTCGGTTAACTCTTAGACTAGTCCAATTGAAATCTTGTGACAATTTTCGAATGCTAATCTACAATTTGTTTGTAAATATTTAAATTAAGCCAGTGGTAATAAGACATGAAGCTAAAATCATTTATTTACTAGCTTGATGACTTATTAATCTATGACGATCATTTTGAGGTTTAGACTAGCGATATGCGATGTCTCTTTATCCGTGTGGGGAACTGTATCCCATTTTGTTGAGCTTCGTCTCATTTTAATGGGCTAGCGACCTATGCGTTTTTTAACCGTATTATGGAGTTTGGTTCATTGGGCATATTGTTATACTACGTTATTGTTCCGACTTATTAGAGTTTCAGGTTCCTTGGGAGTACCGCTGTACAACGTCGTTGCACCGGCTCTATGGGTTAGCGACCCATGGGGTAGCGTCCCTTTTATGATACACATGTTAGTGAGTTTTCGTGCTCTCGTTTATGATAGGCTGTCCCCCTTTTATGTTTTTTGTATTTTCAATTATAGATTTCTGGAATTTATGTTTCACCAATTTTTGCGATTTGCATTGATATGTTCTGTCAATATTTGAGGTTTGGTGAATAAGCTAAAGAATATGATATTCTTTAGTGGTAATTGAGAAGACTTGAGATATTGTATTATTTTCATTGTTATCGTATATTTTGTCATATCTCTTATCCTATCTCATCTTATATGATATTTATAGCTAGATTGATCCATTTATTATTTTTCTTCTTAAATAATACTCTGGTCAGACCGAGGTGTTTTAGGTGCTTCCACTTTTCTTGCAAGGACTAGCTTCGAACTTTTGGCTAACTACTTTACCTTAGTAGTTTTTATCTTTATACATTCGAGATAGAGAATCCTTGATGTATACATATTCTTTTGTCTAACAATTGTACCTATTCTTTTGTGATGTAGTGGATCTTGTATGACCACTACTTTAATGTTCGCTTCTATTTGTTATATTCATATCTATTTTCGCCTTAGTGATATGAATATCTATGACTGATTCGTGTTATGCTTATTTCATATTTGTTTCCAAAGCCCACATAGCCACTGTGTAGTAGCTTTGAGTTTGTATTTGATAATTCAAATTTCCCCTTGAAATGAAATTCATGATATTCTATCTGGCATATCAATACTCGCTCAAATCAATTACACAGATGGTCGCTCCTCAACAGTCTTATTCTTCGTGCTAGTCATGGCATTACCCTGTGGTGTTCTTGGCTAGTGTGAGTATAGAGGTGGGGCGTCATAGCTTGGTATCAGAGCCAAACTTCAAAACAATATAGTATATTATGACAAGGATCATTGTCCTAAGTCTCTCCTAGGAATAGAGCCTTAGGATTTAATTCGAGTCTTAGGACCCATTATATCATATTTTCTTTCATAATGTCTTGTTTTATCAATCAAGTTTGTTAGATATTCATTCTGAGAATAACCTTTTTCCTCTTTTTTCTTTCTTTCTTAAAGAAGAGAAATGGTTAGACCTGGCTATCCTAGCATCAGTCATTCCAATGCTAGTCCTCAGGATGGCGTATTCACGTCTGCCCAATAGCTTTTGGATCTTGTAAAGATTGCACGCCATCGGACCCATTTTAGAGCCTTCTCATCCCAAATCCGAGTTTGCACGCATGTGCTTTGATTATACCAATTTGGGTGGAAGGCCATTCAAGGGTTCTGAAAGCATTATAGAAGTCAAAGTTTGGCTTAGAACATGCAACCGCATCGTTTCTCAAATGAATCTTATGGATCAACATCAAATCCTAGTGGCTTCTAGCATGCTCCAAGAGAGAGCATTAGATTGGTACGATCTTTTGATTTCGAAATTTTTTGAAGCGGATCTTACTTGGGAGCAATTCTAGAAAAGGTTCAAGTTGAAGTTTGTGCCGAAAGCTGAAAAAGAAACTTTAGCTCGATGCTTTATTGACCTTATTCAAGATGAATCTTCTATGACAGATTATGTCGCATCTTTTGAATCCCTCTCTAAATATGGGGTCGAGTATATAAATACCCCATTGAAGAAAAATCATAGGTTTATCTATGGGTTGAATAAGAATCTCAAAAAGGCTTTACTTCTAAAACTATAAGTTTCTTTCAATCAGCTTGTAGATATCATTCTTTGACTTGAAAAGGCTGATAAAGAAAGTGATGTTGAAGTTGTGGGTGCCAAGAAGAACTTCAACAATAACAAGAAGAGGCAACTCGAAAGTAATTTCAAAGGCCCTAATCCCAACAAGAAAGGGAAGCAAGCAACTTCGGTAGCAAAGACTCCAACCTCAAGTCGTGGAAATGCTACAACTGTGGTTCTAAGGACCATTATGCAAATAGGTGTCTGAAACCCCTTTATTGTCGCTATTACAAAAGTTTGGGTCATCTTATATCTTTATGTCCCAAACTTCAAAGTAAGAAAGAGGGAAAGATGAATGTTGTGCTAGCCCTTAGTAACGCTTCTCTTAATCAAGGTATTTCACATTCTGTCCTTGATGGCATTATTATGTTTCGTGATCATCCCATTCGAGTTCTTTTTGATACGGGTGCATCTCACTCTTTTATATCAAAAGAACTTATTGATGCTTTTTGTTTGGATGTTACGAGCTTAATGACTTCATTAAGAATTGAGAATCCGGTTAGTGGATACGTAACACTTGGTTTATTTTGTAAGGATGTTGAAATTATTCTATGTGATTATGTCTTTTGTGTCGATTTGCATGTTATGAGTTACTTATGTTTCAGAATGATTTTGAGAATGGATTAGCTTAATCGTTATGAAGCCCACATCATATGTCCTGAAAGGACTATCTATCTTCGACATTCCAATCTGTTAAGAAGATTTTTATTGTTCCTAGATTAAGATTCCAACTCGGTGGCACCCTTATATTCTCTAAATCCAAATGATGACGATAATGATGATGAGGAAGACGTCACTTTCCTCATTCACATTGTTCATGAACTTTCCAATATATTTGAGCCCATTTTAGGATTACCCTCTAAGCAGGCGATTGAGTTAAGAATTAATCTAATCCCTGGAGCTCTACCTATCACTCGTCCTCCTTATCATATGTCCGATAACGAAAATGAGGAGATGTGTAAACAATTATCCAGATTGGAAGCAAAACAGTTTATTCATTTTAGTTTCTCTCCTTGGGGAGCTTCAGCTATCTTTGTGAAGAAATATGATGGTACACTTAGGCTTTGCATTGACTACCGCAAGCTTAATGATCTCACCATCAAGAATAAATATCCCTTACCTCGGATTGATGATCTGTTCGATCAACTTTGCAGTACTAAAGTCTTTTCACAGTTAGACTTAGCAACCGGTTTTCATCAGCTTCGAATTGTATAGGATGGTATTCCTTTGACATCGTTTCGTACTCGTTATGGATCTTATAAATGGCTTGTTATGCCATTTGGTTTAACAAATGCTCCAGCTTATTTCGTTGACTTTATGAACAGAACTTTCAAAGACTTCCTTGATCGATTTGTTCTCATCTTTATAGATGATGTTCTTGTTTATTCTAAAACCAAGGAACAACATGAAAAACATCTTCGAATTTTGTTGGAAACCCTTAGGAGCAATCAATTGAAAGTAAAATTTTCTAAGAGCCACTTTTGGCAATCCCGTGCAAATTTTTTAGGACATATTATTTCTGAATCCGGAATTTCCATGGACCCTTCAAAGATTGCAGTGATTCAAAATTGGAAGGGACCGGAGAGTGTGACGGAAATCCGTAGTTTTCTTGGATCAGCGGGCTATTACCGTCGGTTCAAAAAGGCTTTTCTAAAATTTCGTACCTCTTTCTAATTTAACAAAGAAGGGAGTTAAGTACATTTGGTTAGACAAATGCGAAGCTTCTTTTTAGAAATTAAAAGAACTCCTTTCTAATGCTCCTATTCTTGTGATTCCCGAAGGGAACCAAGAGTTGATTGTTTATACTGATGCTAGTCATGTTGGTTTGGGAGCCATTCTCATGCAAAGGGAATGTGTTATCTCTTATGCTTTTAGGAAATTAAAGTCTTCGGAGACTAGATATGTCACTCATGATTTAGAGCTCGCGGTCATTGTTTCCGCCGTTATAATTTGGCGTCATTATCTTTTGGGAGAGAAATTTGATCTCTACACCGATCATAAATCTTTGAAGTATTTGTTCTTTAAAACAAACTTAATTTATGTCAACAACGTTGGCTCGAATTCCTTACACCTTATGATACTGATATTCTTTATTCTCTCGAAAAAGGAAATCATGTTGCTGATGCCCTTAGCCGTAAGCAACAAGCGGTTGTTTCCATGATTGTATCCGAATGGAATGATCATGAGAGTGTGTCCACTTGTGAGATTCGAGATCATGAGTCTGATTCACGTTCGTCTCTTGTTTTATGTAGCCTTTAGGCTCATCCTTCTCTTTTAGACCACATTCTTGAAGCTCAAAATCATGATCCTGAATTGCCTCATCTTAGCCAAAGTTGTAGGGATGGAAACACTGATGGTTTGAAAGACTTTGAAATCGATGCTCACGGCGGCATTCAAAAATTTGGTAGACTTATTATGCCAAATATTAGTGATCTTCGTGAAGACATTTTAGAAGATTCTCATTGTTCTAAATTTACCATTCATGCCAGTAGTAGTAAAATGTATGCGGACATGAAGCAACTTTATTATTGGAATGGAATGAAATCTGATATTGCAAACTTCATTAAGCGTTGCATGACTTGCCAACTCGTTAAAGTCGAGCATCAAAGGCCCAGTGGGTGTTTGCAACCTTTAGACTTTCCCGTTTGGAAGTGGGATCGAATTTCCGTAGACTTTGTTGACGGTCTTCCCCGTTCTCGTTCGAGTCATGACTTTCTATGGGTGATTATAGATAGATTTACAAAATCCACCCATTTTCTTCCCGTTCGGTCCAACCGGACCATACCTCTTTTGGCCAAACCTTATGTCAAAGAAATTGTTAAATTCCATGGAGTTTCTACTTCTATTGACAACAATCTTGATCCATTGTTTACTAGTGATTTTTGGAAAGGTCTTCAAAAAGCTTTGGGAACGAAGCTTAATTTTAGTGCCGCTTATCATCCTCGGTTCGATGAACAAATAGAGCATGTGAATCAAACTCTTGAAGACCTTCTTCGTGCATATGTTCTTGATTTTGGTGGAAGTTGGGAAGATCATATTTCCCTTGTCGAGTTTTCTTACAATAATAGCTTCAAATCTAGTATTGGTATGGCATCTTTTGAGGCGCTCTGTGGAAGGCCATGTCGATCTCCATTATGTTGGCTTAAAGCCGGTAAGAAGCTGGTTTTAGGTCCAGATTTTATTCATGATTCTGTAGAAAAGATTGACCTTATTTTTCATAGGATGAGAGAAGCTCAAAGTAGATAAAAATCCTGTGTCGATAACCAAAGAAGGAAGAGGGAAATTAGAATATTATGTGGGAGATTTGGTATTTATTTGTGTTTCACCTATGAAAGGTGTGTTTTAGTCGATCAGGAAAATTAGCACCTCGATATATTAGTCCATTTCCCATCACCGAATGCATTGGTTCCGTGGCTTATCGCCTTCGAATTATTTTTCTGCTATTCATGACTTATTCCACGTTTCTCAACTATGGAAATGCCTTAGAGATTCTGATTCTATTCTTCAGCATAGTGTTATTGAAGAAATTGAAGTTTTGTCTAACTTGACTTACGAGCAACATCCTATTCATATCATTGCTATGGAGGTTAAATGCCTTCATCATAAAGATGTTCCACTTGTGAAAGTTCAATGGTCCTCAAAACCTAAGGATTGTTCTTTCGAATCCAGAGAATTCATCGAGCAAACACGTCCGGACTTACTATTTCGTACTCCTTAAGGTAAACTTCTCACTTCAGATTTTTCTTGTGTTATTATGGCTTAGAGTGGATGTTACTCTTTATTTTCTTCTTAAATATTGCAAGGATGCAATTTCATTAAGGAGGAGAGTCTGTAATAATCTGCATATTTTACGATTATATATTTAAATGTTCTATTTAAATATAGCATCGTTAGTTGAATTTAATGTCCAAAATGTGACTTTTTTTAACAGTCGAATCAGGACTCGAGACCACTTACGTTGAGTTTAAAACGATGTTTACTACTTGTTTAAGTACAAACATCGATATGATTGGAGTTGATTAGGATTTTGGTATTTTATTTGGGCTTTGGGTTATGTTCTAGCCCACTAACATAATAAGAGAACCCAAACCTTCTATAATTACATCCCACTCCACTCTTCTTCATTCATTTCATTTCTAATTCCGTAATACATTCAAGCCCTAGGAAAAATGGTGGGAAGAGTAAACTAAATTCCTAAGCCCTATCTCTTAAGAAATTCAAATTCAAGTTCCAAAATCAAGGAGAAGATTAGGTAAGCGTCCTCTTCATCTTCTCCATCTCAATCTCTCTTTATTTCTTGATTTTTCGTATTACCTAATTTTGGAAAACTTTGCTTTTGGTAATTGATTAAAGATTCTAGAGGTGTAGTGAAGAGGAGATGGTCTTACTTTGCTTTAGAGCTTCTCATTCGTTGTTTTTAAGTTTAAAGGCGAGTTCTTGAACTCACATCTATGTCTATAGCTTTTATTGTTGTTTGGTATGTATTCCTAACATCTATTTCATGTTCAGTTGCTTTTTGTTTGAATTGGTTTGGTGAATTTTCCAATTTCGGTTTTGAAGTCAAAATTTATGAGAATCATATCTTGAATGTTTGGACATGCTATTTGGGGTGTATTGAAGAGCCTATATGGTAGGGTTGTCGCTTGGCATAAATCCCTAGCCTCCATTGCTCGTTCGATTGCTTCCGAGTTCATTTGGAGATCAATGGCCTAGGAAATTTCTGTCCGGCTTAGGCAACCAGACGCCTGGTTGAAAATTCCAGAGGTCTGGCAGGGTTCTTTGGAAAAATTAACGAACACAAAAAAAACAGAGCCCATGACCAGACGTCTGGTTAAACCCAACCAGACGTTTGGGAAGCTTTGGGAAAAAAAAAAGAGAAAAAAAGTAAAAATTTCCAAAACTCGGGGTCAGAAGTCTGGTTAAACCGGTCAAACGTCTGGTCCTGTTGAATTTTGCCTATTTTCCCTGTTTTTGAGTGGATTTCCAATTTTTATTGATTCGGTTAGTTGTTGTTATTTATTATCGGCTTTGATGACTTTTTTCTGGATTTTTGGGAATATCCGTTTGATGGATTTGACATCAATTTTTATGGTTTTAATTCACGTCGTCGTATGTGGATTTTGGTGATAGATTGTTATTACAATCGTTTCTATGATTTGTCATTTCTATGATTTGTCACTCTAAAATAAAATGATTTCTATACTCGTAGTAAATATTCAAAGTCTTTCACAAAAATGATTTCAACATTACTTTTAATACAAAGCTCGGTTTTAAGAACGTTTTCCAATCTATTTGTAAATACAGACCTTTACCTCATTCGTATGAGAAATCCAATTAAACGACTAAGCAAAATAAGTGGTCTGAAACGCTTGCATTTACTTCATCGGTTAATTCTTAGACTTGTTCGATTGAAATCTTATGACAATATTTGAGAGGAAATCAACAATTTGCTCAGGTTCCTCGGGTGTACCGTTGTACTACGTCGTTGCACGGGCTCTATGGGTTAGCAACCCATGGGTTAGCGTACCGTTTATGATACACGTGTTGGTGAGTTTTCGTGCTCCCGTTTATGATAGGCCTTCCCCCTTTTATGTTTTTTGGATTTTCAATTATGGATTTTTGGAATTTTTGTTTCACCAATTTTTGCGATTTGCATTGATATGTTTCGTTAATATTTGAGGTTTGGTGAATTAGCCAAAGAATATGATATTCTTTTTGGGTATTTGAGGAGACTTGAGATATTGTGTGATTTTCATTGTTATCATATATTTTTGTCATATCTCTTATCCTATCTCATCTTATATGAAGATTATAGCTAACCTGATCCGTTTATTATTTTTCGTCTTAAATAATACTCGGGTCAGACCGAGGTGTTTCAAGTGCTTCCACTTGACTTCTTAGCAGGGACTAGCTTCTGACTTTTGGCTAACTTCTTCAGCTTAGTAGATTTTATTTTTATACATTCGAGATAGAGACTCCTTGATGTATACATATTGTAACGACCCGGATTTTTACTAAGTTTAATTGATAATTAATTTAATTTTTGAATAAAAATTGTGAAATTAATTGGTGAATTGATTTGAGTTTCTCCAAATTTAAATATGAAACAAGAAAAAATAATAATGTGAATGTACTTCCAAGAAGAATATAAATATCTACACATAGGAAATTAAAGAAAGAAATATTCAAGTATGTAGAAGCAAATAAAGTTTAAATATGTACACTTGCAAAATGAAGAAACAAAAGTATGAAATAAGATGTAAGAAGAGATCAATATTCATTCTTTTTAAATTCTATACTTGACCTAAGTATAGCTAGAAAAAAAATATAAAAAAATATAAATACTTAAGTAAACATATGAAGTACATGTATATTTGTATGTGAGTTGTGTATTCCTGCAAGAAGATAACAAAACAAAGATGTACATACAAAATATCTACATACAAAATAATTCAAATAACATAAGTGTGTAGACTTAGAAGGAAGCAATGACTGGTAATGCTATCATCTCAGCCGAAATAAAAACTTCATTTCCGTAAACAAAGAAAAAATCTTTAGTCAAAGCAAGCAAGAAAAATCTGTTCAAAACAAAGATAAACTCACACCAGTTAAAATATTCCCCTTATATAAACTATTTTCTCTATATTTATGCTTGCTCGTTCAAAAAGAAAGATAGCAAAACCAGAAGAAGAAAAATAAGAAGCATCATCATTCAATTCATTCAACAAAACAGGATTCAAAAGAAATTCAATACTGCAGTTTTCAAAACAAAAAAGTGTTCCCTGTTCATCCATTCACTGTGAGTAAACATACTGTTTTAAACATTTAAAATTGTATTTGTTTCATGAATGATTTGTGCTTTACTGTATATTTTAAGTTAGAAACCCTGTGCATATATGGTTGTGATGTTAATTCTTTTATGGTCTGTTCTTCCTTGTTCTTAGTTACAGAGTTGAAATTTGTAATCAAAAATCACTTCCACTTATTCTACTTGCTATTAGGACATAGGGTTAAAAAAAAGTTATTTGTTTGATTATAAACTAAGTTTTAAATATTTATTAAAGTTAAAACAACTTGTCAATGTCTTTGGAAATCAAAGAACTGAGCATAGCTTTAAATAAGTCAAAATTTAAAATTCTTAATTCACGAATTCAGGTATATAAACTGAATTCTCATACTAAAACATGATTTTTAAAACATGAATCATATTTTTTAGGCTTAGGATTGAGGAGCAGTTTAGGTTTGTTCGAATTTCATTCTTTTGGTGATTTCTGGTGATGCAATGACTTGAAGTAGTCGAGACTTCGTCTGGTGATGGAAGGACAAATGGCCGTTCAGGCAAAAATAGGGTGATGGTGTGTAGTTCGTCGTGGAGGCGGCGGCGAGCTTTTGAAACTGGTAAACCTAGTTTTGTTGAGTGTGAATGTTTTGATTTGTTCGTCGTCCACGTTTGATCGAGTGCTACGTGGGTTTAGGAGATGGTAGAGGGGATGACGACTAGTAGTTGGCCGGAGTATCGAATTTTCTAGTGGTCGAGGGTGCGGAGGCGAGTTGTTTCTAGGTTTTGATGATTCCTGTGATGAAGTTTCCAAGTTTCAATGTTGAGCTCGAATTCAATTTCGAGGTGAGGGCGAAGTTCTGGTGATTGGGAATTGATGCGTGAAGCATCGTCGACTTGCTCGACGATGTGGTGTTGCCTGGAGGCGATCAACGGCAACATGCACGTGCACGGCGACGAATTGATATCTGGAAGATTTTGGTTCGTGGAGACTCGAAGGGGAATTCGTGTTTTCCTGAAGTTGGCTCGAGTTCTTTTACCTGGTTTTTGCGCGAGTATTTTGTATCCTGTTACTCAAAATTTTGTACAAAATGTAAATGAGAAGAAGAAACATATATGAAGAGGAAGAAGGGCGCGGGGAAGATACGGAAGAAACTCGAGTTTAACTCGAGTGAAAGGAGGAAAGTTCTCGGGTTGAGTTTTTTCAACTACAATATTATAAAAGTGAAGTTAAGTAAAATATTTTTCTTCAACAAGTTTAAGCATTGTCGACTTAATAAATGTTTAACAATTTAAGTTAAGATTTTAATTCAAGTTTTAATTATTTTACTTAATACTTAACAATGTTTTTACAACTCTTAATTAATGTTTTAATTAAGTAGATAATTTAAGTTAAGTATTTAATTAATTAACATTAAAGTTTTGTAGTTAGTAATAATTTAAATTTCAAAGTTTAAAGAAGATCTTTAAAATGTTAATTAAGACAAATAATTATTATTAATTGTTTAAAAAGGGTAATTAAGAATGGTTAATTAATTTAAAATTTTAATTAACTAAGTAATTAGAGATTGATTAATTTGAAATTAAAGATTTGATTAATTAACAATTAAGTGTTTAATTTATTTTTAATTTAGAATTGTTAATTAGATAATTAAAGAGAATTAATTTATGATTAATAGTCAATTAATGATTAGAAATTAATTGATTGTAATTAAGAACTAATTAAGTTAAAATTAACACTTACTAATTAGGATTAATTAACGAGTTATTATTGGTTAATCAATTTTAATTAATGATGATTAATGTAAGTAATTTCTTTAGCAAAGTAATTGAAGAATTTTTATTAGTTAATGAAGGTCATTAAATAAGATTATTTAAATAATTAATTAATGTGATTAATTTTAACAATTAATTAGATTAATTAATTAATGATAATCATTTATGAAATTGTGTAAGTATAATTACTTTATGAAAATAATTAAGAAGTTAATTCCTTATTGTAATTAATTGAGTTTAATTTGATTAATTTAAGTTAATCATCAAATGTTGTGTACTGGATAGGTATTTCTGTTTGTGACTGTGATACTGTGTGATGTGAATTGCCTTATGCTGAACTGTGATTTGTGATTTGTTTCTGTATGTATGTGAAAACCCCTTTGCCCGTAAAACGACATTTGAATTTCGATGCGACAGGGAGTCGGATGTCAGTCGGTTATCCGAAACCGACATCGAATGGTAATGATTAATCTTTGTGATTGATAAATTTACTTTATCTATGAATCTATGAATGAAGATAAGCGTTATGGATTATATCGCTTATCAAGATTGATGTGATTGAATATTTGATGGTTGATGTTGTGCACTATTATGTTAAACCCCTGGACTACACTATACACACACAAATATGGATTACACGTGGAAATCGGTTAAGTCATGGATTTTTCAAAATAGTTTTGAATTTGAATTTTAAATCCAAATGGTTTGGAAATGGATTGGGTTTAAAGTGAAAAGATTTAAAAAGGTGTTTTAAAAATGAAAGTTATTTTGAATAACTAAATAAAGATCTGAAATTTAAATAATTTGATTTAAATTGGAATTTAATATCTGAAATTGAATTCTATATTTGGTATTTATGATTTAAAAAGGGATACAAGTTTATATGGGTTTTAAACCATTTTTTTAGTGTTGTTTTGGGAATTTGAATTAACCCAAAGATTTTAACTTGTATAAATGATATCGAATTTTTCCGAAATAAAAACAAGTTGCTTTCAAATAATAAAAGCTTTCAAATGAGAAATGAATTTCCAATTTGTGTTAAAAGGATTTCAAGTCTAAAATGAAAATGGCCCTCCAAGTTATGAATAAATCTTTGGAAACGGGTTTGAAAGCTATAAGTTAAATCTTTAATTTAAATATTTAACGAGTTAATCTAATTGAAATGGAAATTGTTTTGATATCTGTGAATGGATCTTTGTGAAACTGGGTGAACTATGTGGAATAAATCTTTTTGTTTAAAGATTTGAAATGGTAATTGGTTTAAACCATTTGAAAGAAAGTTTTGAATTTTAAAGTTGTGACTTAATTGAAATCCCATATCAATATGTTTTTAAATTTACGCTCATTATTCGGTTTAGGCGGGAGAGGACTTTGTGTCATATAACCCATTTCGAATAATGATATGTCGTTATGGATAGCATTTGAAGACCGGTGGTGAAGACCGGGTATTTGTGAGAACGATAGGATGACCTATCGATTGTCTCTGCACTGAGTAGCTATGGTATAGAGATTCCCTAAGTGATGGGAAGTCCGATCGGGATTGTGAATACCCGGATTGCAAGGGTTCTTCGAAAGTGCCTTCGGTTCCATTCGAACCCGGAACAGACTTGTATGGTTGTATGTCTGACATTACACATTGATATATAAAGTAGATTTCTTTCAAACACATATCTGTTGGTGGCAGCGAATTTATTCTCTTAGCTTAACACCCTTCTCTGAGACGTACGAGCTCAGAGGTTATGTAGTTGAAGGTTATCAGCGATATACTCCCAATTTGGTAGTGTGGCATGCTAAGTGCTGCTGTGTGTTGATGATCATTTGTTGATCATTTGTGATCAAAGCATGGATTTGTGTAAAGTAGATTTGTGGACGAGACCTCGTCGAGCGTCACAAACCGGTAATGGTCGAAATAGGAAAGATGCGGCAAGATTTCAAGGGTAGCGCCCCTAGGGTAAGACCGTTCCTTTTGGAAAAGGGTGGTATCATGGTATGGAGCCCAGATACTTACTCATGTGGGCACTGTATTATATTTATTACCGCATGATGTTGTTGGTGTAGAGGATCCTCGTATAAAGGTCGCAAACGACCGGGGGTGGCATATCTTAGGTTTTACTTCCCGAGAGGGGGTAATCGTCCTTATGTTCGCAGAGAGCCGGGTAGGTTCTTGGGGCGTCCCTCCAGAGACGTTCCCATGTGGCAGTAGGAAGTTCCTTAGCCTGACCATTTATTGGAAATCCAAAGAAACAATATTTGCCCTGTACGGTTTTAGTTGTATAACCTGCTACGGAATATGGCAGTAACTTGCTATTGAACATGGTAGCTATAGTAGGCATAAGTGCGAAATGCCTATGCTGGCTAAGATTAATATTATACTTTCAAAATGTTTTCCACTATGCACTAATAATAATATCAAAATGGTTTTTTGCGTATCAAGCATTTTTGACTATCATAAGGAGAAATCTCCTCCAATTCTGTGTTTGCATGTTGTGTGTGGCGGGAGGCCTTATGGTAGTTTCATTTTCCAAAAGCATTGCGGATTTCAAATTTAAATTCTTTTGATTGCTTTTAAAGACCAAATGTTTTGTTGCTCACACCAGTCCTATGACTAACTCGGAGTTTATTGTTCCCTTCCTAAACTCTGGGTGCCCACAATTTTTCACATGGGCAGTCTAGAGTTTGGTTTTTCAGATAGTCGAAAAGTGGATATCGTTTTAGTAGCCTTCAGCCTTCTGTTTGATACATTTTGGAGTCTTTGGAGTCCACGACTGCACTTGCTTATCTTTGTGTAACCTTGATGGAGGTTCGAGCTTGGAGTTTTGGGAGCCTTGTCTTGGATTTTTGGATTGGAGTTGCAGTATTGGATTCTGTTGAAGACTTGTCTCATATTGTTTCGTGTTCCGCTGTATTTTGTGTTGTATATTCTCTGATGTTGATGATTATCATTGTATCAAATTGATGTATCGGATATTGTATTCATGTTGTATCAGTGATATCTTCTTTTTTTCCGCTGTGTTATTTATCATCTAATGTTGTTGCAAGCTCCGACGATACCA
This sequence comes from Allium cepa, assembly GCA_030765085.1. Classification (NCBI taxonomy): domain Eukaryota; kingdom Viridiplantae; phylum Streptophyta; class Magnoliopsida; order Asparagales; family Amaryllidaceae; genus Allium; species Allium cepa. Next base: position 10,088,646 of record CM060929.1, read on the forward strand.
AATGTGACGACCCGAATTCGATGTCCAACAAACAACATCAAATTCGTATCGTTGGAGCTTGCAACAACATTAGATGATAAATAACACAGCGGAAACAAAAGATGATTTCACGGATACAACATGAATACAATATCTGATACATCACTTTGATACAATGATAATCATCAACATCAGAGAATATACAACACAAAATACAGAGGAACACGAAACAATATGAGATAAGTCTTTAACAGAATCCAATACTACAACTCCAATCCAAAACTCCAAGACAATGCTCCCAAAACTCCAAGCTCGAACCTCCATCAAGGTTGCATAAAGATAAGCAAGTGCAGTTGTGGACTCCAAAGACTCCAAAATGTATAAAACAGAAGGCTGAAGGCTAATGTTAACACCACTCTGAACGACGACTTATGTACCCGAAAGAAAAACGACCTAACGATCTAAAGCCTCCAGCGAGTTAAAGTGGCAACAGTTAGCGACCTAACGACCTAACAAATTAAGGAGCCAAGCGACCTAACGGGTTAACACACAAGCGACCTAATGAGATAAAGTGCAAGCGAGCTAACGAGGATGAAGTTCTACAGCGAGCTAACATGTGATGACCTAAGCGACCTAGCACATGTTAGCTCGCTGTAGAACTTCATCCTCGTTAGCTCGCTTGCACTTTATCTCATTAGGTCGCTTGTGTGTTAACCTGTTAGGTCGCTTGGCTCCTTAATTTGTTAGGTCGTTAGGTCGCTAACTGTTGCCACGTTAACTCGCTGGAGGCGTTAGATCGTTGGGTCTTTTTTATTTCGAGTACTTGAGTCGCCGTTCAAAGTGGTGTTAACACTTGTCCCTCGAAGTATACGCCTATGTTATAGGTTGTGTGCTTCGATCTAACTACTCGAGGTTGTGGGCGACTTAGCAATCTCACTAACTCGTGTGCCGATACGCCTTCTTTTCTTTCCCCTATATAATCCACTAGCTCGTTTCTTCCTCCTCATTCCACTGCTTGTACTCTGCCGCCATTGCCATTCTTGAGCTCAAGAATCCTCAAAGCGAAACCCCTTTTTGCTTCGATCATTATTCCTAACAACAATCCTACGTAAATTGATCACCTCTCCATTGTATCTGCCATCAATTTCCTCGTAATCGCTTTCACACGGTTTTTATTACCTCGCCGTAAGATTTCCTCCTGATTCGCCCTCCGATCGCCATCGAACTGTTTGTAATTGCTTTAAAAACGGATCGGCCTATGATTTCTCAGAGTTCTGTGGTGTGTGTTCGAGTTTGTGGAGTTTGATGATGTTTTCTGAAGATTCAGGGAAGAAGATGAGGCCTTAAGTGATTGGAGGAGACGAAGGGATTTGTGGTTAACGGGTTAGTGGGTTTTTAGGTTAAGCCATGATGTTTCGGGCGACGCAATGGTGGTGGACGCATGGAAAAATATGATTGGGGAATAGGACTTATGGATTTTGATGGGAGATAGCTCAATATTGCCGAGCTACCTACGGAGCGACCTAACGAATTGGACCGTCCTAACAACTCTACGACCTAAAGGAAGCCGACCGACCTAACAACCCTTGCGACATAATTCTCTGCGATTTAAGCTCTCTACGACTTAAGCTCTTTGCGACTTAAGCTCTCTACGACTTAGGCTCTAGGTCGCGGCCACACCTGAACGAGCTAATACTTAGACAAAAATGCACTGCCTTGACCTGAAGTCTCATGCCTTGAACTCTTTAACTTGAACACTTTTTAATTTGTAGGAACATGACATTCTGAACTATCTGACTTGAACAATGCGACTTAAGAAAGCTTTGACCTATGCTAAGCCACTTGAGCTTAACTACTTGCAAAAATGTGACAGCACTTAACTTGAATTCTCAACATGAACTATCGAGATAACTTGCCTGAACTTGTTGCACTTCTTTACAGATTATATTAACTTTAATGCTAACAACCTGTTAAACACAACATTTGCATAAAAATGGGACGAATATACTCATCATCGACTACCCACGTCGAATGATGGATTAGATCAAAGAAATGATATTTTACTTAAGTAAAATAGTATGATTCTGATTACAGATGAAGTGATGTGAATCAACTGATTTAAATGAAGCATCAATGCAAAATGCATACAATTATAACTGCTTATTGCTAAATATCATCTGCATTGATACTACACTTAACCTTAGTTTAATAACAAGCCTCGAAATTTCCTGAATTCACATGCATCAATCAGTACTGTTATTTCATTTACTTGTTATTTCAGTAGTTTTGCACAACACTTCACACGCTTTTAGGAAACGTGCACCTTCATATTTGAATATCCAGTTCCTTGTGTAGAATGACTTCTCAACAACAAGAGATAGTAGGGCAAGCTGAAGAGGTCTTCCCAATAGCTAACCCCTTGGATAATCCCCTGGAAAGAACTTCAACCACTCTGAATCAACGGGTTTTCATCCAATTATGCATTCAGTTCAGTATTGCTGAAGCGGACGCCCTGCTTCCTGCTGTAAATGACACTGCTGACAGGCCACCTCTTGGTTTTATTGCAGTTAACCGTCAAATGTGCCTGAACGGAGCTATTCCCCCCTTCAATGATTTTCTTCAAGTGCTCCTTCTTCGATTAACTATCTCTCCTTTCCAGTTACACCCTAATGGCTACGCCATCTTGATGGGCTTGTGTGTACTGTTCAGGAGGACGCTCGACCGTCTTCTGAGCTTTGAAGAGATTTTCTATTTGTGCACATTTGTGAAGAACAAAGATCATCCTTCTATTACACTTGTGAGGAGCGCAAGAAACCGTAAACTGATTACTGATCTTCCTAAAAGCGCCCACGGGTTTTTGTACCAATTTTTCTTTGTTCGCTGCCCCCGGGATTCTACGGCATTTGGCGAGTAGGAAGTAAGATTGTCTATCTCTGTTCTTTTCATTTCTGAGCTTTTCAAAATCCGAGTTGTCAAGTGCTAACTTCATTCTTTACTTTTACAGCACTTCCTCCTCTTTCTAAAGATTCCAGCCACAAGTCAACTTTTGAAAGACTAAGTGTCATGTCCGTCGAGGAGAGAAGCATTACGTTCTTACTGAAGGATGAATTTTTGCATCAATTCAGACTTTTGCACTCTTCTCGATTCACTTAGCTTCGTGATGCCCCCGGTTATCAAGCAGAGACGTCAGATGCCCCGGTTTCCGCAAAGGAACTTACACCGATGGAACCTGTTGTAAAGGCCTCATTGGTGAAATGTTCTACTCCTGTTGACGATGCGGGGTCATCCGGCAAGCTTACACTTCCCCCCGTTATCGAAGAAGAGGAACTTCCTCAACATTCCGGGAAGGCTGCTGATGAGGGAGCTGAGAAAGAGAGTTCGGAGGCTGAGCAACCTAGTGGTGACTTCACGTGAGCACTTTAAAGATGATACCACTACTTCTAAACTTATTTCTCCAGCAGTCGAAGTGACATCCACCTTGCGACCAACTTTGTCATCCCAAGAGTTGACGCCTGTTGCAAAATTCGACATTACTCCCAAGATGAAGAGTGGTTTGTAGCTCGACGCACGTAGTTCACACGCCACACACACTTAGGATTTTGGCAATTATGTGCACTTAGTTCTTTATTTCGAAGATTTCTAAACTTTTCTCTCTTTCACTTATAGGTTTTCCAATGGGACGCAGTGGTTCGTACTACGACTATTTTCAACACTATAGGAGGCGCGATTCCTACGACCCCAGGCGTTATTTTCCTGCCCCTAGAGAAACCGATGAGGAGAGAGCTGCCAGAAAAGCTCGTGAGAGGCAGGCTTACGAGGAGCGATATAGAAGAAGAGATGACCGCCGTGACTCTCACCAAAGGGACGACGACTCCCATAAAAGAAAGTCACACGATGACAAGGGGAAGAGTTTTGAAGCTGAAAGGTCCAGCAAGCGGGCCAGGCCTAGCGAAAAATCTTCATCTGAAATTTCCAAAGTGCCTGCTACTTCTATTTCTCTGGGCATCCCTTCTAGCTCCCCTGCCCTCAAAAGAACTGAGATTCAAACAATCATTGATAGGCCTACATATCAAGTTGAGAATGCCCCGCCTGTACTCCAAAGCCGGTTTCCATACTGGTGTTTAAAAGGAGTACGCTTTGACTTGGACTTGGTTCCCATCGATAAACGGGCTATGCTAATAAATCTTGATGCTGTTAGGCTTGACATCGAAAGAATGTCCGGGTGGCAAAAGCTGGCCGATGAGCTTAAAGGGTGAACCGTTTAAATCTCGAAGCTATGCTGACCACGGAGAGTGACAAGTCTGAATGGAAAAAAGTTCTCGACGAGCACGACATGGAGATGAAAAACATTACTGCATATAATGAGAAACTCGAAGCTGAAGTCGAGCAACTTAAAGTTGAACTTGCTACCTCTTCCACTTCTTTTACTCAAAAGGAAGAGGTGCTTCAAAAGCAAGTTAGAGATGCCCATGCAAGTCAACGAGATGTTAAGGCTAGACTTGAGGCACAACAGAGACTTGTGGAAAGCTATCGTGCTGATGTTGCTAAGTTGCGAGAAAAGACTAGCTCCCAGGATATGGAGATTGAAATGTTAAAAGCTCAGATTTCTAAAATTGAAAAAGAGTGCGACGAGGCCATTGCTGGAAAAAAAGCAGCTGAACAGTCTCATGAGGAGACGAAGGCCAACGTCAGTTCTACTTTATTCGAGTTTTACATTCACAGTGTCTTGGGACATGGCAGTCTCTCATTTTTGGGGCCAAAGTATGAAATTACCCTGGCGGAAGTGTGGGAAGCAGCAGTTGAAATGCTTAAAGGTGCCGGCTACGCGGAGGAGGGTCTTGAGGCTCATTTTTTGGACAATGAAGGTCAAGCCGCCCCTGCCAGAGGAAAAGAACAGCTCGCCAAAAAACGAGCCGAAGCAGCGGAAAGAGAGCATTCAGGGAAGGCACATTTGACTGACCCTACTCATCCTTCGGCTTCGGTTGACGTTGACATTATTGGCTTTAGTTCTCATTCTCCACCTTATGCTAAAGTCGAGACCAAAATTACGACTGCCCACACTGAGGCCCAGGAAGACATCGAAGCCGACGATTTTGAAATCGACGTGATAAAGCCAACTCCTCCAGGTAACTTCAACACTGATCTAGATCAAGTGGACTACTCGTTTGCTTTACATGAGTTTGATAAACTTCTTGATTATTACTTAAACCTCGACGTGCCACTATTTCCTCTTTTTGCAGGAAATACTGACATTTAATTCTTCCTCTTTTGTAGTGAAAACCACAAATACTGCAAAAGCTTCACCTCCTCCTGCTGTTGCTCCTTCATTTCCTCAAGTTACTCCTTCTCTTGCTTCTCAACCAGGATCCCAAGAAGAACAGATAGAAGCTCTTCAAGGCTTAGATGACTCGGCCACTTCGCAATAGCAAAAAACTGAAGGGCTTGAAGAGGGTGAGAGGACCCCGGAGGTATTCACCACCGACGATACAAAGTTGATTGATCTTATTGCTCTGGCCAGTGAATCTTCTTCGAAGAAGAGGGGCAAGCATGGATTTTCGAAGAAAAGGAAGGAGACTTTTGCTGGTGATGAGAAAGCAGAAGAGGACCCGATTGCGCCTCTTTCTCCTCATTCCCCGACCCGTTCAAGCCGACTTAAGAAGTTAACCATTAGGCCGGGTGAAGGCTCCAAAGGCGAAGGGAAGAAGAAGTGATGGGTCCGGCCTTATCCTTGTTGTTTTGCTTTTTGCTTGTATTGACCGAAGATTGTGCGGGTACCGGCCCCCGCTTTTTGAAACCTGTACATGTATACAGATTTTTTATAGAATGGAATAAAATGATTATTTTTGCTTTTAAAAACTTCTGTCTGTATTATAAATGCATTTATTCCTTTTTACCACACAAGTTTCTTTATTTTCCTTGTACGATATTGCAGTGGGCTCGTGGTATGTTGCTTGAGCGTCGCTTTTATTAATGCGTATATGTTATATTGCCCCCATACCACGGCTTATTGCAATTTCTTTCATTTGGTAAGACTTTGGAGAACAATTCTTCTGTTTCGAGAAGACTTGTACTCTTAAGTTGGAGAACAACTCTTCCATATTGAGAAGGCTTGTACTCTTACTTTAGAGAATAATTTTTCCATTTTTAGGAAATATTACTCTGCTTTAGTAGAGTGTGCCTTGTATTGGAGAAGTCTGTTGTCCCTTTTGTTTGAAAAAGTTTTTACACTTCACTTTCGGAGATAGTCACTTTTATTTTTGACAAGTGGATTCACCTACCGGTGAAGTGGGCCTCTGAAAAGTGCTTTGATTCATTTGTGCCTCCGAAAAGTGCTTTTTCTTTGTGCCTCTGGAGAGGGCTTTTGTTTGTGTGGGCCTCCGAAGAGGGCTTTTGGTTTGTGCCTCTGGAGAGGGCTTTTGTTTGTGCGTCTGGAGAGAGGGCTTTTTGTTTTTTCCATGTACGCGGGGAAGCATGCCTCCAAAGAGGGCTTTGGCACTTCAACTCTGGTGAAGTGGGCCTGTGAAGAGGGCTTTAGCACTTCAACTCTAGTGAAGTAGGCCTCTGAAGAGGGCTTTTGCCTCCGAAGAGAGCTTTGGCTCTTCCCCCTTGTGAGGAGAAGAGGGCCTCCGAAGAGGGCTTTTGGCTATTCCCCCTTGTAAGGAGGAGAGGGCCTCCAAAGAGGGCTTTTGGCTCTTCCTCTTTGTGAGGAGAAGAGGGCCTGCGAAGAGGGCTCTTGCCTGCAAAGAGGGCTTTGGCTCTTCCCCCTTGTGTGGAGAAGAGGGCCTCCGAAGAGGTCTTTTGGCTCTTCCCCCTTGTGAGGAGAAGAGGGCCTCCGGAGAGCGCTTTTGCCTCCGAAGAGGGCTTTTGGCTCTTCCCCCTTGTGAGGAGAAGAGGGCCTCTGAAGAGCGCTTTTGGCTCTTCCCCCTTGTGAGGAGAAGAGGGCCTCCGAAGAGGGCTTTTGTTGTTCGCTTGGAAGGTTGCATCTCACAGTTAAATGGATCCACGGAGCAGATGCAGGCTGCCTAACTGGATGTTTGCTTGCACAAACGATCGCAATTGACTAGCAAGGGCCTGGAACCTTCACTTTGGGAAGGTGCTCCTTTGGTGGTTCCACCAACTTTTTTTTTGGTTGAGGCACAAGATTCCATTTTGGCTGTTCTTTGCCTGCTTGCCCATGTCTTTCCACCATCTGCCTTTCAGTGATTCCTTGTTATCGTGTCTAAGCACATGTTCTTTCCCTTTGCAACTTGTTTACTTTTTTCCAGAGAAGTGCATTTCATTGTTAGATGAATCCACGGGGTAGACGCAAGCTACTTGACCGAATGTCCGTTTGCACAGATGATCGCAATCAGTTAGCAAGGGCCTAGAACCTTCACGTTGGGAAGGTTTCCCTCCGGTGGAATCACCAACTATTTGTCAGAAGCACTTTTGATGTAGGAATTGAATGTGGAATTTTTGTGGCTTGACATTTGTTTGTTGAGTGATTTGTAGGAATCGCTGAGCCTTGTGATGTGCTGAATAGGTAAGCTTTGCTTTGATGGCCTGCAATGTTAAATCGACATTTTAGCAATATATTTAAGATATTTGCATATCGAAATGAAACAGGCATTTTTATAGTAATAGAGAACACAAGATATATAGTAAAATCAGTGTGCATCAATACAAGAACGATACATCCATAATCATTTTACAAATTTAAGAATTGTTTCTAAGTAAAATATGGACGCAAGTGGTTGCTGTTCCAGGCTCTTGGATTTGGATCTCATCAGTACTAAGAGCTGACGAGACTTTCACAGGGACCAATCCCAATAACTGAGCTTTGCCAGAGTTTGAATACTCTACAAGAGAATCTGCCTTCCTCTTCTCTTCCTGGGGCACATGGCTTATTGTATAATGATCAGAATCATCAATAAGCTCCCAGGCCTTTGACAAGTAAGTAGGCAGATTTCCTCCTTTAGTCTGAAACTCTTTCTTGACTTGGCATAGAACAAGTCGGGGAATATCTCAAAGCGTGAGCATATCTTTCCATCTCATCCCAACTTGTGCCCTCTAGGTGAGGACCCCCTGTAATAACGTTAATGATAGGTCTCTCAGATTCCTGCGCTACAGCCCTCTCATCTGAGTCGGATTGATAAGCAGGAACTCGCTGCCCCTGAGCAGATGAGGTTGGGTCGTTTCCATTTCTCTTCACATATTGTTGATGTTTATTCTCTCTCAACAGCTCCTCAATCAAACTCTTTAAATGGCGACATTCATTAGTGTCATGGCCATGTTGATTGTAGAATCGACAGAATCTTCCATTATGGGCAACAATTTTCCCAAGCCTCAACTTAGGTGGTTTAAGGTATTCAACATCCTTGGTTGCGAAAAAGATATTTTCTGGAGTGTCAGTTAAAGGAGTAAAATTTTAAGGCCTAAAGTAGAGAGTTTCCTTCACATCTTTTTGCTTTTTTCCACCGTCATTTTCCCTCTTCTGATCACCAGATTCCATTTTGTTAGAAGCAACGTTGTTATTCTCAACTTTGCTCACGACTACTTTTGCCAGCACAGGAAGGCTTTCTAGGCGCATAAATTCATTGGCCTTCTTGTAGAATTTTTCAAGTGAATTTGGCTCTTTCATCTTCAGCCATTTTCCAAATTCACTAGATTTTCAACAGCTCGCATCAAGTAAGTGAGAATCATCCGAGGCTCCGCATTGTCAACTTCAGCCAAGACTATGTTGAAGCGGTTTAAAAAAGACTTGAGAGGCTCTCCGGGGTTTTTCTCAAGGTTCGAGAGTGACATTATATCCTTGGCCTTGAAGCATATAACCTGAACTGATCTTTGAATTTCCGAGTGAGGTCAGAGAATTGATCCACAGAACGAACTGGCAGCTTCGTGAACCAGAGCAGGGCCACTCCTTCCAAATACACCGGAAAGTATCTGCACTTGATCTCATCCGATGCTCTGGCACAGTCATATGCCAGTCATACTTGTACAAGAACTAGTTAGGGTCGCTTGTTCCCCGATAAGCTGGAATAGTAGGAGGAACAAATTTCTTCGGAAATTCAGCTTTCAGGATTCTTTCAGTAAAAGGAGTCCTGCTTGGAGTAAACCCCCAGTCATTCTCATCTTCTTCCCTTTGCATACTTTCCTTCATAATCTGTCGAATCATTCCCGAGAGGTACTCCTCATCGTTTAGAGGCCCCCCGAGACAGACGTCAGCTATTTTCTCGGAAGTTTTCCTAGACAAACGTTCGTGAAAAGTTGGCTGCGGCCTTAAACCTCCGGCTTGGGGAGGTGCCCCTTCGACTGTGCCAGCTGCCCTTTGAGGAATACTCTTTTCTTGAGAATCATGAACATCTTCGGCAAAGGTTTCTTCATTGTTTTCCGGTTGACGGTTAACTCTAAGCAAAGCATTTAACCTATCCAACATTAAAGCGTTCTGGGCTTCCATTTGTTGATATAACCCAGACACTACGACATCCAACTCTGCCCTTGTGACTCTAACACTAGGAGCCGCTTCATTTGACACGGGAGAGGTGGCGGTGTTATCACAAGTATCTCCAGATCTAGCAGATCTACGTTTTCTTCCAGGAGCCATAATCTCAGATAAACTTTTGGTTTTTAAAGAAAGTCATTCACCAAACCTTTGCGGAGCAAAGATGAGAGTGCCCCGAGTTCAATTTCTCAGTGAAAGCACCAAAAATGTTAATGCTAAAAATGTACGCTAACACCCTGGTGTAAGTTGTAGTATAGTGAAAGCACCACCAGTTGGTACGGGAACCGAAAATAAGCAGAAAATAGGAGAGAAATAGTAAAGAGACAACAGTTTTTATAGTGGTTCCGCTCAAAGTCAAGCCTACGTCCACTTAATCTCTTTTATTGTTGATTTGATTACAACTCTTTCAATGATTCTTAAATTACAACACAATTAAGACAAATAGCTAGAACTTCGATGTAGAAAGGCTCTTTGAATCCATGTTAAATGAGTTAGATCTTTCTCAAAGTTCGTTGAAGCGTCTTCGGTGTTTGAAGTGTTGAGGGAGTCGAGAAAACGGCAAAGTATAAGCGTTCAAGAAATGATCCAAAAGTCCCCTTTCAGTTGGAGCAGACGGGGTATTTATAGGGAAAATCTAGATGCAGGTCCTAGGTCGTGAGCGACCAAGGGGACACGAGCTACGGCTCATCATGGTTCCACTTGATCACTTGAACAAGCTAGTAGGTCGTAGGTCGTGGGTGACCTAGGGGAGAATGGTTGGCGACTTAATCATGTCGAGGTACCTAGTGGAGCGACCTAGGCTAGTCGTAGGAGTAGCAGCGATCTAGTGCTGGTTCGACCTATAACCAAGCGACATAATGATATGAAGCTTGTGGCTCGCTAGGTCGTTAACTCGCTAGGTCGTTAACTCGCTAGGTCGTTAACTCGCTACGTCGCATAGGTCATTTGGTTACTAGGTCGCTGAGCTCCTCTGTTGCGATATACTGTTGTCTTGTATTGATTGCTAGGTCGCTTAGGTCGTCACATGTTAGCTCGCTGTAGAACTTCATCCTCGTTAGCTCTCTTGCACTTTATCTCATTAGGTCGCTTGTGTGTTAACCCGTTAGGTCGCTTGGCTCCTTAATTCGTTAGGTCGTTAGGTCGCTAACTGTTGCCACGTTAACTCGCTGGAGGCTTTAGATCGTTAGGTCGTTTTTCTTTCGAGTACTTAAGTCGTCGTTCAGAGTGGTGTTAACATTAGCCTTCAGCCTTCTGTTTTATACATTTTGGAGTCTTTGGAGTCCACGACTGCACTTGCTTATCTTTGTGCAACCTTGATGGAGGTTCGAGCTTGGAGTTTCGGGAGCCTTGTCTTGGAGTTTTGGATTGGAGTTGTAGTATTGGATTCTGTTAAAGACTTATCTCATATTGTTTCGTGTTCCTCTGTATTTTGTGTTGTATATTCTCTGATGTTGATGATTATCATTGTATCAAAGTGATGTATCGGATATTGTATTCATGTTGTAACTGTGATATCATCTTTTGTTTCCGCTGTGTTATTTATCATCTAATGTTGTTGCAAGCTCCGGCGATACGAATTTGATGTTGTTTGTCGGACATCGAGTTCGGGTCGTCACATTTGGTATCGTCGGAGCTTGCAACAACATTAGATGATAAATAACACAGCGGAAAAAAAGAAGATATCACTGATACAACATGAATACAATATCCGATACATCAATTTGATACAATGATAATCATCAACATCAGAGAATATACAACACAAAATACAGCGGAACACGAAACAATATGAGATAAGTCTTCAATAGAATCCAATACTGCAACTCCAATCCAAAACTCCAAGACTAGACTCCTAAAACTCCAAGCTCGAACCTCCATCAAGGTTGCACAAAGATAAGCAAGTGCAGTCGTGGACTCCAAAGACTCCAAAATGTATCAAACAGAAGGCTGAAGGCTACTAAAACGATATCCACTTTCTGACAATCTGAAAAACCAAACTCTAGACTGCCCATGTGGAAAATTGTGGGCAACCAGAGTTTAGGAAGGGAACAATAAACTCCGAGTCAGTCATAGGACTGGTGTGAGCAACAAAACATTTAGTCTTTAAAAACAATCAAAAGATTTTAAATTTGAAATCCGCAATGCTTTTGGAAAATGAAACTACCATAAGGCCTCCCGCCACACACACCATGCAAACGCAGAATTGGAGGAGATTTCTCCTTATGATAGTCAAAAATGCTTGATACACAAAAAACCATTTTGATATTATTATTAGTGCATGGTGGAAAACATTTTGAAAGTATAATATTAATCTTAGCCAGCATAGGCATTTCGCACTTATGCCTACTATAGCTACCATGTTCAATAGCAAATTACTGCCATATTCCGTAGCAGGTTATACAACTAAAACCGTACAGGGCGAGTATTGTTTCTTTGGATTTCCAACAAATGGTCAGGCTAAGGAACTTCCTACTGCCACATGGGAACGTCTCTGGAGGGACGCCCCAAGAACCTACCCGGCTCTCTGCGAACACAAGGCCGATTACCCCCTCCTGGGAAGTAAAACCTAAGATATGCCACCCCGGTCGTTTGCGACCTTTATATGAGGATCCTCTACACCAACAACATCATGCGGTAATAAATATACTACAGTGCCCACATGAGTAAGTATCTGGGCTCCATACCATGATACCACCCTTTTCCAAAAGGAACGGTCTTACCCTAGGGGCGCTACCCTTGAAATCTTGCCGCATCTTTCCTATTTCGACCATTACCGGTTTGTGACGCTCGACGAGGTCTCGTCCACAAAGCTACGCTTTACACAAATCCATGCTTTGATCACAAATGATCAACAAATGATCATCAACACACAGCAGCACTTAGCATGTCACACTACCAAATTGGGAGTATATCGCTGATAACCTTCAACTACATAACCTCTGAGCTCGTACGTCTCAGAGAAGGGTGTTAAGCTAAGAGAATAAATTCGCTACCACCAACGGATATGTATTTGAAAGAAATCTACTTTATATATCAATGTGTAATGTCAGACATACAACCATACAAGTCTGTTCCGGGTTCGAACGGAACCGAAGGCACTTTCGAAGAACCCTTGCAATCCGGGTATTCACAATCCCGATCGGACTTCCCATCACTTAGGGAATCTCTATACCGTAGCTACTCAGTGCAAAGACAATCGATAGGTCATCCTATCGTTCTCGCAAATACCCGGTCTTCACCACCTGTCTTCAAATGCTATCCATAACGACATATCATTATTCGAAATGGGTTATATGACACAAAGTCCTCTCCCGCCTAAACCGAATAATGAGCGAAAATTTAAAAACATATGGATATGGGATTTCAATTAATTCACAACTTTAAAATTCAAAACTTTCTTTCAAATGGTTTAAACCAATTACCATTTCAAATCTTTAAATAAAAAGATTCATTCCACATAGTTCACCCAGTTTCACAAAGATCCATTCACGGATATCAAAACAATTTCCATTTCAATTAGATTAACTCGTTAAATATTTAAATTAAAAATTTAACTTATAGCTTTCAAACCCGTTTTCAAAGATTTATTCATAACTTGGAGGACCATTTTCATTTTAGACTTGAAATCCTTTTAACACAAATTGGAAATTCATTTCTCATATGAAAGATTTTATTATTTGAAAACAACTTGTTTTTATTTCGGAAAAATTCGATATCATTTATACAAGTTAAAATCTTTGGGTTAATTCAAATTCCCAAAACAACACTAAAAAAATGGTTTAAAACCCATATAAACTTGTATACTGTTTTTAAATCATAAATACCAAAAATAGAATTCAATTTCAGATATTAAATTCCAATTTAAATCAAAGTATTCAAATTTCAAATCTTTGTTTAGTTATTCAAAATAACTTTCATTTTTAAAACACTTTTTTAAAAGCTTTTCACTTTAAACCCAATCCATTTCCAAACCATTTGGATTTAAAATTCAAATTCAAAACTGTATTGAAAAATCTGTGAATTAACCGATTTCCACATGCAATCCATATTTGTGTGTGTATAGTGTAGTCCGGGGGTTTAACATAATAGTGCACAGCTTCAATCATCACGGATTCAATCACATCAATCTCGATAAGCGATATAATCCATAACGCTTATCTTCATTCACAGATTCACAGAAAAGTAAATTTATCAATCACAAAGATTCATCATTACCATTCGATGGAGGTTTCAGATAACCGACTGAGATCCGACTCACAGTCACACCAAAATTCAAATGTCGTTTTATGGGCAAAGGGGTTTTCACATACATACAAAACCAAATCACAAATCACGGTTTAACATAAGGCAATTCACATCACACGGTATCACAATCACAAACAGAAATACCAATCCAGTACACAACATTTGATGATTAACTTAAATTAATCAAATTAAACTCAATTAATTACAATGAGCAATTAACTTCTTAATTACTTTCATAAAGTAATTACACTTACACAATTTCATAAATGATTATCACTAATTAATTAATCTAATTAATTGTTAAAATTAATCACATTAATTAATTATTTAAATAATCTTAGTTAATGACCTTCATTAACTAATAACAATTCTTTAATTACTTTGCTAAAGAAATTACTTACATTAATCATCATTAATTAAAATTGATTAACCGTTAATAACTCATTAATTAATCCTAATTAGTAAGTGTTAATTTTAACTTAATTAGTTCTTAATTACAATCAATTAATTTCTAATCATTAATTGACTACTAATCATAAATTAATTAACTTTAATTATCTAATTAACAATTCCAAATTAAAAATAAATTAAACACTTAATTGTTAATTAACCAAATTTTTATTTCAAATTAATCAATCTCTAATCATTTAGTTAATTACAATTTTAAATTAATTAACCATTCTTAATTACCCTTTTTAAACAAGTAATAATAATTATTTGTCTTAATTAACATTTTAAAGATCTTCTTTAAACTTTGAAATTTAAATTATTACTAACTACAAAACTTTAATGTTAATTAATTAAATACTTAACTTAAATTATCTACTTAATTAAAATATTAATTAAGAGTTTTAAAAACATTGTTAAGTATTAACTAAAATAATTAAAACTTGAACTGAAATCTTAACTTAAATTGTTAAACATTTATTAAGTCGACAATGCTTAAACTTGTTGAAGAAAAATATTTTACTTAACTTCACTTTTATAATATTGCTGTTGAAAAAACTCAACCCGAGAACTTTCCCCCGTTTACTCGAGTTAAACTCGAGTTTCTCCTGCATCTTCCCCGTGTCCTTCTTCCTCTTCACATACGTTTCTTCTTCTCATTTACATTTTGTACAAAATTTTGAGTAACAGGATACAAAATACTCACGCAAAAACCAGGAAAAAGAACTCGAGCCAACTTCAGGAAAACACGAATTCCCCTTCGAGTCTCCACGAACCAAAATCTTCCAGATATCAATTCGTCGTCGTGCACGTGCACGTTGCCGTTAATCGCCTCTAGGCGACACCACATCGTCGAGCAAGTCGACGATGCTTCACGCAATAATTCCCAATCGCCAGAACTTCGCCCTCACTTAGAAATTGAATTCGAGCTCAACATTGAAACCTGGAAACTTCATCACAGGAATCATCAAAACCTGGAAACAACTCGCCTCCGCACCCTCGACCACCAGAAAATTCGAAACTCCGACCAACTACTCGTCGTCGTCCCCTCTACCATCTCCCAAACCCATGTAGCACTCGATCAAACATGGACGACGAACAGATCAAAACATTCACACTCAACAAAACTAGGTTTACCAGTTTCAAAAGCTCGCCGCCGCCGCCACAACCAACTACACACCATCACCCTATTTTTCCCTGAACCGCCATTCGTCCTTCCATCACTAGACGAAGTCCCGACTACGTCAAGTCAATGCATCACCAGAAATCACCAAAAGAATGAAATTCGAACAAACCTAAAATTCTCCTCAATCCTAAGCCTAAAAATTATGATTCAAGTTTTGAAAATCACGTTTTAGTATGAGAATTCAGTTTATATACCTGAATTCGTGAATGAAGAAGTTTAAATTTTGACTTATTTAAAGCTATGCTCAATTCTTTGATTTCCAGAGACATTGACAAGTTGTTTTAACTTTAATAAATTTTTAAAACTTAGTTTGTAATCAAACAAACAACTTTTGTTTTAACCCTAAGTCCTAATAGCAAGTAGAATAAGAGGAAGTGATTTTTGATTACAAATTTCAACTCTGTAACTAAGAACAAGGAAGAACAGACCATACAAGAATTAACATCACAATCATATATGCACAGGTTTTCTAACTTAAAATATACAGTAAAGCACAAATCATTCATGAAACAAATACACAATTTTAAATGTTCAAAACAATATGTTTACTCACAGTGAACGAAAGAACAGGGAACACTTTGTTGTTTTGAAAACTGCAGTATTGAATTTCTTTTGAATCCTGTTTTGTTGAATGAATTGAATGATGATGCTTCTTATTTTCTTTTTCTGGTTTTGCTATCTTTCTTTTTGAACGAGCAAGCATAAGGATAGATATAAATGTAGAGAAAACAGTTTGTATAAGGGGAAGATTTTAACTGGTATGAGTTTATCTTTGTTTTGAACAGATTTTTCTTGCTTGCTTTGACTAAAGATTTTTTCTTTGTTTACTGAAATGAAGTTTTTATTTCGGCTGAGATGATAGCATTACCAGTCATTGCTTCCTTCTAAGTCTACACAATTATGCTATTTGAATTATTTTGTATGTAGATATTTTGTATGTACATCTTTGTTTTGTTATCTTCTTGCATGCATACACAACTCACATACAAACATACATGTACTTCATATGTTTACTTAAGTATTTATATTATTTTTTCTAACTATACTTAGTTCAAGTATAGATTTAAAAAGAATGAATATTGATCTCTTTTTACATCTTATTTTATACTTTTGTTTCTTCATTTTGCAAGTGTACATATTTAAATTTTATTTGCTTCTACATACTTGAACATATTTCTTTCTTTAATTTCCTATGTGCGGATATTTATATTCTTCTTGGAAGTACATTCATATTTTTTTTTTCTTGTTTCATATTTGAATTTGGAGAAATTCAAATCAATTCACGAATTAATTTCACAATTTTTATTCAAAAATTAAATTAATTATCAATTTAAACTTAGTAAAAATCCAGGATCGTTACACATATTCTTTTGTCTAGCACTTGTACCTATTCTTTTATGATGTAGCGGATCTTGTATGACCACTAATTTGATGTTCACTTCTATATGTTATATTCATATCTGTGATGTGCACGTAAATATGCATATTTTTACCACCATATTTAATCTAATTAAATTAAATAAATGATCATATTGGATATTTTAACTTGTTTAAACCAAAATTCAAATTATTTTCAAATCTTCATATATTCATTTCCATATAATGGCAAAATGGTCATTTTTATGCATATATTAATTTGAGAAAATTTAATTGAAAATTTCTATATTATTTTGTAGGAATTTAAATTCAAATACAAGTGGCTTCATGAAGATATATGCATGCACAAAAATGAATAAAGTAGTGGAGATGGAAATAATTCATTTCATGGATCATGGAGGACCTCACCTACCCTCCAACCTTAATGTACATGTTAGAGCTAATTCTCATGTTAAAAGGCCATTGAATCTTCATGCATACTTAATGGATGATTATTGGATGCTAATGGTTACTTGGCCAACACACTTTCTAATGCATAGTTTGGACATTCCCTAAAAATATGGATTAGGGTTTCTAACTTGTATAAATACCCTTTATGCTTCATATAACCCTTCTTTTTCTTAGTTACTTTTAGGCTCAGGATAAAACATAAGCTCTCTTCTTTTTTTTCATGGCTTCTTAGCCATATTTCTTTTCATGTAACTTTCCTTCTTTTTATCCAATGTTAAATTAATGTTCTCTCTTATTTACGCGCTCTATTCCTTTCTTGTTAGTGATTACTTTATTTTTCATGCAAGTAGATTAATGTTTACTTCTTTTTACTTAGCTTTTCTTTTCATTTTGCACTTTTTTCCCTCTTCTTTTAGTTTCATGTTGCATGCTATTGTGTTGATATGATAACACAAATAAGAGGCTAATATATTTAATTTGGGGGCAACAAAGCTTCTAACCATGTAACTTTAACATTTTGATAATTATTGTTCTCTTTTTGTGCTTCAAAGAAAGTTGGTGTTTAAGTAATTTTGTGTTTGGTATTGAGTTTGATAGCCTATATTGTTCAAAACAAATAGACTATGCTTAGCCATATGAATCACAAATTGCCTCTTCATCTACATATGATTATGGCAATGAAGTGAAATTAAATCAAAATTTGATGGTCTATATTTCTAATTAACATTTAATAGACCATATTTAATAGACCATATTTAAAATAGTTTAAATGGTGTGTTATATTTTGATGGGTAATATTGAGTTAATTAATAGCACAAATAGGCAATATTATGATAAACACATTAATTAAACTTACTTATGACCAAAAAAGAAAGATCATAATTTTATGTTTTATTGATCTATGTGATCTTGAGAGTGAATTTATCTCTAAATTGTCTTTCTACTATCATATTTTTATCACTTTTATTTTGTTAGTTTTCTTACATTTTTAGCTTAACATCATCAAATCTTTGGTTAATTTGATTGAATAAAAAAATTTAAAATCTAACAATTCCCTACAGATCGACCCGTACTCGTCATGAACTAACTTTTTGTACGCAGTGCGGCTGCGGTTATTTTAATTTGAAATTTACCGACGGTTTTCTAATTCGATAGAAAATTTGCCGTTAAACAAGTTTTTTGTGCCGTTGCTAGGAATAGTTTTGATTTAATTTTCTATTCTTCGAATTATTTTCGATTGATTTTTGTGTTTTAATTTTTGTGTGTTTGTTTGCATTAAAAAAAATACACAAATTTCAACCTAAAAAAACACTTTTATTCCATTTTCATTTTCTTTTACAATCTCATTTTCCTTTTTTATAATTGTTGCATTTACAAACACCGGACTTTACCTCGGTTACCAGACATATTGCCAAAACAACATCTCCTTAAAACTGCTCACAACCTTCAAACCACTGATACTTGCACTTCTACATATCACTTCAAACATCCCAGCTGTTTCCAACCCACTACACTTTCTCCACTACCCAACACCCATCCTTCACTAGAACAACAACCATAACCATCACATTGAACTGCTGCGATCACTTCTTATATCACCGCATTCACCAAATTATATCCTCCTTCAACCCATTCACAGCAACACAGTCCCCCATCTCCATATACACAGTACATCTACAATCAACACTCTACTTCAACTGACCACCATACAAACCTACTTGCCTAACCATCTCTTGTTGCATCAGACTTCTGCACTTCAAATTGCATTCATTTCCATTCAAATCACGTTCTTCCACCTGAATACATCCCACTGCCTTGCACCGTTCACCTTCCATTCACCTCCTTGCATTGAACATACTGTACATACATAGCCCACAACACTTCCATCACCACTTAACATCAACTCCTCACTACCTGACACACTTCACTTCACTCACTACCTACAAACATTTCACACTTCACAATTCAGATCAGCCAATACCCTGACCTCTGCAATCAACATCCAACAATAACTCACCAACTACTTTCACTATACATATATCAACACATATCCCTGTGCCATTGTAATTTTGTCAACCAACATCATATACCGCTCAATTCTGTAAATTCTATTTTGTGTTGACTATTGCATTACCACTTATACCACTCAACAACTGTGCACTTTTTATAAACCCACTCAACATCAAAACTGCAAATACAAACATCAAACACTCCCAAACTTATTACCACCGACAGAATTGCCATCTCCAAACCCCTCTTCTAACTTCCACATTCATCATCACAGACACCCCCTATCCTACAACATAAACTTCTTGACCATGCCAAGCCACTGCATTGCAATTTAAACCGCTCATTCTAACAACACCAGACCAAGTGACACGACCTCTGCACTCACACCAGAGAACAATAACATACCTGAACATCCAGTCATCAGCATCACTCCAGGTCCCCTAACTACATCTGCCTTCAACTCCTACAGTTCAACCAAAACACCAAAACTTCTACATCCACTGTAAAAAAATAAAATGCATCAATACACTTCAAACCAGTTGCTCCACAAACTACCATAATCACTGTGCCGAAAATATCTCGAACTGCAGCTCCATCCTACTTCAAATTGCTGCCTTCCATTGCCACTGTTCATCACAAACCCACTAGCAAATACTTCTCTTCACTGTCATCACCCAATTCACTTCCCTTCACTACAAAGCCTTCCCTTCACTGTCACAATTCACAAACATCTCAATCTATTTTCTATTGGTCAACATTCATACTGCCTTATACCATCTTCTTCAAAACAGCACACCCACTTCCCATTACCACTGCAATCCACCTCTGACTTTACAAACTTCATCATCATTTCACCATTCCTTTGCTCTTGATTTGCTCCATCTCATCTACTGACTACAACAGCAAATTAACTTCCCAAACAACAGCGACCACTCCACCGCCGCGAATTCCACTTCCCTAACTCCAACTTCTGACCAACAACAGACCTCACCCTCAATCACCGCATACATCCTATTTACTCCACCATCATCTCACCCAAACCCAAATGGCAACGCCAGAACCCTCTTCGCCACCAAAATCACACTTCTGTTCGACCGCGACAGTCTTCAAAATTCACTGCAATTCGATCCACCGCATCCCATTCATTAACCTCTTCAAATCGTTGCAGCTCCCCCAAGCTCGCGACCAACCAAGTCTTCGCAACCAATTCAACTCACCTCAAATTTGCCTCAAACACTCGAAATCGCAACCCAATACCCACATCAGCGAACAGTCGTTTAGATTTTGTTTTTTATTTTGAAATTCGCTTCTTAATTTCTGTGATTTCGACAATTTTTTTGAAGAAGAGGGGTTCGAAGTTTCTGTTTACAGAGATTGTGAAGTTATCAAAAAGATTTTTCCTTTTATTTTACTTTTTTTTTTGGCGGGGCTTGGTTTCAACTGGGCCGGGCCTTTGTGATGTAAGTTTAATATTTTTTAAACTTATCTTTTGAGTTTCTTTTCTCTCCCAGAAAAAGAAAAAAAAAACC
Organism: Allium cepa; assembly: GCA_030765085.1. Lineage (NCBI taxonomy): Eukaryota > Viridiplantae > Streptophyta > Magnoliopsida > Asparagales > Amaryllidaceae > Allium > Allium cepa. The sequence continues at coordinate 10,109,350 of CM060929.1, forward strand.
AAGTTTCAAATGTTTCCATTTATTTTGTGTTCATTATTGTTCTTTTCCTTGGTGTAAATATCAACTTCCTTTTAAATATATATAAAAGCAACAAGTATTTTATATGTTTTGTATTTTTAATTGTTTTAGTTTCTTCATATGTATGTATGTATGTATGGATGTATGTAAGTTATAAAAAACTGTATATACAACTTTGTTTTATTTTCAGGTTGCAGAAGCAGATAAGGAAGAATAAGTCGCATGCTTTGCTTAGTCTAACGACTCGGAATTTTCGAGCATTTAAAATCGAAATATTTAATTGATTGTAAATATTCAAAGGAGTAATTTTAACTTGTATTACGAATATCACAATTTATTTGATAATTTGAATTATTGAAATAAATAATTAGAAGTTGGGTAAATTGTTGAATCTAAAATTTTAAGTCTGTTAAAGATAATTTGGAGACTTATAAAAATTTATATTGATAACATTGAAGATAATAGAAGATTTAAAATTGAATTTAATAGTGATTTGTTCAGTTTTGAAATTTTGTATTGTTTAAATTGAATTTAAAATAGCCTTCCGAGACACAGTCTCGAAATTCGACGAAACCGGTTCCATTGGATCTGTAATATTTTATTATTATCGGATTTCAATTTTCGTATTGTTTGGAGTTAGGGTGTGAGTGTACGATATGTAATCACGCTGTACATTAAATTGATAATAATCTAATGAAATTTAATTTAATTTAATAAACCAAGCTTCTTGTATTCGCCACCCATCTTTTCACGTTCAAATCATGTATTTTGTTCCCCACGTTTTTCCTTTTAAACTGGAGCCTTCGTTTTATTCAGAGAAAAAAAAGGGAATTGGTGGCCGATACCTTCCTTTCGGTTTTCAGAATCAAACCTACTCGATTCTAAATAAATAAATAAAAAAGAAATCATGGCCGACCTCTGTATTCTATCGCGAACGCGCAAGCATGAAGATCGCAATTTCGTTCTCAATCGATTCGCTCTAAATCAAAGCGACGTTGGCCGCTGCCGCTCCTTCATATCAAAAACCGAGTCTTGCCGTTCGAACTCGAGGGGATCTCGATTGAAGGTGGAAGGCGCGAGTCGAGTTCGTGTTTTCTTCGCAGTAGGATTCGTGACGTTCGTGCGCGTTCGAAAACGGGGTTAGGGTTTTTGGGTGGCGCTGCGATGGTGCTGCAATGGAGGAGCATATGCGAGACGTGATGCTAGTGAAGATGTTAGCGTTTGAGAATCCTGAGTCGTGCGAAAGGGGAGGACAGCGGCGCCTGGGTATGAGCGAAGTGGTTTTCTCGATGGGTTGGAATTCATTGAAATTTGATGACGGCGTGCGACGCTGATGTTTTCGACAGGGGGTTTTTTATGATCGTGAAGGAATTCAAGAAGGAGAAGGGAATTGCTGTGAGGTATACACATTTATTTTAGTTAAATTAAACAAATATTCATAGGTTGGAAAGTATTACCAGAAAAATTAATTACAGTATCGTTTTACCGAAAAGATAAACAGGAAGAAAAGTAATTAATTACTTAGACAACTAGATCTAAAATAGTTCTATTTTTAAATTTAAATTTGAATTATTATTTATTTATGCAAAAGTTAAATATATGTACAAGAAATTTATATAAGGTACTGGGAGAAAATTATATAAGGGATTTGTGATAAAATTTAACAATTTACTTATTTAATTTATTTTTGTTACTAAAAGATTTAATAAAGGAAAACTAGTTCAAAATTTAATTGAATGGTAATTAAGGGTTCGATTTATATTTCGAATATTAATAAATCGTAAATTCGTTTGTACAAGGTTAAAAAATCGCGGAAACAAGATGAGTTTGAGGAGAATGGCAATCTTAGGCCAAAGGTGAGTTAATCTCACTCGGTGAATTTAAATTTAAATTTAAATGATTAAATTTAAATAAGTGCTGAATGGTTGAATTGATTGATGTGGTATAGTCTGGTATATTGTGGATTGGTATTTATGTTGTGCTAACGTCTGTGGATGCAGAGGAAACAGGTTGGAGGGATCCAACTGGACCCCTCAACATTTATATAAATTATTTAATACCTCATGTCATGGTTATTTTATATTATGTGATGAATATTATTGATATTATTGGTAATTGGAATATTGAATGCTACGGTTTACTTGAATATTCCGGTGCATTGAGAAATCAAAATATATAGAATTGGATTTTTGAAAATAAAATAAAGAAGAGAATTTGCAAATAAAATAATTATAGAGAAGTTGAATAAATTAAAAATGAAATGAAAAAAAATGAATTTTAAAACCTAAGTGGTGTTCACTAAAGGCATAATAGATTAATCCTAAAATTTCAAGATTTTTAAATAGTAAAGGAAGGAACATGGAATAAACATGAAATTTGTAGTTTCAAGTTAAATAAGATTTTAAAAATCAAGTTAAGAAGTTGAATCCGGAATTAATAAAAATAACGGATTTTAAAATGAAATTGGATAAGTAAGGGATTTATTTGAAATGGAGATAATTTTGGAAATCAATTTGGAAAATTGATTTAAGTGATTGGCAATGGGAAATTTTTCCTGGATAGCCAAGTACGTTTTCAAAGTAAATTTTTAAATATAAGTTAACAATTTTAATATTGTTTTAAAAAGCATGTTTTAGTAAATATAGTATTTCTAAGTAAATATTTTCTTTTAATCTATTATAGTAGTACTTATTTTAAAATGACTTGGTATTTGTTTTAAAAGAGAAAATCTAGTTTTATATTTTCTAAAGTAGCTTCATTTTAAAGTATATTTTTTAATAAAGTATTAAAGTAATTTTTGATTTAAATGTCTTAAAGGATAAGTTATAATAAGGAGTTTTAAATTATTTTCGAAATATAAATGTGCTTGGTTGTTTCTAGTGAAAATTAATATTTGGAAATTCTTTCCAATGGGAAGAGTGATTTGAAAACTGTTTTCAAAGGGTTGAAAATAGAAATATATCTTGTGAAGATATTTTGAGATAAATAAATAATTTGAGAAATTATTTATTGTTGGATGGATGTTTGTGAATATTAATTGATAGTTAAATAACCGACTATCAATATTGGACAAACTGCGTTGATCGTTTCGAAGAGACCGGGATCGAGATTAATTTCTCGAAAACCACTTCGATCCGGTTTGTACGTTTCGTGGAAACGATTTTGGATTCGAAGATGGAGCAGTGAAGTGCAAGGGCTAGTCGCTACTAATCCTGAGGATATTTCCAAATGGATGAAGTAGGAATAGTGCATTCGGTTCCGTTCGAACCCGGGACGGACTTGTGCGGATGAATGCTTTCGAAACATTGTTAGGTGGACGATGGGCATTCTAAGAAATAAGTTCTAAAAAGGTAACGCTTAGCCTCAAGCCTTATCAAATGGGAATGACTGAAAATCAGGGGTTATGCAGCAAGGCTAGGTGGGTAGCACCCAAGCAGGGTGAGGTCATTCCAGTCTAGATGTCCCTTTTTATTTCGGCTTAGTGGGCGGTTGCTGATCCCAACCGCGGGGTGATCTCACTTGGGATTATCCAGTAAGGGATAGTCCCGGCCTTGTGTTGCAGGGGAGCAGGCGTACTCCTCGGTACGGTGATCTAGGCCCCGTGCTGTGACAGGTGGTACCCCAGTGCCTATTCATTAGTTGGAAATCCATTCTCCCTACGAGCCTTGTACGAGTTTTGTTTGTATTACCCACTCTGTGGCTAGTAGCTGGAATTTAATGAATGTAACAATTTCGGCTATTTTATAAGTATTTGTATATAGACCCTATTATAATATCAGAGGATTTCTATAAAATTGTTTTAGCTATCGTAAGGTAAAAACCCGACATGTTTATTTGTGGCGTGGTCTTACGAGATGCTTTTGTTTTCAAAGGATTTTGAAACTTTATTAGTCAATTGGGTGTGATTTTCTCATGCTGGTATTCCAGACTGACTCGGGTGTTATTTAACTGTAATGCTCGGGTCAGACCGAGTATTATATGACACAGGATATGATGCTGTGGAGCTCATGAGACGAGCTGGATGGCGATACGTACTCTCGTACTTGTTTATATATATATATATATATATTCCGCTGTATTGAGTTGCTATGTATTCATTTGTATGATATTGATGTTGAGCTGTGATTGATGTATTCTGATGATGTAATATATAAACAGATATATTTGATTTTGAGTAAAGATCATTTATTTTCTATTATATTTTATTCTGCTGCGATGGTTAGATTCTGTTGTTGCTTTCAATTTTCTTCTTCTACCTCTTCTTCTTTAACCCAAATGGTTCGTATTTCTGTACAACTTGAGTTGATTGTTGTAGAATAGTGCTGACTCAAAGGGTACGGATTTGCGGGCTGTTACATTTGATATCAGCGCATAGATTATTGATAACCTTGGCTCTGGTGGGAATTACTCATAAAATAGAGTCTATAGTACTCTAGAATGAGTTTGAGCCTATTAATAGATATGAGCGCGTATTTGTTAGTGAATATAAATTGTTTTAATATTGTGTTGATCGGTTTATTGAGTGACATATGAACCTTCGTCGGCACAGTCTGGACAACTGTATCGAAGGGGTTTCTAAACACTTGAATAGAAAAATTGAGACAGTATTTGTTTTAAATGTGGGTGAATGAAATAATTTTACCCAAAATGTATTTTGATATAAAAGAAATATTTCCTTAAATTATTAAATAACTTGGATGTTTGGATAATCATATTTTAAACAAATAAAATTATAAAATTGGAATTACTTGTATGATCGAATGGAAATAAATTATATGAGCATAAATTATATAATTGGGTTATAATTAAAATTGAATTCAAATTAAATTGGGAATTTAAATCCTGGAGATTTTGGAAGTGTTTTGAAGATACATAATAGTATTGATGTTTTGGAGATATTTCTGAATGGAAATTTGTTTTAAATGGATTTTGAATGTGATATAGCATTGAAATCACTTGGATTATTGGAAAATAATTCTGATGATGACGGCCGCATCATCAATATTCATTTTTGAATTTCTAAGTGACGGATTTCTACCAAATTGATTTGTTCAGAAAGCTAGTTGTTTTTAAAAAAATTCAAAGGAAATTTGTTGGGAATAAAACCAGGGTTGGTTTAATTTTTGGGAAGTGTGATTTTGAAATGTTGGAGATTTCAAAATAATTTGAAACCAAAGGTCCGGTGTTTTAAAATCCTGATGAGATGGGTTGTAAGCTTATAAATCGAAATGATTTTTAAATCAGAAAGGAAATATAATCTTTGAATGTTGGAATTTAAATTTAAAAGGAAAAGTTAAAAATGAAATTAACTTGGGTTGGAGAATAAAATTTAACTGGACTGAAATTGATTAAATAGGCTGAAATGATATCCAGTTGTTTTCGAATTAAGTTGAAATTGAATTGAGTTAAATAAATCTGAGCTAAAATCAAGTTGGATTGGAATAAAAATTCAATTGAATTAATGAATGTAATTAAATTCTTACCTGAACAAATGGGAAAATAAATTGGATAAGGATTGGAATTGGAATAAATAAATCAGAATAACTTATAAAGAATGAATAGTGCATGGAATAAAATTAAGACTTGAGTTAAAAATAAAAAGAAGAATATATTCAAACCTAGAATGAATGGAAGCGTGTACAATAATAAGTTATGACTTATAAATTGAAAATGGGATAGAAAATCCAAAATAAATAGTATTGATGAATTGGAGAATAGAAATAAAATCAAACTTGAATTATAAACTAAATTGAACTAAGAAAATTAAATGGAGTAATATTTGGAGTTAAAATTCAAGTGTTGGATTATAATAAGGAAAGAACAAATTTGTTAATAAATTAGTTAATGAAATTGAATTGTGAGTTATGATGATGTTTGAAAATAAAACTCAAGTTATAAATTAAATTCGACTTGAATCATTAGTGAAGAAAATATAATTGAAAGTGGTCTTGCAATTAATTAAATAGATAGAGAATGAAGTTGAATTGTGAGTTAATAAAATTTGATGGTAAGTTAAAGGTGAATGGTGGAATCAGAACTTGAGTTATTAATTAAAATTTGACTTGAAGTGTTAACAAATTAAGTATAATCGAAATGTATCGAATAAAAATGTAAATGGATTAAAATAATAATGGTTTGAATTGCAAATTAAATCCAAATATGTGGAAATAAATTGGATATGGCCTTGTAATCGATTGAATGAGTTAAATCTGGAAATTTAAAATTTCGTAATAACCAATCAAACGAAATTGTAGATTAAAAATGAGATTTAATTGAGAGTTGAATTGCATTCAACTTAAAACAAAGTTTAATGATATTGGATGGAATTTACACCAAGTAAAAATAAATTTGGATCGGAATAAAATTTGGTGGGTTGTAAATAAAATTTACATGGAATGTGTCGAGTTAAATAAATGGTTGTGAATGAATTAAATTAAAAAGAAAATTTAATTGGAAATGAAGATGAACCTAAGTTGTCAATGGTTTTGAATGAACTAGTTTGGTTAATAAAATGAAATGCAAGTGAATGGATTCAAATTTAGAATGCAATGAAAATGAGAATATATGGATTGTGAATAAATTTACAAATGGAGTAGAATTAAGTATAAATTGAGTCGAAATCCATTTAAAGTGATTATAAAACATAAGTACTTATTTATTCCCATAGATCTCCTCAAATTTGCATAGAATAAATTGTCATTTGATATCAATGGAAGTAATTAAAATTCTATGAATTGATAGGAGTAAAATAAATTGATTTTGGAAGCAATTGGATTAAATATGAGTTCGGTTTGCTTAAAACTAAATTGAATGTAAGCGATTGAGTTTTAAACCATTCAAATTGATGAAGTGGTATACGAATGGATTGAAAACCATTCAAATTGGATGAAAATGGTTTATAAGTTAATTGAAACAGTTGAATTAGTATGGAAGTTGTAAAAATTGCTTACGGAAAATGTTGGATGTGCATTTCTTTAGAATTCATATGTTTTAACCATTGAAACTAAGTGAAATATAGTTAAACTGCATATATTTGGCACTTACATGTTTAAATTGAGTAAGTACAGGTACCTGGAAGCCGTATGGCTGGATTTGGGTTGGATTAACTGCTAAAATATTAAACCGCTTGCTTAAAATGCTAAATAAGGTACGCCTACGCAATTAAAATAGGAAATATGAACTGATTTTGTTTTTTTCCGACCGTGTGGGTCGATGTATATATATTTATATCTTTTGTCAAATTGCAAAAGCTCCTCCGTACAAAGGGGACTCTGCCAAAAAATTTCAAAAATTTTTGGGAGTTAGAACTTTTTTTTTAAAATTTTTGTTAACGACAAACGATTTTAAATTTGAAACTAAAATAAGTTAGTAAATGAAACCAATTTAAAATAATTAGTTATAAATGACAAATAAAATTTAAATATTCAGAGTTAAAGATAAATTGAATTCATATGGAAATGAAAGAATCAATTTGAATAGAAATGGATATAAACTAAAGCGGGAGATGAAAATAAATATAAGAAACATATAAAATACTTATACTAACTTAAGAAGGGAATGGTGAATTCTTGATTGGGAATTGATACTACAAATATAATCTAAGTTAATATTTCAATGAATAAATACCGACAGTTTGTAAGAAAGTCGATAAACTGTTTTGGGGATATTGTGATGGGATATTGGTGCTAAATAGGATATGCAGGTAATATAAAGGGAAAGGAGATATGGTTTTGATTTCCGAAAGATAAATATGAATTGCCCGACAAAAGGTATGTATTTAAATTTTGGTATGAAAATTGATTGAGTTTTTGGATTGAGCCACTTGGCTTTTTGTTTTCTTTTTGGATTTGGGAGGCCGTAGAGCCATTTTGTAGTTGTACCGAGCTAGCCGCGCAAAGGAGACGCTGTCAAAAAATTTCGGAAATTTAGAGAGTTAGAAAAATTTTGAGAAAAATTTGATAATTCAAAATTTGGTTTCAAATTGAAACTTGAATGGTTAAACAAATGGGATTGTCTGTAAACTAGGGAAAGATTTGGAAAGTTAATAAGGATGATAATGGTCTTTTATAAAAGATAATTAGTAAGATGTTGAATTGTTAGAAACTGTTTAGTTTTAGGGAAAAATAATAAACGGGTATTAGAGCATTCTCCTAACTAGTAATTTCGGGGACGAAATTCTTTTAAGGGGGGAGGAATGTGACGACCCGGAATTTTCGATCATTTAAAATCGAAATAGTTAATTGATTGTAAATATTCAAAGGAGTAATTTTAACTTGTATTACGAATATCACAATTTATTTGATAATTTAAATTATTGAAATAAATAATTAGAAGTTGGGTAAATTGTTGAATCTAGAATTTTAAGTCTGTTAAAGATAATTTGGAGGCTTATAAAAATTTATATTGATAACATTGAAGATAATAGAAGGTTAAAAATTGAATTTAATAGTGATTTGTTTAGTTTTGAAATTTTGTATTGTTTAAATTGAATTTAAAAATAGCCTCCCGAGACACTGTCTCGGAATTTGACGAAACCGGTTCCATTGGATCCGTAATATTTTATTGTTATCGGATTTCAATTTTCGTATTGTTTGGAGTTAGGGTGTGAATGTACGATTTGTAATCGCGCTGGACATTAAATTGATAATAACCTAATGAAATTTAATTTAATTCAATAAACCAAGCTTCTTGTATACGCCACCCATCTTTTCACGTTCAAATCATGTATTTTGTTCCCCACGTTTTTTCCTTTTAAACTGGAGCCTTCGTTTTATTCAGAGAAAAAAGGGAATTGGTGGCCGATACCTTCCTTTCGATTTTCAAAATCAAACCTACTCGATTCTAAATAAAAAAAAAGAAATCACGGCCGAGCTCTGTATTCTATCGCGAACGCGCAAGCATGAAGATGGCGATTTCGTTCTCAATCGATTCGAAATCGATTCGCTCTAAATCAAAGCGACGTTGGCCGCTGCCGCACCTTCATATCAAAAACCGATCCTTGCCGTTCGAACTCGAGGGGATCTCGATTGAAGGTGGAAGGCGCGAATCGAGTTCGTGTTTTCTTCGCAGTAGGATTCGCGACATTTGCGCGCGTTCGAAAACGGGGTTAGGGTTTTTGGGTGGCGCTGCGATGGTGGCTGCGATGGAGGAGCATATGCAAGACGTGATGCTAGTGAAGATGTTAGCGTTTGAGAATCCTGAGTCGTGCGAAAGGGGAGGACAGCGGCGCCTGGGTATGAGCGAAGTGGTTTTCTCGATGGGTTGGAATTCGTTGAAATTTGATGACGGCGTGCGACGCTGATGTTTTCGACAGGGGGGTTTTTGTTCTCGTGAAGGAATTTCAAGAAGGAGAAGGGAATTGCTGTGAGGTATACACATTTATTTTAGTTAAATTAAACAAATATTCATAGGTTGGAAAGTATTACCAGAAAAATTAATTACAGTATCGTTTTACCGAAAAGATAAACAGGAAGAAAAGTAATTAATTACTTAGACAGCTAGATCTAAAATAGTTCTATTTTTAAATTTAAATTTGGATTATTATTTATTTACGCAAAAGTTAAATATATGTACAAGAAATTTATATAAGGTACTGGGAGAAAATTATATAAGGGATTTGTGATAAAATTTAACAATTTACTTATTTAATTTATTTTTGTTACTAAAAGATTTAATAAAGGAAAATTAGTTCAAAATTTAATTGAATGGTAATTAAGGGTTCGATTTATATTTCGAATATTATTCGTTTGTACAAGGTTAAAAAGTCGTGGAAACAAGACGAGTTTGAGGAGAATGGCACTCTTAGGCCAAAGGTGAGTTAATCTCACTCAGTGAATTTAAATTTAAATTTAAATGATTAAATTTAAATAAGTGTTGAATGGTTGAATTGATTGATGTGGTATAGTCTGGTATATTGTGGATTGGTATTTATGTTGTGCTAACGTCTGTGGATGTAGAGGAAACAGGTTGGAGGGATCCAACTGGACCCCTCAACATTTATATAAATTATTTAATACCTCATGTCATGGTTATTTTATATCATGTGATGAATATTATTGATATTATTGGTAATTGGAATATTGAATGCTACGGTTTACTTGAATATTCCGGTGCATTGAGAAATCAAAATATATAGAATTGGATTTTTGGAAATAAAATAAAGAAGAGAATTTGCAAATAAAATAATTATAGAGAAGTTGAATAAATTAAAAATGAAATGGAAAAAAATGAATTTTAAAACCTAAGTGGTGTTAATTAAAGGCATAATAGATTAATCCTAAAATTTCAAGATTTTTAAATAGTAAAGGAAGGAACTTGGAATAAACATGAAATTTGTAGTTTCAAGTTAAATAAGATTTTAAAAATCAAGTTAAGAAGTTGAATCCGGAACTAATAAAAATAACGGATTTTAAAACGAAATTGGATAAGTAAGGGATTTATTTGAAATGGAGATAATTTTGGAAATCAATTTGGAAAATTGATTTAAGTGATTGGCAATGGGAAATTTATCCTGGATAGCCAAGTACGTTTTCAAAGTAAATTTTTAAATATAAGTTAACAATTTTAATATTGTTTTAAAAAGCATGTTTTAGTAAATATATTATTTCTAAGTAAATATTTTCTTTTAATCTATTATAGTAGTACTTATTTTAAATTGACTTGGTATTTGTTTTAAAAGAGAAAATCTAGTTTTATATTTTATAAAGTATCTTCATTTTAAAGTATATATTTTAATAAAGTATTAAAGTAATTTTTGATTTAAATGTCTTAAAGGATAAGTTATAATAAAGAGTTTTAAATTATTTTCGAAATCTAAATGTGCTTGATTGTTTCCAGTGAAAATTAATATTTGGAAATTCTTTCCAATGGGAAGAGTAATTTGAAAACTGTTTTTAAAGGGTTGAAAATAGAAATATATCTTGTGAAGATATTATGAGATAAATAAATAATTTGAGAAATTATTTATTGTTGGATGGATGTTTGTGAATATTAATTAATAGTTAAATAACCGACTATCAATATTGGAAAAACCGCGTTGATCGTTTCGAAGAGACCGGGATCGAGATTAATTTCTCGAAAACCACTTTGATCCGGTTTGTACGTTTTGTGGAAACGATTTTGGGTTCGAAGATGGAGGAGTGAAGTGCAAGGTCTTGTCGCTACTAATCCTGAGGATATTTCCAAATGGATGTAGTAGGAATAGTGCCTTCGGTTCCGTTCGAACCCGGGACGGACTTGTATGGATGAATGCTTTCGAAACATCGTCAGGTGGACGATGGGCATTCTAAGAAATAAGTTCTAAAAAGGTAACACTTTGCCTCAAGCCTCATCAAATGGGAATGACTGAAAATCAGGGGTTATGCAGCAAGGCTAGGTGGGTAGCACCCAAGCAGGGTGACGTCATTCCAGTCTAGATGTCCCTTTTTATTTCGGCTTAGTGGGCGGTTGCTGATCCCAACCGCGGGGTGATCTCACTCGGGATTATCCAGTAAGGGATAGTCCCGGCCTAGTGTTGCAGGGGAGCGGTCGTACTCCTCGGTACGGTGATCTAGGCCCCGTACTGTGACAGGCGGTACCCCAGTGCCTAGTCATTAGTTGGAAATCCATTCTCCCTACGAGCCTTGTACGAGTTTTGTTTGTATTACCCACTCTGTGGCTAGTAGCTGGAATTTAATGAATGTAACAATTTCGGCTATTTTATAAGTATTTGTATATAGACCCTATTATAATATCAGAGGATTTCTATAAAATTGTTTTAGCTATCGTAAGGTAAAAACCCGACATGTTTATTTATGGCGTGGTCTTACGAGATGCTTTTGTTTTCAAAGGATTTTGAAAATTTATTAATCAATTGGGTGTGATTTTCTCACGCTGGTATTCCAGACTGACTCGGGTGTTATTTAGCTGTAATGCTCGGGTCAGACCGAGTATTATAGGACACAGGATATGATGCTGTAGAGCTCAGGAGACGAGCTGGATGGTGATACGTACTCTCGTACTTGTTTATATACATATATATTCCGCTGTATTGAGTTGCTATATATTCATTTGTATGATATTGTTGTTGAGCTGTGATTGATGTATTCTGATGATGTAATATATAAACAGATATATTTGATTTTGAGTAAAGATCATTTATTTTCTATTATATTTTATTCCGCTGCGATGGTTAGATTCTGTTGTTGCTTTCAATTTTCTTCTTGTACCTCTTCTTCTTTAACCCAAATGGTTCGTATTTCTGTACAACTTGAGTTGATTGTTGTAGAATAGTGCTAACTCAAGGGTTACGGATTTGCGGGCTGTTACACTTAGCTTGCCGAAAAATAACTGTGTCTTGCTTATATAATTTTTTGCTGCTTTTAACCCCTATTTAATGTTTTCATTTGTTTTGCATTGTTGTTTACTTGCTTTTCTTTATAAAAAAACTCAAAACAAAAACAAAAAAGAAATCATTTGTAGTTGCATTGTTAACACACGTTTAATTTCTGTTTTGCATTTCATCCTAGAATTTTGGTTAATAATAATGGTTAGACATTGATAACACTTAATTGTATATTGACAAATTGTCTTCTTTGAACAATTTAGTTTCTTGATTTCTAGGTTACGGTAGAGTAATAACCATTTATAAATATTATGGTGATTCGTAAATATTATAATGGTTGTTTCTCTGAAGGTACATAAACCTTCGGCTGCATTGCTACGGTGATTCATGGTGCACCAATAAATCATGTCTGCTGCTTGGCGTAACTATCTTGTTGATGTAAGACAAAATATGATTATACAGTTTTGGGTTAACTTAGGATAAATCATTTGTAATTAACTCTTGCATTCATTTAGTTGCATTAGTTCATGCATATTCAAAAAAAATTCGAAATTCAAAACTAAAAAAATTATAAATATTCCGTTTCCTTTCCCTTGAAAATTTTCAAAAAAAAATCCAAAAAGTTCGGAAAAAAATTTACTTAGATTTTCAGAAAATCAAAAATCAAAAAAAAATATTAAATCTTTTCAAAAACCAAAAATAAAATTAAAAAACGAAAAAAATCAAATTTCCTTTTGAAATTAAATTCTTTTTGGTAAATAGCTTTCCTTTGTAAAACAAAAATTCCAATAAAAAGAAAAAAAAACTTTTGAAAAATGCCTTAATTTCCTTACTCATATGAATTCTACGATTGTTGTGAAAATCAATATAATCCATATAATTTCGCACCAAATTCTTATGGATATTTTAACAACAACTACTGTTTAAATAATTCGAATTTCGAACAATAAAATTTTCAAAACGACGACCAACCTTCGACTCTTGAAAATAGCATTTCAACTTTACTTGAATTCTCTACACAACAAAATCAAAGTATAAATGGTTTGTGTAATTCATATTTGTGTAATAACTCGAGTCAAGGATTTCAAAACTTGAATTCAATTCAAATTCAAGCGATTTCGATTATAACCCATGCCAATTCAATTTCGAACTCCAAAATGAATTTCAATTCAAAATGAAAACCGAAACAACTTTTCAAATGAATTTGGCAATGGGAATAATCTTAACCACGTTACAGTTGAAAATCTTTGTTCTCGACAATTTCAAAGTGAAAATCCTCGTGTTAATAACTATAGATTGGATTTTGTTGAACAAATGGACAAAATTTACAATGATCACATTGACTTGTTGATTGAAACGTATATGAAACAACGTGATCAACAAAATCAAATCCCAATGTGTGACGAGTGAAGTGATAATCCACCTTTTACCCAAATCAACTATGTTCAAATAACAAATTTTGAACTGAAAACAAAAATCCTAACGAAGTTGTTGAAAATTTGGTAATTGACTTGGATTTAAATTCTTTTGAGGGTGAGAAATGTGATTTAAAATTTGATCTTCCTTTTTCTGATTTCGAAAATTTAAATACAACAACTTCAGATTTTGAACTTGAGATATGCAATGAAGTTGTTGATTATCCAACAAAGGAAGACTAATTTAATGAACACGATTTCTTTGAACTTTGAAAACGCGTTGTCGAATTCTAAAGGGGAAGATTTTAAACACTATTTTGATTTTGAAATCGATAATTCCGAAAAGTTTGTCAATGATGAGTTTGAATCTCAATTTGGTGAAAATAAACGTGAACTTCAATCAATCATTATATCTACCCTAAAAATCATTGAAAATAAAACAACTCGTACAATTTTTAAAAAACGACATTCGTTTTCCCAAATCAACATTCAACTTTGAAATCATTTACGGTTTGGTTTTTGAAGCTTAAGCTGCGTCTCGCATACTTGACGAGGCAAATGAATCGGTCTTTGGAAGACCGTTTTATTTACTTTTTGATGATATACTTTTGAACTCTTGTAAATAATAATCGTTTTGTTTTCATGTAAATATAGGTCATCTTTTTATTTTTATTTTATTTTTCTCCTTTCACTGGGGTTCACTGTAGGGACACAATCAAAATCAAGTGCCGGGGGGGGGGGGGGTCTCACCATTTTCATTTTCAAATTTTCATGTTTATTTTTGCATTCTCTTTCCAAAACTAAAGGAAAAACTAAAAAATTCTAATTTTTTTTTTAAGCATTTTGATTTATTTTTAAAGAAACACTATAGGATAAGTATAAGATTTGGTTATTAAATTTAAATTTTTAAAAATGTATTTGTCTTAATGAAGATAAAAATGAAGTTTGATTACAAATAACAATGGTTTAGCTAGTATATAGGAAGATTCATACGTGTTAATTATGAAATACATCCTAATTGAAAATCTTTGTTTTAAAAGTTGGTTGATTTAAAATAAAGATATAACATTTTTTTGTCTTCTAATTAAATGGTGCTAGGATGATAGTGCGAAACTCTCTCTTCCAAAAAAAAACAAACAAAAACAAAAAAAATCAAAAAAAAATATCTTGCATATGTATATTTTTTAATAAACACCTAAAGTGCTGTGTTCACACTCGTGTGTTCGCCCACCATGCTCTGTACTTATTTCTCATGTAAGCCCGAAAGGCAGTGCATGATCGGTATATCCGGCCTCAGGTTATCTGAGTTACGTGTGTGTATAAAAATTATTTTATTAATAATGCCAACAGTCGATAAGTGTTCACACTTATGTGTTCACTTGCCACACTTTGTATTCCCCTCACGTAATTTCGCAAGGCAGTGCATGGGTAATAAATCTGGCCTCAGTTTATTTGAGTTAGGTATATGTAAATATTGTAAATATCAACAAACATTTCAAAAAAATAGAGAGAGTACGCAAATGAAATCCTAGCACTATTTTAACTTATTTGATTTGACTTGTTATCGAAAAGAAATGAAGATACCACTTGGATGAACTTTGATAATCGATAAGAATTCATTTCATAGTTACACTGTGTTAATGACCGAAACAACGAGTTAAACTATAGTCTATTTGTTACGATAACATCATTTTTATTGGAAATTTTGACGAGTAAATGGCTTAAATTTTCAAGGTAAAGACCAAAACCTATATTTAACTTATTTATGTTAATTTAAAAATAAATCCTTTATTTGTAAATAGTTTCAAAAACTTGAATTCGTCTCTTTGTAAATAAATCTTGCATTTTGTAAATATTTTCATCCTGCACTTGGATATTGTGTGTAGTATCCGCTGAAAACCCTCACTAGACAACAATCGCCCTACTGAGGTCACCCAAAGGTATAACGGCTTGTTGCATATGCTTAATGCAATCGTGTTCCCTATCAAAACAGATTTATCTTGGTTTTTTCCCCTTTATTCGAGGACGAATAAAATGATAAGTGTGGGGGTATTTGATTTGCACGTAAATGTGCATATTTTTACCACTGTATTTAATCAAATCAAATTAAATAAATGATCACATTGGGTATTTTAACTTGTTTAAACCAAAATTCAAATTATTTTCAATTCATCATATATTCATCTCCATATAATGGAAAAATGATCATTTTTGTGCATATATTAATTTGAGAAAATTTCTGTGTTATTTTGTAGGTACTTAAATCCAAATACAAGTGACTCCGTGAAGATATATGTATGCATAAGAGTGAATACAAAGAAATGGAGATGGAAACAATTCATTTCATGGATCATGGAGGACACCACCTACCCTCCTACCTTAATATACAAATTAGAGCTAATCCACATGTTAAAAGGCCATTAAATATTCATGTACACTTAATGGATGAATATTGGATGCTAACGATTATTTGGCCACCACACTTCCTAAAGAGTAGTTTGGGCATTCCCCAAAAATATGTATTAGAGTTTTAACTTGTATAAATACCCCTTATGCTTCATGTAACCCTTCTTCCTCTTAGTTAGTTTTAGGCTCAAAATAAAACACAAGCTCTCTTCTTTCTTTTCATGGCTACTTGCCCATATTTCTTTTCATGTAAATTTCCTTTTTTATGCAATCTTAAATTAATGTTCTTTCATATTTACATGCTCCATTCCTGTAACGACCCGTAAATTTTCGATAATTTAATTATTAATTTTATTAAATGTTTGTTATCTAATATTGGAAAAAAACAGAAATTTGTGACTCATTAATGAAATAAAAACTTTGTAATTTAATAATGAAATGAATGCTAAATGAAATGTAATAATGGTATTTAAAACTAAGTATTAACAATTGAAATGAAACTCCAATAATGAACTAATGCAAATTGTTGTACTTAGTTATAAATTGAATATAAGAAACAAATGTAAATATCTAATTATTGTAAAATAGATAGTTGATGGTAATTGAATATAATCAGTGTTATGTAAGCAACTTGTTAACCCTATCTCGGTTATGGCTCACCGGTCTAAAGCTTGGAAGGAAGGCCGACCTAACCATTCGCATTACTTGCCGACCCAATGGATAAAGGCGGGCCGACCTAGCATCTCAAAGAGTGTTGCCGACCTAAAGGATGCGGGGAAGGATCCGATCTAACTCGATGCCGACCTAACTGGTTAAGAAGTATGCCGACCTAATGCCTTAACATGGATGCCGACTTAACTGGTTAAGAAATATGCCGACCTAATGCCTTAGCATGGATGCCGACCTAACTGTTAAGCACAAACTCACCCACCTATGAGTCGTGGCCGACTTATGGGTTATGGTAAGTCGTAACCGGTCTAAGGGTGTGAAGGATGAAGTGGCGAAATAGTTTAGCACCTGGCACACTAACTCGGCGGCGACCCAACACTTAAGGTTTGGAGCTAGAGAAGCGCGCGTCTTTCACTTAGACCGGAGACCGTGCCTGAGAGAAGGAGGGCGACATATAACTCAGCCTGACCCGGAGCCGACCTACGACTTAACCCATCTCGGCCACTACCTCCGACCAAACACCGAAAGCCCCTATAAATACACGACCATCACCAACATTCAAAGGACTTTTGGTCGATCAATTTCAAGCGCCATTACTCTGCCGAATTCCAGACTACTTCAACACTTAAAACTTTTGAGATTCAAAGAACGTCTAAAAGAACTTCATAAAGAAATCATCTACATCCACCATGGATTTGAAGATTTTTGTCAACATCGAAGTTTGAGCTACTTGTTCTAAGTCTTTTGTAATTCAAAGTGTATTGTACTTGAGAAGATTTGTATCAACTTGTAACGTGATCATCAATAAAAGTACTTAAAGTGGACGTAGGCTATACCCATAAGCCGAACCACTATAAAATTGCTGTCGTTTACTGCTTTTCCGCTATTACTTGCTTGTAATTCTTTCCCGATCTATCGGGTGGTGCTTTCACAACTACACTTCACACACCGGGGTGTTAGCGTTCAAATTTAAGCGTTAACATTTTTGGTGCTTTCACTGAGAACCCAACTCAGGAAAACTCTCATCATTGCTTCACAGAGATTTGAAGAAAGAATTTCCTTAAAAACCAGAAGTATATCTGAGATTATGGCTCCTGGAAGGAAAAGTAGATCTATCAGATCTGGGAACATTCAAGAGGGAACCTCCGCTTCCCCTATACCTAATCTACCCACTCCATCTGTTGGAGTTACGAAAGCGGAATTGGATGCTGTGATTCTAGGGCTAAACCAGCAGATAAACGCCCAAAATGCACAACTAGAGGCTCAAAGTGCCCAGAATGCTCTGATTCTGAATAAGTTGAACGACTTACTTGGGGCAAACAATCAACCGGCTGGTAATGAAAGGAACTATGCTGGCAACATTCATGATGTTAATGAAAGAAATGCTCCTGAAAGGCCTACTAGTCCCTTTGAGCAGGCAGTACCTGAGGCCAGTGGATCTAGAACTCGACATGATGAAGAATATCTTTCTGGAATGGTCCGGCAGATCATGAAAGAAAGTATGCAAAGGGTCGAAGATGAGAAGGAATGGGGTTTCGCTCCAAGTAAAACTCCGTTTACTGAAAAAATCTTGAAGGCGGAATTTCCAAGGAAGTTTGTCCCTCCAACTATTCCAGCTTACAAAGGGACAAGTGATCCGAATGAGTTCTTGTATAAATATGATTGGCACATGACAGGTGCCAGGGCCTCCGACGAAATAAAGTGCCGATATTTCCCCGTATACCTGGAAGGCGTGGCTTTACTGTGGTTCACCAAGTTGCCAGTTCGATCTATCGATCAGTTTTCAGACTTGACCAGAAAATTCAAGGAGCAGTTTAGGCTATATGCTTCGAAGGCCAAGGATATCATGTCATTATCGAGTTTAGAGCAGAATCCTGGTGAGTCTATCAGATCCTTCTTGAACCGCTTCAATATAGCACTGGCTGAGGTGGACAATGCTGAACCACGAATGATATTGACTTATCTGATGAGGGCTATCGATAAGTCAAGCGAATTTGGGAAATGGTTAAATATGAAGGAGCCAACCTCTCTCGAAAAGTTCTACAAAAAAGCAGACGAATTCATTCGCTTGGAAAGCCGTCCTTTACCAGTAAAGACAGTGTTGGAAAAAGCAGAAGACAACACTGTCGCTCCACGCAAGAATGAATCGGTGGGGCAAAAAAGGGAGAATAGTAATGGGAAGAAACAGGGTAATCTGAAGAAGCCCCGATCCTTCAAGCCATCAGAATATACTCCATTATCACATACACCGGAGCACATCTACCTGGCCACTAAAGATTCCGTCGATTTCCCTAAACCTATCCCTTTGAGAACTGGGAGAAAAGCCATACAAAGTGGGAAATTCTGCCGCTTCCACAATCAACCAGGTCATGAAACTGATGAATGCCGCCAGCTGAAAAATCTGATTGAAGAGTTGCTAAGAGAAAACAAGTTGCAGCAATTTGTGAAAAAGAATAGCAACAATCCTGCATCATCGTGTCAGGGGCAGCGGGCTCCTGTTCATCAGCCTGGGGCAGGTAAGAAAGCTACGGGGCATGAATCTGGAAGGCCCGTTATCAATGTCATTTCCGGAGGACCTCACCCAGCTGGCAAGAGTTGGGGTGAGATGGAGAGATATTCCAGGGCTTTGAAATATGCTCCAGCCGAAGAAAACGTCTTTGTTCTAGAAGACACTACGCCCCTTAAACAACAGAAAACTTTCAGTGATGATATTATTTTCAGAGCCAGAGATTCTACAGGTATTGAAGCTCCTACTTTAGATCCCTTGGTCATCTCGGCTGGTATTGGACTAGCCATTGTCAGAAGAGTCCTCATTGACTGCGGAGCATCATGTAATATCCTCTTCAAAAAGACATTTGACCAGATGAAGATCCCTATGATCGATGTGCAAGCCTCATCACAGAAAATCGTTGGCTTCACCGGGGAGCCAAAGCAACCAGTAGGAACCATCGATCTGTTTGTAGAACTTGGGGAAGGAGAAAGGAAAGTGGTCCGAAAGCAAACCTTTGTGATCGTCGATGAATATTCTGCTTATAACGCTTTTCTTGGCCGTCCAACACTCGCAGCATTCAAAGCTATCCTAGCCCCGTGGTGCCTCACTATTAAATTCCCTACTGACAATGGAGTAGGAGTTATAAAAGGGGATCAAAATGCTGCGCGAGAATGCTATTGGACAGAGCTGCGAGAGTCAAGAAAAAGGGAAATGGGAAAGGATGCGGCAACTCCAGTCCGCATCAAGGAACCAGCTTTGTAGCAATTACAGAGCGGACCCTGCACTGGCGAGCACAGCGGGGCACGGAAAGAAATGGATCCCAGAAAAGCCAGTACAGGGGAGAATAGAGTAGTACCGGTGGAAACAACAGTTCCGGTACCTGTTGACCCAAAGGACCCAAATAAGGTGTTGAATGTGGGTTCGCAGCTTAATGTTTCGATTCAGAATATCTTGGTATCTTTCCTGAAGGCGAATTTGGATGTCTTTGCTTGGACTCATGCCGATATGTGTGGAATATCCCCGGAAGTTGCGGTACACGCTCTGAATATTGACCCAAAGTTTACGCCAGTTAAACAGAAAAGAAGAACCCAGGGTCCAGAAAGGTCAGCAGCATTAAAAGAAGAAGTTGATCGACTCATGGAAAATAACTTCATCAAAGAATCTACATATCCGAATTGGGTTTCAAATCCTGTGTTGGTCAAGAAAGCTAATGGGAAATGGAGAGTGTGCATCGATTTTTCTGATCTAAACAAGGCTTGCCCCAAAGATTGCTTCCCATTACCCAGGATCGATCAACTGGTAGACGGAACTGCGGGACATGAATTGTTATCCTTCATGGATGCCTACTCCGGTTATAACCAAATCATGATGCATGAGCCGGATCAGGAGGATACAAGCTTTATTACAGATGTTGGGCTTTATTGCTACAAAGTTATGCCCTTCGGATTAAAAAACGCAGGGGCAACCTACCAAAGACTTGTTAATGCTATGTTCAAACCGCAATTGGGCAAAACTATGGAAGTCTATGTCGACGACATGTTAGTAAAGTCCAGGAAAGCAGCGGATCACATTGAACACTTAGCAGAAATGTTCGCAGTCCTCCGTAAATACAAAATGAAGCTTAACCCCCTGAAATGTACATTTGGGGTCGAATCCGGAAAGTTCTTAGGTTTTATTGTCAGTGCTAGGGGCATAGAGGCTAGTCCAGCTCAAATTACTGCCTTGAAAGAAGTCAAAGCTCCTAGAACAAAGAAGGAATTGCAGAGTCTCAACGGAAAGATCGCCGCCCTGAGTCGGTTCATTTCCAAAGCTACTGATAAATGCATCCCATTCTTCGATGCCCTGAAAAAAGGAAAGAAGAACTTTGAATGGACTCCCGAATGCCAAAAAGCCTTTGAAGAGTTGATCCGTCATATGGAAACGCCTCCGATACTTTCTAGGCCAGGCAATGGTGAGGATCTTCTTATATACTTGGCAGTATCATCTCATGCTCTAAGTGCAGCGCTGATACGGGAAGACAAAAGGATTCAACATCCAGTTTACTATATCAGCAAAAGACTCACTGGGGCAGAGCTGAATTACTCCAAGTTGGAAAAACTCGCCTATTGCCTACTAGTTGCATCGAGGAAACTGAGGCAATATTTCCAAGCTCATCCTATCAAAGTACTCACTGATCAACCTCTGAAGCAAGTCCTGTTTCGCCCTGAAACTTCGGGTCGTCTTCTAAAATGGAACATTGAACTTAGTCAATATGACATCACCTATCACCCCCGAAAAGCAATCAACGGACAAGCTTTAGCTGATTTCATTGCAGAATTCACAGAGAAAGATAATGGTGAGGAAAAAGCGATCAATGATTCTCCAATCCAGTGGAAGATGTATGTTGATGGCGCAAGAAATGACTACTGTTCTGGAGCCGGAGTGGTACTTGAAACTCCTGAAGGTCGATCATTATGTTATGCACTAAGACTGGAATTCCCTTCAACAAACAATGAAGCAGAATATGAAGCTCTTATTGCAGGTCTGAAAATCGCTAAAGAGCTAAACATTCGAGCATTACAAATTTTCAGTGATTCTCAGCTTATTGTATGCCAAGTCAAGAAGGAATTTCAAGCGAAAGGTGGAAACCTGCCTTCCTACTCGTCAAAGGCTTGGGAACTCCTATATGAACTCGATCACTATTCAATAAGCCACATTCCTCGGGAAGAGAATATGAAGGCAGATTCCCTCGCAAAGTATTCAAGTTCTGGTGAAGCTCAACTATTGGGATTGGTCCCTGTAGAAGTCCTTTCAGCGCCAAGTATAGACGAGATGGATATAGACTGGATTATGAATGTATCTCAAGAACAAGAGTCATGGATGACTCCAATACTGGATTACCTACTCAGGGGTTCTCTGCCAGAAAACTCGATAGAAAGACGAAAGCTTCTAAGGAAGGCCTCTCGCTATGTAATTCAGGATGGCCGATTGTACAGACGGGGATTCTCAATGCCATTGCTTCGATGTGTATCCCGGGAAGAGTCCAAAACAATCCTAGCTGAAGTGCATGGAGGAGAATGCGGTGATCATTCAGGTGGTCAAACACTAGCAAAGAAAATTCTCCGATACGGATATTTTTGGCCAGAAATTAATCGGGATGCCGCAGATTACTCCCGAAAATGTGACAAGTGCCAAAGATATGCCAAAATTCCTAGAGCACCTTCTACCGAACTCACACAGATGGTTAGTCCATGGCCATTTGCAATTTGGGGAATGGATCTCATTGGGCCGCTACCAACTGCTAAATCAGGGATTAAATATGCTATTGTTGCAGTTGATTATTTTACTAAGTGGGCTGAAGCTGAACCATTGGCTACGATCACTTCAAAGAAAATGATAAGCTTTGTGACCAAGAATATCATTTGCAGATACGGTGTGCCTCAGAAAATAATCACAGACAATGGTACTCAGTTTGAAAGCGAGGAATTCCAGGATTTTTGCAAGCGATTCAAAATCCAGAAAAGCTTTTCGGCAGTAGCTCATCCGCAGGCAAACGGGCAAGTGGAAGCAGTGAACAAGATCATCAAATCAACCGTCAAAAAGCAAGTCGAAAGAGCAAAAGGTGGTTGGGTCGATAAACTACCACTTGCACTATGGGCATACAGAACTACTCACAAAACTGCAACTGGGCATACTCCTTTTGCGTTAGCATACGGATCGGAAGCAATGATCCCGGTTGAAGCAGAGGTCCCTTCGCACAGAAGAATCCATTTCAATTAAGCAGAAAATGAAAAGCTGCAACTTGAAGCGCT
Organism: Allium cepa; assembly: GCA_030765085.1. NCBI lineage: Eukaryota > Viridiplantae > Streptophyta > Magnoliopsida > Asparagales > Amaryllidaceae > Allium > Allium cepa. The sequence goes on from CM060929.1 coordinate 10,132,462, forward strand.
GGATCTCCTTGATGAAAAAAGAGATGAAGCTAACCTCAGAGTTGCAGCTCATCAGCAAAGGATAGCCAGACATTTTAATTCCAAAGTTCGTCAACGCAGCTTTGAAATTGGAGATCTAGTCCTGAAAAGAATTATGACCGCGACAGGTGTGTTTGGGCCAAATTGGGAAGGACCATATGTAATAGGTCAGAAGCTTCTTGACGGCACATTCAAGCTCACCACTGTTGATGGAGATCAAATTCCAAGGGCATGGAACAGCAACCACTTGCGTCCATACTTTACTTGAAAATTTTGTTGAAAAATTGTAAAAAGAATTATGAATGTATGATTCTTGTAATTGAAAGCAATTGTGAAACTGATGCAAGTAAATAATGAAAGAATATAAAGTGGATGTAGGCCCAATTTCATGGCCGAACCACTATAAATCTTGTGTTCCTTATTATCATTATATGTTTGCTTTGTTTTCGATATAAAAATACATAAAATGTATTGCTAAAATGTCGATTTAAATTTTTGCAGACAATGGAAATAAAACTTGCGCATAATAAGACCGAGCGATTCTCACCATCATTCAACAAACAAATTTCAAGTCACAAAGACCCCGAATTCAAATCCTAGATAGGAAATACTTCAATTGAACGGCTAATGATTTCGATAGAAACGAGCCCTTGCTGATAAATTGAGATTGTTTGAACAAACAAACATCCAATTAGGAAACTAGTGCCCGTTCTCACGAACTTGCCTGGCAATGAAGTACACTTCCTTGGATTAAACAAGCCACTTGTGAGAGAAAGGGGAATGAAAACTTGAAAAGAAAAAAAAGAGGATCGCTGAAAAGGCATAAGCAAGTGAACAGAGGAACAACCAAAGCTACCATCAGCGGCACAAGTCCTCTTCGGAGGCGCAACTCTTCGGAGGAAAAAAGACCTCTAATGGGTCATACGCCACAAAAAAGAAAGTTCTCTACTCAACAAAAAAGATTGGAGGAGTCATGACCCTCCAACCATGAGAGAGTAACTTCCAGGCGATGAAAACCCTCTTTGAGGCACATTTCACCAGGAGTTGAAGTGTTATAGCCGCTCTTCGGAATTTCACTTCACCAGAGTTGAAATGTAAACAAAATAAAAGCCCTCTTCGGAGGCCCATTTCACCAGGAGTTGAAGTGTTATAACCGCTCTTCGGGATTTCACTTCACCAGAGTTGAAATGTAAACAAAATAAAAGCCCTCTTCGGAGGCACATTTCGCCAGGAGTTGAAGTGTAGCAACCGCTCTTCGGAATTTCACTTCACCAAAGTTGAAATGCAAAAACAAAGACCTTCTTGAAAGCCCACGTTTCACCAAGATTGAAATAAAACTTCCAAGTGTTGAAACGTGAAAAGGCTTTCTTCGAAGGCACAACTCTTTGGGGGTACACGTTTCACCGAGATTGAAATAAAACTTCCAAGTGTTGAAACGTAAAAAATCCCTCCTTAAAGGTACGACCCCCTCCCGGGGACACAATCAAGAAAAAAGACCTCTTTGGAAGCACACGTTTCACCGAGATTGAAATAAAACTTCCAAGTGTTGAAACGTGAAAAGGCTTTCTTCGAAGGCACAACTCTTTGGGGGTACACGTTTCACCGAGATTGAAATAAAACTTCCAAGTGTTGAAACGTGAAAAATCCCTCCTCAGAGGTACAATTTTGTATTAAAAAAAAAAAAAAAAAAAATCCTCATCAAAAGCGTACTTTAACTTTCAAATGGAAAATGATCGTAAAAAGAAAAGAAGTTAAAGTACCCTTCAGAGGTCCGCTTTACCACATAGAGGAATTCACTTGGTAAAATATGCACATAAGCAAAAGAGAAAAGTGATTTCTTCGAACGACAAAGCGTAAAAACTTATACGAAGGGAGTTGTACTCAATAAAAATTTTCTTTAAAGAATAAAATAATTATTCTTTAACAAATAAGAGTGCAAGTCCCCTCGAAGTATAAAATATTGCAACAAGCTTAAGGTATGGGGGCAACATGGTATAGTAGTATGGCTGCATCAGTAAAGTAATACTCAAACAACATACCATAAGCCCGCTGCAATATTATATAAACAAACTTGTGCAAAAATAAATAGTAAATGCATTCTCAAATTCAAACAGAAGTTTGTACAAACGAAGAATCATTTTATTCAACTATAATGCAGATACAGGTTTCAAAATAAAAGCGGGGCCCGGTACCCGCACAACTCTCGGCCAGTTCATACAAAAGGCAAAAAGCTAAAATCTTCACTTCTTCTTCCCTCCTTTGGACCCTTTACTCGGTCGAATAACCAGCTTTTCAGGTCGGCCAGTGGGTATAAGGGAAGTAGGAGAGGCAGGTGTAACCGGTTCAACTTTCGGCTCCTCTTTAGTGGCGGTGATTTTCTTCCCCCTCCTCTTTGATGTCCCACGCTTCTCTCTCCTTTGTGAGGAAGACTCACTCCCCGGAGTGACAAGTTTTGATAGAACAATGTCGTCAGAAGGAGTCCGTTCCGGGGATATGTCACCTCCCTCAGGTCTCTCATCTTTCTGCTCTTGCGAAGCGATGGGATCATCCAAGCCGTGAAGAGCCTCTATTTGTTCCTCCTGTGATCCAGGTTGCGAGGCAGAAGGAGGCACCGCCTGAAGAGATGAAGAAAGGGTGACCGGAGGAGTAGAAGTTTGAGCAGTGCTTGGTACTTTCTCTACAGAAGAAAAGAGGTTAAAGTCAGTAAAGAGAGGAGATGAAGGCTCATCAAGGTTGAGAAGATAGCCAAGGAGCTCATGAAACTCATGCGAAATAAATGAGTAACCCGCTTGAGCAGAATTGACAGTAGCGAGATTAACAGTGAAGTTACCTGGAGAAGCTGGTTTCCTGATATCGACTTCATAAGCTTGCGCATCAGCGCTCTCTTCACCCTCGTCTCCGCCTTGTGTGCTTGTAATTTCAGCAGTAACTTTGGTGGGAGATGCGAGATGGGAACTGGAACCAATAATGTCGACTTCAGACGAAGAAGGTGGCTGGACTAGAGTAGTTGAAGTGGTTTTCCCCAGCTGGTCCCCTTCCGTCACTTCGGTTCTTAGTTTGGCAAGTTGTTCCTTTCCCCTGGCGAGAGCAGCGCGAGCGTCTTCATCAAAATAATGCCTTTCCAGGGCTGACTCGTCATAACCAGCACCTTCAGCACCAAGCATATCGAGGGCGGCCTCCCACACTTCAGCTAAAGTGATTTCATACTTAGGACCGAGAAAAGCGAGGCTTCCACGCCCCAAGACACTATGCAAGTAGAAGTCGAATAATGTTGACCCGAAGCTGTTTTTGGTCGCCTCATGAGATTCTTCGGCTGCGATTTTGCCGGCGACAGCCTCATCGCGCTCCCTTTCAGTTTTGGCAAGCTGAAGCTTAAGCATTTGTATCTCCGCCTCCTGGGAGTTGTTTTTCTTTTGAAGCTCAGCAATATCAGAGACATAGCCGTCACTGATTCTTTTTTGTGCTTCAAGCCTGTCCTCAGCGTCCCTCTGACTGGCATGAGCATCTCTAACTTGTCTGAGAAGCACTTCTTCTTTTTGAGAGTATGAAGTAGAGGAAGCAGCAAGCTCATCTTTCAACTTCTCAACCTTTGCTTCGAGCTCCTCGTTGTAGGAAGTAATGCTCCTCATTTCGGTGTCGTGCTGCTCAAGGACCTTTTGCCACTCAGCCTTATCATTTTCCATGGTGAGCATAGCCTCTAAGTTGGCGCGGTTAACTCGTTGAAGCTCATCAACAAGCTTCTGCCAGTTTGACATCCTCTCGATATCAAGTTTAACGGCGTCAAGATTTCGTAGCATAGCAGGCTTATCAATAGGGACTAGGTCGAGATCGAACCTCACACCCTTTAAACACCACTGCGGAAAACGACTTTGTAAAGTGGCTGGGCCCGGTCCCACTTGAAATTTAGGCCTACTTATTATTGTCTGGATGTCCTCCTTCCCAAGAGCAGGAGAGTCGGAAGTAATGTCAAGAGGGGCAGGGGCAGTAGGCTTTTCGGGAATAGTGGAAGCATGTCTCTCACCATGTCGGGCTCGTTTGCCTGAATCTTCAGCTACATGACCTTTTCCCCGGTCGTCGTGAGATTTCCTTTTGTGAGAGTCATCACTTCTCTGCAGAGAATCATGGTGCTCATCCCTATCCCTTCTGTCATAACGCTCTTCTGCATCCCTCCTTTCACGAGCCTTTCGAGCAGCCCTCTCTTCGTCAGACTCTCTATAGGAGGGAAAGTAACGCCGATAATCATATTGACCACGCCCCCCGTAGCGTTGGAAATCCTGATAATATGATCCGCCGCGTGTCATTGAAGAATCTGAAATAAGAAAAGATAAGCTTTAGAAATCTTTAAAGTATAAGAAGATAAGTGCATAAATGTGCTGGAAAATCCTAAGTGTTGTGTGATGTGCAAGCTACACGTATTAAGCGACAAACCACTCTTTGGTGCAGAGGTGATGATAGCTTGGGTATGAGGAGTTGATGTTTGTGTTGGTGTTTGTCGAAGAAGAGACGTCGCCTCAATTACAGGAGAGATAGTTTTAGATACGTCATCTCTAAAAAGCTCCTGCGAAGTCACTATTATGTCGCTCAACCCCTCATAAACATCGTCACCATCATGCTTGGTGGGACTTGTTTTCTCAATTCCTACATCAGCTAATCCCCCAAGAGGCCGTGAAGGTTCTTCTTCTTCCTCGATCGGGGCAAGCACCGTCTTACTAGATGACCCCATAATGTCGGTAGGAGTGGAACACTTCACCAATGAAGCTTCAATATTAGACTCTTTTGATGTGATTTGTTCGACAGTAACCGGGGCATCAGGAGTTTTCATCGGAGAATCGGGAACTTCTGTTGGAACTTCATGAGCATGCGTAGAACGAGAAGCGTGTAGAAGCCCGTATTGGTGTAAGAATTCATCCTTCAGCAGAAATTTTATGCTCCTTTCTTCCGCAGCCACGGCACTCAACCTCTCAAAAACTTGTTTATGAATCGGGTCTCTAGAAGGGAGAGGAAGTGCTGAAAAGAGCAAAGAATGAAGTTAGCAACTGAAAGTTCGGATCTCGAAAAAAGTTTCAAAAACGAAAAAATGGAAACACTAGTCTTACTTCCTATTCTCCAGATGGCATAAAACCCTGGAGGGCAGCGAGCAAAGAAAAACTGGTTCAAAAATCCATGAACACTTTCAGTGAGATCGGAAAGGAGCTTGCGGTTTCTAGCACTTCTCACAATAATGAGTGAAGGATGATCTTTACTCTTTGTAAACGAGCACAGATAACGAATTTCTTCAAAACTCGGTAGGCGATCAAGAGTTCTTCTAAACAAAACACACAACCCCATCAAGATGGCATAACCATTAGGATGAAGTTGAAATGGAGAGATCGTCAATCGGAGAAGAAGAGTTCGAAGGAAGTCATTAAAAGGAGGAATCGCCCCACTTAAGAACATGTGGCGGTTGACTGCAACGAAACCATAGGGAGGATTATCAGCAGTATCATTTGACCCAGGGAATAGGACATCGTTTTCAGCAAAGCCAAATTGAGTGCGCAGCTGAATAAATGTTCTCAAAGATAGAATAGTCGAAGTTCTTTCCGGAGGATTCTCTATCGGAACTGTTGTCGGGAAAGTTTCTTCTTCTTGAGTTACCACTTCTTCTTCTCGGTGGGAAGTCATTCTACATAAACAACTATATATTCGAATATCAAGGTGCACGTTTCCTAAAATGTGTGAGGTGTTGTGTAAGATCAACAAGACGATAAACAAATATAACTGGAATAAAAAAAACTGGCAAGCATTTGTTAGTTATGAAAATCCAGGGGTCAGTGTTTTAAGTCTGAATACGTAGGCATAACATTGATGCAAACGAATTAGTTCAAATTGTTCATACTTTGCATTGATATTTGGCCTTAGTTGATCGATCCACAAGCATTTCATGCAATGCATTTAAGTTAATTACTTTGTCTCAACTAATCTGTCGTTTGATATGAACAATCGATGGCAGTATATTCGCCTTTGTTTTTCTTTGTTATTCTCAACAGGTTAACAGTTTACAAGCTAATACAATCTGTGAGATAGTGCAATGAGATTCAAGTAAATTCAAAATTAAAACAGTTCAAAGCTCTAATCAAGTGCTCAGGAAAGGCCTATGCTCCTAGGTGCCGATGCATTCAAGGCCTAAGTATCAACTCGACCGCGGTCTAAAGGTCTCACGAGATAGGGTTAAGTCGGTAGCGGGCCGAGGTCTCAGCAGGTTGATTCAGCAACTCAAGATAAAAGCTCAAGTGCTAACTCGGCTGCGGTTCAAGCCTTAAAAGGGTTAGGTCGGAAAGTCCCTTAAATATTGGCTCGGCCTCGACTTAGGGCTTGCATCCCCAAATTAGATCGGCTACAGGTAGGGCCATCCAAAATCACCGAATCACATTCAAGCCAACTTCTTACTCAACCCGATAGCCCGATAATCGCTCCACCAACACGGACCCCTACTTCATTCATACCATTTCATGCTGCCGGATCATCCACTAAACCAAATCGAAGTCGTCTCAAATTTATCACATGATAATCCCGAACGGTCAGCCTAAAAACGACGAACCACCTTCATTACTTCATCGATCATTTAAGAGAGCAACCTAAGCATGGCAGGATCTGTAATGAAGCACCGTGCGAAGAGGCGGTTCGAATTTGAGCGACATAGTTCGTGATTTGGTAGTAATTTGCAGTCATAAGAGGAGTAGAATCACTTACGCACTAAAGAGTAGGAGTGGCTGGTGATCAGGTGGGATGAAATCGCCCTAAGGAACTCAAGAGTACTTTAATGGCGGAATTGAGCAGGAAATTAAGTGAAGAAGAAGAAGGAAGAGAGCCAGTTTATATCCCACGGTGAAGAGATGCGAAACGGTGCTAACTGATAGGTCGTGCGCGACCTACCGACCTAGGAGGAGCCGAGCTAAGAGGTGTCGAAGCACACGACTTAATCTTAAGGCATGTACTTCGAGGGGCAAATGTTAACCCTATCTCGGTTATGGCTCACCGGTCTAAAGCTTGGAAGGAAGGCCGACCTAACCATTCGCATTACTTGCCGACCCAATGGATAAAGGCGGGCCGACCTAGCATCTCAAAGAGTGTTGCCGACCTAAAGGATGCGGGGAAGGATCCGATCTAACTCGATGCCGACCTAACTGGTTAAGAAGTATGCCGACCTAATGCCTTAACATGGATGCCGACTTAACTGGTTAAGAAATATGCCGACCTAATGCCTTAGCATGGATGCCGACCTAACTGTTAAGCACAAACTCACCCACCTATGAGTCGTGGCCGACTTATGGGTTATGGTAAGTCGTAACCGGTCTAAGGGTGTGAAGGATGAAGTGGCGAAATAGTTTAGCACCTGGCACACTAACTCGGCGGCGACCCAACACTTAAGGTTTGGAGCTAGAGAAGCGCGCGTCTTTCACTTAGACCGGAGACCGTGCCTGAGAGAAGGAGGGCGACATATAACTCAGCCTGACCCGGAGCCGACCTACGACTTAACCCATCTCGGCCACTACCTCCGACCAAACACCGAAAGCCCCTATAAATACACGACCATCACCAACATTCAAAGGACTTTTGGTCGATCAATTTCAAGCGCCATTACTCTGCCGAATTCCAGACTACTTCAACACTTAAAACTTTTGAGATTCAAAGAACATCTAAAAGAACTTCATAAAGAAATCATCTACATCCACCATGGATTTGAAGATTTTTGTCAACATCGAAGTTTGAGCTACTTGTTCTAAGTCTTTTGTAATTCAAAGTGTATTGTACTTGAGAAGATTTGTATCAACTTGTAACGTGATCATCAATAAAAGTACTTAAAGTGGACGTAGGCTATACCCATAAGCCGAACCACTATAAAATTGCTGTCGTTTACTGCTTTTCCGCTATTACTTGCTTGTAATTCTTTCCCGATCTATCGGGTGGTGCTTTCACAACTACACTTCACACACCGGGGTGTTAGCGTTCAAATTTAAGCGTTAACACAACTATAACCTTTGTTTGTTAATAATGAATTAGTAAGTGTGATTTAAGGTTAATAGTAACAATTGTCATATGTTACCTTTCTATTTAGCCAATTAATTTAAATTGGTTATTTATTGCAAATAAAGGAAATTAAATATTTAAATATTACGTTAATGGAAATTTAGATGGGATTTGAGAATATTAATGTAATAAATCATGAACCAGTATTAATTTCACCCACCTGATAATAACAGATTGAATAACAAAAAATGGTCAATTTAAATGGAACTATTGAAAAATTTAATTTACAATTTCTGTATTTATTGAAATTGAAAGTAAACCTGATAATTAGTGAAATAATTAGATTTGGACTAACATAGAAACTTGTTTTAAGTTATTATAAATGTTTGTGAAATAAAAAATGAGAAATTGGTTGCTTAATTTATTTGAATTAAAAAGTGATGTAATTAATTTAATATTAATTTATCAAAATTAAATGAAATATAGCCATTTTGGCCAGTAACTCGGATTTCAATGAAACTAGTTTCATCAGATCCGTAACGGTAAATTATTGTAGGATTTCAAGTTTCGCAACGATCGGACTTGTCGCTTGATCGTACGGACTCGAACGCCCAGAAATCAATTAAATTAAAATCAATTGAAATCAATTTGAAATATGCTGATTTTAACTTAACTTCATCATACAATGGAATTTAGACTGGAAACCTATTCCATTGATTTTAAAATTATCAAAAACATCTATTTTGATATATGGGTTGACCCATTTTCGTTCTGGAGTCGAAACGGGCTTTTCGGCTCATTATCAACTTTCCACACCAATCAGGCCCAGTCATTTCTATTCTATACTACCTATATATATCCAGCTATAAATCCTAGTAGCCTTTCTATTCCTCATCTCTATACGTATAAAAATTTCTGTTGCTCCTCTTTCTCAATGGCAGACAAACTCTAAAATTCACGATCCATTTCAAATTCAATTGCAAATCAAAACCAAATCAAAAATTTCAAACTCCTCAATACATATCGGATTATATATCGATTTGAAGCTCTCGAAGATCGTAAATAAATTCTGCTATCCATTTTTCGATTGGAGTTTCTATGTGTTGGGCGAATTCTCACCCAGAAGCTCTCGGGACCAAGAAGTCACAGTTTTACCCGAGCTCGCAACCTCCACCTCGTTCGACAAACACAAAGCTAGAAGTCCATCCCCATTCGGCCCCATGACTCCATTCGGCATGTCCATCCAGTAGCCGGACCAACCATATTCGGGCAAATCACAAGTGCCATTCGGCATGCCCATCCGGTAACCGAACCAAACATCCCCTACTACTACCGGACCAGCCATACCGGTCCACCATACTCCTCCGAACCAACCATCACCCCACTACCGAATCAACTCCCATGCTACCACCGAACCACTTATCTACCGGACCATCTTCACGACCGAACCAAATAATCACCGGTCCACACTCGTTACCGGACCACGCCTACCACCGGACCAAGCTCCATGCCGAATGTCCTCCGCCGAACCAGACAACTGCCAGTCCAGATCGCTTCAGCCCGGGCCCACCAGCAGTTATATACTTCCAAGACCCCTGCCCCCTACCTCATTCTATAAATAGAGGGGCAGGGGTACAACAATGGCAGACAAGTTTGAGAGCTCAAGCAAGGAAGGAACTTTCAAACTACCTTCATATACTAATATACGAAGCATTGTACTTGTAATCTGAAGGAAAGAAGATAATAACATATAAAGTGGACGTAGGCACATTCTGGCCGAACCACTATAAATCCGCGTGTCATTTACATTTCAGCCCCTACTTCTTTTATATTTATGTACTCATCTAAAATCATTGAAAATCACATATAATCAACTAAATAATACGACTTGGAGGTGTTTGTCCATTTTTTGTGCAAACATTTTTGGTGCTTTCACTGAGAACTGAACTCAGGCTTCATCTTCTCCCACTCAACCTTCTTCCTAACAACATCACTCGTTGCTTAGAAATCATGCCTTCCAAACAGAGAAGGGATGTTAACAAAGGAAAGAACATCGCAACTAGCAGCCTTCCAGATCCAGCAATCACAGATCAGCCCACTTCAACAGCAGTACCAGATGAAAATCAGGAAAATCCAACTGGTCCCGCAACGGAACAACCAATCACTAGGGCAGATCTGGACAGGGTTGTGGCTGAAGTAACTAACCGCTTCACATCCCAACAAGAAACTTTGGTGGACCAACTCATGACACGCTTAAGGGATGCTGAAGAGTCCAACCGCAACACTGAATCATGGGGTGAATCCCAATCCGGAGGATCCCGGAGGCAACAAAGGTCTTCACTCTTCGAACAAGCTATCAACAGGAAAAACGATGATAGGGGCCGCGCCCGGACTCAGCCCGAATTCCGACTCGAGGAAGCCCTTGGGACCGAACCTAGCGGGGGAGGCACCAGGCGAGGGTCGGATGTAGCTGAGCCAGTCATGCCACCTAATCATAGAAACCCCGCTGAACGGAGCCGAGCTAGAACCCAGCCCGAAGTTGACCCCATGGATGTGCTCGAAACAGAACCCCACAGGGGAAGATCAAGGCAGGGGGCAACTGTAGCTGGTCCTAGCATGCATCCAAGCAGCCAAAGACAACCACTGGATAATGCTAGAGGTGATAGACTGTACCATCCCTACAGGTCATCTGGACGAGATAGATCCCGCAGGGAAGAACCGAGCTCATTTTTGTCCGCTCCAAGTTCTGACGAGCGGATGGCACGATTATTCAGAGAATGTGTCCAACGGGAGCAAAGGGACCGGGGAATAGGCGCTAGGGTCACCAGTCCCTTTACCCGAAATATCGAAACTGCCATCACTCCCCGGGAATGGAAAATGCCAACCATGGAACCTTACAAAGGAACTTCCGACCCCATCGTACACCTGCAGAGATACACCCAGCATATGCTCATGAGTGGAGCAACAGAAGGAGTATTATGTAAATGCTTTCCGCTATTCCTATCAGATCTAGCTACCTCCTGGTTCTGCCATCTACCCCAAGGATCCATCAGCTCATGGGAGATGTTAAAAGAAAGGTTTATTAGCCAGTTCCGCATCCATGTGGAACAACCCAGGGATGCTTATTCTCTATCCAATGTCAAATAGAAATCCGGAGAGACGCTGCAACAATATCTAACACGGTTCAATGCCGCAGCGGCAGCAGTTCAAGATGCCGATGAAAAACTCACTCTAATGGCCCTCTGTAGTGGTGTACATCCAGACACCAAGTTTGCCAGAAGATTAACTAAGGAAAAACCAGCTACCTTGCCTGATTTCTTCCATGAAGCTGGAAAGTATATGAGACTTGAAGACGCTGCTACGGAGAGGCAGTCAGGGCAACAAGGCAAGATAGTTCAGGACAAGGTTCCCACTGCAGCTAAGGACGCTCGAAGAAATGAATCTAGAGACAATGCTGGGGGCAGAAAGGTTGAGAAGCGCCAATATCGACCAGGGCCAAGATTTGACTCCTACACTCCTTTGAATGAAACAATCGAAAACATCTACCTAGCCACTCAAGGCAAACTCGGATACAAGCGCCCCCCGCACAAGAAAGAATCAGATAACGCACTCAAGTCCGGAAAGTTCTGTCGCTTCCACGAATCCCACGGACATGGCACCAATGAATGCCACCATCTTCGGGACTTGATCGAAGAACACATTAGAAGAAGAAGACTGGAACGTTATGTGAAAGGTCAGAACAGGACTCCAACTCCTGCCAATGAGAACTCAAAGCAACCCCTCCCAGAAGTAGGCGGAGGGAATCGCAACAATCACAACACCAGTGGCTCTAGTCAAGAGAAGATAGTAGTCCTTACCATCTCAGGAGGACCACACATTGCCGACAGAAGTTGGGCAGAGATGGAAAGGTACGGCAAGTCGCTTAGAAATGCCGAAGGATATGTTAACTCCATTACGGAGGAACGCCACCCGAAACGAAAAGAAAGCAATGACATTGTATTCAGTAGGCATGATTTGGAAGGAAGACAGTACCCACATATGGATCCCATGGTCATCTCTGCCTGGTTTGGTCCAGCTAAAGTTTTTCGGATTCTAATAGACACGGGAAGCTCCGTAAATATCCTGTTCAAACATGCTTTCGACAAAATGAAATTATCAATGAAGGATGTATCCCCCTGTGACAAACCACTGCACGGTTTCACTGGAGATGCAAAAATGCCCCTCGGGCAACTTGACCTCTTCGTCGAAATAGGAAGTCATCCCCGCTCCGTTGTGCGAAAACAAACGTTCGTACTAATAGAAAACCACTCGGCTTACAACGCTTTCTTGGGAAGACCAGCCTTGTCTGACTTTCAGATTGTATTAGCCCCTTGGTGCCTGAAAATGAAATTTCCAACAGACAACGGAGTAGGAGAAGTAGAAGGAGATCAAGATGCCGCCCGAGACTGCTACGTAACTGAACTTCGCAATAACCGCAGAAAGAATAAAGGAAAAGATGCAGAGACTATTCTCTGCATGAAAAGCTTGGAGGCATAGCAACTAAAGAAAGCCCCTCCTCTTCGATACACAAGCGATCCCTTCAATGAACTAGACCCCAGGGATAAAGAGGAGGAGGCTACCGCCGAGCCTGCAGAGGCTATGGAGTTCGTATCGGTAGATAAGCATGATTCAAGTAGATTATTAAAAATCGGATCTCAGCTGAAAACGGAATTGAAGGATCAACTCATTGACTTCCTCCGCCACAACTTAGATGTATTTGCGTGGACCCATGCCGATATGACAGGAATCTCCCCAGACATAGCATGCCACATGTTGAACATCGATCCCACCAAGGTACCAGTAAAGCAGAAAAAGAGGAGCATGGGGGCAGAGCGATCAGCAGCCCTTGATGAGGAAGTAAAAAATCTACTTGCTAATGGCTTCATACGGGAAGCCATCTACCCAGAATGGATCGCTAACCCGGTGCTAGTAAAAAAGGTCAATGGAAAGTGGCGAACATGTATTGACTTCTCCAATCTGAATGACGCTTGCCCGAAAGACTGCTTCCCACTTCCCCGAATTGACCAACTCGTAGACAGCACAGCTGGGCACGAACTCCTATCTTTTATGGATGCATACTCCGGATATAACCAGATCCCCATGCACGCTCCCGATCAGGACCACACTAGCTTCATCACCGACCGCGGATTATATTGTTACAAAGTCATGCCTTTTGGACTCAAAAATGCTGGAGCTACCTATCAACGCCTCGTCAACAAAATGTTCGCAGGACTGATAGGACGAACTATGGAAGTATATGTGGATGACATGTTGGTAAAGTCCAGGAAAGCCAACGACCATGTAAGCCATCTGGACGATATGTTTCAGGTACTTCGCCGGTATGGAATGAAGCTGAATCCTCTAAAGTGCTCCTTCGGAGTATCATCGGGAAAATTCTTAGGATTCATCGTCCACGCCAGAGGAATCGAAGCAAACCCTGAACAAATCCGAGCTTTAAAAGAAATAAGGATACCTTCCACTCGAAAAGAAATGCAGAGCCTAAACGGAAAGGTGGCCGCCCTAAGCAGATTCATTTCCAAGGCAACTGACAAGTGTGTCCCTTTCTTCGAAGCACTCAAGAAAGACAAAGGGAGGTTCCAGTGGACCGACGAATGCTTAAAAGCCTTCCTCAACCTAATCGAACACCTTCAGAGACCACCAGTACTCTCAACTCCAAATGAAGGTGAAGTGTTATACCTATACCTCGCTGTATCATCTCATGCTCTAAGCGCCGCCTTGGTAAGAGAAGAAGACCGCACACAACGCCCGGTTTACTTTGTAAGCAAGAGATTTACGGGGGCAGAAGCCAGATATCCTAAACTTGAGAAGTTAGCATATTGTTTATTGATCGCGTCACGGAAACTGCGACACTACTTCCAGTCTCACTCCATCAGGGTTCTAACCGATCAACCACTAAGACAAGTGCTCCATCGTCCTGACACTTCTGGGCGACTCCTCAAATGGTGCATCGAACTAAGTCAGTATGATATCACCTACCATCCCCGCACCGCTATCAAAGGACAAGCCATGGCTGATTTCATTGCCGAATTCACTACCAACGAAGGCAAGGAACAATCCGAAGTAGCAAAAAACATCAAATGGAACCTCTTTGTAGACGGAGCATCAAACGAACAAGGCTCGGGGGCAGGTATTGTGATCGTCACCCCCAGGGGAAGAAAGTTGTACTATGCATTAAGATTGGAGTTCACGGCCACTAACAACGATGCTGAATATGAAGCCGTAATAGCGGGATTGGAACAGGCCCTAGAAATTGGAATCAATTCCTTATGTGTTCATAGTGATTCTCAGCTTATCGTAAACCAGGTACTAGGAGAATTCCAGACTCGAGGAGAACGACTCACAGCATACCTAAAGAAAACCAGACTGCTGCTCGATCGATTGGACCATTATCTAATCAAACACATTCCTCGAGAAGAAAACCAAGAGGCAGATGAAATTGCAAAGCAAGCTAGTATGAAGGACAGCACCATTTCCGGAGCACTAGCAATCTCAAGGCAGCTTGCCCCGAGTTTCGAACAAGCGAATCTGATAACTGCAATCGAAGAAGGAACCTGGATGACTCCTATCCGGAAATATTTGCAAGATGGCATACTACCCGACAGGCGTGACGAAGCCAAGAAGATCTTGAGGAAAGTTCCCCACTACACAATACAGGAAGGCATCCTCTACCGGCGTGGCTTCTCTAGCCCCCTATTAAGATGCGTCGCCGGAAGGGAAGCCAAGGAGATATTAACAAACATCCATCAGGGAGGATGCGGAGATCACACTGGAGGACAGACTTTGGCAAGAAAGATACTCCGATATGGATATTACTGGCCCACACTAAACAAAGATGCCCTAGACTTCGTTAAGAAATGCGACAGATGTCAGAAGTTCGCCAAGATCCCTCGACTACCCACAAACGAAATTACTCAAATGACCAGCCCTTGGCCCTTTGCTGTATGGGGAGTTGACTTAATTGGCGAACTGCCAACGGGCCGAGGCGGAGCCAAATATGCTATAGTGGCAGTCGATTATTTCACCAAATGGGTGGAAGCGGAACCTTTAAATAAAATATCTTCAGCAAAAGTTATCAACTTCTTGATCAAAAACATTCTGTGCAGGTATGGAGTCCCCCTCAAGATCGTATCAGACAACGGGCTCCAATTTAACAGCGAAGAATTTGCCGACTGGTGCCAAGAGCATGGAATTCATAAAAGCTTCTCATCAGTAGCTTACCCTCAGGCAAACGGACAAGTTGAAGCTGTCAACAAAATTCTCAAAACCCTAATCAAGAAGAAACTTGAAAAGTCAAAAGGCGCTTGGGTGGACGAACTTCCTACGGCACTATGGGCATACCGCACATCTTTCAGAACATCAACGGGACATACTCCTTTCTCTTTGGCATATGGATCGGAGGCAATGCTCCCAGTTGAGACTGTTGTGCCTTCTCACCGTAGGATCCACTACAACCCAGAAGAAAACGAAGAACTCCTCCTCATGTCTTTGGATCTGATTGAGGAAAGGAGGAACCATGCAGCACTCAAAGCAGCAGCTCACAAACAAAAAGTGGCAGCACTATACAATTCCAAAGTCAAGCATCGCAGCTTACAAGAAGGAGATCTTGTCCTCAGGCGAATCTTTCCGCGCCCCGGGGCACTGGACCCCATCTGGGACGGACCATATGTAATTCACAAAGATCTCCACAACGGAGCTTACATTTTGTCAACAGTGGACGGAGAGGTGTTCCAGAGGGCATGGAACATCCGACACCTCCGTCGATACTTTTCTTAACTTGTACTGCCCATATGAAGTGAATTAACAAAGAGAATCAGTGGACGTAGGCATTTTCGTGCCGAACCACTTTAAAAAATCTTGTCTCTTTTTAACTTGTTCCTTTATGTCTTGGCTACTTGTTAAGTTTTATCCCTTTCTGTTGAACAAAATCCTATGGCATCTCCACTCAAGACGCACCGCGGCCTCATCTGGACTAGGCCTAACAGGTACGCTACGATTCTATGCACTCGCCAATGAGACTCTTTTGCTCCAGCATCCCTCTGCTGCGGGTTAACTCATTGCGCGCCTGCCCTCAAAGCCAACTGTAATGAGCCGATTATAAGTCATCATAAAGGCCGACTATAGCCGATGGCAGCTCATTACGGCGTTCGGCTCGTCGGTAACTGTGAACCTACTTTAAGCCCCAACATAAGGTGTGGCCAGCCAGGGGTAGTTCACGGCCAACGGCACCCACGCTAGCCGGCCACGGTAAATCGAATAATACCCACGATTACGGACCATAATGGTTCGGGTAGTTACCGTGCGCGATCTCGGCTCCGATGTGTCTTAAGTGCGGCTGTGGTAAAAAAGAAAACTCCCCGCGGAGGCGTAAGATGGGTGACAAATGTCTCCAAGACCCACAGCTAGGGAAAGTGACTACAAAACCCGTTTGCCACGAACTTAAGCACATCGACGGCCTTCCGTGACTGGAAGTTTTACTTTTACTATATTTCCATTTCACTTAAATATTTTTCTCCTATCCTGTATAACAAACTCTAAAGTACAGGAAACCAAATAGGAAGCATTCACTCATGAGGCTCCAAGCCTGCGTGCTGGGTGGCAGGGCGCTCAGCTATACCCGTGAACAATTACACAAGACACTCAAAGCTACCGCCTGCGAATAAAGCATAAAGGGCGGTACTCTCATCTCTTGTACATAAATGCGTAACTATAGCTTATTCATACACTGACATTGCAAAACGTGAAATTATATTTCAAGCAAAAACTTAACATCAAACACAACTGGAATCACAGGCATATACATAATTATACTTCTCACACGGCACATAAAGATAGCAACAACATTTAAACATGACAAAATCAGCTTATATTATAAGATCACACGAAGTTATTCTTTGCAAATAATTTTATTACAGTTGCATATCAAAGACTAACATGAACAGTGATAAAAAAGAAACAAAAAGATGGCAGATGCATCCACACTCCATCACCAACTCCCCCAGCCTACTTAGCCGCAGGATCAGAGCCCCCAGCATGTGGATCTGAAGTCCCACCTGTCCAGATCAGAGGAGGAATTCATTAAACGAACGATCAAGTTATGAAAACACGGAAAGAAAAGAAGGGGAAAAGAATAACTCACCAGCATCCACCGCTTGATCCTCATCATCCAACTGCACGCCCGCTTCCTCTGCAGCGAGTAGCCGCATCCCCTCCTTCACCGCCGCTTGCTCCTCCTTTGAGAACTGAGCAGTAACCGCACTCAAGTTGAAAGCCTCTCCGCCTTCCTTACCCGCATTCACCCTGGCCTCCTCTAAAGCCTGGAGATACACCTTGGCCATGACCCGAGGGTAATCGTCCATCCAAGACAAGCCGCCCTCCTTCCAAGTGTGGGATTTCATTCGCAAACTAAAGTTTTCAAGGTCATCGTGTTCATTCGGTTTCCATCTCATTCGGTCATCAAGTTCATTCGGTCATCATGTTCATTCGGTTTTCCATCTCATTCGGTCATCATGTTCATTCGGTGGTACTGTATCAGGGGCATTCGGTACGCAAGGCATTCGGCCCCAAGGCCGTAGTCCCATTCGGTGAAACGAAGACGTACGTGTGTATTCGGCAATAAGTGTATACCTGGTCCGGTATAAGGTTGGTTCGGCAAAACACTTGGTTCGGCAATAGATTGATTCGGCGCTTGTTGGTTCGGTGAAGAAAAACAAGGGGGGTACGGCCTCTATATATAGGCGAACTCACAACCACCGAACCAAACAGTTCGCCCAACCGGACCAATAATACCGGACCACCAGAAGCCGAATGAGAATAGCCGGACCAACCAAGAACCGAATGGAACTCTCTCTACCGTCCAAGACCAGGAACTAGTGGCGTGCAAAGCGCCTCCCTCAGATAAGTACCGAACTCCAGAACTAACTAATAAAATAAGATTATGATAACGATGAATAAGTCGTAAAATGCTCACCGACGTGGATTAAATCGTTTACACGTGTACGCGACCTCGAATGGTCCACAGGCACGCTCTGAATGGTTATTAACCCTACCATCGTGGGAATTTACACTTTGACACGCGTTCTTAAGCCCATCGGTCATATGGATATTTGATAATTATTATGAAATGGCTAAGCTACTTACACATGTACGGGGTCGCGAACGATCCCTAGGCATGCTCTGAGCTGGCGATAAACCACCTTGGCAAACGACCCAGGAACCCACTCTAACGTAAACCTGGCATCGACGATGCTAAGCCCCTTCGGGGCACACTTGCTCGTCCCGAGCGACACAGTTCACTTCATCTCAAATATTCCAACCACGAACGGTCGTTATTTGAAACCACACTAAAACTGTAAATTCCTTTGCAGGACATCCGCAGGATACGAACGTCCAGCCCATGGCGTTACGAAACAAGCCTTTCTATCACCAGGAAACAAAGCGCGACACGTGCAAGCACGTGCCCCACTTTGGGGGGCAAATGTTGGGCGAATTCTCACCCAGAAGCTCTCGGGACCAAGAAGTCACAGTTTTACCCGAGCTCGCAACCTCCACCTCGTTCGACAAACACAAAGCTAGAAGTCCATCCCCATTCGGCCCCATGACTCCATTCGGCATGTCCATCCAGTAGCCGGACCAACCATATTCGGGCAAATCACAAGTGCCATTCGGCATGCCCATCCGGTAACCGAACCAAACATCCCCTACTACTACCGGACCAGCCATACCGGTCCACCATACTCCTCCGAACCAACCATCACCCCACTACCGAATCAACTCCCATGCTACCACCGAACCACTTATCTACCGGACCATCTTCACAACCGAACCAAATAATCACCGGTCCACACTCGTTGCCGGACCACGCCTACCACCGGACCAAGCTCCATGCCGAATGTCCTCCGCCGAACCAGACAACTGCCAGTCCAGATCGCTTCAGCCCGGGCCCACCAGCAGTTATATACTTCCAAGACCCCTGCCCCCTACCTCATTCTATAAATAGAGGGGCAGGGGTACAACAATGGCAGACAAGTTTGAGAGCTCAAGCAAGGAAGGAACTTTCAAACTACCTTCATATACTAATATACGAAGCATTGTACTTGTAATCTGAAGGAAAGAAGATAATAACATATAAAGTGGACGTAGGCACATTCTGGCCGAACCACTATAAATCCGCGTGTCATTTACATTTCAGCCCCTACTTCTTTTATATTTATGTACTCATCTAAAATCATTGAAAATCACATATAATCAACTAAATAATACGACTTGGAGGTGTTTGTCCATTTTTTGTGCAAACACTATGTGGCTAGAATTAGGCAAACTAGTCTCGGGCGTTCATCGTGCGTCGATTAATCTTGGACGATCGTTAAATAGATTTAGGGGTTTAGTAGAGAGTCGATGGCGGAGTTCATCGGTGCCTGTCACTCGGCGATTCAATGGTCAGATCGTCGGGAAATTTCGAGTTTGTGTTATGGAAATAGGCGGCCGCTGTGCATTTTCGAGCTTCAGTCGGGGTTCTTCGCGTGCGCACGATCATGGGGGTGGTCGCGAGAGTTTGTGGCGGCCGATGGGTGGTGTTGAGGCACACGTTCATCATGGACGTAGGCGGTTTTTGGCGAAATTAGTTTATGGTCGATTGGTGGTATTGTTACGCGAGGTCCGCACGTGCTCTAGATGCTAATTGAGGTGACGTGGAAGATGATTGGTTATTTTATTTTATTTTATTTTTTAAATTTTAGCCGTATAACTTCTATTCTGAATAACTTCTGCATACGGACTCAGATTCATGCGCGCTTTTCTCCGTTGGGATCGTAATAAAATTCTACACAGTTTGGCGCTGGTTTGAACAAATTCTGATATCATTTGATTTGTGGGTTTAAATTGGATTTAAATTCAATTTAAATTCAAAGGTGAGTGTTTTAACCCACTCACAACTTCTAAAATTTCTCATTTTTGTTAAATTGACTTATGATGTGATTAAAAATTTATTTATGATTGTTTAGCATATTCTGAACCATCATCTCAGTTAATTTGAATTTATTTGGATAAAATAGTTATTTAATTTGTTGTTGCATATAAACTGCCAGTTAATTACTTGTTATTTAGTATCAGTTTCTATGTTGATATTTATGGACTATTTTGGATGATGATTGTGATGGATGTTGATTGTTAATATTGGTTGAATGAATGTTTGTGTATATCGTGATAAAATGTAAGTTCGTTATGGATTACTTTTTTATTCGGGATTGCGGTTTGAAATGATATACAACCATAAAATATTAAATTGCGGAATGAAATGATAAATATCCGTATCACTCAACCATAGGATAGAAAATTATATATAGACACCGTGGTCTATATGTAAAAAATAGTTTTTGAATTGATTTCTATGGTTTTGTAAAGAAATATATGGTTTTATATGATATTGATTTTTGATATTATATAAATATTATTTTATTCTTCATTTTAAGCTATGTATAAATTTGTTTCAATATAAAATAAGTTTAATAATAAAGTTTGATTTTATTGAAGATAATATGGTTAAGTATTCAAATTTTATTTTAATATAGAGTTTGTAATGATTTAAATAAATTAAGGTTGGAAGATAAATTTGAAATTTATTTGAAATTGAATTTGTTTAAGAATTAAACTCAAATAAGTTTGAATTGAAATTTAATAAATTTGAAATTTTAATGGTATGATTTTTGTAACTTGATTTTGTTTGAGATGATTAAAAATGAATATGTCAAGTTTAAATTAATTGAAGAAACATCTAGTGATTTGGAATTTGGCGTTTATTTAAAAGGTATTGGATCTGTTAAGTAAATACTTCAAAACTGAATAATAATGAAGCTAAATTAAGGTATACATGAAGTTATCGAATTTAGTTTTGAAATGGTGGAATATATAAAGCTTTGAAATATATGAAAATTGAAATGGTTTATTTGAGGTTCAAATCTGTATTTGAAATCGATATAAATTGAAATAATTTATTAAAACTGAATTGAGTTGAAACTCATGAATTGAGATTTGATATGATTTGAATTTTGGAATCCAAGTTGATTTGGAATTAATTTGTGAAAATTGAGGAAAACAATTTTATTATATATACTATTTTAATATTTAAATTGGTTAAGTGGGAAGTATTATGATTTCGAAGTAATTTGTTTCAAAAGGGTTTAATTTCAGGTGTTTAGTTTCGAAAGTGTTATAACTTTGAAAAATGTTATGATTTTGGAAAAGGATTTATTTGAAATGGAAATTATATCGTATTTGGTTTTGAAATGGAAATGATATTGTATGGATATGGTTTTGAAATGGCAAAGATATTTTGGTTTTGAAGTATAAAATTATTTTGAAATGACCGCAGTGTTATAATAACGTTTGGTTGTTAAACAGACCGGGATCGGAAGTTGTCATACTCTCTGCCAACTCCAAAAACCACTTTAAGAATTGTGTACGTGGTGGAGATTCCAGAACGAAGTAGGATGGTGGCGGCGTTCCTTTGAGGTATATACGTGGACCTAACTCCCGTGAGTTGGCATAAGGTGGCTAAAACAGGAGTGATTGACGGGCTAAGTGAGGTCATTCCTCCTATCAGACATACTTCTTCGATATTATACTCTGTCTTTTGGATCGATTCGGTGGCCACTTTGATTTTTTGATTTAGGGTTGTGGCTCGAGGTGGGTGGTAGTAGCTGCTACGCGTTACCACTGGCTCGGAAGCGTAATTGGTATATCTACCGTGACATTGCCTAGTTGTGCCGTGTCACCTACCCTAGCTCACATTGTACGAGTTTGGTTTTCTTCCGTAGCCCGTGGAGTATTTCCTGGTGGCTTCCCGATCAGGATGGACATGATACTGGATGGACTACTGGGACTATTATGTGTTAAGGTGGAAAATTTAAAGCCTTAATGCTATTTAAAAGTAAGTTTATTTTACTATAGACATTATTATAATAGTGCATATTACTACATAGTAAATAGTTTAACAAATCCTTAGGAGATGTGAATCCCGAGCATCTCTTAAGTTATCCCGCTCATGTTAGACACTGGATAGGAGATGTCAAATCCCGTAAACATCTCTGATGCCGTTCCACTCATACTATTTACCGTTGATTTAACTTACATAAGATCTTTTCGTTCTGACTCGAGTGTTTTGTGTTTTCAATTCGCTCGGGTCAGCCTGAGTATTTCAGGATTTTAAGACCTTATTGTTGGAGGATGAAGACAAAGATTGTATTATTATTATTTATTATATTCCACTGCATCATGTATTCCGCTACACTATTTATTATTCTCTGGTATGTGTAACTCTGATCTGTGTTGTATAAGTATAATAAAATGTTTTGTAAAACAACTTCATGAATTGTTATTTGATTATTATATTTTGTCATTCCGTTGTGAGATTCTGTTTTTTTTAATTTCTTTCTCTATTTTTACTTATTTAACCCATAACAATCCTCCCTTCTATATGGTTTGAGTCGGCACATGCGTCTGCTTAAAACGTGCAAAATGTCAGGATGTTACAGTTGGTATCAGAGCTTTGGTTTAGCGATAAACCTAAGCTTTGTGGGGTCTGATCCTTTATTAATAGGGTAGTAATATCCTATGATGAGTCGCTGAGTGTATATATATGAGAGAGCGTATTTGTTAGTATTATAAAAAGGTTTATATTATGTTAATCTGTTCCGTTTTGTATTCATAAATTCTGGTTGGTGCATGTGACGCAATGACATCGATAAGGATTTCTAAACACTTAATAGGACATATCGACATAATATTTCTTTTGAAATATAGGTAAACGA
Organism: Allium cepa; assembly: GCA_030765085.1. Classification (NCBI taxonomy): domain Eukaryota; kingdom Viridiplantae; phylum Streptophyta; class Magnoliopsida; order Asparagales; family Amaryllidaceae; genus Allium; species Allium cepa. The sequence continues at coordinate 10,155,351 of CM060929.1, forward strand.
AATAATTTTGCCTATTATAATTTTGTATATATAATAAATTTTATAAATGATATATTTGATCGCAATATATTGGTTGTTAGGTAGTGAAATTTATAAATATTTGTTGGAAATAAGATCTAAAATAAAATAAATGAAAATTAGGAATTTAGAACTTAAGTTTCAAGGTTTTGAAAATTTCTTTCGAATGATTTTGGAATATAATAACAATAATATTATTAAAAGAATTTTTTGATATAAGTATTTCAATATGGTTTGAAAGAATTGTTTTGAAGTAATCTTGGAATGAAATAAGTTTTGTACTCCCCTCTCTGTCGCTGGAAAATAATTTCGATGATGAGTGCACGCATCATCGATATCCATTTTCGAGTTTCAAAGTGGGAGGGCCACTATAGTAATTTTAATACAGATTTATTTTGATAAATAAGTATAAATATCAAATTGTTTTAAATATAATTGGATATTAAATTGTAAGTATATACATCTGTCTATTATTTTAAATAATTTGAAATTAAACCCGGTATTTGGTTCTTAAGTTCTGTTAATTAATATTTTCGGTTATTGTAGTGAAATGGAATATAACTAATTATTAACTGGAACCTCTAAATGAAATAAGAGATTAAATGCTAGGTTATAAATGAAGTTACAAGGAAGTTGAAATTTGTAACTCATAAAACAAAGGATATGATTATTGAACATTAAGATAATTAAAAGAAATAAGATAAACTTGTGTAATTTTTCAATTACATTTTTAAAGACACACACACACACACACAAATATATATAACTTACCAATTTTAAAAGCCGCAATGTTAAAAGAATATGTATTGGAAATTTTACAAGTACAACTTACGTAATGAAAACGTACAATGAATTTGCTTTTATAAAGAAGAATTTGATGTCATAATTACTATAACTTTAGGTATAATTGAAAATGTACTATATAAAATCGTAATGGAAAGTAAGTACGGTAAGTAAATAATTATAAATTTAAGTTAGAGAATTGATATGATAAATAGTGGAACTGAACCTGAATACTATAAATAAATGATTATAAATTTATGTTAATGTTTAAAGTTATTTATAACTAAATAAGTAGAAAAATGGGTATAGTAAGTAAAACACCTTGAGTTTAAGTTAATTTTTGAAACCATTGATAAATAAAAGAAATGAATGTAAATAAATGAAATTCAGTAACAAATGAATGAAGGTAATGCAATAAAAAGAAATTTACATAATGTGAATAAATGAAAATTAACTTTTGTAAGTAATAAATGAATGTAAATGAAAATAAATACTGAATGAATGAATGGGAATAATTTTTATGAAATAGATGTAAAATTAAAGGAGGTAATCACTGAACGAAGAAAAGAAAAAAAATGATTGAACCACAAATCTTATGAGAGAAAAAAGGGAAAAGAATAAACTTAAATATTTGAAACATGTTATTTGTTTGGTTGGTAGTTATTTGGGAAAAGATACTTCATGTTGCTTAGAATGTCTGAAGAATCTATTGAGTTAGTTAAGACAGTTGAGTAAATGATATATTTAGTAGTTATTTGTCATTCCATGTGATTAAAAGTATCTTAACCCGAACAAACTATTTGTTTTGTTTGCTATGGATGGATGGTTAATATTACTGAGTTCATGTGATGGTTATATGCTATGGTTGCAAGTGATTGTTGTTTTATATTGAATTATTTGTTTGTGGTTGAAACAACTTTAAATATTTCATTTTATATAATTATTAACTCATTTTGGATTATATAAGTGAAATACAGGTTATGGAAGCAATTGCTACTGCTTTTGGTTTCATAAACTAAGCGTTGTTTACCCCACGAATATGTACGTTCTCGGATTACGGTTTCTAGCGGTGTTATATATATATATTCCCGTTGTTGGGATATATTATTTTGACATATTGTGATATATATTGTAATATTTGATATTATATTTTCTCCCAAGCCTCTCCGTACAAAGGAGACTCTGCCGAAATTATCAGTAAATTTTGGACCTAGAGAAATTTTGAAAGATGTTGTCCAAACTTTATTAATTTGAGTATAAAATGATTTAATGGTTACAAATTGGTATATTTTATTTAAACTAATTAATTTTGTAAATTTATTTGTTTATAAAATTAATATTTTTGATAAGATGTATTGCTTACTTAATATTTCTTTTCCCTTCTTTCTCCTTTTCGGGGACGAAAAGTTTTGAGTGGAGGAGAGTGTAACGACCCGTAAATTTTTGATATTTTGATTGTTAATTTTATTAAATGCTTGTTATCTAATATTGAAAGAAGAAAAAATAGAAATTTGTGATTCATTAATGAAATAAAAAATTTGTAATTTAATAATGAAATGAATGTTAAATGAAATCTAATAATGGTGTTTAAAACTAATTATTAACAATTGAAATGAAACTCCAATAATGAACTAATGCAAATTGTTATACTTAGTTAAAAATTGAGCATAAGAAACAAATGAAAATATCTAATTATTGTAAAATAGATAGTTAATGGTAATTGAATATAATCAGTGTTATGTAAGCAATTGTAACCTTTGTTTGTTAATAATGAACTAATAAGTGTGATTTAAGGTTAATAGTAACAATTGTCATACGTTACCTATCTATTTATCCAGTTAATTTAAATTGGTTATTTATTGCAAATAAAGGAAATTAAATATTTAAATATTACGTTAATGGAAATTTAGATAGGATTTGAGAATATTAATGTAATAAATCATGAACCAATGTTAATTTCAGCCATCTGATAATAACGGATTGAATAATAAGAAATGGTCAATTAAATGGAACTATTGAAAAATTTAATTTACAATTTCTGTATTTATTGAAATTGAAAGTAAACCAGATAATTGGTGAAATATTTAACTTTGGATTATCATGGAAACTTGTTTTAAGTTATTATAAATGTTTATGAAATCAAAAATGAGAAATTGGTTGGTTAATTTATTTGAATTAAATATTGATGTAATTAATTTAATATTAATTTATTTAATTTACTGTAATATAACCATTTTTACCACTGAATCGGATTTTGATGAAACCAGTTTCATCGGATCCATAACTATGAATTATTGTAGGATTTCAAGTTTCGTAACGACAGACATGTCGCTTGATCGTACGGACTCAAAACGCCCAAAAATCAATTAAATTAAAATCAACTGAAATCGATTTGAAATAAAATGATTTCAATGTAACTTTTTCATACGATGGAATTTGGACTTGAAAGCTGTTCCATTGATTTTAAAATTATCAAAAACATCTATTTTGATATATGGGTTGAACCATTTTCGTTTCGAAGTTGAAAAGGGTTTTTTGGGTCATTATTGTTCAACTTTCCAAACCAATCGAGCCCTGTCATTTCTATTCTAGACTGCCTATATATATCTAGCTATAAACCCTAGCAGCCTTTCTATTCCTCATATTTGTACGTACAAAAATTTCTGTTGCTCCTCTTTCTCAATGGACGACATACCCTAAAATTCACAATCCATTTTCATTCCAATTGCAAATAAAAACCAAATCAAAAATTTCAAACTCCTCAATACATATCAAATTATATATCAATTTGAAGCTCTCGAAGAGCGCAAGTAAATTCTGCTATCCGTTTTTGATTGGAGTTTCTGTGTGGCCAGAACTGGACAAATTAGTCTCGGCCATTCACCGTGCGTCGATCAACCTTGCCCGATCGTCAAGTTGATTTAGGGTTTTGTAGAGAGCCGATGGCGGAGTTCATCAGTGCCTGTCGCGTGGCGAATCAATGGTCAGATCGTTGGGAAATTTTGAGTTTGGGTTATGGAAATAGGCGGCTGCTATGCAATTTTCGAGCTTTGGTCGGGGTTCTACGCGTTCGCGCGATCATGGGGGTGGTCATGAGAGTTGGTGGCGGCCGATGGGTGGTGTTGAGGCGCGCGTTCATCATGGACGTAGGCGGTTTCTGGCGAAATCAGTTTCTGACCGATGGGTGGTATCGTTACGCATGGGCCGCACGTGCTCAAGATGCTGATTGAGGTGACATGAAAGATGATTGGTTATTTTATTTTATTTTAAAAAATTTAGTCGTATAACTTCTATCCTGAATAACTTTTGCATACGGATTCAGATTCACGTGCGCTTTTCTTTACTGGGATCGTAATAAAATTTTGGACATTTTGGCGTTCGTTTGGACGAATTCTAATATCGTCTGAATTTTGGGTTTAAATTGGATTTAAATTCAATTTAAATTCAATTTAAATTCAAAGGTGAGTGTTTTAACCCATTCACAACTTCTAAAATTTCTTATGTTTATTAAATTGACTTATGATGTGATTAGAAATTTATTTATGACTGTTTGGCATATTTTGAACCATCATCTCAGTTAATTAGAATTTATTTGGATAAAATAGTTATTTAATTTATTATTGCATATAAACTGCCAGTTCAATACATGTTATTTATTATCAATTTGTATGTTGATACTTATGGATTGTTTTGGATGATGATTGTGATGGATGGTTATTGTTGATATTGGTTGAATGGATGTTTGTGTATATCATTATAAACTGCAATTTCGTTATGGATATTTTTTTATTCGGGATTGCGGTTTGAAATGATATACAACCATAAAATACTAAATTGCGGATTAAAATGATAAATATCCGTACCACTTGACCATAGGATAGAAAATTTTATATACAGACACCATGGCCTTTATATAAAAATAATTTTTGAAATGATTTCTATGGTTTTGTAAAGAAACATATATTTTTATATAATACTAATATTAGATATTATATAAATGTTATTTTATTCTTGATTTTAAGCTATGTATAATATTATTTTAATATAGAATAAGTTTAATAATAAAGTTTGATTTTATTGAAGATAATATGGTTGTATTTAAATTTTATTTTAATTGTTAACGCTAAAAATTTGAACGCTAACACCCCGGTGAGTATAGAATTAATGTGAAAGCACCACCCGATGGTTCGGGAACAGAGTATAAGCAGAAAATTGCAGATAAGTAGTAAACAACAGCAATTTTATAGTGGTTCGGCTTAAGAGTTTGCCTACATCCACTTTGAATATCTTTATTGATGATTTCGTTACAAGTCGATACAATTCTTCCAAGTACAATACACTTTGAACTATCCAATACTTTGAACGAGTAGCTTAAGCTTCAATGTAAATGAAAGTCTTCAAATCCATGTCGGATGTATGAGATTTCTTCTTGAAGTTGTTGGTAGCGTTCTACGTGTCTTGAAAGCTTTGAGTGTAAAGTCGGTTTGGAATGCAGCAGAGTATCGGCGCTTGAGAAGAATGAGCCAAAAGGTCCTCTTCTAGTTGGAGCTATGGTTGTATTTATAGACATTTTTCGGAGTTAAGTCATAACTCGTAGATGACTCATGATAAGTCATAACTCATAGAGGACTCATGATAAGTCATAACTCGTAGAGGACTCATGACAAGTCTTAACTCGTAGAGGACTCATGATAAGTCATAACTCGTAGATGACTCATGATAAGTCGTAACTCGTAGATGACTCATGATAAGTCATAACTCGTAGAGGACTCATGATAAGTCATAACTCGTAGATGACTCATGATAAGTCTTAACTCGTAGAGGACTCATGATAAGTCATAACTCATAGAGGACTGATGATAAGTCATAACTCGTAGAGGACTGATGATAAGTCTTAACTCGTAGAGGACTCATGATAAGTCTTAACTCGTAGAGGACTCATGATAAGTCATAACTCGTAGAGGACTCATGATAAGTCATAACTCGTAGAGGACTCATGATAAGTCATAACTCGTAGAGGACTCATGATAAGTCATAACTCGTAGATGACTCATGATAAGTCTTAACTCTTAGAGGACTCATGATAAGTCTTAACTCGTAGAGGACTCATGATAAGTCTTAACTCGTAGAGGACTCATGATAAGTCATAACTCGTAGAGGACTCATGATAAGTCATAACTCGTAGAGGACTCATGATAAGTCATAACTCGTAGAGGACTCATGATAAGTCATAACTCGTAGATGACTCATGATAAGTCTTAACTCTTAGAGGACTCATGATAAGTCTTTACTCGTAGAGGACTCATGATAAGTCTTAACTCGTAGAGGACTCATGATAAGTCATAACTCGTAGAGGACTCATGATAAGTCATAACTCGTAGATGACTCATGATAAGTCTTAACTCGTAGAGGACTCATGATAAGTCTTAACTCGTAGAGGACTCATGATAAGTCATAACTCGTAGAGGACTCATGATAAGTCTTAACTCGTAGAGGACTCATGATAAGTCATAACTCGTAGATGACTCATGATAAGTCTTGACTCGTAGAGGACTCATGATAAGTCTTAACTCGTGGAGGACTCATGATAAGTCATAACTCGTAGATGACTCATGATAAGTCGTAACTCGTTAAGGTTGTTGAGTCGGTAACTCCTCGAGGCTGTTGAGTCGGTCTATTCTCTTAAGCCGCTAAGTCGTTCCTTCCTTAAATCGGTAGGTCGTTGCACTTCTTAGGTCGCTTTTTCCTCTAACCCGTTAACTTGTTGAAGCTTTAGGTCATATACTGTTTTGGACGGGGCGCTGCCCCGCACCCTGCCGGCGGCGCTGCCCCCTGGACCCCCCTCCGTAGGGGATCTTATCTGAAAAGCCATTCAACAGAACTTGCTTTGTTGGGAGGTTGAGTTGACCATCCTTTGAGACGAACTATCATTGGTTTCTCGGTCGATTTTTTGATATCACAGCCTTGCTGAAAAAGTAGAGTTAACACTTGCCCCTCGAAGTATACGCCTAGAGACTAGGTCGTGTGCTTCGATTCTTCTTAACTCGTGCTTTACTGAGTTGCTAGGTCGAGAACGACTTAATGAATTGACGACTCAACCTCTCGCGGCTTGGGTTTTGCGTCGCTGCTGAGCTTGTACTTAGGCAACTTTGCTTCACTTTGACCTGAAGGCTTTTGGACTTGACCAGTGCCACTTACTGGAACTTTGACCAGAACTTGTTGCATCTCCTTACAGATTATTTTAACAACCTGTTAAATGCAACATTTGTGGAAAAATGGGGCGAATATACTCATCATCGATTGCCCATATCGAGTGATGGATTAGATCAAAGAACTGATATTTTTCTGTAAGTAAATTAGTATGGACTTGATGAAGTGTTGCGAATCAACTATCTTGAATGAAGTATCAACACAAAATTTACACAGTTATAACTGCTATCTGCATTGATACTGCACTTGTTTTCAAATAACAAGCCTCAAATTTTTCTGAATTGACATATTTGCCAACCATTAATATTTCGAGTATTACTTTATTTACTTGTTATTTAAGTAGCTTCGCACAACACTTCAGACGCTTTTAGGAAACATGCACCTTTACATTCGAATATTCAGTTCTTTATGAAGAGTGTCTTCTCGATAAGATGAAATGGTGGGGCAAGCTGGATCTTTCCATTTCTGAGATTTTCAAAATCCGAGTTGTCCGGTGCTAATCTCATTCTTTACTTTTGCAACACTTGCTTCCTCTTTCTGAATATTCCAGTCATAAGTCAATTTTTAAAAGACTAAATGCTGTGGTGGTTAAGGAGAGGAGCGTTAAATTTCTGCTGAAAGGTGAATTTCTGCACTTAATTCGGACTTTTGCCCTCTTTTGATTGACTCAGCTTTATGGTGCCCCTGATTTTCAAGCAGAGACTTCAGGTGACCCAGATTCGGCAGAGGAACTTGCATCTAAGAGACTTAAGAGGATAACTCTTCCATTTTGAGAAGACCTGCACTCTTTCGTTAGAGAATAACTTTTCCATTTTTGAGGAAATATTATTCTGCTTTAGTACAGTGTGCCTTCTTTTGAAGAAGAATTTTTTTTTTCTTTTTCCTTCTACACTTCATCCTACGGAGATGATCACTTTTGTTTTTAAGAAGTGGAATCTCCTATACAGTGAAGCAGGCTTCTGAAGAAGGCATTGGCACTTCAACTTGGTGACGTGGGCCTCATTAGAGGGCTTTACTTAGCACTACATCCTCTGAGGAAGAATATTCTCAAAATGGAAAAATTATCGTTCCCTTGAGGGCTGTAGTGTGCCTTTGAAGAGGGCTTCTCTTTTTTTTCTTGTTTTCTTTTTTTTTTGGTTGTGCCTCGCCAGAGGGCTTTAATCTTCACTTCAAACTTGGGGAGTGTGCCTCATTGGATGGCTTTATTTTGCACTTCAGATTGGGAAGTGTGCCTCATTGGAGGGCTTAAATTTGCACTTCGGCTTGGGAAGTGTGCCTTGTTAGAGGGCTTAAATTTGCACTTCAAGCTTGGGAAGTGTGCCTCGTTAGAGTGCTTAAATTTGCACTTCAAACTTGGGAAGTGTGCCTCATTGGAGGGCTTTAATTTGCACTTCAAACTTGGGAAGTGTGCCTCATTGGAGGGCTTTATTTTGCACTTCAAACTTGGGAAGTGTGCCTCATTGGAGGGCTTTATTTTTGCACTTCAGCTTGGGAAGTGTGCCTCATTGGAGGGCTTAAATTTGCACTTCAAACTTGGGAAGTGTGCCTTGTTAGAGGGCTTAAATTTGCACTTCAAACTTGGGAAGTGTGCCTCATTGGAGGGCTTTAATTTGCACTTCAAACTTGGGAAGTGTGCCTCTTTGGAGGGCTTTATTTTGCACTTCAAACTTGGGAAGTGTGCCTCATTGGAGGGCTTTATTTTTGCACTTCAGCTTGGGAAGTGTGCCTCATTGGAGGGCTTAAATTTGCACTTCAAACTTGGGAAGTGTGCCTCATTGGAGGGCTTAAATTTGCACTTCAAACTTGGGAAGTGTGCCTCTTTGGAGGGCTTTAATTTGCACTTCAAACTTGGGAAGTGTGCCTCATTGGAGGGCTTTATTTTGCACTTCAAACTTGGGAAGTGTGCCTCATTGGAGGGCTTTATTTTTGCACTTCAGCTTGGGAAGTGTGCCTCATTGGAGGGCTTAAATTTGCACTTCAAACTTGGGAAGTGTGCCTCATTGGAGGGCTTTAATTTTGCACTTCAGCTTGGGAAGTGTGCCTCGTTAGAGGGCTTTAATTTTCCTCTGAAGAGTCGTGCCTCCGAAGAGGGCTTGTGCCTCCGAAGAGTGCTTGTGCCTCCGAAGAGTGCTTGGGTGTTTTCTATCTGCTTGCCCATGTCTTTTCACCGTTTGCTTCTCAGCGATTCCTTGCCATCATTTCCAAGCCCATGTTCTTTTCTTTGACGGTTATTCATTCCTTTTCTAGAGAAGTGTTCTACATTATTAAGTGAATCCACAGGGCAGACCCAAACTATTCAACTGGATGTCTGTTTGCACAAACGATCTTTATTGGTTAGCAAGAGCCTGAAACCTTCACGTTAGGAAGGTGCCCCTTTGGTGGAATCGACTGTTTGTAAGGAACACTTCTTATGCCGGAATTGAATTTGGAACTTTTCTTGCTTTGACATTTGTTTGCTGAATGATTTATGGGAATCGCTTAGCTTTGTGATATGTTGACTAGGTAAGCTTTGTTTTGACTGCCTGCAATATTAAATCGACATTTTAGCAATATATTCAAGATATTTGCATATCGAAATGAAACAAGCATTTTATAGTAATAGAAAACACCAGATTTATAGTTCCTATTATTCATTTGCAATGTTTCTACAATGGCTTTTATCACAAGAATGATACATCCATCATTCTTTTACAAGTTTGTAACATAGCCTTAAAGTAAAACATGGATGCAAGTCATTGCTGTCACAAGCTTTCGGAATTGAATCTCCGGAGTGAGGGGACTAGATGGCAGCATCTTTCAGAACAGGAACATTTCTCCCTCTGGGGATTTTCTCAAGGCATGAGCGTATCTCTCCATCTCATCACGACTTCTACCCACAGGGTGAGGGCCTCCTGTGATAGCATTAATGATATGCCTCTCAGATCCCTGCGCTGCAGTTCTTTCATTAGAGCCATATTGATGAGCGAGAAGTATTTGCCCCTGAGTGGATGAGGATGGGTCATTCCTGTCTCTTTTGACATATTGCTGGAGTTTATTCTGTCTCAATAGTTCTTCAATCAAATTCCTTAAATGACGACATTCGTTGGTGTCATGACCAGGTTGGTTGTGGAACTGACAGAACCTCCCATTATGCATAGCATTTTTCCCAACCTTCAACTCAGGTGGCTTAGGATAATCAAAAGCATCCTTGGTTGCGAGAAAGATGTTCTCCAGAGTATCAGTTAAGAGAGTAAAGTTTGAAGGTTTAAAGCGGCGAGCTTTCTTCAAGTCTCTCTGCTTTTTTCCACCATCGTTCTTCCTCTTCTGTCCTCTAGATTCTCTTTTATCAGAAGTATCACCGACATTCAAAATTTCGGCCTCGATTGCTCTTGATGTCGCAGGAAAGCTTTCCAAACGCATAAATTCATCAGCCTTCTTATAGAATTTCTCAAGTGAGTTTGGCTCCTTCATTTTTAGCCATTTACCGAATTCACTCGATTTATCGATAGCCCGCATTAGATAAGTCAAAACCATCCTTGGCTCTGCGTTCTCGACTTCAGCTAGGGCTATATTGAAACGATTTAAGAATGATCTGGTAGATTCTCCAGGGTTTTGTTCTAGACTAGAGAGAGACATTATATCCTTGGCTTTTGTAGCATATAGCCTGAAATGATCCTTGAACTTTCGTGTTAAGTCAGAGAATTGATCCACGGATCTAACTGGCAGCTTTGTGAACCAAAGTAAGGCCATTCCCTCTAAGTATACCGGAAAGTAACGACACTTGATCTCATCTGTTGCTCTTGCCCCGGTCATATGCCAATCATACTTGTACAGGAATTGGTTAGGGTCACTTGTTCCTCGATAAGCTGGGATGGTAGGAGGTACAAATTTCTTTGGAAACTCTGCCTTCAAGATTTTTTCGGTGAACGGTGTCTTACTTGGAGCAAACCCCCAATCGTTTTCATCCTCTTGCCTTTGCATGCTTTCTTTCATAATCGAGCGAACCATCCCTGATAGGTACTCCTCATCGTTCAGAGGTCTTTTCGGGCAGACGTCTGCGTCCGCTGTTCTTTTGGAAGTTTGCCTGGGCAAATCTTCGCGAACAGTTGGCTGCGGCCTTGAACCTTCAGCTTGGGAAGGTCCCCTTGCAGTGGTGTTGTCTGCTTTTTGAGGAATACCTTTCTCTTGGGGGTCACGGGCATCTTCAGCATAGATTGTTTCATTATCCTGTCGTTGGTGATTTGCCTCAAGTAGGGCGTTTAACCTATCCATAATCAAGGCATTCTGGGCATTCTGGGCTTCCAACTGCGCATTCTGAGCATTCAATTGCTGATTCAATCCCAAAACTACGGCGTCCAATTCTGCTCGTGTAATTCCAACACTCGGAGCTGCTTCATTTGGAGCAAAAGAAGTGGTAGTATTCTCATGAGCATCACCGGATCTATCTGATCTAAGTTGTCTTCCAGTAGCCATTATCTCGGATAAACTTCTAGTCTTTAGAGAGATTCTTTCAACAAACTTTCGCGAAGCAATGGTGAAAGTATTCTCCTGAGTTCAATTCTCAGTGAAAGCACCAAAAATGTTAACGCTAAAAATTTGAACGCTAACACCCCGGTGAGTATAGAATTAATGTGAAAGCACCACCCGATGGTTCGGGAACAGAGTATAAGCAGAAAATTGCAGATAAGTAGTAAACAACAGCAATTTTATAGTGGTTCGGCTTAAGAGTTTGCCTACATCCACTTTGAATATCTTTATTGATGATTTCGTTACAAGTCGATACAATTCTTCCAAGTACAATACACTTTGAACTATCCAATACTTTGAACGAGTAGCTTAAGCTTCAATGTAAATGAAAGTCTTCAAATCCATGTCGGATGTATGAGATTTCTTCTTGAAGTTGTTGGTAGCGTTCTACGTGTCTTGAAAGCTTTGAGTGTAAAGTCGGTTTGGAATGCAGCAGAGTATCGGCGCTTGAGAAGAATGAGCCAAAAGGTCCTCTTCTAGTTGGAGCTATGGTTGTATTTATAGACATTTTTCGGAGTTAAGTCATAACTCGTAGATGACTCATGATAAGTCATAACTCATAGAGGACTCATGATAAGTCATAACTCGTAGAGGACTCATGACAAGTCTTAACTCGTAGAGGACTCATGATAAGTCATAACTCGTAGATGACTCATGATAAGTCGTAACTCGTAGATGACTCATGATAAGTCATAACTCGTAGAGGACTCATGATAAGTCATAACTCGTAGATGACTCATGATAAGTCTTAACTCGTAGAGGACTCATGATAAGTCATAACTCATAGAGGACTGATGATAAGTCATAACTCGTAGAGGACTGATGATAAGTCTTAACTCGTAGAGGACTCATGATAAGTCTTAACTCGTAGAGGACTCATGATAAGTCATAACTCGTAGAGGACTCATGATAAGTCATAACTCGTAGAGGACTCATGATAAGTCATAACTCGTAGAGGACTCATGATAAGTCATAACTCGTAGATGACTCATGATAAGTCTTAACTCTTAGAGGACTCATGATAAGTCTTAACTCGTAGAGGACTCATGATAAGTCTTAACTCGTAGAGGACTCATGATAAGTCATAACTCGTAGAGGACTCATGATAAGTCATAACTCGTAGAGGACTCATGATAAGTCATAACTCGTAGAGGACTCATGATAAGTCATAACTCGTAGATGACTCATGATAAGTCTTAACTCTTAGAGGACTCATGATAAGTCTTTACTCGTAGAGGACTGACGCAGCGGATTAATCAAACAAAACTTCGATCGATGAAATGTAGCAATCGGTGAGTTGAAGATACCAAAATGCCCAAGTTCGTTGATCCAAAGATACCGAACTCTAGCTATCTCAAACACGTTGATAGCGCACTATACCGTGTTCAAAGATCTACGATTCTTCGCACGTTGATCTAGCGCACTAGATTCCGTGAATCGGCTTCAACAAACGTGGATTCGAGCGCACTCGAATGACGTAAGTGGAGATAGGAGATTACACTCAACTACCAATTGGTATGAAAGCACAAAGCTAACAAAAGAGAAATTTTATTCAAAATCAACCACCATCAAAATGTACAACACACGCGTATTTATAGAGTTTTCTTACAACACAGCCATAAGTCGTGACCGACTCATGAAACCCCCCGACTCATCATAAGTCGTTAACGACTTAGCTACACACCATACCCACGACTCATCAAACTATACAAATTACACGACTCAAACTCTCTCCGACTCAACACAGATCGTGAGCGACTCACGACTCATACACACATAACCGACTCATAAGCCAACGTCTCAAAATAAAGACAAACGACTCAAGACTCATATCACAGTACACGACTCAAGAAAAATACAACCGACTCATCATACAAAGCGACTCAACATACGCAGTTACACGACTCACGAATCATACTAGGTCGGCAACGACCTACGACTCAGTATAAGTCGGTAGCGACTTAAAGAAGGCCTTCCAAACTCCATACGACTCTCCTCTGTGCGACTCAAATCTTCCAACGACTCAGTTAAGTCATGCCCCACTTCCTCCGACTCAAGGCTTTCCCAAGACGGTGCTCTCCCTTGCTTTATGATGAGTCGTAGACGACTCATGAACGTGTTGTTAGGTCGGAACATTTTCCCCTGAACTTGGTTAAGTCGCAAACGACTCAAGTGCACTGTCTTGTTATCTCCCCCTTGTAACTCCCTAAGTCGGAAACGACTCATCCCTTTGTTGAGTCGTGGACGACTCATCAAGTCTTTATTAGGTCGTAACATCTTCTCCTGATCTTGGTTAACTCGTCTACGACTCAAGCCCTCTTCGTTAAGTCGTATACGACTCAAATCTGCCTCCTTGATACAGCTTGAATTGTTGTTAACTCGGACCTTGTTATCCCGTGCCCCATTAAGTCGGAAACGACTCATCCCTGTGTTGAGTCGTGGATGACTCATCAAACTCGAGTTCCTCCAAGCTTTGTTAAACCGGCACCGACTCATGCTCCCCCTATCTCGTGACCGACTCATCAAGCATGCACGTTTCACGCTTGTGTACGACTCACGGGTTAAATTCGAAGCTCCTTGACTCGTGCACGATTGAATATGGTTTAACTTCTGAATTCCTATATGCCTTGCTGCATCATCCTCCCCTGGTTGAGAAAAATTCGACCTCGAATTTGCAAATTCTTCCTCATCAAAATGTTCATCTCCATGATACGGAATTAAGTGTTTAACGTTAAAAACATCAGAAGTATAAACATCATCTGGTAATTGTAATCGATAAGCATTCTCATTAATCCTCTTCAAAACTTCAACAGGACCAATTTTCCGCGCCTTTAACTTGTTATAAGCACCTACTGGAAAACGATCCTTTGTTAACACAGCATAAACCAAATCACCTTCTTTAAATTCAACATTTCGTCGTTTCGAATCTGCAAACTTCTTATATTTCTCATTCGATTTCTCCAATCGTTCCTGAACGATTTTATGACATTCATTCAGCTCATCAACAAAATCAGCAGCTCGTTTAACTGTTCCTTTCGACGGTGGTACTACTGCTAAACCCAACGGTCCCCTGGGTAAATTTGAATAAACAATCTGAAACGGACTGAATCCTGTGCTTCGATTTACTGCATGATTGTGAGCAAATTCTGCCTGGCATAGCTTCAGGTCCCAACTTCTCAAATTATCCTGTACAAGACAACGCAACAAATTACCCAATGACCTGTTAACAACTTCCGTCTGCCCATCGGTTTGTGGATGATAAGCACTGCTGAAATTCAACTTCGTTCCCACCATTTTCCACAAACTCAGCCAAAAGTGACTCAGAAAACGAGTATCTCGATCAGAAACAATAGATTCTGGCAATCCATGAAGTCGATAAATCTCCTTGAAAAATAACTGTGCTACTCGAACTGCATCTGCTGTCTTCTTGCAAGCAACAAAATGTGCCATCTTTGAAAACCTGTCCACTACAACAAATATCGAATCATTTCCCCTTTGAGTTCTCGGCAAACCCAAAACGAAATCCATGCTAATATCAACCCATGGCTTAGATGGTACTGGTAATGGCATATACAATCCTGCATTCGTTGCTGTTCCTTTTGAAACTTGGCAAATATGACATCGCTCCACAAATCTCTCAACTTCTTTTCTCATCGATGGCCAAAAGTAAGATTGCGAAATCAACTGTAAAGTACGATCACGGCCCACATGTCCTTCCTCGTGCAATTCCTTCACAATTTTCATCCTCAAACTACAATCCGGAATACATAATCGACTTCCTTTAAACAGAAAACCATCAACCAACATGAATTCATCGGTAATCCCATCCTTCACCTTTTCAACATATTTCACAAAGTAAGGATCTTCTTCAAGCATCTCTGGCAACATTTCAAACCCCGTCACTTCAATCTTCATTGTCGTTAGTAAATGACTCCTCCTACTTAAAGCATCAGCTACTCGATTCGTCACCCCTGATTTGTGCTTAACGACAAAAGTAAACTGCTGCAGATAAGCAATCCATGATGCATGTCTCGCTGAAATTTTATCCTGTCCCTGTAAATGTTTCAAAGCTTCGTGATCAGTGTACAGAACAAATTCCTTCTGAAATAAGTAATGTCTCCAATGCTTAACAGCCTGAACAACAGCATAAAATTCAACGTCATATGTACTGTATCTCATCTTTGCCCCTGATAACTTTTCGCTGAAATAAGCAACTGGCTTCCCATTCTGACTCAGAACTCCTCCAATACCAACCTTCGAAGCATCCGTATGCAATTCAAATAACAACTGAAAATTAGGTAGAACAAGAATTGGTGCAGACGTCAACAATTCCTTGATCTTCTCAAAGGCAACCCCTGCTTCCTCTGACCACACAAACTGTTTACCCTTCATGCAATCAGTCACTGGAGCCATCACGCTACTGAAGTGTGGAATGAATCTTCGGTAGAATGACGCTAGCCCATGAAAACTTCTCACTTCTGTAATTGTCTTTGGCTGTGGCCAATTCCTGACTGCTTCAACTTTGCTCTGGTCAACTTGGATTCCTTCCCCTGAAACAACATAACCCAGGAATAAAACAGTAGGTGTCATAAACACACATTTCTTTGTAGCAGCATAAAATTGTTCTTCTCGAAGTATAAGCAACACTTCCCTCAGATGTAGAACATGCTCCTCTGTACTCCTGCTATAAATCAGAATATCATCGAAATAAACCACAACGAATTTCCCAATGAATGGTCGAAAGATTTGATTCATCACCCGCATGAATGTACTAGGTGCATTAGACAAACCAAATGGCATAACCAACCATTCGTACAACCCCTCTCTAGTTTTGAAAGCTGTCTTCCATTCGTCCCCAGGTCTGATACGAATCTGATGATAACCACTTTTCAAATCAATCTTCGAGAATATAGTTGCCCCACTCAGCTGATCCAGTAAATCATCCAACCTCGGCATAGGAAATCTATAACGAACAGTGATCTTATTCAAAGCCCTACTATCAGTGCACATCCTCCAAGTTCCGTCCTTCTTTGGTACTAACAATGCAGGCACAGCACATGGACTCAAACTTTCCTGAATACGACCCTGCTCAAGCAACTCTTCCACCTGCCTCCGTAACTCCTCATGTTCCTTCGGACTCATTCTGTAATGTGGTCGGTGTGGTAACACTGCTCCTGGAACAAGATCAATCTGATGCTGAATGTCTCTAAGTGGTGGTAACTCCTTTGGTAACTCATCTGGAAAGACATCTTCAAATTCTTTCAAAACAGGCTTTACTTCTTCTGGAATCTCAACTTCTTCACTACTCTCTCTCCCAATCAAAAGAAACACTTCAGGTTCTTCTTCGACTTCCTTGACAAACTCCTTCAAAGTCAACAGAGTTTTCAATTCTTCAATCTCTTCTAGCTTGCTCTCCTTCTGTTGCTGTCTCTTGGGAACCAAAGTGATCTTAGTACCCTCGAACATGAAACTGTAACTGTTGGCACGACCGTCATGCTGTACTGCTCTGTCAAACTGCCATGGTCTGCCCAACAATAAGTGACAAACATCCATATCTACGACATCACACCAAATTTCGTCCTTGTACTTCTTCCCAATCGAAAAATTAACACAAGCTCTTCGACATACTTTCACTTCACCTCCCTTCCTTAACCATGCTAGCTTGTACGGTTTCGGATGTTTCTCGGTCTTCAAGTTCAACTTTCTAACTGCCTCTGAAGAAATAATATTATCACAACTTCCCGCATCAATAACGAACTTGCAGACTTTCCCCAGAATAGTGCATGTCGATTGAAAAATATTGCTTCTCAGCCAACTACATTCCTCCTCTTGCTTTGGTGTCAAACAACTTCTCCTCAACATAAGATTACATCCTTCATCACCCGACACTTCTTCTTCTTCCTCAACATAAGGTACATTTGAATACTCTGCCTCCTCACCATCATCTGCTTCAACCTCTGCAACCATGGTTCTCTTCTTTGGCTTCGGACACTCATTGCTTTTATGCCCCAACTCTTGACAATTATAACATTTGAAAACAGTACTAGCCTTCGCCTTCTCAACCTCCTTCACCACTGGCTTTGAAACTGGTTTAGGAACATGAGAACTTCCACCAACACCCTTCACTGGATTATTAGAGTTAGTAAACACACCTCCTCCACGCCTTCCTTGTTTCTCCCAAGCCAATGCTTTTTGATGTGCTTCTGCAACGGATCTAGGATCAAACATATTAACCATATCCTGGATCTGCATTCTCAAACCTCCAATGAATCTAGCAGTCAGCTGTTCTTCTGTCTCCATTATATCGTTTCTGGCAATGAGTTGGTAGAATTCATCAGCATAATCACTAACAGATTTAGTCCCCTGCCTCAGATTCTGCAACCTTTGGTACATAAGTGATTGGTAGTTGTAAGGTAAGAAAGTAGATCTCATCAACTTCTTCATCTTCTCCCAAGATTCTATCTTTGACTTCCCCATCCGTTCTCGAGTAAGTTTAGTTTGCTGCCACCATGCCAATGCTCTCCCCCTCAGCCTTGTAGCAACTAACTTCACCCTTCGACTCTCCGGCACCTCCTTGAAATCAAAGATTTCCTCCACATTAGACAACCAATCAAGAAACTCCTCAGCAACCATCCCGCCTTTAAACTCCGGAATCTCCATCTTCATACCCGACTCCCAACGACGATCATCCTCAACATCCCGATAAGAATTCCGAACTTGGTCTCGATCTCGATAATGAATACTTGCTCTATCACCTTCTTCAACAAAATCAAAAGTACGCCTACATCGATCTCGACCAATGTCATCCCTTCGTTCATGCATGCTTCTTTGACTATGTCTCTCCTCATCTCTATATGCTTCATGGTCAAATTCACGTTGACTCCTTCTCTCTTCATGTACATAGTCATGATGATCTCTTTGTGATGAAATTGATGTTTCTCTTCTATCTCTACATGAATGTGGTGATACCCTCCTCGCTTCCGTAACCGATGGCGAAACTCGGTTTCCTCCATGGTTCGAGTTTGGTGATCTCCTCCTTTGATTCAAGTCATTCATCAATCTCTCCAATTTACCAATGCCTTCATCGAATTTATCATTAATACGTTGTTCCATAAGTTCAGCTTCTTCTCTACGATACAAAGCTTCAACGTTTTGATGTCGGTTAGCTCTCCTTGGTGGCATGGTTGTAAACTTCACAAGACTTCAAAAATTTAACACAAGACTTCAAGACTTCCAACAACAAGTCACGGCTCAATATGACTCGGCTCCTATGTCTCGGCAAAGCTTTATATACGGCCTCACTTCTTTCCTTGGCGCGCAAACACCAATTCAAACCCCAAACAAAGTCCCACTCCTCGATCCAAAATGCAATGGATCAAACACCCCAACTTTGTTGCAACTTCACTATGAACACAACGAACAACTTCAAACTTCAAAAACTTCAAAAACTTGGCTCCAAGAATCAAACTTAGCTATGATTGGCTAAGTATGGCTCTGATACCAAAACTGACGCAGCGGATTAATCAAACAAAACTTCGATCGATGAAATGTAGCAATCGGTGAGTTGAAGATACCAAAATGCCCAAGTTCGTTGATCCAAAGATACCGAACTCTAGCTATCTCAAACACGTTGATAGCGCACTATACCGTGTTCAAAGATCTACGATTCTTCGCACGTTGATCTAGCGCACTAGATTCCGTGAATCGGCTTCAACAAACGTGGATTCGAGCGCACTCGAATGACGTAAGTGGAGATAGGAGATTACACTCAACTACCAATTGGTATGAAAGCACAAAGCTAACAAAAGAGAAATTTTATTCAAAATCAACCACCATCAAAATGTACAACACACGCGTATTTATAGAGTTTTCTTACAACACAGCCATAAGTCGTGACCGACTCATGAAACCCCCCGACTCATCATAAGTCGTTAACGACTTAGCTACACACCATACCCACGACTCATCAAACTATACAAATTACACGACTCAAACTCTCTCCGACTCAACACAGATCGTGAGCGACTCACGACTCATACACACATAACCGACTCATAAGCCAACGTCTCAAAATAAAGACAAACGACTCAAGACTCATATCACAGTACACGACTCAAGAAAAATACAACCGACTCATCATACAAAGCGACTCAACATACGCAGTTACACGACTCACGAATCATACTAGGTCGGCAACGACCTACGACTCAGTATAAGTCGGTAGCGACTTAAAGAAGGCCTTCCAAACTCCATACGACTCTCCTCTGTGCGACTCAAATCTTCCAACGACTCAGTTAAGTCATGCCCCACTTCCTCCGACTCAAGGCTTTCCCAAGACGGTGCTCTCCCTTGCTTTATGATGAGTCGTAGACGACTCATGAACGTGTTGTTAGGTCGGAACATTTTCCCCTGAACTTGGTTAAGTCGCAAACGACTCAAGTGCACTGTCTTGTTATCTCCCCCTTGTAACTCCCTAAGTCGGAAACGACTCATCCCTTTGTTGAGTCGTGGACGACTCATCAAGTCTTTATTAGGTCGTAACATCTTCTCCTGATCTTGGTTAACTCGTCTACGACTCAAGCCCTCTTCGTTAAGTCGTATACGACTCAAATCTGCCTCCTTGATACAGCTTGAATTGTTGTTAACTCGGACCTTGTTATCCCGTGCCCCATTAAGTCGGAAACGACTCATCCCTGTGTTGAGTCGTGGATGACTCATCAAACTCGAGTTCCTCCAAGCTTTGTTAAACCGGCACCGACTCATGCTCCCCCTATCTCGTGACCGACTCATCAAGCATGCACGTTTCACGCTTGTGTACGACTCACGGGTTAAATTCGAAGCTCCTTGACTCGTGCACGATTGAATATGGTTTAACTTCTGAATTCCTATATGCCTTGCTGCATCAAGGACTCATGATAAGTCTTAACTCGTAGAGGACTCATGATAAGTCATAACTCGTAGAGGACTCATGATAAGTCATAACTCGTAGATGACTCATGATAAGTCTTAACTCGTAGAGGACTCATGATAAGTCTTAACTCGTAGAGGACTCATGATAAGTCATAACTCGTAGAGGACTCATGATAAGTCTTAACTCGTAGAGGACTCATGATAAGTCATAACTCGTAGATGACTCATGATAAGTCTTGACTCGTAGAGGACTCATGATAAGTCTTAACTCGTGGAGGACTCATGATAAGTCATAACTCGTAGATGACTCATGATAAGTCGTAACTCGTTAAGGTTGTTGAGTCGGTAACTCCTCGAGGCTGTTGAGTCGGTCTATTCTCTTAAGCCGCTAAGTCGTTCCTTCCTTAAATCGGTAGGTCGTTGCACTTCTTAGGTCGCTTTTTCCTCTAACCCGTTAACTTGTTGAAGCTTTAGGTCATATACTGTTTTGGACGGGGCGCTGCCCCGCACCCTGCCGGCGGCGCTGCCCCCTGGACCCCCCTCCGTAGGGGATCTTATCTGAAAAGCCATTCAACAGAACTTGCTTTGTTGGGAGGTTGAGTTGACCATCCTTTGAGACGAACTATCATTGGTTTCTCGGTCGATTTTTTGATATCACAGCCTTGCTGAAAAAGTAGAGTTAACATTAATATATAGTTTATAATGATTTAAATAAATTAAGGTTGGAAGATAAATTTGAAATTTATTTGAAATTGAATTTGTTTAAGAATTAAACTCAAATAAGTTTGATTTGAATTTATTAAATTTGAAATTTTAAAGGTATGATTTTTATAACTTGATTTTGTTTAAGATGATTAAAAATGAATATGTCAATTTTAAATTAATTGAAAAAATATTTAGTGATTTGGAATTTGGGGTTTATTTAAAAGGTATTGGATTTGTTAAGTAAATACTAAAAAACTGAATAATAATGAAGCTAAATTAAGGTATACATGAAGTTATCAAATTTAGTTTTGAAATGGTGGAATATTTAAAGCTTTGAAATATATGGAAATTGAAATGGTTTATTTGAGGTTCAAATCTGTATTTGAAATCAATATAAATTGAAATGGTTTATTGAAAACTAAAATGAGTTGAAAATTATGAATTGAGATTTGATATGATATGAATTTTGGAATTCAAGTTGATTTGGAATTAATTTGTGAAAATTGAGGAAAACAATTTTATTATATATACTATTTTAATATTTAAATCAGTTAAGTGGGAAGTATTATGATTTCAAAGTATTATGCTTCGAAAGTGTTTAATTTCAAGTGTTTAGTTTCGAAAGTGTTATAATTTTGAAAAATGCTATGATTTTGGAAAAGGGTATATTTGAAATGGAAATTATATCGTGTCTGGTTTTGAAATGGAAATGATATTGTATGGATATGGTTTTGAAATGGCAATGATATTTTGGTTTTGAAGTATAAAATTATTTTGAAATGACCACGTTGTTATAATAACGTTTAGTTGGTAAAGAGACCGAGAACGGAAGTTGTCATACTCTATGCCAACTCCAAAAACCACTTTAATAACCGTGTACGCGGTGGAGATTCCAGACTATAGTAGGATGGTGGCGGCGTTCCTTTTAGGTATGTACGTGGACCTAACTCCCGTGAGTTGGCTTAAGTTGGCTAAAACGGGAGCGATTGATGGGCTATGTGAGGTCATTCCTCTAATCAGACACACTCCTTCGATATTATACTCTGTCTTTTGGATCGATTCGTTGGTCACTTTGATTTTTTTAATTTGGGGTGTGGCTCGAGATGGGCAGTAGTAGCTGCTACGTGTTACCACCTGCCCGGAAGCATAATTGGTATATCTACCTGGCATTGCCTAGTTGTGCCGTGTCACCTATTCTAGCGCCCCTTGTACGAGTTTAGTTTTCTCCCATAGACCATGGAGTATCCTCTGGTGGCTTCCCGATCAGGAGGGACCATAATACTAGATGGACTATTGGAACTATTATGTGTTAAGGTGGAAAATGTAAAGCCTTAATGCTATTTAAAAGTAAATTTATTTTACTATAGACGTTATTATAATAGCGTATATTACTACATAGTAAATTGTTTAATGGATCCTTAGTAGATGTGAATCCCGAGCATCTCTTAAGTTAATGCACTCACGTTAGACACTGGATAGGAGATGTCAAATCCCGTAAACATCTCTGAAACCGTTCCACTCATACTATTTACTGTTGATTTAACTTACATAAGATCTTTTAGTTCTGACTCAAGTGTTTTGTCTTTTCAATTCGCTTGGGTTAGCTTGAGCATTTCAAGATTTGAAGACCTTATTGCTGGAGGACGAAGACGAAAATTTTATTATAATTATTTATTATATTCCACTACATCATGTATTCCATTGCATTATTTATTATTCTCTGGTATATGTAACTCTGATCTGTGTTGTATAAGTACAATAAAATGTTTTGTAAAATAGCTTCATGAACTGTTATTTGATTATTATATTTTGTCATTCTGCTGTGAGATTCTATTTTGTTTATTTCTTTCTCTGCTTTTCCTTATTTAACCCATAATAATCCGTCCTTTTATATTATGACGCCCCACCTCTGTACCCACGCTAGCCAAGTACACTATGGGGTAATTCCGTCAACTAGCTCGGAGAATAAGGCTGTTGAGGAGCGACCATCCGTGTAATTGCTTTGAACGAGCACCGATATGTTAGATAGTACTACAAACATAAGTCTGACATACCGATACAAACTCAAAGCTACAACACAGTGGCTATAATGTATTCGGAAACAAATATAGAAATAAGCATAACATAAGTCAGTCACAGACATCCATATCACAAAGGCGGAAAAAGATATGAATATAACACATAAAGGTGTACATCAGAGTAGTGGTCAAACAAGATCCAAAATATCACAAAAGAATGGTTACAACTTCTGGACAAAAGAATATGTATACATCTAGGAGACTATATCTCAAAGGTATACAACTACTAATCTAAGTAGTTAGTCAAAAGTCAGGATGATAATCCCAGAAGTGAATTCAAGCAGAAGCAACTGTAACATCTCGGTCTGACCCGACTATTATTTAATAAGAAAATAATAAACGGATCAGTCTAGCTATAAATATCATATGAAATGATTAGAATAAGATATATGACTAAACGTATAATAATCACAATGCCAAGTTGTGATAAGTAAGTAATTGAAAATCAACAAGAGATTAATCGATATCACAAGAATCTTCTCAAAGATCAAAAGAAGGTCATACTCTTTATTTTTATTCACTGAAACCATAAATATTGACAATAATATCAATGCCAATCACAAAAAATTAATGACACACAAATTCACCAATGCACGATTATTGATAAAACTTATCAGTGTAAATCACGAAATTGGTGAAAACACAAATTCCAGAAATCATCAATGGAAATCCAGAAATCACAAAAAGGGGGAGGCCTATCACAAAACGGGAGCATGAAAACACACCAACATGTGTATCACAAAAGGGACGCTATCCCATGGTCGCTAACAATAGAGTCGGCGCAACGACGTAGTACAACGGTACGCCCGAGGAACCAGAAACTCGTAAAATTCGAAACAACAATGTAATACAACAGTACGCCCGAAGATCCGAACTCCATAAAAACGTGGGTCGCTAGCCCACAAAAATTGGGTCCAAACCCTAAGAAATAAATAGGTCGTTAGCCTATAATAAAAAATGGGATGAAACTCAATAAAACGAGGTACTGTCCCCTACGTTGACAAAGAAACATAGCAATCCCTTGTCATAATCACAAAAATGATCATCATCGATCATCAAGAAGTGTCAATTACAACGAGCTAGTAAATATATGAGCTTAGCCTCATGTCCCATAACCACTAGCGTAACTTAAATATTTACGAACAAATTGTAGATCTCCACTATAAAATTGTCACAAGAGATTCAATCGAACAAGTCCAAGAATTAACCGACGAAGTAAACTCAAGCGTTTCATACCAATTGTTTTACTAAGCCGTTTAATTAGATTTCTCATACGAATGAGGTAAAGGTTTGTATATGCTAGTAGATTGGAAAACGGTTTAAGAAACGAGCTTTGTAATAAAATAGTGTTGAAATCGTTTTGATGAAAGAATTTTGATATTTACTACTAGTATTGAAAACCTTTATATTTTGAAGTGACAAATCACAAAAATGATTGTAGGAACAATTAATCACTAAAATTCACATTCGAAGACGTGAATAAAAATCCAAAGAAATCGATACGAATCCATCAAAGTGGAAATACCCAAAAATTCCAAAAATACAAGTTATCAAAGTCGACAATGGTGATAACAACTAATCGGAGAAGAAGAATCGATTAACAATTGGAAAAGCAAAGCAAAATGAGCGTAATAGGCAAAATAGGGAAATAGGAGAATAGGAGCAGGCCGGTTGACCGGACTCCCTGAGTTGGCCGACCGAACCAAAAACAGAAAGTTTCAGCTACAGCTTCGGTCGACCGGCCCAGGGGGTTCGGTCGGCCGAACCTGATGCCTTGCACTTTTCTGCCGTATTAATCGAAGTGCAAACTCTCCCAATTCGCAACCGGTCGAGCAACGACACTAAGGGTTTATGCCAATCGACTACCCGGCCTTATATGCTCCTCGGTGCATCACCAAAAGCATAATCAAACAACCAAGCTATGGTTTTTAAAGATTTGAACCCAAAACACAAAGGAATTGGAATATTCACAAAACCAATCCAAATCAAAATCAAATGCACGTGAATAAGTGCTAGGAATTCATACCTAACAATCAAAGATAATCATAGACTGGATGTGAGATAAAAATCTCACCTTTTCACAAAATCAATGAAGAAGAAGCTATAGAGCAAGGCAAGGACAAACACTCTTTAATTCCAACCCAAGAAGCTTCAATCTAAGCTTACAAGTAAAATATTTCCTAAGTTAGGTTTAGGAATTTCTGAAATTGATAAGAGAATGAGTTGGAGAAGAAGAAGAGGAGGAGGCTTACCAAAGCTTCTTCTATTAGTTTGGAGCTAGAACTTGATTTGCAAAAGAAAACTAGGGCTTGGAGTTTTAGTTTCCCATTCCTCTCCCCATTGTTGCAAAAGCTTGAGTATAAGGAATTAGAAATGAAGTAAATGAAGAGGAGAGGGTTGGGACTGAGCTAATAAGTGGGGTAAATGGGCTCAACCCAAACCAAAGCCCTAGTGAAATAGTGGAAAAGTTCCACTAACTCCAAACATATCAAAGTTTATTCTCAAAAAGGTCGCAAACGGCGTTTTGAACTCAATGGAAGTGGTCTCGAGTCCTAATTCGACCGTATGCAAAAAGTAACTTTTCGGACTATAATCCGACTAACGATAAAATATTTAAATAAAATATTTAAATACTCAATCGTAAAATATGCGGGTTGTTACATGTATGGTTTGAATCGGCATGTGTGTCCACTTAAAACATACAAAAAGGCGGGATGTTACAATTCCTTTCTTATTAGTAGTTAGTCTATTTTTCATGCAAGTAAATCAGTGTTTACTTCTTTTTACTTAGCTTTCTTTTCCTTATGCTCTCTTTTTCCTCTTCTTTTATTTTCATGTTGCATGCTACTTATGTTGATATGATAACACAAATGAGAGGCTAATCCTTTCAATTTAGGGGTAATGAAGCCTCTAATCTTGTAGCTACAACATTTTGATAATTATTGCTCTCTTTTTGTGCTTAATGGAAAGTTGATGTTTAAGTAATTTTTTGTTTGGTATTGAGTTTGATAGCCTATGTTGTTCAAAACAAATAGGCTATGCTTAGTCATATGAATCACATATTATCTCTTCATCTACATATGATTATGGCAATGAAGTGAAATTAAATCAAAATTTGATGGTCTATATTTCTAATTAATAGTTAATAGACCATACTTACAATAGATTTTGCTTTCAACTTGTTGTCATTTTTCTTGAGAGTTAAAAAGTAGTTTAAATGGTGTGTTATAGTTTGATGGGTCATGTTGAGCTAATTAATAGCACAAATAGGTCATACTTATGATAAGCAGATCAACTAAACTTACATATGACCAAAAAAGAGAGATCATACTTTCATGTTTTGTTGAACTATGTGATCTATAGAGTAGATTTATCTCTAAATTGTTTATCTATCTTTATATTTTTATCACTTTTCTTTTGTTAGTTTTCTTACGTTTTTAGCTTAACATCATCAAACCTTTGTTAATTCGATTGAATAGAAAATTTTAGAATCTAACAATTCCCTACAGATCGACCCGTACTCGCCACATATTGACTTTTTGTACACTGTATGCTTGCTGTTATTTTAATTTGAAATTTATCGACGGTTTTCTAATTCGATAGAAAATTTGCCTTTAAACAATCTATTTCTGCCTTAGTGATATAAATATCTGTGACTGATTTGTGTTATGCTTATTTTATATTTTTTTCCAAGGCCACATAGCTACTGTGTAGTAGCTTTGAGTTTGTATTTGATATGTCAGATTTCCTCTTGAAATGAAATGCATGATATTCTATCTGGCATATCGGTACTCGCTCAAATCCATTACACAGATAGTCGCTCCTCAACAGCCTTATTCTTCATTCTAGTCGATGGCATTACTCCGTGGTGTCCTTGGCTAGTGTGAGTGCAAGGGTGGGGCGTCATATTTTGGCCAAAACAAATTGGTTAATCGATGAATCACTACAAGAAATTTGATTTTTAGTGGCGCTCAAAAAACGCTACAAAAATTTTTGGTAGTGTTTTGATAAACGCCGCCACAAAACATGCGACTAAAAATCCATGATTTTTTGTTGCATTTATTTTAACGCCACTATAAATGAATTTTTGCAGCATTTTTTAAACGTTACTAAAGATCTTTTTACAGCGTTTAAGAAACGCCACCGAAAAGGTGTCGTTTACTATCTTATTTTTTTGTTGCACTTATTATTATTTTTTGCAGCGTTTTTTGAACGCCATGGAGGTTATCCGACTTACTATAATTGCTGATTCTGTAGCTCTTTTTAAACGCTACAAAAAATATATTTTTGGTGGCGTTTTTTTCTCCGCCACCGCATGTTTCGATTTTATTGCCTGCTGTTCCACGACTGCATCTGATTTCGCCTCCAATTCAAGTACTTCAAAACTTATTCAATAACGTAATATATAAACACATACACATTCAAAAATAACACATTCAATGAACCACAATAACACAAACAAAAGCAATTACATAATCACCACTATATCATAACATTAGTGTCAAGACAAAAGGTTAACCATACATTTACACAACCAAACTACCATAAACAGTTTGATAATAGTACATGCAGCTAAAGTAGTGCTGCTACCATACATACTAGTTTCGTAATAGTTTCATAACAGTTTTAATCAACCAAACTACATACATGTGCTGCTACCGTACCAAAAACCAGTGCTGATGCTTGAATTCTTCACAAACATTTATCTACCTGTAAACAATAATAATCATGTTACTAAATATTTGTGAGGTGAAGGTATCAAAGATAAAAAATTGCTGTAGGTACAATCAGCACTACATATACCAACTCAAATTGACACTGCATATACAACCTTAAATTTCAAATACAAACATCACTGCCTTATTCACCTAACTACAGCAATCTCAACTACTACAAAAACCACTGCCCATAGCCATTCACTTCATCACAGTTCTCAAATATTACCCCTGCCTTACAACAGCATCCAGTGCCATTCTACCAAT
The DNA here is from genome assembly GCA_030765085.1 of Allium cepa. Classification (NCBI taxonomy): domain Eukaryota; kingdom Viridiplantae; phylum Streptophyta; class Magnoliopsida; order Asparagales; family Amaryllidaceae; genus Allium; species Allium cepa. Next base: position 10,183,543 of record CM060929.1, read on the forward strand.
CTATGACATCTCCTAGCCCTAACCAAGACCATACCAGTTCATAAAACCATCATCATGACTTCACCACTTCAACACATCCCACTGCATCTCCTCCACAGACTTCAATTTACCAAACATACTTCATAACCTCCAAGCATCACAGTCACTATAGGCAGTTACATATACACTTTTAATCCACTAAACTTCCATCATCATTCATCTCAAACTCTACTTCATCGCTTCCCACAGCAGATATTTCATCATCCTCCTCATCACTGAACTACCAGCATCACCTATCTCCCATACATTCTATTGCAGTCACCACCTACTACTCCTCTACACAAAGCAAACTTCCCAACCATCTACTTCTCCCCCTACTCCTCTGTCTCCTACAGCTGTAAACCCAGAAACCATAATTCTTCATTGATACTTTACTGACACACCACGACCATCTCAATACAACTGTTCTCCCTGACCAAAAAACAGCACCATCAAAGATTGCCTGACAACCATCAATAACCCCTACCTCCCCTGCCTGTGAGCATCACTACAAAACCATTGCACTTCCTCCCAAATCGCTGCGACAGTCGATCCAACCCGCTACCACGATCTCCCTCACCATAATCACCACCACAAATCGCCTGAAACCAAACTGCTACCCCTCGCTGACCCAAAACCATCACCTGATAGACCACCGACCAAGTCGGGACTTTCAAAATCGCCGCTGTCATTAAACAACACACTGCCAACATATCAACACCAAACCCTGGAATACAAACTCTAACTCCACAACATATCAAAATCCGACAATCACCAATTCAATCACTTTCTAGCTCTACACCAATATTTATTGAGCAATATAACTAATTTTTATAGTCGATTATCTAGGAATATTGTCAGGGTATTAGAATCAAAGTTTGAAAACATTTATGATGAACAAGTTATATACCTTTCAGTTTGTTTTCAGAATGACTTTTTCCTTTGGCCAAGCTATGGGAACGCCAAGTGCATCTTCCATGCACGTCAATGCCGACGTTGGTCTCCATAGCTCTGCATTTGCATCTCTCACAATATCAACCCAAACTTTGACAGCATTAAGTCCCAATGGACGACAATGGACCAGCGTTATCGGATCAGTTGATGCAACAGTTCCTTCAGCCACTACGTTTGTTCCACCCAAATCGATCAGCTGGCATTTGCTATCTTTATTCCACTGTACAATTGGCTGGAAAAAAGAGATTATTATGGAGAATATATACATACACATAATAAATAAACTTTCATACACAGGTAATTTCTTCAATTTTGAAAATTAAAACTTACATGCTCTGATTTCTTCATGACCACGGTGTAGATTTCATGGGAGAAGTCGCATAATTTACACTGTCATTTACATTTTCTTTATCAACTTCAACTTTTGATTTTGGCCATGCAACTTTCCTACCATGTGCATGTCCAATGCATGACATATCACATGTGGGTCGCCACTAATAAGCATCGTTATTTATTACTTTGTCGACCGAAATCACAACGGCAGACGGACCGAGCGGAATACCATTAACAACATACTGTGGCTCTCTAGAGTAGACTCTTCCTTCGGCAACTACCCCTTCACCCTCATTCCAACCATAAATCCTGCATTTGTCGTCTTGGACAGTGCTGTTACTCTGAAAATGAGAAGTGTAATTTTAACAAACAAATAAATATAAAGATGGTTTATTTTGACAAACAAATAAATTTCTACTTATCAAATCATTCACAAGTTATAAAATGAGAAGTGTAATTTTAATAAACAAATAAATATACAAATGGATTAATTTGGGGTACTAATATCTAAAAACTGAAACTAAACTTTAGTATGTTTCAATGAGAAGTGTAATTCAACAGTTTAGTATGAGAAGTGTAAAATTTACCGTACTGACGTCGTTCAAATTTACTCGCAGCGCCATCTTAATGCAAGTTGATGGCCAAGCTACTGCCTTATTCACAGCGTCTGCTAATACTGCCATTTTAGGTGTAGGCATCCATAAATAAGTATCTAGTTTGCCCACGATATCTACAATAACGCACGGCATTTGGTCCAAGATTAATGCCATTGACAACCATAGTTGGGTCCCTGGACAACACCCTCCCATTGGCAACAACTTCACAGTTTCCATCCCAATTAAACATCGTCATTGCTCTACAATTTTTCAACCAAAAATTATAGCAATCACTGGATCAAAATGTAAAATCTAAATGTTATTTCTTGAAAAATATAATTATTAGTTTTACCAATTCAGATGTGCTTGTTTTCGAACTTTCTACACCCTGCAGTAAAGCTCTAATATCAGGATATTTTAATCTTAAAAGCACTCAATTAAATTTAATGTAGGCGTTTAATTGACTATCGAAAACTACTAAACGGACTTTGATCAGTTAATGTATTTTACAATTATAAATGATGGGATGAAATTAATATGGCTACCGAAACCAGCAAGTGAAAAAAATAAAATTGAGTTGCTAAAATTAAAATGACCATACTTAAAATGGTAGAGAACATATAATAAGTTTGTGAGAGAGAATATATTATTTTAAATTATATGTCGCTTTGAATTTTTTATTTTACATATATAAATTACTTTTAATAGTTTACCATCTGGTTCATCAGAACCTGCAGCGTACTCTTCATTTCTGCTATTTCCTTTCGACACTGCGATATTTTTTTATCTTTGGATTGGGCCACGGCTAGCTTGGTTAAAGTGCAACCCCTTCCCAATGCCCTTAACCGTCCTGGTTTATCTTGTCCAAGTACATGTACAAGAGCATCTCCACCGACATTCTGTGACGAACCGGAATGTGATAGGCTACCAAATTTTTTAATCTCCTCCTACATAAATAAATACAAATAGATCATGTACAATGGTAAAATTATCGTACTTTCGGACTATTTTTTAAATACAGATAAAATAAAAAAAACTTACAATAGCATTTCCATCTTCCGCGTTCACCGGTTCACCATTTTTTTTATGTGAGTTTAATCCAAACATTAGCTCTAGTTATGGACGCTGGACTTAGACTTTCTTTTTTCTAAATTTAGGATAACATTAAATAAAAAACCGGACAGGTATAAAATAATATTAAATAAAGCTATACTTAATTAACTAACCATGTCTTCGGTCAATCTAGCCATTCCCTTACGACCAATTGTGTGTGGAAGTTGTTTATCCCTAAGGGCCGAATATTTCTCACTTCTTTTCTGTAAAGTAGAAAGATATATTGTTGATATATTATTATAGGATAATGGCAGCTTCATTGTTTGAGAAAGTGAAGAGTGGCAGAGAGAAGTTGATATATTGTTATAGGATAATGGCAGCTTGGTTGAGGAAGTGAAGAGTGACAGAGAAAAGTTGTTTGAGAAGTGTTTGATAAAGGCAATGTAAAGAAGAAACATGGATATTTTGTTTTATAAATAGAGAACAAAAACTTGAAAACAGTTGCTTGTAGTAGAGGAAAATTTAATGTATCAGAAACTAAAAGACAAATGAAATAAAACAGTGAACATAATATCAAGTGAAAACAGTGAGCACAAGAAACAGATATGTAAAAATGAAAACTAAAATCTAAGATGCAATGCAATGTTTTTTGTTTTATTTTTGTTTTTGGGTATATGCAATGCAAGCTTGTTGAAGTATGAAATGCAACAGCAATGTAAAACAGAAAACGAAACGCAAAAGCCAGGAAATGAAATGTAATAGCAAACTAGTTGAAAATTCCAATGCAAGATGAAAACAAATCCAACAAATTTTTTGTTCAAAAAAACACAATACAAAACCAAACACACAACACTAAACTGAACTAAATTCAAGTAAACAAGAAATGTGTGCAGAATGATAATCAAGTGAACAAGATATGTGTTATTGGATAATAAAATTGTTCTTTGAAAATGATAATCAACTCTGCTGTGCAAATAACCATATGTGTTATTGGATCCCAATCATTAACTTTTAAAGTGTTCTAGCAAATAAAATAGTGAATAGTGTTACCTTAAACTCCGGACTTGTTTTCGCCTTCACAAACCTTCTCTATTCGTTCATGCTTTTGATGTTGGTAGGTTTCAGTTTTAGTCTTTCCTCTTCGTTCTCCGCTTTATTTAAGTTTCGAACCAATTTACTTTTAACGATCTCCAAATTACTCCCATTTGCTGAAATACAGCTTTTCTTCGCCAAACATTCTTCCAGTTTAAATCTAATCTGCAAGAATACATGAAAACATGATATTAAAATTAAACAACGGCCATATGTATGCATCAAACAATTTTTTTCAACTATAACTATAGTACATGATGTAACAATGTAGCAATGTAGCAACTTGCAAACAGATGTATAAATAACAAAAATAATTTTTATCTCATACCTGAATCGATTGCCACAAAACAAATTTTAACTCATCACTTAGATTCCTCCAATCATCAAGTGTGTATGGAACCAGCTCCCGCACAAGCGGTCCAAGAAAAGAGGATAAATGTACTGACCCTTTCCCTATTGGTATACTTATATCATTGAACTCAACTTCAATTCGATCCTGACTGCTTAACGGGAGTCTTTTTGCTTTTGTTGGACCTCTACCGCCTCTTTTCCGAGATGTAATTCTGGATTCAGCTTCACTTGCTCTCCCAATTTCTCCCTCAGCATCATCAGTTTGTTTAGGAAGGATTTCATTTTCTAAGCGGAGTCCTTCTTCATTTGGGTCGGAGGGGGTAACATGTGACTCTTATTCTTTGTCTTCATTGCAAAAAATGGCTTGTTTCTTAGCGTTGACTGTTGGTTCTTCACTGTCGGTGCAAGCACCAGCTAGAATCTTAACCTTTTTCTTTGGATTATACTTCCGCATTGACTTATCCTTCTGAGATTCCTCACCAGCCTTTCTCTGGTTGCGAGTACGTACAAAGCTTGAATGCATCTTTTTTCTGCAAATGAAACAAAAAACAGTAACTTATTTTGAGAATACTTCATATAAAGGACAGTTAACAGTATCTATTATGTAACCTTGAATACAATAGTTATTAATGCATGTATATGAACTCTGTAATGTAAACTATGTAAATAATCACATTAATACTTAATAATGGAATAATCAAAACATATAATTTCTGTAAATGTATATTAATATGTTTTCTATGCTTGCATTTACAAATGAAGGCACCTAACATCTAATAAAAAAAAGCACAACACACTCATAAAGCAATATGAATACACAGTACACACAAACACATATGTAGACTAACTACCCACTTACCTTATCAGTCACTATTGTATTAATATGCACCTTATGTAAATGAAAATATTCCAAAGTTGAAAAATTGTATTACATAAACAGTTTTACAGTACCTTGTGATCTGAGTCTAGGAGAGGACATGCCCAAATCATAATTTGATATCATATAACTCATAAAGCAATATGAATACACTGTTGTAGTTACATACTAAATCTATCAAAAAGCAACAAAATATGCCCAACTTCCAATTATGTACCACATATGTCAAGGGAAGATTATCAAACAAACATTAGCTGAATGGAATTAAATTCAACATAAACATAATATTTTATTAGATTTTACATATCAAATCCAAATAGAGTCGGACAAAAAAGAAATGTATTACAAAATTAATATAGAAAAAATGAGTTATACGTAGCGTTAACGCTAAAATGTGAACGCTAACACCCCGGTGTGTAAAGTGTAGTTGTGAAAGCACCACCCGATAGATCGGGAAAGAATTACAAGCGAGTAATAGCAGAAAAGCAGTAAACAACAACGATTTTATAGTGGTTCGGCTTAAGGGTCTAGCCTACGTCCACTCTAAGTACTTTTATTAATAATCCCGTTACAAACTGATACAATTCTTCTCAAGTACAATACTCTTCAAGTTACAAATGATTTGGAACAAGTCTTAAGCTTCAATGTCGATTAAAGTTCTTAGATTCATCTTGAAGATGTGTGGTTTCTTCGTGAATTTCTTTGATGTATTCCTCTAATCTTGGAAGCTCTAAGTGTTGATGAAGTTCTCAATGCAGCAAGGTAACGGTGTGTGAAGAGAATGCGCCAAAAGTCCTTTGAATGTTGGAGGTGGTTGCCTATTTATAGAGAGTTCTGGTCTGGAATTTTTGCCAAGTCCTAAGTCGTGGCCGATCTAAGTTAAGTCGTAGCCGACTTAATATGAGTCGTGGCCGGTCCATCTGGCCCCCTTCTGGCTTCACAGGAGTTCACTTGCACAAGTCCTAGGTCGCCTCCGAGTCAACACTACTACTTCTTAGTAATATGGCATCGGGCTTACACTTAGTGGCTTTAGGTCGTGGACGAGTTAACTTGGTAAGTCGCAAATCACGGTCTGAACGAGATAACTAGGGAGCTGGATCGGTTGTGACTTGGGTCGTTGCTGAGTTAACATGCGCGTGTTAAGTAGCTGTATAGGATTTGCCTTCATTTGCCTGGGTCGTGAACGGCTTGGCATAAGTCTTAAGTCGGTTGCGACTTAAGTATAGGTCGTGCACCTTTCCATGTCCTGATCAGTTAGGTCGGCAACTCTTTTAGGTAATTAGATCGGTACTTAAGTTAGGTCAGTAGACTTCCTAAGTCGGCATCCTTTAAGGCATTAGGTCGTTATCCATTTAGGGCCTTAGGTCCGGAACTTTGTAAGGGCATTGAGTCGCTGTCCCTTCTGAGTCATTAAGTCGGTAACTATTGAGTCGTCATTCATTTTAGGTCGGCAATGAGCTAAGGCTGTTGGGTCGGTATTTATGTTGAGTCGGTAGCCTCGTTGAAGTGTTAAGTCGGCATACCCTTAGGCCTTAGGTCGGCACCCCGTGTTGAGCTTTAGGCCGGCACGCTTCTAACTGTTAGGTCGGAACCACCTGATGCACTAGATCGGTGAGTCATGGTTAAGGCGGTGTTAACATTTGCCTCTCGAAGTATACGCCTAAATGTTAGGTCGTGTGCTTCGATAGTCCTTAACCCGTCCCCTCTTAGGTCGGTAGGTCGTACGCGACCCAACAGTTAGACCGCATCTGCCGTTTCAGTTCTCCCTACTATAAGGTATAAAACATCCATCTTCTTCTTCCTTTTCATTACTTACTACCTTGCTCAATTCTGCCATTAAAATTCTTCCGGGCTCGAAAAAAGACGATTTAGTTCCAATCAACTACTGAAAACATCTGCTATTCATTGCGTAAGCGATTTCACTCTTTTTTCGACCATAGATTACCATTGATTCATGAATTCTGTCGCCTAAACTCGAATCGCCTCCCTATATGACGCTCCATCACAAATCTCATTACGTTTATAGCTGATGGAGCCTAGGTTACTCAATCCGGCTTCAGATGATCGCTGATACAACGAAGGTGATTTATCACCTTAGGCTCGATGATCTCTGATGGCAGGGTATTGGATTTGTGACAACTTCGAACTGTTGTATTGGGTGATTCGATAGCATGAATGAAGGCTGTTGTTGATGGAATGGTTATCGGGTTAATGGGTAGATGGAGTGTGATGTTGGTTCGGGAGCGAGTCAGTGATTTTGGGTGGCTTATCCTTTAGCCGACCTGGCTCTTAGCAACCTTAAGTCGTGGCTGAGATAGTGCTTGAAGAACACTTGCCGATTTAAACTTTAAGGCCTGAATCGTGACCGAGTTAATACTTGGAAAAGTTCCTGTCTTTCGGACCGGAGCTTACATTCTTATCTCTCCCTTGCGACCTAGGGGACTGAGTTGCCAAATTAAAATGCTCAGACTCTGACCCGCTACCGACCTAGCCTTATCTCGCGAAAAACTTTTGAACCGTAGCCGACTTAATACTTGGGGAAATCTGCCGATTTAACCTTCTATTGATTTAACCTTGAACCGCAGCCAAGTTAACCCCTAAGTCGTTACCGAGCTAAGCCTTTAAACCGTGACCGAGTTGGCTCTTAAACCGCTGCCGAGTTAACACTTAAGCTTTGGGCATGCTGACTTGTTGAGAGCATAGATCCACTTTGAGTTTCTAACTTGAACTGCCAAACTAAGTTGCCTAAATTTTGAACTGCCCCAACTTTAAATTTGCTTGAATCTCAGTGTATTATTTCACAGATCGCATTAACTTATAAGCTGCTAACCTGCTGAAAATAACAAACAAAGAAAACCAAGGCGAAAATACTGCCATTGACTGCCCATGTCAGATGACAGATTAGTCAAGACAGGACAAGCAACTCAATTACACTGCATGAAATGTTTGTGAATCAATCAATTAAAGTTAAACATTAATGCAAAGTATCAATAATCTGAACTGATTTATCTGCATCAACATCTTACTTGCATATTTAGGCCTAAAACAATAGTCCCTGAATTTCATAACTAACAAATGCTTGCTAGTTTTCATTCCAGTTATATTTGTTCACTGCTTGATTGATTTTACACAACACTTCACACACTTTAGGAAACGTGCACCTTCATGTTTGAATACCCAGTTGTTTATGTAGAATGACTTCCCACCGAGAAGAAGAAGTGGTAACTCCAGAGGAAGAAACTTTTCCGATAGCTGTTCCCATAGAGAATCCTCCGGAGAGAACCCCGGCTATTCTAACTTCGAGAGCGTTTGTCCAGCTGCGCACTCAATTTGGCTTTGCTGAAAGTGATGTTCTTCTCCCTGGGCCAAGTGATACTGCTGACAATCCTCCCTCTGGCTTTGTTGCAGTCAATCGCCAAATGTGCTTAAGTGGGGCGATTCCTCCTTTTAACGACTTCCTTCGAACTCTTCTCCTTCGGTTGACAATCTCTCCGTTTCAACTTCATCCCAATGGCTATGCCATCTTGACGGGGTTATGTGTTTTGTTTAGAAGAACCCTTGATCGCCTACCGAGTTTTGAAGAAATTCGTTATCTGTGCTCGTTTGCAAAGAGTAAAGATCATCCTTCCCTTATCATTGTGAGAAGTGCCAGAAACCGCAAGCTCATTTCCGATCTTACTGAAAGCGTTCATGGATTTTTGAACCAGTTTTTCTTTGCCCGCTGTCCCTCAGGCTTTTATGCCATCTGGAGAGTAGGAAGTAAGATTAGTGTTTCTATTTTCTCCGTTTTGAAACTTTTTCGAGATCCGAACTTTCAGTTGCTAATTTCATTCTTTATTCTTTTCAGCACTTCCTCTCCCCTCTAGAGACCCAATTCACAAGCAAGTTTTTGAGAGGTTGAGTGCCGTGGCCACAGAAGAGAGGAGCATAAAATTTCTGTTGAGGGATGAATTTTTACATCAACATGGGCTTCTACACACTTCTCGCTCTATGCATGCTCATGAAGTTCCAACGGAAGTCCCCGATTCTCCGATAAAGACTCCTGAATCTTCGCTGGTGAAGTGCTCCACTTCTGTCGATGTTGCGGGGCCATCTGGTAAACTTGCCCCGGTTATCGAGGAAGAAGAGCCTCAGGGATCCTCTCACCATTCACAAGAATCTGGTGAAAAGGCTAAGAAATCCAGTCCTGTCAAGCAAAGCAGGGATGATACCTTTGAAGGATTGAGCGACCTCTTCGCTACTTCACAAGAGATCTTCAAAGATGACCCTACTACTGCCGGGATTTCTTCTTCAGTAGTTGAAGCTACTTCTATTTTGCAACAGCCGTCGTTGACTCAAGAGTTGACATTAACTATTACACCCACAACCACTCCCCAAATAAAGAGTGGTTCGTAGATCAATGCGCGTAGTTTGCACAACACACACACTTAGAATTTCTCATCACTTCTATGCACTTATCTTCTTGCAATTTAAAGATTTCTAAAGCTTATTATTTTAATTCCAGATTCTCCTATGGGGCGCAGCGGCTCGTATTATGACGATTTCCAGCGCTACGGGAGGCGTAGCCAGTATGATTACAGGCGTTACCTTCCTTCCTACAGAGAGTCGGATGAAGAGAGGGCTGCCCGAAAGGCTCATGAAAGGAGGACTGAAGAAGAACATCGTGAAAGAAGGGAGAGAGAAGAGCGCCATGATTCTTGGCAAAAAGGCGATGACTCTCACAAGAGAAAATCTCATGACGATCGAGGAAAAGGTCACATGAGTGAAGACTTAAGCAAACGAGCCCGTCACAGTGAAAAGCAGGCCTCTACTACTCCTGAGAAAGTTACTATTCCTGCCTCACTCGACATTCCTTCTGACTCTCCCGCTCTTGGGAAATCAGATATTCAAACGATAATTAGCAGGCCCAAATTTCAAGTTGGACCGGGTCCTGCCACTCTGCAGAGCCGATTTCCTCAATGGTGCCTTAAGGGGGTGAGGTTCGACCTAGACTTGGTCCCCATCGACAAGTCTGCTATGTTGCGCAATCTTGATGCCGTCAAGCTCGATATCGAGAGGATGTCAAACTGGCAGAAGCTTGTCGATGAGCTTCAAAGAGTTAACCGTGCCAACATAGAGGCCATGCTTACTATGGAAAACGATAAGGCCGAATGGCAAAAGGTCGTTGAGCAACACGACACCGAGATGAGGAACATTGCTTCTTACAATGAGGAGCTCGAAGCAAAAGTCGAGGAATTGAAACATGAACTTGCTGCTTCCTCTACTTCCTATTCTCAAAAAGAAGAAGTGCTCCTGAAACAAGTGAGAGACGCTCACGCTAGCCAAAGGGATGCCGAAGACAGGCTAGAAGTACAAAAAAGAATCAGTGAAGGCTATGCTACTGATATTGCTGAGCTCCGAAAGAAAAACAACTCCCAGGAGGCGGAGATACAAATGCTTAAGCTTCAGCTTGCCAAAACTGAAAGGGAGCGTGATGAAGCTGTCGCCGGCAGAATCGCAGCTGAAGAATCTCACGAGGCGACTAAAAACAGCATCAGCTCAACATTATTCGACTTCTATTTGCACAGCGTCTTGGGGCGTGGAAGCCTTGCCTTTCTAGGCCCCAAGTATGAAATCACACTGGCTGAAGTTTGGGAGACAGCACTTGATATGCTCGGTGTTAAAGGTGCTGGATATGCTGAGTCAGCCCTTGAAGAGCATTATCTTGATGACGAAGCCCGTGCCGCTCTTGCCAAGGGTAAGGAGCAGCTTGCCAGAGCGCGGGCCGGGATGGCGGAAGAAGAGCGTTCTGAAAAAGAAGTACCGCTTACCATCTCCGAACGTCCTCTAGTTTCTCCCGAGGTGGACATTACAGGCCCTAGTGCTCATTTGCCGCCTCCTACAAGAACTGGGGTAATCACCCCTACTGATGAAGAGGCTTTGGAGGACATTGGGGCTCAGAATTATGAGATTGAACTGACAAAGCCAATATCTTCAGGTAATTTCGACGTTGGTCCGATTCAGGTGGATTGCCTGCTTATTCCTCAAAAATTTGATGAGCTTCTCGATTACCTCCTGAATCTCGATGAACCCATATCTCCCTTCTTTCGGGAAGATACTAACATTTTCAATTTTTCTTCTTCTGCAGTTGAAACAACAAGTGCCATGCAGACTTCGCCTTCTCTGGTTATTCCTCCTCCATCTCTTCAGGTGACTCCTCCTTCTGCTTCACAACTTGGGTCACAAGAGGAGAAAATTGAGGCTCTTCATGGTTTGGATGACCCTGTTGCCTCGCAGGAGCAAAAAGATGAGGGACTCGAAGGAGGCGAGATCTCTCCGGAGCGGACTCCTTCTGACGACGTAGTTTTATCCGCTCTCGTTACTCCGGGGAGTGAGTCTTCTTCACAGAGAAGAAAGAAGCTTGGGACATCGAAGAGGAGGGGGAAGAAAATTATCACCACTGAAGAGGAACCGGCAATTGCGCCAGTTGTACCTCCCTCCCCTTCTTTCCTCATGCCTTCAGACCAACCTGGAAGACCCGAAAAGCTAACCACTCGGCCGGGTAAAGGGTCTAAAGGCGGCAAGAAGAAATGAAGAGTTGAGCTTTTTGATTCCTTTTTTGTGTAATGGTCGGATGTTGTGCAGGCACCGGCCCCTGGTTCTTATTTTGAAACCTGTATCTGCAATATCTCCAATTAAATAAAATGATTCTTTATTTGTACATACTTCTGTTTGAATTTGAGTATGCATTTATTATTCATTTTTGCACAAGTTTATTTATATGATATTGCAGCGGTCTTATGGTATGTTGTTTGAGTATTACTTTACTGATGCAGCTATACTATTATACCATGTTGCCCCCATACCTTAAGCTTGCTGCAATATTTTATACTTCGAGGGGACTTGCACTCTTATTTGCTAAAGAATAATTATTTTATTCTTTAAAGAAAATTTTTGTAGAGTACAACTCCCTTCGTATAAGTTTCTACGCTTTGTCGTTCGAAGAAATCACTTTTTTCTTTTGCTTATGTGCATATTTTACCAAGTGAATTCCTCTATGTGGTAAAGCGGACCTCTGAAGGGTACTTTAACTTCTTTTCTTTTTCTCTTTTTTTTTTAACGATCATTTTCCATAGTAGGTAAATTACTCTTCCTTTGAAAGTTAAAGTACGCTTTTGATGAGGATTTTTTTTTATACAAAGTTGTACCTCTGAGGAGGGATTTTTCACGTTTCAACACTTGGAAGTTTTATTTCAATCTCGGTGAAACGTGTACCTCCAAAGAGTTGTGCCTTTAAAGAAAGCCTTTTCACGTTTCAACACTTGGAAGTTTTATTTCAATCTTGGTGAAACGTGGGCTTCCGAAGAGGTCTTTCTTCTTGATTGTGTCTTCGAAGAGGTCTTTCCTTTGAATTGTGTCCCCGGGAGGGGGTTGTACCTCTAAGGAGGGATTTTTCACGTTTCAACACTTGGAAGTTTTATTTCAATCTTGGTGAAACGTGTACCTCCAAAGAGTTGTGCCTTCGAAGAAAGCCTTTTCGCGTTTCAATACTTGGAAGTTTTAATTCAATCTCGGTGAAACGTGGGCTTTCAGGAAGGTCTTTATTTTGTTTTTGCATTTCAACTTTGGTGAAGTGAAATTCCGAAGAGCGGTTGTTGCACTTCAACTCCTGGCGAAATGTGCCTCCGAAGAGGGCTTTTATTTTGTTTACATTTCAGCTCTGGTGAAGTGAAATCCCGAAGAGCGGTCATAACACTTCAACTCCTGGTGAAATGGGCCTCCGAAGAGGGCTTTTATTTTGTTTACATTTCAACTCTGGGGAAGTGAAATCCCGAAGAGCGGTCATAACACTTCAACTCCTGGTGAAATGTGCCTCAGAGAGGGTTTTCATCGCCTGGAAGTTACTCTCTCATGGTTGGAGGGTCATGACTCCTCCAATCTTTTTTGTTGAGTAGAGAACTTTCTTTTTTGTGGCGTATGACCCATTAGAGGTCTTTTATCCTCCGAAGAGTTGCGCCTCCGAAGAGGACTTGTGCTGCTGATGGTAGCTTTGGTTGTTCCTCTGTTCACTTGCTTATGCCTTTTCAGCGATCCTCTCTTTTTTCCCTTTTTTTTTTCTTTTCAAGTTTTCATTCCCCTTTTCTCGCAAGTGGCTTGTTTAATCCAAGGAAGCGTACTCCATTGTCAGGCAAGTTCGTGAGAACGGGCACTAGCTTCCTAATTGGATGTTTGTTCGTTCAAACAATCTCAATTTATTAGCAAGGGCTCGTTTCTATCGAAATCATAAGCCATTCAATTGAAGTATTTCCTATCTAGGATTCGAATTCGGGGCCTTTATGACTTGAAATTTGTTTGTTGAATGATGGTGAGAATCACTCGGTCTTATTATGCGCAAGTTTTATTTCCATTGTCTGCAAAAATTTAAATCGACATTTCAGCAATACATTTTATGTATTTTTATATCGAAAACAAAGCAAACATATAATAATAATAAGGAACACAAGATTTATAGTGGTTCGGCCATGAAATTGGGCCTACATCCACTTTATATTCTTTCATTATTTACTTGTATCAGTTTCACAATTGCTTTCAATTACAAGAATCATACATTCATAATTCTTTTTACAATGTTTCAACAAAATTTTCAAGTAAAGTATGGACGCAAATGGTTGCTGTTCCATGCCCTTGGAATTTGATCTCCATCAACAGTGGTGAGCTTGAATGTGCCGTCAAGAAGCTTCTGACCTATTACATACGGTCCTTCCCAATTTGGCCCAAACACACCTGTCGCGGTCATAATTCTTTTCAGGACTAGATCTCCAATTTCAAAGCTGCGTTGACGAACTTTGGAATTGAAATGTCTGGCTATCCTTTGCTGATGAGCTGCAACTCTGAGGTTAGCTTCATCTCTTTTTTCATCAAGGAGATCCAGCGCTTCAAGTTGTAGCTTCTCATTTTCTGCTTGATTGAAATGGATTCTTCTGTGTGAAGGGACCTCTGTTTTAACCGGGATCATTGCTTCCGATCCGTATGCTAACGAAAAAGGAGTATGCCCAGTTGCAGTTTTGTGAGTAGTTCTGTATGCCCATAGTGCAAGTGGTAGTTTATCGACCCAACCACCTTTTGCTCTTTCAAGTTGCTTTTTGATGGTTGATTTGATGATCTTGTTCACTGCTTCCACTTGCCCGTTTGCCTGCGGATGAGCTACTGCCGAAAAGCTTTTCTGGATTTTGAATCATTTGCAAAAATCCTGGAATTCCTCGCTTTCAAACTGAGTACCATTGTCTGTGATTATTTTCTGAGGCACACCGTATCTGCAAATGATATTCTTGGTCACAAAGCTTATCATTTTCTTAGAAGTGATAGTAGCCAATGGTTCAGCTTCAGCCCATTTAGTAAAATAATCAACTGCAACAATAGCATATTTAATCCCTGATTTAGCAGTTGGTAGCGGCCCAATGAGATCCATTCCCCAAATTGCAAATGGCCATGGACTGACCATCTGTGTGAGTTCGGTAGAAGGTGCTCTAGGAATTTTGGCAAATCTTTGGCATTTGTCACATTTTCGGGAGTAATCTGCAGCATCTCGATTAATTTCTGGCCAAAAATATCCGTATCGAAGAATTTTCTTTGCTAATGTTTGACCACCTGAATGATCACCACATTCTCCTCCATGCACCTCAGCTAGGATTGTTTTGGACTCTTCCCGGGATACACATCGAAGCAATGGCATTGAGAATCCCCGTCTGTACAATCGGCCATCCTGAATTACATAGCGAGAGGCTTTCCTTAGTAGCTTTCGTCTTTCTATCGAATTTTCTGGCAGAGAACCTCTGAGTAGGTAGTCCAGTATTGGAGTCATCCATGACTCTTGTTCTTGAGATACATTCATAATCCAGTCTATATCCATCTCGTCTATACTTGGTGCTGAAAGGACTTCTACAGGGACCAATCCCAATAGTTGAGCTTCACCAGAACTTGAATACTTTGCGAGGGAATCTGCCTTCATATTCTCTTCCCGAGGAATGTGGCTTATTGAATAGTGATCGAGTTCACATAGGAGTTCCCAAGCCTTTGACAAGTAGGAAGGCAGGTTTCCACCTTTTGCTTGAAATTCCTTCTTGACTTGGCATACAATACGCTGAGAATCACTGAAGATTTGTAATGCTCGAATGTTTAGCTCTTTAGCGATTTTCAGACCTGCAATAAGAGCTTCATATTCTGCTTCATTGTTTTTGAAGGAAATTCCAATCTTAGTGCATAACATAATGATCGACCTTCAGGAGTTTCAAGTACCACTCCGGCTCCAGAACAGTAGTCATTTCTTGCGCCATCAACATGCATCTTCCACTGGATTGGGGAATCATTGATCGTTTCTTCCTCACCATTATCTTTCTCTGTGAATTCTGCAATGAAATCAGCTAAAGCTTGTCCGTTGATTGCTTTTCGGGGGTGATAGGTGATGTCATATTGACTGAGTTCAATGTTCCATTTTAGAAGGCGACCCGAAGTTTCAGGGCGAAATAGGACTTGCTTTAGAGGTTGATCAGTGAGTACTTTGATAGGATGAGCTTGGAAATATTGCCTCAGTTTCCTTGATGCAACTAGTAGGCAATAGGCGAGTTTTTCCAACTTGGAGTAATTCAGCTCTGCCCCAGTGAGTCTTTTGCTGATATAGTAAACCGGATGTTGAATCCTTTTGTCTTCCCGTATCAGCGCTGCACTTAGAGCATGAGATGATACTGCCAAGTATATAAGAAGATCCTCACCATTGCCTGGCCTAGAAAGTATTGGAGGCGTTTCCATATGACGGATCAACTCATCGAAGGCTTTTTGGCATTCGGAAGTCCATTCAAAATTCTTCTTTCCTTTCTTCAGGGCGTCAAAGAATGGGATGCATTTATCAGTGGCTTTGGAAATGAACCGACTCAGGGCGGCGACCTTTCCGTTGAGACTCTGCAATTCCTTCTTTGTTCTAGGAGCTTTAACTTCTTTCAAGGCAGTAATTTGAGTCGGACTAGCCTCAATGCCCTTAGCACTGACGATGAAACCTAAGAACTTTCCGGACTCGACCCCAAATGTACATTTCAGAGGGTTAAGTTTCATTCTGTATTTCCGGAGGACTGCGAACATTTCTGCTAAGTGTTCAATGTGATCCGCTGCTTTCCTGGACTTCACTAACATGTCGTCGACGTAGACTTCCATAGTTTTGCCCAATTGCGGTTTGAACATAGCATTAACAAGTCTTTGGTAGGTTGCCCCTGCATTTTTCAATCCGAAGGGCATAACTCTGTAGCAATAAAGTCCAACATCTGTGATAAAGCTTGTATCTTCCTGATCCGGCTCGTGCATCATGATTTGGTTATAACCGGAGTAGGCATCCATGAAAGATAACAATTCATGTCCCGCAGTTCCGTCTACCAGTTGATCGATCCTGGGTAATGGGAAGCAATCTTTGGGGCAAGCCTTGTTTAGATCAGAAAAATCAATGCACACTCTCCATTTTCCATTAGCTTTCTTGACCAACACAGGATTTGAAACCCAATTCGGATATGTAGATTCTTTGATGAAGTTATTTTCCATGAGTCGATCAACTTCTTCTTTTAATGCTGCTGACCTTTCTGGACCTTGGGTTCTTCTTTTCTGTTTAACTGGCGTAAACTTTGGGTCAATATTCAGAGCGTGTACTGCAACTTCTGGGGATATTCCACACATATCGGCATGAGTCCAAGCAAAGACATCCAGATTTGCTTTCAGGAAAGATATCAAGATATTCTGAATTGACACATTAAGCTGTGAACCCACATTTAACACCTTATTTGGGTCCTTCGGGTCAACAGGTACCGGAACTGTCGTTTCCACCGGTACCACTCTATTCTCCCCTGCACTGGCTTTTCTGGGATCCATTTCTTTCCGTGCCCCGCTGTGCTCGCCAGTGCAGGGTCCGCCCCGTAATTGCTACAAGGCTGGTTCTTTGATGCGGACTGGGGTTGCCGCATCCTTCCCCATTTCTCTTTTTCTTGACTCTCGCAGCTCTGTCAAATAGCACTCTCGCGCAGCATTTTGATCCCCTTTTATAACTCCTACTCCATTGTCAGTAGGGAATTTAATAGTGAGGCACCACAGGGCTAGGATAGCTTTGAATGCTGCGAGTGTTGGACGGCCAAGAAAAGCATTATAAGCAGAAAACTCATCGACAATCACAAATGTTTGCTTGCGGACCACTTTCCTTTCTGCTTCTCCAAGTTCTACAAGCAGATCGATGGTCCCAATTGGTTGTTTTGGCTCCCCAGTGAAGCCAGCGATCTTCTGTGATGAGGCTTGTACATCAATCATAGGGATTTTCATCTGGTCAAATGTCTTCTTGAAGAGGATATTGCATGATGCTCCGCAGTCAATGAGGACTCTTCTGACAATGGCCGGTCCAATACCAGCCGAGATGACCAAGGGATCTAGGGTAGGAGATTCTATACCTGTGGAATCTCTGGCTCTGAAAACAATATCATCGCTGAAAGTTTTCTGTTGTTTCAGGGGCGTAGTGTCTTCTAAAACAAAGACGTCTTCTTCGGCTGGAGCATATTTCAAAGCCCTGGAATATCTCTCCATCTCACCCCAGCTCTTGCCAGCTGGGTGAGGCCCTCCTGTAATGACATTGATAACGGGCCTTCCAGATTCATGTCCCGTAGCTTTCTCACCTGTCCTGGGCTGATGAACAGGAACCTGTTGCCCCTGACTTGACGATGCAGGATTGTTGCTATTCTTCTTCACAAATTGCTGCAGTTTGTTCTCTCTTAGCAACTCTTCAATCAGATTTTTCAACTGACGGCATTCATCAGTTTCATGACCGGGTTGATTGTGGAAGCGACAAAATTTCCCACTTTGTATGGCTTTTTTCCCGGTCCTCAAAGGGATAGGTTTAGGGAAATCGACGGAATCTTTAGTGGCCAGGTAGATGTGCTCCGGCGTATGTGATAATGGAGTATATTCTGATGGCTTGAAGGATCGGGGCTTCTTCAGATTACCCTGTTTCTTCCCATTATTATTCTCCCTTTTTTGCCCCACCGATTCATTCTTGCGTGGAGCGACAGTGTTGTCTTCTGCTTTTTCCAACACTGTCTTTACTGGTAAAGGACGGCTTTCCAAGCGAATGAATTCATCTGCTTTTTTGTAGAACTTTTCGAGAGAGGTTGGCTCCTTCATATTTAACCATTTCCCAAATTCGCTTGACTTATCAATAGCCCTCATCAGATAAGTCAATATCATTCGTGGTTCAGCATTGTCCACCTCAGCCAGTGCTATATTAAAGCGGTTCAAGAAGGATCTGATAGACTCACCAGGATTCTGCTCTAAACTCGATAGTGACATAATGTCCTTGGCCTTCGAAGCATATAGTCTAAACTGCTCCTTGAATTTTCTGGTCAAGTCTGAAAACTGATCGATAGATCGGACTGGCAACTTGGTGAACCATAGTAGAGCCACACCTTCCAGGTATACGGGGAAATATCGACATTTTATTTCGACAGAGGCCCTGGCACCTGTCATGTGCCAATCATATTTATACAAGAACTCATTTGGATCACTTGTCCCTTTGTAAGCTGGAATAGTCGGAGGGACAAACTTCCTTGGAAATTCCGCCTTCAAGATTTTTTCAGTGAACGGAGTTTTACTTGGAGCGAAACCCCATTCCTTCTCATCTTCAACCCTTTGCATACTTTCTTTCATGATCTGCCGGACCATTCCAGAAAGATATTCCTCATCATGCCGAGTTCTAGATCCACCAGCCTCAGGAATTGCCTGCTCAAAGGGACTAGTAGCCCTTTCAGGAGCATTCCTTTCACTAACATCATGAATGTTGCCAGCACAGTTCCTTTCATTACAAGCTGGTTGATTGTTTGCCCCAAGTAAATCGTTCAATTTATTCAGAATCAGAGCATTCTGGGCACTTTGAGCCTCTAATTGTGCATTTTGGGCGTTTATCTGCTGGTTTAGCCCTAGAATCACAGCATCCAACTCCGCTTTCGTAACTCCAACAGACGGAGTGGGTTGATTAGGTACAGGGGAAGCGGAGGTTCCCTCTTGAATGTTTCCAGATCTGATAGATCTACTTTTCCTTCCAGGAGCCATAATTTCAGATAGACTTCTGGTTTTTAAGGAAATTCTTTCTTCAAATCTCTGTGAAGCAATGATGACAGTTTTCCTGAGTTCAGTTCTCAGTGAAAGCACCAAAAATGTTAACGCTAAAATGTGAACGCTAACACACCGGTGTGTAAAGTGTAGTTGTGAAAGCACCACCCGATAGATCGGGAAAGAATTACAAGCGAGTAATAGCAGAAAAGCAGTAAACAACAACGATTTTATAGTGGTTCGGCTTAAGGGTCTAGCCTACGTCCACTCTAAGTACTTTTATTAATAATCCCGTTACAAACTGATACAATTCTTCTCAAGTACAATACTCTTCAAGTTACAAATGATTTGGAACAAGTCTTAAGCTTCAATGTCGATTAAAGTTCTTAGATTCATCTTGAAGATGTGTGGTTTCTTCGTGAATTTATTTGATGTATTCCTCTAATCTTGGAAGCTCTAAGTGTTGATGAAGTTCTCAATGCAGCAAGGTAACGGTGTGTGAAGAGAATGCGCCAAAAGTCCTTTGAATGTTGGAGGTGGTTGCCTATTTATAGAGAGTTCTGGTCTGGAATTTTTGCCAAGTCCTAAGTCGTGGCCGATCTAAGTTAAGTCGTAGCCGACTTAATATGAGTCATGGCCGGTCCATCTGGCGCCCTTTTGGCTTCACAGGAGTTCACTTGCACAAGTCCTAGGTCGCCTCCGAGTCAACACTACTACTTCTTAGTAATATGGCATCGGGCTTACACTTAGTGGCTTTAGGTCGTGGACGAGTTAACTTGGTAAGTCGCAAATCACGGTCTGAACGAGATAACTGGGGAGCTGGATCGGTTGTGACTTGGGTCGTTGCTGAGTTAACATGCGCGTGTTAAGTAGCCGTATAGGATTTGCCTTCATTTGCCTGGGTCGTGAACGGCTTGGCATAAGTCTTAAGTCGGTTGCGACTTAAGTATAGGTCGTGCACCTTTCCATGTCCTGATCAGTTAGGTCGGCAACTCTTTTAGGTAATTAGATCGGTACTTAAGTTAGGTCAGTAGACTTCCTAAGTCGGCATCCTTTAAGGCATTAGGTCGTTATCCATTTAGGGCCTTAGGTCGGGAACTTTGTAAGGGCATTGAGTCGCTGTCCCTTCTGAGTCATTAAGTCGGTAACTATTGAGTCGTCATTCATTTTAGGTCGGCAATGAGCTAAGGCTGTTGGGTCGGTATTTATGTTGAGTCGGTAGCCTCGTTGAAGTGTTAAGTCGGCATACCCTTAGGCCTTAGGTCGGCACCCCCTGTTGAGCTTTAGGCCGGCACGCTTCTAACTGTTAGGTCGGAACCTCCTGATGCACTAGATCGGTGAGTCATGGTTAAGGCGGTGTTAACACGTAGAAATGATGCATGCTAGAGTAGAAATGAAGATCCTCAATCAGAAGCTGACCATACATCTTCAAATGACATATATGTAAGGTTTAATGTCAAAGTTGTCATGAAACAAGGAAAAGAAACTACTTGATTGTAATACATTTTTCAAATGATAGTGTAACAAATTTTATAATCTACTCAAGTAGAACATATAATCTACTCAAGTATGCCTTCGCAATCCTCTCTAACATAACTAACATCTTCATCATTCATTTCAGTTATTTCGCTGCCTTCCATGACTTGGATATCTTCCTCGATGCAATCGTGATCCTCTAAATCTTTAAAACTTCTTGATGGTGCTTTCATTACAACATACCAATTAGAAACATCATTCTCTCTTGAATAAAATACTTGTCTTGCTTGAGATGCAAGTATGTATGGATCTCGTGAAAACGATGCTTGCTGTAAATTAACAAGAGTGAACCCATCATCAATTTTTACTCCATTTCCTTTATACGCCCAACGACACTTAAAAACTGGAATATAAAACGTATGATAATATCATAAAATTAGATCTGTCAATATTCCATAGTAAGTGACCACATCAACCACTTGGGACATATCTTTTGCACTTGCTCTACACATAGTAGTCGCATCAAAAGTCACCCCATAATTCTGAGTTTCTCTCCCTACATGTTGTATATGAAAACGTTGCTCATTGATGATATATCCATTGTAAGACATGGCATCATCCTTCGAACCATATGCAATCCATCTTAACATGTCATCATGATCCTTGGAGGTAATAGGTATCTACAACAAATTTTATTTAGCATGTATATTTTATAGTAAGATTAATAGTCAAAAGAGAATATATTTGAAATCTAACTAACCTTTCTTTTAATCCAATCGGCAAAAATTTTTGTATGCGTTTCCCAAAGTAAGGTCGCATTTTTTGTCATGCGTGGGTCTGACTTTTCTAATTCCTCCAAATGCAGACTAGTATTGAATAATTGATTATAAGTTATATATAGCATTACGAACACATCAAAATAATTAAAACAATATAACATACACTTACTATATAAATGGTTCCACCATAGCCATATTCATTAACACGGCTAAATGAGCACTTTCTTTGTCATTAACTGACAGTTTAACTGTCTTGGATATTGAAATCGGACGTCCCCTGAGTATTACACTGCTTTCATAATCTTCATTTCGAGCTTCTTTCTCCTCTATATGTCCTGATTTTTTCAAAAATGCATCGAAAAACATCATGGATTCTTTTGCAAGATAGGATTCTGCAATACATCCCTCTGGTCGTGCATTGTTTCTGACATAGTCTTTAAGTGTCTTCATGTATCTTTCGAATGGGTACATCCAACGAAAATGAACCGGTCCACACATTATTGCTTCTTTTCTAAGATGAATGGATAAATGTACCATTATATCAAAAAAAGATGGTGGGAAATATTTTTCAAGCTCACATAAAACTTCAATAATCTCAACAATGATTTGTTCTACCTTCTCTCTATCAAGAACACGTTGACATAATTTTTTGAAAAAAGAACATAAGCGAATTATTGTTTTTCTTGCCTTCTTTGCCATTAATCCTCTCGATGCTACTGGCAATAAATGTTGCATTAATACATGGTAATCATGTGACTTCAATCCGCTAATTTTGCAATCCTGCAACGAAATCCAATTTTTCAAATTTGAACAGTAGCCATCTGGTCCTTTGAAATCGTACAATCTTTTGCAAAATATTTTTCTCTCGGATTTTGACAACATGTATGGAGCCGGTGGAAGATATGTTTTATTCCCACGAGGTTGTGCATGAAGCTCACTTCGAATTTCCCAATCCTCTAAATCCTTTCTACAGTTGGTTCCATCTTTTGATTTATTACCATGCAACATCGTGCCCAATAGGCTTTCACCAATGTTTTTCTCCACATGCATCACATCTATATTGTGATGTAATGGAAGCTCCTGCGAAAACCAAAACTATAACGCATTATTGGGTTTTTCTTCTATTAAAACGATGAAAAATAAATAAACTAACCACTAACCTTCCAATAAGGTAAATCAAAGAAAATTGATCTTTTTTTCCACCTCGATAGCTCCATTTTTGGAGAATCGTTAGTATTATCATCTTCATCTTCTGTATCATAAACACATTTTCTCTTCTTACTTTTCTCTTCTTTTTCTTTTCCAAAATCATTTGGATAATCCTTCAACAATGTATAAATGTTTCTCCCAGTTAGTAGTCAAGGAGCACTACCTTTCTCTATGGTGTTATCAAAAAATGCCTTTTGTTTCCTCCGTGAATCTGAAGCAGGTAGAAATCTTCTATGACCCATGTAGACGCTCTTTTGACTATGATTCAACCAACGAGAATGGGTATTGACACCACATAACGGGCAAGCTTTTCACCCCTTCACACGACATCCAGCAAGATTTCCATAAGCCGGAAAATCGTTAATCGTCCATAGAAAAATTGCATTCAGTTTAAACAAAGTTTTACTAAATGCTTCATAAGCATCAACTCCATTACACCACAAATGATGCAAGTCTTCCACCAAGGGCGCCAAATATACATCAATATCATTCCCGGGTTGCTTTGGGCCAGGAATAAGTAAAGTTAACATAATATTTTCCTTCTTTATACACAACATAGACGAGAGATTGTATGTCACAAGCATCACCGGCCAGCAACTATATTTCGAACTCAACATGGAAAATGGATTTAATCCATCTGTAGCAAGACCAAGCCTAAGATTGCATGGATCAGATGAAAAAGATTTATACTTTTCATCCACCATTTTCCATGTCGTAGAATCCACGGGATGACGCATTTTTCCACCGTTGCTTGTATTATTAAAATGCCATCTTAAATCTTCTGCCATCTTTTGAGATCTATACAGTCTTCTAAATCTCGGAATTATTGGAAAGTATCACAATACTTTAACTGGAATACCTTGTATAACCTCTTCAGTATCTTGATTTTTCTTCCATCTTGAAGAACCACATTTTGGACAACTTCATAAATCTTTGTATTCTTTTCTGTAAAGGCAACAGTCATTCTCACAAGCATGTATCTTTTCAAAACCCACGTCGAATGCTCTAAGAAATTTCTTTACTTCATATAATTTTTTGGGAAGCACATTTTCCTTCGGCAGAAATAAATGTTGCACAGTTAAAAGCTTATCAAACCCACTATCAGACAAGCCAGTCTCACATTTAAGATTATACAAGACGGTGATAGTAGATAATTTTGTGTGATTTATGCAACCAGGATATAATGGAGTTTCTGCATCTTCCAAGTTCTTGAGTAACTCATCCTCTTTTCTTTGAGAATTAACATTATCTTTATCATCATCAAAAAAATCTTGATTCAAAAAATCTTCATCTTCATAGTGAATCATCTTGAATAGATCATATACATCAAACGTATTTGTTTTCTTCTCTATATTTATCTCTTCATCATGGTTAAACCATACACCACCCATGTATTTAGAATCCATTCCTTTTATAATTAAATGTTCAACGATGATTTGTTCATCATGACGACTAAGATTCCGACAATCCTTGCAAGGGCATAAAATTTTTTCTACACTTCTTGCATTCCTCTTTGCAGCATTCACAAAATTCATTGCTCCCTGTCGGTACTCTATACTTGTTCTATGAAAAAAGTAAAACAAATAAAAAAATTGAGCTTTAATATTAGATTATATGTTATAATTCTCAAAATACATATTAAGTTAATCATGGTTTTATCACTTGCTTAAAAAAACCCAGTCTTTTTCCATTTTCGACATATGAAGGCAAATAAGTTTTCAATCTTTGACGTATAAATTGGTTATCTGTTGTAATCAAAAAAATAACTAGACGTTGAAGTTATTACCCAAAAAAACAACCAAGCATCTTACAAATAATGCACTATCTGGAACATTGGTAACGCGCCCATAGTAAGGATAATAAACTACATTTTCTAACATAAACTGATTTTGAACAAATCAAATTTGGCAACCAAACTCCTAAATTATCACAAAGAAACATCTCTTGTATTAATCATATACCAATGCCACGTTCAGGAATGAAATTTAGTTATTGAAGAAAAACATGAAACAATGGGATAACATTTAAGCTTGTTTTACCATCAAAACCGAATGCGGGACATCTAATATATTTTATTAAGGGTGTCACAGGTTTTAGTAAAACAGTGTTTCGATAGCTTGCTGAAATGAAAGCCAAAATGTAGTTTAGTAATATCAAATTCACTTTTTATGTTTGTGTACCGAAAAGCAGTTGTGTTAGAAACTTATAATAGAAAAATAAAATGATGTTTAACATTTAGCTAGACTAAAGCAGACTGCACAAATAACATAACATTCTCATGAAGTTACTGACTCAGCCATACAAATATTCTCATGTTCTATTACTAGGGATGCCAGACAATAGTAGCAATTTTCACTATATTGAAGTTATTTACGCAGCTAGAGCATCAATCAGTTATTAACAAATACTCGTAATTGTTCAATAAGTTATAAAACATAACTTTAGTGATTTCTAGAAGGAAGAAAAGCAGTATAGATAGAACATATACCTTCTACAATTTTCCAACAAAAAACGGAACGACAATTTACTTCCATGGAACGACAATGTTTTAACAACAGGAGGGATGGATGGCAAAATCGTGTATCTCAACCAAATTAGGGTTTTTGCAATTCGATTTATATAATCAATATTAAAACATACAAACAAATATATAATCATAAAATAGAGTATAAAATTGATGCAGCACGACCTATGGAAGGCTTAGGTCGAGCACAGGTTAAGCTAGGTCAGTTCCGACCTAAGGAGAAAGAGCTACGAGCCAGTGAAGCCGAGTTACGAGTTAGGGAAGCTTTAAGTCGGCTACGGGTTAGGCGCTTGGATCGGGCCCGACCTAACAAACCACAGGGGAAGAAGTTACGACTGAATCATTCGAGCTTGATGAGTCGTACACGACTCAACGATTCACTTATAAGTCGTTTCCGACCTAAGGAATCATGTGTAGAAAGGGTGCGAGTTAATGAAGAAGGGTAAGCCGCGTGGATGTTGAGTCGGCAAGGAGTTAAGTCGTGTTTCTTTGAGTCGTAGGTCGGCATGATGTTGGGTCGGTAACAGTTTGAATCGGTCATGTATGTAATATATGAGTCGGTAATATACATAAGTCGGTCGCATTGAGTCGGATGAGTTGTTGTATGTAGGTCGTACTTGTTAAGTCGGTCAGGGTTTGAGTCGTTACATTGGGCTGTATGTAAATAAGTTGAGTCGTATTGTTGTGTATAAGTCGGCAACGACTTATGATGAGTCGGGGGGGGGGGGGGGTTTTCATGAGTCGCATACGACTTAAGAGTGGCATGAGTTGTAAATGCTATAAATAGCCGTATGTGAGTCATTTGTGGGGGTTGTTGATTTTTGAAATAAAATTTCTTGTTGATTGCTTTGTGCTTTCTTCTCCAATTGGTAGTTGAGTGTAATCTCCTATCTCCACTTACGTCATTCGAGTGCGCTCGAATCCACGTTTGTTGAAGCCGATTCACGGAATCTAGTGCGCTAGATCAACGTGCGAAGAATCGTAGATCTTTGAACACGGTATAGTGCGCTATCAACGTGTTTGAGATAGCTAGAGTTCGGTATCTTTGGATCAACGAAATTGGGCATTTTGGTATCTTCAACTCACCGATTGTTACATTTCATTGATTGAAGTTTTGTTCGAATTATCCGCTGCGTCATTTATTGGTATCGGAGCCATACTTAGCCAATCATAGCTAAGTTGATTCTTGGAGCCAAGTTTTTGAAGTTTTTGAAGTTTGAAGTTGTTCATCGTGTTCATATTGAAGTTGCATCAAGTTTGGAGTGTTTGATCCATTTCATTTTGGATCGAGGAGTTGGATATTGTTTGGATTTTGTCTTGGAGTTTTGCGCGCCAAGATTTGAAGTGTGGAGCCGTGTAGAAGCCATTGCCGATCTAAGTGTTGCCGAGTTAAGTTCAAGGCCGAGCCTTGTGAAAGTGTTGTTTGTGAAAGCTTTGGAGTTTTTGTGTTTGAATTGTTGAAGTTTGAGAAGTTTTTCAATTATGCCACCAAGGAGAGCTAATCGTCATCAAAACGTTGAAGCTTTGTATCGTAGAGAAGAAGCCGAGCTTATGGAACAACGTATTAATGAGAAGTTTGATGAAGGCATTGGTAAGTTGGAGAAATTGATGAATGATTTGAATCAAAGGAGGAGATCACCAAACTCGAACCATGGAGGAAACCGAGTTTCGCCATCGGTTACGGAAGCGAGGAGGGTATCACCACATTCTTGTAGAGATAGAAGAGAAACGTCAATTTCATCACGAAGAGATCATCATGACTATGCACATTAAGAGGGAAGAATTCGACGTGAATTTGAACATGAAGCATATAGAGATGAAGAGAGACATAGTCAAAGAAGCATGCATGAACGAAGGGATGATAATGGTCGAGATCGATGTAGACGTACTTTTGATTTTGTTGAAGAGGGTGATAGAGCTAGTATTCATTATCGAGATCGAGACCAAGTTCGAAATTCTTATCGGGATGTTAAAGATGATCGTCGATGGGAATCGGGTATGAAAATGGAGATTCCGGAGTTTAAAGGCGGGATGGTTGCTGAAGAGTTCTTAGATTGGGTTTCAAATGTTGAAGAGATCTTTGATTTCAAGGAGGTTCCTGAGCATAGAAGGGTGAAGTTGGTTGCTACTAGGTTGAGGGGAAGAGCTTTGGCGTGGTGGCAGCAAACTAAACTAACCAGGGAGAGAATGGGGAAGTCAAAGATAGAATCATGGGATAAGATGAAAAAGTTGATAAGATCTACTTTCTTACCTTACAACTATCAATCACTTATGTACCAAAGGTTGCAGAATCTGAGGCAAGGGACAAAGTCTGTTAGTGATTATGCTGATGAATTTTACCAACTCATTGCCAGGAATGATATTATGGAAACGGAAGAACAGCTAACTGCTAGATTCATTGGGGGATTGAGAATGCAGATCCAGGATATGGTTAATATGTTCGATCCTAGATCAGTTGCAGAGGCACATCAGAAAGCGTCAGCTTGGGAGAAACAAGGAAGACGTGGAGGTGGTGTGTTTACTAATTCCAATAATCAAGCAAGGGGTGTTGGTGGAAGTTCTAATGTTCCTAAACCTGTTTCAAAGCCAGTGGTGAAGGAGGCTGAGAAGGCGAAGGTTAGCAGTGTTTTCAAGTGTTATAATTGTCAAGAGTTGGGTCACAAAAGCAATGAATGTCCGAAGCCGAAGAAGAGAACCATGGTTGCAGAAGTTGAGGAGGATAATGGTGAGGGGGTAGAATGTTCAAATACACCTTATGTTGAGGAGGAAGAAGAATTGTTTGGAGATGAAGGTTGTAATCTTATGATGAGGAGAAGTTGTTTGACACCAAAGCAAGAGGAGGATTGTAGTTGGTTGAGAAGCAATATTTTTCAGTCGACATGCACTATTCTGGGGAAAGTTTGTAAGTTCGTCATAGATGCGGGAAGTTGTGATAATATTATTTCTACAGAAGCAGTAAGGAAGTTGAACTTGAAGACTGAGAAGCATCCTAAACCGTACAAGTTAGCATGGTTAAGGAAGGGTGGTGAAGTGAAGGTGTGTCGAAGGGCTTGTGTTAATTTTTCTATTGGGAAGAAGTACAAAGATGAAATTTGGTGTGATGTAGTGGACATGGATGTTTGTCACTTGTTGTTGGGCAGACCGTGGCAGTTTGATAGAGCAGTACAACATGATGGTCGTGCCAACAGTTACAGTTTCATGTTCGAGGGTACGAAAATCACTTTGGTTCCTAAGAAGCAACAGCAGAAGGAGAGCAAGCTAGAGGAGATTGAAGAATTGAAAACTTTATTATCTTTGAAGGAGTTTGTGAAAGAAGTTGAAGAGGAGCCTGAAGTATTTTTGTTGATGGGGAGAGAGAGTAGTGAAGAAGTTGAAATACCAAAAGCAGCAAAGCCAATTTTGAAAGAATTTGAAGATGTCTTTCTAGAGGAGTTGCCTAAGGAGTTACCGCCACTTAGAGACATTCAACATCAAATTGATCTTGTTCCGGGAGCAGTGTTACCACATAGACCACATTACCGAATGAGTCCGAAGGAACATGAGGAGTTACGAAGGCAGGTGGAAGAGTTGTTGGAACAGGGACATGTTCAGGAAAGCTTGAGTCCTTGTGCCGTGCCAGCATTGTTAGTACCAAAGAAGGACGGAACATGGAGGATGTGTACAGATAGTAGAGCTTTGAATAAGATCACTGTCCGATATAGGTTTCCTATGCCAAGGTTGGATGATTTGTTAGATCAATTGAGTGGGGCAACTATATTTTCGAAGATTGATTTGAAGAGTGGTTATCATCAAATTCGAATCAGACCTGGAGACGAATGGAAGACAGCTTTTAAGACGAGAGAAGGGTTATACGAATGGTTGGTTATGCCATTTGGTTTGTCAAATGCACCTAGTACATTCATGCGGGTGATGAATCAAATCTTTAGACCATTCATTGGGAAGTTCGTCGTGGTTTATTTCGATGATATTCTGATATATAGCAGGAGTATGGAGGAGCATGTTCTACATCTGAGGGAAGTGTTGATTATTCTTCGTGAAGAACAATTTTATGCTGCTACGAAGAAATGTGTGTTTATGACGCACAGTGTTTTATTTCTGGGTTATGTTGTTTCAGGAAAAGGCATTCAAGTTGATCAGAGTAAAGTTGAAGCAGTCAGGAATTGGCCACAGCCAAAGACAATTACAGAAGTGAGAAGTTTTCATGGGCTAGCGTCATTCTACCGAAGATTCATTCCACACTTCAGTAGCGTGATGGCTCCAGTTACTGATTGCATGAAGGGGAAACAATTTGTATGGTCAGAGGAAGCAGGAGTTGCTTTTGAACGAGTCAAAGAACTGTTGACGACAGCGCCAATTCTTGTTCTACCTAATTTCCAGTTATTGTTTGAATTGCATACTGATGCTTCGAAGGTTGGAATTGGAGGAGTTCTTAGTCAGAATGGGAAGCCAGTTGCTTATTTTAGCGAGAAACTGTCAGGGGCAAAGATGAGATACAGTACATATGACGTTGAATTCTATGCTGTTGTGCAAGCGATTAAGCATTGGAGACATTATCTATTTCAGAAGGAGTTTGTTCTGTACACTGATCATGAGGCGTTGAAGCATTTACAGGGGCAGGATAAGATTTAAGCAAGACATGCATCATGGATTGCTTATTTACAGCAGTTTACTTTTGTCGTTAAACACAAATCAGGGGTGACAAATCGGGTAGCTGATGCTTTGAGTAGGAGGAGTCATTTATTAACGACAATGAAGGTTGAAGTGACGGGGTTTGAAATGTTGCCAGGAATGATTGAAGAAGACCCTTACTTTATGAAATATGTTGAAAAAGTGAAGGATGGGAGTACCGATGAATTTATGTTGGTTGAGGGTTTTCTGTTTAAGGGAAATCGTTTGTGTATTCCAGACTGTAGCTTGAGGTTGAAAATTGTCAAAGAGTTACACGAGGAAGGGCATGTGGGCTGTGATCGAACTTTGAAATTGATTTCACAGTCTTACTTTTGGCCGTCGATGAGAAAAGAGGTTGAAAGGTTCGTGGAGAGATGTCATATTTGCCAGGTTTCTAAAGGAACAGCAACGAATGCAGGGTTGTATATGCCATTACCAGTACCGTCTAAGCCATGGGTTGATATTAGCATGGATTTTGTTTTGGGTTTGCCTAGAACTCAAAGGGGAAATGATTCGATATTTGTTGTGGTGGACAGGTTTTCGAAGATGGCACATTTTGTTGCTTGCAAGAAGACAGCGGATGCAGTTCGAGTAGCATAGTTATTTTTCAAAGAGATTTATCGACTTCATGGTTTGCCAGAGTCTATTGTGTCGGATAGAGATACTCGTTTTCTGAGTCACTTTTGGTTGAGTTTGTGGAAGATGGTGGGAACGAAACTGAAATTTAGCAGCGCTTATCATCCACAAACAGACGGACAGACGGAAGTTGTTAACAGGTCATTGGGAAATTTGTTGCGATGCCTTGTACAGGATAATTTGAAAAGTTGGGACATGAAGTTATGCCAAGCTGAATTTGCACATAATCATGCAGTGAATCGTAGCACGGGATTCAGTCCGTTTCAGATTGTTTATTCAAATTTACCCAGGGGACCGTTGGATTTGGCAGTAGTACCACAGTCGAAGGGGACAGTTAAACGAGCTGTTGATTTTGTTGATGAGCTGACTGAATGTCATAAAATCGTTCAGGAACGATTGGAGAAATCGAATGAGAAGTATAAGAAGTCTGCAGATTCGAAGCGACGAAATGTTGAATTTAACGAAGGCGATTTGGTTTATGCAGTGTTGACAAAAGACCGTTTTCCAGTGGGAACATACAATAAATTGAAAGCACGGAAAATTGGTCCAGTTGAAGTTTTGAAGAAAATCAATGAGAATGCTTATCGATTAAAGTTACCAGATGATGTTTATACCTCTGACGTTTTTAACGTCAAACATTTAATTCCATATCATGGGGGTGAGATTGTTGAGGAAGGATTTACAAATTCGAGGTCGAATTTTTCTCAACCAGGGGAGGATGATGCAGCACGACCTATGGAAGGCTTAGGTCGAGCACAGGTTAAGCTAGGTCAGTTCCGACCTAAGGAGAAAGAGCTACGAGCCAGTGAAGCCGAGTTACGAGTTAGGGAAGCTTTAAGTCGGCTACGGGTTATGCGCTTGGATCGGGCCCGACCTAACAAACCACAGGGGAAGAAGTTACGACTGAATCATTCGAGCTTGATGAGTCGTACACGACTCAACGATTCACTTATAAGTCGTTTCCGACCTAAGGAATCATGTGTAGAAAGGGTGCGAGTTAATGAAGAAGGGTAAGCCGCGTGGATGTTGAGTCGGCAAGGAGTTAAGTCGTGTTTCTTTGAGTCGTAGGTCGGCATGATGTTGGGTCGGTAACAGTTTGAATCGGTCATGTATGTAATATATGAGTCGGTAATATACATAAGTCGGTCGCATTGAGTCGGATGAGTTGTTATATGTAGGTCGTACTTGTTAAGTCGGTCAGGGTTTGAGTCGTTACATTGGGCTGTATGTAAATAAGTTGAGTCGTATTGTTGTGTATAAGTCGGCAACGACTTATGATGAGTCGGGGGCGGTTTTCATGAGTCGCATACGACTTAAGAGTGGCGTGAGTTGTAAATGCTATAAATAGCCGTATGTGAGTCATTTGTGGGGGTTGTTGATTTTTGAAATAAAATTTCTTATTGATTGCTTTGTGCTTTCTTCTCCAATTGGTAGTTGAGTGTAATCTCCTATCTCCACTTACGTCATTCGAGTGCACTCCAATCCACGTTTGTTGAAGCCGATTCACGGAATCTAGTGCGCTAGATCAACGTGCGAAGAATCGTAGATCTTTGAACACGGTATAGTGCGCTATCAACGTGTTTGAGATAGCTAGAGTTCGGTATCTTTGGATCAACGAACTTGGGCATTTTGGTATCTTCAACTCACCGATTGTTACATTTCATTGATTGAAGTTTTGTTCCAATTATCCGCAAATAAATGACGCAGCGGATAATTCGAACAAAACTTCAATCAATGAAATGTAACAATCGGTGAGTTGAAGATACCAAAATGCCCAAGTTCGTTGATCCAAAGATACCGAACTCTAGCTATCTCAAACACGTTGATAGCGCACTATACCGTGTTCAAAGATCTACGATTCTTCGCACGTTGATCTAGCGCACTAGATTCCGTGAATCGGCTTCAACAAACGTGGATTCGAGCGCACTCGAATGACGTAAGTGGAGATAGGAGATTACACTCAACTACCAATTGGAGAAGAAAGCACAAAGCAATCAACAAGAAATTTTATTTCAAAAATCAACAACCCCCACAAATGACTCACATACGGCTATTTATAGCATTTACAACTCACGCCACTCTTAAGTCGTATGCGACTCATGAAAACCCCCCCGACTCATCATAAGTCGTTGCCGACTTATACACAACAATACGACTCAACTTATTTACATACAGCCCAATGTAACGACTCAAACCCTGACCGACTTAACAAGTACGACCTACATACAACAACTCATCCGACTCAATGCGACCGACTTATGTATATTACCGCCTCATATATTACATACATGACCGATTCAAACTGTTACCGACCCAACATCATGCCGACCTACGACTCAAAGAAACACGACTTAACTCCTTGCCGACTCAACATCCACGCGGCTTACCCTTCTTCATTAACTCGCACCCTTTCTACACATGATTCCTTAGGTCAGAAACGACATATAAGTGAATCGTTGAGTCGTGTACGACTCATCAAGCTCGAATGATTCAGTCGTAACTTCTTCCCCTGTGGTTTGTTAGGTCGGGCCCGATCCAAGCGCCTAACCCGTAGCCGACTTAAAGCTTCCCTAACTCGTAACTCGGCTTCACTGGCTCGTAGCTCTTTCTCCTTAGGTCGGAACTGACCTAGCTTAACCTGTGCTCGACCTAAGCCTTCCATAGGTCGTGCTGCATCAAAAATCCATACAAATTTAAGATTTGGGTAGAATCTCAATCAAATGGCAATACATAGAAAGAGGAATCGATTGACTGTGGAGAGGAGAGGAGTAGCGCGATGATGACGAAGGGAAACCAACTGCTCAAAATAGGGTTAAATAAACTGCTCAAGTTAGACAAAAATTTGAGAATACAATGCATTCAAATTAATATAAAATCAAATTGAGCAACAAAATCGATTTAAAAAATTCGTACCTAAATATACCTGTACTGTAAGGAGAAACTTATGCTAGCCGCCGCAACGACGTTGAGTGGAGTACAACGAATGGAATCGACGATGAAAAGGACAAACTTTTCAGCACTATGAAATTTGAGCTCGATTAAAAGGGGGGAAATTTTACTTCACTAGAAAGCGAAAGGGGTAAAAGTGAAAGAGGATAATAAATTTTTCTAAGTATACAAATTGATTTAGGTTGGTCATTTTATTTAGCTTATGCGGAAATTTTTAGGAAAGGCGGGAACGCGAAATGTTTTTGGTCGCGTTTATGTTATTAGTGAAAATATTATTGGTTGCATTTAACGGAAATGCAACAAATTTTTGCAACTATAAATGGTTTTTCTTGTAGTGAATGTTATCAAATTTAACCAATGGTTTTAATACTGTAATTCATAGTTAACCACGAAAATTTACCGAAGGGTTTTAATTCCGTAATTCATTAATGGAGCGCTATACATCTATGGGATACAATGATGATGAAGATATAATATGTATAATCGACCACTACTTAGGTTGTAGCTTAAATGATTAGAACTAGGATTTCACCTGGATGATCTATAAGCAGCTGAACTCATGTCCACTAGTTGCTCCATCAAATTCCATATAGGTTTTAGACTAAATATTAATTAGGGCTGAATTCACACTAGAAAAACTCATAGTAATATTTGTCAGTATATTTTCGAACTTAACATAATCAAATTAATTTATAAATGTCATAAACTACGATGAAGAAAATTAATATATGTTATGTTAGTTTATCAAGGCTCTTTATTATATATATATATATATTTATGTATGTGTATGTATATTATATATTAGTATAAAATGTAATTAAATACATTTAATTAATCTAGACATTAAATTATTTTTTAAATAATTATTTCTTAGTTTTTCTATTTTATTTTGAATTTTAATAACCATGTGTAAATTTAATAAAGTAGTGCAGGATATATGTGTATGTATTGAACGAAAATGATTTTATGATCTAGAAAATTAACATATGGTTTTGTAAACACTATAACATTTTTATTTGAATTTCATCACAAATATTCCAATTATTATGAATTTTAGAATAGTGAGGTATATCAAAAACTTATTTAAATAATTAAAAAAATTAAGTAACTTGAAAATTTTCAACTATGGAATTTAAGACAATATATTTTGAACATAATAATATTTTTATTTGATTTTTATTTTAGTTATATTATTTTGAGGTAACTAGTCTAAAGGAAAAAATTGAGATCAATTTTAGTCTAAAGGACATAGGTTTAAAAATTTAGTCTAAAGGACAATAGAATAATATTAATATAGTATTATGCATATATAACGTTATATTTTTTTAGAATTACATATATTTCCAACGTAATGCAATTTCATCCAATAATGCATACAGTTATGAGGACAGTTTGATTTTGATTCAACTATAGAATTTGCATAGATTATGTTGTTGATGTTTTCAAGTTAGATCCTGGTGTCATAGATTATCAACAATTTTATAATACTATGGTACTTCATAAATTGGATGTTGAGCTTTGTTGTAATGTAGAAATAGGAGCTGCTTTTTGTTGGAGTTCATAATAAAACTGGCTTGAACTTAGGTACTGATTTTATGCTTAGCTAAAAGCATTTATCCATACTATATTTGCAAAATTGTTTGGATAAAATTTGCATAACGGTTTTGTCTATTGGATGGAAGCATTAAAGAATGTATGTGTGTTAATAATGATTTTGTTAATGTTGAGTGGAGTTGTGTAGTTAATTCCACGGTTACTGTTCGTAACAAGGTTGACTGTGAAGGAAAGATAAATTAAGACATATTTCATGTGCACGATTGTTATATCGACAATGATTTTATTGACTTGAAGTCGTTAACTTTTATTTCTCCAATTAGCGAACATGTATTTATTGAGGAATCAATATTTATAATGAATTTACTCACTTGTTGTTACAATTAAATATGTTCGTGCATATATCTATTATGATATGGTTCTTGCATCATGCATGCATAGTACCAAATGGGTTTATAAAAGAACGTTTAGACTTTGTAGACCTTGAAATTTTTAAGGCCAAAAGTGTTATAATAAAATGCAGTCACATTGGAGTTAGTCTTGAATCATTGACTAACCACTTCAAGTTTGAGCCATTAGACTTCACATTGATATTACATGTAATGTTATACGAATATAACATTGTATATGTACAATGCATGTATGATTCTATTGTCCTTCAAACTAATTTTAAAACTTATGTCCTTTAGACTAAAATTAGAATTAGTTTTTTTTCTTTAGACTAATTCCCTCTATTATTTATTTGAACTAGTAAAATATATTTAATTTCATTTCTAAAACATATTAAAATAATCAGAAAATTCTTTTTAAATTTGAAACATTAAAATAAAATTTGGTACATTATAATTTTTTTCCATTATACTGTTAATTATTATATAATTCAGAATTAGTCAAATATATTAGAAATTTACACTACATATATATTCCTTTCAATATATATATGTATGTATGTATGTATATATTTGTCCATGTTGCCCTAGACATTATTATAATATAACAATGGACATACGATGTTCATATATACGTCGAATATAATTTATTTAAAATAATTACAATAGAATTAATATTAATTCAAAATAAAACTCGTATTATCAACTCAAATATTATATATGATTTTTTGTAACTTACACTATTTATGGTAACACATTAAAAAGATATAGTACATGATGAATAAAATTTTATTTTTGAAATTTGCCTATTTTAACCTACTACTCAATGAACATGATCTAGCGACAACGTACTCTCTAAATTGTTTTTGTGATAAACCCTTACTATACACCTTAAAAATGATATATTTGGACCAATAACTAGGTATAATTGCTAGGTAGTGTACAATATTGGCATTAATCTTATGTGATTTGATTTTCACCTCACGGGTTCCAATGTGGTCCCAACTATTAGACATTAGCTAATCAAATGGAAAT
Source organism: Allium cepa (assembly GCA_030765085.1). NCBI lineage: Eukaryota > Viridiplantae > Streptophyta > Magnoliopsida > Asparagales > Amaryllidaceae > Allium > Allium cepa. The sequence continues at coordinate 10,220,139 of CM060929.1, forward strand.
AAATGACTTGTGGATGATGAAAACTCTCCTCTTGACACCGCACTAGCAACATTCTATGGGAATGAGTCATTTATAGGTGAAGTGGTCATTAGGCACTTTAGAAAACTAAAAGTTATGGCAAGTTTTAGTGATAAAAGAAAACAATCAATAAGGGTAATTAAAGGCTAGTACCGAGGTTGTAAAACATCTTATGTGCATAACTAGGGATTATTTTTTATCCTATTAAACTAATAATGCCCTTATGTGTTAGCTCGGTGATAGTCATATGAACCTATCAATAATATTGGTTAGTAATCATGTTAAGCACCAAGGTGGGGTGATGTTTGTATAGGATGAATGACACTAATAGCATAACTAAGGAACAACTAAATTATTTACAAATATTCATATCTGCACAATGGTTGGTATACCGGTTTATGTATGTTAATTGTTTGTTTATTTGAAGATAATTACCATAATATATCCTATAATGTATATGTTTAACAATTATGGTTGCAACAAAAATATATGGATAGGTATGTTTATGCACTAGAACAACTTGGTCATGATCCTATGGTCTTTTAACCTAGATATCTTGGAGTCATGATGGTATCATATTGCAACCCTATTATATTCCAAAGATTTTTTTATGTCTATATCAGTGTTTAAAAGTCCAATCGGCACGTTGGAGTTTCGACCATCTCGGTCCTGTTCCAGCGTGTAACGGACAGAAACTTAACCAGAAAACCGAACCTGGTTTTCTTTACAAAAAAATTAAAAAATAAAAAAGTTGCGAACTTGTACGACAAAATCATGTGATGCAAAGCATAAAATAAAGAATAATTGAACATTATTTCTCTCAATCAATTCTTTTTGCCTTAAAAAAATCAAAAAAGAAAAATCACATGATTGTGATTCTATATTGCTCTATAAAATCAGATTGATTCATACCAAATACATAAAAAATTGCATTTTTACTCAATCTTTGGTTTGCCTCATCATTGTCAGGTTTTTTTCGACCTTGGAAGTAACATCGATCGACCGTGGCAGCATCAATCTCGAAATAACCTTGGCAGCATCGATCTCAATTCTATCGGCAAGAAGAGACACAGGTTTATTTCCTCTCATTTGCTTTCAAATCAAAATGGACCAGGGAAGACATTTTTTTCTACGTGCGGATAATGAGAATGATGAGTATAAGCTAGAGTTAACATGGAACAATCAAGCCGATTTTAAATAAATTGATTATGAAGTAATTGATAGTTGGGGTTTAACGGAGCAACGGCTTGACTGAGGTCGCGACCTTGATCGGAGCAACGGCTTGGTTATGTGCACGTGCACGTGTATTCAGGTATGTATGTGGTTGCGGTTTGTTGAGGAGCTTCGGGAAAGTCATGGGTTTAATTGAAGTCGATCTCGAGATTTTTGAGAGGGAGGGAAACTCGAGAGTGGGCTCGTATAATTTGATTTGGGCTCGGGTTAAATTTGAAATGTAACGAGTTTCTAAGTTTAATAAAAATCAAGTTTTAAAGGCAAGGCATAGCTAATTCTAAATAAGTTTTTCCTAAGCAAACATTTTCAATTTAACTAATTTTCAAATGAGGTATTGATTAAGTTATAAGCAAGTTCCAAAATTTAATTATTTAGAGTAAATTGTTTTTGAACATAAATTATTTGGTATTGATTTATTTAATAAATTAATTAAATAAATTCCTAAATGTTTTCTAATATAATTAGGTAAGTGCTTAAGATTTATGAATAAACTAATGAAAGATTAAGATTAAGATTAACTTAATGTGCGTAATTAAGGTTAATTAATTTATTAATTAAAGGTTACGTAATTACAAATTAAGGGTAAATTAAGTAATTATTTAAAATTGAAAGATAATTACGTAATATCATTAATTAAGGTGGTAATTAATGGATAGTTACTAAATGTGGTTTATTAAATGATAATTACCTAATATAAGTAATTAAAGAACTAATTTGTTAAAGATTAGTTAATTTAGTTAATAATTAAAGGTTAATTAAGTGAGGATAATTAACCAATGGAATAATTACTTGTTCAAGGTAATTTAATGTAAATTACTTATGGGAAGTAATTAAGGATAAATACATATTGTAATTAATTTGGTTAATTAATTTATGTAATTAATTAATATAATTAATGAAAGTAATTAAAGATTAATTACTGTAAATGGCTGAGGATAATTAATATGTGTAATTAACTAAAGGATAATTACTTTACGTAATTAAAGATAATTAATCTAAGGATGAAAAATTAAGATAGATAATTAAAAGATGATTAATTAATTGATTTATAATTAACTAATGATGAACTAAAGGTAATCTAAGTGATTAAAGGATTAGTAATTTATTTAATTAGAGATAAATTAAATTGATTTTCGAAATCATCCACCTTGATTATGAATGATTGAATGATGATTAAATGCCTTGAATTGATTGATATCTTTGATATGAAATGTTTGTGATATGATATGTTTGGATGGACATCGGTAATGTGGTTATCTATCGATGATAAATTATTATGTAAAGAGTGACATCTTGTATTTAAAGTTGAATTGTATTTCACTTGAATAACTTGGGTTAAGGTGGTATTGAATTCAAAGAGACATGAGTCGGGTATTAGTAAATACCCGAAACCACTTCGATTCTTTACAAATTGATTTATGGAATCAATAGGCTGTAATGCAATGATTTAAGTGAATTGGACCATTTAACCTAAATTTTGGTACATAGAAATTGATGTGTGATGTAAGTGATACCTATAACGACTTGTGAAGTTGTAAATTTATACAAGTTACCCCGGGTTTATATAAGTTGTATGCTTTTGTGTTCCATGTAGATGGGTTTACTCCCGCTAGTTTCCAGCCTGACCCGGGTGTTACTTTGATGTAATGCTCGGGTCAGACCGAGTATTACAGATTTTCAGGTAAGGTCATTCTGGAGCTCAGGAGGCGAGCTGGATGGCAGGAATGTATAGAGAGTATTCTGTTGTGTATATTATTATTATTTATCTGGGATAAGTTATTTTAACTGTCCAGTGATTGTGTAAATGTTGTAATTTTGATGTATTAAAATGTATTGACTGATACAGTTTTCTTTGTATAACTATTATTTTATGAGATATTATATTTTATCCACTGCGAATGTGAGAATCTGTGTTTTGTTTCTGTTTCTTCTTCTCTTTCCTTCTTTTCCTAACCATCTGGAAATTTTGGGATCGATATTTCCGGGTCGTTACATTTGGTATCATAGCGAGGTTAAGAGAGAACTTTGGCTCTGGTGGGATTACTCATTAAAGAAAGGGTCAATGGTACCCTAGAATGAGTTGAGTGTGTGTGTGTGCATATATATATATATATATATATATATATATATATATATATATATGAGAGCGTACTTGTTATTTTCTTATATAAAGATTTTAAATGATTTTATATAAGAATATATTTTGATATATATAAAGCAATATTTCTTTCTAATAAATATTAAGGTAATTGGTTGTTAAACTATTGGAATTAAATTAAGCATTAATAGAAATGCAACCAAATAGAAATTAAATAAAAACAAGTTTGAAATGGATTCAAACTGAAATTAAAATCTTGAAATTGGAGAAGAGTTTCAGAATAAGAATGAATTAGTTTCCAGATATGATAATCCTGGTTATTATCATAAATGATTATTGTGTTTAAAATGTGTATTAATGAAGTAAACTTTTAAGATGAGTATAAATTCTAAATAGAAGTGGGTTTTAAATTGTGAAGTTTTGAATCCTAAGTTTAAGAAACATCTGAAATTGTTTCCAGAGTGATAAAATAAATGATATTGTTCAGACTATTTTGAATGTGATCTTATTTTTAAAATAAGAGATGTTTGAAAATTTTAAAGAGAATTTGTTTTGAATTAAAACCGAAGGTAGTTTAAATTTTAAAATTTGGCTTGGTGGGCAAAGAAATAAATATGTATATATGAGGGATATACATAATATCAAAGATGATTTGAAATAAACTCTAAGTGCCGAGTTTTAAATTTTTACTTGGAGTGTGATGTAAAACCCAAAGTGATAAGTTTTTGAACTTATGAGTGGAAGGTTATTAATGTGAAGTTTAAAATTTGAAATGGGAATTCAAATTGAGTAAGGTTAACATGACTTAATTAAATTTAACTTAAGAGGAAGTTAAATAAGTTTGAACAAACAACCTGATTTGAAAATTTCAAGATGAAATTAGGATTTGACTTGGAAAGTTAAATGATTAATTTGAATTGGGAATTTGTGTAATCCCAAAATGGGTTTGAGATCTGGAATTTGAAAATGGATGGATGTTTTAAAACAATTTGAATGATACCATCCTATTCTTATTAATAATCTTTAAACTGAATTGTATTTGTTCAAATGAATGAAGAAATGAGGTGTACTAATATATCCATGATTAAGATAAAATGGAATTTAAATTAAGAATTAAATGGTTTAAAGATATAAGTTGATTTGATTTAAAGGATTAAATCAAAATTTAAAAATTTAACTCAAATTTATATAATTCGAGATCGTTTAAATTTGAAATTTGAATTGAATTAGTTCAAATTAAATTTGATTTGAATTAATTGGAATTGTGATTGAAGATGGATAAGTTTAAAAATTCAAATAGAAAATTTGAATTGGATTGATTAGAAGCAAAATTGAAATTGAATAAGTTCAAATTCAAGTGGGAATTGTGATGAATTCAAACATGAATTGAGATGATTTGAAATTGAAGTGGGTACAATTTGAAATTAGTCCAAATTGATTTGAATAATTTAGAATTTTAATTAAACTTGAACTGGTTTAAAATCAAATGGAATTTGATTTGAATTTGGAAAGAAATTGAGGTTAATTCAACTTGAATTGGGGTTAAATCAATTTCAATGGAAATTGAGGTTATATAAATTGGAATTGAGTCAATTTAAATAGAAGTGGAAATTTAGATTGAATTGATTGGAAATTGAGGTTGGTAATTGAACAATTTAACTCTGAACTATTTTCAAAATAAGTTGTTTTAATATAAATCTATTTTTCCAAACTATTTATTATACAACTTTTCTTTTTAAACGTAAAACTATCTTATACTTGTTTTATAATTATTTTTGGAACTATTTAACAATTTTTCAACTGTCTCATAAACAAGTTACTATTTTTCAGCTATTTTACAAATTAAATTACTATTTTAAAACTATTTTGTAATTATTTAAAATTTCTATAATTATTTGACTATTTTCCAACTATTTTACAATTTCTTAACAACTTTACAGCTATTTTACAAACTAATAAATACTTTTCTACTACTTATCTATTTTTAAATTTTTTAACCTATTTTCTAAACTCAAGATAGTCAGAGTACAAACTGTTTATAATTTGAATAATAATCCATTTGGGATTGAAGAAATTATGGATAAGTGAATAGATTTAAAGGAAATGTGAATAGAAAAGGAGAAACTGATTTAGCTAATAATCAATGAAGATAAATACGTAGGATGAACGTATATTATTCTATTCGCATAGTAATTTGATCCAGATTCGAGCACAGAATTTCGAGATAGATATATCGATCCAAATTGGGATTTTTCACTCGATTTTTGACGGCGAACCTGGATATGGATTTTTGATTGGTTCTGAATATTCTCTATCATAGTCATGGCTATGCAAGGAGAATGACAGTTTCAGATCAAGAAACCAGATCTAAGTCCACACTAGGAAGTCGGGTGGATGATAATAGTTCGGAAGTGAAATTGTGTGATCGAGCGAGCGATCAGATTGATATAGCGTACAGATGATATGTGTACATCGTACGGGTTTGAATGAAATTGATATTTAAAATTTATGGATAAGAACTGTAAAATGATCTTCGAAATGAAAAGTATGTTTTGTGAAATATATGATGAGGTAAAATGGAAAATGGAAATATCTATGATTAAAGATTCACTTTATGAAGAAATGGAATTTGGAAATTTCTATGATTAAAGATTCACTTTATGAAGAAAAGTAACGTGGTTAATAACTTTATAAAAGAGTAATCAAATTTGAATATTTGATTTGGAATAAACAAAGTTATATCTCATTGTTATATAAGATAAATCTCCCCTTATTGAATCTATTTCCGGAAGAAAAGGATTTTGAAAATGTTTGAAGTATAAAAGGAGTTTATACAAGTTTGAAATGATCCAAAGTTTTTAAAAATTATATATATATATATATATATATATATATATATAAAGGATTATATGTTAACGCTAAAATTTAAACGCTAACACCCCGGCATATGAAGTGAGATCGTGAAAGCACCACCCGATAGCTCGGGAACAGATTATAAGCAGATAGTAGTGAAAAAACAGTAAACAGCAGCAATTTTATAGTGGTTTGGCTTAAGAGATAGCCTACGTCCACTTTGAATATCTTTATTGACGATTTGATTACAAGTCAATGCAGTTACACTTTGATTACAACACACTCTGAGTTTCAAGTAACTTAGAACAAGTAGCCAAAACTTCAATGTCGATCCAAATCTTTGAACACATGTTTGAAATGTTTGATTTCTTCGTGAAGTTCCTTGAAGATGTTGAAGTAGTTCAGAATGCAGCAGAGTAACGGCGCTTGAAAATGAATGAGCCAAAAGTCCCCTTCTAGTTGGAACTACGGTCGTATTTATAGGCATTTTTCGGAGTTAGGTCGTAGGTCGTGACCGACCTAAGTTAGGTCGTAGGTCGTGACTGACCTAAGATGCACTGGCTTCTCTTTCACAAGAACACGCATGCTGGTTTGCACAAGTCCTAGGTCGTGAGCGACCTATCATAGGTCGTAGGTCGCAAGCTTTTTCCTGAAGATGGTTGAATAGCATTGCACTTAACTCTGGAACGAGCTAGTAAGCAGTAGGTCATGGTCGACTTAACAGATCAGGGTATAAGTGAAGCGGCATAGGGATTTTATTTCATCTACTTAGGTCGCAAGCGACCTACTATAGGTCGTTAAGTCGTTATCCTTTTTAAGTCGCTCCATACTTTAGATTGGTACATATCTTTAGGTCGTGTTGAACATTAGGTCGTTCCACCTTTAGGTCGTAAGGTCGCTAAGACAATTATGTTATTAGGTCGTTGAGGCTATTAGGTCGTCGAGTCCTCTTAGGTCGTAACTTTCTGTTAGGTCGCGGAGCTTCTTAGGTCGCGGCCTCCTTTAGGTTGCGAAACATATTTAGGTCGTTCTACTTTTTAGGTCGAGCCATTTTTAGGTCATGGAGTCTTCTTAGGTCGTTATAACCTTTAGGTCGCCGCTATTTTTTAGGTTGCTTCATTAGTTAGGTCGCTAGCAGTGGGGAGTTAACATTTTCCCCTCGAAGTATGTGACCAAGTTATAGGTCGCGTGCTTCGATCTCATTAACTCGTGCTCTGGAGGGCCGTTAGGTCGTAGACGACTTAGAGAAAGGATTAGGTCGCATGCTGTCGATTCGTGTTCCACTGTCCCTGAATATAAATACCATAGGTCGCTCCTTCCCTTCTTCATTTGCTTCAGCATCTATTCTACCATTAACAAGCTTTTGAACTTCTCGAGGGCGATTCCGATCAGCTCAATCTTCATTCTTTTCCATCATCAGATTGCGTAAGTGAATTCTATCAACATTCGACCACATCTATCATCAAACCGCGGATATTCCACTTGTCGTTCTTAATACATGTCTGTATGCTACGTTTTCCCATAAGTCACGAGTCGATTAACCTTTTGATTGAGTTACCGTGGTGATTCTTGTGAATATGGCAATACATCAGGTGTACGGTGGATTTGAGACGATGTAGGAGGAAGATGGCGAATCATGGTGTTTCGAACTAGTTGGCTTGCAAATTTGGAAGAGACGAGGAGGGTTCTGATGGGTTAACGGGTTAATGGATTCTCAGCTACACGGGTAATGGAGGAGATGATGTGCCAGCGTGTGAGTGGAGGATCGACCTTAGGGCTGTCTGCTTGAACACTAACCATGCGACCTAACTTCTTAGGATCTAACTTTGTAATAACCTAAGTTCTTGCGGCATTGCTTTTAGGTCGCAGCCGACCTTAGACTTGAATTCTTGTGGCACAGAAGTTAGGTCGCTGCCGACCTAGTACTTGGATGGTTTGCACATGAACTTTGAACCGAACGACCTAACAGCTTAGCAACTTATCACCTTTGAATGACTGCATAATGACTTAACACATCAACGACCTATCTTTTGCGACATAAGCTTTAGGTCGCGGCCGAGTTATGACGTGAACAGATTTGCATTGAGCGACTTAAGTTAACCCCGACCTAGGTTAGGTCACCAGACGACCTAGGACTTGACAAATTTGCACATGAATTCCAGGCAGCACGACTTAACAAATTAACGACCTAACTCCTTTGCGGCATAGGCTTTAGGTCGTGGCCGAGCTAGGACTTGAACAAATCTGCATTGCTTTGAACTCCTTTAACTTGCACGGTGCGACCTAATATAGCCTTGACCTATGCTAAGTTGCAGGGGACAGTCTGGACGACCTATGACTTGTAAAATTTTGAGAGAATTTGATTGAACTGCTTGGACTTGAATCATTTGAAATTCATTGCATTTCTTTGCAGATTGCTCTAACTTTTAATTTAACAACCTGTTTAAACATAACATTTGCAGAAAAGTGGGACGAATATACTGTCACTGACCGCCCACATCGAATGACAGATTAGTCGATAAAGAATAATCAACTTGAATAAATCGTGTGAGTGAAGTGCTGTGAATCAACCGACTCAAATGAAGTGTTAAAGCAAAGCTAAAATTTTGTTTGAATTAACACTGCACTCGAGTTTTAAATTAACAAATCCTGAAATCTCATAATCAAACAGTTGTCAATTAGCTTAATTTCAGTTATTTTGCTTGTTATTTTTATTAGTTTTGCACAACACTTTACACTTTTAGGTAACGTGCACCTTCACATCTGAACATCCAGTTGCTTGTATAGAATGATGTCTCAACAAGAAGAGATGATAGAACACGTCGAAGGGGCTCCTCCGATTGCTATTCCACTAGAGAACCCTCCGGAAAGAACTCCTACCCTTCTGAAACAGCGGGTGCTTAATCAATTATGCGTTCAATTTGGCATTGCCGAGGCAGAAGTTTTACTCCCTGGACCAAATGATTTTGCTGATAGACCGCCTTCCGGTTTTGTTGCCATTAATCGTCAAATGTGCTTGAGTGGAGTAATTCCTCCCTTTAATGAATTTCTTCAAAAAATCCTTCTTCGACTGACGATTTCTCCTTTCCAACTGCATCCCAATGGCTATGCCATTTTGATGGGATTGTGCGTTCTATTCAGGAGAACTCTTGACCGTCTTCCGAGTTTTGAGGAAATCTGTTACCTGTGCACTTTCGCGAAGAACAAGGACCACCCTTCGATTGTACTTGTAAGAGGTGCGAGGAACCGTAAACTAATTTTGGATTTGCCGGAGAGTGCACATGGTTTTTTGAATCAATTCTTCTATATTCGTTGCCCCGCAGGATTTTACGCAGACTGGAGAATAGGAAGTGAGATCTTTTTTTTCCCTTCTTTCTTCAATTCCATTCTAAGTTTTTCATGGTTCGTATTGCTAGATGCTGATTCCATTCCTTATTTTTACAGCACTTCCTCCTCCTTCTAGAGATTCCAGTCATAAACCAGTCTTTGAAAGGCTAAGCATTGTGGCTGCTGAAGAGTGGAGCGCAAAATTTCTATTGACAGATGAACTCCTTCATCGATTTGAGCTTTTACATTCTTCTCGTTCTACTCAACTTCATGAAGTTCCGACTGAAGTTCCCGATTCTCCGACGAAAATTCCTGATGCCCCGGTCCCTACTAAAGAGCACATGCAGGGAGGAACCTCTATAGAAACTTCACTAGTAAAGTGTTCAATTCCGAAGGATGTTGCGGGGCCGTCTGACAAGTCTATACTTGCCCCAGTTATCGAAGAGGAAGAACCTCCACGATCTTCCGAAAAATCTACTAACGAAGGAGTCAAGAAAGCAAGTCCCAAAAAACATGATGGTGATGATGTTTTCGAGGGGTTGAGTGATTTAATTGTGACTTCTCAAGAACTTTTCAAAGATGATGTTTCCAAAACTATCTCTTCTGTAATCGAGGCGACATCTTCTCTACAACAAATGTCAACTCCTCCTACTCAAGTTATCACTACCTCTATTCCACAGAGTGGTTTGTAACTCGATGCGTGTAGTTTACACGTTACACGACACTTAGGATTTTTCATCACTTCTACGCACTTATCTTCTTGTACTTTAAAGATTTCTAAAGCTTATTATTTTTATTCCAGATTCTCCTATGGGGCGCAGCGGTTCGTACTATGATGATTTCCAGCGCTACGGGAGGCGTAGCCAGTATGATTATAGGCGTTACCTCCCTTCTTACAGAGAATCCGATGAAGAGAGGGCCATCAGGAAAGCAGACGAGAGACGAGCATATGAAGAACGTCACCGAAGAGAACAAGAAAGACATGACCCTCCCCACAGAGATGATGATACCTAAAAAAGAAAGACTCACGATGAGAGAGGTAAAGGACACATGGAAGATTCTTCTAGCAAGCGGGCTAAACTTACTGAAGAAACAATGCCGACAGTTTCTCAAAACGTTCCTGCTCAATCTCCTGCCCCCGTTCGTTCCGACATTCAAACAATCATCAACCGGCCCGCATACCAAGTTGGGCAAGGTCCTCCCACTCTTCAAAGTCGATTCCCTCAGTGGTGCCTGAGAGGGGTTCGATTTGATCTCGACTTGGTTCCTCTCGACAAATCGGCTATGCTGCGAAATCTTGATTCTGTCAGGACCGATATTGAAAGAATGTCGAACTGGAAAAAACTTGTCGACGAGCTTCAGAGGGTTAACCGAGCCAATCTCGAGGCCATGCTCACAATAGAGAACGATAAGGCTGAGTGGCAGAAGACTCTCGAACAGCATGACGCCGAAATGAGAAGTATTGCTTCCTATAATGAAAAGCTGGAAGCGGAAGTAGAAAAGCTTAAGGAAGAATTAGCTACTTCATCTACTTTCCATTCTCAAAAGGAGAGCATGCTTCAGCAACAAGTACGAGATGCGCATGCCAGTCAAAGGGCGGTCGAAGATAAGCTTACACACCAGGAGAAGGTCATAGAAGAATATCGCGCTGAAACTTTACAGCTGCGAGAATAGGCCGGCTCTCAAAGCTTGGAGATAGAGATGCTAAAAGCTCGACTTGCTATGGCCGAAAAGGAGCGTGACGAGGCTGTTGCTGGTAAACTCGCGGCCGAAGAGGCCCATCAAGCAACCAAAGCTGACATTAGCTCCACATTATTTGATTTCTATCTGCATAGCATTTTGGGGCGTGGCAGCCTTGCCTTTCTAGGCCCTAAATATGAAATTACATTAGCTGAAGTCTGGGAGGCAGCACTCGATATGCTAGGTGGTAAAGGTGCTGGCTACGTTGAGACAGCTCTTGAAGAGCATTATTTCGATGATGATGCCCGCGCCGCTCTTGCCAAGGGAAAAGAGCAACTCACCAAGGTACGGGCCGGAATGGCGGAAGGGGAACGTTCTGAGAAAGAAATACCACCTACCACTTCTGAACGTCCTTTAGTTTCTTCCGAAGTGGACATTACAGGTTCCAGTGCTCATTCGCTGCCTCCTACAAGAACCGGGGTAATCACCCCTACTGATGATGAGGCTTTGGAGGATATCGGGGCTCAGAATTATGAGATTGAACTAACGAAGCAAACATCTTCAGGTAATTTTGATATTGGTCCGATTCAGGTGGATCGCTTGCTTACTCCTCAAAAATTTGATGAGCTTCTCGATTACTTCTTGAATCTCGACGAACCCATATCTCCCTTCTCTCGAGGAGATACTAATATTTTTAATTTCTCTTCTTCTGCAGTTGAAACACCAAGTGCTGTGCAGACTTCACTTCCTCCGGTTATCCCTCCTCCGTCTCTTCAGGTGACTCCTCCTTCTGCTTCACAACCCGGGTCACAAGAGGAACAGATTGAGGCTCTTCATGGCTTGGATGACCCTATCGCTTCGCAAGAGCAGAAGGACGAGGGACTTGAAGGAGGCGAGATCTCTCCGGAGCGGACTCCCTCTGATGACGTAGTTTTGTCCGCTCTTGTTAATCCAGGGAGTGAGTCTTCTTCGAAGAGAAGAAAGAAGCACGGAACATCGAAGAGGAGGGGGAAGAAAATCATCACTACTGAAGAGGAACCGGAAGTTGCACCGGTTGCACCTCCCTCTCCTTCTTCCCTTATGCCTATAGATAGACCTGAAAAACTAATCATTCGGCCAGGCAAAGGGTCCAAAGGTGGCAAGAAGAAGTGAAGAGTCGGACATCGGGCTTTTTGACTCCTTTTTTGTGTAATGGTCGGATGTTGTGCAGGCACCGGCCCCTGCTTTTTTTATTTTGAAACCTGTATTTGCAATTGAATAAAATGATCCTTTATTTGTACAGACTCTTGTTTGAATTTGAGAATGCATTTATTATTCATTTTTGCACAAGTTTATTTGTATGATATTGCGGTGAGCTTGTGGTATGTTGTTTGAGCGTACTTTACCGATGTCGCTATACCATTTTGTATGTAACTATACCATGTTGCCCCCATACCATAAGTTTGCTGCAATATTTTATACTTTGAGGGGACTCGCACTCTTATTTTCTGAAGAATAATTACTTCATTCTTGAAGAAATTTTTCGTAGAGTACAACTTCCTTCATATAAGTTTTTACGCTTTGTCCTTCGAAGAAATCACTTTTTTCTTTTGCTTAAGTACGCATTTTGCCAAGTGAATTCTTCTATGTGGTAAAGCAGGCCTCTGAAGAGTACTTTAACTTTCTTCCTCTTTTTTTTTTGAGGAAGGTTATTTTCTAGAATAGGTAAATCACTCTTCCTTTGAAAGTTAAAGTATACCCTTGATGAGGATATATATATATATATATTTTTTTTTATTGAGGTAGAAATTTGTACTTCTGAGGAGGGATTTTTCACGTTTCAACACTTGGAAGTTTTATTTCAATCTTGGTGAAACGTGTACCTCCAAAGAATTGCGCCTTCGAAGAAAGCCTTTTCACGTTTCAACACTTGGAAGTTTTATTTCAATCTTGGTGAAACGTGTACCTCCAAAGAATTGCGCCTTCGAAGAAAGCCTTTTCACGTTTCAACACTTGGAAGTTTTATTTCAATCTCGGTGAAACGTGGGCTTCCGAAGAAGTCTTTCTTTTTGATTGTGTCCCCGGGAGGGGGTTGTACCTCTGAGGAGGGATTTTTCACGTTTCAACACTTGGAAGTTTTATTTCAATCTTGGCGAGACGTGTACCTCCAAAGAGTTGTGCCTTTGAAGAAAGCCTTTTCACGTTTCAACACTTGGAAGTTTTATTTCAATCTCGGTGAAACGTGGGCTTCCAGAAAGGTCTTTATTTTGTTTTGCATTTCAACTTTGGTGAAGTGAAATTTCGAAGAGCGGCTGTTACACTTCAACTCCTGGTGAAATGTGCCTCCGAAGAGGTCTTTATTTTGTTTGCATTTCAACTCTGGTGAAGTGAAATTCCGAAGAGCGGTTGTTACACTTCAACTCATGGTGAAATGTGCCTCCGAAGAGGTCTTTATTTTGTTTGCATTTCAACTCTGGTGAAGTGAAATTCCGAAGAGCGGCTGTTACACTTCAACTCCTGGTGAAATGTGCCTCCGAAGAGGTCTTTATTTTGTTTGCATTTCAACTCTGGTGAAGTGAAATTCCGAAGAGCGGCTGTTACACTTCAACTCCTGGTGAAATGTGCCTCAAAGAGGGTTTTCATCGCCTGGAAGTTACTCTCTCATGGTTGGAGGGTCATGACTCCTCCAATCTTTTTTGTTGAGTAGAGAACTTTCTTTTTTGTGGCGTATGACCCATTAGAGGTCTTTATCCTCCGAAGAGTTGTGCCTCCGAAGAGGATTTGTGCTGCCGATGATGGCTTTGGTTGTTCCCTTGTCCACTTGCTTATGCTTTTTCAGTGATCCTCTTTTTTTTTTTTTTTTTTTTTTTTTTTTTTTTTTAACAAGTGACTTGTTTAATCCAAGGAAATGTACTTCATTGCCAGGCAAGTTTGTGAGAATGAGCATCAGCTTCTTAATTGGATGTTTGTTTGTTCAAACGATCTCAATTTATTAGCAAAGGCCCGTTTCTGTCGAAATCATAGGCTGTTCAATTGAAGTACTTTCTATCTAGGATTTGAATTTGGAGCTTTTGTGACTTGAAATTTGGCGAGAATCACTGGGTCTTATTATGTGCAAGTTTCGCTTCCATTGTCTGCAAGAATTTAAATCGACATTTCAGCAATACATTCTATGTACTTTTTATATCGAAAATAAAGCAAACATGTAATAATAATAAGGAACACAAGATTTATAGTGGTTCGGCCAGGAAATTGGGCCTACATCCACTTTATATATTTTCATTATTTACTTGCATCAGTTTTACAATTGCCTTCAATTACAAGAATCATACATTCATAATTCTTTTTACAATATTTCAACAAAATTTTCAAGTAAAATATGGACGCAAATGGTTGCTGTTCCATGCCCTTGGAATTTGATCTCCTTCAACAGTGGTGAGTTTGAATGTGCCGTCAAGAAGCTTCTGACCTATGACATATGGTCCTTCCCAATTTGGCCCAAACACACCTGTCGTTGTCATAATTCTCTTCAGGACTAGGTCTCCAATCTCAAAGCTGCGTTGGCGAACTTTGGAATTGAAATGTCTGGCTATTCTTTGTTGATGAGCTGCAATTCTGAGATTAGCCTCATCTCTTTTTTCATCAAGGAGATCTAGCGCTTCAAGCTGTAGCTTTTCGTTTTCTGCTTGATTGAAATGGATTCTTCTGTGTGAAGGAACCTCTATTTCTGCCGGAATCATTGCCTCTGACCCGTATGCCAATGAAAACGGGGTGTGCCCAGTCGTAGTTTTGTGAGTGGTTCTGTATGCCCATAGTGTCAGTGGTAGCTTATCAACCCAACCACCTTTTGCTCTTTCAAGTTGCTTCTTGATGGTTGACTTAATAATTTTGTTCACGGCTTCCACTTGCCCGTTTGCCTACGGATGAGCCACTGCTGAAAAGCTTTTCCGGATTTTGAATTGCTTGCAAAAATCTTGGAATTCTTCACTTTCAAACTGAGTACCATTGTCTGTAATTATTTTTTGAGGCACACTGTATCTGCAAATGATGTTTTTAGTCACAAAACTTATCATCTTCTTTGAGGTGATAGTAGCCAGTGGTTCAGCTTCTGCCCACTTAGTAAAATAATCTACAGCAACAATGGCATATTTAATTCCAGATTTGGCAGTTGGTAACGGTCCTACAAGGTCTATTCCCCATATTGCAAACGGCCATGGACTGACCATCTGTGTGAGTTCAGTGGAAGGAGCTCTAGGAATTTTGGCGAATCTTTGACATCTGTCACATTTTCGAGAATACTCTGCTGCATCTCGATTAATTTCTGGCCAAAAATATCCGTATCGGAGAATTTTCTTTGCTAATGTTTGGCCACCTGAATGATCACCACATTCTCCTCCGTGTACCTCCGCTAGGATTGCTTTGGACTCTTCCCTGGATACACATCGAAGTAATGGCATTGAGAATCCCCGTCCGTACAATCGGCCATCCTGGATTATATATCGAGAGGCTTTTCTCAGTAGCTTTTGTCGTTCTTTTGAGTTCCTGGTAAAGATCCATTGAGCAGATATTCTGTTATCGGAGTCATCCATGATTCTTGCTCTTGAGACATGCTCATGTTCCAATCAATATCCATCTTATCAATGCTAGGAGTCGACAGGACCTCCACTGGAGTTAATCCCAGAAATTGGGATTCGCCTGTGCTAGAATACTTTGCGAGAGAATCTGCTTTCATGTTTTCTTCTCGAGGAATGTGACTTATCATGTAATGATCGAAATCACCCAGGAGCTCCCAAGCCTTTGTCAAGTAGGCGGGCAGATTCCCCCCTTTTGCTTGGAATTCCTTTTTGACTTGGCATACAATAAGCTGAGAATCGCTGAATATCTGTAACGCTCGGATGTTTAATTCTTTAGCAATCCTTAAGCCAACGATAAGGGCTTCGTATTCTGCTTCATTGTTTGTTGAAGGAAATTCCAATCTTAGTGCATAGCATAATGATCGGCCTTCAGGGGTCTCAAGTACAACTCCGGCTCCAGAACAGTAGTCGTTTCTCGCACCATCGACATATAACTTCCATTGGATTGGGGAATCGTCGACTGTTTCCTCCTCACTGTTACCCTTATCTGTGAATTCTGCAATGAAATCTGCTAAAGCTTGTCCATTGATTGCTTTTCGGGGATGATAAGTGATGTCATACTGACTGAGTTTAATATTCCACTTTAGAAGACGACCCGAAGTCTCAGGACGAAACAGGACTTGCTTCAAAGGTTGATCAGTGAGGACTCTGATAGGATGAGCTTGAAAATATTGCCTCAACTTCCTAGATGCAATTAGTAGGCAATAGGCGAGTTTTTCCAACTTAGAGTAATTCATCTCTGCCCCAGTGAGTCTTTTGCTAATATAGTAAACTGGATGTTGAATCCTTTTGTCTTCTCGTATCAGCGCTGCACTTAAAGCATGAGATGATACTGCCAAGTATATAAGAAGATCCTCGCCATCGCCAGGCCTAGAAAGTATTGGAGGCGTTTCCATATGGCGAATCAATTCATCAAAGGCTTTTTGGCATTCGGGAGTCCAATCGAAGTTTTTCTTTCCTTTCTTTAGGGCGTCAAAGAATGGGATGCATTTATCTGTAGCTTTGGAAATGAACCGACTCAAGGCGGCGACTTTTCCATTGAGACTTTGCAATTCCTTCTTTGTTCTAGGAGCTTTGACTTCTTTCAATGCAGTAATTTGAGCTGGACTGGCCTCAATGCCCCTAGCGCTCACGATGAAGCCTAAAAACTTGCCAGATTCCACTCCAAATGAACATTTTAAAGGATTGAGCTTCATTCTTTATTTCCGGAGGACTGCGAACATGTCTGCTAAGTGTTCTATGTGATCCACTGCTTTCTTAGACTTTACTAACATGTCATCGACGTAGACTTCCATAGTCTTGCCCAGTTGCGGTTTGAACATAGCATTAACGAGTCTTTGGTATGTTGCCCCTGCATTCTTCAACCCGAAGGGCATAACTCTGTAGCAGTAAAGACCAGTGTCGGTGATAAAGCTCGTATCCTCCTGATCCGGCTCATGCATCATGATGTGGTTATATCCGGAGTAAGCATCCATAAAAGATAACAATTCGTGTCCCGCTGTTCCGTCTACCAATTGGTCGATTCTGGGTAATGGGAAGCAGTCTTTGGGGCAGGCCTTGTTTAGATCAGAAAAATCGATGCATACTCTCCATTTTCCGTTGGCTTTCTTAACCAGCACTGGATTTGAAACCCAATTCGGATAGGTAGATTCCTTGATAAAATTATTCTCCATTAGTCGATCAACTTCTTCTTTTAATGCTGCCGACCTTTCTGGACCTTGAGTTCTCCTCTTTTGTTTCACATGTGTAAATTTTGGATCAATTTTTAGAGCATGCACTGCAACTTCTGGGGATATTCCGCACATATCGGCATGAGTCCAAGCAAAAACATCCAGATTTGCCTTTAAAAAAGATATTAAGATATTCTGAATTGACACATTAAGTTGTGAACCCACATTCAACACCTTGTTTGGGTCCTTTTGGTCAACAGGTATTGGTATTGTCGTTTCCACTGGTACCACTCTATTTTTCCCTGCACTGACTTTTCTAGGGTCCATCTCTTTTCTTGCTCCGCTGTGCTCTCCAGTGCAGGGTCCGCCCTGTAATTGCTACAAGGCTGGTTCTTTGATGCGGACTGGGGCTGCCGCATTCTTTCCCATTTCTCTTTTTCTGGTTTCTCGTAGCTCTGTCAGATAACACTCTCGCCCAGCATTTTGATCCCCTTTTATAACTCCTACTCCATTGTCTGTAGGGAATTTAATGGTGAGGCACCACGGGGCAAGAACAGCTTTGAACGCTGCCAGAGTTGGACGACCAAGGAAAGCATTGTAAGCAGAAAATTCGTCGACAATCACAAAAGTTTGCTTGCGGACCATTTTTCTCTCTCCTTCTCCAAGTTCCACAAACAAATCAATGGTTCCTACCGGCTGTTTTGGCTCCCCAGTGAAGCCAGCGATTTTATGCGATGAAGCTTGCACATCAGCCATAGGGATCTTCATTTGGTCGAATGTTTTCTTGAAGAGGATATTGCAGGATGCGCCACAATCGATGAGAACTCTTCTGACAATAGCTGGCCCGATACCAGCCGAGATGACTAAGGGATCCAAGGTAGGAGCTTCAATACCTGCGGAATCCCTAGCTTTGAATACAATATCATCATCAAGAGTTCTTTGTTGCTTCAAGGGCGTAGCACCTTCCAAAACGAATACATCTTCCTCGGTCGGTACATACTTTAAAGCTCGGGTATACCTTTCCATCTCACCCCAGCTTCTGCCCGCTGGGTGAGGTCCTCCTGTAATGACATTGATAATGGGCCTTCCAGATTCATGCCCTGAAGCATTCTCAATCGTCCTAGGCTGATGAGTAGGAGCCTGTTGCCCCTGACTAGATGAAGCAGGATTGTTGCTATTCTTTTTCACAAATTGCTGCAGTTTGTTTTCCCTTAGCAACTCTTCAATCAGATTTTTCAACTGTCGGCATTCGTCGGTTTCGTGACCGGGTTGATTATGGAAGCGGTAGAACTTCCCACTCTGTATAGCCTTTTTCCCGGTCCTTAGAGGAGGAGGTTTAGGAAAGTCAATAGAATCTTTAGTGGCAAGGTAGATACGCTCCGGCGTATCTGATAAAGGAGTATATTCTGATGGCTTGAAGGATCGGGGCTTCTTCAGATTACACTGCTTCTTCCCATTGTTATTTTCCCTTTTTTGCCCTACAGATGCATTCTTGTGTGGAACAACAGTGTTATCTTCGGCCTTTTCCAACACTGCCTTTACCGGTACGGGACGGCTTTCTAAGCGTATGAATTCA
Source organism: Allium cepa (assembly GCA_030765085.1). NCBI lineage: Eukaryota > Viridiplantae > Streptophyta > Magnoliopsida > Asparagales > Amaryllidaceae > Allium > Allium cepa. Next base: position 10,239,207 of record CM060929.1, read on the forward strand.
TCTGCTTTTTTTATAGAACTTTTCAAGGAAATTTGGTTCCTTCATGTTTAGCCATTTCCCAAACTCGCTCGACTTGTCAATACCCTTCATCAGATATGTCAATATCATTCGCGGTTTTGCATTGTCCACCTCAGCTAGCGCTATATTAAAGCGGTTTAAGAAAGATCTGATAGTCTCCCCTGGATTCTGCTCCAAACTTGACAGTGACATGATATCCTTGGCTTTTGAGGCGTATAGTCTGAACTGCTCCTTGAACTTCCGGGTTAAGTCAGAAAACTGATCGATAGATCGGACTGGAAGTTTGGTGAAACAAAGCAGAGCTACACCTTCGAGATACACAGGAAAATATCGGCACTTTATTTCATCAGAGGCTCTGGCACCTGTCATATGCCAATTATACTTGTATAAGAATTCGTTCGGATCACTCGTCCCCCTGTAAGCTGGAATGGTTGGTGGGACAAACTTCCTTGGGAATTCAGCCTTTAAGATTTTCTCAGTAAAAGGAGTTTTACTTGGGACGAAACCCCATTCTTTCTCGTCTTCAACCCTCTGCATACTCTCTTTCATAATTTGTCGGACCATTCCAGAAAGATACTCCTTATCATGTCGAGTTCTAGATCCACCTACCTCTGGAAGTGTTTGTTCAAAGGGGCTAGCAGCCCTTTCAGGAGCATTTCTTTCTTCAGCATCACGAATATTGCCAGCAAAATTCCTTTCATTATCTGCCGGTTGACGGTTTGCCCCAAGCAAATCGTTCAACCTATTCAGAATTAGGGCATTCTGGGCATTCTGAGCCTCGAATTGTGCATTTTGGGCATTTATCTGTTGGTTCAGCCCTAAGATTGCAGCATCCAGCTCTGCCTTTGTAACTCCGACAGCTGGAGTGGCTTGATTCGATATAGGGGAAGCGGAGGTTCCCTCTTGAATATTCCCAGATCTGACAGATCTACTTTTCCTTCCAGGAGCCATAATCTCGGATAGACTTCTGGTTTTCAAGGAAATTCTCTCTACAAACCTTCGTGAAGCAATGATGATAACTCTCCTGAATTCAATTCTCAGTGAAAGCACCAAAAATGTTAACGCTAAAATTTAAACGCTAACACCCCGGCATATGAAGTGAGATCGTGAAAGCACCACCCGATAGCTCGGGAACAGATTATAAGCAGATAGTAGTGAAAAAACAGTAAACAGCAGCAATTTTATAGTGGTTCGGCTTAAGAGATAGCCTACGTCCACTTTGAATATCTTTATTGACGATTTGATTACAAGTCAATGCAGTTACACTTTGACTACAACACACTTTGAGTTTCAAGTAACTTAGAACAAGTAGCCAAAACTTCAATGTCGATCCAAATCTTTGAACACATGTTTGAAATGTTTGATTTCTTCGTGAAGTTCCTTGAAGATGTTGAAGTAGTTCAGAATGCAGCAGAGTAACGGCGCTTGAAAATGAATGAGCCAAAAGTCCCCTTCTAGTTGGAACTAGGGTCGTATTTATAGGCATTTTTCGGAGTTAGGTCATAGGTCGTGACCGACCTAAGTTAAGTCGTGGGTCGTGACTGACCTAAGATGCACTGGCTTCTCTTTCACAAGAACACGCATGCTGGTTTGCACAAGTCCTAGGTCGTGAGCGACCTATCATAGGTCGTAGGTCGCAAGCTTTTTCCTGAAGATGGTTGAATAGCATTGCACTTAAATCTGGAACGAGCTAGTAAGCAGTAGGTCATGGTCGACTTAACAGATCAAGGTATAAGTGAAGCGGCATAGGGATTTTATTTCATCTGATTAGGTCGCAAGCGACCTACTATAGGTCGTTAAGTCGTTATCCTTTTTAAGTCGCTCCATACTTTAGATTGGTACATATCTTTAGGTCGTGTTGAACATTAGGTCGTTCCACCTTTAGGTCGTAAGGTCGCTAAGACAATTATGTTATTAGGTCGTTGAGGCTATTAGGTCGTCGAGTCCTCTTAGGTCGTAACTTTCTGTTAGGTCGCGGAGCTTCTTAGGTCGCGGCCTCCTTTAGGTCGCGAAACATATTTAGGTCGTTCTCCTTTTTAGGTCGAGCCATTTTTAGGTCGTGGAGTCTTCTTAGGTCGTTATAACCTTTAGGTCGCCGCTATTTTTTAGGTTGCTTCATTAGTTAGGTCGCTAGCAGTGGGGAGTTAACATCATATGAGAATTTTGGAAAAAGGTTTTGGGAACCTTTGGATTTGGAAAGGCTTTTGATTTTTGGATAAAATCAATATTGGAATTTGGATAGCGTAGTTTGAGAATTATCGATTTCGAGATAATCAATTTTGTGTAAAAGAGCTTTGTATGTGATAATACTAGGTGTATGATTTGGAAGATACTATATGTGTATAATATAAAGTGTTTTGAAAATGGCTCTGGAGAAAAAGGCACGCCTTTGAAAATGAACTTCTCAGGAGTACCATACGTTGGTACTACCTAGAACCCTAGGGGGGTTCTAAAGTTAATCCTATGAAGAGTCCGGACAAAACTAGTTCCTGAGGGTTATGTGTAGAGTGTAGCGAAAGTCGAGAGCGCTGAGGCCCACAGAGGCATTTGGGTATGCTGTGACGACAGTGTAACTCGATGTCACTGTGATCTACTGCAGACCATAGTGAAAGTCGTGTGTGTCGCTGAGAGCCAACAGTCTAAGTTTGATTTTATATCGGTAGACTATGACCTATGGTAACATAGCGAAAGTCGTGTGTGACGTTGAGACCCAACAGTCTACGTTTGATTTTACATCGGTAGACTGTGACCTATGTGGGAGTGGAGAAGTTTCATTTTGGCAACGAAAATCGAGGGCGCTGATGCCTACAGTTACATGGACTTTTGTTGTGATGGCAACGTAACCCTGGAATGTAACTGCGATCTACCATGGGTTCCATGGCGTAATCGAGGGGCACAAAGGACCTACTGTTACATGGACTTTTGCTGCGATGGCAACGTAACCCAGAATGTAACTACGACCATGGATAAGGGTGATGATTTCCAAAGCATTCTCCTCAAAGATATTTCTGATATTTTCAAAAATGTTTTCTATATTTTCAGCAAAATATTTTCCAAGTATTTTCACTGGATGTTGAAAATGGGTTTACCGAGTACTTATAGGTTTTCAGTCTTATGCCTGATCAACTATGACCGAATTTCTATGAGAACAAGGATGGACTGATTGAGACATCGAGTTATGAAAAAAGTATTTTTATAAAACTATTTTGGTAATATATACATATAGATTTTTAAAAAGTGTTTTAAATTTTCTCAATAAAAAGTGTTTATAGTAAAATTTATTAAAGAGTAATTTTTTCTGATAACAATCATTTTAATAAATTCTGGCTTCGTTCCTTTTCGAGGACGAAAAGATTCAAAGGGGGAAGAAATGTAGTAACCCTGATTTTAGAATAGCTGTAATTGATAAATTAACTGAATTTAATTAGTAGAAATACTGATTTATAAGTTAAGTAAACAATTCTAGTAATAAAAAATATACATACCCGAATAAGTATTGGTTTGATAATCCTCTTAGTATATTTATTTAAATTGGAAAAATAGATATTTTCAAACAATAATAATAATGTGTTGTTTATATACATAGATATAAATAGATTTTAAGTTAAATAATTATTTATAGATTTAATTTGTTTTTGTTTAAATATATATATATTTGAGTTAATTTTAAATTGGGTTTTAAATTAAGTTTGAATTTGAATATGGATTTGTATTTGAAATTTCAAAAGAAGATATATATCTTAGATATATATATATATATATATATATATATATATATATATTGGATTTAAGATACATCATATATGATTTTATTTATTTATGAATATAATTTATTTTATATTATTTCTTTAAAGGATTTTATTTATAAATTAAGATGGGTATTAATTAATTAGGAAATTTATTTTAAAAGTATTTTAAAACCATTTAAAAATTAATATATTCATGCATTATTACAAGTGTTAGGTTATGATTTTCTTAATAACAAGTGTAAATGAATTATGAATTGTAAAAGAGAAGTGTTAGTAAGTTAAAAACAAGTGTCAATTCTTTCTTTTTATTTTTCTTTTATTTTAAAAATCATAAAAATAAGCTATAAATATATCTCTCCTATCCTCTATTTCATTTTTTTTTCCTCAATTCCCTTCTTCCTTTCATTCTAACAAAACCAAAATCAAAGAAAAGTTTAACAGTAAACAAATCTAAGAAGCAAACAATTATCATTTTCCTCTAGTTTTCAAATCCGAAGCCATAAGCCATTTTAATATTAAAGTAAAATCAAACAAATAAATCTGAGCATCTCTTCCAGAGCAAAGACCAACTCTGTATAAGCTATTAAGCAATGATTCAAAAACTTCAGTCACGTGACAGAGCAAATAAACAAGATTTCATATCAAAGTGTTCCAATTCAAAAAACAAGTTCAGAAAAATAAAGCAAGTAGCTCTATCCTCTGTTATTTCAAAAAGAATAAAGCAGGTGATTGATCTGACCCAGCCTCTTCTTTTTTTTAATACCTGTGAGTAAGCAATTGTTTTACAAAGTTTAAATCTGGTATTGACTTTGATATGCATGATGAAGATTTGCAGTGATATTTTATAAATTGTTTGCATGAATGATGGTGTGATTTGCTATTAGTAAATAGAATATACCTGTGAATTTTGTTTTGAAATATGCATCTCCTTCGTTTAAAATAGGATCCTAATACATTTACAAATTCATATCTTCAAATAAAATGATTTCATTTTTAAATTCAAAGAACTGATTTCAAAATTTTCAAAGGACTGACCTCTATTATTCTATAGGAGAGTAAACTATAAGTGCAGAAATTATTTAAAGTTAAGAGTGATAAATTTGCATGATGATTTAAATTCGAATGCATGTATATTTGTAGGAGGACGATTGAATGCATATCTGTATAGATGTAGAACCCTCTGTTTTACACTTACAGGTTTAAATATAAATAAAAATTTCAAATCTACTCTTATAATATTTTTTAGGCTGTGTAGTTCAAATAAGATTTGTTTATTTTTACATAAACAAGGTTTTAAAAATATATTTAAGTATAATAACTTTGAAACTATTTGGAAGATAAGAAATACAATAAGAATTTCCAAATATATCAAATTTTTGACCTAAACAATTTATATTTCCAGGTTTATAATCAATTTTGTTACCGTAAAACATGAATTTTAAGAGTTAATTTAAGATTTTTAATGCTTGATTGAAAATGTAATTTAAGGATGATGGAAAAATGGATTATGAAGCTTTTCTGGTGTACTGCTCTATTTCGGGAGCTCGAGTTGTGTCAGAAGAAGGCTAGACAGATGGGAAGTACGACAAAAATGGTGGTTCAGATTCTCTGACGCTGTGGTGGCACGGCGAGACTAATCTAGGGTTTAAGCTGTGTTTGGGATGGGTGTGACGACCCAGAATTTTCAAGCAATTAAAATCAGAATATTTAATTAATTTTAAATAATAAATAGAGCAGTTCTAACTTGAATCAAGAATGTCACCATTTATTTGATAATTAAATTATTAAATTAAACAACGTTGAGTATAATAAAAGTGTTAAAATTGAATGTAACACTGAATTGTTCAGTTTTGAAAATTTTATCGTTTTAAATTGAATTTAAAAATAGCCTTCCGAGGCGCAGTCTCGAAATTCAACGAAACAAGTTCCATTGGGTCCGTAATATTGAATTATTATCGGATTTCAAATTTTGTATTGATCGGAGTTAGTGTGTGAGTGTTTGATATATAATCGCGTTAGAAATTTACATCGAAAAATTCTATTTAAACTCTATTTATATTCACATACTATCCCTATCAGCTGTCTTCTTTCAAATCCTTGTCTCCTCTCGTACGTGCCATCATCATCGTGTCTTCCTTTCCCTTATCGCGCAAGCTTCATCTCTCTTGAATAAATTCACCGAAGCCCCTTCATAATGGAATACTCAGAAAAAAAAAAACGAAAACATTAAATCAGTGACCGAAGAGAAATATAATACTGCTTCTCATTCGAACCCATCTCATTTTCTTCTTTCCAAATCAGTGAAGTCCACATTCGAAACCAATATATGTCGTCTCTCTCAAATCAATCGAATTCGATTCTTCGGGATGGGGGTTCGCGAATAGGCGAGACATGAGTAGGCCGGGGTGGTGCGACGTTTAGGAGTTAGGCTCGACTAGGGTTGCGAGCGGCAGATCTGGAATCTCGTGAGGTTTTGGTGGTGGCGTTGAAGGCCTAGGTGAAGGGGAAAGTCGTCGACCTTTGGAATCAGTAGTGGAGGGAGATTTGCGCTCGTCTGGGAAGCACGGAGTCGCGAGATGTTGAGATTGCCGAGGAGCTCGAGTGAGATTCTAAGGCTTCGGCGGTGGATTCTGTTCATGGCGAGTTCGTCAGGACGTGAAGGTGAGATTTTCGAACCACTTTCTCGTATTTGATTTTATAATATGTATAATTATTTGAAATTCTGCTGTGTAAAAGTTTAAGGCCTATTTATGCTAATGATTAGCTTACTGTTAATAAAATATATATATATATATATATATATATATAAGAATTTACTGATTTTTTATTATCTTAGTTTAAACAATTGATATTGAGACAGTACATCTTAATAGGAAATATGATTTTTATTTAAATAAATTAACAGTAAAATAAAGTTATATAAAAGTAGACTTTTGAAGTCTACAAAATTTATTTTTTCATAAAAATATACATATAGATATGTGGTTTCAAATTGGAAGAAAATAAAACAAATGTGCATCTTTTAAAGTTACTAGTTATATAAAACAAAAATAGGGTTATTGATTTAGTTAACAAGCTTATTTAGCTATTTAAATTGCTAAATATAATTTAGTAACAGGGAAAAATTAGTTTAAACCCAAATTACTAGTTAAATTAAATGAATGAATTGTAATAAATTGTTCTATCCATTCGAATATTAATGAACCATATAAATTATTTATTCAAGGTCAACATCAGGAAATCCAAGGCAACATTGAAGTGGATTGCGAATAATTGAAAAGGTGAGTTAATCTCACTCAGTTTAAAAATTTAAATGATTAAATTTAAATAAATTGTTTGGATGGTTGAAATTGATTGATGGATATGGTATGAAATATTCTGGAATCGATATGTTATTGTGCTAACATCTGTGGATGCAGGGAAAACAAGTTGGAGGGATCCAACTGGGTCCCTCATTATATATATATTGTTTATTTATTCTCTGTTATGCTTTGTGGATATTCTGTGATGAATTATATTGAAATAGTGAATGCTATAGATGCTTGGATATATTCTGGACTCTGAGTTATCAAATTATATAGCATTGGATTTTTGGAAAGAAATGATAAAAAGAGTAAATTTTTAAGAAAATAATTTATAAAGAATGTGAATAAACTAAAATGAATTGGAGAAGAATATTAGTATTTTCAAACGCTAATTGATAAATTATGCATGTGGAAAGAAATTTATGAATAAACACAAAGTTAAGAAAACTTAAACTTCAATGTTACTGTTTATAAGAATAAACAATTATTTTAAATTTAGGATTTAAATTATTTAAGAAGAATAAAGAAGAAATTGGGAATAACCTGAAATTTGTATATTTCAGCTAAAGAATTTAAAAATCAAACTGGAAATAATAATAAAGTCCATAATTAATTGAAATTTCGAAATGAACTGATAAGTAAAGAAATTTATTTCAAAGAAAATAAATTGGGAATCAATTTGGAAAATTGATTTAAGTGGTTGAAGTTGGAATTCTCCCTGGATAACTAAGTACATTTTCAAGTAAATTTTAAATACAAGTTAATAGTTTTTTTTTAAATTGTTTTAAAAGGTATGTTTTTGAAAATTTAGTATTTCTAATATTTAAATTTTAAAGCAAGTATTTTCTTAAATCTATTATAGTAGTAATTATAAAGTAAAAAAAAGTGACTTGGTATTTTGTTTCAAAAGTGGAAATCTAGTTTTATATTTTATTAAGTAACTTTATTTTCAAATATTCATATAAAATGTGTTTTAACAAATTATTAAAGTAGTTTTAATTTAAAAGTTTTAAAAGTATATATTTCAAAGTAAAGTGTTTTGAATTATTTTAAAAATCTAGTTTTGTGCTTGGTGATTTCAGAGGAGATAAAAAAAATATTTGGGAAGTTTATTCTAAAAAGAAAGGTGGTCTTGAAACCGTTTTCAAAGGATTGAAAATAGAAATATATCTTGTGAAGATATTTTGAAGTTAATAAATAATTTGGAAAATTATTTATTGTGTGATGGATGTTGTGAATATTAATTGATAGTTAAATAACCGACTATCAATATTGGACAATGCGTTAATCGTTTCGAAGAGACCGGGATCGAGATTTATTTCTCGAAAACCACTTCGATCCGGTTTGTACGTTTCGTGCGAAAACGTGTTTGGATTCGAAGATGGAGCAGTGAAGTGCAAGGGCTAGTCGCTACTAATCCCGAGGATATTTCCGAAATGGATGTAGTAGGAATAGTGCCTTCGGTTCCGTTCAAACCCGGGACGGACTTGTATGGATGAATGCTTGCGAAACATCGTCAGGTGGACGATGGGCATTCTAAGTGAAACGTTCTAAAGGTAACGTTTAGCCTCAAGCCTCATCAAATGGGAATGACTGAAAATCAGGGGATATGCAGCAAGGTTAGGTGGGTCATGCCCAAGCAGGACAAGATAATTCCCCTGTCTAGATGTCCCTTATATATTTCGGCTTAGTGGGTGGTTGGTCGCGCCAACCACGGGGTTTATCTTGTTCGGGACTGTTCAGTAAGGAATGGTTCCGGCCTTGTGTTGCAGGGGATGAAGGGAGTAGTCCTCGGTACGGTGATCTAGGCCCCGTACTGTGACAGGTGGTACCCCAGTGCCTAGTCATTGTTGGAAATCCATTTTCCCTACGCGCCCGTACAGTTTTGATTGTGCCCAACTATTGCTGAAACGTGAGATGCAAGCATTTCAGCTAGATTCTATTTACTTTCTATAGACACTATTATAATATCAGAGGATTTCTATAAAAATTGTTTTAGCTATCGTAAGGTAAAAACCCGACATGTTTATTTGTGGCGTGGTCTTACGAGATGCTTTTGTTTTCAGAGGATTTTTGAAACTTTAATAATCAATTGGGTGTGATTTTCTCACGCTGGTATTCCAGACTGACTCGGGTGTTATTTAACTGTGATGCTCGGGTCAGACCGAGTATTATAGGATACAGGATATGATGCTGTGGAGCTCAGGAGACGAGCAGGATGACGACACGTATTCTCGTACTTATTTATATATATATTCCGCTGTTTGAGTTGTTGTGTACTCATTGTATGTTATTGATGTGAGATGTGACTGATGTACTCTGATGATGTAATATATGTAAACAGAAATATTTGGTGTTGAGTAAAGTTTATATATTATCTATTATATTTTATTCCGCTGCGATGGTTAGATTCTGATGTTGATTTTTGTTTTCTCTTCTACTACCTCTTCTTCTTTAACCCAAATGGTTCGTATTTCTGTACAACTTGAGTTGATTTAAGTAGTGTTAACCCCACTGAAACTTAGGCCGACTCAACAGATAAGGCAGTCAGCGACTCATAAAGATCAGCAACTCACTGGATTCACGACTCATAAGGATCAGCGACTCAACTGATGAGCGACTCAGAGATTGCCGACTCAATGGGTCAACGACTCATTAATGGCAACGACTCAGCGAGTTAGCGCCTTAAAGGTGCAGTATGGATCAACGACTCAGCGGGTCTGCGACTCAAGGCCTAGACCGATCCAACGACTCATTCGAGCTACGGCTCAGGAAAGGTACCGACTCAACAAGTTAACGACTCATGGAGTTAGCGACCCAGGATGACTAACGACCTATCATAAGTCGCTGGCGACTCAAGCAAACAGGGAACAAGCCTAATACCAATGCACCTATGCCGCTGCCTGCTGACCCGTTAACGACATATGACTTATGATGAGTCGTGTACGACTTATGCTAACATAAAGGAGAATGTTCTGGTTAACTTGTGGAGAACTCAGGACTTGTGATATTCATTCAAATGGGAACATAGTCTTGGAGCAGGGGGGAAGCTAACCCAGTAGGTCGGCCACGACCTACTATGAACCGTGTACGGGTTACGACTCATCATGAGTCATGAACGACTCATCATGAGTCATGTACGACTCATGACTTGGCAATTTCAGCCTAAAAAGTTTGCCTATAAATACATGGCCATATTCAACATGAGGGGGACTTTTGGTTCATTCTCGAAGCGCCAATACTCTGCCATTTCCTCGACTCAAGCAACACTTCGAGCACTCCCAACATCGAAGACACACCATCAAATTCCAAGAGAGAGAATCTACATCATTCATCATGAGTTTGAAAGATAATTTTCCGTCAAAGTTTGTACTAACAGACTAGAGTGGATTGTAATTGAAGAAAGTTGTATAAGCTGTACTTGTTTCAGCAATAAAGAGATCAAAGTGGACGTAGGCTCGATTTTAGGCCGAACCACTATAAAACTGTTGTCTTTTACTGCTTTTCTACAATTTCTCTACTTGTATCTTGTTCCCGTACCAACGGGTGGTGCTTTCATAACTGCTATCTACACACTGGGGTGTTAGCGTTTAAATTTTAGCGTTAACATTTTTGGTGCTTTCACTGAGAACTGAACTCAGGAAAACTCTCATCATTGCTTCACAAAGATTTGTAGAAAGAATTTCTTTAAGAACTAGAAGTCTATCTGAGATTATGGCTCCTGGAAGGAAAAGTAGATCTATCAGATCTGGAAACATTCAAGAGGGAACCTCCGTTTCCCCTGTGCCTAATCAACCCACTCCGTCTGTTGGAGTTACGAAAGCGGAGTTGGATGCTGTGATTCTAGGGCTAAACCAGCAGATAAACGCCCAAAATGTACAATTAGAGGCTCAAAGTGCCCAGAACGCTCTGATTCTGAATAAATTGAACGATCTACTTGGGGCAAACAATCAACCAGCTTGTAATGAAAGGAACTGTGCTGGCAACATTCACGATGTTAGCGAAAGGAATGCTCCTGAAAGGGCTGCTAGTCCCTTTGAACAGGCAGTTCCTGAGGCTGGTGGATCTAGAACTCGGCATGATGAGGAATATCTTTCTGGAATGGTCCGGCAGATCATGAAAGAAAGTATGCAAAGGGTTGAAGATGAGAAGGAATGGGGTTTCGCTCCAAGTAAAACTCCGTTTACTAAAAAAATCTTGAAGGCGGAATTTCCAAGGAAGTTTGTCCCTCCGACTATCCCAGCTTACAAAGGGACGAGTGACCCGAATGAATTTTTATATAAATATGATTGGCACATGACAGGTGCCAGAGCTTCTGATGAGATAAAGTGCCGATATTTCCCCGTATACCTGGAAGGCGTGGCTTTACTGTGGTTCACCAAGTTGCCAGTCCGATCTATCGATCAGTTTTCAGACTTGACCAGAAAATTCAAGGAGCAGTTTAGACTATATGCTTCGAAGGCCAAGGACATTATGTCACTATCGAGTTTAGAGCAAAATCCTGGTGAGTCTATCAGATCTTTCTTGAACCGTTTCAATATAGCACTGGCTGAGGTGGACAATGCTGAGCCACGAATGATATTGACTTATCTGATGAGGGCTATTGATAAGTCAAGCGAATTTGGGAAATGGTTAAATATGAAGGAGCCAACCTCTCTCGAAAAGTTCTACAAAAAAGCAGATGAATTCATTCGCTTGGAAAGCCGTCCTTTACCAGTAAAGACAGGGTTGGAAAAAGCAGAAGACAACACTATCGCTCCACGCAAGAATGAATCGGTGGGGCAAAAAAGGGAGAATAGTAATGGGAAGAAACAGGGTAATCTGAAGAAGCCCCGATCCTTCAAGCCATCAGAATATACTCCATTATCACATACACCGGAGCACATCTACCTGGCCACTAAAGATTCCATCAATTTCCCTAAACCTATCCCTTTGAGAACCGGGAAAAAAGCCATACAGAGTGGGAAATTCTGCCGCTTCCACAATCAACCGGGTCATGAAACTGATGAATGCCGCCAGCTGAAAAATCTGATTGAAGAGTTGCTAAGAGAAAACAAGTTGCAGCAATTCGTGAAAAAGAATAGCAACAATCCTGCATCGTCGAGTTAGGGGCAGCGGGCTCCTGTTCATCAGCCTGGGGCAGGTGAGAAAGCTACGGGGCATGAATCTGGAAGGCCCGTTATCAATGTCATTTCAGGAGGACCTCACCCAGCTGGCAAGAGTTGGGGTGAGATGGAGAGATATTCCAGGGCTTTGAAATATGCTCCAGCCGAAGAAGACGTCTTTGTTCTAGAAGACACTACGCCCCTTAAACAACAGAAAACTTTCAGTGATGATATTATTTTCAGAGCCAGAGATTCTACAGGTATTGAAGCTCCTACTTTGGATCCCTTGGTCATCTCGGCTGGTATTGGACCAGCCATTGTCAGAAGAGTCCTCATTGACTGCGGAGCATCATGTAATATCCTCTTCAAAAAGACATTTGACCAGATGAAAATCCCTATGATCGATGTGCAAGCCTCATCACAGAAAATCGTTGGCTTCACTGGGGAACCAAAGCAACCAGTAGGAACCATCGATCTGTTTGTAGAACTTGGGGAAGGAGAGAGGAAAGTGGTCCGAAAGCAAACCTTTGTGATCGTCGATGAATATTCTGCTTATAATGCTTTTCTTGGCCGTCCAACACTCGCAGCATTCAAAGCTATCCTAGTCCCGTGGTGCCTCACTATTAAATTTCCTACTGACAATGGAGTAGGAGTTATAAAAGGGGATCAAAATGCTGCGCGAGAATGCTATTTGACAGAGCTGCGAGAGTCAAGAAAAAGAGAAATGGGAAAGGATGCGGCAGCTCCAGTCCGCATCAAGGAACCAGCCTTGTAGCAATTACGGAGCGGACCCTGCACTGGCGAGCACAGCGGGGCACGGAAAGAAATGGATCCCAGAAAAGCTAGTACAGGGGAGAATAGGGTAGTACCGGTGGAAACGACAGTTCCGGTACCTGTTGACCCGAAGGACCCAAATAAGGTGTTGAATGTGGGTTCACAGCTTAATGTGTCAATTCAGAATATCTTGATATCTTTCCTGAAAGCAAATCTGGATGTCTTTGCTTGGACTCATGCCGATATGTGTGGGATATCTCCAGAAGTTGCAGTACACGCTCTGAATGTTGACCCAAAGTTTACTCCAGTTAAACAAAAAAGGAGAACCCAAGGTCCAGAAAGGTCAGCAGCATTAAAAGAAGAAGTTGATCGACTCATGGAAAATAACTTCATCAAAGAATCTACATACCCGAATTGGGTTTCAAATCCTGTGTTGGTCAAGAAAGCTAATGGAAAATGGAGAGTGTGCATTGATTTTTCTGATCTAAACAAGGCTTGCCCCAAAGATTGCTTCCCATTACCCAGGATCGATCAACTGGTAGACGGAACTGCGGGACATGAATTGTTATCTTTCATGGATGCCTACTCCGGTTATAACCAAATCATGATGCACGAGCCGGATCAGGAGGATACAAGTTTTATCACAGATGTTGGACTTTATTGCTACAGAGTTATGCCCTTCGGATTGAAAAATGCAGGGGCGACCTACCAAAGACTTGTTAATGCTATGTTCAAACCGCAATTGGGCAAAACTATGGAAGTCTACGTCGACGACATGTTGGTAAAGTCCAGGAAAGCAGCAGATCACATTGAACACTTAGCAGAAATGTTCGCAGTCCTCCGGAAATACAGAATGAAACTTAACCCTCTGAAATGTACATTTGGGGTCGAGTCCGGAAAGTTCTTAGGTTTCATCGTCAGTGCTAGGGGCATTGAGGCTAGTCCAGCTCAGATTACTGCCTTGAAAGAAGTTAAAGCTCCTAGAACAAAGAAGGAATTGCAGAGTCTCAACGGAAAGGTCGCCGCCCTGAGTCGGTTCATTTCCAAAGCCACTGATAAATGCATCCCATTCTTTGACGCCCTGAAAAAAGGAAAGAAGAATTTTGAATGGACTTCCGAATGCCAAAAAGCCTTCGATGAGTTGATCCGTCATATGGAAACGCCTCCAATACTTTCTAGGCCAGGCAATGCTGAGGATCTTCTTATATACTTGGCAGTATCATCTCATGCTCTAAGTGCAGCGCTGATACGGGAAGACAAAAGGATTCAACATCCGGTTTACTATATCAGCAAAAGACTCACTGGGGCAGAGCTGAATTACTCCAAGTTGGAAAAACTCGCCTATTGCCTATTAGTTGCATCAAGGAAACTGAGGCAATATTTCCAAGCTCATCCTATCAAAGTACTCACTGATCAACCTCTAAAGCAAGTCCTATTTCGCCCTGAAACTTCGGGTCGCCTTCTAAAATGGAACATTGAACTCAGTCAATATGACATCACCTATCACCCCCGAAAAGCAATCAACGGACAAGCTTTAGCTGATTTCATTGCAGAATTCACAGAAAAAGATAATGGTGAGGAAGAAGCAATCAATGATTCCCCAATCCAGTGGAAGATGTATGTTGATGGCGCAAGAAATGACTACTGTTCTGGAGCCGGAGTGGTACTTGAAACTCCTGAGGGTCGATCATTATGTTATGCACTAAGATTGGAATTTCCTTCAACAAACAATGAAGCAGAATATGAAGCTCTTATTGCAGGTCTGAAAATCGCTAAAGAGCTAAACATTCGAGCATTACAAATTTTCAGTGATTCTCAGCTTATTGTATGCCAAGTCAAGAAGGAATTTCAAGCAAAAGGTGGAAACCTGCCTTCCTACTTGTCAAAGGCTTGGGAACTCCTATGTGAACTCGATCACTGTTCAATAAGCCACATTCCTCGGGAAGAGAATATGAAGGCAGATTCCCTCGCAAAGTATTCAAGTTCTGGTGAAGCTCAACTATTGGGATTGGTCCCTGTAGAAGTCCTTTCAGCGCCAAGTATAGACGAGATGGATATAGACTGTATTATGAATGTATCTCAAGAACAAGAGTCATGGATGACTCCAATACTGGATTACCTACTCAAAGGTTCTCTGCCAGAAAACTCGATAGAAAGACGAAAGCTACTAAGGAAGGCCTCTCGCTATGTAATTCAGGATGGCCGATTGTACAGACGGGGATTCTCAATGCCATTGCT
Organism: Allium cepa; assembly: GCA_030765085.1. Lineage (NCBI taxonomy): Eukaryota > Viridiplantae > Streptophyta > Magnoliopsida > Asparagales > Amaryllidaceae > Allium > Allium cepa. The sequence goes on from CM060929.1 coordinate 10,254,396, forward strand.
TCGATGTGTATCCCAGGAAGAGTCCAAAACAATCCTAGCTGAAGTGCATGGAGGAGAATGTGGTGATCATTCAGGTGGTCAAACATTAGCAAAGAAAATTCTCCGATACGGATATTTTTGGCCAGAAATTAATCGGGATGCTGCAGATTACTCCCGAAAATGTGACAAATGCCAAAGATATGCCAAAATTCCTAGAGCACCTTCTACCGAACTCACACAGATGGTCAGTCCATGGCCATTTGCAATTTGGGGAATGGATCTCATTGGGCCGCTACCAACTGCTAAATCAGGGATTAAATATGCTATTGTTGCAGTTGATTATTTTACTAAGTGGGCTGAAGCTGAACCATTGGCTACTATCACTTCAAAGAAAATGATAAGCTTTGTGACCAAGAATATCATTTGCAGATACGGTGTGCCTCAGAAAATAATCACAGACAATGGTACTCAGTTTGAAAGCGAGGAATTCCATGATTTTTGCAAACGATTCAAAATCCAGAAAAGCTTTTCGGCGGTAGCTCATCCGCAGGCAAACGGGCAAGTGGAAGCAGTGAACAAGATCATCAAATCAACCATCAAAAAGCAACTCGAAAGAGCAAAAGGTGGTTGGGTCGATAAACTACCACTTGCACTATGGGCATACAGAACTACTCACAAAACTGCAACTGGGCATACTCCTTTTTCATTAGCATACGGATCGGAAGCAATGATCCCGGTTGAAACAGAGGTCCCTTCACACAGAAGAATCCATTTCAATCAAGCAGAAAATGAAAAGCTGCAACTTGAAGTGCTGGATCTCCTTGATGAAAAAAGAGATGAAGCTAACCTCAGAGTTGCAGCTCATCAGCAAAGGATAGCCAGACATTTCAATTCCAAAGTTCGTCAACGCAGCTTTGAAATTGGAGATCTAGTCCTGAAAAGAATTATGACCGCGACAGGTGTGTTTGGGCCAAATTGGGAAGGACCATATGTAATAGGTCAGAAGCTTCTTGACGGCACATTCAAGCTCACCACTGTTGATGGAGATCAAATTCCAAGGGCATGGAACAGCAACCAATTGCGTCCATACTTTACTTGAAAATTTTGTTGAAACATTGTAAAAAGAATTATGAATGTATGATTCTTGTAATTGAAAGCAATTGTGAAACTGATGCAAGTAAATAATGAAAGAATATAAAGTGGATGTAGGCCCAATTTCATGGCCGAACCACTATAAATCTTGTGTTCCTTATTATCATTATATGTTTGCTTTGTTTTCGATATAAAAATGCATAAAATGTATTGCTGAAATGTCGATTTAAATTTTTGCAGACAATGGAAATAAAACTTGCGCATAATAAGACCGAGCGATTCTCGCCATCATTCAACAAACAAATTTCAAGTCACAATGACCCCGAATTCAAATCCTAGATAGGAAATACTTCAATTGAACGGCTAATGATTTCGATAGAAACGAGCCCTTGCTGATAAATTGAGATTGTTTGAACAAACAAACATCCAATTAGGAAGTTAGTGCCCGTTCTCACGAACTTGCCTGGCAATGAAGTACACTTCCTTGGATTAAACAAGCCACTTGCGAGAAAAGGGGAATGAAAACTTGAAAAGAAGGAAAAAAAAGAGGATCGCTGAAAAGGCATAAGCAAGTGAACAGAGGAACAACCAAAGCTACCATCAGCAGCACAAGTCCTCTTCGGAGGCGCAACTCTTCGGAGGATAAAAGACCTCTAATGGGTCATACGCCACAAAAAAGAAAGTTCTCTACTCAACAAAAAAGATTGGAGGAGTCATGACCCTCCAACCATGAGAGAATAACTTCCAGGCGATGAAAACCCTCTCTGAGGCCCATTTCACCAGGAGTTGAAGTGTTATGACCGCTCTTCGGGATTTCACTTCACCAGAGTTGAAATGCAAACAAAATAAAAGCCCTCTTCGGAGGCCCATTTCACCAGGAGTTGAAGTGTTATGACCGCTCTTCGGGATATTACTTCACCAGAGTTGAAATGCAAACAAAATAAAAGCCCTCTTCGGAGGCCCATTTCACCAGGAGTTGAAGTGTTATGACCGCTCTTCGGGATATTACTTCACCAGAGTTGAAATGTAAACAAAATAAAAGCCCTCTTCGGAGGCACATTTCGCCAGGAGTTGAAGTGTAATAACCGCTCTTCGGAATTTCTCTTCACCAAAGTTGAAATGCAAAAACAAAACAAAGACCTTCCTGAAAGCCCACGTTTCACCGAGATTGAAATAAAACTTCCAAGTGTTGAAACGTGAAAAGGCTTTCTTCAAAGGCACAACTCTTTGGGGGTACACGTTTCACCGAGATTGAAATAAAACTTCCAAGTGTTGAAACGTGAAAAATCCCTCCTCAGAGGTACAATTTTGTATAAAAAAAAAATCCTCATCAAAAGCGTACTTTAACTTTCAAAGGAAGAGTAATTTGCCTACTATGGAAAATGATCGTAAAAAAAAGAAAAGAAAAGAAGTTAAAGTACCCTTCAGAGGTCCGCTTTACCACATAGAGGAATTCACTTGGTAAAATATGCACATAAGCAAAAGAAAAAAGTGATTTCTTCAAACGACAAAGCGTAAAAACTTATACGAAGGGAGTTGTACTCTACAAAAATTTTCTTTAAAGAATAAAATAATTATTCTTTAACAAATAAGAGTGCAAGTCCCCTCGAAGTATAAAATATTGCAGCAAGCTTAAGGTATGGGGGCAACATGGTATAGTAATATAGCTGCATCAGTAAAGTAATACTCAAACAACATACCATAAGCCCGCTGCAATATCATATAAATAAACTTGTGCAAAAATGAATAAGAAATGCATACTCAAATTCAAACAGAAGTTTGTACAAACGAAGAATCATTTTATTCAACTATAATGCAGATACAGGTTTCAAAATAAAAGCGGGGGCCGGTACCCGCACAACTCTCGGCCAGTTCATACAAAAGGCAAAAAGCTAAAATCTTCACTTCTTCTTCCCTCCTTTGGACCCTTTACCCGGTCGAATGACCAGCTTTTCAGGTCGGCCAGTGGGTATAAGGGAAGTAGGAGAGGCAGGTGTAACCGGTTCAACTTCCGGCTCCTCTTCAGTGGCGGAGATTTTCTTCCCCCTCCTCTTTGATGTCCCACGCTTCTCTCTCCTTTGTGAGGAAGACTCACTCCCCGGAGTGACAAGTTTTGATAGAACAATGTCGTCAGAAGGAGTCCGTTCCGGGGATATGTCACCTCCCTCAGGTCTCTCATCTTTCTGCTCTTGCGAAGCGATGGGATCATCCAAGCCGTGAAGAGCCTCTATTTGTTCCTCCTGTGATCCAGGTTGCGAGGCAGAAGGAGGCGCCGCCTGAAGAGATGAAGGATGGATAACCGGAGGAGTAGAAGTTTGAGCAGTGCTTGGTACTTTTTCTACAGAAGAAAAGAGGTTAAAGTCAGTAAAGAGAGGAGATGAAGGTTCACCAATGAAGTCAGTAAAGAGAGGAGATGAAGGCTCATTAAGGTTGAGAAAATAGCCAAGGAGCTCATGAAACTCATGCGAAATAAATGAGTAACCCGCTTGAGCAGAATTGACAGTAGCAAGATTAACAGTGAAATTACCTGGAGAAGCTGGTTTCCTGATATCGACTTCATAAGCTTGCGCATCAGCGCTCTCATCACCCTCATCTCCACCTTGTATGCTTGTAATCTCAGTGGTAACTTTGGTGGGAGATGCAAGATGGGAACTGGAACCAATAATGTCGACTTCAGACGAAGAAGGTGGCTGGACTAGAGTAGTTGAAGTGGTTTTCCCCAGCCGGTCCCCTTCTGTCACTTCAGTTCTTAATTGGGCAAGTTGTTCCTTTCCCTTGGCAAGGGCAGCGCGGGCGTCATCATCAAAATAATGCCTTTCCAGGGCTGATTCGTCGTAACCGGCACCTTCAGCACCAAGCATCTCAAGAGCGGCCTCCCACACTTCAGCTAAAGTGATTTCATACTTAGGACCAAGAAAAGCGAGGCTTCCACGCCCAAGACGCTATGCAAGTAGAAGTCGAATAATGTTGAGCCGAAGCTGTTTTTGGTCGCCTCATGAGATTCTTCGGCTGCGATTTTGCCGGCGACAGCCTCATCGCGCTCCCTTTCAGTTTTGGCAAGATGAAGCTTAAGCATTTGTATCTCCGCCTCCTGGGAGTTGTTTTTCTTTCGAAGCTCAGCAATATCAGAGACATAGCCTTCACTGATTCTTTTTTGTGCCTCGAGCCTGTCTTCGGCATCCCTCTGACTGGCATGAGCATCTCTAACTTGTCTGAGAAGCACTTCTTCTTTTTGAGAGTATGAAGTAGAGGAAGCAGCAAGCTCATCTTTCAACTTCTCAACCTTTGCTTCGAGCTCCTCGTTGTAGGAAGTAATGCTCCTCATTTCGGTGTCATGCTGCTCAAGGACCTTTTGCCACTCAGCCTTATCATTTTCCATGGTGAGCATGGCCTCTAAGTTGGCACGGTTAACTCTTTGAAGCTCATCAACAAGCTTCTGCCAGTTTGACATCCTCTCGATATCGAGCTTGACTGCATCAAGATTGCGCAACATAGCAGACTTGTCGATGGGGACCAAGTCTAGGTCGAATCTCACACCCTTTAAGCACCATTGTGGAAAACGACTTTGTAAAGTGGCTGGGCCAGGTCCCACTTGAAATTTAGGCCTGCTTATTATTGTTTGGATGTCCTCCTTCCCGAGAGCAGGAGAGTCAGAAGTAATGTCAAGAGGAGCAGGGGCAGTAGGCTTTTCGGGAATAGTGGAAGCATGTCTCTCACCATATCGGGCTCGTTTGCCTGAATCTTCAGCTACATGACCCTTTCCTCGGTCGTCGTGAGATTTCCTTTTGTAAGAGTCGTCACTTCTCTGCAGAGAATCATGGTGCTCATCCCTATCTCTTCTGTCATAACGCTCTTCTGCATCCCTCCTTTCACGAGCCTTTCGAGCAGCCCTCTCTTCGTCAGACTCTCTATAGGAGGGAAAGTAACGCCGATAATCATATTGACCACGCCCCCCGTAGCGTTGGAAATCCTGATAATATGATCCGCCGTGTGTCATTGAAGAATCTGAAATAAGAAAAGATAAGCTTTAGAAATCTTTAAAGTATAAGAAGATAAGTGCATAAATGTGCTGGAAAATCCTTAGTTGTGTGTGAAGTGCAAGGTACTCGCGTTGGACTAACGAACCACTCCTCTGTTGGGGGGTAGTGATAGAATTCACTGTTGATGACAATTCTTGAGATAAAGGAGTTAGAGTCTGTTGGAGGGCAGATGTTGCTTCAATCGTCGGAGGTATAGCTTTACCATGAGCAGGGTCTTCTTTAAAGAGCTCTTGGGAAGTGATAATTATGTCACTTAAATCCCCAAAAACGTCATCACCGTCATGCCCAACCTGATTCCCTCCATCAGCTCCTTTGTCAGCACTCTTCATGGTTTGGGAAAGGGGCTCCTCTTCTTCTTCAATAATGGGAGCAAGTACGGGCTTTTCGGAGGGTCCCGTATCGTCTCTTGGAGTAGAGCACTTTACTAATAAGGTTTCTGCAGAAATTTCTCCTCGCATGTGCTCTTTAGTGGAGATCGGAAGATCAGGAGTTTTCACCGAAGAATCAGGAACCTCCGTTGGAGCTTCACGAGGCCGAGTAAAGCGAGAGGGATGGAGGAGTCCGTATTGATGTAAAAATTCATCGTTTAGCAGAAACTTTATGCTCCTCTCTTCTACCGGCACAACATTTAATCTTTCAAAAATTTGCTTAAGACTTGGGTCCCTAGCAGGGGGTGGAAGTGCTAAAAACAGGAAAAGAATGAAATTAGCAGCTGAGAGTTCAGATCTCGAGAAAGTTTCAAAACGGAAAAAGTAAAGACAGGAAATCTTACTTCCCACTCTCCAGATGGCATAAAACCCTGGAGGGCAGCGAACAAAGAAAAACTGATTCAAAAATCCGTGAGCGCTTTCGGAGAGATCAGTAATAAGTTTGCGATTTCGAGCGCTTCTTACAACCACGATGGAGGGATGGTCTTTAGTTTTCGTGAATGAGCAAAAATAGCAGATCTCCCCGAAGCTTGGTAATCGATCCAAAACTCTCCTAAATAGAACACATAACCCCATCAGAATGGCGTAGCCATTGGGGTGTAATTGGAATGGAGAGATAGACAACCGAAGCAGGAACTGTTGGAGAAAGTCGTTAAAAGGAGGAATCGCCCCACTTAAGCACATTTGGCGATTGACTGCAACAAAGCCGTAGGGAGGATTGTCAGCAGTGTCATTTGGCCCCGGAAATAAGATGTCAGCATCATCAATGCCAAACTGGATGCGCAGTTGGTTAAACACCCGCTGATTCAAAGTTGTGGATGTTCTCTCCGGAGGGTTGTCTATAGGGATGGCTACTGGAAAGACATCTTCAGCCTGGCCCATCGGCTCTTCTTGATGAGAGGTCATTCTACACAAGCAACTAGATGTTCAAATGCGAAGGTGCACGTTTCCTAAAAAGTGTGAAGTGTCGTGCAAAGCTAATAAAAAATAATAACAAGTAAAGATAACTGGAATTAAACTGGTTGACGATTGATTGACTACGGTAATTTCGGAACTTGTTATTTAAAGCTCAAGCATAATATTAATGCGGGCTGGTCAGTTTCAATTGACTAATCCAGTGCTGCTTTAATATTCCACTTGAAATCGATAGCACTTCGTTCACACGATTTATTTAAGTTAATCATCTATCATTAACTAATCTGTCGTTCGATGTGGGCAATCAATGACAGTATATTCGTCCCTGTTTTCTGTGAATGTTATATTAACAGATTATTAGCTTACAAGTTGAAGTAATCTGTAAAAGAATGCAGCAAAGTTCAACAGTTCAAAGTTCAAACAAAATTTACAAGTGTTAAGTTGTCAACGACTCAAGAGTTCTTTGTACGGGTTAAGCTAAGTCATTGGTTATTTGGATGACTCGGCTACGACCTAAGGAAAGTGAGGCGAGTTAAGTTAGGTTGCTTCAATTTTAAACCGCTGATGTTATAAGTCGGCAGTGCTAAGAGTCGTAAATCAAGGAACAGAAGGGAGGCTCCAGTTCAAAGCAACAAGAAATCTTCTAAGTTCTAACTCGGTTACGACTCATGGCTTGAGTCGTAAAACTTGCCAGGTCGGATTAAAGTCAAGGGTAAAGGCTACTGAGTCGCATGGAAGTCGTTGAGTCGTTCACGGCTTATGGTTTGAGTCGTGCACGGTTTAAAAGATAAGTCATGAAGAAATAGCAAGTGCTGAGTCGTTCACGGCTTGTGGTTTGAATCGTTCGCGGTTTAAAAGGATAAGTCGTCAAAAGGACCTAAAGGGTTGAGTCGTTCATACGACCTAAGACCTGAGTCGTCTGAATTAACACGGTTAAGGCATCAAGTCGCGCATGATTAACTCTACAAAGGCCCCTAAGGTCGGTTCTCCACTCACATACTGCCACATCATCTCTTAAGTTAACCCGCGAAGCCAAGGACCCATTAACCCGGTTAACCCGTCAAAGCCTTCCTTATCTCTCCCAAATTCACTAACCAGTTAACATGAATCACTGTAATTAACCATCTCTGTCTCACATCATCACGAATCAATCGAAAATCCAACACAAATCGCCTCCAATCCGCCATACATCCGGTGCATTACCATATTCACAAGAATCGCCACAATAATTCAATCAAAGGATTAATCGAATCGTGATTTATGGAAAATGCAGCACGCGAAAGTGTATTAAGGACGGCGAGTGGAAAACTGGTGAGTTGATGATGGATGCGGCTGATTGTTGATAAGATTTACCTACGCAATATGAAGTTAAAGGATGGGATGACGGTTGGTAAGCTTGGAATCGCCTTTGGGAGCTTGAAGGGGCGTTAATGGCGGACACAGTTTAAAAGAAGTGATGAGAAGAAGGAAAGAGGAAGGACGACTCGGGCTTTTATATCTGGAAATGTTGGAATTTGAATCGGCATACCCGGGTTATGATAAGTCGAAGCACGCGACCTACGACTTAGGCGCGTGCTTCGAGGGGCAAATGTTAACCCCACTGAAACTTAGGCCGACTCAACAGATAAGGCAGTCAGCGACTCATAAAGATCAGCAACTCACTGGATTCACGACTCATAAGGATCAGCGACTCAACTGATGAGCGACTCAGAGATTGCCGACTCAATGGGTCAACGACTCATTAATGGCAACGACTCAGCGAGTTAGCGCCTTAAAGGTGCAGTATGGATCAACGACTCAGCGGGTCTGCGACTCAAGGCCTAGACCGATCCAACGACTCATTCGAGCTACGGCTCAGGAAAGGTACCGACTCAACAAGTTAACGACTCATGGAGTTAGCGACCCAGGATGACTAACGACCTATCATAAGTCGCTGGCGACTCAAGCAAACAGGGAACAAGCCTAATACCAATGCACCTATGCCGCTGCCTGCTGACCCGTTAACGACATATGACTTATGATGAGTCGTGTACGACTTATGCTAACATAAAGGAGAACGTTCTGGTTAACTCGTGGAGAACTCAGGACTTGTGATATTCATTCAAATGGGAACATAGTCTTGGAGCAGGGGGGAAGCTAACCCAGTAGGTCGGCCACGACCTACTATGAACCGTGTACGGGTTACGACTCATCATGAGTCATGAACGACTCATCATGAGTCATGTACGACTCATGACTTGGCAATTTCAGCCTAAAAAGTTTGCCTATAAATACATGGCCATATTCAACATGAGGGGGACTTTTGGTTCATTCTCGAAGCGCCAATACTCTGCCATTTCCTCGACTCAAGCAACACTTCGAGCACTCCAAACATCGAAGACACACCATCAAATTCCAAGAGAGAGAATCTACATCATTCATCATGAGTTTGAAAGATAATTTTCCGTCAAAGTTTGTACTAACAGACTAGAGTGGATTGTAATTGAAGAAAGTTGTATAAGCTGTACTTGTTTCAGCAATAAAGAGATCAAAGTGGACGTAGGCTCGATTTTAGGCCGAACCACTATAAAACTGTTGTCTTTTACTGCTTTTCTACAATTTCTCTACTTGTATCTTGTTCCCGTACCAACGGGTGGTGCTTTCATAACTGCTATCTACACACTGGGGTGTGAGCGTTTAAATTTTAGCGTTAACAAGTAGAATAGTGTTAACTCAAGGGGTACGGATTTGCGGGCTGTTACAGTTGGTATCAGAGCTTAGGTTGGTGATAACCTTGGCTCTGGTGGGAATTACTCATAGAATAGAGTCCATAGTACTCTAGAATGAGTTTGAGAGTATTAATAGATATGAGTGCGGTACTTGTTAGTGAATATGAAATTATTTTTATATTGTGTTGATTTATCGGTTGAGTGTTTATGGATTTTGGTCGATGTATGGGACGCTATGTCATCGATAGGGATTTCTAAACTCTTGAACAAGATAAACCGACACAGTATTGTTTTAACTAGGGTAAATGAAATAATTTTACCCAAATTTATTTTATGTATATAAAAGAAAATGATTTTCTTAATTATTATAGATATACATGGATGTTTGGATGATAGAAGTGATAAATATTAAATTATTATCCTTGTAAGATAATTGAATAAAGTTTGAAATAATAACTGGAAAAAAATAATAATAATAATTAAGGAATAAATTAACATAATAGATGGAATTTATGAATGTGATTCATAATGGAATAAGGAATTGAATTCATAATTTAAAACCTAAGAAACCAATTCATATCAAATGAATTTGTAAATGTAAACTATAATGTAAATTATAGTGTAATTAATTTCAAAGAAAAGATTGAATTTAAATTTAAAGAAGTTGGAATTTGAAAATTTTGGAATTTAAGTTCCTTTGAATTTGGAAATGATTTCCAAAGATTGCGAAAGATATTATATTTATGAGAGATATTTTTGAATCGGATTTGAAATCTAGAGAGATTTGGAATTTAAAATATTGGATGGATTTTAGAAAGAGAATAAAAGCATTGAACTCTTTTGGTCGCTAGAAATTAACTTCGGTGATGACTAAAGCATCATCGATGTCCATTTTCGAGTTTCCAGAAGGGAAATTGCTACCAAATTGTTTTGAATTGAAATTGTTTGCAACTGGTTGAATTTTGAAATTCAAAGGAGATAAATTGAATTTATCAAACGAATTTTGGATATAGGAAGTTTTAAAGAGAATTTTGAAATGTTGAAAGAGTGTTTAAACTTTGGAATTTGTTGAAAAACAATATTTCAACGGTGAAAGTGAAATTGAGTACTGGAATTTAAAATTGAATTGGGTGGAATTATGTGGAATGGGAAAATTAGTCAGGATGGGCTAAAAATAATAAATGTTTGGATATAACATTTATTGGTTAAATAATGAATTGGTGAATGAATTAATGATTAAATAATGTACTTATAAAAGAGAAGTTGATATTAATAAGAAGGGATTGAAAATTTGAATTCAACAAATAAAATTTAACTTGAGTGAATGAAAATGAAGGAAATTTAAGCTTTGAATAATGGAATTTAAATTTAAAAGGCTAAAATGAAATTAACTGGATTGGAATAAATTTAAATAGGGTGAAATAATATCCAGTTGTATTCGAATTAAATTGAAATCGAATTGAGTTAAATAAAACTGAGTTAAAATAAAATTAAATTGGAATGAGAATTCAATTGAATTATTTGATGGAATTAGATTCACACCTGAATAAATGGAAAATAAAGTGGATAAGGATTGGAATTTAAATAAATAGATAAGAATAACGAGTAAGAGAATTAAAAATCCATAGAAATAAAATATGCTTGGGCTATAAATAAATAGAAGGCTTGAGTTAAAATAAAGATGAATATATGCAAGCTTATGATGAATGGAATTATATAAAATAGTAAGTTGTGACTTATAGAATTGGAAATGGAATGCAAAGCCCAAATTTAATATTTTGATGAATTGAAAAATAAAATGAAGATCAAAACTTGAATTATAAAGTATATTGAACTTAAGAAAATAAAATGAAGTGATATTTGGAATAAAAATTCAAGTGTTGGATTATAAATAAGGGACGAACTAATTAGATAATAAATTAGTTAATAAAATTGAATTGTGAGTTTATGATGAAGTTTGGAAATAAACTCAAGTTATAAATTAAAGCTGATTCAAATTGTTGATGAAGTGGAAGTAATTGTGAATGAAATTGCAATGTAAGTTAATAAATTGGGTGGTAAATTAAAAAGTGAATGGTGGAATCAGAACTTGAGTTATCAATGGAAATTCGACTTGAAGTGTTAACAAAGTAAATATAATTTGAAAGTATAAAATAAAAATATGAAATGGATTAAAATAGTAATGGTGTGAATTGCAAATCAAATTCAAATCAGTGGAAATAAGATGGAAATGACTTTGGGATAAATTAAATGGGTTAAATCTGGGAAGTTAAATTCTATAATAACCAAACAAATGAAATTGCAAATTCAAAATGAGATTGGATTGAAATTGAATCGAGTTAAATTGAAAAGAGAAAAATTTACTTGTAAAATGAAAATGAGCTTAAGTATAAGTTTGAATAAATTGAAGTAAATTGACTTAAGCTGAATGAATGAAAGAGAGTTGAGTGAATTCAACTTAAACAAAGGTTAATAATATTGGATTGGTTTTAAATCAAGTAAAAATAAATTTCAATTGAAGTAAGAATTCGGTGAGTGACCGATAATATTTACATGGAATGAAAATTCTTAACTAAATAATTGTAAACCATGTAAATTATTAAGAGATTGAATTAACTTGAGACAATAAGGAAAGAATTGGATGTTTCGAGTTTATTAGAATGGTGTAAGCGAATGTGGATAAACTAATTATATTGAATAAATAAATGATGAGATAAATAAGTATCAAATGAAGTGTTGGTTTAAATAAGTTGAGAAATGGTTATTAAATGAAATAGCTTGGATTGTCTTTGAGCTAAATAAAATAGTTTGAAATAAACAAATTTGGAATGAAATGCAAGTGAATGGATTAAAATTTGTAATGCAATGAAACTGAGAATATATGTTTGGTGAATAAATTTAAAGTGGAATAGAATTAAGTATAAATTGAGTTGAACTCAATTTAAATTGGATATAAAATATAAATACTTATTTATTCACATAAATCTCATCGAATTGCATAGAATAAATTGTCATTTGATGTAAATGAAAATAATTAAATATTCTATGTATTGATAGAAGTAAAATAAAGTGATTTTGAAAGCAGTTGAATTAAATATGAGTTCAGTTTGCTTAAAATAAATTAAATGTAAGCTATTGTGTTTTAAACCATTCTAATTGATGAAGTTGTATACGGATGGATTGAAAACCATTCAAATTGAATGAAAATGGTTTATAAATTAATTGAAACAGTTGAATAGCATGAAAACTATATAAGTTGCTTACACAAAAATGTTTGGTATGAGTTTCTTTTAGAATTCATATGTTTTAACTATTGCAAGTAAGTGAAATGTGTTAAACTTCTTATATTTGGCACTTACAAGTTTAAACTGAGTAAGTACAGGTACCTGGAAGCCGTGTGGCTGGATTTGGTTGTGCTATTTGCTAAAATTAATAAGCTTCTTGCTTAAAATGTTAAATAAGGTACGCCTACGCAATAAAAATAGGAAATATGAACTGTTTTTGGTTTTTCCGACCGTGTGGGTCGATGTATATATATTTATCTCTTTTGTCAAATTGCAAAAGCTCCTCCGTACAAAGGAGACTCTGCCAAAATTTTTCAGAAATTTTGGGAGTTAGAAAATTTTTGGAAATTTTGGAAACGACAACGATTTCAAACTAGGAATTGAAATGAGTTGGTGAATGAAACTAATGAAAATAATGACATGACTTAGTTATAAATGGAAAAATAAAATTTAATATTTGGAGTTGAAAATAAATTGAATTCGTATGAAATTGAAAGAATCAAGTTGAATTGAAATAGGTATAAACTAAAGTCGGAGATGAAATAAATATAAGAAATATATAAAGTGCTGAGATTAATTTAAGTAAGGAATGATAAATTCTTAGTTGGAAACTGGATATTGCAGATATATTCTAAATTGATATTTGGATGAATAGTGACATTAGATAAGAAAGTTAATATGATGGGTTAAGAATATTGAGGTTGGATATTAGTGTTAAGCATAATATGCAGGTATTATAAAAGAGAAAAGAAGTGTGGATTTGATTTCAAGAGATAAATTTGAAATGCTCGACAAAGAGGTATGTATTTAAATTTGGTATGAAATTTGATTGGGATTTGGATTTGGATTGAGCCACTTGGCCTTTTTGGTTTTCTTTTTGGATTTGGGAGGCCGTAGAGCCATTTTGTAGTTGTACCGAGTCAGCCGCGCAAAGGAAACGCTGGCAAAATTTTTCGGAAATTTAGGGAGTTAGAAAATTTTTGAGAAAATTTTGGTAATTCAAAATTGGTTTTAAGATTAAAACTGGAAGGGTTGGGCAAATAGGATCGTTTGCAAACTAGGGAAAAATTTGGAAAGTTAATAAGAGTGATAATGAGTCTTTTATTAAAGGATAGAAGATAAGATGTTGAATTGTTAAGAACTGATTGGTTTAGGGAAATAATAAACGGGTATTGAATCATTCTTCCTAACTAGTAATTTCGGGGACGAAATTCTTTTAAGGGGAGAGGAATGTGACGACCCGGAATTTTCAAGCAATTAAAATCAGAATATTTAATTAATTTTAAATAATAAATAGAGCAGTTCTAACTTGAATCAAGAATGTCACCATTTATTTGATAATTAAATTATTAAATTAAACAACGTTGAGTATAATAAAAGTGTTAAAATTGAATGTAACACTGAATTGTTCAGTTTTGAAAATTTTATCGTTTTAAATTGAATTTAAAAATAGCCTTCCGAGGCGCAGTCTCGAAATTCAACGAAACAAGTCCCATTGGGTCCGTAATATTGAATTATTATCGGATTTCAAATTTTGTATTGATCGGAGTTAGTGTGTGAGTGTTTGATATATAATCGCGTTAGAAATTTACATCGAAAAATTCTATTTAAACTCTATTTATATTCACATACTATCCCTATCAGCTGTCTTCTTTCAAATCCTTGTCTCCTCTCGTACGTGCCATCATCATCGTGTCTTCCTTTCCCTTATCGTGCAAGCTTCATCTCTCTTGAATAAATTCACCGAAGCCCCTTCATAATGGAATACTCAGAAAAAAAAAGCGAAAACATTAAATCAGTGACCGAAGAGAAATATAATACTGCTTCTCATTCGAACCCATCTCATTTTCTTCTTTCCAAATCAGTGAAGTCCACATTCGAAACCAATATATGTCGTCTCTCTCAAATCAATCGAATTCGATTCTTCGGGATGGGGGTTCGCGAATAGGCGAGACATGAGTAGGCCGGGGTGGTGCGACGTTTAGGAGTTAGGCTCGACTAGGGTTGCGAGCGGCAGATCTGGAATCTCGTGAGGTTTTGGTGGTGGCGTTGAAGGCCTAGGTGAAGGGGAAAGTCGTCGACCTTTGGAATCAGTAGTGGAGGGAGATTTGCGCTCGTCTGGGAAGCACGGAGTCGCGAGATGTTGAGATTGCCGAGGAGCTCGAGTGAGATTCTAGGGCTTCGGTGGTGGATTCTGTTCATGGCGAGTTCGTCAGGACGTGAAGGTGAGATTTTTGAACCACTTTCTCGTATTTGATTTTATAATATGTATAATTATTTGAAATTCTGCTGTGTAAAAGTTTAAGGCCTATTTATGCTAATGATTAGCTTACTGTTAATAATATATATATATATATATATATATATATAAGAATTTACTGATTTTTTATTATCTTAGTTTAAACAATTGATATTGAGACAGTACATCTTAATAGGAAATATGATTTTTATTTAAATAAATTAACAGTAAAATAAAGTTATATAAAAGTAGACTTTTGAAGTCTACAAAATTTATTTTTTCATAAAAATATACATATAGATATGTAGTTTCAAATTGGAAGAAAATAAAACAAATGTGCATCTTTTAAACTTACTAGTTATATAAAACAAAAATAGGGTTATTGATTTAGTTAACAAGCTTATTTAGCTATTTAAATTGCTAAATATAATTTAGTAACAGGGAAAAATTAGTTTAAACCCAAATTACTAGTTAAATTAAATGAATGAATTGTAATAAATTGTTCTATCCATTCGAATATTAATGAACCATATAAATTATTTATTCAAGGTCAACATCAGGAAATCCAAGGCAACATTGAAGTGGATTGCGAATAATTGAAAAGGTGAGTTAATCTCACTCAGTTTAAAAATTTAAATTTAAATGATTAAATTTAAATAAATTGTTTGGATGGTTGAAATTGATTGATGGATATGGTATGAAATATTCTGGAATCGATATGTTATTGTGCTAACATCTGTGGATGCAGGGAAAACAGGTTGGAGGGATCCAACTGGGTCCCTCATTATATATATATTGTTTATTTATTCTCTGTTATGCTTTGTGGATATTCTGTGATGAATTATATTGAAATAATGAATTCTATAGATGCTTGGATATATTCTGGACTCTGAGTTATCAAATTATATAGCATTGGATTTTTGGAAAGAAATGATAAAAAGAGTAAATTTTTAAGAAAATAATTTATAAAGAATGTGAATAAACTAAAATGAATTGGAGAAGAATATTAGTATTTTCAAACGCTAATTGATAAATTATGCATGTGGAAAGAAATTTATGAATAAACACAAAGTTAAGAAAACTTAAACTTCAATGTTACTGTTTATAAGAATAAACAATTATTTTAAATTTAGGATTTAAATTATTTAAGAAGAATAAAGAAGAAATTGGGAATAACCTGAAATTTGTATATTTCAGCTAAAGAATTTAAAAATCAAACTGGAAATAATAATAAAGTCCATAATTAATTGAAATTTCGAAATGAACTGATAAGTAAAGAAATTTATTTCAAAGAAAATAAATTGGGAATCAATTTGGAAAATTGATTTAAGTGGTTGAAGTTGGAATTCTCCCTGGATAACTAAGTACATTTTCAAGTAAATTTTAAATACAAGTTAATAGTTTTTTTTTAAATTGTTTTAAAAGGTATGTTTTTGAAAATTTAGTATTTCTAATATTTAAATTTTAAAGCAAGTATTTTCTTAAATCTATTATAGTAGTAATTATAAAGTAAAAAAAAGTGACTTGGTATTTTGTTTCAAAAGTGGAAATCTAGTTTTATATTTTATTAAGTAACTTTATTTTCAAATATTCATATAAAATGTGTTTTAACAAATTATTAAAGTAGTTTTAATTTAAAAGTTTTAAAAGTATATATTTCAAAGTAAAGTGTTTTGAATTATTTTAAAATCTAGTTTTGTGCTTGGTGATTTCAGAGGAGATAAAAAAAATATTTGGGAAGTTTATTCTAAAAAGAAAGGTGGTCTTGAAACTGTTTTCAAAGGATTGAAAATAGAAATATATCTTGTGAAGATATTTTGAAGTTAATAAATAATTTGGAAAATTATTTATTGTGTGATGGATGTTGTGAATATTAATTGATAGTTAAATAACCGACTATCAATATTGGACAATGCGTTAATCGTTTCGAAGAGACCGGGATCGAGATTTATTTCTCGAAAACCACTTCGATCCGGTTTGTACGTTTCGTGCGAAAACGTGTTTGGATTCGAAGATGGAGCAGTGAAGTGCAAGGGCTAGTCGCTACTAATCCTGAGGATATTTCCGAAATGGATGTAGTAGGAATAGTGCCTTCGGTTCCGTTCGAACCCGGGACGGACTTGTATGGATGAATGCTTGCGAAACATCGTCAGGTGGACGATGGGCATTCTAAGTGAAACGTTCTAAAGGTAACGTTTAGCCTCAAGCCTCATCAAATGGGAATGACTGAAAATCAGGGGATATGCAGCAAGGTTAGGTGGGTCATGCCCAAGCAGGACAAGATAATTCCCCTGTCTAGATGTCCCTTATATATTTCGGCTTAGTGGGTGGTTGGTCGCGCCAACCACGGGGTTTATCTTGTTCGGGACTGTTCAGTAAGGAATGGTTCCGGCCTTGTGTTGCAGGGGATGAAGGGAGTAGTCCTCGGTACGGTGATCTAGGCCCCGTACTGTGACAGGTGGTACCCCAGTGCCTAGTCATTGTTGGAAATCCATTTTCCCTACGCGCCCGTACGGTTTTGATTGTGCCCAACTATTGCTGAAACGTGAGATGCAAGCATTTCAGCTAGATTCTATTTACTTTCTATAGACACTATTATAATATCAGAGGATTTCTATAAAAATTGTTTTAGCTATCGTAAGGTAAAAACCCGACATGTTTATTTGTGGCGTGGTCTTACGAGATGCTTTTGTTTTCAGAGGATTTTTGAAACTTTAATAATCAATTGGGTGTGATTTTCTCACGCTGGTATTCCAGACTGACTCGGGTGTTATTTAACTGTGATGCTCGGGTCAGACCGAGTATTATAGGATACAGGATATGATGCTGTGGAGCTCAGGAGACGAGCAGGATGACGACACGTATTCTCGTACTTATTTATATATATATTCCGCTGTTTGAGTTGTTGTGTACTCATTGTATGTTATTGATGTGAGCTGTGACTGATGTACTCTGATGATGTAATATATGTAAACAGAAATATTTGGTGTTGAGTAAAGTTTATATATTATCTATTATATTTTATTCCGCTGCGATGGTTAGATTCTGATGTTGATTTTTGTTTTCTCTTCTACTACCTCTTCTTCTTTAACCCAAATGGTTCGTATTTCTGTACAACTTGAGTTGATTTAAGTAGAATAGTGTTAACTCAAGGGGTACGGATTTGCGGGCTGTTACAATGGGTTTGATTTCAGAGCCTATGAGGTGCCATCAGCGTATCGAGTTAAATCGAAGCTAAGGGAAAGTGAGCATGGGACTCAGGTGGAGGCACAGGAGTGAGGCCGTGGCCTCTGGTGAACTGTGAGTGGAGTTATGAGGTGATGGATGTTTGGATTTTCTAGTAGTTTAATTCGATTCTTTCATTTTTTAAACTAGTGGTAGTTCGAGATTCCTGGGGGGTCGGTTGTGTTGGAACGATCGTAGATGAATTTATTGAGGTCGCGACGTTGATCAGAGCGACGACTTGGTTATGTGCCCGCGCACGTGTGTTCAGGCGTGTATGTGGTTTTGGTGTGTTGAGGAGCTTCGGGAAAGTCATGGGTTTTATCGAAGTCGATCTCGAGATTTTTGAGAGGGAGGGAAATTTGAGAGTGTACTTGTATAATTAGATTTGGGATCGGGTTAAATTTGAAATGTAACGAGTTTCTAAGTTTAATAAAAATCAAGTTTTAAAGGCAATTCAAAGCTAATTCTAAACAAGTTTTTCCTAAGCAAACATTTTCAATTTAACTAATTTTCAAGTGAGGTATTGATTAAGTTATAAGCAAGTTCCATTTTAATTATTTAGAGTAAATTGCTTTTGAACATAAATTGTTTGGTATTGATTTATTTAATAAATTAATTAAATAAATTACTAAATGTTTTCTAATATAATTAGGTAAGTGCTTAAGATTTATGAATAAATTAATGAAAGATTAAGATTAAGATTAACTTAATGTGTGTAATTAAGGTTAATTAGTTTATTAATTAAAGGTTATTTAATTAAAAATTAAGGGTAAATTAAGTAATTATTTAAAATTGAAAGATAATTACTTAATATCATTAATTAAGGTGGTAATTAATGGATAGTTACTAAATGTGATTTATTAAATGATAATTACTTAATATAAGCAATTAAAGGACTAATTTTTTAAGATTAATTAATTTAGTTAATAATTAAAGGTTAATTAAGTGATGATAATTAACCAATGGAGTAATTACTTGATGATGGTAATTTAATGTAAATTACTTACGGGAAGTAATTAAGGATAAATACGTAGTGTAATTAATTTGGTTAATTAATTTATATAATTAATTCATATAATTAATGAAAGTAATTAATGATTAATTACTGTAAATGGTTAAGGATAATCAATATACGTAATTAACTAAAGGATAATTTCTTTACGTAATTAAAGATAATTAATCAAGGATGATTAATTAAGATGGATAATTAAAAGATGATTAATTAATTGGTTTGTAATTAATTAATGATGAAGTAAAGGTAACCTAAGTGATTAAAGGATTAGTAATTTATTTAATTAGAGATAAATTAAATTGATTTTGGAAATCATCCATCTTCATTATGAATGATTGAATGATGATTAAATGCCTTGAATTGATTGATATCTTTGATATGAAATGTTTGTGATATGATATGTTTGGATGGACAATGGTAATGTGGTTATCTATCGATGATAAATTATTATGTAGAGAGTGACATCTTGTATTTGAAGTTGAATTGTATTTCACTTGAATAACTTGGGTTAAGATGGTATTGAATTCAAAGAGACATGACCCGGGTATTAGTAAATACCCGAAACCACTTCGATTCTTTATAAATTGATTTGTGGAATCAATAGGCTGAAATGGAATGATTTAAGTGAATTGGACCTTTTAATCTAAAGTTTTGGTACATAGAAATTGATGTGTGTTGTAAGTGATATCTATAACGACTTGTGAAGTTGTAAATTTATACAAGTTACCCCGAGTTTATATAAGTTGTATGCTTTTGTGTTCCATGTTAGATGGGTTTACTCACGCTGATTTCCAGCCTGACCCGGGTGTTACTTTGATGTAATGCTCGGGTCAGACCAAGTATTAAAGATTTTCAGGTAAGGTCGTTCTGGAGCTCACGAGGCGAGCTGGATGGCAGGAACGTATGGAGAGTATTCTGCTGTGTATATTATTATTATTCATCCAGGATAAGTTATTTTAGCTGTCCAGTGATTGTGTAAATGTTGTAATTTTGATGTATTACAATGTATTGACTGGTATAGTTTTCTTTGTATAACTATTATTTTATGAGATATCATATTTTATCCGCTGCGAATGTGAGAATCTGTGTTTTGTTTCTGTTTCTTCTTCTTTCTTTTTTCTTCTTTTCCTAACCATCTGGAAATTTCGGGATCTAAGTTTCCAGGTCGTTACAAAAATAAACAATTAAAAAAAATCATAAAATACTGGGTTTTTACAATGACAGATAAGTGACTTAACAGTATGTCCGACCATTTTCAAAAAAGCATGGAAACTTATATGAGAACTTCTGAATAAAAAGAGAAGTGAGTGAAATCAATGGAAGCTCGAAAAACAATGCAAGCAAGAAGAGCTAATGAGCATGCTCGAACAACATAATTGAGATACCAACAGTGATGGAAGTAATGACGATAAAGAGGTTTGATGCACCTTTCAAGAAGGTAAAGAAAGTTTTGTGAATGAAGAGAGACAACGGTCAGGTCTAAGATCTAGTGGAAATCGTATATGACCTAGAGGACTAAAGCACAATGATCATTCTATATCAATCAGAATATATAATGAATTAACAACATGGGCAGCTGGAAGGATTGACCCGTATGTGTAAAAACGAGAAGGTAGAACTCAACCTTTTATTAAAATTGCAATAAAAGGCATTGTTAAAGACGCCAAAAACATATAGTTCGTGTAATCAATTTTTTTTACTTTAATCATATCTCATAAAATGCTGCTACTAGTCCTTATTATGAAACTTTGTTAAAGGCCATTCAAGAATCAAGTCCTGGAATTAATGGACCCACATCACATGAATTATTAAAAACGTATTTAGATATAGAGTGCACTGAAATCGAACAATAAATTGACACTTATGTCAACTTTTGGGATGAGTATGGTTATACATTGATGTGCAACATTTGGAGCATACAAAATGCATACCGAAACATGATGTTTTTGGCTTCGCAAATGCAAAACATGCAGTTAAGTTATGTCTTCCAGTTATGTGATGGTCAATAATTAAAAAGGAAGGAAGCTGATCCAAATTTAACATGCATAGCAATACGTATTCTTAGCCAAACGGTTTCTTCTTCAAATTATGAAAGAAACTGAACAAAATATGCGATGATTAACACGAAGTTAAAATAGAATAAAAAAGAAGACTTAGAAAAATTGGTATTTGTACATTATAATATGCGATTGAGCGTGCGACATCAGAATGTATCTTAGTTAAATGACAACTGATCAACTTATTAACCTAGATTACATCTTTTATAATGAGGATCCACTTATAGAATATACTCGAGAAGTTGAGAATCCACTATTTGATGATAAAAATGATAACCCTTGGTTAGACAATGACATCTACATAAAATGCTCAAATGATAGTCCACCAAATGATGATTCAGGTAATGCTAGTGGTAATGGTATTGATTCTTGTAGTTACGATGTTGGTTTCATTTTGGATGATTCACAATGACATATCCAAAATTATTCTAGAAAGATGTACATGATTATAGTGGACGAAGAGATAGAGAATTGAACATTGAACATGGAGAACAGTGTAATTATGATGGCATATATACTTCTAGCAATGTCCCTAGTTATATGTATTCTACCTCTGACTATACCGAAGGTTATTCATTTTCTGGATTAAATCAACCATATACTATGGAACCATTATGTAGTCAAGATTGATGCAGCATACCTTGCCTTGAGTCGCGTGAGCGACCTAACAAGTGCCTTAAGTCGCGTGAGCGACCTAACACCATTCATTGAGTCGCCTGAGCGACCTAACAAGTTCTTATGTCAAGTGAAACGACCTAGCGATCTACACCAACTGCATCTTATACCGCTTTTCCTTAAGTCGCTCAACCAAGATAGGTCGCTTGGCCTTAAGCCGCATCATTCTTATGTCGCTCCAGAAGCTTAAGTCGTTCCTGATCTTAAGTCGCTTGCCTTATGCCGCAGTTCTTAAGTCGTTCGTAGGCCATTTCTTAAGTCGTTCTTCTTAGGTCGCAAATGAAGCTTATGCCGTGGTTCTCTTAAGTCGCTCAACCCATGCTGGTTTCTTAAGTTGCTTGCTATATGCTGCATTGTCCTTAAGTCGCGTGGTGTTGTAATGTTAAGTCGTGTATTGTTATGTCGCAAATGTTAAGTCGTATATTGTTGTAATTTTCTTATCTCGTGTGTTGTAAGTCGTGTGATGTAATGATGTTAAGTCGCACTATTGTTAGGTCTTGGGTCGTGGCTTGTGCACTGTTAAGTCACATGTGTTGGATCGCGTGAGTGTGTTGTAATTTCTATAAATAGGAGTGTGTCGTCATTGTAAAAGGGAGTTGATTTTTGAATAAAATTGTTTGTGTGCTTTTGCCACTTTTGTTGAAGTTGAGTGTGATCTCCTTCTTCTTCCATATTCGGATATTCGAGTGCGCTCGAATCAACGAATTTGAAGCCGATTCACGGAATCTCGTGAGCGGGATCAATGTCGAAGAATCGTAGATCTTCTAACGCGGAATCGTGCGCGATCAACGTGTTGAAAATAGCTAAAATCCGGTATCTCGAGAGATCAACGGATTTGGGCATTTATCGTTATATCGGGTTTACTTGACATGAAATCATTTCGTGAGGAAGAAAGTTGCGTCAATTTATATCAGAACATTATTAGCACGTCAAAGTTAAATCCGCTACGTCACTTTTTGGTATCAGAGCTAAGTAAGATCAAGGCCGGATCCGAGCTAAGTCAAAGCCGAGTTAAGAGAAGTTAGATCGGAGCTAAGTTAAAGAACCAAGATTGTTTGAAGATCATGCCTCCGAGACGTGCTAATCGTTATCATAATGTTGAAGATGTGTATAGAAGACAAGAATCTGAGAAGATGGAGCAGCGTATTAATGAAAAGTTCAATGAGGGTATTGAGAAATTGATGAAATACATGAATCAAAGTCAAAGGAGAACTTCACTAGTTCCGAACCATAGTAGAAACAGGGTTTCACCATCAGTTTTGGAAGATAGGAGGATGTGACGCCCCACCTCTATACCCACACTAGCCAAGAACACTACGGTGTAGTGCTGTCAACTAGCGCGGAGAATAAGGCTGTTGAGGAGCGACCATCCGTGTAATTTCTTATCACAGGGTGGCTATAAAATGATCTTCGGAAACAAATATAGAAGTAAGCATAACATGCGAATCAATCACAGATATCCATATCACAAAGGCGGAAAGAGATATGAATATATATCACATAAAAGTGCACATCAGAGTAGTGGTCTAAAAAGATCCACGATAATACAAAAGAATAGCAACGCGTGCTATACAAAAGAATACAACTATGAGTCTATATCTCAAGTGTAAACAACAAAAGCTGCTAATCTAAACAAGTAGCCAAAAGTCTGAGTAGTGAATCACTGGGGGAGGAGTCAAGCAGTAGCACCTGTAACATCTCGGCCTGACCCGACTATTATTTATAAGAAAATAATAAACGGATCAGTCTAGCTATAAATATCAGATGACATGATATAAAATAAAAGATATGGCATAAACAAAAAATATCCATACCGACATACTACTATAAGTATGCAAATAATGATCAACAGGAGATCAACCGATAAGAGATAAATCAATATCACAAGAATCTTCTCAAAGATCCAAAGAGGGCATCATACCCTAAACTTGTACTCATGACAAGTCAAAGAGATAAATTCCAGAAATCAACACAAGAAATCCAGAAATCATAAAAAGGGAAAGAGGCCTATCACATGACGGTCCGAAGACCATGGGGAGCTACCCCACATGTGTGAGTGGAATCACACAGATTGAGGTCAAGACTAACCAAAAAGCAGAAAGGTATGTGTGAATGGAATCACACAAGTGGTGTCTAGTTTAACCTTGCAATGAAAGAGACATCGCGCAATTGCTAGTCTAATTCATAAAGCGATCATCAAGATCAACGAGAAGTGTCAATTACACTAAGCTAGTAAATATAGAAGTTTAGCTTCATGTCCCATAACCACTTGCTTAACTTAAATATTTACGAACAAACTGTAAATCTTCACTAATAAAATTGTCACAAGAGGTTCAATCGAACAAGTCCAAGAATTAACCGACGAAGTGAACGCAAGCGTTTCATACCACTTGTTTTACTAAGTCGTTTAATTAGATTTCTCATCCGAGTGAGGTAAAGGCTTGTATATACTAATAGATTGGAAAACGGTTTAAGAAAAGAGCTTTGTTATTAAAAATAGAGTTGAAATTGTTTGTTAAAAGAGTTTTGATATTTACTACTAGTATTGAAACCTTTATATTATAAAGTGACAAAACTCATAAGCAAGTGTAGAAACAATCAGTCACAAAGATCGCATACGGAGATGCGAATAAAATCCAAGGAAATCAGCTCAATGTTTTTCAGATAAGATCCCCTACGGAGGGGGGGTCCAGGGGGGGTGGCAACCCCCCAAGGTGGGGGTGCGGGGGCAATGCCACCGCTTACGGGGTTCGACCTGCCCGGTCAGGTCGCGGGGGTCCAGGGGGCAGCGCCCCCGGTGGGGTGCGGGGCAGCGCCCCGTCCAAAACGGTACTACTTAGTGAAGACAACATGAGGTCTAACGACCTAGGGGTTAGGTCATGCGAGTTAAGAAGGTCAGCGACCTAACAAAGACACGCGACCTAATAAAGAAACGCGACCTAAAGGCACGCGACCTAGCGACTTAAGAGGCGAGCGACCTAAGTGTTACGGCCTAAGAGTCGAACGACCTAGCGTGGAAGCGGCCTAAAAGCCAAACGACCTAACGACCTAAGGTCATACGACCTAGCGACCTAAAGCCATACGACCTAACGACCTAAGGTCATACGACCTAGTGCAACACGCGACCTAAAAGGTACACGACCTAATGCGGCCGAGTGGTTTAAGGTCGGAGACGACCTACGACTTATAAAGGTAGACGGTTGAGCGAGCTAATGAAGTCCAGAGTCGAGCGACCTAGCGACACGGTGTGTTGAGCGACCTAACGAGATCAATGTTGAGCGACCTAACAAGGTCCAGAGAAGGGCGACTTAAAAGAGGCGCGACCTAAAAGAGGCGCGACCTAAAAGAGGCGCGACCTAAAGGAGCGCGACTTAATGGGTTATATGACCCAACGACCTAAGCCACTAACTCGCGAGCGACCTAAGTCCTAGGTCGTGAGCGACCTAACTGCGAGTGAGCAAAAATGGCCAGAGTCAAAGCAGAGCGACCTAACGACCATACGACCTACGACCTAAGGTCCTGAGCGACCTACGACCTAAGGTCCTGAGCGACCTAACTCCGAAAACACGAAAATGGCCAGAACGACCTAAATGCAGAAATTTCACCAAAACGCTAAAAATTGGAGTTTTTCACCAATCCAATCCAAACCAAATGCAAATGTGCATGCAAAAGTGATAGGGAATCATTCCCAACAGTCCAATATAGTTATAGACTAGATTTGTGAGATAAAAATCTCACCTTTGCTCCAAAACCCAATGAAAATGAAGAACAAAGCTTGAAGGCAAATGGAGAAGCAACCACAAGCTTGAATCCGATGTCTTCTTCTTGAATTTGGAGTTGAATGTTGGAGTTGCAATAAAACAAAGACTTTGGAGTTTTAATTTCTCATTCCATTCACCATTTTTGTTGAAGCTTTAGTGTTAGGAAATGAAATGAAGCAATGAAGAAGAAGGGGGGTGGAACTTGGGCCTAATGGGCTAAAAGTCAAAACCAAAGGCTCGAGTGAAAAAGTGGTGAAATTCCACTAACCCCAAATATATCAATGTTTATATTTAGAAGATTGCAAACGACGTTTCGAACTCAATGGAAGTGGTCTCGAGTCCTAATTTGACCGTTTGCAAAAAGTAGTTTCGGACCAAAATCCGATTAACGATAAAATATTTAAATAAAATATTTAAATATAAAAATCGTTAAATATGCGGGTTGTTACAGAGGATGTCACCCCAGTATTATCAGGAGAGGAGAGAATCTTCAGTTTCAATGAGGCGAGACCGCCATGAGTATCGAAATGAAGAAAGAAGAACCCCACGTGAGTTTGACAATGAACCTTATCGTGATGATGAAAGACATGGTAGAAGGGACATGTATGGTCGAAGGGATGTATATGGACGGGATCGATGTCGAAGTACATATGATTTTGAGGAGGATGGTGATAGAGGTAGTATTCATTATCGAAATCGGGGCCAAGTGCGAAATCAATATCTTGATTCAGAAAATGATCGTAAATGGGAATCAGGTATGAGGATGGAAATTCCAGAATTCAAAGGTTGTATGCAAGCAGAAGAATTTCTTGTTTGGTTATCGAATGTTGAAAAATTTTTGGAATTCAAAGAAGTGCCTGAGAATCGCAGAGTTCAATTAGTTGCTACAAGACTAAGGGGAAGAGCTATGGCTTGGTGGCAGCAAACTAAACTAGCACGGAAGAGAATGGGAAAATCTAAAGTTGTCACTTGGGAGAAGATGAGAAAGATGATGAAAGCAACTTTCTTCCCGTACAATTATCAATCTCTTATGTATCAACGTTTGCAGAATTTGAGACAAGGGATGAGGACAGTGAATGATTATGCAGATGAATTCTATCAATTGATTGCAGGAATGATATTATGGAGACAGAGGACCAGCTAATGACTAGATATATTGGAGGATTACGATTGCAAATTCAAGACATGGTGAATATGTTTAATCCAATGTCTGTTGCTGAAGCACATCATAAAGCCTTAGCTTGGGAGAAACAAGGGACACAAGGAGGTGGTGTGTTTACCAATTCCAACAATCAGAATAAGGGTGCTAGTAGTAGTGCTAATGTTTCCATGGCAGTCAGTAAACCAATTATCAAAGAAGCCGCTAAAGCAAAGGTCAATGACAATATCAAGTGCTATAATTTTTAGGAGTTTGGCCATAAAAGTAATGAATGTACAAAGCCAAAGAAGAGAGCACAGTTGCAGAGGAATGTGGGTTTGAGGATGTGGAAGCTGAAGTTGACTATTCTCAACCATCGAAGTTTGATGAAGATGAAAAAGTTGTGTCAGGAGATGAAGGGTGTAATTTGATGATAAGAAGGTCTTGTTTAGTGCCAAAGCATGAGAATGATTCTAGTTGGCTAAGAAGCCATATTTTTCAGTCTACATGTACTATCTTGGGGAAGGTTTGTCGATTTGTTATTGATGCGGGAAGCTGTGATAACATTATTTCTGAAGAAGCCGTCACGAAGTTAGGATTGAAGACTGAAAAACACTCTAGACCTTATAAACTGGCATGGCTAAAGAAAGGTGGAGAAGTGACAGTGGGAAGACGAGAATTTGTTACATTTTCTATTGGGAAGAAGTACAAAGATGATATTTGGTGTGATGTTGTGGATATGGATGTGTGTCATTTACTATTGGGAAGTCCATGGCAAATGATAGAGCTGTACAACATAATGGTCGCACCAACAGCTACAGTTTCATGTTTGAAGGTACTCAAATTACTTTGGCTCCTAAGAAGCGTGAACAAAGTGAAAGCAAGTCAGAGAAGAAAGTGGAATCAACTAGTCTATTATCTTCAAAAGAATTTGTTGAAGAGGTGAAAGATAGTGCTGAATTGTTTATGTTGATTGGGTATGAAACAAGTGAAGATGTTGAAATTCCTACGGATATCAGACCGGTGTTAAATGAATTTGAGGATGTCTTTCCTGTGGAATTACCCAAGGAGGTACCGCCATTGAGAGATATACAACATCAGATTGATCTAGTGCTAGGTGCTGTTTTACCGCATAGGCCACATTTTCGTATGAGTCCGAAAGAGCATGAAGAGTTGAGGAGACAGTTTGAGGAGTTGCTTGAGCAAGGGAGTGTTCGAGAAAGTCTCAGTCCTTGTGCTGTACCAGCTCTGTTGGAACCAAAGAAAGATGGTTCATGGAGAATGTGTATGGATAACAGGGCACTCAACAAAATAACTTTCAGATATAGATTTCCTATGCCAAGACTTGATGATCTATTGGATCAACTTAGCGGGTCTGTAATCTTTTCAAAGATCGATCTTAAGAGTGGTTATCATCAGTGTAACGACTCGGATTTTTCGGCAATATCAATTTACTAATCCGTATTAATAATTAAATTGGTTTGATAATTTTTCTTTGTAATTTAAATTTAAACTGATAAATTTGATCTTTTAAAGGATAATAAATATTTAATATGATAATTGTGATCAATATCTTTCTAACAATTTAAAATGGATAAGATTTATTTTTCAAAACTAATTAAATTTTATTCTATTTATAATATATATCTGATATATATTGTGAATAGAAGATCTTGTGTTTTAAATAAAACATTGAATTTTCAAATTGTAATATATATGTTTGTATATGTTATAATTTAAATTTTTTTGCAATTTAATTCAATCTATTGATAATTTTGAATAATAACTTAAAGCTTTGTTTCAAAATTTATATTTTTCAAAAGATAATTTAGTTTAATTCAATTGTTTAAAATATAAATAATTGTTTATTTTTAATATGATAGTTTAAAAAGGGTTTAAATAAAGTTTAATTTTGTTTTCCTTAAAAGTGTTTAATTTTAAATGATTATGAATGTATAAATATAAATGTTTTAAAATACATAAGAAATTTATTTATATTTTAATTAGTTTTAGAATATCTTCTTTAAAGGATTAAATTTATATTCACATATGTAAGTATTAAGTAAATTAAATATGTTAATTTATGTTAACATTTAAATTAAATAAAATTTTAATTAAAAAGACTTAAAACATGTGTAAACATGTTAACCCTCTCATAAACACATGTAAAATAATTGACTACTTAAATGACAAATGTATGTTTTTGTGACAAGTGGCTTTCATTTTCATTTATTTGAAAATTTAAAACATATAAAGAAAATTTATTTTCTCTTTCAAATTTCCAAACCTTTTCTTTTTCTCATTTCTTTTCTTTTCTTGTTTCAAATAAACTCAAAACAGAAATTATTTTCTTCAGCCTGAAATTTAAAGCCACAAAATCAAACCTGAAGTAAAAACTGCAAATGTACAAACCTGTTCAAAAGCAGGTCTGAAGTAAAAATTGAAATCTGCAAAATGAAATTGAAAGTTGAAATTCGAACCTGCAATGAAGTATTTTTTACTAGCAACTTAACCTACTGCAATCTCAACCTGCAACTCAAATGAGAGATTAACATCAGTTTCAAGCATTTAAAATCAGAGATCTGGCATGCAAGAATTCAATTTCATCAGCAAGCAAAAGCATTATTCATATTTAAATTTCAAAGCCTGGAAAATAATGAACTTCTCTATCTCTGCATATAAATGGTGAGTAATCTTTTTTTTAAAAACAGTTTTAAATAATATCTGTAGTTGAATTCCATATGCATGTGATAAATGTTGCTGTGATTATGAATATTTGTTTACTTGAAATTGTTGTATATGCCAGTTAGAAGTATGAAATTATTAGAGAATACAGTGCATGTATAAATTTATGTGCTCTACTTAATTACTGGGTTTGATTTTCTTAAGGAAAATTTAAAATCTCTCAATCAAACTAATATTAGGCATTGTTAAATAAATGAAATTTGTTTGTTCATATGTACTGAAGGTTCTAAAATTAGTTTCCGGAAATTTGAAACTTATAAACAATTTTTAGACAAGAATAACAGTAAGAAATGAAAAATGGTCAGAAATAAAACATCTTAATTTCTAAATTTAATTATATACTCAGATTGGTGATAGGAAATCATGAATTTAGATGATGATATCAAAATTTTTAGGTCAGTATTCAATGTGATTTTCTATGGTGAATGGAATTGGTACTTTCGCCAAATTCCGACGAACGAAGTGGTGATTGGCCATGGGTTTTGGACTGGAGGAGGAGAGTTGAACGACGATCAAGGGAAAATTGGTCGCATGAATTTTAGTGCAACGTGGTGGTTGAAATTGGTGGTAGTAGGGTTTTTGACTGTCGTTGGGTTGAGTTGATGTTCGACATGATTTCTGTAGAATTGTAGTTGCGGACTCGATCGTGAGGGTCGCGATGGCATCGTGACGATGCGAAGTGGCTCCAGTAGGGAAGCCTTGGGTACCAGTCGTCACGACCGTCGATGGCAAGAGATTTTGGTTCATCTGCGTTTTTTCCAGTTTGAGCGTAATGCTCGATTTCGTTTTGCACCGATATTTTCGATTCTCTGTCATCGAATGGTATTGTGGGGTTGTAGTCGACTTGTTGGTGGACGTGGTGACGGACGTTGGTGGCCGGAGGCTTTGTGCACATGCACCGTGCACGGTGGAAATAGTGGACATCAGGTATAAGTTTTGAAGTTTGGGAAGACGAGGTCGACTCGAGAAACACTTGTGATTTTCATTGGTACGACTCGAAGTAGATGAGAGCTAGCGTTGTCTCGAGTGAAGCTCGTGTACAGGTGGGGTTAGACTCGAGTATTTTAGGTCGTTGTTTTTAGTTAGTTCTGTGTTGATAAAGATCGCTGATTTAAAAACTGTTAATGAAATTAAGTAGCAAAGTGAGCCTGTGTTTGAATAAATGAAACGAGGCTTTAAAATTTAAAAAAGTTTATAAAAGTTAATCAAATTTTTAAAAGGTGTTAATTGAATTCATTTTAAATTTAAATTGGTTAAAATGATTTCTTATTGGAAGTAATTTAACTTAATTAAATTCGAATATTAAATTTAAAAGGAATGTTTTGAATTTAATTATTAAAACAAAGTTTAAGTTAAATTTGAAGTGGTATTTTTTAAAAATTAAGTTTCAATTTATATTGAAATAAACAAGTTTAAAATTAGATGATTTTTGTGTTTTAGGTTTCAAATTTGTTTCTAAACGCTTTTATTTTCAAATAAAGTTTAAGTTATAATTTTGTAATCCAAATAAATAATTTGTCTTCAAGTTATTCAGATTTGATTAATTCAAATAATTAAATTTGTGAGGATAATTAAGGTTAATTATTATTTATATGAACTTAAGAATACTTAATTAATATAATTTGTTAATAGTAAAGAATTGATTAAGATTAATGATTTTCTTAATTAAGAATTTTGTTTAAATATAAGAAGTTAATTAATTATTTAATTAATTTTAAATAATTAGTTAATTTCTTATTTAATTTTAAATCACTTAATTATGGATTAATTAAGTGTGACTACTTAATGAAGTAATCAATGGTTAATGTTTGAATATAATTAAGAATGGAAGTAATTAATTATGGAAGTAATTAATGGTAATTACTCATGGAGTAATTAGTTGAAGTGATAAATTGGTAATCACTTGATGATATCAAGTAAAGAATTGATTAATATAATTGTAGAAGTTAATTAATTATGGAGTAATTAATTAATTAATGAATTAGGGATTGTTTAATAATGGGATTAATTATTTGTTAAGTAATTAATTAAGGAAGTAATCAAGATTTATAAATGGAAGTAATTAGAAGATAATTACTTGTTAAGTAATTAAGAGTTAATTACATAACTTATTTTAGTTAATTAATTAATGTGATTAATTAATTAATGACATGTGATTAATTTAATATTAATTACTAAGTGTGATTAATTAAAGTGTAATTAACTCATGAAGGATAATTAAGATTAATTTAATTTATAAGTGATTATAAAAAAACAATTCAAACTTTTAACATCATGGCTGCTCCCGCCTTTGACCCGCACCTCTCCCCATCTTTTCAAACTGTCCTTCCTTCTGCTCCTCCCGTACCTTCGCCTATTCACACTTCGTCTCGTCCCTGTCCCTTGCCTTCTTCTCTACCTGCCTTACCACCGCATGTTCCCCCTCCGCTTAACTCTTCCTTATCTCAGCCGTCGGTCCTTTCTTCCTCATGGTCTTCTCTTTTCAATACCAAGCCATGCAACGCTGGACGTTATTCGCCTGTGGAATTTCCCCTTGTTTTTGATGGTCAAGCTATAGTCCCTCCTGATGATGTTGTTAAGGCAGGATCTGACATTGGGAGTGAGTGGCTGGTGGGTTTCTTTCTCGATAAGCCTCTGTCTTATCTCACTGTTATCAACCATTTGAAGAAACGGTGGAAGTTGAAGGGAGAGATTGTAGTTAAATCTGATGGAAGTTTGTTCCTTTTCAATCTGTCGTGTGCTGAAGACAGAAGGAGAATACTGGAAGCTGACCCTATCTTTCTTAGGAACAAGATTTTCATAGTAAAAGCTTGGGATCCATAAATAGGTAATAGTTGCAGTACTATTCGATCTGTTCCTGTATGGTTAAAACTCTCTAATATCCCTATCTATGCTTGGTCACATATTGGAATCAATTGGTTAGCTTCAAGAATTGGAAAGCTTTTATGCATGGATACGTCCACTGAGAAGCTTGAGAGGATTGGTTATGCTAAATGTCTTGTTGAAGTATCACCTGAACGAAATTTAGTGGATGAGTTCCCTGTCAAATTATTAGATGGATCTACACAAGTTGTCAAAGTTAATTATTTGTGGAGGCCTGACATATGTCATGTATGTAAGGAGTTTGGTCATTTAGACATTTCATGCCTGAAAAAAGGTGCTGATACTGTCAAATGTAATAATGGTGCTGGTTTTATGAGTGTAAATCAAGAAGTTGTAAAAACAGATACTGGATTAGGCACAGTACATAAGAGAAATAAGCAAATATGGCAGAAAGTGGCAAAAAGAAAGAGTAATTCTAAAGAACTCTCCCCTAGTGAAATCACTGATATGAATGTAAACAAGCTTCCAGTTGTTGAACATGTTGTTTCCAATGATGAGCAAGTGCAAAAAGGATTGGATTGTCCTAGTGAACTTGAGCTAAATGTAAGTAAAACACAAAACTGTATGGCAGATAAGGTGCATGATGTTTACCCTTCCACTAATAGATTTGATGTGTTATATGGGACTATTGATGATGCACAAGAAGTGAATGAAGTAACTTGTGAGAAGGAACATGTGCAACAAGTGGAACAGGTGGTTAGCAATGAGCAGTTACATAATTCAGTTAATCGTAACAGAAATGATGGTACTGCTTCAGTAATACCTTTAGGCACTGTTAAAATAAATCTACTGATATATTCAGTATACCTGGTGTGCATGTTGCACACACTTTGCCTGATGATCCCTATCCCCTTTTGTTATCTCAACAAACTGACTTATGCATCACCGACCATGGATCTAAAGCTTCATTGAATAACACCTAACCATCATCACAAAACAAAATTCTTCCTCACCTTGAAAATGATCCTGATGTCCTCTTTTGTCTGTCCTTGCAGAGGTAGATAACTAAAATGGTAATATCAATGAAATCTACTTCTCAACCTCTTCCCAAATCTCACCTCTCACCAACTATGAATTCAAAACAAACAACTTCAAGCAAACCATATGTTTTCACAGGAACTATTCCAGGTTGGAAATCTCCTCCATTGACTCCTTGTGAAGATGTTGAAATTGTTCGTGCTACTAGCTCAAATGCCAGCTTTAGGAGCAAGAGAAAACTATTGAAACAAAACCTCGTCTCCTCCAGACCGGAATCTCCTGTTACAAGGAGCATGGCAGAAATTGCACATCAATCTCTAGTTTAATAATGCAGCTCAACATTGGTCCATGGAATATTAGAGGCTGTCACAACTTCGTTAAGTTGGACCATGTCAAACAATTAATCACCTCGCATCAATTGTCTATTTTTGCAATTCTTGAAGCTAAACTTAATCTTCCCCTAACGATTTCTGCTGCTAACTATGTCAACCCATCCTGGACTTTGTCTCATAACCTTCATGAAGCTACCTATGGTCGCATTATGATCCTTCATAACCCAACAGTCCTTTCTCTTGTGCTTATTCATTCCACTGCTCAGATTATGCACTTTCATGCCAAATATCACTATCCCCCAACCTCCTTTTATATTTCCTTTGTGTATGCCTCAAACACTTTAGCCACAAGACAATCCCTCCTCAACTTCATACCTGCTTTAAGCCAGGAATCACATCCTTGGATAATTGCTGGCGATTTCAACTGCTGTCTTGCCTTGTCTGACAAGCAAGATGGTCGTCCTCTTTTGGAAAAAGACCTTTACCCCTTAAACACTACTATTTATGATTCTTCTCTCATTCCTATTCATATGGAAGGTGCCCTTTTTTCTTGGAACAATCGCTCCAGAAGTGGTGTTTGAACTTTTTCAAACATTGACCACTCTTTTTCAAACTTCAAAGCCTTTTCTACCTGGCCTGATCTAGCCACCTTTCTTCCTCCTTCTATCCTATTTGACCACTCTCCACTAATCATTTCCTCTGGTAGGAAGCGCCATGATGTTAAAAGAGGGTTTAAATTTTATAATTCATGGACACTTGATCCTGAATTTAATACTACAATAAAAACTGTGTGGGCTAATCATTTTTTTGGAAATCCTATGTATACCTTTTGCAGGAAGCTTACGACAATTAAGGATGCTTTAAGAGCCTGGGCTAAGCATAAGTTTGGCAATGGAAACCTCAGATCTTCCAATCTCAAGGAACAACACAGGGTAGCTCAAGAATTGATGATGGACCATCCTGATAATGCTGAGTTTGCTACCAAGGAATCTAATCTATTTCACGAGCTTAGTCATGCATTGGATATTGAAAGTGATATGGAAAAATAACAGTCAAGGATTAAATGGGCTTCGGATGGTGATAGGAACACTAGCTTTTTCCATGCTTCCCTCAAATCCAAGCAATCAGTTAACAATATTTTCACGATTATTGATGATGAGGGGAACCTACAAACATCTCTGAGTCTGTGAGCAGGACTTTTCATAAGCATTTTTCTGGCCTGTTGGGGAATGATAACAACTTTATTCCCTATTTGGATGAACTTTCTTCTATTGCTTTGCCTCAAGTGAATGGGGATGAAGCTGCTAGGCTTGTGGAAAAAGTGTCTGACCTTGAAATTAAGAATATAATCTTTTCAATGAACAAGAACTCGAGTGGTGGTCCTGATGGATTCAACGTGCATTTCTTCACAACTACTTGGGATATTGTATGTGGGAACTTCTGCAAGGCAGTTCACAATTTTTTTGACAAATTCAAGCTTCTTAAGCCTGTCAATGCTACGAACCTTGTTTTAATCCCCAAATGCTTGCACCCTACTACCGTGTCATCCTTCAGTCCTATTTCTTGTTGTAACGTTATTTACAAGTGTATATCAACGATCATTGCCAGTCGCCTAGTTGCTGTGCTTGTGAGAATCATCTCTAAGAACCAGGTTGTCTTTCTACCTAATAGGAACATTCTGGATAATGTTATGCTTGCTCATGAACTTTTAAAAGGATATGGCAGTGCTAATGCCACTCATAATGCTATGCTCAAGCTTGATCTCAAGAAAGCGTATGATAGCTTACAGTGGACTACTGTGGTCAGAGCAATGTCACTTATGGGGTTCCCTAAAGTGTTTGTTGCTTGGATCTATGAATGCATCTCCACTCCTTCTTTCTCCTTGATCTTGAATGGAGCTAACTCTGGTTATTTCGAATCCAAGCAAGGGATTCGCCAGGGAGATCCCCTATCTTCCTATATTTTCATTGTGGTTATGGAAGTCTTTACATGCTTCATAAGGCCTCTGTTCCTCACCAGGCAAATCCACTTCCATTCCAAGTGCAAAGACTCCCAGTTAACATCACTTCTCTTTGCTGATGACATCATGTTATTCACCAAGCCCAACCATCAGTCTCTTGAAACAATTAAACGTGCCCTTCATAGCTTCTATTTGATGACTGGTCTTGAGTTAAATGCTCAAAAGTCGAGCATTTTATTTGCTGGAGTTTCTCCCGATCAAAGTCATGTTCTTTCCTTATCTGCTGGGATGCAAATTGCTAACGATAAAAATAGGTGTATATCGTGATGAAGTGAAAGCACCACCCGTCTGCACGGGAAAAAAAGTAAAAAGAAAATAGCCGAAAAGTAAAAGAGACAGAGATTTTTATAGTGGTTCGGCTTCTAACAAGCCTACATCCACTTTACATTCTCCATTATCTTCTTTGAGCACACTTTTACAAGACCACAACACTTTACAACACGATTTCAAGATTACAACACTTTACAACACGATTTACCACACGATCGAAGAAAGAGATTAGAACTTTAATGATGTATTGCTTCTTGGATTCTCTTTTATGATGTAGATCTCTTGATGAAGATTCTTTGATGGTTGAAACGTTGGAAGAGTCATGAAAACTGCAGAGTCTCGGCGTCTTTTAATCCGAAAAATTCCCTTTCTAAGTGGAGTAGATGGAGTATTTATAGGTGAAATCAGAGTTGGGTTGGCAGGGACGACTTAAGGAGTTAGGTCGGTAGGGACGACTTAAGGAGTTAGGTCGGTAGGGACGACTTAAGGAGTTAGGTTGTGTGGATGACCTAAGATAAGTCGTAGGTTGTGCCACGTAGTCAAGTCGTTAGGTCGTGGACTCCTTTAAGTCGTGGACTCTGCTAGGTCGGACCTTCTAGTTAGTTGCTAACTCGTTTAGCCTTAGGTCGTTGAGCCGCTTCTCCTGTTAGCTCGTTAACTCGGTTGAGCCGCTTTATGCCTTAAGTCGCTGATAGGTTAACCCGTTAAGTCGTTGACCTTTGGTCCAGCTTAGGTCGCTCCATGTGTTAAGCCGCTAGGTCGCTTAACTTGGTCACGTCTTAGGTCGCGAGGTCTTCTTGGTTGTAGGTGTTGGCCTCGAGTAGAAGATAGGTCGCTTCATTCTTTAAGTCATATACCGTTTTGGATGGGGCGCTGCCCCGCACCCCGCTGGGGGCGCTGCCCCTTGGACCCCTGCGACCTAACCGGTCAGGTCGAACACCGTAGCGGTGGCGTTGCCCCCGCACCCCCACCTTGGGGGGTTGGCAACCCCCTGGACCCCCCTCCATAGGGGATCTTAGATGAAAAATCATTCAACAGAACTTGCTTTGTTGAGATGTTGAGTTGACCAATCTTTGAGACGAGCTATCTTGCTTTTCTCGGTCGATCTTTCGATATCACGGCCTTGCTGAAAAAGGCGGGATAACACAAATCATGCAACATTGCATGACGTAGCTTGGTTTGCCTCTATGTTCTTCTAGGGTGGCCATTTCTGACTGCCAGCCCTTATATCTTAAGATCACAGCAACCATGGGGAGGTGGATCACTAGATTCCTGTCTCAAGCAGGCAGGCTAATACTCATTAAATTTGTATGTCATTCAATGATGATATACTGGGCAAGAGCCTTCATACTTGCATCAAAACTTATGAATATGGTCAGAACTGCAATGTTCAGATTCTTCTGGTTTGGTTCCATTCATGCTAGGAAGATATTTCCATGTTCATTCAAAATTTTTGGAAAGCCATATAGCAAGGGTGGCCTTGGCATTTTCAACCTTTCTGTTTGGAATAAGGTAGCATACAGTACTCACTTCAATGCTCTCTTGCTTAGGAAAGACTCACTTTGGGTTTGTTGGTGTCTAGTGCACAACATTGGTTCCAAATTTTTTTGGCAAATGGATGTTCCACAGTCTTGCAGCTAGACTTGGAGGATCATTTTGAAATCGAGAGTTGTTTTTAAGCCTCTTATCCAAATTAAACTCTCTGCCTTGAGTGTCAGGTCTTTCTGGCATGCTCCTTGGATTTGCAAGGGGATCATTCTTGATGGCATCTTCAATTCTCAAGAGAAGTTCCAATCTGGAATTAGCTTAAATGCCATGGCTGTCGATCATATTATGGATGGCAAGTTGTGCCTTCCTTATTGCAGCAATCAAACAGTAAGGTCCTATTGGAGCCAGTATGCCTGTAATAGGTTTGACTTTCAAGAGCAGGAAACTGTGCTTTGGAATGACAGACCACACTCTATTAGCAGAGTGTATGAAACACTTCATGGTATTGATGACATGCCTGGTTGCATTTGGTTCAAAGCAACTTGCAATTATATTTCTCCAAGCAGAGATAATCTCCTCTTTTGGAAGGTTGTGAATAATGCCCTGCTGACTAGGATGAAGCTTGTTGTGTATGGAAATGTTGTGCCCACTTCATGTATCTTGTGCAATGCCTGCAATGATACTACACAACACTTATATTTTGAATGTCCAATAGTTCTTGAGCTATGGAGTGATATGATGATCAAGTTTGGCCTTGTTGGTGTGCCTGTTGACTTCTCCCAGCAGTGGTCACCGATTTGGAATGCAACTAAGTGGAACAAAGTGAGAAAACCTATTTTTTCTACATTCTTAAAAAACTGTTGAAAGTTGTGTGGTGTGAAAGGAATAACAGGGTGTTCGAAGGAAAATGCAGGAGTGTGCTTGTGCTTTGGGCCGAACTTAAGCAAGAAATATTAAGTGGAATGAGATTTAGTACGCATGAATTTTTAGACCATCAAATTGAACCTTGGACTCCGTAGTTCCTTTTCTTTTTTTGGTCTGAATTTTCTTTTCTTTTTTGTTGTATTTTCTTTTCTTTTTATTAAGGGGCCCAGATTTCAACCTCGCTACTCTGCTAAAAAAAATTAAAGTGTAATTAATTAATAAAGTAATTAATTAAGGATTTATTTAATAATTTAATTGAATAATAATTACTTGATAAAGTAGTTAAAGATTAATTAATTAGATTAATTAATCAAGGGTTAATATAATTAATTAAGAAGTTAATTAATTGAGATAAGTAATTTTAAATTGTTAATTACTATTTATGATTAATAAGATGATTAATTATAAGTTAATTACTTAATTAAAGAGTAATTATTAATCAATAAGAATCATTAATTAATATATTTAATGATATTAATCAAGGTTGATTAATATATGTAATTAATTAAAGTATGATTAATTAATTGTAATTAATTGGGGTTTAATGCAATTAATTGTAGTTAATTAATGAAAGTAAACGAATGATCATTAATTATTGTAATTAATGATAGTAATTAAAGGTTAATTACTGCATATGGTTAAGGATAATTAGTTAAATGTAATTAAGTATGATTAATTAAGGAAGATTAATTTGGGAAGATCATTAAAGATGATTAATTTATTCGAAATAAATAAATGAAGAAGGATTTAGGATAATCCAATTGATTACGAGTTAATCAATTTTGTTTTGGATGATTGATTAATATTGGTGGATATTGGTTGATTGATTGATATTGGATGATCAAGATTGAGTGATTGATATTGGATGATTGATATTGGTTGTTACTGGATGATTTGGATATCTATGTTATGAGATATGTTGCTTTGTGAAGATGAATATTGATATGATTTATCTATTGTGATAATATGATTCATCTATCTGTTTATATATCATCCTGAATATAAGTTAAACTGTTTAAACCCTTAAGTACAACTTGGACATTAAAATGGCGTTTCGTTTCGGTGAGACCGGGATCGGGTTTCCATATTTTGGGATCCGAAAACCACATCGATTCCAATTAAACGTTAGGTCGTGAATCCAAGTGGAGCTAGTGAAGACTCGAGGTGTGAGAACTATAAGTCAGTATAACTCTATGGGTGATACTGTAATGAGTTTGACGGAATAGCACTTATAGATTCGAGATGGTGATTCAGAGTGCAAGGGCTATGGTCGTTGACTCTGAGGGTGATTCCAAAATGAGTGCAACGAGAAAGTGCCTTCGGTGTCTTTCGAACCCAGAACGAACTTGTATGGATTGAATGCTTTCAGAACATCGTCAGGTGGACGATGAGCATTCTAAGATAGATGGGTACTATAAAGGTAATCGCAGCCTCAAGCCTCATCAAC
This sequence comes from Allium cepa, assembly GCA_030765085.1. Taxonomy (NCBI): domain Eukaryota; kingdom Viridiplantae; phylum Streptophyta; class Magnoliopsida; order Asparagales; family Amaryllidaceae; genus Allium; species Allium cepa. Next base: position 10,294,036 of record CM060929.1, read on the forward strand.
CAGGAATGGCTAAAACAGGGGAGGTGCTGCAAGGCTTCGTGGGTAGCTCCCACTGGAGAGCAAGATTTTCCCGTCTAGAAATCCCTTTTTATTCGGATGTGTGGGCAGTTGGAATCGCGCGCCAACTGCGGGGTTGTCTTGTTTGGGACTGTTCAGTAACGAATGGTCCCAGCCTTGTGTTGTAGGGGAGTGGGCGTACTCCTCGATACGGTGATCTAGGCCACGTACTGTGACGGGCGGTACCCCAGTAGCCCTGCCATTGATGGGAACCCATTCTTCCTACGAGACCCTACAGTTTTGTTTGTATTACCCACTTTTGTGGCTAGTAGCTGGAATTTAATGAATGTAACAATTTTGGCTATTTCATATTTACTTGAAAACCCTAGACATTATTATAATATCACTTGATTTCCTATCAAATGTTTTGGTTAGCATAAGGTAAAAACTTTTCCATGTTTATGTGTGGGAAGTCTTACGTGATACCTTTTCTTTCCAATGGTTTTCTAAAGTTAAGCAGCTTTAACCCGTTTACTCACACCAGACCCCTGTCTGACCCGAGTGTTTATTTTCTGTTTTATTAAACTCTTGGGTACTCATATTATGTATGAGTAGTTAAGTGATTCAGGTTTGCTTGACAAATTCTGGAGGAGATATGGAGCATGACGCTTCCTCGTGTAGATATTTTATGGTTGCGCTGTTTTTGTTTGGTATCTGTATCTGTTGTACTTGAGTTGTATAGTTAGACAGATGTTTATAACTGTCTAATATGTATTGTTTAGGTTGTGTACTCTGATGTAATATGATACTATGTAATATTTTATGTGATATATTATATTTCATTCGTTCCGCCGTGAGTTCTCTGATGTTGTTGTTTCTTTCTTTCTCTTTCTTTTCTTCTTCTGTCCCTTTCCTTCTTCAAGATGATGCGATTTCCTGGAGTTAGGAAGTCGAGTCGTCTCAATCAGATTTGTATTAGACCATGTGATGACTGGAAGAAATCATTCAAGACTCGGGAAGGATTATATGAATGGCTGGTTATGCCGTTTGGTCTATCTAATGCACAAAGTACATTTATGAGGGTGATGAATCAAATTTTCAGACCTTATAGCGGGAAGTTTGTGGTAGTTTACCTTGATGATATCTTGATCTATAGTGCAAGCACAGAGGAGCATATTCAACATTTGCGAAAGGTGTTAACTATTCTTCGTCAAGAACAGTTCTATGCAGCAACGAAGAAATGTGTGTTCTTGACGCCAAGTGTCTTATTTCTGGGTTATGTTGTGTCTGAGGAGGGAATACAAGTGGACCAGAGTAAAGTAGCAGCAATCAGAAATTGGCCACGGCCCAAAACTATAACAAAAGTCAGAAGTTTCCATGGGTTAGCTTCATTTTATCGAAGATTTATACCACACTTTAGTAGTGTGATGGCTCCTGTTACTGATTGTATGAAGGGAAAGAAGTTTACATGGTCGGAAGAGGCAAGATTTGCTTTTGAGCAAATCAAGGAACTTTTAACCTCAGCACCGATTCTAGTGTTGCCAGATTTTCAATTACTATTTGAGTTACATACGGATGCATCTAAAGTTGGAATTGGATGAATGTTGAGTCAGAAGGGTGTCCAATTGCTTATTTCAGTGAAAAACTTTCTGGAGCAAAGATGACATACAAGACTTATGATGTGGAGTTTTATGCTATTGTGCAGGCTGTGAAGCATTTGAGATATTACTTGTTTCACAAAGAATTTGTTTTGTATACAGATCATGAAGCGTTGAAGCATTTACAAGGGCAAAATAAAATTGCAACTAGGCACGCATCGTGGATAGCTTATTTGCAGCAATTTACATTCGTCGTCAAGCATAAGTCTTGAGTAACTAATCGCGTCGCAGATGCATTGAGTCGGAGGAATACTTTACTAACAACCATGCGAGTAGGGTTGATGGGTTTTGACTTACTTCCAGATTTGCTGACATCAAATTCATATTTTTCCCGAATCTTAGACAAAGTCAAGTAGGGAAGCATGGATGGATATATGCTAGTTGATGGTTTTCTGTTCAAAGGAAATCAGTTGTGTATTCCAGATTGCAGTCTACGAATGAAAATTATCAATGAATTACATGAAGAAGGACACGTGGGCCGCGACCGTACTATGCAGTTGATCGCAAAGTCTTATTTTGGCCGTCAATGAGAAAAGAAGTTGAAAGGTTTGTTCAGAGATGCCATATTTGTCAAGTTCAAAGGGACCACGACAAATGCAGGTTTATATTTGCCGTTGCCTTTGCCTACTAAACCATGGGTGGATGTTAGCATGGACTTTGTATTGGGTTTTCCGAGGACGCAACGTGGCAATGATTCTATCTATGTGGTGGTTGATCAGTTTTCAAAAATGGTACATTTTATCGCATGCAAGAAGACGACAGATGTAGTTAATGTTGCACAGTTATACTTTAGAGAGATCTATCGTCTTCATGGGTTGTCTGAATCTATTGTATCGGATAAAGACACTCGTTTCCTGAGTCATTTTTGGATGAGTCTATGGAGAATGGTAGGGACAAAGCTAGAATTTAGTAGTTCTTATCATCCACAGACGGATGGACAGATAGAGATTGTGAGTAGATCCCTAGGTAATCTATTGCGATGCTTCGTGAATGATAGTTTGAAGAGTTGGGATTCCAAGCTGTGTCAAGCTGAGTTCGTACACAACCATGCAGTTAATCGTAGCACTGGTTTCAGTCCATTTCAGGTCGTTCACTCGACAATTCCTAAGGGACCATTGGATTTATCTATAGTACCACAGCAGAAAGGAGTGATCAAATGAGCTAGTGATTTTGTGAATGAGTTGCAAGAATGCCACAAGGTTGTGCAGGAACGATTGCTTAAGGCGAATGAGAAATATAAGCAATCCGCAGATATCAAACGACGACATGTTGAATTCAAAGAAGGAGATTTTGTATATGTAGTATTGACTAAAGTTCGATTTTCTATTGGTGCTTACAACAAGCTAGCTCCTAGAAAGGTTGGTCCTTTGGAGATCGTAAAGTAGATTAATGAGAATGCTTATCAGTTAAGATTGCCGGATCATATCCATACTACTGATGTTTTCAACGTCAAACACTTGATTCCTTATCATGGGAATAAGCACGTCGAAGAAGAGGAAAGTGTGAATTCGGGGACGAATTCTTTTCAACCAGGGGAGGATGATGCAGCATACCTTGCCTTGAGTCGCATGAGCAACCTAACACCATGCCTTGAGTCGCCTGAGCGACCTAACAAGTTCTTATGTCAAGCGGAACGACCTAGCAATCTACACCAACTGCATCTTATGCCGCTTTTCCTTAAGTCGCTCAACCAAGATAGGTCGCTCGGCCTTAAGCGCATCATTCTAATGTCGCTCCAGAAGCTTAAGTCGTTCCTGATCTTAAGTCACTTGCCTTATGCCACAGTACTTAAGTCATTCGCAGGCCATCTCTTAACTCGTTCTTCTTAGGTCGTAGCTGAAGCTTATGCCATGGTTCGCTTAAGTCGCTCAACCTATGCTGGTTTCTTAAGTCACTTGCTATATGCCGCATTGTCCTTAAGTCGCGTGGTGTTGTAATGTTAAGTCATGTATTGTTATGTCGCAAATGTTAAGCCGTATATTGTTGTAATTTTCTTATCTCGTGTGTTGTAAGTCGTGTGATGTAATGATGTTAAATCGCACTGTTGTTAGGTCGTAGGTCGTGGCTTGTGCACTGTTAAGTCGCATGTGTTGGATCGCATGAGTGTGTTGTACTTTCTATAAATAGGAGTGTGTCGTCATTGTAAAAGGAAGTTGACTTTTCAATAAAATTGTTTGTGTGATTTTGCCACTTTTGTTGAAGTTGAGTGTGATCTCCTTCTTCTTCCATATTTGGATATTCGAGTGTGCTCGAATCAACGAATTTGAAGCCGATTCACGGAATTTCGTGCATGAGATCAACGTCGAAGAATCGTAGATCTTCTAACGCGGAATCGTGCGCGGTCAACATGTTGAAGATAGCTAGAATCCGGTATCTCGAGAGATCAACGTATTTGGGCATTTATCGTTCTATCGGGTTTACTTGACACGAAATCATTTCGTGAGGAAGAAAGTTGCGTCAATTTGTATCAAAGCATTATTAGCACGTCAAAGTTAAATCCACTGCGTCAAAGATGAACCCTCACTATTTGATAATATGATGACAACATTTTTAAATTCGGATTAGATGCAACAGTATGCTTTTCCAACATATTACAATCCAACACAAGGTGAACACAGCAACGGACATAATTTATATGATGCTCAAAGAAACAGTTTTTGGTATTACATTATTATGTTGTGTGTTTTGTATCTTCTATGTAATTTGAGTAATTTAGTATAACTGACTATTGGTATTGCATATTTATTTGTGTATTTATTAAAAAGGTTTCATAATTCATAAATCGAAATCAAAACGGAAGTTTCAAAAATTCTTAAACAGAACCGAAATTTTAAATTATTTCGATGACCATATGGAAACGGAAAAACGAAACTTGGTTTATATGTGTAGATTGATGCATATGATGATTAACATACTTACTGATGTTTTCAAAATTAGATTAATGATTTGTTATAAAGTGTAGTGAAGGCACTAGAGTATTAATTATAATAAATAATAAGATCTTGCTCTATGTATGTCAGAATTTGTATGTATAAGTATATGTATATGTATATGTATATGTATATGTATATGTATATGTATATGTAATATTATGTTTAAAGTTGGTGTATTCAGGATGTATTGGTTGGAAACCTACAAGTGTCGAATATATTATTTAAGATTTTGAGGATGTATCATATTTTCTCATTCTGTGTAAAGACTTAGTTATAAATATATTGTCACATAATGTTTGCAATTCCTTATGATCACGAGTTCTGTACTACTATATTGTGTTGGCGTTGACTTTATGCTCTCTAGAGCCTCAGAAAATAAGTAACAAATTTATTTGTACATTCTATTTGTTTTCGAATGGAAAACTGCTTATGATAACATATGTACAGTATGACATTATATGTTACTTGACATACCTATGTACTTAAATAAATATATTTCATTATGATATATCAACTTTATATACTAAACTAGCAATTTGTATTCCCTCTAGAAAAAAAATGTTTATATTTGTCTCTTCTTACTTATAACGAAGAAGGAGATGAGTATAATTTTATGTTAAAAGTGGTAGGGTAAGTGCATAAAGCTAAGAAGAGTTATAATACATTTTACCTACATAATAATTAAATGGTTATCATAATCAAACGAGGAGATTTTTGGAAAATGATAATTTGGATAATGACAACCATGTAAAGTCAATGCCATATTTCTAATAAGTTTTATAAGGGAATAGTGGTAAATGATGCGCACTTCATTACCAAATGATACAAAAAATAGAATAACACAAGTGTTGTACAAAGATACGATAATATCAAGTATTTGAGTAAGAGTTGTTTATTGGATCATTTAGAGCACTACATCAGCACAAAAACATATTTTTATTGTTAATGATAATATTCTATTCTCACAACACCCAATTTGAAGTAGTTGTGTCATTGTACGCTTACAAAACTAGGAATTGGTAAGCAAATGTTTACTAAAATGTCATAAATAGCCAACAGGGTTGGTTTAGTTGGTTGGTGCTTCAGACTACGCGATTAAGGTCACAAATTCGATCCTTGAAATCGACGTATGTTGTCATTGATGAACGATGTTAAAAAAAAGCCATAAATAGAAATAATTATGTACGCTCACATAATTAAGAGGTGCAGATTGATTGTTGGTTAAAATGCTTATGGGATTTATTGTAACAAGCCGCTATTTACGACCTTCTGGCTCTACGCCCTAATCAATGCTCAAATCTCAAATCTTAAAGCACGGGGCTATCTACTTTTAACTACATTTTTAGAAGTCAAAATAGAAAGAAATTAAAATATACAATATAGGATAACTGTCTAAATCAACTGAATAATAATCCTAGGTGTTATTACATCGGTATAACATAACAATTTCGTAGCATATAGTTACACATAGGTAAAAAATAATAAAATAGTGAATAGAAGATAAGTAATATAAAAAATATGGCTCCATCAAGTCTCCAACAGTATATGTTTACCTCAAGCATTCCCTAAACCCCTATTAAACAATCGTAGATAAATACAAAAAATGAAATATAGAGTGGTTAACATAAGCTTGGTGAGTGAGAACATAACTCTATTGCATACAATACCAACTGTTGGAAACTGGAGTGTCTACAACATAATGTTGGATCTTAAGGCTATTCAAGCACTAGAAGTGGTGAAATGTGTATTAACTACTTATGCATATAAAACTTTATTTACTCAAATTGCAAACAGAAAGAAGTTATCAGAGAATAAGTAAGTCATAAAGTAAAATGCAGTAATTTAAATAATACCCGGATTTTTATACTAGTTCGGATTAACCAATCCTACATCCAATCCTGCACTCTATCGTGCAAAATTCCACTATAATCACTTGCTTTCCATCGGTGGCAAGAACACCTTTACATTCTTGGTTTCATGGGCTATAAGACACACCCTCTTTATTTTATAGGTACAAGAACGCCTTCTCCTTATCACCAACAACAAACTATGACAAGTAGTCGTATCTTCAATATAGATTCGGTACAATTATCCAGTAAACCTCCAATGGAAATATATCTTTGAATTTTTTGAGTAATATGATGAAATCAGAGAGAGAATGATGTGAATTCAAGTACAACTCTCTGATATTGTGTGGTTTGCAAATCGGTGAAGAATTAGAGTAAAATAGTTTCGATTTGCAAGGAGATTGGAAGAGTATGCAATGGATTTATTTTGCAAATGTTTGGAGAAGAAAGAGTAAGAAAAAATGAGAATTCTTGATGTTAAAATTCGTTTTCAGAGACCTTTATATAGTGGTTGAAGAGACGTGTCGTTTGGTGAAGTGATGGAGGGATTGTCTCTTCATTTAAAATTTGAAATTCTGAAAAACGACTAGCATGTTGACATCCTAGGTGCCCCCATGTCGACATGTATGTGTTGCAAAATGAACGGCAACACTAATAAGTGTTGCAAATTTTCATCATTTCAAATTACCTTATATTTGTGGATTTGTTTGATTTGGTTGAGGTCAATGGTTGATGACCTTCAAGTATAATTGCCATGAGATATTTAACAAGATATTCTAAGGTTCAACCAACTCCTCATCACTTTGAACACCTTTATCATTCAGCATTCTTCTCCAATTGGGATTTGTTCTTCAATTGCTCTGATTAACCTTCTTTTATAATTCATTTACTTCTAATGTATACTTGTTTATCTCTGTAAAAGTCTCCATAATATATTTGATACGATTGAATAACTCGGAGATAAGTTAGTAGTAATATTTATGTGGTTATTGTCATCAAAATCAATACCTAAAGTATTAACAATCTCCACCTTTTTGATAAGGACAACCATATAAATATTTGAGAGATAAAATATAATGCATATATATTTGACTAACCCTAGCTCTATGCACTCCCCTAATCATTTTGCCTAGTATATTTATATCTTTTCTCCCCCTTTGTCATTAATAAAAAGGGTGAAAAAGAGTCGCTTATGCTATATATAGAGTTTGTATATGAGATAAATGCATATAAATAAAACACATGAGGGGAAACCAAATCAATTCATAACATGAAATAGACGTATCAAATAAGAAGATGAGATTTAGAGTTACCAATTTTGCTAATGCCAATAACAAGTCCTTTTCATATTTATCCACTGTTCAACTGATTTCTTGTCATATGCTTTGAGCATCCGCTATCTCGTATACATTGTTTGGTACCTGAAAAATTATAAAATATGCACACTGGTACATTTTTATTTTGGGGTCCATAGGGTTAAGTTTTAGGATACCAAACCCATGATAAGTTTGAATATCCTTTCAAAATACAATCATTAGATGAATGAACCTTATTTATAAAATTATCAATATATTTTTCTTTTTCAATATCATCCAACTTTTTTGGAACCCATAAATTAATGAACCTATTTGGAGGTTTTAACTTTAATTTCCTAGGTTTTGGTTTGACCTTGGTAGCCTTAATAAACCTAGTACTTTGAGTACTATTTTTCTTTGATTTAGCCTTAGGGATGTATCCAGGTTCATGTTTATTCCTAGTGTGTTTAGATGTAGATAATAATTTTTCTAGATTATCACTCCCTTTGTTAAATTTATCGATATCACTTTTCATTTTGTCAAAATCCTTATTACTATTAAGAATAACATTGCTTGGAGATGTTATTTTTTCGTTCAAATCAGTGATTTGTGACTTCATTGAAAGATTTTTTTTGATTTTATGGATTCATTTTCACTTTTTAGTTTCTCAAAACTTCAAAGTTTCAAATCCTTTTCATCATTATACCCATTAAGTCTTTCAATTTCATCTTCTAGACATTTTTTTCATCAGTTAACCTTTCATTAAATATTTTTAATCTACTTATCACTGCCAAACTATTGTTGTACTCTTTCCTAAGTTTTTATATCCCTAATATATATCATTCAAAGCATTAGTAATTTCTTTATTAAAGTTCCATACCCGGTCATCTTTTTCCATGAAGCACATGTTGGTAATTTCTGTTTCTGAATCACTATCACTTGATGATTTATCTGAATCATCCCATTTTGCATTGAATGCCTGTTTCCTCACCTTATTGGAAGTGTTTGAAATGTATTTTGATTTCTTCAGGTTAGGACAGCCTCTTTTCGAATGATCGGGTCTATCACATTCGAAACATTTAACAACATTTCCATTTCTAAAACTATTGTTGTTAGTTTTTCGAAGTTTGTTTGTTGCCCAATACTTCAAGAATTTCTTGAACTTCTTGGTCATAAACTCAATATCATCATCAACAGCATCATTATCTAGTTCATTACTGTCGATCATAGCATTTAATGCTAGTGATTTCTTCTCATTTGCCTGATTCTCTTTTCTAATCTGCAACTTTACTTCATAAGATATTAGGTTACCAATTAAATCTTCTTTTTCATAGTACTAATATCATTGGCTTCTTCGATTGTTAGAGTCTTCTGATCCCATTCACTAGGAAGTGAATTCAAGATCTTTCTAACTTTGTCTTCTTCGGTAATTTTCATTCCTAATGATATTAAGGCATGTACTATATCTTAAATTCTTGAATACATATCAAAAATAGACTCATTTGGTTAATTTGACTTACATAAGAATATTTTAGTTTTGACTCGGGTGTATTGTTGTACTTTATGCTCAAGTCATCCATGAGTTTTCATTGCATTGAAGAACATATTATTTCGGAGCACGAAGAAGAAGATTTGGTATATTATTACTAGTATTATTTCCCTGCATCATGTTGTTCCGCTGCATTATTTATTTTGTTTCTATTATATTATAACTCTGATTGATGTTGTAAAATTCTAATCAAACTATTGTATAAACAGCTTCATAAACTATTTATTTGGTTATTATATTTTGTCATTCGCTATGAGATTCTGTGTTTGTTTTCCTCTTTTCATATTTTTCTTAATTACTGATTATCCGTGTGCCATATTGTTTGAGTTGGACATGTGTGGTTTATTGTCGACTTAAACCTTTTAAAATGTGGGTCATCAAAGTCGGTATCAGAGCTTCGGTTTAGCTGTGACCTTAGCTTTGATGGGGTCTGACTCATTAGAGATAGGGTAGTACTACCTTAGAATTAGTTTGTTTATGTGTGTGTATATATACGAGGCCATGTGCTTATTAGTGTTATGAAATATCTTATATTGTCTTTACATATCTGTTGAGTTGTTTATGAATTCTGGTTGGTACATGAGGTGCCATGTTATCGATAGGGGTCTGTGACGACCCAGAATTTTTGAGCATTTGAAATTGGAATATTTAATCGATTTTAAATATTTAAAAGTTAATTTTTAACTTGAATTCAAATATCACTATTTATTTGATAATTAAATTATTGAATTAAATAATTTGAAGTTGGGTAAAATGTTGAATCTAGAGTTTTAAGCTTATTAAAACTAATTTGAAGGCTTGTAAAATTTATATTGATAATACTGCAGATAGTAAAAGTGTTCAAATTGAATTTTGAATTTTTTTGTTAATTTTTGAAAATATATCATTTAAATCGATATTTAAAGATAGCCTTCCAAGGCACAGTCTCAGAATTCGACGAAACAAGTTCCATTGGATCCGTAATATTATATTATTATCAGATTTCAATTTTCGCAGTGTTTGGAGTTGTGTGAGCGTATGATATTTAAACGCGTTGAAATTCATATTGAAAATTCAATGTAATAACTGGGTTCAAAAAGCTATCATTTCCATATGATCGAATTAGGACCCGAAACCTTTTCCATTGTGTTTGAAATAGGGGTTTTTAAACGCCTAGCGGCACGTCTCGATACAATGTCAAGGTTTTAAGCTGAGAATTCAAAACAATTTAAATTTAAAATTAAAATTAAATATAATATATTTGGAGTGGTCATATTCATCTCAACATCAGCCTACTTTCTTTCACATCAAAACTTTTTCACCACATTTTAGAAGCACTGTAGCTTCCATTCTCCAACACGCATCCCTAAACTTTATATCACGTAGCCTCCTTTTCCCTCGGTTAAAAAAATGTCGAGCTATCCTCGTTCTTTCTTTTCCCCGTTCCCCTTTTCAACTCAGAAAAAAATGGCCGAACATTTTGAATTGAAATCATGAGCCTTCTACCTTTCCAATTCAAACCTATGGCGGATTCTAAAATGAAATTTAGTCGCTGAAGTATTTTAATCCTCCTCTCCTTTAAATCGTGATTCCCTTTTCGTTCGTTCGATAAGTAATGGTGTAACGGCCCGCAAATCCGTACCCCTTGAGTCAACACAATTCTACAATAATCAACTCAAGTTGCACAGAAATACGAACAATCCGGGTTAAAGAAGAAGAGGTAGAAGAAGAAAATAGACAACAACAACATAATCTAACCATTGCAGCGGAATAAAATATAATAGATAATAAATAATCTATACTCAAAAATAAAAACAACATCACAACTCAGGACAGTAATCGCAACATGTTCTACAATAGAATTCACAGAACAGCGGAATACATACAAACAAGTACGGGAGATACGTCTCACCATCCAGCTCGTCTCCTGAGCTCCATGACATCATATATTGTATCATATAATACTCGGTCTGACCCGAGCATTACAGTTAAATAATACCCGAGTCAGTCTGGAATACCAGCATGAATCACACCCAATTAATTATTAAAGTTTCAAAAATCCTTTGAAAACAAAAGCATCTCGTAAGACTACGCCACAAATAAACATGTTGGGTTTTTACCTCACGATAGCTAAAACAATTTTTATAGAAATCCTCTGATATTATAATTGGGTGTATATACAAATACTTATAAAATAGCCGAAATTGTTACATGATTAAATACCAGCTACTAGCCATAGAGTGGGTAACACAAGCAAAACTCGTACAAGGCTCGTAGGGAGAATGGATTTCCAACTAATGACTAGGCACTGGGGCACCACCTGTCACAGTACGGGGCCTAGATCAACGTACCGAGGAGTACGCCCGCTCCCCTGCAACACAAGGCCGGGACTACCCCTTACTGGATAATCCCGAGTGAGATCACAACGCGGTTGGGATCAGCAACCTCCTACTAAGCCGAAATAATAAGGGACATCTAGACTGGAATGATCTCACCTGCTTGGGTGCTACCCACCTAGCCTTGCTGCATAACCCCTGATTTTCAGTCATTCCCATTTGATGAGGCTTGAGGCTAAGCGTTACCTTTTTAGAACATATCCCTTAGAATGCCCATCGTCCACTTGACGATGTTTCGCAAGCATTCATCAATACAAGTCCGTCCCGGGTTCGAACGGAACCGATGGCACTACTCCTACTACATTCATTTCGGAAATATCCTCAGGATTAGTAGCGACTAGCCCTTGCACTTCACTGCTCCATCTTCGCATCCAAACTCGTTTCCACGGAACGTACAAACCGGATCGAAGTGGTTTTCGAGAAATAAATCTCGATCCCGGTCTCTTCGAAACGATCAACGTATTTGTCCAATATTGATAGTCGGTTATTTAACTATCAATTAATATTCACAAACAACTATCAACCAATAAATAATTTCCTAAATTATTTATTTATCTCAAAATATCTTTACAAGATATAATTTCACTTTCAAACCCCTTAGAAAATAGTTTTCAAACTATCTTCCTTTTCTCAGAATAAATTCCGAGTATTTTCATTTCCACTGGAATCACCAAGCACAAACAAACTTTAGATTTTTAAAATAATTTTAGAACTCTTTATTGTAAAATATATTTAACATTTAATTTAGAAAAATTACTTTAATACTTAATTTATAATAATACTTTAGACAAAATACAAAATCATTCTTTAAATAATTATTACGATAATAGATTAAACAAAATACTTACTTTGGAATTTACTTTTAAACATTTAAGTTAAAACTGCTTCAATAATTTACTAAAAATATATACTATATAAACATTTGAAAATAAAGTTACTTAATGAAATAAAAAAACTGGATTTCTATTTTTAAATAAACAAAATACTAAGTTACTTCTTAATAGTTACTGCTAAAATAGATTAAAGGAAAATATTTACTTTAGACTATAAATATTAGAAATAATAAATTTTACAAAACTTACTTTCTTTAAAAACAACTTTAAAACATTTGATTTATATTTAAAAATTTACTTTAAAAAATGTACTTGGTTATCCAAAGAAAAATTCTAACTTCAATCACTTAAATAAATTTTCCAAATTGATTTTCGATATATTCCATTTGAAATAAATTTATTTACTTACTCAGTTCATTTCAAAATTCATTAATTATAGACGAATTATTATTGTTATTATTTTCTGTTTGATTTTAAATCCTTTAACGGAAATATACAAATTCCAGATTTTCCCAATTTCTTCCTTATTCTTGTCAATAATTAAAATCTTAAATTTTAAATAAATGTTTCTTCTTTTAATTAATCTCACTGTAGATTTAATATTCATCAACTTCCTGTTTATTCAAGTTTCCTTTCTATACTCAAGATCTATTTATTAGAATTTTACAGTCACTTCATTCCTTTCCCAATTCATTTTTTTATATTTATTCTATCATTATTTTATTTACAAATTCACTTCTTTTAATTTCTTTCCAAAATCTAATTTATATATTTTTGGAAATTCATTATACCCAATCATAACCAATCGAACCATAAAATTCAATATTCCAATAAAGTTCATCATAGAATAGCAAACAATCACAGCAGAGGATTTAGAATAATTTAAATAAATGTTGAGGGATCTAGTTGGATCCCTCCAACCTGTTTTTCCCTTCATCCACAGACGTTAGCACGATATAATATCCCAATTCCAAAATATCATACTATAGCACATTAATCAGTTTAACCACTCAAACAATTATTTAAATATAATCAGTTAAATTTAAATTTGAATTGAACTGAGTGAGATTAACTCACCTTAAATTTTCATTCGCAATCCACTTCAATATTGCCTTGGATTTCCAGATGTTTGACCTTAAATAAATAATTTATATGGTTCATTAATATTCGAATGGTTAGAGCAATTTATTACTATTCATTTATTTAATTTAACTAGTAATTTGGGTTTAAACTAATTTCCCTTTTTTGATAAATTATTTATAGTAACTAAGTAGCTAAATAAGCTTGTTGAATAAAGCAATAACCCTATTATTATAATATATTTTTTAACTAGTAAGTTTAAAAGATGCATATTTGTTTTATTTTATTTTCTTCCAAAGTTGAAACTACATATCTATATGTATATATTTATAAAAATAAATTTGTAGATTTTCAAAAGTCTACTTTTATATGACTTTATTTTACTGTTAATTAATTTCTAAAACAGAAATTGGTTTACCTTCTGTAATTGTTAATTTTTTCTGCTTAATTAACTGTAAGCTAATCATTAGCATATATAGACTTTTATTTCAAACAACTGAAATTTTCAAATAAATGAACATATTATTAAATTGAAATCAAGAAATTGGTTCGAAAATCTCACCTTCGATTTGTTTGATCACACAACCACCACCTCCCCATCACAAATCCTGCAAGATCTGACCCAATCTCCTCACAAACATTACTTCAACTCCAACTCCTCCACCATCTACCAATTAACCACCCAAACCACAATTCCTACTTCACCAAACATCGACTTCAAAATAGTAACCCTCCACGTCGCCTGAAACACACTCAAATGCCTCCTCGTTATCTGGGACAAGGCCAGATCTCGATGAGTTCGGCCAAGCTTCCCAAACTCAAGGTCGAGTTTCCCACAATGGTGCTTCGATTTCCCCTTGACCGCTCTTCCTCTTCACGGCCTCGCGAGTGTGTGCGGTCCTTCGAATCGATTGACACATGGAAACTCGAGCGCCCCCCTCCCTGAATTAGAATGTGACCGCATCGTACGAGCGATTGAAGAATCTCACGCTCGAAGTAATAGAATTTGAAGGAATGAGCTCGCATTCTATTCGAATTGAGGAGAATTAGGTGACGGCCATTATTGATATTTTTTTTTTATCTGCTCGTTCCAAGGAAGATAAAGGGGAAAGTTCGCGTTCGAGAAAATGAACGAGGGTTAGAGCGAGTTTATTTATTAATATTTTTTATCTTTAGCTTGCGAGAGAAGGAACGAATATTTATAGGTTTTACTCGACCCGATTGGAACCCTGAAATAAAAGAAAACTCGCGATTTAAAAAGGAAAGGAAAGGAAAGAGGCAGCAACGTTATTATTTTATTTTTATTTTTATTATTATTTTTATTTTATTTCATTATTTTCCCGTTGAGAAAGAAAGAAATCGATTTGAATTTTCAATATAAATTTCAAAACTTAACAAGTCACTGTTAAATTCAATTTTAAAACTTCTATTATCTTCAATGTTATCAATATAAATTTTATAAGCCTTCATATTATTTCCAACAGACTTAAGATTCCAGATTCAACATTTTACCCAACTTCAAATTATTTAATTTAATAATTCAGTTATCAAATAAATTGTGATATTTGAATTCAAGTTAAAAATTGTTCTATTGAATATTTAAAATCAGTTAAATATCCTGCTTTTAAATACTCGAAAATTCCGGGTCGTCACATTCTTCCCCCCTTAAAAGAATTTCGTCCCCGAAATTACTAATTAGGAAGAATGGTCCAATACTCGTTTACTTTTTCCTCGAAACCAAACGGTTTCTAACAGTTCAACATCTTACCAACTATCTTTTTATAAAAGACCTATTATTATTCTTATTAACTTCCCAAACCCTCCCAATAGTTCAAATAATACTATTTGATTAACCATTCAATTTTCAATTTAAAATCAAATTTTGAATTATTAAATTTTCTCAAAAAATTTCTATCTCCCTAAATTTTCGAATTTTTTTGCCAGCGTCTCCTTTGCGCGGCTAGCTCGGTATAACTACAAAATGGCTCTACAGCCTCCCAAATCCAAAAGGAAAACAAAAAGCCAAGTGGCTCGATCCAAAAACCCAATCCAATTTCATACCAAAATTTAAATACATACCTTTTGTCGAGCATTTCAAATTTTATCTTTTGAAATCAAATCCAACTTTCTTTTCCCTTTATAATACCTGCATATCCTGCTTAGCACTAATATCCAATCACAATATTCCAAAAACATTTTATTGACTTCCTTACAATGTCAATATTTATTCATTCAAATATCAACTTAGAATATATCTGTAATATCAATTTCCAATTAAGAATTCACCATTCCTTTCTTAAGTTAGTATAAGCATGAAATATATTCCTTATATTTATTTTCACATTACCATTTTAGTTTATGTCTATTTCTATTTTAATTGATTCTTTCATTTTCATATGAATTTATTTTATCTCTAACTCTGAATATTTAAATTTTATTTTCCATTTATAATCAATTCATGTCATTATTTTAGTTAGTTTCATTTACTAATTTATTTTTGTTTCCAATTTAAATTCGCTTTGTCATTAACAAAAATTTTCCCAAAATTTCCAAAAATTTTCTAACTCCCAAAATTTCTGAAATTTTTTGGCAGATTTTCCTTTGTACGGAGGAGCTTTTGCAATTTGACAAAAGAGATAAATATATATACATCGACCCACCCGAACGGAAAAACCAAAAACAGTTCATATTTCCTATTTTTATTATGTAGGCGTACCTTATTTAGCATTTTAAGCAAGCAACTTATTATTTTTAGCAACTAGCGCAACCAAATCCAGCCACACGGCTTCCAAGTACCTGTACTTACTCAATTTAAACATATAAGTGCCATATAAATGAAGTTTAACAACATTTCACTTATTTACAGTAGTTAAACACATGAATTCTAAAAGAAATTCACGCTAATTTTTTTTTCCATAAGCAACTTATATAATTTTCATACTAATTCCACTGTTTCAATTAATCTATAACCATTTTCATTCAATTTGAATGGTTTAAAACTCAATCGCTTACATTTAATTTATTTTTAAGCAAACTGAACTCATATTTAATTCAATTGCTCTCAAAAGAAATTCATTTTACTTCTATCAGTTCATAAGATTTTAATTACTTCTATTTGCATCCAATGACAATTTATTCTATGTAGTTTGACGAGATTTATGTGAATAAACAAGTATTTATGTTTTATAACCAATTTAAATGGATTTCAACTCACTTTATACTTAATTCTATTTCATTTTTTTTATTCACAACCCACATATTCTCATTTAAATTGCATTTCAAATTTGAATCCATTCACTTCATTATTAAAACAGGTTCCCTAAAAACCATTTACGTAACTCGACACATTCCAATTCAAACTTAAGTTCAGTCCTATTTGATTCTTATTTATTCCATCCATTTGTTTATTCAATATAATTAGTTAATCCGCTCAATCCATTATGAATTTCATTTTACAAATAAATTTTTCTCTTCTATTCAACTTAATTCTTTCTCAATTAAATCTCATTTTTAAATCTATAATTTCGTTTGATTAGTTATTATAAAATTTAACTCCCCAGATTCAACTCATTTAATTGATTACATGGCCATTTTCAATTTATTTCCACTTAGTTGGATTTTATTTGCAATTCATACCACTACTATTTTAATCCATTTACATTTTTAGCCGATACATTCCCAATTATAATTAATTTGTTGCATCTCAAGCCAAATTTCAATTAATAACTCAAATTCTAAATCCACTATCCATTCTCAATTTACCACCTAATTTTATGAACTCATAGTTCAATCTCATTTACTTCATTAACAATTTAAGTCGAATTTAATTTATAACTTGAGTTTTATATCCAAACTTCATCAGAAACTCATAATTCGGCTTCTATTTAACTACATTAGGTTTCCATTACATATTTCATTATCTAATTTATTATCTAAATAGCCTTTCCCCAACCTATAATCCAGAACTTGATTTTAATCCCAAAATCTATTCATCAAATTTTCTTAAGTTTAAATTTATTTTATAATTTCAAGTTTGGATTTTCTTTCCATTTTCCAATTCATCAAAATATTAATTTTGGGCTTTGTATTTCATTTTCAATTTTATAAGTCACAACTTATTATCTACACAATTCCATCCATTATAGGCTTGAATATATTATTCTTTTATTTTAACTCAAGCCTTATGCTTATTTATATCCCAAGCATATTTTTATTCCATGCAATTTAATTCCGATTCTTTTATAAGTTATTCTAATTTATTTACTTCAATTCCAATCTTTATTCAATTTATTTCCCATTCGTTCAGGTAAGAATTTTATTCCATTCACTAATTCAATTGAATTCTCATCCCAATTCGATTTTACTTTAACTTAGATTTATTTAACTCAATTCGATTTCAGCTTGATTCAAATACAACCTGACATTATTTTCAGCCTATCCAATTAATGTCAATCAAGTCAAATTTTTATTTCCCATCCAAATTAATTTCATTTTTAACCTTTCTCTTTAAATTTAAATTTAAACATTCAAAGCTTATATTCCCTTCCTGATTTAAAAATCATCTCAATTTATAAGCTTACAACCTGTCTCATTAGGATTTTTAAATACACTACTTTGGTTTCAAATCATTTTGAAATCTTCAACATCTCAAAATCACACTTCTCAAAAATTTCAAACCAATCCTGGTTTTTATTCCCAACAAATTTCCTTTGAATTTTCAAAAACAACTAGTTTTTTCTGAATAAATAAATTTTGGCAGCAATCCGTCACTTAGAAACCCGAAAATGAACATCGATGATGTTGCAGTCATCACCGAAGTTATTTTCCAGCTACTGAAGTGAATTCAATGCTATATCCCTTCCCAAGATTAATTTGAAACAATTTTCCCTCAGAAATAACCCAAAAACAACAATATTACTATTTATCTTCAAAATGCTTCCAAAATCTCCGGGGTTTTATAGTTTCAAATTCTATTTTAATTCAAATTTTAACTATAATGCATTTTATAGTTTATGCTTATACAAACTCTCATTTGATTATATTTCAATTTATAATTTACATTCATAATTCATATTTATAAATTTCATTTCACAATTGAATTTATCTCCTTAAATTTTAGTTACATTTCAATTTCTAGTTAAATTTTCACTTAACAATGACAATAATTTAATATTATCATTTCTAACATACAAGCAACCATATATTAGCTAAAATAGTTTACAAGAACTTTTCTTTATATCAAAATATATTTTTGGGTAAAATTATTTCATTTACCCACATTTAAAACAATACCGTGTTGATTGTTCTATTCAAGTGTTTAGAAACCCCTTCGATACAGTTGTCCAGACTGTGCCGACGAGGGTTCATATGCCACTCAATAAACCAACCAACACAATATTAAAATAATTTATATGTGCAAACAAATACACGCTCATATCTATTAATACGCTCAAACTCATTATTGAGTACTACGGACTCTATTTTGATTGAGTAATTCCCACCAGAGCCAAGGTTATTACCAACCTAAGCTCTGATACAACTGTAACGGCCCGCAAATCCGTACCCCTTGAGTCAACACAATTCTACAACAATCAACTCAAGTTGCACAGAAATACGAACCATCCGGGTTAAAGAAGAAGAGGTAGAAGAAGAAAATAGACAACAACAACATAATCTAACCATTGCAGCGGAATAAAATATAATAGATAATAAATAATCTATATCAAAAATCAAAACAACATCACAACTCAGGACAGTAATCACAACATGTTCTACAACAGAATTCATAGCACAGCGGAATATAAATAAACAAGTACGGGAGATACGTCTCGCCATCCAGCTCGTCTCCTGAGCTCCATGACATCATATCCTGTATCATATAGTACTCGCTCTGACCGAGCATTACAGTTAAATAATACCCGAGTCAGTCTGGAATACCATCGTGAGAAAATCACACCCAATTGATTATTAAAGTTTCAAAAATCCTTTGAAAACAAAAGCATCTCGTAAGACCACGCCACAAATAAACATGTCGGGTTTTTACCTTACTATAGCTAAAACAATTTTTATAGAAATCCTCTGATATTATAATAGGGTCCATATACAAATACATATAAAATGGACGAAATTGTTACATGATTAAATTCCAGCTACTATCCACAGAGTGGGTAATACAAACAGAACTCGTACAAGGCTCATATGGAGAATGGATTTCCAACTAACGACTAGGCACTGGGGTACCACCTGTCACAGTACGGGGCCTAGATCACCGTACCGAGGAGTACGCCCACTCCCCTGAAACACAAGGCCGGGGCTACCCCTTACTGGATAATCCCGAGTGAGATCACCCCGCGGTTGGGATCAACAACCGCCCACTAAGCCGAAATAATAAGGGTCATCTAGACTGGAATGACCTCACCCTGCTTGGATGCTACCCACCTAGCATTGCTGCACAACCCTTGATTTTCAGTCATTCCCATTTGATGAGGCTTGAGGCTAAGCGTTACCTTTTTAGAACATATATCTTAGAATGCCCATCGTCCACCGGACGATGTTTCGCAAGCATTCATCCATACAAGTCCGTCCTGGGTTCGAACGGAACTGAAGGCACTACTCCTACTACATCCATTTCGAAAATATCCTCAGGATTAGTAGCGACTAGCCCTTGCACTTCACTGCTCCATCTTCTTATCCAAACTCGTTTCCACGGAACGTACAAACCGGATCGAAGTGGTTTTCGAGAAATAAATCTCGATCCCGGTCTCTTCGAAACCATCAACGTATTTGTCCAATATTGATAGTCGGTTATTTAACTATCAATTAATATTCACAAACAACCATCAACCAATAAATAATTTCCCAAATTATTTATTTATCTCAAAATATCTTTACAAGATATGATTTCACTTTCAAACCCCTTAGAAAACAGTTTTCAAACTTTCTTCCTTTTCTCAGAATAAATTCCGAGTATTTTCATTTCCACTGGAATCACCAAGCACAAACTTTAGATTTTTAAAATAATTTAAGAACACTTTATTGTAAAATATATTTAACATTTAATTTAGAAAAATTTACTTTAATACCTAATTTATAATAATACTTTAAACAAAATAACAAATCATTCTTTAAATAAATATTACGATAATAGATTAAACAAAATACTTACTTTGGAATTTACTTTTAAACATTTAAGTTAAAACTGCTTCAATAATTTACTAAAAATATATACTATATAAACATTTGAAAATAAAGTTACTTAATAAAATAAAAAAAACTGGATTTCTATTTTTAAATAAACAAAATACTAACTTACTTCTTAATAGTTACTGCTAAAATAGATTAAAGGAAAATACTTACTTTAGACTATAAATATTATAAATAATAAATTTTACAAAACTTACTTTCTTTAAAAACAAATTTAAAACATTTAATTCATATTTAAAAATTTACTTTAAAAAACGTACTTGGTTATCTAGAGAAAAATTCTAACTTCAATCGCTTAAATCAATTTTCCAAATTGATTTCCGATATATTCCATTTGAATAAATTTCTTTACTTAGTCAGTCCATTTCAAAATTCATTAATTATGGACTTATTATTATTGTTATTATTTTCTGTTTGATTTTAAATCCTTTAACGGAAATATACAAATTCCAGATTTTCCCAATTTCTTCCTTATTCTTGTCAATAATTAAAATCTTAAATTTTAAGTAAATGTTTCTTCTTTTAATTAATCTCACTATAGATCTAATATTCATTAACTTCCCGTTTATTCAAGTTTCCTTTCTATACTCAAGATCTATTTATTAGAATTTACAGTCACTTCATTCCTTTCCCAATTCATTTTTTTAATTTATTCTATCATTATTTTATTTACAAATTCACTTCTTTTAATTTCTTTCCAAAATCTAATTTATATATTTTTGGAAATTCATTATACCCAATCATAACCAATCGAACCATAACATCCAATATTCTAATAAAGTTCATCATAGAATAGCAAACAATCACAGCAGAGGGTTTAGAATAATTTAAATAAATGTTGAGGGATCCAGTTGGATCCCTCCAACCTGTTTTTCCCTTCATCCACAGACGTTAGCACGATATAATATCCCAATTCCAAAATATCATACTATAGCACATTAATCAACTCAACCATTCAAACAATTATTTAAATGTAATCATTTAAATTTTAATTTGAATTGAACCGAATGAGATTAACTCACCTTAAATTTCCATTCGCAATCCACTTCAATATTGCCTTGGATTTCCAGATGTTTGACCTTAAATAAATAATTTATATGGTTCATTAATATTCGAATGGTTAGAGCAATTTATTACTATTCATTTATTTAATTTAACTAGTAATTTGGGTTTAAACTAATTTCCCTTTTTTGATAAATTATTTATAGTAACTAAATAGCTAAATAAGCTTGTTGAATAAAGCAACAACCCTATTATTATTATATTTTTTTAACTAGTAAGTTTAAAAGATGCAGATTTGTTTTATTTTATTTTCTTCCAAATTTGAAACTACATATCTATATGTATATATTTATAAAAATAAATTTGTAGATTTTCAAAAGTCTACTTTTATATAACTTTATTTTACTGTTAATTAATTTCTAAAACAGAAATTGGTTTACCTTCTGTAATTATAAATTTTTTCTGCTTAATTAACTGTAAGCTAATCATTAGCATATATAGACTTTTATTTCAAACGATTGAAATTTTCAAATAAATGAACATATTAAATCGAAATCAAGAAATTGGTTCGAAAATCTCACCTTCGATTTGTTTGATCACACAACCACCACCTCCCCGTCACAAATCCTGCAAGATCTGATCCAATCTCCTCACAAACATTACTGCAACTCCAACTCCTCCACCATCTACCAATCAACCACCCAAACCACAATTCCTACTTTACCAAACATCGACTTCAAAATAGCAACCCTCCACGTCGCTTGAAACACACTTAAATGCCTCCTCGTTATCTGGAACGTGGCCAGATCTCGATGAGTTTGGCCAAGCTTCCCAAACTCAGGCTCAAGTTTCCCACAATCGTGCTTCGATTTCCCCTTAACCCTTCTTCCTCTTCATGGCCTCGCGAGTGCGCGCGGTCCTTCGAATCGATTGACACATGGAAACTCGAGCGCCCCGTCCCTGAATTAGAATGTGACCGCATCGTACAAGCAATTGAAGAATCTCACACTCGAAGTAATAGAATTTGAAGGAAAGAGCTCGCATTCTATTCGAATTGAAGAGAATTAGGTGATGACCATTATTGATTTATATATTTTTTAACCTGCTCGTTCCAAGGAAGATAAAGGGGAAAGTTCGCGTTCTAGAAAATGAACGAGGGTTAGAGCGAGTTTATTTATTAATTTTTTTATCTTTAGCTTGCGTGAGAAGGAACGAATATATATAGGTTTTACTCGACTCGATTGGAACCCTGAAATAAAAGAAAACTCGTGATTTAAAAAGAAAAGGAAAGGAAAGAGGCAGCAACGTTATTATTTTATTTTTATTATTATTTTTATTTTATGTCATTATTTTCCCGTTGAGAAAGAACGAAATCGATTTGAATTTTCAATATAAATTTCAAAAACTTAACAAGCCACTGTAAAATTCAATTTTAAAACTTCTATTATCTTCAATGTTATCAATATAAATTTTATAAGCCTTCAAATTTATTTCCAATAGACTTAAGATTCCAGATTCAACATTTTACCCAACTTCAAATTATTTAATTTAATAATTCAGTTATCAAATAAATTGTGATATTCGAATTCAAGTTAAAAATTATTCTATTGAATATTTAAAATCAATTAAATATCCTGCTTTTAATTATTCGAAAATTCCGGGTCGTCACAAATAGCGATGCTCGTCGCATCAAGGAAGCTCGCCTCGTCCAATCAGGCATGGTTCTATTCGACATCGCTCGTTGGATCTCGACCGAGTTCAGAGAAGAACGCGATACTTTCGGTTCGATCTGCGTTCGTCGATTGAATTAGGGTTTGGATTTCTGGGGTTCGGCAACAATCAAAGTGGCAATTTCATCAGCGGTAGGCTCGAGGTCACGAGGCGGCGAGTGGTGATGGGGCAGGTGGTCGATTGTGATGGCTGGGTTATGGTGGCATTCGTGTCTCGTGAGCATTTGAGGAGATGGTCGAAGGTTTTGTCTGAGCAATTTGGGCAAGTGAGTATACGATTTCATCTTTCTAGAGCTTAACTTGATTTTGTAATTTATAATCAGATTGAAGATGTATAAGTTTTATATCCATGGAGCAGTAGGAAATAAAATAATTCTATTATTTTTTTAAAATAAATAAATATATATATATATATATGTATGTATGTATATTAATTCACATACATATTTTAATTTGAAATAGAAATAATAATAACAACATAGGTATGATTTAGGAAAATAGAAGACTTCTAAATGGTAATATAAATTATATTTATAAGCATATATCTATGGTTTCAAAAATAAGATTTTGAAATATATGGGATTTTAAAATGTTAAGAATTTATTTAAAAATTGGATTTTCGGATCTATATAAGCTATTTTATAAGTGTATATACATATGTGGTTTCAAAAAGGAAATCATAGGTATAAATTATAAATATTTATATATTTCAACCTACTATTTCATTTTAAAATGAATATTGGGATGGTTAAATTATTTAATTGCTTATTTAATTTGATTAGTTAATAAAGGTTTTTTTAAAATGAGATATTAGTTTGGAAGTAGTTATTGTTTAAAATAAATCATTAGTCAAAATTAAATCTATTAAACGGTAATTAATAATTCGATTATTTCGAATATTGATAAACCATATAAATGTTTATTCTAGGTCTATAATCATGAAAAAACCAAGCCGAGATGGATCGGATTGCAAATAAAAACAAAGGTGAGTTAATCTCACTCATCTGGTTATAATTTAAATTTAAATGGTTAAATTTAAACAGTTGGTTGATTTGATTGGATGTGCTATATTATATATATAGTAGTATATAGTAATGATTGATTTCCCATATTATATAGCGGACGGGGCCCTATGTGCCGCATAATAGCGGATGATTTTATAATTAAAACCCATATACCGCGATATTCCACTTCGAAGTGGAATTGGTATTTTATGTTATGCTAACATATGAGGATTCAGATAATAGGTTGGAGGGATCTAACTAGATTCCTCAAAATTATTTATATTGTTTAATATTCTTTGTTATGAATATTCAATATTCTGTGATGAATATTATTGACAATTGGAATATTGAATGCTATGGTTTACTTGAATATATTTTGGTACACCTAGATATTGAAATAAAAGAATTGGATTTTTTAAAAGAAAATAAAAGGAAGAGAATTTGTAAGTGAAATAATTATAGAGAATTTAAATAAATTAAGAATGAACTGGATAAGAATAATAGTGGTTTTAAAATTCTAATAAATAAATTTCGTATATGAAAAGGGGATTTTGAATAAACAAGAAGATAAGGAATTTCAAGCTTCAGTGTTACTATTTAAAACAATAAAGCATTTATTTTGAACTTAAGATTTAAGTTATTGAAAAGAATAAAGAAGAAATTTGGAAAATCTGAAATTGGTATGTTTCAGTTAAAAGACTTAAAATCAAAACGAAAAAAATATATAAAATAAAGTCTATAATTAATGGATTATGAAATGAATTGAGTAAGTAAAGAAATTTATTTCAAAAGGAGTAAATTGGGAATCAATTTGGAAATTGATCAAAGTGTTTAGAATCGGAATTTTAAAGGGAGTTGAGACTAAGAAATTTATATACTGGGTTTATAAAAGTTGTTAACGTAAAAATTAGACACTAACACCCCGGTGCAAGTAAAGCAAGTGTGAAAACACTACCCGGTGATACGGGAATCAGAAATAAGCAGGAAAATATCAGAAAGACAATAAAAGGCACAATTTTTATGGTGGTTCGGCTTATAAACAAGCCTACGTCCACTTTCAATCTCTTTATTGCTAACTCAAGTACAACTTATACAACTTTCTTCAATTACACACACTTTAGACTAGTAGATCAAACTTTGATGTAGAATAATCTTTCGAATCCATGTCAGATGACGTAGATTTTCTCTTGAAGTTTGTCGTAGTATCCTTGGTGTTTGGAGTGCTTGAAGTGCTGTTTGAGTTGAGAAAACGACAGAGTATTGGTGCTTCCAGAATGAGCCCAAAAGATCCCCCGAATGTCGTAGCTCATGCTGTATTTATAGGGGTTGTCGGACAGGCCTTAAGTCGTGAGCGACTTAAGGTAAGTCGTAAGTCGAAGGCTACGACTTAAGATGGGTCATGAGTCATTAGCGAGCTAAGGGGATATGAGTTTCGACCTAACTGGTTCGCACCTGGCCATCTGAACTAGCTATTAGGTTCTAGAGACCTAACGGAGAGCGGCATGGTTCAACAAGTGCTAAGTCGTGAGCGACTTAAAGTAGGTTGTGAAAGCACTAGGTCGCTGCCACTTTATCTCCTTAGGTCGTGATGTACTTAGGTCGCTGAGTCGTGGCTTCCTGTAAGCAGCTAGGTCGTCCCACTTCTTAAGTCGTTTGGTCGCTTACTTTTCTAAGCAGTTAGGTCGTCCACTTCTTAAGTTGTTAGGTCGTCCACTTCTTAAGTCGTTAGGTCGTCCACTTCTTAAGTCGTTAGGTCGCTTACTTCTCTAAGCAGTTAGGTCGTCCCTTCCCGTAAGCCGCTTCATGTGTTAGGCCGCCTACTCCCTTAAGCAGTTAAGTCGTCCCATTTTTAGGTCGTGAGGTTATTCCAAAACGAGGTTAACACTTGCCCCTCGAAGTGCACGCCTAGGTCGTAGGTCGTGTGCTTCGACTTAACATGCTAGGATCGTGACCGACCTAAGAGATAGCTTAACACGCACATCCATTTGCCTCTGCCATATATAACCGTTAGCTCGTGTTTTTCCCTTTAACTTTTTCCATAACCCATTCCGCCATTAGCGATTTTTCGAGCTTCCCAAAGATAATTTCGAACCAATCAATCACTGATTATCCTTAATATTTCATCGCATAAGTGAATTTGCCTCCTGTTCAATCTTCGGTCATCATTGAATCACGAATCTTATTCTCCGTTTCCGACCTACCTTCTTACGTCGCATTTTACTACGAATCCTGTTTCATCGATTGTCGGTGGACCGGAGGTAGTTCGATTTAGCTTTATACGATTCGTAATGAGAGGATGATGGGCTATAGTGTGTTAGGCTAACTGATTCGTGACTCTGGAGAGAGCGAGGAGATTATCAACGGGTTAGCAAGTTATGAGGGATGAGACCTAGGGTTTCTCCAAAGGGAAATGGACTGAGACTGCTGAGCTACCTCTGGGACAATCTAGTGGATCAAGCGAGTTCAAGATTCTTGGAATCTAGGGAAAAACGAACGACCCACTGGCTTACGACTTAGCGTGCCTGCGACCTTTCTTTCTCGCGACTTACCATACTTGGACGACTTAGGCTTTAAAGTAGAACGAACTTATTTAACAACGACTTATCTGTCAACGGCATAAGGATTAGGTCGTCTTCGAGCTAAGACTTGGACTGATTTTCCTTCAATATGCATTATGACCTAAAGAGCAAACGACTTAACTTAACCCACAACACATTCTTTAGGTCGTGGACGAGCTAACACTTTGCTAAAAAATGTTTGGACCGACTTGAAGCATAATTTTGACTTGAATTCTCAATTTGAACTACCGGAATAAACTGCCCGAATTTTTGAATTGTCTGAACTTTGCTGTACTCTTTCACAGATCACACTAGCTTATAAGCTAACAACCTGTTGACTACAACATTCATAGAGAACTGGGAGAAATATACTGCCATTGACTGTCCACATCAGATGGCAGATTGGTCGATAAAGAATAATTAACTCAACTTAAGAAAATTGTATGAAATGGTGTGAGTCAACAAATTCAAGTGAAGTAGTAAAGCAATGTTAATCAACTAAAGCTGATTTGTTTGCATTAATACTGCACTTGTACTTGGACTTAGAGCGACAAGTCTTGAAATTTTATAATTGACACATGTTCATTAGTTTAATTTCAGTTATATTTACTTGTCACTTTATTAGTTTTACACAACACTTCACACATTTAGGAAACGTGCACCTTCATATTCGAATATCCAGTTCCTTGTGTAGAATGTCTTCTCATCAAGGGGAAGAAGTAGAACAAACTGGAGAGGCCTTGGTAGCTGATCCACTGGTCAACCCACCAGAAAGAACTCCAACTACTCTGAGTCACTGGGTGTTCAACCAGTTACGCGCCCAGTTTGGGATTGTAGAAGCAGATGCTATTCTCCCTAGGCTAAATGATTTTGCTGATAGTCCTCCCTTCGGCTTTGTTGCCGTTAACCACCAAATGTGCCTTTGTGGTGCCATTCCTCCTTTTAACAATTTTCTCCAACAACTCTTCTGCCGATTGGCTATTTCTCCTTTTCAATTGCACCCCAACGGCTACGCCATTTTGATGGGATTATGCGTTCTCTTCAGAAGGACGCTTGACCGCCTCCCAAGCTTTGAAGAAATCTGCTATTTATGCACATTTGCGAGAAACAAAGACCATCCTTCCATTATATATGTGAGAAGCGCCAGAAATCGCAAGCTTATCACTGATCTCTCTAATAGCGCTCATGGTTTCCTGAACCGGTTCTTCTTTGTCCGTTGCCCCCAGGGATTTTACGCTATCTGGAGAGTAGGGGGTAGGCTTACATATCCCCATTCTTTCCTTTTCTGAGCTTTGCGAGATCCGAATTGCTAAATGTTAACTTCGTTCTCTACTTTTGCAGTCCTCCCTCCTACTTGTAGAGACTTTAGCCACAAGTCAACTCTTGAGAGGCTTAACGCTGTGGCGGCTGAGGAGAGAAGCATCGAGTTTTTGCTAAGAGACGAGTTCCTTCATCAGTTCGGACTCTTACACCCTTCCCGCTCTACTCAGCCTTATGAAGTTCCTGATTCTCCGACCGAGACATGCCTCAGTTTTTGTTGAGGAGCCTATACCGAAAGAACCTGCTTCTGAGGCTTCTCTAGTGAAGTGCTCTACTTCTACTGATGTTGCGGGGTCATCTGGCAAGCTTGCACTTGCCCCGGTCATTGAAGAAGAAGAGCCTCGAGAACCTCCCCAACATTCAGGGAAGTCCGGTGATGGAGGAGCTGGGAAAACAAGTCCTGCCAAGCAGAGTGGGGATGACACTTTTGAAGGGTTGAGCGACCTGTTTATCACGTCACAGGAGCTCTTTAAGATGATCCTGTTACCGCTAGAGTTTCCTCTTCGGCAGTTGAAGCAACTTCCATTTTGCAACAGACTCCGTTGACTCAAGAGTTGACGTTAGCTACTACACCCATCATTTCCCTACAACTGAGGAGTGGTTCGTAGTTTGATGTGCGTAGTTGGCACGTTACACACACTTAGGATTTTTCAGCACTTATGCACTTACATGCACTTTAATTCAAAGATTCTAAAGCTTTGCCTCTTTTCCATTTTCAGGTCTTTCAATGGGGCGACGCTCTTATTATGACGACTTTCAGAACTACGGGAGACGCAGCTCTTTTGATCCGAAGAGATATCTTCCTTCTCATAGGGAGACTGACGAAGAAAGAGCCGCACGAAAAGCTCGTGAGAGGCGTGCCTACGATGAACGCCATGACGGGATGAGCGACACGATTCTTCCCAGAGGGAAGACGATTCTCATAAACGGAAGTCCCGTGACGACAAGGGGAAAAGTCAGATTGCGGAAGATGTGAGTAAAAGAGCCAAACATGGCGAAAGACCATCATCCGAGATTTCCGAACAACCTACTGCTCCTGTACTGCCTCAATCTCCTGCCCTGGCACGTACTGATATTCAAACAATCATTGGAAGGCCCCCATATCGAGTTGGTCCAGACCCAGCTACTCTTCAGAGTCGATTCCCGAACTAGTGCCTGAAAGGAGTGCGCTTTGATCTTGACCTGGTCCCGATCGATAAACAGGCTATACTGCGCAACCTTGATGCTGTTAAACTTGATATCGAAAGAATGTCAGGTTGTCAAAAGCTTGTCGATGAGCTCCAGAGGGCAAATCGCGCGAATCTTGAAGCCATGTTAACAATGGAAAATGACAAATCTAAGTGGCAGAAGATTCTTGAGCAACATGACACGGAAATGAAAAGCATTGCCACTTATAATGAAAAGCTCGAAACAGAAGTTTGAAAACTCAAAGAAGAGCTTGCCACTTCCTCCACTTGTTATTCGCAAAGGGAGCAAGTGCTTCAACAACAAGTGCGAGATGCCCATGCCGCTCAAAGAGATGCCGAAGATAAGCTTGATGAGCAAATAAGAATTAACGAGGGCCATATTGCCGACATCGCAGAGCTGCGAAAGAAGACTAGCTCCCAGGACGTGGAGATCGAAATGCTAAAACTTCAACTCTCTAAAGCTGAAAGAGAGCGTGATGAGGTTGTTGCTGGTAAAATTGCAGCTGAAGAGTCTCACGAAGCAACGAAGTCTAATATCAGCTCAACATTGTTCGACTTCTACTTGCATAGCGTCCTGGGGCGTGGTAGTCTCTCCTTTCTAGGCCCCAAATATGAAATAACTCTGGCCGAAGTGTGGGAGGCCATACTTGACATGTTTGGCAGTGCTGGCTATACTGAGGCGGATTTAGAGGCAAATTATCTTGATGACGATGCACGCGCCGCTCTTGCTAGTGGAAAGGAGCAACTTGTCAAAGAGAGCGCCGAAATGGCAGAAGGAGGACATGTAGGGAAGGTAGCTTTAACCGACCCAGTTCAACCTTCGGTTTCGATCGATATCGACATTGTCGGTTCCGGTTCCCATTCTCCTCCTCCTACTAAAGCCATCACTGAGGGTGCAACTGTTCACACTGGAGATGAGAGTCAAGAGAGCGGTGACGCGCGGGGCTTTGAAGTTGACATAGTAAAGCCTGCTTCGCCAGGTAACCTTACTGCTGATCTTGCTCAAGTGAACTGCTCGTTCGATTCACATGAGTTTGATGAACTTCTTGATTATTTTATAAATTTTGACACGCCACTAACTCATCTCTTTTCGAGAGATGCTGACTTTAACTTCTTTTCTTATGTAGAGAAAGTACCGAGAATTGTTCAGTCTTCCCCTCCTCCAGTTATTCCTCCCCCGTCTCTTCAGGTCACTCCTCCTTCTGCCTCTCAACCGGGGTCACAAGAGGAACAAATAGAAGCTCTCCAAGACTTGGACGATCCCATTTCTTCACGAGAACATAGGGGAGAAGAAACTGAAGAGGGCGAAAAGACTCCGGAACTAACTGGTTCTGACGATACGCCGTTAGCCACACTTTTTACTCCAGGAAGCGGGTTTTCTTCTAAGAAAAGGGGGGAAAGTGGAGTCTCAAAGAAGAAGGAAGCTTCAGCCGGCGAGGAAAAAGCAGAAGCAAGTCCAATTGTTCCCCTTTCTCCTTCTCCCCCTACTCTTTCAAGCCGGCGCAAGAAGTTGGTTATCCGGCCAGGTGCAGGCTCAAAGGTGGAGGGAAGAAGAAATGATGGCTTTGGTCCTCTTTGGGGCTGTGCTTTTTATCTCGCTCTTTGCTTTTTGCTTGTATATAAGCTTGTGTTGACTGGATATTGTGCAGGTACCAGTCCCCGCCTTCTTTTACTTTGAAACCTGCACATGTATAAAATTTTCATAGTGTGGAATAAAATGGTTCTTTTACTTATACAAATTTCTGTCTGTATTTGAGAACCCATTTATTTTCCGTTTTCATGTAAGTTTCTTTATCTTCTTTACGTGAAGTTGCGGTAAACCTATGGTATGTTGCTTGAGCATTATTTTTATTTTTGCGATAACTATATTATATTGCCCTCATACCATGGTTTATTGCAATTTCTTTCACATTGGCAAAGTTTCGGAGAACAACCCTTCTGTTTCGAGAAGACTTCCAAGGAAATATTTTTCTAATTTAGTAGAATGCAATTCACATTGGAGGAGTCTTCTCTTTTTTTTTGTTGCGAAGTTTTAACACTTCGCTTTTTGGAAAAAGTCACTTTTGCTTTGGCAAGTGAATTTTACTTCATAATACAATGGGCCTTCCGAAAAAGGGCTTCAACCTGCTTGAGCCTCCGAAGAGGGTTTTTTTAATCGCGCCTCTGGGAAGAGGTCTTTTTGTTTGGTTGCGCCTTTGGGAAGAGGTCTTTTTTTTCTATTATGCCTCTGGGAAGAGGTCTTTTTGTGTTTGCCTCTTGGGAGAGGCTTTTACCTTTTCCCTGTTCGCTGGGAAGCGGGCCTCCGAAGAGGGCTTTTCACATTTCGACTCGTGTGAAGTTTTATTTCAGATCACGGTGAAATGTGTGCCTCTGAGTAGGGCTTTTTCCTGGAAGTTTGGAGTTTCCTTCTCTTAGTTGGATGGATTCACGGGGCGGACACGAGTGTTATGTGACACCGATCAGTCCACAACTTTCTGTCGAGAAAGAACTCTCTTTTTCTGGCGAGGCCCGCTAGAGGTCTTTTAGCATTTCAACTATGGCAAAATGGGCCTCCGAAGAGGGCTTTTCACATTCCAGCACTTGTGAAGTTTTATTTCAAATCTCGGTGGAATGCGTGCCTCCGAGTATGCCTAGAAGTTTCTTCCTCATGGTTGGCTGGATTAACGGGGCGGACGCAAGTTACTTGGACGTTTATTTGCGCAGATTGTCTCAACTAGTGAACAAGCGCCTTGCCGTCCACTTGGGATGGTGCCTCCAATCATCGTATGGATTCACGGGGCGGACACAAGTTACTTGGACGCTTGTCTGCGCAAACTGTCTCAGCTAGTGAACAAGCGCCTTGCCTTCCAGTTGGGAAGGTGCTCCCGGTCATTCCATACCAATCTTTTTTGTTGAGAAAGTTCTCTGGCATGCCCCGTTTGAGGTCTTTATCCTCTGAAGAGTTGTGCCCCCGAAGAGGGCTTGTGCCTCCGAAGAGGTCTTCGGCTGTTTGATGCTTGCTCCCCCATGTCTCTTTTCCATCTATTCATATCGGCGATCCCCGTTATCTTTTACAAATACACTTCTCTATTAATTGTCAAAAATTTCCTTTATCCAAAGAAGTATACTTCACAGTTAAGCGAGTTGGTGGGGGCAGACACAGGCTATTTAACTGGATGCTCGTTTGTACAAACAACCACAATTAGTTAGCAAGGGCCCACTTCCAACAGAATCACTGACTTTTTGCTTAAAGCACTTCTTTCGTAGGATTTGAGTATGAAAATTTTGAACGGCTTAGCGTTTGCTTGTTGGGTGATGTCAGGGATTGCTTGGTCTTGTGATGGGTAAGCTTTGTTTTTATGGCCTGCATTATTAAATCGACATTTTAGTAATACAATTGACGTATTTTATATATCGAAATAAAACAAAGCAGTTTATAATAGAAAAGAACACAAGATTTATAGTGGTTCGGCCAAGAACTGGGCCTGCATCCACTTTATAGTTCTTATTATTCACTTGCACTGACTTTACAATGGCTTTCAATACAAGAATAATACATTCATCATCCTTTTACAATATTTCATTAAAGCCTTTTAAGTAAAATATGGGCGCAAATGATTGCTGTTCCAAGATCTTGGAATTGGATCTCCTTCGACAGTTATTAGTTTGAAAGTGCCGTCGAGAAGTTTTTTGCCTATGACATACAGCCCTTCCCAGTTTGGCGCAAACACTCCTGTTGCTGTCATGACCCTTTTGAAGATTAGATCTCCAATCTCAAAGCTACGTTGGCGAACTTTGGAATTGAAGTGCCTGGCAA
Organism: Allium cepa; assembly: GCA_030765085.1. Lineage (NCBI taxonomy): Eukaryota > Viridiplantae > Streptophyta > Magnoliopsida > Asparagales > Amaryllidaceae > Allium > Allium cepa. The sequence continues at coordinate 10,327,403 of CM060929.1, forward strand.
TTCTTTGCTGATGGGCCGCAATTCTAAGCTAAGCCTCTTCCCTTCTTTTATCAAGAAAGTCAAGTGCTTCAAGTTGTAACTCCTCATTTTTTGCTTGGTTGAAACGAATTCTTCTATGTGAAGGGACTTCTATTTCTACCGGAATCGTTGCCTCTGATCCATATGCCAATGAAAATGGAGTGTGCCCCATCGCAGTTTTATATGTAGTTCTATATGCCCATAGTGCTAGTGGAAGCTTATCGACCCAACCACCTTTCGCTTTTTCCAGCTATTTTTTGATGGTCGATTTGATAATTTTGTTTACCGCTTCCACTTTCCCGTTTTCCGGCGGATGAGCTACTACTGAGAAGGTTTTTATAGATCTTGAATTTCTTGCAAAATTTTTGGAACTCTTCACTTTCGAATTGGGTTCCGTTGTCTGTGATTATCTTTTGAGGCACACCATACCTGCAAATGATATTCTTAGTTACAAAGTTTATCATCTTCTTAGAAGTAATAGTAGCTAATGGTTCAGATTCAGCACATTTAGTAAAATAGTCAACAGCAACAATAACATATCTGATTCCGGATTTGGCGATTGGCAAAGGCCCGATGAGATCTATTCCCCAAATAGCAAATGGCCACGGGATGACCATCTGCGTTATCTCAGTAGAAGGTGCCCTTGGGATTTTTGCAAATCTCTGGCATCGGTCACATTTTCGGGCATAACTTGCAGCATCACGATTAATATCTGGCCAAAAATACCCATAACGGAGAATTTTCTTCGCTAGAGTTTGACCACCTGAATGACTCCACACTCTCCTCCGTGTACTTCAGTTAGAATTGTCTCAGCTTCTTCCTTGGACACACATCGGAGTAATGGAATTGAGAATCCCCGCCTATACAATCGACCATCTAGAATTATGTATCTGGAGGCTTTTCTTAACAACTTCTGTCGTTCCTTCGAGTTTTCTGGTAGGGAACCGTGTGCAGATACTTCAATATCGGAGTCATCCATGATTCTTGCTCCTGTGATATAATCAGGATCCAGTCAATATCCATTTCATCAATGCTTGGGGTTGACAGAACTTCCACAGGAATTAGTCCCAACAGTTGAGCTTCACCAGTGCTTGCATACTTTGCGAGAGAATCTGCCTTCATGTTTTCTTCCCGGGGTATATGATTTATCGTATAATGGTCAAGGTCATCGAGGAGCTCCCAGGCTCTTGACAAGTAAGCAGGCAGATTTCCCCCTTTAGTTTGAAACTCTTTCTTGACTTGACATACAATAAGTTGTGAATAATTGAAGATCTGCAACATTTTGACATTCAATTCTTTAGCAATTCTCAAACCGACAATAAGAGCATCATACTCTGCTTCATTGTTTATCGAAGGGAATTCCAATCTTAAAGCATAACACAATGACCGCCCTTCAGGGGTTTCAAGCACAACCCCAGCCCCGGAACAGTAATTGTTTCTTGCGCCATCAACATACAATTTCCATCGAATTGGGGGATTATCCGTCACTACTTCTTCGCTATCACCTTTGTCTGTACATTCTTCAACGAAATCTGCCAAAGCTTGTCCATTGATTGCTCTCGGGGGATGATAAGTGATGTCATATTGACCGAGTTCAATATTCCACTACAAAAGTCGACCCGAAGTCTCAAGGCGAAAGAGGACTTGCTTCAAAGGCTGATCAGTGAGGACTTTGATTGGATGAGCTTGAAAATATGGCCTCAATTTTCTTGATGCGATCAGTAGACAATAGGCGAGCTTCTCCAACTTTGAATAATTCATTTCTGCCCAAGTAAACCTTTTGCTAATATAGTAGACTGGGTGCTGAACTTTGGCGTCTTCTTGCACCAGTGACGCACTAAGAGCATGAGCTGAGATCGCCAAGTATACAAAAAGATCTTCACCATCGTCGGGCTTAGAAAGTATCGGAGGAGTTTCCATATGACGAATTAATTCATCGAAAGCTTTCTGGCATTCCGGAGTCCAGTCAAAGTTTTTCCTTCCTTTCTTCAGAGCATCAAAGAATGGAATGCATTTATCAGTAGCTTTGGAAATGAATCGACTTAAGGCAGCGACTTTTCCATTGAGACTTTGCAGTTCCTTCTTCGTTCTAGGAGCTTTGACTTCTCTTAAGGCAGTGATTTGAGCAGGATTAGCCTCAATGCCCCTAGCGCTCACAATGAAACCCAAGAACTTTCCGGACTCCACCCCGAATGAACACTTCAAGGGATTAAGCTTCATTCCATACTCTCGTAGGACGGCGAACATCTCCGCTAAGTGGTACATATGGTCTACTACTTTCTTTGATTTAACCAATATATCGTCCACATAAACTTCCATGGTCTTTCCAATATGTGGTTTGAACATCGCATTAACAAGCCTTTGGTAAGTTGCCCCTGCATTCTTCAGTCCGAAAGGCATGACTTTGTAGCAGTACAGACCGACAGCGGTTATGAAACTCGTGTCCTCCTGATCTGGCTCATGCATCATGATCTGGTTATATCCGGAGTAAGCATCCATAAAAGACAACAATTCATGCCCCACCGTTCCATCCACCAACTGATCGATCCTGGGTAACGGCAAACAATCTTTGGGGCAGGCCTTGTTTAAATCTGAAAAGTCGATACATACTCTCCACCTTCCATTAGCTTTCTTAACTAGCACTGGATTTAAAACCCAATTTGGTTAAGTAAATTCTTTGATAAAGCCATTCTCCATGAGCCGATCTACCTCTTCTTTTAATGCCGCTGACCTCTCGGGACCCTGGGTTCTTCTTTTTTGCTTCACAGGTGTAAACTTCGGATCAATATTCAAAGTATGTACTGCAACTTCAGGTTATATTCCACATATATCAGCATGGGTCCAAGCGGATACATCCAAATTTGCTTTCAGGAATGATATCAAAATATTCTGAACCGCCGTATTAAGTTGTGAACCCACATTCAGCACCTTGTTTGGGTCTTTTAGGTCAACAGGTACTGGTACCGTTACTTCCACTGGAACCACTCGATTCTCCCCTGCACTGGGTTTTCTGGGATCCATCTTTCTTCGTGCTTCGCTACATTCGCCAGTACAGAGTCCGCCCTGTAATTGCTACAAGGTTGATTCTTTGATGCGGACTGGGGTTGCCGCATCGTTTCCCATCTCTCTCTTTCTTGCTTCACGCAGTTCTATCAGATAACATTCCCGCCCCGCATTCTGATCCCCTTTAACCACACCGACTCCATTATCTATGGGGAATTTAATGGTAAGGCACCACGGGGCGAGGATTGCTTTAAATGCTGCAAGAGTTGGACGACCTAGGAAGGCGTTGTAGGCAGAAAATTCATCAACAATTACAAAAGTCTGCCTTCGAACGAACTTCTTCTGCCCCTCTCCCAGTTCCACGAACAGGTCAACAGTCCTAATCGGCTGCTTGGGTTCCCCAGTAAACCCAATAATCTTTTGCGACAAAGCTTGAACATCAGCCATTGGGATCTTCATCTGATCGAAGGTCTTTTTGAAAAGAATGTTGCATGAAGCACCGCAATCAACAAGTACTCTTCTTACAATAGCTGGCCCAATGCCAGCAGAAATAACCAAGGGATCTATGGTAGGGGCTTCAACACCCATAGAATCCCTGACCCTAAAGACAATGTCATCATTAAACGTTTTCTGCTGCTTCAGAGGTACAACATCTTCTAACACAAAAAAACTTTCCTCTGCTGGTGCATACTTCAATGCATGAGCGTATCGTTCCATCTCACCCCAGCTTCTGCCAACTGGGTGAGGTCCTCCTGTAATCACATTAATAACGGGCCTCTCTGATTCATGAGCTTCTGCCTTTTCACTTGAGCTAGGACGATGAACAAGAGCCTGTTGCCCTTGAGTTGATGAAGTTGGGCCATTCCTGTTCCTCCTTGCATATTGCTTGAGCTTGTTTTCATTTAATAGTTCCTTAGTCAACTCATTAAAGTGACGGAACTCATTGGTATCATGCCCGGGTTGGTTATGGAACCGGCAAAATCTTCCATTCTTCTCAGCTTTCTTATTAACTCTTTGCTTAGCTGGTGCGGGGAGTTCGACCGTGTCTTTGTTTGCAAAGTAGATATTCTCCGGGGTATCAGTCAGAGGGGTGAAGTTGAAGGGACGATTTTTCTTTGCATCTCCCTGCTTCTTCTGACCATCGTTTCACCTCTTCTGATTGCCAGATTCCTTCTTATTCGGAACAGCATTACTATTTCCAGCCCCTGTCGATACCATCTTAGCCGATGCTTCGAAGCTTTCCAAGCGCATGAATTCATCGGCTTTCTTATAAAACTTGTCAAGCGAATTCGGTTCTTTCATTTTCAACCTCTTCCCGAACTCACTTGCCTTGTCAATAACCCTCATCAGGTACGTTAAAATCATTCTCGGCTCTGCGTTGTCTACTTCAGCCAAAGCTATATTGAAGCGATTCAAGAAAGATCATGTGGATTCTCCAAGATTCTACTCCAAGCTGGATAGAGACATTATATCTGTCGCCTTCGAAGCGTACAATCTAAACTGTTCCTTAAAATTTCGAGTCAAATCAGAAAACTGGTCTACGACCGGACCGGCAACTTTGTGAACCAAAGTAAAGCAACTCCTTCCAGTTACACTAGAAAATACCGGCATTTGATCTCATCAGAAGCTCTGGCACCCGTCATTTGCCAATCATACTTGTACAGAAATTCATTAGGGTCACTCGTCCCCTTATAAGCCGGAATGGTTGGAGGAACGAACTTCCTAGGAAACTCTGCTTTCAGAATCCTTTCAGTGAATGGAGTCTTGCTTGGAGCGAACCCCTGTTCTTTTTCATCTTCCTACCTTTGCATACTTTCCTTCATGATTTGTCGGACCATCCCTGAAAAATATTCCTCATCATTAAAGGGCTCAGCAGGACAGGCGTCGGCCATCTTCTCAGAAGTTTGCCTTGACAGGCGCTCATGGAAAGTTGGCTGTTGTCTCGATCATCCAACTTGGGGAGGTGTGTCTTTGATTGGGCCAGGTGCCCTTTGAGGAACATCTCTTTCTTCAACATCATGCACATTATCAGCAAAGTTTAGTTCGTTATTCACTAGTTGACGGTTAGCCCCAAGCATAGCATTCAACCTTTCCAAGATCAGATTGTTTTGGGCTTCCATCTGTTGATATAGCCCAGAAACCGCAGCATCCAATTCTGCTCGCGTTACTCCAACAGTTGGGGTTGTTTGACTTAAAGGAGGAGAAGTGGCAGTAGTCTCGCGAACATCGTCGGATCTAACAGACTTGCGCTTTCTTCCAGGAGCCATTATTTCTGATAAAGTTCTGGTTTTAGAGAAATCCTTTCCACAAATTTCGGCGAAGCTATGATGACAGTATCCTGAGTTGGTTTCTCAGTGAAAGCACCAAAAATATTAACGTAAAAATCAGACGCTAACACCCCGGTGCAAGTAAAGCAAGTGTGAAAGCACCACCCGCTAATACGAGAATCAGAAAAAAGCAGGAAAATATCAAAAAGATAATAAAAGGCACAGTTTTTATAGTGGTTCGGCTTATAATCAAGCCTACGTCCACTTTCAATCTCTTTATTGCTGACTCAAGTACAACTTATACAACTTTCTTCAATTACAACACACTTTAGACTAGTAGATCAAACTTTGATGTAGAATAATCTTTCGATTCCATGTCAGATGACGTAGATTTTCTCTTGAAGTTTGTCGTAGTATCCTTAGTGTTTGGAGTGCTTGAAGTGCTGTTTGAGTTGAGAAAACGGCAGAGTATTGGTGCTTCCAGAATGAGCCCAAAAGATCCCCTAAATGTCGTAGCTCATGCTGTATTTATAGGGGTTGTCGGACAGGCCTTAAGTCGTGAGCGACTTAAGGTAAGTCGTAAGTCGAAGGCTACGAATTAAGATGGGTCATGAGTCGTTAGCGAGCTAAGGGGATATGAGTTTTGACCTAACTGGTTCGCACCTGGCCATCTGAACTAGCTATTAGGTTCTAGCGACCTAACGGAGAGCGGCATGGTTCAATAAGTGCTAAGTCGTGAGTGACTTAAAGTAGGTTGTGAAAGAACTAGGTCGCCGCCGCTTTCTCCTTCGGTCGTGAAGTACTTAGGTCGCTGAGTTGTGGCTTCCTGTAAGCAGTTAGGTCGTCCCACTTCTTAAGTCGTTAGGTCGCTTACTTCTCTAAGCAGTTAGATCGTCCACTTCTTAAGTCATTAGGTCGTCCACTTCTTAAGTCGTTAGGTCGTCCACTTCTTAAGTCGTTAGGTCGTCCACTTCTTAAGTCGTTAGGTCACTTACTTCTCTAAGCAGTTAGGTCGTCCCTTCCTGTAAGCCGCTTCATGTGTTAGGTCGCCTACTCCCTTAAACAGTTAAGTTGTCCCATTTTTAGGTCGTGAGGTTATTTCAAAACGAGGTTAACAAAAGTGAAGTAACATATTAGTGGATATTTGAAGAATTAATTCACGGTGGGAATTTATTAAAGGAATGAGAAATTTTGTTTAAAAATAAATAGTGATTTAATTTTAAAGGATGTGAAGAGAAGTATATTTCCCTGAATAGCCAAGTACGTTTCAAAGTAAATTTTTAAATATAAGTTAAATGTTTAATGTTGTTCTAAAAAGCATGTTTTAGAAAATTTATTATTTCTAAATGTTTAAATTTTAAAGTAAGTATTTTCTTTTAATCTATTATAGTAGTACTTATTAAAAAAAGACTTGGTATTTATTTTAAAAGAGAAAATCTAGTTTTACATTAAAAAAATAGCCTCATTTAAAATATTTCTAATATATATATATATTTAATAAAGTATTGAAGTAGTTTTCAATCTAAATGTTAAAATATACTTTATAATAAAGTGTTTTTAAATTATTTTAAAATAATCTAAAGTTTTGTGCTTGGTGTTTTCAGTGGAAATACATATTTGGGAATTCATTCCATGAGAAGAGTGTGGTTTGAAAACTGTTTTCAAAAGGATTGAAAATGGAAATATATCTTGCGAAGATATTTTGAGGTAAATAAATAATTCAGGAAAAATTATTTATGGTTAATGGTTGTTGTGAATGTTAATTGATAGTAAAATAACCGACTATCAATATTGGACAATGCGCTAATCGTTTCGAAGAGATTAGGATCGGGATTTATTTCTCGAAAACCACTTCGATCCGGTTTGAATATTTTTGTAAGGAAGATGAGTTTGGATTCGAAGGTGGAATAGTGAAGTGCAAGAGCTAGTCGGTACTAATCCTGAGGATGATTCCAAATTTGGATGTAGTAGGAGTAGTGCCTTCGGTTCCGTTCGAACCCAGGACAGACTTGTATGGATTGAATGCTTTCAGAACATTGTCAGGTGGGCGATGAGCATTCTAAGGGATATGTTCTAAAAAGGTAACGCGTAGCCTCAAGCCTGATCAACTGGGAATGACTGAAAATCAGGGGTTATGCAGCTAGGCTCGGTAGGTAGCGCCCATTAGGGTGAGGTCATCCCTGTCTAGATGTCCCTTTTTGATGCAGCGGAAGTAACAAATGAAGCAAAACGATAAAACAGTACCAATATAAATGCCCCAATCCGTTGATCTCGCGAGATACCGGATTCTAGCTATCTTCAACACGTTGATCGCGCACGATTCCGCGTTAGAAGAACTACGATTCTTCGACGTTGATCTCACGCACGAGATCCCATGAATCGGCTTCAAATTCGTTGATTTGAGCGCACTCGAATATCCGAATATGGAAGAAGAAGGAGATCACACTCAACTTCAACAAAAGTGGCAAAAGCACACAAACAATTTTATTCAAAATCAAATCACTTTACAAGTGACACCACACCCCTATTTATAGTAATGTACAACTCACACAGCCGACTCAACAGATGACTTAAGAACTAACAATCACGACCTAAAATCACACGACTTAACAACAGCGACTCACGACTTACACAATACAACATACAAGCGACATAACAATACACATGCGACTTAATCAACTTCAGCATCCAGTAGCAACTCAAAGGCAACGCGGCAGCGACATAAGAACAATGCGGCATAGATGCAGGAACGACTTAAGCTTCGAACGACTTAAGGAGATGCGGCTTGGATGCAGGAACGACTTAAGCTTCGAACGACTTAAGGAAATGCGGCCTTGGATGCAGGAACGACTTAAGCTTTGAACGACTTAAGGAAATGCGCGACTTAAGGAATGAGCGCATAAGTGAACTATTTATAGACATAACTTGTTATGTCGCGGGCGACTTAAGCATTACCCGCTGGTGCGCTGCATCTTCCTCCATCGCATCATCTATCTCGTTAGGTTGAATGCGACTTAAGGAAAGAGAACGACTTAAGGCAATAGAACGACCTAAAGCAAGCGGCTTATCATGGTGCACTGCATCATCCTCCCCTGGTTGAAAAGAATTCGACCCCGAATTCACACTTTCCTCTTCGTCGACGTTTTTATTCTCATGATATGGAATCAAGTGTTTGACGTTGAAAACGTCAGCAGTATGGATATGATCCGGCAATCTCAACTGATAAGCATTCTCATTAATCTTCTTTACGACTTCCAAATGACCAATCTTTCTAGCAGCTAGTTTGTTGTAAGAACCAATAGGAAATCGATCCTTAATAAATACTGCATACACAAAATCTCCTTCCTTTATTTCAACATTTCGTCACTTAATATCTACAGATTGCTTATGTTTCTCATTCGCCTTAAGCAATCGCCCCTGCACAACCTTGTGGCACTCCTTTCTGCTGTGGTACTATAGACAAATCTAATGCTCCCTTTGAAATTGTTGAATAAACAACTTGGAATGGACTGAACCCAGTGCTTCGATTAACTGCATGGTTGTGTGCAAACTCAGCTTGACACAGCTTGGAATCCCAACTCTTCAAATTGTCATCCACGAGGCATCGCAATAGATTACCTAGGGATCTGTTCACAACCTCTGTCTATCCATCCGTCTGTGGATGATAAGCACTACTAAATTTTATCTTTGTCCCGACCATTCTCCATAGACTCATCCAAAAATGACTCAGAAAACGAGTGTCTCTATCTGATACAATAGATCAGGCAACCCATGAAGACGATAGATCTCCCTAAAGTATAACTGTGCGACATTAACTGCATCTGCCATCTTCTTGCATGCGATAAAATGTACCATTTTTGAAAATCGATCAACCACCACATAGAAAGAATCATTGCCACGTTGCGTCCTCAGCAGACCCAACACAAAGTCCATGCTATCCACCCATGGTTTAGCAGGTATAGGAAATGGCGAATATAATCCTGCATTTGTCGCGGTCCCCTTTGAAACTTGACAAATATGGCACCTCTGAACAAACTTTTCAACTTCTTTTCTCATTGACGGCCAAAAATAAGACATTACGATCAACTTTATAGTACGGTCGCGACCCACATGTCCTTCTTCATGTGATTCCTTGATGATCTTCATTCGTAAACTGCAATCTGGAATACACAACTGATTTCCTTTGAATAGAAAACCATCAACCAGCATATATCCATCCATGTTTCCCTGCTTGACTTTGTCTAAGATCTTGGAAAAATAAGAATCTGATGTAAGCAAATATGGAAGTAAATCAAAACCCATCACCACTAATCACGTAGTTGTTAGTAATGTATTCCTCCGACACAATGCATCTGCGAGTCAATTAGTTACTCCAGACTTGTGCTTTACGACAAATGTAAATTGTTGCAAATAAGCTATCCACGATGCATGCCTAGCTGCAATTTTATTCTACCCTTGCAAATGTTTCAACGCTTCCTGGTCTGTATACAAAACAAATTCTTTGTGGAACAAGTAATGTCTCCAATGCTTCACAGCCTGCATGATAGCATAAAACTCCACATCATAAGTATTGTATCTCATCTTTGCCTCCAGAAAGTTTTTCACTGAAATAGGCAATTGGACGTCCCTTCTGACTCAACACTCCTCCAATTCCAACTTTCGATGCATCCGTATGTAACTCAAACAGTAACTGAAAATCTGGCAACACTAGAATCGGTGCTGAGGTTAACAGTTCCTTGATTTTCTCAAAAGCAGATGTTGCATCTTCCATCCATGAAAACTTCTTTCCTTTCATACAATCAGTAACGGAGCCATCACACTACTAAAGTGCGGTATAAATCATCAATAAAATGAAGCTAACCCATGAAAATTTCTGGCTTCTGTTATAGTTTTGGGCTGCGGCCAATTTCTGATTGTGGTTACTTTACTCTAGTCCACTTGTATTCCTTCCTTCGACACAACATAACCGAGAAATAAAACACTTGGTGTCATGAACACGCATTTCTTTGTCGCTGCATAGAACTGTTCTTGACGAAGAATAGTTAACACCTTCCGCAAATGTTAAATGTGCTCCTCTGTGCTAGCACTATATATCAAGATATCATCAAAGTAAACAACAACAAACTTCCCAATGTAAGGTCTGAAAATTTGATTCATCACCCTCATAAATGTACTTGGTGCATTAGACAGACCAAACGACATTACCAGCTATTCATATAATCCTTCCCAAGTCTTGAATGTTGTCTTCCATTCATCACCTGTTCTAATGCGAATCTGATGATAACCACTCTTAAGATCGATCTTTGAAAATATTACAGACCCACTAAGTTGATCCAATAGATCATCAAGTCTTGGCATAGGAAATCTATATCTGACAGTTATTTTGTTGAGTGCCCTGCTATCCGTACACATTCTCCATGAACTATCTTTCTTCGGTACCAACGGAGCTGGTACAACACAAGGACTGAGACTCTCTCGAATAAGCCCTTGCTCAAGTAACTCCTCAACCTGTCTCCTCAACTCTTCATGCTCTTTCGAACTCATACGATAATGTGGCCTATGCGGTAAAATAGCACCCGGCACTAGATCAATTTGATGTTGTATGTCCCTCAGCGGCGGTTATTCCTTGGGTAATTCTGTAGGGAAAACATCTCCAAATTCATCCAACACCGGTCTAACCTCCGTAGGAATTTCAAGAACTTCACTTGTTTCATACCCAATCAACATAAACATCTCAGCACTATCTTTCACTTCTTCAACAAATTCTTTCGAAGATAATAAACTAGTTGATTCCACCTTCTTCTCTGACTTGCTTTCACCATGTTCACGCTTCTTAGGAACTAAGGTAATTTGTGTCCCTTCGAACATGAAACTGTAGCTGTTGGTGCGACCATTATGTTGTACAGCTCTATCATATTGCCATGGCCTTCCCAATAGTAGAAGACACACATCCATATCGACAACATTATACCATATATCATCATTGTACTTCTTCCCAATAGAAAATGTAACGAATGCTCGTCTTCCCACTATCACTTCTCCACCTTTCTTTAGCCATGCCAGTTTATAACGTCTAGTACGTTTTTCAGTCTTCAACCCTAACCTCGTAACAGCTTCTTCAGAAATAATGTTATCGCAGCTTCCCGCATCAATAACAAATCGGTAATCCTTTTCCAAGATAGTACATGTAGACTGAAAGATATTGCTTCTCAGCCAACTAGAATCATTCTCATGCTTTAGCACTAAACATGACCTCCTCATCATCAAACTACACCCTTCATCTCCTGACACAACTTCTTCATCTTCATCAAACTTTGATGGTTGAGAATAGTCAACTACGGCTTCCACATCCTCATACTCACATTCCTCTGCAACTAATGCTCTCTTCTTTGGCTTCGTACATTCATTACTTTTATGGCCAAACTCCTGACAATTATAGCACTTGATACTATCATTGACCTTTGCTTTAGAGGCTTCTTTGACAATTGGTTTACTGACTGCCTTGGAAACGTTAGTACTACTACTAGCACCCTTATTCTGATTGTTAGAAACCATAAACACACCACCTCCTCGTCTTCCTTGTTTCTCCCAAGCTAAGGCTTCTGATGTGCTTCAGCAACAGACATTGGATTCATATTAACCATGTCTTGAATTTGCGTTCGTAACCCTCCAATATATCTAGCCGTTAGTTGTTCCCCGGTCTCCATAATATCATTCCGGGCAATCAACTGATAGAATTCATCTGCTACTCATTCTTTGTCCTCGTCCCTTATCTCAAATTTTGCAAACGTTGATACATAAGAGATTGATAATTGTACGGCAAGAAAGTTGCTTTCATCTTCTTTCTCATCTTCTCCCAAGTGACAACTTTAGATTTTCCCATTCTCTCTCGAGTTAGTTTAGTTTCCTGCCACCATGCCATAGCTCTTCCCCTTAGTCTTGTAGTAACTAATTGGACTCTACGATTCTCAGGCACCTCCTTAAATTCCAAAATTTCTTCAACATTCGACAACCAATCAAGAAATTATTCTGCTTGCATACCACATTTGAATTCTGGAATTTCCATCCTCATACGTAATTCCCATTTACGATCATTTTCTGATTCAAGATATCGATTTTGCACTTGGCCTCGATCTCGATAATGAATACTACCTCCATCATCGTATTCCTCAAAATCATATGTATGACGATATCGATCTTGACCATCTACATCTCTACGACTACGCATATCCCTTCTATCGTGTCTTTCCCATCATGATACGATTCTTCTTCAAATCCACGTTGAGTTCTTCTTTCTTCATGTCGATATTCATGGTTTTCTCACCTCATTGAAACTGATGATTCTCTCCTATCTCGATACGACTGGGGTGACATTCTCCTTTCTCCCGAAACTGATGGCGAAACCCTGTTTCCACTCTGATTCGAAACTAGTGACGTTCTCCTTTGATTGTGATTCATGTCTTTCATCAACTTCTCTAGCTTTTTAATACCCTCATTGAACTTTTCATTGATACGTTGCTCCATCTTTTCAGCTTCTTGTCTTCTATATACATCTTCAACTTTATGATAGCGGTTAGAGGCATGTTCATTCACAATCACTTTTCTGATCTTACTTGGCTTTAACTCAGCTCTGACTTAGCTTTAACTCGGCTCTAAATTCTGCACTAGCTCTGCTCGGCTTTGAACTTAGCTCTGGACTCGGCCTTGATCTTACTTAGCTTTGAACTAGGATTCGAACTAGGCTCTGATACCGTACTAACATAGCGGAAATAAAAAATGATAAAACGATACCAAGATAAATGCCCAAATCCGTTGATCTCTCGAGATACCAGATTCTAGCTATCTTCAACACGTTGATCGCGCACGATTCCGCGTTAGAAGATCTATGATTCTTCGATGTTTATCTCGCGTACGGGATTCCATGAATCGGCTTCAAATTCGTCTATTCGAGCGCACTCGAATATCCGAATATGGAAGAAGAAGGAGATCGCACTCAACTTCAATAAAAGTGGCAAAAGCACACAAACAATTTTATTTAAAATCAACTCACTTTACAAGTGACGCCACACCCTTATTTGTAGTAATTTACAACTCACACAGCCGACTTACGACCTAACAATCACTACCTAAAATCACACGACTTAACAACAACGACTCACGACTTACACAATACAACATACAAGCGACATAACAATACACATGCGACTAAATCAACTTCGGCATCCAGTAGCGACTCAAAGGCAACACGACCGTGACATAAGAACAATGCGGCATAGATGCAGGAACGACTTAAGCTTCGAACGACTTAAGGAGATGTGGCCTTGGATGCAGGAATGACTTAAGCTTCGAACGACTTAAGGAAATGCGGCCTTGGATGCAGGAACCACTTAAGCTTCAAACGACTTAAGGAAATGCGCGACTTAAGGAATGAGCGCATAAGTGAACGGTTTATAGACATAACTTGTTATGTCACAGGCGACTTAAGCATAACCAGCTGGTGCGCTGCATCTTCCACCACTGCATCTTCTATCTCGTTAGGTCGCGTGCGACTTAAGGCAAGCGAACAACTTAAGGCAACCAAATGACCTTAAGCAAGCGGCTTATCATGGTGCGCTGCATCACTTTTTATTCGGCTTAGTGGTGCGGTTGCTGATCCCTACCGTGGGGTGATCTTACTAGGGATTATCCAGTATGGGGTAGTCCCGGTCCTGTGTTGCAGGGGGTCGGATGTGATCCTCGGTATGCTGATCTAGACCAGGTACCATGACAGGTGGAACCCCAGTGCCTAGTCACTAGTTGAAAATCCATTTTCCCTACGCGTCGTACGGTTTTGATTGTGCCCAACTATTGCTAAAACGTGAGATGCAAGCTTTTCAGCTAGATTCTATTTTACTTTCTATAGACACTATTATAATATTAGAGAATTTTAATATAAAGTGTTTTAGCTATCGTAAGGTAAAAACCTGACATGTTTATTTGTGGCGTGGTATTACGAGATGCTTTTGTTTTTCAAAGGATTTTTGAAACTTTAATAATCAATTTGAGTGTGGTTTTCTCACGCTGGTATTCCAGACTGACTCGGATGTTATTTAACTATAATGCTCGGGTCTGACTGAGTATTATAGATTACAGGAAAGTATACTGTGGAGCTCAGGTGACGAGCTGGATGGCGATACGTACTTCCGTATTTGTGTTACATATTCTGTCGTGTATTCAGATTGTGAGGACAAATTATGATTACTGTCCAGTTGTGTGTTATGTATACTCTGATGATTTATGTATAAAAAGATATAGTATTTGTTTTTGGTGTAAAGATCTGTGATTATCTATTATATTTTATTCCACTACGATGGTTGGATTCTGATGTTATTTTCTATCTTCTTCTTCTACCTCTTCTTTTTTAACCCAAATGTTTTTGTATTTCTGTTCATCTTAAGCTGATTAACGTAGAATAGTGTTGACTTAAGGGGTACATATTTACGGGCTGTTACAATTAGTATCAGAGCTTAGGTTGGTGATAACCTTGCCTTTAGTGGGGATTACTCATTGAAAATAGAGTCCGTAGTACTCTAGAATGAGTTTGAGCGTATTAATAGATATAAGCGCGTATTTGTTAATGAATATAAATTGTTTTAATATTGTGTTGACTTATTGGTTGGGTGGAATATGAATTCTGGTCGAGTAGGATGGCTGCTATTCGAGAAGAGTTTATAAAAACCTGACAAGATAAACTGACACAGTATTGTTTTAAAGGTGGGTGAATGAAATAATTTTACCCAAAATTATATTTTGTTATAAAAGAAATATCTTCTTAAATTGTTATATAGCTTGGATGTTTGGATGATAATATTTTAAACAAATAAGTTTTTTTAAAAAAAAGGGGGTATGAGCATAAATCATACAATGAATTGAAAACATAACTAAAGGTTAAGGACATAAATTCATTTATAAAATGGAATTTATAAATGTGAATTATAAACGTGATTTATAAATTGAAATATGATCAAATGGGAATTTGTATAAGCATAAATTATACAAATGAATTATAGCTAAAATTTGATTTAAGTCAAAATTTTAAAATTTAAAACCCCGGAGATTTTGGAAGTGTTTGTCGAAGTGTTTTGAAGACAATAATAGCATTATTGTTTTAGAAGTATTTATGAAAGGAAATTGTTTCAAATAAATTTTGGGAAGGGATATAGCATTGAATTCACTTCAGTCGCTGGAAAATAACTTCGATGATGGCTGCAGCATCGTCGATGTTCATTTTCGAGTTTCTAAGTGACGGATTGCTGCCAATTTGACTTGTTCAGAAGAACAAGTTTTGTTTTTGAAATTTCAAAGGAAATTTATTGGGAATAAAAACCAGGATTGGTGTAATTTTTTTTGAGAAATGTGATTTATGGTGATTTCGAATGATTTAAAACCAAAAGCTAGATGTTTAGAAAAATCCTGAATCCTTATTTGAATTGAAAATCCTGATGAGGTAAGTTATAAACTTGTAAAGTTGAGATGATTTTTAAATAGGAAGGAAAATATGAGCTTTGAAAGTTGGAATTAAAATTTTAAAAGTGAAAAAGTTAAATGAATTTAATTTTGGGAAATTTAATTGTGGAAAAATTTAATTGATGGCAATTTGAAAGAAATAAAATTTAATTGAATTAGAATTAACTTAAGCTAAATAGATGAAGGAAAGTTGAATTGAAGTCAACTTAAACTAAGTTTAATGATATTGTGTTGGACTTAAATCAAGTGAAACTAAAATTGAATTGAAATAAAATTCAGTGAGTTATAGATAATATTTAATGGAATAAAATTCGTAAATAAATAATTGTAAACAAAGTATGCATTGAATTGGAATAAATAATCTCCGATAGCTATAAAAGAAGTGAAAATGCTTAAATAAAATTAGTAAGTATACTAATAAATTTGAATAGGTAAGAAAATGAATATTAATAAGTGAGCAGCTTATAAAAATGTAAAACATGAATAAATATACTGAAATAAAAGTGTTGGAATTTTGGAAAATGAAAGAAAATTCAAACTGGAATTATAAAAAAAAAATTGAATTGAACACAGGAAAATTTAATGAAATGATTTTTTTAATGAAATAGAATATTGATTTAAAAGTTGGAAGTAAGCTAATTAGCTAAATAAATTATTTGATAGAGTATGTTAATAAAATTTAACTTGGTTAAATAAAATGGATTGTAAGTTAATAATGAATTTTGGAAATAAAACTCGAGTTATAAATCAAATTTACTTGAATCGTTAGTGAAGTAAGTATAATTGAAATGTGTTGCCACATAAAATGAAATTGGACTAAAATAGGGATGGTTTTAGTTGCAATGACACCCAGATGAGTGGGAATAAATTGAAAATGGCCTTGTAATTGAGACGACCCGACTTCCTATCTCCAGGAAATCGCATCATCTTGAAGAAAGAAAGGGTTAGAAGAAGAAAAGAAAGAGAAAGAAGAAACACAACAACTACAGAGAACTCGCAGCGGAACAAATGAAATATAATATATCACATAAAATATTACATAGTATCATATTACATCAGAATACACAACTTATACAACAGATATTAGACAGTTATAAACATCTGTCTAACTATACAACTCAAGTACAACAGAATACAACAAACACAACGGAATCAATAATATCTCTACACGTGGAAGCCTCCTGCACCATAACTCCTCCAGAATTCGTCAAGCAAACCTGAATCACTTGACTACTCATACATAATATGAGTACCCAAGAGTTTAATAAAACAAAAAATAAACACTCGGGTCAGACAGGGGTCTGGTGTGAGTAAACGGGTTAAAATTGCTTAACTTTAGAAAAACTTTTGAAAATAAAAGGTATCACGTAAGACTTTCCACACATAAACATGGAAAAAAATTTACCTTACGCTAACCAAAACATTTGATAGGAAATCCAGTGATATTATAATAGTGTCTAGGGTTTTCAAAATAAAATACAGAATTAGCTGGAATGCTTACATCTCACGTTCCAACATAGTTGGGCACAATCAAAACCGTACAGGCACTTATTGGATTTTGGATTCCATCAATGGCAGGGCTACTGGAGTACCACCCGTCACAGTACGTGGCCTAGATCACAGTACCGAGGAGTACGCCCGCTCCCCTACAATACAAGGCCGGAACTATCCCTTACTGGACAGTCCCGAATAAGACCACCTCGAGGTTGGCGCGCCAACCACACACTAAGCCGAAATAGAAAGGGACCTCTAGACATGGGTAAATCTCACTCTCAAGTGGGGGCTACCCACGAAGCCTTGCTGCACCTCCCCTGTTTTAGCCATTCCCGGTTGATGAGGCTTGAGGTTACGATTACCATTATAGAACACATCTATATTAGAATTCTCATCGTCCACCTGACGATGTTATGGAAGCATTCAATCCATACAAGTTCGTTCCGGGTTCGAACGAAACCGAAGGCACTATCTCGTTGCACTCATTTTGGAATCACCCTCAGAGTCAACGACCATAGCCCATGCACTCTAAATCACCATCTCGAACCTATAAGTACTATTCCGTCAAACTCATTACAGAATCACCCACAGAGTTATACTAACGTATAGCCCTTACACCTCGAGTCTTCACAAAGCTCCACTTGGATTCACGACCTAACGTTTAATTGGAATCGATGTGGTTTTCGGATTATCCAAATATGGAAACCCGATCCCGGTCTCACCGAAACCAAATGCCATTTTAGATGTCCAAGTTGTACTTAAGGGTTTAAACAGTTAAACTTATATTCAAGAAGATATATAAACAGATAGATGAATCATATTATCACAATAGATAACTCATAACAAACATTAATCTCACAACATCATATCACATAACAGAGAGATCCAGTATCAGCCAGTATCAATCATCCAATACCAATCACTCAATATTGTTCATCCAGTATCAATCAATCAACCAACATAAATCAATCATCCAAAGCAGAATTGATTAACTCATAATCCATTGGGTTACCCTAAATCCTTCTTCATTTATTTATTATTCCAAATAAATAAATTAATCATCTCTAATGATCTTCCTTAAATAATCTTCCATGATTAATTATCTTTTAATTACATTCAAGTAACTATCCTTAACTACATTCAGTAATTAACCTCTAATTAGTATCATTAATTACAATAATTAATGATCATACGTTTACTTCATTTATTAATCAGTCATAATTAATTACATTAAACCTTGATTAATTACAATTAATTAATCATACTTAAATTAATCACTTATATTAATCAACCTTGGTTAATATCATTAATCACATTAATTAATGATCCTTATTAATTAATAATTACTTTAATTAATTAAATAATTAACTTATAATTGATCAGCTCATTAATCATAATCAGTAATTAACAATTTGTAATTACCTAACTTAATTAATTAACTTCTTATTTAATAATCTTCTAAATTAATTCACTAATCCTTGATAAATTAATCCAATTAATTAATCTTTAATTACTTCATTTAGTAATTATTAAACAATTAAATAAATAAATAAATCCTTAATTAATTGCTTTATTAATTAATTACAATTTTAATTAATTGTACTTAGTAATTAATCTTAATGACTTAATTAACTAAAATATTTAAGTAATTAACTCTTAATTACTTACATAAGTATTTACTTCTAATTACTTCCATTAATAAATTTTGATTATTTCCTTAATTAATTACTTAACAAGTAACTAATATCATTATTAAATAATTCTAAATTCTTCAACTAATTAATCACTCCATAATTAATTAACTTTAAAACAATTATATTAATCAATTTCTCAATTGATAACATTAAGTGATTATTCATTAATCACTTCCATTTAATTACTCCCATGAGTAATTTCCTATTAACTTACTTCCATAATTAATTTCTTCCATTCTTAATTATATTCAAACATTAACCATTGATTACTTCATTAAGTAATCACACTTAATTTACCCATAATTAAGTGAAATTAAAATTAAACAAACAATTAACTAATTATTTAAAATTCATTAAACAATTAATTAATTAACTTCTAATATTAAAGAAAAATCTTTAATAAATTAAGGAAACCATAAATCTTAATCAAACTTAACTTATTAACAAATCCTATTAAATAAGTATTCTTAAATTAATTATCCAAATAATTTAACCTTACTTATTTCCATAAATAAATTATTTTATTATTTAAATCTTATTAATTCAAAAACAAATTATTAAACTTGGTTTACAAAATCATAATAATAATGTTACTTGAATAAAAAGCGTTTATAAATCATTTCCAAATTTAAAAACACTTTGAATTGTCAAGTTTTTAAACTTATTTAATTCAATATAAATTGAAAATTCTGTTATTAAAACATTGCTTCAAAACTTTAACTTAAATCTTTGATTTAATAATTAAAGTCAAATTTCTTTTTTAAATTTAATTTTTAAACTTAATTAAGACAATTATTATTTTAAAATCAAACATCTTAAACATTTTTAAATTTAAATATAAATTAAAATTTCACTTTTAAACGTTTGGTTTACCCTCACTTTTAACGACAAGTTTAACTTTATAAACTTGTTTATTCCATAATGCTTGATTCCTAAATTATTCAACTCGAGTTTATAATGCAACTTAGAATTATATCTACTACCAGAATAGCAACCCAAAAACCCGAAGCAAACAATGATTCCACCCGAGACAACACCGAAGCAACCCAAACCCCAAAAATCTTCGAGTCAATCACGCGAATATCCCGAGAGCTTCTTCGAGTTGGCCATCGTCACTCCCAAACCACCATTTCCCAGTGCACAAAAATGTGCATGGTGCACCAAGCACCCTACCCTCGGCCAGCGACGGCCATCGCTACCACCGTCAACAGTCACACGGTCGCGTGCGAATCCAAAAACACCCCCAGATCCAATCATCATCACGCGAGTCGAAAAACGACCATCGAACCAAAACTACAGAAAACAACGACACAGAACCAAACCCACCGCCGACGAACTCCTCGCCACAGACCCTCGCCAACCCCATCACCGAGTCGCCATACTCAAGAGCATCAACTCCACCAAAACCGAATGAGCTCGATTCATCATCCTCGACGCAATGTCTCACCATTCAAGCCGAAAAAAAACTGTAAGCCTAAACCCTATTTTCTTCAAAATCGAACGATTCACTCAATAGAAAAATTCAATCGTATTTTTCCTATAACCAGCAATCTATACTCAAGCTATGATCCAAATCTCAAACCAAATAATGTATTGATAATCAACAATTCACAAAACCCCCAATTTCGTATAAACCCCAAATTCATCTTAAATACTCAGATAAAAATTATAATAAAAACTCTAAAAATCCTATCTTTCTAATTGTAATTCACTTATACATTCAAAACTGGAATTTGAAATTATAAAATTTTGTCCCAACTTGATTTTTCACTGTAATTTGAAAATTCTGAGTAACTCATTCATTTTAAAATCCTATAATTATTTTTAGATGATATATTATGTGTTTGCAAACAACTTTAATTAACAAATCACTGTCCAATTCATGTTAAAAATCAAGTTATTTTGATTTTGAAGGATTTGGACTGTTTTTAATAAACACAGTATCCACTTTAAATCTTACAGGCAATTCAATATCTTAATTCAACATGCATTCCAATTTAAATAAATTTTTCATACAACATCATGATTTCATCATAAAATCAAGATGAAATCTAAAATCAAACTGTTTTTAAAAATAGTTTACTCACCTGTTTATAACATGCAGAGCACAGCAGAGAACAACAGTTTTAAATTGCCTTTGATTTTCTTTTGAAAATCCCATTACATGCTTTTTAACTTGCTAAGTTGATCTTAACTTGAGTTGCATGTTGAAGCTTTAATAAATGCAGATTTGAAATTGCAGACTACAGCTTTTCATTGAGTTTGCAGATTTTAATTGTTGAGAAGAACATAAATTTGCATATTTTAGTTGAAGTGAAGAGCTTTGGCTTTTAATTAAATTCTGATTTGAGAAATATTTCTGGTTTCCATTAGAATTAAGAAAAGAAATGTAAACAAAGAAAAAGTGTTTTTGAAAGAAGAATAAATTTTTTCTTAAAAATATTTATTAAAAATAAAAAATATAAGTTGCCACTTGTCTTCAACCATTTCCATTTGTCGTTAAATTAATTTGCATGATTAACAAGTGTTATAAAGATATGTTTACATGTTTACACATGTCTTGAGCAAATATTTAATAAATTTCTTTTCATTTAATTTAAATGTAATATAAACTTATTTATCAAATTTACTTTATAAATAAATATAAGTTTACTTTTAAAAGAAATATTCTAACACTAATAAAAATGCAAATAACTCTTATACATGTTATTTAAAATCTAACATTTATATTTATCATTTATAACGATATTATAATAAGCATTTTTAAAAGAAAACAAAACAAAGCTTGTTTAAATTCTTTTTAAACTATCATATTAAAAATAAATCACAAACTTATATTTTAAAACAAATGAATTAATCTTTAAATTAACTTTTGAAAACATTGATTCTAAAACAAAGCTTCAGTCTACAATATTCATACATTATAAATTATCAATTGATTTAATTAAATTTAAAAATAAATCAAATTATAACATATGCAAACATATATATTACAATTTGAAAATTCATCTTTAATTTACAAAAAAGATCTTCTATTCACAATATATATCAAATGTACATATTATAAAAAGAATAAAATTTGATTAGCTTTGAAAATCAATTCTTATCCATTTCAAATTATTAGAAAGATATTGATCACAATTATCAGATTAAATATTTTTTATCCTTTAAAAAGAATAAAATTTACCAATTTAAATTAATATTGTAAAGAAAATTATCAAACCAGTTAAATTATTTATACAGATTATTAAATTTATATTGCCCAAAATTTCGGGTCGTTACGATCCTCCCTCCTTAAAAGAATTTCGTCCCCAAAATTTAAAAGCAAAGGTAATTTAATAACCCAGAAAGATTTTAATTTCAAATAGCAAAGCATTCCTATCAACCAGGAACTAACAACCAAAGAAATCAAATAAACAAACAAACTTAACTAATTATTCTGACACAAATCAGAATAATCTTCGAACACTATCTCGAGTTTCCCAAGTATAAATCACCGGAAGACTCGCTCTATAAAGCAAACAAACTAACTACACTACTAAAATCCAGAGCTCCTCTCATCTCTAGATCTATCAGTCTGAAAATCAGACTATACTCAAGTCCAGCTCAACTTTCAAATCCAACTGAACTACAGATTCAACAACCAATCGATGAATCATACACGTATTCCCTCAGAGATACGTGATACACAATGAATTCCATCTTATCCAAACTGGCAATTCAATCTTATCCTATCAAAACACAGAAAAGAAATCTCAAATGCCCCAGAACTAGCCATCCAATCTTATTCAAAACTGATCTCTCTTAACCGGACAAATCCTAACAACAATGAAGCCTCCAACTTCGAATTCCAAAACTCCTTATCTCATATCAGCATAACTCAACAGATAATCCTGGACTGGCAATTTCTTCCTCATCAGCTCAACCTATGTTGATGCTTCTAGATACAACTAGA
This sequence comes from Allium cepa, assembly GCA_030765085.1. NCBI lineage: Eukaryota > Viridiplantae > Streptophyta > Magnoliopsida > Asparagales > Amaryllidaceae > Allium > Allium cepa. Next base: position 10,350,340 of record CM060929.1, read on the forward strand.
CCAAAACAAATAGTTCTTGTATTCTATTCAACAGAAAAGTCTTCCAAATTCCATCGAAATCCAGAACAAAAGCTCTACTCCAAAGCAAATAACAAACTGAACTTGCTTCCTTCCTTGCACAGCTGCTAACTTGCTTCCGTTGCACAACTCTGATTCTGGAATAAATGAGAATAATACTGATGAACACGAGTACAAACTTATCCAATATATCCGGGAAACTTTGTTCATCAAATCCATAAAAATATGAGTGACTCATCTGACTCAGTCACACAACCTTATAACAGAAATACAAACTCAAAAACCAGATCAGACCAAATCCAATTCAAAAAAATTCTGAGTTGCTACACCAACTTTCCTTCTTCCAGAACCATCCAACTTCCAGGCTAACTACCAAAATTACTTCTGGAACCAAAACAATATAGAATTCAATTCCAGATGCAGATAAACTTCTGATTTCTTAGTAGCTCCTACTGCACATGAGAACCCTCAGCCTCAGATAAAAGATTGCCCAAAGAAAAATTCCCAAACTAATCGCAAGTCACTTTTGCGATCCAACCTGATTCGGATTCCAAAGAAATTGTCCTCTCTTTACCAATTAGAACAACTTTAAGCTTTTCCAAACAAGGTTAACCCTTCAAAATCATACACCAACTGCCGGCCAGTGTAGAAGAACTACAAGGATTCCTGAACCATCGGAGAAACAACCAACACTGCTGCTTCCAAATTCTACCTCGACGATACTACAAAGCTAAAACACCTTCTCGTCAGCACACCGAACACTTCTAGCTGAAACTGCTACCACAGCTAACCAAAGACTTCTAATCCAAAGACTCCTCGAAAACCAAAACCATCAATAGACCACACAACGGACTTTCTAGATGGCAGACAACTTCCGAAGAAACTCGGACTCCAAACCAAGCATCAACACCTCGCTCTCCTTAAGGAATGACGAATGAGACCATGCCAAAGCGAAACAACTTATAGACCTTAGTCTTATATTCCAAAACAGCCAACCTCCATGCTGAAGATCCAAACAACTTCTACACAGATGAGTCTTCCCTGCGGCAGGTAAAGACTGCTCCTCAACTACTTCTAAAACTGCTTCAAGAGAAAACATCTTCATAAAATATTCAGGATACTGCATCTCATCATGCAGTTATCAAGATATCATTACTTACTTCTGCACTTCCGACAGATCCAAACACGAGAAAAATTTGCTCCCCGAGCGAAATCCAAACTTACACTTCAAAGATAATCTCTGAATCTTTAAAAAATTTCCTTCGGATATCAGAGAAATCCTTACTCCAACTACAAATCTTATTCGAGACGGTATTAGGTCTACAGTCTCGACAAATACTTCCCACCTCGACATATGAATCTCTTCCATCAGTGGTAGTCATGTTACACACACACACACCACTACTCCATCTACCTCTAAAAATTATGTTGGAAAATCCGAACAGATAACCCAACAAATTAGGTGTGTGTGTGTGTGTGTGTGTATATATATATATATATAGTTGTATATAAAAATTAAAAATACGTTCTCTCAAGAAAGACACCACTCCAGAGCTAGGTATTCACTCAACCTAATGCTCTGATACCAGCTGAGACGACCCGACTTCCTATCACCAGGGAATCGCATCATCCTGAAGAAAGAAAGGGATAGAAGAAGAAAAGAAAGGGATAGAAGAAGAAAAGAAAGAGAAAGAAGACACACAAAAACTACAGAGAACTCACAGCGGAACGAATGAAATATAATATATCACATAAAATATTACGTAGTATCATATTACATCAGAGTACGCAACTTACACAATAGATATTAGATAGTTATAAACATCTGTCTAACTATACAACTCAAGTACAACAGAAACATATACAACAAACATGGCGGAATCAATAATATCTATACACGTGGAAGCCTCCTGCTCCATAACCCCTCCAGAATTCGTCAAGCAAACCTGAATCACTTGACTACTAATAAATAATATGAGTACCCAAGAGTTTAATAAAACAGAAAATAAACACTCGGGTCAGACAGGGGTCTGGTGTGAGTAAACGGGTTAAAATTGCTTAACATTAGAAAAACTTTTGAAAAGAAAAGGTATCACGTAAGACTTTCCACACATAAACATGGAAAAATTTTTACCTTGCGCTAACCAAAACATTTGATGGGAAATCCAGTGATATTATAATAGTGTTTAGGGTTTTCAAAATAAAATACAGAAATAGCTGGAATGCTTACATCTCACGTTCCAACATAGTTGGGCACAATCAAAACCGTGCAGGAACTTCTTGGATTTTGGATTCCATCAATGGAAGGGCTACTGGGGTACCGTCCGTCACAGTACGTGGGCTAGATCACAGTACCAAGGAGTACGTCCGCTCCCCTGCAACGCAAGGCCGGAACAATTCCTTACTGGATAATCCCGAACAAGACCACCCCGAGGTTGGCGCGACCAACCACACACTAAGTCGAAATAGAAAGGGACCTCTAGACAGGGCTAAATCTCACTCTCAAGTGGGGGCTACCCACGAAGCCTTGCTGCACCTCCCCTGTTTTAGCCATTCCCGGTTGACGAGGCTTAAGGTTACGATTACCTTTATAGAACACATCTATTTTAGAATGCTCATCGTCCACCTGACGATGTTCTGGAAGCATTCAATCCATACAAGTTCGTTAACCGAAGGCACTATCTCGCTGCACTCATTTTGGAATCACCCTCAGAGTCAACAACCATAGCCCATGCACTCTAAATCACCATCTCGAACCTATAAGTACTATTCCGTCAAACTCATAACGGAATCACCCACAGAGTTATACTAACGTATAACCCTTACACCTCGAGTCTTCACAAAGCTCCACTTGGATTCATGACCTAACGTTTAATTGGAATGGATGTGGTTTTCGGATTATCCAAATATGGAAACACGATCCCGGTCTCACCGAAACCAAACGCAATTTTAAATGTCCAAGTTGTACTTAAGGGTTTAAACAGTTAAACTTAAATTCAGGATGATATATAAACAGATAGATGAATCATATTATCACAATAGATAATTCATAACAAACATTAGTCTCACAACAGCATATCACATAATAGAGATATCCAGTATCAATCATCCAATACCAATCACTCAATATTGATCATCCAATATCAATCAATCAACCAATATGAATCAATTATCCAAAGCAGAATTGATTAACTCATAATCCATTGGATTACCCTAAATCCTTCTTTATTTATTTATTATTCCAAATAAATAAATAAATCATCTCTAATGATCTTCCTTAATTAATCTTCCTTGATTAATTATCTTTTAATTACATTCAAGTAATTATCCTTAACCACATTCAGTAATTAACCTCTAATTACTATCATTAATTGCAATAATTAATGATCATACTTTTACTTCATTTATTAATCAGTCATAATTAATTACATTAAACCTTGATTAATTACAATTAATTAATCATACTTAAATTAATCACTTATATTAATCAACCTCGGTTAATGTCATTAATCACATTAATTAATGATCCTTATTAATTAATAATTACTTTAATTAATTAAATAATTAACTTATAATTAATCAACTCATTAATCATAATCACTAATTAACAATTTGTAATTACTTAACTTAATTAATTAACTTCTTATTTAATAATATTCTAAATTAATTATATTAATCCTTGATTAATTAATCCAATTAATTAATCTTTAGTTACTTCATTAAGTAATTATTAAACAATTAAATAAACAAATACATCCTTAATTAATTGCTTTGTTAATTAATTACAATTTTAATTAATTATACTTAGTAATTAATCTTAATAACTTAATTAACTAAAATATTTAAGTAATTAACTCTTAATTACTTACATAAGTATTTACTTCTAATTACTTCCATTAATAAATTTTGATTATTTCCTTAATTAATTGCTTAATAAGTAATTAATCTCATTATTAAATAATTCTAAATTCTTCAACTAATAAATTACTACATAATTAATTAACTTTAAAACAGTTATATTAATCAATTTCTCAATTGATAACATTAAGTGATTATTCATTAATCACTTCCATTTAATTACTCCCATGAGTAATTTCCTATTAATTACTTCCATAATTAACTTCTTCCATTCTTAATTATATTCAAACATTAACCATTGATTACTTCATTAAGTAATCACAATTAATTTATCCATAATTAAGTGATATTAAAAATAAACAAACAATTAACTAATTATTTAAAATTAATTAAACAATTGATTAATTAACTTCTAATATTAAAGTAAAATCTTTAATAAATTAAGAAAACCATAATTCTTAATCAAACTTAACTTATTTACAAATCATATTAAATAAGTATTCTTAAATTAATTATCCAAATAATTTAACCTTACTTATTTCCATAAATAAATTATTTAAATTATTCGAATCTTTTTAATTCAAAAACAAATTATTAAACTTGGTTTACAAAATCATAATAATAATGTTACTTGAATAAAAAGCGTTTATAAATCATTTCCAAATTTAAAAACACTTTAAATTGTCAAGTTTTTAAATTTATTAAATTGAAAATTCTGTTATTAAAACATTGCTTCAAAACTTTAACTTAAATCTTTGATTTAATAATTAAATTCAAATTTCTTTTTTAAATTAATTTTTAAACTTAATTAAAATAATTATTTTTTTAAAATCAAACATCTTAAACATTTTTAATTTAAATATAAATTAAAATTTCACTTTTAAACGTTTTGTTTACCCTCACTTTTAACGACAAGTTTAACTTTATAAACTTGTTTATTCCATAATGCTTGATTCCTAAGTTATTCAACTCGAGTTTATAATGCAACTTACAATTATATCCACTACCAGAACAGCAACCAAAAACCCGAAGAAAACAATGATTCCACCCAAGACAACACCGAAGCAACTCAAACCCCAAAAATCTTCGACTCAATCACGCGAATATCCCGAGAGCTTCTTCGAGTTGGCCATCGTCACTCCCAAACCACCATTTCCCAGTGCACAAAAATGTGCATGGTGCACCAAGCACCCCACCCTCGGCCAACGACGACCATCGCGACCACCGTCGACAGTTACACGGTCGCGTGCGAATCCAAAAACACCCCTAGATCCAATCATCATCACGCGAGTCGAAAAACGATCATCGAACCAAAACTGCAGAAAACAACGACACGGAACCAAACCCACCGCGACAAACTCCTCGCCATAGACCCTAGCCAACCCCATCACCGAGTCGCCACACCCAAGAGCATCAACTCCACCAAAACTAAACGAGCTCGATTCATCATCCTCGATGCAATGTCTCACCATTCAAGCCAAAAACAAACTGTAAGCCTAAACCTTATTTTCTTCAAAATGGAACGATTCACTCAATAGAAAAATTCAATCGTATTTTTTCTATAACCAATAATCTATACTCAAGCTATGATCCAAATCTCAAACAAAATTAATGTATAGATAATCAACAATTCACAAAACCCCCAATTTCGTATAAACCCCAAATTCGTCTTAAATACTCAGTTAAAAATTATAATACAAACTCTAAAAATCATATCTTTCCAATTGTAATTCACTTATACATTCAAAACCGGAATTTGAAATTATAAAATTTTGTCCCAACTTGATTTTTCACTGTAATTTGAAAATTCTGAGTAACTCATTCATTTTAAAATCCTATAATTATTTTTAGATGATATATAATGTGTTTGCAAACAACTTTCATTAACAAATCACTGTCCAATTCATGTTAAAAATCAAGTTATTTAGATTTTTAAAGATTTGGACTGTTTTTAATAAGCACAGTATCCATTTTAAATCTTACAGGCAATTCAATATCTTAATTCAACATGCATTCCAATTTAAACAAAATTTTCATATAGCATCATGATATCATCATAAAATCAAGTTGAAATCTAAAATCAAACTGTTTTTAAAAATAGTTTACTCACCTGTTTATAACATGCAGAGCACAGTAGAGAACAATAGTTTTAAATTGCCTTTGATTTGCTTTTGAAAATCCCTTTGCATGCTTTTTAACTTGCTAAGTTGATCTTAACTTGAGTTGCATGTTGAAGCTTTAATAAATGCAGATTTGAAATTGCAGACTACAGCTTTTCGTTGAGTTTGCAGATTTTAATTGTTGAGAAGAACATAAATTTTCAGATTTTAGTTGAAGTGAAGAGCTTTGGCTTTTAATTAAATTCTGATTGGAGAAAGATTTCTGGTTTCCATTAGAATTAAGAAAAGAAATGTAAACAAAGAAAAAGTGTTTTTGAAAGAAAACTAATTTTTTCTTAAAAATATTTATTAAAAATAAAAATTATAAGTTGCCACTTGTCTTCAACCATTTCCATTTGTCATTAAATTAATTTGCATGATTAACAAGTGTTATAAAGATTTGTTTACATGTTTACACATGTCTTCAGCAAATTTTTAATAAATTTCTTTTCATTTAATTTAAATGTAATATAAACTTATTTATCAAATTTACTTTATAAATAAATATAAGTTTACTTTTAAAAGAAATATTCTAACACTAATAAAAATGCAAATAATTCTTATACATGTTATTTAAAATCTAACATTTATATTTATCATTTATAACCATATTATAATAAGCATTTTAAAAAGAAAACAAAACGAAGCTTGTTTAAATTCTTTTTAAACCATCATATTTAAATAAATAACAAAGTTATATTTTAAAACAAATGAATTAATCTTTAAATTAACTTTTGAAAACATTGATTCTAAAACAAAGCTTCAACCTAATATATTCATACATTATAAATTATCAGTTGATTTAATTAAATTTCAAAATAACTTGAATTATAACATATGCAAACATATATATTACAATTTGACAATTCATGTTTAATTTAAAACAAAAGATCTTCTATTCACAATATATATCTAATGTATATATTATAAACAGAATAAAATTTGATTAGCTTTGAAAATCAATTCTTATCCATTTCAAATTATTATAAAGATATTGATCACAATTATCAGATTAAATATTTTTTATCCTTTAAAAGAATAAATTCACCAATTTAAATTAATATTATAAAGAAAATTATCAAACCGGTTAAATTATTTATACAAATTATTAAATTTATATTGCCTAAAATTCCGGGTCGTTATAGTAATTAATTAAATGAATTGAGGATGAATTAAATCTGGAAATTTAAAATTTATACGAAACATATGAACTAATCAAATAAATTTGTAGCTTGAAATGAGATTTTATTGAAATAGAATCAAGTTAAGTTGAAAAGGAAAATTTATTTGCAAAATGAAAATGAGCTTAAGTGTGAAATTTGAAGTAAATTAGTTTAAATTTAAAATTAGTGGAAGCTTGGCTTTGAGTAAGGGTATAAGTCCATTAAATAAAAGCTTGGGTAAATTTAAATTGGGAAATGGTTATTAATATATAAGCATGGTATGGTTCAATCTTAACAAAATGGTCTCAAATGAAATGAAGGCGAATATGGAATGAAATGCAAATGCATGGTTGTTGAACAAACTAGAAATGGGACGGAATTTAAAATCAATTGAGCCGAAATCAACTTAAATTGGTTATAAAACTTAAGTAATTATTTATTCACATGGATATCATCAAATTGCATAGAATGAATTATCGTTTGACGTAAACGAAGGTAATTAAAATTCTATGAGTTGATAAAGATTAAATAAATTGATCTTAATATCAACTGAAGTGAATATGAGTTTGTTTTTCTTAAAAATGAATTGAATGTAGGAAATTGAGTTGTAAACCATTCAAATTGAATGAAGTTTTATACGAATTAGTTGTAAACAATTAAAACTAATACCGAAACCCTATAAGATGCTTATAAATATTGTTTAACCTATATTGCTTATAGAAACTCGTATGTTTACTAGTTCAATATGTAAAATGTTGTTGAGTTACATGATTTTCGCACTTACATATTTAAATTGAGTAATTACAGGTACCGGGAAGCCGTTTGGCTGGATTTGGATGCGCTAACTGCTAAAATAATAAGCCGCTTGCTTAAAATGCTAAATAAAGATACGCCTACGGAATAAAAATAGGAAATATGAACTGTTTTTGTTTTTCCGAACGTGTGGGTCGATGTATATATATTTATATCTCTTGTCAAATTGCAAAAGATCCTCCGTACAAAGGAGAATCCGCCATAAATTTTCGAAAATTTTGGTATTAGAAAAGTTGTTGAAATTTTTTGGGGAAAAATTTTTGTTAGCGATAAAACGGTTTCAAATTGGAAATTGAAATAAATTAGTGGATGAAACTAATTTAAAATAATGATATGAATCAGTTATAAATGGAAGATAAAATTCAATATTCGGAGTTGAAGATAAATTGAATTCATAAGGAAATGGGAAAAACTAATTTGAATAGAAGTAGACATGAAAAATTATGTAAGGAAATGTGTAAAATGATTTTAAAAGCTATGATTGGATATTATTTCTAAGTAGGATATGTGGTATTATAAAGGGAAAGGAAAATTGGTTTTGATTTTAGAAGATAAATTTGAATTGCTCGACAACAAGGTATGTGTTTAAATTTCTGTATGAAATTTGATGGGTTTTTGATATAGCCACTTGGCCTTTGTTTTCTTTTGGAATTTGAAAGCCCGTAGAGGCATTTTGAAGTTGTACCGAGCTAGCCGCGTAAAGGAGACCCTGGCGAAATTTTTCAAAAATTTAGGGAGTTAGAAAATTTTTGAGAAAATTTTGATAATTCAAAATTTGGTTTTAAATTGAAATTTGAATGGTTGAGCAAATAGTATTGTTTGGAACTAACGGAAGAAGTTTGGAAAGTTTGTAAGGTTGATGATGCTCTTATTAAAAGATGATTTTGGGTATTGTTAAAAACTGTTTTGTTTGGGTAGTTTTTGAAACCTGATTGATTTAGGAAATTAGTAATGGGTTATGGACCATGCCTCTTAACTAGTAATTTCGGGGACGAAAGGAGGAGGAATGTGACGATCGAGAATTTTTGAGCATTTGAAATTGGAATATTTAATTGATTTTAAATATTTAAAAGTTAATTTTTAACTTGAATTCAAATATCACTATTTATTTGATAATTAAATTATTGAATTAAATAATTTGAAGTTGGGTAAAATGTTGAATCTGGAGTTTTAAGCTTGTTAGAAATAATTTGAGGCTTGCAAAATTTATATTAATAATATTGAAGATAGTAAAAGTGTTAAAATTGAATTTGGAAGTGTTTTGTTAAGTTTTGAAAATACATCGTTTAAATCGATATTTAAAGGTAGACTTCCGAGGCACGGTCTCAGAATTCAACGAAACAAGTTCCATTGGATCCGTAATGTTATATTATTATCGGATTTCAATTTTCGTAGTGTTTGGAGTTGTTATGTGAGCGTACGATATTTAAACACGCTGAAATTCATATCAAAAATTCAATGTAATAACCGGGTTCAGAAAGCTATCTTTTCCATGCTATCGAATTAGGACTCGAAACCTTTTTCGTTGTGTTCGAAATAGGGATTTAACATTTTAAACGCCTAGCGGCACTTCTCAATACGATGTCAAGGTTTTAAGTTGCGAATTCAAGACAATTTAATTTTAATTTTAAATTTAAATATAATATATTTTGAGTGGTCAAATTCATCTCAACATCAGCTTACTTTCTTCCACATCAAAATTTTTTCACCATATTTCAAAAGGCTGTAGCTTCCTTTCTCCACCACGCCTCCCTCAACTTTATATCACGTAGCCTCCTTTTTCCTTGGTTAAAAAAAATGTCGAGCTATCCTCTTTCTTTATTTTCCCGTTCTCCTCTTCAACTCAAAAAAATGGCCGAACATTTTGAATTGAAATCACGAGCCTAACTCCTTTCGAATTCAAATCTATAGCGGATTTTAAAATCAAATTTAGTCGTCGAAGTATTTCAATCCTCCTCTCCTCTAAATCGTGATTCCCTTTTCCTTCGTCCGTTGTTGCATCAAGGCAGTTCGCCTCGTCCAATCAGGCATGGTTCCATTTGACATCACTCGTTGGATCTCGACCGAGTTCAGAGAAGAACGCGATACTTTCGTTTCGATCTACGTTCGCCGATCGAATTAGGGTTTGGATTTCTGGGGTTCGATGACAGTCAAAGGGGCAATTTGATCGGCGGTAGGCTCAAGGTGGCCAGTGGTTATGGGGAAGGTGGTCGATTGCGACAGCTGGTTATGGTGGCATTCGTGTCACGTGAGCATTTGAGGAGATGGTCGAAGGTTTTGTCTGAGCAATTTAGGCAAGTGAGTATTTGATTTCATCTTTCTAGAGCTTAACTTGATTTTGTAATTTATAATCAGATTGAAGATGTATTAGGTTTATATCCAGGGAGCAGTAGGAAATAAAATAATTCTATTATTCCTTTTAAAATAAATAAAATATATATATATATATATATATATATATATATATATATATATATATATATATATATATATATTAATTCACATACATATTTTGATTTGAAATAGAAATAATAATAATAACATAGATAGGATTTAGGAAAATAGAAGACTTCTAAATGGTAATAGAAATTATATTTATAAGCGTATATCTATGGTTTCAAAGATAAGATTTTGAAATATATGTGATTTTAAAATGTGAAGAATTTATTTAAAAATTGGATTTTTGGATCTATATAAGCTATTTTATAAGCGTATATACATATATGGTTTCAAAAAGGAAAGCATAGGTATAAATTATAAATATTTATATATTTGAACCTACTATTTCATTTCAATATGAATATTGAGATGGTTAAATTATTTAATTGCTTATTTAATTTACTTAGTTACTAAAAGGTTTTTTTAAAAGGAGATATTAGTTTGGAAGTAGTTATTGTTTAAAATAAATCATTAGTCAAAATTAAAACTATTAAACGTAATTAATAGTTCGATTATTTCGAATATTGATAAACCGTATAAATGTTTATTCAAGGTCTATAATCATGAAGAAACCAAGCCGAGATGGATCAGATTGCAAATAAAAAAAAAGGTGAGTTAATCTCACTCATCTGATTATGATTTAAATTTAAATGGTTAAATTTAAACAATTGGTTGATTGATTGATTTGTTCGGATGTGTTATATTATATGTATAGTAGTATATAGTATATATTGGAATGATTTATTTCCCGCATTATATAGCGGATGAGACCCTATGCGCCGCATAATAGCGGATGATCTTATATTTAAAACCCATATACCGCGATATTCTACCTTGAAGTGGAACTGGTATTTTATGTTGTGCTAACGTCTGTGGATGCAGGGAAACAGGTTGTAGGGATCCAACTGGATTCCTTAAAATTATTTATATTGTTTAATATTCTTTGTTATGAATATTCGATATTCTGTGATGAATATTATTGATAATTGGAATATTGAATGCTATGGTTTACTTGAATATATTTCGGTACACTGATTTAGCAAAATATATAGAATTGGATTTTTGAAAATAAAATAAAAGGAAGAGACTTTGTAAGTGAAATAATAATAAAGAATTTAAATAAATTAAGAATGAACTGGATATGAATAATAGTCGTTTTAAAATTCTAATAAATGAATTCCGTATATGAAAAGGGGATTTTGAATAAATAGGAAGATAATGAATTCTAAACTTCAGTGTTATTATTTAAAAGAATAAAGCATTTATCTTAAATTTAAGATTTAAATTATTAAATAAAGAAGAAATTTGGAAAATATGAAATTGGTATGTTTCAGTTAAAAGATTTAAAATCAAAACGAAAATAATATGAAATAAAGTCTATAATTAATGGATTTTGAAATGAATCAAGTAAGTAAAGAAATTTATTTCAAATGGAGTAAATTGAGAATCAATTTGAAAATTAATCAAAGTGTTCGGAATTGAAATTTTAAAAGGGAGTTGAGACTAAGAAATTTATAAACTGGGTTTATTAAAGTGAAGTAATATATCAGTGGATATTTGAAGAATAAATTCATGGTGGGAATTTATTAAAGGAATGAGAAATTTTGTTTAAAAATAAATAGTGATTTATTTTTAAAGGATGTGAAGAGAAGTATATTTCCCTGAATAGCCAAGTATGTTTCAAAGTAAATTTTAAATATAAGTTAAAAGTTTAATGTTGTTTTAAAAAAGCATGTTTTTGAAAATTTATTATTTCTAAATGTTTAAATTTAAAGTAAGTATTTTCTTTTGATCTATTATAGTAGTAATTATTAAAAAGTGACTTGGTATTTGTTTTAAAAGAGAAAATCTAGTTTTATATTAAAAAAATAACCTCATTTTAATATTTCTAATATATATATTTTTAATAAAGTATTGAAGCAGTTTACAATCTAAATGTTAAAATATATTGTATAATAAAGTGTTTTAAATTATTTAAAAAAAATCTAAAGTTTTATGCTTGGTGTTTTCAGTGGAAATAAATATTTGGGAATTCATTCCATGAGAAGAGTGTGGTTTGAAAACTATTTTCAAAAGGATTGAAAATGGAAATATATCTTGCGACGATACTTTAAGGTAAATAAATAATTCAGGAGAAATTATTTATGGTTGATGATTGTTATGAATGTTAATTGATAGTTAAATAGCCGACTATCAATATTGGATAATGCGCCGATCGTTTCGAAGAGACCGGGATCGGGATTTATTTCTCGAAAACCACTTTGATCCGGTTTGAACTTTTTCGTGAGGAAGACGAGTATGGTTTCGAAGGTGGAGCAGTGAAGTGCAAGGGCTAGTCGCTACTAATCCTGAGGTTGATTCCAAAATTGGATGTAGTAGGAGTAGTGCCTTCGGTTCCGTTCGAACCCGGGACGGACTTGTACGGATTGAATGCTTTCAGAACATTGTCAGGTGGGCGATGAGCATCCTAAGGGATATGTTCTAAAATGGTAACGCTTAGCCTCAAGCCACATCAACTGGGAATGACTGAAAATCAGGGGTTATGCAGCAAGGCTAGGTGGGTAGCGCCCATTAGGGTGAGATCATCCCTGTGTAGATGTCCCTTTTTATTCGGCTTAGTGGTACGGTTGCTAATCCCAACCGTGGGGTGATCTTACTCGGTATTATCCAGTAAGGGATAGTCCCGGTCTTGTGTTGCAGGGGGTCGGGAGTGATCCTCGGTATGCTGATCTAGACCAGGTACCGTGACAGGTGGTACCCCAGTGCCTAGTCATTAGTTGGAAATCCATTTTCCCTACGCGCCGTACAGTTTTGATTGTGCCCAACTATTGCTGAAACGTGAGATGCAAGCATTTCAGCTAGATTCCATTTTACTTTCTATTGACACTATTATAGTATCATAGAATTTTAATAAAAAATGTTTTAGCTATCGTAAGATAAAAAACCGACATGTTTATTTGTGGCGTGGTCTTACGAGATGCTTTTGTTTTTCAAAGGGTTTTTGAAACTTTAAAAATCAATTTGAGTGCGGTTTTCTCACGATGGTATTCCGGACTAACTCGGGTGTTATTTAACTATAATGCTCGGGTTTGACCGAGAATTATAGATTATAGGAAAGGATGCTGTGGAGCTCAGGAGACGAGCTGGATGGTGATACGTACTTCCATATTTGCATTACATATTCCGCTGTATATTCAGATTGTGGGGACATATTATGATTACTGTCCAATTGTGTGTTATGTATACTCTAATGATGTATGTACAAATAGATATAGTATTTGTTTTTGGTGTAAAGATCTGTGATTATCTATTATATTTTATTCCGTTGCGACTGTTAGATTCTAATGTTGTTTTCTATCTTCTTCTTCTACCTCTTCTTCTTTAACCCAAATGGTTTGTATTTCTGTTCATCTTGATTTGATTGATGTAGAATACTATTGACTCAAGGGGTTCGGATTTGCGGGCTGTTACATGGTCTCTAAACACATAAACGAGCCAAGTCGACGTAATATTGTTTTAAAATCGGGTAAATGAAATAATTTTACCTAAATTATATTTTTAATATAAAATGGTAGCTTTCATAAACCTGTATGATTATTAGTGAATGTTGTTTGTTAAGAGATGATAATAGTTAGTTATCATTGATTATTGGTTGAATTAAACTAAAACGAATACTTTGTGAACTTTATTTCACGAAGCGCTTGATAATTAGATTGAATTGAACTCAAATTGCTTTAAGAATGGTTTACAGTAGCAAAGTTGAAATGAATAGCTTTCATAAACCTTTATGATTATTAATGAATGTTGTTTGTTAAGAGATGATAATAGTTAGTTATTATCGATTATTGGTTGAATTAAACTAAAACGAATACTTTGTGAACTTTATTTCACAAAGCGCTCGATAATTAGATTGAACTGAAATCTAATCGCAATAAGAATGGTTTGCAATAGCAAAGTTGAAATTAATGAAATATTTACAAAATAAGGAAATGGAATTGTATGAGTCTATTCATAACATGCCTTATAAATAAAAAAGTTTTAAAAGAAGAGGGTTTTAGAATTTAAAATCTCGTTGATTTTCAAAAATTGTTTTTAAAGTTTCCTGAAATAATAATAATATTATATAGTGAGTGATTTTGACTAGAAGTATATTTTTAAAATAATTTTGAAAGAAATGAAAGCATTGAAACCGCTTTAGACATTGGGAAATAATTTTGAGGATGACTGCAGCATCGTGAGTATTCATTTTCGAGTTTCTGAGTGAGAATTTCTACCAAAAGGAATTTATTTCTGGTTGAAACAAGTTGCCCATATTTCAAGGATATAATTTGATATATGAAGTAAATACGTATGATATTCCAAAATGTTTTGAAATGTAAAAATTGGTTGTTCGAGTTTTGAGATTTTCAGCTAAGCAAGGTCAAAATGTGATTATGTGAATTTTAAAGGTGTTTGAACTTGTTTATAATAGTTTGGAATATAAATTAAAATAAACGTGTCGCGTTTTGACATTTTGCGATTTCGCAACCTAAAAATTTAAACAGATGTGTAGGATTCAATAAGTTTGAATTCATTGAAACAAGAATTTTCTAGACCATTATTGTAACAACCCGCATATTTATCGATTTTATATTTAAATATTTTATCGTTCGTCAGATTTTGGTCCGAAAAGCTACTTTTTGCAAACAGTCGAATTGGGACTCGAGACCACCCCCATTGAGTTCAAAATGACGTTTGCGACCTTTTTGAGTATAAACTTCGATATGATTTGAGATAGTAGAATTTTGCTACTTTTCACTTAGGGCTTTCGGTTTAGGTTGGGTTCAGACCAATGTTCTAACTTAATACCCCAAACTGAAACCCCGTCTTCATTCACTCCCTCTTCCTCTTCTTTCAGTTCTAAAGAGATTAATGGTGGAAGAGAATGGGAAATAGAAATCCAAAACCCTAGTTTCCATTTGCAAATCAATTTCTAGCTCCAAATTCAAGAGAACCCATTGGTAAGCCTTCTCTTCATCTTCTCCAACTCATTCTCTCTTTGATTTTAGAAATTTCCTAAACCTAACTTAGGGAATGTTCTTCTTTTGAGCTTAGATTCAAGCTTCTAGTGTTGAGGTTGAAGTGTGGTTGATCTTCCTTTGCTTTCGAGCTTCTCATTCATTGATTTGGGTTCAAAGGTGAGATTTTTATCTCACATCTATGTCTATAACTATCTTTGATTGTTGGGTATGAATTCCTAACACTTATTTATGTTCATTTGCTTTTGATTTGGATTGAATTGGTGAATATTCCAATTTTTGGTGTTTTGTAGTCAAATCTTTAAAAATCCAATCTTTGATGTTTGAACATGTTTTTGGTGATGCATCGAAGAGCCTATAGTGTTGGGTTGTTGATTGGCATAAATCCTTAGCATCCATCGCTCGTTCGATCGCATTTTGGTTTGGATTTGCCATTTTTGGTCTAGGCTATTTTTTTTGCCTAGCAGAAGATTTCAGACGTCTGAAATTAATTTCAGACATCTGAAACCAAATCCAGCGCCTGGTTGAAAAATCCAGACGTCTAGAAAGGGGTCTGGAAAAGGCAGAGACTAAATCCAGACGTCTGAAACGAAATCCAAACGTCTGGAATCAAATTCAGACGTCTGGTTGATAATTTTAGACGTCTGAAATGGCCCAGGAATTAAAAATAGAAGGGAGAAAACACATATACTTCCAGAACCTAGGGCCAGACGTCTGGGAACACCTACCTGACGTCTGGAACTGTTTAATTTGCCTATTTCGGCTATTTTTGAGTATATTTCCAACTTTAATCGATTCGTGTTGATTCCCTTTTTGTTGTTATCATTTATTATGGACTTTGATGACATTTTCATCGTGATTTTTGGGAATATCCATTTTGATGGATTCGGTACCGATTTCTTTGGATTTTATTCACGTCTTCGAACGTGAATTTTTATGATTGATTGTTTCTACAATCAATTCTATGATTTGTCACTTTAAAATATAAAGGTTTTCTATACTAGTAGTAAATATCAAAACTCTTTCCTCAAAACGATTTCAACTCTATTTTCAATACCAAACTCGTTTATAAAACCGTTTTCCAATCTACTAGTATATACAAACCTTTACCTCACTCGTATGAGAAATCTAATTAAACGACTTAGTAAAACGAGTGGTATGAAACACTTGCATTTACTTCGTCGGTTATTTCTTGGACTTGTTCGATTGAATCTCTTGTGACAATTTTCTAGTGGAGATCTACAGTTTGTTCGTAAATATTTAAGTTAAGCAAGTGGTTATGGGACATGAAGCTAAACTCATATATTTACTAGCTTATTGTAATTGACACTTCTCGTTGATCATAACGATCATCTTTGTGATTTAGACTAGCAATGCGCGATGTCTCTTTGTCCACGTGGTGGACTATACCTCAATTTTATTGAGCTCCAGCTTACCAGGAGGAGCTTCGGCTCAATGTCCGCAATGGGGGACTATACCCTGTCAGGAGGAGTTTCGACTCACCAGGAGGAGCTTCGGCTCAATGTCCGCAATGGGGGACTATACCCTGTCAGGAGGAGTTTCGTCTCACCAGGAGGAGCTTCGGCTCAATGTCCACAATGGGGGACTGTACCCTGTCAGAAGGAGCTCCGGCTCATTTTTATGCGATTGACCATCCTTTTATTGTGATTTCTGGATTTCTGTTTGATGATTTATGGAATTTATGTTTCACCAACTTTTACAATTGGCGTTGATATGTATGTCATTTTATTGTGGCTTGGTGAATGAAATAAAGAATATGACATTCTTTTTGATGCTATGAGATTCTTTGAGATATTGTATGACTTTTGTGGATTTTCTAATGTATACTTATCGTAGTATGACATCTTTGATTATCATACGTCCTTCTATTATATCTCTTCTTATATCTCATTTTTATCTGATAATTATAGCTAGACTGATCCGTTTATTATTTTCTTCTTAAATAATACTCGGGTCAGACTGAGATTTTACAGGTGCTTCTGCTTGAATCCTTATCGGACCTCCATTTGATCCTTTGGCTAACCACTTAGATTAGTAGTTTTTGTTGTATACTATTTAGATATTGACTCTATGATGTATACTTATTCTTTTGTCTAGCACTTGTATCTATTTTTTTAATATTGTAGATCTTGTTTGACCACTACTCTGATCTACACTTTCATGTGTTATATTCATACCTATTTCCGCCTTTGTGATATGAATTATCTTTGACTGATTTGTGTTATCTTTTTTTCTATATTTGTTTCCGAAGACCTTTATAGCCACTATGTAGTAGTTGACTTTGTGTTTGTATGTCGGATTTCCTCTTGAGATGAAAAGTTATATTTTTATCCGGCATATCGGTACTAGCACAAAGCAATTATACAGATGGTCGCTCCTCAACAGCCTTATTCTCCGTGCTAGTCGACAGCATTACTCCGTAGTGTTCTTGGCTAGCGTGGGTATAGAGGTAGGGCAACACAGCTTGGTATCAGAGCCAAACTTCGGAACAATGTAGAATAATTTAACAAGGATCATCGTCCTAAGTCCATCTTAGGAGTCGTGCTTTAGGATTTAATTCGAGTCTTCGTACCGATTCATCCTATTTTCTTTATGATTCCTTGTTTTATCAATCAAGTTTGATTGAAATTTATTTTGGGAATAACTTTTTCCTCTTCTTTCTTTCTTTCTTTCTTAAAGAAGAGAAAAGGTTAGACCTGGCCGTCCCAGCGCCGGTCAATCTAGTGCTGCTCCCCAAGATGGAGTTTTTATGTCTGCCCAGCAGCTTCTAGATCTTGTTAAGAATGCTCAAGCAGTCTGACACATTCCAGAGCCTACTCATCCTAGATCCGGTTTTGCACGCTTGTGCAGAGGCTACACTGATTTGGGTGGAAGGCCATTCAAGGGATCCGAAGGTGTTATAGAAATTCAAGCTTGGCTCAGATCATGCGATCATATCTTTTCTCGCATGAACCTTATTTGTCTACATCGAGTCCAAGTGGCTTCTAGCATTCTCCAAGAAAAAGCATTAGATTGGTATGAGCTTTTAATTTCTGAAATCATTGAAGCAGATCTCACTTGGGAGCAATTCCGGGAAAGGTTCGAATTGAAATTTGTGCCGGAGGCCAAAAAAGTAACTTTGGCCCGGCATTTTATTGACCTTGATCAAGGTGAATCTTCTGTGACAGACTATGTCGCATCTTTCGAATCTCTTTCCAAATACGGGGTTGAATACATTAATACCCCATTGAAGAAAAATCAAAGATTTGTCTATGGCTTGAATAAGAATCTTAAGAGCCATTACTTCTGAAACTTGAGGTTTCATTTGATCAGCTTATTGATATCGCTCTTCGTCTTGAACAGGCCGATAGAGAAAGTGATGTCGAGGTTGGGAGTGCCAAACCGAGCGCCAACAACAACAGGAAGAGGCATCCCTTTATTAGGTTCGAAAGTCCTAATCCTAAAAAAAGAGCGAAGCAAGAGATTTCTATAGCAAATACTCCCATTCCTAATCGTGGAGAATGCTACAATTGTGGCTCTAGGGACCACTATATAAATAGGTGTCCAAGGCCTATTTCTTGCCGCTATTGCAAAAGTGCGGATCATTATATATCTTCGTGTCCCAAGCGTCGAAGCAAGAGAGAGGGAAAGCTGCAAGCCCCTAGAAACTCTTCTCTCAGTCAAGGTATTTTACATTCAATCCTTGATGGCATTTTTTATTTCGTGACCTTCTTATTCGAGTTCTTTTTTATATGTGTTTCATCTCACTATTTTATATCAAAAGAACTTGTGATTCTTCTTCTTTAAACATTTCTTGGCTTGACGACTTCTTTGAGGATTGTGAATCCGGATGGTAGATCCGCAACACTTGATTTGCTTCTATTTGATGTCGAAATTATTTTATGTGATTTTTCTGTCCGAGCCGATTTTTACTTAGGTTTCGGAATTTACTTTTGTAAGGATTGGCTTAATTATTATGAGGCCATATCCTTTGTCCCGTGTGGACTATTCATCTTTGACATTTTCAATCTGTTAAGCAGATTTCTATTTTTCCTTTATGATTTTGATTCCAACTTGATGGCATCATTTTATTCCTTAAGCCCACTTATAAGGAAAGTGTTATTTCTCTCATTCATGTAGCTTGAGAAATTTTCCGGTATTTTTGAGCTTGTCTTAGGATTATCACCTAAGTAATCTTTTGTGTGGTGCTAAGGTCTTTTCAGTTTGACCTTACCATCGGTTTTCATTTGCTACGAGTTGCGGAAGTTAGCATTCCACTTACCGCATTCCGCACTTGTTATGATTCCTATGAATTAATTATTATGTCATTCAGTTTGTCCAGCTTATTTCATCCATTTTAGGTATCGAGCATTCTATCGAATATCTCGATGATTCCATTTTTTTGCGTTTATGGATTTTGGATGAAAATAGCAATTTAGAATTTTGCAAAATCTTTTTAATAAGATTTATTTAGAAGTATAACTGGATTTTTGTTCTCAAAACGAACAAAGAATATTCTTAGAAGTTTTTGAGAAACTTGCTTATCCTATAAAATATGATTTTGTGATTGTATGGCCTATTTAGTGTTTTAAAAATTCTGGTCGATGCGCTTGGTCAACGTTATCGATAAGAATCTCCTAAACGCTTTGATGAGACAGTCAGACACAATAAATTGATTTGAAATAAGAAAATTTTTGTAGAAAGATTATTACATAAAATTAAAAATGTAATTTTGAAATTTTTAACTTTTCGGGAAAGAGGATTATTTAAAAGAACTCTTCCTTTCGATACTCTTATTCTTGTGATTCCTGAAGGGGAACCAACACTTTGCTATTTGTATCGATACTAGTCGTATTGGTTTGGATGCCATTCTCTTGTAAAGGAGAACGTGCTATCACTTGTGCTTCTAAATCATTATAGCTTATCGAGAATTGATATGCCACTCATGATCTAGTGCTCGCGACTATTGTTTTCACTTTTCGAATTTGGCATCACCATTTTTGGATGAGAAATTGGTTCTCCACCTCGATCATAAATCTTTGGAATATTTATTTTCTCATAGGGAAATTCATGTTGACTCGAGTTCCTAGCATCTTATGATCTTGATATTGTTTTGTTCCCGAAGGGAAGTCTTGTTGCCAATACGTCTTGTCGTAGGCAACAAGGTGTTAATTCTTTGATGTTGTCTCAATGGAATTATCTTTTTATCATGTTCATCGGGCGTTTTGATGTACTTCGTTTTATTGAGTTTCATCTCATTTCTTTCATGGACTTGCGTCTGATGTTCTTTTATGGTGTTTGGTTCATTGGACGTACCTTTTTTGTACTACGTCGGTGTTCCGAAATTATTCGGGCTTTGGTTCATTGGGTGTACCGCTTTTGTACTACACTGATGTCCCAAATTATTTGAGTTTCTAGTTTCTCAGGCATACTGTTATTATACTACGTCGTTGCACCAGCTCAATTTTCTGCTATTCTTGACGTTCTCCACGTCTTTTATCTACGGAAATGCCTTAGGGATTCCAGTTTTTATTCTTGTGCCCGGTGATATTGTGGAAATTGAAGTTTCACCAGATTTGATTTATGAGCAACATCCCATTTGCATCATTGCTTTGGAGGTTGAGCGCCTTCGGAATAAAGATGTTCTTCTTGTGAGAGTTCAATGGTTCTCAAATCGTAGGGATTACTCTTGGGAATCTAGAGAATTCATCGAGCGATCCCGTTCGTGCTAACTCTTTCGTGCTCTTTATGGTGAACTTCTTATTTCAATTTTCTTTTGTGTTGATATGCTTTTATGGTTGTTACTCTTTATTTTCTTCTTAAGTATTGCGAGGACGCAATTTCTTTAAGGAGGGGAGTCTGTAACAACCCGCATATTTATCGATTTTATATTTAAATATTTTATCGTTCATCGGATTTTGGTCTGAAAAGCTACGTTTTGTAAACAGTCGAATTGGGACTCGAGACCACCCCCATTGAGTTCAAAATGACGTTTGCGGCCTTTTCAGTATAAACTTCGATATGTTTGGAGATAGTAGAATTTTGCTACTTTTCACTTAGGGCTTTGGGTTTTGGTTGGGTTCAGCCCAATGTTCTAACTTAATACCCCAAACTGAAACCCCCTCTTCATTCACTCCCTCTTCCTCTTCTTTCAGTTCTAAAGAGATTAATGGTGGAAGAGAATGGGAAATAGAAATCCAAAATCATAGTTTCCATTTGCAAATCAATTTCTAGCTCCAAATTCAAGAGAACCCATTGGTAAGCCTTCTCTTCATCTTCTCCAACCCATTCTCTCTTTGGTTTCAGAAATTTCCTAAACCTAACTTAGGGAATGTTCTTCTTTTGAGCTTAGATTCAAGTTTCTAGCGTTGAGGTTGAAGTGTGGTTGATCTTCCTTTGCTTTCGAGCTTCTCATTCATTGGTTTGGGTTCAAAGGTGAGATTTTTATCTCACATCTATGTCTATAAATATCTTTGATTGTTGGGTATGAATTCCTAACACTTATTTATGTTCATTTGCTTTTGATTTGGATTGAATTGGTGAATATTCCAATTTTTGGTGTTTTGTAGTCAAATCTTTAAAAATCCAATCTTTGATGTTTGAACATGTTTTTGGTGATGCATCGAAGAGCCTATAGTGCTGGGTTGTCGATTGGCATAAATCCTAAGCATCCATCGCTTGTTCGATCGCATTTCGGTTTGGATTTGCCATTTTTGGTCTAGGTTGTTTTTTTTTGCCTAGCAGAAGTCTGGAAAGGGGTCTGGAAAAGGGGTCTGGAAAAGGCAGAGACTAAATCTAGACGTCTGAAACAAAATCCAAACGTCTGGAATCAAATTCAGACGTCTGGTTGAAAATTTCAGACGTCTGAAATGGCCCAGGAATTAAAAAATGAAGGAAGAAAACACATATACTTCCAGAACCTAGGGCCAGACGTCTGGGAACACCTACCAGACGTCTGGAACTGTTTAATTTGCCTATTTTGGCTATTTTTGAGTATATTTCCAACTTTAATCGATTCATGTTGATTCCCTTTTTGTTTTTATCATTTATTATGGACTTTGATGACATTTTCATCGTGATTTTTGGGAATATCCATTTTGATGGATTCGGTATCGATTTCTTTGGATTTTATTCACGTCTTCGAATGTGAATTTTTATGATTGATTATTTCTACAATCAATTCTATGATTTGTCACTTTAAAATATAAAGGTTTTCTATACTAGTAGTAAATATCAAAACTCTTTCCTCAAAACGATTTCAACTCTGTTTTCAATACCAAACTCGTTTATAAAATCGTTTTCCAATCTACTAGTATATACAAACCTTCACCTCACTCGTATGAGAAATCTAATTAAAGAGCTTAGTAAAACGAGTGGTATGAAACGCTTGCGTTTACTTCGTCGGTTATTTCTTGGACTTGTTCGATTGAATCTCTTGTGACAATTTTCTAGTGGAGATCTACAGTTTGTTCGTAAATATTTAAGTTAAGCAAGTGGTTATGGGACATGAAGCTAAACTCAAATATTTACTAGCTTAGTGTAATTGACACTTCTCGTTGATCATGACGATCATCTTTGTGATTTAGGCTAGCAATGCGTGATGTCTCTTTGTCCACGTGGAGGACTATACCTTAATTTTATTGAGCTCCGGCTCACCAGGAGGAGCTTCAGCTCAATGTCCGCAATAGGGGACTATACCCTGTCAGGAGGAGTTTCGACTCACCAGGAGGAGCTTCGGCTCAATGTACGCAATGGGGGACTATAGGAGTTTCGACTCACCAGGAGGAGCTTCGGCTCAATGTCCGCAATGGGGGACTATACCCTGTCAGGAGGAGCTCTGGCTCATTTTTATGGGATTGGCCATCCTTTTATCGTGATTTCTGGATTTCGATTTGATGATTTATGGAATTTATGTTTCACCAACTTTTACAATTGGCATTGATATGTATGTCATTTTATTGTGGCTTGGTGAATGAAATAAAGAATATGACATTCTTTTTGATGCTATGAGATTCTTTGAGATATTGTATGACTTTTGTGGATTTTCTAATGTATACTTACCGTAGTATGACATCTTTGGTTATCATACGTCCTTCTATTATATCTCTTCTTATATATCATTTTTATCTGATAATTATAGCTAGACTGATCCGTTTATTATTTTCTTCTTAAATAATACTCGGGTCAGACTGAGATTTTACAGGTGCTTCTGCTTGACTCCTTATCGAACCTCCATCTGATCCTTTGGCTAACTACTTAGATTAGTAGTTTTTGTTGTATACTATTTAGATATTGACTCTATGATGTATACTTATTCTTTTGTCTAGCACTTGTATCTATTCTTTTTGATATTGTCGATCTTGTTTGACCACTACTCTGATGTACACTTTCATGTGTTATATTCATATCTATTTCCGCCTTTGTGATATGATTTATCTGTGACTGATTTGTGTTATGTTTA
This sequence comes from Allium cepa, assembly GCA_030765085.1. Taxonomy (NCBI): domain Eukaryota; kingdom Viridiplantae; phylum Streptophyta; class Magnoliopsida; order Asparagales; family Amaryllidaceae; genus Allium; species Allium cepa. Next base: position 10,374,269 of record CM060929.1, read on the forward strand.
TTTCTATATTTGTTTCCGAAGATCTTTATAGCCACCGTGTAGTAGCTTTGAGTTTGTGTCGGTATGTCAGATTTCCTCTTGAGATGAAAAGTTATATTTTTATCCGGCATATCGGTACTCGCACAAAGCAATTATACAGATGGTCGCTCCTCAACAGCCTTATTCTTCGTCCTAGTCGACAGCATTACTCCGTAGTGTTCTTGGCTAGCGTGGGTATAGAGGTGGGGCATCACAATTATAATCATAGTTTTCATATGAAACTGAACAATCTAGATTTCGTTTAATAAAAATCAAGTATGTCCAAATCAAATTTTCAAAACCGTCACATTTTCGTAGTTCGTAAATTTATTATTTTCGAACTATTAAAATGGTGAATAAATAAGGTTTGGAAGTTTGTTTAATAATTTGGATATGTAAAATAAACCTGAATTGGTATATATACTCTTTTGGATAGAAGAGTGTTATATTAGTTTGGACTTGAAGCAAGGAATGTTTATTCACTTAAGTAAAAATGGTTAGAAATAATTTAAACTTTAAGTCTATATTATGAAATGAATGGATTTATATAATAAATTGAATATGAAACGAAAAGGTTATAAAACCAAGTTCGAAAATATTAACTTAACCAGTTCGTGTTTATGGATATTTATGAGCTTAAGTAATGAACTTAGGTAAAATCTAACTTTAATTTAAGTTAATATAATGAAGTTTAAACCAAGAATTTGGAAACTTGAATTCGGGTGCTTTTGAAATTGTTTTCTAAAATTTGAATATAATATTAGTATTATCTAAAATATGCACAGAGAGAAGTTATTTTAAAAATTGGAATTTAAAAGGAAGTTAGTCATGTATTCCTCTCTTCTATCGCCGGAAAATAATTTCAGTGCCGATGGCCGCATCCTCGACATTCGTTTTCGAGTTTCAAAGTGGTGGAGACAACTTAGTTGCTTTACGATGCATTTGGTATGATAAACAGATTCTTGATATAAATTTATAAATAAGATTTGATATATATAAAAATATGAGTACATATATTATTTAAAAATGATTCGAAAGGAACCCGGTGTTTAGTTCTTACATTCTCTGTAAAATTACAATTTTTACTTATTAAAATGAGATGAAGTAATATAATTATTTTATAAAATGATCCGTAGATTAATTGATATGAAATGTGTAAACATATAGTGAAATAATTGAAATTGAATAAATTGAATGTACATGAAATATATATATATATATATATATATATATATATATATGAATAAATTGGAAGTAAACCAATTAAAAGTTAATAAAGAATGGATGTTAATAAGTGACGATATTGTATGAATTAACTATTGACATTGAATTTTTTTTAATTGTGATAGTTATGAATTAATAAATGTATATTATTTGCAAAATGATTTCTTTCATTGTAAATCATTGTTATTTTTGCTTTTGATTGCATACGATTATTATGTTGTGTATTGGTGCTTGTGCTTATGATTTGGATTTAGAATTCATGTTACATAGTTCAATTAAACTCATGCCTCCTTTCTATAGCATTCTATAAGTAACTAATATTCAAATTGAGTTGAGGTAGGTACGTACGAAAACCGTTCGGACGTGTACGCGGTTTGATTTGCTTGTGCTCACTTTAATATGAGCGAACTCGCTCATATTAATAATAATAAGGTATATATCTCGGAGTACATACCGCACTTTTGTTTTTCCATAGGGGATGCCTCATCATTGAGATGAGATGTATATTTTATATATGTATGTATGTATATTGTAAATTTTTACGACCGTGTCACGCAAAAGAGACGCTCGTGAAATTTTCCATAAATTCGAGTGTTATTTTTTTTGAGATTTTAAAATTTGTTAACTTGTTTACAAATAAGCCGATATCAAAGTGGCATAGTGGAAGCGTGGTAAAGGTTTCAAATAAAATTTTAGTGTTTATAAGTTGATTATTTTGAGTAAAATATATCAAAATTTTGATTCTTTACTTAACCTCTTTTCGAGGACAAAATTTTTTGGGTGGGGAGGTTGTAACGACCCGTATTTTTAACCTTTTTAAACTATTAAATTTAATATAATTATTAAATAAAAATGGTGAGAAATAAAAATTTAATGTTTTATTCGCGTAATTTATTGGATATGAACTTAAAAAATCTTTAAATAGCAAAACTCAATCAAATAATAGTTGATAACCTATATTAGAAAGTAAATTAAATAATATTGAATTATGAAGAATTGCATTGATGTTGAATTACTGTAAAATGGAGGTACTTGTTTTATTACTTTAATTAATTTTAAAAGTTAAATAACTTGTATTTCAAATATAGCGATTTGTTGGATAATTAAATTATTTAAATTTAATATTGGAAATTATTTAAATAATTGAATCCTGAATTTAATATGAATGAAATAATGTCGAAACTTGATTTAAATTTTATTTAAACAAGAATGAAAATTTTTAACTTTTGAAATTGAATTTAAAGTGTGTAAATTTATTTTGGAAATTTTATATTATAATTAACGTGTAAAAATAGTCATTTGGGTAACTGCTTTGATTCCGATGAAACCCGTTTCATTGGATTAATTATATACTACTATTACTAATTAATAATTATATTAATAAATAATTATTATAATAATTAAATATTAAAATTTTATTAAATTAATATTATAATTAATAATTAAATTTTTAATTAAATTATAATATTTAAAATTATTTAATTATTAATAAAATTTAATTAATATTATTAAAATATTTAATATTAATTATTAAATTAAATTATTTTATTAATTATTAATAAATTATATTAAAATTTAATTAATAAAATTATTTAATTTAAATTAAATTTTAAATTTACCATAAGCCTTTCTTCATTTCGCAAAATGAAAACCTAGCCTCTAAAAATAAAAATAAAACCCTTAAACTCGATGACCGACATCACTCGACGCTGCTAGGGGCGTTTCTAGGCGAAGGCCTCAACTGGAAAAAAGCACGCATGCATAGGGGAGTTGGTCGCATGATGAGTTTGATCGAGCGTGACCTATAAGGTGAAAGGAGGGAGAGGGAAGGGGAGTAATAGGTTTGTTTTTCAAGTTATCAATTTTAGTTAATTAAAATTTTAATTATATCGAATGTTTAAAAATCCATAACTTTTTCATACGAGGTTGGATTCGAGTGAAACGAGTTGCGTTGTGATCGTACCAACGAAGGCTACGACATGAAGTTAGATTGGGATTTATTTGAAACTGAAATATTTTCAGTTTCAAATAAAGGTGAGTGATTAAACCAGCTCACGAATATTAAAATATTTCAAATGTTAGTTAAATTTAAATCTGAAGTGACTTTTATGAAAGTGATGAACCGGATTTTCAGACCATTTATTGGGAAGTTTGTAGTAGTTTACTTTGACGATATTTTGATCTATAGTGGGAGTATGGAAGAGCATATCCAGCATTTGCGAGAAGTGCTGTTTATTCTACGACAGGAGCAATTTTATGCAGCAGCGAAGAAGTGCGTGTTCATGACACACAGTGTTTTGTTTCTAGGATATGTTCTGTCGAAGGAGGGTATTCAAGTGGATGATAGCAAGGTGAAAGCTGTCAGGAGTTGGCCACAACCCAAGACAATTACTGAAGTGAGGAGCTTTCATGGCTTGGCATCATTCTATCGAAGATTTATTCCACATTTCAGTAGCATGATAGCACCAGTTACTGATTGTATGAAGAGGAAGCAATTTTCATGGACAGAGGAAGCAGGATTTGCTTTTGAGCGAATCAAGGAACTTTTGACGACAGCACCAATTCTACTTTTGTCGTATTTTGAGTTGTTGTTTGAGCTACATACTGATGCGTCTAAGGTTGGAATCGGAGGAGTGTTGAGTCAGAAGGGCCGTCCTATTGCTTATTTTAGTGAGAAGCTTTCGGGAGCAAAGTAGTGATATAATACTTATGATGTAGAATTCTATGCTATTGTGCAAGCCGTGAAACACTGGAGACATTATCTATTTCAAAAGGAGTTTCTTCTTTATACTGATCATGAGGCGTTAAAGCACTTGCAAGGGCAGGACATGATAACAGCTAGGCATGCGTCGTGGATTGCATATTTGCAGCAATTTACATTTGTAGTGAAACATAAGTCGGGAATTACAAATCGCATGGAAGATGCATTGAGCAGGAGAAATCATTTATTGACTACGATGAAGGTTGAAGTGACGGGGTTTGATATACTTCCAGAATTGTTTGTTGAGGATCCTTACTTTGCGTAGTTGGTAGACGAAGTCAATAAAGGGAAGACAGATGAATTTGTGTTAGTGGATGGTTTTCTTTTCAAAGGAAATCAATTGTGTATACCAGATTGCAGTTTACGGATGAAGATTGTGAAAGAATTGCATGAAGAAGGAAACGTGGGTAGAGATCGTACGTTGCAGTTGATTTCTCAATCCTATTTTTGGCCGTAAATGAGAAAAGAAGTTGAAAGATTTGTGGAGAGATGCCACAAATGTCAAGTTTCCAAGGGAATAGCTACGTATGCAGGGTTATATATGCCATTACCTGTGCCTACTAAACCGTGGGTTGATATTAGCAAGGATTTCGTTTTGGGTTTGTCTAGAACTCAAAGGGGGAATGATTCTATATTTGTTGTGGTGGACAGGTTTTCAAAAATGGTACATTTTATTGCTTGTAAGAAGACTGCAGATGCCGTTAATGTCGCTCAATTCTATTCCAGAGAGATCTATCGACTTCATGGATTACCTGAATCTATTGTTTCAGACAGGGACACTCGTTTCGTAAGTCATTTTTGGATGAGTTAGTGCAAGATGGTTGGAACGAAGCTAAATTTTAGTAGCGCCTATCATCCGCAAACAGATGGGCAAACGGAAGTGGTGAATAGATCGTTGGAAAACTTATTGAGATGTCTTGTGAAAGACAATTTGAAAAGCTGGGATGTGAAGTAATGTCAAGAGGAGTTTGCACACAACCATGCAGTTAATCGTAGCACTGGATTCAGCCCATTTCAAGTTGTGTATTCAGCAATTCCGAAGGGAGCATTTGATTTATCGATAGTTCCATTTGAGAAAGGGGTTGTTAAACGAGCTAGTGATTTAGTGAATGATTTGCAAGAATGCCACAAAGTTGTACAAGAATGATTGCTTGCATCAAATGAGAAGTACAAACAATTGACAGATAAGAAAAGAAGGAGTGTGAACTTCAAAGAAGGTGATTTGGTTTATGCCGTTTTGACGAAATATCATTTTCTAGTTGGAACTTTCAACAAGTTAAAAGCTCGAAAATTTGGTGTAGTGGAAATCTTGAAGAAAGTCAATGAGAATGCGTATTAATTGAGGTTGTCGGATAATGTTCACACTTCTGATGTTTTCAATATCAAATACTTGATTCCGTATCATGGGAATGAGCTTGTTGTGGAAGAGGAAGGTGCAAATTCGAGGTCGAATTCTTATCAACCGGGGGAGGATGATGCAGCGCAAACTACTAATGGCGAGCTAAGCAAGCGACCTAGCAAGATACACCAACTGGAACTTAAGCCGTTTCCTGCTTTAAGTCACTCGGGTTCCTTAGGTCGCAAACGACCTAGCCACTTACGACTTTATGAGAAACAGAAGAAGGAAGACACAGTTATGCCACTTTCTTCAGATCGCCAACGACCTACGACCTAGTGTGTTAGGTCTCTCAGTTCCAGCTTAGGTCGCGGGACCTTAGGCCGTTACATTCCTGAAGTCACTCAAGTAGATAGGTCGCTGAAGCTTCCTGTGGCCGTGCTTTTGTTAAATCATAGGTCGCGTGATGTAACTCATGTTGTAAACTGTGTTGTACATAGGTCGTATGTTGTAATTAGGTCGTAAGCTGTTTGTATTTTAAGTCGTTAACATTTACCGTGTCGTTAAGTCGCATGCTGCTGTTTGTGTTAGGTCGTTAACAACCTACGTTAGGTCGTAGGTCGCAGATATGTTAGGTCGGTGAACAGTTTTGAGTTGTAAACTGCCTATAAATGTGGGGTTCGTGTCATTTGTAAAGTAGGTTGATTTTGAATAAAACTTTGTGTTTGTGTGCTTTGTGCCACTTTAAAATTGGTAGTTGAGTGTTATCTACTATCTCCACTTTCGACATTCGAGTGCGCTCGAATCAACGATTGTTGAAGCCAATTCACGGAATCAAGTGCGCTTGATCAACATTCGAAGAATTGTAGATCTTCTTTCACGGTATCGTGCGCGATCAACGTGTCGAAGATTGCTAGAATCCTATGTCTCTTGAGATCAACGGATTTGGGCCTTTGGGTATTCTTCAATTCATCGATTTATATTGTTTCATCAAATCGATTCATCGATTAGTTTGACATGAAATCTTCATTTCATCGTCATCCGTTATAATCCGCTACGTCAGAAATGATCTAAAGTTTTTAAATTTTTATACATACATACATACATACATACATACATACATACACACACACACACACACACACACACACACATATATATATATATAAAGGATCCTATGAGGATTTTGGGAAAAGGTTTTGGGAACCTTTGGATTTGGAAAGGCTTTTGATTTTTGGGCAAAATCAATATTGACTTTTGAAAGCCTTGTTTGAGAATTATCGATTTTGGAATAATCGATTTAAGAAAGGAGATTTATATGAGATTCATACTAGGTGTATGATTTGGATGATACGATATGTGTATAGAATAAAGTGTTTTGATAATGGCTCTTGGAAAAAGGCGCTCCCTTGAAATGAACTTCTTAGGAGTGCCATCGGTTGGTACTGCCTTGAACCCTAAGGGGGGATTCTAAAGTTGATCATGTGAGGAGTCCAGACAAAACTAGTTCCTGAGGATTATGTGTAATGTGTAGCGGATGTTGAGGGCGCTGATGCCTACAAAGACTTTTGGGTTATGTTGTGACGATAGTGTAACTCGATGTCACTGCGATCTACAGCAAACCATAGCGAAAGTCGTGCGTGCTGCTGAGAGCCAAGGTCCTACATTTGATTTTATATTGGTAGACTGCGACCTATGGTAACATAGCGAAAGTCGGGTGTGCCGCTGAGAGCCAACAGTCTACGTTTGATTTTACATCGGTAGAATGTGACCTATGTGGGAGTAGAGAAGTTTCATTTTGACAGCGAAAATCGAGGGAGCTGATGCCTACATTTCCATGGACTTTTGCTGTGATGGCAACGTAACATTGGATTGTAACTGCGATCTGTTGTGAGTTCCATCGCGTAATCGAGGGGTGCGAAGTGCCAATAGTTACATGGACTTTTGCTGCGATGGCAACGTAACCCAGGATGTAACTGCGACCATAGATGGGGGTGATGATTTCCAGAGCATTCTCACCAAAGATATTTACTCGATTTCAAAAATGTTTTCTATATTTTCAATAAAATTATTTTCCAAGTATTTTCACTGGATGTTGAAAACGGGTGAACCAAATACTTATAGATTTTCAGTCTACGCCTGATCAACGTATGACTGAATTTCTATGAGAACAAGGATGGACTTGTTGAAACATCGAGTTATAAAAGTATTTTTATAAAAACTAGGACGAAAAGTTATAAAGGGGGAGGAATATGACGACCTGGGTTTTTAACGTCTGATAATTGGTAAATTACCTGATTTATTTTTGAAATATTAATATTAATTAGTCAAACAAATAAATTACTGACGATTAAAATATCTGAATATATATAAATTAAATTAAAAACTATATTGAATATTGCATTTTATAATTTTTAATCCTATAGAAAAATAAATCAAATGTATATGTAAAACCCCACCATATAAATTAAAGATAAACTATTCAAATATATATATATATATATATATATATATATATATATGGATAGATATATAGACAAGTTTTATGTTCAAATTTAAAAATATATGAGTATAAATTAAGTGTTTGATAGTTAAAGCTTAAAATAGAAATAAAAACAAACATTTATGTTAGGAATAGAAATAAGTATATAAGTTAAGTATATGGTTATGTAAAAAAAAATATTAATATAATTAAAATAAGTAAACACATAGGATAATTCTAGAAATATATATACTATTGAAATACATGTAGATATTCAAGGAAATATGACAAAAATATAAATGTATATATGTACATACATAATAAATGGGATAAGTATGAAAATATGAAAGAGACATTCACATTAAATGCTATCAATTCTAGCATAAAATGAGTCATTTCGCAACCTATACAAAATCATTTCAGTGTTCATAAAATCTTGCCTGGTCAAAGAAGGAGGCAAAAAAATCCCCGACCAAAGATAATATTTTGTACCAGCTAATATATACCCTGTATATTGTTCTATATATCAATCTTCTTATTCCATTTTCGTCCATCAAGAATTAGCATACCAGAAATAAGAAAACTGCCACTTTGAAATCAAATAACTCAAATCAAAACATTCCTCGGGTCAAAAATTTAAACCTTGAAAAATCTTTTTCAAATCAAAAGCCTGGAATGTTATGCCTGAAGCCATCTTCAAATATGTGAGTAAACACCTTATTTTAAACTTAAGTATAATTAGATCGGTGCTCGTGATTCATGGATGTTATGGTGTTTTGCATGTGCATTTTTAGGTAAGTAGCTCTGTGTAAAATATATGTAGGATCTGCGTGTACTGAGCATGAATGTTTCTTCTATGTTTAGTTACAGGGTTGAAAATTAAAATCAAAACTCAATATATTTTCATCTAGTCACTGATGGCTTAGAGTCTAAAACAAAATAAGTTTTTGTAATCATAATTCAAGTTCTGCAAACATGTTTAAATATTTTTAGATTGCACACTGTAAACTAAGTAAATACAATAAGATTTTAAAGGAAGTGATAAAATCAAATACTTTGTTTTGCGGATTCAGGCATGCAGTTTGAATCACCTCTGGGAAACGCGATTTTCAAAGCTAAAATCACGAATTTTAGTTAGTTTTGGGTTTACAATTTGGGGTTGATCCGTTTTTGGGTTTCGAGTAAACTCCGGTGACAGGTGAAGCTTTGGAGGTCGGGGCTTTGGCTGGAGCTAGATTGGCGAACGTCAAAGCAGGGAAAAAAGGTGGAGGTGGTTCACGATCGCCGTGGCGTCGACCATAGAGGAAGATAAGGTTTAAGTGGTTGCGAGTTTGGGTGTCTGATCTTGGCTTGTTTGTGATCGTCAAAGCATCAAGTTTGGCCAAGCTTGGAGGGGATGAACCTGAAACGTGGACGTAGGTGTTGGCGAAGTCCCGATAGTTCCGATGGTCGTGATTGTCTGGGTAAAGTGTTTTCTGACAAGACTGTGAGCTTCTAGTTTCGACTGGAAGGCTTGTTTCAGATTTAGGCTTCGCAACGTCAATTTGAGGGTCAGAATCGTTTCGACAGTTGAACGTGGATAGGATTGAGGTATCGCCGGAGGTGGCATCGCTATTGATGATCTATGCACGTGCACAGCAGTGGGCTTGTATCTGAAGGTCGGGTTCATGAGCAATCGAGTAGATACTCAAGGTGGTAGAGGGCTGCCACGGGTTGGAACCTGGGTTCGTGAGTCTGCCCCTTTTTTTTTAAGTTTAAACATAAACTTAAAAAAATGAAACTTGGTCCAGATGTTAGAAGTAAAGGAAATCCAAGTTTAAAATACACACACATAGTTCTCAAAGGCTTGATTTAAAATCAAAAATTGTTGTGTCGTAAGCAATCTTATTGATAATTAACTCTTTAAGTGTTTTCACAAAGAAATAGAGTAATGTAATTAAGTAAGTGATTAAGTGAGATAAATGGTTTTTCTTTAATTAAAGGATTATGGAAATAATTAAAAGGAAAATACTTGATGGAATTAATTAAGGAACTTCTTAGTGAAAATAAATCAAAGATAATTACTTTGTATTATGTTAAAGAATTAAGAATCATTAATGTTAGTAATTAAAGTTAATTAATTAATTAAAGATAATTACTTAATTAAAAGTAATTAATTAGAGGTTAAAGAGGATTGAGTGATTAATAATAATATCACATTGTCATTAATTTAAAGAATAATTAATTAACGTGATTAATTAACTAAGGTAATTAATTTAAGAATTATTTAATTAATTAAAGATTAATTAGTAAGGGGAAGTGATTAAGGGTTAATCACTTAGTGTTATTAATTAAAGAATTAATTAATATAACTAATTGAAGTTTTAATTAATTGATTAATTAAAGAATAGTTAATTAATTAAAGAATTAAGGATAATTAATAATGAGATTAATTTCTTGTTAAGGTAATCAATCAAAAGAAGTTTAATTAATGATTAAAGAATTGTTACTAGTTAATAAAGGTCATTAACTTGGGATTATGAATGATTAATATAGTTAAATTAAGATAATTAATGATATAAAAAAATTGAATAATCATTGTGGATTTGTTAAAGTATAATTACCTAATGGGAAGTAATTAAAGGATAATTACTTAGTAGAAGTAATTAATGGATAATTACTTAGTGTAATCAATTTAAGGATTAATAAAATTAATTAAGGGGTTAATTAATTAAGTTAAGTAATTATTGAATCACTAATCTCTGTTTATGATTACTTATGGATTGATTAACCTTGTTATTGATGATTGAATGATATTATGTGCCTTAGATTAGTTGATATCTCTGATATGTGATTTGTGATGCTATGTGATATGCCATGTTTGATTAAATTGTGACAATGTGGGTATCTATCAATGATGAATTATTATGTAATGGTGACACCCTATATTTAAAGTTTGAATTGTACTTCACTTGAATCACTTGGGCTTAGATGACTTGAGATTCGGAGAGACCGGGGTCGGGTATCAGTGATACCCAACACCACTTCGATTTGTAATCTACATGATTTTCTTTGGATTTGGTGAGTGAAATCAACAGATTGAAATGGAATAATATGGACTTTTGAAACTAAGTAAGAATACTTAGGATTTGATTTGTGGGATAAGGTGTTGAGCATAACAAGTAATAAACTCGTGGTGAAGCACGAGTTACCCAGGTTTTTCCTTTATGGTTTGAACTTAGCATTTCAAATTATATAGATTTACTCACGCTGGTTTCCAGCCTGATCTGGATGTTACTTTGATGTAATGCTCGGTCAGACGGAGTATTATAGATTTTCAGGTAAGGACGTTCTAGAGCTCAGAAGGCGAGCTGGTTGGCTGGACGTATGAAGTGTTTCCGTTGTGGTTTTTATTTCTGTTTTATCTGGGGCATATTTGATTGCATATGTCCAGTGATTGGGTATGAGAGTAACTCTGATGTATTATAAATGTATTTGACAGATACAGTCTTCTTTGTAAACTGTTATTATTTAAATTATATTTCGATCCGCTGCGTTTTGTGAGAATCAGTGCTGTGTTTCTGTTTCTTCTTCTTCTATCTTTTTTCTTTTCCTAACTATCTAGAATTTTCGGGATCGAGATCCAGGTCGTTACACCCACCTTCTTTTCCCCTAAGTCATCACGCGAATTACTTCGAGTTTGCCTCGATGAAACTCGACTTCTTCAACCTTACAAACATCACCAGATATTCATCATCACACGTGCACATGCACAGGTGATCGAATCACCTCTGACCAACGCCGATGTCATCGACACAATGAAAACGACATCACCAATCATTCCCATCTCCTGGATCATCGATAAATGCTAGAAATCGAAATCGAGCAAGCCGACTCCTCTACGAACCCAACCCAGTCACAGAAATTCTCCTCACGCCACCTATTTCAGTCACATGCATCCACGCTACCACGACCTAAACTTCATCATCGACCCACACGACGATCCCCCTTGGACCGGTTGTGTCTGATGCCACGACGATGGCGGGAAAAACACCCAAGCCTGATCAACCCAAACTTGGTCTAAAACCCTAGACCCATGTCGTCTGACCACCACGGTGATTAGAAAATTGTCTAACCATTTTCCTCAAATCTCCACTACCCAGGCTACCACCAACCTCGAACACGATATCCATTTCATCGACGATCGCCAGAAATCTATAGAAAACACAATTTTGAACGACACACAAGTTCTCACAACCCACATGCTTGAAAATCCAGATAATGTTATTAAAAATCATCATATTCAAATTTGAATCGGTTAATATAATCAAACCTTAAATTTAAGATGATTGATTTTCACCGACTTGAAACAGTTTGCACTGTATTTTCTTTTTCTAGTAAAATTGCTTGTTGATTTTACTTATAAATATTTTTAAAATCAACATTTGTCAATTACGAACAAATCTCTCTCAAATATCATGACCTAATATTGTATATGTGAAGAGATATGTATTTGTTTTGATCGAGTTAACCTGAAAACTAAAGAATAGAGCTTGAATTGTATATACACAGACATGCAAGCAAATCCACACCATCATTCAAACACATTTCATAACTTACTTCAAAATCATAAAGATATTCAGGTTTAGGATCTAATAAAGGGGAGTTTGTTAACCTGGAAAAACAAAGAACAAGAATTTTGTTTGAATCCGAAAACTTGAATTTTTTCTGGAACCTGAAGTATTTGGATTGCAGCTTGTTAGATCTGAAACTTTAAAATGATCTACTTCTTGTTTTGAAATGATCTTGCATTCTAAAACTTGATCTTTTGCATTGTCATTTGATTGTATTTACATGCTTTTGATTTTGGTTTCTCAGGTTGAAGACTTTGAAACAAATTTTAAATTTATTCCAGGTTTTGATTTTTAATTTGCTACTTTGAATTTGAGAACTTGATATTGATGATTTGAATCTTATTTTTTCAATTTTGATTTTCATTTGATTTTGTTTTGAAACTTTGATTTTTTTTCTTTACTTCTTCTTTTTTGTTTTTTTGTTTTGAATTATATGTTATTTGTAAATATAAAACAAATGTGCCACTTATTTATTTGTTAAGCTAACACTTGTTTGATTTTTATGAGAAATGTTCACATTTGTTTAATGCATGCTTTTATAAATTTACAAATGTCAAAATAATGCATTTTTGTGTTTTAAACCATTAGTTAAATTTTATTTAATTTTTTATATTTAACCCTTTTCATCTTATAAATTACTTGATTTTATATCTACATATGTTTACACTTTTAACTTTTATATATTTATAAATTATATTTAATATTTTATTTTAGTCCATGTTCATATTCTTAGATGTTTAATGTTTATTAATATATATACAAATCTTAGTTCATGTACATTTTAAAAGAAAGAATATTAATATTTCAATTTTAATTTCGTTCATTTGAATTTGTCATTTATTTTATTCCAGGCGTTGGATGTTGCTTGGATGTTGATGATGATTACGGACTTGTTCAAAGTCGTATAATTTGTTTACTTGATTAATACAGTGTTTATTAATTTCTTGGCCAACACGGCATGTTTGATTTGTTCATTTACTTAGCTATCACGTTTTGATGAGTTCGAACTTGCTCCATACATTTCTCTGTTGACATCGGCCTTGACTTTGAATTGATTTCTACTGTGCCTTTGGCATGTGTGACGACCCAGAATTTTTGAGCATTTGAAATTAGAATATTTAATTGATTTTAAATTTTTGAAAGGTTAATTTTAACTTTAATTCCTAATATCACTATTTATTTGATAATTAAATTATTGAATTTAATAATTGGAAGTTGGGTAAAATATTGAATCTTCAGTGTTAAGCTTGTTAAAAATAATTTAAAGGCTTGGAAAATTTATATTGATAGAACTGAAGATAGTAAAAGTGTTAAAATTTAATTTGGAAGTGTTTTTATAACGACCCTGACTCGGCTTTCGAAAATCGGCACCGAATACGTCACTTGTATTCAAATGCCGCAGATCCAAACGTCGAATCTAGTTCGCCGAAGCTTATAACACATTAAGTACAACGCAACGGAAGAAACAATGAAATAATATCATCGATATAAAACATTTGATACAATATCTGATACAGCTGAATGATACAATGAATATCAATATACATCAGGGATATGATATAAGACAATAGCAGTAGAAAGAAAAGATTACACTTGCAGCGGAACAATATCTCCAATATGGTCTTCAAGAGAGAAAGAGAGATTGAATCTAGAACTGTAACTTCATCTCCAAGACACCAATCAAGAAGTAGCTCGAACTCCCAATCGAGATGAAGGGAAGCAACTCGATCCAAATCTGATTGCCAAATCCTAAAGCTGAAAGTTAACAAATCTACACCTACTATTCGATTATCTGAAAAACCTAACTCTAGACTGCCCGTATGGAAAATTGTGGGCACCCAGAGTTTAGGAAGGGAACAATAAACTCCAGGTCATTCATGGGACTGGTATGAGAAAACAAAAACAGTTTATCTTTAAAACAACAACAAAAGAATTTAAAAGTTGAAAACCGCAATGCTTTTTAGAAAATGAAACTACCATAAGGCCTCCCGGCACACACACAATGCAATCGCACACTTGGGGGAGATTTCTCTTTATGATGGTCAAAAATGCTTACTCCGCAAAATCCTTTTTGATATTATTATTAGTGCATAGTGGGAAACATTTCGAAAGTACAATATTAATCTTAGCCAGCATAGGTACCATTATGCTATGCCTACTATAGCTACCACCTGAGGTGGCAGGTAATACAACTGCAATCATAAAGGGCTCGTATTGTTTTTTTTGGATTTCCAACAAATGGTCAGGCTAAGGAACTTCCTACTGCCACATGGGTACGCCTCTAGTGGGACGTCGCGAGAACCTACCTGACTCTCTGCCAACACAAGGCCGAGTTACCTATGTAACTAGGTAACTACTACTCGAGCATGCCATCCCCCGGTCCTTTGGGACCTTTATCCGAGGTACCTCTAATCCAACAATCACAAAGCAATCACAAAGTAATAGATTTGCAGTGACCACATGAGTTAAGTATCTAGGCTCCATACCATGATACCACTCTTTTCCAGAAGGGAATGACACACGCTAAAGGGAGCGACCCTCATAACCTTTCCGCATCTTTCTTGTTTCGACCATTTCCGGGGTGTGAGGTCCTGATGCAGTCTCGTCCACAAAGCTACGCTTTATACAAAAGCCATGCTTTGATCAACAAATGATTAACAAAACACAACAGCACTCAGTGTGCCACACTACAAATTGGGAGTATATCACTGATAACCATCAACTACATAACCTCTGAGCTTGTACGTCTCAGAGAAGGTTGTTAAGCTAAGAGAATAAATTCTCCGCCACCAACAGATATGTATTGTAATGATCCCAATTTTTAGTTAAATTTAAATTGATAATTAAAATAAATTTTTGAATAAAATTGTAAATTTATTTGAATTTTTCAAATTAAATAGGATATTTATTTGTTTGGATATTGATTTTAAAATTTAATTGGGGTTTTGAATTTGTATATTTAAAATCTTATCTATGAAAAGCAACATCCTAAAATTTCTCAATACAAATTAATAATATATTTCATATTTTTGAAATTTAATTTGAAAATATATTAAAAAATCTTAAAACAAATAAAATAAGTAATAAACTATGTATAAATAAATTCCAATTTCTCTTGGGTTTAAAAGTTTTGAAATAATAAATATTTTGAAAAGTTATTTAGATTTAAAATTTTATACATATATGTATATTTCATATATGAGTAAAATTGTAGATATATTGAGATTGAATTTAAATTTATTCAAGAGATGGTGTATATATATAAATGGACAAAAATGGCTATATTTCAAGTTTGAATTGAAAATTGAATTTAAATTTAAAATTAATGTTTTAAAAAAATTTAGTGGCATTTAAAAATATTAAGGAATAATATATATGGTGAAATATTGCTTAAATTCTTTTAACATTGTATATGTATATACGTACACACAAATGAATAAGGGGATATAATTAATTGTAAAATGAATATGATATAATTTATTTTTATAAACATTCTTTTGTCTTTGAAAACTTCAAATGATAAACATACACAAGGAGGTAGAGTAAAGAAGCAAACAATTACATGGGAATATCATGATGATTTCTTACAAACGGCCTTCAATACAATTAATTGAATAAAATAATAGAAATAAAAAAGATTATAGAAACTTTTAAACTCCCCCATATGCAATCATATAACTTTTCAGCAAATCTGAGAAATATACAGTAACAAAGATTGATATCACAAACTACAACACCAAAGAAAAAAAATGATAAAACCTGAAACCAGAAAAACAAGGGCAAAAGCAAACAAGTTCAAATGTAAGGTCTGCAGCCTGGAAAAATAAAGCAAATTTGAAGCTTTTAACAAATTCAGCAATCAAAGAAAAGATCAAAGATTCGTTATTACTTTGTGATTGCTTTGTGGTTTAGAGGCGCCTGGGATAAAGGTCCCAAAGGACCGGAGGATGGCATGCTCGAGTAGCAGTTACCTTGTTACAGAGGTAACCCGGCCTTGTGTTGGCAAAGATCCGGTTAGGTTCTCGGGACGTCCCGCCAGAGGCGTACCCATGGACAGTAGGAAGTTCCTTAGCCTGACCATTTGTTCGAAATCCAATCAAAACAAAACGTGCCTTGTACGGTTTTAGTTGTAGAACCTGCCATTTAAAATAGCAGCTATAGTAGGCATAATATCATGGTACCTATGCTGGCTAGGATTTATATTATACTTTCGAAGTGATTTTTCTACGCTATGCACTAGTAATAATATCAAAGAAATTTTCTTGTATCAAGCATATTTGACTATCATGGGGAGAAATCTCCTCCAATTCTGCGTTTGCATTGTGTGCGTGGCGTGAGGCCTTATGGCAGTTTCATTTTCTAAAAAGCATTGCGGATTTCAAATTTAAATTCTTTTATTTGTTTTAAAAACCAACTGTTTTGTTTGCTCATACCAGTCCCACGACTGACCAGGAGTTTATTGTTTCTTTCCTAAACTCTGGGTGCCGACAATTTTCCCACATGGGCAGTCTAGAGTAGGGTTTTTCAGATAGTCATGTTTGGTAGATTGTCTGGAGCTAATTTAATCTTTGGATCCAGACCGACCTTGTTTATCTAGGTATAACGTCGTTATTGGGAGTTCGAGCTATTTTTGGATTGGTGCTTTGGAGATGGAGATCTATCAGTACTGGAATTCTTTCTTGAAGACCATATTGGAGATTTTGTTCCGCTGCTGATGTTATCTTTTCTTTCCGCTGTTATTATCTTGTGTCAAATCCTTTATTATGCGACCTAGCGACTCAACAACCGAAGCGACCTAAAGAGGTTAACAAGTTGGAGCGACCCAGCGACTTACATAAGCACGGTGACCTAAAGTATGAAGCGAGATAGCGACCTAACAGGCAGCGACTTAACAGGCAGCGACTTACCGACCTAAGAGATGGGACGACTTAACTGCTTAAGGGAGTAGGCAACCTAACGACCTAGAGAAGTAAGCGACTTAACGGCCTAAAGGTGGCATGACCTAAAAGGTGTAATGACTTAAGAGGTGGAACGGTAGAACGACCTAACGTATGACCAAGCTAGGAAACACAGCGACCTAACAAACAAGTACCCTACGACCTAAGAGTGAAGCAGTCCAAGCGACCCAAGAAGATCAACGGTCCACGAGTTAAGACATCGAACGATTTAGAGCTTCCCCGACCTAACTACCTAAATGGGCTAAGCGACTTACTGGTCCAGCGATTTAACGGGTCAGCGATCTATGACCTAACGGGTTAAGGCAGTACAAGACCGCATGACTCTTCATAAGGTCGCACACGACCTAAACAGGGCTAAGGCAACTCCATAAGTCGCTGCATCTTATGAAATTCTTCTAGGTCGCTCCACTCACCCTAAAGAGATCAGCGACCCATCCTAGGTCGCGTGCAACCTGCAAACTCGCTTAGGAGGAGCCAAGTGCAACTAGAATGGGCTATAGCTCGTTCCCTTTAGGTCGCGACCTTCGACCTACGACCTACTTTAGGTCGCAACCTTCGACCCATGACTTACTTTAAGTCGTAGCCTTCGACCCACGACTTACTTTAAGTCGCAGCTTCCGACCTACGACTTATGACCAGGAAACTCCTATAAATACAGTGTGAGCTCCAACGTTCTAGGGATCTTTTGGCTCATTCTCGAAGCGCCGATACTCTTCCATTTTCTTAACTCGAGCAGCACTTCAAGCACTCCAAACACCAAGGACATTACGACAAACTTCAAGAGAAAATCTACATCATTCAACATGGATTCGAAAGATTATTCTTCATCAAAGTTTGAACTACTAGTCTAAAGTGTGCTGTAATTGAAGAAAGTTGTATAAGTTGTACTTGAGTCAGCAATAAAGAGATATAAAGTGGATGTAGGCTTGACTATTAGCCGACCCACTATAAAAACTGTGTCTTTTACTGTCTTTCTGATATTCTCCTGCTTATTTCTGATTCCCGTATCATCGGGTGGTGCTTTCACACTTGCTTTTCTTGCATCGGGGTGTTAGCATCAGATTTTTACGTTAACATTTTTGGTGCTTCCACTGAGAAGCCAACTCAGGATACTGTCTGTTAACACTAAAATTTGAACGCTAACACCCCGGTGTATGAAGTGAGATTGTGAAAGCACCACCCGATAGCTCGAGAACAGATTATAAGCAGATAATAGTGAAAAAACAGTAAACAACAGCAATTTTATAGTGGTTCGGCTTAAGAGAGAGCCTACGTCCACTTTGAATATCTTTATTGACGATTTGATTACAAGTCATTGCAGTTACACTTTGATTACAACACACTTTGAGTTTCAAGTGACTTAGAACAAGTAGCCTAAACTTCAATGTCGATCCAAATCTTTAAACACATGTTAGACATGTTTGATTTCTTCGTGAAGTTCCTTGAAGGTGTTGAAGTAGTTCAGAATGCAGCAGAGCAACGGCGCTTGAAATGAATGAGCCCAAAAGTCCCTTGAATGTTGGGGGTGGCCATATATTTATAGGCAAATCTGGATAGAAATTTTTCGCCCAAGTCCTGAGTCGTGACCGACTCAGGCTAAGCCGTGGCCGAGTCAAGTTGAGTCATGGCCGACTTATCTGATTAAGCATTTGGTCTTCTCACTAGCTCATTCTCTTGCTGGATTCTAAGCCAAGTCCTGAGTCGTTGGCGAGTCAATTCTCACTGGGACATGCATTGTGGCAACGGAATATGACTCAGTGGCTTTAAGTCGCGGACGAGTCATCCTGAGTTATGAGTCATTAAGTTATTTCTTAGGTCGTCAATCCTCTTGAGTCGTTTCTTATGATGAGTCGTGGACTTGTTGAGTCGCTGAGGCAATACCTTTGATGAGTCGGTAATGCATTGAGTCGGTCTATCTTGTGAGCCGTTAACTAGTTAAGCCACTCTGCTCCTTCAAGTCATTGAGTCGTTGATCCACTGAGTCGTTGTCAACTCTGAGTCGCTGCTTACCATGAGTCGTTGAGACGATAGTCTTGATGAGTCGGTAACTTATTGAGCCGTCCTGCCTTGTAAACCGTTAACCCCTTGAGTCGTAACCCTTTAAGTTGCTTTGAGCTTTAGGTCATTAACTTAATGAGCCGGTGACTCGATGAGTCGTGAGGCTTTCTGAGTCGTAGATCCTTCCTGAGCCGTTAAACACCTTAAGTCGTGGCCCATCCCAGGCCTTAACTCGTTGACTCCTTTAACTCGTGGGCCCCTTAACTCGTAGGCTGGAACAGGGTTAACATTTGCCCCTCGAAGCACACGCTTAAGTCGTAAGTCGTGTGCTTCGACTTATTATAACTCGGGCGTGCCGATTCGAGTTCCAGCTCTTCCAGATATAAAACGCTTGACTCGTTCCTCCTATCTCACACTTCTTATCAGCGATCCTCTAAACCACATCCGCCATTAATACTTCTCTGAACCTTCGAAGGCGTCTCCGAGCTAATCAGTTGACGACTTATCCTTGCTATTACATTGCGTAAGTGAATTCAATATTTGTCCAACCATGTTTGCCGTTAAATCGTGAATCCCCATCCTCTGATTCTAATCCAACGTCATTTGTCGCGTTGCATCCTCGAGCCAAGCTGCGATTGATTTCCAATCATCATTAGCTATGTTGTTGCGGCATACGAGAGCTCAGCTACGCGTTGAATGTACGATGGACCTGAGGCGATTCGAATCTATCTTGGGCGATTTGTTGGTGCAGAGAAATAATAGGTTTTACTGAGGAAGTGGTGGATTTGGAAGAGACGAAATGACCCTTAATGGGTTAATGGGTTGGAGAGTGGACGACCGGTTGAGGAAATGATTTTGGATTCATACGGCCTAATTGGTTTTTTGATTGCACGAGCGACTCAGCCCCTTAGATCTTCACCACGACTCATCCTTTGAACCGCGAACGACTCAAGTCATCTTTCGTGAACGACTTAAGCCATAGGTCATAAACGACTCAATTCATAAGTCGTGAATGACTCAGCACTTGAACTATTTTTCACACCGAGTTTCTCCTTGTGGTTTGAACCTATGACCGGCTCAATTAGATGTAACCTAGGATTTGAGTCGCAGCCGAGACAGGACTTGGAGAATTTCAAACTGCCTCGAACTAAAATCTTTTCTATTACTATGCCTTACGACTTAGAGAACCAGTGACTCAATGTCTTGGAGCATGAATAACCTAGCTTAACTTGCTTTATAATCTTTAAAATGTGGACGAGTTATCGCATTATACCGCTTTGAAGCATAATTCTGACTCGATCTTTGTCTTGAATTGCTGAAATAAACTGCCTTAATATTGAATTGTTTGGACTTTAACCTGCTAAACTTTGTTGCGTATTTTAGTTTTACAGATTGCTTCAATTTGCAAGTATACAACCTGTTTAATACAACAATCACAGAAAATCAGGACGAATATACTGCCATCGATTGCCCACATCTAATGACAGATTAGTCAATAGAGGATAAATGTTAAATAGATTGCGTGAATGAAGTACTTTAAACCAACGAATCCAAGTAGAGTGCTAAAGCAATGTTAAAATAGTCAACTGAAATTGACCAGTTTGCAATAACACTATACCTGAAACTTTAAATTAACAAGTCCTGAAATTTAGTAATTGATCAATTGCCAACTAGCTTAACTTCAGTTATATTTACTTGTTTATTTTCATTAGTTCTGCACAACACTTCACACTTTTAGGAAACGTGCACCTTCGCATTTGAACATCCAGTTGCTTGTGTAGAATGACATCTCAACAAGAAGAACCGATGGGCCATGCTGAAGATGTCTTCCCAGTAGCCAACCTGTTGGATAACCCTCCGGAGAGAACTCCCGCAACTCTGAATCAGCGGGTGTTTAACCAATTGCTCATCCAGTTTGGCATTGCTGAAGCTGATGCCTTACTGCCAGGGCCAAATGATACTGCAGATAGGCCCCCTTCTGGCTTTATTGCTGTCAATCGCCAAATGTGCTTGAGCGGTGCCATACCACCTTTTAACGACTTCCTTCAGTAGTTCCTGCTTCGATTATCTATCTCTCCATTCCAATTGCACCCCAATGGCCATGCCATTCTGATGGGGTTTTGTGTGCTATTTAGTAGAGTTCTGGGCCGATTACCGAGCTTTGAGGAAATCTGCTACTTCTGCTCATTCACAAAAATTAAAGATCATCCCTCTATCGTAGTTATAAGGAGTGCTCGAAACCGCAAACTCATCACCGATCTTCCTAAAAGCGTTCATGGATTTCTAAATCAGTATTTCTTTGTTCGCTGCCCTTCAGGGTTTTATGCCATCTGGAGAGTAGGAAGTAAGATTTTCCTGTTTTTATTTCTCCATTCTTGGGCTTTTCGAAATCTGAGTTGCTAAATGCTAACTTGGCTTTTTTTTTTTCTTTCTGTTTTAGCACTTCCTCCTCCCTCTAGAGATCCATGCTATAAACAAATTTTTGAGAGATTGAATGCCGTGGCGGCAGAAGAGAGGAGTATAAAGTTTTTGTTAAATGATGGATTTTTACATCAATATGGGCTTCTTCATTCCTCTCGCTTCACTCAGCCTCGTGAAGTCCCAACTGAAATTCCTGATTCTCCGACGGAAACTCCTGATGCCCCGGTCTCTACTAAAGAGCACATGCAGGGAGGAACCTCTATAGAAACTCCTCTAGTGAAATGTTCAATTCCGAAGGATGCTGCGGTGCCGTCTGACAAGTCTGTACTTGCCCCAGTTATCGAAGAGGAAGAAACTCCACGATCTTCCGGAAGATCTGCTGACGAAGGAGTTGAGAAAGCCAGTCCCAAAAAACATGATGGTGATGATGTTTTCGAGGGGTTGAGCGATTTAATTGTGACTTCTCAAGAACTTTTCAAAGATGATGTTTCCAAAACTATCTCTTCTGTAATTGAGGCAGCATCTTCTCTACAACAAATGTCAACTCCTTCTACTCAAGTTATCACTACCTCTACTCCACAGAGTGGTCTGTAACTTGATGCGTGTAGTTTACACGTTACACAACACTTAGGATTTTTCAGCACTTCTACGCATTCATCTTCTTATACTTTAAAGATTTCTAAAGCTTATTATTTTTATTCCAGATTCTCCAATGGGGCGCAAAAGTTCATACTATGATGATTTCCAATGCTACGGAAGGCGTAGCCTATATGATTATAGGCGTCACCTCCCCTCTTACAGAGAATCCGATGAAGAGAGGGCCATCAGGAAAGCAGACGAGAGACGAGCATATGAAGAACGTCACCGAAGAGAACAAGAAAGACATGACCCTCCCCACAGAGATGATGATACCCAAAAAAGAAAGACTCACGATGAGAGAGGTAAAGGTCACATGGACGATTCTTCTAGCAAGCGGGCTAAACTTACTGAAGAAACAATGCCGACAGTTTCTCAAAATGTTCCTGCTCAATCTCCTGCCCCCGTTCGTTCCGACATTCAAACAATCATCAACCGGCCCGCATACCTAGTTGGGTAAGGTCCTCCGACTCTTCAAAGTCGATTCCCTCAGTGGTGCCTGAGAGGGGTTCGATTTGATCTCGACTTGGTTCCTCTCGACAAATCGGCTATGCTACGAAATCTTGATACTGTCAGGACCGATATTGAAAGAATGTCGAACTGGAAAAAACTTGTCGACGAGCTTCAGAGGGTTAACCGAGCCAATCTCGAGGCCATGCTCACAATGGAGAACGATAAGGCTGAGTGGCAGATGACTCTCGAACAGCATGATGCCGAAATGAGAAGTATTGCTTCCTATAATGAAAAGCTGGAAGCGGAAGTAGAAAAGCTTAAGGAAGAATTAGCTACTTCATCTACTTTCTATTCTCAAAAGGAGAGCATGCTTCAGCAACAAGTACGAGATGCGCATGCCAGTCAAAGGGCAGTCGAAGATAAGCTTACACACAAGGAGAAGGTCATAGAAGAATATCGCGCTGAAACTTTAAAGCTGCGAGAACAGACCGGCTCTTAAAGCTTGGAGATAGAGATGTTAAAAGCTCGACTTGCTATGGCCGAAAAGGAGCGTGACGAGGCTGTTGCTGGTAAACTTGCGGCCGAAGAGGCCCATCAAGCAACCAAAGATGACATTGGCTCCACATTATTTGATTTTTATCTGCACAGCATTTTGCGGCGTGGCAGCCTTGCCTTTCTAGGCCCTAAGTATGAAATTACACTAGCTGAAGTTTGGGAGGCAGCACTCGATATGCTCGGTGGTAAAGGTGCTGGCTACGCTGAGTCAGCTCTTGAAGAGCATTATCTTGATGATGATGCCTGCGCCGCTCTTGCAAAGGGAAAAGAGCAACTCGCCAGAGTGCGGGCCGGAATGGCGGAAGGGGAACGTTCTGCAAAAGAAATACCACCTACCACTTCTGAACGTCCTTTAGTTTCTTCTGAAGTTGACAT
Organism: Allium cepa; assembly: GCA_030765085.1. Taxonomy (NCBI): domain Eukaryota; kingdom Viridiplantae; phylum Streptophyta; class Magnoliopsida; order Asparagales; family Amaryllidaceae; genus Allium; species Allium cepa. Next base: position 10,398,099 of record CM060929.1, read on the forward strand.
CACAGGTTCCAGTGCTCATTCGCTGCCTCCTACAAGAACCGCGGTAATTACCCCTACTGAGGATGAGGCTTTGGAGGATATCGGGGCTCAAAATTATGAGATTGAACTAACGAAGCAAACATCTTCAGGTAATTTTGACATTGGTCCGATTCAGGTGGATCGCCTGCTTGCTCCTCAAAAGTTTGATGAGCTTCTCGATTGCTTCTTGAATCTCGACGAACCCATATCTCCCTTCTTTTGGGGAGATACTAATATTTTTAATTTCTCTTCTTCTGCAGTTGAAACACCAAGTGCTGTGCGGACTTCACCTCCTCCGGTTATACCTCCTTCGTCTCTTCAGGTGACTCCTCCTTCTGCTTCACAGCCCGGGTCACAAGAGGAGAAAATTGAGGCTCTTCATGGCTTGGATGACCCTATCGATTCGCAAGAGCAGAAAGACGAGGGACTTGAAGGAGGCGAGATCTCTCCGGAGCGGACTCCTTCTGACGACGTAGTTTTGTCCGCTCTTGTTACTCCAAGGAGTGAGTCTTCTTCGAAGAGAAGAAAGAAGCATGGAACATCGAAGAGGAGGGGGAAGAAAATCATTGCTACTGAAGAAGAACCGGAAGTTGCACCGGTTGCACCTCCCTCTCCTTCTTCCCTTATGCCTATAGATAGACCTGAAAAGCTAATCATTCGGCCGGGCAAAGGGTCCAAAGGTGGTAAGAAGAAGTGAAGAGTCGGGCTTCGGGCTTTTTGATTCCTTTTTTGTGTAATGGTCGGATGTTGTGCAGGCACCGGCCCCTGCTTTTTTATTTTGAAACCTGTATCTGCAATTGAATAAAATGATCCTTTATTTGTACAGACTCTTGTTTGAATTTGAGAATGCATTTATTATTCATTTTTGCACAAGTTTATTTATATGATATTGCGGTGAACTTGTGGTATGTTGTTTGAGCGTATTTTACCGATGTAGCTATACCATTTTGTATGTAACTATACCATGTTGCCCCCATACCATAAGCTTGCTGCAATATTTTATACTTTGAGGGGACTTGCACTCTTATTTTCTGAAGAATAATTACTTCATTCTTGAAGAAATTCTTCGTAGAGTACAACTTCCTTCATATAAGTTTTTACGCTTTGTCCTTCGAAGAAATCACTTTTTTTTTCTTTTGCTTATGTACGCATTTTGCCAAGTGAATTCTTCTATGTGGTAAAGCGGGCCTCTGATGGGTACTTTAACTTTCTTTTTTTTTTTTTGAGGAAGGTTATTTTCTAGAATAGGTAAATCACTCTTCCCTTGAAAGTTAAAGTATGCCCTTGATGAGGATTTTTTTTTTTAAAAAAAAATAGAAATTTGTACTTCTGAGGAGGGATTTTTCACGTTTCAACACTTGGAAGTTTTATTTCAAACTTGGTGAAACGTGTATCTCCAAAGAGTTGTGCCTTTGAAGAAAGCCTTTTCACGTTTCAACACTTGGAAGTTTTATTTCAATCTCCGTGAAACGTGGGCTTCCGAAGAGGTCTTTCTTTTTGATTGTGTCCCCTGGAGGGAGTTGTACCTCTAAGGAGGGATTTTTCACGTTTCAACACTTGGAAGTTTTATTTCAATCTTGGTGAAACGTGTACCTCCAAAGAGTTGTGCCTTCGAAGAAAGCCTTTTCACGTTTCAACACTTGGAAGTTTTATTTCAATCTCGGTGAAACGTGGACTTCCAGAAAGGTCTTTATTTTGTTTTGCATTTCAACTTTGGTGAAGTGAAATTCCGAAGAGCGGTTGTTACACTTCAACTCCTGGTGAAATGGGCCTCCGAAGAGGGCTTTTATTTTGATTGCATTTCAACTTTGGTGAAGTGAAATTCCGAAGAGCGGTTGTTACACTTCAACTCCTGGTGAAATGGGCCTCCGAAGAGGGCTTTTATTTTGATTGCATTTCAACTCTGGTGAAGTGAAATTCCGAAGAGCGGTTGTTACACTTCAACTCCTGGTGAAATGTGCCTCAGAGAGGGTTTTCATCGCCTGGAAGGTACTCTCGCATGGTTGGAGGGTCATGACTCCTCCAATCTTTTTTGTTGAGTAGAGAACTTTCTTTTTTGTGGCGTATGACCCATTAGCCGTCTTTATCCTCCGAAGAGTTGTGCCTCCGAAGAGGACTTGTGCTGCCGATGATGGCTTTGGTTGTTCCCTTGTCCACTTGCTTATGCCTTTTCAGCGATACCCTTTTTTTTTTACAAATAACTTGTTTAATCCAAGGAAGTGTACTTCATTGTCAGGCAAGTTCGTGAGAACGAGCATCAGCTTCTTAATTGGATGCTTGTTTGTTCAAACGATCTCAATTTATTAGCAAAGGCCCGTTTCTGTCGAAATCATAGGCCGTTCAATTGAAGTACTTCCTATCTAGGATTTGAATTCGGAGCTTTTGTGACTTGAAATTTGGCGAGAATCACTTGGTCTTATTATGTGCAAGTTTCACTTCCATTGTCTGCAAAAATTTAAATCGACATTTCAGCAATACATTCTATGTACTTTTTATATCGAAAATAAAGCAAACATGTAATAATAATAAGGAACACAAGATTTATAGTGGTTCGGCCAAGAAATTGGGCCTACATCCACTTTATATTTTTTTTCATTATTTACTTGCATCAGTTTTACAATTGCCTTCAATTACAAGAATCATACATTCATAATTCTTTTTACAATATTTCAACAAAATTTTCAAGTAAAGTATGGACGCAAATGATTGCTGTTCCATGCCCTTGGAATTTGATCTCCTTCAACAGTAGTGAGTTTGAATGTGCCGTCAAGAAGCTTCCAAGCTATGACATATGGTCCTTCCCAATTTGGCCCAAACACACCTGTCGCTGTCATAATTCTCTTCAGGACTAGGTCTCCAATCTCAAAGTTGCGTTGGCGAACTTTGGAATTGAAATGTCTGGCTATCCTTTGTTGATGAGCCGCAATTCTGGGATTAGCCTCATCCCTTTTTTCATCAAGGAGATCTAGCGCTTCAAGCTGTAGCTTTTCGTTTTCTGCTTGATTGAAATGGATTCTTCTATGTGAAGGGACCTCTATTTCTACCGGAATCATTGCCTCTGATCCGTATGCTAATGAAAACGGGGTGTGCCCAGTCGCAGTTTTGTGAGTGGTTCTGTATGCCCATAGTGCCAGTGGTAGCTTATCGACCCAACCACCTTTTGCTCTTTCAAGTTGCTTTTTGATGGTTGACTTGATAATTTTGTTCACGGCTTCCACTTGCCCGTTTGCCTGCGGATGAGCCACTGCTGAGAAGCTTTTTCGGATTTTGAACCGCTTGCAAAAATCTTGGAATTCTTCACTTTCAAACTGAGTACCATTGTTTGTAATTATTTTTTGAGGCACACTATATCTGCAAATGATGTTTTTAGTCACAAAACTTATCATCTTCTTTGAGGTGATAGTAGCCAGTGGTTCAGCTTCTGCCCACTTTGTAAAATAATCTACAGCAACAATGGCGTATTTAATTCCAGATTTGGCAGTTGGTAACGGTCCTACAAGGTCTATCCCCCATATTGCAAATGGCCATGGACTGACCATCTGTGTGAGTTCAGTGGAAGGAGCTCTAGGAATTTTGGCGAATCTTTGGAATCTGTCACATTTTCGGGAATACTCTGCTGCATCTCGATTAATTTCTGGCCAAAAATATCCGTATCGAAGAATTTTCTTTGCTAATGTTTGGCCACCTGAATGATCACCACATTCTCCTCCGTGTACCTCCGCTAGGATTGCTTTGGACTCTTCCCTGGATACACATCGAAGTAATGACATTGAGAATCCCCGTCTGTATAATCGGCCATCCTGGATTATATATCGAGAGGCTTTTCTCAGTAGCTTTTGTCGTTCTTTTGAGTTCCCTGGTAAGGATCAATTGAGCAGATATTCTATTATCGGAGTCATCCATGATTCTTGCGCTTGAGACATGCTCATGATCCAATCAATGTCCATCTCATCAATGCTAGGAGTCGACAGGACCTCCACTGGAGTTAACCCCAGAAATTGAGCTTCGCCTGTGCTAGAATACTTTGCGAGAGAATCTGCTTTCTTGTTTTCTTCTCGAGGAATGTGACTTATCATGTAATGATCGAAATCACCCAGGAGTTCCCAAGCCTTTGACAAGTAGGCGGGCAGATTCCCCCCTTTTGCTTGGAATTCATTTTTGACTTGGCATACAATAAGCTGAGAATCACTGAATATCTGTAACGCTCGGATGTTTAATTCTTTAGCAATCCTTAAGCCAGCAATAAGGGCTTCGTATTCTGCTTCATTGTTTGGTGAAGGAAATTCCAATCTTAGTGCATAGCATAATGATAGGTCTTCAGGGGTCTCAAGTACAACTCCGGCTCCAGAACAGTAGTCGTTTCTCGCACCATCGACATATAACTTCCATTGGATTGGGGAATCGTCGACCGTTTCCTACTCACTGTTACCCTTTTTTGTGAATTCTGCGATGAAATCCGCTAAAGCTTGTCCATTGATTGCTTTTCGGGGATGATAAGTGATGTCATACTGACTGAGTTCAATATTCCACTTTAGAAGACGACCCGAAGTCTCAGGGCGAAACAGGACTTGCTTTAAAGGTTGATCAGTGAGGACTCTGATAGGATGAGCTTGAAAATATTGCCTCAGCTTCCTAGATGCAATTAGTAGGTAATAGGCGAGTTTTTCCAACTTAGAGTAATTCATCTCTGCCCCAGTGAGTCTTTTGCTGATATAGTAAACTGGATGTTGAATCCTTTTGTCTTCTCGTATCAGCGCTGCACTTAAAGCATGAGATGATACTGCCAAGTATATAAGAAGATCCTCGCCATCGCCAGGCCTAGAAAGTATTGGAGGCGTTTCCATATGGCGAATCAATTCATCAAAGGCTTTTTGGCATTCGGGAGTCCAATCGAAGTTTTTCTTTCCTTTCTTTAGGGCGTCAAAGAATGGGATGCATTTATCTGTGGCTTTGGAAATGAACCGACTCAAGGCGGCGACTTTTCCATTGAGACTTTGCAATTCCTTCTTTGTTCTAGGGGCTTTGACTTCTTTTAATGCAGTAATTTGAGCTGGACTGGCCTCAATGCCCCTAGCGCTCACGATGAAACCTAAAAACTTGCCGGATTCCACTCCAAATGAACATTTTAAAGGATTGAGCTTCATTCTGTATTTTTGGAGGACTGCGAACATGTCTGCTAAGTGTTCTATGTGATCCACTGCTTTCTTAGACTTTACTAACATGTCATCGACGTAGACTTCCATAGTCTTGCCCAGTTGCGGTTTGAACATAGCATTAACAAGTCTTTGGTATGTTGCCCCTGCATTCTTCAACCCGAAGGGCATAACTCTGTAGCAGTAAAGACCAGCGTCGGTGATAAAGCTCGTGTCCTCCTGATCTGGCTCATGCATCATGATCTGGTTATATCCGGAGTAAGCATCCATAAAAGATAACAATTCGTGTCCCGCTGTTCCGTCTACCAGTTGGTCGATTCTGGGTAATGGGAAGCAGTCTTTGGGGCAGGCCTTGTTTAGATCTGAAAAATCGATGCATACTCTCCATTTTACGTTGGCTTTCTTAACCAGCACTGGATTTGAAACCCAATTCAGATAGGTAGATTCTTTGATAAAATTATTCTCCATGAGCCGATCAACTTCTTCTTTTAATGCCGCCGACCTTCCTAGACCTTGAGTTCTCCTTTTCTGTTTCACAGGTGTAAATTTTGGATCAATATTTAGAGCGTGTACTGCGACTTCTGGGGATATTCCGCACATATCGGCATGAGTCCAAGCAAAAACATCCAGATTTGCCTTTAAAAAAGATATTAAGGTATTCTGAATTGACGCATTAAGTTGTGAACCCACATTCAACACCTTGTTTGGGTCCTTTGGGTCAATAGGTATTGGTGTTGTCGTTTCCACTGGTACCACTCTATTTTCCTCTACACTGACTTTTCTAGGGTCCATCTCTTTCCTTGCTCCACCGTGCTCGCCAGTACAGGGTCCGCCCTGTAATTGCTACAAGGCTGGTTCTTTGATGCGGACTGGGGCTGCCGCATTCTTTCCCATTTCTCTTTTTCTGGTTTCTCGTAGCTCTCTCAGATAACACTCTCGCCCAGCATTTTGATCCCCTTTTATAACTCCTACTCCATTGTCTGTAGGGAATTTAATAGTGAGGCACCACGGGGCAAGAACAGCTTTGAACGCTGCCAGAGTTGGACAACCAAGGAAAGCATTGTAAGCAGAAAATTCGTCGACAATCACAAAAGTTTGCTTGCGGACCATTTTTCTCTCTCCTTCTCCAAGTTCCACAAACAAATCAATGGTTCCTACCGGCTGCTTTGGCTCCCTAGTGAAGCCGGCAATTTTCTGCAATGAGGCTTGCACATCAGCCATAGGGATCTTCATTTGGTCGAATGTTTTCTTGAAGAGGATATTGCAGGATGCGCCACAATCAATGAGAACTCTTCTGACAATAGCTGGCCCGATACTAGCCGAGATGACTTAGGGATCCAAGGTAGGAGCTTCAATACCTGCGGAATCCCTAGCTTTGAACACAATATCATCATCGAAAGTTCTTTGTTGCTTCAAGGGCGCAGCACCTTCCAAAACGAATACATCTTCCTCGGTCGGTACATACTTTAAATCTCAGGTATACCTTTCCATCTCACCCCAGCTTCTGCCCGCTGGGTGAGGTCCTCCTGTAATGACATTGATAATGGGCCTTCCACATTCATGCCCTGCAGCCTTCTCACTCGTCCTAGGCTGATGAGTTGGAGCCTGTTGCCCCTGACTAGATGAAGCAGGATTGTTGCTATTCTTTTTCACAAATTGTTGCAGTTTGTTTTCCCTTAGCAACTCTTCAATCAGATTTTTCAACTGGCGGCATTCGTCGGTCTCGTGACCGGGTTGATTATGGAAGCGACAGAACTTCCCACTCTGTATAGCCTTTTTCCCGGTCCTTAGAGGAGGAGGTTTAGGAAAGTCAATAGAATCTTTAGTGGCAAGGTAGATACGCTCCGGCGTATCTGATAAAGGAGTATATTCTGATGGCTTGAAGGATCGGGGCTTCTTCAGATTACTCTGTTTCTTCCCACTGTTATTTTCCCTTTTTTGCCCTACAGATTCATTCTTGCGTGGAGCAACGGTGTTATCTTCAGCTTTTTCCAGCACTGCCTTTACCGGTACGGAACGGCTTTCCAAGCGCATGAATTCATCTGCTTTTTTATAGAATTTTTCAAGGGAATTTGGTTCCTTCATGTTTAGCCATTTCCCAAATTCGCTCGACTTGTCGATGGCCCTCATTAGATAGGTCAAGATCATCCGTGGTTCTGCATTGTCTACCTCGGCCAGCGCTATATTAAAGCGATTCAAGAAAGATCTGATAGTTTCACCCGGATTCTGTTCTAAACTTGACAATGACATAATATCTTTGGCTTTTGAAGCGTATAGTCTGAATTGCTCCTTGAACTTTCGGGTTAAGTCAGAAAACTGATCGATAGATCGGACTGGCAGCTTGGTGAACCAAAGCAGAGCTACGCCTTCCAGGTGTACGGGAAAATATCGGCACTTTATTTCATCAGAAGCCCTGGCACCTGTCATGTGCCAATCATACTTATGCAAGAATTCGTTCGGATCACTTGTTCCTTTGTAAGCTGGAATGGTTGGAGGGACAAACTTCCTTGGGAATTCAGCCTTCAAGAATTTCTCAGTAAATGGAGTTTTACTTGGGCCAAAACCCCATTCTTTCTCGTCTTCAACCCTCTGCATACTCTCTTTCATGATTTGTCGGACCATTCCAGAAAGATACTCCTCATCATGTCGAGTTCTAGATCCACCAACCTCAGGAAGTGTTTGTTCAAAAGGGCTAGCAGCCCTTTTAGGAGCATTCCTTTCTTCAGCCTCATGAATGTTGCAAGCAAAATTCCTTTCATTACCTGCCGGTTGACGGTTTGCCCCAAGCAAATCGTTCAACCTATTCAGAATTAGGGCATTCTGGGCATTCTGAGCCTCGAATTGTGCATTTTGGGCATTGATCTGTTGGTTCAGCCCTAAGATTGCAGCATCTAGCTCTGCCTTTGTAACCCCGACAGCTGGAGTGGCTTGATTCGATATAGGGGAAGCGGAGGTTCCCTCTTGAATATTCCCAGATCTGACAGATCTACTTTTCCTTCCAGGAGCCATAATCTCGGATAGACTTCTGGTTTTCAAGGAAATTCTCTCTACAAACCTCTGTGAAGCAATGATGATAGTTCTCCTGAGTTCAGTTCTCAGTGAAAGCACCAAAAATGTTAACGCTAAAATTTGAACGCTAACACCCCGGTGTATGAAGTGAGATTGTGAAAGCACCACCCGATAGCTCGGGAACAGATTATAAGCAGATAATAGTGAAAAAACAGTAAACAACAGCAATTTTATAGTGGTTCGGCTTAAGAGAGAGCCTACGTCCACTTTGAATATCTTTATTGATGATTTGATTACAAGTCAATGCAGTTACACTTTGATTACAACACACTTTGAGTTTCAAGTGACTTAGAACAAGTAGCCTAAACTTCAATGTCGATCCAAATCTTTGAACACATGTTAGACATGTTTGATTTCTTCGTGAAGTTCCTTGAAGGTGTTGAAGTAGTTCAGAATGCAGCAGAGCAACGGCGCTTGAAATGAATGAGCCCAAAAGTCCCTTGAATGTTGGGGGTGGCCATATATTTATTGGCAAATCTGGATAGAAATTTTTCGCCCAAGTCCTGAGTCGTGACCGACTCAGGCTAAGCCGTGGCCGAGTCAAGTTGAGTCGTGGCCGGCTTATCTGATTAAGCATTTGGTCTTCTCACTAGCTCGTTCTCTTGCTGGATTCTAAGCCAAGTCCTGAGTCGTTGGCGAGTCAATTCTCACTGGGACATGCATTGTGGCAACGGAATATGACTCAGTGGCTTTAAGTCGCGGACGAGTCATCCTGAGTTATGAGTCATTAAGTTATTTCATAGGTCGTCAATCCTCTTGAGTCGTTTCTTATGATGAGTCGTGGACTTGTTGAGTCGCTGAGGCAATACCTTTGATGAGTCGGTAATGCATTGAGTCGGTCTATCTTGTGAGCCGTTAACTAGTTAAGCCACTCTGCTCCTTCAAGTCGTTGAGTCGTTGATCCACTGAGTCGTTGTTAACTCTGAGTCGCTGCTTACCATGAGTCGTTGAGACGATAGTCTTGATGAGTCGGTAACTTATTGAGCCGTCCTGCCTTGTAAACCGTTAACCCCTTGAGTCGTAACCCTTTAAGTCGCTTTGAGCTTTAGGTCATTAACTTACTGAGTCGGTGACTCGATGAGTCGTGAGGCTTCCTGAGTCGTAGATCCTTCCTGAGCCGTTAAACACCTTAAGTCGTGGCCCATCCCAGGCCTTAACTCGTTGACTCCTTTAACTCGTGGGCCCCTTAACTCGTAGGCTGGAACAGGGTTAACACTGTCATTATAGCTTCGGAGAAATTTGTGGAAAGGATCTCTCTAAAAACCAGAAGTTTGTCAGAAATAATGGCTCCTGGAAGAAAGCGCAAGTCTGTTAGATCCGACGATGTTCACGAGACTACTGCCACTTCTCCTCCTTTAAGTCAAACAACTCCAACTGTTGGGGTAACGCGAGAAGAATTGGATGCCGCGGTTTCTGGGCTATATCAGCAGATGGAAGCCCAAAACAATCTGATGTTGGAAAGGTTGAACGCTTTGCTTGGGGCTAACCGTCAACCAGTGAATAACGAACCAAACTTTGCTGATAATGTTCATGATGTGGAAGAAAGAGATGTTCCTCAAAGGGCAGCTGGCCAAGCCAAAGACACACCTCCCCAAGTTGGAGGATCGGGACAACAGCCAACTTTCCCTGAGCGCCTGTCAAGGCAGACTTCTGAAAAAATGGTCGATGCTTGTCCTCCTGAGCCCCTTAATGATGAATAATATTTCTCAAGGATGGTCCGACAAATCATGAAGGAAAGTATGCAAAGAGAGGAAGTCGAAAAAGAATGGGCGTTCGCTCCGAGCAAGACTCCATTCACTGAAAGGATTTTGAAAGCAGAATTTCCTAGGAAGTTTGTTCCTCCTACCATACCGGCTTATAAGGGGACAAGTGACCCTGATGAATTTCTGTACAAGTATGATTGGCACATGACTAGTGCCAGAGCTTCAGATGAGATCGAATGCCGATATTTTTCGGTATACCTAGAAGGAGTTGCTCTACTTTGGTTCACAAAACTACCAGTCTGGTCGATAGACCAATTTTCTGATTTGACTCGAAAGTTTAAGGAACAGTTCAGATTGTACGCTTCGAAGGCGAAAGATATAATGTCGTTATCCAGCTTGGAGCAGAATCCTGGAGAATCCATTAGAGCTTTCATGAATCGCTTCAATATAGCTCTGACTGAAGTAGACAATGCAGAGCCGAGAACGATTTTGACATACCTGATGAAGGCTATTGATAAGACAAGTGAGTTCGGGAGGTGGTTGAAAATGAAAGAACCAAATTCACTTGACAAGTTTTATAAGACAGCCGATGAATTCATGCGCTTGGAAAGCCTCCAAGAACCGGCTAAGGTGGTACCGATAGGGCTGGAAATAGTAATGCTGTTCCGAATAAGAAGGAATCTGGCAATCAGAAGAGGGGAAATGATGGTCAGAGGAAGCAAGGAGATGCAAAGAAAAGTCGTCCCTTCAACTTCACCCCTCTGACAGATACCCCGGAAAACATTTACTTTGCAAACAAAGACACAGTCGAGTTCCCCTCACCAGCTAAGCAAAGGGTTAATAAGAAAGCCGAGAAGAATGGAAGGTTTTGCCTGTTCCACAACCAACCCGGGCATGATACCAATGAGTGTCGTCACTTGAAGGAGTTGATTGAGGAACTATTGAAAGAAAACAAGCTCCAGCAATATGTAAGGAGGAACAAGAATGGACCAACTTCGCCAACTCAAGGACAACAGGCTCGTGTTCATCGTCCTAGCTCAAGTGAAAAGGCAGCAGATCATGAATCTGAGAGGCCCGTTATTAATGTGATTACAGGAGGACCTCACCCAGCCGGCAGAAGCTGAGGTGAGATGGAACGGTATGCTCGTGCATTGAGATATACCCTAACAGAGGAGAATGTTTTTGTGTTGGAAGATGTTTCACCTCTGAAGCAGCAGAAAAATTTTAATGATGACATTATCTTCAGAGCCAGGGATTCTATGGGTGTTGAAGCCCCTACCATAGCTCCCTTGGTTATTTCTGTTGGCATTGGGCCAGCTATTATAAGAAGAGTACTTGATGATTGTGGTGCTTCTTGCAATATTCTTTTCAAGAAGACTTTTGATCAGATGAAGATCCCAATGGCTGATGTTCAAGCTTCATCGCAAAAGATCGTTGGGTTTACCGGGGAGCCCAGGCAGCCAGTTGGGACTATTGACCTATTCGTGGAACTTGGAGAGGGGCAGAAGAAGGTCGTTCGAAGGCAGACTTTTGTAATTGTTGATGAATTTTCTGCTTACAACTCCTTCCTAGGCCGTCCTACTCTTGCAGCTTTTAAAGCAATCCTTGCTGTGTGGTGCCTTACCATGAAATTCCCCACAGATAATGGAGTTGGTGTTGTTAAAGGGGATCAGAATGCGGGGCGGGAATGTTATCTGATAGAACTGCGTGAAGCAAGAAAGAGAGAGATGGGAAAGGATGTGGCAGCCCCAGTCCGCATCAAAGAATCAACCTTGTAGTAATTACAGGGTGGACCCTGTACTGGCGAATGTAGCGAAGCACGAAGAAAAATGGATCCCAGAAAATCCAGTGTAGGGGAGAATCGAGTGGTGCCAGTGGAAGTAACGGTACCAGCACCTGTTGACCCGAAAGACCCAAACAAGGTGCTGAATGTGGGTTCACAACTTAGTGCGGCAGTTCAGAATATTTTAGCATCATTCCTGAAAGCAAATCTGGATGTATTCGCTTGGACCCATGCTGATATGTGTGGAATATCACCTGAAGTCGCAGTACATACTTTGAATATTGATCCAAAGTTTACACCTGTGAAGCAGAAAAGAAGAACCCAAGGTCCCGAGAGGTCGGCAGCATTGAAAGAAGAGGTGGATCGGCTCATGGAGAATGACTTTATCAGAGAATCAACTTATCCGAACTCGGTTTCAAATCCAGTACTGGTTAGAAAGCTAACGGAAAGTGGAGAGTATGCTCGACTTTTCAGATTTAAACAAAGCCTACCCCAAAGAATGTTTTCCGCTTCCCCGGATTGATCAGTTGGTTGACGGAACAGCGGGACATGAATTGCTATCTTTTAGGGATGCTTACTCCGGATATAACCAGATCACGATGCATGAGCCAGATCAGGAGGACACGAGTTTCATAACCGATGTTGGTCTATACTGTTACAAATTCATGCCTTTCGGACTGAAGAATGTAGGAGCAACTTACCAAAGACTTGTTAATGCAATGTTCAAGCCACAGATTGGAAAGACCATGGATGTTTATGTTGACGATATGTTGGTTAAATCAAAGAGAGCAGTAGACCATATGGACCACTTAGCGGAAATGTTCACTATCCTACGAAAGTATGGAACGAAGCTTAATCCCTTGAAGTGTTCATTCGGGGTGGAGTCCGGAAAGTTCTTGGGTTTCATTGTGAGCGCTAGGGGCATTGTGGCTAATCCTACTCAAATCACCGCCTTAAGAGAAGTCAAAGCTCCTAGAACGAAGAAGGAACTGCAAAGTCTCAATGGAAAAGTCGCTGCCTTAAGTCGATTCATTTCCGAAGCTACTGATAAATGCATTCCATTCTTTGATGTTTTGAAGAAAGGAAGGAAAAACTTTGACTGGACTCCAGAGTGCCAGAAAGCTTTCAATGAGTTAATTTGTCATATGGAAACTCCTCCGATACTTTCTAAGCCCGACGATGGTGAAGATCTCTTTGTATACTTGGCGATCTCAGCTCATGCTCTTAGTGCGGCACTGGTGCAAGAAGACGCCAAAGTTCAGCACCCAGTCTACTATATTAGCAAAAGGTTTACTGGGGCAGAAATGAATTATTCAAAGTTGGAGAAGCTTGCCTATTGTCTATTGATTGCATCATGAAAATTGAGGCTATATTTTCAAGCTCATCCAATCAAAGTCCTCACTGATCAGCCACTGAAGCAAGTCCTCTTTCGCCCTGAGACTTCGGATCGCCTTTTGAAGTGGAATATTGAACTCAGTCAATATGACATCACTTATCATCCCCGGAGAGCAATCAATGGACAAGCTTTGGCAGATTTCATCGCAGAATGTACAGACAAAGGTGATAGTGAGGAAGTAGTAACCGATAATCCCCCAATTCGATGGAAATTGTATGTTGATGGCGCGAGAAACGATTATTGTTCCGGGGCTGGGGTTGTGCTTGAAACCCATGAAGGGCGGTCATTGTGTTGTGCTTTAAGCTCGTCGGAGTGACGGCGCGACGCCGTGCACGTACACGATATCGTTTGATGTCAGTAGCCTATGGGGGTGAGTGACTCGAGTTGATACTCGAGAGAATGGTGGGTTGCTTTGGTTTGTAACTCGGGCACATGAGCATACCTATCTGTTATTACAACTTAAACTTAAGTTTTAACTTAAAAAAAATTTGGATGGAAAAAAAGAGAGAAGAAAGTACGTGATGGAGAAGAAAGAGGATGCGAGGGAAGAGAGTAGGAAACTCGAGTGTTTACTCAAGTAAAACCTGGACAAAACTCGGGTTAGTTTTCAAACTTGCTATAATGTAAGTAAAGCGAAGAGAACTATTTTTCAACAAATGTTTAAGCATTGTCGACTTAATGAATGTTTAACAATTCGAGTTAAGAATTTATTATGAGATTTAATTATTTAAGTTCATACTTTGGAATGTTTTTAAAATCCAATAAATATTTAATTAAGTAGTTAGCTTAAAGTTGAATGTTAAAGTTAATTAACATTAAAGCTTTCAAATTAGTAATAACTTGTTTTCAAAGTTTAAGAAGATTTTTAAAATGTTAATTAAGATAAATAATTAATATTAATTAATTATTTGAGAAAGCAATTAAGAATGATTACTTTATAATTGTAATTAGAGATTGGTTAATTTATGATTAAGTGATAAATAAATTGGTAATTAACTACTTAAAGTTAAAAAAAAGTATGATTAGTAGTTAACTAATCAAGTAATTTAATTGCGAATTAATAATATATTAATTAAGTACTTAGTGGCTAAATAATGGGTGATTAAGTTTATTAGTTAACAATTTAGGTTATTAATTAATTAATAATCAAGGGTAATGAATTAAGTAATTAGGGTTTAATACTTGATTAATTAATTAAATAGTTTGAAATGGGATAGTCAATTAATTTATGATTTATTAAACAGGATTAAGTTATAATTGAGAATGGTTAATTAAGTTATAATTGTAATCAACCAAGTGATTAAAGATTGGTTAATTAATAATTAAGTGTTTAATTTATTTGCAATTAAGAATTGTTAATTAAATAAATTAAGTTAATTAAATTACAGTTAGTAGTTATTCAATAAAGGAATAATTAATTCATAAAGTTGATTTAAAATTTAATTAATTTATCATTAAGAATAGTTAATCATTGATTTAAATAAATCAATAAAAATTGTTATGTGGTTAATTCTTTAAAATCACCTTCACCTCAAAATGAAGATGATTGACTACCATCAAATGTGGTGCATTAGATTGATATTTATGTTGTGGTTATGATACTATGTGACATGAGTTGCTTTTGCTGAACTGTGATTTGTGATTTGTTTCTGTATTTATATGAAAACCCCTTGTCCCGTAAAACAACATCTGAATTTCGATGCGACAGGGAGTCGGACTCCAGTTGGTTATCCGAAACCCACAACGAATCGTAATAGTAAATCTTTGTGATTGATAAATTTACTTTATCTATGAATCTGTGAATGAAGATAAGCGTTATGGGTTATACCGCTTATCGATATTGATTTATCTGTGATGATTGATGTTATGCACTATTGTGTAAGACCCCTGGGCCACACTTATACACATACAAATATGGATTTCACGGAAATCGGTTTAAGTCATAGATTTTTGAAATAGTTTAAAATTTGAATTTTGAATGCAAATGGTTTTGGAAATGGATTTGGTTTAAAATAAAAAGTTTTTGAAAAGGAATTTCAAAGATAAAATTATTTTTGTAACTATCCCAATTTTAATTAGATTTAAATTGATAGTTAAAATGAATTTTGGAATAAAATTGTAGCTTAATTTGAATTTTTCAAATTAAAATAGGATATTTATTTATTTGGACATTGATTTTTACAATTTAATTGAGGATCTGAGATTGTATATTTAACATCTTATAAATAGAGAATAACATCCTAAAATTTATCAATTAAAATTTATAATGTATCCTAACTTTTGAAAATTTAATTTAAAAATAAATTGAGAAAAATCTCAAAACAAATAAAATAAGTAATAACTATATATGGATAAAACTCCAATTTCTTTTGAGTTTAAAAATCTTGAAACATTAAATATTTTAAAAGAATCATTTGAATTCAATTTTTTTCTATATATATAATGCATAAGTATGAATATAATAAATGGGCATAAATATTTATATTTCAAAGCTTAAATTTGAGATTTGGATTTAAATTTGAAACAAATGTTTTAAAAAAATAAATGGCATTTAAAATTCATCAAGATATAATGTATATAATGTAAACGTTGACTAAGAAAAAAACTCTTTTAACTTTGTATATGTATATACGCACATACAAATGAATTAAGAGGTGTGTTCATTTATAAAATAAATATGATATGAAAAGAAAGATTTAAATTACATTCTTTTGTCTTTTAAAAAAAACAATTGTAAACATACCTTTAGATCTTACATATCTATATACATACAAATAGCATCATTACTTTTATTTAAAATAATGAAATTTAAAAAAATACAAGAAACTTCACATCTTCCCATATGCCATCATATAACATATCATAGCAAATCTCAGCAAAATCTGAAAAAGGATTTTGCATCACACATCTCAATACCAAAGCTGTTCAAAGCATAGATATCAAAAAGGAAATAATTCAGTTCAAACCAAATGAAAAAAAAATCAAAACCAGGCTGAAATATCACATTTTCTCTTCATTCATCATCTCAAATTCGAAATTTGGAATGAAAGAAAGAAAGATGAAAATAAAAACATGTTCAAACTGGAAAAATACAGTCTGGAAGAAAGGAAATAAAACAAACCAAATCTGGAGATAGTAAGCAATGCAAATTTTCAACCTGGAAAGCTTAAACTTCAGAC
Source organism: Allium cepa (assembly GCA_030765085.1). Lineage (NCBI taxonomy): Eukaryota > Viridiplantae > Streptophyta > Magnoliopsida > Asparagales > Amaryllidaceae > Allium > Allium cepa. The sequence continues at coordinate 10,414,400 of CM060929.1, forward strand.
TGGAAACAAGCAAGTTTCAGGGTCCTTTCAACTAATCAAATATCAAGTTCAGGTTGAATACAACTTTCAGATCAAGCTTTACCACATTAAACACAAGATCAATTTTTCCAGACTCCACTTCATACTTCCAGGGCTCTGTTTCAAAGCCCATCAAAGTGAGCAAACTTCTTTTCCTTAAACTTGAACTTCTTCATTACCTTGAATCCGTTTATTTTTCTTTTTTGTTTGTGAGCAATCTCACTTGCCTCTATTCTTGTTTTGTTATGATACATGTGATTGGTGTTTAAATATGAAATGAAATCTTGCCTAGATGTCGAATATGAAATCAAAATATTGTACACAGGCATGTATGCCTGTCCTTATAGTTACAGGCACAAGTAGATTTAAAAAGAATTAACATTTCAATCGAATCAGTACTAACCTTTGACATGTAAAAAAATCGTTTGTTGAAGCCTGTAGATGATTATAAAAAAATAGTTTCGAAGATTTAAATTCAAACAAAAGTGAGTCAGATTCAAGTTTACAAATAAACAAACAAAGCAAAGCTTCAATTTGAAAAGCAACTCCAGGTTTCACAGTGTTCTGTCTTCAACCTGTAAGCAAACCCAATCTGATATTTATCTGAAAGAAATCTATGAAACATGATTTCAAAAGTGCCGATTTATGATTGCATGTAGGTGTATGTTGATGGATAATAATATGCATATTTGTGTACCCATATATAGGTCTTCGTTTAGCCAACAGATACTCATATCCTCTTGAGCTAATTACTGATAGAACTTAGGCTTTAAACAGCATTGTTTATTTAGTCATGAGGTAAGTTTTAAAATTTTAATTAAGTTAAAAATACTTGGATTGGCTCTGGAAACTGAAGAGAACCAGCAAGCGATAGTTTTGACTAAAATTTAATCTTCGTAATTCATTGATTCAAGTTTATAAACTGAAAACTTATACAAAATCTTGATTTTTAAAAGTAAAATCATAAATTTTAGTGCTTAATTGAATGACAAATTAGAGGTTGAACAAGAATTCAATTTTTAGTGTTTTCTGGTGATCTCAATGGTCTGGGGTGTCGAGGTCATCACTGGAGGTAGGGGAGTGAACGGTGAGGTCGACAAAAATGGCGGTAGGGTGATCAAGGCACGGTGGTGGCGATGGTGATCGATTTAAGTTTTTAACCCTAGTTTTACTCGTATGGGTTTGAAGGGGAAACGTGTTAATCTCGAGGGGTTTCAGACGATCGCGAGGCCTGCGATAGATGCGGGAAGACGTGGCGGAGTTATTTGGAGGATGGTGAGGCAACTGGAGCCTGGGATCATCGGAGACGCGAGTTTTTCCGGTGATGTTCGTGTCCAGGCAAATGGGTTTAGGGGTCGAATTCGTTTTTCGATCGAATCGTGTCATCTATGTGATTGCGTGTTGTTTTCGTGGTTAATGGCGATGCGTGGGAGACCAAGGTGGAGTTCGCCGACGATCTGAGGCGGCGTACACGTGGATGTGCACGTTGCGTGCACCTGTGAAGTTGATTTTGGAAAGGAGGGTGCGTGCTCGTGTTTTTAGTTCTGAATGCTCGTGTCTTACTGGAAGTATTCGGTAGTTTTACTTGAAGCAAATTGAAGTGTCTCGGGTCTAATAAATTTTTACAGATTTTTAACCTCTCTGGTTCCAAATTTTATTAACTGGATTTAAAATTTGAAAGTAGGATTTTTAACAAAGTGTTAAATCAAGTTTCAAAATACATCAGACTATGAACATCAGAATGATAAAATCAAAACATTTCAGGAATATTAATGACTCAAATAACATAATTGCAAAGAAGTGGTGATTTACCACCCAACGCTGAATTGGGGTTATATCGGCTAGATCATACGCTCTGTTCCCTCCTTCTGCAGTTTCTCTGTTTTCCTGTATCTGGTAATCTCTTTACCAGTATTATTATTACATTTTCCTCACATCCGCTCGTTTAATTTACACATTACATATACAATTATTTAATACATTTGATCTAGACAGTAAGGTAATAGAATGCAGAATTAGTAGTTGTCTGTCGCCTCAAAGTTTTCCCATCATTGCTCCTACAAGAATCAAATGGAGTTTGGCTTTGCATAATTACATAACAGAAGTAAACAAGGGAGTTTAAAAACTTAGCTTCAGAGGACTCTTTCTCCTTCGTTAAGTACTTATTCTTCCTCAGATCGGGTCAAACTGCGGAACAAGGCTCTGTAAAATAATAAAAGGATTAGCGACCTCTTTAAAGCTTAAAGATTGTTACTTTATGGTAGATGATGTCTTATCTTTCTTAGATCTACGAGCTTCAAGGGAAGTGGTTGCAGGACTTTGGTGTTTTCAACTAACAATACAACCTCGGGTCCTATCTTTAAACCTCGCAACCTAGAGTTCTAGACACAGCAAAGAATAATCAGTCTCTTCCTTAACTAAAGTAGTAATACTTATGGTTTTGAGATACTTAGCTTTCGTAGTCTTTCCTTGAGGAGGACCTGATTCATGTCAGAGAAACCACCCAACTTGATTTAGAGTTAGACTTGAACAAGCAGCAGTTGTCGTAGTGATTTTTCATCATTTTCCTCTCGCCGCCATTATTTTTCTTAAGCTCCGAGAGAAGTAAATGAAGACTGTGAAAACTGAAGGGTTTCCTTTATTACCGTTTCGACTTGCTTAGAAGATTCTAGAATTCGGGTATCGGGTCTTGTTTAGATAAAGTAAGTTTGGGCTGAGATATTTAGGCCCGAAATCTTATTTAGTTGTTTTGAATTGATTTTGTATGTAAAGGATTTATTTTCCTTTTGTACTTGTAACAACTCTTCTTTCTTGATTTATCATAGAAATTTGAACCCTTTTTAAAAAAAAGTTTAAATCTGGATTCAAATTTAATTTGAATCCTAGTTTTTGAAATAAAGGCAAGTTTTTTGAAATTCAAAATGTTTAGACAACCTTGAAGGGTTAAAGCATAATTTAAGAAGTTTGAATCTTTGTTTTGAAATGAAGGAAAGTTTTTGAATTTAAATCGTACTCATTTTTAATCTTAAATTTAGAATGAAAGTTAAGAGTAAATTTGAAAGTAAATTATTTTAAATACTTTGTTAATGATAATTTAATCATAAATAAGAATAATGTTTTTCCTAAAATTCAATTAGGAATTTATGATTTAATTCATTAAATTATCAAGTTAATTGAAATGGATAATTAATCAAATTAATTTTTGATTTTGGTTAATTAAATAGGTAATTAAAGGTTTAAATAAATAAATCAAGTTATTAAGCATTAATTTATTATTCAATTAACCTAAGGGTTAATTGATTAGTGAAAGTAATTAAGAGATGCTATTGATTAAGAATTAATAAATTTTGTAATTAACTTGAGGTTACTCAAATTTTAGTAACTAATTTAGGATAAGTAATTCCATGGTAATTAGTTAATTGAGGGTTAATTAATTAATTAAAGATAATTTATTAAATTCTAAATTAAATAATTAAAGGTTAATTATTTAATAATTGAAAGTTGATGAATTATAGTTAATGGTATATTAATAAATGATTAAAGAATAATTAATAAAATAATTTGTAATTCATTAATATTAATTAACCAGGATTAATAATTATTCATCGGTAATTAAATCTGATTTAAATTACTCAAACAATTATGTGACCTTACTTATGGATGTTTGGCTTCTATTGGATGATTGTATTGTTTGATACCCCTGATATGTGATGTTTTATTTTGATTTGAGCCGTGTAACTTATTTATATATCTGTGATCTGCGAATGGAAGATAAGCGTTATAGTTTATATCGCTTATCAAATCTATGTTGTTGTACTAATTGGTGATGTTGCACTTTTATTGTGTAAAATCCCTGGACCACACTTGTACACACACAAATATGGATTGCACGTGGAAATTGGTTAAGTCACCGATTTTTGAAATAATTGTAAATTTGAAATTTTGAATTCAAATGGTTTTGGGAATAGATTGGTTTCAAAATAAAATCTTTTGTAAAGGAATTTCAAAGATGAAAGTTATTTTTGAATAACTTAATTTAGTTTTGAAATTCGATTTAAATTTGAATCCAAAATTCGAAATTGAATCCCATCCATAAATTAAAAAGATTATACAAGTTTATGTGGGTTTTAAAACCAATTTAAAAAGGGTTGTTTGGGAACTTTAAATTTAACCCAAAGTTTTTAACTTGTATAAATGAAATCGGATCTTCCTGAAACAAAGACTATTGTTTTTAAAAATAAAAGCTTTCACAAAAGATATGAATTTCCAATTTGTGTTAAAAGGATTTCAAGTCTAAAATGAAAATGATTTTCCAGGTTATGAGTAAATCTTTGGAAATAGTTTTGAAAGCTATGAATAAATCTTTGATTTAAAGACCGGATGGGTTAATCCAATTTGAAATGGAATTGCTTTGAAAAGCTATGAATGAATCTTTGGAAAGATTGATGAACCTTGTTTTAAAATTGAAAGGGGTCTTAAAATGAATCTTTTGTTTAAAAGAATTAAGTGTGGGAATTGTTTAAACCATTGAAGGTTTTTGAAATGAATCTTTTTGTTAAAAAAGATTGGAAATGGTAAATTGTTTTACATTTGAATGAAAGGTTTTGGGTTTTAAGTTGTGACTTAACTGAGACCCAATATCCATATGTTTTTAAATCTTGCGCTTACTTTTCGGTTTAGCCGGGAGAGGAACTTTGTGTCATATAGCCCATTCCGAATATGTGATACGACGTTATGGATAGCATTTGAAGACCGGTGGTGAAGACCGGGTATTTTTGAGAACGAAAGGATAACTCGTCGATTGTCTCTGCACTTAGTCGCGTCGGTAGATAGATTTCCTATGTAATGGGAAGTCCGATCGGGATTGTGGATACCCGGATTTGCAAGGGCTACTTTGGAAGTGCATTCGGTTCTGTTCGAGCTCGGAGCAGACTTGTATGGTCGTGTGTCTGACACTAAACTTTGAGATATAAAGCCGATTTCCTTCAAATACACATCTGTTGGTGGCGGAGAATTTATTCTCCTAGCTTAACACCCTTCTCTGAGACGTACGAGCTCAGAGGTTATGTAGTTGAAGGTTATCAGCGATATACTACCAATTTGGTAGTGTGGCATGCTAAGTGCTGCTGTGTGTTGATGATCATTTGTAGATCATTTGTTGATCAAAGCACGACTTTGTGAAAAGCGGAGCTTTGTGGACGAAACCTCTTCGAGCCTCACAACCCGGTAATGGTCGAAACAGGAAAGATGCGGCAAGGTTATGAGGGTCGTGCCCTTTAGTGTGTCATTCCCTTCTGGAAAAGGGTGGTACCATGGTATAGAGCCCAGATACTTACTCATGTTGATACTGCAGATCTATTACTTTGTGATTGCTTTGTGGTTTTGAGGCGCCTCGGATAAAGGTCCCAAAGGACCGGGGGATGGCATGCTCGAGTAGTAGTTACCTAGTTACAGAGGTAACCCGGCCTTGTGTTGGCAGAGACCTGGTTAGGTTCTTGGGACGTCCTGCGAGAGGCGATCCCATAGACAGTAGGAAGTTCCCTTGCCCGACCATTTGTTGGAAATCCAATCAAAACAATACATGCCCTGTACGGTTTTAGTTGTAGAACCTGCCATTTACTTATGGTGGTCACCACTGTTTAGATGGTAGCTATAGTAGGCATAATTTGGAATGCCTATGCTGGCTAGGATTTATATTATACTTTCGAAATGGTTTTTCACACTTTGCACTTATAGTAATAATATCAAAGAGAATTTTCTCGTATCAAGCATATTTGACTATCATAAGGAGAAGTCTCTCCAATTCTGCGTTTGCATTGTGTGTGTGGTGGGAGGCCTTATGGTAGTTTCATTTTCCCAAAAGCATTGCGGAATTAAACTTTAAAAGCTTTGCCGTTTGTTTAAAAAATAAAACCGTTTTGTTTGCTCACACCAGTCCCATGACTGACCTGGAGTTTATTGTTCCTTTCCTAAACTCTGGGTGCCCACTATTTTCCACACGGGCACTTCTAGAGTTGGGTTTTCAGAGAGTCGAATTATAGGAATCGATTCGTTAGCCTTTGAAGCTCTTTTGGATTTGTGGATCGCATTTGCTACACTTCAGCATTAGACGAGACTTGCTTATCTTTGTGCAATGTGATGAGGGTTCGAGCTAGCTTTGGATTGAAGATGGAGTTCTTGGATTTGGCACTGAAGACATTATCTTTCCGCTGTTATTCTTTGTATCTATGATAGCATTGATATATATTGTACCATTCTATTGTATTCTGTTGTACCTGACATTGTATTTAACATTGTATATCAAATGTATTATGCATATTTCTTCCGCTGTGTTGTACTTATTGTGTTATAAGCTCCGGCGAACCTGATTCGACGTTTGGATCTGCGGCATTTGAATACAAGTGTCGTATTCGGTGCTGATTTTCGAAGGTCGAGTCAGGATCGTTACAATTTTTGAATAACTTGATTTAGTTTTGCAATTTGATTTAAATTTGAATCCAAAATTTGAAATTAATCCTTATTTATGATTTAAACAGGGTATGCAAGTTTATATGGGTATTAAAACCATTTTTAAAGTGTAATTTTGGGAATTTGAATATAACCCAAAGATTTTTGCTTCTATAAATATAATTGGATTTTTCTGAAATGAAAACTATGTGTTTCCAAATAATAAAAGCTTTTACATAAGAAATAAATGTCCAATTTGTTTTAAAAGATTTCAAGTTTAAAATGAAAAAAAATTACCAATTTATGAATAAATCTTTGGAAACGGGTTTGAAAGATAAAAGTTAAATCATAAATTTAAAGATTAAATTGAGTTAACGCAAATTAAAATGGAAATGGTTTTGAAATCTATGAATAGATCTTTGTGAAACTAGGTGAAACTTTGTGAGATAAATCTTTTTGTTTAAAGATTTAAAACGGCAATTTGTTTAATCATTTGAAAGAAAAGCTTTGAATCTTTAAGTTGTGACTTAACTGAAATCCTATATCCATATGTTTTAAATATTGCGCTCATTATTCGGTTTAGCCAGGAGAGGAGCTTGTGTCATATAACCCATTCCGAATAGTGATATAATGATATGGATAGCATTTGAAGGCCAGTGTTTAAGTTCGGGCGTCTTCAAGAACGTTAGGATAACTTATCGATTGTCTCTGCACCGAGTAGCTACGGTATAGAGATTCCCTAAGTGATGGAAAGTCCGATCGGGATTGTGGATACCCGGATTTGCCAGGGCTTCTTCCTTTATTGGATGATGTGCCTTCAGTTCTTTTCAAACCTGGAACAGACTTGTATGGTTGTATATCCGACGTTACACTTTGAGATATAGAACTGATCTCTATCAAATATATTTCTTCTTGGTGGAGGAGAATTTATTCTCTTAGCTTAACACCCTTCTCTGAGACGTACGGGCTCAAAGGTTATGTAGTTGGTATTTATCAGTGATATACTCCCAATTTGTTAGTGTGGCATACTGAGTGTTGTTGTGCATCATTTGTTGATCAAATTTCGCCTTTTGTATAAAGCGTAGCTTTACGGACGAAACTGCATCAGGACTTCACACCCCAGAAATGGTCGAAACAAGAAAGATGTGGCAAGGTTATGACGGTCGTACCATTTAAGGTGTGTCATTCCCTTCTGGAAAAGGGTGGTATCATGTATGGAGCCTAGATACTTACTCATGTGGATACTGCAGATCTTTTACTTTGTGATTTCTTTGTGGTTTAGAGCCGCCTCAGATAAAGGTCCCAAAGGACTGGGGGATGACATGCTCGAGTAGTAATTACATGTCATAGCGGTAACCCGGCCTTGTGTTGGTAGAGATCCAGTTAGGTTCTCGGGACGTCCCACCAGAGGCATACCCATGGACAATAGGAAGTTCTTTAGCCTGAACATTTGTTGGAAGTCCAATCAAAACAATACGCGCCTTCTACGGTTTTAGTTGTAGAACCTGTAATTTAAAATGGCAGCTATAGTAGGCATAATATCATGGTACCTATGCTGGCTAGGATTTATATTATACTTTCGAAGTGATTTTTCTACACTATGCACTAGTAATAATAACAAAGAAATTTTCTCGTATCAAGCATTTTTGACTATCATAAGGAAAAATCTCCTCCAATTCTACGTTTGCATTGTGTGTGTGGCGGGAGGACTTATGGTGGTTCATTTTCTAAAAAGCATTGCGGATTTCAAATTTAAATTCTTTTGTTTGTTTTAAAGGCCAACTATTTTGTTTGCTCATACTAGTCCCACGACCGACCTAGAGTTTACTGTTCCTTTCCTAAACTCTGGGGGCCCATAATTTTCATACACGGGCAATCTAGAGTTTGGTTTTTCAAATATTCATGTTTATTAGATTATCTGGTGCAAGTTCAGTCTTTGGATCCGGACCGACCTTGTTTATCTAGGTGTAACGTCGTTATTGGGAGTTCGAGCTATTTCTAGATTGGTGCTTCGGATATGGAGATTTACAGGTACCGGAGTTCTTTCTTGAAGACCATATTGGAGATTTTGTTTCGCTACTGGTGTTATCTTTTCTTTTCGATGTTATGGTCTTGTATCATATCTCTGATGTATATTCATTGTATCATTCTATTGTGTCAGATATTGTATCAATGTTGTATATTGATATATTCTTTTTCTTCCACTGTGTTGTACTTAATGTGTTATAAGCTCCGGCACGAGTCGAATTTCAACGTTTGAATTTGCGGCATTCAGTTACAAGTGGAGTACGGATGTCGATTTTCGAACGCTGGAATTTGGATCATGACATGTATTTGACAGAGATCAATTTTATACCTCAAAGTGTAATGTCAGACATACAACCTTACAAGTCTGTTCCGGGTTCGAACAGAACCGAAGGCACTTCGTCCAATAAAGGAAGAAGCCCTTGCAATCCGGGTATCCACAATCCCGATCGAACTTCCCATTACTTAAGGAATCTCTATACCGTAGCTGCTCCGTGCAGAGACAATCAATAGGTTATCCTATCGTTCACGCAAACACCCGGTCTTCAACACCGGTCATCAAATGCTACCCTCATACGTCGTATCATTATTCGGAATGGGTTATATAACACAATATCCCCTCTCGGCTAAACCGAATAGTGAGCGTAGTATTTAAAAACATATGGATATGGGATTTCAGTTAAGTCACAACTAATTACCCAAAACCTTTCTTTTAAATGGTTAATCAAATTACCATTTTAATCCTTTAAACAAAAAGATTCACTTTACAAAGTTCACTAATCTTTTACCAAATTCATTTACAATATTTAAACAAAATATCTATCTTTGAGATCCTCTTTTGTTTGAAAACAACGTTTCACAAATATTTCACAAAGATTCCTTTATAGGTTTCGAAATAATTTCTTTTCAAATCTTTTATATAAAACATACCCCGTTAATTTCAAATAAGGCTCAACTATCTTCCACAAAGATTAATCCCTAGCTTTCAAAACTATTTCAATTCCATTTCACACTTGAAATCTTTTAGCACAATTTTGATATCCTTTCCTTATATGAAAGCTGTTACTATTTGAAAACAAATAGTTTTCGTTTCGAAAAAATCCGATTACATTTTTACAAGTTAAAGCCCTTGAGTTAAATTTCAATTCTCAAAACAATACCTTTAAAATGGTTTAACCTATATATAACTTGTATAACATCTTTAAACTATAATTTCCAAAAATAGAATTCAATTTCAAATTTTGAATTTAAATCAAATTACTTAAATTTCAAAACTTTATCAAGTTATTCAAAATAACTTTAATCCTAAAAATCCCTTTTCACAAACTTTTCATATTTAACCCATTTCCATTTCCAAAACCGTTTGTATTTAAAATTCAACTTTTAAAACTAATTTGGATAAAATTCAAATATCTATGACTTAACCGATTTCCACATGCAATCCATATTTGTGTGTGTATAAGTGTGGTCTAGAGGTTTTACATAATAAAAGTGCAACATCATCAGTCAGTACATATTCAAATACAGCAATATATTTGATAAGCGGTATAACTATAACGCTCATCTTACAGATCACAGATATATATCACAGATAATAAATTACATTAAACACGGATCAAATCAAAAAGAGCATCGCAATCAGGGATATCAAACAATTCAATCATCCAATAAAATCCAACATTCATACGTAAGATCAGTTAATTATCTGATTAATGTAAATCAGATTAATTACTTATGAATTACAAATCCTGATTAATTAACATTAATAAATTACAAATCATTTTGGTTAATTATTCTTTAATCATTTATTAATTAACCATTAATAATAAATTAATTAACCTATAATTAATCAACCTTTATTTTAAATAATTAACCTTTAATTATTTAACTCACCTTTAATTAATTAACCTTTAATTTAATTATTGTTTAATCACTTGATTAATCAACCTCTAATCATTAATTAATTATCCTTAATTATTTTATTAAGATTAAATACCCTTAATTTAATTACACAAAGTAATTATCTTTTAAATCAATTATATTAATCAATTAAACATCAATTGATCACATTAACAAATTATTCTTTAAGTAATTAAGTAAGTAACCTTAAATTAGTTACCTTAATTAATTAATCAATCAATTATTAATTAACCAATCTTTAATTACAAATGGATTCATCTCTAATCACTTCGTTAATTACAATTATAAATTAATTAACTATTCTTAATTACCCTTCCTAATAATTGATTAATAATAATTATTCGCCATAATTAACATACTAAAATCTTCCTTAATTATTTTGAAATCAAATTATTAAATTTCAACTCTTATCTTCAATTAACTACTTAATTAAAATATTAATTAAGATTTAAAAACATTCTTAAGTATTCACTTAGTTAATGAACTCATTAATTAGGTCATCAACACTTAAACTTTATTTAAGATGAATAACATAAATTTTATTTAGCTAAGTGCTTTGAAACCGAACCCGAGAAATCCCCCAGGTCCACTCGAGTAAACACTCGAGTTGTCCCATCATTTTCCCGAGTCGTTATTCCTTCTTCTCATACTTTCTTCTCCTTTTTTTTCTTTGCTCAGCTAAATTTAAGTTTTAAACTTTAGTAACATGAAACACTTCCATACGTTCAGATTCTCACTCGAAGCAACCCATTCCTTTTCTCGAGTATCAACTCGAGTTACTAACCACCTAAAAGTATCCTGGTACGATATCGACGCCGTGCACGTGCACAGACCATCGACGACATCACCATCTCCGACGACTTGCTCCACACATCGACAATCGACCCAACGTTCAACTTTTGCCCTCGAACCATCAGCACAAAACATGAACAAAAATTCGACACTTCCAGTCGAGACTGGAACACTCAAGATTGCCAAAAACCGCCTCGACATGACCATCCAGACCACCGCGCCTCCGTCCATGTCTCCGCCTATGTCTCGCGTACACCCCTTCCAAATCTGGCCACGCTCGATGCATCAGAGGTGACGAAATCACCTCTTTTCCAGATCATAACAAAACTCGAGCTTAAACCCTATTCTTGCCTCGTTCTCTCCTCTCTTGCAATAGATAATTTTTCTAACAATTTTCCTAAAATCATTGATCAAAACGCTAGCTTTAAATAAAAATTCAACATCTAAAATTTGTTTGATCATTAGAAATTGATTAAAAAGCATACTTGGTTCAACTAGGAACTGCACTTAGAATACTTAACTAAAAATTTCCATTTTTGTTTTAAAAATCTTATTTTTGTATGTAGATTTAAGCTATGTAATCAGATCAATAATTTAAAATATTCGAAATAATTCATATGATTTCTTTTTGCTGTAAAATTGAGTTTACTGAGTCAAATTCTTCATTATCAAGCTTAAACAAATTCTAGGCCATGATTTAATTTTAAACAAACTTGTTTTGTATGATACCTTAATCCTAACTAAGGTTAAATGATAATATTTTAGATTTGATTACAATTTCAACTCTGTAACTAAGAACAAGGAATAACAGACCATACAAGAATTAACAGTACAATAATATATATACAGGATTTCTATCTTAAAAATATACAACAAAGTACAAGTTATTCATGAATCAAATACACAAATTTAAATGTTTAAAACAGTATGTTTACTCACTTGGAAACAAGTTTGAACAAAGAACACATTTGTGTTGAAAAGGTGCAGTTTTTTTTGATTTCCTGTTAATCCTTTCTGTTTTGTTGTGTTTGTTTTTTTTTCCTTTGCCTTTGTTCTTAATATAAAAATTGTTATAGTATGTATTTATCTTATGTTGCCATATAACCATATAATTTATTATTAACATAAATTCTTAATTTTATTTATAGTTTGATTTTCAAACAATAAATTTATAACATATATTTTGTACTTATATTTTATACTTATATTTAATACTGATAGGATATATTTTATTTTAAACATTAGTGTCTATATTACATTCATTTGCATATATTATATCAAATGTTAATAATTTAGAGCCTTTAATTAAATTGAATAAGATAGATTTCCTACCAAAATACACATATATATTATTTTTTCTGAAGTATAACCTTTAAATCCAATTCATTTTGAATTTCCAAATCAAAATTTTATTTAAAATCCAATTCAATTTAAAATATTTATTTTGAGTTTCAAATCCAAATTTTTAAAATAAATAAATAAATCTATATATATATATATCTTATTGTTAACGGTAAAAATAGCTTTTACGCTAACACCCGGTGTATCTCGTGATGAAGTGAAAGCACCACCCGTTTATGCGGGAAACAGAGTAAAAAGAAAAGTCGCAGAAAAGTAAAAGAGACAGAGATTTTTATAGTGGTTCGGCTTCTAATAAGCCTACATCCACTTTACATTCTTCATTATCTTCTTTGTACATACTTTTACAAGATTACAACACTTTTACAGCATGATCTCTCGATTACAACACCTTTACAACACGATCTTACAATTACAACCTGAACGGAGAAAGAAGTTAGAACGTTGATGGTGAATTGCTCTTCGAATCTCTCTTGGATGAAGTAGTTCTCTTGATGAAGAATCTTCGATGGTTGAGGTGCTCGGAGAGTCCAGAAATTAGCAGAGTGTAGGCGCCTTGAAATCCAGAAAAGTCCCTCCTCCGAATGTGGAGTTGATGGAATATTTATAGTTGAAATCAGAGTTAGGTCGGCAGGGACGACTTAAGGAGTTAGTTCGGCAGGGACGACTTAAGGAGTTAGGTCGGCAGGGACGACTTAAGGAGTTAGTTCGACAGGGACGACTTAAGGAGTTAGGTCGATAGGGACGACTTAAGGAGTTAGGTCGGCAGCGATGACTTAAGAAGTTAGGTCGTGTGGACGACCTAAGATAAGTCGTAGGTCATGCCATATAGTTAAGTCGTTAGGCCGTGGACTCCTTTAAGTCGTGGACTCTGTTAGGTCGGACCTTCTGGTGAGTTGTTAACTCGTTTAGCCTTAGGTTGTTGAGCGCTTCTCCTGTTAGCTCGTTAACTCGGTTTATCTGCTTTATGCCTTAAGTCGCTGATAGGTTAACCCGTTAAGTCGTTGACCCTTGGTCCAGCTTAGGTCGCTCCACTTGTTAAGCCGCTAGGTCGCTTAACTTGGTCACGTCTTAGGTCGTGAGGTCTTCTTAGGTTGTAGGCGCTGGCCTCGAGTAGAAGATAGGTCGCTTCATTCTTTAAGTCGCGGTCAGGTCTAACACTGTCAGGTCGAACACCGTCGCGGTGTCATTGCCCCTGCACCTCCTGGACCCCCCCTCCGTAGGGGATTTAGATGAAAAAACATTCAACAGAACTTGCTTTGTTGAGATGTTGAGTTGACCAATCTTTGAGACGAGCTATCTTGCTTCTCTTGGTCGATCTTTTGATATCACGGCCTTGCTGAAAAAGGCGAGATAACACTTGCCCCCCCAAAACATGCTTTGCGGTAGGAAGGTGTGTTTTGTAATGCCACAATCCGGACCTGTTGATAACCTGTAAAGGAATTGACAGTTTTATATGGCCCCAAAATGACGACCGTTCGAGATCGAGCTATTTGGGATGAAGCGCGGTTGTTCATGGTCAAGCGCTTAACTTTAAGTGACGACCATTTGTGGTCGAGTCATTTGAGGTGAAGTGCGGCCCTGTACGGTCAAACGTCTAAATCCATGCGACGATCGTTCGGAATCGGGTCACCTGTAGTGGAATGCGATCATTCATGGTCAAGCGCTTTACTTCGAATGACGACCTCTCGGGGGTCAAGCCACTCATGGTAAAGTGCGGCCCTGTGCGATCAAAATGACAACCGTTCATGGTCAAGCGCTTTACTTCAAATGACGACCATTCGGGGTCGAGCCATTTGAAGTCAAGTGCGGCCCTGCGCGGTCAAGCACTTAAATCTATGCGACGATTGCGTAGGATCGAGTTATGAATTGAAGCGCGGCCGACCACAGTCAAGCGACTGTTGGCGGTCAAGCACTTAAATCCATGAGTTTTTTGACTGTTCAAAGTTGGGTGCCTGTTCATAGGACTTAATCATTGAGACTGTTCGAAGTCAGGTGCCTGTTCGTAGGGCTTGATCATTGAAACTATTCGAAGTCAGGTGCCTGTTCGTAGGGCTTGATGATGCCTGTTCGTAGGGCTTACACATTTCAAAATCATGGAAAATAAAATATTCAACTGAAAAGTTGTCAAGTAGAAATGTCTGAAAAGGTCAAATCCAAACATTTGAAGCAAGTCGTGAAAGCAATGTGGAATCAAATCCAAACATCGGAAGCAAATCATGAAAGAACAGTAGAGTCAAACTCAAACATCAGAAGCAAAACATGAAAACCATGTAGAATCAAACTCAATCGTCGGAAACAAATCATGAAAACAATGTCAAGCCTAGTCCAAACACAGAAGGCAAAGTAATCAGTCATCAGAAGTAAAATACGAAAGTAAAGTAGTCAACCATCAGAAATAAAATTCAAAAGCAAAGAATTGACATCCAAGTGCAAACATCTACATCTACATCAGTATGATTTATAGTTGTATCAGAGCATGCTTGTGGATCGATCGTGGTCCTATATATGTGTGAACAACTTAATTGTGTTGATGTAGATTTTCCACTCATTCGTCATAACCTCAATTATTCGATGATAAGTCGTTGCTTTGATCCTGAGGCGTCTCCAGTTGGTGCAGGTGGTTGTTCTTGTTCCACCGTTGCAGCCTTCTTTTTCACATATTGAGATAACAAACCATCCCGGATATGCCCCTCAATTTCATCTTTCAAGTGTCTGCAGTCATTCGTGCTATGGCCATTTAGCTCATAGAACAAGCAATACTTGTCTGACTTTTTCTCGTTGTTAGTTGGATCTCTCTTAATTGGTTTTCGATAAGGAACATGTCCCTTGGTGTCTTGATAGATTCGCTCCAAAGTCTGATTCAATTCTGTGTACGAGGTGAATCTTGATCCCCTTTGTTGTCCTGATGATTTTTCATCGTTATCCTCAGCTTTTCGTTTGCCTTTGCGGGTTTCTGCGCATTTCCCAGGAGGATTCCCGCCTTTAACCACAAAAACATCAGTTCCTTCTCCTTCTTCTATATCATCCTTTGCGTCCTCTAATCGTAAGAACCCTTCGGCCTCATGGAAAAATTCTCCTAAATCCATAGGAGGATATTTGGTCAATGAATTCTTGAACTCTGTGCCATCAGCTATACCTGACACAGCTGCCATTAGAACCATGGATGGATCTGGTCGATCCACCGATGTCGCGACTGCGTTGAATCGCGTCAACAAAAAACTTCTCAAAGATTCTCCGGTTCTTTGCTTTAGTACTGTCAAACTCATAACATTCTTGGGCCTCGAGATGTGGACCCTGAATTGCCTCATAAATCTCTCAATCAAATCATTCCACATTATAATCGATCCATTTTCCAATTGTCTGAACCGTAGTGCCGCAATATCTGTCAAGTACAGCGGAAAGCACCGGGCCATAACTTCCTCCGATGCCCCATTCACTTCCATATGCCTCATATATTTTGTCAGATGAACTGTACGGTCTGTCCTTCCATTGTACATATCCAATGATGGTAGCTTAAAGTCTGGTGGGTTCTTAGCTCACCTGATTGTTACGGTAAAAGGACTTCTATTGACATCCTCCAAGTCTTTGTTTACCAAACCACCTTTCATAGCCTTTTTGACCATTTCCGCTAATCTGTCGTTATCTCTTAGTGACAGTCCTCGCCCTTGGCTTTCGTATTGCCCCCCGAGTTCACGAGGGGATGGTGGAATTTTTTCTTCTGTTTGGGCTTCTGTTCCTCTTTGATTCTGAGCTCCAAGTTGCCCAATCTGGTGAAACAAATTCTGGATCAAATCCTCTTGCCTTTTCATCATTGCCTCCATCTCCTCTCTTGTAACAAAGGCTGAAGTTTGGCTTGCTCTCGAAGAAGCCTCTTGACTTCCTTCATGCTGACTATTCTCTGGTCTTTGTAGTCTACTCGATCGCCTTACCATAGTTCTTCGGATTTCAGTCTCAATCTCCCGGTTTCAAGTATTGATTAATAGGATTCCTGAGTTCAGCTCTCAATGAAAGCACCAAAATTTTAACGGTAAAAATAGCTTTTATGCTAACACCCGGTGTATCTCGTGATGAAGTGAAAGCACCACCCGTTTATACGGGAAACAAAGTAAAAAGAAAAGTCGCAGAAAAGTAAAGGAGACAGAGATTTTTATAGTGGTTCGGCTTCTAGTAAGCCTGCATCCACTTTACATTCTTCATTATCTTCTTTGTACATACTTTTACAAGATTACAACACTTTTACAGCATGATCTCTCGATTACAACACCTTTACAACACGATCTTACAATTACAACATGAACGGAGAAAGAAGTTAGAACGTTGATGGTGAATTGCTCTTCGAATCTCTCGTGGATGAAGTAGATCTCTTGATGAAGAATCTTCGATGGTTGAGGTGCTCGGAGAGTCCAGAAATTAGCAGAGTGTAGGCGCCTTGAAATCCAGAAAAGTCCCCCTGCCGAATGTGGAGTTGATGGAATATTTATAGGTGAAATCGGAGTTAGGTCGGCAGGGATGACTTAAGGAGTTAGGTCGGCAGGGACGACTTAAGGAGTTAGGTCGGAAGGGACGACTTAAGGAGTTAGGTCGGCAGGGACGACCTAAGGAGTTAGGTCGGCAGGGACGACTTAAGGAGTTAGATCGACAGGGATGACTTAAGGATTTAGGTCGGCAGGGATGACTTAAGGAGTTAGGTCGACAGGGATGACTTAAGAAGTTAGGTCGTGTGGACGACCTAAGATAAGTCGTAGGTCGTGCCACATAGTTAAGTCGTTAGGCCGTGGACTCCTTTAAGCCGTGGACTCTGTTAGGTCAGACCTTCTGGTGAGTTGTTAACTCGTTTAGCCTTAGGTCGTTGAGTCGCTTCTCCTGTTAGCTCGTTAACTCGGTTGAGCCGCTTTATGCCTTAAGTCGCTGATAGGTTAACCCGTTAAGTCATTGACCCTTGGTCCAGCTTAGGTCGCTCCACCTGTTAAGCCGCTAGGTCGCTTAACTTGGTCACGTCTTAGGTTGGGAGGTCTTCTTAGGCTGTAGGCGCTCGCCTCGAGTAGAAGATAGGTCGCTTCATTCTTTAAGTCGCGGTCAGGTCGGACACCGTCAGGTCGAACACCGTCGCGGTGGCGTTGCCCCCGCACCCCCACCTTGGGGGGTTGGCACCCCCCTGGACCCCCCCTCCGTAGGGGATCTTAAATGAAAAAGCATTCAACAGAACTTGCTTTGTTGAGATGTTGAGTTGACCAATCTTTGAGACGAGCTATCTTGCTTCTCTCGGTCGATCTTTTGATATCACGGCCTTGCTGAAAAAGGCGGGATAACACTTATTAAATTTGAAAAATTCAAATAAATCCACAATTTAACCCAAAAATTTAATTTAATTACAAATTTAAATTCGTCTTCAAATCGGGGTCGTTACAGAGTTCCGCCTTAAGAAATTTCGTCCCCGAAATTTGCTAGGCAGATAACAAAGACAGATGAAAGATAGAGAAATATCTTTCCAAATCAAACTGGATATCGATTCTGCATTTGGCTTACCAAATCAGAATATCAACAATAGATATGAGAACAAGCTCATTTAATATTGCACAAGATATTCGGGTCACCAGATCTACGAATATGTAGGAGCACTGGTTAGTTCAAAGGACAACTAACCATTCATAGAATATATCTGGACCCAACAGAAGAATAGACAAATGGATTCGATCTACCACATTTCTCAAACACTAGGTATGGATTCCAAACTCAAGTCGGAATATCTCAAAGTATACATCAACTTGGCCCTCTTCGGACTTCGATCTACACACGGAATCACAATAGAATTTCAAATTTGGTGTTAATCGAAATCGTTTCATCGATTCAATTCAAATTTAGCACGATATTATATTAATCAATTTAACTCATTTTAAAATTTTCAATTTATTTAAAATTTTCAATTTCAAATTTCAAATTCATTAAAGTTTAAATCGAAAATTTGATAAGAAACAAATGAAGATACGAGTAAGGATTTTCTACAACAATTCGTAGGGCTTCCATCACACCGAAACTTTTTTCTGGAGCTGTCACGAAGCAATCAAAAGAATTTGGAATCAAATCAAAGGAGATTGATAGAGAAAATTATTTCAACTGTTGCAGGGTATTGACCATTAATAGTGGTACTCCCCTTTCCCTATCTTGTCCTTTTCTTGCACTCATACTTATCATTAGTGGATAGTAAGAGAATTTACTGAGGCATTCGAACAGATATCTTAGGGATATACTCATTCTACGGTATACTTTACCCTATCTCTAATGAGTTACCTAATGTGTTATACTCCTGAGCTAAAGTTTCAACCTTCAGCTCCGATACCAATTATAACGACCCTGACTCGACCTTCGAAAATTAGCACCGAATACGTCACTCATATTCAAATGCCACAGATCCAAACGTTGAATTATGGTTCGTCGGAGCTTATAACACACTAAGTACAACACAGCGGAAGAAACAACGAAATAATATCATTGATATACAACATTTGGTACAAGTGAATGATACAATGAATATCAATATACATCAGAGATATGATACAAGACAATAGCAGCGGAAAGAAAAGATAACACTAGCAGCAGAACAAAATCTCCAATATGGTCTTCAAGAGAGAAAGAGAGGTAGAATTCAGAACTGTAACTCCATCTCCAAGGCACCAATCCAGAAGTAGCTCAAACTTCTAATCGAGATGAACTGAAGCAACTCGATCCAAATGCGATTGCTAAATCCTAAGGCTGAAAGCTAACAAATCTACACCTACTATTCAATTATCTGAAAAACCCAACTCTAGACTGCCTATGTGCAAAATTTTGGGCACCCAGAGTTTAGGAAGGGAACAATAAACTCCGGGTCAGTCATGTGACTAGTATGAGCAAACAAAAACAGTTTATCTTTAAAAAAACAATAAAAGAATTTAAAAGTTAAAAAACTCATCGCTTTTTAGAAAATGAAACTGGCCTCCCGGCACACACACAATGCAATCGCACACTTGGAGGAGATTTTTCCTTATGATTGTAAAAAAATGCTTACTACGCAAAATCCTTTTTGATATTATTATTAGTTCATAGTGGGAAACATTTCAAAAGTATAATATTAATCATAGCCAGCATAGGTACCATTATGCTATGCCTACTATAGCTACCACCTGAGGTGGCAGGTAATACAACTGCAATCTTAAAAGGCTCGTATTGTTTTGTTTGGATTTCCAATAAATGGTCAGGCTAAGGAACTTCCTACTGCCACATGGGTAAGCCTCTAGATGGACGTCCCGAGAACCTACCCAGCACTTTGCCAACACAAGGCCGGGTTACCTCTGTAACTAGGTAACTCCTACTCGAGCATGCCATCCCCGGGTCATTTAGGACCTTTATCCGAGGTACCTCTAATCCAACAACCACAAAGAAATCACAAAGTAATAGATTTGCAGCGACCACATGAGTTAAGTATCAGGGCTCCATACCATGATACCACCCTTTTCCAGAAGGGAATGATACACCCTATAGGGAGCAACCCTCATAACCTTGCCGCATCTTTCCTGTTTCGACCATTTCTGAGGTGTGAGGTTCTGATGTAGTCTCGTCCACAAAGCTACGCTTTTGATGCAGCGCATACCAGATCATTTGTCGCGAATTCCTCCCTAAGTCGCGTCGAGCTTAGGTCGCTCCTCCTCCTTAAGTCGAAAGTCTTATGTCGCGAGCAAACTCTAGGTCGCGAATGACCTTCCTTAAGTCGCGAAGATTATGCAGCGATATCCCTTAAGTCGCGAGCATCTCCAATAGGTCGCTCCACCAGTTTAAGTCGCGAGCGTCTCCTAGGTCGCGAACGACCTTCTTAAGTCGCTCCAGATTTCCAAAATTGTTTTCATGATTCGCTGCTTTCGTAGGTCACTGCCGTGTTTGTTTAGGTCGTTACATGCTTAGGTCACATAGTTTGATAAGTCGCTTGTATTTTATTAAGTCGTTTGTATTGTACCGTGTTATTATGTCGCATATATGTTGTAACGTGATGTTAACTCGCTTATATGTTGTAATATCTTAGGTCGTTGTGCTTATGTCGTGTATTTTGTTAGCTCTTGTGTCGCATGTATGTTGAGTCGTGTATATGTGTTGTAAAATCTCTATAAATAGGGGTGTTGGTCGTTTGTAAAAGTTAGTTGATTTTTGAATAAAATTTTGTTGAGAGCTTTGTGCCTCTTTAAAAATTGGAAGTTGAGTGTGAGCTCCTTTCTCCATCTTCGGTTATTCGAGTGCACTCGAATCAACGAATTTGAAGCCCATTCATGGAATCTC
This sequence comes from Allium cepa, assembly GCA_030765085.1. NCBI lineage: Eukaryota > Viridiplantae > Streptophyta > Magnoliopsida > Asparagales > Amaryllidaceae > Allium > Allium cepa. The sequence goes on from CM060929.1 coordinate 10,435,268, forward strand.
GTGCGCGAGATCAACGTCGAGGAATTGTAGATCTTCTAATGCGACATCGTGCGCGATCAACGTGTTGAAGATAGCTAGAATCCGGTATCTCGAGAGATAAACGGATTTGGGCACTTGGGTATCATCAATTCACCAATCCATCTTTGTATCGTTCCATCGTTTTGCTTCATTTCCTATTATCCACTACGTCAGTTTGGTATCAGAGCTTGAAGAGCTAGAAGAGCCGTATCAGATCCATGGCCGAATCAATTCAAATTAAGCGAGCTAAGTTAGGTCGAAACCAAGTTAGGCCGAGCCAAGCTAAATCAGAGTTAAGTCGAACCATATCAAAGTTAGATCAGAAAAGAGATTGATTGAAGATCATGCCTCCGAGACGTGCTAATCGATTTCAAAATGTTGAAGATGTACATAGAAGACAAGAAGCTGAGCAGATGGAGCAGCGAATCAATGAAAAGTTCGATGAAGGTATTGGAAAGTTAGAGAAGTTGATGAGAGACATGAATTAAAGTCAAAGGAGAACGTCTCCAGTTTCGCACCATAGTGGAAACAGAGTTTCACCTTCAGTTTCGGTAGGAAGAGACATGCGTGGTGGCAAAAATGTCGATGGTCAGAATCGACATCGACATACATCGGATTTGGAGGAATCCAGTGATGGTGATAGTAGATTTTGTCGAAACCATGGCCAAGGACGAAGTCGAAATAGAGATTTCGATGATGATCGTCGATGGGAGTCGGGGATGAAAACAGAGATTCCAGAATTCAAAGGGGGGATGATAGCGGAAGATTTCTGGATTGGTTATCAAATGTTCAAGAAATTTTTGACTTCAAGGAAGTACCCGAGCATCGTAGAGTTAAGTTAGTTGCTACACGATTGAAGGGAAGAGCTATGGTATGGTGGTAACAAACTAAACTTACACGGGAATGAATGGGAAAGTCGAAGATTGTTTCATAGGAAAAGATGAAGAAGTTGATGAAGGCTACTTTCTTGCCTTATAATTATCAGTCTCTTATGTACCAACGCTTACAGAATTTTAGACAAGGGACAAAGTCGGTAAATGATTATGCAGATTAGTTTTATCAACTGATTGCTAGAAATGATATCATGGAAACGGAGGAACAGTTAACATCTAGATTTGTTGGAGGATTGAGAATGCAAATTCAGGATATGGTAAATATGTTTGATCCAAGATCCGTTGCTGAAGCACACCAGAAGGCTCTAGCTTGGAAGAAGCAAGGTAGAAGAGGAGGTGGTGCACTTACAAGTTCGATCAATCAGGTGAAAGGGGCTAGTAGCAATACTAATGTTTCCAAGGCTGTTAGTAAATCAGTTGTCAATGAAGTTGCAAAGACCAAGGTCAACAACAATTTCAAGTGTTATAATTGTCGGGAGTTTGGTCATAAGAGCAATGAATGCCCAAGGCCTAAGAAGTGGGCGATGGTTGCTGAGCTTGAGGATGAGGAAGCCGAAATAGAATGTTCCAATTCACCACAAGTTGAGGAGGAAGAAGAATTATTGACGAGAGACGAGGGATATTCTTTAATGATGAGAAGATCTTGCTTGACGCCAAAGCCGGAAGAGGAGACTAGCTGGTTGAGGAGTAATATTTTTCAGTTGACGTGCACTATTTTGGGAAAGGTTTGTAAGTTTGTTATCGATGCAGGAAGTTTTATAACATCATCTCTACAGAAGCTGTAAAGAAGTTAGCGTTAAAGACAGAGAAGCATCCCAAACCCTAAAAATTGGCTTGGCTGAGGAAAGGTAGGGAAGTGAAAGTTAGTCGAAGAGCTTGTGTAACTTTTTCCATCGGAAAGAAGTATAAGGATGAAATTTGGAGTGACATGGTGGATATGGATGTATGTCATTTGTTGTTGGGAAGACCGTGGCAGTTTGATAGAGCCGTGCAACACGATGGTAGGACTAACTGCTGTAGTTTCATGTTCAATGGCACTAGAATCACTTTAGTTCCTAAAGGCGACAACAAAGTGAAAGCAAGTTGGAGGATATCGAGGAACTAAAGACTCTTTTATCTTTGAAGGAGTTTGTCAAAGAAGTAGAGGATGGGCCTGAAGTATTTCTATTGATTGGACGTGAAAGTAGTGAAACGGTTGAAATTCCTGAGGAAGTTAAACCAATGTTGAAGGAATTTGAAAATGTATTTCCTAAAGAATTTCAAAAAGAATTACCACCGTTGAGAGACATACAACACCAGATTGATCTTGTTTCGGGAGCTGTATTACCACATGGACCACATATAGAATGAGTCCAAAGGAGCACGAAGAGTTGAGAAGGCAGGTGGAGGAGTTACTTGAACAAGGGCGCGTACAAGAAAGTTTAAGTCCTTGTGAAGTACCAACCATGTTAGTGACAAATAAGGATGGAACTTGGAGAATGTGTACAGATAGTCGAGCATTAAACAAGATTACAGTGAGGTACAGATTTCTGATGCCAAGATTGGATGACTTGTTAGATCAGTTGAGTGGAGCTGTTATCTTCTTAAAGATTGATACGAAGAGTGGGTATCATCAGATTCGAATTCAACTAGGGGATGAATGGAAGACAGCCTTCAGGACACGGGAGGGGTTGTATGAATGGTTGGTCATGCCATTTGGTCTTTTGAATGCACCTAGTACTTCTATGCGAGTGATGAATCAGATCTTTCGACCGTTTATTGGAAAGTTCGTGGTGGTATACTTTAATGATATATTGATATACAGTGGAAGCACAGAAGAACATCTCCAATACTTGCGGGAAGTGTTGATGATACTTCGTCGGGACCAATTTTACGCGGCAACAAAGAAGTGCATGTTCATGACACACAGCACTTTGTTCTTGGGGCATGCGTTGTCCAAGGAAGGTATTCATGTGGATCAAGGTAAAGTTTGAGCAATCAAGGATTGGCCACAACCCAGGACTGTAGATGAAGTGAGAATTTTCCATGGTTTAGCATCATTCTACCGAAGGTTTATTCCACATTTCAGTAGCGTGATGGCACCCGTGACAGATTGTATGAAAGGAAAGCAGTTTGTGTGGACTGAAGAGGCTGATTCTGCTTTCCAGCAGATCAAGATACTTTTGACTACAACACCGAATCTTAGATACCCGGACATTCAGTTACTCTTTGAGCTGGATACTGATGCGTCTAAAGTTGGAATTGGTGGAGTGTTAAGTCAAAAGGGTCGTCCAATTGCTTATTTTAGCGAGAAACTTTCTGGAGCCAAGACAAGATACAATACCTATGACTTGGAGTTCTATGCTATTGTCCAAGCCATAAAGCATTGGAGACACTACTTGTTTCATAAAGAGTTTGTGTTGTATACTGACCATGAAGCATTGAAACATTTGTAGGGACATGATAACATTGCATCCATACATGCTTCATGGATCGCATACTTGCAACAGTTTACATTTGTTGTAAAGCACAAGTCGGGAGTTATAAATCATGTGGCAGATGCATTGAATAGAAGAAATCATTTGTTGACTACGATGAGAGTTGAAGTGATGGGCTTTGATGTATTTCCAGAATTGTTTGTTAAGGATCCTTACTTTGCTAAGATTATAGATGAAGTCGAGAAAGGAAAGACAGATGAGTATGTGTTGGTATATGGTTTTCTATTCAAAGGAAATCGGTTGTGCATACCAGAATGCAGTTTGCGATTGAAAATTGTGAAGGAATTGCATGAAAAAGGTCATGTAGGAAGAGATCGTACCTTGTAGTTGATTTCTCAATCATACTTTTGGCCTTCCATGAGGAAAGAAGTTGAAATTTTTTTGCAGAGATGTCACATATATCAAGTTTCCAAAGGAATATGTACGAATGCAGGATTGTATATGCCATTGCCCGTACCTACTAGACCATGGATTGATGTTAGCATGGATTTTTTTGTGTTTGCCAAGGACTCAACGAGGGAATGATTCTATATATGTTGTGGTGGATATATTTTCGAAGATGGCACATTTCATAGCTTGTAAAAATACCGCCGATGTAGTCCGTGTTGCTCAATTATTCTTTAAAGAGGTTTATCGACTACATGGGCTACATGAACCATTGTTTCTGACCAGGATACTCGATTTCTAAGTCATTTTTGGTTGTGTCTGTGGAAGATGGTTGGGACTAAGCTGAATTTTAGTAGCGCCTATCTTCCACAAACGGATGGACAAACGGAAGTGGTGAACAGATCTTTGGAAAACTTGTTGAGATGTCTTGTGAAAGATAATTTGAAAAGCTGGGATGTGAAATTTTGTCAAGCAGAATTCACACATAATCATGTGGTTAATCGAAGTACTGGATTCAGTCCATTTCAAGTAGTATATTCAGCCATTTCGAAGAGACCGTTGGATTTGTCGACAGTTCCACGTCAGAAAGGGTTGTTAAACGAGCTTGTGATTTCGTGAATGAATTGCAAGAGTGTAACAGGATTGTTCATAAATGATTGCTTAAGTCAAATGCGAAGTATAAGCAACTGGCAGATAAGAAGCGAAGGAGTGTGGACTTCAAAGAGGGTGATTTTGTTTACGCAGTATTGAAGAAAGATCGTTTTCCAGTTGGAACTTACAACAAATTGAAAGCTCGAAAGATTGGTCCAGTAGAAATCTTGAAGAAGATCAACGATAATGCTTATCGGTTAAGATTGCCGGATCATATCCATACTGCCGACATTTTCAACGTCAAACATTTTATTCCATACCATGAGAATAAGCATGTCAAAGAAGAGGAAGGTAGGAATTTAGGGTCAAATTCTTTTCAACAGGGGAGGATGATGCAGCGCATACCAGATCATTTTTCGCGAATTCCTCCCTAAGTCGCGGCGAGCTTTGGTCGCTCCTCCTCATTAAGTCGAAAGTCTTATGTCACGAGCAAACTCTAGGTCGCGAACCACCTTCCAAAAGTCGCGAAGATTATGCAGCGATATCCCTTAAGTCGCGAGCATCTCCAGTAGGTCGCTCCACCAGTTTAAGTCGCGAGCATCTCCTAGGTCGCAACGACCTTCTTAAGTCGCTCTAGATTTCCAAAGTCATTTTCCTAAGTCGCTGCTTGCCTAGGTCGCTGCCGTGTTTGTTTAGGTCGTTACTTGCTTAGGTCGCATGGTTTGATAAGTCGCTTGTATTTTATTAAGTCAATTGTATTGTACTGTGTTGTTATGTCGCATATATGTTGTAACGTGATGTTAAGTCGCTTATATGTTGTAATTTCTTAGGTTGTTGTGCTTATGTCGTGTATTGTGTTAGCTCGTGTGTCGCATGTATGTTGAGTCGTGTATATGTGTTGTAAAATTTCTATAAATAGGGGTGTTGGTCGTTTGTAAAAGTTAGTTGGTTTTTGAATAAAATTTTGTTGAGAGCTTTGTGCCTCTTTAAAAATTGGAAGTTGAGTGTGAGCTCCTTTCTCCATCTTCGGTTATTCGAGCGTGCTCGAATCAACGAATTTGAAGCCGATTCACGGAATCTCGTGCGCGAGATCAAAGTCAAAGAATCGTAGATCTTCTAATGCGGCATCGTGCACGATCAACGTGTTGAAGATAGCTAGAATCCCGTATCTCAAGAGATCAATAGATTTGGGCACTTGGGTATCATCAATTCACCAATCTATCTTTGTATCGTTCCATCGTTTTGCTTCATTTTCTATTATGCGATGCGTCAGCTTTATACAAAAGCCATGCTTTGATCAACAAATGATTAACAACACACAACAGCACTCAGGATGCCACACTACCAAATTGGGAGTATATAATTGATAATCATCAACTACATAACCTCTGAGCTCGTACGTCTCAGAGAAGGGTGTTGAGCTAAGAGAATAAATTCTCCGCCACCAACAGATATGTATTTGAAAGGGATCAATTTTATACCTCAAAGTGTAATGTCAGACATACAACCATACAAGTCCGTTCCGGGTTCGAACAGAACCGAAGGCACTCGTCCAATAAAGGAAGAAGCCCTTGCAATCTGGGCATCCACAATCCCGATCGGACTTCCCATCACTTAAGGAATCTTTATACCGTAGCTACTCGGTGTAGAGTCAATCAATAGGTTATTCTATCATTCTCTCAAATACCTGGTCTTCAAAACCGATCATCAAATGCTATCCATATACGTCGTATCATTATTCGAAATGGGTTATATAACACCATATCCCCTCCCGGCAAAACCGAATAGTGAGCGAAATATTTAAAAACATATGGATATGAGATTTCAGTTACGTCACAACTTATTACCCAAAACCTTTCTTTTAAATGGTTAAACAAATTACCATTTTAATCTTATAAACAAAAAAAATTCACTTCACAAAGTTCACTAATCTTTTACCAAATTCATTTACAATATTTAAACAAAAGATCTATCTTTGAGATCCTCTTTTGTCTGAAAACAATGTTTCACAAATATTTCTTAAAGATTTCTTTATAGGTTTTGAAACAATTTCTTTTCAAATCTTTTATATAAAAGATACCCCGTTAATTTCAAATAAGGTTCAACTATCTTCCACAAAGATTAATCCCTAGCTTTCAAAACTATTTCAATTCCATTTCACACTTGAAATCTTTTAACAAAAATTTGAAATCCTTTCCTTATACGAAAGTTATTATTATTATTGAAAACAAATAGTTTTTGTTCCGGGAAAATCTGATTACATTTATACAAGTTAAAGCCCTTGAGTTAAATTTAAATTCTCAAAACAATACCTTTAAAATGGTTTAACCCATATATAACTTGTATAATATCTTTAAACCATAATTTTCAAATATAGAATTCAATTTCAAATTTTGAATTTAAGTCAAATTATTTAAATTTCAAAACTTTATCAAGTTATTCAAAATAACTTTTATCCTAAAAATCGCTTTTCACAAACTTTTCATGTTTAACCCAATTCCATTTCCAAAACCGTTTGGATTTAAAATTCAACTTTTAAAACTATTTTGAATTAAATTCAAATATCTGTGACTTAACCGATTTCCACGTGCAATCCATATTTGTGTGTGTATAAGTGTGGTCCAGGGCCTTTACACAATAAAAGTGCAGCATCATTAATCAGTACATATTCAAATACAGTAATATATTTGATATGCGGCATAACTATAACGCTCATCTTATAGATCACAATATATATCACAAATAATAAATTACATTAAACATAGCTCAAATCAAACAGAGCATCAAAATCAGGGATATCAAACAATTCAATCATCCAATAGAATCCAACATTCATAAGTAAGATCGGTTAATTGTCTGATTAATTTAAATCAGATTAATTACTTATGAATTACAAATCCTGGTTAATTAACATTAATAAATTACAAATCATTATGATTAATTATTTGTTAACTCCTCTATTTCATGACTCAACGACCTAAGGAAATAAGCGACCGAAGGAATTAAAGTGTGAACATGCTAACAGGGACGAAGTTCTACAGCGACCAAACGACCTAATAGTCAAGCGACCTAACGACCTAATGGTCCAGCGGCCTAACGACATAAAGATACAGCGACCTAACGACCTAAAGGACCTACAACCTAACGACCTAAGAGCCCTAACAACTTAACAAGTTGCGAGCTAGCACCTTCTAATAGCAAACATGATCTCTTCCCTTAGTCCGCTCACGACCTAAGCTACTTGCCGCATCTTCCACTAGGTCGCTCGTGACCTAAACAAACCCAGACAACCCCCTTATTCCATAGTTCCTTAGGTCACCACTCCCTCTCCTGCTACACCTTAGGTCACCCATGAACTATAACATAGCCAACTAGAGCCCTAAGTCGCCCACGACCTACTAACCCGCTCAGATTGACTAAGTGCAACAAGGATAAGTCGTAGCTCGTATTCCTTAGGTTGCTAACGACCTACCCATAGGTCGTTCGCGACCTACGACTTATCCTTGTTTTTCCCCTATAAATACTCTACCTACTGCAACTGAAAATGGATTTTTGGCTCATTTCTGGAACGCCTATACTCTGCTGATTTCTCGACTCATCCGACACTTTAAACACGAAAGACACTTCAACGAACTTCAAGAAGAGATCTCACACATTCAACATGAATTTGAAGAATTCTCCTACATCGTAGTTCTAACGGTTTGTCTAAGTGGTGTTGTAATCAAAGATTGTTGTAGAAGTTGTAATTGAATCAACAATAAAGGAGATTAAAGTGGACGTAGGCTCAATTTGAAGCCGAACCACTATAAATCTGTTGTCTCTTCACTGTTTTTTCTATGACTTTTCTACTTACTTCCAATTCCCGTATTGACGGGTGGTGCTTTCACTTTATCTCTACTTACACCAGGGTGTTAGCGTTCAATTTTAGCGTTAACATTTTTGGTGCTTTCACTGAGAACATCGAACTCAGGTGTTTTCGTCATTGCTTCGCAAAAGTTTGTTGAAAGAATCTCTCTCAAAACCAAAAGTCTACCAGAGATTATGGCTCCTAGAAGAAAGCACAGATCACTAGACCCGGTGATGTCCATGAAAATACTGCCACTTCTCCTTCGTCAAGTCAAGCGCTCCAAGTGCTGGAATAACACGGGCAGAGTTGGATGCTGCAGTATCTGGGTTATACCAGTAGATGGAAGCCCAGAATGATTTAATGCTTGATAGGTTGAATGCTTTGCTCGGAGCTAACCGTCAACCAGTGAATAATGAAGAGAACTTTGCTGGTCATGTTCATAATCCTGAAGAGAGGAATATTCCTCAAAAGGCAGCTAGCCCCACTAAAGAAGCACCTCCCCAGGCTGGAGGATCAAGGCCACAGCCGACTCTCCATGAACGTTTGTCTAGGCAAACTTCCAAGAAATTGGCTGAAGTTTGTCCAGTAGAGCCTTTGAACGATGAGGAATATCTCTCAGGAATGGTTCGACAGATTATGAAAGAAAGTATGAAAAGAGAAGAAGATGAAAAGGAATGGGGGTTCGCTCCAAGCAAAACTCCGTTCACCGAAGGATTCTAAAGGCGGAATTCCCAAGGAAGTTTGTTCCCCCCACCATCCCGGCTTATAAGGGAACAAGCGACCCTAACCAATTCCTATATAAGTTTGATTGGCACATGACTGGTGCTAAAGTATCAGATGAAATCAAATGCCGGTACTTTCCGGTATACTTGGAAGGAGTGGCTCTACTCTTGTTTACAAAGCTACCGGTCCGATCTGTAGACCGGTTCTTTAATTTAAGTCGGAAGTTTAAAGAATAATTCAGGTTGTATTCTTCAAAGGCGAAGGATATTATGTCATTGTCCAGCCTGGAACAGAGTACCGGAGATCTATTAGATCTTTCATAAACCGCTTCAACATAGCCTTGGCTGAAGTAGACAATGCAGAGCCACAAATGGTCTTGACCTACTTAATGAGGGCTATCGACAAATCGAGTGAGTTTGGGAAATGGTTGAAGATGAAGGAACCAAACTCGCTTGAGAAATTCTACAAGAAAGCTGACGAGTTCATGCGCTTGGAAAGCCTTCCTGCGCTGGCAAAAGTTGCATTGACAGAAGTTAAGAATAACACTACTGCTCCTCCCAAAAAGGAATTCGGAAGTCAGAAGAGGGAGAATAAAAGTGGGAGAAAACAGAAGGATATGAAGAAACCTCGCTTCTCAAAGCCTTCAGATTTCACTCCTTTAAATGATACTCCGGAGAATATCTTTTTCGCTACCAAAGATACCATGGAATATCCTAAACCACCTATGATAAAGCTCGGGAAAAAGGCTGTTCAAAGTTGGAGATTTTGTCAGTTTCATAATCAATTCCGTCATGATACTAACGAATGTCGCATTCTGAAAAGTTTGATCGAAGAATTGCTGAGAGAGAACAAGCTGCAGCAATATGTTAAGAGAAATAGAAACAATCCAACTTCATCTACTGAGGGCCAGCAACTTCCTTCTCATCAATCTGGCTCGAGTGAGAGGACTACCGCGCATGAATCAGAGAGGCCTGTTATTAATGTGATCACGGGAGGTCCTCACCCGGCAAGCAGAAGCTAGGTCGAGATGGAAAATATGCTCGTGCTTTGAAATACGCCCCAGCAGAAGAAAATGTTTTGTGTTGGAAGACGCTGCACCCTTGAAGCAGCAAAGAACTTTTAATGATGATATTGTGTTTAGGGCCAGGGACTCTAAGGGTGTTGAAGCTTCAACCCTGGATCCCTTGGTCATCTCTGCATGCATCGGGCCTGCTATTGTAAGAAGGGTGCTTGTTGATTGCGGCGCCTCTTGCAATACCCTCTTCAAAAAGGCATTCGATCAATGAAGATTCCGATGACTGATGTTCAAGCTTCATCGTAGAAGATTGCTGGGTTCATTGGGGAACCAAAGCAGCAAATTGGAACTATTGACTTGTTTGTTGAACTTGGAGAGGGGCAGAAAAAGGTGGCTCGAAAGAAGAATTTTGTGATTGTTGATGGATTTTCTACTTACAATGCCTTCCTAGGCCGGCCAACTCTTGCAGCATTCAAGGCAATTCTCACTCCGTGGTGCCTCACTATAAATTTCCCCACAGATAACGGTGTCGGTGTTATTAAAGGGGATCAGAATGCTGGGAGAGAATGTTATTTGATAGAGTTGCGGGAAGGAAGGAAGAGAGAGATGGCAAAGGATGTGGCGGCTCCACTCCGCATCAAAGAACCAACCTGTAGCAATTACAGGGTGGACCCTGTACTGACAAGCACAGTGGAGCACGAAAAGAAATGGATCCCAGAAAAGCCAGTACAGGGGAGAATAGATTGGTGCCAGTGGAAATAACGGTGCCAGTACCTGTTGACCCGAAAGATCCAAACAAGGTGCTGAATGTGGATTCGAAACTTAGTGTGAAGTTTCAAAATATTTTGATACCATTTCTGAAAGAAAATCTGGATGTATTCACTTGGAGTCATGCCGATATGTGTGGAATATCTCCAGAAATCGCAGTACACACTCTGAATATTGATCCAAAGTTTACACCTATGAAGCAAAAAAGAAGAATCCAGGGTCCAGAAAGGTCAGCAGCATTGAAAGAGGAAGTAGATCAGCTCATGGAGAATGGTTTCATCAGAGAGTCCACTTATCCAAATTGGGTTTCTAATCCGGTGCTGGTGAAAAAATCGAGTGGAAAGTGGAGAGTATGCATTGATTTTTCAGATTTAAACAAAGCCTGCCCCAAAGACTGCTTCCCGTTACCCAGGATTGATCAGTTGGTGGATGGAAAAGCCGGGCATGAACTGTTGTCTTTCATGGATGCTTACTCCGGATATAACCAGATCATGATGCATGAGCCAGATCAGGAGGACACAAGCTTCATCACCGATGTCGGTCTTTACTGCTAAAGAGTCATTCCATTTGGACTGAAGAATGCGGAGGCAACTTACCAAAGACTTGTTAATGCTATGTTCATGCCACAGATTGGCAAAACTGTGGAAGTTTACGTTGATGATATGTTGGTTTAATCAAAGAAAGCAGTGGACCATATGGACCACTTGGCAGAAATGTTCGCAGTCCTCCGAAAGTATGGAATGAAGCTTAATCCTTTGAAATGTTCATTCGAGGTAGAGTCCGAGAAATTTTTGGGTTTCATTGTGAGCGCTGGGGGCATTGAAGCTAATCCTGCTCAAATCACTGCTCTGAGAGAAGTCAAAGCCCCTAGGACAAAGAAGGAATTGTAGAGCCTCAATGGGAAAGTTGCTGCTTTGAGTCGATTTATTTCCAAGGCCACGTATAAATGCATTCCATTCTTTGACGCTCTAAAGAAAGGAAGGAAATTTTTTGAATGGACTCCGGAATGTCAGAAAGCCTTCGATGAACTAATTCGTCATATGGATGCGCCTCCGATACTTTCTAAGCCTAGCAACGGTGAAGAGCTTTTCATATATTTGGTAGTTTCGTCTCATGCTCTCAGTGCAGCATTAGTACGGGAAGATGCAAAAATTCAGCGTCCGGTCTACTACATCAGCAAGAGATTTACTGGGGCCGAGGTGAATTATTCAAAGCTAGAAAAGCTCACCTATTGCCTACTAATAGCTTTCAGAAAGTTAAGGCCATATTTTCAAGCTCATCCCATCAAAGTCCTCACTGACCAGCCTCTAAAGCAAGTCCCGTTTCGCCCTGAGACTCCAGGTCATCTTCTGAAGTGGAATATTGAACTCATCCAATATGATATCACTTACCACCCCCGAAGAGCAATCAATGGACAAGCTTTAGCAGATTTCATTGCATAATACACAGATAAAGGCGACAGTGAGGAAGTAGTTACCGATGACATCCTGACCCGATGGAAATATATGTTGATGGCGCAAGAAATGACTATTGTTCTGGAGCTGTGGTTGTGCATGAAACCCCCGAAGGGCGATCATTTTGGTACGCATTGAGATTGGAATTCCTTCGACAAATAATGAAGCAGAATATAATGCTTTTATTGCCGGCTTGAAGATTGCTAAAGAACTGAATATCAAAGTTTTGCAAATCTTCAGTGATTCCCAGCTTATTGTATGCCAAGTCAAGAAAGAATTTCAGACTGAAGGAGGAAATCTTCCTGCTTGCTTGTCAAGAGCTTGGGAACTTCTCGATGATTTCGATCATTATAAGATAAGTCATATACTCGGGAAGAGAATATGAAGGCAGATTCTCTCGTAAAGTATTCAAGCACTGGCGAAGCTCAATTACTGGGATTGGTTCCTATAGAAGTCTTGTCAGGCCCGAGTATTGATGAAATGGAGATTGATTGGATCATGACTGTTTCTCAAGAGCAGAAGTCGTGGACGACTCCAATCAAGGAATATCTACTTAATGGCTCCCTTCCACAAAATTCAAAGGAACGTCAGAAGTTGATAAGGAAAGCCTCAAGATATGTAATTCAAGACGGTCGGTTGTACAGATGGGGATTCTCAATGCTATTACTCCGATGTGTACCAAGGAAGAGGCTAAGACAATTTTAGCAGAAGTGCACGGAGGAGAGTGTGGGGATCATTCAGGTGGTCAAACTCTAGCAAAGAAAATACTCCGCTATGGGAACTTTTGGCTAGACATTAATCGTGATGCTGCTAGCTACGCCCGAAAGTGTGACCGATGCCAGAGATTTGCAAAATCCCAAGAGCACCTTCCACCGATCTAACGCAGATGGTCAGTCCATGGCCATTTGCTATTTGGGGAATAGATCTCATTGGGCCTTTGCCAACTGCCAAGTCCGAAATCAGATATGCTATTATTGCTGTTGATTATTTTACTAAATGGGCTGAGTCCGAACCATTAGCTACTACTGCCTCTAAAAAGATGATAAACTTTGTGATTAAGAATATAATTTGCAGGTATGATGTGCCTCAAAAGATAATCACAGACAATGGTACCCAATTCGAAAGTGAAGAGTTCCAGGATTTTTGCAAGCGATTCAAGATCCAAAAAAGCTTCTCAGCAGTGGCTCATCCATAGGCAAATGGGCAAGTGGAAGCAGGGAACAAAATTATCACGTCAACCATCAAAAAACTGTTGGAGAAAGCAAAAGGTGGTTGGGTTGATAAGCTGCCACTAGCACTATGGGCATACAGAACTTCCCACAAAGACTGGGCACACTCCATTCTCATTAGCATATGGATCAGAAGCAATGATTCCGGTGGAAATAGTAGTCCCTTCACACAGAAGAATTCATTTCAACCAAACCGAAAACGAAGAGTTGCAACTCGAAGCATTAGACTTCCTTGATGAAATAAGGGAAGAGGCTCAGCTCAAAATTGAAGCCCATCAGCAAAGAATTGCCAGGCACTTCAATTCCAAAGTTCGCCAACGCAGCTTTGAGATTAGGGATCTAGTCTTGAAACGGACCATGACAGCAACAGGAGTGTTTGCGCCAAACTGGGAAGGACCGTATGTCATAGGCAGAAAACTTCTTGATGACACTTTCAAACTGACAACTGTCGAAGGAGATCCAATTCCAAGAGCTTGGAACAGTAATCACTTGCGTCCATATTTTACTTAAAAGCTTTGCTTAAATTTGTAAAATGATTATGGATGTATCATTCTTGAATTGTAAACCATTGTAAAAGCAGTATGAATGAATAATAAGAACTATAAAGTGGATGTAGGCCCATTTTTTGGCCGAACCACTATAAATCTTGTGTTCTCTACTATTATAAATTGCCTGTTTTATTTCGATATGTAAATACTTTAATGTATTGCTAAAATGACGATTTAACATTGCAGGCTCTTAAAATAAAGCTTACCCATCACAAGGCCAAGCGATCCCTGAAATCACTAAATAAACAAACATCAAGCCACAAAAATTCCAGATTCCAAATCCTATATAAGGAGTGCTTCATGCAAACAGTTAGTGATTCCGTCGGACTCACTTAACAATGAAGTACACTTCTTTGGATAAGACAAACTATTTGCAAAAGAAAGGAGCATGTGCTTGGAAAATGATAACAGGGAATCGCTAATAAGCAAATGATGAACAGACGTGGGCAAGCAGACAGAAAACCGCCAAAAAGGAGTCCTGCCTCTCAACAAAAAGGTCGGTGGAACCACTGGAGAGGCACCTTCCCAAAGCGAAGGTACCATGCCCTTGCTAGCTAATTGTGATCGTTTGTGCAAACGAACATCCGGTTGGATAGCTTGTGTCCGCCCCGTGTTCCACCTAACCGTGAGACGCAACATTCATGGCAAGCCAACCACCCCAAAGACCACTTCGGAGGCAAAAGACCTCTTCGCAGGCACAAGCCCTCATCGGAGGCACAACTCTTTAGAGGATAAATCCCTCTAATGAGGCACGCCGAAAAAAGAAAGTTCTTTAGTCAACCAAAAAAGATTGGTGGTATCACCGAGGGCCCTTGTTAACTAGTTGCGATTTTTTGTGCAAACGAACATCCAATTAAATAAACTTGTGTCTGCCCTGTGAATCCATTTAACCATGAGAGAGTAACTTCCAGGCAATCAAATAAAGCCCTCTTCGGAGGCACTTGCCTTCACCAAAGGCACACACCTGCCCTCTTCGGAGGCAAAAGCCCTCTCCCGAGGCACCACAAGCCCTCTTCGGAGGCACTCGCCTTCACCAAAGGCACACCTGCCCTCTTCGGAGGCAGAAGCCCTCTCCCAAGGTACCACAAGACCTCTTCGGAGGCACAAGCCCTCTTCGGAGGCACAAGCCCTCTTCGAAGGCACAAGACCTCTTCGGAGGCGCGTCCCAAGAAAAGCACTTTCAAGTGAACGAAGCAAAAAAGCCCTCCAACGAGGCACAACAAGAATAAAAAAAGCCCTCTTCGGAGGCATACTTCAGCTATCAAAGGAAGAATAATTTTCCTATCTTGAAAATATTCTTCCGGAGAAGTTGTAGTGCCAATTCAAAGCCTTCTTTGAAAAACTCACTTTATCGCGTAGGAGAGTACACTTATCAAAAAATAAAAGTGACTATCTCTGAAAGTGAAGTATAATATTTCCAAACAAAAGAGAGAGAAGAATTCTCCAAGACAAGGCACACTCTACTAAAGCAGAATAATATTTCCTCAAAATGGAAAAATTATTCTCTAAAGAAAGAGTGCAAGCCTCTTCAAAATGGAAGAATTGTTCTTTAACTTAAGATCACAAGTCTTCTCGAAATAGAAGGATTGTTCTCCAACTTAAGAGTACAAGTCTTCTCAAAGCCGAAGAACTATTCTCCAAAGTTTTACCAAATAAAAGAAATTGCAATAAGCCGCGGTATGGGGGCAATACAATACAATATAGCTATATTAACAGAAGCAACGCTCAAGCAGCATACCACGAACTTTTGCAATATCATAGTGAAGAAACTTGTGCAAAAATAGGAAATAAGTGCATTCACAAATACAGTCAAAGATTGTACAAGTAAAAAGAATCATTTTATTCCATACTATGAAATTTTTATATATGTGCAGGTTTCAAAAAAAAGCGGGGACCGGTGCCCGCACAAATTCCGGTCAGTACAAGCCTTTATGTACAAGCAAAGAGCAAAACAAAAAGTTAAAGCGAGACTTGCTACTTCTTCTTCCTGCCACCTTTAGAGCCCTCGCCTAGCCTGATGGTTAACATAGGGAGTCGGCCTGGTCGAGTCGGGGAAGAAGGAGATAGAGTTACAACTGGGTCTACTTCCGCCTTCTCTTTGCCAGCAGAAGTGCTTTTCCTTCTCCTCTTTGAAATTGCATTCTTCCCCTTCTTCCTTGAAGAGGACTCGCTACCCGGAGTGATAAGTGCAGACAATTTTGTGTCATCATGTAATTGCTCCGGAGTCTTTTCACCTTCTTCAAGTTCCTCAGCCTTCTTCTCTTGCGAAGCAGCCAGGTCGTCCAAGCCTTGAAGAGCTTCTATTAATTCTTCTTGCGACCCCGGTTGAGAGGCGGAAGGAGGAGTAATTTGAAGAGATGTAGGTGGAACAGCTAGAGGAGGAGAAGTCTGCACAATACTTGGCGTTTTCACTACAGAAGAAGAAAAGTTAAAATCAGTATTTCTCATAAAAGGGGAGATAGTGGCTCATCGAGACTTGAGAATTAAGCAAGAAGCTCATCGAACTCGATCGAAGCAAACGAGCAATCCACTTGAGCTAAATCAATGTTGAAGTTACCTGGAGAAGTTGGCTTTATAACGTCAACTTCAAAGCCTTGTGCTTCACCGCTTTCTTGAGCCTCATCTCCAGTATGAGCAGTTATAATTTCAATGTCAGCTTTGGAAGGAGGCGAGGAATGGGAACTGGAGCCAACGATATCAATGTCGGCCGAAACCGAAGGAAGAGTCGGGTCGGTTGAATGTGCCTTCCCTAAAGGTTCTCCTTCCGCCGTTCCGGCTCGCTGTTTAGCAAGTTTCTCCTTTCCCTTGGCAAGGGCGGCACGTTCATCATCATCCAGATAGTGTGCCTCAAGATTTGCTTCAGTATAGCCAGCACCTCCAAGCATATCAACTGCGGCTTCCCACACTTCTGCCAAAGTGATTTCGTACTTCTGACCCAAAATCAAAAGGCTACCGCGCCCCAAAACACTATGAATGTAAAACTCAAATAAGGTAGAGCTGATGTTGCCCTTGGTTGCTTCATGAGATTCTTCGGCTGCTGCTTTGCCGACGACAGCTTCATCACGCTTTTTTTCAACTTCAGAAAGTCGAGCTTTTAACATTACAATTTCCAAGTTCTGGGAGCTGGTTTTTTCTCGGAACTGAGCAACATCAGTTCGGTAGCTTTCTACAACTTGCTGCTATGCTTCGAATTTAGCTTCAGCGTCTCTTTGCCCGGCGTGAGCTTCTCTCGCCTGTTTTTGAAGCATTTCTTCTCTTTGAGAATAGGAAGTGTAAGAAGTGGAAAGCTCTTCTTTAAGTTTTTCAACTTCCGCTTCAAGCTTCTCATTGTAAGCGGCAATGCTATTCATCTCTGCATCATGCTGATCGAGAGTTTTTTGCCACTCAGATTTATCGTTTTCTATAGTCAGCATGGCTTCGAGATTTGCGCGGTTTACTCTTTGAACCTCGTCAACAAGTTTTTGCCAACCAGACATTCTCTCAATATCGAGTTTGACGGCATCAAGATTTTGCATCATAGCTTACTTGTCGATTGGAGCCAAATCAAGATCAAAACGCACTCCTTTTAAGCACCAATGCGAAAACCGGCTTTGAAGAGTAGCCGGACCCTGTCCAACTTGATACGGGGGCCTACTAATGGTTGATTGAATATCAGCTCTTTGAAGGGCAGGAGAGGTGGAAGGGATTTCCAAAGAGATGGGAGCAGCGGGCTTTTCAGAAATTGCAGACTCCGACCTTTCGCTAAGCTTGGCCAGTTTACTTGGATCTTCAACGATGTGACTTTTCCCCTTGTCGTCATGAGATTTTCTTTTGTGGGAATCATCACCTCTATGGGAAGAATCATGTAGCTCATCCCTTCTCCCATAGCGCTCTTCATAAGCCCATCTCCCGCGAGCTTTTCTTGCGGCTCTTTCTTCGTCGGTCTCCCTTGGGGCAGGAAGGTACCGCCTGGGATCATAAGAGTCGCGTCTCCCATAACGCTGAAAGTCATCATAGTAAGAGCCGCTATGTCCCATTATAGAACCTGAAAATGAAGAAGAGACAAGTTCAGAAATCTTCAAAGCAAAGAAGTTAAGTGCACAAAGCTGCTAAAATCCTTAGTGTGTGTGGCGTGTAAACTACGCGCGTCAAGCTACAAACCACTCTTCGGCTTAAGAGTTATCTCTTGGGTTAATGGAGTTGTTTGCAAAACTGATGTCACTTCAACCGCTGGAGAAGAAAGTTTAGAAGCAGTAGAATCGTCCTTGAAGAGTTCACGTGAAGTAACCACCAAATCGCTCAACCCCTCAAAAATATCATCACCGTCATGCCTAGTGGGACTCTTTCTCTCAGCTCCTTCATCAGCAGCCTTCCCGGAGTGTTGAGGAGGTTCCTCTTCTTCAATAACCGGGGAAGTAAAAAATTTCCAAATGATCCTGCGACGTCAATGGAAGCAGGACATTTTACCAATGAAGCCTCAGCAGTGTGTTCCTTCGGTGCATGTTCTTTGACAGAAATTGGGGCATCTGATATTTCTGCTTGAGAACCAGGGGAAACTTGAAGCTGAGTAGATCGAGAGGGTTGCAAAAGTCTGAATCGATGCAAAAATTTGTCCTTCAGCAAAAATTTGATGCTTCTCTCCTCAACCGCCGCGACACTTAGTATTTCGAAAGTCGGCTTATGGCTTGAATCCATAGAAGGAGTAGGAAGTGCTGTAAAAGTATAGAATGAAGTTAGAACTTAACAATTTAGATTTTGGAAAGTTCAGAAACAGAAAGAATGGAGATAGGCAAGCTTACTCCCTATTCTCCAAATGCTGTAAAATCCTAGGGGCCAACGGACGAAGAAAAACTGATTCAGAAACCCGTGGGCGCTTTCGGGAAGATCGGTGATCAATTTCCCGTTCCTTGCGCTTCTCACAAGTATTATAGAAGGGCAATCTTTGTTTTTCGCGAATGTGCATAAGTAACAAATTTCTTCAAAGCTTGGAAGACGGTCGAATGTCCTCCTGAAAAGTACACACAGTCCCATCAAGATGGCATAGCCGTTGGGATGCAACTGGAAGGGAGAGATAGTCAATCGGAGAAGGAGCCGTTGAAGAAAATCGTTAAATGGAGGAATAACTCTACTCAAGCACATTTGATGATTAACTGCAACGAAACACGGAGGTGGCCTGTCAGTGGTATTGTTTACCCCCGGAAGCAAAGCATTAGCCTCAGCAATACCAAATTGGATGCATAGTTGATTAAACACCCGTTGATTCAGAGTAGTTGGAGTTCTTTCTCGGGGATCATCCAAGGGGTTAGCTACTGGGAAGACCTCTCCAACTCGTCCTACTATCTCTTCTTGAGAAGTCATTCTACACAAGGAAGTGGATATTCAAATATGAAGGTGCACGTTTCCTAAAAGAGTATGAAGTGTTGTGCAAAGCTACTGAAATAACAAGTGAATAAAATAAAGCTTGAAATAAAACCGATTGATGCATGTCAATTCAGAAAGTTTCGGGGCTTGTTATTAAATCAGAAGTTAAATGTAGTATCAATGCAGATGATGTTTAGCAAAAGCAGTTATAACTATGTGCATTTTGCGTTGGTTCTTCATTTAATCAGTTGATTCACATCACTTCATCTTTAGCCAGTTTCATACTATTTTACTTAAGTAAAAAAAAGAGTTCTTTAATCTAATCCATCACTCGATGTGGGCGGTCGATGATGAGTATATTCGTCCCATTTTTCTGCAAATGTTGTGTTTAACAGGTTATTAGCGTTAGAGTTAATATAATCTGTAAAAAAATGCAATGAGTTCAAGCAAGTTATCTCGACAGTTCAGTTTGAGGATTCAAGTTAAATGTTGTCATATTTCTGCAAGTAAGCAAGTTCAAGCGACATAGCATAGGTCGAAGTTCCATTAAGTCGTTCTGTTCAAATCAAAAATTCATTATTCATGTTCCTACAATTTAAAGTTATGATGCATATTAACGAATAAGGCTTCAGGTCAAGATAATGCAAATTTGTCTAAGTACTAGCTCGGTCGCGACCTAAAACCTATGCCGCAAGATGTTAGGTTGTTAATTTGTTAAGTCGCTCTGCTTTAAGCTTTATGTTATTCTAGCAAATTAAGTCGCAAAAGGTGATACTGCAAGAAGCTAGGTCGTGAACTTGAAGGTCGTTTAGCTTCTCTTAGGTCGCAAGGATTCTTAAGTCGATCGGTTTGTTAGGTCGGCCAAATCTGTTAAGTCGTAAAAGGTGTTATGTCGCTCAGATTCACTAGGTCGCTTCTAATGTAATTCAGCAATCTCGAGCTATTTCCTATCAAAACCGCTATGCCCTACTTTCCTTAACCCGCTAACTCCTCTCCACTCAATAGCTCGCTATCTCGTTAACCCATGATCCGATAACCCATTATCACCAACACAATGAAACCCATCATCCTCTTAGTGAAATCAATTATCTCTCCATACCAACAAATCACCCAAAACCGATTCAAATCATCTCAGATCCATCATAGATCCAACGCATTGCTGTGCTCTCGTGAATCACAACGACAACGTGACCAACGACGATCGAAAATCGATCGCAACCTGACTCGAAGTGAAACACGACGTATGGATTTGGTAGGGTCAGAAGATGGGGATTCGCAATTCGGCAGTGATCATGGTTGGATAAAGATCGTATTCACTTACATAATATGGTAGTAGAGATGAATCGATGACTGATTAGCTTGAATTCGCCTTTGAGAGCTTGAAGGTTTGTTAATGGCAGATTAGGTTGTCACGGCAGTTAAGGAGAAAGAAACGAGTTAACGACTTATATAGGGCAAGGAAAAGAAGACGAATGGGTATGCGAGTTAGCAAATCTCTTGGGTCGCTCACGACCTAGCTGAATTAGGTCGAAGCACACGATCTACGACATAGGCGTGTACTTCGAGGGGCAAATGTTAACTCCTCTATTTCATGACTCAACGACCTAAGGAAATAAGCGTGTGAACAAGCTAACAGGGACGAAGTTCTACAGCGACCTAACGACCTAATAGTCAAGCGACCTAACGACCTAATGGTCCAGCGGCCGAACGACCTAAAGATATAGCGACCTGATGACCTAAAGGTCCTACGACCTAACGACCTAAGAGCCCTAACAACTTAACAAGTTGCGACCTAGCACCTTCTACTAGCAAACATGATCTCTTCCATTAGGCCGCTCACGACCTAAGCTACATGCCGCATCTTCCACTTGGTCGCTCGCGACCTAAAAAAACCCAAACAACCCCCTTATGCCATAGTTCCTTAGGTCGCCACTCCCTCTCCTGCTACGCCTTAGATCGCCCACGACGTATAACATAGCCAACCAAAGCCTTAGGTCGCCCACGACCTACTAACCCGCTAAGATTGACCAAGTGCAACAAGGATAAGTCGTAGCTCGTATCCCTTAGGTCGCTAACGACCTACGACCTATCCTTAAGTCGTTCGCGACCTACAAATTATCCTAGTTTTTCCCTATAAATACTCCACCTACTCCAACCAAAAATGGACTTTTGGCTCATTTATGGAACGCCTATACTCTGCTGATTTCTCGACTCATCCGACCCTTTAAACACGAAAGACACTTCAACGAACTTCAAGAAGAGATCTCACACATTCAACATGAATTTGAAGAATTATCCTACATCGAAGTTCTAACTTTTTGTCTAAGTGGTGTTTTAATCGGAGATTGTTGTATAAGTTGTAATTGAATCAGCAATAAAAGAGATTAAAGTGGACGTAGGCTCAACCTGAAGCCGAACCACTATAAAACTGTTGTCTCTTTATTGTTTTTTCTGTGACTTTTCTACTTACTTCCAATTCCCGTGTTGACGCGTGGTGCTTTCACATTATCTCTACTTACACCGGGGTGTTAAATTTCAATTTTAGCGTTAACATTATTCTTTAATCATTTATTAATTAACCATTAATAATAAATTAATTAACCTACAGTTAATCAACCTTTACTTTAAATAAGGACAAATTTCCAAAAGAGACCGATTTTCAAAACCATTTGCAGAGATAGGCTAGTTTTGAAACTATTTGCAGATATAGGCTAGTTTTGGCCAGCTTAGCGATGAGCTGGCCTTTTTTTTTCAAAATATAACGGGGCACATTTCAGAAATGTGCCACTTCAAATTTGCACTGGCGCATCTGTAAAATGCGCCAGTGCAAATCTTTGTTGTCCAAACCTGGACAGCAAACTATATTAAGCAATTCGAATTGAAATACACAAAATCAAAATTCAAATGCACAATCTTAAATGATAGCAAACGTTTATCAATATGCAAGCTAATAAATAAGACTACCATTAAATAAATTCCAGCATAACATAATTAAAATTTGATTACATTCGAATTAAAGAAGAAGACACCGTGGTTCGAATTAAATTCCAGCACAATCTCTAGTCCGCATAGCTTGTTCGGAAGAGCTTGGCCATGTTAATCGATTACTAAAAAGGAGTGTGTCAATAAGTTTCTTCAAATCAAGACACCGTGGTTGGACTTCTCATTCGGGTACTCTACCATGTTCGATATCATCTAACCCTCCTCCTACCATCTCAGTACATCGACCTACAAGTTGTAGTTATTTATTCAAAATTAGAAATATAATTCAAGCGAACAAACTAAAAATATCACGATAATGTGAAGATTTACCACATCTCGCCCAAGCGGTGCACAAGCGGTGTAGCTCGTTCGTGAGAAGTCTGATCTGCAACAATGAATTTTCAAGTAATCGACCAATACCAAGTCATGTATCTTGAAGTAGGAATCGTAGGAAGCTATTGGTGTACGATATGGTTATGTCTATCATTCCACTGGACGACAGCAAACTCCAAATCCAGCTTTCCTTCGCATGGATCAGGTATGTGTTGCTGAAGACCAAACTGTCACATCACTCGATCAGGATTATACATTTCTACATCTCGCACGCATATGATAGGTGTCTTGCAAAGCCAACTATGCATCCTACTTAGACATATATGCGGAAGATCGACTAGCACATCCTGTGTATATGGATTCCATATAATAGTTTCATCTGTTAACATGTCGAGCTGGTCACGATAGTAAGTGGCCACCTGCTTTGGAGACTCAACCCAACTCCTCGAACCAAACCACCTATATATATAGTTATACAATTAGAGTTTTATTAGTACAAAAATACACACATGTAAATGTAGTTGGAAATTCACTACCTTGCACTATAAGGCAATGTTCTATCGATTTGCATGGATGAAGTCACATTTGGACGACCAATGGGAAGATGTGTCCATGCCCAAAGCTGTGAAATAAATTAAAATTTTGAATATTTAGAATTAAATATTACATATGAGTTTATAGCAAATATATCTATGCATATTGCACCTGTAAAAGCGAGAGACAACCAGCTATCGATTAAGATTTCATGAGTGCAACATTTGTTAACTCATTATATAATGCTGCCAATATGGCACTGCCCCAAGAACATCGTGCACACTCATCCAGATTTCGCAAAAACAATAACCAAAAAAGGTTTAGTCGTCCTTTAGAATGATCGAGAAATAGACGACGAGATATCAAATGTAGAATAACAGCTCTCGCATGATATTCAATTTCTTCATCTGAAGCATCCGGTGATGGCTCATCTGCAAAACATATCGCGAAGCCATGTCAACTTAACTGTTGCACCTCTTATCTCAGTTTGAGGTGGAACCACACTTAAACACTGTTGACAAATATCTTTGTAATTACGTAGTTGTCTGATTGTAATAGGATTTCCTTCTACCGTAACACCTAGAAGAAACTAACATTTGCTAATGTAATGGTAATTTCACCAGTAGGGAAATGGAAAGTTAAAGTCTCTGGTTTCCATTTATCTAATAATGAAGTAATTAGTGCATGATCTATTTTGAAAAAACCCAATCTAGATATTTCTCTGGATCTCGCTCTTTGTAATGCAAGTTGAACTCTTGGAGTATTAGACTTGATTAATTTTAATTTTCTTGAATGATCATGACACTCAAGTGGCTCATCACTCTACACATTCATAAACAAACACTTGCATCAAGTTCATAAACAAACACTTGCATCAAGTTCATAAACAAACACTTGCATCAAGTTCATGAACAGATATATATTGCTGATAATAAATTACATTAAACACAGCTCAAATCAAACAGAGCATCACAATCAGGGATATCAAACAATTCAATCATCCAATAGAATCCAACATTCATAAGTAAGATCGGTTAATTGTCTGATTAATTTAAATCAGATTAATTACTTATGAATTACAAATCCTGGTTAATTAACATTAATAAATTACAAATCATTTTGATTAATTATTCTTTAATCATTTATTAATTAACCATTAATAATAAATTAATTAACCTATAATTAATCAACCTTTATTTTAAGTAATTAACCTTTAATTATTCAACACAACTTTAATTAATTAACCTTTAATTTAATTATTGTTTAATCACTTGATTAATGAACCTCTAATCATTAATTAATTATCCTTAATTATTTTATTAAGATTAAATACCCTTAATTAAATTACACAAGTAATTATCTTTTAAATCAATTACATTAATCAATTAACCATCAATTAATCACATTAACAAATTATTCTTTAAGTAATTAAGTAACCATAAATTAATTACCTTAATTAATTAATCAAATAATTATTAATTAACCAATCTTTAATTACAAATGGATTCATCTCTAGTCACTTCATTAGTTACAATTATAAATTAATTAACTATTCTTAATTACCCTTCCTAATACTTGATTAATAATAATTATTCGCCTTAATTAATATTTTAAAATCTTCCTTAATTACTTTGAAATCAAATTATTAAATTTCAACTCTTATCTTCAATTAACTACTTAATTAAAATATTAATTAAGGTTTAAAAACATTCTTAAGTATTCACTTAGTTAATGAACTCACTAATTAGGTCATCAGTACTTAAACTTTGTTTAAGATGAAATAACATAAATTTTATTCAGCTAAGTACTTTCAAATCCAACCCGAGTAATCCCCCACGTCCACTCGAGTAAACACTCGAGTTCTCCCACCATTTTCCCGAGTCGTTCTTCCTTCTTCTCATATTTTTCTTCTCCCTCCCTTTTTTTTCTTTCTTCAGCTAAGTTTATGTTTTAAACTTTAGTAACAGGAAACACTCCCACGCATTAAGATTCTCACTCGAAGCAACCCATTCCTTTTCTCTAGTATCAACTCGAGTTACCACCCACCCAAAAATGCCCCGGTACGATATCGACGCCGTGCACGTGCACAGATCATCGACGGCGTAGCCACCTCCAGCGACTTGCTCGACTCATCGGCGATCGACCCAATATTCAACTTTTGCCCTTGAACCATCATCACGAAACACGAACAGAAATTCGACACTTCCAGTCGAGACTGGAACACTCAAGCTCGCCAAAAACCGCCTCGACACGACCATCCAGACCACTGGTACTGCCGCGCCATCGTCCACGTCTCCGCCTATGTCTCACGTACACCCCTTCCAAATCTGGCCACACTTGATGCATCAGAAGTGAAGAAATCACCTTGTTTCCATGTCACAACAAAACTTGAGCTTAAACCCTATTTATACCACGTTCTCTCGTCTCTTGCAATAGATAATTTTTCTAACAATTTTCTTGAAATCGTTGATCAACAAGCTAGCATTAAAAAAAAAATTCAACATCTAAAATTTGTTTGATCATCAGAAATTGATTAAAAAGCATACTTGGTTCAACTAGGAACTGCACCTAGAATACTTAACTAAAAATTTCCATTTTTGTTTTAAAAATCTTATTTTTGTATGTAGATTCAAGCTATATAATCAGATCAATAATTTAAAAATTCGAAATAATTCATATGATTTATTTTTGCTGTAAAATTGAGTTTATTGAGTCAAATTCTTCATTATCAAGCTTAAACAAATTCTTGGCCATGATTTAAGTTTAAACAAACTTGTTTTGTTTGATACATTAAGCAAAACTAAGGTTGAATGATAATATTTTAGATTTTGATTGCAATTACAACTCTATAACTAAGAATAAGGAAGAACAGACCATATAAGAATTAACAGTACAATCATATATGTACAGGATTTCTAACTTAAAAATATACAGAAAAGCACAAGTCATTCATGAATCAAATACACAAATCTTAATGTTTAAAATAGTATGTTTACTCACTTGGAAACAAGTTTGAACAGAAAACACTTTTGTGTTGAAAAGGTGTAGTTTTTTTATTTCCTGTTAATCCTTTCTGTTTTGTTGTGTTTGTTTTTTTCCTTTGCTTTTGTGCTTAATAAAAAAATTGTTATAGTATGTATTTATCTTATATTGCCATATAACCATATAATTTATAATAAACTCTTAGTTTTTTTATAGTTTGATTTTAAAACATTAAATTTATAACATATAATTTATACATATATTTTACACTTATATTTAATATTGATAGGATAAATTTTATTTTAAACATTAGTATCTATATTACATTCATTTGCATATATTATATCAAATGTTAATAATGTAGAGCCTTTAATTAAATTGAATAAGATAGATTTCCTTCCAAAATACACATATATATTATTTTTTCCAAAGTATAACCTTTAAATCCAATTCATTTTGAATCTCCAAATCAAAATTTTATTTAAAATCCAATTCAATTTAAAATATTTATTTTGAGTTTCAAATCCAAATTTTTAAAATATATATATATCTTATTAAATTTGAAAAATTCAAATAAATCCACAATTTAACCCAAAAATTTAATTTAATTACAAATTTAAATTCGTCTTCAAACCGGGATCATTACAGTTTCGCTAAGTTTTGAAATTATATTGTTTAAATTGGTATTTAAAAATAGCCTTCTGAGGCATAGTCTCGCATTTCGACGAAACAAGTTCCATTGGATCCATAATATTGTATTATTATCGAATTTCAATTTTCTTTGTGGTTGGAGATGTTATGTGAGCGTACGATATGTAAACGCGTTGAAATTTATATCGAAATTCCATATAATAACTAATCCAAAAAGCTATCTTCTCCATACGATTGAATTTGGACTCGAAACCTTTACCATTGCGTTCAGAATAGGGGTATAACATTATGAACGCCTAACGGCACGCCGCAGTAGGATGTCAGGATTTTAAGTTACGAATTCAAATCAATTCAAATTTGAATTTAAAATTGATATATAAGCTTGTTGACCAGTCAAAAAAATAATAAATAAATAACTATAATAAAGATTTGTCTCGTCTATCTCCTTTCAGCCGAAAATCCATCCTCTCAGTGTTTCCCATTCAACACGCCTAAAATCACGTCCATCTTTTTCATAATGTTCAATATCTTTTCTATGTTGCCTATTTTCTTAAGCAAGCCTCTATCCTATTTTATAAATCGCAATTTATATCCTTCCTCCATAAACAAACAAGTTCGATTCAAAAGTTAATCGATGGCCGAAACTAAAAAAAATCAATGTTTCAGCAACAAAATAAAATAAAAATTATGTATCCAAACGAATTCGAACTCTCTTGAGTTTGTTTCTCGAGGCTGTGGAAAAAAAGAGGGGTTTTGTTCAAGGGAATTCGAAAATCAATTCGAACCTTTCCATTATCTTAGCATCGACTAGATGAAAGGGGAACTTGCGACCCTGTCGCGACCGCCATTCTCGGGTTCACGGCGGCTGCTCGCATAGCGGGAGTGGTCGGCGGTCGTTGGTGCGTGGTGCAGCGTGATTCGTTTTGGTCTAGGAGGGGAACTCTTGGTAGCGTGAGCGGCACTATTAGTTGGAGGGGAGAAGCATAGTCTGGGAGCATCATGCATAAGGGGGGAAACTCTAGCGGAGGCTAGGGATTGGGCTTGACTTTTGGGAGTAATGTTCGCTCATGAGGGTGGCGATCTCAAATCGCACAAGTGTTGGAGGGTAGCTGAAGGTCGACTACAGAGTTTGGCAGATTTTTGGAAACGGCAAGTTGCGATGGTCGATGGATTTTTAAGAGGCGGTTTCAGGTTCGTACGTGATTTATGGCTTCAGGTCTATTGTGTCGCGATTCCAAGAGGAAGCAGTGAGGTATATTCTGGTTTTTGTTTTTCTCTTACTTGAAAATATATATGTATATAGATAAGAGATTACAACACATATAAAGAGAATTGGATTTTAAATCCAGATTTTTGATTTTTACAAATATAAAAATAATATATATACAATTAAGAAAAGTGTAGAAAACAAGTATGGATATATATATATATATATATATACACACATATATATTTTCATTTAAAAGTATATATATATATATAGAAGATTTTATATAGATAAGGTTTTGAAAAAAAATATAGAAATTTTAAAGTTGCGTAGTGGATATATATAAAGTTTGATTTTGGAATCTTTATGAATTATTTTATAAACATTTATGTAGTTTCAAAAATAAATATAGTATACATGTATAAATAACTTTTATTCTACTAGTTTATTTAAAAAAATAGAATGGGTTTGATAATTAAGCTGTTGTAATTAACTTGTTTAATTATTGGGATTGCTAAAAATAATGTGTGAAAAGAACTATTAGCTTAAAATTTTTAGATCAAATAACGAATTAAATTAAATAAGTGAATGGTGATCAGTTGTTTGATTTATTCAAACAGTAATAAATCGTGAATTGTTTATACAAGGTCGAAAAACCTTGAAACCATGGCAAGGTTGAAGTGGACTGCAAACAAACCAAAGGTGAGTTAATCTCACTCATCTGGTTTTAATTTTAATTTAATTAGTTAAACTAAATAGTTTGTTGAATGACTGAAATGGTTGGATGTAGTATACTATATAGTAGTATATAGTATATATTGGAGTGATTGGTTTCCCGCATTATATAGCGGATGATATTATATTAATCCCATATATTGCGATATTCCACCTCGAAGTGGAAGTGGTATTTAATATTGTGATAACATCTATGGATGTAGGGAAAGAGGTTGGATGGATCCAATTGGATTCCTCAAATTTATCTAGAATGTTTAATATTCTGTGGTATGGTTTTTGTGATAACCTGTGATAAATTTTATTGGTAATTCAAATGTTGGATGCTATGGTTTGATTGAATATATTCGGATATTCTGAGTTATCAAAAATGTATAGATTTGGATTTTGAAAGAAAATTAAAGAGAGAATTTTAAGTAAATAATTATAGAAATTTGGATAAATTAAAGAATTAATTGGGAAAGAGTAAAAGTTGATTTATGAATCGATTAAATAAAATTCCAAGTATGGAGAAATGAGATTTTTGAATAAATGGGAATAAGTGATTTTCTTAAAACTTAAGTGATATTATGTAAAGGATTGAAGAATTTATTTTAAACAATTCAAGTTTTAAATTTATTGAAATAGATAAAGAAGGAATTTGGAAAAGGGGTATGAAATTGGTATTTTCGGTTAAAAAGGAATTTAAATCATAATTAAGAATTAAAATATGAAGTTTATAGATTTTTAAATAAATTGAGTAAGTAAAGAAATTTATTTCAAAATGGATTAAATTGGAAATCAATTTGAAAATTGATTTAAGTGTTCGAAGTTGGAACTTTAAAAGAGAAGTGGGACTTTGGAATTTATAAATTGGGTTTATAAAAGTGAAAGAATATATCAGTGGATATTTGAAAGAATAAATTGATAGGGAAAATGTATTAAAGGAATGGGTAAGTTGGTTTAAAAATAAATAGTGATTTACTTTTAAAGATGGAAAGAGAAGAGTATTTCCTTGGATAGCCAAGTACGTTTTCAAAGCAAAATTTTAAGTACAAGTTAAACGTTTAAAAGTGATTTGAAGGTATGTTTTAGAAAATTTAATACTTTTAAATGTTTAAATTTTAAAGTTGGTATTTTTCAAATTTATCTTAGTAATAATTATTTAAAGGTGACTTGCTATTTTGTTTTAAAAAGATCAAATTTAGTTTTATATGTTATAAAGTAGCTTTATTTTAAATATTCTTAAAGTATATATTTTTAATAAAGTATTAAAGTAGTTTTTAATTTAAATATTCTAAAAGTATAATTTATAATAAAGTGTTTTTAAATTATTCTAAAACTTAAAGTGTTTATACTTGGTGATCTCAGCGGAAATAGAAATATTTGGGAAATGTGTTCCGTGAGAGGAAGATGGTTTGGCACTATCTTCAAATGGTTGAAAAGGGGAAACATACCTTGTGAAGATATTTTGAGATTAATAAATAATTTGGAGAAATTATTTATGTTTGATGGTTGTTATGAATGTTAATTGATAGTTAAATAACCGACTATCAATATTGGCTAATGCGCCGATCGTTTCAAAGAGACCGGGATCGGGTTTGCTATATTACAGCATGATAGGGGGTTCTCGCTTTTTGGTGGCGAACGAGAGACTCTTACCCCTACATGTCCCTTTGAGTGGGTTGGTTTGCTAGGTGCTTACAGTCAAGAGGCTGGCCGTGAAAGAAAATTCGAGGCACCAATGTAAGCCATAGTGGGTCTAGGATGGTTGCAAAGCTTACCAGTCGCCACTGCGTCGGGTCGTTACAGTTGGTATCAGAGCTTAGGTTGGTGATAACCTTGGCTCAGGTGGGAATTGCTCATTGAAATAGAGTTCTTAGTGATCTAAAATAAGTTTGAGTGTATTAATAGATAAGAGCGAGTATTTGTTAGTGGATATAAAATTGTTTTATATTGTGTTGACTTATTGGTTAAGTGTTTATTGATTATGGTTGATATGTGGGACACCATGTCATCGATAGGGGTTTCTAAACTCTTAAACAAGGTAAACCAACACGGTTTGTTTTAAATAGGGTAAATGAAATAATTTTACCCAAATTATTTTTGTATGTAAAGGAAATAATTTTTCATAAATTATTATAGTTATATATGGATGCTTAGTTGTTAGGAATGATAATATTAAATTATTATCATTGTTGTGTAAAATTGAATAAGAAATTGAAATTATAACTAAAGCTAAGGAATAAATTCATATACAAAGGAAATTTGTAAATGTAAACTGTAAATGTGATTTATAAATTGAAATAAGATTTCAGAATAATATTTGAATATGAATTGAAAGAATTTAGAACTTTAAATTTTGGGGAAGTTTAATTCCTTTGGGTTGAAAATGATTTTCAAAGATTTTGGGGAGGAATATTAGTAATATTATTCGGAAATATTTTGAATTGCATTTGAAATCTGGAGAGATTTGGAATTTAAAATATTTGAAAATGTTTTTAAAAGAGGTAAAAGTATTGAACTCTTTCGGTCGTTGGAAAATAACTTTGGTGATGACTGCAGCATCATCGATGTTCATTTTCGAGTTTCCAAGAGGGAAATTGCTATCAAATTGTTTTGAATTGAAATTGTTTACAAAAGTTGGGTTGATTTTAGAAATGCAAAGGATTTTGGATATAATTGATTTCAAATGAGTTTCGAAATACTTAAGAGATTGTTGAAAACTCTAGAGTTGGTTTTGATGTTTTGGAATATTTGAGGAATTGTTTAAAATTCTGGAAGTAAATTGAAAATGTTTAATGGATATAGCTGAGTTTGATAACTTATAAAATTTGAAATCTATAGTATAAAATTTGTCTTGAGGAAGCTAGACAAAGGAAAGTGTCATAATAAAAATAGATTGGCTAGTGAACTCATTTAAAAGAAGAAAGCTAAAGAGTTTAGTGAATGGAATTTAAGTAAGTGGGGAACTTATAGAAGCTTAAAATTTGAATTAAATTGAAATATAGTAGAATTAACTTTAAATAAATGTCAATTAAGGAAAATTCTAAGTAGACTAGACTAAATAAATGGGCATTGAATTTTTTTTATTAAGTTGGGAATAATTTTGTGAATGAACAAATTAATTTAATTTGTAACTAAATGGAAGTGAAATTTGATATTGGAATTAAATTTGAAATTGGTAAGCTAATAGAATTGAAACTAAATATAGAAGTCCAATTTAAATTGGATAGGTAAAGTAAGATGAAATCGAAGAATTTGTTCGAAGAAACTAAAGGATGTTAAAGTTTGCATACAAACTTTTATTTGAGATTTAAAAATAAATTAGTAGGTGGAAATAGTTTAAAGAATTAT
Organism: Allium cepa; assembly: GCA_030765085.1. Lineage (NCBI taxonomy): Eukaryota > Viridiplantae > Streptophyta > Magnoliopsida > Asparagales > Amaryllidaceae > Allium > Allium cepa. The sequence continues at coordinate 10,467,315 of CM060929.1, forward strand.
TAATTAGATATTGTTCGAGATAAGATGAACTGGAATTGAAATAGACTAGTGAATGGAACTAATTTAAGATAATGATATGAATTAGATATAAATGGAAGATAGTAAAAAAAATTCAATATTCAGAGTTGAAGATTAATCGAATCTATATGGAATTGGAATCCAAATTGATTTAATGTAGATGAAAACTAAGTGGTGAAGTGGAAATAAATATAAGTAGAGTATAAAATAGTTATATTGAACTTAATAAGAAATGGTAGAATTCTTAAGTAATATGGGTGTCGGGAAAATATATTGAATAAGCATTTGATTGAAGATTTAATTAAAAAAATATGTGAAATGATAAGCGTTGATAAGGGAATAGAAATCAAAATGAATGTGAATAAAAAGAGAATTGATATAGCTGATAATCAATTGAGATACATACGTAGAATGTACGTATATTATTTTATTCGCATAGCAATTCAATCCAGATTCGAGAACAGAATTTCGAGATAGTTATATCGGTCCGAGTTTGGATTTTTCACTCGATTTTCAACGGTGAACCCTGGATGTGGATTTTTGATTGACTCTGTAAATTCTCAGTCATAGTTTGTGGCTATGCAAGGAGAATGACGGTTTCTGATCAAGAAACCAGATCTGAGTCCGCACTAGGAAATCGTGTGGACGATACTAATTCGGAGTGAAATTGTGTGATCGAGTAAGCGACCGAATTGGGTATTGCGTACGGATGAAATATGTGCATCGTATGGATGTGAATGAAATATATATGAAATATTTTGTAAAGAAATGTGTAAAGCAATTTTTGAATGTTGTAATTGAACATTATTGCTTAGTAGGATATACAGGTATTATAAAGGAAAAGGAAAATTGGTTTCGATTTCAAAAGATAAATTTGAATTGCTCGGCAAAAAGGTACGTGTCTAAATTTCTGTATGAAATTTGATTGGGTTTTTGATCTAACCACTTGGCGTTTTGTTTTCTTTTGGAATTTGGAGGCTCGTAGAGGCATTTTCTAGTTGTTTCGAGCTAGCCGCGCAAAGGAGACGCTGGCAAAATTTTGAGAAAATTTAGGGAGTCAGAAAAATTTTGAGAAAATTTTGACAAATTGAATTTGGTTTTAAATTTAAATTTGAAATGATTGTAAGTAATACTGTTTGGAGGTTACGGAGGAGTTTAGGAAATTAATAAGAGTGTAGTGTCTTTAATGACAAGGTTGTTTGGGTTGATGTTAAAACCGTTTGGTTTTGGGAAAATATAAAACGGGTATTGGGTGTTAACGCTAAAATTTGAACGCTAACACCCCGGTGTATGAGTTGTAGTTATGAAAGCACCACCCGATAACTCGGGAACAGATTACAAGCAGATAATAGCGGGAATGCAGTAAACAACAACAATTTTATAGTGGTTCGGCTTAAGGGTATAGCCTACGTCCACTTTAAGTACTTTTATTGATGATCTCGTTACAAGCCGATACAATTCTTTCCAAGTACAATACACTTTGAATTACAAATCACTTAGAACAAGTAGCCTAAACTTCAATTGAGATTAGAGTCTTCAAATCCATGTTGGATGTGTGTGATCTTTTCTCGAAATTGTTTGTAGCGTTCTTCGTGTCTTGAGAGCTTTAAGTGTTGGATTGGTTTGGAATGCAGCAGAGTAACGGTCCTCGAGGAGAATGAGCAAAAGTCCCTTTCTAGTTGGAGTTAGGATCATATTTATAGGCATTTTTCAGAATAAGGTCGTAGGTCGTGACCGACCTAAGTAAGGTCGTAGGTCGTGACCGACCTAAGTAAGGTTGTAGTCGACCTGAAGAGTATTGGCCCCTCCTTCCTCACGCATGCTGATTTGCACAAGTACTAGGTCGTGAGCGACCTATCCCCCTGTGGCATTGCATAGTCTTCTATATTCTGGTATTTAGGTCGTTAGCGACCTAACCTAAGTCGCGAGTACTTTCCTGCAGCCATAGTTAATCTTAAGTCGCTGAGTCCCTTAGGTCGCGACCTTCCTTAGGTCGCGGAGCTCCTTAGGTCGGTGGATAGTTAAGTCGCGGAGTTCCATAGGTCGAGTCCATCTTCAGGTCGCACTCACTCTTAGGTCGCGACCTCCTTTAGGTTGTAGCTTTCTGTTAGGTCGCAACAATCCTTAGATCGCCAGGTTACTTCTACAGTTAAGTCGCGCCCTTCCTTAGGTTGCTTGTCCTTTTAGGTTGCGGCCTTTTTGGGTCGCTGCTGCCTTTAGGTCGAGACAATCTTAGGTCGCAACACCGTCGCTGCTGCCTTTAGGTCGAGACAATCTTAGGTCGCAGCTACTCTTAGGTCGCTGGGTTCCGCTGGGTCGTAACCTTCTTCAGATCGCTAGGTCGCTTCACTAATTAGGCCGCTAAATCGTTTCATCTCTTGGGTCACTAGGTCGCGTCTTTAGTTAGGTCGCTTACTTTTTAGGTCGCGGCAATAATAGGAGTTAACATCTGCCCCTCGAAGTATAGGCCTATGTCATAGGTCGCATGCTTCGACTTATCTTTGCTAGGTCGTGAGCGACCTAAAACATATGCTAACTCGCGTGTCTACTCGCCTTCTTCTTTCAGCTCCATATAAACTGCTAGGTCGCTTCTTCTTCATTGTCTAACTGCTTCAATTTCTTGCTCTTCCATTAACAGAATTTCGCGATTTCAAAGACGAACTCAAGCAAATCATTTAGCAATTCATTCTTGCTATCAAATCACGTAAGCATCTTCGATCTTCATTCATTCCATAATCACCATCGAACCACGAATTCTACCCCCTTAACCCCAACTCGATTTTGTACGTCGTGCTTCAATCTGAGTTGCATTGTGATCAATTCCTGTTCGTCACTGGCTATTGTTGTTGTTGTGATTCTCGAACACACGACAGTGAGTTAGGTCTAGATCAGAGATATATGGAGTCGTTTTTCGAATGACTTGGTGGTATGAAAAGACGATGATCTTAACGATTGGAATGAGGAATTCTGCGCTATTAGTGTTAACGGGTTACTGGGTCTGATGTGCTTTGGCGTGGATAGGAAGTCAGCTGAGCATCTTAAGATAACTTACGACCTAAGGGAAGCTTGAGGACTTTCAAATTCGCGACTTAATTCTTAGGTCGCGTTGGGATTTGAACGACCTAGAACTTGGCGAATTTGCACATGCACTTTGAACAGGACGACTTAACAACTTAGCGACCTATCATTCTTGAATGACTGCACAGCGACTTAATATATCAACGACCTATACTTTGAGGCATAGGCTTTAGGTCGCGGCCGAGTTAGGACTTGGAAAGTTTGTACTGCCTGGAACCTTTTAACTTGCATAGTGCGACCTAATGAAGCCCGACCTATGCTAGGTCGCTGGACGACCTAAGACTTGTTAAATTCTTTGAAGACTTGGTTGAATTGTTTGAACTTGAATTCTGTTGCACTTTGTTATAGGTTATCTCTAATGCTAATAACCTGTTAAACATAACATTTGCAGAAAACTGGGACGAATATACTGCCATTGACTGCCCACATCGAATGACAGATTAGTCGATAAAGAATAATCAACTTAAATGAACTGTGTGAACGAAATGCTGTGAACCAATGAATTCAAGTGAAGTGTTAAAGCAAAACTGAAATATCCAGTTAAAGCTGATTCGTTCGCATTAACACTACACTTGAGATCTATATTAACAAGTCCTGAAATCCCATAGTCGACTAATTGTCAACTAGTTTGATTTCAGTTATGTTTGCTTTTTTTTTTTTTTTTAGTTCTGCACAACACTTCACACTTTTTAGGAAATGTGCACCTTCTCATCTGAACATCCAGTCGCTTATGTAGAATGACGTCTCAACAAGAAGAGATGATAGAATACGCCGAAGGGGTTTTCCCGATTGCTATTCCACTAGAGAATCCTCCAGAAAGAACTCCTACCCTTTTGATACAACGGGCGCTTAATCAATTATGCGTTCAATTTGGCATTGCCGAGGCAGAAGTTTTACTCCCTGGACCAAATGACTCTGCTGATAGACCACCTTACGGTTTTGTTGCCATTAATCGACAAATGTGCTTGAGTGGAGCAATTCCTCCTTTTAATGAATTTCTTCGACAAACCCTCCTTCGACTGACGATCTCTCCTTTCCAGCTGCACCCCAATGGCTATGCTATTTTGATGGGATTGTGCGTTCTGTTCAGGAGGACTCTTGACCGTCTTCCGAGTTTTCAGGAAATCTTTTACTTGTGCACTTTGGCGAAGAACAAGGACCACCCTTCAATTGTACCTGTAAGAGGTGCGAGGAACCACAAACTTATTTTGGATTTGCCGGAGAGTGCACATGGTTTCCTGAATCAATACTTCTACATTCGTTGTCCCGCAGAATTTTACGCAGACTGGAGAGTAGGAAGTGAGATCTTTTTTATCTTCTTTCTTTAATTTTATTCTAAGTTTTACCTGGTTCGTATTGCTAGATGCTGATTCCATTCCTTATTTTTACAGCACTTCCTCCTCCTTCTAGAGATTCCAGCCATAAGTCAGTTTTTGAAAGGCTAAGCACTGTGGCTGCTGAAGAAAGAAGCGCAAAATTTCTATTGACAGAAGAACTTCTTCATCAGTTGGAGCTTCTACATCCTTCTCGTTCCACTCAAATACATGAAGTTCCAACGGAGGTTCCTGATTCTCCGACGAACACTCCTGATGCCCCGGTCTCCACTAAAGAGCACCTGCAGGGAGGAACTCCTATAGAAACTTCACTAGTAAAATGTTCAATTTCGAAAGATGTTGCGGGGCCATCTGACAAGTCTGTACTTGCCCCAGTTACCGAAGAGGAAGAACCCCCACGATCTTCCGGAAAATCTACTAGCGAAGGAGTTAAGAAAGCAAGTTCCAAAAAACAAGATGGCGGTGATGTTTTTGAGGGGTTGAGCGATTTAATTGTGACATCTCAAGAACTTTTCAAAGATGATGTTTCTAAAACTATCTCTTCTGTAATCGAGGCGACATCTTCTTTACAACAAATGTCAACTCCTCCTACTCAAGTTATCACTACCTCTATTCCACAGAGTGGTTTGTAACTCGATGCGTGTAGTTTACACGTTACACGACAATTTGGATTTCTCACCACTTCTACGCACTTATCTTCTTGTACTTTAAAGATTTCTAAAGCTTATTTTTATTCCAGATTCTCCTATGGGGCGCAGCGGCTCGTACTATGATGATTTCCAGCGCTACGGGAGGCGTAGCCAGTATGATTACAGGCGTTACCTCCCTTCTTACAGAGAATCGGATGAAGAGAGGGCCATTAGGAAAGCCGACGAGAGACGAGCATATGAAGAACGTCGCCGAAGGGAACAAGAAAGACATGACCCTCTCCACAGAGATGATGATACTCAAAAGAGAAAAGCTCACGATGAGAGAGGTAAAGGTCACATAGACGATTCTTCTAGCAAGCGGGCTAGACTTACCGAGGAAACAACGCCGACAGCTTCTGAACATGTTCCTGCTCAATCTCCTGCTCCCGTTCGCTCCGACATTCAAGCAATCATCAACCGGCCCGCATACCAAGTCGGGCAAGGTCCTCCCACTCTTCAAAGTCGATTTCCTCAGTGGTGCTTGAGAGGGGTTCGATTTGATCTCGACTTGGTTCCTCTCGACAAACCGGCTATGCTGCGAAATCTTGATACTGTCAGGACCGATATTGAAAGAATGTCGAACTGGCAAAAACTTGTCGACGAACTTCAGAGGGTTAACCGAGCCAATCTCGAGCCATGCTCACAATGGAGAACGATAAGGCTGAGTGGTAGAAGACTCTCGAACAGCACGACGCCGAAATGAGAAGTATTGCTTCCTATAATGAAAAGCTGGAAGCGGAAGTAGAAAAGCTTAAGGAAGAATTAGCTACTTCATCTACTTTCCATTCTCAAAAGGAGGGCATGCTTCAGCAACAAGTACGAGATGCGCATGCCAGTCAAAGGGCAGTCGAAGATAAGCTTACACACCAAGAGAAGGTCATAGAAGAATATCGTGTTGAAACTTTACAGCTGCGAGAACAGGCCGGCTCTCAGAGCTTGGAGATAGAGATGCTAAAAGCTCGACTTGCTATAGCCGAAACGGAGCGTGACGAGGCTGTTGCTGGTAAACTCGCGGCCGAAGAGGCCCATCAAGAAGCCAAAGCTGATATTAGCTCCACATTATTTGATTTCTATCTGCATAGCATTTTGGGGCGTGGCAGCCTTGCCTTTCTAGGCCCTAAATACGAAATTACATTAGCTGAAGTCTGGGAGGCAGCACTTGATATGCTAGGTGGCAAAGGTGCTGGCTACGCCGAGACAGCTCTTGAAGAGCCTTATCTCGATGATGATGCCCGCGCTGCTCTTGCCAAGGGAAAAGAGCAACTCGCCAAGGTACGGGCCGGAATGGCGGAAGGGGAACGTTCTGAGAAAGAAATACCGCCTACCACTTCTGAACGTCCTTTAGTTTCTCCCGAAGTGGACATTACTGGCTCTAGCGCTCACTCGCCGCCTCTTATAAGAACTGGGGTAATCACCACTACCGATGATGAGGCTTTGGAGGATATCGGGGCTCAGAATTATGAGATTGAACTTACGAAGCAAACATCTTCAGGTAATTTTGATATTGATCCGATTCAGGTGGATCGCTTGCTTACTCCTCAAAAGTTTGATGAGCTTCTCGATTACTTCTTGAATCTCGACGAACCCATATCTCCCTTCTTTCGGGGAGATACTAATATTTTTAATTTCTCTTCTGCAGTTGAAACGCCAAGTGTTGTGCAGACTTCACTTCCTCCGGTTATCCCTCCTCCGTCTCTTCATGTGACTCCTCCTTCTGCTTCACAACCCGGGTCACAAGAGGAACAGATTGAGGCTCTTCATGGCTTGGATGACCCTATCGCTTCGCAAGAGCAGAAGGACGAGGGACTTGAAGGAGGCGAGATCTCTTCGGAGCGGACTCCCTCTGATGACGTAGTCTTGTCCGCTCTTGTTACTCCAGGGAGTGAGTCTTCTTCGAAGAGAAGAAAGAAGCACGGAACATCAAAGAGGAGGGGGAAGAAAATCATCACTACTGAAGAGGAACCGAAAGTCGCACCGGTTGCACCTCCCTCTCCTTCTTCCCTTATGCCTATAGATAGACCTGAAAAACTAATCATTCGGCCAGGCAAAGGGTCCAAGGGTGGCAAGAAGAAATAAAGACTTTAGCTTTTAGCTTCTCGTCTTTTGCATGTATCGGTCGAGAATTGTGCGGTTATCGGCCCCCCGCCTTTCTTTTTGTTAAAACTTGTACCTGTATATAAAGTAATGTTGAATAAAATGATTCCTCTTTCTTTGTACAAACTCCTGTTTGAATTTGAGAATGCATTTATTATTCATTTTTGCACAAGTTTATTTATATGACATTGCAGTGAGCTTATGGTATGTTGTTTGAGCGTACTTTACCGATGTAGCTATATCATATCGTATACAACTATACCATGTTGCCCCCATATCATAAGCATACTGCAATTTTCTATACTTCGAGGGGACTTGCACTCTTATTTTCTGTAGAATGATTATTTCATTCGTGAAAAGATTTTTCATAGAGTACAACTCCTTTCATATAAGTTTTTATGCTTTATCCTTCGAAGAAGTCACTTTTTCCTTTTGCGTATGTACACATTTTGCCAAGTGAATTCTTCTATGTGGTAAAGCAGACCTCTGAATGTACTTTAACTTCCTTTCCCTTTTTTTTTTAGAATAGGTAAATCACTCTTCCTTTGAAAGTTAAAGTATGCTTCTTGATGAGGATTTTTTTTTGAATAGAAATTTGTACCTCTGAGGAGGGATTTTTTCACGTTTCAACACTTGGAAGTTTTATTTCAATCTTGGTGAAACGTGTACCTCCAAAGAGTTGTGCTTTTGAAGAAAGCCTTTTCACGTTTCAACACTTGGAAGTTTTATTTCGATCTCGGTGAAACGTGGGCTTCTGAAGAGGTCTTTCTTTTTAATTGTGTCCCCGGGAGGGGGTTGTACCTCTGAGGAGGGATTTTTCACGTTTCAACACTTGGAAGTTTTATTTCAATCTTGGTGAAACGTGTACCTCCAAAGAGTTGTGCCTTCGAAGAAAGCCTTTTCACGTTTCAACACTTGGAAATTTTATTTCGATCTCGGTGAAACGTGGGCTTCTGAAGAGGTCTTTCTTTTTAATTCTGTCCCCGGGAGGGGGTTGTACCTCTGAGGAGGGATTTTTCACGTTTCAACACTTGGAAGTTTTATTTCAATCTCGGCGAAACGTGTACCTCCAAAGAGTTGTTCCTTCGAAGAAAGCCTTTTCACGTTTCAACACTTGGAAGTTTTATTTCGATCTCGGTGAAACGTGGGCTTCCAGGAAGGTCTTTATTTTGTTTTGCATTTCAACTTTGGTGAAGTGAAATTCCGAAGAGAGGTTGTTACACTTCAACTCCTGGTGAAATGTGCCTTCGGAGAGGTCTTTATTTTGTTTGCATTTCAACTCTGGTGAAGTGAAATTCCGAAGAGCGGTTGTTACACTTCAACTCCTGGTGAAATGTGCCTCCGGAGAGGTCTTTATTTTGTTTGCATTTCAACCCTGGTGAAGTGAAATTCTGAAGAGCGGTTGTTACACTTCAACTCCTGGTGAAATGTGCCTCCGGAGAGGTCTTTATTTTGTTTGCATTTCAACTCTGGTGAAGTGAAATTCCGAAGAGCGGTTGTTACACTTCAACTCCTGGTGAAATGTGCCTCAGAGAGGGTTTTCATCGCCTGGAAGTTACTCTCTCATGGTTGGAGGGTCATGACTCCTCCAATCTTTTTTTGTTGAGTAGAGAACTTTCTTTTTTGTGGCGTATGACCCATTAGAGGTCTTTATCCTTCGAAGAGTTGTGCCTCCGGAGAGGGCTTATGCTGCCGATGATGGCTTTGGTTGTTCCTCTGTCCACTTGCTTATGCCTTTTCAATGATCCTCTGCTTTTTTCTCTTTTTTCACAAATAACTTGTTTAATCCAAGGAAGTGTGCTTCATTGTCAGGCAATTTCGTGAGAACGAGCATTAGCTTCTTAATTGGATGTTTGTTTGCTCAAACGATCTCAATTTATTAGCAAAGACCCGTTTCTGTCGAAATTATAGGCCGTTCAATTGAAGTACTTCCTATCTAGGATTTGGATTCGGGGCCTTTGTGACTTGAAATTTGGTGAGGATCACTTGGTCTTTTTATGTGCAAGTTTCACTTCCATTGTCTGCAAAAATTTAAATCGACATTTCAGCAACACATTCTATGTACTTTTTATATCGAAAGTAAAGCAAACATGTAATAATAATATGGAACACAAGATTTATAGTGGTTCGGCCAGGAAATCGGGCCTACATCCACTTTATATTCTTTCATTATTTACTTGCATCAGTTTTACAATTGCTTTCAATTACAAGAATCATACAATCATAATTCTTTTTACAATATTTCAACAAAATTTTCAAGTAAAGTATGGACGCAAATGGTTGTTGTTCCATGCCCTTGGAATTAGATCTCCTTCAACAGTAGTGAGTTTGAATGTGCCGTCAAGAAGCTTCTGACCTATGACATATGGTCCTTCCCAATTTGGCCCAAACACACCTATCGCTGTCATAATTCTCTTCAGGACTAGGTCTCCAATCTCAAAGCTACGTTGGCGAACTTTGGAATTGAAATGTCTGGCTATTCTTTGCTGATGAACTGCAATTCTGAGATTAGCCTCATCTCTTTTTTCATCAAGGAGATCTAGCGCTTCGAGCTGTAGCTTTTCGTTTTCTGCTTGATTGAAATGGATTCTCCTGTGTGAAGGGACCTCTATTTCTACCGGAATCATTGCTTCTGACCTGTATGCTAATGAAAACGGGGTGTGCCCAGTCACAGTTTTGTGAGTGGTTCTGTATGCCCATAGTGCCAGTGGTAGCTTATCAACCCAACCACCTTTTGCTTTTTCAAGTTGTTTCTTGATGGTTGACTTAATAATTTTGTTCACGGCTTCCACTTGCCCGTTCGCCTGCGGATGAGCCACTGCTGAAAAGCTTTTCCGGATTTTGAATTGCTTGCAAAAACCTTGAAATTCTTCACTTTCAAACTGAGTACCATTGTCTGTAATTATTTTTTGAGGCACACCGTATCTGCAAATGATGTTTTTAGTCACAAAACTTATCATCTTCTTTGAGGTGATAGTAGCCAGTGGTTCAGCTTCTGCCCATTTAGTAAAATAATCTACAGTAACAATTGCATATTTAATTCCAGATTTGGCAGTTGGTAATGGTCCTACAAGGTCTATTCCCCATATTGCAAACGGCCATGGACTGACCATCTGTGTGAGTTCAGTGGAAGGAGCTCTAGGAATTTTGGCGAATCTTTGACATCTGTCACATTTTCGGGAATACTCTGCTGCATCTTGATTAATTTCTGGCCAAAAATATCCGTGTCGGAGAATTTTCTTTGCTAATGTTTTGCCACCTGAATGATCACCACATTCCCCCCCGTTACCTCTGCTAGGATTGCTTTAGACTCTTCCTTGGATACACATCGAAGTAATGGCATTGAGAATCCCCGTCTGTATAATCGGCCATCTTGGATTATGTATCGAGAGGCTTTTCTCAGTAACTTTTGTCGTTCTTTTGAGTTCCCTGGTAAGGATCCATTGAGCAGATATTCTGTTATCGGAGCCATCCATGACTTTTGCTCTTGAGACATGCTCATGATCCAATCAATATCCATCTCATCAATGCTAGGAGTCGACAGGACCTCCACTGGAGTTAATCCCAGAAATTGGGCTTCGCCTGTGCTAGAATACTTTGCGAGAGAATCTGCTTTCGTGTTTTCCTCTCGAGGAATGTGACTTATCATGTAATGATCGAAATCACCCAGGAGCTCCCAAGCCTTTGACAAGTAGGCGGGCAGATTCCCCCCTTTGGCTTGGAATTCCTTTTTGACTTGGCATACAATAAGCTGAGAATCACTGAATATCTGTAACGCCCGGATGTTTAATTCTTTAGCAATCCTTAAGCCAGCGATAAGGGCTTCGTATTCTGCTTCATTGTTTGTTGAAGGAAATTCAAATCTTAGTGCATAGCATAATGATTAGCCTTTAGGGGTCTCAAGTACAACTCCGGCTCCAGAACAGCAGTCGTTTCTTGCACCATCGACATATAACTTCCATTGGATTGGGGAATCATCGACTGTTTCCTCCTCACTGTTACCCTTATCTGTGAATTCTGCAATGAAATCTGCTAAAGCTTGTCCATTGATTGCTTTTCGGGGATGATAAGTGATGTCATACTGACTGAGTTCAATATTCCACTTTAGAAGACGACCCGAAGTCTCAGGGCGAAATAGGACTTGCTTTAAAGGTTGATCAGTGAGGACTCTGATAGGGTGAGCCTGAAAATATTGCCTCAACTTCCTAGACGCAATTAGTAAGCAATAGGCGAGTTTTTCCAACTTAGAGTAATTCATCTCTGCCCCAGTGAGTCTTTTGCAGATATAGTAAACTGGATGTTGAATCATTTTGTCTTCCCGTATCAGCGCTGCACTTAAAGCATGAGATGATACTGCCAAGTATATAAGAAGATCCTCGCCATCGCCAGGCCTAGAAAGTATTGGAGGCATCTCCATATGGCGAATCAATTCATCGAAGGCTTTTTGGCATTCGGGAGTCCAATCGAAGTTTTTCTTTCCTTTCTTTAGGGCGTCAAAGAATGGGATGCATTTATCCGTGGCTTTGGAAATGAACCGACTCAAGGCGGCGACTTTTCCATTGAGACTTTGCAATTCCTTCTTTGTTCTAGGGGCTTTGACTTCTTTCAATGCAATAATTTGAGCTGGACTGGCCTCAATGCCCCTAGCGCTCACGATGAAACCTAAAAACTTGCCGGATTCCACTCCAAATGAACGTTTTAAAGGATTGAGCTTCATTCCGTATCTTCGGAGGACTGCGAACATGTCTGCTTAGTGTTCTATGTGATCCACCGCTTTCTTAGACTTTACTAACATGTCATCGACGTAGACTTCCATAGTCTTGCCCAGTTGCGGTTTGAACATAGCATTAACGAGTCTTTGGTATGTCGCCCCTGCATTCTTCAACCCGAAGGGCATAACTCTGTAGCAGTAAAGACCAGTGTCGGTGATAAAGCTCGTGTCCTCCTGATCTGGCTCATGCATCATGATCTGGTTATATCCGGAGTAAGCATCCATAAAAGATATCAATTCGTGTCCCGCTGTTCCATCTACCAGTTGGTCGATTCTGGGTAATGGGAAGCAGTCTTTGGGGCAGGCCTTGTTTAGATCTGAAAAATCGATGCATACTCTCCATTTTCCGTTGGCTTTCTTAACCAGCACTGGATTTGAAACCCAATTCGGATAAGTAGATTCTTTGATAAAATTATTCTCCATGAGCCGATCAACTTCTTCTTTTAATGCCGCCGACCTTTCTGGACCTTGAGTTCTCCTTTTCTGCTTCACAGGCGTAAATTTTGGATCAATATTTAGAGCATGCACTGCAACTTCTGGGGATATTACACACATATCGGCATGAGTCCAAGCAAAAACATCCAGATTTTCCTTTAAAAAAGATATTAAGATATTTTGAATTGACGCATTAAGTTGTGAACCCACATTCAACACTTTGTTTGGGTCCTTTGGGTAAACAGGTATTGGTATTGTCGTTTCCACCGGTACCACTCTATTTTCCCCTGCACTGACTTTTCTAGGGTCCATCTCTTTCCTTGCTCCGCTGTGCTCGCCAGTGCAGGGTCCGCCCTGTAATTGCTACAAGGCTGGTTCTTTGATGCGGACTGGGGCTGCCGCATTCTTTCCCATTTCTCTTTTTCTAGTTTCTCGTAGCTCTGTTAGATAGCACTCTCCCCCAGCATTTTGATCACCTTTTATAACTCCTACTCCATTGTCTACAGGGAATTTAATAGTGAGGCACCACGGGGCAAGAACAGCTTTGAACGCTGCCAGAGTTGGACGACCAAGGAAAGCATTGTAAGCAGAAAATTCGTCGACAATCACAAAAGTTTGCTTGCGGACCACTTTTCTCTCTCCTTCTCCAAGTTCCACAAACAAATCAATGGTCCCTACCGGCTGCTTTGGCTCCCCAGTGAAACCAGCAATTTTCTGCGATGAGGCTTGCACATCAGCCATAGGGATCTTCATTTGGTCAAATGTTTTCTTAAAGAGAATATTGCAGGATGCGCCACAATCAATGAGAACTCTTCTGACAATAGCTGGACCGATACCAGCCGAGATGACTAGAGGATCCAAAGTAGGAGCTTCAATACCTGCGGAATCCCTAGCTCTGAACACAATATCATCATCGAAAGTTCTTTGTTGCTTCAAGGGCGTAGCACCTTCCAAAACAAATACATCTTCCTCGGTCGGTACATACTTTAAAGCTCGGGTATACCTTTCCATCTCACCCCAGCTTCTGCCTGCTGGGTGAGGTCCTCCTGTAATGACATTAATAATGGGCCTTCCAGATTCATGCCTTGTAGCCTTCTCAATCGTCCTAGGCTGTTGAGTAGGAGCCTGTTTCCCCTGACTAGATGAAGCAGGATTGTTGCTATTCTTTTTCACAAATTGCTGCAGTTTGTTTTCCCTTAGCAACTCTTCAATCAGATTTTTCAACTGGCGGCATTCGTCGGTTTCGTGACCGGGTTGATTATGGAAGCGGCAGAACTTCCCACTCTGTATAGCTTTTTTCCCGGTCCTTAGAGGAGGAGGTTTAGGAAAGTCAACAGAATCTTTAATGGCAAGGTAGATACGCTCCGGCGTATCTGATAAAGGAGTATACTCTGATGGCTTGAAGGATCGGGGCTTCTTCAGATTACTCTGCTTCTTCCCATTGTTATTTTCCCTTTTTTGCCCTACAGATTCATTCTTGCGTGGAGCAACAGTGTTATCTTCAGCTTTTTCCAACACTGCCTTTACCGGTACGGGACGGCTTTCTAAGCGTATGAATTCATCTGCTTTTTTATAGAATTTTTCAAGGGAATTTGGTTCCTTCATGTTTAGCCATTTCCCAAATTCGCTCGACTTGTCAATACCCTTCATCAGATAAGTCAATATCATTCGCGGTTCTGCATTGTCCACCTCAGCTAACGCTATATTAAAGCGGTTCAAGAAGGATCTGATAGTCTCTCCTGGATTCTGTTCCAAACTTGACAGTGACATGATATCCTTGGCTTTTGAGGCATATAGTCTGAACTGCTCCTTGAACTTCCAGGTTAAGTCAGAAAACTGATCGATAGATCGGACTGGCAGCTTGGTGAACCATAGCAGAGCTACGCCTTCGAGATACACAGGGCAATATCGGCACTTTATTTCATCAAAGGCTCTGGCACCTGTCATGTGCCAATCATATTTGTATAGGAATTCGTTCGGATCACTTGTCCCCTTGTAAGCTGGAATGGTTGGAGGGACAAACTTCCTTGGGAATTCAGCCTTTAAGATTTTCTCAGTAAATGGAGTCTTACTTGGGGCGAAACCCCATTCTTTCTCGTCTTCAACCCTCTGCATACTCTCCTTCATGATTTGTCGGACCATTCCAGAAAGATACTCCTCATCATGTCGAGTTCTAGATCCACCAACCTCTAGAAGTGTTTGTTCAAAGGGGCTAGCAGCCCTTTCAGGAGCATTTCTTTCTTCAGCATCATGAAGGTTGCCAGCAAAATTCCTCTCATTACCAGCTGGTTGACGGTTTGCCCCAAGCAAATCGTTCAACCTATTTAGAATTAGGGCATTCTGGGCATTTTGAGCCTCGAGTTGTGCATTTTGGGCATTGATCTGTTGGTTCAGCCCTAAAATTGCAGCATCCAGCTCTGCCTTTGTAACTCCGATAGCTGGAGTGGCTTGATTCGATATAGGGAAAGCGGAGGTTCCCTCTTGAATATTCCCAGATCTGACAGATCTACTCTTCCTTCCAGGAGCCATAATCTCGGATAGACTTCTGGTTTTCAAGGAAATTCTCTCTACAAACCTTTGTGAAGCAATGATGATAACTCGTCTGAGTTCAGTTCTCAGTGAAAGCACCAAAAATGTTAACGCTAAAATTTGAACGCTAACACCCCGGTGTATGAGTTGTAGTTATGAAAGCACCACCCGATAACTCGGGAACAGATTACAAGCAGATAATAGCGGGAATGCAGTAAACAACAACAATTTTATAGTGGTTCGGCTTAAGGGTATAGCCTACGTCCACTTTAAGTACTTTTATTGATGATCTCGTTACAAGCTGATACAATTCTTTCCAAGTACAGTACACTTTGAATTACAAATCACTTAGAACAAGTAGCCTAAGCTTCAATTGACATTAGAGTCTTCAAATCCATGTTGGATGTGTGTGATCTTTTCTCGAAATTGTTTGTAGCGTTCTTCGTGTCTTGAGAGCTTTAAGTGATGGATTGGTTTGGAATGCAGCAGAGTAACGGTCCTTGAGGAGAATGAGCAAAAGTCCCTTTCTAGTTGGAGTTAGGATCATATTTATAGGCATTTTTCAGAATAAGGTCGTAGGTCGTGACCGACCTAAGTAAGGTCGTAGGTCGTGACCTACCTAAGTAAGGTTGTAGTCGACCTGAAGAGTATTGGCCCCTCCTTCCTCACGCATGCTGATTTGCACAAGTACTAGGTCGTGAGCGACCTATCCCCCTGTGGCATTGCATAGTCTTCTATATTCTGGTATTTAGGTCGTTAGCGACCTAACCTAAGTCGCGAGTACTTTCCTGCAGCCATAGTTAATCTTAAGTCGTTGAGTCCCTTAGGTCGCGACCTTCCTTAGGTCGCGGAGCTCCTTAGGTCGGTGGATAGTTAAGTCGCGGAGTTCCATAGGTCGAGTCCATCTTCAGGTCGCACTCACTCTTAGGTCGCGACCTCCTTTAGGTTTTAGCTTTCTGTTAGGTCGCAACAATCCTTAGATCGCCAGGTTACTCCTACAGTTAAGTCGCGCCCTTCCTTAGGTTGCTTGTCCTTTTAGGTCGCGGCCTTTTTGGGTCGCTGCTGCCTTTAGGTCGAGACAATCTTAGGTCGCAACACCGTCGCTGCTGCCTTTAGGTCGAGACAATCTTAGGTCGCAACACTTTAGGTCGCAGCTACTCTTAGGTCGCTGGGTTCCGCTAGTTCGTAACCTTCTTCAGATCGCTAGGTCGCTTCACTAATTAGGCCGCTAAATCGTTTCATCTCTTGGGTCACTAGGTCGCATCTTTAGTTAGGTCGCTTACTTTTTAGGTCGCGGCAATAATAGGAGTTAACATTGGGAAAATAGAAAACGGGTATTGGACCATTCTTCTTAACTAGTAATTTCGGGGACGAAATTCTTTTAAGGGGGAAGGAATGGGAGGACCCGGAATTTTTGAGCATTTGAAATTGGAATATTTAATTGATTTTAAATATTTGAAAGGTTAATTTTAACTTGAATTCCAAATATCACTATTTTATTTGATAATTAAATTATTGAATTTAATAACTAGAAGTTCGGTGAAATATTGAATCTTCAGTTTTAAGCTTGTTAAAATTAATTTGAAGGCTTGTAAAATTTATATTGATAGAACTGAAGGTAGTAAAAGTGTTAAAGTTTAATTTGGAAGAGTTTTGTTAAGTTTTGAAATTATATTGTTTAAATTGGTATTTAAAAATCGCCTTCTGAGGCGTAGTCTCGGATTTCGACGAAACCAGTTCCATTGGATCGGTAATATTGTATTATTATCGGATTTCAATTTTCGTAGTGGTTGGTGTTGTTGTGTGAGCGTACGATATGTAAACGCGTTGAAATTTATACCTAAATTCAATATAATAACTGATCCAAAATGCTATCTTCTCCATACGATTGAATTTGGACTCAAAACCTTTACCGTTGCGTTCGGAATAGGGGTATAACATTATAAACGCCTGGCGGCACGCCGCGGTAGGATGTCAGGATTTTATGTTACGAATTCAAATCAATTTAAATTTGAATTTAAAATTGATATATATGCTTGTTGACTAGTCAAAAACAAAAACAAAAACAAATAACTATAATAAATATTGTCTAGTCTATCTTCTTTCAGCCGAAAATCCATCCTCCCAGTGTTTTCCATTCAACACGCCTAGAATCACGTCCATATTTTTCACAAAGTTCAACATGTTTTCAGTGTCGCCTATTTTCTAAAGCAAGCCTCTACCCTATTTTATAAATCGCAATTTATACCCTTCCTCCATAAATGAACCATTTCGATTCAAAAGTAAATCGATGGCCGAAACTAAAAGAAAAAAATCGAAGTCTCAACAACAAAATAAAAAATATTATGTATCCAAACGAATTCGAACGAAATCAAATTCTCTAGAGTTCGTTTCACGAGGACGTGGAAAAAAAGAGGGGTTTCGTTCAAGGGAATTCGAAAATCAATTCGAACCCTTCCATTATCTTAGTATCGACGAGCTGAAGGGGGGCGAAGTTGGGACCCTGTCGCGACTGCCATTCTCGGGTTCACGGTGATTGCTCGCGTAGTGGGAGTGGTCGGAGGTAGTTGGTGAGTGCAGCAGGGCGATTTGTTTTGGTCTAAGAGGGGAACTCTTGGTAGCATGAGCGGCGCTGTTAGTTGGAGGGGAGAAGCTTAGTCCGGGAGCATCGCGCATTAGAGGGTAAACTCGAGCGGAGGCTAGGGCTTGGGCTCGACTTTTGGGAGTAATGTTCGCTCGTGAGGTGGTGATCTCAAATCGCACGAGTGTTGGAGGGTAGCTGAAGGTCGACGACAGAGTTTGGCAGATTTGTGGAAATGGGAAGTTGCGATGGTCGATGGATTTTTGAGAGGCGGTTTCAGGTTCATACGTGATTTATAGCTTCAGGTTGATTGTTTCATGATTCCAAGAGGAAGCAGTGAGGTATATTTTGGTTTCTGTTTTTTTTTTTACTTATATATATATATATATATATATTAGAGATTACAACACATATACAGAGAATTGGATTTTAAATCCGGATTTTTGATTTTTACAGATATAAATATAATATATATATATATATAGTTAAGAAAAGTGTAGAAAACAAGTATGGATATATAGACACACACACACACATATCTATTTTCATTTAAAAGTATATATATATATATGTACAAATGATTTTATATAGATAAAGTTTTGAAAAAAATAGAAATTTTAAAGTTGTGTTGAGGGTTTATATAAAGTTTGATTTTGGAATCATGATGAATTATTTTATAAACACGTATGTAGTTTCAAAAATAAAAATAATATACATGTATAAATAGTTTTTATTCTACTAGTTTATTTAAAAAAAAGAGAATAGGTTTGATAATTGAGTTGTTTTGATTAACTTGTTTAATTATTGGGCTTCTTAAAAATAATGCTATAAAAGAAACTATTAGTTTAAAATTTTAAATCAAATAACGAGTTAAATTAAACAAGTCAATGGTTATCAATTGTTTGATTTATTCAAACAGTAATAAATCGTGAATTATTTATACAAGGTCAAAAAACCGTGAAACCAAGGCAAGGTTGAAGTGGACTGCAAACAAACCAAAGGTGAATTAATCTCACTCATCTGGTTTTAATTTAAATTTAAATAGTTGAATTCAATAGTTGGTTGAATGACTGAATTGATTGGATGTGGTATATTATAGAGTAGTATATAGTGTACTTCGAAGTGATTGATTTCCCGCATTATATAGCGGATGAGACCCTATGCGCCGTATAATAGCGGATGATATTATATCAATCCCATATACCGCGATATTCCACCTAGTAGTGGAATTGGTATTTTATATTGTTGTAACATCTGTGGATGTAGGGAAATAGGTTGAAGGGATCCAACTGGATTCCTCAAATTTATCTAGATTGTTTAATATTCTGTGATATAGTTTATGTGATAATGTGTGATAAATTTTATTGCTAATTCAAATGTTGGATGCTATGGTTTGATTGAATGTATTCGAATATTTTGAGTTATCAAAACTGTATAGATTTGGATTTTGAAAGAAAATTAAAGAGAGAATTTTAAGTAAATAATTATAGAAATTTGGATAAATTAAAGAATGAATTGGGAAAGAATAAAAGTTGATTTTTGAATTCGAATAAACAAAATTCGAAGTATGGAGAAATGAGATTTTTGAATAAATGGGAATAAGTGATTTTCTTAAAATTAAGTGATATTATGTAAAGGAATGAAGAATTTATTTTAAACAATTCAAGTTTTAAATTTATTGAAACAGATAGAGTAGGAATTTGGAAAAGGGGTATGAAATTGGTATTTTCAGTTAAAAAGACTTTAAATCATAATTAAAAATTAAAATCTGAAGTTTATGGATTTTGAAATAAATTGATAAGTAAAGAAATTTATTTCAAAATGGAGTAAACTGGAAATCAATTTGAAAATTGATTTAAGTGTTTGAAGTTGGAACTTTAAAAGAGAAGTGGGACTTTGGAATTTATAAACTGGATTTATAAAAATGAAAGAATATTTCAGTGGATATTTGGAAGAATAAATTCACAGGGAAAATTTATTAAAGGAATGGTTAAGTTGGTTTAAAAATAAATAGTGATTTATTTTTAAAGATGGAAAGAGAAGAGTATTTCCCTGGATCGCCAAGTACGTTTTCAAAGCAAAATTTTAAGTACAAATTAAACGTTTAAAAGTGATTTAGAGGAATGTTTTAGAAAATTTAATGTTTTTAAATGTTTAAATTTTAAATTAAATATTTTTCAAATTTATCTTAGTAATAATTATTTAAAGGTGACTTGGTATTTTGTTTTAAAAAGAGAAAATTTAGTTTTATATTTTATAAAGTTGCTTTATTTCAAATATTCTTAAAGTATATATTTTTAATAAAGTATTAAAGTAATTTTTAATTTAAATATTCTAAAAGTAAATTTTATAATAATTTTTTTTAAATTATTCTAAAACCTAAAGTGTTTTTACTTTGTGATTTCAGTGGAAATGGAAATATTTGGGAAATGTGTTCCGTGAGAGGAAGATGGTTTGGCACTGTCTTCAAAGGGTTGAAAATTGGAAATATATCTTGTGAAGATATTTTGAGATTAATAAATAATTTCGAGAAATTATTTATGTTTGATGGTTGTTGTGAATGTTAATTGATAGTTAAATAATCGACTATCAATATTGGGCAATGCATTGATCGTTTCAAAGAGACCGAGATCGGGATTTATTTTCTGAAAACCACTTCGATCCGGTTTGAACATTTTCGTATGGAAAACAAGAGTTTGGATTCGAAAATGGAGCAGTGAAGTGCAATGGCTAGTCGCTACTAATCCAGAGGGTTTCCAAAATGGATGTAGTAGGAGTAGTGCCTTCGGTTCCGTTCGAACCAGGGACGGACTTGTATGGATGAATGCTTTCAGAACATCGTCAGGTGGGCGTTGAGCATTCTAAAAGATGTGTTCTAAAAAGATAATGCTTATCCTCGAGCCTCATCAACCGGGAATGAAACTGTTGATCCATGATTGGTTCGAACTTGCTATATATCATTATTTTGGAGCCGCTACATGATGCTTGTATTCATCTGGAAGTTTTGCATTGCTTTGTCTTTGACATTGCCTGACTTCGTTATAACAACCGTTTGCCGCTGGTTTATATGTATTAGTGCTCATTGACTTGTATTTGCAACTGTACTGTTCGCATTGAGTTGTGTATACTTGATGACTTGATTGTGTCACTGTTATCTTGTTGTACTTGATTCACTCGAGTCTGGTACCTTTTGTAGCATTGTTTCTTCATGAGTCCACTGTCCTTTTTGACTTCGGCATTTAACTTACTGCTGAGTGCTTGCTGCATTTCAGTTTTGTTTGTCTTCATAGTTCACCACTAATATTTGATTCATCTACATATACTTCATTATATCCTGCTTGGATATTGGGCTGCTTCATTTTCGTTTCACTAGTGCATGTATCTTGTACTCATGATGCATTGCATTTGTTTGCATACTGAGTTGTTTCACTGATGCATCACTTGTTTTTGTGTCTTTGATTATGGGCACACGTGCTTCATGGACTTGTATTTGGTTGTATGCATTTGAACTTGTAGCCTTGTCTCTTTGTCGTCTGGTACTCCTGCCTTGGTTCTGGTTGCATGTTGTCTTGTTGAAGTCCAGTTTCATTTGGATCTGTACATTCATGTTGTATTTTCCTTGAGTTTCATTTTGACTTTACTTTGAACCTTATGTGTAGTTGTTGTCTTCGTATACATGTCGTAGTCTTGAGTTTTGTGTGGTTGTCATGTGGACTGCCAGGTTAGACTTTGACTTTGGCCTGTTGTTCCATGGCTTCGGCATTGATTGAGTTCATCGTGGTTTGTTGTATAGAGTCCGATGTGTTATGCATGTTGAAACTAGTCTGGTTGCATATATGTTACTTGTTGTGTGACATTTGAATGTTGAGGCTACACCATTTACTGCTGAGGCTTTGATTCACTCGAGAATTATTTGCTTTGTGATTGCACCTGTGTTGAATCCAGCTTATAGCTCGGGTTTGATCTTGTGCTCATATCGTGGCTTAACTTGAGTTGAACCCGGCTTTTAATTGGGTTTGATCTTGTGATCACCTGTCCCTGTAATTTTATCAAGTGTATATCGGTGCGCATGGCCTTATGGCATATCCAGTGATACACTGCGTATGTCATAAGCTGTTCGTGTATGATGAACTTAAAATTAAATGATGACCAACAACCCAAATAACTAAGGAAAATAATATTTTTAAAATACATTTTATTTTACACTACAAAAATATTTCCTTTTCAATTTTACTGCGTCAGTGTGTATTTTTGTAGATAGCTCAGATGCTGGATTCAATCTGGACTGGAGTTAAAGATAAATATGAGTGAATGAGTGAAACGTAATGAGGTGCAAATGTAATTGATAATTGTGATGCAATCAAATTTCAATTGTAAACGAAATTGTGTATATAGTGAGAGCTCAAATTTGTATTATTCAAAGATTTATAAATATTTGTTTAAATAAAATATTCATTTTAATTTAAATTCTTTGTTATTTATTTTATTCAGTAAATATTTATTTAGTCTCTGAAAATAAAATAGTACATTAACAAATATATTTAAATGAATATATGTATGTTTATTATCATCGAACAAAAATCATATACTTACATATTCAACACAATCATCTGCATCGTCAATCCACTGGATGCAAATAGTCTAATTACCTTTTTCTTTAACTCTTGTATCATGACCTATTCTCTGTTCTGGTCGCCCAACATATGTCATGTTTGGTTCCATTGATAAACCTTCAATCGTCCTCAGTCCCGCCTTCGTAATAGTGTCGTGCACATATTTCCTCAAACACGATATTTGAAAAACATTATGCGCACCCGATAAACTATTTGGTATCTCGATTCAATATGCAAGTGTATCGATCCTCTTGGATAGCTTATCAACTATCACTTAATATTATCATTCCCCGTTCTTGACCTAGGAAACCCATTTATAAAATTAATAGAAATCGAGTCCCACTTCCAAGTCGGTACTCTAGTGGTTAAAGTGGTCCACTTGGCTTCTGGTGTTCATCCTTAACTTGCTGACATGTGAAACATTTGTTCACACATTTTCCAATGTCTATCTTTATTCCTTTCTAGAAGAACACATGCTTCATATCACGATACATATTCATGCCTTTGGGATGAATCGTAATCTTAGACCATTGACTTTCCTCTAATATTTCCTTCTTAAGATCTCTCAAATTCGAGATTCGCAGTCTTCGTTTCTATCTAAGCAATCATTTCGAGTCTGCCTCAAATCATCTCGGATCATCCACACCCATCTCTACTCGTCTAATTACCTTGATTAATAATGGGTCCTCTCTTTTCCTTGTAGTAGTTCTATCCACAAGTGCTGGATGAACTTCCAAATTGCTAATGTGCCTGGATCCTACATTTTTCTAAAAATGCACCCTACAAAAAGCTAACGCTTGTAGGCCTTCCGTTGCCCGGTCATGGCTAACACTCCATTCTAGTGCTTCCTAATCAAAGCCTCGACAACTTGGTTCCATTTTCCTAGTGTATACTCTATGCCAAAGTCGTATGCCGCCAACAACTCATACAACCTTTGTTGCCTCATATTTAACTCCTTTATAGTAAATAAATACTTTAGAGACTTACGGTCCATATATAACTTGAAACATTCTCCAAAGAATTAATGTCTCCAAAATTAATACAAACATCATTGTTGCCATCTCCAAGTCATGACTCGGATAGTGAACTTCATGTTGTCTCAACCGTTAAGATGCATAAGCTATCACTCTTCCTTTTTGCATCAATATCGCCCCTAATCCAATTCACAAGAATCAATAGACAAACCAAATCAGGTTCCCTTTAGGTATACTCAAGGCGAGAGCATCATTAATATTCTCTTCAACTCTAAAAATAACCCTTTACATCTATCGATACACTCGAACTACATGCTTCTGGTCAACTTGATCAAGGGTGTTGTTATATGCAAAATATCCTTAATGAATCTCCGGTAATAGCCCATCAATCACAAGAAGCTTCTCATCTCTATAACTATCTCCAGTCTCGTCCCATCTATTTAAGTGGATCCAGTGCCAATCCATTATCTAAATCGACATGACCTAGAAATTAACCATCCTATTTCCAAAAGTGACACTTAGAAAACTTTGTCATTAACTTATATTGTCTCAAGGTTTTTAATACCAATCTAAGATGGACCACCTCATGATCTTTCTAATTTTAAGAATAAACCTAGATATCATCAATGAAGACTATCATAAATCTATCCAATTAAACGTGAAAAATTCGATTCATATGATCCGCTAAGAATGTAAGGGCATCGGTCAGTCCAAAAGGCACATGGTCAATGGAACACTATCCTCATCTACTCTAAGTGGATGGAATCTCTTTGCCAAATCTAGCTACAAGAATACATGAATCCGAGGACGGATAAAGGAAGCTCAATCCAGGCAGAAGAGTTACACAGATAAGAGGCATAAAGAATTATAGTTCTTAGTAGGAGACAAGGTTTTCATTAAGGTATCACCAATGAAGGGTGTCGTACGGTTTGAAAAGTCGAGAAAGTTGGCCCCAAGGTATGTTGGTCCATTCCATATTGTAGAAATGATTTGAAAGATCGCATATAGAGTAGAATTGCCTAGCTATTTGGCAGACGACGAATGTAATTTTCTGCATTTTAAACCGTTTGTTTCATATATTTTTATTCTAGTAAAACTGTATTTTACGGGTATTTTGTTGAGGTTTTGCAGATTATAGATTTCGAAGTGCAACGTTGGAATTAATCGGTTGTGCCATCCATTGGATCAAATGACACACAGAAACGAGTGCAACATTTTGAGCACCAAATAATTCGAAGAGAAAGCACATATCGTTCATGAAGAAATTCATCTCTCGTCACCAATATATGCGCAATTCATGCTAGAAATCAAATGCATATATTGAATGTGTTGTACACTTCAAAAAAAAAAATCAATACTTGGTCACGTTTTAATCAACCTAGGACCCATTTCATGCATGGCCGCATGAAAATGAAAGTTTAGCAAACATTAGTCCCAAAGCAAAGTCGCAAGAATATATCTCAAAGAAATGACGTGGCCATATATATTTTCTTTCACCGAATAAAAGCTTCAAGGAAGAACAAGTCAGTACATATTTCTCTACAAATTCACGTGGACTCGTTCTTTTGGGCATAGTTGGACTGATATTTTCAAAGCTGAAAATTCTATAAATACAGAATAGGTAGCAACAAAGAGATCATCTCTCTTACCCCATCACTTTTCTCCTGGTTTACTTTTATTTTCAACAATGTTTTTATTTTTGGACAGAGTGGATAGAACTGTTAATTAGTTTTAGTAGTTTATTTATTCTATTCTTATTTCTTTTCGATACTCATTTTAGTTAGTTAATAAATTTCGTGCTTCTCTATTATAGTTGTTTACTATGTCATTACCTTTTTCACAATTTTAGTTTCTGCTCTGATTTTTATAGTCTTATATTTTGATTGCAATTTTGATTAGATTCAAAATCGATTTGGAGTAGAATATTGTTTTTATTTCCAATTCAAGAACCCCATCAATTTTTTTTAGCACGCCTAAGATTTAAATATGGATTTCAAATATTTTGAAACACAATTCCCTATGTTCGACCTGCATAATACGCACCTGTGCACTTGTAGAATTTGTTAAAATTTGTACATTTTCTAATCAATAGAAAAGTCGCAACAGCAGGTGTCCATAATGTATTCCACGTGTCTCGTCTTCGTAAATATGTGCATGATCCAGATGCTACTATTCTTAAGATAGAGTTGGAGGACTTAGTAGTAGGGCCTGATTTGACTTTTGTTAGACAACCAGTTCGGGTTGCAGCGAGAGATGAGAAAAAACTTGAGGACCAAGACAGTTAAGTTGGTGAAGGTTCAGAGGAGCGACAACGAAAAAGACTGTACTAAGGAGATGGAGGATAGAATTCGAGAGGCTTATCCTGATCTGTTTTTTGATGGTATGTCTATAGTAGATTTACATAGATTGGTTACTTGGAGATGTTACAGATGATTGTTACGTTTGCTAGTTAGTCCTTACTGAATTTCGAGGACGAATTCTTTAAGGAGGGGATCCTGTAACAACCCTAATTTTGTTGACATTATTCAGGAGATTAATTAGAATAAATTAAATAAAATAATTTAGATAAGGAGATTGAGGTTGATTAATAAATTAGGTGGTCGTGCTTATTTAATATCTAATGGACTTGTATAAATGGTTAGGAAATCAAACATAAGGGCATTAGGGTAAATAACCATACTTCCCACCCTTATACTATTTTCATTAGGTCATACACATTCATTTTACTTAAAGCCAAATAACCGTGAGAAGCAAGGCCGGTCATTAGGAAGAAGAGAAGAGAAAATCAACTTAAAGCTTAGGATTCAAGTTAGAAGGAATAAGTCTCAACAAAACTTCAGTTTCCTTATCCAATCTAAGGTGTATAATAATTTCTACATCTTTATTTTGATTCTTATATCAAATGGTTTCGAATTTAATGATAAAACTATTTTTATGATATTGAATGATGGTATGCTTGATTTGCGATTTATATGGATTAAACAAGGTAGTCTAAAAAGGTAGATATACATGGTTTTAGGGTAAAACCGAGATGAAATGATTTTTAAATGCCATTGGACAATTTTATGTTATAGAAAACATGATTTTGGAGGTGGGTTTCAATTCTCATAATTTTCATAGCTTATATGGATTTTATATTAATTTTCTAGTAAAGAAAACAATTTATTGCGCTACAAATTATTCATGAAAAAAATAATGATTATTTGGGTTTGAAATTTTTATATGTTGGAAAAAATATTAAAATAGATTTTCAGGATTTTTCTAGATTTTTATTAAGTGTTTTGATAAATATATAAAACAATTTAAGGTACTGTTAACGCTAAAAATATATGCTAACACCCCGGTGTAAGTTATAGTTTAGTGAAAGCACCACCCGTTGGCACGGGAACTAAAAATAAGAAAAAAATAACAGAGAAATAGTAAAGAGACAACAGTTTTTATAGTGGTTCGGCTTAAAGTCAAGCCTACGTTCACTTATTCTCTTTTATTGCTGATTTGATTACAACTTTTTCAATGATTCTTCGATTACAACACAATTGAGATAAGTAGCTAGAACTTCGATGTAGAAAAGCTCTTCGAATTCATGTTAAATGAGTTAGATCTTTCTCAAAGTTCATTGAAGTGTCTTCGGTGTTTGAACTGTTGAAGGAGTTGAGAAAACAGCCAAGTATCAACGTTCCAGAAATGATCCAAAAGTCCCCTTTCAGTTGGAGCAAGCGGGGTATTTATGGGGAAAATCTGGATGCAGGTCCTAGGTCTTGAGTGACCTAGGGGACACGAGCTACGGCTCATCATGGTTGCACTTGATCACTTGAATAGGCTGGTAGGTCATAGGACGTGGGCGACCTAGGAAAGAATGGTTGGCGACTTAATCATGTCGAGATACCCAGTGGAGTGACCTTGGCTGGTCGTAGGAGTAGCAGCGATCTAGTGTTGGTTCGACCTTGTAACCAAGCGACATAACTATATGAAGCTTGTGGCTCGCTAGGTCGTTAACTCTCTAGGTCGTTAACTCGCTAGGTTGTTAACTGTTAACGCTAAAATGTGAACGCTAACACCCCGGTGTGTAAAGTGTAGTTGTGAAAGCACCACCCGATAGATCGGGAAAGAATTACAAGCAAGTAATAGCAGAAAAGCAGTAAACAACAACGATTTTATAGTGGTTCGGCTTAAGGGTATAGCCTACATCCACTCTAAGTACTTTTATTATTAATCCCGTTACAAACTGATACAATTCTTCTCAAGTACAATACACTTCAAGTTACAAGTGATTTGGAACAAGTCTTAAGCTTCAACGTCGATTAAAGTTCTTAGATTCATGTTGAAGATGTGTGGTTTCTTCGTGAATTTCTTTGATGTATTCCTCTAATCTTGGAAACTCTAAGTGTTGATGAAGTTCTCAATGCAGCAAGGTAACGGTGTGTGAAGGGAATGCGCCAAAAGTCCTTTGAATGTTGGAGATGGGTGCCTATTTATAGAGAGTTCTGATTCTGAAATTTGCCAAGTCCTAAACCGCGGCCGACTCAAGTTAAGACGCAGCCGACTTAAGTTGAGTCGTGACCGGTCTAAGGTTGCCTCCGAGTCAACACCACCTCTCCTCAGTAATGTGGCATTGGACTTATATTCAGTGGCCTTGGGTCGTGAACGACTTAACATAGGTCATAGGTCGGC
Organism: Allium cepa; assembly: GCA_030765085.1. Classification (NCBI taxonomy): domain Eukaryota; kingdom Viridiplantae; phylum Streptophyta; class Magnoliopsida; order Asparagales; family Amaryllidaceae; genus Allium; species Allium cepa. The sequence continues at coordinate 10,495,102 of CM060929.1, forward strand.
CGCGACTTAGGTGTAGTTCATGATCTTGTCCCTGTCCTAAGTGGTTAGATCGGTAAATTCTCTGGATGGTTAGGTCGTCTTCTGTCTTAGGTCGGTAGCCATCTTAGGTCGGTAGCCATCTTGTTAAGTTTTGGGTCGGCAACTGTTTAGCCCTAAGTCGGTATCCATTTGGGCCTTAAGTCGGCATCTCCTTAGCCTGTTAGGTCGGCACCTCTTCGAGTCTTAAGTCGGCATGCTACTCAAGCTCCTTAGGTCGGTATCCCTTCGTGCCTTAGGTCGGTCTCCCTGATAAGGCAGTTAGGTCGGCAACCAGTTGAGCCGGTAGCCTTGTTAAAGTGTTAAGTCGGCATACCCTTAGGCCTTAGGTCGGCACCCACTGTTGAGCCTTAGGCCGGCATGCTTCTAACTGTTAGGTCGGTAAGTCATGGTCGAGGCGGAGTTAACATTTGCCCCTCGAAGTATACGCCTGAATGTTAGGTCGTATGCTTCGATAGTCCTTAACCCGTCCCCTCTTAGGTCGGTAGGTCGTACGCGACCCAACAGTTAGACCGCATCTGCCGCTTCAGGTCTCTCTACTATAAGTCGTATATTCTCTCCTCTCTTCTCATTACTTACTCTCTTGCTTCTGCCATTAAAAACTTTCTCAAGCTCCAAAAGGCGATTCCATTCCAAACAATCACCGATAATCTTTGTTGTTCATCACGTAAGTAAAACCTGCTCTTCTCTTGATTCCTTATTGTCATCGATTCACGAATTCCATTCAAACCGAACCCACCCCTTGCGCGCTGCTTTACTGCGAACCTCATTGCACCAGCACTTTGTGAGCTCGAGTTTGCTTGGTTTTGGCTTTAAATGATCGACGAGACGATGGAGATGGTTTACTGCTTCTGGCTAGTTGATTTTTGATTTGCGATAGGATGGTTAAGCATTGAATTTGGGTGATTTTGAACTGACTTAGTGGATGATCCGATATCATGAATGAGACAGCGTGAATGGAGTGAGGGTTTTTTGTGGATGGAGCGGCTAGCGGGTTAACAGGTTGAGTGGAGTGGGATACTGACCTGGACGCGACCCAGTAATTTTGGGTGACCTAACCTTTGACCGCCTTTATCCTTAAATCGTAGCCGAATTGACCCTTGGGGGAAATCTGCCGATCTAATCTTCTACCGATTTAACCCTTGAACCGTGGCCGAGTTAAACCCTAAACCGTGGCCGAGTTAACCCTTAAACCGTGGCCGAGTTATCCCTTAAACCGTGGCCGAGTTAACCCTTGCAGAATTTCACACCACTTTCTGAACCAGAGCCTTTACCCTTCCTACTTCTTACAACTTAAAGAGCTACCGATCTAAAGAATTAGAAACTTAATCTTCATTTGCGAGAGACTCCTTGGGTCGTCGCCGAGTTAATACTTAAGCTTTGGGCATGCTGACTTGTTGAGAGCATAGATTCACTTTGAGTTTCTAACTTGAACTGCCAAACTAAGTTGCCTGAATTTTGAACTGCCCCAACTTTAAATTTGCTTGAATCTCATTGTATTATTTCACAGATCGCATTAACTTATAAGCTGCTAACCTGCTGAAAATAACAAACAAAGAAAACCAAGGCGAAAATACTGCCATCGACTGCCCATGTCAGATGACAGATTAGTCAAGACGAGACAAGCAACTTAATTATATTGCATGAAATGTTTGTGAATCAATCAATTAAAGTTAAACATTAATGCAAAGTATCAATAATCTGAACTGATTTATCTGCATCAACATCTTACTTGCATATTTAGGCCTAAAACAATAGTCCCTGAATTTCATAACTAACAAATGCTTGCTAGTTTTCATTCCAGTTATATTTGTTCTCTGCTTGATTGATTTTACACAACACTTCACACACTTTAGGAAACGTGCACCTTCATGTTTGAATACCCAGTTGTTTATGTAGAATGACTTCCCACCGAGAGGAAGAAGTGGTAACTCAAGAGGAAGAAACTTTTCCGATAGCTGTTCCCATAGAGAATCCTCCGGAGAGAACCCCGACTATTCTAACTTCGAGAGCGTTTGTCCAGCTGCGCACTCAATTTGGCTTTGCTGAAAGTGGCGTTCTTCTCCCTGGGCCAAGTGATACTGCTGACAATCCTCCCTATGGTTTTGTTGCAGTCAATCGCCAAATGTGCTTAAGTGAGGCGATTCCTCCTTTTAACGACTTCCTTCGAACTCTTCTCCTTCGGTTGACAATCTCTCCGTTTCAACTTCATCCCAACGGCTATGCCATCTTGACGGGGTTATGTGTTTTGTTTAGAAGAACCCTTGATCGCCTACCGAGTTTTGAAGAAATTCGTTATCTGTGCTCGTTTGCAAAGAGTAAAGATCATCCTTCCCTTATTATTGTGAGAAGTGCCAGGAACCGCAAGCTCATTTCCGATCTTACTGAAAGCGTTCATGGATTCTTGAACCAGTTTTTCTTTGCCCGCTGTCCCTCAGGCTTTTATGCCATCTGGAGAGTAGGAAGTAAGATTAGTGTTTCTATTTTGTCCGTTTTGAAACTTTTTCGAGATCCGAACTTTCAGTTGCTAATTTCATTCTTTATTCTTTTCAGCACTTCCTCTCCCCTCTAGAGACCCAATTCACAAGCAAGTTTTTGAGAGGTTGAGTGCCGTGGCCTCAGAAGAGAGGAGCATAAAATTTCTGTTGAGGGATGAATTTTTACATCAACATGGGCTTCTACACACTTCTCGCTCTATGCATGCTCATGAAGTTCCAACGGAAGTTCCCGATTCTCCGATAAAGACTCCTGAATCTTCGCTGGTGAAGTGCTCCACTTCTGTTGATGTTGCGGGGCCATCTGGTAAACTTGCCCCGGTTATCGAGGAAGAAGAGCCTCAGGGATCATCTCACCATTCACAAGAATCTGGTGAAAAGGCTAAGAAATCCAGCCCTGCCAAGCAAAGCAGGGACGATACCTTCGAAGGATTGAGCGACCTCTTCGCTACTTCACAAGAGATCTTCAAAGATGACCCTACTACCACCGGGATTTCTACTTCAGTAGTTGAAGCTACTTCTACTCTGCAACAGTCGTCGTCGACTCAAGAGTTGACGTTAACTATTACACCCACAACTACTCCCCAAATAAAGAGTGGTTCGTAGATTAATGCGCGTAGTTTGCACAATACACAAACTTATAATTTCTCATCACTTCCATGCACTTATCTTCTTGTACCTTAAAGATTTCTAAAGCTTATTATTTTAATTCCAGATTCTCCTATGGGGCGCAGCGGCTCGTATTATGACGATTTCCAGCGCTACGGGAGGCGTAGCCAGTATGATTACAGGCGTTACCTTCCTTCCTACAGAGAGTCGGATGAAGAGAGGGCTGCCCGAAAGGCTCATGAAAGGAGGACTGAAGAAGAACATCATGAAAGAAGGGAGAGAGAAGAGCGCCATGATTCTTGGCAAAAAGGCGATGACTCTCACAAGAGAAAATCTCATGACGATCGAGGAAAAGGTCACATGAGTGAAGACTTAAGCAAACGAGCTCGTCACAGTGAAAAGCAGGCCTCTACTACTCCTAAGAAAGTTACTATTCCTGCCTCACTCGACATCCCTTCTGACTCTCCCGCTCTTGGGAAATCAGATATTCAAACAATAATTAACAGGCCCAAATTTCAAGTTGGACCGGGTCCTGCCACTCTGCAGAGCCGATTTCCTCAATGGTGGCTTAAGGGGGTGAGGTTCGACCTAGACTTGGTCCCCATCGACAAGTCTTCCATGTTGCGCAATCTTGATGCAGTCAAGCTCGATATCGAGAGGATGTCAAACTGGCAGAAGCTTGTCGATGAGCTTCAAAGAGTTAACCGTGCCAACATAGAGGCCATGCTTACCATGGAAAACGATAAGGCCGAATGGCAAAAGGTCGTTGAGCAACACGACACCGAGATGAGGAACATTGCTTCTTACAATGAGGAGCTTGAAGCAAAAGTCGAGGAATTGAAACATGAACTTGCTGCTTCCTCTACTTCCTATTCTCAAAAGGAAGAAGTGCTCCTGAAACAAGTGAGAGACGCTCACGCTAGCCAAAGGGATGCCGAAGACAGGCTAGAAGTACAAAAAAGAATCAGTGAAGGCTATGCTACTGATATTGCTGAGCTTCCGAAAGAAAAACAACTCCCAGGAGGCGGAGATACAAATGCTTAAGCTTCAGCTTGCCAAAACTGAAAGAGAGCATGATGAGGCTGTCGCCGGCAGAATCGCAGCTGAAGAATCTCACGAGGCGACTAAAAACAGCATCAGCTCAACATTATTCGACTTCTATTTGCACAGCGTCTTGGGGCGTGGAAGCCTTGCCTTTCTAGGCCCCAAGTATGAAATCACACTGGCTGAAGTTTGGGAGACAGCACTTGATATGCTCGGTGGTAAAGGTGCTGGATATGCTGAGTCAGCCCTTGAAGAGCATTATCTTGATGACGAAGCCCGTGCCGCTCTTGCCAAGGGTAAGGAGCAGCTTGCCAGAGCGCGGGCCGGGATGGCGGAAGAAGAGCATTCTGAAAAAGAAGTACCGCCTACCATCTCCGAACGTCCTCTAGTTTCTCCCGAGGTGGACATTACAGGCCCTAGTGCTCATTTGCCGCCTCCTACAAGAACTGGGGCAATCACCCCTACTGATGAAGAGGCTTTGGAGGACATTGGGGCTCAGAATTATGAGATTGAACTGACAAAGCCTATATCTTCAGGTAATTTCGACATTGGTCCGATTCAGGTGGATTGCCTGCTTATTCCTCAAAAATTTGATGAGCTTCTCGATTACCTCCTGAATCTCGATGAACCCATATCTCCCTTCTTTCGGGAAGATACTAACATTTTCAATTTTTCTTCTTCTGCAGTTGAAACAACAAGTGCCGTGCAGACTTCGCCTTCTCTGGTTATTCCTCCTCCATCTCTTCAAGTGACTCCTCCTTCTGCTTCACAACCTGGATCACAAGAGGAGAAAATTGAGGCTCTTCATGGTTTGGATGACCCTGTTGCCTCGCAGGAGCAAAAAGATGAGGGACTCGAAGGAGGCGAGATCTCTCCGGAGCGGACTCATTCTGACGACATAGTTTTGTCCGCTCTCGTTACTCCGGGGAGTGAGTCTTCTTCGCAGAGAAGAAAGAAGCTTGGGACATCGAAGAGGAGGGGGAAGAAAATTATCACCACTGAAGAGGAACCGGAAATTGCGCCAGTTGTACCTCCCTCCCCCTCTTCCCTCATGCCTTCAGACCAACCTGGAAGACCCGAAAAGCTAACCACTCGGCCGGGTAAAGGGTCTAAAGGCGGCAAGAAGAAATGAAGAGTTGAACTTTTTGATTCCTTTTTTGTGTAATGGTCGGATGTTGTGCAGGCACCGGCCCCTGCTTCTTATTTTGAAACCTGTATCTGCAATATCTGCAATTGAATAAAATGATTTTTTATTTGTACATACTTCTGTTTGAATTTGAGTATGCATTTATTATTCATTTTTGCACAAGTTTATTTATATGATATTGCAGCGGGCTTATGGTATGTTGTTTGAGTATTACTTTACTGATGCAGCTACACTATTATACCATGTTGCCCCCATACCTTAAGCTTGCTGCAATATTTTATACTTCGAGGGGACTTGCACTCTTATTTGCTAAAGAATAATTATTTTACTCTTTAAAGAAAATTTTTGTAGAGTACAACTCCCTTCGTATAAGTTTCTATGCTTTGTCGTTCGAAGAAATCACTTTTTTCTTTTGCTTATGTGCATATTTTACCAAGTGAATTCCTCTACGTGGTAAAGCGGACCTCTGAAGGGTACTTTAACTTCTTTTCTTTTCTTTTTTTTTTTTTTTTACGATCATTTTCCATAGTAGGTAAATTACTCTTCCTTTGAAAGTTAAAGTACGCTTTTGATGAGGATTTTTTTTTATACAAAGTTGTACCTCTGAGGAGGGATTTTTCATGTTTCAACACTTGGAAGTTTTATTTCAATCTCGGTGAAACGTGTACCTCCAAAGAGTTGTGCCTAAGAAAGCCTTTTCACGTTTCAACACTTGGAAGTTTTATTTCAATCTTGGTGAAACGTGGGCTTCCGAAGAGGTCTTTCTTCTTGATTGTGTCTTCGAGAGGGGGTTGTACCTCTAAGGAGGGATTTTTCACGTTTCAACACTTGGAAGTTTTATTTCAATCTCGGTGAAACGTGTACCTCCAAAGAGTTGTGCCTAAGAAAGCCTTTTCACGTTTCAACACTTGGAAGTTTTATTTCAATCTCGGTGAAACGTGGGCTTTCAAGAAGGTCTTTATTTTGTTTTTGCATTTCAACTTTGGTGAAGTGAAATTCCGAAGAGCGGTTGTTACACTTCAACTCCTGGCAAAATGTGCCTCCGAAGAGGGCTTTTATTTTGTTTACATTTCAACTCTGGTGAAGTGAAATTCCGAAGAGCGGTCATAACACTTCAACTCCTGGTGAAATGGGCCTCCAAAGAGGGATTTTATTTTGTTTACATTTCAACTCTGGTGAAGTGAAATTCCGAAGAGCGGTCATAACACTTCAACTCCTGGTGAAATGGGCCTCCGAAGAGGGCTTTTATTTTGTTTACATTTCAACTCTGGTGAAGTGAAATTCCGAAGAGCGGTCATAACACTTCAACTCCTGGTGAAATGTGCCTCAGAGAGGGTTTTCATCGCCTGGAAGTTACTCTCTCATGGTTGGAGGGTCATGACTCCTCCAATCTTTTTTGTTGAGTAGAGAACTTTCTTTTTTGTGGCGTATGACCCATTAGAGGTCTTTTATCCTCTGAAGAGTTGCGCCTCCGAAGAGGACTTGTGCTGCTGATGGTAGCCTTGGTTGTTCCTCTGTTCACTTGCTTATGCCTTTTCAGCGATCCGTTTTTTTTTTTTTTCCTTTTTTTTTTCTTTTCAAGTTTTCATTCCCCTTTTCTCGCAAGTGGCTTGTTTAATCCAAGGAAGCGTACTCCATTGTCAGGCAAGTTCGTGAGAACGGGCACTAGCTTCCTAATTGGATGTTTGTTCGTTCAAACAATCTCAATTTATTAGCAAGGGCTCGTTTCTATCGAAATCATAAGCCGTTCAATTGAAGTATTTCCTATCTAGGATTCGAATTCGGGGCCTTTATGACTTGAAATTTGTTTGTTGAATGATGGTGAGAATCACTTGGTCTTATTATGCGCAAGTTTTATTTCCATTGTCTGCAAAAATTTAAATCGACATTTCAGCAATACATTTTATGTATTTTTATATCGAAAACAAAGCAAACATATAATAATAATAAGGAACACAAGATTTATAGTGGTTCGGCCATGAAATTGGGCCTACATCCACTTTATATTCTTTCATTATTTACTTGCATCAGTTTCACAATTGCTTTCAATTACAAGAATCATACATTCATAATTCTTTTTACAATGTTTCAACAAAATTTTCAAGTAAAGTATGGACGCAAATGGTTGCTGTTCCATGCCCTTGGAATTTGATCTCCATCAACAGTGGTGAGCTTGAATGTGCCGTCAAGAAGCTTCTGACCTATTACATACGGTCCTTCCCAATTTGGCCCAAACACACCTGTCGCGGTCATAATTCTTTTCAGGACTAGATCTCCAATTTCAAAGCTGCGTTGACGAACTTTGGAATTGAAATGTCTGGCTATCCTTTGCTGATGAGCTGCAACTCTGAGGTTAGCTTCATCTCTTTTTTCATCAAGGAGATCCAGCGCTTCAAGTTGTAGCTTCTCATTTTCTGCTTGATTGAAATGGATTCTTCTGTGTGAAGGGACCTCTGTTTCAACCGGGATCATTGCTTCCGATCCGTATGCTAACGAAAAAGGAGTATGCCCAGTTGCAGTTTTGTGAGTAGTTCTGTATGCCCATAGTGCAAGTGGTAGTTTATCGACCCAACCACCTTTTGCTCTTTCGAGTTGCTTTTTGATGGTTGATTTGATGATCTTGTTCACTGCTTCCACTTGCCCGTTAGCCTGCGGATGAGCTACTGCCGAAAAGCTTTTCTGGATTTTGAATCGTTTGCAAAAATCCTGGAATTCCTCGCTTTCAAACTGAGTACCATTGTCTGTGATTATTTTCTGAGGCACACCGTATCTGCAAATGATATTCTTGGTCACAAAGCTTATCATTTTCTTAGAAGTGATAGTAGTCAATGGTTCAGCTTCAGCCCATTTAGTAAAATAATCAACTGCAACAATAGCATATTTAATCCCTGATTTAGCAGTTGGTAGTGGCCCAATGAGATCCATTCCCCAAATTGCAAATGGCCATGGACTGACCATCTGTGTGAGTTCGGTAGAAGGTGCTCTAGGAATTTTGGCAAATCTTTGGCATTTGTCACATTTTCGGGAGTAATCTGCAGCATCTCGATTAATTTCTGGCCAAAAATATCCGTATCGGAGAATTTTCTTGGCTAATGTTTGACCACCTGAATGATCACCACATTCTCCTCCATGCACCTCAGCTAGGATTGTTTTGGACTCTTCCCGGGATACACATCGAAGCAATGGCATTGAGAATCCCCGTCTGTACAATCGGCCATCCTGAATTACATAGCGAGTGGCTTTCCTTAGTAGCTTTCGTCTTTCTATCGAATTTTCTGGCAGAGAACCTCTGAGTAGGTAGTCCAGTATTGGAGTCTCCATGACTCTTGTTCTTGAGATACATTCATAATCCAGTCTATATCCATCTCGTCTATACTTGGCGCTGAAAGGACTTCTACAGGGACCAATCCCAATAGTTGAGCTTCACCAGAACTTGAATACTTTGCGAGGGAATCTGCCTTCATATTCTCTTCCCGAGGAATGTGGCTTATTGAATAGTGATCGAGTTCACATAGGAGTTCCCAAGCCTTTGACAAGTAGGAAGGCAGGTTTCCACCTTTTGCTTGAAATTCCTTCTTGACTTGGCATACAATAAGCTGAGAATCACTGAAGATTTGTAATGCTCGAATGTTTAGCTCTTTAGCGATTTTCAGACCTGCAATAAGAGCTTCATATTCTGCTTCATTGTTTGTTGAAGGAAATTCCAATCTTAGTGCATAACATAATGATCGACCTTCAGGAGTTTCAAGTACCACCCCGGCTCCAGAACAGTAGTCATTCCTTGCGCCATCAACATACATCTTCCACTGGATTGGGGAATCATTGATCGTTTCTTCCTCACCATTATCTTTCTCTGTGAATTCTGCAATGAAATCAGCTAAAGCTTGTCCGTTGATTGCTTTTCGGGGGTGATAGGTGATGTCATATTGACTGAGTTCAATGTTCCATTTTAGAAGGCGACCCGAAGTTTCAGGGCGAAATAGGACTTGCTTTAGAGGTTGATCAGTGAGTACTTTGATAGGATGAGCTTGGAAATATTGCCTCAGTTTCCTTGATGCAACTAGTAGGCAATAGGCGAGTTTTTCCAACTTGGAGTAATTCAGCTCTGCCCTAGTGAGTCTTTTGCTGATATAGTAAACCGGATGTTGAATCCTTTTGTCTTCCCGTATCAGCGCTGCACTTAGAGCATGAGATGATACTGCCAAGTATATAAGAAGATCCTCACCATTGCCTGGCCTAGAAAGTATTGGAGGCGTTTCCATATGACGGATCAACTCATCGAAGGCTTTTTGGCATTCGGAAGTCCATTCAAAATTCTTCTTTCCTTTCTTCAGGGCATCAAAGAATGGGATGCATTTATCAGTGGCTTTGGAAATGAACCGACTCAGGGCGGCGACCTTTCCGTTGAGACTCTGCAATTCCTTCTTTGTTCTAGGAGCTTTAACTTCTTTCAAGGCAGTAATTTGAGCTGGACTAGCCTCAATGCCCCTAGCACTGACGATGAAACCTAAGAACTTTCCGGACTCGACCCCAAATGTACATTTCAGAGGGTTAAGTTTCATTCTGTATTTCCGGAGGACTGCGAACATTTCTGCTAAGTGTTCAACGTGATCCGCTGCTTTTCTGGACTTCACTAACATGTCGTCGACATAGACTTCCATAGTTTTGCCCAATTGCGGTTTGAACATAGCATTAACAAGTCTTTGGTAGGTTGCCCCTGCATTTTTCAATCCGAAGGGCATAACTCTGTAGCAATAAAGTCCAACATGTGTGATAAAGCTTGTATCTTCCTGATCCGGCTCGTGCATCATGATTTGGTTATAACCGGAGTAGGCATCCATGAAAGATAACAATTCATGTCCCGCAGTTCCGTCTACCAGTTGATCGATCCTGGGTAATGGGAAGCAATCTTTGGGGCAAGCCTTGTTTAGATCAGAAAAATCAATGCACACTCTCCATTTTCCATTAGCTTTCTTGACCAACACAGGATTTGAAACCCAATTCGGATATGTAGATTCTTTGATGAAGTTATTTTCCATGAGTCGATCAACTTCTTCTTTTAATGCTGCTGACCTTTCTGGACCTTGGGTTCTTCTTTTCTGTTTAACTGGCGTAAACTTTGGGTCAATATTCAGAGCGTGTACTGCAACTTCTGGGGATATTCCACACATATCGGCATGAGTCCAAGCAAAGACATCCAGATTTGCTTTCAGGAAAGATATCAAGATATTCTGAATTGACACATTAAGCTGTGAACCCACATTTAACACCTTATTTGGGTCCTTCGGGTCAACAGGTACCGGAACTGTCGTTTCCACCGGTACCACTCAATTCTCCCCTGTACTGGCTTTTCTGGGATCCATTTCTTTCCGTGCCCCGCTGTGCTCGCCAGTGCAGGGTCCGCCCCGTAATTGCTACAAGGCTGGTTCTTTGATGCGGACTGGGGTTGCCGCATCCTTCCCCATTTCTCTTTTTCTTGACTCTCGCAGCTCTGTCAAATAGCACTCTCGCGCAGCATTTTGATCCCCTTTTATAACTCCTACTCCATTGTCAGTAGGGAATTTAATAGTGAGGCACCACGGGGCTAGGATAGCTTTGAATGCTGCGAGTGTTGGACGGCCAAGAAAAGCATTGTAAGCAGAAAACTCATCGACAATTACAAATGTTTGCTTGCGGACCACTTTCCTTTCTGCTTCTCCAAGTTCTACAAGCAGATCGATGGTCCCAATTGGTTGTTTTGGCTCCCCAGTGAAGCCAGCGATTTTCTGTGATGAGGCTTGTACATCAATCATAGGGATTTTCATCTGGTCAAATGTCTTCTTGAAGAGGATATTGCATGATGCTCCGCAGTCAATGAGGACTCTTCTGACAATGGCCGGTCCAATACCAGCCGAGATGACCAAGGGATCTAGGGTAGGAGCTTCTATACCTGTGGAATCTCTAGCTCTGAAAACAATATCATCGCTGAAAGTTTTCTGTTGTTTCAGGGGCGTAGTGTCTTCTAAAACAAAGACGTCTTCTTCGGCTGGAGCATATTTCAAAGCCCTGGAATATCTCTCCATCTCACCCTAGCTCTTGCCAGCTGGGTGAGGCCCTCCTGTAGTGACATTGATAACGGGCCTTCCAGATTCATGTCCCGTAGCTTTCTCACCTGTCCTGGGCTGATGAACAGGAACCTGTTGCCCCTGACTTGACGATGCAGGATTGTTGCTATTCTTCTTCACAAATTGCTGCAGTTTGTTCTCTCTTAGCAACTCTTCAATCAGATTTTTCAACTGACGGCATTCATCAGTTTCATGACCGGGTTGATTGTGGAAGCGACAGAATTTCCCACTCTGTATGGCTTTTTTCCCGGTCCTCAAAGGGATAGGTTTAGGGAAATCGACGGAATCTTTAGTGGCCAGGTAGATGTGCTCCGGTGTATGTGATAATGGAGTATATTCTGATGGCTTGAAGGATCGGGGCTTCTTCAGATTACCCTGTTTCTTCCCATTATTATTCTCCCTTTTTTGCCCCGCCGATTCATTCTTGCGTGGAGCGACAGTGTTGTCTTCTGCTTTTTCCAACACTGTCTTTACTGGTAAAGGACGACTTTCCAAGCGAATGAATTCATCTGCTTTTTTGTAGAACTTTTCGAGAGAGGTTGGCTCCTTCATATTTAACCATTTCCCAAATTCGCTTGACTTATCAATAGCCCTCATCAGGTAAGTCAATATCATTCGTGGTTCAGCATTGTCCACCTCAGCCAGCGCTATATTAAAGCGGTTCAAGAAGGATCTGATAGACTCACCAGGATTCTGCTCTAAACTCGATAGTGACATAATGTCCTTGGCCTTCGAAGCATATAGTCTAAACTGCTCCTTGAATTTTCTGGTCAAGTCTGAAAACAGATCGATAGATCGGACTGGCAACTTGGTGAACCATAGTAGAGCCACCCCTTCCAGGTATACGGGGAAATATCGACACTTTATTTCGTCAGAGGCCCTGGCACCTGTCATGTGCCAATCATATTTATACAAGAACTCATTCGGATCACTTGTCCCTCTGTAAGCTGGAATAGTCGGAGGGACAAACTTCCTTGGAAATTCCGCCTTCAAGATTTTTTCAGTAAACGGAGTTTTACTTGGGGCGAAACCCCATTCCTTCTCATCTTCAACCCTTTGCATACTTTCTTTCATGATCTGCCGGACCATTCCAGAAAGATATTCCTCATCATGCCGAGTTCTAGATCCACCAGCCTCAGGAACTGCCTGCTCAAAGGGATTAGTAGCCCTTTCAGGAGCATTCCTCTCACTAACATCATGAATGTTGCCAGCATAGTTCCTTTCATTACCCGCTGGTTGATTGTTTGCCCCAAGTAAATCGTTCAACTTATTCAGAATCAGAGCATTCTGGGCACTTTGAGCCTCTAGTTGTGCATTTTGGGCGTTTATCTGCTGGTTTAGCCCTAGAATCACAGCATCCAATTCCGCTTTCGTAACTCCAACAGACGGGGTGGGTTGATTAGGTACAGGGGAAGCGGAGGTTCCCTCTTGAATGTTTCCAGATCTGATAGATCTACTTTTCCTTCCAGGAGCCATAATCTCAGATAGACTTCTGGTTTTTAAGGAAATTCTTTCTTCAAATCTCTGTGAAGCAATGATGACAGTTTTCCTGAGTTCAATTCTCAGTGAAAGCACCAAAAATGTTAACGCTAAAATGTGAACGCTAACACCCCGGTGTGTAAAGTGTAGTTGTGAAAGCACCACCCGATAGATCGGGAAAGAATTACAAGCAAGTAATAGCAGAAAAGCAGTAAACAACAACGATTTTATAGTGGTTCGGCTTAAGGGTATAGCCTACATCCACTCTAAGTACTTTTATTATTAATCCCGTTACAAACTGATACAATTCTTCTCAAGTACAATACACTTCAAGTTACAAGTGATTTGGAACAAGTCTTAAGCTTCAACGTCGATTAAAGTTCTTAGATTCATGTTGAAGATGTGTGGTTTCTTCGTGAATTTCTTTGATGTATTCCTCTAATCTTGGAAACTCTATGTGTTGATGAAGTGCTCAATGCAGCAAGGTAACGGTGTGTGAAGGGAATGCGCCAAAAGTCCTTTGAATGTTGGAGATGGGTGCCTATTTATAGAGAGTTCTGATTCTGAAATTTGCCAAGTCCTAAACCGCGGCCGACTCAAGTTAAGACGCAGCCGACTTAAGTTGAGTCGTGACCGGTCTAAGGTTGCCTCCGAGTCAACACCACCTCTCCTCAGTAATGTGGCATTGGACTTATATTCAGTGGCCTTGGGTCGTGAACGACTTAACATAGGTCATAGGTCGGCCGCGACTTAGGTGTAGTTCATGATCTTGTCCCTGTCCTAAGTGGTTAGATCGGTAAATTCTCTGGATGGTTAGGTCGTCTTCTGTCTTAGGTCGGTAGCCATCTTAGGTCGGTAGCCATCTTGTTAAGTTTTGGGTCGGCAACTGTTTAGCCCTAAGTCGGTATCCATTTGGGCCTTAAGTCGGCATCTCCTTAGCCTGTTAGGTCGGCACCTCTTCGAGTCTTAAGTCGGCATGCTACTCAAGCTCCTTAGGTCGGTATCCCTTCGTGCCTTAGGTCGGTCTCCCTGATAAGGCAGTTAGGTCGGCAACCAGTTGAGCCGGTAGCCTTGTTAAAGTGTTAAGTCGGCATACCCTTAGGCCTTAGGTCGGCACCCACTGTTGAGCCTTAGGCCGGCATGCTTCTAACTGTTAGGTCGGTAAGTCATGGTCGAGGCGGAGTTAACATTAACTTGCTACGTCGCATAGGTCATCTAGTTATTAGGTTACTAGGTCGCTAAGCTCCTCTGTTGCGATATACTGCTGTCTTTTATTGATTGCTAGGTCGCTTAGGTCATCACATGTTAGCTCGCTGTAGAACTTCATCCTTGTTAGCTTGCTCGCACTTTATCTCATTAGGTCGCTTGTGTGTTAACCCGTTAGGTCGCTTGGCTCCTTAATTCGTTAGGTCGTTAGGTCGCTAACCGTTGCCACGTTAACTCGCTGGAGGCTTTAGATCGTTAGGTCGTTTTTCTTGAGTCACCATTCAGAGTGGTGTTAACACTTGCCCCTCGAAGTATACGCCTATGTTATAGGTCGTGTGCTTCGATCTAACTACTCTAGGTTGTGGGCGACATAACAATCTCGCTAACTCATGTGCCGATACAACTTCTTTTCTTTCCCCTATATAATCCATTAGCTCGTTTCTTACTCCTCATTCCACTGCTTGTTCTCTGCCACCATTGCCATTCTTGAGCTCAAGAATCCTCAAAACGGGACCCTTTGTTGCTTCGATCATTATTCCTAACAACAATCCTAGGTAAATCGATCATCTCTCCATTGTATCTGCCATCAATTTCCTCGTAATCACTTTCACACGGTTTTTATTACCTCGCCGTAAGGTTTCCTCCTGATTCGCCCTCCGATCGCCATTGAACTGTTTGTAATTGCTTTAAAAATGGATCGGCCTATGATTTCTCAGAGTTGCGTGGTGTTTGATGATGTTTTTTGGAGATTTAGATAAGAAGATGAGGCCTTAAGCGATTGGAGGAGACGAAGGGATTTGTGGTTAACGGGTTAGTGGTTTTTAGGTTAAGCCGTGATGTTTCGGGCGACGCAATGGTGGTGGACGCGTAGCAAAATATGATTGGGGAATAGGACTTATGGCTTTTGATGGGAGATAGCTCAGTATTGCCGAGCTACCTCTGGAGCGACCTAACGAATTCGACAACCCTTACGACCTAAAGGAAGCCGACCGACCTAACAACCCTGGCGACATAACTCTCTGCGACTTAAGCTCTTTGTGACTTAAGTTTTAGGTCGCGGCCACACCTGAATGAGCTAATACTTAGACAAAAATGCACCGCCTTGACCTGAAGTCTCATGCCTTGAACTCTTTGACTTGAACACTTTTTAATTCGTAGGAACATGACATTGCTGAACTACCTCACTTGAACAATGCAACTTAAGAATGCTTTGACCTATGCTCAGCCGCTTGAGCTTGACTACTTGCAAAAATGTGACAACACTTAACTTGAATTCTCAACTTGAACTGTCGAGATAACTTGCCTGAACTTGTTGCACTTCTTTACAGATTATATTAACTTTAACGCTAACAACCTGTTAAACACAACATTTGCAGAAAAATGGGACGGACATACTCCTCATCGACTGCCCACATCAAGTGATGGATTAGATCAAAGAAATGATATTTTACTTAAGTAAAATAGTGTGATTCTGATTAAAGATAAAGTGTTGTGAATTAACTGACTAAATGAAGCATCAATGTAAATTTCATATAGTTATAGCTGCTTATCAGTGGCAATCGTCTGCATTTATACTACACTTAACTTTGATTTAATAACAAGTCTTGAACTTTCCTGAATTGACATGCATCAATCAGTACCTTTCAAGTTTTATTTTATTTACTTTTTATTTCAGTAGTTTTGAACAATACTTCACACGCTTTTAGGAAACGTGCACCTTCATATTTGAATATCCAGTTCCTTGTGTAGAATGACTTCTCAACAATAAGAGATAGTAGGGCAAGCTGAAGAGGTCTTCCCGATAGCTAACCTCTTGGATAATCCCCCAGAATGAACTTCAACCACTCTGAATCAACGGGTTTTCAGCCAATTATGCATTCAGTTCGGTATTGCTGAAGCGGACGCCTTGCTTCCTAATCTAAATGACACTGCTGACAGGCCACCTCTTGGCTTTATTGCAGTTAACCGTCAAATGTGCCTGAGTGGAGCTATTCCTCCCTTCAATGATTTTCGTCAAATGCTCCTTCTTCGATTAACCATCTCTCCTTTCCAGTTACACCCTAATGGCTATGCCATTTTGATGGGATTGTGTGTACTATTCAGGAGGACGCTCGACCATCTTCCAAGCTTTGAAGAGATTTGCTACATGTGTACATTTGCGAAGAACAAAAATCATCCTTCTATTACACTTGTGAGGAGCGCTAGAAACCGTAAATTGATTATCGATCTTCCTGAAAGCGCCCATGCGTTTTCGAACCAATTTTTCTTTGTTTGCTACCCTTCGGGATTCTACGGCATTTGGAGAGTAGGAAGTAAGACTACTTATTTCTGCTTATTTGATTTGTGAGCCTTTCAAAATTCAAGCCGTCAAGTGTTAACTTCATTCTTTACTTTTGCAGCAATTCCTCCTCCATCAAGAGATTTTAGCCATAAACCGAATTTTGATAAATTGAGTGCTGTAGCTGCTGAAGACAGAAGTATCAAGTTTCTGCTGAAGGATGAGTTTTTACACCGATTCGTACTTTTGCACCCTTCTCGTTCTATCCAACTCCGTGTTGCCCCCGCTTCTCAAGCAGAGACGTCAGATGCCCCGGTTTCTGCAAAGGAACTTGCACCGAAGGAACCTATTATAGAGGCCTCACTGGTGAAATGTTCTACTCCTGTTGATGGTGCGGGATCATCTGGCAAGTTTACACTTTCCCCGGTTATCGAAGAAGAAGAACTTCCTCAACATTCCAGGAAGGCTGTTGATGAGGGAACGGAGAAAAAGAGTTCCGCTGGGCATGATGGTGATGACATTTTCGGAGGGCTGAGCGATCTAGTGGTGACTTCACATGAGCTCTTCAAGGATGATACCACTTCTTATAAACTTGTTTCTCCAGCAGTCAAGTGACCTCCACCTTACGACCAACTTCGTCAACTCAAGAGTTGATGCCTGTTACAAAAGTCGACATTACTCCCAAGCTGAAGAGTGGTTTGTAGCTCAACGCGTGTAGTCCGCACATCACACACACACTTAGGATTTTTGGAAATTATATGCACTTAGATTCTTTATTTCGAAGACTACTGAACTTTGTCTCTTCTTCATTTTCAGGTTCTCGAATGGGATGTCGCGGTTCATACTACGACGACTTTCAACGCTATGGGAGACGCGATTCTTATGATCCCAAGCGCTATTTTCCTGCCTCGAGGGAAACCGATGAAGAAAGAGCTTCCAGAAAAGCTCGTGAGAGGCAAGCGTATGAGGAGCGGTATGGAAGAAGAGATGACTGCCTTGACTCTCACCAAAGGGACGATGACTCCCATAAATGAAGGTCACACGATGACAATGGGAAGAGTTTTGAAGCTGAAGGGTCCAGCAAGTGGGCCAAGCCTGGCGAAAAATCTTCATCTAAAATTTCCAAACTGCCTGCAACTTCTATTTCTCTGGACATCCCTTCTAGTTCCCCTTCCCTCAAAAGAACTGAGATTCAGGCAATCATTGATAGACCTGCATATCAAGTTGAGAATGCCCCACCCGCACTCCAAAGCTGGTTTCCAAACTGGTGTTTAAAAGGAGTACGCTTTGACTTGGACTTGGTCCCTATTGATAAACATGCTATGTTAAGAAATCTTGATGCTGTTAGGCTTGACATCGAAAGAATGTTTGGGTGGCAAAAGCTAGTCGATGAGCTTCAACGAGTGAAACGTTTAAATCTCGAAGCTATGCTACCATGGAGAGTGAGAAGTCTGAATGGAAAAAAGTTCTCGACCAGCACGACACGGAGATGAAGAACATTATTGCATATAATGAGAAACTCGATGCTGAAGTCGAGCAACTTAAAGTTGAACTTGGTACCTCTTCCACTTCTTTTACTCAAAAGGAAGAGGTGCTTCAAAAGCAAGTGAGAGATGCCCATGCTAGTCAACGAGATGCTGAGGCAAAAGTCGAAACACAGCAGAGAATTATGGAAAGCTACCGTAGTGATGTTGCTCAATTGCGGGAAACGACTAGCTCCCAGGACATGGAGATTGAAATGTTAAAGGCTCATCTTTCTAGAGTTAAAAAAGAGCGCGATGTGGCCATTGCTGGAAAAGCAGCAGCTGAACAGTCTCATGAGGAGACGAAGGCCAACGTCAGTTCTACTTTATTTGATTTCTACATTCATAGTGTCTTGGGGCATGGCAGTCTCTCATTCTTGGGGACAAAGTATGAAACTACCCTGGCGGAAGGGTAGGAAGCAGCGGTCGAAATGCTTGGAGGCGCAGGCTATGCTAATGCGGATCTTGAGGTTTATTATCTGGATGATGAGGGTCGAGCCACCCTCGCCAAAGGGAAAGAACAACTAGCCCAAGCACGAGCCGAAGCGTCGGAAGGAGAGCATTCAGGGAAGGCACTTTTGACCGACCCGACTCTTCCTTCGGCTTCGCTTGACGTCGATATTACTGGCTCTAGCTCTTATTCTCTGCCTCCAGCTAAAGTCGAGACCGAAATTACGACTGCCCACACTGAGGCCCAGGAAGACATCGAAGCCAATGATTTTGAAATCGATGTGATAGAGCCCACTTCTCCAGATAACTTCAACAATGATCTAGCTCAAGTGGACTACTTGTTTGCTTCCCATGAGCTTGATGAACTTTTTGATTATTACTTAAGCCTTGACGCGCCACTATCTCCTCTCTTTACGGGGAATACTGGTTTTAACTTCTCTTCTCCTGTAGTGAAAACGCCAAGCTCTGCACAAACTTCTCATCTTCCAGCTGTTCCACCTCCATCTCTTCAAATTACTCCTTCTACTTCTCAATCGGGGTTGCAAGAAGAACAAATAGAAGCTCTTCAAGGCTTGGATGACCTGGCCGCATCACAAGAGAGGAAGGCTGAGGAACTTGAAGAAGGTGGAAGGACTCCGGAGAAATTTCATGCCGATGACACAAAGCTGTCTGAACTTATCACGCCGGGCAGCGAGTCTTCTTCAAGGAAGAAGGGGAAGCGCACAACTTCGAAGAACAAAAAGAAAAGCACTTCTGCTAGTGAAGAGAAAGCGGAAGTAGATCCAGTTGTACCTCTTTCTCCTTCTTCCCCGACTCGTTTAGGCTGGCTCCCAAAGTTAACCATTAGGCCAGGCGAGGGCTCTAAAGGTAGCGGGAAGAAGAAATAACGAGTCTCGCTTTATCCTTCTTGTTTTGCTTTTTGCTTGTATATAAAGGCTTATATTGACCAGATATTGTGCGGGTACCGGCCCCCGCTTTTTGAAACCTGCACATGTATAAATTTTTTATAGTATGGAATAAAATGGTTCTTTTTACTTGTACAATCTTTTGACTGTAATTGTGAATGCATTTATTCCTTATTTTCGCACAAGTTTCTTCATTTTCTTTGTGTGATATTGCAATAAGCTTGTGGTATGTTGCTTGAGCATTGCTTTTATTAATGTAGCTATATTGTATTGCCCCCATACCACGGCTTATTGCAATTTCCTTCATTTGGTAAGACTTTGGAGAACAATTCTTCTGTTTTGAGAAGACTTGTACTTTTAAGTTGGAGAACAACTCTTCCATTTTGAGAAGGCTTGCACTTTTGCTTTAGAGAATATTTTTTTTCTCCATTTTTGAGGAAATATTACTCTGGTTTAGTAGCGTGTGCCTTGTATTGGAGAAGTTTTCTTTCTCTTTTGTTTGAAAAAGTTTTTACACTTCACTTTCGAAGATGGTCACTTTTATTTTTGAGAAGTGGATTCCCCCACGCGGTGAAGTGGGCCTCCGAAGAGGGCTTTGATTTGTTTGCGCCTCCGAAAAGGGCCTTTTCTTCTTGCTTCTGGAGAGGGCTTTTTGTTTTTTCCCTGTACGCAGGGAAGCGTGCCTCCGAAGAGGGCTTTTGTTTGTGCCTCTGGAAAGGGACGCGGGGAAGCGTGCCTCCGAAGAGGTTTTTTTTGTGCCTCTGGAGAGGGCTTTTCTGTTTTTTTCCTGTATGCGGGGAAGCATGCCTCCGAAGAGGGCTTTGGCACTTTAACTCTGGTGAAGTGGGCCTCCGAAGAGGGCTTTTACCTCCGAAGAGGGCTTTGGCACCTCAACGCTGGTGAAGTGTGCCTCCGAAGAGGGCTTTTGCCTCCGAAGAGGGCTTTGGCACTTCAAATCTGGTGATGTGGGCCTCCGAAGAGGGCTTTTGGCTCTTCCCCCTTGTGAGGAGAAGAGGGCCTCCGAAGAGGGCGTTTGGATCTTCCTCCTTGTGAGGTGAAGAGGGCCTCCGAAGAGGGATTTTGGTTCTTCCCCCTTGTGAGGAGAAGAGGGCCTTCGAAGAGGGCTATTGCCTCCGAAGAGGGCTTTGTTGTTCGCTTGGAAGGTTGCATCTTACAGTTAAGTGGATCCACGGAGCAGACGCAAGCTACCTAACTGGATGTTTGTTTGCACAAACGATCGCAATTAACTAGCAAGGGCCTGGAACCTTCACTTTGGGAAGATGCCCCTTCGGTGGTTCCACTAGCCTTTTTGGTTGAGGTACAAGATTCCATTTTGGTTGTTCTTTGTCTGCTTGCCCATATCTTTCCACCATCTGCCTCTCAGCGATTCCTCGTTATCATTTCCAAGCACATGTACCTTTCTTTTGCAAGTTGTTTGCTTTTTTCCAAAGAAGTGCATTTCATTGTTAAGTGAATCCACGGGGCAGACGCAAGCTACTTGACCGGATGTCCGTTTGCACAAACGATCGCAATCAGTTAGCAAGGGCCTGGAAACTTAACTTTGGGAAGGTGCCCTTCCGGTGGAATCACCAACTGTTTGTGAGAAGCACTCCTTATGTAGGAATTGAATCTGGAATTTTTGTGACTTGACATTTGCTTTTTGAGTGATTTGTAGGAATCGCTTGGCCTTGTGATGTGTTGAATTGGTAAGCTTTGCTTTGATAGCCTGCATTATTAAATCGACATTTTAGGAATATATTTAAGATATATGCACATCGAAATGAGACAGGCATTTTTACAGTAGTAAAGAACACAAGATTTATAGTAAAATAAGTGTGAATCAATACAATGATGATACATCCATAATCCTTTTACAAATTTAAGCATTGCTTTTAAGTAAAATATGGACGCAAGTGCTCGTTGTTTCAGTCTCTCGAAATTTGGTCTCATCAGTACTTAGGGCTGACAAGACTTTAACAGGGACCAATCCCAATAATTGAACTTTCCCAAAGCCACAATACTTTGCGAGAGAATCCGCCTTTATGTTCTCTTACCGGGATATATGGTGCTCCCAGGCCTTTGACAAATAATAGGCAGATTTTCCCCCTTAGTCTGAAACTCTTTCTTGACTTGACATAGAACAATCTGGGGCATATCTCAAAGCGTGAGCATACCTTTCCATCTCACCCCGACTTCTGCCCGCTGGGTGAGGACCCCTGTGATAACATTAATGATAGGCCTCTCAGACTCCGACATTGCAGCTCTCTCACCTGAGCTAGAATGATAAGCAGGAACTTGTTGCCCCTGAGTAGATGAGGTTGGATCGTTTCTGTTCCTCTTCACACATGTTTGAAGTTTATTCTGGCTCAACAGCTCCTCAATCAAACTTTTTAAATGGCGACATTCATTAGTGTCATGGCCGGGTTGGTTGCTAAAAAGATATTCTCTGGAGTATCAGTTAAAGGAGTAAAATCTGAAGGTTTAAAGTAGCGAATTTTCTTCGCACCGTTTTGCTTTTTTCCACCGTCATTTTTCCTCTTCTGACCACCAGATTCCTTTTTGTTAAAAGCAACGTTGTTATTCTCAACTTCGTTCATGACTACTTTTACCGGCACAGGAAGGATCTCTAAGCGCATAAATTCATCGGCCTTCTTGTAGAATTTCTCAAGAAAATTTGGCTCTTTCATCTTTAGCCATTTCCCGAATTCACTCGATTTGTCGATAGCTTGCATTAAGTAAGTTAGAATCATTCGAGGCTCCGCATTGTCAATTTTAGCCAAGGCTATGTTGAAGCGGTTTAAGAAAGACTTGAGAGGCTCTCCGGGGTTTTGTTCGAGGCTAGACAATGACATTATATCCTTGGCCTTTGAAGCATATAACCTGAACTGATCTTTGAATTTCCGAGTGAGGTCGGACAATTGATCCATAGAACGAACTGGCAGCTTCATGAATCAGAGCAGGGCCACTCCTTCCAAATACACCGGAAAGTATCTGCACTTGATCTCATCCGATGCTCTGGCACCAGTCATATGCCAGTCATACTTGTACAAGAACTGGTTAGGGTTGCTTGTTCCCCGATAAGCTGGAATAGTAGGAGGAACAAATTTCTTCGTAAATTCAGCTTTTAGGATTCTTTTAGTAAAAGGAGTCTTGCTTGGAGCAAACCCCCAATCATTCTCATATTCTTCCCTTTGCATACTCTCCTTCATAATCTGTCAAATCATTTTCGAGAGGTATTCCCCATCGTTTAGAGACCCTGCGGGACAAGCGTCAACTACATTTTCGAAAGTTTGCTTGGACAAAGGTTCGCGAAGAGTTGGCTGTGGCCTTGAACCTCCGGCTTGGGGAGGTGCCCCTTCGGCGGTGCCAGCTGCCCTTTGAGGAATACTCTTTTCTTGAGAAACATGAACATCTTCGGCAAATGTTTCTTCGTTGTTTTCAGGTTGACGGTTAACTCCAAGCAGAGCATTTAACCTGTCCAACATTAAAGCGTTCTGGGCTTCCATTTGTTGATACAACCCCAAAACTGCTACATCCAACTCGGCCCTTGTAATTCCAACACTAGGAGCCTCTTGATTCGATGTGGGAGAAGTAGCGGTGTTATCATAAGCACTTCCAGATCAAGCAGATTTACCTTTCCTTCCAGGAGTCATAATCTCAGATAAACTTCTGGTTCTTAAAGAAAGTCGTTCAACAAATCTTTGCGGAGCAATGATGAGTGCACCCTGAGTTCGATTTCTCAGTGAAAGCACCAAAAATGTTAACGCTAAAATGTACGCTAACACCTCGGTGTAAGTTGTAGTGTAGTGAAAGCACCACCCATTGGTATGGGAACTAAAAATAAGCAGAAAATAGCAGAGAAATCGTAAAGAGACAACATTTTTTATAGTGGTTCGGCTTAAAGTCAAGCCTACGTCCACTTATTCTCTTTTATTGCAAATTTGATTACAACTTTTTCAATGATTCTTCGATTACAACACAATTGAGACAAGTAGCTAGAACTTCGATGTAGAAAAGCTCTTCGATTTCATGTTGAATGAGTTAGATCTTTCTCAAAGTTAGTTTAAGTGTCTTCAGTGTTTGAAGTGTTGAAGGAGTTGAGAAAACAGCCAAGTATCAGCGTTCCAGAAATGATCCAAAAGTCCCCTTTCAGTTGGAGCAGGCAGGGTATTTATAGGGAAAATCTAGACACAGGTCCTAGGTCATGTGCGACCTAGGGGACACGAACATCATGGTTGCACTTGATCACTTGAACAGGCTGATAGGTCGTAGGTCGCCGGCGACCTAGGGGAGAATGGTTGGTGACTTAATCATGTCGAGATACCTAGTGGAGCGACCTAGGTTGGTCATAGGAGTAGCGGTGATCTAGTGCTGGTTCTGTAACGACCCAGAATTTATAGTAATTAAAATTTGTATATTTAATTGAATTTAAATATTAATAAGTGAAATTTATAAGTCGAAAATTTTTTATTTCGAATATTGGATTTAATTGGATAATTAACTCGATAATTTAAGATGTTAAAATACAGAAATAATTGAAAATTGAGTTAAATATGACTGAAAATGATTTGTAAAATTTTATTATATCATATTGAAGTTATAATGATGTTATAGAACTTTTAAAATCGAATTAAAAGTTTATTTGTGAAAATTGAATATTTTAATATTTAATCGACTAGTGAAATTAGCCATTTTTCAAACTGTCTCGGATTTCGACAAAACTAGTTTCATCGGATCCGTAATGTGATATTATTGTATTGTTTCAAATTTCATGTCAATTGGATTTAACGTTTGTCCGGTGCAAGCTAAAACGCCTAGAAAATTCGTTTAATCGGTTTAATTTAAATTGATCGTTTATTGCCATAACTTACACATATGATCGGATAGCTTCCGAAACTTGTTCCATTGTGTCCGGAACGCGGGGTAAACCCTAGAAACGTGGGTCACCGCGTGTAAATTGGAGTTCGGAAAATCCGGGATGAATAGTGTTTCGTCGGTTCTCTATAAAAGGACCCCTTTGTTTTCTTTTTTTTTTGAAAAATAATCAAACTAGGGTTAACCGGCCCTAAAAATTCGATGGCCAGAATTGCACCATCCTTCTTCCACTAATCTTATCCAATCCACTCACTTTCATCGAAAATGATCAACTACAAAGTTGTGGATAATATCGAGTGCTTCGATTCTATATGGGTATGATCGTTTTTAGTGGCACGAATCGATGGCAATCGAAGCTGGAATGGCCAAACTTCACGCACACGTTCCGAGGTCAGGTCAGGGCCGAGCTCGATGCCCTTTATGCCGAAGATGGAGCGCGAGGTGTGCTTCGAAATGATGTTACTTGATCAATGTAGAACGTTCGATGGTGGCCGAAAATTTTAACCCTAGTTGTGATGATTGGGTTCGGTTTTAACGTGAACGACCAGGAAATAATATGTGCGTGTGAAGAAGGGGGTTGCGGCCCAGATCTACTATGAAGGAACGAACGGCTATGATTTAATGGAGGTTGAAAATTAAAATAAATTTTCAAATTTATGTATATATAAATCGTATAACTTTAAATTAACGTATCTTTTTCGTACGAGGTCGAAAAATTACGAATCAAATTGCGTTGGGTTCGTTTGGACAAGCACTACGCTACGGAATTGGATTGGAGTCGTTTGGAGCTAGCGAAAATTTCGGATAAAATTAAATGCGCGTTTAATTTTATTCGAAATAAAAGCGTAAAACGGAATTAAAACCAAGGTGAGAACTTCTCACTCCATCGAATCGGTTTCGATTTTTAATTTTAAATAGTTATATTTAAAATTCTTGAATGCATGTTTGTATGATGATTGTTATCTATTGATTGTTAAAATAGACATTATGCTCCGTTAGTAAGCGGATGTTATTTATTAAAAACATATACTGCGAATATTTCACAGTACAGTGAAATTTGTATTATTTATGAACTTGGAGTTGATTTCCCGCATTATATAGCGGATGAGACCCTATTGCACCGTCTAATAAGCGGATAATATTTTTATAAATCCCATATACCGCGAGAATTCAGTACTGGAACGGAATTGGTATTGTGCTAACATCTTTGGATGTAGAAAAACAGGTTGGAGGGATCCTACTGGATTCCTCAACTGTATTGATTTATTTACAGATATTGTGATATTTGTTGATTATCATATCGATATATGATATTTGGATGCCGTGATTGACTATTTGGTGCTGTTGCATCATCGGATCCATTTCTTAAGTTTTAAAATAATGATTTTGGTTTTAAAAAAAATTTTAAAGTGATTTTTGAAAGTATACGTTTTATTTAATTTTGAATTGTTAAAATAAACAAACATTTTAATTTTATGGTTATAAAAGTTATATTTTTGGGAAAATAATACTTAAGTGTAATTTTGGAGTTATATAAGTTTTAAATAACGTATTGTAAATTATAAAGAGATTGGTTTATTTAAATAGAGATTTTTGAATTATTATAAACGGTTTACATAAAAGATTATAAAAATTATATTTTATAAGTTAAAGATATTGGAACTATAAAACGAGCTTTTATAAGTGTTAAAATAAAGTTGTATTTAGTTTTATAAGTAAATAAGAATTTTAGATTTATAAACAAACGATGATATAAAATAATGGATTTGTGAATAAATGGATTTTAAGTAATTTACTTATAAGTTAGATTCGGCATATAAACGAAATATAAATTGGATTAATAAAGGAGATTTATAAATCGAAGCTTATAAATAGAAATGGAATTTATAGACATTGTTTATAAATTCAAAAACAATGGAATTTGATAAATTGAAAGTTGAAATTGGTTAAGGAAGTATATTTACGATTTTCGACAGTGAGTATATTATCAAATAAAATGGATATGCTTGGGAAAATGAATATTATAAAATGAAGTTAATCGTTTTAACGATGTTTTAAAATGTATTATGAATCGAATACATAGATTTCAACATTTATTGTTGAAATAGACGTTTTCGAGAAATAAAAGGAAATGATGGACTATAACACTGTTGTTATAGTAAATGATTTCCGAAAGGAAATGTTTTTGTATAGTATTGGGATTTATATATCTGTCTAAATTTCGAATCCCTATACTAGTGATTTTGGGTTGTCGTAACGATGTTTTGCGCAACATTCGTTTTGGCCCAAATAAATATGTTTAAGAGAATGATTTCCTTAAAGAATGAAATATGTACTTAATTTCGGTTTAAGTATATTGAATATTTTCCAAGTGTTGAAAATAAATGGATATGTGAATTACTTATTAATAAATAAGCATGGAAATGTTTTTCCAATATGAAATGAAACGCTTTGAGAATTTATCTTTTCGAAGATAAATTGAAAATGAATATTAGAAATCGATTTGAAATCGTATGTTCATAAATATTTTGGAATGTAAATTCACTATGAAATTTATAAAAAGGGAATTGAATTTGTTTAAAAATATAAACATTGATTTATTTATGAAGTGTGGAAATATATTTACGGATTTGGAACGTAAATTTAAAGTAAATCGGTAAAGATTTATTCTATTGATTTAAATGAATTATTTTGAAATGAAGGTTATAAAGGAGGAAAGTGATCTGAAATTGTTTTCAAATGTTGAAGTGTGGGAAATATATAAATCTTGTAAAGATATTTTGGAAAATAAATAATTTGAAAAATTATTTGGAATCTGGTGATGTTGAGCATTCCTTTTGATAGTTAAATAATCCGACTATCAATATTTACCTTTAAATAGGTATTTGTTGTGATTGTTTGAATTTGAATGCCACGCTTATTTTTGAATAAGCGCTCACTATTCAGGTTAGCCGGGAAAGGACCTTGGGGTCGTATAACCCATTCCGAATATGTGATACGTCGTAATGGATTGCATTTGATGACCGGTGTTGAAGACCGGATATTTTTGAAAACGGAAGGATTACCGTTGAGTTACTCTACATCGGTTGATCTCCGATATAGAGGTTTTATCACCCTTAGTGACGGGAAGTCCGGACGTGATTAGAAATTATCCGGAATGCAAGGACTTCTTTGTAAGTGCCTTCGGTTCTGTTCGATCCCAGAACAGACTTGTATGGATTATATGTCTGACATTACAAGTTGAGATATAAAGCTGATTTCTTTCAAATATATTTCTGTTGGTGGCGGAGAATTTATTCTCTTAGCTTAACACCCTTCTCTGAGACGTACGAGCTCAGAGGTTATGTAGTTGAAGGTTATTAGTGATATACTCCCAATTTGGTAGTGCGGCATGCTGAGTGTTGATGTGAAATGATCATTGTTTGATCATTTGTGATATGATCATTTTTTTGATCATTTATCTTGGTGATCATTACTTTGATCATTTTTTGACCCAAAGCACAGTTTTTGTATAAAGCGTGGCTTTGTGGACGAGACTTCGTCGGACCTCACACCCCGGAAATGGTCAAAACAGGAAGGATGCAGCAAGTTTATTAGGGGGTAGCGCCCCTTTAGTGTATGTCATTCCTTCTGGATAGAGGTGGTATCATTGTATGGAGCCCAGATATTTAACCTATGTTGTGCTGCGAATTTAATGCTTTGTGGTTGCTGGAAATCGAGGATCCTCGGATAGATCGGTTACGATCGGGGGATGACATATTCATGTCAGTAGTTACCCAGTCAGGGGTAACCCAGCCTTGTGTTGGCAGAGATCCGGTTTCGTTCTCGGGTCGTCTTTCCATAGGAGGGGTACCCATGTGGCAATGGGAAGTTCCTTGGCCTGACCATTTGTTGGAAATCCAAAGAAACAATACGATCTTGTACGGTTTTAGTTGTAGAACCTATCATTCACTTATGGTGGCGCCCCACTGTTTGGATGGTAGCTATAGTAGGCATAAGTGCGAAATGCCTATGCTGGCTAAGATTTATATCTTTACTTTCGAAATAATTTTCCTACACTATGCACTAGAAATAATATCAAATGTTTCTTTTTAATGCTTATCAAGAATCTTTGACTATCATAAGGAGAAATCTCCTCCGATTCTGCGTTTGCATTGTGTGTGTGTGCGGGAGGCCTTATGGTAGTCTCATTTTCTAAAAAGCATTGCGAATCTATTTTAAAATTATCATGTTCTTTGTTTTAAAGATAAACTGTTTTAGTTCTCACACCAGTCACATGACTGACTCGGAGTTTATTGTTTTCCTTCCTAAACTCTGGGTGCCCACAAATTTCCACACGGGCAGTAAAGAGTCAGGTTATCAGGATATTCTGGAATTCGGGAGTTGCTGGAGGCAAGCTGGATGGCATGGCATATTACTAGTATATAGTATTTCTTTTCCGCTGTTTGTTGTTGTTTGTTGTTGTACACTCTGATGATGTGATGTAATGTAATGTAATAACTGATATAGTTCTTTGTTTAAAGATTATTCATTTATCTATTATATGTTGTTCCGCTGCGATTATGAGATTCTGATATTGTTCTACTGTTTCTTTCTATTCCGTTCTCTCTTTCTCTATATTTTTCTTTCTTTTCTTTTTCTTAAAACCCTGAGAATTCGTATTTCCGTTCATCTTGAGTAAATCAATTGAGATTAGTGTCTATTTAAGGAGTACGGACTGCGGGTCCTCACATCTGGTATCAGAGCCAGGTTAAGCGACAACCATGGCTCTGTTGGGTATTACTTATTAGAGATAGAGTCAGTAGTACTCTAGAATGAGTGTGAGTGTAATAATAGATACGAGCGCGTATTTGTTAGTGAATATAAATTGTTTTATATTGTGATGATTGGTTTGTTGAGTGCTATATGGATTTTGGGTAACATGAGTAATTAACGTTGTTGATAGGGATCTCTAAACACTTGAATAGAACAATTCGACATAGTATTTCTTTAATAGGGTAAATGAATTAATTTTACCTTGATTATATTTTATATATAAAGGAAATAATTTTTCAAAATTATTAAAGTGTATATGAATTGATTGTTTGGTTATTGAATAAAAACAACAATTTTTAAAGAATAATTGTATAAGCAAATGAATTATAAGTATGGAACTATAATTAATGTGATTTACAATTGTGAAATAATCTTATATATAAGAAGTGAAATTATATAAGTAAAAGACTTATAAATGTGATTTGTAATCTGAAAACAAAATTCCAGAGAAGTGTTTTGAAAGGATTTGATATTTTGGAAAACTGTTTTGGAGAAATTAAAGCTCTAAACTCTTTTTGGTCGCTGGAAAATAATTCCGATAATGATCATGACATCATCGGTGTTCATTTTCAGGTTTCCAAAAGAGGGATTGCTGCCAAATTGTTTAAAAGAAAGTTGTTTGGAAAATTTGGGTTTGGTTTTGAAATTCAAAAAGGGAAATTGAATTGATTTCAAAAATGGTTTTGAATGATTGAAAAGACTATGGAATCTTATTTAAAATATTTATGAGAATGCTAAATGAGTTGATAACTTATACAATTTAAATTTTGATAGAATAAATTTAACTTAAGGGATGGAGTTAAATTAAGGAAAGTATAAGTAAATCAATAAAATCCAAGTAGAAATAAATTTGAGTTGTCATCAAAGACATGTGATTTGAAATTTAACAAAAGGAAAGTTAAATAAATTGATTTGGATTTAGATAAGACGTTTGAAATGGAATATAACTTAAGTGATGTTGAATGAATTTGATTTTTGGTGTCAAAGTAAATTAATAAGTGAATTAATGAAGTGAAGTCATTAAGAATTTGAACTTGAGTTATATGAATGAAATTCAACTTTATATTGTTAAAGGAATCAACAATTGAACTGATGAAGGGATGAAATATTAATCAATTGAATGTAAATAATTAGTATGAAACAATGAATATAAGTGTTAATTCATTAAAAGCTAATGTTATTGGAAATTGAATAAATTGAATGAAAGTCAATAGAATATCAAACCAATTGGAATTGAAAGTGTTGGACCAAATTGAATGTAAATTAAATAATTTGGTTATGTTGAATATACATTGGTTGTCATGTGAATGTTAGTTGATTGTATATAATTCATTAAGTGTTAATGAAATTGAATTAGCAAAATTAAAAGCTATGTGATTGAATACAAATTGGAAGTAAATAAATTTGAATAGAATTGGATTTGATTTGGATTGAAGGCGAATTAATGTGAATAAATTAGTGAATGTAAACTAACTGAAATCAAATGAATGAATGTTAGTAAAATTCCAATGTTAATGAATCAATTGGAAAACCAATTCAATGAATATTAATGAGAAGTAAAATTATATTGATTTGGTGGTTGCATTTGTTGCTTTAGTTGCATTTGCTATATTATGTAGTTGTTATGTTGCTATATGTTGTATATCGATACTATTTCTATATACATGTTCTCATGTTGTTTGTTGAGTGTTTAGTAGGTGCGGATCGCGTTTGCTTCGCATTTAGAGCTCGCTTTCGTGCTATATTAGCCGTATACGCTCGCTAATAATAAATAAGGTACATATCTCGGATTACATACCGTACTTTTACACTTTTTCCCTGCGTGATGCCTCATCACTTGATGAGATGTATATTTGTGATATATATATACTGTCATTTTTTTTCGGATCGAGCCGCGCAAAGGAGACCATGGAGAATTTTTTCGAAAATTTAGTGCGTTGGAATATTTTTGAGAAAATTGGAAAATTTTTGAAAACTAAAGTTTGGATTTGGAAACTTAGTAAATATTTTGTAAGAAGTTTAACTATGGATTTTGAGAAAATTAAACACTTAAGAGATTGAAAAAAATCTAGTTTGAATGGTTTATTTTCGAAAGTTAATAAATTCTGTAATTTTTTCTTACTTGGTAATTTCGAGGACGAAATTCTTTTAAGGAGGGAAGTCTGTAACGACCCAGAATTTATATTAATTAAAATTTGTATATTTAATTGAATTTAAATATTAATAAGTGAAATTTATAAGTCGAAATTTTTTTATTTCGAATATTGGATTTAATTGGATAATTAAATCGATAATTTAATATGTTAAAATACAGAAATAATTGAAAATTGAGTTAAATATGATTGAAAAAGATTTGTAAAATTTTATTATATCATATTGAAGTTATAATGATGTTATAGAACTTTTAAAATCGAATTAAAGTTCATTTGTGAAAATTGAATATTTTAATATTTAATCGACAAGTGAAATTAGCCATTTTTCAAACTGTCTCGGATTTCGACGAAACTATTTTCATCAGACCCATAATGTGATATTATTGTATGGTTTCAAATTTCGTGTCAATTGGATTTACCTTTTGTCCAGTGCAAGCTAAAACGCCTAGAAAATTCGTTTAATCGGTTTAATTTAAATTGATCGTTTATTGCCATAACTTACACATATGATCGAATTATCTTTCGAAACCTATTCCATTGTGTCCGGAACGCGGGGTAAACCCTAGAAACCCCGGTCACTGCGTGTAAATTGGAGTTCGGAAAATCCGGGATGAATAGTGTTTCGTCGGTTCTCTATAATAGGACCCCTTCGTTTTCGTTTTTTTTGGAAAATAATCAAACTAGGGTTTGCCGGGCCTAAAAAATCGATGGCCAAAATTGCACCATCCTTCTTCCACTAATCTTATCCAATCCACTCACTTTCATCGAAAATGATCAACTACAAAGTTGTAGATAATATCGAGTGCTTCGATTCTATACGGGCATCATCGTTTTTAGTGGCACGAATCGATGGCAATCGAAGCTGGAACGGCCGAACTTCACACATGCGTTTCAAGGTCAGGTCAGGGCCGAGCTCGACTCCCTTTATGCTGAAGGTGGAGCGCGAGGTGTGCTTCGAAATGATGTTACTTGATCAATGTAGAACGTTCGATGGTGGCCTAAAATTTTAACCCTAGTTGGGATGATTGGGTTCGGTTTTAACGTGAACGACCTGGAAATAATACGTGCATGAGAAGAAGGGGGTTGCGGCCCAGATCTGCTATGCAAGGAACGAACGGCTGTGATTTAATGGAGGTTGAAAATTAAAAGAAATTTGTAAATTTATGTATATATAAATCGTGTAACTTTAAATTAACGTATCTTTTTCGTACGAGGTCGAAAAATTACGAATCAAATTGCATTGGTTCGTATGGATGAGCACTACGCTATGGAAGTGGATTGGAGTCGTTTTGAGTTAACGAAAATTTCGGGTAAAATTAAATGCGCGTTTAATTTTATTCGAAATAAAAGCTGAAAACAGAATTAAAACCAAGGTGAGAACTTCTCACTCAATCGAATCGGTTTCGATTTTTAATTTTAAATAGTTATATTTAAAATTCTTGAATGCATGTTTGAATGATGATTGTTATCTATTGATTGTTAAAATAGACATTATGCGCCGTTAGTAAGCGGATGTTATTTATTAAAAACATATACCGCGAATATTTCATAGTACAGTGAAATTGGTATTATTTATGTACTTGGAGTTGATTTCCCGCATTATATAGCGGATGAGACCCTATTGCACCGTCTATTAAGCGGATAATATTTTTATAAATCCCATATACCGCGATAATTCCGTACTGGAACAGAATTGGTATTGTGCTAACATCTTTGGATGCAGGAAAACAGGTTGGAGGGATCCAACTGGATTCCTCAACTGTATTGATTTATTTATAGATATTGTGATATTTGTTGATTATCATATCGATATGTGATATTTGGATGTCGTGATTGACTATTTGGTGCTGTTGCATCATCAGATCCATTTTTGAAGTTTTAAAATAATGATTTTGGTTTTTAAAAGAATTTTTAAAGTGATTTTTGAAAGTATACGTTTTATTTAATTTTGAATTGTTAAACTAAATAAACATTCTAATTTTATGGTTATAAAAGTTATATTTTTGGGAAAATAATACTTAAGTGTAATTTTGGAGTTATATAAGTTTTAAATAATGTTTTGTAAATTAATAAAGAGATTGGTTTATTTAAATTGAGATTTTTGAACTATTATAAACGGTTTATATAAAAGATTTATAAAATTTATATTTTATAAGTTAAAGATATTGGAATTATAAAACATGCTTTTATAAGTGTTAAAATAAAGTTGTATTTAGTTTTATAAGTAAATAAGAATTTTAGATTTATAAACAAACGATGATATAAAAGAATGGATTTGTGAATAAATGGATTTTAATTAATTTACTTATAAGTTAGATTCGGCATATAAACGAAATATAAATTGGATTAATAAAGGAGATTTATAAATCGAAGCTTATAAATAGAAATGGAATTTATAGACATTGTTTATAAATTCGAAATCAATGGAATTTGATAAATTGAAAGTTGAAATTGGCTAACGAAGTATATTCACGATTTTGGACAATGAATATATTATCAAATAAAATGGATATGCTTGGGAAAATGAATATTATAAAATGAAGTTAATCGTTTTAACGATGTTTTAAAATGTATTATGAATCGAATACATAGATTTCAACATTTATTGTTGAAATAGACGTTTTCGAGAAATAGAAGGAGATGATGGACTATAACACTGTTGTTATAGTAAATGATTTCTGAAAGGAAATGTTTTTGTATAGTATTGGGATTTATATATCTATCTAAATTTCGAATCCCTATACTAGTGATTTTGGGTTGTCGTAACGATGTTTTGCGCAACATTCGTTTTGGCCCAAATAAATATGTTTAAGAGAATGATTTCCTTAAAGAATGAAATATATACTTAATTTCGTTTTAAGTATATTGAATATTTTCCAAGTGTTGAAAATAAATGGATTTGTGAATTACTTTTTAATGCATAAGTATGGAAATGTTTTTCCAATATGAAATGAAAGGTTTTGAGAATTTATCTTTTTGAAGATAAATTGAAAATGAATATTAGAAATCGATTTGAAATCGTATATTCATAAATATTTTGGAATGTAAATTCACTATGAAATTTATAAAAAGGGAATTGAATTTGTTTTAAAAAATAAACATTGATATATTTATGAAGTGTGGAAATATATTTACTGATTTGGAACGTAAATTTAAAGTAAATCGGTAAAGATTTATTCGATTGATTTAAATGATTATTTTGAAATGAAGGTTATAAAGGAGGAACGTGATTTGAAATTGTTTTCAAATGTTGAAGTGTGGGAAATATATATATCTTGTAAAGATATTTGGGAAAATAAATAATTTGAAAAATTATTTGGAATCTGGTAATGTTGAGCATGCCTTTTGATTGTTAAATAATCCGACTATCAATTTTTACCTTTAAATAGGTATTTGTTGTGATTGTTTGAATTTGAATGCCACACTTATTTTTGAATAAGCGCTCACTATTCGGGTTAGCCGGGAAAGGACCTTGGGGTCGTATAACCCATTCCGAATATGTGATACGTCGTAATGGATTGCATTTGATGACCGGTGTTGAAGACCGGATATTTTTGAAAACGGAAGGATTACCATTGAGTTACTCTGCATTGGTTGATCTCCGATATAGAGGTTTTATCACCCTTAGTGACGGGAAGTCCGGACGTCATTAGAAATTATCCGAAATGTAAGGACTTCTTTGTAAGTGCCTTCGGTTATGTTCGATCCCGGAACAGACTTGTATGGATTGTATGTCTGACATTACAAGTTGAGATATAAAGCTGATTTCTTTCAAATATATTTCTGTTGGTGGCGGAGAATATATTCTCTTAGCTTAACAACCTTCTCTGAGACGTAGGAGCTCAGAGGTTATGTAGTTGAAGGTTATTAGTGATATACTCGCAATTTGTAGTGTGGCATGCTGAGTGTTGATGTGAAATGATCATTGTTTGATCATTTCTGATATGATCATTTGTTTGATCATTTATCTTGGTGATCATTACTTTGATCATTTGTTGACCTAAAGCACAGTTTTTGTATAAAGCGTGGCTTTGTGGACGAGACTTCGTCGGACCTCACACCCCGGAAATGGTCAAAAGAGGAAGGATGCAGCAAGGTTATTAGGGGGTAGCGCCCCTTTAGTGTATGTCATTCCTTCTGGATAGAGGTGGTATCATGGTATGGAGCCCAGGTATTTAACCTATGTTGTTGCTGCAAATTTATTGCTTTGTGGTTGTTGGAAATCGAGGATCCTCGGATAGATCGGTTACGATCGGGGGATGAAATATTCGTGTCAGTAGTTACCCAGTTAGGGTTAACCCGGCCTTGTGTTGGCAGAGATCCGGTTTGGTTCTCGAGTCGTCTTTCCAGAGGTGTACCCATGTGGCAATGGGAAGTTCCTTGGCCTGACCATTTGTTGGAAATCGAAAGAAACAATACGATCTTGTATGGTTTTAGTTGTAGAACCTATCATTCACTTATGGTGGCGCCCCACTATTTGGATGGTAGCTATAGTAGGCATAAGTGCGAAATGCCTATGCTGGCTAAGATTTATATCTTTACTTTCGAAATAATTTTCCTACATTATGCACTAGTAATAATATTAAATGTTTCTTTTTAATGCGTGTCAAGCATCGTTGACTATCATAAAGAGAAATCTCCTCCGATTCTGCGTTTGCATTGTGTGTATGTGCGGGAGGCCTTATGGTAGTCTCATTTTCTAAAAAGCATTGCGAATCTGTTTTAAAATTATCCTGTTCTTTGTTTTAAAGATAAACTGTTTTAGTTCTCACACCAGTCACATGACTTACTTGGAGTTTATTGTTTTCCTTCCTAAACTCTAGGTGCGCACAAATTTCCACACGGGCAATTAAGAGTCAGGTTATCAGGATATTCTGGAATTCAGGAGTTGCTGGAGGCAAGCTGGATGGCATGGTGTATTACTAGTATATAGTATTTCTTTTCCGCTGTTTGTTGTTGTTTGTTGTTGTTCACTCTGATGATGTGATGTAATGTAATGTAATAACTGATATAGTTCTTTGTTTAAAGATTATTCATTTATCTATTATATGTTATTCCGCTGCGATTGTGAGATTCTGATATTGTTCTGTTGTTTCTTTCTGTTTTGTTCTCTCTTTCTCTATATTATTCTTTCTTTTCTTTTTCTTAAAACCCTGAGAATTCGTATTTCCATTCATCTTGAGTAAATCAATGGAGATTAGTGTCTATTCAAGGAGTACGGACTGCGGGTCCTCACAGGTTCGACCTTGTAACCAAGTGACATAACGATATGAAGCTTGTGGCTCGCTAGGTTGTTAACTCGCTAGGTCGTTAACTCGCTAGGTCATTAACTTGCTATCTCGCATAGGTCATATAGTTACTTGGTCGCTAGGTCGCCGAGCTCCTCTGTTGCGATATACTGATGTCTTTTATTGATTGCTAGGTCGCTTAGGTCGTCACATGTTAGCTCGCTGTAGAACTTCATCCTTGTTAGCTCACTCGCACTTTACCTCATTAGGTCGCTTGTGTGTTAACCCGTTAGGTCGCTTGGCTCCTTAATTCGTTAGGTCATTAGGTTGCTAACTGTTGCTACGTTAACTCGCTGGAGGCTTTAGATCGTTAGGTCGTTTTTCTTGAGTCGCCGATCAGAGTGCTGTTAACATGTACGAGGCTTAAAAGTTTTGTATATTTAATTAAGAAGAAGGGGAATTTTATAAAATAAAATTGTTTTCGAAATTTGTGGCAGCAGTTTTCCGAAAAGAATTATTAACCAATGAGAATTTTACAAACAATGGTAGGTTAGTTGAAAAGTTATCCTTTTTAAGTTAAAGACAAAGAAATCATACTTTAGCATGTTTCAGCCTTTTATGGTAGTAAACCTTCCGACCCATATCTTTCCACTATGTCGAAAGGTTATGGCTTTCAGCAAGGTCAAACCAATGCATATGATATCAAGTTACTTAGTACGTAATGAATTGGACAACGTTGAAGGGTTCTTAGTCGAAAGGTTGCTGGCCAAAGAGGTTAGGGTATGTTTGTTTTATAAACTAAAGCTTGCACCTGCTTTGCTTTTGAATTAGAGCTTTCAACTTGCTTGCTTTCAACCAGGTCAAATGTTTAAAAAAAGGTTTTAAACCTTTCGAGTCGAAAGGTTTCTCCTGTGTTAACGTTTAAAATTGAACGCTAACACCCCGGTGTATATTGAGATAGAGTGAAAGCACCACCCGTGAACACGGGAACTTAAAACAAATAGAAAAGTTACAGAGAAAGCAGAAAAGACAACAGTTTTTATAGTGGTTCGGCTTCAGGTAAGCCTACGTCCACTTCAATCCTCTTTATTACTGAATCATTTACAACTTTACAACAATCTTCAATTACAATACTGATGAGACAAACAACTTGAACTTCATGTGGAAGAATTCTTTGAATCCATGTTGATTGCGTTAGATTCCCTCTTGAAGTTTGTTGAAATGCCTTTCGTATTTGAAGTGTCGAGTGAGTCGAGAATTCAGCAGAGTGTCGTTGTTCCCGAAATGAGCCAAAAGATCCCCCCCCATGCTTGAGGTAGGTTGGTATTTATAGGAAAATTTCCCCCTTGGGTCGTAAGTCGTGACCGACCTATGGTAGGTCGTGGCCGACTTATCTGGCCAAACCCTATGGTTTCACAAAGGTTCACTTGTACAAGTCCCAAGTCCCCCATGAGTCAACACAACCTTGTATAAGTAATACGGCATCGGACCTATATTCAGTAGCTTTAGGTCGTGGACGACTCAAGCTAGGTCACAAGTCGTGTACGAGTTAACTGGTAAGTCGCAAGTCATGGCTTAACTGGTAAGTCCTGAATCATGTACGAGTTAAGAGGTCACTGTGCCAAGTATTTGCATCGGACTTGTCTTCCTTTGCCTGGGTCGTGTACGACCTATCATAGGCCGTAGGTCGGTTGCTACTCAAGTATAGTTCATGATCTTGTCCCTGTCCTGAGCAGTTAGGGCAGCAAACTCCCTGGATAGTTAGATCGGCTTCTATCTTAGGCCAGCACCAACGTTAGGTCGGTAGCTTTCTTAGGTCGGTAGCTATCTTAGGTCGGTATCTTGTAAGTCTTGGGTCGGCGTTCTTGTTAAGTCTTAGGTCGGAATCCCTCTTAGAGCTTAAGCAGTCAGATCGGCATCCATGTTAGGTTATCAACCTTTTGGGTCGATAACTCTTAAGTCGCTGAGCCATTGCCGGGGCGGAGTTAACATTTGCCCCTCGAAGTAAACGCCTAAGGGTTAGGTCGTGTGCTTCGATATCCTCTAACTCGTCCACTCTCTAAGTCGGTAGGTCGTGTACGACTTAAAAGTTAGGTCACGCGCCGCTTCAGTTCCCTCCACTGCAAGGCATAAGTCACACATCTTCTTCTTCTTTTTCATTACTTGCTCCTTCGCTTGATTCTGCCATTAGAATTCTCCTGAGCTTCCAAAGGCAATTCCACTCCAATCAATTACTGATAACCTTTGCTATTCATCGCGTAAGTGAATCTTCCTCTTCCTCGATCATAGGTTACTGTTGGTTCATGAACTCTGTCACCCACACTTAAACCGTCTCCCTGTATAATGCTTCATCATGAATTCCATTACCTCTTAGGTTGCTCGATTTGGCTTTAGATGACTGATGAAACGATGAAGATGGTTTACTGCTTTAGGCTAGTTGGTTTTAATTCGCGCAAGGGTGGCAAAGCATTGAATTTGTGATGATTTCAAACTGTTTTATTGGATGATCCGGTATCATGAATGAAATGAAGGCCGTCGTTGATGGAGCTACTATCGGGTTAACGGGTTGAGTGGAGTGAGATATCGATTTGGGCACAAGCTAGTGATTTCGGGTGACCTAACTTTTGGCCGATCTAATTTGATACGATCTAACCCTTAGATCGTGGCCGAACTAGCACTTGGGGAAATCTACCGACTTAACCCTTAAATCGTGGCCGAACTAGCACTTGAGGAAATTTGTCGACTTAACCCTTAAATCGTGGTCGAACTAGCACTTGGGGAAACTTTGCACCACTTTTTTGAACCGGAGCCTTTCTCCTTACTACTCCTTACGACTTAAAGAACCGCTGACTTAAAGAATCAAAAGCTTAATCTTAACTCGCGAAAGATTCCTTGGGTCGCAGCCGAGTTAACACTTGGATGCCCAATCTTGAATTCCCACTTAAAAGCATAATTCCAATTTGAACACTTAACTTGATCTGCTGGACTGAATTGCTTAAATCTTTGATTGTTTTAACTTTGTTGCTTTATTTCACAGACCACATTAACTTTTAGGCTAACAACCTGCTGAAAACAACAATCACAGAAAACCAAGGCGAATATACTGCCATTGACTGCCCACATCAAATGACAGATTAGTCGATATAGAATAATCAACTTAAACACACTGTATGAAATGCTGTGAATCAATCAACTAAAGTTAAATATCAATGCAAAGCATTACTGTCTTGAACTGATTTGTTTACATCTACATTTCACTTTCGTATTTAAAACAACAAACCCTGGACTTTATAACTGAAAAATGCTTGCTAGTTTTTATTCCATTTATATTCGCTTATTGTTTTGTTGATTTTACACAACACTTCACACATTTTAGGAAACGTGCACCTTCATGTTTGAATATCCAGTTGTTTGTGTAGAATGACTTCCCACCAAGAAGAAGAAGTGGAAGCTCAAGCAGAAGAGACCTTTCAGATAGCTGTTCCTATAGAGAATCCTCCAGAGAGGACTTCGACTATCCTTACTCCGAGAGCGTTTATTCAGCTACGTACTCAATTTGGTTTTGCTGAAAATGATGCCCTACTTCCCAGGCCAAATGACACTGCCGACAGTCCTCCCCATGGTTTTGTCGCAATCAATCGTCAAATGTGCCTAAGCGGGGCGATTCCTCCTTTTAACGACTTCCTTCGAACCCTTCACCTTCGGTTGACAATTTCTCCGTTCCAACTTCATCCTAATGGCTATGCCATCTTGATGGGGTTGTGTGTTTTGTTTAGGAGAACTCTTGATCGCTTGCCAAGTTTTGAAGAAATTCGCTACTTATGTTCGTTTGCCAAGAGTAAAGACCATCCTTCCCTTATTATTGTGAGAAGCGCTAGAAACCGCAAGCTTATTTCTGATCTTATTGAAAGTGTTCATGGATTTTTGAACCAGTTTTTCTTTGCCCGCTGCCCCCAGGGTTTTATGCCATCTGGAGAGTAGGAAGTAAGATTACCTGTTTCTATTTTCTCCATTTTCAAACTTTTTCGAGATCCGAACCACCAATTGCTAATTTCATTCTTTGCTCTTTTCAGCACTTCCTCTCCCTTCTAGACATCCACGCCATAAGCAAGTTTTTGAAAGATTAAGTGCCGTGACTGCTAAATAAAGAAGTATAAAGTTTTTGTTGAGGGACGAATTTTTGCATCAGTATGGATTTTACACGCTTCTCGCTCTACACACCCCCATGACGTCCCAGACTCCCCACCTAAAGAATTGGATGCCCCAATTTCCACTAACGAACCCATACCAAAAGAACCTGCCTCCGAGGCTTCTCTGGTGAAGTGTTCTACTACTATCGATGTTGCGGGGTCGTCTGGCAAATTTGCACTTGCCCCAGTCATTGAGGAAGAAGAGCCTCAGGGATCTCCCCGACATTCACAGAAGTCTGGTGAAGAAGTCGGGAAAACAAGCCCTGTCAAGCATAGCGGGGACGACACTTTCGAAGGGTTGAGCGACCTCTTTGTCACTTCACAGGAGCTCTTTAAAGATGACCCTGTCACTACTAGGGTTTCTTCCTCAGTAGTGGAAGCAACTTCTTCTTTGCAACAAGCTCCGTCTACCCAAGAGTTGACGTTAACTACTACCCCCACGATTATTCCGCAATCGAAGAGTGGTTCGTAGTTTGATGTGTGTAATTTGCACATCACACACACTTAGAACCTTTCGGCACTTTCATGCACCTAATTCTTTGTACTTCGAAGATTCTAAAGTCACGCTTCTTTTCTCTGAAGACTTTTAAGACTTGTCCTCTTTTTTTTCCAGATTCCCCGATGGGACGTAGCGGCTCTTACTATGACGACTTTCAGCGCTATGGGAGGCGCAGTCAATATGATTATAGGCGTTACCTTCCCGTTCACAGAGAAACCGACGAAGAGAGAGCCACCCGAAAGGCTCAGGAGAGGAGGGCTCAAGAAGAGCGTTATGAGAGAAAAGAAAGGGAGGAGCACCATGATTCTTCCTAGAGAGGTGACGACTCTCACAAAAGAAAGTCGCATGATGACCCGAGAAAAAGCCATATGGTTGAAGACCCAAGCAAGCGTGCCCGACACGGTGAAAAGCATGCATCTACAACTCCTGAAAAGGCCACTGCCCCCGTTTCACTTGACATCCCTTTTGGTTCCCCTGCTCTCGGGAAGACAGACATTCAGGCAATAGTTAACAGGCCCAAATTTCAAATTGGATCAGGCCCAGCCGCTCTGCAAAGCCGGTTTCCACATTGATGCTTAAAGGGGGTTCGCTTCGACCTCGACTTAGTTCCAATTGACAAGCCTGCCATGTTGCGAAATCTCGATGCCGTCAGGCTTGATATTGAAAGAATGTCGAGCTGGCAAAAGCTTGTCGACGAGCTTCAAAGGTTAAACCGTGCGAATCTCGAGGCCATGCTTACTATAGAAAATGATAAGGCTAAATGGCAGAAGGTTCTTGAGCAGCATGATACCGAGATGAGGAGCATCACTACTTATAATGAAGAGCTTGAGGCGAAGGTCGAGAAACTTAAAGAACTCACCACTTCTTCTACTTCCTACACTCAAAAAGAAGAAGTGCTTCAGAAACAAGTAGAGATGCTCATGCCGGCCAAAGAGACTCCGAAGACAGGCTCGAATTGCAAAAAAGAATCAATGAGGACTATATTGCCGATATTGCAGAGCTTCAGAAGAAAACCAGCTCCCAAGAGGCGAAGATTCAAATGCTAAAGCTTCAACTCTCCAAAGCTGAAAGAGAGCGTGATGAGGCCGTTGCCGGTAAAATTGCAGCTGAAGAATTTCATGAGGCAACGAAGACCAGCATTAGCTCGACATTATTTGACTTCTACCTGCACAGCGTCTTGGGGCGCGGTAGTCTCGCCTTTCTAG
The DNA here is from genome assembly GCA_030765085.1 of Allium cepa. NCBI lineage: Eukaryota > Viridiplantae > Streptophyta > Magnoliopsida > Asparagales > Amaryllidaceae > Allium > Allium cepa. The sequence goes on from CM060929.1 coordinate 10,537,343, forward strand.
GTCCCAAATATGAAATTACTCTGGCTGAGGTGTGGGAGGCCGCACTTGATATGCTTGGTGCTACAGGTGCTGGCTACGTCGAATCAGCTCTTGAGGAGCATTACCTGGATGACGAAGCTCGCGCCCCTCTCGCCAAGGGAAAAGAACAACTTGCAAAATTAAGAGCTGAAATGGCAGAAGGAGAACGTTTAGGAAAAACTACTTCGACTGATCCAGTTCATCCTTCACCTTCGGCCGAAATCGACATTGTCGGCTCCAGTTATCATTCTCCATCCCTGGTTAAAGTTACAACTGAGATCACAAGCATACAAGGTGGAGATGAAGGCGAAGAGAGCGCTGAAGCACAGGCTTATGAGGTTGATATCAGGAAGCCGACTTCTCCAGGTAACTCTACTATTAATCCTTCCCAAGTAGACTGCTCATTTGCTTCTTATGAGTTCGATGAGCTTCTTGACTATTTCCTGAACTTCAACGAGCCTTTATCTCCTCTCTTTTCTGACTTTAACTTCTTTTCTTCTGTAGAGAAAGTGTTGAGCATCGTTCAGACTCCCCCTCCTCCAATTATTCCTCCTCCGTCTCTTCAGGTCACTCCTCCTTCTGCCTCGCAACCAGGATCACAAGAGGAGCAAATAGAAGCCCTTCGAAACTTGGACGATCCCATGGCTTCACAAGAACACAGAGGAGAAGAAACTGAAGAGGGCGAAAGGACTCCAGAACCAACTGGTTCCGACGATACGCCGTTAACCACACTTTTCACTCCAGGAAGCGGGTCTTCTTCTAAGAAGAGGGGGAAAAGTGGAGTTTCAAAGAAAATGAAGGAATCTTCAGCCGGCGAGGAGAAAGCAGAAGAAAGTCCAATTGCGCCCCGTTCTCCTTCATCCCCTACTCTCACAAGCCGGCCTAAGAAGTTGACCATCCAGCCAGGCGTAGGCTCAAAAGGTGGAAGGAAGAAGAAATGATGGCTTTGGTTCTGTGCTTCTTATATCGCTTTTTGCTTTTTGCATGTACTGACCGGAGATTGTGTGGGTACCGGCCTCCGCTTTTCTTTCTCTTTTTACTTTGAAACCTATACCTATACAAAATTTTGACAGTATTGAATAAAATGATTCTTTTTGTTTGTACAAACTTCTGTCTGTATTTGAGAATGCATTTACTATTCATTTTTGTACAAGTTTCTTTATATGATATTGCAGTGAGCTTGTGGTATGTTGTTCGAGCATAATTTTTACCAATGTAGTTATATCATGTTGCCCCTATACCATAAGCTCGTTGCAATATTTTATACCTTGAGGGGACTTGTACTCTTATTTTCGGGAGAATAATTATTCCATATTTGAAGGAATATTATTCTGCTAAAAATAGAGTACAACTCGCTCCATATGAGTTTCTACGCTTCAACCTTCGAAGATATCACTTTTCCTTTTGTGCATACACACATTTTTACCAAGTGAATTCTCCTATGCGGTAAAGCGGGCCTCTGAAGGGCACTTTAACTTTGTTAACGCTAAAATTTGAACGCTAACACCCCGGTGTATGAAGTGAGATTGTGAAAGCACCACCCGATAGCTCGGGAACAGATTATAAGCAGATAATAGTGAAAAAGCAGTAAACAACAGCAATTTTATAGTGGTTCGACTCAAGAGAGAGCCTACGTCCACTTTGAATATCTTTATTGACGATTCGATTACAAATCAATGCAGTTACACTTTGATTACAACAAACTTTGAGTTTCAAGTGACTTAGAACAAGTAGTCTAAACTTCAATGTTGATCCGAATCTTTGAACACATGTTAGACATGTTTGATTTCTTCGTGAAGTTCCTTGAAGATGTTGAAGTAATTCAGAATGCAGCAGAGTAACGGCGCTTGAAAATGAATGAGCCAAAAGTCCCTCGCTAGTTGGAACTAGGGTCGTATTTATAGGCATTTCTCGGAGTTAGGTCGTAGGTCGTGACCGACCTAAGCTAGGTCGTAGGTCGTGACTGACCTAAGATACACTGTCCTCTCTTTCACAAGAACACGCATGCTGATTTACATAAGTTCTAGGTCGTGAGCGACCTATCCCCCTGCGGCACAGTATGGGTCACTTCTTTACTCAGGCATTTAGGTCGTTAGCGGCCTATCCTAGGTCGCGTGTACTTTTCTCATAGTTATAACTGGAGTCTTTTAGATCACGATTCTCCTTAGGTCGCGAAGTATTCCTAGGTCGTGGAGTTTCATAGGTCGAGACCGTTTTTTGGTCGCATTCTCTCTTAGGTCGTCCTACTTCTTAGGTCGCGGCTTTCTGTTAGGTCGCGAAGCTTGATAGGTCGCGGCCTCCTTTAGGTCGCGAAACATATTTAGGTTGTTCCATCCCTTAAGTTGTAAGGTCGCTCTGGCTCATAGGTCGCTAAGTCGCTGAAACTTTAGGTCGCTAGGTCACATTATCCTTTAGGCCGCGGCCTTCCTTAGGTCTAAGCACCCAGTTAGGTCGTGTGAGTGCTATAGGTCGCAGAATTCTATAGGTCGGTGCTTCCCTTAGGTCGCAGAGCTCTGTAAGTCGGTGCTTCCCTTAGGTCGCAGATACTTTTACGTCACTTGATGAGATAAGTTGCTAGGCCATTCCTGTAGTTAGGTCGCTCCATGTCTTTAGGCTTTAGGTCGCTAATGAAGAGGAATTAACAAACTTCTTTTTTGAGGAAGAGTATTTTCAAGAATAGATGAACCAGTCTTCCTTTGAAAGCTAAAGTGTGCCTTTGAAGAGGGCTTCTCTTTTTTTTTATATTGCGCCTCGGTGGAGGGCTTTCTGATCTTTTCTTTGCATTTCTGATGAAATGCTTCTTTGAACAGTTATACCTCTGAGGAGAGCTTATTCACGTTTCAACACTTGGAAGTTTTATTTCAATCTCGGTGAAACGTGTGCTTCCGAAGAGTTGTGCCTCCGAGGAGGGCTTTCCACGTTTCAACACCTAGAAGTTTTATTTCAATCTCGGTGAAACGTGTGCCTCCAAAGAGGTCTTTCTGTCTGATTGCGCCTCTGGGAAGAGGTTTTTTTTTGATTGTGCCCCTGGGAAGGGGTCTTTTTGTTTGATTGCGCTTCTGGGAAGAGGTCTTTTGTTTCTGCCTCTTGGGAGAGGCTTTTATTTTTCCCTATTCGCTGGGAAGCGGGCCTCCGAAGAGGGCTTTTCACATTTCGACTCACGGGAGTGTATCACCGATCACGGTGAAATGTGTGCCTCTGAGTAGGGTTTGTGCCTGGAAGTTTGGAGTTTCTTTCTCTCAGTTGGACGGATTCACGGGAGTGTATCAACCGATCAGTCCGCAACTTTATGTCGAGAATGAACTCTCTTTTTCTGGTTAGGCCCGCTCGAGGTCTTTTAGCATTTCAACTGTGGTGAAATGGGCCTCCGAAGAGGGCTTTTCACGTTTCAACACTTGGAAGTTTTATTTCAATCACGATGAAACGTGTGCCTCTGAGTAGGGCTTTTTCCTGGAAGATTGGAGTTTCTTTCTCTTAGTTGGACAGATTCACGAGAGTGTATCAACCGCTCAGTCCGCAACTTTATGTCGAGAAAGATCTCTCTTTTTCTGGCGAGGCCCGCTCAAGGTCTTTATCCTCCGAAGAGTTGTGCCTCTGAAGAGGGCTTGTGCCTCCGAAGAGGTCTTTTTCTGTTTGATGTTTGCTCGCCCATGTCTCTTTGCCATGTATTGATGCCGGTTATCCCCGTTATCTTTTGCAAGTGTCATCCCTTTTTTAGTTGCCAATAATTTTCCTTATCCAAAGAAATATACTTCATAGTTAAGCGAGTTGGTAGTCGTAGACACAAGCTATTTAGCTGGATGCTTGTTTGTACAAACATTTGCAGTTAGCTAGAAATGGTCCACTTCCATCCACATCGCTAACTTTTGTTCGAAGCACTTCTTTTGTAGGATTTGAGTATGGAAATTTTGAATGGTTTAGCGTTTGCTTGCTGGGTGACGTTGGAGATCGCTTGGTCTTGCGATGGGTAAGCTTTGTTTTTATGGCCTGCATTATTAAATCGACATTTTAATAACACAATTAACGTATTTTATATGTCGAAATAAAACAAAGCAGTTTATAATAGTAGAGAACACAAGATTTATAGTGGTTCGGCTAAAAGCTAGGCCTACATACACTTTATAGCTTTTCATTATTCACTTGCTTTACAATTGCTTTCAATACAAGAATCATATATTTGTAATCCTTTTACAACATTTCAGCAAAGCTTTTAAGTAAAATATGGACGCAAATGATTGCCGTTCCAAGCTCTTGGGATTGGTTCTCCTTCGACGGATGTGAGTTTGAATGTGCCATCAAGAAGTTTCGTGCCTATAACATATGGCCCTTCCCAGTTTGGCCCAAACACACCTATGGCTATCATAATTCTCTTCAGGACTAAGTCTCGAACTTCAAAGCTGCGCTGATGAACTTTGGAATTGAAGTGCTTGGCTATTCTTTGCTGGTGAGCTGCAACTCTAAGACTAGCCTCTTCTCTTCTTTCATCGAGGAGGTCAAGTGCTTCCAATTGCAATTTTTCATTCTCATCTTGATCAAAATGGATCCTTCAGTGTGAGGGACTTCAGTTTCCACTGGAATCATCGCTTCTGATCCGTATGCCAATGAAAATGGAGTATGCCCAGTCGCAGTTTTGTGGGTGGTTCTGTATGCCCATAGTGCAAGCGGTAACTCATCGACCCAACCACCTTTTGCTTTTTCCAGCTGCTTTTGGATGGTTGATTTGATGATTTTGTTTACTGCTTCCACTTGCCCGTTTGCCTGCGGATGAGCCACTGCTGAGAAGCTTTTTTGGATCTTGAATCGTTTGCAGAAATCTTGGAACTCCTCACTTTCAAACTGAGTACCATTGTCTGTGATTATCTTCTGAGGCACACCATACCTGCAAATGATATTTTTAGTCACAAAACTTATCATTTTCTTAGAGGTAATAGTAGCCAATGGTTCAGCTTCAGCCCATTTAGTGAAGTAATCAACAGCAACGATAGCATATTTAATCCTCGATTTGGCAGTCGGCAAAGGCCCAACGAGATCCATTCCCCAGATGGAAAACGGCCATGGACTGACCATTTGAGTTAGCTCAGTGGAAGGTGCTCTAGGAATTTTAGCGAATCTTTGACACTTATCACACTTTCGGGAATAGTCAGCAGCATACTGATTAATTTCTGGCCAAAAGTATCCATAACGGAGGATTTTCTTTGCTAAGGTTTGACCACCTGTATGGTCCCCACATTCCCCTCCTTGTACTTCAGTCAGAATTGTCTTAGCTTCTTCCTTTGTCACAGATCGGAGTAATGGCACTGAAAATCCTCGTCTGTACAAATGACCATCTTGAACTATATATCTGTAGGCCTTCCTCATCAGCTTCTGCCGTTCTTTCGAACTTTCCGGCAAAGAACCATTGAGTAAATATTCAAGTATCGGAGTCATCCATGATTCTTTCTCTTAGGATACATTCATAATCCAATCAACATCCATTTCATTTGTGCTTGGAGCTGAAAAGACTTCGACGGGAACTAATCCCAATAGTTAAGCTTCACCAGTACTCGAATACTTTGCGAGAGAATCCGCCTTCATGTTCTCCTCTCGGGGTATATGGTTTATTGAATAACGGTCTAAATTTTGAAGAAGCTCCCAGGCTTTTGATAAATAGGCGGGTAGATTCCCTCCTTTAGCTTGAAATTCCTTCTTGACTTGGCAGACAATAAGTTGAGAATCACTGAAGATCTGCAATGCCTTAATGTTTAGCTCTTTAGCGATCCTCAAACTAGAAATGAGGGCTTCGTATTCTGCTTCATTGTTTGTCTAAGGGAATTCTAGTCTCAGCGCATAACATAGCGATCGCCCTTCTGGGGTTTCAAGGACAACCCCTGCTCTAGAGCAGTAATCATTCCTTGCGCCATCGACATACAATTTCCATTGGATGGGGATGTAATTAGTGACTTCTTCCTCACTATCACCTTTATCCGTACATTCAGCGATGAAATCTGCTAAAGCCTGTCCATAGATTGCTCTCCGGGGATGATAAGTGATGTCATATTGGCTGAGTTCAATATTCCATTTCAAAAGACGGCCCAAAGTCTCAGGACAGAATAGGACTTGCTTTAGAGGTTGATCAGTGAGGACTTTGATGGGATGAGCTTGGAAATACGGCCTCAATTTTCTTGATGCGATCAATAAACAATAGGAGAGCTTTTCCAACCTCGAATAGTTCATGTCTGCCCCAGTGAATCTTTTGCTGATATAATAGACTGGTCGCTGAATCCTTATGTCTTCCCGTACCAACACTGCACTGAGAACATGAGATGAAATTGCCAAATATACGAAGAGATCTTCACCATTGTCAGGCTTTGAAAGTATTGGAGGCACTTTCATATGACGAACCAACTCATCGAATGCCTTATGAAATTCAGGAGTCCACTCAAAGTTCTTTCTTCCTTTCCTCAGAGCATCAAAGAATGGAATGCATTTGTTAGTGGCTTTCGAGATGAACCGACTCAAGGCAGCAACCTTTCCGTTGAGACTTTGCAATTCCTTCTTCGTTCTAGGAGCCTTGACCTCTCTCAGGGCAGTGATCTGAGCTGGATTAGCTTCAATGCCCCTAGCGCTGACAATGAAACCCATAAAATTTCCGGACTCCACTCCAAATGAACATTTCAAGGGATTAAGCTTCATTCTGTACTTTCGGAGTACTGCGAACATCTCTGCCAAGTGATCCATGTGGTCCTCTGCTTTCTTAGACTTCACTAGCATATCATCAACATAAACTTCCATTGTCTTGCCAATCTGTGGTTTAAACATGGCATTAACAAGCCTTTGGTAAGTTGCCCCTGCATTCTTAAGTCCGAAAGCATGACCTTGTAGTAGTAGAGTCCAACATCTGTGATGAAGCTCGTGTCCTCTTGATCTGGCTCATGCATCATAATCTGGTTATATCCAGAGTATGCATCCATAAAAGATAACAATTCATGCCCTGCCGTCCCATCCACCAGCTGATCGATCCTGGGCAGCGGGAAACAGTCTTTAGGGCAGGCTTTGTTCAAATCTGAAAAGTCAATGCATACTATCCACTTTCCATTAGCTTTTTTAACCAGCACTAGATTTGATACCCAATTTGGATAAGTATATTCTCTGATGAAACCGTTCTCCATGAGCCGATCCACTTCTTCTTTTAACGTTGCCGTCCTCTCTGGACCCTGAGTTCTCCTTTTCTGTTTCACGGGTGTAAACTTTGGATCAATGTTCAGAGTGTCTACTGCAATCTATGGGGATATTCCACACATGTCAGCATGAGTCCAGGCGAATACATCCAAATTTGCTTTCAAAAATGAAATCAGAACATTCTGAACCGTTGTGTTGAGTTGTGAACCCACATTCAGCACTTTGTTCGGGTCCTTTGGGTCAAAGGATACCGACACTGTTACCTCTACCGGTACTACCCTATTCTCCCCTGCACTGGCTTTCCTTGGATCCATCTCTCTTCGTGCGGCACTACATTCACCAGTGCAGGGTCCACCTTGTAATTGCTAAAAGGTTGGTTCTTTGGTGCGGACTGGAGCCGTCGCACCTTTTCCCATCTCTCTTTTCCTTGATTCACGCAGCTCTGTAAGATAACATTCTCGCCCCGCATCTTGGTCTCCTTTGATCACGCCAACTCCATTATCCGTGGGGAATTTTATAGTCAGACACCACGGGGCAAGAACAGCTTTAAATGCAGCAAGGGTTGGTCGGCCTAAAAAGGCATTGTAGGCAGAGAATTCTTCAACAATTATAGAGGTTTGCTTTCGAGCCACCTTCCTCGGTCCTTTTTCGAGTTCTACAAACAAATCTATGGTCCCAATCGGCTGTTTGGGTTCTCCAGCAAACCCAGCAATCTTAAGGGATGAAGCTTGAACGTCAGCCATTGGAATTTTCATTTGATCAAATGTCTTCTTGAAGAGAATGTTGCATGAAGCTCCACAATCAACTAGAACACTTCTCACAGTAGCCGGCCCAATACCAGCGGATATGACCAAAGGATCTATGGTAGGAGCCTCGATACCCAAAGAATCTCTGGCACTGAATACAATGTCATATGTGGAAGTCTTTTGTTGCTTTAAAGGCGCATCATTCTCTAAAACAAAAACATTCTCTTCAGCTGGTACATGCCTCAAGGCCCGGGCATACCTTTCCATCTCGCCCCAGCTTTTGCCTGCTGGGTGAGGCCCTCCAGTTATTATATTGATGACAGGTCTTTCAGATTCATGCTCTACGGCCTTCTCACTTGAGCTAGGTCGGTGAGTGGAAACTTGTTGTCCTTGAGTTGACGAAGCTGGGGCATTTCTATTCCTTTTCACATACTGTTGGAGCTTGTTCTCTTTCAAAAGTTGCTCAATTACTTCTTTCAACTGACGGCATTCGTTGGTGTCATGGCCAGGCTGGTTATGGAACCGGCAGAACCTTCCACTTTTTTCCATCTTAATCCTAACTCTCATTTTAGGTGGTGTCGGATAATTGACATCATCCTTGGTCGCAAAAAAGTTCTCAGGGGTATCGGTTAAGGGTGTGAAATTGAAAGAACGACCTTTCTTAGCATCTCCCTGTTCCTTTCCACCATCATTTCCCCTTTTCTAAGTGTTAGGTTCTTTCTTGTTCGAAGCGGCACTATTGTTCCCGGCTTCCACTGATACCACCTTAGCCGGTGTTTGGAGGCTCTCCAAGCGCATGAATTCATCCACTTTCTTGTAGAATTTGTCAAGTGAGTTTGGTTCTTTCATTTTCAACCATTTTCCAAATTCACTCGACTTGTCAATCGCCCTCATCAAGTATGTTAGGACCATGCATGGCTCAGCATTATCTACCTCGGCCAATGCTATGTTAAAATGATTTTAAAATGGTCTGATAGATTCTCCCGGATTATGCTCTAAACTTGACAGAGACATTATATCCTTTGCTTGAGAAGCGTACAATCGAAATTTCTCCTTGAATTTCCTGGTCAAATCGGAGAATTGATCAATGGACCTGACTGGCTGCTTTGTAAACCACAATAGAGCCGCACTTTCAAGATATACCGGGAAATATCGACATTTGATTTCATCAGACGCCCTAGCACACGTCATATGCCAGTCGTATTTATACAGAAACTCGTTAGGATCACTCATCCCCTTGTAAGCCGGAATAGTAGGGGGAACAAATTTCTTTGGGAACTCTGCCTTCAAGATCTTTTCATTAAATGGAGTTTTGCTTGGAGCAAAACCCCACTCTTTCTCATCTTCATCTCTTCGCATATTTTCCTTCATGATTTGACGAACCATACCTGAAAAATACTCTTTATCATTTAGAGGCTCCGGAGGGCGCACATCAGCCACTCTCTTTGAATTTTGTCTTGACAATCTTTCACGGAGGGTCGGCTGCGGCCCTGATCCTCCAGCTTGAGGAGGATTCCTTTCTACAGGGTCTGCAGCTCTTTGAGAAATGTTCCCTTCAACATCCTGAACTCCTACAGTAGGGTTCCCATCATTATTAATCGATTGACGATTTGCCCCTAGCAGATCATTCAACTTACTTAAGATCTGGGCATTCTGGGCTTCCAACTGCGCATTCTGAGCATTCAATTGTTGATTCAACCCCAAAACTACGGCATCCAATTCTGCTAGCGTAACTTCAACAGTTGGAGCTGCTTGACTTGAAGGAGGATAGGTAGTAGTAGTCTCTTGAACATTGTCAGATCTTACAGAACTTCGTTTTCTCCCAGGAGCCATTATTTTCAATAAACTTCTGGTTTTAAAAGAAATCCTTTCAACAGACCTTTGCAGAGCAATGATGGAAGTATCCTGAGTTCAATTCTCCGTGAAAGCACCAAAAATGTTAACGTTTAAAATTGAACGCTAACACCCCGGTGTATATTGAGATTGAGTGAAAGCACCACCCGTGAACACGGGAACTTAAAACAAATAGAAAAGTTACAGAGAAAGCAGAAAAGACAACAGTTTTTATAGTGGTTCGGCTTCAGTTAAGCCTACATCCACTTCAATCCTCTTTATTACTAAATCGTTTACAACTTTACAACAATCTTCAATTACAATACTGATGAGACAAACAACTAGAACTTCAATGTGAAAGAATTCTTTGAATCCATGTCGATTGCGTTAGATTCCCTCTTGAAGTTTGTTGAAATGCCTTTCGTATTTGAAGTGTCGAGTGAGTCGAGAATTCAGCAGATTATCGTTGTTCCCGAAATGAGCCAAAAGATCCCCCCATGCTTGAGGTAGGTTGGTATTTATAGGGAAATTTCCCCCTTGGGTCGTAAGTCGTGACCGACCTATGGTAGGTCGTGGCCGACTTATCTGGCCAAACCCCATGGTTTCACAAAGGTTCACTTGTACAAGTCCCAAGTCCCCCACGAGTCAACACAAACTTGTATAAGTAATACGGCATCGGACCTATATTCAGTAGCTTTAGGTCGTGGTCGACTCAAGCTAGGTCGCAAGTCGTGTACGAGTTAACTGGTAAGTCGCAAGTCATGGCTTAACTGGAAAGTCCTGAATCATGTACGAGTTAAGAGGTCAGTGTGCCAAGTATTTGCATCGGACTTGTCTTCCTTTGCCTGGGTCGTGTATGACCTATCATAGGCCGTAGGTCGGTTGCGACTCAAGTATAGTTCATGATCTTGTCCCTCTCCTGAGCAGTTAGGGCGGCAAACTGCCTGGATAGTTAGATCGGCTTCTATCTTAGGCCAGCACCCACGTTAGGTCGGTAGCTTTCTTAGGTCGGTAGCTATCTTAGGTCGGTATCCTGTAAGTCTTGGGTCGGCGTTCTTGTTAAGTCTTAGGTCGGAATCCCTCTTAGAGCTTAAGCAGTTAGATCGGCATCCGTGTTAGGTTATCAACCTTTTGGGTCGATAACTCTTAAGTCACTGAGCCATTTCCGGGGCGGAGTTAACGTCCTGCTTTACCACTATTTTGTTCTGAAACCTTTTGACATAGTCGAAAGGTTACTGCCACTAATCATTGTTTTTGGAAGGTTTAGCGGTTTTTCCAACCTTTCGAAATCGTTTCTTTCGACAAAGACAAAAGGTTTACTTGTTTTAAAAACCAGCCGCTTCTCCCATTACTTTCGAAAGGTATCAAAGCCTTCGACTTAGATGATTTACCCTTCTTTTATAATTAAATTATAACCCAAGCTTTCCAAAGAGCTTCTTTAAAAAGATGGAGGTCAATTGTTTTAAATGAAATGTTTTAAAGCTTTCGAAGAAGACCTTCCGATAAGGTCGAAAGGTTGCTTCCATCATAGTCGAAAGGTTTCACAAGAGGACCTTTCACATGTTTCAACTTGAACCCAGTAAGTTTTCAAAAGATAAGATCGAATAGGTTCGAAAGGTTTATATTTTAAGAGTTCAATGCTTTCGAAAGGTTTAAAGTGTTGAATGTTTTCAATAGTTTTGAAAGGTTTATTTTTTAAGAGTTCAATGCTTTCGAAAGGTTCAAAATGTTGAATGTTTTCAATGGTTTCTATAGGTTAGGATTCAAATGGTTGTTTTGAAAAACTTTCGACAAGGTCGAAAGGTTTGGTTTTGAAAGGTTTGAAAACTCATACTCTAAATTTTTGAAGAAAAACCCACGGCTTATATAAAGGAGTTTGTAATGGTTCTAAGTATGAAATTTTGAAGAAGTATGGCCTTGAGAAAAATATAAGTAAAAATTGTTGACTATGTTTTATGAAATATGTTTCAAGGACCTTAAACCGACTGGAATGGTATTGTTAAATTGTTTAATTATTCACATGATTAATAATTAAATGATAGGGGTTGATATTAATTACGTTATTTTAAATAATAAAGTGTTTAAATTAATTATACTTCATTGGAGGTATATATCTGGCCAAATAAAACACCATTATGTTAAATAAATTGAGTAAATTATTTTGAACATCAGTTTAGCGGAATAAAACATCACTTTCTATAATTAATTTGAATAGGTTATTGATGACACTTGTTTAGAAGAATAAACCCCCGTTTTGCTATTATATTAATTGGACATTTGTTCATGTTCCAGTTAATTAACAAATGTGTTAATTAATGTTGAATAGGTGATGGATTAGCTATTGATTGCTAATTGTTTATTTTATTTACGTATATGCTTGCTTATGTAAATACACGTGATATGACTTGGGAAATAAATTATAAATGAATGATGGCTTGTTTAAGTACCATAGTGGTCACCAGGCCTATTTCTGAATCTGAATGGTTATGAATTTAAATTAACTCCAATTTGAGGTTAAATATTTATTTAATTATAAATGACTTTTATTATTTTTATTAATGAGGTTTAAGTTAATTAATTATTTTATTAAGCATGTTTAAGTTAATCGATTATTTTATTAATAAAGTTTAAGTTAATTAAATATTTATTAACGATGTTTAAGTTATTTAATTATATTATTAACGTTGTTTAAAGATATTTTATTATATTTTTAATGAGCTTTAAGTTAATTAATTATTAAATTCATGGTGCTCAAAGTTAATTAGTCAATGTAATTAGTGATGTTTAAAGATAATATTGTGTTTAAGTTAATAAAGTGATTTATTAAAGGTGTTTATAAATAATAAATAAAGATTTAAAAGGAATTTTACTTAATAAATGATATTTTGTAAAAGTGATTTACAAATGATATTTTGTAAAGGAGGCTAGTTACAAACAATATTTTATAAAGTAGTTTTATAAGAGATATTTTTCAAGAGAAATTTATAAATGTTATTTTATAAATAAAATAGAGATTTATAAATTGTAATTTATAAATAAAAGAATGGATTTATAAGTAATATATTAAAGATAATAAAGATTTGTCTTATATATATAAGATTTATAAAAATGAGTTTGGATTCATAAAAGGATTTTTATAAATCATTTAATAAAATATTTCTATAAAGGAGTTTGTAAAGGAAGAAATAGAAAGGAGTTTTATTAATAGGAAAGAGTTTTATAAATAGAAAGGAAATTTATAAATAATTTTAGAGATATATAAAAGAAGTTTTATAAGTCAATTTATAAATTTATAAAGGATTTTTAAATATGGAATGGGTTTATAAAAAAGGGAATTTTACAAAATGGGATGAGGTTTAATTTTGATAAATAATCCTGCTTAATCATAGAGGCATGGAAGTATTTTTTCCATACATAACACCAAAGGAAAAAGGGGTTGGGTCAAGAGAAGTAATGTTTTAAATGATATTTTTTGCATATTTAATTATGAATTTGGAAAAAAATAAGATATTCCTTAGTTTTTTAAAATATAATTATACCGTTGAGATAAATATATGGATATATTTTCTAAGTATTGAAAATATAATGGTTTGCGAATATACTTATACCAGTGAGTTAAATATATAAATGTTTTTCCAAGTATTGAAAAGAGTATATGGGGTTTGTGAATATATCTTTTGTGATGGTATTTTGAATCAAATAATGAAAAAGAGATTTAATTAATTAAAGATTAATTAATAGAGGCTTACTGGATCGCACATGGAATTTAATATATATTTGACTATTTGTAGTGAAGAAACCGACTATTAATTCTTGACCGAAATACTCTAGAAATATCTAGGAGAAACATGAAAGTTATATGGCACGGTTGTAACGACCCGTAATTTTAACAATTTTAATTGTTAGATTTAATATAATTATTGAACAAAAATGGTGAGAAATAAAAATTTATTGTTTTATTTATGTAATTTATTGGATATGAACTTGGAAATTTTATAAGTAACCAAACTCAATCAGATAAAAGATGATAACTTACATTAGAAAGTAAATTATATAATATTGAATTATAAATAATTGCATTGATGTTAAATTACTGTAAAATGTAAGTAGTTGTTACATTATTTGAATTCATTTTAAAAGTTAAATTTTATAAGTTAAATAACTTGTATTTCAAATATAGCGATTTGTTGGATAATTAAGTTGTTTAAAATTTAATGTTTAAAATTATTTAAATAATCGAATCCTGAATTTAATATGAATGAAAATGATGTGGAAAGTTGATTCAAATTTTATTTAAAAAAGAATGAAATTTTTTAACTTTTAAAATAGAATTTAAAGTAAATAAATTTATTTTGGAAATTTTATATTATAATTAATGTGTAAGAAGAGTCATTCGGGTATCTGTCTCGGATTCCGACGAAACTAGTTTCATTGAATCCATAATAGTGAGTCATTATAAGATTTCAAGTTTCGTAGCGATCGGACATATCGTTTCGCCGTATGGAGCTTGAAAGGCGTATAATTTAATTAAAGGAATTTAAGTTAAAATTATTTGATTTGAAAAGCTATCTTCTGAATATGCTGGATTTGACTCTCGATATATATTCCATTGTGTTTGGAATAGGGGTATAACATATAGAATGCCAAGCGGCGCGATTCATTTAGAGTTTGAAAATTTCACGGATGAATAGTGCATTCGAAAATAGTCTATAAATTACCGTAGCCCTTCCTTCATTTCGCGTAACAAAAACCTAGCCGCTTAAAATAAAAATAAAACACTTAAATCCGATAGCAGACAACACTCGGTGCCGCATGTGACATTTTTAGGCTGGGGCCTCAACTCGAAAAAGGCACGCACACATAGGGGAGTTAGTCGCATGATAGGTTCAATCGAACGTGGCCTGTAACGTAAAAGGAGGGAGAGGGAAGGGGAGTAATATGTTTTGTTTTTAGAAGTTATTAATTTTAGTTAATTAATTTTTAATTATATCGAATGTTTAAAAATCCTTAATTTTTTCATACAAGTTCAGATTCGAGCGAAACAAGTCGCGTTGCGATCATGTCGATGAAGGCTACGACGTGGAGTTGGATTGTAACTTATTTGAAGATGAAAATTTTCAGTTTCAAATAAAGTAGAGTGATTAAACCTTACCGCGAATGCTAAAATATTTCTAATGTTAGCTAAATTTAAATCAAGAAGTGATTTAATTTTATTTACTATTGTTTGGTAATTTACCTGACATTTAAATTAACATATAAATTGAACTGATACGAATTTAATTTGATAGCTAAATTTGAAATTGAAACTGAATTGCTAGTTAAACACCAAATATCGATAACTAGTTAACTGTCATGATTTATTGGCTGATTTGGATGTTGATTGTGATGGATGCCTATTAGTTGATGTATTGGATGATTTGGGTGTTTATTTATTTTATATATCCCTGTTATCACCTTGTATATTTTTGACGATATATAAAACTGTAAATTGAATTATTTTGAGTAAATTAAGAAATAGGTTGAAACGATACATACATATGACACTGAGATTTGGATTGAAATGATATATCAATCCCTGCAATTAAAAATTGAAATAACTATTCACTTCACCATAGGATATAAAATTATATACGAACACCAGATTAGTTAAATTAAATGGTTCTAAAAATTCTTGGTTTTAAATTTATTTAAATGATTTTGTTAGAGAAAGTAGAAATTTTGAATTTAAGAAAATTGAATTAATTTCGAATTCAAGTTACGAAATAATGGATTTAAAATTTGTTAAAGAAATTGTTTTAAAGAATTTAAATTTGGAATTTGAAGCTATAATTGAAATATGACTTGAATCATGAAAGTCGAATTATTTTAAGGTTTAAACTTTTACATGAACTTTGAATTTATGTAAGTAAAAGTGATATAAATGGATATTTCAAATTTAAGCTTGGTATTGAATTATTTTAAAAGATTTGAATCTTCAATTGAGTATTGAAGTTTAAATGGATTTAAGTGATTTAAATCGGAAAGTGGACTCGATATTTATATAAAATTGAAATGGTTTCAAATAAGAATTGAATTGAAATTTAAAGCATTGAATCGAATCGTGGATTCGAATTTGAATTGAAATGAAACGTTTCGAAATTGAAATTAATTCGAATTGAATTCGAAATTTAGCTGTTTTGAATGTAAATCCAAATTGAGATGATTTGAACTGAAATATTTTGAATTGAATCATTATGATTTAAATTTCAAGCTAGGTCTAGATTTGTTGAAATGAAAAGAAACAGTTTGATTTGAAACTAATTTTAAAATAAATTATTATAATATAAACTGTTTAAAATATATCTTCTTAAATCTTTAAATTATTTTGATTTTTCAAACTATTTTACTATATAAAACATTTTTGTTAATGCTAAAAATCGAACGCTAACACCTCGGTGTGTGAAATGTGAGTTTGAAAGCACCACCCGATGGTTCGGGAACAGAATATCAGCTAAGATAACAGAAAATAAAGTAAGAGACAGCGATTTTATAGTGGTTCGGCTTAAGGAGTAGCCTATGTCCACTTTAGGTATCTTTATTACTGATCTTGTTACAAAACAATACAATGCTCTTCAAGTATAAATCTCTTTAGTTATGAAACATTTTGAGCAAGTAGCTTAAGCTTCGATATAGATGACAGTCTTTGAATCCATGTCGGATATGTGAAAGTCTTTCAAAGTAGCTTGTAGTGTTCTTTGAAACTTCAAGTATGGAGTTGGTTTAGAAACTGGCAGAGTATCGGCGCTTGAAGAGATTGTCAAAAGTCCCTTGAAAGTTGGCGACAGCAATGTATTTATAGAGAATTCTGGGCAGGAAACATTACCAAGTCCTAAATCGTAACCGGCCTAAGTTGGATCGCGGATGACTTAAACTAAGTCGTGGGTCGGTTGCGACCTAAATTCTGGGTCGAGACTTCGGAAAGGCATCCTTGCTAAACTCTGGATATATCATAAGTCCTGAACCGTGTACGAGTTAAGAGGCCGCGTGCTAAGTAGCTGCATCGGACTTGCCTTCCTTTGCCTGGGTTGTGAACGACCTAGCATAGGCCGTAAGTCGGTCGCGACTCAAGTGTAGTTCGTGATCTTGTCCATGCCCTGAGCAGTTAGGGCGGCAACCTCCTTGGATAGTTAGATCGGCATCTATCTTAGGCCAGCATCCATGTTAGATCGGTAACCTACCTAAGCCTTACGTCGGTATCCCCTCAAATCTTAAGTCGGCATCCTTGTTAAGTCGGCAACCTTTAAGGCATTCGGTATGTACCCATGTTAGGTCAGTAGCTATTTTAGGTCGGTATCCTTTAAGTCTTAGGTCGACATTCCTGTTTGAGGCAGTTAGGTCGGTATCTCTTTTAAGTCATCGAGTCATGGCCGAGGCGGGGTTAACATTTGCCCCTCGAAGTACACGCCTAATGGTTAGGTCGTGTTCTTCGATATGATTTAACCCATCCCCCTCTAGGTCGGCAGGTCGTACGCGACTTAACAGTTAGACCATTTGCGCCGCTTCAGGTTCCTCCATTTCAAGGTATAAGTCATACATCTTCTCCTTCCTCTTCATTCAATTCTGCCATTAACATTTCCCTGAACTCTCAAAGGCGATTTCGTTCCATCGATCACTGATAATCATTACGTAAGTAAACCTGCTTCCTTCTCGATCCCCTACTGTCATTGATTCATGAATCCCATTCAAAATTCACCCACCTCCTCGCGCAATGCTTCATCAGGAATCTTATCATACCGATAGTTGATGATCATGAGGTGGCTCAATTCGGATTCAAACGGTTGATGAAACGATGCCGATGGGTTACTGCTTCGGGCTAATCAATCTTGATTTAAGTTAGGATTGTGAGGTGTTGAATTCGTGGAGGTTTTGAACTGGTTTAATGGATGATCCGATGGCATGAAATAGCATGAATGAAATGAGGGTTTTTTTGTTGAGGGAGTGGCTATCGGGTTAACGGGTTGGGTGGAGTGAGATATTGGTTTGGACGCGACTCAACAACTTTGGGAGACCTAACTTTTGGCCGATCTGATTCGATGCGACCGAAACCTTAAGTCGCGGCCGAGCTGAGACTTGGGGAAACTTATCGACCTAATTTAATGTAACCACAGCCTTAAATCGTTGCCGAGTTAGAACTTGGGGAAACTCACACCACTTTGTACCGAAGCCTCCTACGACTTAAAAGACCAACGATTTAAGGAACCAGAGACTTATTTTTAACCCGCGAGAGATTCCTTTGGTCGCAGCCGAGTTAACACTTGGATGCTCAACTTGAATTCTCACTCAAAAGCATAATCCCAACTTGAATACTTAACTTGATCTGTTGGACTGAATTGCTTAAATCCTAGATTGTTTTAGTTTTGTTGCCTTATTTCACAGATCATGTTAACTTATAGGCTAACAACCTGTTGAAAACAATAATCACAGAAAACCAAGGCGAATATACTGCCATTGACTGCCCACATCAAATGACAGATTAGTCGATATAGAGTAATCAACTTAAACACAGTATGAAATGCTGTGAACCAATCAACTAAAGTGAAATATCAATGCAAAGCATCGCTATCTTGAACTGATTTGTTTGCATCTACATTTCACTTTCATATTTAAAACAACAAACCCTGGACTTTATAACTGACAAATGCTTGCTAGTTTTTATTCCAGTTATATTCGCTTATTGCTTTGTTGATTTTACACAACACTTGACACTTTTTAGGAAACGTGCACCTTCATGTTTGAATATCCAGTTGTTTGTGTAGAATGACTTCCCTCCAAGAAGAAGAAGTGGTAGCTCAAGCGGGAGAGACCTTTCAGACAGCTGTTCCCATAGAGAATCCTCCAGAGAGAACTTCGACTATCTTAACTCCGAGAGCGTTTATTCAGCTACGTACTCAATTTGGTTTTGCTGAAAATGATGCCCTACTTCCCGGGCCAAATGATACTGCTGACAGTCCTCCCCACGGTTTTGTCGCAGTCAATCGTCAAATGTGCCTAAGCGGGGCGATTCCTCCCTTTAACGACTTCCTTCGAACCCTTCTCCTTCGGTTGACAATCTCTCCGTTCCAACTTCATCCTAATGGCTACGCCATCTTGATGGGGTTGTGTATTTTGTTTAGGAGAATTCTTGATCGCTTGCCAAGTTTGAAGAAATTCGCTACTTATGCTCGTTTGCAAAGAGTAAAGATCATCCTTCCCTTATTATTGTGAGAAGGGCTAGAAACCGCAAGCTTATTTCTGATCTTACCGAAAGCGTTCATGGATTTTTGAACCAGTTTTTCTTTGCTCGCTTCCTCCCAGGGTTTTATGCCATCTGGAGAGTAGGAAGTAAGATAACCTGTTTCTATTTTCTCCATTTTCAAACTTTTTCGAGATCCGAATTACCAATTGCTAATTTCATTGTTTGCACTTTTCAGCACTTCCTCTCCCCTCTAGAGATCCAAGCCATAAGCAAAATTTTGAAAGATTAAGTGCTGTGACTGCTAAAGAGAGAAGTATAAAGTTTTTGTTGAGGGACGAATTTTTGCATCAGTATGGACTTTTACACGCTTCTCGCTCTACACACCCCCATGAGGTTCCAGACTCCCCATCTAAAGCATTAGATGCCCCAGTTTCCACTAACGAACCCATACCAAAAGAACCTGCCTCCGAGGCTTCTCTGGTGAAGTGCTCTACTACTGTCGATGTTGCGGGGTCGTCTGGCAAATTCGCACTTGCCCCAGTCATTGAGGAAGAAGAGCCTCAGGGATCTCCCCAACATTCACAGAGAATCGAAGAGTGGTTCATAGTTTGATGTGCGTAGTTTGCACATTGTTAACTCCGCCTCGACCATGACTTACCGATCTAGTGCATCAAGAGGTTCCGACCTAACAGTTAGAAGCATGCCGACTTAAGGCTTAACAGGGGTACCGACCTAAGGCCTAAGGGGTATGCCGACCTAACATTCAACGTAGATACCGACCTAACTGCCTTATCAGGGAGACTGACTTAAGGCTCAAAGGGTTACCGACTTAAGGGTTTGAGAGGCATACCGACTTAAGAAATACCGAGTTAAGGCTTAAACAGTGGACGACCTAACGTGGGTACTGGCTTAAGACTCAGAGGATGCCGACTTAATAGGAAGGCCGACCTAAGGCCTAAAAGAGATGCCAACTCAGTGACTTGACCGAGTTACCGATCTAATGTTTTACCAAGCTGGCGACCTAGAATAGTTGCCGACCCAAGTCACAACTGATTTAGGACCAATGTTAGCTCGTTCACGACTCAAGAAAAGGAAGATGAGTTCAATGCAGCTACTCAGCACAGCAGCCTCTTTACTCGTGCACGATTCAGCTCCCAGTTATCTCGGTCACGACTCACGACCTAATTTGAGTCATGAACGACTTAAAGCTATCAAATGCAAACCCGAGGCCATATTACTAAGAAGGGGTGGTGTTGACTCGGAGGCAACCTAGGACTTGTGCAAGTGAACTCTTGTGAAGCCATGAAGGGGCCAGATGGACCGGCCACGACTCATATTAAGTCGGCTACGACTTAACTTAAATCGGCCACGACTTAGGACTTGGCAATAATTCCAGACCGAAACTCTCTATAAATAGGCAACCACCTCCAACATTCAAAGGACTTTTGGCACATTCTCTTCATACACCGTTACCTTGCTGCATTGAGAACTTCATCAACACTTAGAGCTTTCAAGATTAGAGGAATTCATCAAAGAACTTCACGAAGAAACCACACATCTTCAACATGAATTTAAAGACTTTAATCGACATTGAAGCTTAAGACTTGTTCCAAATCACTTGTAGCTTGAAGTATATTGTACTTGAGAAGAATTGTATCAGCCTGTAACGAGATTATTAATAAAAGTACTTAGAGTGGACGTAGGCTATACCCTTAAGCCGAACCACTATAAAATTGTTGTTGTTTACTGCTTTTCTGCTATTACTTGCTTGTAATTCTTTCCCGATCTATCGGGTGGTGCTTTCACAACTACACTTCACACACCGGGGTGTTAGCGTTCTCATTTTAGCGTTAACATTTTTGGTGCTTTCACTGAGAATTGAACTCAGGAAAACTGTCATCATTGCTTCACAGAGATTTGAAGAAAGAATTTCCTTAAAAACCAGAAGTCTATCTGAGATTATGGCTCCTGGAAGGAAAAGTAGATCTGTCAGATCTGGAAACATTCAAGAGGGAACCTCCGCTTCCCCTGTACCTAATCAACCCACTCCGTCTGTTGGAATTACGAAAGCGGAGTTGGATGCTGTGATTCTAGGGCTAAACCAGCAGATAAACGCCCAAAATGCACAATTAGAGGCTCAAAGTGCCCAGAATGCTCTGATTCTGAATAAGTTAAACGACTTACTTGGGGCAAACAATCAACCGGCTGGTAATGAAAGGAACTATGCTGGCAACGTTCATGATGTTAATGAAAGGAATGCTCCTGAAAGGGCTACTAGTCCCTTTGAGCAGGCAGTTCCTGAGGCTGATGGATCTAGAACTCGGCATGATGAGGAATATCTTTCTGGAATGGTCCGGCAGATCATGAAAGAAAGTATGCAAAGGGTTGAAGATGAGAAGGAATGGGGTTTCGCCCCAAGTAAAACTCCATTTACTGAAAAAATCTTGAAGGCGGAATTTCCAAGGAAGTTTGTCCCTCCGACTATTCCAGCTTACAAAGGGACAAGTGATCCGAATGAATTCTTGTATAAATATGATTGGCACATGACAGGTGCCAGAGCCTCTGACGAAATAAAGTGTCGATATTTCCCCGTATACCTGGAAGGTGTGGCTCTACTATGGTTCACTAAGTTGCCAGTCCGATCTATCGATCAGTTTTCAGACTTGACCAGAAAATTCAAGGAGCAGTTTAGACTATATGCTTCGAAGGCCAAGGACATTATGTCATTGTCGAGTTTAGAGCAGAATCCTGGTGAGTCTATCAGATCCTTCTTGAACCGCTTTAATATAGCGCTGGCTGAGGTGGACAATGCTGAACCACGAATGATATTGACTTATCTGATGAGGGCTATTGATAAGTCAAGCGAATTTGGGAAATGGTTAAATATGAAGGAGCCAACCTCTCTCGAAAAGTTCTACAAAAAAGCAGATGAATTCATTCGCTTGGAAAGCCGTCCTTTACCAGTAAAGACAGTGTTGGAGAAAGCAGAAGACAACACTGTCGCTCCACGCAAGAATGAATCGGTGGGGCAAAAAAGGAAGAATAATAATGGGAAGAAACAGGGTAATCTGAAGAAGCCCCGATCCTTCAAGCCATCAGAATATACTCCATTATCACATACGCCGGAGCACATCTACCTTGCCACTAAAGATTCCGTCGATTTCCCTAAACCTATCCCTTTGAGAACCGGGAAAAAAGCCATACAAAGTGGGAAATTCTGCCGCTTCCACAATCAACCCGGTCATGAGACTGATGAATGCCGCCAGTTGAAAAATCTGATTGAAGAGTTGCTAAGAGAAAACAAACTGCAGCAATTTGTGAAGAAGAATAGTAACAATCCTGCATCGTCAAGTCAGGGGCAACAGGTTCCTGTTCATCAGCCTAGGACAGGTGAGAAAGCTACGGGACATGAATCTGGAAGACCCGTTATCAATGTCATTACAGGAGGGCCTCACCCAGCTGGCAAGAGCTGGGGTGAGATGGAGAGATATTCCAGGGCTTTGAAATATGCTCCAGCTGAAGAAGACGTCTTTGTTTTAGAAGACACTACGCCCCTGAAACAACAGAAAACTTTCAGCGATGATATTGTTTTCAGAGCCAGAGATTCCACAGGTATAGAAGCTCCTACCCTAGATCCCTTGGTCATCTCGGCTGGTATTGGACCGGCCATTGTCAGAAGAGTCCTCATCGACTGCGGAGCATCATGTAATATCCTCTTCAAGAAGACATTTGACCAGATGAAAATCCCTATGATCGATGTACAAGCCTCATCACAGAAGATCGCTGGCTTCACTGGGGAGCCAAAGCAACCAATTGGGACCATCGATCTACTTGTAGAACTTGGGGAAGCAGAAAGGAAAGTGTTCCGCAAGCAAACATTTGTGATTGTCGATGAGTTTTCTGCTTATAATGCTTTTCTTGGCCGTCCAACACTCGCAGCATTCAAAGCTATCCTAGCCCCGTGGTGCCTCACTATTAAATTCCCTACTGACAATGGAGTAGGAGTTATAAAAGGGGATCAAAATGCTGCGCGAGAGTGCTATTTGACAGAGCTGCGAGAGTCAAGAAAAAGAGAAATGGGAAAGGATGCGGCAACCCCAGTCCGCATCAAGGAACCAGCCTTGTAGCAATTACGGGGCGGACCCTGCACTGGAGAGCACAGCGGGGCACGGAAAGAAATGGATCCCAGAAAAGCCAGTGCAGGGGAGAATATAGTGGTACCGGTGGAAATGACAGTTCCGGTACCTGTTGACCCGAAGGACCCAAATAAGGTGTTGAATGTGGGTTCACAGCTTAATGTGTCAATTCAGAATATCTTGATATCTTTCCTGAAAGCAAATCTGGATGTCTTTGCTTGGACTCATGCCGATATGTGTGGAATATCTCCAGAAGTTGCAGTACACGCTCTGAATATTGACCCAAAGTTTACGCCAGTTAAACAGAAAAGAAGAACCCAAGGTCCAGAAAGGTCAGCAGCATTAAAAGAAGAAGTTGATCGACTCATGGAAAATAACTTCATCAAAGAATCTACATATCCGAATTGGGTTTCAAATCCTGTGCTGGTCAAGAAAGCTAATGGAAAATGGAGAGTGTGCATCGATTTTTCTGATCTAAATAAGGCTTGCCCCAAAGATTGCTTCCCGTTACCCAGGATCGATCAACTGGTAGACGGAACTGCGGGACATGAATTGTTATCTTTCATGGATGCCTACTCCGGTTATAACCAAATCATGATGCACGAGCCGGATCAGGAGGATACAAGCTTTATCACAGATGTTGGACTTTATTGCTACAGAGTTATGCCCTTCGGATTGAAAAATGCAGGGGCAACCTACCAAAGACTTGTTAATGCTATGTTCAAACCGCAATTGGGCAAAACTATGGAAGTCTACGTCGACGACATGTTAGTGAAGTCCAGGAAAGCAGCAGATCACATTGAACACTTAGCAGAAATGTTCGCAGTCCTTCGGAAATATAGAATGAAACTTAACCCTCTGAAATGTACATTTGGGGTCGAGTCCGGAAAGTTCTTAGGTTTCATCGTCAGTGCTAGGGGCATTGAGGCTAGTCCAGCTCAAATTACTGCCTTGAAAGAGGTTAAAGCTCCTAGAACGAAGAAGGAATTGCAGAGTCTCAACGGAAAGGTCGCCGCCCTGAGTCGGTTCATTTCCAAAGCCACTGATAAATGCATCCCATTCTTTGACGCCCTGAAGAAAGGAAAGAAGAATTTTGAATGGACTTCCGAATGCCAAAAAGCCTTCGATGAGTTGATCCGTCATATGGAAACGCCTCCAATACTTTCTAGGCCAGGCAATGGTGAGGATCTTCTTATATACTTGGCAGTATCATCTCATGCTCTAAGTGCAGCGCTGATACGGGAAGACAAAAGGATTCAACATCCGGTTTACTATATCAGCAAAAGACTCACTGGGGCAGAGCTGAATTACTCCAAGTTGGAAAAACTCGCCTATTGCCTACTAGTTGCATCAAGGAAACTGAGGCAATATTTCCAAGCTCATCCTATCAGAGTACTCACTGATCAACCTCTAAAGCAAGTCCTATTTCGCCCTGAAACTTCGGGTCGCCTTCTAAAATGGAACATTGAACTCAGTCAATATGACATCACTTATCACCCCCGAAAAGCAATCAACTGACAAGCTTTAGCTGATTTCATTGCAGAATTCACAGAGAAGGATAATGGTGAGGATGAAGCGATCAATGATTCCCCAATCCAGTGGAAGATGTATGTTGATGGCGCAAGAAATGACTACTGTTCTGGAGCCGGAGTGGTACTTGAAACTCCTGAAGGTCGATCATTATGTTATGCACTAAGATTGGAATTTCCTTCAACAAACAATGAAGCAGAATATGAAGCTCTTATTGCAGGTCTGAAAGTCGCTAAAGAGCTAAACATTCGAGCATTACAGATCTTCAGTGATTCTCAGCTTATTGTAAGCCAAGTCAAGAAGGAATTTCAAACAAAAGGTGGAAACCTACCTTCCTACTTGTCAAAGGCTTGGGAACTCCTATGTGAACTCGATCACTATTCAATAAGCCACATTCCTCGGGAAGAGAATATGAAGGCAGATTCCCTCGCAAAGTATTCAAGTTCTGGGGAAGCTCAACTATTGGGATTGGTCCCTGTAGAAGTCCTTTCAGTGCCAAGTATAGACGAGATGGATATTGACTGGATTATGAATGTATCTCAAGAACAAGAGTCATGGATGACTCCAATACTGGACTACCTACTCAGAGGTTCTCTGCCAGAAAATTCGATAGAAAGACGAAAGTTATTAAGGAAAGCCTCTCGCTATGTAATTCAGGATGGCCGATTGTACAGACGGGGATTCTCAATGCCATTGCTTCGATGTGTATCCCGGGAAGAGTCCAAAACAATCCTAGCTGAGGTGCATGGAGGAGAATGTGGTGATCATTCAGGTGGTCAAACATTAGCAAAGAAAATTCTCCGATACGGATATTTTTGGCCAAAAATTAATCGAGATGCTGCAGATTACTCCCGAAAATGTGACAGATGCCAAAGATTTGCCAAAATTCCTAAAGCACCTTCTACCGAACTCACACAGATGGTCAGTTCATGGCCGTTTGCGATTTGGGGAATGGATCTCATTGGGCCGCTACCAACTGCCAAATCAGGGATTAAATATGCTATTGTTGCAGTTGATTACTTTACTAAATGGGCTGAAGCTGAACCATTGGCTGCTATCACTTCTAAGAAAATGATAAGCTTTGTGACCAAGAATATCATTTGCAGATACGGTGTGCCTCAGAAAATAATCACAGACAATGGTACTCAGTTTGAAAGCGAGGAATTCCAGGATTTTTGCAAACGATTCAAAATCCAGAAAAGCTTTTCGGCAGTAGCTCATCCGCAGGCGAACGGGCAAGTGGAAGCAGTGAACAAGATCATCAAATCAACCATCAAAAAGCAACTCGAAAGAGCAAAAGGTGGTTGGGTCGATAAACTACCACTTGCACTATGGGCATACAGAACTACTCACAAAACTGCGACTGGGCATACTCCTTTTTCGTTAGCATACGTATCGGAAGCAATGATTCCGGTTGAAGCAGAGGTCCCTTCACACAGAAGAACCCATTTCAATCAAGCAGAAAATGAAAAGCTACAACTTGAAGCGCTAGATCTCCTTGATGAAAAAAGAGACGAAGCTAATCTCAGAGTTGCAGCTCATCAGCAAAGGATAGCCAGACATTTCAATTCCAAAGTTCGTCAACGCAGCTTTGAAATTGGAGATCTAGTCCTGAAAAGAATTATGACCGCGACAGGTGTGTTTGGGCCCAATTGGGAAGGACCATATGTGATAGGTCAGAAGCTTCTTGACGGCACATTCAAACTCACTACTGTTGAAGGAGTTCAAATTCCAAGGGCATGGAACAGCAATCACTTGCGTCCATATTTTACTTGAAAATTTTGTTGAAATAATGTAAAAGAGTTGTGGATGTATGATTCTTGTAATTGAGAGCAATTGTAAAACTAATGCAAGTGAATAATGAATGAATATAAAGTGGATGTAGGCCCAAATTTCTGGCCGAACCACTATAAATCTTGTGTTCTTTATTATTATTACATGTTTGCTTTATTTTCGATATAAAAATACATAAAATGTATTGCTGAAATATCGATTTAAATTTTTGCAGACAATGGAAATCAAAACTTGCGCATAATAAGACCGAGTGATTCTCACCATCATTCAACAAACAAATTTCAAGTCATAAAGGCCCCGAATTCAAATCCTAGATAGGAAATACTTCAATCGAACGGCTTATGATTTCGATAGAAACGAGCCCTTGCTAATAAATTGAGATTGTTTGAACGAACAAACATCCAATTAGGAAGCTAGTGCCCGTTCTCACGAACTTGCCTGACAATGAAGTACGCTTCCTTGGATTAAACAAGCTACTTGCGAGAAAAGGGGAATGAAAACTTGAAAGGAAAAAAAAAAGGATCGCTGAAAAGGCATAAGCAAGAAGACAAGAATACAACCAAAAGCTATCATCGGCAGCACAAGTCCTCTTCGGAGGCACGACTCTTCGGAGGATAAAGACCTCTAATGGGTCATACGCCACGAAAAAGAAAGTTCTCTACTCAACAAAAAAGATTGGAGGAGTCATGACCCTCCAACCATGAGAGAGTAACTTCCAGGCGATGAAAACCCTCTCTGAGGCACATTTCACCAGGAGTTGAAGTGTTATGACCGCTCTTCGGAATTTCACTTCACCAGAGTTGAAATGCAAACAAAATAAAAGCCCTCTTCGGAGGCCCATTTCACCAGGAGTTGAAGTGTTATGACCGCTCTTCGGAATTTCACTTCACCAGAGTTGAAATGCAAACAAAATAAAAGCCCTCTTCGGAGGCCCATTTCACCAGGAGTTGAAGTGTTATGACCGCTCTTCGGAATTTCACTTCACCAAAGTTGAAATGCAAAACAAGATAAAGACCTTCCTGGAAGCCCACGTTTCACCGAGATTGAAATAAAACTTCCAAGTGTTGAAGCGTGAAAAGGCTTTCTTCAAAGGCACAACTCTTTGGAGGAACACGTTTCACCAAGATTGAAATAAAACTTCCAAGTGTTAAAACGTGAAAAAATCTCTCCTCAGAGGCACAAATTTTTACTAAAAGAAAAAAGAAAAAAATCCTCATCAAGAGCGTACTTTAACTTTCAAAGGAAGAGCGATTTACCTAATCTAAAAAAAACAAAAAGAAGAAGAAGGGGGAAGAAGGTTAAAGTACATTCAGAGGTCCGCTTTGCCACATAGAAGAATTCACTTGGCAAAATATATACATACGCAAAAGGAAAGAGTGATTTCTTCGAAGGACAAAGCGTAAAAACTCATATAAAGGAAGTTGCACTCTACGAAAATTCTCTTCGAGAATGAAGTAATTATTCTTTAGAAAACGAGAGTGCAAGTCCCCTCAAAGTATACGATATTGCAGTAAGCTCATGGTATAGGGGCAACATGGTATAGTTACATACAAAGCAGTATAACTATGTCGGTAAAGTACGCTCAAACAACATACCACAAGCTCACCGCAACATCGTATAAATAAACTTGTGCAAAAATGAATAATAAATGCATTCTCAAATTGAAACAAAAGTCTGTACAAATAAAGAATCATTTTATTCAATTGCAGATATTGCAGATACAGGTTTCAAAATAAGAAGCAGGGGCCGGTGCCTGCACAACATCCGACCATTACACAAAAAAGGAATCAAAAAGCTCAACTCTTCATTTCTTCTTGCCGCCTTTAGACCCTTTACCCGGCCGAGTGGTTAGCTTTTCGGGTCTTCCAGGTTGGTCTAAAGGCATAAGGGAAGAAGGGGAGGGAGGTGCAACTGGCGCAATTTCCGGTTCCTCTTCAGTGGTGATAATTTTCTTCCCCCTCCTCTTCGATGTCCCATGCTTCTTTCTTCTCTGCGAAGAAGACTCACTCCCCGGAGTAACGAGAGTGGACAAAACTACGTCGTCAGAAGGAGTCCGCTCTGGAGAGATCTCGCCTCCTTCGAGTCCCTCATCTTTTTGCTCCTGCGAGGCAACAGGGTCATCCAAACCATGAAGAGCCTCAATTTTCTCCTCTTGTGACCCAGGTTGTGAAGCAGAAGGAGGAGTCACCTGAAGAGATGGAGGAGGAATAACCAGAGAAGGCGAAGTCTGCATGGCACTTGTTGTTTCAACTGCAGAAGAAGAAAAATTGAAAATGTTAGTATCTTCCCGAAAGAAGGGAGATATGGGTTCATCGAGATTCAAGAGGTAATCGAGAAGCTCATCAAATTTTTGAGGAATAAGCAGGCAATCCACCTGAATCGGACCAATGTCGAAATTACCTGAAGATATTGGCTTCGTCAGTTCAATCTCATAATTCTGAGCCCCAATGTCCTCCAAAGCCTCTTCATCAGTAGGGGTAATTACCCCGGTTTTTGTAGGAGGCGGCGAATGAGCACTAGAGCCTGTAATGTCCACCTCGGGAGAAACTAGAGGACGTTCAGAGATGGTAGGCGGTACTTCTTTTTCAGAACGCTCCTCTTCCACCATCCCGGCCCGCACTCTGCCAAGCTGCTCCTTTCCCTTGGCAAGAGCGGCACGGGCCTCATCATCAAGATAATGCTCTTCAAGGGCTGACTCAGCATATCCAGCACCTTTACCACCGAGCATATCAAGTGCTGCCTCCCAAACTTCAGCCAGTGTGATTTCATATTTGGGGCCTAGAAAGGCAAGGATGCCACGTCCCAAAATGCTGTGCAGATAAAAATCGAATAATGTGGAGCTAATGTCAGCTTTGGTTGCTTGATGAGCCTCTTCGGCCGCAAGTTTACCAGCAACAGCCTCGTCGCGCTCCTTTTCGGCCATAGCAAGTCGAGTTTTTAACAACTCTATTTCCAAGCTTTGAGAGCCGGTCCGTTCTCGCAGTTGTACAGTTTCAGCACGATATTCTTCTATGACCTTTTCCTTGTGTGCAAGCTTATCTTCGACTGCTCTTTGACTGGCATGCACATCTCGTACTTGTTGCTGAAGCATGCTCTCCTTTTGTGAATGGAAAGTAGATGAAGTAGCTAATTCTTCCTTAAGTTTTTCTACTTCCGCTTCCAGCTTTTCATTGTAGGAAGCAATACTTCTCATTTCGGCGTCATGCTGTTCAAGAGTCTTCTGCCACTCAGCCTTATCATTCTCCATTGTTAGCATGGCCTCGAGATTGGCTCGGTTAACCCTCTGAAGTTCATCGACGAGTTTTTGCCAGTTTGACATTCTTTCGATATCGGTCCTGACAGCATCAAGATTTCGCAGCATAGCCGGTTTGTCGAGGGGAACCAAGTCGAGATCAAATCGAACCCCTCTCAGGCACCACTGAGGAAATCGACTTTGAAGAGTGGGAGGACCTTGCCCGACTTGGTATGCGGGCCGGTTGATGATTGCTTGGATGTCGGAGCGAGCGGGAGCAGGAGATTGAGCAGGGACATGTTCAGAACCTGAAGGAGTTGTTTCTTCAGTAAGTCTAGCCCGCTTGCTAGAAGAATCGTCTATGTGACTCTTTCCTCTCTCATCATGAGCTTTTCTCTTTTGGGTGTCATCATCTCTATGGGGAAGATCATGTCTTTCTTGTTCCCTTCGGCGACGTTCTTCATATGCTCGTCTCTCGTCGGCTTTCCTGATGGCCCTCTCTTCATCCGACTCTCTGTAAGAAGGAAGGTAACGCCTGTAATCATACTGGCTACACCTCCCGTAGCGCTGGAAATCATCGTAGTACGAGCCGCTGCGCCCCATAGGAGAATCTGGAATTAAAATAATAAGCTTTCGAAATCTTTAAAGTACAAGAAGATAAGTGCATGGAAGTGATGAGAAATTCTAAGTGTGTGTGATGTGCAAACTACGCGCATTAGTCTACGAACCACTCTTTATTTGGGGAGTGGTTGTGGGTGTAATAGTTAACGTCAACTCTTGAGTCGACGACGACTGTTACAAAATAGAAGTAGCTTCAACTACTGAAGAAGAAATCTCGGCAGTAGTAGGGTCATCTTTGAAGATCTCTTGTGAAGTAGCGAAGAGGTCGCTCAATCCTTCGAAGGTATCGTCCCTGCTTTGCTTGACAGGACTGGATTTCTTAGCCTTTTCACCAGATTCTTGTGAATGGTGAGAGGATCCCTGAGGCTCTTCTTCCTCGATAACCGGGGCAAGTTTATCAGATGGCCCCGCAACATCAACAGAAGTGGAGCACTTCACCAGTGAAGATTCAGGAGTCTTTATCGGAGAATCGGGGACTTCCGTTGGAACTTCATGAGCATGCATAGAGCGAGAAGTGTGTAGAAGCCCATGTTGATGTAAAAATTCATCCCTCAGCAGAAATTTTATGCTCCTCTCTTCTGTGGCCACGGCACTCAACCTCTCAAAAACTTGCTTATGAATTGGGTCTCTAGAAGGGAGAGGAAGTGCTGAAAGGAACAAAGAATGAAATTAGCAACTGAAAGTTCGGATCTCGAAAAAGTTTCAAAACGGAAAAAATAGAAACACTAATCTTACTTCCTACTCTCCAGATGGCATAAAACCCTGGGGGACAGCGGGCAAAGAAAAATGGGTTCAAAAATCCATGAACACTTTCAGTAAGATCGGAAATGAGCTTGCGGTTTCTGGCACTCCTCACAATAATGAGGGAAGGATGATCTTTACTCTTTGCAAATGAGCACAGATAACGAATTTCTTCAAAACTCGGTAGGCGATCAAGAGTTCTTCTAAACAAAACACATAACCCCGTCAAGATGGCATAGCCATTGGGATGAAGTTGAAACGGAGAGATTGTCAACCGAAGGAGAAGAGTTCGAAGGAAGTCGTTAAAAGGAGGAATCGCCCCACTTAAGCACATTTGGCGATTGACTGCAACAAAACCATAGGGAGGATTGTTAGCAGTATCACTTGGCCCAGGGAGAAGAACATCACTTTCAGCAAAGCCAAATTGAGTGCGCAGCTGGATAAACGCTCTCGAAGTTAGAATAGTCGAGGTTCTCTCCGGAGGATTCTCTATGGGAACAGCTATCGGAAAAGTTTCTTCCTCTTGAGTTACCACTTCTTCTTCTCGGTGGGAAGTCATTCTACATAAATAACTGGGTATTCAAACATGAAGGTGCACGTTTCCTAAAGTGTGTGAAGTGTTGTGTAAAATCAATCAAGCAGTAAACAAATGTAATTGGAATAAAAGCTAGCAAGCATTTGTCAGTTATAAAGTCCAAGATTCATTGTTTTAATATGCAAGTGTAATGTTGATGCAAGCAAATCTGTTCAAGTTAGCGATGCTTTGCATTAATACTTCACTTTAGTTGAATGGTTCACAGCATTTCATACAATGTATTTAAATTGATTACTTTATGTCAGCTAATCTGTCATTTGATGTGGGCAGTCAATGGCAATATATTCGCCTTGGTCTTTGTGATTGTTGTTTTCAGCAGGTTGTTAACCTATGAGACAATGTGGTCTATGAAGTAAAGCAACAAGGTTAAAATGATCCAAAATTTAGGCTGTTTAGCACAGTAGATCAAGTTAAGAATTCAAATTGGAACTATGCTTTTAAGTGGGAATTCGAGTTGGGCATCTAAGTGTTAAATCGGCTGCGACCCAAGGAATTTCTCGCGAGTTAAGGTTAGGTTTCTGGTTCCTTAAAGCGGCAGTTCTTTAGGTCGTGGAGGATAGTAAGAGAGGAAGGCTCTGGTTCAAGAAGTGGT
Organism: Allium cepa; assembly: GCA_030765085.1. Classification (NCBI taxonomy): domain Eukaryota; kingdom Viridiplantae; phylum Streptophyta; class Magnoliopsida; order Asparagales; family Amaryllidaceae; genus Allium; species Allium cepa. The sequence continues at coordinate 10,569,553 of CM060929.1, forward strand.
GTGAAATTCTCTAAGTGTTAACTCGACAACGGTCTAAGTGTTAACTCGGCAGCGGTTTAAGTGTTAACTCGGCAGCGGTTTAAGTGTCAACTCGGTCACGGGTTGAAGGCTTAACTCGGCTACGATTGAAGGATTAACTCGGCCACAGTTTTAAAGCTTAAATCAGTAGAAGATTAGATCGGCAGATTCTCCCAAGAATTAATTCAGCTACGATCTAAGGGTAAGGTCGGCCAAATGTTAAGCTACCCAAATTCACTGAGTCGCTTCCGGACTAACATCTCACTACATTCAACCCGTTAACCCAATAACCATTCCATCAACAGCCGCCTTCATTCACGTAATCCAATCACCCAATAAAACAATTTGAAATTGTTACAGATCCGATGTCCTGCCATCAAAGACCATCGAGCCTGAGGCGATAAGCCACTTTCATTGTATAAACGATCACCTCAAGCAACCTAAACTTCATCAATTACGAAAACAATGGTATTCTTGATGGAGCATCACGCAAAGAGGCGATTCGTGTTCGAGCGATAGGATTCATGAATCGACAGTAATCTACAATCGAAAGAGGAATAGAATCACTTACGCAATGGATGGTAGAGGTTATCGGTGATTAGTTGGAAGGAAATCGCTTCTAGGAATTTGAGAACACTTTAATGGCGGAATCAGGCAAGAGAGTAAGTGACGAAGAAAGAGGAAGAAAGTTAACTTATACCCTGTAGTGGAAAATTTGGAGCAACACACACGGTCTAACTGTTAGGTCGCATACGACCTACCGACCTAAGAGGGGACGGGTTAAAGGCTATCGAAGCACACGACCTAACATTTAGGCGTATACTTCGAGGGGCAAATGTTAACTCCGCCTCGACCATGACTTACCGATCTAGTGCATCAAGAGGTTCCGACCTAACAGTTAGAAGCATGCCGACTTAAGGCTTAACAGGGGTACCGACCTAAGGCCTAAGGGGTATGCCGACCTAACATTCAACGTAGATACCGACCTAACTGCCTTATCAGGGAGACTGACTTAAGGCTCAAAGGTTTACCGACTTAAGGGTTTGAGAGGCATACCGACTTAAGAAATACCGAGTTAAGGCTAAAACAGTGGACGACCTAACGTGGGTACTGGCTTAAGACTCAGAGGATGCCGACTTAATAGGAAGGCCGACCTAAGGCCTAAAAGAGATGCCAACTCAGTGACTTGACCGAGTTACCGATCTAATGTTTTACCAAGCTGGCGACCTAGAATAGTTGCCGACCCAAGTCACAACCGATTTAGGACCAATGTTAGCTCGTTCACGACTCAAGAAAAGGAAGATGAGTTCAATGCAGCTACTCAGCATAGCAGCCTCTTAACTCGTGCACGATTCAGCTCCCAGTTATCTCGGTCACGACTCACGACCTAATTTGAGTCGTGAACGACTTAAAGCTATCAAATGCAAACCCGAGGCCATATTACTAAGAAGGGGTGGTGTTGACTCGGAGGCGACCTAGGACTTGTGCAAGTGAACTCTTGTGAAGCCATGAAGGGGCCAGATGGACCGGCCACGACTCATATTAAGTCGGCTACGACTTAACTTAAATCGGCCACGACTTAGGACTTGGCAATAATTCTAGACCGAAACTCTCTATAAATAGGCAACCACCTCCAACATTCAAAGGACTTTTGGCACATTCTCTTCATACACCGTTACCTTGCTGCATTGAGAACTTCATCAACACTTAGAGCTTTCAAGATTAGAGGAATTCATCAAAGAACTTCACGAAGAAACCACACATCTTCAACATGAATTTAAAGACTTTAATCGACATTGAAGCTTAAGACTTGTTCCAAATCACTTGTAGCTTGAAGTATATTGTACTTGAGAAGAATTGTATCAGCCTGTAACGAGATTATTAATAAAAGTACTTAGAGTGGACGTAGGCTATACCCTTAAGCCGAACCACTATAAAATTGTTGTTGTTTACTGCTTTTATGCTATTACTTGCTTGTAATTCTTTCCCGATCTATCGGGTGGTGCTTTCACAACTACACTTCACACACCGGGGTGTTAGCGTTCACATTTTAGCGTTAACACACATCACACACACTTAGAACCTTTCGGCACTTTCATGCACCTAACTCTTTGTACTTTGAAGATTCTAAAGTTACGCTTCTTTTCTCTGAAGACTTTTAAGACTTGTCTCTTTTTTTAAAAAAAAATTTCAAATTCTCTGATGGGACGCAGCGGCTCTTACTATGACGACTTTCAGCGCTACGGGAGGCGTGGTCAATATGACTATAGGCGCTACCTTCCCGTTCACTAAGAAACTGACAAAGAGAGAGCCGCTCGAAAGGCTCAGGAGAGGAGGGCTCTAGAAGAGAGTTATGAGAGAAAAGAAAGGGAGGAGCACCATGATTCTTCCCAGAGAGGTGACGACTCTCACAAAACAAAGTCGCATGTTGACCGGGGAAAAAGTCATATAGTTGAGGACCCAAGCAAGCGTGCCCGGCACGGTGAGAAGCATGCATCTACAACTCCTGAAAAGGCCACTGCCCCCGTCTCACTTGACATCCCTTATGTCTCTCCTACTCTCGGGAAGACAGACATTTAGACAATAATCAACAGGCCTAAATTTCAAATTGGACCAGGCCCGGCCACTCTACAAAGCCGGTTCCCACACTGGTGCCTAAAGGGAGTGCGGTTCGATCTTGACTTGGTCCCTTTTGACAAACAAGCAATGCTGAAAAATCTTGATGCTGTTAGACTTGATATGGAGCGGATGTCAGGGTGGCAAAAGCTTATTGATGAGCTTCACAGGGTAAACCGCGTGAATATAGAGGCCATGCTGACCATGGAAAATGATAAGGCCGAGTGGCAAAAAACTTTAAGCCAGCATGATACTGAGATGATGAACATTGCTGATTGCAACGAGAAGCTTGAAGCAGAAGTTGAGAAGCTTAAACAAGAGCTTTCTACTTCTTCTACCTCATATACTCTAAAAGAAGAAGTACTTCAAAAGCAGGTTCGCGATGCTCACGCTGCTCAGCGACATGCCGAGTGGCAACTTGAGGCTGAGTAGAAAACAACGGGAAGGTATCTTGCTGACGTTGCAGAGTTAAGGGAGAAGGTCAACTCCCAGGATTTGGAGATTATGAGGCTAAAGGCCCAATTATTAAAGACCGAGAAGGAACGTGATGAAGCCATCGCTGGAAGGCAGGCTGCCGAACAGTCGCATGAGGCGACTAAAGCCAATATCAACTCCGCTTTATTTGACTTCTACGTGCATAGCGTTATGGGGCGCGGGAGCCTTTCATTCTTAGGACCGAAGTATGAGATTACCCTGGCCGAGGTTTGGGAGTCAATTCTTGACATGCCTGGAGGTACAGGTGCCGGCTATGCTGAAGCATCTCTTGCAGAACACTTTCTAGATGATGACGCCAGAGCTGCCCTAGTCCGGGGAAAAGAGCAGCTTGCCAAAGCACGAGCTGAGGTAGGGGAGCAGCACTTTGCGAAAGAAGCACCATTAACTGCCCCCATCCCTCCTTCGGTTTCGGCCGATGTTGACATCACAGGCTCTGGTTCTCATTCTCCGTTCCCTGTTAAAGTTACAACTGAGATCACGAGCACGCAGGGTGGAGATGAAGGCGAAGAGAGCGCCAAAGCACAGGCTTATGAGGTTGACATTAGGAAGCCGACTTCTCCAGGTAACTCTACCGTTAATCTTGCCCAAGTGGACTGTTTGTTTGCTCCTCAAGAGTTTGACGAACTTTTTGATTATTTCTTAAATCTCAATGAGCCGTGTTAACTCCCAGTTTGAAGTGACCTAAAATGTAATGCGACCTAGCGACCTATCATTACTTTGCGACCTAGTTACCTAACACTCCGCGACCTATAACTCCGCAGCCCAACGACCTAAGAGTACCTGACGACCTAATAGTCTCAACGACCTAACAGACCTAGCGACCTAAAGTCTTAATGCGACCTAGCGATCTAAAGTCTTTATGCGACCTAGTACCTTTAGTCCTTAGCGACCTAAGAGATGGAGCGGCCTAGCGACTTAACTTATCAAGTAACCTAAAAGTAGCTGCGACCTAAGGGAAGCTGCGACCTACAGAACTCTGCGACCTAAAGGAAGCTGCGACCTATGAAATTCTGCGACCTATAGAACTCTCACGACCTAAGATAGGTCGCTCACGACCTAAGGACATTGCATTAGAAGACCGCCTTTTCTATGACGCTACTAGTAAGGTCGCTCACGACCTAGAACTTGTGTAAATCAGCATGCGTGTTCTTGTGAAAGAGAGGACAGTGTATCTTAGGTCAGTCACGACCTACGACCTAGCTTAGGTCGGTCACGACCTACGACTTAACTCCGAAAAATGCCTATAAATACGACCCTAGTTCCAACTAGCAAAGGACCTTTTGGCTTATTCATTTCAAGCGCCGTTACTCTGCTGCATTCTGAACTACTTCAACACCTTCAAGGAACTTCACGAAGAAATCAAACATGCCAAACATGTGTTCAAAGATTTGGATCCACGTTGAAGTTTAGGCTACTGGTTCTAAGTCACTTGAAACTCAAAGTGTGTTGTAATCAAAGTGTAACTGCATTGACTTGTAATCAAATCATCAATAAAGATATTCAAAGTGGACGTAGGCTATCTCTTAAGCCAAACCACTATAAAATTGCTGTTGTCTACTGTTTTTTTCTTTACTACTATCTTCTTATAATCTGTTCCCGAGCTATCGGGTGGTGCTTTCACAATCTCACTTCATACACCGGGGTGTTAGCATTCAAATTTTAGCGTTGACATTTTTGGTGCTTTCACTGAGAAACGAACTCAGGCGAGTTATCATCATTACTTCACAGAGGTTTGTAGAGAGAATTTCCTTGAAAACCAGAAGTCTATCCGAGATTATGGCTCCTGAAAGGAAAAGTAGATCTGTCAGATCTGGGAATATTCAAAAGGGAACCTCCGCTTCCCCTATATCGAATCAAGCCACTCCAGCTGTCGAAGTTACAAAGGCAGAGCTGGATGCTGCAATCTTAGGGCTGAACCAACAGATAAATGCCCAAAATGCACAATTCGAGGCTCAGAATGCCCAGAATGCCCTAATTCTGAATAGGTTGAACGATTTGCTTGGGGCAAACCGTCAACCGGCAGATAATGAAAGGAATTTTGCTGGCAACATTCGTGATGCTGAAGAAAGAAATGCTGCTGAAAGGGCTGCTAGCCCCTTTGAACAAACACTTCCAGAGGTTGGTGGATCTAGAACTCGACATGATGAGGAGTATCTTTCTGGAATGGTCCGACAAATTATGAAAGAGAGTATGCAGAGGGTTGAAGACGAGAAAGAATGGGGTTTCGCCCCAAGTAAAACTCCTTTTACTGAGAAAATCTTAAAGGCTGAATTCCCAAGGAAGTTTGTCCCACCAACCATTCCAGCTTACAGGGGGACGAGTGATCCGAACGAATTCTTATACAAGTATGATTGGCACATGACAGGTGCCAGAGCCTCTGATGAAATAAAGTGCCGATATTTTCCTGTGTATCTCGAAGGTGTAGCTCTGCTGTGGTTCACCAAACTTCCAGTCCGATCTATCGATCAGTTTTCTGACTTAACCCGGAAGTTCAAGGAGCAGTTCAGACTATACGCCTCAAAAGCCAAGGATATCATGTCACTGTCAAGTTTGGAGCAGAATCCAAGGGAGACTATCAGATCTTTCTTAAACCGCTTTAATATAGCGCTAGCTGAGGTGGACAATGCAGAACCGCGAATGATATTGACTTATCTGATGAAGGGTATTGACAAGTCGAGCAAGTTAGGGAAATGGCTAAACATGAAGGAACCAAATTCCCTTGAAAAGTTCTATAAAAAAGCAGATGAATTCATACGCTTAGAAAGCCGTCCCGTACCGGTAAAGGCAGTGTTGGAAAAAGCCGAAGATAACACTGTAGTTCCACGCAAGAATGAATCTGTAGGGCAAAAAAGGGAAAATAACAATGGGAAGAAGCAGAGTAATCTGAAGAAGCCCCGATCCTTCAAGCCATCAAAATATACTCCTTTATCAGATACGCCGGAGCGTATCTACCTTGCTACTAAAGATTCTGTTGACTTTCCTAAACCCCCTCCTCTAAGGACCGGGAAAAAGGCTATACAAAGTGGGAAGTTCTGCCGCTTCCATAATCAACCCGGTCACGAGACCGACGAATGCCGCCAGTTGAAAAATCTGATTGAAGAATTGCTAAGGGAAAACAAACTACAGCAATTTGTGAAAAAGAATAGCAACAATCCTGCTTCATCTAGTCAGGGGCAACAGGCTCCTACTCATCAGCCTAGGACGATTGAGAAGGCTTCAGGGCATGAATCTGGAAGGCCCATTATCAATGTCATTACAGGAGGACCTCACCTAGCGGGCAGAAGCTGGGGTGAGATGGAAAGGTATACCCGAGCTTTAAAGTATGTACCGACCGAGGAAGATGTATTCGTTTTGGAAGGTGCTACACCCTTGAAGCAACAAAGAACTCTTGATGATGATATTGTATTCAAAGCTAGGGATTCCGCAGGTGTTCAAGCTCCTACCTTGGATCCCTTAGTCATCTCGGCTGGTATCGGGCCAGCTATTGTCAGAAGAGTTCTCATTGATTGTGGCGCATCCTGCAATATCCTCTTCAAGAAAACATTCGACCAAATGAAGATCCCTATGGCTGATGTGCAAGCTTCATCGCATAAAATCGCTGGCTTCACTGGGGAGCCAAAACAGCCGGTAGGAACCATTGATTTGTTTGTGGAACTTGGAGAAGGAGAGAGAAAAATGGTCCGCAAGCAAACTTTTGTGATTGTCGACGAATTTTCTGCTTACAATGCTTTCCTTGGTCGTCCAACTCTGGCAGCATTCAAAGTTGTTCTTGCCCCGTGGTGCCTCACCATTAAATTCCCTACAGACAATGGAGTAGGAGTTATAAAAGGGGATCAAAATGCTGGGCGAGAGTGTTATCTGACAGAGCTACGAGAAACCAGAAAAAGAGAAATGGGAAAGAATGCGGCAGCCCCAGTCCGCATCAAAGAACCAGCCTTGTAGCAATTACAGGGTGGACCCTGCACTGGCGAGCATAGCGGAGCAAGGAAGGAGATGGACCCTAGAAAAGTCAGTGCAGGGGAAAATAGAGTGGTACCAGTGGAAACGACAATAACAATACCTGTTGACCCAAAGGACCCGAACAAGGTGTTGAATGTGGGTTCACAACTTAATGTGTCAATTCAGAATATCTTAATATCTTTTTTAAAGGCAAATCTGGATGTTTTTGCTTGGACTCATGCCGATATGTGCGGGATATCCCCAGAAGTTGCAGTGCATGCTCTAAATATTGATCCAAAATTTACACCTGTGAAACAAAAAAGGAGAACTCAAGGTCCAGAAAGGTCGGCAGCATTAAAAGAAGAAGTTGATCGACTAATGGAGAATAATTTTATCAAGGAATCTACCTATCCGAATTGGGTTTCAAATCCAGTGCTGGTAAAGAAAGCCAACGGAAAATGGAGAGTATGTATCGATTTTTCAGATCTAAACAAGGCCTGCCCCCAAAGACTGCTTCCCATTACCCAGAATCGACCAATTGGTAGACGGAACAACGGGACACGAATTGTTATCTTTTATGGATGCTTACTCCGGATATAACTAGATCATGATGCATGAGTTGGATCAGGAGGATACGAGCTTTATCACCGACACTGGTCTTTACTGCTACAGAGTTATGCCCTTCGGATTGAAGAATGCAGGGGCAACATACCAAAGACTCGTTAATGCTATGTTCAAACCGCAACTGGGCAAGACTATGGAAGTCTACGTCGATGACATGCTAGTAAAGTCTAAGAAAGCAGTGGATCACATAGAACACTTAGCAGACATGTTCGCAGTCCTTCGGAAATACAGAATGAAGCTCAATCCTTTAAAATGTTCATTTGGAGTGGAATCGGGCAAGTTTTTAGGCTTCATCGTGAGCGCTAGGGGCATTGAGGCTAGTCCAGCTCAAATTACTGCATTGAAAGAAGTCAAAGCTCCTAGAACAAAGAAGGAATTGCAAAGTCTCAATGGAAAAGTCGCCGCCTTGAGTCGGTTCGTTTCCAAAGCCACAGATAAATGCATCCCATTCTTTGACGCCCTAAAGAAAGGAAAGAAAAACTTCGATTGGACTCCCGAATGCCAAAAAGCCTTTGATGAATTGATTCGCCATATGGAAACGCCTCCAATACTTTCTAGGCCTGGCGATGGCAAGGATCTTCTTATATACTTGGCAGTATCATCTCATGCTTTAAGTGCAGCGCTGATACGAAAAGACAAAAGGATTCAACATCCAGTTTACTATATCAGCAAAAGACTCACTGGGGCAGAGATGAATTACTCTAAGTTGGAAAAACTCGCCTATTGCCTACTAATTGCATCTAGGAAGTTGAGGAAATATTTTCAAGCTCATCCTATCAAAGTCCTCACTGATCAACCTTTAAAGCAAGTCCTGTTTCGCCCTGAGACTTCGGGTCGTCTTCTAAAGTGGAATATTGAACTCAGTCAGTATGACATCACTTATCATCCCCGAAAAGCAATAAATGGACAAGCTTTAGCAGATTTCATTGCAGAATTCACAGATAAGGTTAACAGTGAGGAGGAAACAGTCGACGATTCCCCAATCCAATGGAAGTTATATGTCGATGGTGCGAGAAACGACTACTGTTCTGGAGCCGGAGTTGTACTTGAGACCCCTGAAGGTCGATCATTATGCTATGCACTAAGATTGGAATTTCCTTCAACAAACAATGAAGCAGAATACGAAGCCCTTATCGCTGGCTTAAAGATTGCTAAAGAATTAAACATCCGAGCGTTACAGATATTCAGCGATTCTCAGCTTATTGTATGCCAAGTCAAAAAGGAATTCCAAGCAAAAGGGGGGAATCTGCCCGCCTACTTGTCAAAGGCTTGGGAGCTCCTGGGTGATTTCGATCATTACATGATAAGTCACATTCCTCGAGAAGAAAACATGAAAGCAGATTCTCTCGCAAAGTATTCTAGCACAGGCGAAGCCCAATTTCTGGGATTAACTCCAGTGGAGGTCCTGTCGACTCCTAGCATTGATAAGATGGATATTGATTGGATCATGAGCATGTCTCAAGAGCAAGAATCATGGATGACTCCGATAACAGAATATCTGCTCAATGGATCTTTATCAGGGAATTCAAAAGAACGACAAAAGCTACTGAGAAAAGCCTCTCGATATATAATCCAGGATGGCCAATTGTACAGACGGGGATTCTCAATGCCATTACTTCGATGTGTATCCAGGGAAGAGTCCAAAGCAATCCTAGCGGAGGTACACGGAGGAGAATGTGGTAATCATTCAGGTGGCCAAACATTAGCAAAGAAAATTCTCCGATACGGATATTTTTGGCCAGAAATTAATCGAGATGCAGCAGAGTATTCCCGAAAATGTGACAGATGTCAAAGATTCGCCAAAATTCCTAGAGCTCCTTCCACTGAACTCACACAGATGGTCAGTCCATGGCCATTTGCAATATGGGGAATAGACCTTGTAGGACCGTTACCAACTGCCAAATCTGGAATTAAATATGCTGTTGTTGCTGTAGATTATTTTACTAAGTGGGCAGAAGCTGAACCACTGGCTACTATCACCTCAAAGAAGATGATAAGTTTTGTGACTAAAAACATCATTTGCAGATACGGTGTGCCTCAAAAAATAATTACAGACAACGGTACTCAGTTTGAAAGTGAAGAATTCCAAGATTTTTGCAAGCAATTCAAAATCCGGAAAAGCTTTTCAGCAGTGGCTCATCCGCAGGCAAACGGGCAAGTGGAAGCCGTGAACAAAATTATTAAGTCAACCATCAAGAAGCAACTTGAAAGAGCAAAAGGTGGTTGGGTTGATAAGCTACCACTGGCACTATGGGCATACAGAACCACTCACAAAACTGCGACTGGGCACACCCCGTTTTCATTGGCATACGGGTCACAGGCAATGATTCCGGTAGAAATAGAGGTTCCTTCACACAGAAGAATCCATTTCAATCAAGCAGAAAACGAAAAGCTACAGCTTGAAGCGCTAGATCTCCTTGATGAAAAGAGAGATGAGGCTAATCTCAGAATTGCAGCTCATCAGCAAAGGATAGCCAGACATTTCAATTCCAAAGTTCGCCAACGCAGCTTTGAGATCGGAGACCTAGTCCGGAAAAAAATTATGACAGCGACAGGTGTGTTTGGGCCAAACTGGGAAGGACCATATGTCATAGGTCAGAAGCTTCTTGACGGCACATTCAAACTCACTACTGTTGAAGGAGATCAAATTCCAAGGGCATGGAACAGCAATCGTTTGCGTCCATGCTTTACTTGAAAATTTTGTCGAAATATTGTAAAAAGAATTATGAATGTATGATTCTTGTAATTGAAGGCAATTATAAAACTGATGCAAGTAAATAATGAAAAAATATAAAGTGGATGTAGGCCCAGTTTCCTGGCCGAACCACTATAAATCTTGTGTTCCTTATTATTATTACATGTTTGCTTTATTTTCGATATAAAAAGTACATAGAATGTATTGCTAAAATGTCGATTCAAATTTTTGCAGACAATGGAAGTGAAACTTGCACATAATAAGACCCAGTGATTCTCGCCAAATTTCAAGTCACAAAAGCTCCAAATTCAAATCCTAGATAGGAAGTACTTCAATTGAACGGCCTATGATTTCGACAGAAACGAGCCTTTGCTAATAAATTGAGATCGTTTGAACAAACAAACATCCAATTAAGAAGCTGATGCTCGTTCTCACGAACTTGCCTGACAATGAAGTACATTTCCTTGGATTAAACAAGTCACTTGTAAAAAAAAAAGGGGGATCACTGAAAAGGCATAAGCAAGTGGACAAGGGGACAACCAAAGCCATCATCGGCAGCACAAATCCTCTTCGGTGGCACAACTATTCGGAGAATAAAGACCTCTAATGGGTCATACGCCACAAAAAAGAAAGTTCTCTACTCAACAAAAAAGATTGGAGGAGTCATGACCCTCCAACCATGAGAGAGTAACTTCCAGGCGATGAAAACCCTCTCTGAGGCACATTTCACCAGGAGTTGAAGTGTAACAACCGCTCTTCGGAATTTCACTTCACCAGAGTTGAAATGTAAACAAAAAAAAAGCCCTCTTCGGAGGCCCATTTCACCAGGAGTTGAAGTGTAACAACCGCTCTTCGGAATTTCACTTCACCAGAGTTGAAATGTAAACAAAATAAAAGCCCTCTTCGGAGGCCCATTTCACCAGGAGTTGAAGTGTAACAACCGCTCTTCGGAGGCCCATTTCACCAGGAGTTGAAGTGTAACAACCGCTCTTCGGAATTTCACTTCACCAGAGTTGAAATGTAAACAAAATAAAAGCCCTCTTCGGAGGCCCATTTCACCAGGAGTTGAAGTGTAACAACCGCTCTTCGGAATTTCACTTCACCAGAGTTGAAATGTAAACAAAATAAAAGCCCTCTTCGGAGGCCCATTTCACCAGGAGTTGAAGTGTAACAACCGCTCTTCGGAATTTCACTTCACCAGAGTTGAAATGTAAACAAAATAAAAGCCCTCTTCGGAGGCCCATTTCACCAGGAGTTGAAGTGTTACGACCGCTCTTCGGAATTTCACTTCACCAAAGTTGAAATGCAAAACAAAATAAAGACCTTTCTGGAAGCCCACGTTTCGCCGAGATTGAAATAAAACTTCCAAGTGTTGAAACGTGAAAAGGCTTTTTTTTCAAAGGCACAACTCTTTGGAGGTACACGTTTCGCCAAGATTGAAATAAAACTTCCAAGTGTTGAAACGTGGAAAATCCCTCCTCAGAGGTACAACCCCCTCCCGGGGACACAATCAAAAAGAAAGACTTCTTCGGAAGCCCACGTTTCACCGAGATTGAAATAAAACTTCCAAGTGTTGAAACGTGAAAAGGCTTTCTTCGAAGGCACAATTCTTTGGAGGTACACGTTTCACCAAGATTGAAATAAAACTTCCAAGTGTTGAAACGTGAAAAATCCCTCCTCAGAAGTACAAATTTCTATTTCAAAAAAAATATATATATATCCTCATCAGGGGTATACTTTAACTTTCAAAGGAAAAGTGATTTACCTATTCTAGAAAATAACCTTCCTCAAAAAAAAAAGAGGAAGAAAGTTAAAGTACTCTTCAGAGGCCTGCATTACCACATAGAAGAATTCACTTGGCAAAATGCGTACTTAAGCAAAAGAAAAAAGTGATTTCTTCGAAGGACAAAGCGTAAAAACTTATATGAAGGAAGTTGTACTCTACGAAAAATTTCTTCAAGAATGAAGTAATTATTCTTCAGAAAATAAGAGTGCGAGTCCCCTCAAAGTATAAAATATTGCAGCAAACTTATGGTATGGGGGCAACATGTATAGCTACATCGGTAAAGTACGCTCAAACAACATACCACAAGCTCACCGCAATATCATATAAATAAACTTGTGCAAAAATGAATAATAAATGCATTCTCAAATTCAAACAAGAGCCTGTACAAATAAAGGATCATTTTATTCAATTGCAGATACAGGTTTCAAAATAAAAAAAGCAGGGGCCGGTGCCTGCACAACATCCGACCATTACACAAAAAAGGAGTCAAAAAGCCCGAAGTCCGACTCTTCACTTCTTCTTGCCACCTTTGGACCCTTTGCCTGGCCGAATGATTAGTTTTTCAGGTCTATCTATAGGCATAAGGGAAGAAGGAGAGGGAGGTGCAACCGGTGCAACTTCCGGTTCCTCTTCAGTAGTGATGATTTTCTTCCCCCTCCTCTTCGATGTTCCGTGCTTCTTTCTTCTCTTCGAAGAAGAATCACTCCCTGGAGTAACAAGAGCGGACAAAACTACGTCATCAGAGGGAGTCCGCTCCGGAGAGATCTCGCCTCCTTCAAGTCCCTCGTCCTTCTGCTCTTGCGAAGCGATAGGATCATCCAAGCCGTGAAGAGCCTTAATCTGTTCCTCTTGTGACCCGGGTTGTGAAGCAGAAGGAGGAGTCACCTGAAGAGACGGAGGAGGGATAACCGGAGGAAGTGAAGTCTGCACAGCACTTGGTGTTTCAACTGCAGAAGAAGAGAAATTAAAAATATTAGTATCTCCCCGAAAGAAGGGAGATATGGGTTCGTCGAGATTCAAGAAGTAATCGAGAAGCTCATCAAACTTTTGAGGAGTAAGCAGGCGATCCACCTGAATCGGACCAATATCAAAATTACCTGAAGATGTTTGCTTCGTTAGCTCAATCTCATAATTCTGAGCCCCGATATCCTCCAAAGCCTCATCATCAGTAGGGGTGATTACCCCGGTTCTTATAGGAGGCAGCGAATGAGCACTAGAGCCTGTAATGTCCACTTCGGAAGAAACTAAAGGACGTTCAGAAGTGGTAGGTGGTATTTCTTTCTCAGAGCGTTCCCCTTCCGCCATTCCGGCCCGTACCTTGGCGAGTTGCTCTTTTCCCTTGGCAAGAGCGGCGCGGGCATCATCATCGAGATAATGCTCTTCAAGAGCTGTCTCAGCGTAGCCAGCACCTTTACCACCTAGCATATCAAGTGCTGCCTCCCAGACTTCAGCTAATGTAATTTCGTATTTAGGGCCTAGAAAGGCAAGGATGCCACGCCCCAAAATGCTATGCAGATAGAAATCAAATAATGTGGAGCTAATGTCAGCTTTGGTTGCTTGATGGGCCTCTTCGGCCCCGAATTTACCAGCAACAGCCTCGTCAGATAGAAATCAAATAATGTGGAGCTAATGTCAGCTTTGGTTGCTTGATGGGCCTCTTCGGCCGCGAGTTTACCAGCAACAGCCTCGTCACGCTCCTTTTCGGCCATAGCAAGTCGAGCTTTTAGCATCTCTATCTCCAAGTTTTGAGAGCCGGCCTGTTCTCGCAGCTGTAAAGTTTCAGCGCGATATTCTTCTATGACCTGCTCCTGGTGTGTAAGCTTATCTTCGACTGCCCTTTGACTGGCATGCGCATCTCGTACTTGTTGCTGAAGCATGCTCTCCTTTTGAGAATGGAAAGTAGATGAAGTAGCTAATTCTTCCTTAAGCTTTTCTACTTCCGCTTCCAGCTTTTCATTATAGGAAGCAATACTTCTCATTTCGGCGTCATGCTGTTCAAGAGTCTTCTGCCACTCAGCCTTATCGTTCTCCATTGTGAGCATGGCCTCGAGATTGGCTCAGTTAACCCTCTGAAGCTCCTCGACAAGTTTTTGCCAGCTCGACATTCTTTCAATATCGGTCCTGACAGAATCAAGATTTCGCAGCATAGCTGATTTGTCGAGAGGAACCAAGTCGAGATCAAATCGAACCCCTCTCAAGCACCACTGAGGGAATCGACTTTGAAGAGTGGGAGGACCTTTCCCAACTTGGTATGCGGGCCGGTTGATGATTGTTTGAATGTCGGAACGAACGGGGGCAGGAGATTGAGCAGGAACGTTTTGAGAAACTGTCGGCATTGTTTCTTCAGTAAGTTTAGCCCGCTTGCTAGAAGAATCTTCCATGTCTCCTTTACCTCTCTCATCGTGGGTCTTTCTTTTTTGGGTATCATCATCTCTGTGGGGAGGTTCGTGTCTTTCTTGTTCTCTTCGGTGACGTTCTTCATATGCTCGTCTCTCGTCTGCTTTCCTGATGGCCCTCTCTTCATCGGATTCTCTGTAAGAAGGGAGGTAACGCCTATAATCATACTGGCTACGCCTCCCGTAGCGCTGGAAATCATCATAGTACGAGCCACTGCGCCCCATAGGAGAATCTGGAATAAAAATAATAAGCTTTAGAAATCTTTAAAGTACAAGAAGATAAGTGCGTAGAAGTGATGAAAAATCCGAAGTGTCGTGTAACGTGTAAACTACACGCATCGAGTTACAAACCACTCTGTGGAATAGAGGTAGTGATAACTTGAGTAGGAGGAGTTGACATTTGTTGTAGAGAACATGTTGCCTCGATTACAGAAGAGATAGTTTTGGAAACATCATCTTTGAAAAGTTCTTGAGAAGTCACAATTAAATCACTCAACCCCTCGAAAACATCATCACCATCATGTTTTTTGGGACTTGCTTTCTTGACTCCTTCATTAGTAGATTTTTCGGAAGATCGTGGAGGTTCTTCCTCTTCGATAACTGGGGCAAGTACAGACTTGTCAGACGGCCCCGTAACATCTTTTGGAATTGAACACTTTACTAGTGAAGTTTCTATAGAGGTTCCTCCCTGCATGTGCTCTTTAGTAGGGACCGGGGCATCAGGAATTTTCATCGGAGAATCGGAAACTTCAGTCGGAACTTCATGAAGTTGAGTAGAACGAGAAGAATGTAAAAGCTCAAATCGATGAAGGAGTTCATCTGTCAATAGAAATTTTGCACTCCTCTCTTCAGCAGCCACAATGCTTAGCCTTTCAAAGACTGGTTTATGACTGGAATCTCTAGAAGGAGGAGGAAGTGCTGTAAAAATAAGGAATGGAATCAGCATCTAGCAATACGAACCATGAAAAACTTAGAATGGAATTGAAGAAAGAAGGGAAAAAAAGATCTCACTTCCTATTCTCCAGTCTGCGTAAAATCCTGCGGGGCAACGGATATAGAAGAATTGATTCAAAAAACCATGTGCACTCTCCGGCAAATCCAAAATTAGTTTACGGTTCCTCGCACCTCTTACAAGTAAAATCGAAGGGTGGTCCTTGTTCTTCGCAAAAGTGCACAGGTAACAGATTTCCTCAAAACTCGGAAGACGGTCAAGAGTTCTCCTGAACAGAACGCACAATCCCATCAAAATGGCATAGCCATTGGGATGTAGTTGGAAAGGAGAGATCGTCAGTCGAAGAAGGATTTGTTGAAGAAATTCATTAAAGGGAGGAATTGCTCCACTTAAGCACATTTGGCGATTAATGGCAACAAAACCGGAAGGTGGTCTATCAGCGAAATCATTTGGTCCAGGGAGTAAAACTTCTGCCTCGGCAATGCCAAATTGAATGCATAATTGATTAAGCACCCGCTGTTTCAGAAGGGTAGGAGTTCTTTCCGGAGGGTTCTCTAGTGGAATAGCAACCGAGAAAGCCCCTTCGACGTGTTCTATCATCTCTTCTTATTGAGACGTCATTCTACATGAGTAACTGGATGTTCAGGTGTGAAGGTGCATGTTTCCTAAAAGTGTGAAGTGTTGCGTGAAACTAATAAAAATAACAAGCGAAATAACTGAAATTAAACTAATTGACAACTGATCGATTGTGAGATTTCAGGACTTGTTAACTTAAAACTCAAGCGCAGTGTTAATTCAAACAAAATTTTAGCTTTTCTTTAACACTTCATTTGAGTCGGTTGATTCACAGCATTTCACTCACACAGTTCATTTAAGTTGATTATTCTTTATCGACTAATCTGTCATTCGATGTGGGCGGTCAATGACAGTATATTCGTCCCATTTTTCTGCAAATGTTATGTTTAAACAGGTTGTTAGCATTAGAGATAATCTGCAAAGAAATACGACAAAATTCAAGTCCATATAGTTCAAAGTTCAAACAGTTCAATCAAAGTTGTCTCAGGATTTCACAAGTCCTAGGTCGTCCAGCGACCTAGCATAGGTCGGAGCCTTCTTAGGTCGCGCTGTGCAAAGTAAAGGATAAGGCTTTACAAATTCGTCCTAGTGTTAGCTCGGCCGCGACCTAAAGCCTATGTCACAAGGAAGTTAGGTCGTGCAGTTCTTAGCTCGAGTAACTCTTAACTCATGCAAAGTCTTAGGTCGCATGAATATTAGGTCGTTCAGCGACCTAGTGTAGGTCGAAACTATTCCTTAGGTCGCAAGGGTCATTAGATCGCGAATTATCTTAAGTCGCTCAAATCCGCTAGGTCACTAACTTCCTCTCCACGCAATGCTTCACCAGACCCGATAACCCGCTATCAACTACACAGAAATCCATCATCCTCTTCGTGAAGTCCATTATCTCCACACATCACCGAATCACTTGAAAAGCGATTCAAAGAATCTCCAATCCATCGTACATTCAATACATTTTCGTGCCTACTCAAGCGGCGATCGAAAATCGATTGCAACGATTCAAAGTATAGCACGATGCAAGGAATTGGGTCAAGGTCAAAAAATGAGGATTCGTAATTCAACAGTGATTATGGTGGGATAGAGATCGAATTCACTTACGTAATATGTCGGAAAAGGTGAATCGTTGATTAGCTGGGTCGAATTCGCCTTTGGAAGTTTGGAAAATTCGTCAATGAGAGTGAAAAATCGGAACAGTAAGGTAGAGAGGAAGAAACGACCAAACAGTCTATATGGGGCAAAAAGGAGAATTTAGATAGGCACGTGAGTAAGCATATGTTTTAGGTCGCTCATGACCTAGCAGAGATAGATCGAAGCACACGACCTATGCCATAGGCCGGTACTTCGAGGGGCAAGTGTTAACTCCCACTTTGAAGCGACCTAAAATGTAATGCGACCTAGCGACCTATCATTACTTTGTGACGTAGTTACCTAACACTCCGCGACCTATAACTCAGCAGCCCAACGACCTAAGAGTACCTGACGACCTAATAGTCTCAACGACCTAACAGACCTAGCGACCTAAAGTCTTAATGCGACCTAGCGATCTAAAGTATTTATGCGACCTAGTACCTTTAGTCCTTAGCGACCTAAGAGATGGAGCGGCCTAGCAACTTAACTTATCAAGTAACCTAAAAGTAGCTGCGACCTAAGGGAAGCTGCGAGCTACAGAACTCTGCGACCTAAAGGAAGCTGCGACCTATGGAATTCTGCGACCTATAGAACTCTCACGACCTAAGATAGGCCGCTCACGACCTAAGGGCATTGCATTAGAAGACCGCCTTTTCTATGCCGCTACTAGTAAGGTCGCTCACGACCTAGAACTTGTGTAAATCAGCATGCGTGTTCTTGTGAAAGAGAGGACAGTGTATCTTAGGTCAGTCACGACTTACGACCTAGCTTAGGTCGGTCACGACCTACGACCTAACTCCGAAAAATGCCTATAAATACGACCCTAGTTCCAACTAGCAAAGGACCTTTTGGCTTATTCATTTCAAGCGCCGTTACTCTGCTGCATTCTGAACTACTTCAACACCTTCAAGGAACTTCACGAAGAAATCAAACATGCCAAACATGTGTTCAAAGATTTGGATCGACGTTGAAGTTTAGGCTACTGGTTCTAAGTCACTTGAAACTCAAAGTGTGTTGTAATCAAAGTGTAACTGCATTGACTTGTAATCAAATCATCAATAAAGATATTCAAAGTGGACGTAGGCTATCTCTTAAGCCGAACCACTATAAAATTGCTGTTGTCTACTGTTTTTTTTTTACTACTATCTGCTTATAATCTATTCCCGAGCTATCGGGTGGTGCTTTCACAATCTCACTTCATACACCGGGGTGTTAGCGTTCAAATTTTAGCGTTAACAAGCCCCTATCTCCTTTCTTCATGGCAGGTACTAATATTTTTGGCTTTTCTTCTTCTGTAGCAAAAATGCCAAGTGCCACACAGACTTCTCCTCCTCCAGCTGTCCCTCCTCCATTCCCTCAAATCACTCCTATTACCCAGCCGTGATCACAAGAAGAATTGATTGGAGCCCTTCAAGGGTTGGATGATCCAATCGCTTCGCAGGAGCAGAAGGACGAAGGACCTGAAGGACGCGACAAATCCTCGGAGCATACTATTTCTGATGACGTAAAACTGGCTGCTCTTGTTACCCCGGGAAGTGAGTCTTCTTCAAGGAGGAGGAGGAAGCGTACCACTTCCAAGAAGAAAAGGGAAAGCATTCTTGTTTCTAAAGAGGAAGTGCAGGTTGATCCGGCAGTAACCCTCTCTCCTTCATCCCAAACTCTCCCAAGCCGTCCTGAAAAACTGCCTATTAGGTCAGGTGAAGGCTCTAAGGGTGGTGGCAAGAAGAAGTAAGGGGCCCTGCTTCGATTTATTTTTACTTTTTGCTTTCTGCATGTACTGGCCGGAGATTGTGCGGGTACCGGCCTCCGCTTTTCTTTTTCTTTTTATTTTGAAACTGTACCTGTACAAAATTTTGACAGTATTGAATAAAATGATTCTTTTTGTTTGTACAAACTTCTGTCTGTATTTGAGAATGCATTTACTATTCTTTTTTGTACAAGTTTTTTATATGATATTGCAGTGAGCTTGTGGTATGTTGTTCGAGCGTAATTCTTACCAATGTATCTATACTATGTTGCCCCTATACCATAAGCTCGTTGCAATATTTTCAACTTTGAGGGGGCTTGTACTCTTATTTTCTGGAGAATAATTATTCCATACTTGGAGGAATATTATTCTGCTCAAGATAGAGTACAGCTCATTCCATATGAATTTCTATGCTTCAACTTTCGGAGATATCACTTTTTCTTTTGTGCATACACACATTTTTACAAAGTGAATTCTCCTATGTGGTAAAGCGGGCCTCTGAAGGGCACTTTAACTTTTTTGAGGAAGAGTATTTCAAGAATAGATGAACTAATCTTCCTTTGAAAGCTAAAGTGTGCCTTTTAAAGAGGGCTTTTTTTTTATATCGCACCTCAGTGGAGGGTTTTTGATCTTTGTTTTGCATTTATGATGAAATGCTTCTTTGAAAGTGGTACCTCTGAGGATGGCTTTTTCACGTTTCAACACTTAGAAGTTTTATTTCAATCTCGTTGAAACGTGTGCCTCCGAAGAGTTGTGCCTCCGAAGAGGGCTTTTTCATGTTTCAACACTTGGAAGTTTTATTTCGATCTCGGTGAAACGTGTGCCTCCGAAGAGGTCTTTTTGTTTGATTGTGCCTCTGGGAAGAGGTCTTTTGTTTGATTTTGCCCTTGGGAAGAGGTCTTTTTGTTTGATTGTGCCTCTGGGAAGAGTTTTTTGTTTCTGCCTCTTGGGAGAGGCTTTTATTTTTTTCCCTCTTCCCTGGGAAGCGGGCCTCCGAAGAGGGATTTTCACATTTCGACTCGTGTGAAGTTTTATTTCAGATCACGGTGGAATGTGTGCCTCTGAGTAGGGCTTTTGCCTGGAAGTTTGGAGTTTCTTTCTCTTAGATGGACAGATTCACGGGAGTGTATCACCGATCTGTCCGCAACTTTATGTCGAGAAAGAACTCTCTTTTTCTGGCGAGGCCAGCTCGAGGTCTTTTAGCATTTCAACTGTGGTGAAATGGGCCTCCAAAGAGGGCTTTTCACGTTTCAACACTTGGAAGTTTTATTTCGATCTCGGTGGAATGTATGCCTCTAAGTGGGGCTTTTGCCTGGAAGTTTGGAGTTTCTTTCTCTTAGTTGGATGGATTCACGGGAGTGTATCACCGATCAGTCCACAACTTTATGTCGAGAAAGAACTCTCTTTTTCTGGCGAAGCCCGTTCGAGGTGTTTATCCTCCGAAGAGTTGTGCCTCTGAAGAGGGCTTGTGCCTCCGAAGAGGTCTTTTGCTGTTTGATGCTTGCTCGCCCATGTCTCTTTGCCATCTATTCATGTCGGCGATCCCCGTTATCTTTTGCAAGTATCATCCCTTTTTAGTTGCCAATAATTTTCCTTATCCAAAGAAATATACTTCATAGTTAAGCGAGTTGGTGGTGGTAGACACAGGCTATTTAACTGGATGCTCGTTTGTACAAACATTCGCAGTTAGTTAGAAATGGTCCACTTCCATCCACATCGCTAACTTTTGTTCGAAGCACTTCTTTCGTAGAATTTGAGTATGGAAATTTTGAATGGTTTAGCGTTTGCTTGCTAGGTGATGTCGGAGATCACTTGGTCTTGAGATGGGTAAGCTTTGTTTTTATGGCCTGCATTATTAAATCAACATTTTAGTAAAACAATTAACGTATTTTATATGTCGAAATAAAACAAAGCAGTTTATAGTAGTAGAGAACACAAGATTTATAGTGGTTCGGCCAAAAGCCGGGCCTACATCCACTTTATATCTTTTCATTATTCACTTGCTTTACAATTGCTTTCAATACAAGAATCATATATTCGTAATTCTTTTACAACATTTCAGCAAAGCTTTTAAGTAAAATATGGATACAAATGATTGCTGTTCCAAGCTCTTGGGAATGGTTCTCCTTCGACAGTTGTGAGTTTGAATGTGCCATCAAGAAGTTTCGTGCCTATAACATACGGCCCCTTCCAGTTTGGCCCAAACATACCTGTGGCTGTCATAATTCTCTTCAGGACTAGGTCCCCAACTTCAAAGTTGCGCTGACGAACTTTGGAATTGAAGTGCCTGGCTATTCTTTGCTGATGAGCTGCAATTCTAAGCCTAGCCTCTTCTCTTCTTTCATCAAGGAGGTCAAGTGCTTCCAATTGCAATTTTTCATTCTCATCTTCATCAAAATGGATCCTTCTGTGTGAGGGGACTTCAGTTTCCACTGGAATCATCGCTTCTGATCCGTATGCCAATGAAAATGGAGTATGCCCAGTCGCAGTTTTGTGGGTGGTTCTGTATGCCCATAGTGCAAGCGGTAACTCATCGACCCAACCACCTTTTGCTTTTTCCAGCTGCTTTTTGATGGTTGATTTGATGATTTTCTTTACTGCTTCCACTTGCCCGTTTGCCTGCGGATGAGCCACTGCTGAGAAGCTTTTTCGGATCTTGAATCGTTTGCAGAAATCTTAGAATTCCTCACTTTAAAACTGAGTACCATTGTCTGTGATTATCTTCTGAGGCACACCATTCCGGCAAATGATATTTTTAGTCACAAAACTTATCATTTTGTTAGAGGTAATAGTAGCCAATGGTTCGGCTTCAGCCCATTTAGTGAAGTAATCAACAACAACGATAGCATATTTAATCTCCGATTTGGCAGTCGGCAAAGGCCCAATGAGATCTATTCCCCAGATAGCAAACGGCCATGGACTGACCATTTGTGTTAACTCAGTAGAAGGTTCTCTAGGAATTTTAGCGAATCTCTAGCATTTATCACACTTTCGGGAATAGTCAGCAGCATCCTGATTAATTTCCGGCCAAAAGTATCCATAACGGAGGATTTTCTTTGCTAAAGTTTGACCACCTGTATGATCCCAACATTCCCCTCCGTTTACTTCAGTTAGAATTGTCTTAGCTTCTTCCTTTGTCACACATCGGAGTAATGGCATTGAAAATCCTCGTCTGTACAAACGACCATCTTGAACTATATATCTGGAGGCTTTTCTCATCAGCTTCTGTCGTTCTTTTGAACTTTCTGGCAAAGAACTATTGAGTAGATATTCAAGTATCGAAGTCATCCATGATTCTTGTTCTTGGGATACATTCATAATCCAATCATAATCCATTTCATCTGTGCTTGGAGCTGACAAGACTTCGACGGGAACTAATCCCAATAGTTGAGCTTCACCGGTACTTGAATACTTTGAGAGAGAATCCGCCTTCATGTTCTCTTCACGGGGTATATGGTTTATTGAATAACGGTCAAAATCTTGAAGGAGCTCCCAGGATTTTGATAACTAGATGGGTAGATTCTCTCCTTTAGCTTGAAATTCCTTCCTAACTTGGCAAACAATAAGTTGATAATCACTGAAGATCTGTAATGCCTTGATGTTTAGTTCTTTAGCGATCCTTAAACCAGCAATGAGAGCTTCATATTCAGCTTCATTGTTTGTCGAAGGGAATTCTAGTCTCAGCGCATAACATAGCGATCGCCCCTCTGGGGTTTCAAGGACAACCCCTGCTCCGGAATAGTAATCATTCCTTGCGCCATCGACATACAATTTCCATTGGATTGGGACGCTATCAACGACTTCTTCCTCACTATCACCCTTATCCGTACATTCTGCGATGAAATCTGCCAAAGCTTGTCCATTGATTGCTTTTCGGGGATGGTAAGTGATGTCATATTGGCTGAATTCAATATTCCATTTCAAAAGACGGCCCGAAGTCTCAGGACGGAATAGGACTTGCTTTAGAGGTTGATCAGTGAGGACTTTGATTGGATTGGGACGCTATCAATGACTTCTTCCTCACTATCACCCTTTCTCCTTCATCCTCGACTCTCCCAAGCTGTCCTGAAAAGCTGCCTATTAGGTTAGGTGAAGGCTCTAATGGTGGTGGTAAGAAGATGTATGGGGTCTTGCTTCGACTCATCTTTACTTTTAGCTTTTTGCATGTACTGGCCGGAGATTGTGCGGGTACCGGCCTCCGCTTTTCTTTTTCTTTTTCTTTTGAAACTTGCCCCTGTACAAAATTTTGACAGTACTGAATAAAATGATTCTTTTTGTTTGTACAAACTTCTGTCTGTATTTGAGAATGCATTTACTATTCATTTTTGCACAAGTTTCATTGTATGATATTGCAGTGAGCTTGTGGTATGTTGTTTGAGCGTAATTTTTACCAATGTAATTACCACGTTGCCCCTATACCATAAGCTCGTTGCAATATTTTATACTATGAGGGGACTTGTACTCTTATTTTCTGGAGAATAACTATTCCATACTTGGAGGAATTTTATTTCGTTAAAAATAGAGTACAGCTCCCTCCATATGAGCTTTTACGCTTCATCCTTCGAAGATATCACTTTTCCTTTTGTGCATACACATATTTTTACCAAGTGAATTCTTCTATGTGGTAAAGCGGGCCTCTGAAGGGCACTTTAACTTCTTTTTGAGGAAGAGTATTTTCCAGAATAGGTGAATCATTCTTCCTTTAAGAGTTAAAGTGTGCCTTTGAAGAGGGTTTTTTTATTTTATTATTTTATTTTTTATATTGCGCCTCAATGGAGGGCTTTCTGATCTTTGCTTTGCGTTTCTAACGAAATGCTTCTTTGAAAAGTTGTACCTCTGAGGAGGACTTTTTCACGTTCCAATACTTGGAAGGTTTTTTTCAACCTCGGTGAAACCTGTGCCTCCGAAGAGTTGTGCCTCCGAGGAGGGCTTTCCACGTTTCAACACCTGGAAGTTTTATTTCAATCTCGGTAAAACGTGTGCCTCCGAAGAGGTCTTTCTGTTCGATTGTACCTCTGGGAAGAGGTCTTTTTGTTTCTGCCTCTGGAAAGAGGTCTTTTTGTTTGGTTGTGCCTCTGGGAAGAGGTCTTTTTTGTTTCTGCCCCTTGGGAGAGGCTTTTATTTTTCCCTGTTCGCTGGGAAGCGGGCCTCCGAAGAGGGCTTTTCACATTTCATCTCACGGGAGTGTATCGACCGATCACGGTGAAATGTGTGCCTCTGAGTAGGGTTTTTGCCTGGAAGTTTGGAGTTTCTTTCTCTCAGTTGGACGGATTCACGGGAGTGTATCGACCAATCAGTCCGCAACTTTGTATCGAGAAAGATCTCTCTCTTTCTGGTTTAGCCCGCTCGAGGTCTTTTAGCATTTCAACTGTGGTGAAATGGGCCTCCAAAGAGGGCTTTTCACGTTTCAACACTTGGAAGTTTTATTTCAATCTTGGTGAAACGTGTGCCTCTGAGTAGGGCTTTTGCTTGGAAGTTTGGAGTTTCTTTCTCTCGGTTGGACGGATTCACGGGAGTGTATCGACCGATCAGTCTGCAACTTTGTATCGAGAAAGATCTCTCTTTTTCTGGTTTAGCCCGCTCGAGGTCTTTTAGCATTTCAACTGTGGTGAAATGGGCCTCCGAAGAGTGATTTTCATGTTTCAACACTTGGAAGTTTTATTTCAATCTTGGTGAAACGTGTGCCTCTGAGTAGGGCTTTTGCCTGGAAGTTTGGAGTTTCTTTCTCTCGATTGGACGGATTCACGGGAGTGTATCGACCGATCATTCCGCAACTTTGTATCGAGAAAAATCTCTCTTTTTCTGGCTAGGCCCGCTCGAGGTCTTTATCCTCCTAAGAGTTGTGCCTCCGAAGAGGGCTTGTGCCTCCAAAGAGGTCTTTTACTGTTTGATGCTTGCTCGCCCATGTCTCTTTGTCATCTATTCATGTTGGCGATCCCCGTTGTCTTTTGCCAGTGTCATCCCTTTTTAGTTGCCAATAATTTCCCTTATCCAAAGAAATATACTTCATAGTTAAGCGAGTTGGTGGTGGTAGACACAGGCTATTTAACTGGTTGTTTGTTTGTTCAAACATTTGCAGTTAGTTGGAAATGGTCCACTTCCATCCACATTGCTAACTTTTGTTCGAAGCACTTCTTTTGTAGGATTTGAGTATGGAAATTTTGAATGGCTTAGTGTTTGCTTGCTGAGTGATGTCGGAGATCGCTTGGTCTTGCGATGGGTAAGCTTTGCTTTTATGGCCTGCATTATTAAATCGACATTTTAGTGACACACTTAACGTATTTTATATGTCGAAATAAAACAAAGCAGTTTATAATAGTAGAGAACACAAGATTTATAGTGGTTCGGCCAAAAGCTGGGCCTACATCCACTTTATAGCTTTTCATTATTCATTTGCTTTACAATTGCTTTTAATACAAGAATCATATATTCGTAATTCTTTTACAACATTTTAGCAATGCTTTCAAGTAAAATAGGGACGCAAATGATTGCTGTTTCAAGCTCTTGGGATTGGTTCTCCATCGACAGTTGTGAGTTTGAATGTGCCATCAAGAAGTTTTGCACCAATAACATATGGCCCTTCCCAGTTTGGTCCAAACACACCTACGGCTGTCATAATCCTCTTCAGGACTAAGTCCCCTACTTCAAAGCTCCACTGACGAACTTTGGAATTGAAGTGCCTGGCAATTCTTTGCTGGTGAGCTGCAATTCTAAGCCTTGCTTCTTCTCTTCTTTCATCGAGGAGGTCAAGTGCTTCCAATTGCAATTTTTCATTCTCATTTTGATCAAAATGGATCCTCCTGTGTGAGGGGACTTCAGTTTCCACTGGAATCATCGCTTCTGATCCATATGCTAATGAAAATGGAGTATGCCCAGTCGCAGTTTTGTGAGTGGTCCTGTATGCCCATAGTGCAAGCGGTAACTTATCGACCCAACCACCTTTTGCTTTTTCCAGCTGCTTTTTGATGGTTGATTTGATGATTTTGTTTACTGCTTCCACTTGCCCGTTTGCATACGGATGAGCCACTGCTGAGAAGCTTTTTCGGATCTTGAATCGTTTGCAGAAATCTTGGAATTCCTCACTTTCAAACTGAGTACCATTGTCTGTGATTATCTTCTGAGGCACACCATACCTGCAAATGATATTTTTAGTCACAGAACTTATCATTTTCTTAGAGGTAATAGTAGCCAATGGTTCAACTTCAGCCCATTTAGCGAAATAATCAACAACAACGATAGCAAATTTAATCCCCGATTTGGCAGTCGACAAAGGCCCAATGAGATCTATTCCCCAGATGGCAAACGGCCATGGACTGACCATTTGTGTTAGTTCAGTGGAAGGTGCTCTAGGAATTTTGGCAAATCTTTGGCATTTATCACACTTTCGGGAATAGTCAGCAGCATCTTGATTAATTTCTGGTCAAAAGTATCCATAACGGAGGATTTTCTTTGCTTAAGTTTGACCACCTGTATGATCCCCACATTCCCCTCCATGTACTTCAGTCAGAATTGTCTTGGCTTCTTCTTTAGTTACACAGCGGAGAAGTGGCATTGAAAATCCTCGTCTGTACAAACGACCATCTTGAACTATATATCTGGAGGCTTTCCTTATCCGCTTCTGTCGTTCTTTTGAACTTTCTGGCAAAGAACCATTGAGCAAATATTCAAATATCGGAGTCATCCATGATTCTTGCTCTTGCGATACATTCATAATCCAATCAACATCCATTTCATCTGTGCTTGGAGCTGACAAGACTTCGACGGGAATTAATCCCAATAGTTGAGCTTCACCAGTACTTGAATATTCTGCGAGAGAATCCGCCTTCATGTTCTCTTCTCGGGGTATATGGTTTATTGAATAACGGTCAAAATCTTGAAGAAGCTCCCAGGCTTTTGATAAATAGGAGGGTAAATTCCCTCCTTTAGCTTGAAATTCCTTCTTGACTTGGCAGACAATAAGTTGAGAATCACTGAAGATCTGCAATGCCCTGATGTTTAGTTCTTTAGCGATCCTTAAACCAGCAATGAGGGCTTCGTATTCTGCTTCATTATTTTTCGAAGGAAATTCTAGTCTCAGTGCATAACACAGCGATCGCCCTTCTGGGGTTTCATGGACAACCGCTGCTCCGGAACAGTAATCATTCCTTGTGCCATCAACATACAATTTCCATTGGATTGGGACGTTATCAGTGGCTTCTTCCTCACTATCACCTTTATCCGTACATTCTGCGATGTAATCTGATAAAGCTTGTCCATTGATTGCTTTCCGGGGATGATAAGTGATGTCATATTGGCTGAGTTCAATATTCCATTTCAAAAGACGGCCCAAAGTCTCAGGACGGAATAGGACTTGCTTTGGAGGTTGATCAGTGAGGACTTTGATGGGATGAGCTTGGAAATACGGCCTCAATTTTCTTGATGCGATCAACAAACAATAGGCGAGCTTTTCCAACCCTGAATAGTTCATCTCTGCCCCAGTGAATCTTTTGCTGATATAATAGACTGGGCGTTGAATCCTTGTGTCTTCCCGTACCAACACTACACTAAGAGCATGAGATGAAATTGCCAAATATATGAAGAGATCTTCACCATTGTCAGGCTTTGAAAGTATCGGAGGCACTTACATATGATGAACCAACTCATCAAATGCTTTCTGACATTCAGGAGTCCACTCAAAGTTTTTTCTTCCTTTCTTCAGAGCATCAAAGAATGGAAAGCATTTGTCAGTAGCTTTTGAAATGAACCGACTTAAGGCAGCAACCTTTCCATTGAGACTTTGCAACTCCTTCTTCGTTCTAGGAGCTTTGACCTCTCTCAGGGCAGTGATCTGAGCAGGATTAGCTTCAATGCCCCTAGCGCTCACAATGAAACCCAAAAACTTTCCGGACTCCACTCCAAATGAACATTTCAAGGAATTAAGCTTCATTCTGTATTTTCGGAGTACTGCGAACATCTTTGCCAAGTGATCCATGTCGTCCACTGCTTTCTTAGACTTCACTAGCATATCATCAACATAAACTTCCATTGTCTTGCCAATCTGCGGTTTAAACATGGCATTAACAAGCCTTTGGTAAGTTGCCCCTGCATTCTTGAGTCCGAAAGGCATGACCTTGTAGTAGTAGAGTCCAACATCTGTGATGAAGCTTGTGTCCTCTTGATCTGGCTCATGCATCATAATCTGGTTATATCCGGAGTATGCATCCATAAAAGATAACAATTCATGCCCCGCTGTCCCATCCACCAACTGATCGATCCTGGGCAGCGGGAAACAGTCTTTGGGACAGGCTTTGTTCAAATCCGAAAAGTCAATGCATACTCTCCATTTCCCGTTAGCTTTTTTAACCAACACTGGATTTGATACCCAATTTGGATAAGTAGATTCCCTGATGAAACCGTTCTCCATGAGCCGATCCACTTCTTCCTTCAACGCTACCGTCCTCTCAGGACCCTGAGTTCTTCTTTTCTGTTTCACGGGTGTAAACCTTGGATCAATGTTCAGAGTGTGTACCGCAATCTCTGGGGATATTCCACACATGTCAGCATGAGTCCAAGCGAATACATCTAAATTTTCCCTCAAAAATGAAATCAGAAATTCTGAACTGTTGTGTTGAGTTGTGAACCCACATTCAGCACTTTGTTTGGGTCTTTGGGTCAACGAGTACCGGCACTGTTACCTCTACCGGTACTACCCTATTCTCCTCTGCACTGGCTTTCCTTGGATCCATCTCTCTTCGTGCGCCACTACATTCACCAGTGCATGGTCCACCTGTAATTGCTACAAGGTTGGTTCTTTGATGTGGACTGGAGCCGCCGCACCTTTTCCCGTTTCTATCTTCCTTGATTCACGCAACTCCGTAAGATGACATTCTCGCCCCGCATCTTGGTCTCCTTTAATCACACCAACTCCATTATCTGTGGGGAATTTTATAGTCAAACACCATGGGGCAAGAACAGCTTTGAATGCAGAAAGAGTTGGTCGGCCTAAAAAGGCATTGTAGGCAGAGAATTCTTCAACAATTATGAAGGTTTGCTTTCGAGCCACCTTCCTCAGCCTTTTTCCAAGTTCCACAAACAAATCTATGGTCCCAATCGGCTGTTTGGGTTTCTCTAGCAAACTCAGCAATCTTAAGTGATGAAGCTTGAACGTCAGCCATTGGAATTTTCATTTGATCAAAGGTCTTCTTGAAGAGAATGTTGCATGAATCTCCACAATCAACTAGAACCCTTCTCACAGTAGCCGGCCCAATACCAGCGGATATGACCAAAGGATCTATGGTAGGAGCCTCGATACCCCAAGAATATCTAGCACTGAATACAATATCATCGGCGGAAGTCTTTTGTTGCTTTAAAGGCGCATCATTTTCTAAAACAAAAACATTCTCTTCAGCCTGTACATGCCTCAAGGCCCGGGCATACCTTTCCATCTCGCCCCAGCTTTTGCCTGCTGGGTGAGGCCCTCCAGTTATTATATTGATGACAGGTCTTTCTGATTCATGCTCTACGGCCTTCTCACTTGAGCCAGGACGGTGAGTGGGAACTTGTTGTCCTTGAGTCGACGAAGTTGGGGCATTTCTATTCCTTTTCACATACTGATGGAGCTTGTTCTCTTTCAAAAGTTGTTCAATTACCTCTTTCAACTGACGGCATTCGTTGGTGTCATGGCCGGGTTGGTTGTGGAACCGGCAGAACCTTCCACTCTTCTCCATCTTATTTCCCACTCTCATTTTAGGCGGTGTCGGATAATTGACATCATCCTTGGTTGCAAAGAAGATGTTCTCAAGGGTATCGGTCAAGGGTGTGAAATTGAAAGGACGGCCTTTCTTAGCATCTCCCTGTTTCTTTCCACTGTCATTTCCCCTTTTTTGAGTGTTAGGTTCTTTCTTGTTCGAAGCAGCACCATTGTTCCCGGCATCCACTGATACTACCTTAGCTGGTGTTTGGAGGCTCTCCAAGCGCATGAGTTCATCCGATTTCTTGTAGAATTTGTCGAGCGAGTTTGGTTCTTTCATTTTCAACCACTTTCCAAATTCGCTTGATTTTTCAATCGCCCTCATCAAGTATGTTAGGACCATGCGTGGCTCAACATTATCTACCTCAGCCAATGCTATGTTAAAACGATTCAAAAATGATCTGATGGATTCTCCTGGATTTTGCTATAGACTTGACAACGACATTATATCCTTTTCTTTTGAAGCATACAATCGAAATTGCTCCTTGAATTTCCTGGTCAAATCGGAGAACTGATCAATGGACCTGATCTGTAGCTTTGTAAACCACAATAGAGCCACACCTTCCAGATATACCGGGAAATATCGACATTTGATTTCATTAGACGCTCTGGCACCTGTCATATGCCAGTCGTACTTATACAGAAACTCGTTAGGATCACTCGTCCCCTTATAAGCCGGAATAGTAGGGGGAACGAATTTCCTCGGGAACTCTGCCTTCAAGATCTTTTCAGTAAATGGAGTTTTGCTTGGAGCAAAACCCCACTCTTTCTCATCTTCATCTCTTCGCATATTTTCCTTGATGATTTGACGAACCATACCCGAAAAATACTCTTCGTCATTTAGAGGCTCTGGAGGGAAAACATCAGCCACTCTCTCTGAATTCTGTCTTGACAATCGTTCACGGAGGGTCGGTTGCGGCCCTGATCCTCTAGCTTGGGGAGGTGTCCTTTCCATAGGGTCTGTGGCTCTTTGAGAAATGTTCCCTTCAATATCCTGAACTCCCACAGTAGGGTTTCCATCATTATTAACCGGTTGACGGTTTGCCCCAAGTAGATCATTCAACTTACTTAAGATCAGGGTGTTCTGGGTATTCTGAGCCTCCAATTGTGCATTCTGGGCATTCAATTGTTGATTCAACCCCAAAGCTAGGGCGTCCAATTCTGCTTGCGTAACTCCAACAGCTGGAGCTGCTTGACTTGAAGGAGGAGAGGTAGCAGTATTCTCTTGAACATTGTCGGATCTTACAGAACATCGTTTTCTCCCAGGAGCCATTATTTCCAATAAACTTCTCGTTTTAAAAGAAATCCTTTCCACGAACTTTTGCGGAGCAATGATGGAAGTATCCTGAGTTCAACACTCAATGAAAGCACCAAAAATGTTAATGCTAAAAATCGAACGCTAACACCCGGTGTGTGAAATGTGAGTGTTAAAGCACCACCCGATGGTTCGGGAACAGAATATCAGCTAAGATAACAGAAAATACAGTAAGAGATAGCGATTTTATAGTGGTTCGGCTTAAGGAGTAGCCTACGTCCACTTTAGGTATCTTTATTACTGATCTTGTTACCAAACAATACAGTGCTCTTCAAGTACAAATCTCTTTAGTTACAAAACATTTTGAGCAAGTAGCTTAAGCTTCGATGTAGATGAAAGTCTTTGAATCCATGTCGGATATGTGAAATTTTTTCAAAGTAGCTTGTAGTGTTCTTTGAAACTTCAAGTATGGAGTTGGTTTAGAAACTGGCAGAGTATCGGCGCTTGAAGAGATTGTCAAAAGTCCCTTGAAAGTTGGAGATGGCAATGTATTTATAGAGAATTCTGGGCAGGAAACATTACCAAGTCCTAAATCGTAACCGGCCTAAGTTGGGTCGCGGACGACTTAAACTAAGTCGTGGGTCGGTTGCGACCTAAATGCTGGGTCAAGACTTTGGAAAGGCATCCTTGCTGAACTCTGGATATATCATAAGTCCTGAACCGTGTACGAGTTAAGAGGCCGTGTGCTAAGTAGCTGCATCGAACTTGCCTTCCTTTGCCTGGGTTGTGAACGACCTAGCATAGCCCGTAAGTCGGTCATGACTCAAGTGTAGTTCGTGATCTTGTCCCTGCCCTAAGCAGTTACGGCGGCAACCTCCTTGGATAGTTAGATCGACATCTATCTTAGGCCAGCATCCATGTTAGATCGGTAACCTGCCTAAGCCTTAGGTCGGTATCCCCTCAAATCTTAAGTCGGCATCCTTGTTAAGTCGGCAACCTTTAAGGCATTAGGCCGGTACCCATGTTAGGTTGGTAGCTATCTTAGGTCGGTATCCTTTAAGTCTTAGGTCGGCATTCCTGTTTTAGGCAGTTAGGTTGGTATCTCTCTTAAGTTGTCGAGTCATGGCCGAGGCGGGGTTAACAATTTTCAATACTCAAACCATTTTATATCAAACTATTTTAAATCTTTAAAAATTTAAAATATTTAAACTATTTTAAGTTATTTTAAACTAATCAAACTATATTCTACGAATTCCACCGTGCAAAGTTGGAATGTTTTTATTTAAATCATTGATTAAATGTGAATGCGGTTAAATGAGGTTGTAACCTATGTTGGAATTTGAAACGATATTTTCAAGTGAAAATGACATATGAAGTAAATACAATGATTTTGAAATGAAGGACATTTTGAAGCGAATATGATATTTTGAAACCAAGTATGAATCGATTTCTAAATGTAAAAGAACCAACCAGTGTGTAAAACGTTGTTTGGTTGTCAAAGAGACCGGGGCCTCTTATTGGCATACTCTCTGTCAATATGAAAACCACTTTAACAATTGTGTACGGAGAGGAGACTTCAGAATGAAGTGGTTGGATTTGGTGTATGTTGTCGGATTTGAAGAAAGAGAACGATGATGGATAGCTTCGACATTCATGTCAATTTGAAATGACTAAAACAGGACGGCTTGGCGGGGCCAATGAGGGTATCTACCTCTAGCGGACATCTGTTCTTTGATTTTTTTTGGACTTAGTCCATTCTATTACCTTTGACGTTGGTTTCGATTTGTACACCTTGATTTAGGATAACCTCCCTTTGACAAGATATGGACGGATGGACACGCTCGGCAGTCGTGGCTATGGTGCGTTACCACCAGCCCTACGATCTGAACTGGCAGTATCCTACCTTGGGCATTGCCTCACGTGTCTTGTCATACTTTTATCCTTATACGAGACCACTACAAGTTTGGTTTAGTGTTGTTGTATCACGGCGCATCCCTATCCCCTAACATGCTACTTGGGTGTTATATGCAAATTGTACGACGACGCTTAAAAACGCTTTAAGGGGGATTAATGTAAAGCCCAAACACTAGGAAAAATGTCTATTTTGTTGATTAGACATTACATATATAGCGTATTCTACTATATACAGATATTTTGATGGATCCTTAAGAGATGGAAAATTCCGTAACATCTCTTGAGTTATTGCATGCACATTATACACTAGACATGAGATGTAAAACCCTATAATCATCTATGATGCTATTTGTTAACCCTGCCTCGGTTACGACTCAGTGGTCCAGTATGTGGAGATGGCGCCGACTCAGGACTTAAAGGGATAGCCGACCTAACTGATTAACAAGGTGGCCGACTTAAATCGATACCGACTTAACTGGTTAAGGAGCATGCCGACCCAATGCCTTCACATAGATGTCGACCTAGTGCTTCAGAAGGAACTGGCCTAACGACTCGAGAAATAACAAAGGATCCGACTTAACATGGTGCCGACCTAACTGCCTAATGGAGTTGCCGACCTAACTGCTTAACAAAGGATCCGACTTAACATGGTGCCGACCTAACTGCCTAATGAAGTTGCCGACCTAATTCGATCCGACTTAAGGACTTAACATGTTTACCGACCTAACTGAGTGGAACAAGTTCACGACTTACACTTGTGTCGTGACCGACTCATGGTCTGTGCTAGGATGTGCGCGACCTGGGCAAGGGAGTTAGTTCACGTTTAGCTCGTCAATTCATTAAATCGGCAACGACCTATTTGAGCATGCACTTCCCATTTAAGTCGGAGGCCATGCATCAGAGAGAGGGAACGACCTACGACCTGGCTTGACCCGGTGACGACTTTGGACTTGTGCAAATTCAGCAAAGA
Source organism: Allium cepa (assembly GCA_030765085.1). NCBI lineage: Eukaryota > Viridiplantae > Streptophyta > Magnoliopsida > Asparagales > Amaryllidaceae > Allium > Allium cepa. The sequence goes on from CM060929.1 coordinate 10,603,393, forward strand.
AAGATCAACTCAGCTAGATCATAGTGGTGCTCCCATAAGTCGGCCACGACTTAGCTGGGTCAGGGGCGATTCAGAACCGGTTACGACTTAAATTAGGTCCAAGATCTTTGCCTATAAATACCAACCTACCTCCAACATTAAGGGGACTTTTTGGTTCATTCTGGAAGCGCCAAAACTCTGCCATTTTCTCGACTCAAGCAACACTTCAAGCACTCCAAACATCGAAGATATTACATCAAATTCAAGAGAGAGAATCCACATCATTTATCATGAGTTTGAAAGATAATTCTCCGTAAAAGTTTGTACTAACAGTCTAGAGTGGATTGTAATTGAAGAAAGTTGTATAAGTTGTACTTGTTCAGCAATAAAGAGATCAAAGTGGACGTAGGCCCGATTTTAGGCCGAACCACTATAAAACTGTTGTCTTTTACTGCTTTTCTGCAATTTCTTTACTTGTATCTTGTTCCCGTACCAACGGGTGGTGCTTTCATAACTGTTATCTACTCACTGGGGTGTTAGCGTTCAAATTTTAGCGTTAACATTTTTGGTGCTTTCACCGAGAACTGAACTCAGGACAGCTGTCATCATTGCTTCGCAGAGATTTGAAGAAAGAGTTTCCTTAAAAACCAGGAGTATATCTGAGATTATGGCTCCTGGAAGGAAGAGTAGATCTATCAGGTCTGGAAACATTCAAGAGGGAACCTCCGCTTCCCCTGTACCTAATCAACCCACTCCATCTGTTGGAGTTACGAAAGCGGAGTTGGATGCTGTGATTCTAGGGTTAAACCAGCAGATAAACGCCCAAAATGCACAACTAGAGGCTCAAAGTGCCCAGAACGCTCTGATTCTGAATAAATTGAACGATCTACTTGGGGCAAACAATCAACCAGCTTGTAATGAAAGGAACTGTGCTGGCAACATTCACGATGTTAATGAAAGGAATGCTCCTGAAAGGGCTGCTAGTCCCTTTGAACAGGCGGTTCCTGAGGCTGGTGGATCTAGAACTCGGCATGATGAGGAATATCTTTCTGGAATGGTCCGGCAGATCATGAAAGAAAGTATGCAAAGGGTTGAAGATGAGAAGGAATGGGGTTTCGCTCCAAGTAAAACTCCGTTTACTGAAAAAATCTTGAAGGCGGAATTTCCAAGGAAGTTTGTCCCTCCGACTATTCCAGCTTACAAAGGGACAAGTGATCCGAATGAGTTCTTGTATAAATATGACTGGCACATGACAGGTGCCAGGGCCTCCGACGAAATAAAGTGCCGATATTTCCCCGTATACCTGGAAGGCGTGGCTTTACTGTGGTTCACCAAGTTGCCAGTCCGATCTATCGATCAGTTTTCAGACTTGACCAGAAAATTCAAGGAGCAGTTTAGACTATATGCTTCGAAGGCCAAGGATATCATGTCATTGTCCAGTTTAGAGCAGAATCCTGGTGAGTCTATCAGATCTTTCTTGAACCGTTTCAATATAGCACTGGCTGAGGTGGACAATGCTGAACCACGAATGATATTGACTTATCTGATGAGGGCTATTGATAAGTCAAGCGAATTTGGGAAATGGTTAAATATGAAGGAGCCAACCTCTCTCGAAAAGTTCTACAAAAAAGCAGATGAATTCATTCGCTTGGAAAGCCGTCCTTTACCAGTAAAGACAGTGTTGGAAAAAGCAGAAGACAACACTGTCGCTCCACGCAAGAATGAATCGGTGGGGCAAAAAAGGGAGAATAGTAATGGGAAGAAACAGGGTAATCTGAAGAAGCCCCGATCCTTCAAGCCATCAGAATATACTCCATTATCACATACACCGGAGCACATCTACCTGGCCACTAAAGATTCCGTCGATTTCCCTAAACCTATCCCTTTGAGAACTGGGAGAAAAGCCATACAAAGTGGGAAATTCTGCCGCTTCCACAATCAATCAGGTCATGAAACTGATGAATGCCGCCAGCTGAAAAATCTGATTGAAGAGTTGCTAAGAGAAAACAAGTTGCAGCAATTCGTGAAAAAGAATAGCAACAATCCTGCATCGTCGAGTCAGGGGCAGCGGGCTCCTGTTCATCAGCCTGGGGCAGGTGAGAAAGCTACGGGGCATGAATCTGGAAGGCCCGTTATCAATGTCATTTCAGGAGGACCTCACCCAGCTGGCAAGAGTTGGGGTGAGATGGAGAGATATTCCAGGGCTTTGAAATATGCTCCAGCCGAAGGAGACGTCTTTGTTCTAGAAGACACTACGCGCCTTAAACAACAGAAAACTTTCAGTGATGATATTATTTTCAGAGCCAGAGATTCTACAGGTATTGAAGCTCCTACTTTAGATCCCTTGGTCATCTCGGCTGGTATTGGACCAGCCATTGTCAGAAGAGTCCTCATTGACTGCGGAGCATCATGTAATATCCTCTTCAAAAAGACATTTGACCAGATGAAAATCCCTATGATCGATGTGCAAGCCTCATCACAGAAAATCGTTGGCTTCACTGGGGAGCCAAAGCAACCAGTAGGAACCATCGATCTGTTTGTAGAACTTGGGGAAGGGGAAAGGAAAGTGGTCCGAAAGCAAACCTTTGTGATCGTCGATGAATATTCTGCTTATAATGCTTTTCTTGGCCGTCCAACACTCGCAGCATTCAAAGCTATCCTAGCCCCGTGGTGCCTCACTATTAAATTCCCTACTGACAATGGAGTAGGAGTTATAAAAGGAGATCAAAATGCTGCGCGAGAATGCTATTTGACAGAGCTGCGAGAGGCAAGAAAAAGAGAAATGGGAAAGGATACGGCAACTCTAGTCCGCATCAAGGAACCAGCCTTGTAGCAATTACAGAGCGGACCCTGCACTGGCGAGCACAGCGGGGCATGGAAAGAAATGGATCCCAGAAAAGCCAGTACAGGGGAGAATAGAGTAGTACCGGTGGAAACGACAGTTCCGGTACCTGTTGACCCAAAAGACCCAAATAAGGTGTTGAATGTGGGTTCACAGCTTAATGTGTCAATTCAGAATATCTTGATATCTTTCCTGAAGGCAAATCTGGATGTCTTTGATTGGACTCATGCCGATATGTGTGGAATATCCCCAGAAGTTGCAGTACACGCTCTGAATATTGACCCAAAGTTTACGCCAGTTAAACAGAAAAGAAGAACCCAAGGTCCAGAAAGGTCAGTAGCATTAAAAGAAGAAGTTGATCGACTCATGGAAAATAACTTCATCAAAGAATCTACATATCCAAATTGGGTTTCAAATCCTGTGTTGGTCAAGAAAGCTAATGGAAAATGGAGAGTGTGCATTGATTTTTCTGATCTAAACAAGGCTTGCCCCAAAGATTGCTTCCCATTACCCAGGATCGATCAACTGGTAGACGGAACTGCGGGACATGAATTGTTATCTTTCATGGATGCCTACTCCGGTTATAACCAAATCATGATGCATGAGCCGGATCAGGAGGATACAAGCTTTATTACAGATGTTGGACTTTATTGCTACAGAGTTATGCCCTTCGGATTGAAAAACGCAGGGGCAACCTACCAAAGACTTGTTAATGCTATGTTCAAACCGCAATTGGGCAAAACTATGGAAGTCTACGTCGACGACATGTTAGTGAAGTCCAGGAAAGCAGCGGATCACATTGAACACTTAGCAGAAATGTTCGCAGTCCTCCGGAAATATAGAATGAAGCTTAACCCCCTGAAATGTACATTTGGAGTCGAATCCGGAAAGTTCTTAGGTTTTATCGTCAGTGCTAGGGGCATTGAGGCTAGTCCAGCTCAAATTACTGCCTTGAAAGAAGTTAAAGCTCCTAGAACAAAGAAGGAATTGCAGAGTCTCAACGGAAAGATCGCCGCCCTGAGTCGGTTCATTTCCAAAGCTACTGATAAATGCATCCCATTCTTCGATGCCCTGAAGAAAGGAAAGAAGAACTTTGAATGGACTCCCGAATGCCAAAAAGCTTTTGAAGAGTTGATCCGTCATATGGAAACGCCTCCGATACTTTCTAGACCAGGCAATGGTGAGGATCTTCTTATATACTTGGCAGTATCATCTCATGCTCTAAGTGCAGCGCTGATACGGGAAGACAAAAGGATTCAACATCCAGTTTACTATATCAGCAAAAGACTCACTGGGGCAGAGCTGAATTACTCCAAGTTGGAAAAACTCGCCTATTGCCTACTAGTTGCATCAAGGAAACTGAGGCAATATTTCCAAGCTCATCCTATCAAAGTGCTCACTGATCAACCTCTAAAGCAAGTCCTATTTCGCCCAGAAACTTCGGGTCGCCTTCTAAAATGGAACATTGAACTCAGTCAATATGACATCGCTTATCATCCCCGAAAAGCAATCAACGGACAAGCTTTAGCTGATTTCATTGCAGAATTCACAGAGAAAGATAATGGTGAGGAAAAAGCGATCGATGATTCTCCAATCCAGTGGAAGATGTATGTTGATGGCGCAAGAAATGACTACTGTTCTGGAGCCGGAGTGGTACTTGAAACTCCTGAAGGTCGATCATTATGTTATGCACTAAGACTGGAATTCCCTTCAACAAACAATGAAGCAGAATATGAAGCTCTTATTGCAGGTCTGAAAGTCGCTAAAGAGCTAAACATTCGAGCATTACAAATTTTCAGTGATTCTCAGCTTATCGTATGCCAAGTCAAGAAGGAATTTCAAGCAAAAGGTGGAAACCTGCCTTCCTACTTGTCAAAGGCTTGGGAACTCCTATATGAACTCGATCACTATTCAATAAGCCACATTCCTCGTGAAGAGAATATGAAGGCAGATTCCCTCGCAAAGTATTCAAGTTCTGGTGAAGCTCAACTATTGGGATTGGTCCCTGTAGAAGTCCTTTCAGCGCCAAGTATAGACGAGATGGATATAGACTGGATTATGAATGTATCTCAAGAACAAGAGTCATGGATGACTCCAATACTGGATTACCTACTCGGGGTTCTCTGCCAGAAAACTCGATAGAAAGACGAAAGCTTCTAAGGAAGGCCTCTCGCTATGTAATTCAGGATGGCCGATTGTACAGACGGGGATTCTCAATGCCATTGCTTCGATGTGTATCCCGGGAAGAGTCCAAAACAATCCTAGCTGAAGTGCATGGAGGAGAATGCGGTGATCATTCAGGTGGTCAAACACTAGCAAAGAAAATTCTCCGATACGGATATTTTTGGCCAGAAATTAATCGGGATGCTGCAGATTACTCCCGAAAATGTGACAAATGCCAAAGATATGCCAAAATTCCTAGAGCACCTTCTACCGAACTCACATAGATGGTCAGTCCATGGCCATTTGCAATTTGGGGAATGGATCTCATTGGGCCGCTACCAACTGCTAAATCAGGGATTAAATACGCTATTGTTGCAGTTGATTATTTTACTAAGTGGGCTGAAGCTGAACCATTGGCTACTATCACTTCTAAGAAAATGATAAGCTTTGTGACCAAGAATATCATTTGCAGATACGGTGTACCTCAGAAAATAATCACAGACAATGGTACTCAGTTTGAAAGCGAGGAATTCCAGGATTTTTGCAAACGATTCAAAATCCAGAAAAGCTTTTCGGCAGTAGCTCATCCGCAGGCAAACGGGCAAGTGGAAGCAGTGAACAAGATCATCAAATCAACCATCAAAAAGCAACTCGAAAGAGCAAAAGGTGGTTGGGTCGATAAACTACCACTTGCACTATGGGCATACAGAACTACTCACAAAACTGCAACTGGGCATACTCCTTTTTCGTTAGCATACGGATCGGAAGCAATGATCCCGGTTGAAACAGAGGTCCCTTCACACAGAAGAATCCATTTCAATCAAGCAGAAAATGAAAAGCTACAACTGGAAGCGCTGGATCTCCTTGATGAAAAAAGAGATGAAGCTAACCTCAGAGTTGCAGCTCATCAGCAAAGGATAGCCAGACATTTCAATTCCAAAGTTCGTCAACGCAGCTTTGAAATTGGAGATCTAGTCCTGAAAAGAATTATGACTGCGACAGGTGTGTTTGGGCCAAATTGGGAAGGACCGTATGTAGTAGGTCAGAAACTTCTTGACGGCACATTCAAGCTCACCACTGTTGATGGAGATCAAATTCCAAGGGCATGGAACAGCAATCACTTGCGTCCATACTTTACTTGAAAATTTTGTTGAAACATTGTAAAAAGAATTATGAATGTATGATTCTTGTAATTGAAAGCAATTGTGAAACTGATGCAAGTAAATAATGAAAGAATATAAAGTGGATGTAGGCCCAATTTCATGGCCGAACCACTATAAATCTTGTGTTCCTTATTATCATTATATGTTTGCTTTGTTTTCGATATAAAAATACATAAAATGTATTGCTGAAATATCGATTTAAATTTTCGCAGACAATGGAGATAAAACTTGCGCATAATAAGACCGAGCGATTCTCACCATCATTCAACAAGCAAATTTCAAGTCACAAAGACCCCGAATTCAAATCCTAGATAGGAAATACTTCAATTGAACGGCTAATGATTTCGATAGAAACGAGCCCTTGCTGATAAATTGAGGTTGTTTGAACAAACAAACATCCAATTAGGAAGCTAGTGCCCGTTCTCACGAACTTGCCTGGCAATGAAGTACACTTCTTTGGATTAAACAAGCCACTTGTGAGAGAAAGGGGAATGAAAACTTGAAAAGAAAAAAAAAGAGGATCGCTGAAAAGGCATAAGCAAGTGAACAGAGGAACAACCAAAGCTACCATCAGCGGCACAAGTCCTCTTCGGAGGCGCAACTCTTCGGAGGATAAAAGACCTCTAATGGGTCATACGCCACAAAAAAGAAAGTTCTCTACTCAACAAAAAAGATTGGAGGAGTCATGACCCTCCAACCATGAGAGAGTAACTTCCAGGCGATGAAAACCCTCTCTGAGGCACATTTCACCAGGAGTTGAAGTGTTGTAACCGCTCTTCGGAATTTCACTTCACCAGAGTTGAAATGCAAACAAAATAAAAGCCCTCTTCGGAGGCCCATTTCACCAGGAGTTGAAGTGTTATAACCGCTCTTCGGGATTTCACTTCACCAGAGTTGAAATGTAAACAAAATAAAAGCCCTCTTCGGAGGCCCATTTCACCAGGAGTTGAAGTGTTATAACCGCTCTTCGGGATTTCACTTCACCAGAGTTGAAATGTAAACAAAATAAAAGCCCTCTTCGGAGGCACATTTCGCCAGGAGTTGAAGTGTAGCAACCGCTCTTCGGAATTTCACTTCACCAAAGTTGAAATGCAAAAACAAAGACCTTCTTGAAAGCACACGTTTCACCAAGATTGAAATAAAACTTCCAAGTGTTGAAACGTGAAAAGGCTTTCTTCGAAGGCACAACTCTTTGGGGGTACACGTTTCATCGAGATTGAAATAAAACTTCCAAGTGTTGAAACGTAAAAAATCCCTCCTTAGAGGTACGACCCCCTCCCGGGGACACAATCAAGAAAAAAGACCTCTTTGGAAGCACACGTTTCACCAAGAATAAAACTTCCAAGTGTTGAAACGTGAAAAGGCTTTCTTCGAAGGCACAACTCTTTGGGGGTACACGTTTCACCGAGATTGAAATAAAACTTCCAAGTGTTGAAACGTGAAAAATCCCTCCTCAGAGGTACAATTTTGTATAAAAAAAAAAATCCTCATCAAAAGCGTACTTTAACTTTCAAATGGAAAATGATCGTAAAAAGAAAAGAAGTTAAAGTACCCTTCAGAGGTCCGCTTTACCACATAGAGGAATTCACTTGGTAAAATATGCACATAAGCAAAAGAAAAAAGTGATTTCTTCGAACGACAAAGCGTAAAAACTTATACGAAGGGAGTTGTACTCTATAAAATTTTCTTTAAAGAATAAAATAATTATTCTTTAACAAATAAGAGTGCAAGTCCCCTCGAAGTATAAAATATTGCAACAAGCTTAAGGTATGGGGGCAACATGGTATAGTAGTATAGCTGCATCAGTAAAGTAATACTCAAACAACATACCATAAGCCCGCTGCAATATTATATAAACAAACTTGTGCAAAAATAAATAGTAAATGCATTCTCAAATTCAAACAGAAGTTTGTACAAACGAAGAATCATTTTATTCAACTATAATGCAGATACAGGTTTCAAAATAAAAGCGGGGGCCGGTACCCGCACAACTCTCGGCCAGTTCATATAAAAGACAAAAAGCTAAAATCTTCACTTCTTCTTCCCTCCTTTGGACCCTTTACCCGGTCGAATGACCAGCTTTCCAGGTCGGCCAGTGGGTATAAGGGAAGTAGGAGAGGTAGGTGTAACCGGTTCAACTTCCGGCTCCTCTTCAGTGACGGTGATTTTCTTCCCCCTCCTCTTTGATGTCCCACGCTTCTCTCTCCTTTGTGAGGAAGACTCACTCCCCGGAGTGACAAGTTTTGATAGAACAATGTCGTCAGAAGGAGTTCGTTTCGGGGATATGTCACCCCCCTCAGGTCTCTCATCTTTCTGCTCTTGCGAAGCGATGGGATCATCCAAGCCGTGAAGAGCCTCTATTTGTTCCTCCTGTGATCCAGGTTGCGAGGCAGAAGGAGGCACCGCCTGAAGAGATGAAGGAAGGATGACCGGAGGAGTAGAAGTTTGAGCAGTGCTTGGTACTTTCTCTACAGAAGAAAAAAGGTTAAAGTCAGTAAAAAGAGGAGATGAAGGTTCACCAATGAAGTCAGTAAAGAGAGGAGATGAAGGCTCGTCAAGGTTGAGAAAATAGCCAAGGAGCTCGTGAAACTCATGCGAAATAAACGAGTAACCCGCTTGAGCAGAATTGACAGTAGCGAGATTAACAGTGAAGTTACCTGGAGAAGCTGGTTTCCTGATATCGACTTCATAAGCTTGCGCATCAGCGCTCTCTTCACCCTCGTCTCCGCCTTGTGTGCTTGTAATATCAGCGGTAACTTTGGTGGGAGATGCGAGATGGGAACTGGAACCAATAATGTCGACTTCAGACGAAGAAGGTGGCTGGACTAGAGTAGTTGAAGTGGTTTTCCCCAGCTGGTCCCCTTCCGTCACTTCGGTTCTTAGTTTGGCAAGTTGTTCCTTTCCCCGGGCGAGAGCAGCGCGAGCATCTTCATCAAAATAATGCCTTTCCAGGGCTGACTCGTCATAACCAGCACCTTCAGCACCAAGCATATCGAGGGCGGCCTCCCACACTTCAGCTAAAGTGATCTCATACTTGGGACCAAGAAAGGCGAGGCTTCCACGCCCCAAGACGCTATGCAAGTAGAAGTCGAATAATGTTGAGCCGAAGCTGTTTTTGGTCGCCTCATGAGATTCTTCGGCTGCGATTTTGCCGGCGACAGCCTCATCGCGCTCCCTTTCAGTTTTGGCAAGCTGAAGCTTAAGCATTTGTATCTCCGCCTCCTGGGAGTTGTTTTTCTTTCGAAGCTCAGCAATATCAGAGACATAGCCTTCGCTGATTCTTTTTTGTGCCTCGAGCCTATCTTCGGCATCCCTCTGACTGGCATGAGCATCTCTAACTTGTCTGAGAAGCACTTCTTCTTTTTGAGAGTATGAAGTAGAGGAAGCAGCAAGCTCATCTTTCAACTTCTCAACCTTTGCTTCGAGCTCCTCGTTGTAGGAAGTAATGCTCCTCATTTCGGTGTCGTGCTGCTCAAGCACCTTTTGCCACTCAGCCTTATCATTTTCCATGGTGAGCATGGCCTCTAAGTTGGCACGGTTAACTCTTTGAAGCTCATCAACAAGCTTCTGCCAGTTTGACATCCTCTCGATATCGAGCTTGACTGCATCAAGATTGCGCAACATAGCAGACTTGTCGATGGGGACCAAGTCTAGGTCGAATCTCACACCCTTTAAGCACCATTGTGGAAAACGACTTTGTAAAGTGGCTGGGCCAGGTCCCACTTGAAATTTAGGCCTGCTTATTATTGTCTGGATGTCCTCCTTCCCGAGAGCAGGAGAGTCGGAAGTAATGTCGAGAGGGGCAGGGGCAGTAGGCTTTTCGGGAATAGTGGAAGCATGTCTCTCACCATATCGGGCTCGTTTGCCTGAATCTTCAGCTGCATGACCCTTTCCTCGGTCGTCGTGAGATTTCCTTTTGTAAGAGTCGTCACTTCTCTGCAGGGAATCATGGTGCTCATCCCTATCCCTTCTGTCATAACGCTCTTCTGCATCCCTCCTTTCACGAGCCTTTCGAGCAGCCCTCTCTTCGTCAGACTCTCTATAGGAGGGAAAGTAACGCCGATAATCATATTGACCACGCCCTCCGTAGCGTTGGAAATCCTGGTAATATGATCCGCCGCGTGTCATTGAAGAATCTGAAATAAGAAAAGATAAGCTTTAGAAATCTTTAAAGTATAAGAAGATAAGTGCATAAATGTGCTGGAAAATCCTAAGTGTTGTGTGATGTGCAAGCTACACGTATTAAGCTACAAACCACTCTTTGGTGCAGAGGTGATGATAGCTTGGGTATGAGGAGTTGATGTTTGTGTTGGTGTTTGTCGAAGAAGAGACGTCGCCTCAATTACAGGAGAGATAGTTTTAGATACGTCATCTCTAAAAAGCTCCTGCGAAGTCACTATTATGTCGCTCAACCCCTCATAAACATCGTCACCATCATGCTTGGTGGGACTTGTTTTCTCAATTCCTACATCAGCTAATCCCCCGAGAGGCCGTGAAGGTTCTTCTTCTTCCTCGATCGGGGCAAGCACCGTCTTACTAGATGACCCCATAATGTCGGTAGGAGTGGAACACTGCACCAATGAAGCTTCAATATTAGACTCTTTTGATGTGAGTTGTTCGACAGTAACCGGGGCGTCAGGAGTTTTCATCGGAGAATCGGGAACTTCTGTTGGAACTTCATGAGCATGCGTAGAACGAGAAGCGTGTAGAAGCCCGTATTGGTGTAAAAATTCATCCTTCAACAGAAATTTTATGCTCCTTTCTTCCGCATCCACGGCACTCAACCTCTCAAAAACTTGTTTATGAATCGGATCTCTAGAAGGGAGAGGAAGTGCTGAAAAGAGCAAAGAATGAAGTTAGCAATTCGGATCTCGAAAAAAAAAGTTTCAAAAACGAAAAAATGGAAACACTAGTCTTACTTCCTATTCTCCAGATGGCATAAAACCCTGGAGGACAGCGAGCAAAGAAAAACTGGTTCAAAAATCCATGAACACTTTCAGTGAGATCGGAAAGGAGCTTGCGGTTTCTAGCACTTCTCACAATAATGAGTGAAGGATGATCTTTACTCTTTGTAAACGAGCACAGATAACGAATTTCTTCAAAACTCGGTAGGCGATCAAGAGTTCTTCTAAACAAAACACACAACCCCATCAAGATGGCATAACCATTAGGATGAAGTTGAAATGGAGAGATTGTCAACCGGAGAAGAAGAGTTCGAAGGAAGTCATTAAAAGGAGGAATCGCCCCACTTAAGCACATGTGGCGGTTGACTGCAACGAAACCATAGGGAGGATTATCAGCAGTATCATTTGACCCAGGGAATAGGACATCGTTTTCAGCAAAGCCAAATTGAGTGCGCAGCTGAATAAATGTTCTCAAAGATAGAATGGTCGAAGTTCTTTCCGGAGGATTCTCTATCGGAACTGTTGTCGGGAAAGTTTCTTCTTCTTGAGTTACCACTTCTTCTTCTCGATGGGAAGTCATTCTACATAAACAACTGGGTATTCAAACATGAAGGTGCACGTTTCCTAAAGTGTGTGAATTGTTGTATAGAATCAATCAAGCGGTAAACAAATATAACTGGAATAAAAACTAGCAAACATTTGTTAGTTATGAAATTCAGGGATTATTGTTTTAAGCCTAAATATGCAAGTAAGATGTTGGTGCAGGCAAATCAGTTCAGATTGTTGATACTTTGCACTAATGCTTAACCCTAATTGATTGATTCGCAGACATTTCGTGCAATATAATTAAGTTGTTTGTTTTGTCTTGACTAATCTGACATCTAACGTGGGCAGTCAATGGCAGTATTTTCGCCTTGGTTCTCTTTGTTTGTTACTTTTAGCAGGTTAGCAGCTTATAAGTTAATGCGGCATAATACAAGGAGATTCAGGCAAGTTTAAAGTTCAAAAATTCAGACAATTTAGTTCTTTAGCTCAAGGCAAATGCTCAAAGTAGGCCCATGCTCTTAAATGATAACATGTCTGAAGCTCAAGTACTAACTCGGCTACGGTTTAAAATTCTTTTGCAAGATAAAGCTAAGTCGGTAGCAGGTCAAGGTCTAAATAGTTTAACTTGGCAACTCGTTCCCCTAGGTCGCAAGCTCTGGTTCAAAAGGCAGGAATTTCTCAAGTGTTAGCTCGGTCACGATTCAAGCTTTAAAGTTTAGATCGGTAAGCTTCTTTCTGGCATTATCTCGGCCACGGTTTAAAGCTTAGATCGGCAGAATGGTAGGTCGGTGGGTCTCACTCAAGCACTAACACGGTCATGATTTATGATTTGAATCGGCCAAAAGATGAGTCACCTAAAGTCACTGGGTCGCGTCTAAACCAATACCTCACTCCACTCAACCCATTAGCCCGCTAACCGCTCCTCCACCAGCAAAAACCCCTATTCCATTCATACCGTTATCTGCTGCCGGACCATCCACTAAATCAGTTCGAAGTTATCATAAATTTGTCGCATGGTAATCTCAAACGATTAGCCTAAGACGACGAGCCACTTTCATTATTTCATCGAACTTTTAATCGAGCAACCTGAGTTTCATCAACGGCAAATATGATAGAATTCGTGATGAAGCATCATGCAAGGAGGCCGTTCGAATTCAAGCGATAAAGTTTGAGAACCGAAGGTAATCTACAATCAAGGGAGGAGTAGAATCACTTACGCAATGAATAGTAGGAATTACTGGTGATCAGGTAGGATGGAATCGCCTTAAAGAACTCAGGAGAATTTTAATGGCAGAATCGAAATTGAGTGAATGAATAAGTGACGAAGAAGGTTGAAGGAGGCCGGCTTATATTCTGAAGTGAAATGATACGGGTCATCATACACGAGTTAGCTGATAAGTCGTTCACGACTTACCGACCTAAGAGTGACCGAGTTAAAAGGTATCGAAGCACACGACTTAATCCCAAGGCGTATACTTCGAGGGGCAAATGTTAACCCTGCCTCGGTTACGACTCAGTGGTCCAGTATGTGGAGATGGCGCCGACTCAGGACTTAAAGGGATAGCCGACCTAACTGATTAACAAGGTGGCCGACTTAAATCGATACCGACTTAACTGGTTAAGGAGCATGCCGACCCAATGCCTTCACATAGATGTCGACCTAGTGCTTCAGAAGGAACTGGCCTAACGACTCGAGAAATAACAAAGGATCCGACTTAACATGGTGCCGACCTAACTGCCTAATGGAGTTGCCGACCTAACTGCTTAACAAAGGATCCGACTTAACATGGTGCCGACCTAACTGCCTAATGAAGTTGCCGACCTAATTCGATCCGACTTAAGGACTTAACATGTTTACCGACCTAACTGAGTGGAACAAGTTCACGACTTACACTTGTGTCGTGACCGACTCATGGTCTGTGCTAGGATGTGCGCGACCTGGGCAAGGGAGTTAGTTCACGTTTAGCTCGTCAATTCATTAAATCGGCAACGACCTATTTGAGCATGCACTTCCCATTTAAGTCGGAGGCTATGCATCAGAGAGAGGGAACGACCTACGACCTGGCTTGACCCGGTGACGACTTTGGACTTGTGCAAATTCAGCAAAGAAAGATCAACTCAGCTAGATCATAGTGGTGCTCCCATAAGTCGGCCACGACTTAGCTGGGTCAGGGGCGATTCAGAACCGGTTACGACTTAAATTAGGTCCAAGATCTTTGCCTATAAATACCAACCTACCTCCAACATTAAGGGGACTTTTTGGTTCATTCTGGAAGCGCCAAAACTCTGCCATTTTCTCGACTCAAGCAACACTTCAAGCACTCCAAACATCGAAGATATTACATCAAATTCAAGAGAGAGAATCCACATCATTTATCATGAGTTTGAAAGATAATTCTCCGTAAAAGTTTGTACTAACAGTCTAGAGTGGATTGTAATTGAAGAAAGTTGTATAAGTTGTACTTGTTCAGCAATAAAGAGATCAAAGTGGACGTAGGCCCGATTTTAGGCCGAACCACTATAAAACTGTTGTCTTTTACTGCTTTTCTGCAATTTCTTTACTTGTATCTTGTTCCCGTACCAACGGGTGGTGCTTTCATAACTGTTATCTACTCACTGGGGTGTTAGCGTTCAAATTTTAGCGTTAACACTATTACACTCAAGTTATACGTGATGTTAATTTGAATTACATAAGAATACTTTAGTTTTGACTTTAGTGTATTGTTGTACTTTATGCTCAAGTCATCCATGAGTTTTCATTGCATTGAAGATCATATTATTCCGTAGGACAAAGATGAAGATTTGGTATATTATTACAAGTATTATTTCCCTGCATCATGTTTTTCCGCTGCATTATTTGTTTTGATTCTATTATATATATAACTCTGATTGATGTTGTAAAATTTTAATCAGACGTATTGTATAACAACTTCATAAACTATTTATTTGGTTATTATATTTTGTCATTCCGCTACGAGATTCTGTGTTTGTTTACTTCTGTTCATATTTTCTTAATTATTGATTATCTATGTGCCAGATTGTTTGAGTTAGACATGTGTGGTTTATTTTCGACTTAAACCTTTCGAAATGTGGGTCATCTCAGTTGGTATCAGAGCTTAGGTTTAGTGGTAACCTTAGCTTTGCTGAGGATTGACTCATTAGAGATGGGGTAGTAGTACCCTGGAATGAGTTTGTCTCTGTGTGTGTATATATATGAGAGCATGTGCTTGTTAGTGTTATGAAATATTTTATATTGTGTTTACATATCTGTTGAGCTGTTTATGAATTCTAGTTGGTACATGAGGTACCATGTTATCGATAGGTGTTTCTAAACACTTAAGCGAGGCAGGTCGACATAATATTGTTTTAAAATGGGGTAAATGAAATAATTTTACTTAAGTCATATTTTATATATAGAATGGTAGCTTCCATAAACATATATGATTATTAGTGATGTTTTTTGTCAGGAGATGATAATAGTTTGTTATCATCGATTATTGGTTGAATTAAACTAAAACGAATACTTTGTGAAGTTTATTTCAAGAAGCGCTCGATAATTAGATTGAATTGAAATCTAATTGCAATATGAATGGTTTACAATAGAAAAGTTGCAATTAATTGCTTTTATAAACCTGTATGATTATTAGTAAATGTTGTTTGTTAGGAGATGATAATAGTTAGTTATCATCGATTATTGGTTGAATTAAACTAAAACGGATACTTTGTGAACTTTATTTCATGAAGCGCTCGATAATTAGATTGAATTGAAATCTAATTGCAATAAGAATGGTTTACAATAGCAAAGTTGAAATTAATGAAATGTTTTCACAATAAGGAAATGGAATTGTATGAGTCTATTAATAATATGCCTTACAAATAAAAAAGTTTTAAAAGCTGAAAATTTTAGAATTTGAAATCTCTTTGATTTTAAAAAATTATTTTCAAAGTTTTCTGAAATAATAATAATATTATTTAGTGAGTGATTTTGACTAGAATTATATTTTTAAAAGAATTTTGAAAGAAATGAAAGCATTGAACTCGCTTTAGACATTGGGAAATAATTTTGAGGATGACTATAGCATCATCAGTATTCAATTTTGAGTTTCTGAGTGAGAATTGCTACCAAAAGGAATTTATTTCTGGTTAAAACAAGTTGTTTATATTTCAAGGATATAATTTGATATATAAAGTAAATATGTATGATATCATTCCAAAATGTTTTGAAATGCAAAAGGTAGGTGTTCGAATTTTGAGATTTTCACCTAAGCAAGGTCAAAATGTGATTATGTTAATTTTAAAGGTGTTTGAACGTGTTTATAATAATTTGGAATATAAACTAAAAT
Organism: Allium cepa; assembly: GCA_030765085.1. NCBI lineage: Eukaryota > Viridiplantae > Streptophyta > Magnoliopsida > Asparagales > Amaryllidaceae > Allium > Allium cepa. Next base: position 10,619,333 of record CM060929.1, read on the forward strand.
AAACGTGTCACGTTTTGACAATTTGCGATTTCGTGACCTAAAAATTTAAACGGATGCATATGATTCAATATAAGTTTGAATTCATTGAAACAAGAATTTTCTAGACCATTATAATTATAGTTTTCATATGAAAGTGAAAAATCAAGATTTCGTTTAATAAAAATCAAGTATGTCCAAATCAAATTTTCAAAATCGTCACGTTTTGGTAGTTCATAAATTATATATTTTTGAACTATTAAAATGGTGAATAAATAGGTTTTGGAAGTTTGTTTAATAATTTGGATATGTAAAATAAATCTGAATTCGTATATATACTCATTTGGATAGAAATGTGTTATATTAGTTTGGACTTGAAGCAAGGAATGTTTATTCGCTTAAGTAAAAGTGGTAAGAAATAATTAAACTTTAAGTCTAAATTATGAAATGAATGTATTTATAAAACAAATTAAATATGAAATGAAGAGGTTGTAAAACCAAGTTCGAAAATATTAACTTAACCAATTCGTGTTTATGGATATTTATGATCTTAGGTAATGAACTTACGTAAAGTCTAACTTTAATTTAAGTTAACATAATGAAATTTAAACTGAGAATTTGGAAACTTGAATTCGGGTGCTTTTGAAATTGTTTTCTAAACTTTGAAAATAATATTAATATTATCTAAAATGTGCACGAATAGAAGTTGTTTTCAAAATGGATTTTAAAAGGAAGTTAGTCGTGTATTCCTCTCTTCAATCGTCGAAAAATAATTTCGGCGACGATGGCCGCATCCTTGACATTCATTTTCATGTTTGAAATAACAGCTTTTTTACACATTTGGTATGATAAACAGATTTTTGATTTAAATTTAAAAATATGATTTGATATATATATATATAAATATGAATATATATATATATATATTATTTAAAAATGATTTAGAAAAGACCCGATGTTTAGTTCTTACGTTCTCTATAAACTTACAATTTTCACTTATTGAAATGAGATGAATTAATAAAATGATTTTATAAAATGATCCATAAATTAATTGATATGAAATGTGTTAACATAAAGTGGAATAATTGAAATTGAATAAATTGATGTACGTGAAATATATATATGAATAAATTGGAAATAAACCAATTAGATGTTAATAAAGAATGGATGTTAATAAGTGTTGGTAGTGTATAAATTAACTATTGACATTGAAAAATGTTAATTGTGATAGTTATGAATCAATTGAATGAATATTATTTGCAAAATGATTTCTTTCATTGTAAATCATTGTTATCACTGCTTTTGATTGCATATGATTATTATGTTGTGTATTGGTGCTTGTGCTTATGATTTGGATTTAGATATTACATAGTTATATTAAACTCATGCCTCCTTTCTATATCTTTCTATAAGTAACTAATGTTCAAATTGAGTTGAGATAGGTACGTACGAAGACCGTTTGGATGTATACACGGTTTGATATTCTTTTGCCCACTTTAATATGAGTGAACTCGCTCATATTAATAATAATAAGTTACATATCTCGGATTACGTACCGTGCTTTTGTTTTTCCCTACGGGATGTCTCATTACTGAGACGAGATGCATATTTGATATACGTATGTATGTATGCATATTGTAAATTTGACGGTCGAGCCGCGCAAAGGAGACACTGCCGAAATTTTCCGTAAATTCAATTGTTAATTTTTTTTGAGATTTTAAAATTTTATAACTTGTTTACAAATAAGCCGACATCAAAGTGGCACAGTCGACGCATGGTAAAGGTTTTAAAATAAAATTTTAGTGTTTATAAGTTGATTATTTTGAGTAAGATATATCAAAATTTGATTCTCTACTTAACCCCTTTTCGAGGACAAAAAGTTTTGAGTGGGGAGGTTGTAACGACCCGTATTTTTAACTGTTAAATTTAATTTAATTATTAAACAAAATGGTGAGAAATAAAAATTTAATATTTGATTTACGTAATTTATTGGATATGAACTTAAAAAAATCTTTAAATAACAAAACTCAATCAAATAAAAGATGATAACTTATATTATAAAGTAAATTAAATAATATTGAATTATAAAGAACTACATTATGTTGAATTACTGTAAATGAAGGTAGTTGCTTTATTATTTGAATTCATTGGATCAATAATAGTGAGTTATCACAGGATTACAAGTTACGTAGCAATCAAACTTATCGTTTGGCCGTGAGAGCTTGAAATGCGTATAATTTAAATAAAGGAACTAAATTAAAATAATTTGATTTGAAAGCTATCTTCTGAATATGATGGAATTGGCTCTCGATACATATTTCATTATATTCAAAATGGAGGTATGACATATAAGCGACACACTTCGTTTGGAATTCGAAAATTGCACGGGCAAATAGTGCTTTAAGAAATTTTCTATAAATAACCGTAACCCTTCCTTCATTTCGCAAAACGAAAACCTAGCCTCTAAAAATAAAAATAAAACCCTTAAACTCGACAACGGACATTACTTGACGCTGCTAGGGGCGTTTTTAGGCCAGGGCCTCAACTGGAAAAAAGCGCACGTGCATAGGGCAGTTGGTCGCGTGATGAGTTCGATCGAACGTCGCCTATAAGGTGAAAGGAAGGAGAGGGAAGGGGAGTAATAGGTTTGTTTTTAAAAGTTTTCGATTTTAGTTAATTAAAATTTTAATTATATCGAATGTTTAAAAATCTGTAACTTTTTCATACGAGATTGGATTCGAGTGAAACGAGCTGCATTGTGATTATACCGACGAAGGCTACGACATGGACTTGGAATGAAATTTATTTGAAACCAAAATATTTCTAATGTTAGTTAAATTTAAATCATGAAGTGATTTTTTTTATTGACTGATGTTTGGTAATTTAACTGACATTTAAACTGACATATCAATTAAACTGATAAAAATTTAATTTGATATTTAAATTTGAAATTGAAATTGAATTGCTAGTTAAATATCGGATATTGATAACTAGTTAACTGTCGTGAATTGTTGGCTGATTTGGATGTTAATTGTGATTGATGTATATTAGTTGATGTATTGGATGATTTGCGTGTTTATTTATCTTATATATCCCTGTTATCATCCTGTGTATTATTGACAGTATATAAACTATTGCTCCTTTTGGTGTACATCTACTCATACAGTATCACCATATCCACCACTTCATTAAATGATAGGGCTAATTGATCCATCATCTTATCACTTAATCTAGGCCTCAAGCCCATGATAGACTTCTCCACCTACTTTCTCGGTGTCTGGATCAGTTTCCTTCCATACTTAGACAACGTGTTAAACTTATGTAAATAGTCTAGTATGGTCATGTCCACTTGTTTTGGCTCTACAAATTCTCAAAAAAAATCTAACATCTTTGATCCAGGAATAAATTATTCCTCAAACATATCCCTAAAACTCTCTCAAGCGTTTTCTACCTCGGGAAATTAAGCCCACACTATTTCTCGCCAGGTACTAGCCAAGCCTTTGAATCATCTAGACACCAATTTCACCTTTTGAACATTGGTGAATCAAATTCTCCATGAATACGGTCATGCATCCTTAACTAATCACTTGCTTCGTACACATGGTTCGTCCTGTTAAACATCTTACCTTCTCTACTCCAAAAATATTGATCCATCTTAGCAAAATTCTCCTTTGCAACTTATAGTGGGCCATTTGGTGCATTTGGACTTATGATGGCACTTGCTATCGAACTTGATGCTACATTAGGTTCACTATTAACTATTGGGAAAGTGCATTCATGACTACATTTCCTACAGTAAGAGCTAGCATTTGTATACCATCCTCTACTCCAACATTCGAGGTTGTCTCTCATCATTGGCCATTCATCTACGTGCTCGCAGTTCCTCTACTTTCATTTGCTCGAGCACCTCATAACATCAAGCATCCGCTTTGGGCTTCCATTCTTATTTTCTACGTAAGAAAGCATTCGTGAGAAATGGAAGTAAGGAGAGTGAGAATAACAGTAGATGGATAACAATATTCATCAATATATCTATATCAAAATACAAGTACGATATATATATATATATATATATAGCGTGTACCCTCCCTGATTTGTCTACTATCAAGTTTCTTTATAGGTTTGTACTTAACTCGGTTTTATTTAAGTGTCCCATAACCTAAGATTTGATTCCAAGTTGTAACATTACACATTCTAAGACCTAAAAATGAACAACGGTGATGTTGTAGTCATCTCTAGAATTGTGTTCGAACAATAAAACGTGATCAGCTTTTTATTTAACAACTTTAAGTAAACAGAGTAGGAAAATATTTTTCATGACATAAATTGTCCTTACTTTTCACAAGCTAGGGTTAAATATAATAAAACATAAACAATAGTGTCATGCCCGACATATGAAGATGCCAACACGAACACTTAACCAGTTACATAACCTTGCTTTACAATAGCCGAATTCAAAATATTTTATTATCTACTTCGCCGTCTACTTCAACTTTGAAGCTTCTATTTGTCTTCCAAAAGCAACCGGTCAAAACCATAAACTCAGCCTACTTGAATGGGTAACCCTGAGTTTATATGGAAAATAATAATAAAAGGATTGATAAAACATAAATCCGTAGGATTAATGCTCAACCACAGACACGAACATGGTGAGACCACGCTACCTAGCAAAACGGGTTTTCCCTTACAAATTCAAAATCAAAAATTTCATCATATCAAATAAGTGATCATCATGACATGAATCATAATCATAAAACATCATTTCGGTCATAAGTGTACCCTACCTTAATATCACATCATGATTAGGATTTATAGTTGTTTCTTCTGGGTTTCCATTTAGGCCTTAAATCGTTATTCCTAACTAAAGTCAAATTTTCCATTTAGGTTACCACTTAGGCCATATACCATAACTTTCTAAATTTGTCATGGACACGCATTTAGATGCACCTTAAGCCTTGTACCAATGTTTTCGAATATTGTCGTCAACTGACAATCGGTTACCACTAAGGCCATAATACCCCATAGTTTTCACGATTGAAGATTTAAATAATCAATTTAAGTATTTAAACATTACGCGATGAATGACTTATATACCTAATTTTTGCAAATGATTGATTTAGGACTTGGAACCACTTTCATTGAGTCTATATCAATGTTGCGAATCTAAATGAGTATAAGCATCGATATTTTCGATCAACCGATTTTAGCTGGTAGCCTGCATTTGATTCGTGAATCAATCCAAAAGGCTAACTTTTATATAGGATGAAATTAAGTCCTGAAACCTTTTCCATTGGGTCCGTAATGACATCCAAGATTTGATTGAGTATAAGGTTCGTTATGCGTGAACTTAGAAATTTTCGAAAATGAGTAGTGTCAAATGGAGAGGATTTGAGCTAAGTGCATTCACTAGCAGATAAGTGATTAATTCCTCTCATTTTCTCTCATTCACATCCATTCCTTCTCCACTTTCACTAATGGCCTCCTAGTTACTCCTTAATCCACTTCTCATCTCAAAGTCCTAAACCCATCAAATAAATTTCCTAAAATCAAATAAAATTTACTATAATTCCTCTTCTAATTCTCTACAAAATCCGCAAAGGAATTTTCTTGAATCGGATTTTAGAGGGCGATCTCAACTGTAAATTAAGCGTGGAATTGGGTTTTGATGATTTGGGACTTGGTTTGGGGAAGAGAGGTGAGTGAGATGGTTCTCCTTATCATTTTTTGTGTTATACTTCATATTTTCGTTTATTGCCTAATATTGAATTATATAAAGTAGCTTGGAGAATGGTTGGGTTAGTTTGCATTTTTTTTATGTTGTAAACATGATTACATTAACTCATTAATTTTCTATGACCCTAGTTAATATATTTCAAATGTTAGTAAGCTCTAGAATTGATTTTAGGTTAAATTGGGCGATTGTTTGTGATGTTCTGATTTTAGGTTAAATTAGGTTAATAGTGATGTGCATGTAATTAGAAAATATGAATTAATCAATTTGAATTGATTTACAAAAAGGTTTGTAAGCTAATTAAGGGTTTAGGCATTCTAACCCATCATTAAAATTATTAGAGACCCAATGCGCATTAATTAGTATTTATAAAACAATTTGAAGATTTTATAAATAAAGATTATATTTTGTGAAATAGATATGAGATTTTATAAAATGGTAAAATGGTGAATACTTTTTTTTAATAAAGTGATTAAGTATTTTAAAAAGTCTATAAAGTGATTTATAAGCAAGTATGATATTTTGTAAAATAGTAAGAGATTTTATAAAATGATATAAGGAGATGTTCTAATTTTTAAAAAGATTTAGTAAATAAGAGTAAGTTTTGATTTAAATAATAATTTAATTACTTATTCGAATATATGTATACGTATATGTACACGAGAGGTATATGTATATGTGTATTTGGAGCTAAGGGAAATTAAAACAAAGATATATTGTGGTTATAATTGTTTTATGATTTTTTGTTTATATAGATATGCAATTGTTTGATTATATAGGAATATAATTTATTACAAGTCCATTGCGGGCATTCCACATAGTTATAAAGACTATCACGTGCACAGAGTTGTGTGAGAGTATACCGGGTCGAGCAATTGTCCCAGTAAATTCCAACATTATGATTTGCGTTCTATTGTGCATTCGTGTGAATGTGTGTGCATAGGTGTGCATAAATGAGTGCATCAACACACGCATGGGATACGTACAAGGCAAGAATGATGTGACGCCTCACCTCTATATTCAGATTAGCCAATGACACTATGGAGTAATGCTTTCAACTAGCGTGAAGAATAAGGCTATTGAGGAGCGACCATTTGTGTAATTGCTTTGTATAAGTACCGATATGTCAAATAGATTTATGTGCGTTTCGTTTTAAGAGTAAATCCGACAAATCAATAACAAACTCAAAACTACTACATAGTGGCTATATGATCTTTGGAAACAAAGATAAAATAAGCATAACATAATCATCACAGATATTCATATCACTAAGGCGGAAAAATATATGAATACAACACGTAAAAGTGTACATCAAAGTAGTGGTCATATATAATCCCCTACACCACAAGAGAATAGGTACAAGTGCTAGACAAAAGAATATGTATACATCAAGGAGTCTCTATCTCAAATGTAAAAAAGCAAAAACTACTAAGCTAAGAAGTTAGCCAAAAGTCAGATGACGGACCCTGATAAGAAGTCAAGTAGAAATAGTTGAAATACCTCGGTCTGACCCGAGTATTATTTAAGAAGAAAATAATAAACGGATCTGTCTAGCTATAAATATCAGATAAAAATGAGATAGGATAAGAGATATGATTAAAATGTATGATAACAATAATGCCATACTGTGATAAGTATACATTAAATAACAACAAAAATCATACAATATCTCAAATTGTCTCAAACACCAAAAGAATGTCATGTTCTTTATTTTATTCACCAAACCACAAATATTGATAAAGCTTATCAGTATAAATCACAAAAATTAGCGAAACACAAATTTTAGAAAATATCAATTAGAAATCCAGAAATCACAAAGGGGGAGGCCTATCTAAAATGGGAGCATGAAAACTGATGCAGTGCATCATGATAAGAGACCTAGGGAGTTAGCGCATCATAATAAGCGACCTAGCGAGTTAGCGCATCATAATAAGCGATCTAACGAGTTAACGCACCATGATAACCGATTTAGCGAGTAATGTCAATCGTATGCCAACTGCCTTAAGTCACCTGCCTTAAGTCGCCTGCCTTAAGTCGCATTTCTATAAGTCGCTCAGTTAGGCCGCATTGTTCTTATGTCACATGAAGGCTGATTTCTTATGTCGCATGATGCTATGCTATCTTCTTAAGTCTTATGCTGATTTCTCTTATGTCGCTTAAGTCGTTCCTGAAGCTATGCTATCTGCATGAGTCGCATGTATTGAGTCGCATATGATGTTGTAACTCGTATTCTTGTTAAGTCTTATGTCGTATTGTTGTTAAGTCTTATGTCGCATTGTTGTTAAGTCGTATGTGTTGTAACTTCGTATTGTTGTTAAGTCTTATGTCATATGTTGTTATGTCGTATGTTGTTAAGTCGTATATTGTTATGTCGTATGTTGTTAGGCCGTGTGTTGTATGTTGAGTCGCATGTATGTGTTGTAATTTTCTATAAATAGAGGCGTGTTGTCATTTGTAAAAGAGAGTTGATTTTGAAATAAATTTGTGTGTGAGCTTTGGCCACCATTGTTGAAGTTGAGTGTGATCTCCTTCTTCTTTCCATCTTCGGGTTATTCGTGAGCAAATCAACGAATTTGAAGCCAATTCTCGGTCTCACTTACGAGTGATCAATGATCGAATTGTAGATCTTTCGACACGGCATCTTGCGAGATCAACGGATTGGAGATAGCTAGATTCCGGCATCATCACGATCAACAGAACTAAGCATTTATCATTCTATTGGTTTATTTGACACAAAATAATCATTTCGTGAGGAAGATCCTGTATAGGTTGCGACAATTTGGTATCTAAACTGTCGAGCCTAGTCAAAGCTGCGTCAATTGGTATCAGATCCAAATCAGAGACGGAAACGAGATTGTTTAATGATCATGCCCCCGAGACGTGCTAATCGTTATCATAATGTTGAAGATTTCTATAAAAGAGAAGAAGCTGAGAAGATGGAGCAGTGTATCAATGAAAAGTTCAATGAGGGTATTGAAAAATTAGAGAAATTGATGAACGACATGAATCAAAATCAAAGGAGAATGTCACCAGTTTCGAACCAGGGTGGAAACAGGGTTTCACCATCGGTTTCGGAAGGAGGATGTCACCCCGGTCTTATCGACATAGGAGAGAATCATCAGTTTCAAAGATGCGAGACCACCATGGATACCGAAATGAAGAGGGAAGAACTCGACGTGGGTTTGAAAATGAACCATATTGTGATGCTGAAAGACAGGGTAGAAGGGACATGCGTGGTCGAAGGGACATAGATGGTCAGGATCGATATCGAATACATATGATTTTGAGGAAGATGGTGATGGAGGTAGTATTCATTATCGAAATCGAGGCCAAGTGGGAAATCAATATCTGGATTTAGAAAATGATCGTAAATGGGAGTCAGGTATGAGGATGGAAATTCCAGAATTCAAAGGTGTTATGCAAGCAGAAGAATTTCTTGATTGGCCGTCGATTGTGGAAGAAATTTTGAAATTCAAGAAGGTGCCAGAGAATCGCAGAGTCCAATTAATTGCTACAAAACTAAGGAGAAGAGCTATGTCTTGATGGCAACAAACTAAACTAACTCAGGAGAGAATGGGAAAATCAAAAGTTGTCACTTGGGAGAAGATGGGAAAGATGCTGAAAGCGACTTTTTTACCGTACAATTATCAATATCTTATGTATCAACGTTTGCAGAATTTAAACAAGGGACGAAGACAATGAATGACTATGCAGATGAATTCTATCAATTGATTGCAAGGAATGGTATTATGGAAACCGAGGAACAGCTAACAGCTAGATATATTGGAGGGTTACGAATGCAAATTCAAGACATGGTTAATATGTTTAATCCAATGTCAGTTGCTGAAGCACATCAGAAAGCTCTAGCTTGGGAGAAACAAGGGAGACGAGGAAGTGGTGTGTTTATGGGTTCTAACAACCAAAATAAGGGTGCTAGTGGCAGTGCTAATGTTTCCAAGGCAGTCGATAAACCAATTGTCAATGAAGTCGCTAAAGCAAAGGTCAGTAACCGTATCAAGTGCTATAATTGTCAAGAGTTTGGCCATAAAAGTAATGAATGTACGAAGCCAAAGAAGAGAGCATTAGTTGCAGATGAATGTGAGTATGAGGATTTGGAAGCTGAAATTGATTATTCTCAACCATGGAAGTTTGATGAAGATGAAGAAGTTGTGTCAGGAGACGAAGGGTGTAACTTGATGATAAGGAGGTCTTGTTTAGTGCCAAAGCATGAGAATGATTCTAGTTGGCTGAGAAGCAATATCTTTCAGTCTACATGTACTATCTTGGGAAAGGTTTGTCGATTTTTTATTGATGCGGGAAGTTGCGGTAACATTATTTCTGAAGAAGTTGTCAATAAGTTAGGGTTGAAGACTGAAAAACACCCTAGACCTTATAAACTGGCATGGCTAAAGAAAGATGGAGAAGTAACAGTGGGAAGACGAGCATTTGTTACATTTTCTATTGGGAAGAAGTACAAAGATGATATATGGTGTGATGTTGTCGATATGGATGTGTGTCATCTACTATTAGGAAAACCATGGCAATATGATAGAGCTGTACAACATAATGGTCGCACCAACAGCTACAGTTTCATGTTCGAAGGTACCCAAGTAACCTTAGTTCCTAAGAAGCGTGAACAAAGTGAAAGCAAGTCATAGCAGAAAGTGGAATCAACTAGTTTATTATCTACGAGAGAATTTGTTAAAGAAGTGGAAGATAGTGCTGAACTGTTTATGTTGATTGGGTATGAAACAAGTGGAGATCTTGAAATTCCTGCGAAGGTCAGACTGGTGTTAAATGAATTTGAAGATGTCTTTCCTACGGAATTACACAAGGAATTACCGCCACTGAGGGATATACAACATCAAATTGATCTAGTGCCAGGTGCGGTTTTATAGCATAGGCCGCATTATCATATGAGTCCAAAGGAGCATGAAGATTTGAGGAGACGGGTTGAGGAGTTTCTTAAGCAAGGGCGTGTTCGAGAGAGTCTCAGTCCTTGTGTTGTACCAGCTTTGTTGGTACCGAAGAAAGATGGTTCATGGAGAATGTGTACAGGCAGCAGGGCACTAAACAAAATAACCGTTAGATACAGATTTCCTATGCCAATACTTGATGATCTATTGGATCTACTCAGTGGGTCTGTATTCTTTTCTAAGATCGACCTTAAGAGTGGTTATCATCAGATTCGCATAAGACCAGTTAATGAATGGAAGACAACACTCAAGACTCGGGAAGGATTATATGAATGGCTGGTCATGCCATTTGGTCTCTCTAATACACCAAGCACATTTATGAGAGTGATTAATCAAATTTTCAGACCTTACATCGGGAAGTTTCTTGTCGTCTACTTTGATGATATCTTGATATATAGTGCTAGCACAGACGAGCACATTCAACACTTGCGAAAGGTGTTAACTATTCTTCGTCAAGAACAGTTCTATGCAGCGACGTAGAAATGCGTGTTCATGACGCCAAGTGTTTTATTTCTAGGTTATGTCATGTCTAAGGAAGGGATACAAGTGGACCAGAGTAAAGTAGCTGCAATCAGAAATTGGCCATAGCCAAAAACTATAATAGAAATCAGAAGTTTCCATGGGTTAACTTCATTTTATCGAAGATTTATACCGAACTTTAGTAGTGTAATGGCTCCTTTTACTGATTGTATGAAAGGAAAGAAATTTTCATGGGCGAAAGAGGCAGGATCTGCTTTTGAACAAATCAAGGAACTTTTAACATCAGCACCAATTCTAGTGTTGGCAGATTTTCAGTTACTATTTGAATTACATATAGATGCATCCAAAGTTGGAATTGGAGGAGTGTTGTGTCAGAAGGGACGTCCAATTGCCTATTTCGGTGAAAAACGGTCTGGAGCAAAAATGAGTTACAGTACTTATGATGTGGAGTTTTATGCTATTGTGCAGGCCATGAAGCATGGTAGACATTACTTATTCCACAAAGAATTTGTTTTGTATACAGATCATGAAGCATTGAAACATTTACAGGGGCAGAATAAAATTGTAGCTAGGCATGCATCGTGGGTAGCTTATTTGCAGCAATTTACATTCATCATAAAGCACAAGTCTGGAGTAACTAATCGCGCCGTCGATGCATTGAGTCGGAGGAATAATTTACTAACAACAATGCGAATAGAGGTGATGGGTTTTGACTTACTTCTAGATCTGCTTACTTCAGATTCATATTTTTACGAAATCCTAGTCAAAGTCAAGCAGGGAAGCAAGGATGGTGTTTGCACAAAAAATGGGCAAACACCTCCAAGTCGTATGATTTAGTTGATTATATGTTGTTCTTAATGATTTGGGTGATTTATGAAAATATATAAAATAGATGGACTAAACTGTAAAAGACACACATATTTATAGTGGTTCGGCCAGAATGTGCCTACGTCCACTTATATGTTATTCTCCTTTTTCTGTTCAAATTACAAGTACAAAGCATTGATTACAAGTATCTGAAAGTTTTTTGAAAGTTCTATCCATGCTTGAGCTCTCAAACTTGTCCACCATTATTGTACCCATGCCCCTCTATTTATAGAGTGAGGCTGGGGGCAAGGGTCCTGGACGTATATAGCTGCTGGTGGGCCTGGGTTGATGCTATCTGGCCTGGCAACGTTGGTTCGGCAAAGCCTTGGTTCGGTGATGCATGGAAGTGGGTTGGTCCGGTAGAAGTTGGTGAAGTGGTAGGTGAAGTGGGTTGGTTCGGTCGTTCCTGGAAGTGGAGTTGGTCCGGTGGAACGTTGGTCCGGTAGTAGGTGAAGTGGGTTGGTTCGGTCGTTCCTGGAAGTGGAGTTGGTCCGGTGGGATGTTGGTCCGATAGTGGCTAGGTGGAGTTTGGTCCGGTGATGGAGGAGAGGGGGCCTGGTTCGATAGGTATTGGAGAAGCATTGGTTCGGCAGGGAAGTGGTCCAGTGACGAGCGTGTTGGTTCGGTGGTGCCTTCACTCTCTCTGGTTCGGTGGTGGAAATGCACACAACACTTTCCCCCCAAAGTAGGGCATGTGCACGCATATGGCATGCTTTGTTTTAACTTGGGTGTTTCCATCCGGTCATATGTGCCGAAGCACCCGGTCCGGTCATCCTGCGATCGTCTATAAATAAGGGTGTTAGGCCTTCGTTATTCCCCACAAAGCGAAATAGCCGAATCAAATTCCTAACTACCGAACCGATTAGTGTCGAACCAGTTCTGACTGCCGAATCTTAATTGCCGGACCAGGTAAACTTTCTTCTGTCCAACGATTTTTTTCAAGGTTGAACTTCCGAATGAACCCGAGGGCTTTTAAGTACCGAATGTCACTTCATATTTGAGTCGTCGAATGAAACTTTTGCCCAAACCACCTGAATGAGAATGGAAAGTGCCGAATGAACTTATACTTGAATCACCAGATGGAGCCTGAGTCTCCGAATACCGAATGAACTTTTGCATTTGCTTTACCGAATGACAACAGGAGTTTGAGTGTTTTGAATTATGAGTGAAATTTCAGACTATATACACTTGTTTGCTTATATCCTCTGTTTAAACGATGTACTTTCTTGTGGTGCAGATAAATGTGTCGTAAAGTGGAAACTTGATCAGATAAGAAGAAATTCAAGGACGAAGGAGAGTCACCGTAGTGTCCCATGTCAGCCAGGACCGGAACGTCATGGACCAACCCCGAGATCGCTAGTAGATGGGTATGGTCCTCAAGAGCTTCTGAATTCTCCGCCTGACTGCTTTCCTAGCTCTCTCAAAGAAGAGCAGCTTGATGTTATCTCCCGCTCCTTTGGGGTTGATAAAGCACGCATGATGTTGCCAGGGAAGGGGGTGATGCCATATAATCCCCCTGAAGGATACTTCACTAATAGTAGGTACCACTACATGTGTGGGGCCATTCCTCCAATCAATGCTGGGATAGTTAGCTTCGTCACCTATTTGAAGGTGGCCCCTTTCCAGCTCCAGCCTAATTGCTACGCTATCTTGGTGTGCCTATTCATGATTTCCCAGAGAAAGTACGGATGCCCCCCTTCCAACCGGGAGATTCGGTACCTATATAACTTGATGGGTTACAAGAAGGGGTCTCCATACATCATCTTGAAATCGGCCGTGTCCTTCAAACCGGTCCTGGACTTGTATTCAAAGTTCACCATGTTTAAGAAGGAATGGTTCTTCGTCCAGGATGACTCTGTTTCTATCCACCGCTTCACCTCTGGCTGTAAGTTGAAGCTTATTTATAATTTCCGTTCTGACTGAAATGCTTCTTCTCATGTGTTTTTATTTCCTGCTAGCAAAAGGTGGCTTTGCGGTCGTGGAGAACGATCACCTAGTTCAGATGGCCGCGGAGAAATAAGCCATTTTGGGAAGGGATAGGTCAGCTTCTTACCTGATCAGGAATGCCACTCTCCTGGCACACAACTTGATTCTACCACATCAGTCTATGGTCAAGCAGAGGGATACGGCTGAGGAAAGGGCTGCTAAATCCAAAGGAGGGTCCACGACAAAGAGCAGCAAGAGGAAACCCTTCTCGATACCTCAAGTTGTCGGGGGGAAGAAGCTCAAGAAATCTTATAAACCCTCTCCCAGCACATGCCCAGATGTTCCGGAGGAAGAAAGTGGAGAGGAGGAAAGAGGCGAGCGGAGGTGATGGAGAAGGTGATGGTGGTAATGGTGGCGAAGGACAGAGTGGTAGTGGCATTGGTGCCTTGACCTCTGGGAAAGCAGGTGAGATTCAAGAGTGGACGGATGATGCTTTCTGCCAAGCTTTTGAGGGGTTGGAGGAAGGATCGGCCTTGGTGGAGAAACCGAAGAAAACTGATAAGGCCGGGACTGGTGCCAGTCCATCTTCTGAGAGCATTTCAGCTAGAGCAACTCCGGTGGTTCAAGGTGAATTTTTGACTCTTCTTTTAACTTCACATGTTTCTTGGATTATAGTCCCATGCATGCTTGTAACACTTGGTTTTTATTCCAGGAACGGGTAAGGCGGCCAAGACATCAGACATTCGGCACTGCCTCGAGCACTTCAAACTCCTCAAAGCTTCTTCTAAACTGAAGCCTCCCACCAACCGTTCCGGGGACGTAGTCGGGTACCGTCCTCTTCTCGGAGTTATTGAAGAGGATATTCAAAAGAGAAAAAGGAGGCGCTCCATGTTCGAACCTTCACTTGGACCTCAGCCCCAACCCAGCCTATTCATGATATCACGGGGGAGGATACTGAGTCCATACCCTCTCCGCATCCATCAGAGAATCCTACCGTTACTCATGTTGATCATCCCGGCTTGGCTCGTAACCCATTTGCGGGTCATCCAGATCTGGACCGGAGTTCTCATGGTATTTCCTTCGATGAGGTTACCGGTGAGCACCTCCTACCCCGCAATCCTATGGTAAAGGTGCTTGATGAGGCTAAGTCTTTGGATCTCGGCTTGTTGACCACTCGAATTGTGACTGTGGGGGATGAGTCCAAGGCAAACATCGATTGGGTGGCTGAGGAGACCAGGAATCTGATGGCGCATCATGCCCGGTTGGTCAAGGCTGGAGAGGAAATCGGAAGTGCTAACATTCGGTTGTGGCTAATGGTTTTCGATCAGGCCAAGCAGCTTGCCGATCAGGCCATCCAAATCTTCCAGCATGAGGCGGCCTCCAGACGACTAAAGAAAACCATGGAAGAGGCTAGCAAGGCAGAGTTGCGAAAAATGGAGGCTGCTTGCAAGAAACAAATTGACATGGCCATCGCAACGGTGGATGAGGTTCGGAGAGTGGATCTTGAGCAGGTAGAGGAGTTATCTGGAAAGCTTGAGGCCGCAGGGCTTGCTCAGGCCAAGCTAAAGGAGGAGATGGAGGCGATGAGGGGATCCCTTCAGGCTGACTACTCGCAATACCGTTTGGAGAGGGATGTTGCCGTTGCAAAGTTGTCGGCTTCTGAGGCCCGTATGAGGGAGTTTGAGGAGAACGAGGGGATGATGGATGATATGCTACAGGATATGTATTTTCGTACTTGGAAGCAGGGCAACCTATCCGGGATGGACGATTACCCATGGGTCATGGCTAGGATATATCTCCAGGCTTTAGAGGAGGCCAAGGCTGATGCGGATAAAGAGGGTGGCGTGGCCTTCAGATTGGATGTGGTTACCGCTCAGTTCACCAAGGAGGAGAAGGTGGCGGTGAAGGAGGGCATGCAGCTGCTTACCGCCGAGGAAGTGGGTGTGCAGTTGGAGGATGATGATCAGGGAGCACACTCTGGTAAGTCTTCCCTTTTAATCTTTTCTTAACTTTATTGCTTATCGTTTATCTAATAGATTCTTCTCCTGAATTGGACAGGTGGGACCTCTGGTCAGCATGCTGGGAGTTCTGATCCTGCTGTCAAGTAGTTCTTGGGGGTCGGAAGGATAGAGATGAAGTTCTGATGCTGCCGACTATTTTGGCTTGATCCGGACATTTTTGATTTTATTGGGCATTCCTGTATATACTAGTTCCAAAGCATTAATGTACTTTCAGGTTGTAATTATGTCATTGCAATGAACGACTTTATTCTTAACATGTAATTTTATAACATAAGCTGATTCTGTCATATTTGGATGCTGTCATTATTTTGATGTGCAGCACAAGAAATATAGCTTTACATGTGCTAGTGATTCAATTGTGTTTGTTGTCAAGTTCTTGCTTAAAATATAATTTCATGTCTTGCAATGTTAATGTGATGTGTGAATATATCAGAGCTACTTATTTGTATACAAGAGAAGAAAGTACTGCCCTTTCGATTTTTAGTTGTAGGTGGTAGCTTTGAATGCCTTGTGTGGTCGAATACGGAATGCAGTTAAGCGACCCGTCATCCAGCTGAGAGTTCTCATTCCCATTAGCGAGTGCCTCCTATTTGGTGTCCTGTACTTTAAGGGTTGTTATAGAGGATAGGAGGAAAGTTTTTAAATAGAATGGAAATTTAAGAAATAGTAAAACTTCCAATCACGGAAGGCCTTCGATGTGCTTAAGTTCGTGGCAAACGGGTTTTGTAGTCAATTTCCCTAGTTGTGGGTCTTGGAGATGTTTGTCACGCATCTTACGCCTCCGCGGGGAGTTTTCTTTTTTATCACAGCCGTACTTAAGACACATCGGAGCCGAGATCGCGCACGGTAACTACCCGGGCCATTATGGCCCATAATCATGGGTATTATTCGATTTACCGTGGCCGGCTAGCGCGGGTGCCGATCGTCAACTATGAACTGCCCCTGGCTAGCGACACCTTATGTTGGGGCTTATAATCGGTTCACGGTTGCCGGCGAGCCGAATGCCGTAACGAGCCACCTCGGCTATAGTCGGCCTTCTCGGTGGCTTATAATCGGCTCATTACAGTTGGCTTTGAGGGCCGTCGCGAGCAATGAGTTCACCCGCAGCAGAGGGATGCTGGAGCAAAAGTGTCTCATTGGCGAGGGCATAGATTCGTATAGTACCTGTTAGGTCTTGTCGAGATGTGGTTGTGCCGTGAAGTGTTAAGAATGGAAATGCCGTTATACAGGATTTTCTTCAACAGAAAAGGATAAAGCTTAACAAGCAGCCAAGATATAAAGGAACAAGTT
This sequence comes from Allium cepa, assembly GCA_030765085.1. Lineage (NCBI taxonomy): Eukaryota > Viridiplantae > Streptophyta > Magnoliopsida > Asparagales > Amaryllidaceae > Allium > Allium cepa. The sequence continues at coordinate 10,636,600 of CM060929.1, forward strand.
AAAAAGAGACAAGATTTTTTAAGTGGTTCGGCACGAAAATGCCTGCGTCCACTGATTCTCTTTGTTAATTCACTTCATATGGGCGGTACAAGTTAAGAAAAGTATCAACGAAGGTGTTGGATGTTCCATGCCCTCTAGAACACCTTTCCATCCACTGTTGACAAAATATAAGCTCCATTGTGGAGATCTTTATGAATTACATAGGGTCCGTCCCAGATTGGATCTAGCGCTCCGGGGCGCGGGAAAATCCACTTGAGGACAAGATCTCCTTCTCGTAAGCTATGGTGCTTGACTTTGGAGTTGTATCGTGCTGCCACCTTTTTCTTGTGAGCTGCCGCTTTAAATGCTGCATCATTTCTTCTTTCTTCAATTAGGTCCAAAGACATGTGTAGGAGTTCTTCATTCTCTTCTGGGTTGTAGTGGATCCTACGGTGGGAGGGCACTACAGTTTCAAGTGGGAGCATGGCCTCCGATCCGTATGCCAAATAGAAAGGAGTATGTCCTGTTGATGTTCTGAAAGACGTGCGGTAGGCCCAAAGTGCCATAGGAAGTTCATCCACCCAAGCGCCTTTTGACTTTTCAAGCTTCTTCTTGATCAGAGTTTTGAGAATTTTGTTGACAACTTCGACTTGTCCATTTGCCTGAGGATAAGCCACAGATGAGAAGCTTTTGTGAATTCCGTGCTCGCGGCACCAGTCGGTGAACTCCTCGCTGTCAAACTGATGTCCATTGTCTGATATGATTTTGATCGAAACCCCGTACCTGTATAGAACATTTTTGATCAAGAAGTTAATAACTTTTGCCGAAGATATTTTATTTAAAGGTTCCGCTTCCATCCATTTGGTGAAATAGTCGACTGCCACTATAGCATATTTGGCTCCGCCTCGGCCCATCGGTAGTTCGCCAATCAAGTCAATTCCCCATACCGCAAAGGGCCAAGGACTGGTCATTTGAGTAATCTCATTTGTTGGTAGTCGAGGAATCTTAGCAAATTTCTGGCATCTGTCACATCTTTTGGCGAAGTTTAAGGCGTCTTTGTTTAAAGTGGGCTAGGAATACCCATATCGTAGTATTTTCTTTGCTAGAGTCTGCCCTCGAGTGTGATCTCCGCAACTTCCTTGATGGATGTTGGACATGACTTCTTTGTCTTCCCTTCCAGCGACACACCTTAATAAGGAGTTAGAGAAGACGCTCCGATAGAGCATGCCTTCTTGTATTGTGTAGTGGGAAGCTTTCCTCAAGATTTTCTTAACTTCGCTACGCCCGTCGGGCAGTGTGCCACTTTGCAAGTACTTCCGGATGGGAGTCATCCAAGTTTCCTCTTCGATTGCAGCTATCAGATTCACTTGCTCGAAACTCGGGGCTAGTTGCTTTGAGATGGTTATTGTTCCGGAAGTGGTGTTGTCCTTCATTCTGGCTTGCTTTTCCAGTTCGTCAGCCTCCTGATTCTCTCCTCAAGGAATGTGTTTGATTAAATAGTGATCCAATTGATTGAGCAGCAGCTTGGTCTTCTTTAGATATGCTGTGAGTCGTTCTCCTCGAGTCTGGAATTCTCCCAATATTTGATTTACGATAAGTTGAGAATCACTCTGGAGACATAAAGAACCGGCTCCAATCTCTAGGGCAAGTTCTAATCCGGCTACTACTGCTTCATATTCTGCATCGTTGTTTGTAGCAGCAAATTCCAACCTTAGGGCATAGTGCAGCTTCCTTCCCCTGGGGGTGATTATCACAATACCTGCCCTCGAGCCTTGTTCGTTTGATGCTCCATCTACAAAGAGATTCCACTTGATGTCTTTTGTCATTTCAGATTGATCTTTACCTTCGTTGGTAGTGAATTTGTCAATGAAATCGGCCATGGCTTGTCCCTTGATGGCGGTGCGATGGTGGTAGGTGATATCATATTGACTCAGTTCAATGCACCACTTAAGTAGTCGCCCAGAAGAGTCGGGGCGATGGAGTACCTGCTTAGCGGTTGATCGGTTAAAACTCTGATGGAATGAGATTGGAAATAGTGTCGCAGTTTCTGTGACGTGATTAGAAAACAGTATGCAAGCTTTTCAAGTTTAGGGTATTTGGCTTCTGCCCCCGTAAATCTCTTGCTTACAAAGTATACGGGCCGCTGCGCGCGATTGTCCTCTCTCACCAAAGCGGTGCTTAAAGCATGGGACGATACAGCAAGGTATAGGTATAGTTCTTCACCTTCATTTGGAGTTGAGAGTACTGGTGGTCTCTGAAGGTGTTCGATTAGGTTAAGGAAGGCTGTCGAGCATTCATCAGTCCATTCGAACTTTCCTTTGTCTTTCTTTAGAGCTTCGAAGAAAGGGATGCATTTGTCAGTTGCTTTAGAGATGAACCTGCTTAGGGCGGCCACTTTCCCATTTAGGCTTTGCATCTCTCTTCGAGTGGATGGTATATTGATATCTTGCAAAGCCCCGAATTGTTCGGGGTTTGCTTCAATCCCCCTGGCATGGACGATGAATCCCAAGAATTTTCCCGATGATACTCCAAAGGAGAACTTTAGAGGATTCACCTTCATTCCATATTGGCAAAGTACTTGAAACATCTCGTCCAGGTGGTTTATATGATCGTTGGCTTTCCTCGATTTTACCAGCATGTCATCGACATAAACTTCCATAGTTCACCCTATTAGTTACGCAAACATCTTGTTGACGAGGCGCCGATAAGTAGCTCCAGCGTCTTTAAGTCCAAAAGGCATTACTCTGTAGCAGTACAATCCTCGGTCAGTGATGAAACTAGTGTGGTATTGATCGGGGGCGTGCATAGGGATCTGGTTATATCCTGAGTATGCGTCCATAAAGGATAAGAGTTCGTGTCCAACTGTGTTGTCCACGAGTTGATCGATTCGAGGGAGTGGGAAGCAGTCCTTCGGGCAAGCATCATTTAAGTTGGAGAAGTCGATGCATGTTCGCCACTTCCCATTAGCCTTCTTTACCAGTACCGGGTTGGCGATCCATTCTGGGTAGATGGCTTCTCGTATGAAGTTATTGGCAAGTAGGTTCTTTACATCTTCCTCGAGCGCTGTTGATCGTTCTACCCCCATGCTTCTCTTTTTCTGCTTTACTGGCACCTTGGTGGGATGGATGTTCAGTACGTGGCATGCTACGTCTGGGGAGATTCCAGTCATGTCACCGTGCGTCCATGCAAATACATTCAAGTTGTGGCGAAGAAAATCGACGAGTTGATCCTTCAATTCCGCTCTTAACTGAAACCCGACTCTCAGCAGTCTACTTGGGTCGTGTTTGTCTACAGATACAAATTCCATAACCTCTGCAGGCTCGGTGGTGGCCTCCTCCTCCTTGTCCCTGGGGTCTAATTCGTTGAAAGGATTGCTGGTATATCGAAGAGGAGGGGCTTTCTTTAATTGCTATGCTTCCAAGTTTTTCTTCCAGAGAGAAGTCTCTGCATCCTTCCCTTTATCCTTCCTGTGGTTATTGAGAAGTTCGGTTACATAGCAATCTCGAGCGGCATCTTGATCTCCCTCTATTTCTCCTATTCTGTTATCTGTTGGAAATTTCATTTTCAGGCACCACGGGGCTAGGACAATTTGGAAGTCAGACCAAGCTGGTCTTCCCAAAAAGGCGTTGTAGGCCCAGTGGTTCACTATTAGCACAAATGTTTGTTTTCGCACAACAGAGCGGGGATGACTTCCTATTTCGACAAAGAGGTCCAGTTGCCCGAGGGGCATCTTCGCATGTCCAGTGAAACCATGTAGCGGTTTGCTGCAGGGAGACACATCCTTCATTGACAGCTTCATTTTGTCGAAAGCATGCTTGAATAGGATATTTACTGAGCTTCCAGTGTCTACTAGAATTCGGAAAACTTTGGCTGGACCGAATCATGCAGAGATGACCATAGGATCCATGTGAGGGTACAACCTTCCCTCTAGATCACGCCCACTGAATGTGTTGTCATCATTCTCTTTCCGTTTCGGGTGGCGTTCTTCTGTAAAAGAATTAACGTAGCCTTCATCGTTTCTAAGTGACTTACCGTATCTTTCCATCTCTGCCCAACTTCCGTCGGCGATGTGTGGTCCTCCTGATATGGTAAGGACCACTATCTTCTCTTGACTGGAGCCGCTGGTGTTGCGATTTCCTCCGCCTACTTCCGGGAGGGGTAGCCCTGGGTTCTCATTGGCGGGAGTTGAAGTCCTGTTCTGACCTTTTACATAGCGCTCCAGTCTCTTCCTTCTGATGTGTCTTCAATCAAGTCCCGGAGATGATGGCATTCATTGGTGTCATGCCCATGAGATTCGTGGAAGCGGCAGAACTTTGCAGACTGAATTGCATTATCTGATTCCTTCTTGTGCGGGGGACGCTTGTATCTAACTTCGTCTTGGGTGGCCAAGAAGATGTTTTCGATTGTTTCATTTAAAGGAGTGTAAGAGTCAAATCTCGGTCCTGGCCTATATAAACGCTTTTCTCCCTTCTTGCCCCCAGCACTATCTCTGGAGTCATTTCTTCGAACGTCCTTTGCTACTGCGGGTGTGTTGCCATGAGCTGCCTTGGTTTGTTGCCCTGTCTGCCTTTCAATGGCAGCGTCTTTAAGTCTCATATATTTCCCGGCTTCGTGGAGGAAATCGGGTAAGGTAGCTGGCTTTTCTTTCGTTAATCTCCTAGCAAATTTAGTACCCGGATGCACACCACTGCAGAGGGCCATTTGGATAAGTTTCTCGTCGGCATCTTGGACTGCGGCCGCTGCGGCGTTGAGTCGGGTTAGATATTGTTGCACCGTCTCTCTGGGTTTCTGTTTGATAATAGATAGGGAATAAGCGTCCTTGGGTTGTTCCACATGAATGCGAAACTGGCCGATGAACTTTTCTTTCAACATTTCCCATGAGCTGATGGACCCTTGGGGTAGATGGCAGAACCCGGAGGTAGCTAGATCTGCCAAGAATAGTGGGAAGCATTTACACAACACTCCCTATGTTGCTCCGCTCATGAGCATATGCTGTGTGTATCTCTGCAAGTGTACAACGGGGTCAGAGGTTCCATTGTTGGCATTTTCCATTCCCGGGGGGTGATGGCAGTTTCGATATTACGGGTGAAGGGGATGGTTACCCTAGCGCCTATCCCCCGATCCCTTTGGTCACGTTGGACGCACTCTCTGAACAATCGCGCCATCCTTTCATCGGAACTTGGTACGGATAGAAATGAGTTTGGTTCTTCCCTACGGGATTGATTCCGTCCAAATGACCTGTAGGGATGGAATCGTCTATCACTCCTAACATTCTCCAGTGGCTGCCTCTGGTTTACCGGGGGCACGCTGGGTTCAGCCACAGTTGGCCCTTGCCTTGATCTCCCCTGCTGGGTTCTGTCCTTTGTACTTCCTCGGGTCCAACTTCAGGCTGGACTCCCGCTCGTCCCCATCCATTGGTGTTTCCATGGTTAGGTAGCATGGAAGACTCAGCTACATCCGACCCCTGCCTGGTACCTCCCCTGTTGGGTTCGGTTCCAAGTGTTTCCTCAGGTCGGAAATCGGGCTGAGTCAGGGCTCGGCTCCTACCATAGCTGTTTCTGTTGTTAGCCTCTTCGAAGAAGAAAGACCTTTGTCATCTCCCAGATCCTCCATACCGGGACTCACCCCATGATTCAGTGTTGCGGTTGGATTCTTTAGCATCCCTTAAGAATGTCATGAGTTGATCCACCAAGGATTCTTGTTGAGATGCAAAGAGGTTAGTTACTTCAGCCACAACCCTGTCCAGATCCGCCATTGTAATTGGTTGTTCCGTAGCAGAGGCTGTCGGATTTGCCTGATTCCCATTTGCTGTTGGAACCGGACGATTGTCTTCATTTCTGATCACTGGATTTGGGATACTGCTAGTTGCGATGTTCTTTCCTTTGTTAGCATCTTTCTTCCGTCCGGGAGGCATGTTTTCCAAGTAATGAATGATGCTGATAGGAAAAGCGTTAAGCGGGAGGTCCTGAGTTCAGCTCTCAGTGAAAGCACCAAAAATGTTTGCACAAAAAATGGGCAAACACCTCCAAGTCGTATGATTTAGTTGATTATATGTTGTTCTTAATGATTTGGGTGATTTATGAAAATATATAAAATAGATGGACTAAACTGTAAAAGACACACAGATTTATAGTGGTTCGGCCAGAATGTGCCTACGTCCACTTTATATGTTATTCTCCTTTTTCTGTTCAGATTACAAGTACAAAGCTTTGATTACAAGTATATGAAAGTTGTTTGAAAGTTCTATCCGTGCTTGAGCTCTCAAACTTGTCCACCATTGTTGCACCCCTGCCCCTCTATTTATAGAGTGAGGCTGGGGGCAGGGGTCCTGAACGTATATAGCTACTGGTGGGCCTGGGCTGATGCTATCTGGCCTGGCAACGTTGGTTCGGCAAAGCCTTGTTTCGGTGATGCATGGAAGTGGGTTGGTCCGGTAGAGGTTGGTGAAGTGGTAGGTAAAGTGGGTTGGTTCGGTCGTTCCTGGAAGTGGAGTTGGTCCGGTGGGACGTTGGTCCGGTAGTAGGTGAAGTGGGTTGGTTCGGTCGTTCCTGGAAGTGGAGTTGGTCCGGTGGGATGTTGGTCCGGTAGTGGCTAGGTGGAGTTTGGTCCGGTGATGGAGGAGAGGGGGCCTGGTTTGGTAGGTATTGGAGAAGCGTTGGTTCGGCAGGGAAGTGGTCCGGTGACGAGCGTGTTGGTTCGGTGGTGCCTTCACTCACTCTGGTTCGATGGTGGAAATGCACACAACAGATGGATATATGCTGGTTAAAGGTTTTCTATTCAAAGGAAATCACTTGTGTATTCCAGATTACAGTCTACGAATGAAAACCATCAAAGCATTATGTGAAGAAGGACACGTGGGCCACGACCGTACTTTGCAGTTGATCTCAAAATCTTATTTTTGGCTGTCAATGAGGAAGGAAGTTGAAAAGTTCGTTCAGAGGTGCCATATTTGTCAAGTTTCAAAGGGGACCGCAACAAATGCACGTTTATATATGCCGTTGCCTATACCTACTAAACGTTGGGTGGATGTTAGTATGGACTTTGTATTGGGCTTGCCAAGGATGCAACGTGGCAATGATTCTATCTACGTGGTGGTTGATCTTTTTTCAAAAATGGTACATTTTATCGCATACAAGAAGAAGGCAGATGCAGTTAATGTCGCACAGTTATACTTTAGAGAGATCTATCGACTTCGCGGGTTGCCTGAATTTATTGTATCGGATAGAGACACTCATTTTCTGAGTCATTTTTGGATGAGTCTATGGAGAATGGTTGGGACAAATCTGAAATTTAGTAGTGCTTATCATCCGCAAACGGATGGACTGGCAGAAGTTGTGAATAGATCCCTAGATAATCTATTGAGATGCCTCGTGAATGACAATTTGAAGAGTTGGGATTCCAAGCTGTGTCAAGCTGAGTTTGCACATAACCATGTAGTTAATCGTAGCACTGGGTTCAGTCGATTCCAGATTTTTTGCTCAACAATCCCTAAGGGGCCAATGGTTTATCCATAGTACTACAGCAGAAAGGAAGGATCGAAAGAGCTAGTGATTTTGTGAATGAATTGCAAGAGTGCCACAAGGTTGTCCAGGAACGATTGCTTAAGGCGAATGAGAAATATAAGCAATCCGCAGATATTAAACGGCGAAAGGTTTAGTTCAAAGAAGGAGATTTTGTATATGCAGTACTGACTAAGGATCGATTCCCTATTGGTACTTACAACAAACTAGCTGCTAGAAAGATTGGCCCTTTGGAAATTGTAAAAAAGATTAACGAGAATGCTTATCTGTTAAAATTGCTGGATCATATCCATACTGCTGACGTTTTCAACATCAAACACTTGATTCTATATCATGAGAATAAGTATGTCGAAGAAGAGGAAAGTGTAAATTCGGGGTCGAATCCTTTTGAACCAGGGAGGATGATGCAGCGCATCATGATAAGCGACCTAGCGAGTTAGCGTATCATAATAAGCGACCTAGCGAGTTAGCGCATCATAATAAGCGATCTAACGAGTTAACGCACCATGATAAGCGACTTAGCGAGTTATGTCAATCGTATGCCAACTGCCTTAAGTCGCCTGCCTTAAGTCGCATTTCTATAAGTTGCTCAGTTAGGCCGCATTGTTCTTATGTCGCATGAAGGCTGATTTCTTATGTCGCATGAAGCTATGCTATCTTCTTAAGTCGTATGCTGATTTCTCTTATGCTGCTTAAGTCGTTCCTGAAGCTATGCTATCTGCTTGAGTCGCATGTGTTGAGTCGCGTATGATGTTGTAACTCGTATTGTTGTTAAGTCTTATGTCGTATTGTTGTTAAGTCTTATGTCGCATTGTTCTTAAGTCGTATGTGTTGTAACTTCGTATTCTTGTTAAGTCTTATGTCGTATGTTATTATGTCGCATGTTGTTAAGTCGTATATTGTTATGTCGTATGTTGTTAGGCCGTGTGTTGTATGTTGAGTCGCATGTATGTGTTATAATTTTCTATAAATAGAGGCGTGTTGTCATTTGTAAAAGGGAGTTGATTTTGAAATAAATTTGTGTGCGAGCTTTGGCCACCATTGTTGAAGTTGAGAGTGATCTCCTTCTTCTTTCCATCTTCGGGTTATTCGTGAGCGAATCAACAAATTTGAAGCTAATTCTCGGTATCACTTACGAGTGATCAACGACTGAATTGTAGATCTTTCAATGCGGCATCTTACGAGATCAAAGGGTTGGAGATAGCTAGATTCCAACATCATCATGATCAACGGAACTAAGCATTTATCATTCTATTGGTTTATTTGACACGAAATAATCATTTCGTGAGGAAGATCCTGGATAGGTTGCGACAATTTGGTATCTAAACTGTTCGAGCCTAGTCAAAGCCTCGTCAAAAACTCACCAACATGTGTATCACAAACGGGACATTATCCCATGGTCGCTAACAACAGAGTTGGTGCAACGACGTAGTCCAATAAAGGTATGCTCGAGGAACCTGAAACTCAAATAATTCGAAAAAACGACGTAGTACAATAATTGTACACTCGATGAACCTGATAAGCCGGAACAACGACGTAGTACAAAAATGGTACGCCCGATGAACCGAACTCCATAAAAGAACATGGGTCGCTAGCCCATAAAAAATGAGTCAAAACTCTAAAATACCCATAGATCGCTAGCCTATAAAAGAAATGAGACGAAACTCAATAAAACAAGGTACAGTCCTCCATGTGGACTGTAGCGACTCAACATTCTAACACCAAAAAGTCGCATCACTATTTAAGAAAGAAAGGGATAGAAGAAGAAAAAGATAAGAAAGAAGGAACACAACAACATCAGATACTCTCAACGGAACAAATGAAATACAATATATCACATAAAATATTACATAGTATCATATACATCAGAGTACACAACTTATACAACACATATTAGACAATTATAAACTTCTGTCTAACTATACAACTCAAGTACACAAGATACAGATACCATACAAACACAACGGAACCATAATATTTTTACACGTGGAAGCCTCCTGCTCTATATCTCCTCCATAGTTCGTCAAGCTAACCTGAATCCCTCGGCCACTGATACATAATATGAGTACCCAAGAGTTTAATAAAACAGAAAATAAACACTCGGGTCAGACAGGGGTCTGGTCTGAGTAAACAGGTTAAAATTGCTTAACTTAAGAAAAACATTTGAAAAGAAAAGGTATCACGTAAGACTTCCCACACATAAAAATGGAAAAGTTTTTACCTTACGCTAACCAAAACATTTGATAGGAAATCCAGTGATATTATAATAGTGTCTAGGGTTTTCAAGTAAATAAGAAATAGCCGAAATTGTTAATTATTAAATTCCAGCTACTAGCCACAAAAGTGGGTAATACAAACAAAACCGTAGGGTCTCATAGGAAGAATGAGTTTCCATCAATGGCAGGGCTACCGGGGAACCACCCATCACAGTATGTGGCCTAGATCACAGTACCGAGGATTATGCCCAATCCCCTGCATCAGAAAGCCGAAACCATTCCTTACTGAACAGTCTCGAGTAAGATCACCCCGTGATTTGCGCGACCAACCACCCACTAAGCCGAAATAAAAAAGGACATCTAGACAGGAATGACCTCACTCTAAAATGGGTGCTACCCACCTAGCCTTGCTGCACCTCCCCTGTTATAGCCATTCCCGGTTGATGAGGCTTGAGGCTGCGATTACCTTTATAGATCACATCTATCATAGAATGCTCATCGTCCACCTGACGATGTTCTGAAAGCATTCAATCCATACAAGTTCGTTCCGGGTTCGAACGAATCTGAAGACACTATCTCGTTGCACTCATTTTGGAATCACCCTCAGAGTCAACGACCATAGCCCTTGCACTCTAAATCACCATCTCGAACCTATAAGTACTATCTCCGTCAAACTCATCACGGAATCACCCCAGAGTTATACTAACGAATAGTTCTTACACCTCGAGTCTTCACTGAGCTCTACTTTGATTCACGACCTAACGTTTAATTTGGATCGATGTGGTTTTCGGACATCCAAATATGGAAACTCGATCCCGGTCTCACCGAAGTCTAAACGCCATTATAATGTCCAAGTTGTTTAAGAGTTTTAAACAATTAACTTATATTCATGATGATATAAACAGATAGATGAATCACATTATCACAATAGATAATTCATATCAAACATTCATCTCACAAAGCAGCATATCATATATCAGAGATATCCAAATCATCCAGCATCATTCAATATCAATCATCCAATATAAATTACCCAATATCAATCAATCATCCATAAGCAGAATTGATTAACACTTTAATCAATTGGATTATCTAAATCCTTATTCATTTATTTATTCCAAATAAATAAATTAATCATCTCTTAATGATCTTCCCTAATTAACCTTCCTTGATTTGTCATCTTTAATTATATTCAAGCAATTAGCCTTAACCATATATAGTAATTAACCTTTAATTACTATCATTAATTAGAATAATTAATGATCCTTCATTTACTTCCATTTATTAATTAACTATGATTAATTGCATTAAACCTCAATTAATGACACTCTAATTAATCACTTTTATTAATCAACCTTAATTAATTCATTAATTACATTAACTAATAATCCTTATTAATTAATAATTCCTTTAATTAAACAATCAACTTATAATTAATCAACTCATTAATCATAAACAGTAATTAACAATTTGTAATTACTTATCTTAATTAATATCTTAATTAATTATATTAACCTTTAGATTAATTAATCTAATTAATTAATCTTTAATTACTTCATTAAATAATTATTAATTAATTAAATTACTTAATAAATTCTTAATTAATTACTTTATTAATTAATTACATTTTTAATTAATTACACTTAGTAATTAATATTAAATAAATCACATTTATTAATTAATTAATCACATTAATTAATTAACTAAAATAACTAAGTAAATAACCCTTAATTACTTACATAAGTAATTATCTTCTAAATACTTTCATTAGATGATTATTCTCTTAATTAATTACCCTAACAAGTAATTAATTCCATCATTAAATAACCCTTAATTCTTAATTAATTAATTACTCCATAATTAAATTAACTTCAAAACAATTATATTAATTAATTCTTAATTAATAACATCAAGTGATTATTCATTAATCACTCCAACTTTAATTAATTCCATAAGTAATTACTCTTTCCATAATTACATTCAATAATTAACCATTAATTACTTCATTAAGTAATTACACTTAATTAATCCATAATTAAGAGATTATTTAAAATTAAATAAATAATTAACTAATTATTTAAAATTAATTAAATAATTAATTAATTAACTTGTTATATTTAAAGAAACTCCTTAATTAATTAAGAAAACATTAATCTTAATTGAACTTTTACTTATTAACAATTTATATTAATTAAGTACCCATAAGTTCATAACAAAGATAAATTAACCATATTTATCTTCATAAATAAATTATTTGAAATTAATCAAATTTTAATAAATTAAAAACAAATTATTCTATTTGGTTTTCAAAATTATAATAATAACCTTATTTTGAAAATAATGCACTTAGAAATCAAATTTAAAATTTAAAGTACTTAAATTATCTAGTTCAAACTTATTCATTTGCAATATAAATCTGAAAACTTTAGTTTTTAAAACATTACGTAACAATTTTCTTAAAAACTATGATTTAATATTTAAATTCCAATATTTCCTTTATAAATTAACGTTCAAACTTTAATGAAGTTAATTACTTCAAAAGGAAACCATTTGAACAAAATTTAAAATTTAAAATAAATTCAATTAATACTTTTTAAAGTTTTGATTAACTTTATTTCAAAACAACAAACTTTAGCTTATAAATTCATTTCCTTTTATAAAACTTGAACTTGTTTTTCATTCAATCATCAGGTTTAAATCTGTAAACTTTATCATTACAGAACTAAACAGTAAGTTCCGCCCAAAAACTCGAGTAAAACACCTAAATAACATGAGCATGCCTCGAGGCAAATCCAGCACCTTCAATCTTCGAGACGAACACGATGAAGACGCGAAAGCTACTCCGGGTAAAACCTTGTCTTTCCCAAGCTCAAATTCCAGTGCACATCATAAACACACGTGCACGTGTCCCACCACCTCCGGCCACCAACGTTCGTCGCGACCATCATCGACGGTCAAAATATCACACGCGACCATGAATTCGAACCCAGATTCAACAAAACAAATTTGAATCGAAATTCAACCCCTTAGCTCGAAACTGCGGAAAACACTCGACACGCAACCTATCGCCGCCGACAACTTCACGCCGTTGATCTTCGCCGTCCTCACCATCGATCATCTCGACCACGAGCTTCATCTTTCCAAAATTCGAACGACTCTGGTCCAATATCCAAGCCATAAAAATCACGACAGTCCAACCAAAACATAAACCAACTAAAACCCTAATTTGATCGATTTCGAACAAATTTGCCATTGGAAAAATCCAACAACATTTTTCCCCCATCCACTACACAAGAACAAGCTTCAATCAAAAATCTAGCTTCAATCATCACGCCGATCAACGGCGAATCACCAAAATTCCCAAATCGAACAAACCCAAATATCACATTAAATACCCAACTAAAAATTACAAATTGCATATCAAAATTCATGATTTTGCCTCATGATTACGTGCATATAGTTCAATTTTGAATTTAAGATAGTTATTTTTTAACAAATATTCTAGTTTTACTGTTAACCCCTTATTTATAATTATTTGTTGCTTTAAAAATTATGAAACTATTTTTAAAATTACTACTTAACATTAACATACAATTTTCATTTATATATCAAGTTCAAATAAGGCTTAGATTTGAAATATTTTTGCATCTTTCTTTAAGAAGAAGAACTTCTATAATTATCCAAAGATGAACATAAACAGGTTCATCTTCACCCAGACATGCCATACCCTCAATCTTAAATAAACAACAGTACTAATGTAAACATATATTCAATATCAAAGCAAATTCCGACACATGCATCAACATCTACTACAGGTTTGTTTAAAACTGTTTTTATAATAATTTACTCACCTTTTTAAATTGCAATGAACAGGTTTTTGAATCAAATCTAAATCTGAAAATTGCTTTGATTTTGCTTTGCTGAAGAAAATCCTCTGCATGTCTCAAATGATGATCTAAAATGTTGAAACTGCTGTTGAAATTTCCTTTGGATTGCAGTAACTTTGAAGGTTGCAGATTTTTAATTGAATTCAGATTTGATCTTCATTTGAATTTGCAGATTTGAAGTTGCTGATTTAATTTTGCTCTGCAGAATTTAAATTTTGCTTTTGATTCAAATTTCTTGCTTTTTGTAATTTCTGTTTTGAGCTTTAGAAAAGAAAACAAGAAAATGAAAGTGTTATGTAAAACTAGTTTTTTCTTCTTGAAACATTTACTTAAAAATTAAAATGAATATGTGGCCACTTGTTATCAAATTGAACAAATGTCACAATAGTACATAATCTTCTTACATGTGTTAAAGATATTTTATCTTAGATTTACAAGTGTTCTATTTCCTTAAATAAAGTCATTTAAGTTATATATGCATTAGTGAAATATTTTTATGATAATAAGCTTTCGAATTTTAAATAAATATACAAGTTTAAATCTTTTAAAGAAAACATTATAATGCTAGTTATAATACAAATAAATCCTTATATATGTATTTAAAATCTAAAATATTCATACATATACATTTATGACCATTTTAATTTAAGCATTTTAAAAGAAAAGAAAACAAAACTTTGATTAAACTCTTTTTAAACTATCATATTTAAAAATAAACAATTATCTTATATTTTTAAAACAATTGAATAAATATTAAATTATCTTTTGAAAAATATAAATTTTAAAACAAAGCTACAATTCATAAATAAATTATCAATAACTTAAATTAAATTTCAAAACAATTCCAAATTATAACATATACATTTTTATATATTACAGTTTGAAAATTCGATCTTTAATTTAAAACAAAAGATATTTCTATTCACAATATACATCAAATATATATATTATAAATAGAATAAAATTTTATTAGCTTTGAAAAAAATAAATCTTATACATTTTAAATTGTTAGAAAGATATTGATCAAAATTACCAGATTAAATATTTATTAACCTTTAAAAAGATTAAATTTACCAATTCAAATTAAAATTATAAAGAAAAATCAACAAATCAATTTAATTATTAATTCAGATTATTAAATTGATATTGCCCAAAATTTCGGGTCGTCACATTCCTCCCCCCTTAAAAGAATTTCATCCCAGAAATTTAAAAGCAAAGGTAATTTAATAACCCAGCAAAGATTTTAATTTTCTAACAGCAAAGCATTCCTATCATCCAGTTACTAACAACCATAGCAATCAATCAAACAAACAAACCTAACTAATTATCCTGACACAAATCAGAATAAATCTTCTAATACTATCTAGAGTTTCCCAAGTAAAAATCACTGGGAGACTCGCTCTACAAAAGCTAACAAACTACACCACCAAAACCTAGAGTTCCTCTCATCTCTAGATCCATCACTCTGAACAGAACATCAGACTATACCCAAGTCTAGCACAACTTCCAAATCCAACTGAACTAAAGATTCCACAACCAACAATGAATCATACATGTACTCCCTCAGAGATACGCGAAATGCAATGAATTCCAGCTATCCAAACTGGCAATTCAAACTTATCCTATCAAAATACAGATAAGAAATCCCAAATGCCTCAGAACTAGCCATCAAATCTTACCCAATTACTGCGCTCCTAACCAGAAAATCTTAACAATAATGAAGACTCCAACTTCGAATTCCAAACTCCTTATCTCATATCTGCATATCTCAATGGACAATCCTAGGCTGCCCATCTTCTTCCTTATCAGCTCAACCTAGGCTGATACTTTCAGAAACAACTAGACCTGAACAAACTAGTTTCTGGATCCTATCCAACAGAAAAGTCTTCCAAAATCCGTCGAAATCCAGAACACAAGCTCTACTTCCCAAGCAATAGCAAACTGAACTTGCTTGCTTCCTCATACAGCTGCTACCTCGCTTTCGCTGCACAACTCTAATTCTAAAATAGATGAGAGTACTGTTGATAAACACGAGTACAAACTTATCCAATATATCCGGGAACTTTGTTCATCACTCCATAAAATCTGAGTGACCCATCTGAGTTGGTCACACAACCTTATAGCAGAATCTAACTCAAAAACTAGATGTGACCAATCCAAATCCAAAAAAATTTCTGAGCTGCTACACCAACTCTCCTTTCCCCAAGAACCTTCCTACAACCAGGCTAACTACCAAAATCGCTTCTGGAATCAAAACAATATGGAACTCAACTCCAGATGCATACAAACTTCTGATTACTTCAGTAGCTCCTACTTCCACATGAGAACCCTCAATCTCAAACAAAAGATTGCCTAAGAAAAATTTCCCAAACTAATCGCAAGTCACTTTTGCGATCCTACCTAATTCAAATTCCAAAGAAACTATTCTCTCTTTACCGATTAGAACAGCTTTAAGCTTTTCCAAACAAGGTTAATCCTTCAAGAAAACTTTCACCATCAGCCCGGACTGCTGAAGAAGAACCACAAAGATTCCTGAACCATCGGAGAAATGAGCCACACCGCTGCTTCCAAACTCTACCTCGATGATACTGCAAAGCTAAAAGACCTTCTCGTCAGCACATCGAACACTTCGAGTTGCACTGCTACCACAGCTAACCAAAGACTTCTAATTCAAATGCTTCCTGAAAGCCAAAACCATTAACAAACTACACAACAAACCTTTGATATGGCAAACATCCTCCCAAGAAATTCGAGCTCCAAACCAAGCACCAACATCTCGCTTTTCTTAAGGAATGACAAAGAGACCATGCCGAAGCGAAACAACTTATAGACCTTAGTCTCATATTCCAAAAAAGCTAACCTCCATGCTAAAGATCTAGACAACTTCTGCACAAACGAATATTCCCCGTGGTAGTTAAAACTACTTATCAACCACTTATAAACTGCTTCAAGAGAAAACATCTTCTGAAAATTTCCATGGATACTGCATCTCATCATGCAGTTATCAAGATATCATCACTTATTTCTACACTTCCGACATATCCAAACTTACACTTCAAAGATAAACTTCGAATCTTTAAAAAAAATTCCTTTTGATATCAGAGAAATCCTTACTCCAAACTACAAATCTTACTCGAGACGGTATTTGATGCAGCAGGATGTTAGCTCGAATGCCTTAAGTTGCAAACGACTTAACAACTTACGACCTAACGTGTCAAGTGTTGCAGTGCAATGTGAAAGGCCGCACGCCTTAGGTCGCTCCGACGTTAAGTCACAGGAAGCAGGGCACCAGGTCTTGAGTCGTTCGAGCGACCTAACGAAGTATGGGAGTTATGTAGTAGAGAATGGTCCAGCGACCTATGATAAGTCGCGCAGCGACGTAGCGAAGCTTATTGACCGGTCTAGCGAGTTAAGCGATCCAACGCGCATATCCTTAGGTCGCTCAACCTTAGGTCGCGAACAACTGAAGCCTTAGGTCGCTACATTCCTTAAGTCGCTGATCTCTTTAAGTCGCTGAAGCTTCTGCTGCATGCATCTCTTAAGTCGCTGATGTGTTTGCTTATGTCGTAGGTCGTGTATTGTACATAGGTCGCATTGTTATGTTGTTATGTTGTAATGCATCTTGTTGTTATTTTGCCTGTGTGTTGTATTTCCTTTATGTTGTATTTGTTAACTCGTTTGTAACTAGGGCGTAGGTCGCGTGATGATTAAGTCGCGGACGTGTGAATATGTTAGGCCGTTGGTGTGATGTAAACCATAAGGGCTAAATCTTGAGTCGTGTGTTGTAAGCCTATAAATAGGCATGTTGTGTCATTGTACAAGGTGGTTGATTTTGAATAAACTTTTGTTTGAGTTCTTTGTGCCTCTTTAAAATTGGAAGTTGAGCGTTGTCTTCTTTCTCCATTTTCGGTTATTCGAGTGCGCTGGAATCAACGGATTTGAAGCCGATTCACGGAATCTCGTGCGCGAGATCAACATAGAAGAATCTTAGATCTTTTAAAATGGTATCGTGCGCGATCAACATGTTGGAGATTGCTAGAATCCGGTATCTCTTGAGATCAACGGATTTGGGCATTTATCCTTGGTATCTTTAATCCATCAATCCATATTTGCATCATTCCATCGTTATTTTGTTCGTTGTGCATCATTTGATCACAACTTGAAGTTATCCGCTGCGTCAATTTGGTATCAGAACAAGAATTAGCCAATCATAGCTAAGCCGAGCCTATTGGGAACCGAGTACAGATTTGTTGATCAAAGCCAAGAGCTATAAGTTGGAGTTTGAGCCAAGATAGAAGTATTGGAGATTGTTTGTTGATAAGTTTGATCAAAGCCGAGCGAAGCTAAGTGCAGGCCGAGAGTAAGTGCAGGCCGAGAGATATATAAGTTGTGCTAGTTGAAATGTGTGTTTGGATTTATTAAAGATTCGACAATGCCTCCACGAAGAGCTAAACGATTTCAAAATGTTGAAGATGTGTATCGATGACAAGAAGCTGAGAAAATGGAACAACGAATCAATGAAAAGTTTGATGAAGGTATTGGAAAGTTAGAGAAATTGATGAATGACTTGAATCAAAGTCAAAGGAGAAGGTCACCAATCTCGAACCATGGAGGAAATAGAGTTTCACCATTGGTTACAGAAGCGAGGAGGGTGTCACTACAATCTTATCGAGATAGAAGACAATCATCAGTTTCAATGAGGCGAGAACACCATGAGTATCGAAATGAAGATAGAAGAACTCCACGTGGGTTCGAAAATGAACCATATCCCGATATTGAAAGACAAGGTAGAAGGACCATGCATGATCATAGAGATGTGGATGGACGGGATAGATATCGAAGTACATTTGATTTTGATGAGGCTGGTGATCGAGGCGGTATTCATTATCGAGATCGAGGCCAAGTGCGAAATCCATATGTGGATGTAGAAGATGATCGTAAATGGGAGTCGAGGATGAAAACAGAAATTCCAGAATTCAAAGGGGGAATGATAGCGGAATAATTTTTGGATTGGTTATCAAATGTTGAAGAATTTTTTGACTTCAAGGAAGTACCTAAGCATCGTAGAGTTAAGTTGGCTGCTACTCGATTGAGGGAAAGAGCTGTGGCATGGTGGCAACAAACTAAACTTACACGGGAAAGGATGGGAAAGTCGAAGATTGTTTCATGGGAGAAGATGAAGAAGTTGATGAAGGCTACTTTCTTTCCTTATAATTATCATTCTCTTATGTATCAGCGCTTACAGAATTTGAGACAGGGGACAAAGTCGGTAAATGATTATGCAGATGAGTTTTATTAACTGATTGCTAGAAATTGATATCATGGAGATGGAGGAACAGTTGAAAGCTAGATTTTGTTGGAGGATTGAGAATACAAACTCAGGATATGGTGAATATGTTTGATCCAAGATCCATTGCTGAAGCACACCAGAAGGCTCTAGCTTAGGAGAAGCAAGGTAGAAGAGGAGGTGGTGCGTTTACAAGTTCGATCAATCAAGTGAAAGGGGCTAGTAGCAATACTAATGTTTCCAAGGCTGTTAGTAAACCGGTTGTCAATGAAGTTGCTAAGACTAAGGTCAACAACAATTTCAAGTGTTATAACTGTTAGGAGTTTGGTCACAAGAGGAATGAATGTCCAAAGCCTAAGAAGCGAGTGATGGTTGCCGAGATTGAGGATGAGGATGCAGAAATAGAATGTTCCAATTCACCACAAGTTGAGGAGGAGGAAGAATTATTGGCGGGAGATGAAGGATATTCTTTACTGATGAGGAGATCTTGCTTAACACCAAAGCAAGAGGATGATTCAAGTTGGTTTAGGAGTAACATTTTTCAGTCAACATGCACTATTTTGGGAAGAGTTTGTAAGTTTGTTATCGATGCGGGAAGTTGTGATAACATCATCTCTCCAGAAGTCGTAAAGAAGTTAGCGTTGAAGACAGAGAAGCATCCCAAACCCTACAAATTAGCTTGGTTGAGGAAAGGTGGGGAGGTGAAAGTTAGTCGAAGAGCTTGTGTAACTTTTTCCATTGGAAAGAAGTATAAGGATGAAATTTGTGTGACGTGGTAGATATGGATGTATGTCATTTGTTGTTGGGGAGACGGTGGCAATTCGATAGAGCCATGCAACACGATGGAAGGACCAACTGTTATAGTTTCATGTTCGAGGGCACTAAAATCACTTTAGTTCCTAAACAACGACAACAGAGTGAAATCAAGTTGGAGGAGACTGAAGAACTAAAGACTCTGTTATCTTTAAAGGAACTTGTCAAGGAAGTAGAGGATGAGCCTGAAGTATTTCTGCTAATTGGACGTGAAAGTAGTGAAGCGGTTGAGATTCCTGAAGAAGTTAAGCCCGTGTTGAAGGAATTTGAAGATGTATTTCCCGATGAGTTACCGAAAGAGTTACTACCGTTGAGAGACATACAACACCAGATAGATCTTGTTCCGGGAGCTGTGTTACCACATAGACCACATTATAGAATGAGTCCGAAGGAGCACGAAGAGTTGAGAAGGCAAGTGGAGGAGTTACTTTAACAAGGCCGCGTACAAGAAAGTTTAAGTCCTTGTGCAGTACCAGCATTGTTAGTGTCGAAGAAGGATGGAACTTGTAGAATGTGTACAGATAGTCGAGCGTTAAACAAGATTATAGTGAGGTACAGGTTTCCGATGCCAAGATTGGATGATTTGTTAGATCAGTTGAATGGAGCTGCTATCTTTTCAAAGATTGATCTGAAAAGTGGATATCATTAGATTCGAATTCGACCAGGTGATGAATGGAAGATCGCATTCAAGACACGGGAAGGATTGTATGAGTGGCTGGTCATGCCGTTTGGTCTTTCGAATGCACCTAGTACTTTTATGCGGGTGATGAATCAGATCTTTCGACAATTTATTGGAAAGTTCATGGTGGAATATTTTGATGATATATTGATATATAGTGGAAGCACAGAAGAACATCTACAGCACTTGCGGGAAGTGTTGATGATACTTCGTCTGGAGCAATTTTACTCGGCAACAAAGAAGTGTATTTTCATGACACACAGTGTTTTGTTTTTGGGGCATGTGTTGTCCAAGGAAGGTATTCATGTGGATCAAGGTAAAGTTGAAGCGATCAAGGATTAGCCACAACCTTGGACTGTAACTAAAGTGAGAAGTTTCCATGGGTTAGCATCAGTCTACCGAAGGTTTATTCCACATTTCAGTAGCGTGATGGCACCAGTGACAGATTGTATGATAGGGAAGCAGTTTGTGTGGACTGAAGATGCTGATTCTGCTTTCCAACAGATCAAAACACTCTTGACTAAAACACCGATTCTTAAATACCCGGATTTTCAGTTGCTTTTTGAACTAGATACTGATGTGTCTAAGGTTGGAATTGGTGGAGTATTAAGTCAGAAGAGTCGACGAATTGCTTATTTTAGCGAGAAACTTTCTGGAGCCAAGACAAGATACGGTACCTATGACATGGAGTTATATGCTATTATCCAAGCCATAAAGCACTGGAGACACTACTTGTTTTATAAAGAGTTTGTGTTGTATACTGATCATGCGTTGAAGCATTTGTAGGGACGGGATAAGATTGCATCCAGGCATGCTTCATGGATCACATACTAGCAACAGTTTACATTTGTTGTAAAACATAAGTCGAGAGTTACAAATCGGGTGGCAGATGCATTGAGTAGAAGAAATCATTTGTTGACTACGTTGAGAGTTGAAGTGACGGGGTTTGATGTACTTCCAAAATTGTTTGTTGAGGATAATTACTTTTCTAAGATTATAGATGAAGTCGAGAAAGGGAAGACGGATGAGTATGTGTTGGTAGATGGTTTTCTTTTCTAAGGAAATCGATTGTGTATACCAGAATGCAGTTTGCGGATGAAGATTGTGAAAGAATTGCATGAAGAAGGACATGTGGGAAGAGATCGTACTTTGTAGTTGATTTCTCGGTCATATTTTTGGCCTTCCATGATGAAAGAAGTTGAAAGATTTGTGGAGAGATGTCACATATGTCAAGTATCCAAAGGGATAGCTACAAATGCAGGATTGTATATGCCATTGCCCGTACCTACTAAACCATGGGTTGATGTTAGCATGGATTTTATTTTGGGTTTGCCAAGAACTCAATGGGGGAATGATTCTATATATGTAGTGGTGGATAGATTTTCGAAGATGGCACATTTCATAGCTTGTAAAAAGACCGCTGATGCAGTCCGTGTTGCTCAATTGTTCTTTAAAGAAGTTTATCGACTCATGGGCACCTGAGACCATTGTTTCTGAGAGGGATACTCGATTTCTAAGTTGAATTTTAGTAGCGCCTATCATCCACAAACGGATGGGCAAACGGAAGTGGTGAACAGATCTTTGGGAAACTTATTGAGATGTCCTGTGAAGGATAATTTAAACAGCTGGGATGTGAAACTATGTCAGGCAGAATTCGCACATAATCATGCCGTTAATCAGAGTACTGGATTTAGTCCATTTCAAGTGGTATATTAAGCAATTCCGAAGGGACCCTTGGATTTGTCGACAATGCCACTTCAGAAAGGGGTTGTTAATCGAGCTTGTGATTTCGTGAATGAGTTACAGGAGTGTCACAGAATTGTTGATGAACGATTGCTTAAATCAAATGAGAAGTATAAGCAACTAGTAGATAAGAAGAGAAGGAGTATGGACTTGAAAGAAGGTGATTTTGTTTATGTAGTGTTGACCAAGGATCGTTTTCTATTTGGAACTTACAATAAGTTGAAAGATCGAAAGATTGGTCTAGTAGAAATTTTGAAGAAGATCAATGATAATGCTTATCAGTTGGGACTGCGGGATCATATCCACACCTCCAACGTTTTCAACGTCAAACATTTGATTCCATAACATGGGGAAGAGCGTATCGAAGAAGAGGAAAGTGTGAATTTGGGGTCGAATTCTTTTCAACTAGGGGAGGATGAAGCAGCGCAGGATGTTAGCTCGAATGCCTTAAGTCGCGAACGACTTAACAACTTACGACCAAACGTGTTAAGTGTTGCAGTGCAATGTGAAAGGTCACGTGCCTTAGGTCGCTCCAACGTTAAGTCACAGGAAGCAGGGCACTAGGCCTTGAGTCGTTCGAGTGACCTAACGAAGTATGGGAGTTATGTAGTAGAGAATGGTCCAGCGACCTATGATAAGCCGCGCAGCGACCTAGCAAAGCATATTGACCTGTCTAGCAAGTTAAGCGATCCAACGCGCATATCCTTAGGTCGCTCAATCTTAGGTCACGTACAACTGAAGCCTTAGGTCGCTATATTCCTTAAGTCGCTGATCTCTTTAAGTCGTTGAAGCTTCTGCCGCATGCATCTCTTAAGTCGCTGCTGTGTTTGCTTATGTCGTAGGTCGTGTATTGTACATAGGTCGCATTGTTACGTTGTTATGTTGCAATTCGTCTTGTTGTTATGTCGCCTGTGTGTTGTATTTCCTTTATGTTGTATTTGTTAACTCGTTTGTAACTAGGGCGTAGGTCGCGTGATGATTAAGTCGCGGACGTGTGAATATGTTAGGTTGTTGGTGTGATGTAAACCGTAAGGGCTAAGTCTTGAGTCGTGTGTTGTAAGCCTATAAATAGGCATGTTGTGTCATTGTACAAGGTGGTTGATTTTGAATAAACTTTTGTTTGAGTGCTTTGTGCCTCTTTAAAATTAGAAGTTGAGCGTTGTCTCATTTCTCCATTTTCGGTTATTCGAGTGCGTTCGAATCAACGGATTTGAAGCCGATTCACGGAATCTCTTGCGCGAGATCAACGTAGAAGAATCATAGATCTTTTAACACGGTATCGTGCGCGATCAACGTGTTGGAGATAGCTAGAATCTGGTATCTCTTGAGATCAACGGATTTGGGAATTTATCCTTGGTATCTTTAATCCATCAATCCATATTTGCATCATTCCATCGTTATTTTGTTCGTTGAGCATCATTTGATCACAACTTGAAGTTATCCATTGCGTCAGTATTAGGTCTACAGTCTCGACAAATACACAACCAACCTGTAACGACCCGCCTTTTTGGACAGTTTAAACCGACGATCAAATACCCATGTCGAATCCAAACCATTAAAAGGGCAGATAGTTATTGGGGTAATTAAGAAAAGAAAAGGAAGGGAAATAAAGGAAATGAAACAACACAGAATCTCACAGCGGAAGGCTAAAGTATAATAATAAAATAACAGTTCATGAAGCTGTTAATTAAATGAATACATTTGAAATGAATACATTTGATTATTATTATACAACATTTATCAGAGTTATACATATACAACAGAACAATTAAATAATGCAGCAGACATCATGATGCAAAGATAATAATAGTAATAGTATACCAAATCTTCGTCTTCGTCCTCCGGAATAGATCTTCAAAATCTGAAAACTCAGGTCTGACCCGAGCGTAATGAAAAGACAAAACACTCGAGTCAGGACTAAATATCCTTATAAAAGTTAAATCAATCGGAAATAAATATGAGTGTAACGGCGTCAGAGATGTTTACGGGGTTTGACATCTCATATCCAGTGTCGACGTGCGTGCAATAACTCGAGAGATGTTACGGGATTTTCCATCTCCTAAGGATCCGTTAAACTATCTACTATATAGTAATGTACGCTAAGTAGATAATGTCTATCAGTAATATAAAGTATCAAAATAGCGTTAAGGCGTTACCATAATCCCCCTTAACACATTTTTATATTCCCAAAAGCATATACAAGACCGTAGTTTCCCCAAAACCGGAAGTCACCAGAGGGCAATCCATATACTCAAGGTACAAATCAAAACGTAGTGGTCGCGAATAGGATAATCAGTATGACAAGGTACATGAGGCAATACCAACTAGGATACTAGTAGTTGCGTGATCCGGACTGATGTTGGGCATAGCCAGCAGCTACCCCAACACCGCGAAACAACACTCCCAAATCAAGGGGTGCACCCAAATCGCATCACAAATGTAATAGATATGGTATCGAAGAAGTGTGTCCGCTAGAGGTGGCGAACCTCAATGGCCCGGCGCGGCTCCTGTTTTAGTCATGTCAGGGGTCATCCAATATCGTTCTCTTTCTTCAGTCAACGCGTTCACCAAACCATCCACTTCATTCTGGATCAACACTCCGCGTATAATAGTTATTAAAGTGGTTTTCGGTATCGACAGAGAGTATGTCCATATCCGATCCCGGTCTCTTTAATAACTACGTATTATTACACCGTTGGCTCTTTTATATTCAAATCGATACATAATTGATATCAAAATATCATATTCGCTTCAAAAATCAAATCTATTTCCAATATCATCATATCTATTCAAATGTAAGATTTCGCTTCAAATTCATTTTCGCCTCAATATCTCATTTCGATTTCAAAATCATTTCGAATTTCAATTTAGATTGCAACTTCATTTAACCCAATTCATATTTAAATTCAAGATTTGAATATAAACAAATTCACCTTATTTACCAGCTTGAAAATTTTAGAAATAGTTTTAAGTAGTTTAAAAGTAGTTTAAATAATAAAAAGTTTAAAATAGTTTAATAGAAAATATTTAAATAGTTTAATAAAAGAAATTTGAATATAAAATGGTTTATGTAGTAAAATAGTTTGAAGAATCAAAACAATTTCAATATTTAAAGAATATAGATTTTAAATCATTTATACTATAATATTCATTAAAATAATAATTCCAAAGTCAAACCGGTCAACTTCCCAATTTCTACCCAAATCAATTTCAATTTCCATTTCGATTTAACTGATTCAATTCCGATTTCAACTCGAATAAATTTTGATTCCATATAAATCTCGATTTCAATAAACAAATTCCGTTCACTTTCAATTTCCAATTTCAAATTAATTTCCAATTTCAATTCAATCAATGTCAATTTTTACTTCGAATTAATTCAATTTTTCATTCACCCTTAATTTATTCCATTTCAATTTATATCGATTTGGAGCTTGATTTCTCAAAATATCAATTTATAACACTTAACAAAATTTCCAACAATATTTAAGTTTAAATCCAAATTCCAAATATGATTCAATTCCAAACTCGATTTCAAATATCATTTTTATATCACTTTTACTTAGTAATATTCAAAGCTCGAATTAAGGTTAAATCTTTAAACAAATCAATTTCTACATTCCATCATTTCCAATTTCAAATTTCAAAGTCTCAACTTAACTAATTAACAAAATTCCTTTAACCAAAATTTATTTCAACATTCCAAACTCAATTTTTTCCAATGAATTCAATTTCTATAAATTGATTTCTATTTATAACTTTTAAATCAAAACATTTAAATTATTTCAAATCGACGATTCCAAAATTATTAATTTAGCCAATTCGGTGTCCGTATATAATTTTCTATCCTATGGCCAAGTAATTATTTATTTCAATTAAATGTCAGGGATGAATATATGTCACTTAAATTAAATCACGGTATCATATGTATGCATAACAGGATATATATAAGCAAATAAACATCCAAACATTTAAATATCAACTAATAACGTCCATCGAAATACATCATCCAATAAACAATACAATTCATGGCAATTTCATAGTTATCAATGTTAGGTAATTTATTCGCAATTCAATTTTAATTTCAATTTAACCGTCAATTTAATTTTCCAACGGTTAATTCAAATAACAAGCTATATGACAATTAAATTTATATCAAACAACGACAAATAAAATTCATAACACTTCATGATGTCAAGTTAACTAGCATAAAGATATTTAGTACGTTGTGAGCGTTATAAAACACTCACCTTGATTTTTGTTGTTCCAGCGTTTTATTTCGAATAAAATTAAACGAGCGTTTAATTTTACCCGAAATTTCCAATAGCTCCAAACTACTCGAATCCAATTTCATAGCGTAGTCCTCGTCCATACGAATCCAACGCAAAAAATTCCGTCCGAATCCGACCTCGTATGAATAAGTTGTAGCTTTACAAAGTTTGAACGATTTAAATATAACTAATATATACAATTTCCATTATTATTATTATTACCCAATTCAATCAGGGCCGCACGTCCCTAACACCCAGATCCAAGCTGTTGCCTCTCTCTTCTTCCCTCTCGTTCGAACCCACGTACAGAACCCAAGCATCACGCTCTAGGGCTTTAGGCCGCTCTCTCCACGTCGCACTATAACTTGATCGGAGACCATCATCTCGAAGCCAACGTCGAGTGCTACCCACGCCTACCACCATCTGCAGCTCGGCCTCCCCCAGTGGCCTAGAAACGCGTGCGAACGGCAGGAAGTCACGGCCGTGTTTCTCCTCCAGCGATGCTCCAATGACGATCTCAGCCGTTGGATAGGTAGTTCGTGATGCGCTCTACACTTTACTAGTTGAAGGTTTCACGAATCGGTTAGCGGATTTGAAGAAATCGAGGGGGAAAGAAGTTTGAATTTCGGCCATTGGTTATAATAAGGGGCGGCGGCTGTAGCAAGTAGGGTTTCGGTGAAGAACGTGCATTTATAACAACTTTGATTATTATTTTAATATTAAAACCACTTATAAAGCATTTTCTCAAACGATCTCCAAACAACGCGTGCCGGCTGGCGTTTCTAAGGTTTATCCCACGTTTCGGACACAATGGAACAGGTTTCGGAAGCTAATTCGATATTATGTGAGAGTTATAGCGATAAACGATCAATTTGAATTAAATCGCTTTAAACGAATTTCTATGCGTTTTGGCTCGCCTCGGACAAACGGTAAATCCGATTGACATGAAATTTGAAATCTTATAATAATATCATATTACGGATCCGATGAAACTAGTTTCGTCGAAATCCGAGACCGTTTGAAAAATGACTATTTTTAACTCGCCAAATTAATATTAAAACAATTTCAACGCGTTTTGAGCTGCCACGGTCAAACGACAACTCCGATTGCTACGAAAATTAAAATCCGATAATAACTAACTATTACGGATCCAATGGAACTAGTTTCGTCCAATTCTGAGACTGCTCGAAAATTGGCTATTATTCAGTCGATAATTAAATATTAAAATATTCAAATTTCACAAATAGATTTAAAATTCAGTTTTAAAAGTTCTATAACATCACTATAACTCCAATATGATAAAATAAAATTTTACAAATCATTTTTAATCATATTAAACCCGTTATTAAATTTTATCCAATAAATTTCAATTTTAAAATATTATTAACTCGTATTATAATCCAAATATAACTTACATTCATTTTGGAAACCAATTTGAATCATATTAAATCAAATTTCAAATATTCACTCTATTTTCATATATTAAATTTCAATATCCAATTAATCATATCCAATTCGGAATTTAATTATTCAAACATTTGTAATTATTAAATTTAAACAAAATTTGATTATTAAATCCCTATCTTTTGAAATATTGAAATTGAACTTATAGGATTCAACCTTTAAAACCAATTCACAATTTTAGAACACTATTTTCATTTTACATTTATTCAATTATTCAATAAGTTTTAAATATTCAATTTAAACCATTTACCTGTTCAATATTCAATATTTGATTTTCAAAAGATTTTACTTATCAATCAACTTCTCTATTATACCTAATGAATTTCAACATTTATTATCCTATTCAACTATTGATTTCAAAGGCATTCACTAAGTAGCTTTTATTTTCATTACTTGGATAATTATTGTTGCAATTCATTCTAGTTATTATTATTCCAAACGAATTACAATTTTTTTCTAACACTAAATCACGAAAACTTATTAAATTAGCTATTTTAATTATCGAAAATTTTCGGGTCGTTACATTCTCCCCCACTCAAAACTTTTCGTCCCCGAAAAGGAAAAAGAAGGGAAAAGAACTAAGTATAGAATTCACATTAGATATATTTCATTCAAAGTTACTAACTTATAAAACAATGAAATTCCATTTATAAAGTTGTAACTACGCTTCCACTAAGTTATTCCAAACGGCTTTCTAAATTTAAAGTTAGTTATCAAAACAAGTTATAAAAAATTTTAAAACTTGAAAATTTTCTAACACCCGGATTTTACGGAAAATTTCGGCAGAGTCTCCTTTGCGCGGCTCGATCGATACAACTACAAAACGCCTCTACGGGCCCCAAACAAACAAAAGAAAATCCAAAAGCCAAGTGGCTCATCAAAAATCACCAAATCCAATGATAAAATAAACATGTACCTTATATTTTTATTAGCGAGCATATACGAATAATATAGCGTGAAAGCGAGCTCCAAATGCGAAGCAAGCGCAATCCGCACCTACTAAACACTCAACAAACCATGAGAAACATGCATATATGAAAATAATATCAATATACACAATATAGCAACATAACAACTACATGTGCCAACATAGCAAATGCAACAAAACAACAAATGCAACCATCAATCAACTATCATCCAACAAATCCATAACCAATCAATATAAATTCACTTCTCATTAATATTTATTGACTTGGTTTCAATTTTAATCATAGTTGATTCATTAACGTTGGATTTTTCTAACATTCATCCTCAATTCAATTAGTTAACATTCACTAATTTATATTTACATTAGTTCACTTCCAATTTGAATCAAATTAAATTCTATTTAAATTCATTTAACTTCCAATTTAATTTCAATGATTTATAGCTTTCAATTTCATTAACACTTAATGAATTACATACAATCAACTTAAGATCATATAACAAACAAATCATACCCAACATAACCAAATTATTAATTTTACATTCAATTTGGTTTCTCTCTTTTATATATATATCATGTTATATAAATAAAATAAAATAAAAAAAATAAAAATAAAATCATTTTATATTTGGCATCTTAAATTTCCAATATTAACTTTAATTAAGTCCGTAAGCCGTACATATATCATCCATGAGCAATATCAATCTAATCGCTTATTCGATCACACAATTTCACTTCCAAACTAGTATCGTTCACATGACTCTCTAGTGCGGACTCGGATTTGGTTCCTTGATTGGAAACTGTTACTCTCCTTGCATAGCCATATACTATGATAGAGAATTCCAGAATCAATTAAAAATCCATATCTAGGGTTCGCCGTCGAGAATCAAGTGAAAAATCCTAACTTGGATCGATATACATCATCTCGAAATTTTGTGCTCGAATTTGGATCAAATCGTTATGCGAATAACATAATATACGTACAATCTCACGTATTACCTTCCAATAGCTTTCTATCCAATTTATCTATACTAAATTATTTTATTGACTTCCATTTTATTTACCATTTATTATTCACAATTTGTTATTCAGTTAATAAATACATTTCTTTACATAGCATATTCTTCAACATTATCTTTTCTTAACATCATATCATAGAATTTGCTTACTCATGTTCATTTTAAACATTCTATATAATTTAATTAAATTCAATTTCATTTTCCAATTTATTCTTAGCTATAAGAAATTCCATTGTTACATTTATTTCATTTTCATACTTTCAGTAAATAACGAATTCATTTGTGGAACATTTTATTAACCGGCACTTTAGTTTATTAATCATCCTATAAAAGTCTAACCTCTCATAAATGATTTTTCTTAGTTTACAATTATCTTAAAGGTTACAAATTCAATTATTATTATATATTTTTTTTTTCTATGCAATTTATATTTATTTTCTATAACCAATTTACAAAAATATAATTCGATTCATTTATCATCTTTCTTAAGTTCACTTACTTGTTCCATTTATCCATTCATCGTTTCAAGTAATATTTAAGTTATAACATTTTTATCACAACCTAATTTTTCATTTATATACATTTTAATTCCTTTTGAGTTTTCCTTACTTGTATATTTTTAATTACTTTCCGGTTCTGTTTATTTTTACAACATCTCATTACATATCCCAAAACATCATTTTAATTTTTTTAATATTTGGTAAGTCTTGTTTTATGTTATCAGAATGTAATTTTTGGTTTTATACAAATTTATAGAATTTTATTTTACCAATTTAGAATGTTCACAATTTACTTTGTTTAGATTCTCTTTGCCTTTTAACTTTAAAGTTTTTCCAAACAATAGATTAGATATCTTAATCCTCTTATTTTATAATTTCTGGTTATTCACATTTCATTCAAATAATTTGAAAATTATTAATTAACAGCACTTAGAAATTTAAATGCCCGGTTCTTTTCAAATCATTTGAAATAAACATATACACTTATATCCTTTTAAATATATCAAATCAAACCTTTGGAGTTTAAACCAAAACCCATTTTGCCCAAAATAATTTCGAAGAAAACAAAGCTTCTTAGAGGTCTCCCCCACTTTGAGACTCGAAAATGAACATCGATGATGCTGCGCAGTCATCACCGAAATTATTTTCCAGCGACATAAGAGAGGAGTACTTAATTCATTCCTTCTTAAAATCATTTCAAAATATTTCCTATAAATATTTTCCAACTAATATTACTATATGTTTCTTCAAAACTTTGAGAACCATTTTCCAAAATCTCCGGGTCTTGAATTCAAAATCTCCGGGTCTTAAATTCAATATTTTCCCGTTTAAATCTATTTTAATTTATAAGTCACCTTTATAAAATATTCTTATAGGATTTTATTTCTTAAACATTTCACAATTGTTTTATGATTGTTCATTTTGTAATTCAGCTTATTTATTAAATTACCATATCCAATTAATGATAATAACCATATTTTAATTCCTAACAGCCAGGTAAGCTAGATAAGTCACAATAATTTCTTAAAATCTTTCTTTATATACAAAATATAATTAGAGCAAAATTATTTCATTTACTCAATTTCAAAACAATACTATGTCGAATTGTTCTATTTAAGTGTTTAGAGATCCCTATCAATGACGTTAATTACTCGTATTGACCAGAATCCATAAGCCACTCAACAAAACAACCGACACAATATAAAACATTTTATATCACTAACAAATACGCTCTCTCATATACACTCAACTCATTCATATAGTTTACCTCTATTTCAATGAGTTATTCCCCACTAGAGCCAAGGTTTATCGCTAAACCAAAGCTCTGATACCAACTGTAACGACCCGCCTTTTTGGACAGTTTAAACCGACGATCAAATACCCATGTCGAATCCAAACCATTAAAAGGGCAGATAGTTATTGGGGTAATTAAGAAAAGAAAAGGAAGGGAAATAAAGGAAATGAAACAACACAGAATCTCACAGCGGAAGGCTAAAGTATAATAATAAAATAACAGTTCATGAAGCTGTTAATTAAATGAATACATTTGAAATGAATACATTTGATTATTATTATACAACATTTATCAGAGTTATACATATACAACAGAACAATTAAATAATGCAGCAGACATCATGATGCAAAGATAATAATAGTAATAGTATACCAAATCTTCGTCTTCGTCCTCCGGAATAGATCTTCAAAATCTGAAAACTCAGGTCTGACCCGAGCGTAATGAAAAGACAAAACACTCGAGTCAGGACTAAATATCCTTATAAAAGTTAAATCAATCGGAAATAAATATGAGTGTAACGGCGTCAGAGATGTTTACGGGGTTTGACATCTCATATCCAGTGTCGACGTGCGTGCAATAACTCGAGAGATGTTACGGGATTTTCCATCTCCTAAGGATCCGTTAAACTATCTACTATATAGTAATGTACGCTAAGTAGATAATGTCTATCAGTAATATAAAGTATCAAAATAGCGTTAAGGCGTTACCATAATCCCCCTTAACACATTTTTATATTCCCAAAAGCATATACAAGACCGTAGTTTCCCCAAAACCGGAAGTCACCAGAGGGCAATCCATATACTCAACGTACAAATCAAAACGTAGTGGTCGCGAATAGGATAATCAGTATGACAAGGTACATGAGGCAATACCAACTAGGATACTAGTAGTTGCGTGATCCGGACTGATGTTGGGCATAGCCAGCAGCTACCCCAACACCGCGAAACAACACTCCCAAATCAAGGGGTGCACCCAAATCGCATCACAAATGTAATAGATATGGTATCGAAGAAGTGTGTCCGCTAGAGGTGGCGAACCTCAATGGCCCGGCGCGGCTCCTGTTTTAGTCATGTCAGGGGTCATCCAATATCGTTCTCTTTCTTCAGTCAACGCGTTCACCAAACCATCCACTTCATTCTGGATCAACACTCCGCGTATAATAGTTATTAAAGTGGTTTTCGGTATCGACAGAGAGTATGTCCATATCCGATCCCGGTCTCTTTAATAACTACGTATTATTACACCGTTGGCTCTTTTATATTCAAATCGATACATAATTGATATCAAAATATCATATTCGCTTCAAAAATCAAATCTATTTCCAATATCATCATATCTATTCAAATGTAAGATTTCGCTTCAAATTCATTTTCGCCTCAATATCTCATTTCGATTTCAAAATCATTTCGAATTTCAATTTAGATTGCAACTTCATTTAACCCAATTCATATTTAAATTCAAGATTTGAATATAAACAAATTCACCTTATTTACCAGCTTGAAAATTTTAGAAATAGTTTTAAGTAGTTTAAAAGTAGTTTAAATAATAAAAAGTTTAAAATAGTTTAATAGAAAATATTTAAATAGTTTAATAAAAGAAATTTGAATATAAAATGGTTTATGTAGTAAAATAGTTTGAAGAATCAAAACAATTTCAATATTTAAAGAATATAGATTTTAAATCATTTATACTATAATATTCATTAAAATAATAATTCCAAAGTCAAACCGGTCAACTTCCCAATTTCTACCCAAATCAATTTCAATTTCCATTTCGATTTAACTGATTCAATTCCGATTTCAACTCGAATAAATTTTGATTCCATATAAATCTCGATTTCAATAAACAAATTCCGTTCACTTTCAATTTCCAATTTCAAATTAATTTCCAATTTCAATT
Source organism: Allium cepa (assembly GCA_030765085.1). NCBI lineage: Eukaryota > Viridiplantae > Streptophyta > Magnoliopsida > Asparagales > Amaryllidaceae > Allium > Allium cepa. The sequence goes on from CM060929.1 coordinate 10,670,096, forward strand.
CAATCAATGTCAATTTTTACTTCGAATTAATTCAATTTTTCATTCACCCTTAATTTATTCCATTTCAATTTATATCGATTTGGAGCTTGATTTCTCAAAATATCAATTTATAACACTTAACAAAATTTCCAACAATATTTAAGTTTAAATCCAAATTCCAAATATGATTCAATTCCAAACTCGATTTCAAATATCATTTTTATATCACTTTTACTTAGTAATATTCAAAGCTCGAATTAAGGTTAAATCTTTAAACAAATCAATTTCTACATTCCATCATTTCCAATTTCAAATTTCAAAGTCTCAACTTAACTAATTAACAAAATTCCTTTAACCAAAATTTATTTCAACATTCCAAACTCAATTTTTTCCAATGAATTCAATTTCTATAAATTGATTTCTATTTATAACTTTTAAATCAAAACATTTAAATTATTTCAAATCGACGATTCCAAAATTATTAATTTAGCCAATTCGGTGTCCGTATATAATTTTCTATCCTATGGCCAAGTAATTATTTATTTCAATTAAATGTCAGGGATGAATATATGTCACTTAAATTAAATCACGGTATCATATGTATGCATAACAGGATATATATAAGCAAATAAACATCCAAACATTTAAATATCAACTAATAACGTCCATCGAAATACATCATCCAATAAACAATACAATTCATGGCAATTTCATAGTTATCAATGTTAGGTAATTTATTCGCAATTCAATTTTAATTTCAATTTAACCGTCAATTTAATTTTCCAACGGTTAATTCAAATAACAAGCTATATGACAATTAAATTTATATCAAACAACGACAAATAAAATTCATAACACTTCATGATGTCAAGTTAACTAGCATAAAGATATTTAGTACGTTGTGAGCGTTATAAAACACTCACCTTGATTTTTGTTGTTCCAGCGTTTTATTTCGAATAAAATTAAACGAGCGTTTAATTTTACCCGAAATTTCCAATAGCTCCAAACTACTCGAATCCAATTTCATAGCGTAGTCCTCGTCCATACGAATCCAACGCAAAAAATTCCGTCCGAATCCGACCTCGTATGAATAAGTTGTAGCTTTACAAAGTTTGAACGATTTAAATATAACTAATATATACAATTTCCATTATTATTATTATTACCCAATTCAATCAGGGCCGCACGTCCCTAACACCCAGATCCAAGCTGTTGCCTCTCTCTTCTTCCCTCTCGTTCGAACCCACGTACAGAACCCAAGCATCACGCTCTAGGGCTTTAGGCCGCTCTCTCCACGTCGCACTATAACTTGATCGGAGACCATCATCTCGAAGCCAACGTCGAGTGCTACCCACGCCTACCACCATCTGCAGCTCGGCCTCCCCCAGTGGCCTAGAAACGCGTGCGAACGGCAGGAAGTCACGGCCGTGTTTCTCCTCCAGCGATGCTCCAATGACGATCTCAGCCGTTGGATAGGTAGTTCGTGATGCGCTCTACACTTTACTAGTTGAAGGTTTCACGAATCGGTTAGCGGATTTGAAGAAATCGAGGGGGAAAGAAGTTTGAATTTCGGCCATTGGTTATAATAAGGGGCGGCGGCTGTAGCAAGTAGGGTTTCGGTGAAGAACGTGCATTTATAACAACTTTGATTATTATTTTAATATTAAAACCACTTATAAAGCATTTTCTCAAACGATCTCCAAACAACGCGTGCCGGCTGGCGTTTCTAAGGTTTATCCCACGTTTCGGACACAATGGAACAGGTTTCGGAAGCTAATTCGATATTATGTGAGAGTTATAGCGATAAACGATCAATTTGAATTAAATCGCTTTAAACGAATTTCTATGCGTTTTGGCTCGCCTCGGACAAACGGTAAATCCGATTGACATGAAATTTGAAATCTTATAATAATATCATATTACGGATCCGATGAAACTAGTTTCGTCGAAATCCGAGACCGTTTGAAAAATGACTATTTTTAACTCGCCAAATTAATATTAAAACAATTTCAACGCGTTTTGAGCTGCCACGGTCAAACGACAACTCCGATTGCTACGAAAATTAAAATCCGATAATAACTAACTATTACGGATCCAATGGAACTAGTTTCGTCCAATTCTGAGACTGCTCGAAAATTGGCTATTATTCAGTCGATAATTAAATATTAAAATATTCAAATTTCACAAATAGATTTAAAATTCAGTTTTAAAAGTTCTATAACATCACTATAACTCCAATATGATAAAATAAAATTTTACAAATCATTTTTAATCATATTAAACCCGTTATTAAATTTTATCCAATAAATTTCAATTTTAAAATATTATTAACTCGTATTATAATCCAAATATAACTTACATTCATTTTGGAAACCAATTTGAATCATATTAAATCAAATTTCAAATATTCACTCTATTTTCATATATTAAATTTCAATATCCAATTAATCATATCCAATTCGGAATTTAATTATTCAAACATTTGTAATTATTAAATTTAAACAAAATTTGATTATTAAATCCCTATCTTTTGAAATATTGAAATTGAACTTATAGGATTCAACCTTTAAAACCAATTCACAATTTTAGAACACTATTTTCATTTTACATTTATTCAATTATTCAATAAGTTTTAAATATTCAATTTAAACCATTTACCTGTTCAATATTCAATATTTGATTTTCAAAAGATTTTACTTATCAATCAACTTCTCTATTATACCTAATGAATTTCAACATTTATTATCCTATTCAACTATTGATTTCAAAGGCATTCACTAAGTAGCTTTTATTTTCATTACTTGGATAATTATTGTTGCAATTCATTCTAGTTATTATTATTCCAAACGAATTACAATTTTTTTCTAACACTAAATCACGAAAACTTATTAAATTAGCTATTTTAATTATCGAAAATTTTCGGGTCGTTACACAACCTCAAACATATGGACCTCTTCTATTAGTTGTAGTCATGTTACACACACACACACACCACTACTGCATCTACCTCTAAAACTTATGTTGGAAAATCCAAACAGATAACCCAACAGTGTATATATATAGTTATATATAAAAATTACAAGTACGCTCTCTCAAGAAAGACACCACTCTAGAGCCTAGGTATTCACTCAACCTAACGCTCAGATACCAGCCATAGCGACCCAACTTTCTAAAACAAGAAAGTCGCATCACTATTTAAGAAAGAAAGGGATAGAAGAAGAAAAAGATAAGAAAGAAGGAACACAACAACATCAGATACTCTCAGCGGAACGAATGAAATATGATATATCACATAAAATATTACATAGTATCATATACATCAGAGTAGATAACTTATACAACATATATTAGACAGTTATAAACTTATGTCTAACTATACAACTCAAGTACACAAGATACAAATACCAAACAAACACAGCAAAACCATAATATATTTACATGTGGAAGCCTCCTGCTCCATGTCTCCTCCGTAGTTCGTCAAGCTAACTTGATCCCTCGACTACTCATACATAATATGAGTACCCAAGAGTTTAACAAAATAGAAAATAAACACTCGGTCAGACTGGGGTCTGGTGTGAGTAAACGGGTTAAAATTGCTTAACTTAAGAAAAATCTTTGAAAAGAAAAGGTATCACGTAAGACTTCCCACACATAAACATGGAAATTTTTTTACCTTACGCTAATCAAAACATTTGATACGAATCCAGTGATATTATAATAGTGTCTAGGGTTTTCAAGTAAATAAGAAATAGCCGAAATTGTTACATTATTAAATTCCAGCTACTAGCTACAAAAGTGGGTAATACAAACAAAACTGTAGGGTCTCGTAGCAAGAATGAGTTTCCATCAATGGTAGGGCTACCGAGTACCGCCCGTCACAGTACGTGGGCTAGATCATAGTACCGAGGATTATGCCCAATCCCCTGCATCAGAAAGCCGGAACCATTCCTTACTGAACATTCCCAAGTAAGATCACCCCGTGATTGCCGTGACTAACCACCCACTAAGCTGAAATAAAAAGGGACATCTAGACAGGAATGACCTCACCCTGAAATGGATGCCACCCACCTAGCCTTGCTACACCTCCCAGTTTTAGCGATTCCCGGTTGATGAGGCTTGAGGCTGCGATTACCTTTATGGAACACATCTATCTTAGAATGCTCATCGTCCACTTAACGATGTTCTGAAATCATTCAATCCATACGTGTTCGTTTTGGGTTCGAATGAAATCGAAGGCACTATCTCGTTGCACTCATTTTGGAATCACCCTAAGAGTCAACGATCATAGCCCTTGCACTCTAAATCACCATCTCGAACCTATAAGTACTATCTCCGTCAAACTCATCATGGAATCACCCCCAGAGTTATACCGACGAATAGTTCTAACACCTCGATTCTTCACTAAGCTCCACTTGGATTCACGACCTAACATTTAATTTGGATCGATGTGGTTTTCGGATATCCAATTATGGAAACCCGATCCCGGTCTCACCGAAATCCAAACGCCATTTTAACGTCCGGGTTGTTTAAGGGTTTTAAACAATTAACTTATATTGAAGATGATATAAACAGATAGATGAATCACATTATCACAATAGATAATTCATATCAAACATTCATCTCACAAAGCAGCATATCACATATCAGAGATATCCAAATCATCCAGCATCATTCAATATCAATCATTCAATATAAATTACCCAATATTAATCAATCATCCACAAGTAGAATTGATTAACTCTTTAATCAATTGGATTATCTAAATCCTTCTTCATTTATTTATTCCAAGTAAATAATTTAATCATCTCTTAATGATCTTCCTTAATTAATCTTTCTTGATTAATCATCTTTAATTATATTCAAGCAATTAGCCTTAACCATATACAGTAATTAAACTTTAATTACTGTCATTAATCACAATAATTAATGATCCTTCATTTACTTCCATTTATTAATTAACTATGATTAATTACATTAAACCTCAATTAATTATAATTAATTAATCACACTTTAATTAATCACTTTTATTAACCAAACTTAATTAATTCATTAATTACATTGACTATTAATCCTTATTAATTAATAATTCCTTGAGTTAAATAATCAACTTATAATTAATCATCTCATTAATCAAAAATAGTAATTAACAATTTGTAATTGCTTATCTTAATTAATATCTTAATTAATTATATTAACCTTTAGATTAATTAATCTAATTAATTAATCTTTAATTACTTCATTAAGTAATTATTAATCAATTAAATTACTTAATAAATACTTAATTAATTACTTTATTAATTAATTACATTTTTAATTAATTACACTTAGTAATTAATTTTAAATAAATCATATTTATTAATTAATTAATCACATTAATTAATTAACTAAAATAACTAAGTAATTAACCCTTAATTACTTACATAAGTAATTATCTTCTAATTACTTCCATTAGATGATTATTCTCTAAATTAGTTACCCTAACAAGTAACTAATTCCATCATTAAATAATCCTTAATTCTTAATTTATTAATTACTCCATAATTAAATTAACTTCAAAACAATTATACTAATTAATTCCTTATTTAATAACATCAAGTGATTATCCATTAATCACTCCAACTTTAATTGCTTCCATAAGCAATTACTCTTTCCGTAATTATATTCAATAATTAACCATTAATTACTTCATTAAGTAATTACACTTAGTTAATCCATAATTAAGTGATTATTTAAAATTAAATAAACAATTAACTAATTATTTAATATTAATTAAATAATTAATTAATTAACTCCTTATATTTAAAGAAACTCCTTAATTAATTAAGGAAACATTCATCTTAATTAAATTTTACTTATTAACAATTTGTATTAATTAAGTACCCATAAGTTCAAAACAAAGATAAATTAACATATTTATCTTCATAAATAAATTATTTGAAATTAATCGAATTTTAATAACTTAAAAACAAATTATTCTATTTGGTTTTCAAAATTATAATAATAACCTTATTTTGGAAATAAGGCATTTATAAGTCAAATTTAAAATTTAAAATACTTAAATTATCTAACTCAAACTTATTCATTTGCAATATAAATTTGAAAACCTTAGTTTTTAAAACATTACTTAACAATTTACTTAAAGACTTTGATTTAATATTTAAATTCAAACATTTCCTTTTTAAATTAACGTTCAAACTTTAATGAAGTTAATTACTTCAAAAAGAAATCATTTGAACAAAATTTAAAATTCAGAATAAATTCAATTAATACTTTATAAAGTTTTGATTAACTTTATTTCAGAACAACAAACTTTAACTTATAAATTCATTTCCTTTTATAAAACTTAAACTTGTTTTTCATTCAATCATCAGGTTTAAATCTGTAAACTTTATCATTACAGAACTAAACAGTAAGTACCACCCAAAAACTCAAGCAATACACCTAAATAACACGAGCATGCCCCGAAGCAAATCCAACACCTTCAATCTTCGAGATGAACATGATGAAGAAGCCAAAGCTACTCCGGTTAAAACCTCGTCTTCCCCAAGCTCAAATTCTAGTGCACACCATAAACACAGGTGCACATGTCCCACCACCTCCGGCCACTAACGTTCGTCGCGACCATCGTCGACGGTCACAATATCAAATGCGAGCAAGAATTCGAACCCAGATCCAACAAAACAAATTTGAATCGAAATTCGACCCCTTCGCTCGAAGCTGTAGAAAACACTCGACACACAACCCATCGCGGCCGACAACTTTCACGCCGTTGATCTTCGCCGTCCTCACCATCGATCATCTCGACCACAGGCTTCATCTTCCTAAAATTCGAATGACTCCGGTCCAATATCCAAGTCACAAAAATCATGATAGTCCAGCCGAAACATAAACCAACTAAAACCCTAATTTGATCGATTTCGAACAAATTTTCCATTGGAAAAATCCAACAACATTTTTCCCCTCATCCACTACAAAAGAACAAGCTTCAATCAAAAATCTAGCTTCAATCATCACGCCGATCAACGGTAAATCACCATAATTCCCAAATATCGCATTAAATACCCAACTAAAAATTACAAATTGCATATCAAAATTCATGATTTTCCCTCATGATTACATGCATCAAGTTCAATTTTGAATTTAAGATCGTTAATTTTTAACAAATATTCTAGTTTTACAGTTAACCCCTTATTTATAATTATTTGTTGCTTTAAGAATTATGAAACTATTTTTAAAATTACTACCTAACATTAACATACAATTTTCATTTATACATCAAGTTCAAATAAGGCTTAGATTTGAAAGACTTTTGCATCTTTCTTTAAGAAGAACAACTTCTGTAATTATACAGAGATGAACATAAATAGGTTCATCTACACCCAGACATGTCATACCCTTAATCATACATAAACAATAGCACTAATGTAAACATGTATTCAATATCAAAGAAAATTCCGACACATGCATGCACATCCACTATAGATTTGTTTAAAACTATGTTAACGCAAAAAGTCAGACGCTAACACCCCGATGCAAATAGAGATTTGAATGAAAGCACCACCCGTTAACACGGGAAACAGAAAAAGCAGTATTTCACTGAAAAAGCAGTAAGAGACACAGAGTTTATAGTGGTTCGGCTTATGATCAAGCCTACATCCACTTCAATCCTTCTTTATTGCTAATATGATTACAATCCTTTACAATTTCCTTCAATTACAGTTCTTTTTAAAAGGCAAGTAGCTAGAAAAATTTCGATGCAAGAGAATTCTCCGAATTCATGGTTGAATGTGTTGAATCCTTATTTGAAGTTGATTGAAGCTTCTTGTGAGTTTCAAGTGTTGGAGTAAGGCTCGGTTTGAAGATGGCAGAGTCTCGATGCTTTGAAGAAAAATGATCGGAAAAGGTCCCCTTCATGTTGGAGATAGTGCCACATTTATAGAGGAACTTCCATGTCAAGTTGTAAGTAGTGACCGACCTAAGGTAAGTCGTGGATCGTGACCGACCAAGACAAGTCGTAAGTCGCGTTCTATCTCTTAAGCACGGCTCAGGGCTTAACTGGGATAAGCATGTTCTTCTGAGTACAAGTCCTAAGTCGTGAACGAGTTAACAGGCCCTGGCTCAAGTAATGCTATATCGGATTTCCCTTTGTTTGCCTAGGTCGCAAGTGACCTAACATAGGTCGTAAGTCGGTCGTGACTTAAGTGAAGTTGTTTTGAGCATTTCCTGTCTTGAGTCGTTAGGTCGGTAGTTTCTTAAGTCATTAGGTCGGCAGTCTCTTAAGTCGTTAGGTCATGGCTTCCTTAAGTTGGTAGGTCATGCTATCAGTTAAGTTGCTAAGCCGTTATACTCTCAAGTCGTTTGCCTATTGAGTCGCTGGCCACCTTAAGTCGTCTTCCTATTGAGCTGCTGAGCATAGGAGTTAACATTTACCCCTCGAAGTACACGCCTAATGGTTAGGTCGTGTGCTTCGATATCTTTTAACTCATCTCCCTCTAGGTCGCTAAGTCGCGCGCGACCTAAATATTAGGTCGTATGAGCCGCTTCAGGTTTCTCCACTATAAGTCGTCCATCCCCTTCTTTCTTCTCATTACTTACCCCCTCATCTGTTTCTTCCATTAACACTTTCCTGAACTTCCAAAGGCGATCTCGACCCGATCAGTCACCGATTAACTTGATATTACATCATGTAAGTGAACTTACTTCTTTCTTCATCCTTTACCATCTCTGATTCGTGAATTTCGTTACTTCGATAGTTGAAGAACTTGAGCTAGCTCGATTTTGGTTTAAACGTTTGATCGATGGGCTTCAATGCTTCAAGCTAATTGATCTTCGATTTGCGTTAGAGTGACAGGGCATAGAATTTGTGGTAATTTAGTCTTTTGGATGATTCGACATCATGAGAAAATGAGGGCTTCTGTTGATGGAGAGGCTAATGGGTTAACGGGTTAAGAGGATGAGGAGTTTCTGATTAGATGGGGGGTTTGTTGATTGGGTGAAGTGAGATACCAACTTGGACACGACCCAGCAATTTTGGGCGACCTATAACCCTGCGCGACTTAACAGGATACGACATAAGCTTTGAGTCGCTGCCGACTTAACTTTTGACCGACTTAATTAGATGCGACATAAGCCTTGAGTCGCGACCGATCTAGGATGATTTAAAGAACCAACGACTTAACTTAACTCATAGGAAATCTTTTAAGTCGTGGACGAGTTAGCACTTGGACAATTTTTCACTGCCGAACTGTTTCCCTCAGTCTAAGCCAATTTCATCTCATCCTGTTAGGTCGTGAACGACTTAGGACTTAGAGAACTTTTGGACTGTGACTACATGACTTGAACAAAACTTGAAAACTTCGAGACGTTGATAGAACTTGGTTGTACTTCCAACTCGAACTTTGAACTGCCCAAATAACTTGCATGACTTTGCCATGCTTTCTTAACAGATTATACCAAATTTGATGCTAATAACCTGTTAAATACAACATTTGTAGAAAACTAGGGCGAATATACTGCCACTGATTTCCCACATCAAATGACAGATTAGTCGATAAAGGATAATGAACTTAAAGAAATTGTATGAAATGTTGTGAATCAACAAACTCAAGTGAAGCATTAAAACAACGTTAACCAACTAAAGTCGATTTGTTAGCGCTAATATTGCACTTATATGTGGAATTAAAGCGACAAGTCTTGAAATATTGCAATTGACACATGTTTAATTTCAATTATATTTGCTTGTTGCTTTGTTAGCTTTACATAGCACTTCACACATTTAGGAAACGTGCACCTTCATGTTTGAATATCCAGTTGTTTATGTAGAATGGCTTCACATCAAGAAGAAGCGGTAGCTCAAGCTGAAGAGATCTTTCCGATAGCTATTCCCGTAGTGAATCCTCCAAAAAGATCTCCGACTACCTTAACCCAGAGAGCATTTAACGAGCTACGCATTCAATTTGGCCTTGCTGAAAGTGATGCTCTACTTCCCGAGAAGAATGATACTGCCGATAATCCACCTCACGGTTTTGTCGTAGTCAATCGCCAGATGTGCCTAAGTGGAGCAATTCTTCCTTTTAACGACTTTCTTCGAACGCTTCTCCTTCGGTTGACCATCTCTCCGTTTCAACTACATCCCAATGGCTATGCTATCCTGATGGGTTTATGTGTTTTATTTAGGAGAACTCTTGATCGTTTGCCGAGCTTCGAAGAAATTTGCTACTTATGCTTATTTGCTAAGAATAAAGATCATCCCTCCATTACTGTTGTAAGAAGCGCTAGGAATCGCAAACTCATTACCGATCTTTCCGAAAGCGCACATGGCTTCTTGAATCATTTTTTCTTTGTTCGCTGCCCCCAGGGTTTTATGCTATCTGGAGAGTAGGAAGTAAGATTACCTGCTTCTTATTTTTTTTTCATACCTGAGTTTTTCGAGATCTAAGTTGCTAAGTGCTAATTTTACTCTTTCCTTTTTCAGCACTCCCTCCCCCCTCTAGAGATCCAAGCCACAAGCAAATTTTTGAAAGACTGAATGTCGTGGCTGCTGAGGAAAGGAGTATAAAATTTCTGTTCAAGGATGAGTTTCTACATCAGTTTGGGCTTCTACATTCTTCCCGCTCTACACAACCTCACGAAGTCACTGATTCCCCAGCTAAGGCATTAGATGCCCCAGTTTCTACTGACGAACCCTTACCGAAGGAACTTACAACGGAGGCTTCGTTGGTAAAATGTTCTACTCCAGCTGACATTGTGGGACCATCTTGTAAACTTGCCCTTGCCCCGGTTATCGAAGAAGAAGAAGATCTTCTACAAACCAGGAAGACTACTGATGAAGGAGTTGAGGTGAAGAGCCCTGTTGAACACAGTGGTAATGAAACTTTCGAAGGGTTGAGCGACTTTATGGTTACGTCCCAAGAACTCTTTAAAGATGATCTTTCCGCTGCTAAAATTGTATCTCCAGTGGTTGAAGCGACATCTGCTCTTCAACAGACTCCTCCATCTCAAGAATCGACATTGGCTGTAAAATCTATCACCACCCCCCAACTGAGGAGCGGTTCGTAGTTCGGCGCGTGTAGTTTACACACACCACACACACTTAGGATTTATTGGCACTAATATGCACTTAACTCCTTGCAATTTGAAGATTCTCAAGTTATGCTTCTTTTTTAATTTCAGGTTCTTCAATGGGGCGAAGTGGCTCGTATTATGATGACTTTAAGCAGTATGGAAGGCGAAGTCAATATGATTACAGGCGCTATCTTCCCCCTCATAGGGAAAATGATGAGGAGAGGGCTGCTCGAAAAGCTCAGGAGAGAAGAGCATACGAAGAACGGTACGGGAGAGGGGATGAACGTCACGACTCTTCCCACAGAGAGGGTGATTCCCTCAAACGAAAATCCCACGATGACAAAGGAAAGAGCCATGCCGCTGAAGATTCGAGCAAACGGACCAAGCATGGTGAAAAGTCATCATCTGACGTTCTTAAAGAGCCCATTGCTTCGGTGCCTCCTCAATCCCCCGCTCTCGTTCGTACCGACATTCGGACGATCATTGGCAGGCCCTCATATCAGGTCGGACCAGGCCCAGCTACTCTTCAAAGTCGATTTCCAAACTAGTGCTTGAAGGGAGTTCGCTTTGACCTTGATCTGGTTCCAATCGACAAACCAGCCATGTTGCGAAATCTTGATGCTGTCAAGCTTGACATTGAGAGAATGTCGAATTGGCAGAAACTTGTTGATGAACTCTAGAGAGTGAATCGCGCAAACCTTGAGGCTATGTTGACCATGGAGAACGATAAATCTGAATGGCAAAAAACTCTTGATCAACATGACGCAGAGATGAGGAGCATTGCCGCTTATAATGAAAAGCTTGAAGCGGAAGTTGGAAAACTTAAAGAGGAGCTTGATACTTCCTCCACTTCTTACTCTCAAAGGGAAAGTGTGCTTCAACAACAAGTGCGGGATGCTCATGCTAGCCAGCGAGAGGCCGAAGATAAACTTAAGTGGCGGGAAAAGGTTGTAGAAGATTATCGCATTGAAGTTGCACAGTGGCGACAACAGACCAGCTCCCAGAACCTCGAAATCGAGACAGTAAAAAATCAACTTGCTATGGTTGAGAAAGAGCACGATGAGGCTGTTACCGGTAAAATTGCAGCTAAAGAAGCTCATCAAGCCACCAAAGCCGATGTTAGTTCGACATTGTTGGACTTCTATTTGCAAAGTGTCCTAGGGCGTGGCAGTCTCGCATTTTTGGGCCCCAAATATGAAATCACTTTTGCTGAAGTATGGGAAGCTGCGCTTGATATGCTTAAAGATGCTGGGTATGCTGAGGAAGAACTCGAGGCACATTATCTGGATGACGGAGCTCGTGCAGCCCTTGCCAGAGGAAAAGAGCAACTCGCTAGAGAGCGTGCGGGGATGATGAGAGAGGAGCATCAAGAGAAAGAAACACCACCAATTGCCCCTGTCCCTCCTTCAATTTCGGCCGATGTTGATATCACAAGCTCCGGTTCCCATTCTCCATCCCCTGCTAAAGTTATAACTGAGTTTACAAGTGCACAGGGTGGAGATGAAGGCGAAGAGAGCACCGAAGCACAAGCTTATGAAGTTGACATTAGGAAGCCCACTTCTCCAGGTAATATTAACGTCGAACCAGGTCAAGCGGATTACTCATTTTCTTCGGCCGAGCTTGATGAACTTGTTGCTTATTACTTAAGACTCGATGAGCCGTTATCTCCTCTCTTCGCGGGAGATACTAATATTTTTTTGCTTTTCTTCTGTAGCGAAAACGCCCAGTGTCGTAGAAACTTCTCCTCCTCCAGCTGTTATTCCTCCAACCTTTCAAATTACTCCTACTTCCCAGCCGGGATCGCAGGAAAAATTAATAGGAGCCCTTCAAGACTTGGACGATCCAGCCGCTTCGCAGGAGCAGAAGGCCGAAGGACTTGAAGGAGGCAAAGTATCTCCGGAGCGAACCCTTTCTGATGACATAAAATTGTCTACTCTTGTCACTCCGGGAAGTGAGTCTTCTTCGAGGAGGAGGAGGAGGAAGCGTGCAACTTCAAAGAAGAAAGGGAGAAGCATTTCTGTTACTGAAAAGGAAACGGAAGTCGATCCAGCTCTACCTCTCTCTCCTTCTCCCCCAACTCTCCCAAGTCGGCCTGAAAAATTGCCTATTAAACCAGGTGAAGGCTCTAAAGGTGGTGGGAGAAAGAAGTGATGAGGCCCGCTTTCCCTACTTTGCTTTACTTTTTGCTTTTTTGCATGTATACAAGTTTGTGTAGACTGGAGATTGTGCGGGTACTAGTCCCGCTTTTCTTTATCCTGAAACCTGTACCTGTATAAATTTTTTGTAGTGTTGAATAAAATGTTCCTTTTACCTATACAAACTTCTATCTGTATTTGAGAATACATTTACTCTTTATCTTTATACAAGTTCCTTGTTTCCTTCGTGTGATATTGCAATGAACCTATGGTAAGTTGTTTGAGCATCGTTTCCATTCTTGTACCTATAATGTGCTGCCCCCATACCATGGTTTATTGCAATCTCTTTCACATTGGCAATGTTTTTAGAGAACAATTCCTCTATTTCGAGAAGACTTGTACTCTTCCTTTAGAGAACAACTTTTCTGTTTGAAGGAGGTTTGCATCCGTACTTTATAGGATAATATTTCCATTTCAAGGAAATATTTTTCGTATTTAGTAGGATGTACCTCATTTTGGAGGAGCTTTTTTTTTGTTGCAAAATTTTTACACTTCACTCTATTTTTTTGAAGAAAATGACTTTTGGTTTGGCGAGTGAATTTTCTTTCGTGGTAAAGTGGGCTTCGACTTACTTGTGCCTCCGGTAAGAGGGCTTTTTGTTTGATTGTGCCTCTAGGAAGAGGGCTTTTTGTTTGATTGTGCCTCTGGAAAGAGGTCTTTCTGTTTCTGCCTCTTGGGAGAGGCTTTTATCTTTTTCCCTGTTCGCTGGGAAGCGGGCCTCCGAAGAGGGCTTTTCACATTTCGACCCGTGTGAAGTTTTATTCCAAATCACGGTGAAATGTGTGCCTCTAAGTACGGCTTTTGCTTGGAAGTTTGGAGCTTCTTTCTCTTAGCTGGACGGATTCACGGGACGGACACAAGTGTTATGTGCCACCGATCAGTCCGCAACTTTATGTCGAGAAAGAACTCTCTTTTTCTGGCGAGGCCCGCTCGAGGTCTTTTAGCATTTCAACTATGGTGAAATGGGCCTCTGAAGATGGCTTTTCACATTCCAGCACTTGTGAAGTTTTATTTCAGATCTCGATGAATGCGTGCTTCCGAGTCTACCTGGAAGTTTCTTCCTCATGGTTGGCCGGATTCACGGGGCGGAAACAAGTTACTTGGACGCTTATTTACGCAGATTGTCTCAACTAGTGAACAAGCGTCTTGCCTTCCACTTGGGAAGGTGCCTCCGATCATCGTATGGATTCACGGGGCGGACGCAAGTTACTTGGACGTTTGTCTGCGCAAACTGTCTCAGCTAGTAAACAAGTGCCTTGCCTTCCAGTCGGGAAGGTGCTCCCGGTCATTCCATACCAAACTTTTTTGTTGAGAAAGTCTTCTGGCATGCCCCGTTTGAGGTCTTTATCCTCCGAAGAGTTGTGCCTCCGAAGAAGGCTTGTTCCTCCGAAGAGGTCTTTTGCTGTTTGATGCTTGCTCGCCCATGTCTCTTTGCCATCTATTCATGTCGGCGATCCCTGTTATCTTTTCCAAATACCATACCCTTTTTGTCGCCAATAATTTTCCTTATCCAAAGAAATATACTTCATAGTTAAGCGAGTTGGTGGTGGTAGACACAGGCTATTTAACTGGATGCTAGTTTGTACAAACATTCGCAGTTAGTTAGAAATGGTCCACTTCCAGCCACTTCGCTAACTTTTGTTCGAAGCACTTCTTTCGTAAGATTTGAGTATGGAAATTTTGAATGGTTTAGCGTTTGCTTGCTGGGTGATGTCGGAGATCGCTTGATCTTGGGATGGGTAAGCTTTGTTTTTATGGCCTGCATTATTAAATCGACATTTTAGTAACACAATTAACGTATTTTATATGTCGAAATAAAACAAAGCAGTCTATAGTAGTAAAGAACACAAGATTATAGTGGTTCGGCCAAGAACTGGGCCTACATCCACTTTATAGCTCTTATTATTCACTTGCACTGACTTTACAACGGCTTTCATTACAAGAATCATACATTTATCATTCTTTTACAATATTTCATTAAAGCCTTTAAGTAAAATATGGGCTCAAATGATTGTTGTTCCAAGCTCTTGGAATTGGGTCTCCTTCGACAGTTACAAGTTTGAATGTTCCATCAAGAAGTTTTTGGCCTATAACATATGACCCTTCCCAGTTTGGTCCAAGCGCGCCTGTAGGTGTCATAATTATTTTTAAGATTAGGTCCCCACTTCAAAGCTACGTCGGCGAACTTTGGAATTGAAGTGCCTGGCTATTCTTTGCTGGTGAGCTGCAGTTCTGAGCTCAGCTTCTTCCCTTTTCTCATCAAGGAAGTCAAGGGTTTCAAGCTGCAGTTTTTCATTCTCGGCTTGACTGAAATGGATTCTTCTATGTGAAGGGACCTCTATTTCTTCCGGAATCATCGCCTCTGATCCATATGCCAATGAAAATGGAGTGTGCCCCGTCGCAGTTTTATGGGTAGTTCTATATGCCCATAGTGCTAGCGGAAGTTTATCGACCCAACCACATTTTTCTTTTTCCAGCTGTTTTTTGATGGTTGATTTGATTATTTTGTTTACTGCTTCCACTTGCCCGTTTGCCTGCGGATGAGCCACTGCTGAGAAACATTTCTGGATCTTGAATTTTTTGCAAAAATCTTGGAACTCTTCACTTTCAAATTGGGTTCCATTGTCCGTGATTATCTTTTGAGGCACTCTATACCTGCATATGATATTCTTAGTTACAAAGTTTATCATTTTCTTAGAGGTAATAGTAGCTAAAGGTTCAGATTCAGCCCATTTAGTAAAATAATCCACAGCAACAATAGCATATCTGATTCCGGATTTTGCAGTTGGCAAAGGCCCGATGAGATCCATTCCCTAAATAGCAAATGGCCACGGACTGACCATCTGTGTTATCTTAGTGGAAGGTGCTCTTGTGACTTTTGCAAATCTCTGGCATCGGTCACATTTTCGGGTGTAACTCGCGGCATCACGATTAATATCCGACCAAAAATATCCATAACGGAGAATTTTCTTTGCTAAAGTTTGACCTTCTGAATGGTCTCCACACTCTCCTCCGTGTACCTCATTTAGAATTGTTTCAGCTTCTTCCTTGGTCACACATCGGAGTAATGGCATTGAGAATCCCCGCCTATACAATCGGCCATCCTGAATTACAAATCTGGACGCTTTTCTTAACAACTTCTGCCGTTCTCTTGGGTTCTCTGGTAGAGAGCCGTCGTGCAGGTATTTCAATATCGGAGTCATCCATGATTCACGCTCCTGTGATACAATCATGATCCACTAAATATCCATTTCATCAATGCTTGGAGTTGACAGGACTTCTACAGGAAATAATCCCAATAATTGAGCTTCACCGGTGCTTGCATATTTTGCGAGGGAATCTTCCTTCATATTCTCTTCCCGGGGAATATGGCTTATTGTGTAATGGTCGAAATCATCAAGAAGCTCCTAGGCCTTGGACAAATATGTGGGTAGGTTCCCCCCTTTGGCTTGAAACTCTTTCTTGACTGAACACACAATAAGCTGTGAATCATTGAAGATTTGTAATGCCTTGATGTTTAGTTCTTTAGCAATTCTTAAACCGGCAATAAGAGCTTCATACTCTGCTTCATTGTTTGTCAAAGGGAATTCCAATCTTAAATTATAACACAGTGACCGTCCTTCAGGGGTTTCATGTACAACCCCGGCCCCAGAACAGTAATCGTTTTTTGCGCCATCAACATACAATTTCCACCGGATTGGAGGATTATCGGTCACCACGTCCTCACTATCGCCTTTTTCTGTACATTCTATAATGAAATCTGCCAAAGCTTGTCCATTGATTGCTCTTCGGGGATGATAAGTGATGCCATATTGGTTGAGTTCAATATTCCATTTCAAAAGGCGACCCGAAGTCTCAGGACGGAACAGGACTTGCTTCAAGGGCTGATCGGTGAGGACCTTGATGGGATGAGCTTGGAAATATGGCCTCAGTTTTCTTGATGCAATCAATAGACAATAGGCGAGCTTTTCCAACTTTGAATAGTTTAATTCTGCCCAGTGAATCTCTTACTGATGTAGTTGACCCGGCGCTGAATTCTCGCATCCTCCCGTACCAAAGCTGCGCTGAGGGCATGAGACGAGATTGCCAAATACACAAAAAGATCTCCACCACTGTCAGGCTTAGAAAGCATAGGAGGTGTTTCCATATGACGAACCAGCTCATCGAAAGCTTTCTGGCATTCAGGAGTCCAGTCAAAGTTTTTTCTTCCTTTCTTTAGAGCATCGAAGAATGGAATGCATTTATCAGTAGCTTTGGAAATGAACCGACTCAAGGCAACAACTTTTCCATTGAGACTTTGCAATTCCTTCTTCGTTCTAGGAGCTTTGACTTCTCTTAAGGCAGTTATCTGAGCCGGATTAGCTTCAATGCCCCTTGCACTCACAATGAAACCCAGAAATTTTCCAGATCCTACCCCAAATGAACATTTCAAAGGATTCAGCTTCATACCGTAGAGGATTGAGAACATTTCTTCCAGGTGATCCATGTGGTCCGCTGCTTTCTTTGATTTTACCGGCATATCATCGACATAAACTTCCATAGTCTTGCCAATCTGTGGCTTGAACATTGCATTAACCAGCCTCTGGTAAGTTGCCCCTGCATTCTTCAGTCCGAAGGGCATGACTTTGTAACAGTACAGACCAACATCGGTTATAAAACTCATGTCCTCCTGATATGGCTCATACATCATGATCTGGTTGTATCCGGAGTAAGCATCCATAAAAGATAACAATTCATGCGCCGCAGTTCCATCAACTAACTGGTCAATCCTGGGAAGCGAAAAGCAGTCTTTGGGGCAAGCCTTGTTTAAATCTTAAAAGTCGATGCATGCTCAACATTTTCCGTTAGCTTTCTTAACCAGTACTGGATTTGAAACCCAATTCGGATAAGTAGATTCTCTGATAAAGTCATTCTCCATGAGCCGATCCACCTCTTCCTTTAATGCTGCTGACCTTTCGGGACCCTGGGTTCTTCTTTTCTGCTTCATAGGTGTAAACTTTGGATCAATATTCAAGGTATGTACTACAATTTCTGGAGATATTCCACACATATCGGCATGAGTCCAGGCGAATACATCCAGATTTGCTTTCAGAAATGATATCTAAACATTTTGAACCATTGCATTAAGCTGCGAACCCACATTCAACACTTTGTTCGGGTCTTTAGGGTCAACAGGTACCGGCACTGTCACTTCAACTGGTGACACTCTATTTTCCCCTGCACAGGCTTTTCTGGGATCCATCTCTCTTCGTGCATCCCTATGTTCGCCTGTGCAGGGTCCACCCTGTAATTGCTACACGGTTGATTCTTTGATGCGGACTGGGGCTGCCGCATCTTTTCCTATATCTCTCCTCCTTGCTTCGCGCAACTCTGTAAGATAACATTCCCGTCCAGCATTATGATCCCCTTCCACCACACCGACTCCATTATCTGTGGGGAATTTTATGGTCAGACACCATGGGGCAAAAATTGCTTTAAATGCTGCCAGAGTTGGTCAGCCTAGGAAGGCATTGTAGACAGAAAATTATTCAACAATAATAAAGGTCTTCTTTCGAGCCACTTTTCTCTGCCCCTCTCCAAGCTCTACGAACAAATCAATAGTCCCAATTGGCTGTTTCGGCTCATCAGTAAAACCATCAATCTTTAGCGATGAAGCTTGAACATCATCCATAGGAATCTTCATTTGATCAAAAGTCTTCTTGAAGAGAATGTTGCACGAAGCTCCACAATCAACCAGAACTCTTTTCACAGTAGCTGGCCCAATGCCAGCGGAGATGACCAAAGGATCAATGGTAAGAGCTTCAACACCCATCGAATCCCTGGTACTGAATATAATGTCGTCATTAAAAGTTTTCTGCTGCTTGAGGGGTGAAGGATCTTCTAACACAAAGACACTTTCATCTGCCGGTGCATACTTCAAAGAACGGGCGTGTCTTTCCATCTCACCCCAACTCCTGCCAGCTGGGTGAGGGCCTCCTATAACCACATTTATAACAGGCCTCTCTGATTCATGAGCTGTCGCCTTTTCACCTGAGCTAGGACGATGAACAGGAACCTGTTGTCCTTGAGTTGACGAAGTTGGGCCATTCTTGTTCCTTTTTACATATTGTTGGAGCTTGTTTTCCTTCAATAGTTCCTCAATTACCTCCTTCAAGTGACGGCACTCGTTAGTATCATGCCCGAGTTGGTTATGGAACTGGCAAAACCTTCCATTCTTCTCAGCTTTCCTATTAACTCTTTGCTTATCGGGTTCGGCGAATTCGACCGTGTCTTTGTTTGCAAAGTAGATGTTCTCCAGGGTATCAGTTAGAGGGGGGAAGTTGAAGGGATGACCTTTCTTTGCATCTTCCTGCCTCTTCCGACCATCGTTCCCCCTCTTCTGATTGCCAGATTCCTTCTTATTCGGAGCAGCATTACCATTTCCAGCCCCTGTCGATACCACCTTAGTCGGTTCTTGGAGGCTTTCCAGACACATGAATTCATCGGCTTTTTTATAAAACTTGTCAAGTGAATTTGGTTCTTTCATTTTCAACCACTTTCCAAATTCACTTGATTTATCAATCGCCCTCATCAAGTAGGTCAGAATCATGCGTGGCTCTGCATTATCCACCTCAGTCAAAGCTATATTGAAGCGATTCAAGAAAGCTCTAATGGATTCTCCAGGATTCTGCTCCAAGCTGGATAACGACATTATATCCTTTGACTTTGACGCATACAATTGAAACTATTCCTTGAACTTCCGAGTCAAATTAGAAAATTGGTCTATCGACCGGATCAGCAGCTTTGTGAACCAAAGTAAAGCAACTCCTTCTAGGTATACCGGAAAATACCGGCATTTGATTTCATCAGAGACTCTGGCACCCGTCATGTGCCAATCATACTTATACAGAAACTCATTAGGATCGCTCGTTCCCTTGTAAGCTGGAATAGTGGTGGGACAAACTTCCTTGGGAATTCTGCTTTCAAGATTTTTTCAGTGAACGGAGTTTTGCTCAGAGCGAAACCCCACTCTTTCTCATCTCCGTCTCTCTGCATAATTTCCTTCATAATCTGGCGAACCATGCCTGAGAAATACTCTTCATCATTTTGAGGCTTAGCGGGACAAACATCAACCATTCTCTCCAAATTCTGTCTTGACAATCGTTCACGGAGGGTTGGTTGCGGCCCCGATCCTCCATCTTGGGGAGGTGTCCTTTCCACTGGGTCAGCTGGTCTTTGAGGGATATTCTTTCCTTCCACATTCTGCGCTTCATTGGCAAGGTTTCCCTCCTTAGCTGCCGGCTGGCAGTTTTCCTCAAATAAAGCATTCAACCTTTCCATCATTAGGTTATTCTGAGCTTCCATTTGTCGATATAGCCCGGACACCACGGCATCCAGCTCTGCCCGAGTAACTCCGATGGTTGGAGTTGTTTGACTTAAAGGAGGAGAAGTGGCAGTAGTCTTGTGAACATCATCGGATCTAACAGACTTGCATTTTCTTCCGGGGGCCATTATTTCTGATAAACTTCTGGTTTTTAGAGAGATCCTTTCTACAAATTTCTGTGAAGCTATGATGACTTCAATTCTCTGTGAAAGCACCAAAAATGTTAACGCAAAAAGTCAGATGCTAACACCCCAATGCAAATAGAGATTTGAATGAAAGCACCACCCGTTAACATGGGAAACAGAAAAAGCATTCACTGAAAAAGCAGTAAGAGACACAGAGTTTATAGTGGTTCGGCTTATGATCAAGCCTACGTCCACTTCAATCCTTCTTTATTACTAGTATGATTACAATCTTTTACAATTTCCTTCAATTACAGTTCACTTCAAAAGACAAGTAGCTAGAAAAACTTCGATGCAAGAGAATTCTCCGAATTCATGGTTGAATGTGTTGAATCCTTATTTGAAGTTGATTGAAGCTTCTTGTGAGTTTCAAGTGTTAGAGTAAGGCTCGGTTTGAAGATGGAAGAGTCTCGATGCTTTGAAGAAAAATGATCGGAAAAGGTCCCCTTCATGTTGGAGATAGTGCCATATTTATAGAGGAACTTCCATGTCAAGTTGTAAGTAGTGACCGACCTAAAGTAAGTCGTGGATCGTGACCGACCCAAGACAAGTCGTAAGTCGCGTTCTATCTCTTAAGCACGGCTCACGGCTTAACTGGGATAAGCATGTTCTTCTGAGTACAAGTCCTAAGTCGTGAATGAGTTAACAGGCCCTGGCTCAAGTAACACTATATTGGATTTCCCTTTGTTTGCCTAGGTCGCAAGCGACCTAACATAGGTCGTAAGTCGGTCGTGACTTAAGTGAAGTTGTTTTGAGCTTTTCCTGTCTTGAGTCGTTAGGTCGGCAGTCTCTTAAGTCGTTAGGTCGGCAGGCTCTTAAGTCGTTAGGTCGTGGCTTCCTTAAGTCGGTAGGTCGTGCTATCAGTTAAGTCGCTAAGCCATTATACTCTCAAGTCGTTTGCTTATTGAGTCGTTGGCCACCTTAAATCGTCTTCCTATTGAGCCACTGAGCATAGGAGTTAACAAACTGTTTTTAAAAGAATTTACTCACCATTTTAAATTGTAGTGAATAGATTTTTGAATCTTCCAGGCTTTGAAATCTAAATCTGGAAAATGCTTTGATTTTGCTTTGCTGAAGAAAATCCTCTAGATGTCTCAAATGATGATCTAAAATGTTGAAACTACAGTTGAAAATTCCTTTGGATTGTAGTAACTTTGAAGGTTGCAGCTTTTTAATTGAATTCAGATTTGATCTTCATTTGAATTTGCAGGCTTGAAGTTGCTGATTTAATTTTTCTTTGCAGAATTTAAATTTTGCTTTTGATTCAAATTTCAGGTTTTGTAATAATTTCTGTTTTGAGCTTGAGAAAAGAAAACAAGGAAATGAAAGTGTTATGTAAAACTAGTTTTTTCTTCTTGAAACATTTACTTAAAAATTAAAATGAATATGTGGCCACTTGTTATCAAATTGAACAAATGTCACAATAGTACATAATCATCTTACATGTGTTAAAGATATTTTATCTTAGATTTACAAGTGTTCAATTTCCTTAAATAAAGTCATTTAAGTTATATATGCATTAGTGAAATGTTTTTATGCTAAAAATCTTTTGAATTTTAAATAAATATACAAGTTTAAATCTTTTAAAGAAAACATTATAAAGTTGGTTATAACACAATTAAATCCTTATATATGTATTTAAAATCTAAAACAATCATATATATACATTTATAACCATTTTAATTTAAGCATTTTAAAAGAAAACAAAACAAAACTTTGATTAAACTCTTTTTAAACTATCATATTTAAAAATAAACAATTATCTTATATTTTTAAAACAATTGAATAAATCTTAAATTATGTTTTGAAAAATATAAATTTTAAAACAAAGCTTTAAATTACAATTCATACATAAATTATCAATAGATTAAATTAAATTTCAAAACAATTCCAAATTATAACATATACATACATACATACATACATACATACATACATACATACATATATATATATATATATATATATATATATATATATATTACAATTTGAAAATTCAATCTTTAATCTAAAACAAAAGATATTTCTATTCACAATATATGTCAAGTATTTATATTATAAATAGAATAAAATTTTATTAGCTTTGAAAAAAATAAATCTTATCCATTTTAAATTGTTATAAAGATATTGATCAAAATTACCAGATTAAATATTTATTAACCTTTAAAAAGATTAAATTTACCAATTCAAATTAAAATTATAAAGAAAAATCATCAAATCAATTTAATTATTAATACGTATTATTAAATTGATATTGCCCAAAATTCCGGGTTGTCACATGGACAAAGAGACATCGCATACTGCTAGTCTAAACCATAAAATGTTAAACCATTGATCAATAAAAAGTGTGAATTATACTAAGCTAGTAAATGAATGAGTTTAGCATTATGTCCCACAACCACTGGCTTAACTTAAATGTTTACGAACAAATTATAGATTTCCACTCAAAAATTGTCACAGGATTTCAATCGAACAAGTCCAAGAATTAACCGATAAAGAAAATGCATTCGTTTTATACCACTTGTTTTGCTAAGACGTTTAATTAAATTTCTCATATGAATGAGGTAAAGGTTTGCATATACTAATAGATTAGAAAACGGTTTTAAAAACAAGCTTTGTATTAAAAGTAACGTTGAAATCATTTTTGTGAAAGAGTTTGAGCATTTACTACTAGTAAAGAAACCTTTGTAATTTAAAGTGACAAATCACATAAATGATTGAAAAAACAATCAATCATCAAAAATTCACAAACGAAAACGTGAATCAAAACCACAGAAATCGATATCAAATCCATCAAATGGATATTCCCAAAAATCCAGAAAAGAAGTCATCAAATCGATAAAAGTGATAACAACTAATCGGATCAACCAAAAATCGATATAAATGGAAACACATAAAAAACAGGTAAGTTGGCTGAAATTAGCAGCTCAATGCGTTTGGTGGTTCTCCCAGACGTCTGAGCTGAAAGACAGGAAATTTTATTCCAGATCACCCAGACGTCTGAGAAATAAGCTCAGACATCTATGCCAAAGGTGTGGAATTTTCATACCGTAGCTCTAGACGTTTGAGCATACTACCGGACGTCTGAGCTGAAGCTCAAGGCAATATTTTTCCTAGGCTAATGATGGCCAATTTGTCTCGGAGGTGATCGAACAAGCGATGATGGCTTGGTATTTATGCCAAGTGACAACCCAGCCCTATAGGCTCTTCAATCCACTCCAAACAACATGTTAAACATCCAATGTAGGATTTAATAGATTTTGACTTCAAAATATCAAAAATTGGAAAATTCACCAATCCAATTCAATTCAAAACAAATGAACTTGAAAAGGTGTTAGGAATTCATACCTAACAACTATCAAAGGTATAGACATAGATGTGAGTTCAAGAAACCACCTTTAAACCCAAAAACAACAAATGAGAAGCTCAAACACAAAGGAAAGATTAACCACTTTTCAACTTCAACTCTAGTAGCTCCAATCTAAGCTCATAAACAAATATTTCCTAGTTAGGGTTTAGGAATTTCTGAAAATTGAAGAGAGATTGAGATGGAGAAGATGAAGAGGATGCCTACCTAAGCTTCTCTTTGATTTTGGAGCTCGAATTTGAATTTCCTAGCAAAGGTAGGGTTTATAAATTCTAATTTCCCTTTCTTTCCCCCATTTTCTTTTAGCTTGAGTGTTAGGAAATAATAGAATGAATGAAGAGGAGTTGGAGTAGTTAGGGTATTAGATGAGTTCATGGGCTGAAACACAAAACCAAAGCCCAATAGAAAAATAGCAAAATTATACTCAACTCCAAACGTATCGATGTTTATACTCAAAAAGGTCGCAAAACACAATTTTAGACTCAATGGAAGTGGTCTTGAGTCCGGATTCTACCATTTATAAAAAGTAGCATTTCGGACTTTAATCCGACTAACGATGCTATATTTAAATATAACATTTAAATATGTAGTCATAAAATATGCAGGTTGTTAAAAATGGAAACCCAATTTATGTAAATTGATGACTTGAAGTCTACAGGTTGAAGAGAGTTCTCTATAATCGCAACGGAAGAAACGACGAATCATTTTGAGCTAGGGACTGAAAGTTATGGATGTTTGAAAGTTATTCCTACACATGATAAGCATCTAGACATCTAATTTTGGTCGCCAGACATCTAATAAAACCAGATGGAAAACAGATAGAAATAAGTGTATTTTCAAGGGATTTTAGATGTCTAAAACTAAGTTTAGATGTCTAAATTTAGACATTTGAATTACAATTTTGACGTTTGAATACTTGTTGTTCAAATTTTGTTGATTGATCAATTGAAATTTCAAAATGTGATATCTTTCGCATATGAACTCTGATTGACGCGTGGTTTGGTCTAGTCTTCACTATTTTTCAAGGGTTGCAACTTGTGATGTTTTGAAGGCTTTTGGAGTAATTTAATTTTAGGGCCCACGTAGGATCCATCCTAGCACGTATTCCAAAACCCATAGATTCTAAGGTAGACAGGGAGGGTATACCAGTGGAGTATTACGATATTGAGGTTATTCATTCCATTTGATTTGCGATTTGGGTTAGTATGGGGTTTTGTTAGAGTCGATGGATTTTTGGGCCTTGGCGACTAAAGTTGTGCATGACGATTACATACATTATATATGAAGTGTATTCATATTCTACGATTTCAACCTTAGAGTGATTTTTTGGGTGTTGACTTGTTGTAACACACCAAGGGTATGGACTTATGTGACCTATTTAGGGTGTGGACTTATGTGACCTAGCTAGGTATCGACCTTGTTGTGGTGTACCTAGAGCATTGCTGATGGCCTTGACACACTCGACACGATCTTTTGAGACCGTAAATAGCTTTTATCTCATTGTGATCTGCTTGGATTTTTTTGGGTTCTGATTTTGTAATCTTATGAATGATTGGTCTTAGCTATAGTGATCATATGCATTATGTTAACCCTCAAATTCCTACGACTCAAAAACTGCGCGACTCAATAAGAAAACGACTCAAGGTGGGCGACGACTTAATGGACAAACAACTCAGTGAGTTATCAACATAACGAGTTAACAGATACACGACTCAACAAGTCAAGAGGATGGACGACTTAAGGGACTGATGACTTACCAACTTAAGGAAGCTACGACCTAACGGCTAGACCAACTCAATACCATAAAGAAGTTGTCGACTCAGAGTACTTTACGACCTAAGGCATCCACAACTTAAGGCATCCACGACTTAAGGCATCCACGACTTAAGGTTTCTACGACTCAAGGGAAACAGCAACTCAACGGACCAAGAAGTCTACGACTTAAAACCTCTGCGACTTAAGATATGTCATGTCTCAGGGGAAGTGCACGAGTTAAAGAGCCTGCGAGTTAAAAGTTTACGAGTTAAGGAACTAACGACCTAACAGAATTAAGACCTAAGCGACTTAGGGAATGTCGCGACTTAAGAAAGTCCACGACTTAAAAACGTTACGACCTAAGACTTAGAGAACAAGTTCAATGCCATGCCGCAATAAGATGATATGTAGACGACTTACGACCTAGTTTAAGTCGTACACGACCTAAAACCGCAGAGCCAAGATTTTAGTACTGCCTCACTTTAAACCGTGACCTCTTAACTCGCGAACGAGTTAGGACTTGTATCCAAATGAACAAAGAAAAGCTCAGAACCACTTCACTTACTCCACTGCCTGCTGACTCTTGAACCTTGAGTCGAATGCGACTTACGACTCTCCATGAGTCGTGCACGACTCATGACTTGCGTGAAAATCTGCCGCCCAGAATCACACCTATAAATACGCGACCACCTCCAATATTGAAGGGACTTTTTGGGGCTCATTCTTTTCAAACACCGATACTCTGCTACATTCCAAACTAACTCAACACCCAAAGCTTTCAAGACACGTACAATGCTATCAACAACTTCAAGAAGAAATCTCATGCATCCGACATGGATTTGAGGACCTTCACTTACATTGAAGTTTAAGCTACTCATTCAAAGTGTTTAGCAGTTCAAAGTGTATTGTATTTGGGAGTTGTATCAACTTGTAACGAAATCATCAATAAAGATATTCAGAGTGGACGTAGGCAAACTATTGAGCCGAACCACTATAAAATCATTGTTATTCACTGTTTTTTCTATGGTTTTCTGCTTATACTCTGCTCCCGAATCATTGGGTGGTGCTTTCACAACTACACTTTACACACCCGGGTGTTAGCGTTCAAATTTTAGCGTTAACATTTTTGGTACTTTCACTAAGAATTGAACTCAGGCGAATTATCATCTTTGCTCCACGAAAGTTTGTTGAAGTAATCTCTCTGAAGACTAGAAGTTTATCTGAAATCATGGCTCCGGGGAGAAGGAGTAGATCTGTTAGATCTGGAAATGTTCAAGAGGGAACCTCCGCTTCCCCAGTACCTAATCAAGCCACTCCACCTGTCGGGGTTACAAAAGCGGAGTTGGATGCTGTAATCTTAGGGCTGAACCAGCAGATAAATGCCCAAAGTGCACAATTGGAGGCTCGGAATGCCCAAAATGCCATAATTTTGAATAAGTTGAACGATTTGCTTTGGGTAAACCGTCAAACAACGGGTTATGAAAGGAACTTTGCTGGCAACATTCATGAAGATGAAGAAAGAAACATTCTTGAGAGGGCTGCCAGCCCCTTTGAGCGGACATTTCCTGAAGTTGGTGGATCTAAAGCTCGAAATGATGAGGGGTATCTTTCTGAAATGGTTCGACAAATCATGAAAGAAAGCATGCAAAGGAATGAAGACGAGAAGGAATGGGGTTTCGCTCCAAGTAAAACCCCGTTTACCGAAAGGATCTTAAAGGCTGAATTCCCAAGGAAGTTCGTCCCTCCAACTATCCCAGCTTACAAGGGAACAAGTGATCCGAACGAATTCTTGTATAAGTATGATTGGCACATGACAGGTGCCAGAGCTTCTGATGAAATAAAGTGTCGATATTTTCCTATATTTTTTGAAGGTGTAGCTCTGCTTTGGTTCACCAAGCTACCAATTCGGTCTATAGATCAGTTTTCTGACCTAATCCAGAAATTCAAGGAGCAGTTCAGACTATATGCTTCAAAAGCCAAAGATATCATGTCATTGTCAAGTTTAGAATAGAATCCAGGGGAAACTATCAGATCTTTCTTGAATCGCTTTAATATAGCGCTGGCCGAGGTAGACAATGCAGAACCATGGATGATCTTGACCTATCTGATGAGGGCCATCGACAAGACGAGCGAATTTGGAAAATGGCTTAACATGAAGGAACCAAATTCCCTTGAAAAATTCTACAAGAAAGCAGATGAGTTCATACACCTGGAAAGCTGTCCTGTACCGGTAAAGGCGGTAGGAAAAAGATGAAAATAACATTGCTGCTCCACGCAAGAATGAATCTGTAGGACAGAAAAGGGAAAATAACGATGGGAAGAAACAGAAAAATCTGAAGAAGCCTCGTTCCTTCAAGTCATCAGAATATACACCTTTATCAGATACGCCAGAGCGCATTTACCTTGCCACTAAAGATTCTGTCGATTATCCTAAACCTCCCGTTTTGAGAACCGGGAAAAAAGCTGTACAAAGCGGGAAGTTTTGCTGCTTCCATAATCAACCCGGTCATGATACCGATGAATGCCGCCAATTGAAAATTTTGATTGAAGAATTGATAAGGGAAAACAAGCTGCAACAATTTGTGGAAAAGAATAGCAGCAATCCCGCTTCGCCTAGTCAAGGGCAACGAGCTCCTGCTCATCAACCCAGGACAAGTGAGAAGACTGCAGGGCATGAATCCGGAAGGCCTGTTATCAATGTCATTATGGGAGGACCTCACCCAACAGGCAGGAGCTGGGGTGAGATGGAAAGGTATACCCGAGCTTTGAAGTATGTACCGGCCGAGGAAGATGTCTTTGTTTTGGAAGGTACTATGCCCCTGAAGCAACAAAGAACTTTCAATGATGATATTGTGTTCAGAGCCAAGGATTCCACAGGTATTGAAGCTCCTACCTTGGATCCCTTAGTCATCTCGGCTGGTATCGGGCCAGCTATTGTCAGAAGAGTTCTCATTGATTGTGGCGCATCCTGCAATATCCTCTTCAAGAAAACATTCGACCAAATGAAGATCCCTATGGCTGATGTGCAAGCCTCATCGCAGAAAATCGCTGGCTTCACTGGGGAGCCAAAACAGCCGATAGGAACCGTTGATTTGCTTGTAGAACTTGGAGAGGGAGAAAGAAAAGTAGTCCGCAAGCAAACTTTTGTGATTGTCGACGAATTTTCTGCTTATAATGCTTTCATTGGCCGTCCAACTCTCGCAGCATTCAAAGCTGTTCTGGCCCCATGGTGCCTCACCATTAAATTCCCCACAGATAATGGAGTGGGAGTTATAAAAGGGGATCAAAATGCTGGGCGGGAGTGTTATCTGACAGAGCTACGAGAAACAAGGAAAAGAGAAATGGGAAAGGATGCGGCAACCCCAGTCCGCATCAAACAACCAGCCTTGTAGCAATTACAGGGCGGAACCTGCACTGGCGAGCGCAGCGGAGCACGGAAAGAGATGGATCCTAGAAAAGCCAGTGCAAGAGAGAATAGAGTGGTACCAGTGGAAACGACAATACCAGTACCTATTGACCCAAAGGACCCAAACAAGGTGTTGAATGAGGGTTCACAACTTAATGTGTCAATTCAGAATATCTTAATATCTTTCTTAAAGGAAAATTTGGATGTTTTTGCTTGGACTCATGCCGATATGTGCGGAATATCCCCAGGAGTTGCAGTACACGCTTTGAATATTGATCCAAAATTTACACCTGTGAAACAGAAAAGGAGGACTCAAG
The DNA here is from genome assembly GCA_030765085.1 of Allium cepa. NCBI lineage: Eukaryota > Viridiplantae > Streptophyta > Magnoliopsida > Asparagales > Amaryllidaceae > Allium > Allium cepa. The sequence continues at coordinate 10,699,724 of CM060929.1, forward strand.
GTCCAGAAAGGTCAGCAGCATTAAAAGAAGAAGTTGATCGGCTCATGGAGAATAGCTTTATCAAAGAATCTACCTATCCGAATTGGCTTTCAAATCCAGTGCTGTTTAAGAAAGCCAACGGAAAATGGAGAGTGTGCATCGATTTTTCAGATTCAAACAAGGCCTGCCCCAAAGACTGCTTCCCGTTACCCAAGATCGATCAACTGGTAGACGGAACAGCGGGACACGAATTGTTATCTTTTATGGATGCCTACTCCAGATATAACCAGATTATGATCCATGAGCCAGATCAGGAGGACACGAGCTTTATCACCGATGCTGGTCTTTACTGCTATAGAGTTATGCCCTTCGGGCTGAAGAATGCGGGGGCAACCTACCAAAGACTTGTTAATGCTATGTTCAAACCGCAATTGGGCAAGACTATGGAAGTCTACGTCGATGACATGTTAGTAAAGTCTAAGAAAGCAGTGGATAACATAGAACACTTAGCAGACATGTTCACAGTCCTCCGAAAATACGGAATGAAGCTTAATCCTTTAAAATGTTCATTTGGAGTGGAATCCGGAAAGTTCTTAGGTTTCATCGTGAGCGCTAGGGGCATTGAGGCTAGTCCAGCTCAAATTACCGCCTTAAAGGAAGTCAAAGCTCCTAGAACGAAGAAGGAATTGCAGAGTCTCAATGGAAAAGTCGCCGCCTTGAGTCGGTTCATTTCCAAAGCCACTGATAAATGCATCCCATTCTTTGACGCCCTAAAGAAAGGAAAGAAAAACTTTGATTGGACTCCCGAATGCCAAAAAGCCTTTGATGAATTGATTCGCCATATGGAAACGCCTCCAATACTTTCTAGGCCTGGCGATGGTGAGGATCTTCTTATATACTTGGCAGTATCATCTCATGCTTTAAGTGCAGCGCTGATACGAGAAGACAAGAGGATTCAACATCCTGTTTACTATATCAGCAAAAGACTCACTGGGGCAGAGATGAATTACTCCAAGTTGGAAAAACTCTCCTATTGCCTACTGATTGCATCAAGGAAGTTGAGGCAATATTTCCAAGCTCATCCTATCAGAGTCCCCACTGATCAACCTTTAAAGCAAGTCCTGTTTCGCCCTGAGACTTCGGGTCGTCTTCTAAAGTGGAATATTGAACTCAGTCAATATGACATCACTTATCATCCCCGAAAAGCAATCAACGGACAAGCTTTAGCGGATTTCATCGCAGAGTTCACAGATAAGGGTAACAGTGAGGAGGAAACGATCGATGATTCCCCAATCCAATGGAAGTTATATGTTGATGGCGCGAGAAATGACTACTGTTCTGGAGCCGGAGTTGTACTTGAGACCCCTGAAGGTCGGTCATTATGCTATGCATTGAGATCGGAATTTCCTTCAACAAACAATGAAGCAGAATACGAGGCTCTTATCGCTGGCTTAAGAATTGCTAAAGAAGTAAACATCCGAGCATTACAGATCTTCAGTGATTCTCAGCTTATTGTATGCCAAGTCAAGAAGGAATTCCAAGCGAAAGGGGGAAATCTGCCCGCCTACTTGTTAAGGCTTGGTAACTCTTGGGTGATTTCGATCATTACATGATAAGTCATATTCCTCGAGAAGAAAACACGAAAGAAGATTCTCTCGCAAAGTACTCGAGCACAGGCGAAGCTCAATTTCTGGGGTTGACTCCAGTGGAGGTCCTGTCGGCTCCAAGCATTGATGAGATGGATATTGATTGGATCATGAGCGTGTCTCAAGAGCAAGAATCATGGATGACTCCAATAACAGAATATTTGCTCAATGGCTCTTTGCCGGAAAATTCAAAAGAACGAGAGAAGCTACTGAGGAAAGCCTCTCGCTATATGGTCCAGGATGGCCAATTATACAGACGGGGATTCTCAATGCCGTTACTTCGGTGTGTATCCAGGGAAGAGTCCAAAACAATCCTAGCCGAGATACATGGGGGAGAATGTGGTGATCATTTAGGTGGTCAAACTTTAGCAAAGAAGATTCTCCGATACGGATATTTTTGGCTAGAGATTAATCGAGATGCAGCAGACTATTCCCGAAAATGTGACAGATGCCAAAGATTCGCCAAAATTCCTAGAGCACCTTCTACTGAACTCACACAGATGGTCAGTCCATGGCCGTTTGCAATATGGGGGATAGACCTTGTAGGACCGTTACCAACTGCCAAATCTAGAATTAAATATGCCATTGTGGCTGTAGATTATTTTACTAAATGGGCAGAAGCTGAACCACTGGCTACTATCACCTCTAAAAAGATGATAAGTTTTGTGACTAAAAATATCATTTGCAGGTATGGTGTGCCTCAAAAGATAATTACAGACAATGGTACTCAGTTCGAAAGTGAAGAATTCCAAGATTTTTGCAAACGATTCAGAATCCGAAAAAGCTTCTCAGTAGTAGCTCATCCGCAGGCAAACGGGCAGGTGGAAGCAGTAAATAAAATTATCAAGTCAACCATCAAGAAGCAACTTGAAAGAGCAAAAGGTGGTTGGGTCGATAAGCTACCGCTAGCACTATGGGCATACAGAACTACCCACAAGACTGCAACTGGGCATACTCCGTTTTCATTGGCATACGGATCAGAGGCAATGATTCCGGTAGAAACAGAGATCCCTTCACATAGAAGAATCCATTTCAATCAAGCGGAGAATGAAAAACTACATCTTGAGGCACTAGATCTCCTTGATGAAAAAAGAGAAGAGGCTGGGCTCAGAATCGCATCTCATCAGCAAAGGATAGCCAGACATTTCAATTCCAAAGTTCACCAACGCAGCTTTGAGATTGGAGATCTAGTCCTAAAGAGAATTATGACAGCGACAGGTGTGTTTGGGCCAAATTGGGAAGGACCATATGTCATAGGTCAGAAGCTTCTTGACGGCACATTCAAACTCATTACTGTCAAAGGAGATCAAATTCCAAGAGCTTGGAACAGCAATCACTTGCGCCCATACTTTACTTGATAGCTTTGTTGAAATATTGTAAAAAGAATTATGAATGTATGATTCCTGTGATTGAAAGCGATTGTAAAACCGATGCAAGTGAATAATGAAAGACTTTAAAGTGGATGTAGGCCCAAATTCTTGGCCGAACCACTATAAATCTTGTGTTTCTTATTATTATTACATGTTTGCTTTATTTTCGATATGAAAAGTACATTAAATGTATTGCTGAAATGTCGATTTGAATTTTTGCAGACAACGAAAATAAAACTTGCACATTACAAGACCAAGTGATTCTGGTTGTCATTCAGGAAACAAATTTCGAGTCACAAAATCACATAAGTCCCGAATTCAAATCCTAGATAGGAAGTGCTTCAATTGAACGGCCAATGATTTCGCCGGAAACGGGCCATTGCTCGTAAATTGAGATCGTTTGAACAAACAAACATCCAATTAAGAAGCTTATGCCCGTTTTCGTGAACTTGCCTAACAATGAAGTACGCTTCCTTGGATTAAACAAACTACTTGTAAGAGAAGGGAGTGCAAGCTTGAAAAGAAAAAATAGAGAATCGCTGAAAAGGCATAAGCAAGTGGACAAGGAACAACTAAAGCCCTCTTCGGAGGCACGAGTCCTCTTCAGAGGCACAATTCTTCGGAGGATAAAGACCTCTAACGAGGCATATGCCGCAAAAAAGAAAGTTCTCTACTCAACCAAAAAAGATTGGAGAAGTCATGACCCTCCAACCATGAGAGAGTAACTTCCAGGCAATCCTCGAAGGCACATTTCACCAGGAGTTGAAGTGTAACAGCCGCTCTTCGGAGTTTCACTTCACCTGAGTTGAAATGTAAAACAAAATAAAAGCCCTCTTCGGAGGCCCATTTCACCAGGAGTTGAAGTGCAACAGCCGCTCTTCGGAGTTTCACTTCACCGGAGTTGAAATGTAAAACAAAATAAAAGCCCTCTTCGGAGGCCCATTTCGCCAGGAGTTGAAGTGCAACAGCCGCTCTTCGGAGTTTCACTTCACCAGAGTTGAAATGCAAAACAAAATAAAAGCCCTCTTCGGAGGCCCGTTTCGAAAAGACCTCTTCCTAGAGGCACAATAAGACAGAAAGACCTCTTCCCAGAGGCAGTAATGAAAAGACCTTCTCCCAGAGGCACAATCAAGCAGAAAGACCTCTTCGAAGGCACACGTTTCACCAAGATTGAAATAAAACTTCCAGGCGTTGAAACGTGAAAAAGTCTTCCTCGAAGGTGCAATTTTTTAAAGAAACAAAAATCAAGAAGCCCTTTATTGTGGCAAGTAAAAAAAAATCCCCATCAAAAGCACACTTTAACTTTCAAAGGAAGATCGAATTACTTATTCTAGAAAGTTCTCTTCCTCAAAAAGAAGTTGAAGTACCTTGCAAATACCTGCTTTACCACATAGAAGATTTCATTCAGTAAAATGTGTATATGCACAAAATAAAAAGTGATATCTTCGAAGGATGAAGCATAGAAACTTATTTGTGCTCTATTTTTTAATGAAATAATATTCCTCCAAATGTGGAATAATTATTCTCTAAAAAATAAAAGCACAAGTTCCTCATAAAATAAAATATTACAATGGGCTTATGGTATAGGGGCAGCATGGCATAACTACCTCGGTAAAATTGCGCTCGAACAATATATACCACAAGCTCACTGCAATATCGTACAAAGAAACTTGTACAAAAATGAATAGTAGATGCATTCTCAGATACAGACAGAAGTTTGTACAAAGAAAAAGAATCATTTTATTCAACACTATTTTATATACAGGTACAGGTTCCAAAGTAAAAAGCAAAAGAAAAGCGGGGGGTCGGTACCCGCACAATTTCCGGTCAGTACATGCAAAAAAGGCAAAAAGCGATATGAAAGCCACAGAACCAAAACCATCATTTCTTCTTCCGCCCACCTTTTGAGCCCGCACCTGGCCGAATGGCCAACTTTTTAGGCCGGCTTGTAAGGGTAGGGGATGAAGGAGAAAGGGGCTCGGTCGGACTTTCTTCCGTCTCTTCTTCGCCAGTTAAAGATCCCTTCTTCTTCTTCTTCTTGGAAACTCCCTGCTTTCCTCTCTTCTTGGAGGAAGACCCACTCCCTGGAGAAAGAAGTTTGGATAACGGTTCAGCGTCGGAGCCAGTTGGTTTTGGAGTCCTCTCGCTTCCTTCAGTTTCTTCTCCTTTCGGATCTTGACAAGCAACGGGATCATCTAAGCCGTGAAGTGCTTCTATTTGCTCCTCTTGTGACCCGGGTTGCGAGGCAGAAGGAGAAGTGACCTTCAGAGGCGGGAAAGGAATAATTGGAGGAGGAGAAGCCTGAACAATGCCCGACGTTTTCTCTACAGAAGGAAAAAAGTTCAAGTCAGTAAAAAGCGGAGATAAAGGTTCATTGAGATTCAAGAAGTAGTCAAAAAGCTCATCAAGTTCGTAAGAAACAGATGAGCAGTCTACTTGGGCAAGATTGTCAGTAGGATTACCTACAGAAGTTGGTTCCCTGACATCGACTTCGTAAGCCTGTGCCTCGGCACTCTCGCCGCCTTCATCTCCACCTTGTATGCTTGTGATATCAGTGGTAACTTTAGTAGGAGATGGAGAATGAGAACTAGAACCGATAATGTCAATTTCGGCTGAAGGAGAAGGTTGAATTGGAGCAGTTGAGATGATTTTTCCTGAATTTTCTCCTGCCGCTGTTTCGGCCCTTAATTTTGCAAGCTGTTCTCTCCCCCTAGCGAGAGCGGCACGAGCATCATCATCAAGATAGTGCTCCTCAAGAGCTGACTAATCATAGCCAGCGCCGCTACCACCGAGCATATCGAGTGCGGCCTCCCAAACTTCAGCCAGTGTAATTTCATACTTGGGCCCTTGAAAGGCGAGGCTACCGCGCCCCAAGATGCTATGCAGATAGAAATCAAATAATGTTGAGCTGATGTTGGCCCTCGTTGCCTCGTGAGACTCTTCAGCTGCAATTTTGCCGGCAACGGCCTCATCACGCTCCATTTCAGCTTTAGAAAGTTGAAGCTTAAGCATTTGAATCTCCGCTTCTTGGGAGCTGATTTTCTTCCGAAGCTCTGCAACATCAGCAATATAGCCCTCACTGATCCTTTTTTGCACTTCGAGCCTGTCTTCGGCATCCCTTTGGCTGGCATGAGCATCTCTCACTTGTTTTAGGAGCACTTCTTCTTTTTGAGAATAGGAAGAAGAGGAAGCAGCAAGCTCTTGTTTCAGTTCTTCAACTTTTGCTTCAAGCTCTTCATTGTAAGAAGCAATGCTCCTCATCTCAGTGTCATGTTTCTCAAGAACCTTTTGCCATTCGGCTTTATCATTTTCCATGGTGAGCATGGCCTCTATGTTTGCACGATTAACCCTTTGGTGCTCGTCAACAAGTTTTTGCCAGTTCGACATCCACTCAATATCAAGCTTGACGGCATCGAGGTTTCGTAACATAGCAGACCTGTCAATGGGGACCAAGTCAAGGTCAAACCTTACTCCCTTCAGACACCACTGTGGAAACCGACTTTGCAAATTGGCCGGACCCGATCCGACTTGGAATTTGGGCCTGCTAATTATTATTTGGATGTCTGTCTTCCCGAGAGCGGGAGAGCCGAAAGGAATGTCGAGCGAGGAAGGGGCAGTAACCTTTTCAGGAGTTGTAGAGGTGTGCTTCTCACCATGTCGGGCTCGCTTGCTCGAATCTTTAACCATATGACTTTTTCCTCTATCATCATGGGATTTTCTTTTATGGGAATCGTCGCCTCTCTGTGAAGAATCATGGCGCTCCTCCCTCTCTCTTCTTTCGTAACGCTCCTCTTGAGCCTTCTTCTCTTGAGCCTTTCGAGCGGCTCTTCCTTCATCAGATTCTCTGTAAGAGGGAAGGTAACGCCTGTAATCATATTGGCTACGCCTTCCGTAGCGTTGGAAATCATCATAGTAGGATCCGCTACGCCCCATCGGAGAATCTGAAATAAAAAGAGCTAGAATTTAGAATTCTTCAAAGTACAAAAAGTCAGAAGCATAAAAGTGCCAAAAAAAAATTCTAAGTGTGTGTGGCGTGCAAACTACGCACATCAAACTACGAACCACTCTTTAATTGAGGAGTGGTTGTGGGTGTAATAGTTAGCGTCAACTCTTGAGTCGACGGAGTCTGTTACAGGACAAAAGTCGCTTCAACTACTGAAGAAGAAACCCCGGTAGTGATAGGATCATCTTTAAAGATCTCTTGTGAGGTGGCAAAGAGGTCGCTCAACCCTTCGAAAGTATCGTCCCTACTCTGCTTCGCAAGGCTAGTTTTTTCGGCTTCTTCGCCAGATTTCTGTGACAGTCGGGGAGATCCCTGGGGCTCTTCTTCCTCAATAACCAGGGCAAGTTTGACAGATGGCCCCGCAACATCAACCGAAGTGGAGCACTTCACTAGCGAAGCCTCGGGAGCAGGTCCTTTTGGTATGGATGCGTCTGTAGAAACCAGAGCATCTGATGCTTTAGGTGGGGAGTCTGGAACCTCACAGGGGTGTGTGGAGCGAGAAGGGTGAAGAAGTCCGAACTGGTAAAGGAATTCGTCGTTCAGCAAAAATTTCATATCCCGTTCTTCAACCGGTACTGCTACAAGCCTCTCCAGGGTTGGCTTGTGACTGGGATCTCTACAAGGAGGGGGAAGCACTGAAATAAAAGAAAAGAAGTGATGACGAAGTTAACACTTGGCAATTCGAACTTCAAAAGACTCAGAATATAAAGGAGGTAAAGGTAGATGATCTTACTTCCTTCTCTCCACACAGCATAAAACCCCGGGGGGCAACGGACATAGAAAAATTGAGTCAAAAACCCATGAGCAGTATCTGGAAGACCGATGATCAATTTACGATTTCGAGCACTTCTCATGACAGTAATAGAGGGGTGATCTTTAGTCCTGGTGAAAGAGCATAGGAAGCAAATCTCGTCAAAGCTTAGGAATCGATCAAGCGTCCTCCTAAACTGTACACACAACCCCATTAAAATGGCATAACCATTGGGGTGTAATTGGGAAGGAGCGATGGCCAATTGACGAAGAAGTTGTTGGAAAAAGTCATTGAAAGGAGGAACGCCCCCACTCAGGCACATTTGTCGATTGACCGTTACAAAGCCAAGGGGTGCTATGTCAGCAGTGTTACTTCTCTCGGGAAGAATGGCATCTGATTCAGCAATGCCAAACTGAGTGCACAATTGGCGGAAAACTCTGTACGATAATGTAGAAGAGGCTCTTTCGGGAGGATTGACCAGAGGAGCCGGAATTACAGTTGCCTCTCCAGTCTGAACCGTTGTATCTTCTTCCTGAGAAGTCATTCTACATAAGCAACTGTATATTCAAATGTGAAGGTGCACGTTTCCTAAAAAGTGTGAAGTGTCGTGCAAAACTAATAAAAATAGCAAGTAAATATAACTGGAATTAAACTAGTCGATGATTGGTCGATTACAAAATTTCAGAACTTGTTAATATAAAGTTCAAGCATAATATTAGTGCAGGCTGGTCAGTTTCAATTGACTATTTCAGTGTTGCTGTAATATTTTACTTGAAATTGATGAAAGCACTTCATTCACACAATTTATTCTAGTTAATTATCTGTTATTAACTAATCTGTCATTTGACGTGGGCAGTCGATGGCGGTATATTTGTCCCATTTTTCTACAAGTGTTGCGTTTAACAGGTTGATAGCGTCAAAGTTAGAATAATCTGTGAAGAAACACAACAAAGTTCAAGCAGTATATTCGGGCAATTCAAATTGGAAATACAATTAAGTTCTATCAACATCTCTAAGTTTTCAAATTTTGTTCAAATCATTGAGTCACAGTCCGAAGAATTTTCTAAGCCATAAGTCGTCGCCCACCTTGAGTCGTTTTCTTATTGAGTCGCGCAGTTTTTGAGTCGTAGGAATTTGAGGGTTAACACATTACGACATATCTATTTGGTCTTAGAGGTAGTGACCATATGTATTATGGCATACCTATTCGGTCTTAGCAGTAGTGACCATGCGCATTGTGGCGTACCTGTTTAGTGTTAGCAGTAGTGACCATACATGTTATCGCATACCGATTCGATCTTAGCAGTAGAGACCATATGCATTGCGACATATCTTATGGATCTTAGCAGTAGTGATCATTATTTTGGGATCACGATTTGGTCAGGGTATATTGGTACTATAATATTAGTAGTTTTGGGCTAGTGTAGAGCAATGGAATATATTATGCTAATTTGTTGTTATAGGAGAAGAGCAGGTTATGGTATGATCCCCAACTTTTAAGATGGATTTACTACACATGCTTATAAGCAATTGGACTACCCCTGAGACAATTTTATGGAGAGGGCCTGCTATGATTTAGTAGTTTCTATTTATTTTTAAATAATTTTAATATATATTATTTTCAGATAGTTCCCCTCGCATCAAAATTTATGTCCGACCCTTGTTTTATCTTTGTTTGCTTATTTCATGACAACTCTCAGGTACTCGATTGAATAGTTCGAGATTTAGATGCTTTTGGAGATACGCTAGAAGAGTACATAGCTGGAGCATTTTGGAGGCATTGCATTGATGTTTTAAGATATATACTAGTTTTTTCATTTGTATATGACATACTTGTTATTTATATACCAAACTATTGTATCAGATATTTATTCAAAACTCCATGTTTCTTTGGAGTTAATGTATTCTGACTATTCTATACTGATATTTATTTGTCAATTGCTTCCACTAGCACAGTCTCTTATATACCATTATTCTAATTTATTCATTTATATTGGGTATATTATATGTTGTCATTCCGTTGTGAGATCTTATTGATAAATTAATTTAGTGTTCTGTTCTAATTTTACCTCGACGATCTGTCTTTTGTAGTATTCGAAATTTGTGCAATGATGTAAGGCGCGCACTTTTCGAATATTACGAAAGGCAGGTTGTTACAGTTGGTATTAGAGCTTAGGCTCAACACTTGGACCAAGTAGACCAATTTGAGTTGATCAATCTAGTCAAAGGAGATACATTGAGAGAGGGTACTTGTATTTTTCTATAACACCCTAGATTTTTGATAACATTATTTAGGAGATTTAGTTGGATAAACTAAATAAAATAATTTGTTGATAAGGGGATTGAGATTTGATTTAAATAAGGTAGCCGTGCCTTATGAACTAATAAATTAAATGAAGGGCTTAAAATGAATTAGATGAGAGGTATTAGAGGAAAGAGGCCATTCATATATTATCTACCTTAGGCTTTGTATCTCTATACACATTCATTTCATTTCAAAAAAATTAAAGTGAGGCCGGCCACCATTAACAAGGAAAGAAGAAGAGGAAACAAAAGAAAACCTTAAGGAAAGCATATTCAAATCATACTCATTCAAATCTCAAGCTCCTTAATCACTAAAGCAAAGGTGAATAATGTTTACATCTCTAATTTTTATAGTTTCAGTTTTAAGATTAAATCCGAATGGTTTTGCAAAGATTTGACATGCTTTTGAATGATAAAATGATAATATATACATGTTGATGATTTATGTATGCTCGTAAAGATTTTATGACATGTTTTGAGATGAAAACCCTATTAAATAACATTTATCAGCCTTGCGAATTTTTATGATGATCTAAAAAGTTATTTTAGCGATGGGTTTCAATTTTCATATTTTTTGGAATTTATGTGGAATTTTTATTAATTTTCTGAGGACGAAAACGGTATTTTGGATTATAAAATTATTTAGGGAAAAACACTTTATTGTTTGGATCTGAAAATTTTATATGTTGAATAGAACATATTAATTGATTTTTTTGAATTTTTCTAGAATTTTTCAAAGATGATTTAATAGGTATATAAAATTATTTAAGGAATGGGACTTAAAAGTTTTATATAATTATAATAGAGAAAGGGGCTTTCCCAAACTGTTTAAATTTTTAAATATGGAAAGTCGATAGTATTTTTGAATATAAAAAATCGGCCAACCAATCAGATTTAGAAAAATAAGGCAGGTTGGGTATAAAAGAATTATTTTAAAGTACAGATAAATAGTTTTTCAACTATTTCAACCCCTTCGACAAGAAGTTCCACCTCTATTCCAAATCTACCGACAAGGTCGAAAGGTATCAAACCTTTCGACTAGGTCAATAACCACTGCACATGATATCAGGCAACTGGTATGTAGTAAATTGGAAGGAGTCAATAGGTTTAAGGATGAAAGATTAGAGCCTTCAAAAGAGATGATGCTTTATTTTGTTTTAAAAAAAATATTCTTGCTAGCTTTAGACAAAGAACTTCGGCATTGTCCAATAGTTTAAAAGAAAAGGTTTCGATTGGTTTGCTTTCTTGTTTTAATTGAAACCTTTTGACAGATTCGAATGGTATAGCTTTTGACAAGGTCGAATAGTTGTCGTTTCCAAACCTTTCGACCAGATGGAGTCGAAGGCAATCTTTTGTTTTCTAAAATATGCCGCCCCTCAATTGCTTTCGAAGGGTTGGTTCCAAACCAACACTTTATTGTTTTCAAATGGTTTCGGAAGGTTTTGTTTAAGGTTTTGAAGTAGTTGCTTTTGACTTCTATGTTTTTGCTGATTCTTTTGCTCAACTTGAAGGCATAATCCAAATGTTTTAAGCCGAAACTTTTTAAAGGTTTTGAAGTAGTCAACTTCGAATGGTTTCAAAAGGTTTCCACATTTTTTAAGTTGAACCCAATTTCATCGAAAGGTTTTAAGTTTCATTGCTTTTGAAAGGTTTATCAATGATTTCAAAGGGGAGGTACCCCAGGCTTTCAACAAATTCGAAAGGTCAAACCTTTCCACTTGGTCGAAAATAAACCTTCCGACAAGGTAGAAAGGTGGGACCTTCCAACAAGGTCGAATGGTACGGTTTTGCAATGTTTTCAAAAGGCTAAGGTTTAAAGGATTTTAAGGCGGATGTCATATGTTTTAAAAGCTTATGAAAGGAAGGCTTTTTATTGGTTTGAAGGAGTTACCTTCAATGATTTCGAAAGGTTTCATTATAGGTTATGAAGGAGTTACCTTCAATGCTTTCGAAGGGATTTTATTATTGATTTCGAAGGGGTTACCTTCAATGATTTCAAACGGTTGTTTAAAGGTTTTAAACAAAGTTTTCGAATATAATGACTAGGAAGTTAGCCTAAGTGTTTTAAGTTATAAAAAACTTTAAATTATTTTAAAAGGAAAGATAATCCTTAATGAAAATCATCAACATTATTTTGAGTAAAGTGTGTGTGTGTGTCTATATCATGGCTAAAATAGCTTAGAGTAAAGCTAAAGATATATTTTCCTTGTATATATATGGTTTGATGGACTATATCATTTGAAAAGGTTTTCAAGGAAAATTTGATGGGTAGTTAACCCAAAATAAAATTCGGGCAGTTAGCTTAATTATATTCGGACAGTCGGTCCATTTTTAGTGCAGTCATCCCAATGGACAGTTAGTCCAGAAAAGAGCAATTAGCACTGATATGAATAGTTAGTTCAGTTTACCAAACGGACTCTGCCGCTTCTTAAAGATAGTTAGTCCACACTTTTTACCTGTTTTTTGGCAGATAGCCCATTATCTAGCATAAAATATATTTCTATTTTAGTATAATCGATTTTAGGATAGATCGTCCAGAGAAGAGCAGTTGGCTCAGAATTTAGGACAAATAGTCCAATAAAGAGTAGATAGCTCAGATTTTAGACAGATAGTCTATTTTATTTCCAGTTTTAGCATAATGGATATTGCTATATTACTATTATAATCAGTTGATTAACCAGTTTGGTTGTAGGAAATGATTTGCAAAATATATGTTTTGAAAAGAGATATTAGTGAGGGGAAAGCCGTTCTGCTAAGCGACATGGTTTCGCTATATATAAGCAAACAGGGATGTAACAAAAATTATTAGTACCAGGATTTATGTCTGATTCGAATTTTTGTTTCCCCTTAAACTCTCGGGTGCTCAAAATTTTATTTGTGTAAGCCGAGGGTTTAGGTTTTTAGGTTTTAGCTGGTTTTGACGAATAAGCTTTCGAAGATGTGCAGGTGGCTGACGGATAGCTAAATTTTGGAATTCTGTTTTAAATTTGTTTCGGCCGTGTATTCAGACATTTGTGTCTATATTGCTTTGGTCATCCAATGAGCATCTTCGTATGTCGCTCTTGGAGTATTATTGTAATTATATTTGATCATTACCTGGGAATACATTGAGGTTTTTGTAACTTAGATACGATTTGTTTGAAATGTAATCGCTAAAATTATTATTTTTGGGATTTTGTGACTTTTTTCATAACTCCTTCTCTTATTATGGATACAAGTAGCATTACCGTATTTCGTCAACAAAAGTTAATACTGTAAATGATTGTAGCACCCATAGCGCTTAGCTTTTGGCCCCTAGATACGGGATGTTACATTTTCTGCTCTTAGTTGAATCGTGAATATACTTTCATGGATGTGACACATGAAAACCATTATAAGCACCTACCAACTTTCCCAGAAGCCTTACTCTATAGTCAAATTTCCCTACTCTCTCTAATAATTGTTTAGGTGTGATGGCACGAAATTTGATCGTTATAATTTTTAGGAATATTTAGTTATTTTTTAAATATTAAATTAATAGTTTTTAAAAATAAATAGAAAATCGATTTTGCAATAAATGAATTTATAGGATATTTTCATAATTTATAATTGGGAAAATAATCAAATTGTCGTTTGAACTATTTTACGACAAATATTGATATTTTTTGAATTTAACATAATTTGGTAACTATCTTTTTTTGTGATTTTGGGATCGTGTCACATTTCTGTGCGCAATCGTATTTTTATTTTTGTTATTCATGGTCCATAAACGGATGGGATAGTATGTAGCGGAGTACAACATATCATTCTTTCAAAACACTTTTCCTAAATCAAATCAATTTCAAATTCAAATTTTCAACTAGCATTGATGTTGATTTGTTGACTTGATGGGTTATCTTGGAATGTAGGATTTGGTTAACTTATGAAGTTGGGTTATCTTGTAAATTTTGGTTTACTTAAGGATAAAGTACTGAGTTGGTTGGTAATAAGTGTGCACATATCACTCTTTTATTTCATTTCTTTCAACCTCATTTTTTACTATATTCTTCTTGCCGCCGGCATCTTTCTTTTTATCTCTTCTCTATGTTTCAGAAAACAAAGAAATTCAAACCATTCCACAATCTTCTAAAATCCACATCTCTCAAACTAATCAAAATTAGCTAAAGTAGAAACATCAAAGTTGTTCATTTCCTCCTCTAATATTTTTTAAAAATAATTGCTCGACATCGAAAAACAGTAGATGTCGAGAAAAGTTAGTTTTTCAACGAGTATGGTATAGAGATCGGAGTGTTCAATCGGCTTCATCTCGGCAAATCAAGACTTTTAGAGCTTGTTGAGTGATTTTACGAGTTGAGGTTGTGCCATGGTGGTTAGGTAATCTTTTTCCGGTCATAAATTCAATTCCGACTATGTGATGGTCGAGGGGGGAAGAGGAGGTGCTAGAAGCAGTTTTTTGTCTCGGGGGAGGCGTGGTGGCGGTCGAAGGTTGTTCATTGGCCTGTGGTGATCAGTGGAGGTCGGGATAAGGTTTTAGTGGCTATTGATTTATGGGCTAAAATTTCTTGTTGGAGGGAGGAGCACTTAACAGCACCGAGTTAGCCATGGAATGGTCGTGTAACACTCCTAATTTTATTGACATTATTCAAAAGATTTAATTAGAATAAATTAAATAGAATAACGAAGATAAGGAGATTGAGGTTGATTAATAAACTAGGCGGTCGTGCTTATTTAATATCTAATAAACTTATACAAATAGTTAGGGAATTAAACATAAGGGCATTAGGTAAATAACCATACTTCCCACTATTATACTATTCTCATTAGGTCGTACACGTTCATTTTACTTAAAATAAGATTTTATAACCATGATAAGCAAGGCCGGCCATTAGGAGGAAGTGAAGGGAAAATCAATTTAAGGCTTAGGATTCAAGTTAGAAGGAATCAATTACAACCAAACTTCAATTTCCTTATCTAATCTAAGATGAATAATAGTTTCTATATCTCTATTTTGATTTTTACATCAAATGGTTCGGATTTAATGATAAATCTATTTTTATGATATTAAATGATGATACGCTTGATTTACGATTTATATGGATTAAACAAGGTTGTTTAAAAAGGTAGATATGCATGGTTTTAGGGTAAAACCAAGATGAAATTATTTTTAATACCATAAGAAAAATTTTAACTTAAAGAAAACATGATTTTTGAGATGGGTTTCAATTCTCATAATTTTCTGAGCTTATATGAATTTTGTATTAATTTTCTAGTAAAGAAAATGATTCATTGGATTATAAAATATTTACGATAAAGTTAATGATTATTTGGCTTTGAAATTTTTATATGTTGGAATGCATATTAAAATAGATTTTTTGGGATTTTTCCAGAGTTTCCTAAGGGTTTTGATAAACATATAAAATTATTTAAGTTATGGGACTTAAATGTTTTATATATTTAATTAAGGAAAAGAGGCATTTTATAAATAAAATTGTTATTCAATTCTGAAATTTATGGCAGTATTTTTTTGAAAAGAATTATTAACCAATGAGAATTTGACAAAAAAAGGCAGATTAGTTGAAAATTTATCCTTTTTATGTTAAAAACAAAGAAATCATACTTTTAGCATGTTTCAGTCCTTTATGGTAGTAAACCTTCCGACCCAGACCTTTCGACTAATTCGAAAGGTTATCGCTTTCGACAAGGTCACACCAATTCATATGGAATCAAGTTAAGTGGTATGTAATGAATTGGATAGAGTCGAAGGGTTCCTAGTCAAAAGGTTGCTGGCCAAAGAGGTTAGGGTATGTTTGTTTTATAACCTAAAGCTTTCACCTGTTAACTTTCGAATTAGAGCTTTCCACTTGGTTTTTTTCAATCAGGTCAAATGTTTAAAAGAAAGGTTTTAAACCTTTCGACAAAATCGAAAGGTTACTGCTGCTTTACCACTATTTTGTCTGCCACTTATCATTGTTTTATTTTGAACCTTTCAACACAATCGAAAGGTTATAACCTCTTTTTCCAACCTTTCTAAGTATTTGCTTTCGACAAAGATTAAAGGTTTACTTGTTTTAAAAATCAGCTGCTTCTCCCATTGCTTTCGATACGCATCAAAGCCTTCGGCTTAGATGATTTACCCTTGTTTTATAATAAAGTATAACCCAAGCTTTCGAAAGAGTTTCTTTAAAAGGGTGGAGGTTTATTGTTTTAAATGAAATGTTTTAAAGCTTTCGAACAGACCTTCCAACAAGGTCGAAAGGTTGCTTCCACTGTAGTCGAAAGGTTTTAAAATAAGACCTTCCGCATGTTTTAACTTGAACTCGGTAAGTTTTCAAAAGATAAGATCTAATAGTTTCGAAAGGTTTATATTTTAAGAGTTCAATGCTTTCGAAAGGTTTAAAGTGTTGAATGTTTTCAATAGTTTTGAAAGGTTTATATTTTAAAATTTCAATGCTTTCGGAAAGTCTAAAGTGTTGAATGTTGTCAACAGTTTCTAAAGGTTAGGATTCAAATGGTTGTTTTGAAAACCTTTCGACAAGGTATGTTTGAAAACCCATATCTAAATTTTTAAAGGAAAAACCCACGGCTTATATAAAAATGTTTGTAATGGTTTTAAGTATGAAATTTTGAAGAAGTATAGCCTTGATAAAAATAAAAGTAAAAAGATGTTGACTATGTTTTATGAAATGTATTTTAAGGACCTTAAACCCACTAGAATGGTAATGTTAAATTGTGTTTTGCTTCTTCAAATATGAATATATTCACATGATAACCCATAACTTTATTTTGGGGAAAAAGGGGTAGAAGAACCATTTAGGTTAACTCAACGGTGAATATAAAATTACTTAAACTCGTGAATGAATATAATTGCATCCAAGGAGCAGGGCGATCAAAATTATAGGATCCCTAAACTTTGTATTTATTGGAGGTAACCAAAAAGGTTTTCATAGTAAACCCATGAAAACTATGATAAAGTAGTTATTGGCGTAAACCAAACAGGTACATAGTAAACCCATAAAAACTATGATTAACTTTTTATTGGAGGAAACCAACAAGTTAATAGTTAACTTATGAGTACTATGTATTAAGGATTAGTATGAGCTAAATGGTTTGTAGTGAACCCATGAAAATTATACCGGGGTTAAGAATTGACATCAGTCATATGGTTCCAAGTAAGCCCATGAAAACTAGGATAAGTAGGTGGCTAATGGAAGTAACAGTTGGTTCTTAGTCAACCCATGAAAACTAGATTATGTAATGAGTTACTGATAAGTCCATAAGTTCCTAGTCAAACCATGAAAACTAGGTTTAGGTGATTAGTTATAGGAATGACTAATAGGTTCGGGAGGACCCATGAATTAATTAATTTAACTGGCAAGAGCCTATAGGTTACTAATAAACCCCTGAAAACTAAAAAAAGGTTAATAGTGACCATAGAAACTATAATTATGACAGGTTGTCAGATTAAACTAGGAATGGGGAAATCCTATTCAATTTCGAGTATGCATATCATCATAATGTTTTGAAAATTATATGTTTTTAACTATTATGGATGTAGGAGCATGGAATATGGTTTTATAAAGGTTTTAGAATACTATTGTGGGGAAAACCCATTCTGCTAAGTGGCGTCCTCTCACTAGATATCTAAAAGGATTGAGATGTTAGATTATTATTCATACAAGGCTTTATTTCCGACTCGAAGTTTTTTTCCTCCTTTTAATCTCTCGGGTACTCAGTTAATTTTGAGTAGTTTGAGATTTAATTTTCTCAAATTTTCTTCTCTAAAAAATAAATCTTCAGGAGACGTGCAGGAGGCAAATATATATTTAGAGTTTTATTTCTGCTATTTGTTTTGTTGTAAAGGCATACTTATTACCCTTACTATATTCTCTAATCGACCAAGGGGGCATCTTCATATGTCGCTCTTGGCGTATTTGTAATAACTATATTTTGCTAAATGTGGGTAACATTTTGGGATTTTGTGATGAACAAGAAATGTTTTGATTTGAATGTGGAAATATGTTTTTGAATTTTTAATTTTTTTACATATTTCTATGATCTGTGAATCAATGTATCTAACATTTCCGTATTTGGTCGTCGAAGATTAATAACTATGGATGACTGCAGCATCCGCAACCATTAGTTTTTGGCCTGCAAGGGGGACGTTACAAGTGGCATTAGAGTATAGGTTTATGAAACTTTTAAAAAAAGTTAAATCTAAAAGCTTTTTGAAATATAATCCAATGAATTTGAAAATAAGATCGGGGTTTGGGTTAATGTTATAGTAACGTACTTGTATTTGATATATAGGTATATATCTGCATACGTACTCCCCTCTCTCTTAGACCGTTCTTCTATATCTTACTATGGTTTTATGCAGATATACGAGAAAGAGGATATGGAGGCAGGAAATGGACGAGGAAATCTAGGTGGAGGAAGCACCACAACCAACGAAAATACTTGACCTAATACCCGGAGGAACCAAGGTCAACAGGCTAATGCCAACCAAAATGTTGAGTCCAATGTAGGTACGGGAAATCTGCCAGTAGATGCAGGCATGATGTATCAGTTGTTGGCTAATCATTTGCAAGAGGGACCTGCTGTTAATGTGGGAGGAGCTAATCATGTAGTTCCAGTTGGTTATAATTGTGCTAAGCTTAGTAGAGACTATATCAGTCTTGGTAGGAAGCAGTTTCTTGGATCAAAGGATGTTATCGAAGTAGAGAATTAACTTCTGAATTGTGAAAGGATTTTTACCAACTTAGGCTTGAATGATGGAGAGAAGAGAAGGCTAGCCTCTAAACAATTGCAAGAGTTAGCCCTTCATTGGTGGAATAGTGTGACGGTAAAGTGCCGGAAGAAGAGTTGACGTAGGCTGATTTCAGAAGGTGGTTTGAGTAGAGGTTCTTCTCTGAGGTTGCCAAGTCGGCATTAATGAGGAATTTCATGGATCTTGTCTAATAAATGTCTGTGATCGAGTATGCTGCTAAGTTTGATGAGCTATCTCGATATGGTTATGCTTTAGTTGACACTGATGTCAGAAGGAATGAGAGATTCATTATTGGTTTGAGCACAGAGCTAGGAAGGATGGCTATGACTCATATTAAAGAACCATATCATGTGATGGTGGAGATGACCGATCACTATGAGGAGATGCTTGCTATTTCAGCTAGGGAGAAGTAGTTGAGTCCCAGGATTTTCAAGGAAGAAAAAGGAAATTCTATAAGAAGAAAGGAGCCCAGAAAAGGGGTGTCCACTAGGAAGGCAAAAGCTTATTTATTATGTTTTAAGTGTGACAAGAAGGGCCACTATGCCATGAGTGCAGAATTGGTAAAGGAAAGAAGCCTGCGTGAAGAAGAAAGTGAAATGCTTCAACTATGATCAAGTTGGGTATTATAAGAACTAGTGTCCGGAGCCAGTTAGGGCGGACATAGGAAAGATGTTTGCAATTGGACCACCATCTTCTTCTAGACCCACTGCAGCAGAGAAAGGGTAAACCGTGATGGAAGGTACGCTTTTGACTCAAAGCATACCAGTTAGGGTACTTATCGAACCGGTGCATCATATTCATTTATATCTCAGTATTTGTTTGGTAAGTTATGTATAGAACCCGCATAACTTGTTACTTCCTTAAGGGTTGCAAATCCAATAGGAGGGTATGCAACTCGTGGGATGAGATGTGACCAGCTAGAAATTGATTTGTAGGTCATAAGTTTGCATGTAATTTGTATGTTTTTGATTTCGTAGATTTGGGGATCATTTTGTGTACGGATTGGTTGGTTAGGTATGAGGCTAGGATATTTTTGCCAGGATCGGAAAATATCATTGTGGCACCCAGATATTCGTAACTAAATCATTATCTCTGTAGATAATTCCAGTAAGTATTTGTGCTTTGTTGAATGCCATGGAGGTTGAAGAAGAGATTAGTCGGCTTCGTGTGGTTGAGAGGTTAATCGGGTTCGTGTGGAGGTTGAAGAAGTGCTTAGTCGGGTTCGTGTGGTTAGAGAGCTTAGTCGGGTTCGTGTGGTTCGTGTGATTCATGCGGTTATTATAATCAGTTGATTAACCAGTTTGGTTGTAGTAAATGATTTGCAAAATATATTTTTTGAAAAGAGATATTAGTGAGGGGAATGTCGTTCCGCTAAGCGTTGTGGTCTCACCATATATCAACAAACAGGGATGTAACAGAAATTATTCATACCAGGATTTATGTCTGACTCGAAGTTTTTGTTTCCCCTTAAACTCTCGGGTGCTTAAATTTGATTTGAGTAGGCTAAGGGTTTAGGTTTTAGCAGATTTTGGCGAAAAAGCTTCCGAAGATGGGCAGGTGGCCGACGGATAGCTAAATTTAGGAATTATATCTTAAATTTGTTTCCACGGTGTATTAAGACATTTGTGTCTATATTGTCTTGATCATCCATTAAGCATCTTCATATGTCACACTTGGAGTATTGTTGTAATTATATTTGATCATTGCCTGGGAATACATTGGGATTTTTGTAACTTAGATATGATTTGTTTGAAATGTAATCACTAAAATTATAGTTTTTGGGATTTTGTGATTTTGCTCATAGGTGCTTCTCTTATTATGGATACCAGTTGCATTACTGTATTTCGTCAATAGAAGTTAATACTGTAGATGATTGCTGCATCCATAGCGCTTAGCTTTTGGCCTCTAGATACGGGATGTTACATTTTCTGCTCTTAGTTGAATCGTGAATATATTTTCGTGGATGTGACACATGAAAACCATTATAAACACGTGCCAAATTTCCTAGAAGCCTCACTCTATGGTCAAACTTCCCTACTCTCTCTAATAGCTGATTAGGTGTGATGGCACGAAATATGATCGTTATAATTTTAAGGAATATTCAGCTAGTTTTAAAAATTAAATTAGTCTTTTTTAAAAACAAATAGAAAATTAGTTTTGCAATAAAATGAATTTGTAGGATATTTTCATAATTTATAATTGGGAAAATAATCAAATTTTCATTCGACGTATTTCACGATAGATATTGGTATTTTTTGAATTTGACAGAATATGGTAACTATCGTATTTTATAATTTTGGGATCATGTCACATTTCTGTGCGCAATCGTATTTTTATTTCTGTTGTTCATGGTCCTTAAAATGATGGGATAGTGTGTAGCGGAGTACCACATATCTTTCTTTCAAAAAACTTTTCCTAAATCAAATCAAATTCAAATTTTCAACTAGCATTGATGTTAATTTGTTGACTTGATGGGTTATGTTGGAGTGTAACTTATGAAGTTGGTTATCTTGTAAAGTTTGGTTTACTTAAGGATAAAGTAGTGAGTTGGTTGATAATAAGTGTGCACACATCACTCTTTTATTTCATTTCTTTCAACTTCATTTTTTTACTACATTCTTCTTACCATCAGCATCGTTTCTTTCTTCATCTCTTCTCTATGTTTCGAAAAACAAAGAAATTCAATCCATTCCTCAACCTCCTAAAATCCACATCTCTCAAAATAATCAAAAACGAGCTAAAGTAGCAACATCAAAGTTGTTCATTTCCTCCTTTAATACTTCTTAAAAACAATCACTCGATATTTCGTCAAGCGATGTGGTGGGAATTTCCCAAAAATAGTAGATGTCAAGAAAAGTTAGTTTTTTCAACGAATATGGATTGGAGATCGGAGTGCATAGTCGGCTTCATCTCGAAAAATCAAGACTTTTAGAGCTTGTCGAGTGATTGTACGAGTTGACGTTGTGCCATGGGGGTTAGGTGATCTTTTTCCAGTCATAAATTAAATTCCGACCGTGTCATGGTCGAGGGGTGAAGCGGAAGTGCTGGAAGCAGTGTTGGGTCTTGGCGGAGGCATGATGGCGGTCAGAGCTCGACCATTGGCCTGTGGTGATCGGTGAAGGTCGGGATAAGATTTTAGTGGCTATTGACTTATGGGCTCAATTTTATGGTTGGAGGAAGGGCCATTTTGCAGCGCCGAGTTAGCCATGGAATGGTCGTGTAACACCCCTAATTTTATTAACATTATTTGGAAGATTTAATTAGATAAATTAAATAAAATAATGTAGATAAGGAGATTGAGGTTGATTAATAAACTAGGCAATCATGCTTATTTTAATATCTAATAAATTTGTATAAATGGTTAGGAAATTAAACATAAGGGCATTAGGTAAATAACCATACTTCCCACCCTTATACTAATCTCACTCGGTCATACCCGTTCGTTTTACTTAAAACAAAATTTTATAACCGTGAGAAGCAAAGGCCGGCCATTAGGAAGAAGTGAAGAGAAAATCAATCTAAAGCTTAGGATTCAAGTTAGAAGGAATCAATCTCAGCCAAACTTCAATTTCCTTATCCAATCTAAGGTGAATAATAATTTCTACATCTCTATTTTTATTTTTACATAAAATGGTTCGGATTTAATGATAAATCTGTTTTTATGATATTGAATGATGATATGCTTGATTTACGATTTATATGGATTAAACAAGGTTGTTTAAAAAGGTAGATATGCATGGTTTTAGGGTAAAACCAAGATGAAATTATTTTTAAATGCCATAGGAAAATTTTATGTTATAGAGAACATGATTTTGGAGTTGGGTTTCAATTCTCATAATTTTCTGAGCTTATACCAATTTTACATTAATTTTCTAGTAAAGAAAATGATTTATTGGGTTATAAATTATTTACAATAAAAGTAATGATTATTTGGCTTTGAAATTTTATATGTTGGAGTACATATTAAAATAGATTTTTTGGAATTTTTCTAGATTTTTCCTAAGTGTTTTGATAAATATATAAAATTATTTAAGGAACGGGACATAAATATTTTATATATTTAATTAAGGAGAAGAAGCATTTTACGAAATAAAATTGTTATTTAATTCTAAAATTTATGGTAGCATTTTTCTGAAAAGAATTATTAAGCGATGAGAATTTGACAAACAAAGGCAGGTTAGTTGAAAAGTTATTCTTTTTAAGTTAAAAACAAAGAAATGTACTTTTAGCATGTTTCAGCCTCTTACGATAGTAAACCTTCCGACCCAGACCTTTCGACTAAGTCGAAAGATTATCGCTTTTGACAAGGTCAAACAATGCATATGGTATCAAGTTACTTGGTCAAAATTTTACTACTGTTTACCGCTAGTTTGTCTGCCAGTTATCATTGTTTTGTCTTGAACCTTTCAACATAATCGAAAGGTTATAACCGCTTTTTCCAACCTTTCGAAGTCGTTGCTTTCGACAAAGATGAAAGGTTTACTTATTTTAAAAATCAACTGCTTCTCCCATTGCTTTCGATAGGTATCAAAGCCTTCGACTTAGATGATCTAATCGTGTTTTATAATTAAACTATAACCCAAGCTTTCAAAAGAGTTGCTTTAAAAAAGTGGAGGTCTATTGTTTTAAATGAAATGTTTTAAAGCTTTCGAATAGACCTCCCGACAAGGTTCACAGGTTGCTTCCACCGTGGTCGAAAGGTTTTAAAAGTGGACCTTCCATTACTTGAACCCAGTAAATTTTCAAAAGATAAGATCCAATAGTTTCGAGAGGTTCATATTTTAGGAGTTCAATGCTTTCGAAAGGTTTAAAGTGTCGAATGTTTTCAATAGTTTCGAAAGGTTTATAATTTGAGAGTTCAATGCTTTAGAAAGGTTTAAAGTGTTGAATGTTTTCAATGGTTTTGAAAGATTAGGATTCAAATGGTTGTTTTGAAAACCTTTCGACAAGGTATGTTTGAAAACCCATACCCTAAATTTTTAAAGGAAAAACCCACAGCTTATATAAAGGAGTTTGTAACAGTTTTAAGTATGAAATTTTGAAGAAGTATGGCCTTGACAAAAAAAATTAAAAAGATGTTAACTATGTTTTATGAAGTGTGTTTCAAGGACCTTAAACCCACTAGAGTGGTATTGTTAAATTGTGTTTTGCTTCTTCAAATATGAATATATTCCCATGACAACCTACAACTTTATTTTAGGGTAAAAGGGGTAGAAGAACCATTTAGGTTAACTCAATAGTGAATATAAAATTACTTAAACTCTTGAATCGGTATAATTGCATCCAAGGAGTAGGGTGATCAAAAATATAGGATGCCTAAACTTTGTATTTATTGGAGGTAACCAAAAGGTTTTCATAGTAAACCCATGAAAACTATGATAAAGTAGTTATTGGCATAAACCAAAAAGGTTCATAGTAAACCCATAAAAACTATGATTAAGTTGTTACTGGAGGAAACCAACAGGTTAATAGTTAACCCATAAACACTATATATTAAGGATTAGTATGAGCTAAATGGTTTGTAGTGAACCCATGAAAATTATATCTGGATTTAGAATTGAAAACAATCAATAGGTTCCAAGCAAGCCCATGAAAACTAGGATAAGTAGGTAGCTAATGAAAGTAATAGTAGGTGCCTAGTCAACCAATGAAAACAAGGTTGTGTAGTGAGTTACTGGATAAGTCCATGGGTTTCGAGTCAACCCTTGAAAACTAGGCTTAGGTGATTAGTTATACGAATGACTAATTGGTTTGGGAGGACCCATGAATTAATTAAGTCAACTGACAGGAGCCTATAGGTTATTAGTAAACCCATGAAAACTAAAAAAAGGTTAATAATGACCCTAGAAACTATAATTATGACAGGGTATCAGATTAAACTAGGAACGAGGAAATCCCACTTATTTTGAAGTATGCATATCATCATAATGTTTTGAAAAATATATGTTTTTAACCATTGTGGATGTAGGAGCATGGAATATGTTTTATAAAGGTTTTAGAATACTAGTGAGGGGAAAACCCGTTTCGATAAGCAGCGTGGTCTCACTAGATATCTAAAAGAATTGGGATATTAGATTATTATTCAGACCAAGATTTATGTCTGACTCGAAGTTTTGTTTTTCCCCTTAAACTCTCGGGTACTCAATTTATTTTGAGTAGATTGAGATTTAAGGTTCTCAATTTTTCTTCTCTAATAAATAAATCATTCGAAAGCGTGCAGAAGGCAGATATATATTTATATTTTTATTTCTATTGTTTGTTTTGTTGTAAAGGAGGATCTATTAGCCTTATATATTCTCTAATCGACCAAGGAGCATCTTCATATGTCGCACTTGGCGTATTTTTAATAACTATATTTTGTTGAATGTGGGCAATGCTTTTGGATTATGTGATGGACAAGAAATGTTTTGATTTGAATGTGGAAATATGTTGTTGAATTGTTAACTTTTTTACATATTTATACGATCTGTATCGATGTATCTAACACCGCCATATTTGGTCGTCGAAGATTAATAACTATGGTTTACTACCGCATCCGTAGCCATTAGGTTTTAGCCTCCAAGTAGTGGGATGTTACAAGTTGGTATCAGAGCATAGGTTTGTGAAAATTTAAAAAAAAGTTAAATCTAAAATCTTTTTGAAACATAATCCAATGAATTTGAAAATAAGATCTAGGTTTGGGTTAATGCTATAGTAATGTATTTGTATTTGATATATAGGTATATATCTACATACGTATTCCCCTCTCTCTTAGACCGTTCTTCTATATCTTACTATGTTTTGTACGTAGATATACGAGAAAGAGGATATGGAGGCAGGAATTGGAAGAAGAAATCTAGGTGGAGGAAGCACCACAACCGACATAAATGCTTGACCTAATAACCGGAGGAACCAAGGTCGACAGGCTAATGCCAACCAAAATGTTGAGGCCAATGTAGGTACTGGAAATTCGCCAGTAGATGCGAGGATGATGTATCAGTTGTTGGCTAATATTTTGCAAGAGGGACCTGCTGTTAATGTGGAGGAGCTAATCATGTAGTTCCAGCTGGTTATAATTGTGTTAAGCTGAGTAGAGACTATATCACTCTTAGTGGGAAGTAGTTTCTTGGATCATAGGATGCTGTCGAAGAAGAGAATTAGCTTCCGAATTGTGAAAGGATTTTTACAGACTTAGGCTTGAATAATGGTGAGAAGAGAAGGCTAGCCTCTAGACATTTGCAAGGGTTAGCACTTCATTGCTGGAACATTGTGACGGCAAGAGTGTCAGGAAAAGAGTTGACATGGGCTGATTTCAGGAGGAGATTCTTCTCTGAGGTTGCCAAGTTGGCATTAATGAGGAAGCTCATGGATCTTGTCTAAGGATAAATGTCTGTGATCAGGTCTGCTACTAAGTTTGATGAGCTATCTCTATATGGTTATGCTTTGGTTGACATCGATGTCAGAAGGAATGAGAGATTCATTATTGGTTTGAGGACAGAGCTAGGCAGGATGGTTATGACTCATATTAAAGAACCTTATCACATGATGGTGGAGATGACCGTCCGCTATGAGGAGACGCTTGCTGTTTCACCTAGGGAGAAGTCAGTTGAGTCCCATGGTTTTCAAGAAAGAAAAAGGAAATCCTATAAGAAGAAAGAAGCCAAGAAAGGGGAGGCCGCTAAGAAGGTGAAGGCTGATTTGGTATGTTATAAGTGTGATAAGAAGGGCCATTATGCCCACGAGTGCAGAACTAGTAAAGGAATGAAGCTTATACGACGAAGAATGTGAAATGCTTCAACCATGACCAAGTTGGGAATTATAAGAACTAGTGTCTGGAGCCAGTCAGGGCGGACAGAGGAAAGGTGTTTGCAATTGGACCACCATCTTCTTCTAGACCCACTGCAGCAGAGAAAGTGAAAACTGTGTTGGAAGGTATGCTTTTGATTCAGAGCATACCAGTTAGGGTACTTTTCGATACTGGTGCATCATATTCATTTATTTCTCAGTATTTGTTTGATAAATTATGTATAGAACCCACATACTTGTTGCTTTCTTAAGGGTTGCAAATCCAGTTGGAGGTATGCAACTCGTGGGATGGGATGTGACCAGTTAGAACTTGATTTGTTAGGTCATAAGTTTGCATGTAGTTTATATGTTTTTGATTTCGTAGATTTCGGGATCATTTTGGGTATGGATTGGTTGGTTAGGTATGAGGCTAGGATATTTTACCAAGATCGCAAAATATCATTGAGGCACACAGATATTCCTAACTGAATCTTTATCTCAGGGGAGAATTCTAGTAAGAGTATTTGTGCTTTATTGAATGCCATGGAGATTGAAGAAGAGCTTAGTCGGGTTCGTTTGGTTAGAGAGTTTGCATATGTATTTGAGTCGATCACTAGATTACCCTGAGCTTCAGCTCAGACGTTTGGAAAATCAATCAGATGTCTGATGCAAAGGAATAAGAATTCCAGTCCTACTGCTCAGACTTCTGAGATTATTCCCAGACATCTGGACAATCTGGAACAAAATTTCCAGACCTTCAGCTCAAACATCTTGGAAATCATCAAACGTCTCGTGTTGTTACATTCAACCAATTTTTATGCGGGTTTCTATTTTAATCGATTTTTAATGATCCGAATTGTTATTGTCATTTATCACCGACTTTGACGATTTATTTTGTGGATTTTTAGGAATATCCATGATTGGATTAGATATCGATTTTTATGGTTTTAATTCACGTCGTCGAATGTGGATTTTGGTGATAGATTGTTTTTACAATCGTTTCTATGATTTATCACTTTAAAATACAATGGTTTCTATATTAATAGTAAATACTCAAACTCTTTCACAAAAATGATTTCAACATTACTTTTAATACAAAGCTCATTTTTAAAACCATTTTCCAATCTATTAGTATATACAAACCTTTACCTCATTTGTATGAGAAATCCAATTAAATGACTTAGCAAAATAAGGGGTGTAAAATGCTTGCATTTACTTCGTCGGTTAATTTTTAGACTTGTTCAATTGAAATATTGTGACAATTTTCGAGTGGAAATCTACAATTTGTTCGTAAATATTTAAGTTAAGCAAGTGGCTATGGGACATAAAGCTAAACTGATTTATTTGCTAACTTGGTGTAATTTACACTTATTGATATATGATGATCATTTTATGGTTTTGAATAGCGATATGCGAAGTCTCTATGTCCGTGTGGGGGACAATACCCCGTTCTATTGAGTTTTGTATCAATTTTATGAGTTAGCAACCTATGGGTTATTTAATCATTTTATGGAGTTAGGTTCATCAGGCGTATCGTTGTACTATGTCATTGTTCCGGCTTATTCAAGTTTCAGGTTCATCGGGCATATCGTTTTACTACATCGTTATTTCGGCTTATTATAGTTTCAGGTTCCATGGGCGTATCGTTGTACTACATCATTGCACCGTTTGTGATACATGTATTGGTGAGTTTTCATGTTTCCGTTTGTGATAGGCCTCCCTTTGTGTTTTCTGGATTTCTAGTTATTGGTTTTCGAAATTTGTGTTTCACCAATTTTTGCGATTTGCATTGATATGTTTTGTCAATATTTAAGGTTTGGTGAATAAGTAAAGAATATGGTATTCTTTTTGGATATTTGAGGAGATTTGAGATATTGTATGATTTTCATTGTTATCAAATATATACTTGTCATAGTATGACTTTTTTTACCATATTTTTTTTTCATATCTATTATCCTATCTTATCTGATATTTATAGCTAGATTGATCCGTTTATTATTTTTCCTTCTTAAATAATTCTCGGGTCAAACCTAGGTGTTTCAGGTGCGTCCACTTGACTTCTTAGCAGGGACTAGCTTCTGACTTTTGGCTAACTACTTTAGCTTAGTAGTTTTTGTTTTCATATATTCGAGATAGAGACTCCATGATGTATACGTATTCTTTTTTAAGCACTTGTACCTATTATTTTTTGATGTAGTGGATCTTGCATGACCACTACTTTGATGTCCACTTCTATGTGTAATAATCATATCTATTTCCGCCTTAGTGATATGAATATCTGTGACTGATTTATGTTATCCTTATTTTATATTTGTTTCTGAAGGCCACATAGCCACTTTGTAGTAGCATTGAGTTTGTATTTGATATGTTAGGTTTTCTCTTGAAATGAAATGCATGTCATGCTATCTGGCATATCAGTACTCGTACAAAGAAATTACACAGATGGTCACTCCTCAATAGTTTTATTCTTCATGCTAGTCGATGGCATTACCCCATAGTGTTCTTTTCTAGTGTGAGTATAGAGGTGGGAGTCGCAGCTTGGTATCAGAGCCAAACTTCGGGACAATATAGAATATTATGACAACAATCATTGTCCTAAGTCTCTTTTAGGAATCATGCCTTAGGTTTTAATTTGAGCCTTAGGACCCATTCTATCCTATTTTCTTTTATGATGCTTTGTTTTACCAATCAAGCTTATTTGAATTCATTTTGCCCTTTTTCCTCTTCGTTCTTTCTTTCTTAAAGAAGAAGAGATGGTTAGACCTGGCAGTCTTAGTGCTAGTCAATCCAATGGTTCTCCTTTGGATGGCGTATTCATGTCTGCCCAACAACTTTTGGATCTTTTAAAGAATCAAAGGTTTATTCGTGCTTTGAATAAGAACCCCAAAAAGGTTTTACCTCTAAAATTAGAAGTGCCTTTCGACTAGCTTGTAGATATCACTCTTCGACTTGGAGAGGCCGATAAAGGAAGTTATAGTGATGTTAGAGGCGCCAAAAAGAGCCTCAATAACAACGAGAGGCATACTAAGTTCAAAAGCCCTAATGCCAACAAAAGCAAGCAACTTCGGAGAAAAGACTCCTACCCTTAATCGTGGAGAATGCTACAATTGTGGATATAAGGACTACTATGCAAATAAGTGTCTGAAGCCCCTAACTTGTCGCTATTGCAAAAGTTTGGGTCATCTTATATCTTCATGTCCCAAACTTCGAAGTAAGAAAGGGGGAATGCTGAATGTTGTGCAAGCCCCTAGTAACACTTCTCCTGGTCAAGGTATTTCTCATTCTGTCCTTGATGGCATTATTATGTTTCATGATCATCCTATTCGAATTCTTGTTGATAGGGGTGCATCTCACTCTTTTATATCAAAAGAACTTGTTGATACTTTTTCTTTAGTGAATATAGGCTTAAGTCCCTAATAAGTTTCAAATTACACAAAAAAACCCCTGTAAAAAAGGTATGTAAATAAGGTCCTTCGAATTAAGTTACAAAGTAATTGCATAAAGTTATGCAATTATTCACTGAATAATTGTAGATATTTATGCAATTATATCCAAAAGTTGCATAAATTTATGCAATTTTTTCGGTGAATAATTGCGGAAATTTCCACAATTTTTTTGCGGAATAATTATGGAATTTTACGCAAATTTTTGAAAAAATTACGGAAATTTCTGCAATTGTTTGGTGAATAATTGCGGAATTTTCCGTAATTTTTTGAAAAAATTGAGGAAATTACCGTAGTTTTGTCGGTGAATAATTGTGGAAATGTATGAATTTTTTTGATATAATTGCATAAATGTCTGCAATTATTCACCGAATAATTGCATAAGTGTATGCCATTATTCGGTAACTTAATTCTAGGGACCTAATTAACAAACTTTTTTTAGTGGGGTTTTTGTGTAGTTTGAAACTTATTAGGAACCTGTGCCAAATTGTCCCTTTTCTTTAAATGTTACGGGCTTGATGACTTCATTAAGAATTAGGAATCCGGTTGGTGGATCCGCAACACTCAGTTCACTTTGTAAAGATGTCGAGATTATTTTATGTGATTATGCTTTCCGAGCCGATTTACATGTTATGCATTACTTAGATTTCAGAATGATTTTTGGAATGGATTGGCTTAACTGTTATGAAGCCCACATCCGATGTTCCAAGAGGACTATCCATCTTTGACATCCTCTATCTGTTAAGCAGATTTCTATTATTTTAGATATTCAGATTCCAATTTGGTAGCATCCTTATATTCTCTAAATCCACATGATGACGATAATGATGATGAGGAAGATGTTATTTCCCTCATTCATGTTGTTTGTGAATTTATCGATATATTTGAGCCCGTTTTAGGATTACCACTTAAGCGTGCAATTGAGTTCAGAAATAATCTAATCCTTGGAGCTCTAACTATCACTCGTCCTCCTTATTGTATGTCCAATAAGGAAAACGAGGAGATGCGTAAACAATTATTCGAATTGGAAGCAAAATAGTTTCTTCATTCTAGTTCCTCCCATTGGGAGCTTCGGCTATCTTTGTAAATAAGTATGATGGTATGCCTAGGCTTTGCATTGACTATCGCAAGCTTAATGATCTCACCGTTAAGAATAAATATCCATTTCCTCCGATTGATGATCTATTCGATCAACTTAGCGGTGCTAGAGTCTTTTCACAGTTAGACTTAGCAACCGGTTTTCATCAGCTTCGTATTGCATAGGATAACATCCTTTGACATCGTTCCATACTCGTGCCAATTGGTTTAATGAATGCTCCAGCTTATTTCAATGACCTTGTGAATCGATTTTTCAAAGACTTCCTTGATTGATTTGTTCTCATCTTTATAGATGATATTCTTGTTTATTCTAAAACCGAGGAAGAGCATGAAAAACATCTTCAGATTGTGTCGAAAACCCTTGGAGCAATCAATAGAAAGCAAAATTTTCTATGTGCCACTTTTGGCAATCCCGTGCGAAATTTTTAAGGCAATTTATTTTTGAATCTGGAATTTCAGTAGATCATTCAAAGATTGAGGCGATTCAAAATTAGAAGAGACCGAAGAGTTTGACGAAAATCGTAGCTTTCTTTGATTGGTGAGCTATTACCATCTTTTTATAAAAGATTTTATAAAATTTCCGTACCTCCCACTAGTTTGACAGAGAAGGGAGTTAAGTACATTTGGTCATACAAATATGAAGCTGCTTTTTAGAAATTAAAAGAACTCCTTTTCGATGCTCCTATTCTTGTGATTCCCAAAAGGAACCAAGACTTGATTGATTATACTAATGCTGGACATGTTGGTTTGGGAGTCGTTCTCATGTAAAGGAAATTTGTTATCGCTTATGCTTCCAGGCAATTAAAGCCTATCGAGACTAGATATGCCGCTCATGATTTAGAGCTTACGGCCATTTTTTTCGCCCTTAGAATTTGGCGTCATTATCTTTTGGGAGAGAAATTTGTTCTCTACACCGATCATAAATATTTGAAGTATTTATTCTCTCAAAAGGAACTTAATTTTCGTAAACAACGTTGGCTCAAATTCCTTGCATCTTATGAACTTGATATTCTCTATACTCCTGGAAAGGGAAATCGTGTTGCCGATGCCCTTAGCCGAAAGCAACAGGCGATTGTTTCCATGATGATATCCAAATGGAATGATCTTGAGACTTTGTCTACTTGTGAGATTCGATATCATGATCCCAATTCATGTTCATCTCTTCTTTTATGTAGCCTTAAGGCTCATCTTCTCTTTTAGACCACATCCTCGAAGCATATAAGCAAAATCTTGAATTGGCACTTCTTAGCCAAAGTTGTAGGGATAAAAATAATATTGATGGTTTGAAAGACGTTGAATCGATACTCACGGAGACATTCGAAAATTTTGTAGATTTATTGTGCCAAATATTAGTGATCTTCATAAAGACATTTTAGAAGATTCTCATCATTCTAAATTTCCCATTCATCTAGATAGTAGTAAAATATATGTGGACATGAAGCAACTTTATTATTGAGATGGAATGAAATCTAATATTGTTAATTTTATTAAGCGTCATATGATTTGCCAACTCGTAAAGACTGAGCATCAAAGGCTAGGTGGGCTATTGCAACCTTTAGACATTCCCGTTTGAAAGTGGGATCAAATTTCCATGGACTTTATTGATGGTTTGAAAGTGGGATCAAAATCCACCCATTTTATTCCTGTTCGGTCTAACCAGATTGTATCTCTTTTGCCAAATTTTATGTTAAAGAAATTGTTTAATTGCATGGAGTTTCTACTTCTATTGTTAACGATCATGATCCATTAGTTACTGGTGGTTATTGGAAAGGTCTTCAAAAAAACTTTAGGAACGAGGCTTAGTTTTAGCATCACTTATCATCCTCAGTCCAATGGACAAACAAAGCATGTGAAACAAACTCTTGAAGATCTCCTTCATGCATGTGTTCTTGATTTTGGTGGAAGTTGGAAAGATCATATTTCCCTTGTCGAGTTTTCTTACAATAATAGCTTCTAATCTAGTATTGGTACACACCTTTTGAGGCTCTACGGAAGGACATGCCGATCTCCTACGTGTTGGCTTGAAGCCAGTGAGAAGCTGGTTTTAGGTTCAGATTTTATTCGTGATTTCATAGAAAAGATTGACCTTATACGTCATAAGAGGAGAGAAGCTTAAAGTACACAAAAAACCTATGTCAATAACTGAAGAAGGAAATTAAAAAAATTTGTGGGAGATTTGGTATTTATTTATGTTTCACCCATGAAGGGCGTTGTGCGTTTCAGTCATTCGGGAAAATTAGCACCTTGATTGTAACGACCCAGAATTTTGAACATTTGAAAATGAAATATTTAATTAATTTTAAATATTTGAATGATGGTTTGACTTGAATTTCAAATTATTAGAATGAATTTTGCGATTAAATTATAAGTTTAATCTATTGAAAGTTGAATAAAAATTTGAATCTTCAATTTTAAGCAGAACAAAAATATTTCAAAGGCTTGTAAAATTCATATTGATAATACTGAAGATAATAGAAGCTTCAGAATTTAATTTGAAAGTGATTTGTTCAGGTTTGAAATTATATCGGTTGAGTCGATATTTAAAATAGTCACTTTTCACACAGTCTCGTAATTCGACGAAACCAATTCCATTAGGTCCGTAATATTGAATTATTACCGGATTTCAAATTTCGTAGTGATTGGAGTTGCCGTGTGATCGTACGTTATGCAAACGCGTTAAAATTTTAAACGAATTCAACTCAAATTTAAATTAGAAATTGGTGAACATTAAATAAAAAATCACGTGCTTTCCTTCTTTTAATCACACGCTTGAATTACGCCTAAAATCATGCCTAAAATCACGAAGATGATCGTGCAGAGCATGTCTCGTTCAAAATTTTAAATACCGCTCTCGTTCAAATCGAAAATAATAAAATAGCCGAAGCCTGGGGAGTCAAATTCAAGAAAATAAAAATTGCGGCCATCTCTTTTTCCTCAATGGAAAGCAAACTCGTTTGATTTGGGTAGAGATCTCTCAAGATTCAAGCTCGAGCTCGGTGGACTCGCAAGAGAAACGGCGGCGTCGAAGGGGTCGCGAGCTATGGTGATTCGCCGGTAGACCATGGCTTGCCGATTGATGAAGGCATGTGAAGTAGGGGCGGCCGTGTTCAATTGCAGTTCGAAGCCTAGGGTTTGTGCTGGTGAAGGAGGCCATCAATGCAGTGGAGTTGAGCGACGAATCTCGTGTTAGAACAGAAGCTCGATGCTTGTGGTTCCCTCGTTCGAATAGGGTACGTGATCCTTAACTTTTTAATTTAAAAAAGCTACTTAATTTAGCAACTGGAAAACGAAATTTGTGGGTTTGTTTGTAAATTTGGGAATGTATTAAACAGGAAAAGAGAGTTTCAGTTTTAAATTTAACTTTTAAAATTAAAAGTATTGGTTTAAAATTAATATTTATTTACTTAAGATTTTTAAATGGGTATTCGACTTGTTTAAATGGATTGGTAAAAGAAAATTTGTTAGGAATTCAAATTATTTGATAAAATGATTTATTTAAGGAAATGTAGTTTAAACTTAATCTTAAATAAATTTATAAACGAGAATTATTTATATATATAAAACTACGAAAAGAAAGAAAACAAATAATAATAGGAATTTTAAAACTTGAAGAAAATTGGTTTTAAAACAAATTATTAATTTAAATTAAATAAATCTATTCAACGGTAATTAATTATTCAATTCAGTTTAAATATTAATAAATCTTACAACGCTTATACAAAGTCAATATTGTGGAGAAAATAGATCGAAATGGAAAATCTTAAGTAAAGTAATTCTTTAAAGAATTGGGAGTTTGAAAAGAAAGTAGTTTAAACCAATATTATTAGTTTAAAATATAATTTTTGGTTAATTAAATTTATTAAAAAGGGGAAATTTAATCATTAGTTAGATAAATTTATTAAAGGAGAAAATTGGTTTAAAAAGAAATATCAGCTAATCAAAATCTATTAAACAGAAATTAATTGTTCAGTTGATTTGAATATTAATGAATTGTGTAAATAATTAAATAGGTATAAAACAAGGAAATCGAGTCAAGATGGAAATGGACCGCAATAATAAAAGCAAAGGTGAGATCTTCTCACTCAAATTGAAAATTTGAATTGCAGTTATTGATTGCTGTTTGGTTGTGATATTAGATATAGTAGGATATATCTATATATAGCAATATATATATTGGAGTATGTATATATTGGAGTTGTTGATTTCCTGCATTATATAGCGAATGAGACCCTATTGCGCCGCCTATTAAGCGGATAATATTTTATAAATCCCATATACCGCGATATCCCATCTTGAAACGGGATTGGATTTGTGCTAACATCTGTAGATGCAAGGAAACAGGTAGGAGGGATCCAACTGGATTCCTCAACCGTATTTATTTATTTACATATAGTGTGATATTTGTTGATTATCATATGATGATATATGATGTTTGGATGCCGTGATTGATTATTTGGTGTGTTGCATTATCGGACCCATTTTTGAAGTTTAAAAATAACGAGTTTGATTTTTAAAGGATTTTTAAAGTGATTTTTGAAAGTATACGTTTTATTAAATTTTCGAATTGATTCATTTTAAATAATTAAAACGTTATTACTTTTTATGTTATAAAAATTAGGATTTTTGTGAAATATAACCAAAGCATGATTTTTGAAATAAATAGTTGATAAATTTATAAAATGGTTTAAATTGGGATTTCTGAATTATTATAAACAGTTTATATAAAAGATTTATAAAATTTATATTTTATAAGTTAAGGATATTGGAATAATAAAACGAGCTTTTATAAGTGTTAAAATAAAGTTCTACCTAGTTTTATAAGTAAATAAGAATTTTAGATTTATAAATTAACGATGATATAAAAGAATGGATTTGTGAATAAATGGATTATAAGTAATTTACTTATAAGTTGGATTCGACCTGTAAACGAAATATAAATAGAATTGGTTATTAAAGGAGATTTATAAATCGAAGTAGTTATGAAATAGAAATGGAATTTATAAAAGTTGTTTTATAAATCCATAATCAAATAAATTTGATAAGTAAATATAGAAATTATTAAAGGAATTATATCAATGATTTTGGACTGTGGAAAAATCTTTGATAAATGTGTAGAAACATTGAATTGGGAAAGTAAAGTATATTCACGATTTTGGACAGTGAATATATTATTGAATAAAACGGGTATGATTTGGAGAAGTGAAATTTTAAAATGAATTTAATTGTTTTAAAAGATGTTTTAAAATGTATTAACTATCGAAACCATAGATTTCAACATTCATTGTTGAAATAGACGGTTTTCGAGAAATAGAAGGAAATGGTAAACTATAACACTATTGTTATAGTAGATGATTGTGATGTCCCGGAAATTTAGGCAATAATTATTTAATAATTTCATTGATAATTATTTTAAAATGTGAAATATTGATTTAATAATTTAATTCAAACTGAGATTTTCTTTTGGAAATTTATAATTATTTAGTTTGTTAAATGATATTGTTTTCAAAAGCTAAAAATATTTAAATGATAAATTTATCTTTCTAAACTATTTTAAAAATATTTTATTTATAATGTATAAATGTTTATACATTGTAAATAGAGGATTTGGTTTTAATTTTAATTTATATTAAATAAACAATATTTTCTAATTTATATATAATTGTACAAATTGAAAATTGATTTAATTTGATTTAATTTGTAAACTTTTCAAAAGTTTGTTTTAAAAATCTTTCTTATAATTTCCATAGATATAAGTGAACATTTATTTTTTTATAAAAATAAATATAGTTTAAATTTTGTTTTATAATAAAAGTTTATTTTATTTTGTTTATTTTAAAAATTGTTTTACTCTTTGATATAAGAATTAAATCATTTTTGTTAAAGTATAACATTGATAAAATTTAATTCAACCTTTCCTTTATTTATTTTTAAAAAAAATCTTCTTTTCTTTTGAAATTTAGTTTTATAAAGAATTTTATTTTAAAAATATATTTAAACCAACATTTAAATGTAAGTGTATAGTTTATATGTGTTTATTTAAAAACTAATAAACATTTAAAAACATGCTTAAATTAATTAGATATTTTTTAAAATAATTCAAATACATTATAAATTTAGAAATGGCTTTTAAATATTAACATGCATATGTGTTAATCATTTAACTAATGCATGGACACTTGTAATCACATAACAAAGTAACATAACAAATGGCATGTTGCTTTGTTTTTGAAATTTAATTTTTATTGACAATAAACATAACAAATACATTTGATAAAAACGCTTTTTCTCATTTGAAACCTGAAATCAAAATTTCAGTAAATCTAAAACCCCATTTCTAACTCATGTTTAAGAATCAAATTACAAACTTTAAAACCTGCAAATAAATTTCTTCAAAATGCAAATCAAAATCTGCATTTCTGAAGCTAAGTCTCAACTTCAATTTCTTCAAATCTGCATCTAAACTCTGCAAGCTTCAACATCAACTGGAGCTCAACTGCAATATAAAACCTGAGCATATGAGAAATGGAATCTACATGCAATCTACATCAACAAGTAAAGCAACTTCATCTTCAAATTTGCACTCATGTTCAACTGCAGTCTCTGGAATATGAATCTGCACCCAAATTGTTTCTGCACCCAAATATGAATCAACAAGTAAACCTGAAAGTTGTTTTACAGTTTTTAAGAATTTTGAATGAAGCTCCTATTTTAAAGATTGTAAATTGAATCAAGTGTAAGATTTAAACTGAATTCAAATGTAGCTTT
This sequence comes from Allium cepa, assembly GCA_030765085.1. Classification (NCBI taxonomy): domain Eukaryota; kingdom Viridiplantae; phylum Streptophyta; class Magnoliopsida; order Asparagales; family Amaryllidaceae; genus Allium; species Allium cepa. The sequence continues at coordinate 10,737,593 of CM060929.1, forward strand.
GAATTCAAAGTTTTTAAAAGTAAAATCTTAAATTTAAACAAGATTTAAAATTCTATTTTAAATCAAGAGTTTAAAACAGTTTGCAGGTTCAAGTCCAGAGTGAGTTTGCAGTTTTAGATTCTTGAATGAAATTCACATTTTTAAGTTGCAACTTGATTTAAGTAAAAGTTGGATCTGAATTCAAATTAAGTTTCAAATTCAAAGTTTTTAAAGATGAAATATTTTAAATTTAAACAAGTTTTAAATTAGATTTTAAATCTATATTAAAAACAGTGCAGGTCTTAGAACATGTAATTTTGCAGTTTGTTGTTTAAATAAAATTCATATTTTCAATTTTACAATTTGATTCAAGTATGAGTTAAAACTTAATTCAAGTATAGTTTGAAACTCAAAGTTTTTGAAAATGAAAATCTTAAATTTAAACAAGATTTAATTTAGTTTAATCAAGTTTTAAAATAAGTTTCAGGATGCTTTCAAATTCAGACATTAAGCTAAAACAATTTTGTTAGTTTTTAAAACTTGGAACAGATTTAAATGGTTTAAGGAAGATTTAAATGTGTTTTGAAATTTAGTTGAAACTGTTTTCAAGTTTCTTTGAAACCCAGTTTTAATTTCAAAACAGTTTTAAACTTTAAAATGAATAAACATATTTGAATGTTTAAAAGTGAATTTGGAAATAAAATTTGACTTCAGAAAGTTTAAACTTGAAAGAATCTAGTTCCTTTAGTATTTGAAAGTATTTGAATTAAAATATGAAGTGTTGATTTAAATTTGAAAGTTGAAAATAATCAATTTATCTTCAATGTTTAATTTATCAAGTAATTTAGCTTTAAATCTTTCTTTATATTTAAATAATGAATGTTGTTTAAACATTCATTTTTATTTTATGGTTTATAGTTATTTTTGGAATTAATGTTTAAATAATTAAACATTTGAATCTTTAAATAAAATGGGAATTTGAACTAAATTTTTAGAAATGTATTATTTTAATAAATTTTGAATTTAAATGAGTCATTTGATAGTAATTTGATTATTTTGAAAATCTTTAAGATAATTAAGGGTTTACTTAATTATTTGATTTGAATAATGGTTTAGATTAATTTTGATAATTAATCTAATTCAAATTTTCTTAAGTATATAATGAATGAAATGATGTTAATTAATAATTGGTGATAATTATCTAAGGATAATTAAGTAATTAATTAATGTCAATAAATTTTAAATATTGTGATTTGTTAAGTTAATTAATTTAGTTTAATTAATTTTAATAAATCATTTGATGATTTTAAGTGTAATTACTTAATGTAATTAATGGAGCAGGATTACTCAGAGAAGTAATAATGATAATTACTGAAATGTAATTAGTAATTTGGATAATTACTTTTGTAATTAGTTAAGGAATTAATTAATAATTAATTATTGGTTAATTAATTTGATTTAATAAGTAATTAAAGATAGTTAATTTCTTAGTTAAATATTAATCAAGGTGATTAATAATTGGATTAATTACTAAATGTAATTAATTTTAATTAAGTAATATTAGAGATCATTAATTATTATAATGATGTAATTAAGGATTGTTTGAATAAATAATAATTAATTAATAAATGATTAATTATTGTAATTACTTATGATTAAGGTTAATTAATTTATGAAATTAATTAGTGAATGATCAATCAAAGTGTTCGATCAAGTTGAATACTTAGGAAGTGAATTAATTAACTGGGTTAATTAATTAATAGATGTTAAGCAGGATTTAGGTGATTAATTAATTTAATTTATTTTAAATTAATTAGAGATGGTTGTAATTAATTTAATTCATTTTAAATTAATTATAATTGATGATAATTAAATCATTGCTTATGGATGTTATTGATTGAATGGTTGTGATCTCAGTAATGAGATTAGTTGTATCTGTATGATATGGATGATTGTTTAAGTATGATGGTTTGTGATGGATTATTTGGTTGTGATGATTATCTGTTTATGGATGATATAGATTATCTGTTATGATATGAATGTGATTATCTATTGCTAGATATAGTTTATCTATCTCAAATAGATAATAATGAGATAAGTTAAATTATTTAAAACCCTTAAGTACAACTTGGACATTAAAATGGCATTTGGTTTCGGTGAGACCGGGATCGGGTTTCCATATTTGGATATCCGAAAACCACATCGATTCCAATTAAACGTTAGGTCGTTAATCCAAGTGGAGCAAGTGAAGACTCGAGGTGTAAGGGCTATACGTCAGTATAACTCTGTGGGTGATTCCGTAATGAGTTGACGAAATAGTACTTATAGATTCGAGATGGTGATTTAGAGTGCAAGGGTTATCGTCGTTAACTCTGAGGGTGATTCCAATACTAGTGTAACAAGATAATGCCTACGGTTTCGTTCGAACCCGGAACGAACTTGTATGGATTGAGTGCTTTCAGAACATCGTCAGGCGGACGATGAGCATTCTAAGATTTATATGTCCTATAAAGGTAATCGTAACCTCAAGCCTCATCAACTGGGAATGGCTAAAACAGGGGAGGTGCAGCAAGGCTTCGTGGGTAGCCCCCACTTGAGAGCAAGATTTATCCCTATCTAGAGGTCCCTTTATATTTCGGTTGTGTGGCAGTTGGTGACAACCAATCTGTGGGGTAGTCTTGTTCGAAACTGTTCAGTAAGGAACGCGTCCGGCTTTGTGTTGCAGGGGATGAAGGGAGTAATCCTCGGTACGGTGATCTAGGCCACGTACTATGACGGGCGGTACCCCAGTAGCCCTGCCATTGATGGAAACCCGTTTACCCTACGAGACCCTACGGTTTTTTTGTATTACCCACTTTTGTCGCTAGTAGCTGGAATTTAATCATGTAACAATTTCGGCTATTTCTTATTTACTTGAAAACCCTAGACACTATTATAATATCACTGGATTTCCTATCAAATGTTTTGGTTAGCATAAGGTAAAAAATTTTCCATGTTTATGTGTGGGAAGTCTTACGTGATACCTTTTGTTTTCAAAGGTTTTTCTGAAGTTAAGCAACTTTTAACCCTGTTTACTCACACCAAACCCCTGTCTGACCTAAGTGCTTATTTTCTGTTTTATTAAACTCTTGGGTACTCATATTGTGTATGAGTAGTCAAGTGTTTCAGGATTGCTTTGATCGAGTTCTGGAGGAGATAATGGAGCAGGAGGCTTCAGCGTGTAGATATATTTAGTGGTTCCGCTGTGTTTGAGTTGTATCTGTTTCTCTGATACTTGGATTGTAAATGCTAGACAGATGTTTATAACTATCTAGTTTGTGTTGTATTAGCTATATTACTTTGATGTATAAGATACTATGTAAAGTTTTATGTGATATATTATAATTTATTCGATTCCGCTGTGAGATTCTGATGTGGTCTGTCCTTTCTTTCCTTTCTTTTCTCTTTTCTATCCCTTTCTTTCTTCTTAACGATGTAACTTTCTGGAGTGTGGAAGTTGGGTCGTTACAAAAGTGGTATCAGAGCATTAGGTTGAGTAAATACCTAGGCTCTGTAGTGGTGTCTGTCTTGAGAGAGCGTATTTGTAATTTTGAATATATATATATATATTTATTTCTGCCTATTTGTTGGGTTACCTGTTCGGGTTTTCCAATATTAGTAATAAAGGTAGATAGGGTGGTGGTGTGTGTAACACAACTACCAATGGTTGGAGTTCGAGTGTTTGAGGTTGGAAGTGGTCTGCTAGGGCAGTATTGGGCATCTTGGGTAGTTCTGTAGTTTGGTGTGAAGGATTTCACCAATCTCTGAAGGAAATCTTTTCAAGATTCGAAGTATATTTTTGGATTGTAAGCTGGATTGCACTCGTGTGAGTGGATTCTCCTGAGTTTGGATTAGTTGGGAGTTCTGAAGCCAGCAATGGTATTTTGGCAACTTCGGGAAGGAGTTCTGTCTATATCTGAGTCTGAGACTCAGTTTGGCAGTATGCTTTGAGCTTGGTTGGGAGCGAGTTTCCTGAGAGATATCTGTCCATCTGGAAGGCTCTATTGTGAAGAGGCTGATGTAGCTTGGAGGTTCGATGAGCTTTTGGATAAGGAAGTTTTGGCAGCAGTAGCAGCAGTGAGGGGCCTGTTTCTTCGATGGTTCTGAAGTATCTGTGATTCTTAAATCGGTAGTCCGGGCAGATGGAGAGCTTATCCATTTCTTCTGGAAGCTCAGCTGAGTGTGATGTTAGTGGTTAAGAGGTGGACCACTAGTTTCTTCTTTTGAAGGCTTTAGCTGTTCTGTTTGTTGAAGTGAGAACGATTTCTTGGAATCTGAACTGAGTGGAATCGCAAAAGTGTTTTGCGATGGTTCGGAGGTTCTCTGAATAATTTTTGTTGTGTGTTGTGACTGAATCGGATAAGTCACTGAGATTTTATGGAATTTGATGAACAATATTCCGGGATAAGTTGATCAAGTTTATACTCGTGTTCATCAACAGCATTCTTGAATCAGAGTTGCGCAGTGGAAGCATGGTGGCAGCTATTCAAGAATAGGAGCAGCACCCGATTCTTTGGGAATTTGAGTTTTGTCTTGAATCGGAGGATTTCTACAGGAAATTTATTTTGGATCTGGAGACTTGATTGGTTTGTATCTGTTTGTTTCCAGATAGAGTAGTTTGTTTGAAGTCTTCTGATATTTGTGTAATGGAGTGGTGTGGTGGATTTTGTTTGATCTAGAAGGTTGGAAGCAGCCCAGGATCGTCAGGAGAGATTTGTGGATATGAGTATTGGATCTTTCTGTTTCCTCTTGAGAGTTAAGTGTTTGGTCTACGGGATTGTATTGCCAGTTCGGATGGCTGGAATTTTGTTTTGTTTTCACGTATCTCTGAGAGAGTATGTGTATGGTTTATCTCTGGTTTTGGACTCAGTAGTTCTGAGAGGTTTGGGAATTGATCAGGACTTGTCTGTAGTCCTGTATTCTGTTTAGATTTGTAGATCTAGATATATAGGAGCTCTAGATCTGAGTGGTGTAGCTAGTTTAGATTTTATAGGGCGAGTGTCCCGGTGTTTGTATCTAGGAAACTCCAGGGAATCCTATCCAGAATTTTGTCTGGATAATTAGAATTGTTTGTTTGAATTGGTTGCTATGGTTGCTAGTATTTGGTTAATAGTTTGTGTTTGCTATTTTAAATTTAAAATCTGTATGAGATTATTAAATTACCTTTGCTTTTAAATTTCGGGGACGAAATTCTTTTAAGGAGGGAGGAATGTGATGTCCCGGAAATTTAAGCAATAATTATTTAATAATTTCATTGATAATTATTTTAAAATGTGAAATATTGATTTAATAATTTAATTCAAACTGAGATTTTCTTTTGGAAATTTATAATTATTTAGTTTGTTAAATGATATTGTTTTCAAAAGCTAAAAATATTTAAATGATAAATTTATCTTTCTAAACTATTTTAAAAATATTTTATTTATAATGTATAAATGTTTATACATTGTAAATAGAGGATTTGGTTTTAATTTTAATTTATATTAAATAAAGGATATTTTCTAATTTATATATAATTGTATAAATTGAAAATTGATTTAATTTGATTTAAATTGTAAACTTTTCAAAAGTTTGTTTTAAAAATCTTTCTTATAATTTCCATAGATGTAAGTGAACATTTATTTTGTTTATAAAAATAAATATAGTTTAAATTTTGTTTTATAATAAAAGTTTATTTTATTTTGTTTATTTTAAAAATTGTTTTTCTCTTTGATATAAGAATTAATTCATTTTTGTTAAAATATAACATTGATAAAATTTAATTCAACCTTTCCTTTATTTTTTTTAAAAAAATCTTCTTTTCTTTTGAAATTTAGTTTTATAAAGAATTTTATTTTAAAAATATATTTAAACCAACATTTAAATGTAAGTGTATAGTTCATATGTGTTTATTTAAAAACTAATAAACATTTAAAAACATGCTTAAATTAATTAGATATGTTTTAAGATAATTCAAATACATTATAAATTTAGAAATGGCTTTTAAATATTAACATGCATATGTGTTAATCATTTTACTAATGCATGGACACTTGTAATCACATAACAAAGTAACATAACAAATGGCATGTTGTTTTGTTTTTGAAATTTAATTTTTATTGACAATAAACATAACAAATACATTTGATAAAAATACTTTTTCTCATTTGAAACCTGAAATCAAAATTTCAGTAAATCTAAAACCCCATTTGTAACTCATGTTTAAGAATCAAATTACAAACTTTAAAACCTGCAAATAAATTTCTTCAAAATGCAAATCAAAATCTGCATTTCTGAAGCTAAGTCTCAACTTGAATTTCTTCAAATCTGCATCTAAACTCTGCAAGCTTCAACATCAACTGGAGCTCAAATGCAATATAACACCTGAGCATATGAGAAATGGAGTCTGCATGCAATCTACATCAACAAGTAAAGCAACTTCATCTTCAAATTTGCACTCAGGTTCAACTGCAGTCTCTGGAATATGAATCTGCACCCAAATTGTTTCTGCATCTTCAATTAAATGTGAGTAAGCTTCTTTAACTTTTAAAAACAGTTTCCTTAAATATTAATATCAAACCTTAATTAAAGAACTTATGTTTTATTCAAAGAAATCAAACTGTTTACAAAATTGCTCTGTTTTGTTTCTAAAAAAAAAAGTGAATAACCTCTTATGCACCAAAGTTTGAGATATCAGAGCATATGAATTGAAAGATATGAGCTTGTATGATGATGTCTGTTCTGTGTACATATTTGATTGTGTTTAAATGTTGCTTTCGCCTGTAGCTATACATCTTGTAAATTAAGATTTTCTTTTACAGAAATTCTTTACCACTTGAATTGATTCCATTTAGTAATTTTTGTGTAAATAAGATATGTTTGTTTGGTATAACTTAGATTTATAAATTTTATGTTAGTATAAGAAAAATGTAGTCTCTGTAAAAACAATGAAAATCAGTTAATATTCAAATAACCAAATCCAAACTCGTAATGATTGGGGCATGCTGTAAATCTGTATGGAGGTAGAGGATTGATGGGGGAATGAATGTATCATGGCCAGTAGTAGTGTCAGTAGGTGGTGATGTTGAACTTGGTGTTTCCAGGTTTAACCCTTATTTGGAGTGATTGGGTTTTTTGATAGCTTCTGATTTTTCTGTAATGCATCGAATGGAGTAGGGTTTTGGGAATTTGTAGAGGGGTTATAGATGGATCATCTGCCGGAAATTCAGCAGTAATGAAGGTCGGAAGCATGTCTAAGGGCAGTTGACAGGTTGGTGCTTAGGGTATAGGTGAGTTTCAGGTTTTGCATTGGTTTCTCAAAACTTGAATTCAAGATTACAGTGGATTTATGATGATCGTAAGCTTGTGAGGAGATGGTTTATGACTCATAGCAGTTGGTTGAAGTGACTGGAAGCTGCCGGAGCAACGGTGCATGTGCACCATTCATGATGAAGTTCTGGCGAAACTCAGATATGCAGGGTTTGTTGTGACTAGGGAAATCCTAGAGTAGTTGTGCTTCTAACTCGAAGTAAGTGAGATGAGAACTCGAAGTAGATTAGGGGGTTGCTCTGGTTGGTAGATTTCAGGTTTTAAACCTGAGAATTTTGCAATTTCTTAACTTTTAATGAATTCATCTTTTTAAGGTTGGATTTTGATTCTAGCATAAGTTGTAACTGAATTCAAATAGAGTTTGGATTCAAAGCTTTTAGAAAATGAAATGTCTTAGACAAGTTTAAAGTTTGGTTTTAAATCAAAAATTAAAACCGTTTCAGGTTTTAAACTTGAAAGTTGTTTTACAGTTTTTAGGAATTTTGAATGAAGCTCCTATTTTAAAGATTGTAAATTGAATCAAGTGTACTGTTAACTCCGCCTCGGTTTAGACTCTGCGACTCAAGGAGATGCCGACCTAAGGCTCAACAAGGGTGCCGACCTAAGGCTCAACAGGGGTGCCGACCTAAGATTCAAAGGGTTGCCGACCTAACACTTCAATGAGGCTACTGACTCTACTGACTCAACATAGATACCGACCTAACAGTCTAGGGAGATTGCCGACTTAACTGGTTGCCGACCTAACTGCCTTAACAGGAATGCCGACCTAAGTCCCTAAATGGATAACGACCTAACTGCCTTAACAGGAATGCCGACCTAAGGCCCTAAATGGATAACGACCTAATGCCTTAAAGGATGCCGACTTAGGAAGTCTACTGACCTAACTTAAGTACCGATCTAATTACCTAAAGGAGTTGCCGACCTAACTGATCAGGACATGGAAAGGTGCACGACCTATACTTAAGTTGCAACCGACTTAAGACTTATGCCAAGCCGTTCACGACCCAGGCAAATGAAGGCAAACCCTATACAGCTACCTGACACGCGCATGTTAACTCAGCAACGACCCAAGTCACAACCGATCCAGCTCCTCAGTTATCTCGTTCAGACCGTGATTTGCGACTTACCAAGTTAACTCGTCCACGACCTAAAGCCACTAAGTGTAAGCCCGATGCCATATTACTAAGAAGTAGTAGTGTTGACTCGGAGGCGACCTAGGACTTGTGCAAGTGAACTCCTGTGAAGCCAGAAGGGGGCCAGATGGACCGGCCACGACTCATATTAAGTCGGCTACGACTTAACTTAGATCGGCCACGACTTAGGACTTGGCAAAAATTCCAGATCAGAACTCTCTATAAATAGGCAACCACCTCCAACATTCAAAGGACTTTTGGCGCATTCTCTTCACACACCGTTACCTTGCTGCATTGAGAACTTCATCAACACTTAGAGCTTCCAAGATTAGAGGAATACATCAAAGAAATTCACGAAGAAACCACACATCTTCAAGATGAATCTAAGAACTTTAATCGATATTGAAGCTTAAGACTTGTTCCAAATCATTTGTAACTTGAAGAGTATTGTACTTGAGAAAAATTGTATCAGTTTGTAACGGGATTATTAATAAAAGTACTTAGAGTGGACGTAGGCTAAACCCTTAAGCCGAACCACTATAAAATCATTGTTGTTTACTGCTTTTCTGCTATTACTTGCTTGTAATTCTTTCCCGATCTATCGGGTGGTGCTTTCACAACTACACTTTACACACCGGGGTGTTAGCGTTCGCATTTTAGCGTTAACATTTTTGGTGCTTTCACTGAGAACTGAACTCAGGAAAACTGTCATCATTGCTTCACAGAGATTTGAAGAAAGAATTTCCTTAAAAACCAGAAGTCTATCTGAAATTATGGCTCCCGGAAGGAAAAGTAGATCTATCAGATCTGGAAACATTCAAGAGGGAACCCTCGCTTCCCCTGTACCTAATCAACCCACTCCGTCTGTTGGAGTTACGAAAGCGGAGTTGGATGCTGTGATTCTAGGGCTAAACCAGCAGATAAACGCCCAAAATGCACAATTAGAGGCTCAAAGTGCCCAGAATGCTCTGATTTTGAATAAATTGAACGATTTACTTGGGGCAAACAATCAACCAGCTTGTAATGAAAGGAACTGTGCTGGCAACATTCATGATGTTAGTGAAAGGAATGCTCCTGAAAGGGCTACTAGTCCCTTTGAGCAGGCAGTTCCTGAGGCTGGTGGATCTAGAACTCGGCATGATGAGGAATATCTTTCTGGAATGGTCCGGCAGATCATGAAAGAAAGTATGCAAAGGGTTGAAGATGAGAAGGAATGGGGTTTCGCTCCAAGTAAAACTCCGTTCACTGAAAAAATCTTGAAGGCGGAATTTCCAAGGAAGTTTGTCCCTCCGACTATTCCAGCTTACAAAGGGACAAGTGATCCGAATGAGTTCTTGTATAAATATGATTGGCACATGACAGGTGCCAGGGCCTCTGACGAAATAAAATGTCGATATTTCCCCGTATACCTGGAAGGTGTGGCTCTACTATGGTTCACAAAGTTGCCAGTCCGATCTATCGATCAGTTTTCAGACTTGACCAGAAAATTCAAGGAGCGGTTTAGACTATATGCTTCGAAGGCCAAGGACATTATGTCACTATCGAGTTTGGAGCAGAATCCTGGGGAGTCTATCAGGTCCTTCTTGAACCGCTTTAATATAGCACTGGCTGAGGTGGACAATGCTGAACCACGAATGATACTGACTTATCTGATGAGGGCTATTGATAAGTCAAGCGAATTTGGGAAATGGTTAAATATGAAGGAGCCAACCTCTCTCGAAAAGTTCTACAAAAAAGCAGATGAATTCATTCGCTTGGAAAGCCGTCCTTTACCAGTAAAGACAGTGTTGGAAAAAGCAGAAGACAACACTGTCGCTCCACGCAAGAATGAATCGGTGGGGCAAAAAAGGGAGAATAATAATGGGAAGAAACAGGGTAATCTGAAGAAGCCCCGATCCTTCAAGCTATCAGAATATACTCCATTATCACATACACCGGAGCACATCTACCTGGCCACTAAAGATTCCGTCGATTTCCCTAAACCTATCCCTTTGAGGACCGGGAAAAAAGCCATACAGAGTGGGAAATTCTGTCGCTTCCACAATCAACCCGGTCATGAAACTGATGAATGCCGTCAGTTGAAAAATCTGATTGAAGAGTTGCTAAGAGAGAACAAACTGCAGCAATTTGTGAAGAAGAATAGCAACAATCCTGCATCGTCAAGTCAGGGGCAACAGGTTCCTGTTCATCAGCCCAGGACAGGTGAGAAAGCTACGGGACATGAATCTGGAAGGCCCGTTATCAATGTCATTACAGGAGGGCCTCACCCAGCTGGCAAGAGCTGGGGTGAGATAGAGAGATATTCCAGGGCTTTGAAATATGCTCCAGCCGAAGAAGACGTCTTTGTTTTAGAAGACACTACGCCCCTGAAACAACAGAAAGCTTTCAGCGATGATATTGTTTTCAGAGCCAGAGATTCCACAGGTATAGAAGCTCCTACCCTAGATCCCTTGGTCATCTCGGCTGGCATTGGACCGGCCATTGTCAGAAGAGTCCTCATTGACTGCGGAGCATCATGCAATATCCTCTTCAAGAAGACATTTGACCAGATGAAAATTCCTATGATTGATGTACAAGCCTCATCACAGAAGATCGCTGGCTTCACTGGGGAGCCAAAACAACCAATTGGGACCATCGATCTGCTTGTAGAACTTGGAGAAGCAGAAAGGAAAGTGGTCCGCAAGCAAACATTTGTGATTGTCGATGAGTTTTCTGCTTATAATGCTTTTCTTGGCCGTCCAACACTCGCAGCATTCAAAGCTATCCTAGCCCCGTGGTGCCTCACTATTAAATTCCCTACTGACAATGGAGTAGGAGTTATAAAAGGGGATCAAAATGCTGCGCGAGAGTGCTATTTGACAGAGCTGCGAGAGTCAAGAAAAAGAGAAATGGGGAAGGGTGCGGCGACCCCAGTCCGCATCAAAGAACCATCCTTGTAGCAATTACGGGGCGGACCCTGCACTGGCGAGCACAGCGGGGCACGGAAAGAAATGGATCCCAGAAAAGCCAGTGCAGGGGAGAATAGAGTGGTACCGGTTGAAACGACAGTTCCGGTACCTGTTGACCCGAAGGACCCAAATAAGGTGTTAAATGTGGGTTCACAGCTTAATGTGTCAATTCAGAATATCTTGATATCTTTCCTGAAAGCAAATCTGGATGTCTTTGCTTGGACTCATGCCGATATGTGTGGAATATCCCCAGAAGTTGCAGTGCACGCTCTGAATATTGACCCAAAGTTTACGCCAGTTAAACAGAAAAGAAGAACCCAAGGTCCAGAAAGGTCAGCAGCATTAAAAGAAGAAGTTGATCGACTCATGGAAAATAACTTCATCAAAGAATCCACATATCCGAATTGGGTTTCAAATCCTGTGTTGGTCAAGAAAGCTAATGGAAAATGGAGAGTGTGCATTGATTTTTCTGATCTAATCAAGGCTTGCCCCAAAGATTGCTTCCCATTACCCAGGATCGATCAACTGGTAGACGGAACTGCGGGACATGAATTGTTATCTTTCATGGATGCCTACTCCGGTTATAACCAAATCATGATGCACGAGCCGGATCAGGAAGATACAAGCTTTATCACAGATGTTGGACTTTATTACTACAGAGTTATGCCCTTTGGATTGAAAAATGCAGGGGCAACCTACCAAAGACTTGTTAATGCTATGTTCAAACCGCAATTGGGCAAAACTATGGAAGTCTACGTCGACGACATGTTAGTGAAGTCCAGGAAAGCAGCGGATCACATTGAACACTTAGCAGAAATGTTCGCAGTCCTCCGGAAATACAGAATGAAACTTAACCCTCTGAAATGTACATTTGGGGTCGAGTCCGGAAAGTTCTTAGGTTTCATCGTCAGTGCTAGGGGCATTGACGCTAGTCCAGCTCAAATTACTGCCTTGAAAGAAGTTAAAGCTCCTAGAACAAAGAAGGAATTGCAGAGTCTCAACGGAAAGGTCGCCGCCCTGAGTCGGTTCATTTCCAGAGCCACTGATAAATGCATCCCATTCTTTGACGCCCTGAAGAAAGGAAAGAAGAATTTTGAATGGACTTCCGAATGCCAAAAAGCCTTCGATGAGTTGATCCGTCATATGGAAACGCCTCCAATACTTTCTAGGCCAGGCAATGGTGAGGATCTTCTTATATACTTGGCAGTATCATCTCATGCTCTAAGTGCAGCGCTGATACGGGAAGACAAAAGGATTCAACATCCGGTTTACTATATCAGCAAAAGACTCACTGGGGCAGAGCTGAATTACTCCAAGTTGGAAAAACTCGCCTATTGCCTACTAGTTGCATCAAGGAAACTGAGGCAATATTTCCAAACTCATCCTATCAAAGTACTCACTGATCAACCTCTAAAGCAAGTCCTATTTCGCCCTGAAACTTCGGGTCGCCTTCTAAAATGGAACATTGAACTCAGTCAATATGACATCACCTATCACCCCCGAAAAGCAATCAACGGACAAGCTTTAGCTGATTTCATTGCAGAATTCACAGAGAAAGATAATGGTGAGGAAGAAACGATCAATGATTCCCCAATCCAGTGGAAGATGTATGTTGATGGCGCAAGAAATGACTACTGTTCTGGAGCCGGAGTGGTACTTGAAACTCCTGAAGGTCGATCATTATGTTATGCACTAAGATTGGAATTTCCTTCAACAAACAATGAAGCAGAATATGAAGCTCTTATTGCAGGTCTGAAAATCGCTAAAGAGCTAAACATTCGAGCATTACAAATCTTCAGTGATTCTCAGCTTATTGTATGCCAAGTCAAGAAGGAATTTCAAGCAAAAGGTGGAAACCTGCCTTCCTACTTGTCAAAGGCTTGGGAACTCCTATGTGAATTCGATCACTATTCAATAAGCCACATTCCTCGGGAAGAGAATATGAAGGCAGATTCCCTCGCAAAGTATTCAAGTTCTGGTGAAGCTCAACTATTGGGATTGGTCCCTGTAGATGTCCTTTCAGCACCAAGTATAGACGAGATGGATATAGACTGGATTATGAATGTATCTCAAGAACAAGAGTCATGGATGACTCCAATACTGGACTACCTACTCAGAGGTTCTCTGCCAGAAAATTCGATAGAAAGACGAAAACTACTAAGGAAAGCCTCTCGCTATGTAATTCAGGATGGCCGATTTACAGACGGGGATTCTCAATGCCATTGCTTCGATGTGTATCCCGGGAAGAGTCCAAAACAATCCTAGCTGAGGTGCATGGAGGAGAATGTGGTGATCATTCAGGTGGTCAAACATTAGCAAAGAAAATTCTCCGATACGGATATTTTTGGCCAGAAATTAATCGAGATGCTGCAGATTACTCCCGAAAATGTGACAAATGCCAAAGATTTGCCAAAATTCCTAGAGCACCTTCTACCGAACTCACACAGATGGTCAGTCCATGGCCATTTGCAATTTGGGGAATGGATCTCGTTGGGCCGCTACCAACTGCTAAATCAGGGATTAAATATGCTATTGTTGCAGTTGATTATTTTACTAAATGGGCTGAAGCTGAACCATTGGCTACTATCACTTCTAGGAAAATGATAAGCTTTGTGACCAAGAATATCATTTGCAGATACGGTGTGCCTCAGAAAATAATCACAGACAATGGTACTCAGTTTGAAAGCGAGGAATTCCAGGATTTTTGCAAACGATTCAAAATCCAGAAAAGCTTTTCGGCAGTAGCTCATCCGCAGGCAAACGGGCAAGTGGAAGCAGTGAACAAGATCATCAAATCAACCATCAAAAAGCAACTCGAAAGAGCAAAAGGTGGTTGGGTCGATAAACTACCACTTGCACTATGGGCATACAGAACTACTCACAAAACTGCAACTGGGCATACTCCTTTTTCGTTAGCATACGGATCGGAAGCAATGATCCCGGTTGAAACAGAGGTCCCTTCACACAGAAGAATCCATTTCAATCAAGCAGAAAATGAGAAGCTACAACTTGAAGCGCTGGATCTCCTTGATGAAAAAAGAGATGAAGCTAACCTCAGAGTTGCAGCTCATCAGCAAAGGATAGCCAGACATTTCAATTCCAAAGTTCGTCAACGCAGCTTTGAAATTGGAGATCTAGTCCTGAAAAGAATTATGACCGCGACAGGTGTGTTTGGGCCAAATTGGGAAGGACCGTATGTAATAGGTCAGAAGCTTCTTGACGGCACATTCAAGCTCACCACTGTTGATGGAGATCAAATTCCAAGGGCATGGAACAGCAACCATTTGCGTCCAAACTTTACTTGAAAATTTAGTTGAAACATTGTAAAAAGAATTATGAATGTATAATTCTTGTGATTGAAAGCAATTGTGAAACTGATGCAAGTAAATAATGAAAGAATATAAAGTGGATGTAGGCCCAATTTCATGGTCGAACCACTATAAATCTTGTGTTCCTTATTATTATTATATGTTTGCTTTGTTTTCGATATAAAAATACATAGAATGTATTGCTGAAATGTCGATTTAAATTTTTGCAGACGATGGAAATAAAACTTGCGCATAATAAGACCGAGTGATTCTCACCATCATTCAACAAACAAATTTCAAGTCATAAAGGCCCCGAATTCGAATCCTAGATAGGAAATACTTCAATTGAACGGCTTATGATTTCGATAGAAACGAGCCCTTGCTAATAAATTGAGATTGTTTGAACGAACAAACATCCAATTAGGAAGCTAGTGCCCGTTCTCACGAACTTGCCCGACAATGGAGTACGCTTCCTTGGATTAAACAAGCCACTTGCGAGAAAAGGGGAATGAAAACTTGAAAAGAAAAAAAAAAAGGAAAAAAAAAAGAGGATCGCTGAAAAGGCATAAGCAAGTGAACAGAGGAACAACCAAAGCTACCATCCGCAGCACAAGTCCTCTTCGGAGGCGCAACTCTTCGGACGATAAAAGACCTCTAATGGGTCATACGCCACAAAAAAGAAAGTTCTCTACTCAACAAAAAAGATTGGAGGAGTCATGACACTCCAACCATGAGAGAGTAACTTCCAGGCGATGAAAACCCTCTCCGAGGCACATTTCACCAGGAGTTGAAGTGTTATGACCGCTCTTCGGGATTTCACTTCACCAGAGTTGAAATGTAAACAAAATAAAAGCCCTCTTCGGAGGCCCATTTCACCAGGAGTTGAAGTGTTATGACCGCTCTTCGGGATTTCACTTCACCAGAGCTGAAATGTAAACAAAATAAAAGCCCTCTTCGGAGGCACATTTCGCCAGGAGTTGAAGTGCAACAACCGCTCTTCGGAATTTCACTTCACCAAAGTTGAAATGCAAAAACAAAATAAAGACCTTCCTGAAAGCCCACGTTTCACCGAGATTGAAATAAAACTTCCAAGTGTTGAAACGCGAAAAGGCTTTCTTCGAAGGCACGACTCTTTGGAGGTACACGTTTCACCAAGATTGAAATAAAACTTCCAAGTGTTGAAACGTGAAAAATCCCTCCTTAGAGGTACAACCCCCTCACGGGGACACAATTAAAAGGAAAGACCTCTTCGAAGACACAATCAAGAAGAAAGACCTCTTCGGAAGCCCACGTTTCACCAAGATTGAAATAAAACTTCCAAGTGTTGAAACGTGAAAAGGCTTTCTTCAAAGGCACAACTCTTTGGAGGTACACATTTCACCGAGATTGAAATAAAACTTCCAAGTGTTGAAACGTGAAAAATCCCTCCTCAGAGGTACAACTTTGTAAAAAAAAATCCTCATCAAAAGCGTACTTTAACTTTCAAAGGAAGAGTAATTTACCTACTATGGAAAATGATCGTTAAAAAAAAAGAGAAAAAGAAAAGAAGTTAAAGTACCCTTCAGAGGTCCGCTTTACCACATAGAGGAATTCACTTGGTAAAATATGCACATAAGCAAAAGAAAAAAGTGATTTCTTCGAACGACAAAGCGTAGAAACTTATACGAAGGGAGTTGTACTCTACAAAAATTTTCTTTAAAGAATAAAATAATTATTCTTTAGCAAATAAGAGTGCAAGTCCCCTCGAAGTATAAAATATTGCAGCAAGCTTAAGGTATGGGGGCAACATGGTATAATAGTGTAGCTGCATCAGTAAAGTAATACTCAAACAACATACCATAAGCCCGCTGCAATATCATATAAATAAACTTGTGCAAAAATGAATAATAAATGCATACTCAAATTCAAACAGAAGTACGTACAAATAAAGAATCATTTTATTCAATTGCAGATATTGCAGATACAGGTTTCAAAATAAGAAGCAGGGGCCGGTGCCTGCACAACATCCGACCATTACACAAAAAAGGAATCAAAAAGCTCAACTCTTCATTTCTTCTTGCCGCCTTTAGACCCTTTACCCGGCCGAGTGGTTAGCTTTTCGGGTCTTCCAGGTTGGTCTGAAGGCATGAGGGAAGAAGGGGAGGGAGGTACAACTGGCGCAATTTTCGGTTCCTCTTCAGTGGTGATAATTTTCTTCCCCCTCCTCTTCGATGTCCCAAGCTTCTTTCTTCTCTGCGAAGAAGACTCACTCCCCGGAGTAACGAGAGTGGACAAAACTACGTCGTCAGAAGGAGTCCGCTCCGGAGAGATCTCGCCTCCTTCGAGTCCCTCATCTTTTTGCTCCTGCGAGGCAACAGGGTCATCCAAACCATGAAGAGCCTCAATTTTCTCCTCTTGTGACCCAGGTTGTGAAGCAGAAAGAGGAGTCACTTGAAGAGATGGAGGAGGAATAACCAGAGAAGGTGAAGTCTGCACGGCACTTGTTGTTTCAACTACAGAAGAAGAAAAATTGAAAATGTTAGTATCTTCCCGAAAGAAGGGAGATATGGGTTCATCGAGATTCAGGAGGTAATCGAGAAGCTCATCAAATTTTTGAGGAATAAGCAGGCAATCCACCTGAATCGGACCAATGTCGAAATTACCTGAAGATATTGGCTTTGTCAGTTCAATCTCATAATTCTGAGCCCCAATGTCCTCCAAAGCCTCTTCATCAGTAGGGGTGATTACCCCAGTTCTTGTAGGAGGCGGCAAATGAGCACTAGGGCCTGTAATGTCCACCTCGGGAGAAACTAGAGGACGTTCGGAGATGGTAGGCGGTACTTCTTTTTCAGAACGCTCTTCTTCCGCCATCCCGGCCCGCGCTCTGGCAAGCTGCTCCTTACCCTTGGCAAGAGCGGCACGGGCTTCATCATCAAGATAATGCTCTTCAAGGGCTGACTCAGCATATCCAGCACCTTTACCACCGAGCATATCAAGTGCTGTCTCCCAAACTTCAGCCAGTGTGATTTCATACTTGGGGCCTAGAAAGGCAAGGCTTCCACGCCCCAAGACGCTGTGCAAATAGAAGTCGAATAATGTTGAGCTGATGCTGTTTTTAGTCGCCTCGTGAGATTCTTCAGCTGCGATTCTGCCGGCGACAGCCTCATCACGCTCCCTTTCAGTTTTGGCAAGCTGAAGCTTAAGCATTTGTATCTCCGCCTCCTGGGAGTTGTTTTTCTTTCGGAGCTCAGCAATATCAGTAGCATAGCCTTCACTGATTCTTTTTTGTACTTCTAGCCTGTCTTCGGCATCCCTTTGGCTAGCGTGAGCGTCTCTCACTTGTTTCAGGAGCACTTCTTCTTTTTGAGAATAGGAAGTAGAGGAAGCAGCAAGTTCATGTTTCAATTCCTCGACTTTTGCTTCGAGCTCCTCATTGTAAGAAGCAATGTTCCTCATCTCGGTGTCGTGTTGCTCAACGACCTTTTGCCATTCGGCCTTATCGTTTTCCATAGTAAGCATGGCCTCTATGTTGGCACGGTTGACTCTTTGAAGCTCATCAACAAGCTTCTGCCAGTTTGACATCCTCTCGATATCGAGCTTGACGGCATCAAGATTGCGCAACATAGCAGACTTGTCGATGGGGACCAAGTCTAGGTCGAACCTCACCCCCTTAAGGCACCACTGAGGAAATCGGCTCTGCAGAGTGGCAGGACCCGGTCCAACTTGAAATTTGGGCCTGCTAATTATCGTTTGAATATCTGATTTCCCAAGAGCGGGAGAGTCAGAAGGAATGTCGAGTGAGGCAGGAATAGTAACTTTCTCAGGAGTAGTAGAGGCCTGCTTTTCACTGTGACGGGCTCGTTTGCTTAAGTCTTCACTCATGTGACCTTTTCCTCGATCGTCATGAGATTTTCTCTTGTGAGAGTCATCGCCTTTTTGCCAAGAATCATGGCGCTCTTCTCTCTCCCTTCTTTCACGATGTTCTTCTTAAGTCCTCCTTTCATGAGCCTTTCGGGCAGCCCTCTCTTCATCCGACTCTCTGTAGGAAGGAAGGTAACGCCTGTAATCATACTGGCTACGCCTCCCGTAGCGCTGGAAATCGTCATAATACGAGCTGCTGCGCCCCATAGGAGAATCTGGAATTAAAATAATAAGCTTTAGAAATCTTTAAAGTGCAAGAAGATAAGTGCATAGAAGTGATGAGAAATTCTAAGTGTGTGTGCTGTGCAAACTACGCGCATTAATCTACGAACCACTCTTTATTTGGGGAGTGGTTGTGGGTGTAATAGTTAACGTCAACTCTTGAGTCGACGACGGCTGTTGCAAAATAGAAGTAGCTTCAACTACTGAAGAAGAAATCCCGGTAGTAGTAGGGTTATCTTTGAAGATCTCTTGTGAAGTAGCGAAGAGGTCGCTCAATCCTTCGAAGGTATCATCCCTGCTTTGCTTGACAGGACTGGATTTCTTAGCCTTTTCACCAGATTCTTGTGAATGGTGAGAGGATCCCTGAGGCTCTTCTTCCTCGATAATCGGGGCAAGTTTACCAGATGGCCCCGCAACATCGACAGAAGTGGAGCACTTCACCAGCGAAGATTCAGGAGTCTTTATCGGAGAATCGGGGACTTCCGTTGGAACTTCATGAGCATGCATAGAGCGAGAAGTGTGTAGAAGCCCATGTTGATGTAAAAATTCATCCCTCAACAGAAATTTTATGCTCCTCTCTTCTGTGGCCACGACACTCAACTTCTCAAAAACTTGCTTGTGAATTGGGTCTCTAGAGGGGAGAGGAAGTGCTGAAAAGAATAAAGAATGAAATTAGCAACTGAAAGTTCAGATCTCGAAAGAGTTTCAAAACGGAGAAAATAGAAACACTAATCTTACTTCCTACTCTCCAGATGGCATAAAAGCCTGAGGGACAGCGGGCAAAGAAAAACTGGTTCAAGAATCCATGAACGCTTTCAGTAAGATCGGAAATGAGCTTGCGGTTCCTGGCACTTCTCACAATAATAAGGGAAGGATGATCTTTACTCTTTGCAAACGAGCACAGATAACGAATTTCTTCAAAACTCGGTAGGCGATCAAGGGTTCTTCTAAACAAAACACATAACCCCGTCAAGATGGCATAGCCATTGGGATGAAGTTGAAACGGAGAGATTGTCAACCGAAGGAGAAGAGTTCGAAGGAAGTCGTTAAAAGGAGGAATCGCCCCACTTAAGCACATTTGACGATTGACTGCAACAAAGCCATAGGGAGGATTGTCAGCAGTATCTCCAGGCCCAGGGAGAAGAACATCACTTTCAGCAAAGCCAAATTGAGTGCGCAGCTGGACAAACGCTCTCGAAGTTAGAATAGTCGGGGTTCTCTCCGGAGGATTCTCTATGGGAACAGCTATCGGAAAAGTTTCTTCCTCTGGAGTTACCACTTCTTCTTCTCGGTGGGAAGTCATTCTACATAAACAACTGGGTATTCAAACATGAAGGTGCACGTTTCCTAAAGTGTGTGAAGTGTTGTGTAAAATCAATCAAGCAGTGAACAAATATAACTGGAATGAAAACTAGCAAACATTCGTTAGTTATGAAATTCAGGGACTATTGTTTTAAGCCTAAATATGCAAGTAAGATGTTGATGCAGATAGATCAGTTCCGATTATTGATACTTTGCATTAATGTTTAACTTTAACTGATTGATTCACAAACATTTCATGCAATATAATTAAGTTGCTTGTCTTGTCTTGACTAATCTGTCATCTGACATGGGCAGTCGATGGCAGTATTTTCGCCTTGGTTTTCTTTGTTTGTTATTTTCAGCAGGTTAGCAGCTTATAAGTTAATGCGATCTGTGAAATAATACAATGAGATTCAAGCAAATTTAAAGTTGGGGCAGTTCAAAATTCAGGCAACTTAGTTTGGCAGTTCAAGTTAGAAACTCAAAGTGGATCTATGCTCTCAACAAGTCAGCATGCCCAAAGCTTAAGTGTTAACTCGGCAGCGGTTTAAGAGCCAACTCGGTCACGGTTTAAGGGCTTAGCTCGGTCACGACTTAGGGGTTAACTTGGCTGCAGTTCAAGGTTAAATCAGTAGAAGGTTGAATCGGCAGATTTCCCCAAGTATTAAGTCGGCTACGGTTCAAATGTTTTTCGCGAGATAAGGCTAGGTCGGTAGCGGGTTAGAGTCTAAGCATTTTAATTTGGCAACTCAGTCCTCTAGGTCGCAAGGGAGAGATAAGAATGTAAGCTCCGGTCCGAAAGACAGGAACTTTTCCAAGTATTAACTCGGTCACGATTCAGGCCTTAAAGTTTAAATCGGCAAGTGTTCTTTAAGCACTATCTCAGCCACGACTTAAGGTTGCTAAGAGCCAGGTCGGCTAAAGGATAAGCCACCCAAAATCACTGACTCGCTCCCGAACCAACATCACACTCCATCTACCCATTAACCCGATAACCATTCCATCAACAACAGCCTTCATTCATGCTATCGAATCACCCAATACAACGGTTCGAAGTTGTCACAAATCCAATACCCTGCCATCAGAGATCATCGAGCCTAAGGTGATAAATCACCTTCGTTGTATCAGTGATCATCTGAAGCCGGATTGAGTAACCTAGGCTCCATCAGTTATAAACGTGATGAGATTCGTGATGGAGCGTCATATAGGGAGGCGATTCGAGTTTAGGCAACAGAATTCACGAATCAATGGTAATCTATGGTCGAAAAAAGGATGAAATCGCTTACGCAATGAATAGCAGATGTTTTCAGTAGTTGATTGGAATTAAATTGTCTTTTTTGAGCCCGGAAGAATTTTAATGGCAGAATTGAGCAAGGTAGTAAGTAATGAAAAGGAAGAAGAAGATGGATGTTTTATACCTTACAGTAGGGAGAACTGAAGCGGCAGATGCGGTCTAACTGTTGGGTCGCGTACGACCTACCGACCTAAGAGGGGACGGGTTAAGGACTATCGAAGCACACGACCTAACCAGTAGGCGTATACTTCGAGGGGCAATTGTTAACTCCGCCTCGGTTTAGACTCTGCGACTCAAGGAGATGCCGACCTAAGGCTCAACAAGGGTGCCGACCTAAGGCTCAACAGGGGTGCCGACCTAAGATTCAAAGGGTTGCCGACCTAACACTTCAATGAGGCTACTGACTCTACTGACTCAACATAGATACCGACCTAACAGTCTAGGGAGATTGCCGACTTAACTGGTTGCCGACCTAACTGCCTTAACAGGAATGCCGACCTAAGGCCCTAAATGGATAACGACCTAACTGCCTTAACAGGAATGCCGACCTAAGGCCCTAAATGGATAACGACCTAATGCCTTAAAGGATGCCGACTTAGGAAGTCTACTGACCTAACTTAAGTACCGATCCAATTACCTAAAGGAGTTGCCGACCTAACTGATCAGGACATGGAAAGGTGCACGACCTATACTTAAGTTGCAACCGACTTAAGACTTATGCCAAGCCGTTCACGACCCAGGCAAATGAAGGCAAACCCTATACAACTACCTGACACGCGCATGTTAACTCAGCAACGACCCAAGTCACAACCGATCCAGCTCCTCAGTTATCTCGTTCAGACCGTGATTTGCGACTTACCAAGTTAACTCGTCCACGACCTAAAGCCACTAAGTGTAAGCCCGATGCCATATTACTAAGAAGTAGTAGTGTTGACTCGGAGGCGACCTAGGACTTGTGCAAGTGAACTCCTGTGAAGCCAGAAGGGGGCCAGATGGACCGGCCACGACTCATATTAAGTCGGCTACGACTTAACTTAGATCGGCCACGACTTAGGACTTGGCAAAAATTCCAGATCAGAACTCTCTATAAATAGGCAACCACCTCCAACATTCAAAGGACTTTTGGCGCATTCTCTTCACACACCGTTACCTTGCTGCATTGAGAACTTCATCAACACTTAGAGCTTCCAAGATTAGAGGAATACATCAAAGAAATTCACGAAGAAACCACACATCTTCAAGATGAATCTAAGAACTTTAATCGATATTGAAGCTTAAGACTTGTTCCAAATCATTTGTAACTTGAAGAGTATTGTACTTGAGAAAAATTGTATCAGTTTGTAACGGGATTATTAATAAAAGTACTTAGAGTGGACGTAGGCTAAACCCTTAAGCCGAACCACTATAAAATCGTTGTTGTTTACTGCTTTTCTGCTATTACTTGCTTGTAATTCTTTCCCGATCTATCGGGTGGTGCTTTCACAACTACACTTTACACACCTGGGTGTTAGCGTTCACATTTTAGCGTTAACATGTAAGATTTAAACTGAATTCAAATGTAGCTTTGAATTCAAAGTTTTTAAAAGTAAAATCTTAAATTTAAACAAGATTTAAAATTCTGTTGTAAATCAAGAGTTTAAAACAGCTTGCAGGTTCAAGTCCAGAGTGAGTTTGCAGTTTTAGATTCTTGAATGAAATTCACATTTTTAAGATTCAACTTGATTTAAGTACAAGTTGGATCTGAATTCAAATTAAGTTTGAAATTCAAAGTTTTTAAAGATCAAATATTTTAAATTTAAACAAGTTTTAAATTAGATTTTAAATCTATATTAAAAACTGTGCAGGTCTTAGAACATGTAATTTTGCAGTTTGTTGTTTAAATAAAATTCATATTTTCAATTTTACAATTTGATTCAAGTATGAGTTAAAACTTAATTCAAGTATAGTTTGAAACTCAAAGTTTTTGAAAATGAAAATCTTAAATTTAAACAAGATTTAATTTAGTTTAATCAAGTTTTAAAATAAGTTTCAGGATGCTTTCAAATTCAGACATTAAGCTAAAACAGTTTTGTTAGTTTTTAAAACTTGGAACAGATTTAAATGGTTTAAGGAAGATTTAAATGTGTTTTGAAATTTAGTTGAAACTGTTTTCAAGTTTCTTTGAAACCCAGTTTTAATTTCAAAACAGTTTTTAACTTTAAAATGAATAAACATATTTGAATGTTTAAAAGTGAATTTGGAAATAAAATTTGACTTGAGAAAGTTTAAACTTGAAAGAATCTAGTTCCTTTAGTATTTGAAAGTATTTGAATTAAAATATGAAGTGTTGATTTAAATTTGAAAGTTGAAAATAATCAATTTATCTTCAATGTTTAATTTATTAAGTAATTTAGCTTTAAATCTTTCTTTATATTTAAATAATGAATGTTGTTTAAACATTCATTTTTATTTTATGGTTTATATTTATTTTTGGAATTAATGTTTAAATAATTAAACATTTGAATCTTTAAATAAAATGGGAATTTGAACTAAAATTTTATAAATGTATTGTTTTAATAAATTTTGAATTTAAATGAGTCATTTGATAGTAATTTGATTATTTTGAAAATCTTTAAGATAATTAAGGGTTTACTTAATTATTTGATTTTGAATAATGGTTTAGATTAATTTTGATAATTAATCTAATTCAAATTTTCTTAAGTATATAATGAATGAAATGATGTTAATTAATAATTGGTGATAATTATCTAAGGATAATTAAGTAATTAATTAATGTCAATAAAATTTAAATATTGTGATTTGTTAAGTTAATTAATTTAGTTTAATTAATTTTAATAAATCATTTGATGATTTTAAGTGTAATTACTTAATGTAATTAATGGAGCAGGATTACTCAGAGAAGTAATAATGATAATTACTGGAATGTAATTAGTAATTTGGATAATTACTTTTGTAATTAATTAAGGAATTAATTAATAATTAATTATTGGTTAATTAATTTGATTTAATAAGTAATTAAAGATAGTTAATTTCTTAATTAAATATTAATCAAGGTGATTAATAATTGGATTAATTACTAAATGTAATTAATTTTAATTAAGTAATATTAGAGATCATTAATTATTATAATTAATGATGTAATTAAGGATTGTTTGAATAAATAATAATTAATTAATAAATGATTAGTTATTGTAATTACATATGATTAAGGTTAATTAATTTATGAAATTAATTAGTGAATGATCAATCAAAGATGTTCAATCAAGTTAAATACTTAGGAAGTGAATTAATTAACTGGGTTAATTAATTAATAGATGTTAAGCAGGATTTAAGTGATTAATTAATTTAATTTATTTTAAATTAATTAGAGATGGTTGTAATTAATTTAATTCATTTTGAATTAATTATAATTGATGATAATTAAATCATTGCTTATGGATGCTATTGATTGAATGGTTGTGATCTCAGTAATGAGATTAGTTGTATCTGTATGATATGGATGATTGTTTAAGTATGATGGTTTGTGATGGATTATTTGGTTGTGATGATTATCTGTTTATGGATGATACAGATTATCTGTTATGATATGAATGTGATTATCTATTGCTAGATGTAGTTTATCTATCTCAAATAGATAATAATGAGATAAGTTAAATTATTTAAAACCCTTAAGTACAACTTGGACATTAAAATGGCATTTGGTTTCGGTGAGACCGAGATCGGGTTTCCATATTTGGATATCTGAAAACCACATCGATTCCAATTAAATGTTAGGTCGTTAATCCAAGTGGAGCAAGTGAAGACTCGAGGTGTAAGGGCTATACGTCAGTATAACTCTGTGGGTGATTCCGTAATGAGTTGACGGAATAGTACTTATAGATTCGAGATGGTGATTTAGAGTGCAAGGGTTATCGTCGTTAACTCTGAGGGTGATTCCAATACGAGTGTAACGAGATAATGCCTTCGGTTTCGTTCGAACCCGAAACGAACTTGTATGGATTGAGTGCTTTCAGAACATCGTTAGGCGGACGATGAGCATTCTAAGATTTATATGTCCTATAAAGGTAATCGTAACCACAAGCCTCATTAACCGGGAATGGCTAAAACAGGGGAGGTGCAACAAGGCTTCGTGTGTAGCCCCCACTTGAGAGCAAGATTTATCCCTATCTAGAGGTCCCTTTATATTTCGGTTGTGTAGCAGTCGGTGATGACCAATCTGCGGGGTAGTCTTGTTCGGAACTGTTCAGTAAGGAACGGGTCCGGCTTTGTGTTGCAGGGGATGAAGGGAGTAATCCTCGGTATGGTGATCTAGGCCACGTACTGTAACGGGTGGTACCCCAGTAGCCCTGCCATTGATGGAAACCCATTTACCCTACGAGACCCTACAGTTTTCTTTGTATTACCCACTTTTGTGGCTAGTAGCTGGAATTTAATCATGTAACAATTTCGGCTATTTCTTATTTACTTGAAAACCCTAGACACTATTATAATATCACTGGATTTCCTATCAAATGTTTTGGTTAGCGTAAGGTAAAAACTTTTCCATGTTTATGTGTGGGAAGTCTTACGTGATACCTTTTGTTTTCAAAGGTTTTTCTAAAGTTAAGCAACTTTTAACCTTGTTTACTCACACCAGACCCCTGTCTGACCTGAGTGTTTATTTTCTGTTTTATTAAACTCTTGGGTACTCATATTATGTAAGAGTAGTCAAGTGTTTCAAGATTGCTTTGATCGAGTTCTGGAAGAGATAATGGAGCAGGAGGCTTCAGCGTGTAGATATATTTAGTGGTTCCGCTGTGTTTGAGTTGTATCTGTTTCTCTGATACTTGGATTGTAAATGCTAGACAGATGTTTATAACTATCTAGTTTGTGTTGTATTAGCTATATTACTCTGATGTATAAGATACTATGTAAAGTTTCATGTGATATATTATAATTTATTCGATTCCGCTGTGAGATTCTGATGTGGTCTATTCTTTCTTTCCTTTCTTTTCTCTTTTTTATCCCTTTCTTCTTAACGATGTAGCTTTCTGGAGTGTGGAAGTTGGGTCGTTACAATGATTTTCGAAAGGAAATGTTTTATATAGTATTGGGATTTGTATATCTATCTTAATTCGAATCCCTATACTAGTGATTTTGGGTTGTCGTAACGATGTTTTACGTAACATTCGTTTTGACCCAAATAATAGGTTTAATAGAATGTTTTCCTTAAGAAATGAAATATGTACTTAACATTAATTTAAGTATATCGAATATTTTCCAAATGTTGGAAATAAATAGATTTGTGAAATACTTATTATTAAATAAGTAAGGAAATGGTTTCCAATATGAAATGAACGTTTTGACAATTATCTTTTTAAAGATAAATTGAAAGTGAATATTTGAAATCCATTTGAAAATCGTATATTCACAGATATTTTAGAAATGTAAATTCAATATGGAATTTATAAATGAAACTGAAAAAATTGGTTTAAAAATAAAAATCGATTTATTTTTAAAGTATGGAAAATATATATATATATATATATCTTGTAAAGATATTTTTGGAAAATAAATAATTTGGAAAATTATTTGGAATCTGGTGATGATGTGCATACCTATTGATAGTTAAATAACCGACTATCAATATTTACCTTTAAATAGGTATTTGTTGTGTTTTCTTGAATAAAATGCTACACTTATTTTTAAAAATAAGCGCTCACTATTCGGGTTAGCCGGGTGTTAACCCTGTTCCAGCCTACGAGTTAAGAGGCCCACAAGTTAAAGGAGTCAACGAGTTAAGGCCTGGGATGGGCCACGACTTATGGTGCTTAACGGTTCAGGAAGGATCTACGACTCAGGAAGCCTCACGACTCAACAAGTCATCGACTCAACAAGTTAACGACCTAAAGATCAAAGCGACTTAAAGGGTTACGACTCAACGACCCAAGGAGAGATTGTACGACTTGAGGAACCTTACGACTTAAGGAACCTTACGAGTTAAGGAACCTTACGACTTAAGGAATCTTACGGGTCAAGGAAGGCTTGCGAGTTAAGACATTAACGACCTGAGGAATGTCACGACTTATGGAGGTCTACGACTTAAGAGGAATGCGACATAAAGGTGATACGACCTAAGACTTCAGAGACAAGTTCAATACCATGCTATAATGAGATAACTCGTTGACGACATACGACTTATGATGAGTCGTGTACGACTCATACTAACATCAAGGAAAGTTGCACTGGTTAACTCGTGAATGGCTCAAGACTTGTGTTATTCATTTGAATGGGAGCATAGCTTTGGACCAAGCGGTGAGCTAACCCAGTAGGTCGGCCGCGACCTACTATGAGTCGTGTACGAGTTATGACCTAATTCCGAGAAATGCCTATAAATACGACCCTAGCTCCAACTAGAAAGGGACTTTTGGCTCATCCATTTCAAGCGCCGTTACACTGCTGCATTCCGAACTACTTCAACACTTAAAGCTTTTGAGATACAAAGAACGCCTCAAGGAACTTCACGAAGAAATCATGCATGTCCAACATGAGTTCAAAGATTTTGATCGACATTGAAGTTTAGGCTACTTGTTCTAAGTCACTTGTAACTCGAAGTGTGTTGTAATCAAAGTGTAATTGCATCGACTTGTAATCAAATCGTTAATAAAGATATTCAAAGTGGACGTAGGCTCTCTCTTAAGCCGAACCACTATAAAATTGCTGTTATTTACTGCTTTTCCGCTATTATCTGCTTATAATCTGTTCCCGAGCTATCGGGAGGTGCTTTCACAATTACACTTCATACACCGGGGTGTTAGCGTTCAAATTTTAGCGTTAACATTTTTGGTGCTTTCATTGAGAGCTGAACTCAGGCAAATCGTCATCATTGCTCCACGAAAGTTTGTTGAAGTAACCTCTCTGAAGACTAGAAGTTTATCCGAAATCATGGCTCCGGGGAGAAAGAGTAGATCTGTTAGATCTGGAAATGCTCAAGAGGGAACCTCCTCTTCCCCAGTACCTAATCAAGCCACTCCACCTGTTGGGGTTACAAAAGCGGAGTTGGATGCTGTAATCTTAGGGCTGAACCAGCAGATAAATGCCCAAAGTGCACAATTGGAAGCTCAGAACGCCCAAAATGCCCTAATTTTGAATAAGTTGAATGACTTGCTTGTGGTAAACCGTCAACCAACGGGTAATGAAAGGAACTTTGCTGGCAACATTCATGAGTATGAAGAAAGAAACATTCCTGAGAGGGCTGCCAGCCCCTTTGAGCGGACATTTCCTGAAATTGGTGGATCTAGAGCTCGAAATGATGAGGGATATCTTTCTGAAATGGTTCGACAAATCATGAAGGAAAGCATGCAAAGGAATGAAGATGAGAAGGAATGGGGTTTCGCTCCAAGTAAAACCCCGTTTACCGAAAGAATCTTAAAGGCTGAGTTCCCAAGGAAGTTCATCCCCCCAACTATCCCAGCTTACAAAGGAACAAGTGATCCGAACGAATTCTTGTATAAGTATGATTGGCACATGACAGGTGCTAGAGCTTCTGATGAAATAAAGTGCCGATATTTTCCTGTATACCTGGAAGGTGTAGCTCTACTTTGGTTCACCAAGCTGCCAGTCCGGTCTATAGATCAGTTTTCTGACTTAACCCGGAAATTCAAGGAGCAGTTCAGACTATACGCTTCAAAAGCCAAAGATATTATGTCGTTGTCAAGTTTAGAGCAGAATCCAGGTGAAACTATCAGATCTTTCTTGAATCTCTTTAATATAGCGCTGGCCGAGGTAGACAATGTAGAACCACGGATGATCTTGACCTATCTGATGAGGGCCATCGAGAAGTTGAGCGAATTTGGAAAATGGCTTAACATGAAGGAACCAAATTCCCTTGAAAAATTCTACAAGAAAGCAGATGAGTTCATACGTCTGGAAAGCCGTCCTGTACCGGTAAAGGCAGTGTTAGAAAAAGCTAAGGATAACATTGCTGCTCCACGCAAGAGTGAATCTGTAGGACAGAAAAGGGAAAATAACGATGGAAAGAAACAGAAAAATCTGAAGAAGCCTCGTTCCTTCAAACCATCGGAATATACTCCTTTATCAGATACGCTGGAGCGTATATACCTTGCCACTAAAGATTCTGTTGATTATCCTAAACCTCCCGTTCTGAGAACCGGGAAAAAAGCTGTACAAATCGAAGAGTTTTGCCGCTTCCATAATCAACCCGGTCATGATACCGATGAATGCCGCCAGTTGAAAATTTTGATTGAAGAATTGATAAGGGAAAACAAGCTACAGCAATTTGTGGAAAAGAATAGCAGCAATCCCGCTTCGACTAGTCAGGGGCAACGAGCTCCTGCTCATCAACCCAGGACAGGTGAAAAGACTACAGGGCATGAATCCGGAAGGCCTGTTATCAATGTCATTACAGGAGTACCTCACCCAGCAGGCAGGAGCTGGAGTGAGATGGAAAGGTATACCCGAGCTTTGAAGTATGTACCGACTGAGGAAGATGTATTTGTTTTGGAAGGTGCTATGCCCCTGAAGCAACAAAGAACTTTCAATGATGATATTGTGTTCAGAGCCAGGGATTCCGCAGGTATTGAAGCTCCTACCTTGGATCCCTTAGTCATCTCGGCTGGTATCGGGCCAGCTATTGTCAGAATAGTTCTCATTGATTGTGGCGCATCCTGCAATATCCTCTTCAAGAAAACATTTGACCAAATGAAGATCCCTATAGCTGATGTGCAAGCATCATCACAGAAAATCGTTGGCTTCACTGGAGAGCCAAAACAGCCGATAGGAACCGTTGATTTGTTTGTGGAACTTGGAGAAGGAGAAAGAAAAGTGGTCCGCAAACAAACTTTTGTGATTGTCGACGAATTTTCTGCTTATAATGCTTTCCTTGGCCGTCCAACTCTCACAGCATTCAAAGCTGTTCTGGCCCCATGAAGCCTCACCATTAAATTTCCCACAGATAATGGAGTGGGAGTTATAAAAGGGGATCAAAATGCTGGGCGGGAGTGTTATCTGACAGAGCTGCAAGAGGCAAGGAAAAGAGAAATGGGAAAGGATGCGGCAGCCCCAGTCCGCACCAAAGAGCCAGCCTTGTAGCAATTACAGGGCGGGCCCTGCACTGGCGAGCACAGCGGAGCACGGAAAGAGATGGATCCTAGAAAAGTCAGTGCAGGGGAGAATAGTGTGGTACCAGTGGAAACAACAATACCAGTACCTGTTGACCCAAAGGACCCAAACAAGGTGTTGAATGTGGGTTCACAACTTAATGTGTCAATTCAGAATATCTTAATATCTTTTTTAAAGGCAAATTTGGATGTTTTTGCTTGGACTCATGCCGATATGTGCGGAATATCCCCAGAAGTTGCAGTACACGCTTTAAATATTGATCCAAAATTTACACCAGTGAAGCAGAAAAGGAGAACTCAAGGTCCAGAAAGGTCGGCAGCGTTAAAAGAAGAAGTTGATCGGCTCATGGAGAATAATTTTATCAAAGAATCTACCTATCCGAATTGGGTTTCAAATCCAGTGCTGGTTAAGAAAGCCAACGGAAAATGGAGGGTATGCATCGATTTTTCAGATCTAAACAAGACCTGCCCCAAAGACTGCTTCCCATTACTCAGGATTGATCAACTGGTAGACGGAACAGCGGGACATGAATTGTTATCTTTTATGGATGCCTACTCCGGATATAACCAGATCATGATGCATGAGCCAGATCAGGAGGACACTAGCTTTATCACCGATGTTGGTCTTTACTGCTACAGAGTTATGCCCTTCGGGCTGAAGAATGCAGGGGCAACATACCAAAGACTTGTTAATGCTATGTTCAAACCGCAATTGGGCAAGACTATGGAAGTCTACGTCGATGACATGTTAGTAAAGTCTAAGAAAGCAGTGGATCACATAGAACACTTAGCAGACATGTTCGCAGTCCTCCGAAAATACGGAATGAAGCTCAATCCTTTAAAATGTTCATTTGGAGTGGAATCCGGAAAGTTTTTAGGTTTCATCGTGAGCGCTAGGGGCATTGAGGCTAGTCCAGCTCAAATTACCGCCTTAAAGGAAGTCAAAGCTCCTAGAACGAAGAAGGAATTGCAAAGTCTCAATGGAAAAGTCGCCGCCTTGAGTCGGTTCATTTCCAAAGCCACAGATAAATGCATCCCATTCTTTGACGCCCTAAGGAAAGGAAAGAAAAACCTTGATTGGACTCCCGAATTCCAAAAAGCCTTTGATGAATTGATTCGCCATATGGAAACGCCTCCAATACTTTCTAGGCCTGGAGATAGCGAGGATCTTCTTATATACTTGGCAGTATCATCTCATGCTTTAAGTGCAGCGCTGATACGAGAAGACAAGAGGATTCAACATCCAGTTTACTATATCAGCAAAAGACTCAATAGGGCAGAGATGAATTATCTAAGTTGGAAAAACTCGCCTATTGCCTACTAATTGCATCTAGGAAGTTGAGGCAATATTTCCAAGCTCATCCTATCAGAGTCCTCACTGATCAACCTTTAAAGCAAGTCCTGTTTCGCCCTGAGACTTCGGGCCGTCTTCTAAAGTGGAATATTGAACTCAGTCAATATGACATCACTTATCATCCCCGAAAAGCAATCAACGGACAAGCTTTAGCGGACTTTATCGCAGAATTCACATATAAGGGTAACAATGAGGAGGAAACGATCGACGATTCCCAAATCCAATGGAAGTTATATGTCGATGGTGCGAGAAACGACTACTGTTCTAGAGCCGGAGTTGTACTTGAGACCCCTGAAGGTCGATCATTATGCTATGCACTAAGATTGGAATTTCCTTCAACACACAATGAAGCAGAATACGAAGCCCTTATCGCTGGCTTAAGGATTGCTAAAGAACTAAACATCCGAGCGTTACAGATCTTCAGTGATTCTCAGCTTATTGTATGCCAAGTCAAAAAGGAATTCCAAGCAAAAGGGGCGAATCTGCCCGCCTACTTGTCAAAGGCTTGGGAACTCCTGGGTGATTTCGATCATTACATGATAAGTCACATTCCTCGAGAAGAAAACTTGAAAGCAGATTCTCTCGCAAAGTACTATAGCACAGGTGAAGCTCAATTTCTGGGGTTAACTCCAGTGGAGGTCCTGTCGACTCCGAGCATTGACGAGATGGATATTGATTGGATCATGAGCATGTCTCAAGAGCAAGAATCATGGATGACTCCAATAACAGAATATCTGCTCAATGGATCTTTACCGGAAAATTCAAAAGAACGAAAGAAGCTACTGAGGAAAGCCTCTCGCTATATAGTCCAGGATGGCCAGTTATACAGACGGGGATTCTCAATGTCGTTACTTCGATGTTTATCCAGGGAAGAGTCCAAAACAATCCTAGCTGAGGTGCATGGGGGAGAATGTGGTGATCATTTAGGTGGTCAAACTTTAGCGAAAAAGATTCTCCGATACAGATATTTTTGGCCAGAAATTAATCGAGATGCAGCAGACTATTCCCGAAAATGTGACAGATGCCAAAGATTCGCCAAAATTCCTAGAGCTACTTCCACTGAACTCACATAGATGGTCAGTCCATGGCCGTTTGCAATATGGGGGATAGACCTTGTAGGACCGTTACCAACTGCCAAATCTGGAATTAAATATGCCATTGTTGCTGTAGATTATTTTACTAAGTGGGCAAAGGCTGAACCACTGGCTACTATCACCTCAAAAAAGATGATAAGTTTTCTGACTAAAAGTATCATTTGCAGATACGGTGTGCCTCAAAAAATAATTACAGACAATGGTACTCAGTTCGAAAGTGAAGAATTCCAAGATTTTTGCAAACGATCCAAAATCCGAAAAAGCTTCTCAACAGTAGCCCATCCGCAGGCAAACGGGCAAGTGGAAGCAGTAAATAAAATTATCAAGTCAACCATCAAGAAGCAACTTGAAAGAGCAAAAGGTGGTTGGGTCGATAAGCTACCGCTAGCACTATGGGCATACAGAACTACCAACAAAACTGCGACTGGGCATACTCCATTTTCATTGGCATACGGATCAGAGGCAATGATTCCGGTAGAAACAGAGGTCCCTTCACATAAAAGAATCCATTTCAATCAAGCGGAGAATGAGAAACTACAGCTTGAGGCACTAGATCTCCTTGATGAAAAAAGAGAAGAGGCTGAGCTTAGAATCGCATCTCATCAGCAAAGGATAGCCAGACATTTTAATTCCAAAGTTCGCCAACGCAGCTTTGAAATTGCAGATCTAGTCCTAAAGAGAGTTATGACAGCGACAGGTGTGTTTGGGCCAAATTGGGAAGGACCATATGTCATAGGTCAAAAGCTTCTAGATGGCACATTCAAACTCACTACTGTCGAAGGAGATCAAATTCCAAGAGCTTGGAACAGTAATCACTTGCGTCCATACTTTACTTGATAGCTTTGTTGAAATATTGTAAAAAGAATTATGAATGTATGATTCCTGTAATTGAAAGCGATTGTAAAACCGATGCAAGTGAATAATGAAAGACTATAAAGTGGATGTAGGCCCAAATTCTTTTCTGAACCACTATAAATCTTGTGTTCCTTATTATTATTACATGTTTGCTTTATTTTTGATATGAAAAGTACATTAAATGTATTACTGAAATGTCGATTTAAATTTTTGCAGGCAACGAAAACAAAACTTGCACATTACAAGACCAAGTGATTCTTGTTATCATTCAACAAACAAATTCCAAGTCGCAAAATTCCCGAGCTTAAATCCTAGATAAGAAGTGCTTCAATTGAACGGTCAATGATTTCGCCGAAAACGGGCTTTAGCTAATAAATTGAGAAGTTTGAACAAACAAACATCCAATTAAGAAGCTTATGTCCGTTCTCGTGAACTGGCCCAGCAATGAAGTACACTTCTTTGGATTAAACAAGCTACTTGTAAGAGAAGGGAGTGCAAGCTTAAAAAAGAAAAAAGAAAAAGAAAATAGAGGATCACTGAAAAGGCGTAAGCAAGTGGACAAGGAACAACTAAAGTCCTCTTCGGAGGCACAACTCTTCGGAGGATAAAGACCTCTAACGAAGCATATGCCGTAAAAAAGAAAGTTCTCTACTCAACCAAAAAAGATTGGAGGAGTCATGACCCTCCAACCATGAGAGAGTAACTTCCAGGCAATCTTCGGAGGCCCATTTCACTAGGAGTTGAAGTGTAACAGCCGCTCTTCGGAGTTTCACTTCACCAGAGTTGAAATGCAAACAAAATAAAGACCTTTTCGGAGGCACATTTCACCAGGAGTTGAAGTAGCCGCTCTTCAGAGTTTCACTTCACCAAAGTTGAAATGCAAAACAAAATAAAGACCTCCTCCCGGAGACACAATCAAGAAGAAAGACCTCTTCGGAAGCCCATGTTTCACCGAGATTGAAATAAAACTTCCAAGTGTTGAAACGTGAAAAGGCTTTCTTCAAAGGCACAACTCTTTGGAGGTACACGTTTCACCAAGATTGAAATAAAACTTCCAAGTGTTGAAACGTGAAAAATCCCTCCTCAGAGGTACAACTTTCTATGTTTTCAAAAAAAAAAAATCCTCATTAAAAGCACACTTTAACTTTCAAAGGAAGAGTGATTTACCTATTCTGGAAAATAATCTTGCTCAAAAAAAAAGTTAAAGTACCCTTCAGAGGCCCGCTTTACCTCATAGAAGAATTCACTTGGTAAAATGTGTACATAAGCAAAAGAAAAAGTGATTTCTTCGAAGGACAAAGCGTAAAAACTTATATGAATGCAGTTGTACTCTACGAAAAATTTCTTCAAGAATGAAATAATTATTCTTCAGAAAATAAGAGTGCAAGTCCCCTCGAAGTATAAAATATTGCAGCAAGCTTATGGTATGGGGGCAACATGGTATAGTTACATACAATATAGTATAGCCACACCGGCGAAAGTAATGCTCAAACAACATGCCATAAGCCCGCTGCAATATCATATAAATAAACTTGTGCAAAAATGAATAATAAATGCATTCTCAAATTCAAACAAGAGTCTGTACAAATAAAGGATCATTTTATTCAATTGTATTGCAGATACAAGTTTCAAAATAAAAAAGCAGGGGCCGGTACCCGCACAATTCTCGACCAGTACGTGCAAAAGACAAGAAGCTAAAAGCTGGAATCTTCGTTTCTTCTTACCACCTTTGGACCCTTTACCCGGCCGAATGGTTAGCTTTTCAGGTTGGTCTGTAGGCATAAGGGAAGAAGGAGAGGGGGGGTGCAACTGGTGCAACTTCCGGTTCCTCTTCAGTAGCAATGATTTTCTTCCCCCTCCTCTTTGATGTTCCGTGCTTCTTTCTCCTCTTCGAAGAAGACTCACTCCCTGGAGTAACAAGAGCAGACAAAATTATGTCATCAGAAGGAGTCCGCTCCGGGGATATCTCACCTCCCTCGAGTCCCTCGTCTTTCGGCTCTTGCGAAGCGATAGGATCATCTAAGCCATGAAGTGCCTCTATTTGCTCCTCTTGTGACCCGGGCTGTGAAGCAGAAGGAGGAGCCACCTGAAGGATAACCGGAGGAGGCGAAGTTTGCACAACACTTGGTGTTTCAACTGCAGAAGAAAAAAAGTTAAAAATATTAGTATCTCCCGAAAAGAAGGGAGATATGGGTTCGTCAAGATTCAAGAAGTAATCGAGAAGCTCATCAAACTTTTGAGGAGCAAGCAGGCAATCCACCTGAATCGGACCAATGTCAAAGTTACCTGAAGATATTTGCTTTGTTAGTTCAATCTCATAATTTTGAGCTCCAATATCCTCCAAAGCCTCATCATAAGTAGGGGTAATTACCCCGGTTCTTGTAGGAGGCGGGGAATGAGCACTGGAACCTGTGATGTCAACCCGAGGAGAAACTAAAGGACGAACAGAGGTGGTAGGTGGTAATTCTTTTCCAGAACATTCCTCTTCCGCCATCCCAGTCCGCACTCTGGCAAGTTGCTCTTTTCCCTTCGCAAGAGCAGCGCTAGTTTCCTCATCTAGGTAGCGTGGCACAAGCTCTTCCTCGGTATACCCGGCGTCTCTGAACATGTCGAGAGCAGCTTCCCACACTTCAGCCAAGGTGATTTCGTATTTAGGACCGAGAAAAGAGAGACTGCCATGCCCCAAGACGTTGTGCAAGTAAAAGTCGAATAGATTTGAACTGACGTTGGCTTCCATGGCTTGAATAGATTCTTCAGCTGCGATTTTACCAGCCATGGCCTCATCTCGTTCTTTTTCAGTTTTAGCAAGTTGAGCTTTTAACGCTTCAATCTCCATATCTTGGGTGCTCATTTTACTCCGCAACTGAGCGGCATCAGTGCGGTAATTCTCTACGACCTCTTCCAGCCTCTCAACTTTAGCTTCGGCATCTCTTTGGCCAGCATGCGCATCCTGCACTTGTTTTTGTAGCACCTCTTCTCTTTGAGTGTAAGTGTTAGAAGAGGTGGTAAGATCGTCTTTAAGCTGCTTGACTTCAGCTTCAAGTTTCTCATTATACTCGGTTATGTTTTTCATCTCGATGTTGTGCTGGTCAAGAATCTTCTGCCATTCCGACTTATCGTTCTCCATAGTTAGCATCGCCTCGATATTGGCCCGATTGACACTTTGGAGTTCATCAACAAGCTTTTGCCATCCAGACATTCTTTCAATATCAAGTCTGACGGCATCAAGATTTTGGTACATGGCTTCTTTATCAATGGGAACTAAATCAAGATCGAAGCGAACCCCCTTTAAGCACCAATTCGGGAATCGGCTCTATAGGGTCGGTGGGCACCTTTCAACACGATATGAAGGCCTATTAAGAAGTGTTTGAATAGCGCTTCCTTCAAGAGCAGGGGATTTGTAAGGAATGTCGATAGAGATGGGAGCGTCAAACTTTTCAGATATTGCAGATGCGTGCTTCTCACTAGGTTTGGCCCGCTTGCTCGGGTCCTCAACAATGTGGCTCTTCCCCCGACCATCATGTGTTTTACGTTTGTGAGAGTCATCGCCTCTTGAAGAAGACTCATGTCGCACATCTATCCTCTCATGATGCTCTTCATATTCTCTCCTCTCTCTAGCTTTTCGAGCAGCTCTCTGCTCATCGGTTTCTCTGCGACCAGTAAGGTAACGTCTATAATCATAGTTGCCACGCCCTCCATAGCGCTGAAAGTCTTTATAGTAAGAGCCGCTGCCGCTACGCCCCATTGAAGGATCTGAAAGGCAAAAAGACAAGTCTTAAAAGCCTTTAGAGAAAAGAAGTCAAACACAAACAAGTGCTGAAAAATCCTAAGTGTTGTGTAATGTGTAAACTACACGCATCAAGCTACAGACCACTCTTTGGAGTAGAGGTGGTGATAACTTGAGTAGGAGGAGTTGGCATTTGTTGTAGAGAAGATGTCGCCTCGATTACAGAAGAGATAGTTTTGGAAACATCATCTTTAAAAAGTTCTTGTGAAGTCACAATTAGGTCGCTCAACCCCTCAAAAACATCATCACCATCATGCTTTTTGGGACTTGCTTTCTCAACTCCTTCGTCAGCAGATCTCCCGGAAGATCGTGGAGGTTCTTCCTCTTCGATAACTGGGGCAAGTGTCAAATTGCTAGACGGCCCCGCATCATCGGTGATAGTGGGGCACTTCACCAGTAAAGTTTCAGTGGAGGGATCTTTTGGCATAAGCTTTTCAGCCTCCGCTAGAGAATCGGGAACTTCACAAAGCTGAGTGGAACGAGAAGGGTGAAGGAGTCCAAACTAATGAAGGAATTCGTCATTCAACAGAAATTTTATGTCCCGCTCTTCAATTGGGATAGCCATGAGCCTCTCTAAAGTTGGCTTGTGGCTGGGATCTTTAGATGAAGGGGGGAGCGCTGAAATGGAAAAACAAAGTTAGCACTTGATAGTTCAGAATTCGCAAAACTCAAAGAATAGAAGAAAGAGATAGACGATCTCACTTCCTTCCCTCCACACAGCATAGAACCCCGGGGGGCATCGAACAAAGAAGAACTGGGTCAGGAACCCATGAACAGTGTCGAGAAGGCCAATGATTAATTTGTGATTTCGGGCACTTCTCACAACGGTAATGGAAGGATGATCTTTGGTCCGGGTAAAGGAGCATAAGTAACAGATTTCGTCAAAGTCCGGAAGTCGATTAAACGTTCTCCCAAGTAACACGCACAACCCCATTAGGATGGCATAGCCATTGGGGTATAGCTGGGATGGAGAAATGGCCAGTCGACGAAAAAGATGCTCGAGAAAGTTGTTGAAAGGAGGGATGGCCCCGTTCAGGCACATTTGTCGATTAACTGTCACAAAGCCGGGAGGTGCTACGTCGGCAGTATTACTTCTTTTGGGAAGAATAGCATCTGATTCAGCAATGCCGAACTGACCACACAACTGGCGAAAAACTTTGTATGATAGTGTGGTAGGGGATCTTTCGGGAGGATTAACTAGTGGAGTCGGAAGAACAGTTGCCTCTCCAGTCTGAACTGTTGCATCTTCTTCCTGAGAAGTCATTCTACACAAGCAACTGGATATTCAAATATGAAGGTGCACGTTTCCTAAAAGTGTGAAGTGTCGTGCAAAACTAATAAAAATAACAAGTAAATATAACTGGAATTAAACTGGTCCACGATTGATCGACTACGGTAATTTCAGAACTTGTTAATTTAAAGTTCAAGCATAATATTAGTGCAGGCTGGTCAGTTTCAATTGACTATTTCAGTGTTGCTTTAATATTCTACTTGAAATCGATAGCACTTCGTTCACACAATTTATTTAAGTTAATTATCTATTATTAACTAATCTGTCATTTGATGTGGGCGGTCGATGGCAGTATATTCGTCCCAATTTTCTGTAAATGTTGTATTGAACAGATTGTTAGCCTGCAAGTCAAAGTAACCTGTGAATGAATGCAATAAAATTCAACAGTTCAAAGTTTATGCAATGGTTCAAAGTTCGAACAGAATTCATACAAGTCCTAACTCGTCAACGGCTCAAAAAATTTTCCTACGGGTTAAGATAGATCGTTGGTTCTCTGGCTAGCTCGTCCATGACCTAAGGATTGGGAAGCAAGTTAGGTCAGGTCACTTCAATTTTGAGTCGTTGATGTTTTGAGTCGGCAGTGCCCTGAGTCGTAAGTTGTGGAAAAAGGGAAAAGCTCTAGTTCAAAGTAGTAAGAAAATCTCCAAGTCCTATCTCGGCCACGACTCAAGGCTTAAGTCGTGAAGCATGTTGGGTCGGATCATGGTTACGTCGCAAAGGTTGCTGGATCATACAAAAATGGCCGAGTCATACCTAAGGCAATATTCAACTCTATTTGGCCAAATCACCACCTAACTCCTAACCAGTTTACCTTCTAACTTTTAACCCAATAAACTCTCAATCAACAACCCTAGTCTTATCACGCCACTAAATCGCCTCAAGACGCAAATCATCAAATCAGACAACCTTAAATTCATTGATGGTTAGAGTGACCAAACTTGCAAGGCTCAAGGGAGTAAATTGGAGGTAAGGACGGGGCGCATAGGTTAATGATGATCGACAATCGGAAGGGAAGCAAGATTGCTTATGTAGTGTGATGTCAGAGATGATCGGAGGAGAATCAAGTTGGAATCGCCTGTGAGAACTTGGAGATGCGTTAATAGCGGATGCGGTTTAAAGGATAGGTAATGAGAAGTGGGAGATAGGAGGAACGAATCAAGCGTCTTATATCTAGAAGAGCTGGAACTCGAATCGGCACACCCGGGTTATGATGAGTCGAAGCACATGACTTACGACTTAAGCGTGTGCTTCGAGGGGCAAATGTTAACCCCGTTCCAGCCTACGAGTTAAGAGGCCTACGAGTTAAAGGAGTCAACGAGTTAAGGCCCGGGATGGGCCACGACTTAAGGTGCTTAACGATTCAGGAAGGATCTACGACTCAGGAAGCCTCACGACTCAACAAGTCACCGACTCAACAAGTTAACGACCTAAAGCTCAAAGCGACTTAAAGGGTTACGACTCAACGACCCAAGGAGAGATTGTACGACTTGAGGAACCTTACGACTTAAGGAACCTTACGAGTTAAGGAACCTTACGACTTAAGGAATCTTACAGGTCAAGGAAGGCTTGCGAGTTAAGACATTAACGACCTGAGGAATGTCACGACTTATGGAGGTCTACGACTTAAGAGGAATGCGACATAAAGGTGATACGACCTAAGACTTCAGAGACAAGTTCAATACCATGCTATAATGAGATAAC
Source organism: Allium cepa (assembly GCA_030765085.1). Classification (NCBI taxonomy): domain Eukaryota; kingdom Viridiplantae; phylum Streptophyta; class Magnoliopsida; order Asparagales; family Amaryllidaceae; genus Allium; species Allium cepa. Next base: position 10,778,227 of record CM060929.1, read on the forward strand.
TCATTGACGACATACGACTTATGATGAGTCGTGTACGACTCATACTAACATCAAGGAAAGTTGCACTGGTTAACTCGTGAATGGCTCAAGACTTGTGTTATTCATTTGAATGGGAGCATAGCTTTGGACCAAGCGGTGAGCTAACCCAGTAGGTCGGCCGCGACCTACTATGAGTCGTGTACGATTTATGACCTAATTCCGAGAAATGCCTATAAATACGACCCTAGATCCAACTAGAAAGGGACTTTTGGCTCATCCATTTCAAGCGTCGTTACTCTGCTGCATTCCGAACTATTTCAACACTTAAAGCTTTTGAGATACAAAGAACGCCTCAAGGAACTTCACGAAGAAATCATACATGTCCAACATGAGTTCAAAGACTTTGATCGACATTGAAGTTTAGGCTACTTGTTCTAAGTCACTTGTAACTCGAAGTGTGTTGTAATCAAAGTGTAATTGCATCGACTTGTAATCAAATCGTCAATAAAGATATTCAAAATGGACGTAGGCTCTCTCTTAAGCCGAACCACTATAAAATTGCTGTTGTTTACTGCTTTTCCGCTATTATCTGCTTATAATCTGTTCCCGAGCTATCGGGTGGTGCTTTCACAATTACACTTCATACACCGGGGTGTTAGCGTTCAAATTTTAGCGTTAACACCGGGAAAGGACCTTGGGGTCGTATAACCCATTCCGAATATGTGATACGTCGTAATAGATAGCATTGATGACCGGTGTTGAAGACCGGATATTTATGAAAAACGAAAGGATTACCGTCGAATGTTTCTGCATCGGCTGATCCCCGATATAGAAATTTATTACCCTTTGTGATGGAAAGTCCGGTCGTGATTAGTGAATATTCGGATTGCAAGGACTTTTTTGTAAGTGCCTTCGGTTCCATTCGATCCCGCAACGGACTTGTATGGATGTGTGTTTGACGTTACAATTTGAGATGTAAAGCTGGTTTCTATCAAATATATTTCCGTTGGTGGCGGAGAATTTATTCTCTTAGCTTAACACCCTTAGAGGTCATGTAGTTGATGGTTACTAGTGATACATTCCCAAATTGGCAATGTGGCATACGAAGTGCTGTTGAGCATTTGATGATTAAAGCACAGCTTTTGTATAAAGCGTAGCTTTGTGGACGAGACTTCGTCAGACCTCACACCCCGAAAATGGTCAAAACAGGAAGGATGCGGCAAGGTTATTAGGGGGTAGCGCCCCTTTAGTGTATGTCATTCCTTCTAGATAGAGGTGGTACCATATGGAGCCCAGATACTTAACCTATGTTGTTGCTGCAAATTTATTGCTTTGTGGTTGTTGGAAATAGAGGATCCTCAGATATAGATCGGTTACAATCGGGGGATGACATATTCGTGTCAGTAGTTACCCAGTTAGGGGTAACCCGGCCTTGTGTTGGCAGAGATCCGGTTAGGTTCTAGGAACCTCATTCCAGAGGCGTTTCCATGTGGCAATGGAAAGTTCCTTAGCCTGACCATTTGTTGGAAATCCCAAGAAACAATACGATCTTGTACGGTTTTAGTTGTAGAACCTATCATTCACTTATGGTGGGCCTCCACTGTTTGGATGGTAGTTATAGTAGGCATAAGTGCGGAATGCCTATGCTGGCTAAGATTTGTATCTTTACTTTCGAAATGATTTTTCCTACACTATGCACTAGTAATAATATCAAATGTTTCTTTTTAATGCGTATCAAGCATCTTTGACTATCATAAGGAGAAATCTCCTCCGATTCTGCGTTGGCATTGTGTGTGTGTGTGTGTGTGTGTGCGGGAGGCCTTATGGTAGTTACATTTTCAAAAAGAATTTCGAATTGACTTTAAAAATATTTCTTTGTTTGTTTTTAAAAGAATTGAATTCACATAGAATTGAAGTCCAATTTAAATATAGGTGGCTATAAATCAAAACGGTGAATTGAAATTAAATTGTGTTTGTAAATGAACAAATGAAGTAACATTTATCAATAAATGAATTAAAATTGAAAAATGGAATGAGATTTGAATCAAGTTGAATAAAATCCAAACTTGGGTAAAATAAAATAAATTCAAAATGAATGTGAATATGAAATGGAAATTGAATTGAACGAAATCAAATGGAAATGAGATAGAATAAAGTGTAAATTGAGTTGTATCAATTTAAAATTTGTTATAAACTAGAGTGGATATTCTATTAAGTGCATATCGTCAAAATTTGCATAGAAATGGTTGTCGTTTGACGCAAATGAGTTGTATAAATTTCTATGGCTTAATAAAAACAAATAGAATTCATATTTGAATCAATTGAAATGAATATGAGCTGTTTGGACATAAAAATGAATAGAATGTAGAAAGTGTGTTGTAAATCACTTGAATTAAATAGAAATAGTATGGAATGTAGTTGTAAGCGATTAAATTTGTATTGAAACCATATAAATTGCTTACGGAAATTGTTTTATGTACATTATTCATGAAATGCATATGTTTTGCAATTGAAAATAAGTGAAATGCAAATAAATTTCTTATATATGTCACTTACGTGTTTAAATTTAGTAAGTACAGGTACAAGGGAGGCGTATGGCTGGATTTCATCGTGTTAATAAGCTAATAATTAGCCGCTTTGCTTAAAAATGCTAAATAAGGTACGCCTACGCAATAAAAGTAGGAAATATGAACTGCTTTTGATTTTTCCGACCGTGTGGGTCGATGTATATATATTTATATCTATTGTCAAATTGCAAAAACTCCTCCGTACAGAGGAGACTCTGCCAAAAAAATTCAAAAATTTTGGGAGATTGTTGAAAAATTTTAGTTAACGACAAACGATTTCAAATTGGGAATTGAAATGAATTAGTAAATGAAACTAATTTAAAATAGTGATATGGATCAATTGTAAATGAAAGTTAATCGATAAAATTCAATATTCAGAATAGAAGATAAACTGAATTCAAATAGAGTTGAAATTGTGAATTGAATTCAAATGAAATTGAAATGCAAAATTGGATGAAAATAAATATGTAACTTCAATAGTGAAGTGAAAATGTATAAGAAGCATATGTTGATAATTTTGTAATAGAATTGGCAGAATGGTTTGAATGTTGGAATTGGATACTACTGCTAGCAGGATATACAAGTGTATTAAAAGAAATGGAATTGTGATTTTGATTTCAAAGATAAAATTGAATTGCTCGACAAAAAGTACGTATTTCAATTTCAGTATGGAATTTGGTGATTTTCTTGTCCAACCGCTTGGCTTTTTGTTTTCTTTTGGGATTTGAGGGCCTGTGGTGCCATTTTGTAGTCGTACCGAGCTAGTTGTGCAAAGGAGACGCTGGCGAAATTTTTCGAAAATTTGGAGTGTTAGAAAATTTTCGAGAAAATATTGAAAGTTTGAAATTTAAATTTAAATTTGAATTGTTAGGAAAACAATGTTGTTTAAAACTTATAATTGAAGTGGGAAAGCTAATTGAAATGATAATGAATCTCTAATAAAAGATTTGTGTTGGTAAGTTGATAAAACTATTTGGATTGTGAAAAATAATAGACGAGTTAAGGACCATTTCTTCCTAACTTGTAATTTCGGGACGAAATTCTTTTAAGAGGGGAAGGTTGTAACGACCCAGAATTTTTGAACATTTGAAAATGAAATATTTAATTAATTTTAAATATTTGAATGATGGTTTGACTTGAATTTCAAATTATCAGAATGAATTTGGCGATTAAATTATAAGTTTAATCTATTGAAAGTTGAATAAAAATTTGAATCTTCAATTTTAAGCTGAATAAAAATATTTCAAAGGCTTGTAAAATTCATATTGATAATACTGAAGATAATAGAAGCTTCAGAATTTAATTTGAAAGTGATTTGTTCAGTTTTGAAATTATATCGGTTGAGTCAATATTTAAAAATAGTCACTTTTCACACAGTCTCGTAATTCGACGAAACCAATTCCATTGGGTCCATAATATTGAATTATTACCGGATTTCAAATTTCGTAGTGATTGGAGTTGTCGTGTGATCGTACGTTATGTAAATGCGTTAAAATTTTAAACGAATTCAACTCAAATTTAAATTAGAAATTGGTGAACATTAAATAAAAAAATCACGTGCTTTCCTTCCTTTAATCACGCGCTTGAATTACACCTAAAATCATGCCTAAAATCACGAAGATGATCGTGCAGAGCATGTCTCGTTCAAAATTTTAAATACTTCTCTCGTTCAAATCGAAAATAATAAAATGGTCGAAGCCTGGGGACTCAAATTCACAAAAATAAAAATGGCGGCCATCTCTCTTTCCCCAACGGAAAGCAAACTCGTTTGATTTGGGGTAGAGATCTCTCGAGATTCAAGCTCGAGCTCGGTGGACTCGCGAGAGAAACGGCGGCGTCGAAGGGGTCGCGAGCTATGGTGATTCGCCGGTGGACCATGGCTTGTCGATTGATGAAGGCATGTGAAGTAGGGGCGGCCGCATTCAATTGCAGTTCGAAGCCTAGGGTTTGTGCTGGTGAAGGAGGCCGTCGACGCAGTGGAGTTGAGTGACGAATCTCGTGTTAGAACAGAAGCTCGATGCTTGTGGTTCCCTCGTTCGAATAGGGTACGTGATCCTTAACTTTTTAATTTAAAAAAGCTACTTAAGTTTAGCAACTTGAAAACGAAATTTGTGGATTTGTTTGTAAATTTGGGAATGTATTAAACAGGAAAAGAGAGTTTCAATTTTAAATTTAACTTTTAAAATTAAAAGTATTGGTTTAAAATTAATATTTATTTCCTTAAGATTTTTAAATGGGTATTCGATTTGATTAAATGGATTGGTAAAAGAAAATTTGTTAGGAATTCAAATTATTTGATAAAATGATTTATTTAAGGAAATGTAGTTCAAAATTTAATCTTAAATAAATTTATAAACGAGAATTATTTATATAGATAAAACTAGGAAAAGAAAGAAAATAAATAATAGTAGGAATTTTAAAACTTGAAGAAAATTGGTTTAAAAACAAATTATTTATTTAAATTAAATAAATCTATTCAATGGTAATTAATTATTCAATTCAGTTTAAATATTAATAAATCTTAAAATGCTTATACAAGGTCAATATTGTGGAGAAAATAAATCGAAATGGAAAATCTTAAGTAAAGTAATTCTTTAAAGAATTGGGAGTTTGAAAAGAAATTAGTTTAAACCAAGATTATTAGTTTAAAATATAATTTTTGGTTAATTAAATTTATTAAAAAGGAGAAATTTAATCATTAGTTAGATAAATTTATTAAAGGAGAAAATTGGTTTAAAAAGAAATATCAGCTAATCAAAAACTATTAAACAGAAATTAATTGTTCAGTTGATTTGAATATTAATGAATTGTGTAAATAATTAAATAGGTATAAAACAAGGAAATCTAGTCAAGATGAAAATGGACAGCAAAAATAAAAGCAAAGGTGAGATCTTCTCACTCAAATTGAAAATTTGAATTGCAGTTATTGATTGCTGTTTGGTTGTGATATTAGATATAGTAAGATATATCTATATATAGCAATATATATATATTGGAATATGTATATATTGGAGTTGTTGATTTCCCGCATTATATAGCGGATGAGACCCTATTGTGCCGCCTATTAAGCGGATAATATTTTATAAATCCCATATACCGCGATATCCCATCTTGGAACGGGATTGGTATTGTGCTAACATCTGTGGATACAGGGAAATAGGTTGGAGGGATCCAACTGGATTCCTCAACCGTATTTATTTATTTACATATAGTGTGATATTTGTTGATTATCATATGATGATATATGATGTTTGGATGCCGTGATTGATTATTTGGTGTGTTGCATCATCGGATCCATTTTTGAAGTTTAAAAATAACGATTTTGATTCTTAAAGGATTTTTAAAGTGATTTTTGAAAGTAAACGTTTTATTAAATTTTCGAGTTGATTCATTTTAAATAATTAAAACGTTATTAATTTTTATGTTATAAAAATTAGGATTTTTGTGAAATGTAACCAAAGCATGATTTTTGAAATAAATAGTTGATAAATTTATAAAATGGTTTAAATTGGGATTTTTGAATTGTTATAAATAGTTTATATAAAAGATTTATAAAATTGATATTTTATAAGTTAAGGATATTGGAATTATAAAACTAGCTTTTATAAGTGTTAAAATAAAGTTGTACCTACTATTAGAAGTAAATAAGAATTTTAGATTTATAAATTAATGATGATATAAAAGAATGGATTTGTGAATAAATGGATTATAAGTAATTTACTTATAATTTGGATTTGACCTGTAAACGAAATATAAATAGAATTGGTTATTAAAGGAGATTTATAAATCGAAGTAGTTATGAAATAGAAATGGAATTTATAAATGTTGTTTTATAAATCCGTAATCAAATAATTTTAACAAGTAAACATAGAAATTATTAAAGGAATTATATCGACGATTTTGGACCGTGGAAAAATCTTTGATAAATGTGTAGAAACATTGAATTGGGAAAGTAAAGTATATTCACGATTTTGGACAGTGAATATATTATTGAATAAAACGGGCATGATTTGGAGACGTGAGATTTTAAAAGGAAGTTAATTGTTTTAAAAGATGTTTTAAAATGTATTAACTATCGAAACCATAGATTTCAACATTCATTGTTGGAATAGACGGTTTTCGAGAAATAGAAGGAAATGGTAGACTATAACACTGTTGTTATAGTAGATGATTTCCGAAAGGAAATGTTTTACATAGCATTGGGATTTGTATATCTATCTTAAATTCGAATCCCTATACTAGTGATTTTGGGTTGTCGTAACGATATTTTACGTAACATTCGTTTTGACCCAAATAATAGGTTTAATAGAATGTTTTCCTTAAGAAATGAAATATGTACTTAACATTAATTTAAGTATATCGAATATTTTCCAAATGTTGGAAACAAATAGATTTGTGAAATACTTATTATTAAATAAATAGGGAAATGGTTCCCAATATGAAATGAACGTTTTGACAGTTATCTTTTTAAAGATAAATTGAAAGTGAATATTTGAAATCGATTTGAAAATCGTATATTCACAGATATTTTGGAAATGTAAATTCAATCTGGAATTTATAAATGAAATTGGGAAAATTGGTTTAAAAATAAATATCGATTTATTTTTGAAGTATGGAAAAAATATATATATCTTGTAAAGATATTTTTGGAAAATAAATAATTTGGAAAATTATTTGGAATCTGGTGATGTTGTGCATACCTATTGATAGTTAAATAACCGACTATCAATATTTACCTTTAAATAGGTATTTGTTTGTTTGCTTGAATTTGAATGCTACACTTATTTTTAAAAATAAGCGCTCATTATTCGGGTTAGCCGGGAAAGGACCTTGGGGTCATATAACCCATTCCGAATATGTGATACGTCGTAATAGATAGCATTGACGACCGGTGTTGAAGACCAGATATTTATGAAAATGGAAGGATTACCGTCGAATGTTTCTCCATCGGCTGATCCCCAATATAGAAATTTACTAACCTTTGTGATGGGAAGTCCGGTCGTGATTAGTGAATATCCGGATTGCAAGGACTTCTTTGTAAGTGCCTTCGGTTCCGGTCGATCCCGGAACGGACTTGTATGGATGTGTGTCTGACGTTACAATTTGAGATGTAAAGCTGGTTTCTATAAAATATATTTTCGTTGGTGGCGGAGAATTTATTCTCTTAGCTTAACACCCTTAGAGGTTATGTAGTTGATGGTTACTAGTGATACATTCCCAAATTGGTAATGTGGCATACGAAGTGTTGTTGAGCATTTGATGATTAAAGCACAGCTTTTGTATAAAGCGTGGCTTTGTGGATGAGACTTCGTCGGACCTCACACCCCGGAAATGATCAAAACAGGAAGGATGCGGCAAGATTATTAGGGGGTAGCGCCCCTTTAGTGTATGTCATTCCTTCTGGAGAGAGGTGGTATCATGGTATGGACCCCAGATACTTAACCTATGTTGTTGCTGCAAATTTATTGCTTTGTGGTTGTTGGAAATCGAGGATCCTCGGATATAGAACGTTTACGATCGGAGGATGACATATTCTTGTCAGTAGTTACCCAGTTAGGGGTAACCCGGCCTTGTGTTGGCAGAGATCCGGTTAGGTTCTCGGGACGTCATTCCAAAGGCGTTTCCATGTGGCAATTTGAAGTTCCTTGGCCCGACCATTTGTTGGAATCCAATGAAACAATACGATCTTATACGGTTTTAGATGTAGAACCTATCATTCACTTGTGGTGGCGCCCCACTGTTTGGATGGTAGCTATAGTAGGCATAAGTATGGAATGCCTATGCTGGCTAAGATTTATATCTTTACTTTCGAAATGATTTTTCCTACACTATGCACTAGTAATAATATCAAATGTTTTTTTTTTAATTCGTATCAAGCATCTTTGACTATCATAAGGAGAAATCTCCTCCGATTTTGCGTTTGCACTGTGTGTGTGTGTGCAAGAGGCCTTATGGTAGTCTCATTTTCTAAAAAGCATTGCGAGTCTATTTTAAAATTGTCTCATTCTTCGTTTTAAAGATAAACTGTTTTAGTTCTCACACCAGTCACATGACTTACCTGGAGTTTATTGTTTCTCTTCCTAAACTCTGGGTGCCCACCAATTTCCACACGGGCAGTCAAGAGTTAGTTTATCAGGATATTCTGGAATTCAGGAGTTGCTGTAGAAATCTGGAGGCAAGCTTGATGGCGTAGCATATTACTAAGTATATAGTATTTCTTTTCCGATGATTGTTTGTTGTACACTCTAATGATGTAATGTAATAACTGATATAGTTCTTTATTTTAAATGATTATTCATTTATCTATTATATGTTGTTTCGCTGCGAATTGTGAGATTCTGACATTGTTCTGTTCTATCTTTTTCTTTCTTCTTCTACCTCTTTCTTTTTCTTAAAACCCTAAGTGTTCGGTTTTCCGGCATTCGATTGCTCGGCAGTTGATACAGTCAATGTATTGATGTCGGTTTTCGGAAGTCGAAGAATCGGGTCCTTACATCGATACATTGGCCCATTTTCCATCAATGAATGCATTGGTTCCGTGGCTTGTCGCCTTTTATTACCAGATTAATTTCCTGCTATTCATGACGTATTCCATGTTTTTCAACTACAGAAATGCCTTAGAGATTCCGATTCTATTCTTGAGCCAGTTGTTATTGAAGAAATTGAAGTTTCACCTAATTTACTTCTGAGCAACATCCTATTCGTATCATTGCTACGGAGGTTAAACACCTTCATGGTAAAGATGTTCCACTTGTGAAAGTTCAATGGTCCACAAATCCTAAATATTTTCTTGGGAATCTAGAGAATTTGTCGAGCAAACATATCTGGACTTACTCTCACGCTCCTTAGGGTGAACTTCTCACTTCAAAGTTTTCTTTCGTGTTGTTATGCCTTAGAGTGGTTGTTACTCTTTATTTCCTTCTTAAAATATTACGAGGATGCAATTTCTTAAAGGAGGGGATTCTGCAACAACCCGCATGTTTTACGGTTTTATATTTAAATATAACATCGTTGGTTTTGTCTAAAGTCCGAAACATGACTTTTTATAAGCAGTTGAATCTGGACTTGAGACCACTTTTATTGAGTTCAAAACGATGTTTACAACTTTCTTGAGTATAAACAGTGATATGTTTGGAGTTGATTAGGATTTTGTTATTTTCATTTGGGCTTTGGATTTGGTTCTTGCCTACCAACCCAACAAGATAACCTAAACTCCTCTACCAATTACCCTAACTCCACTCTTCTTCATTCATTCTTTTCATAATTTCATAATACTCTCAAGCAAAAGTTAAAATGGGGGAAAAGAAAGGAAATTAAAATTCCTAAGCTCTATCTTTTCTTAGGAATTCAAATTCAAGTTATAAATCAAAGTGAAGCTTAGGTAAGCATCCTCTTCATCTTCTCCATCTCAATCACACTTCAATTTTCAGAATTTCTTATAACATAACTTATGAAATCTTTGCATGTAATAATAGATGGAAGATCTTACAGGTGTAGTTGAGGAAGAATTGTTCTTGCTTTGTTTTAGAGCTTCTCATTTCTTGTTTTTGAGTTTAAAGGTGAGTTCTTAAACTCACATCTATGTCTATAGCTTTCATTGTTGTTAGGTATGAATTCCTAACAACTATTTCTTATTCAATTGCTTTCGAATTGAACTAGTTTGCTGAAATTTTAAATTTTGGTATTTTGAAGTCTAAATCTATGAAAATCCTACTATGGATGTTTGTACATGTTGTTTGGAGTGTATTGAAGAGCCTATAGGGCTGGGTTGTTGCTTTGCATAAATCCCTTGCCACCATCACTCATTTGATCGCTTCCAAGTTGATTGGCTATCAATGGCCTAGGCAAAATTTGTCTTCATCTTCAGCTCAAACGTTTGGGAAAACACTCAGACGTCTGATGCAAAGGAATAAAAATTCCAAACGTACATCTCAGACGTATGAGGTTATTCCTAGACATTTGGGTGATCTGGAAGAAAATTTCCACATCTTTAGCTCAGGCATATGGGAAAACCCTAAGACGTCTGGCGCTGATAAATTCAGCCAATTTGCCGATTTTTATGTGGGTTTCCATTTTAATTGATTTTTGATGATTCGAATGGTTATTGTTATTCATTACTGACTTTAACGATTTATTCTTGGATTTTTGAGAATATCCATTTGATTGGATTTGATATCGATTTTTATGGTTTTAATTCACGTCGTCGAATGTGGATTTTGGTGATAGATTGTTTTTACCATCGTTTCTATGATTTGACATATTAAACTACAAAGGCTTTATACTAGTACTAAATACTCAAACTCTTTCACAAAAATGATTTCAACATTACTTTTAATACAAAGCTCGTTTTTAAAACTGTTTTCCAATCTATTAGTGTATACAAACCTTTAACTTATTCGTATGAGAAATCCAATTAAACGAATTTGCAAAAAAGTGGTATGAAACGCTTGCGTTTATTTTGTCAGTTAATTCCTAGAATTGTTCGATTGAAATCTTGTGAAAATTTTCGAGTTGAAATCTACAATTTTCTTGGTGTAATTTACACTTGTTGATCTATGGTGATCATTTTATGGTTTAGACTAGCGATATGCAAAGTCTATATGTCCGTGTGAGGGACTATAGCCCATTCTATTGAGCTTCGTCTCATTTATGGGCTAGAGACCTATGGGTTTTTTAACCATTTCATGGAGTTCGGTTCATTGGGCATATCACTATACTATATCGTTGTTCTGGCTTATTTTAGATTCAGGTTCATTGGGCATATCGTTTTACTACGTCGTTGTTCCGGCATATTTGAGTTTCAGGTTCCTTGAGAGTATCGTTGTACTATGTCGTTGTTCCGGCTTATTTGAGTTTCAGTTACATCAGGCGTATCGTTGTACTACGTTGTTTCACCGTTTGTAATACACATGTTGGTGAGTTTTCATGCTCCCGTTTGTGATTGGCTTCACCCTTTGTGTTTTTTGGATTTCTAATTGTTGATTTTTGGAATACGTATTTCACTAATTTTTGCGATTTGCATTGATATGTTTTGTCAATATTTGAGGTTTGGTGAATAAGTAAAGAATATGATATTCCTTTTGGATATTCGAGGAGATTAGAGATATTGTACGATTTTCATTGTTATCAAATATGTACTTATCACAGTAAGACATTATTGTTGTCATATATTTTTGTCATATCTCTTATCATACCTTATCTTATATGATATTTATAGCTAGGCTGATCCATTTATTATTTCCTTATTAAATAATACTCGGGTCAGATCTAGGCGTTTAAGGTGCTTCCGCTTGACATCTTATTAGGGATTAACTTTTGACTTTTGGCTAACTACTTTAGCTTAGTAGTTTTTGTTTTATACATTCGACATAGTGTAATGACCAAAAATTTTAAAGATTTAAAAATGGAATTTAATATGATTTTGTATTAATGTTTAGATAGAGAAGAAAATTTTATAGTTTATAATAAAGTGAATGTTAGAATTTAAATGAGCAATTGTAATGAATGGAATAATATTGAAACGAATAAAGTTTGGACATATTTCATGAAACCGGAATAAATGAAATAGGGTAAGTATTATACCTGAATATAATTGAATGTGGAGAAACATAAAAGTAAGTATTGAATTCAAATGATGTATAATTTAGGTAATAAAATAAGTTTATTCATGGAGTTAGATTGTTTATTTTGTTTTAGTCTATAAATCAAATAGAAGAGAACAAGCGTAAATCTTAAGGGTATAATAATAATTATTATATATTACCTAATTTATTTGTCAACCAATTTATTGGAATATAAAGTCCTCTTAAATGTTAAGGAATTTTAATACTGTTTTTGAGGCAACGTTACTTAATGATTTTAATTTAGTAACGGAAGAGTGAATGAGAATTTATAGAATACATAAATTGATTTATAAGTAGACAAGAGTATATATTGAATAAATTTATGATTATTGGATAATGCAGTGTTAATGGAAATTAATTAGTGTTATATATGGGATCTATACCTGGGTGGGTAAGTAGTAAACTTATAAATGAAAGAAAGTAAGTAGGTGACCATTTATTTAGGTTATTTATTCATTTAGTATGTTAAATAAAAGTTTGGGAATCAGATCTCAATTAAGGGAAATTAAGTTATACGTTAATTTGAAACAAAATCTAATAAATATTACATTAATAAGGAATATAGTATAAATGGTTAGGGATTGTCAAATTTGGTAAAAAGGGATTGGACTTAGGAAACTTTGTTAATTGAGTTTAAAACCTAAATTAATACGCGTAATTGATAAGATTCACATTTTTAAATATAACCGTTGATACAAATCTAAGACGTTTATAGAAGAATCAGTGTAATGAAATATAAACAAATGTTAAGTATGCTTATAGGATAAAGATTTGTTTGAATAAAAAGAATGGGAATCAACATTTAATTATTTATTTAAATTTAAGTTACGATAATATGATCTATTGCAATTAAATGGATTTAATATTTAAAAATTTCGTAAATATAAATTTAGATGAAATTTGGAGATATTTACGTAATAGAGTATGAATACAATGGTAGTCTCATCTATTGGATACTAATAGATTGAATAATTAAATGAAAGGCAATTAAAAGGAATTTTTGCAAATTTAATTTATAATTTGCGAATATAATGAAATTGAAATTTAATGCTGAAATGGATAAACTTGTTAACTCTAAATTTACATCTAGTTTTGGTTTAATTAATACGAGGGATTAAGAAAGTAAAAGTGATAAAGATTGTCAATTTCAGAATTTAAATTTAAAATTTGATTTAATCAATTAATTGTAAATTTATTTAATTTATATAAAATAGCCATTTTGGTCACTGACTCGGATTTCGACGAAATCAGTTTCATCAGATCCGTAACGGTGAATTATAATAATGTTTCAAGTTTCGTAGCGATCGGTCTTGTCGTTTGATCGTACGGACTCGAAACGCCTTAAAATGTATGCATTTGAAATCAATTTGAAAATATTGATTTCATCATTACTTCTGCATACGATGGAATTTGGATGTGAAACCTGTTCCATTGCGTTTAAAATATTTCAAAACACCTATTTTGATATATGGGTTTAACCAATTTCATTCCGGGGTCAGAATGAGCTTTTTGGGCCACGTTAGCGGTAACACGTATATCTATCAACCAAATCCATCTATTTTTCAACTTTATCTATAAATACCCTACTAAACCCTAGCCTCCGCCTATTCTCATTGGTCTACGCATAAAATTTCATCAACTCCTTTTTCTTCTTCAATGGCTGAAAACCCTAGATCTAATTTCATTTCAAAATCAAAGTCAAAAATTTAAAGTCCCTCAGAAAAATTCACAAAAAATATATGTTGATGCTCTCGATAAGCGTAATGCAATGGCGTAATTCACTTTTCGATTGGAGTTAGCGTTTTCTTAGAAATTTGCCGTTTATTTTCGCCCGTTCATCATCGCCGCGATAAAATTCGTCGGATTGGGAAACGGTTTATGGGTTTTGGAGAGGAAGCCGAGGGGAGTTGATCTGTGGCATTCGTTCGTGGAGATGACGGTCAGATTTGCGGCAATCTTCAATTAGGGTTATGGAAACTATAGAGGCGGCTTTTGATTTTGGGCGAACGCGACGTGCTCGTGTGGTGGCCGGAGCATGGGGAGGGACGACGAGGCAAAGTAGTTGACGCGGCAGTGAATGGCTGCTGCATATATTCACGTTCGGCTAGGGTGTCATCCAGTTCGTGTGTAGATGGGTTCAAGCACGTGCGTCCTGGGAAGTTGAGCACGTAAGTGGCTGATACAGGTGACGTGGCAAGAGAAGTAATTGTGTTCTTTTTTCTTTTCTTTTTTGAAATTCAATCGCAATTTTCGCTACATATTTCACATACGAACTCCGATTTATGCGCGGTTTCTTTTGTTAGGATCGTATTGAAATTCCAGACTTGATGACACTGGTTTGAATGAATTCTGAGACGGTCAATTTTTTGGGTTTAAATTGGATTTAAATTCAATTTAAATTCAAAAGGTGAGCATTTTAACCCACTCACAACTTCTAAAATATCTTATATTTGTTAAATTGATTTATGATGTGTTTAGAAATTTATTTATATCTGTTTGGCATATGTATCATCATTATCTCAGTTAAATTTGCATTCATATAATTTACTTATTATTTAATTCATTTTGCATATGAACTACCAGTTAAAGTTTAGTTAAATTTATTATTGCATATAAGATAAATTTATTTATTATTGCATATAAAATACAGTTAAACAGTTATTTAATCCATTATTGAAAAATTAACTGTAAGTGATTAATTATTATTTATTGATGTGATTGTTTAAATTGGATGATAAATTGATGAATGTTTGATGATTGATATGATGGACGAATGGATGCTGTATTTATATTGTATAAATTGCAAGTTATTATGCATTTTCATTTCATTCGGGATTGTGGTTTGAAATGATATACAACCGCATTTTTATTTTTAAACTGCGGATTGAAATGATAAATATGTGTATCACTTAACCATAGGATAGAAAATTTTATACAGGCACCGCGGTATATATATATATATAATTATTTTTGAAATGATTTTCTATGGTTTGGATAGGATACGGTTTAATAAATATTAAATTTTGATATTTTATAAATATTATTTTATATATACATATATAGTTAAATTTTTGAATTTAAGCTATGTATAAATCTGTTAAATAAAAATGAGTAAGTTGAATAATGGAGTTTGATAATTTATATTATATGATTTAGTACAAGTTTAAGATATTGTATGTATATATAGGGTTTAAATGATTCAAATCAATTAAGATTTGAAGATAAATCGGAAATTTATTTGGAATTGAGCTTATTTTAAAATTTAACTCCATAAGTTGATGTAAACTTATTAAGATTGGAAATTTAAAGGTATGATATTTATAACTGGATTTTTATTCAAGATAAATCAAATGAATATTTCTAGTATAAATAAATTGAAGGAAATATTTAGTTGTTAGTAATTTGAGTTTTATTTAAAATGATTATGGATTTATTATGTAAATATTTTAGACTAAAATATAGAATAATGAATGGTTGAATAGAAAATTTCCAACCTTAGTTTTGAAATTGTTAAATACTCAAAGTTTGAAATATATTGGAATCGAAGTGTTTTATTGAAACTGAAAGAGAATCTAGATTATGGGTTTAGACTTAATTTAAAGTGATTAAATGGTAAAGGCTAGGAAATTATTTACTTTATAAAGTAATTTAAAATCAACTATTTTACATACTGTTGAATATCCAAACCATTCAAGTTTTAGAGGTTATGGTTTTAAAACTATGAATTTCGAAGTATTATGTGTTGAAAGTTATAATTCAAATGTTTGGTCTCCAGATATTATAAATTTTAAAGCAGTATGATTTTGAAAAAGAAATATATTTGAAATAAAAAAGATATTATTGATTTGGGTTTTATAAAATAATATCAAAATGAGTTGTTTTAGAAATGGAATGATATCGTATTTATGGGTTTGAAATGGATAATTATATTCTGGTTTTAAGGTATAAACTATTTTTAAAGACCGCGGTGTTATAATAACGTTTGGTTGTTGAAGAGAGCGGGAATCGAAAGATGTCATACACTCTGCCAACTCCGAAAACCACATTAGCAACCGTGTACGCGGTGGAGATTCCAGAATGAAGTAGGATGGTGGAGGCGTTCCCTCTGAGGTAAATACGTGGACCCAACTCCCGTGATTTGGCATAAGGTGGCTAAAACAGGAGCGATTGACGGGTTAATAAGGTAGCACCTTTGATCGAACACTTCCCTTTGATACTATACTCTGACTTTGGATTGATTTGGTGGCCACCTTCACTTTTGATTTCTTTGATTTGGGGGAGTTTGTTCGAGGTGGGCGGTAGCTGCGCGCTACGTGTTACCACCGACCCGGAAGCGCAATTGGTATATCTACGCTGCCATTGCCTAGTTGTGCCGTGTCACCTACCCTATCGCGCCTTATACGAGTTTGGTTTTCTCCCGTAGCCTGTGTGGCATCCTCTGGTGGCTTCCCGATCAGGAGGGGCTATGATATTGGATGGACTACTGGGACTATTATTGTGTTAAGGGGGAGATTGGGTAACTCCTTAACGCTATTTAAAAGTAAGTTCATTTTACAATTAGACACTATTATAATAGCGAAATATACTACATAGTAAATAGTTTAACGAATCCTTAAGAGATGTGAATCCCGAGCATCTTTTAATTTACTGCACTCATATTTATCTCAGTTGATTTAACTTACATAAGATCTTTTAGTTCTGACTCGAGTGTTTTGTCTTTCCAATTCGCTCGGGTCAGTTCGAGCGTTTCAGGATTTGAAAATTTAGCCCTGGAGGACGAAGACGAAAATTTGTATTATTATTATTTATATTATTGCACTACACTCATACTGTTCCGCTGCATTGTTATTGGTATGTGTAACTCTGATATGTATTATATAAATATAATCAAATGTTTTTTGTAACAGATTTATAAACTGTATATTTGATTATTATATTTTATCTTTCCGTTGTGAGATTCAATTTCCTTTTATTTCTTACTTGTTTTTCTTGTTTACCACATAACAATCCGCCCTTCCGTATGGTTTGAATTGGCACGTGTGTCGACTATAAAGTGTGCGAAAAGACGGGATGTTACACATAGAGACCCATGATATATACATATTCTTTTGTCTAGCACTTGTATCTATTATTTTGTATGTAGTGGATCTTGCATGAATACTAATTTGATATTTACTTTTATGTGTTATATTCATATCTATTTCCACCTTAGTGATATGAATATTTATGACTAATTTATGTTATTCTTATTTTATATTTTTTTCGAAAGCTACATAGCCACAGTGTACTAGCTTTGAGTTTGTATTTGGTATATCAGATTTCCTCTTGATATGAAATGCATCATACTATCTGACATATCGGTGCTCTCATAAAGCAAATACACATATAGTCACTCCTCAACAGCCTTATTCTTCATGCTAGTTGATGGCATACCTAATAATGTTCTTGGCTAGTGCGAGTATAGAGGTGGGGCATCACAAGACCAGAGGCGGTAGCCGAGAACAGGAGTTTTCTTGGACTTGCTGGCTATTACCGAAAACTCATCAAGGATTTCTCATGGATAGCAGTGCTTTTGACTAAGTAGGTCAGGAAGGAAGCGAAGTTTGTTTGGTCCGACAAATGTAAAGAAGCATTCCTTAAGTTAAAGCATTTGTTGACCAATGCTCTAGTGTTAGTAATTATAGATGGTAACCAAGGGTTGGTAGTATACACTAATGCATGTGGCACTGGATTAGGAACAATGTTGATGTAGAGGGGCAAAGTTATTGCTTAAGCTTCTAGGAAGCTTAGATCACATGAAGTTAGATATCCTACTCACGACCTGGAGTTCGCAGCGGTGATCTTTGCCTTGAATATTTAGAGGCATTATCTTTTAGGAGAGAGATTTGAGTTGTATACCAGTCATAAGTCATTAAAGTATTTATCCTCTCAGAAGGAGTTGAATATGAGGCATCAAAGATGGCTGGGGTTTGTAGTTGCTTATAATTTCAGTATAGAGTATACCCCATGAAAAGGAAATAAGGTAGCAAATTCTCTCAATGGAAAACATCAGAATGTGGTGTTAGCGATGTTGGCAGAGTGGAAGGACTAGAAGCGTTGGCCAGTTGTGGTGTGCAGTTTAGATCTATTGCTCTTTCTAGTCAAACTGACATGTTATCTTGTTTAGTTGTTCGACCAGTGCTGATGGAGAGAGTAGCTTTTAAGCAAAGAGAAGATCCAATTTTAGCTGAAAGAATTAGAAGGCTTGAGGTCAGATCAGAGATTGATGACCTAACGGATTTTAATCTTGACCAAGGAGGATGGCTGAGAAAGAAGGGACGGTTATGTGTCCCAGATGTAGAAAGCTTAAGGAGAGAAGTTATAGAGGATTGTCATTGTTAAACGTTTACGATTCATCCTGGAGGAACCAAGATGTATCAAGATATGTAGAGGAGCTTTTATTGGGAAGGCATGAAGATGGATGTTGGCTTGTGGGTTAGGTAGTGTGTAAATTGTCAACAAGTGAAAGCAGAACATAAGAAGCCAAGTGGGTTACTTCAGCCTTTAAATATCCCTTTCTGGAAATGGGATTCGATATCGATGGATTTTATCGACGTCTTGCGAAGGTCAAATCAAGGAAATCAAAGTATATGAGTTATTATGGACAAACTGACCAAGAGTGCCCATTTCATTTCGGTAAAGTCAACCTAAATGGCACTTGTTTTGGCTAGGTTGTTTATAAAGAACATAGTTAGACTTCAGGGGACTCCTAGTAGCATAGACAATGGCAGAGATGCATTATTCACTACCTAATTGTGGAGGAGTCTACAAGAGGTATTAGGTACCAAGCTCAAGATTAGTACATCATATCACGCATAGACGGATGGGCAGACAGAGAGGGTCAATAAGGTACTTGAGGATTTATTGAGAGCTTATGTATTGGATTTGGTGGACCTTGGGAAGACCACCTATATTTGATTGAGTTTTCCTATAATAATAGTTATCAGACCAGTATAGGAATGGTGCCTTTTGAAGCTTTGTATGGAAGGCCATGCAAATCGCCAGCATGCTAATTAGAAACTGCAGATAGATTGGTCTTAGGTCCGGATTTGGTGAGAGGGGCGTCGAAAAAGATTGAGTTAATCCAAGGACGGACGAGGGACGCTCAGTCTAGGTAGAAGAGTTACTCAGATAAGAGGCGTAAAGAATTAGAGTTCTCGGTTGAAGATAGGGTTTTCATTAATGTATCACCAATGAAGGGTGTGGTATGGTTTGGAAAGTCGGGAAAGTTGGCCTCGAGGTATGTTGGTCCATTCCAGATTATAGAAAGGATTGGAAAGCTCGCATACATAGTAAAATTGCCTAGCAGTTTAGCACGTGTGATGTGCACGTAAATGTGCATATTTTTGCCACCATATTTAATCTATTTAAATTGAATAAATGATCATATTAGGTATTTTAACTTGTTTTAACCAAAATTCAAATTATTTGAAATTGTCACATATTCATCTTCATCCAGGGGCAAAATGGTCATTTTTGTGCATATATTAATTTGAGAACATTTAATTGGATATTTTTATATTACTTTGTAGGAAATTACACTCAATTACAAGTGGGTTCATGAAGGAATATGCATGCACAAAATGAATACAAAGGAATGAAGATGGAAATAATTCAAAGTGAAGAACATGGAGGAACCCCACCTACTCACTACCTAATGTACAAATTAAAGGCTAATGCACATGCTAAAAGACATTTAAAGCTTCATGTTCATTTAAGTGGGGGATTATTAAAGCTAATGATAACTTGGCCACCACACTTCCTCCAAGGGCATTTTGGGTACTCCCCAAAAATATGAATTAGGGTTTCTAATTTGTATAAATACCCCTTATGTTTCATATAGCCATCTTTCTCTTAGTTAGTTAGTTTTAGTTCAGAAAATAAATCAAATCTCTCTTTATTTCCATGGCTACTTAGCCATTTCTTCTCTTATGTGATTCTTTTCTTTTATGCAAGGTGTCCATAATATATTCCATGTGTGTAACGACTCACAAATCCGTACCCCTTGAGTCAACACTATTATACCTAAATCAACTCAAGTTGTACAGAAATACGAACCGTTTGGGTTAAAGAAGAAGAGGTAGAAGAAGAAAATAGAAAACAAACAACAGAATCTAACCATCACAACGGAATAAAATATAATAGATAATAAATGATCTTTACTCAAAATCAAATATCTATGTCTATATATTACATCATCAGAATACATCAATCACAGTTCAACAACAACAACATACAATTGGATACATAGCAACTCAACACAGTGGAATATATATATATAGAAGTACGGAAGTACGTATCGTCATCCATCTCATATCCTGAGCTCCACAGCATCATATCATGTATCCTATAATACTCGTCTGACCCGAGCATCACAGTTAAATAACACCCGAGTCAGTCTGGAATACCAGCGTGAGAAAATCACACCCAATTGATTATTAAAGTTTCAAAACTCCTTTTGAAAACAAAAGCATCTCGTAAGACCACGCCACAAATAAACATGTCGGGTTTTTACCTTACGATAGCTAAAACATTTTTTTATAGAAATCCTATGATATTATAATAGGGTCTATATACAAATACTTATAAAATAGCCGAAATTATTACATCTATTAAATTCCAGCTACTGGCCACATAGTGGGTAATACAAACAAAACTCGCACAAAGCTCGTAGGGAGAATGGATTTCCAACTAATGACTAGGCAATGGGGTACCACCTGTCACAGTACGGGGCCTAGATCACCGTACCGAGGAGTACGCCCGCTCCCCTGCAACACAAGACCGGTACTACCCCTTACTGGATAATCCCGATTGAGATCACCCCGCGGTTGGGATCAGCAACCGCCCATTAAACTGAAATAAAAAGGGACATCTAGACAGGAATGACCTCACCCTGCTTGGGTTCTACCCACCTAGCCTTGCTGCATAACCCCTTATTTTCAGCCATTCCCATTTGATGAGGCTTGAGGCTTAGCGTTACCTTTTAGAACATACCCCTTATAATGCCCATCATCCACTTGACGATGATTCGCAAGCATTCATCCATACAAGTCCATCCCGGGTTCGAACGGAACCGAAGGCACTATTCCTACTACATCCATTTTGGAAACATCCTCAGGATTAGTAGCGACTAGCCCTTGCAATTCACTGCTCCATCTTCGAATCCAAAAATCATTTTTCACGAAACGTACAAACAGGATCGAAGTGGTTTTTGAGAAATAAAGCTCGATCCTGGTCTCTACGAAACAATCAACGCATTTTATCCAATATTGATAGTTGGTGATTTAACTATCAATTTATATTCACAAACATCCATCAAACAATAAATAATTTCCCAAATTATTTATTCATCTCAAAAATATCTTCACAAGATATGTTTCGCTTTTCAAACTCCTTGAAAACAGTTTTCAAAACTATCTTCCTTTCTCAGAATAAATTTCAAGTATTTCTATTTCAGTGGAATCCCAAGCACAAAACTTTAGATTTTTTAAAATAATTTAAAAACACTTTATTGTAAAATATATTTAACATTCAATTTAGACAAATTTACTTTAATACTTATTATAATAATACTTTAAACAAATATACCAAATCATTCTTTAAATAATTATTACGATAATAGGTTAAACTGAATACTTACTTTGGAATTTATTTTTAAACACTTAAGTTAAAACTACTTTAATAATTTACTAAAAATACATACTATATAAACATTTGAAAATAAAGTTACTTAATAAAATATAAAACTAGGTTTCTACCCCCTTTTTTTGAGCAAGATACTAAGTTACTTCTTAATAATTACTGCTAAAATAGATTAAAAGAAAATATTTACTTTAGACTTTAAATATTAGAAATAACAAATTTTACAAAACTTGCTTTCTTTAAAAAAAAGTTTAAAATATTTAATTTATATTTAAAAATTTACCTTTAAAAACATGTACTTGGCTATCAAGAGAAAATTCCAACTTCAATCACTTAAATCAATTTTCCCAAATTGATTTCTAATTTATTTTATTTGAAATAAATTCTTTTGCTTATCAGTTCATTTCCAAATTCAGTAGTAATGGACTTTATTATTATTATTATCTTTTCCAATTCCTTCTTTACTCTTTCAATAATTCAAATATTAAATTCTAAATGAATGTTTGTTCTTTTTAATTAATAATACTGCATTTAAAATTCATTATCTTTCTGTTTATTCAAATTTTTCTTTCCATTCTCAGGATTCATTTATTAGAATTTTCAAGCCACTTTATTTCTTTTCCAAGTTTTTCTTAAATTTATTCTATAATTATTTTACTCACAATTCCACTTCTTTTATTTCATTTCAAAAAATCAAATTTATAGTTTTGGTAATTCATTATACCCAATTATATCAACCAAGCCATAGCATTCAATATTTTCACACAATTCATCATAGAATATCAAATAATTAGAACAGAGAATATTAAATAATTTAAATAAAAGTTGAGGGGTCCCGTTGGATCCCTCCAACCTGTTTTCTCTGCATCCACAGACGTTAGCATCACATAATACGCCAATTTCAAATGATACTATAATATATCACATCACTCAATTCAACCATACAATCAATTATTTAAATTTAATCATTTAAATTTAAATTTAAACTGATTGAGATTAACTCACCTTTGCTTCTATTTGCAATCCATTCCATTATTGCCCTGACTTCTTGATTTTTTTGACCTTGAACAATCAATTTATATGATTTATTAATATTTTAATTTATTGATCAATTAATTTCTAATACCTTGGTTTTAACTATTAAATTTGTTATAAATAAATTTCCTGCTTAAACCTTATTTTAAAAATATAAAACAGAACAATTTTCTTTTTTTATTTTTTTACTAAATTTGGAATTGAGAAAATAACTTAAGTGGATTTAAATTACCAGGAAAACTCACCTCTGCCATTGCTCGTGAATGTCCTCCAGGCTCACAGATGCGCGATTACACAGCCTCGCGATTTCGAACCAACGAACATGAGCCTCCTCCTCGAACCCACCTTGCTCGCGCTTGACCTTGCCACAGCCTCGCAAAACCCTAACTGCACGAGCCGCCTTCTGGGATCTCGCCGACGAATTCCTAGATCTCGCGCTTGACAAAGCTCGGCCATCGGTGCTCGTGCTCGCCGCCTTCGACAAGAACTCGGGCGACTTGCGAGTACATCGCCACCCAAGATGTGATTAGATCCAGCCTAGACCTCAAATCGAACTGGGTCTCGATTTTTACTTCCGAGATGAATTAAGGAATACTTGCTCGGCCATTGATGACTCACTGATTAAGATTCGAAATCAAATGAACAAAGTGGGTCGAATGATTTCAAATTGTGAGGGCGGGATTTCGAACAGATAAATTTTGATTTGAGAACAATGAGTTTAGTTGATTCGTTTTTGGCCATTAATTAATCCTTTGTTCTATTGCGTGAATTAAAAAAGAGAGGATGGATTTGATTTCGCGCCTGCTAATGCTTGTTACAGAGGAGACCAAATGGTACTGATGGTGAAAGGAAGCGGCTGATAGAAAATTTGACTAGACCAATATACAATTTATAAATTTTAAATTTGAATTCGATATAAATTCCAACGTGTTTGTATAATGTACGCTCACACAACAACTCCAAACACTACGAAATTTGAAATCCGATAATAATTCAATATTACGGACCCAATGGAACTAGTTTCGTCGAAATTCGAGAATGTGTCTCGGAAGGCTATTTTTAAATTCAATTTAAACGATATAAATTTTAAAACTGAACAAACCACTGTAAATTTAAATTTTACAACTTCTATTATCCTCAGTATTATCAATATAAATTTTTCAAGCCTTCAAATTATTTTTAATAGGCTTAAACTCCAGATTCAACATCTTATTCAACTTCTAATTATTAAATTCTATTATTTAATTATCAAATAAATAGCGATATTTGTAATTCAAGTTAAAATTATTATATTGAATATTTAAAATCAATTAAATATTCTGATTTAAAAGGCTTAAAAATTCCTGGTCGTCACATTCCTCCCCCATAATAGAATTTCGTCCCCGAAATTACCAATTAGGAGGAATGGTCCAGTACCCGTTTATTATTTCCCTAAAATCAAACAGTTTTTAACAATTCAACATCTCACCAACTATCTTCTTATACAAGACCCATTATTATTTTTATTAACTTTCCAAACCCTCCCAAAATTTTCAACTATTATTACTTGCTCAATCATTCAAATTTCAATTTTAAAAAATTTTGAATTATCAAAATTTTCTTAAATTTTTCTAACTCTCAAAATTTTTACGAAATTTTTTGCCAGCGTCTCCTTTGTGCGGCTAGCACGGTACAACTACAAAATGGCCCTACGGCCTCCCAAATCCAAAAAGAAAACAAAACGCCAAGTGGCTCGATCCAAAAATCCAATCAAATTTCACAGAAATTTAAACACGTACCTTTTTGTCGACCATTTCAAATTTTATTTTTTTGAAATCAAATCCAATTTCCTTTCCCTTTTATAATACATGCATATCCTGCTTAGCACTAACATTCAATCACAATATCCCAAAACATTTTATCGACTTCCTCACAAAATGTCGATATTTACTCATTCAAATATCAACTTAGAATATATTTGTAATATAAATTTCCAATCAAGAATTCACCATTCCTTTCTTAAGTTAGTATAAGCATTTTATACGCTTCTTATGTTTATTCCCATCCTACCACTTCTGTTTATGTCCAATTTTATTCAAATTGATTCTTTCATTTCCATACGAATTCAATTTATCTCTAACTTTAAATATTGAATTTTTATTTATTTATAACTAATTCATGTCACTATTTTAACTAGTTTCATTCACTGACCTATTTCAATTTCCAATTTTAAACCGTTTTGTCGTTAACAAAATTTTTTCAAAATTTTCAACAAATTTCTAACTCTCAAAATTTCTGGAAAAATTTTGGCGGAGTCTCTTTTGTACGGAGAGGCTTTTGCAATTTGACAAAAGAGATAAATATATATACATCGACCCACATGGTCGGAAAAACAAAAAAAAGTTCATATTTCCTATTTTTATTGCGTAGGCGTACCTTATTTAGCATTTTAAGCAAGCGACTTATTTTTTTTAGCAAATAGCACAACCAAATCTAGCCACACGGCTCCCAGGTAACTGTACTTACTCAATTCAAACATGTAAGTGCCAAATATATGTAGTTTAACTATATTTCACTTAGTTGCAATGGCTAAACACATGAATTTTAAATGAAATTCACACCAAACATTTTTTCGTAAGCAACTTATACAATTTTCATACTAATTCCACTGTTCCAATTAATTTATAACCATTTTTATTCAATTTGAACGGTTTTCAATCCATTCGTATACAACTTCATCAATTTGAATGGTTTAAAACTCAATCGCTTACATTTAATTTACTTTTAAGCAAACTGAACTTATATTTAATTCAATTGCCCTCAAAATCAATTTACTTACTGCTATCAATTCATAAAATTTTATTTACTTCCATTTACATCAAATAACAATTAATTCTATGCAAATTTGACGAGATTATGTGAATAAATAAGTATTTATGTTTATAACCAATTTAAATGGATTTCAACTCAATCTATACTTAATTCTATTTCATTCATTTTTAAATTTATTCACAATTCATAAATTCTCATTTCATTGCATCTCAGATTTGAATCCATTCACTCGCATTCCATTTTGTTAACCAAATTAGTTCATTCAAAATCCATTAACAACTTAGGTTCATCTTTATTACCAATTTAAAATTCCTTTTTATTTTAATTCATTCACTTCCATTTATTTAGCTCGACACATTCCATTTCAATTTTATTCACAATCCATTCATTTGCGATTCATTTCTTATCCGCATTCATTTAAAACCATTCTATTAACTTGAAACATTCTATTTTTCTTACTGTTCCAAGTTACTTCAATTCCTTAACAACTTAAATGGTTTACAATTATTTATTTAAGAATACCATTCCATTAAATATTATCTATAACTCACCAAATTTTATTTCGATTAAAATTCATTTCCACTTGATTTAAATCCAACCCAATATCATTAAACTTAGTTTAAGTTGAATTCAATTCAACTCTCCCTCGTCTATTCAGCTTAAGTTAATCTACTTCAATTTATTCAAATCTCTTTTTATTTCTATACTTAAGCTCATTTCATTTTGTAAATAAATTTCTCTTTTCAATTTAACTTGATTCTATTTTAATCCAATCCCGTTTCAAACTACAAATTTATTTGATTAGTTATTATACATTTTAACTTTTAGATTCAACTCATTCAATTTATTACAACGCCATTTCCAATTTATTTCCACTGATTTGGATTTTATTTGCAGTTCATACCGTTTCTATTTTAGTCCATTTACATTTTTATTCGATACATTTCAAATTATATTTAATTTGTTAACACTTCAAGTTAAAATTTAATTTATAACTCAAGTTCTGAATCCACTACTCATTTTCAATTTCCCACCAAATTTCATGAAATCACAATTCAGTTACATTTCCTTTACTGACAATTCAAGTCGAATTCAATTTATAACTTGAGTTTTATTTCCAAACTTCATCATAAATTCACAATTCAGCTTCTATTAAACAACATTACGTTCCCATTTACACATTTTATTAACTAATTTATTTTAAAATTAGTTCTCTCCTATTTATAGTTTAATACTTGATTTTTAATTTCAAATATCACTTCATATAAATTTTCTTAAGTTCAATTTATTATATAATTCAAGTTTGGATTTCCGTTTCATTATCCAAAACATCAAACAATATTTACTTTGGATGTTCTATTCCACTTTCAAAATTTATAAGTTACAACATATCATTTACACAATTCCATTTATTATAGGATTGAATATATTCGTCTTTTATTTTTAACTCAAGCCTTCTATTTATTTATAGCCCAAGCAAATTTTATTTCTACGGATTTTTAATTCTCTTATAAGTTATTCTGATTTATTTATTTCAATTCAATCCTTATCCAACTTATTTTCCATTAATTCAGGTAAGAATTTAATCCATTCGATATCACCCATAACTCAACTGAATTTTATTCCAATTTAATTCTATTTCAAACTCAGATTTATTTAATCTTAATTCGAGAAAAACAACTGGATATTATTTTTCAGCCTATTTAATTAATTTCAATCCAGTGAAATTTAGTTTCCCCAATCCAAGTTAATTTAACTTTTCACTTTAAAGTTAAATTCCAACATTCAAAGCTTATACTCCCTTCCTGATTTAAAAATCACCTCAATTTATAAGCTTTCCACCTATCTCATCGGGATTTTTTTTAAACACCCAACCTTTGGTTTCAAATTATTTTGAAATCTTTAACATCTTAAATCACACTTCTGAAAAATCAAACCAATCCTGGTTTTATTCCCAACAAATTTCCCTTGAAATTTCAAAAACAAACAGGTTTTCCTGAACAAATCAATTTGGCAGCAATTCATCACTTAGAAACTCGAAAATGAACATCGATGATGCTGCAGTCATCACCGAAGTTATTTTCCAGTGACTGAAGTGAATTCAATGCTATATCACTTCCAAAATCCATCTAAAACAGATTTCCATTCAGAAATATCTCCAAAACAATAATGCTATCATTTACCTTTAAAACACTTCGACAAACACTTCCAAAGTCTCCGGGATTTTAAATTTCCAAAGCCTACTTAAATAAATTTTAACTATAATTCATTTGTACACTTTATGCTTATAAAAATTCTCATTTGATTGTATTTCAACTTATAATTTACATTTATTATTCATATTTATAAATTTCATTTTATAATGAATTTATTTTCTTAAACTTTGGTTATATTTCAATTTCTAGTTAAACTTTTTTTTTACACACCGATGATAATAATTTAATATCATCATTTCTAACATCCAAGCAAACATATATTAGCTAAATAGTTTTAAAAAACTATCATTTATATCAAAATATGTTTCTGGGTAAAATTATTCCATTCACCCACCTTTAAAACAATACAGTGTCAATTGTTCTATTCAAGTGTTTAGAAACCCCTTCGATACAGTTGTCTAGACTGTGCCGACGAAGGTTCATATGCCACTCAATAAACCAATCAACACCATATTAAAACAATTTATATTCACCAAAAAAACGCGCTCATATCTACTAATACGCTCAAATTCATTCTAGAGTACTCCGGACTCTAATCTAAATGAGTAATTCCCACCAGAGCCAAAGGTTATCACCAACCTATGCTTTGATACCAAGTGTAACGACCCGCAAATCCGTACCCCTTGAGTCAACACTATTCTACCTAAATCAACTCAAGTTGTACAGAAATATGAACCATTTGGCTTAAAGAAGAAGAAAATAGAAAACAAACAACAGAATCTAACCATCGCAGCGGAATAAAATGTAATAGATAATAAATGATCTTTACTCAAAATCAAATATCTCTGTCTATATATTACATCATCAGGGTACATCAATCACAGTTCAACAACAACAACAACAACAATATACAATTGGATACACAGCAACTCAACACAACGGAATATATATATATATATATAAACAAGTACAGAAGTACGTATCGTCATCCAGCACGTCTCCTGAGCTCCACAGCATCATATCCTGTATCTTATAATACTCGGTCTGACCCGAGCATTATAGTTAAATAACACCCGAGTCAGTCTGGAATACCAGCTTGAGAAAATCACACCCAATTGATTATTAAAGTTTCAAAAATCCTTTTGACAACAAAGTATGTCGTAAGACCACGCCACAAATAAACATGTCGGGTTTTTACCTTACGATAGCTAAAACATTTTTTATAGAAATCCTCTGATATTATAATAGGGTCTATATACAAATACTAATAAAATAGCCAAAATTGTTACATCTATTAAATTTCAGCTACTAGCCACAAAGTGGGTAATGCAAACATACTCATACAAGGCTCGTAGGGAGAATGGATTTCCAACTAATGACTAGGCACTGGGGTACCACCTGTCACAGTACGGGGCCTAGATCACCGTACCGAGGAGTACGCCCGCTCCCCTGCAACACAAGACCAGGACTACCTCTTATTGGATAATCCCAAGTGAGATCACCCCGCGGTTGGGATCAGCAACCGCCCACTAAGCCGAAATAAAAAGGGACATCTAGACAGGAATGACGTCACCCTGCTTGGGTGCTACCCACCTAGCCTTAATGCATAACCCCTGATTTTCAGCCATTCCCACTTGATGAGGCTTGAGGCTTAGCGTTCCCTTTTAGAACATACCCCTTAGAATGCCCTTCCTCCACCTGACGATGTTTCGCAAGCATTCATCCATACAAGTCCGTCCCGAGTTCGAACGGAACCGAAGGCACTATTCCTACTACATCCATTTTGGAAATATCCTCAAGATTAGTAGTGACTAGCCCTTGCACTTCACTACTCCATCTTCGAATCCAAAAATTGTTTTTCACGAAACGTAC
The DNA here is from genome assembly GCA_030765085.1 of Allium cepa. Classification (NCBI taxonomy): domain Eukaryota; kingdom Viridiplantae; phylum Streptophyta; class Magnoliopsida; order Asparagales; family Amaryllidaceae; genus Allium; species Allium cepa. The sequence continues at coordinate 10,807,951 of CM060929.1, forward strand.
AAACCGTATCGAAGTGGTTTTCGAGAAATAAATCTCGATCCCGGTCTCTTCGAAACGGTCAACACATTTTGTCCAATATTGATAGTCGGTGATTTAACTATCAATTCAAACATCCATCAAACAATAAATAATTTCCCAAATTATTTATTCATCTCAAAAATATCTTCACAAGATATGTTTCACTTTTCAAACTCCTTGAAAACAGTTTTCAAAACTATCTTCCTTTCTCAGAATAAATTTCAAGTATTTCTGTTTCACTGGAATCCCAAGCACAAAACTTTAGATTTTTTTAAATAATTTAAAAACACTTTGTTGTAAAATATATTTAACATTCAATTTAGACAAATTTACTTTAATACGTATTATAATAACACTTTAAACAAATATACCAAATCATTCTTTAAATAATTATTACGATAATAGATTAAACTGAGTACTTACTTTGGAATTTATTTTTAAACACTTAAGTTAAAACTACTTTAATAATTTACTAAAAATACATACTATATAAACATTTGAAAATAAAGTTACTTAATAAAACATAAAACTAGGTTTCTACCCCCTTTTTTGAGCAAGATACTAAGTTACTTCTTAATAATTACTGCTAAAATAGGTTAAAAGAAAATATTTACTTTAGACTTTAAATATTAGAAATAACAAATTTTAAAAAACTTGCTTTCTTTAAAAACAAGTTTAAAATATTTAATTTATATTTAAAAATTTACCTTTAAAAAAATGTACTTGGCTATCCAGAGAAAATTCCAGCTTCAATCACTTAAATCAATTTTCCCAAATTGATTTCCAATTTATTTTATTTGAAATAAATTCTTTTACTTATCGTTTCATTTCCAAATTCAGTAGTTATGGACTTTATTATTATTATCTTTTCCAATTCCTTCTTTACTCTTTCAATAATTCAAATCTTAAATTCTAAATGAATGTTTGTTCTTTTTAATTAATAATACTGCATTTTAAAATTCATTATCTTTCTGTTTATTCAAATTTTTCTTTCCATTCTCAGGATTCATTTATTAGAATTTTCAAGCCACTTTATTTCTTTTCCAAGTTTTTCTTAAATTTATTCTATAATTATTTTACTCACAATTCCACTTCTTTTATTTCATTTCAAAAAATCAAATTTATAGGTTTGGTAATTCATTATACCCAATTATATCAACCAAGCCATAGCATTCAATACTTTCACACAATTCATCATAGAATATCAAATAATTAGAACAGAGAATATTAAATAATTTAAATAAAAGTTGAGGGGTCCAGTTGGATCCCTCCAACCTGTTTTCCCTGCATCCACAGACGTTAGCATCACATAATACGCCAATTTCAAATGATACTATACTATATCACATCACTCAATTCAACTGTTAACTCCGTTTAGGCAACGAGTCAAGGTCTGGGCCGACTCACGACTTAAGGTTCTTAACGGTTCAGAAGGGATCCACTACTCGAGAAGCCTCACGACTTAAAGGGCAACCGACTCAACAAGCAACCGACTCAACAAGCTACCGACTCAACAAGCTACCGACTCAACAAGCTAACGAGTTAAAGCTTAAGGCGACTTAGAGGAGTGGAGCGACTCAAGGGACTAACGGTGTATGGGATAGACCGACTCAAGTTCTCTAATGACTCAACGACCTAAGGTGTCAAATGACCTAACTGACTAAAATCCCAAAACTACAAAGGACCGACCTACGACCTATGGTAGGTCGTTCATGACCTAGCTTGAGTCGTCCACGACTTAAAGCTACTAAGTAGAAATCCAATGCCGCCTCATCTTGGACCACGACCTGTTAACTCGCAGACGAGTTAGGACTTGTGCTATATACAGAGGACCGGAGACGCTCTGATACGAAGTCTGGGCTCAACCAGTTGAGTCGCCCACGACATACGACTCATCCTGAGTTGGTCACGACTTACGACTCATCCTGAGTCGGTCACGACTTACGACTCATCTTGAGTCGGTCACGACTCATGACTTAATAATTCCAGCCTAGAAATTTGCCTATAAATACATGACCACATCCAGCATTCAAGGGACTTTGGGCTCATTCTCTTCAAGCGCCGTTACTCTGCTGCATTCCAAACCAATCCAACATTTAAAGCTCTCAAGACACGAAGAACGCTACAAACAACTTCGAGAAAAGATCACACACATCCAATATGGATTTGAAGACTCTAATCTCCATTGAAGTTTAGGCTACTTGTTCTAAGTGACTTGTAATTCAAAGTGTATTGTACTTGGAAAGAATTGTATCAGCTTGTAACGAGATCATCAATAAAAGTACTTAAAGTGGACGTAGGCTATACCCTTAAGCCGAACCACTATAAAATTGTTGTTGTTTACTGCTTTTCCGCTATTATCTGCTTGTAATCTGTTCCCGAGTTATCGGGTGGTGCTTTCACAACTATAACTCATACACCGGGGTGTTAGCGTTCAAATTTTAGCGTTAACATTTTTGGTGCTTTCACTGAGAATTGAACTCGGGCGAGTTATCATCATTGCTTCACAGAGGTTTGTAGAGAGAATTTCCTTGAAAACCAGAAGTCTATCCGAGATTATGGCTCCTGGAAGGAAGAGTAGATCTGTCAGATCTGGGAATATTCAAGAGGGAACCTCCGCTTCCCCTATATCAAATCAAGCCACTCCAGCTGTCGGAGTTACAAAGGCAGAGCTGGATGCCGCAATTTTAGGGCTAAACCAACAGATCAATGCCCAAAATGCACAACTCGAGGCTCAAAATGCCCGGAATGCCCTAATTCTAAATAGGTTGAACGATTTGCTTGGGGCAAACCGTCAACCAGCAGGTAATGAGAGGAATTTTGCTGGCAACCTTCATGATGCTGAAGAAAGAAATGCTCCTGAAAGGGCTGCTAACCCCTTTGAACAAACACTTCCAGAGGTTGGTGGATCTAGAACTCGACATGATGAGGAGTATCTTTCTGGAATGGTCCGACAAATTATGAAAGAGAGTATGCAGAGGGTTGAAGACGAGAAAGAATGGGGTTTCGTCCCAAGTAAGACTCCATTTGCTAAGAAAATCTTAAAGGCTGAATTCCCAAGGAAGTTTGTCCCTCCAACCATTCCAGCTTATAAGGGGACAAGTGATCCGAATGAATTCCTATACAAATATGATTGGCACATGACAGGTGCCAGAGCCTCTGATGAAATAAAGTGCCGATATTTCCCTGTGTATCTCGAAGGCGTTGCTCTGCTTTGGTTCACCAAGCTGCCCGTCCGATCTATCGATCAGTTTTCTGACTTGACCCGGAAGTTCAAAGAGCAGTTCAGACTATATGCCTCAAAAGCCAAAGATATCATGTCACTGTCAAGTTTGGAGCAGAGTCCAGGAGAGACTATCAGATCTTTCTTGAACCGCTTTAATATAGCGTTAGCTGAGGTGGACAATGCAGAACCGCGAATGATATTGACTTATCTGATGAAGGGTATTGACAAGTCGAGCGAATTTGGGAAATGGTTAAACATGAAGGAACCAAATTCCCTTGAAAAATTCTATAAAAAAGCAGATGAATTCATACGCTTAGAAAGCCGTCCCGTACCGGTAAAGGCAGTGTTGGAAAAAGCTGAAGATAACACTGTTGCTCCACGCAAGAATGAATCTGTAGGGCAAAAAAGGGAGAATAACAATGGGAAGAAGCAGAGTAATCTGAAGAAGCCCCGATCCTTCAAGCCATCCGAGTATACTCCTTTATCGGATACGCCGGAGCGTATCTACCTTGCCATTAAAGATTCTGTTGACTTTCCTAAACCTCCTCCTCTAAGGACCGGGAAAAAAAGCTATACAGAGTGGGAAGTTCTGCCGCTTCCATAATCAACCCGGTCATGAGACCGACGAATGCCGCCAGTTGAAAAATCTGATTGAAGAGTTGCTAAGGGAAAACAAACTGCAGCAATTTGTGAAAAAGAATAGCAACAATCCTGCTTCATCTAGTCAGGGGCAACATGCTCCTACTCAACAGCCTAGGACGATTGAGAAGGCTGCAGGGCATGAATCTAGAAGGCCCATTATTAATGTCATTACAGGAAGACCTCACCCAGCAGGCAGAAGCTGGGGCGAGATGGAAAGGTATACCCGAGCTTTAAAGTATGTACCGACCTAGGAAGATGTATTTGTTTTGGAAGGTGCTACGCCCTTGAAGCAACAAAGAACTTTCGATGATGATATTGTGTTCAGAGCTAGGGATTCCGCAGTATTGAAGCTCCTACTTTGGATCCTCTAGTCATCGCGGCTGGTATCGGACCAGCTATTGTCAGAAGAGTTCTCATTGATTGTGGCGCATCCTGCAATATTCTCTTTAAGAAAACATTCGACCAAATGAAGATCCCTATAGCTGATGTGCAAGTCTCATCGCAGAAAATTGCTGGTTTCACTGGGGAGCCAAAGCAGCCGGTAGGGACCATTGATTTGTTTGTGGAACTTGGAGAAGGAGAGAGAAAAGTGGTCCGCAAGAAAACTTTTGTGATTGTCGACGAATTTTCTGCTTACAATGCTTTCCTTGGTCGTCCAACTCTGGCAGCGTTCAAAGCTGTTCTTGCCCCGTGGTGCCTCACTATTAAATTCCCTACAGACAATGGAGTAGGAGTTATAAAAGGTGATCAAAATGCTGGGCGAGAGTGCTATCTGACAGAGCTACGAGAAACCAGAAAAAGAGAAATGGGAAAGAATGCGGCAGCCCCAGTCCGCATCAAAGAACCAGCCTTATAGCAATTACAGGGTGGACCCTGCACTGGCGAGCACAGCGGAGCAAGAAAAGAGATGGACCCTAGAAAAGTCAGTGCAGGGGAAAATAGAGTGGTACCGGTGGAAACGACAATACCAATACCTGTTGACCCAAAGGACCCAAACAAAGTGTTGAATGTGGGTTCACAACTTAATGCGTCAATTCAGAATATCTTAATATCTTTTTTAAAGGCAAATCTGGATGTTTTTGCTTGGACTCATGCCGATATGTGCGGAATATCCCCGGAAGTTGCAGTGCATGCTCTAAATATTGATCCAAAATTTACACCTGTAAAGCAGAAAAGGAGAACTCAAGGTCCGGAAAGGTCAGCGGCATTAAAAGAAGAAGTTGATCGGCTCATGGAGAATAATTTTATCAAAGAATCTACATATCCGAATTGGGTTTCAAATCCAGTGCTGGTGAAGAAAGCCAACGGAAAATGGAGAGTATGCATCGATTTTTCAGATCTAAATAAGGCCTGCCCCAAAGACTGCTTCCCATTACCCAGAATCGATCAACTGGTAGACGGAACAACGGGACATGAATTGTTATCTTTTATGGATGCTTACTCCGGATATAACCAGATCATGATGCAGGAGCCAGATCAGGAGGACACGAGCTTTATCACCGACACTGGTCTCTACTGCTACAGAGTTATGCCCTTCGGATTGAAGAATGCAGGGGCAACATACCAAAGACTCGTTAATGCTATGTTCAAACCGCAACTGGGCAAGACTATGGAAGTCTACGTCGATGACATGTTAGTAAAGTCTAAGAAAACAGCGGATCACATAGAACACTTAGCAGACATGTTCGCAGTCCTCCGAAAATACAGAATGAAGCTCAATCCTTTAAAATGTTCATTTGGAGTGGAATCCAGCAAGTTTTTAGGTTTCATCGTGAGCGCTAGGGGCATTGAGGCTAGTCCAGCTCAAATTACTGCATTAAAGGAAGTCAAAGCTCCTAGAACAAAGAAGGAATTGCAAAGTCTCAATGGAAAAGTCGTTGCCTTGAGTCGATTCATTTCCAAAGCCACAGATAAATGCATCCCATTCTTTGACGCCCTAAAGAAAGGAAAGAAAAACTTCGATTGGACTCCCGAATGCCAAAAAGCCTTTGATGAATTGATTCGCCACATGGAAATGCCTCCAATACTTTTTAGGCCTGGCGATGGCGAGGATCTTCTTATATACTTGGCAGTATCATCTCATGCTTTAAGTGCAGCGCTGATACGAGAAGACAAGCGGATTCAACATCCAGTTTACTATATCAGAAAAAGACTCACTGGGGCAGAGATGAATTACTCTAAGTTGGAAAAGCTCGCCTATTGCCTACTAATTGCATCTAGGAAGTTGAGGCAATATTTTCAAGCTCATCCTATCAGAGTCCTCACTGACCAACCTTTAAAGCAAGTCCTGTTTCGCCCTGAAACTTCAGGTCGTCTTCTAAAGTGGAATATTGAGCTCAGTCAGTATGACATCACTTATCATCCCCGAAAAGCAATCAATGGACAAGCTTTAGCGGATTTCATCGCAGAATTCACAGATAAGGGTAACAGTGAGGAGGAAACGGTCAACGATTCCCAAATCCAATGGAAGTTATATGTCGATGGTGCAAGAAACGACTACTGTTCTGGAGCCGGAGTTGTACTTGAGACCCCTGAAGGCCGATCATTATGCTATGCACTAAGATTGGAATTTCATTCAACAAACAATGAAGCAGAATACGAAGCCCTTATCGCTGGCTTAAGGATTGCTAAAGAATTAAACATCCGAGCGTTACAGATATTCAGTGATTCTCAGCTTATTGTATGCCAAGTCAAAATGGAATTCCAAGCAAAAGGGGCGAATCTGCCCGCCTACTTGTCAAAGGCTTGGGAACTCCTGGGTGATTTCGATCATTACATGATAAGTCACATTCCTCGAGAAGAAAACATGAAAGCAGATTCTCTCGCAAAGTATTCGAGCACAGGCGAAGCTCAATTTCTGGGGCTAACTCCAGTAGAGGTCCTGTCGACTCCTAGCATTGATGAGATGGACATTGATTGGATCATGAGCATGTCTCAAGAGCAAGAATCATGGATGACTCCGATAATAGAATATCTGCTCAATGGATCCTTACCAGGGAACTCAAAAGAACGACAAAAGCTGCTGAGAAAAGCCTCTCGATACATAATCCAGGATGGCCGGTTATACAGACGGGGATTCTCAATGCCATTACTTCGATGTGTATCCAGGGAAGAGTCTAAAGCAATCCTAGCAGAGGTACACGGAGGAGAATGTGGTGATCATTCAGGTGGCCAAACATTAGCAAAGAAAATTCTCTGGTACGGATATTTTTGGCCATTAATCGAGATGCAGCAAAGTATTCCCAAGAATGTGACAGATGTCAAAGATTCGCTAAAATTCCTAGAGCTCCTTCCACTGAACTCACACAGATGGTCAGTCCATGGCCGTTTGCAATATGGGGGATAGACCTTGTAGGACCGTTACCAACTGCCAAATCTGGAATTAAATATGCCATTGTTGCTATAGATTATTTTACTAAGTGGGCAGAAGCTGAACCACTGGCTACTATCACCTCAAAGAAGATGATAAGTTTTGTGACTAAAAACATCATTTGCAGATACGGTGTGCCTCAAAAAATAATTACAGACAATGGAACTCAGTTTGAAAGTGAAGAATTCCAAGATTTTTGCAAGCGATTCAAAATCCGGAAAAGCTTCTCAGCAGTAGCTCATCCGCAGGCAAACGGGCAAGTGGAAGCCGTGAACAAAATTATTAAGTCAACCATCAAGAAGCAACTTGAAAGAGCAAAAGGTGGTTGGGTCGATAAGCTACCACTGGCACTATGGGCATAGAGAACCACTCACAAAACTGCGACTGGGCACACCCCGTTTTCATTGGCATACGGGTCAGAGGCAATGATTCCGGTAGAAATAGAAGTCCCTTCACACAGAAGATTCCATTTCAATCAAGCAGAAAACGAAAAGCTACAGCTTGAAGCGCTAGATCTCCTTGATGAAAAAAGAGATGAGGCTAATCTCAGAATTGCAGCTCATCAGCAAAGAATAGCCAGACATTTCAATTCCAAAGTTCGCCAACGCAGCTTTGAGATTGGAGACCTAGTCCTGAAGAGAATTATGACAGCGACAGGTGTGTTTGGGCCAAATTGGGAAGGACCATATGTCATAGGTCAGAAGCTTCTTGACGGCACATTCAAACTCACCACTGTTGAAGGAGATCAAATTCCAAGGGCATGGAACAACAACCATTTGCGTCCATACTTTACTTGAAAATTTTGTTGAAATATTGTAAAAAGAATTATGAATGTATGATTCTTGTAATTGAAGGCAATTGTAAAACTGATGCAAGTAAATAATGAAAGGATATAAAGTGGATGTAGGCCCAATTTCTTGGCCGAACCACTATAAATCTTGTGTTCCTTATTATTATTACATGTTTGCTTTATTTTCGATATAAAAAGTACATAGAATGTATTGCTGAAATGTCGATTTAAATTTTTGCAGACAATGGAAGTGAAACTTGCACATAATAAGACCAAGTGATTCTCGCCAAATTTCAAGTCACAAAAGCCCCGAATTCAAATCCTAGATAGGAAGTACTTCAATTGAACGGCCTATGATTTCGACAGAAACAGGTTTTTGCTAATAAATTGAGATCGTTTGAACAAACAAACATCCAATTAAGAAGCTAATGCTCGTTCTCACGAAATTGCCTGACAATGAAGCACACTTCCTTGGATTAAACAAGTTACTTGTAAAAAAAAAAAAAGAGGGCAGAGGATCATTGAAAAGGCATAAGCAAGTGGACAGAGGAACAACCAAAGCCATCATCGGCAGCACAAGTCCTCTTCGGAGGCACAACTCTTCGGAGGATAAAGACCTCTAATGGGTCATACGCCACAAAAAAGAAAGTTCTCTACTCAACAAAAAAGATTGGAGGAGTCATGACCCTCCAACCATGAGAGAGTAACTTCCAGGCGATGAAAACCCTCTCTGAGGCACATTTCACCAGGAGTTGAAGTGTAACGACCGCTCTTCGGAATTTCACTTCACCAGAGTTGAAATGCAAACAAAATAAAAGACCTCTTCGGAGGCACATTTCACCAGGAGTTGAAGTGTAATGACCGCTCTTCGGAATTTCACTTCACCAGAGTTGAAATGCAAACAAAATAAAAGACCTCTTCGGAGGCACATTTCACCAGGAGTTGAAGTGTTACGACCGCTCTTCGGAATTTCACTTCACCAAAGTTGAAATGCAAAACAAAATAAAGACCTTCCTGGAAGCCCACGTTTCACCGAGATTGAAATAAAACTTCCAAGTGTTGAAACGTGAAAAGGCTTTCTTCGAAGGCACAACTCTTTGGAGGTACACGTTTCACCGAGATTGAAATAAAACTTCTAAGTGTTGAAACGTGAAAAATCCCTCCTTAGAGGTACAACCCCCTCCCGGGGACACAATTAAAAAGAAAGACCTTCCTGGAAGCCCACGTTTCACCGAGATTGAAATAAAACTTCCAAGTGTTGAAACGTGAAAAGGCTTTCTTCGAAGGCACAACTCTTTGGAGGTACACGTTTCACCGAGATTGAAATAAAACTTCCAAGTGTTGAAACGTGAAAAATCCCTCCTTAGAGGTACAACCCCCTCCCGGGGACACAATTCAAAGGAAAGACCTCTTCAGAAGCCCACGTTTCACCAAGATTGAAATAAAACTTCCAAGTGTTGAAACGTGAAAAAATCCCTCCTCAGAGGCACAAATTTCTATTTAAAAAAAAAAATCCTCATCAAGGGCATACTTTAACTTTCAAAGGAAGAATTAAAGTTAAAGTACCCTTCAGAGGCCCGCTTCACCACATAGAAGAATTCACTTGGCAAAATGTATACATACGCAAAAGGAAAAAGTGATTTCTTCGAAGGACAAAGCGTAAAAACTTATATGAAGGAAGTTGCACTCTACGAAAATTCTCTTCGAGAATGAAGTGATTATTCTTTAGAAAATGAGAGTGCAAGTCCCCTCAAAGTATACGATATTGCAATAAGCTCATGGTATGGGGGCAGCATGGTATAGTTACATACAAAATGGTATAGCTACGTCGGTAAAGTACGCTCAAACAACATACCACAAGCTCACCGCAATATCATATAAATAAACTTGTGCAAAAATGAATAATAAATGCATTCTCAAATTCAAACAAAAGTCTGTACAAATAAAGGATCATTTTATTCAATTGCAGATACAGGTTTCAAAATAAAAAAAAGCAGGGGCCGGTGCCTGCACAACATCCGACCATTACACAAAAAAGGAATCAAAAAGCCCGAGGCTCAACTCTTCATTTCTTCTTGCCACCTTTAGACCCTTTACCCGGCCGAATGGTTAGCTTTTCAGGTCTTTCAGGTCGGTCTGAAGGCATAAGAGAAGAAGGGGAGGGAGGTGCAACTGGTGCAATTTCCGGTTCCTCTTCAGGAATGATAATTTTCTTCCCCCTCCTCTTTGATGTCCCGTGCTTCTTTCTTCTCTTCGAAGAAGACTCACTCCCTGGAGTAACAAGGGCGGACAAAACTACGTCGTCAGAAGAAGTCCGCTCCGGAGAGATCTCGCCTCCTTCAAGTCCCTCATCTTTTTGCTCCTGCGAAGCAATAGGGCCATCCAAGCCATGAAGAGCCTCAATTTTCTCCTCTTGTGACCCGGGTTGTGAAGCAGAAGGAGGAGTCACCTGAAGAGATGAAGGAGGGATAACCAGAGGAGGCAAAGTCTGCACAGCACTTGTTGTTTCAACTGCAGAAGAAGAGAAATTGAAAATGTTAGTATCTTCCCAAAAGAAGGGAGATATGGGTTCATCGAGATTCAAGAAGTAATCGAGAAGCTCATCAAATTTTTGAGGAATAAGCAGGCAATCCACCTGAATCGGGCCAATGTCGAAATTACCTGACGATGTTGGCTTCGTTAGTTCAATCTCATAATTTTGAGCCCCAATGTCTTCCAAAGCCTCATCATCAGTAGGGGTAATTACCCCGGTTCTTGTAGGAGGAAGTGAATGAGCACTGGAACCCGCGATGTCAACTTCAGAAGAAACTAGAGGACGTTCAGAGGTAGTAGGCGGTACTTCTTTTTCAGAACGCTCCTCTTCCGCCATCCCAGTCCGCGCTTTGGCAAGTTGCTCTTTTCCCTTGGCAAGAGCGGCGCGGGCTTCATCGTCAAGATAATGCTCTTCAAGGGCTGACTCATCATATCCAGCACCTTTACCACCGAGCATATCACGTGCTGCCTCCCAAACTTCAGCCAGTGTGATTTCATACTTGGGGCCTAGAAAGGCAAGGCTGCCACGCCCCAAAATGCTGTGCAGATAAAAATCAAATAATGTGGAGCTAATGTCAGCATTGGTTGCTTGATGGGCTTCTTCGGCCGCGAGTTTACCAGCAACAGCCTCGTCACGCTCCTTTTCAGCCATAGCAAGTCGAGTTTTTAACAACTCTATCTCCAAGCTTTGAGAGCCGGTCTGTTCTCGCAGCTGTACAGTTTCAGCACGATATTCTTCTATGACCTTCTCCTTGTGTGCAAGCTTATCTTCGACTGCCCTTTGACTGGCATGCACATCTCGTACTTGTTGCTGAAGCATGCTCTCCTTTTGAGAATAGGAAGTTGATGAAGCAACTAATTCTTCCTTAAGCTTTTCCATTTCCGCTTCCAGCTTTTCGTTATAGGAAGCAATACTTCTCATTTCGACGTCATGCTGTTCGAGAGTCTTCTGCCACTCAGCCTTATCGTTCTCCATTGTGAGCATGGCCTCGAGATTGGCTCGGTTAACCCTTTGAAGCTCATCGACAAGTTTTTGCCAGTTCGACATTCTTTCAATATCGGTCCTGACAGTATCAAGATTTCGCAGCATAGCCGATTTGTCGAGAGGAACCAAGTCAAGATCAAACCGAACCCCTCTCAGACACCACTGAGGAAATCGACTTTGAAGAGTGGGAGGACCTTGTCCAACTTGGTGTGCGGGCCGGTTGATGATTGCTTGAATGTCGGAACGAACAGGAGCAGGAGATTGAGCAGGAACATGTTCAGAAACTGTCGGCATTGTTTCTTCAGTAAGTCTAGCCCGCTTGCTAGAAGAATCGTCCATGTGACCTTTACCTCTCTCATCGTGAGTCTTTCTTTTTTGAGTATCATCATCTCTGTGAGGAGGGTCATGTCTTTCTTGCTCCCTTCGGTGACGTTCTTCGTATGCCCGTCTCTCGTCTGCTTTCCTGATGGCCCTCTCTTCATCGGATTCTCCGTAAGCAGGGAGGTAACGCCTATAATCATACTGGCTGCGCCTCCCGTAATGCCGGAAATCATCGTAGTATGAGCTGCTGCGCCCCATTGGAGAATCTGGAATAAAAGCAATAAGCTTTAGAAATCTTTAAAGTATAAGAAGATAAGTGCGTAGAAGTGATGAAAAAATCCTAAGTGTTGTGTAACGTGTAAACTACACGCATCGAGTTACAAACCACTCTGTGGAATAGAGGTAGTGATAACTTGAGTAAGAGGAGTTGACATTTGTTGTAGAGAAGATGTCGCCTCGATTACAGAAGAGATGGTTTTGGAAACATCATCTTTGAAAAGTTCTTGAGAAGTCACAATTAAATCGCTCAACCCTCGAAAACATCATCGCCATCATGTTTTTTGGGACTTGCTTTCTTAACTCCTTCGCTAGTAGATTTTCCGGAAGGTCGTGGAGGTTCTTCCTCTTCAGTAACTGGGGCAAGTACAGACTTGTCAGACAGCCCCACAACATCCTGCGGAATTGAACACTTTACTAGTGAGGTTCCTATAGAAGTTCCTCCCTGCATGTGCTCTTTAATAGGGACCGGGGCATCAGGAGTTTCCGTCGGAGAATCAGGAATTTCAGTTGGGACTTCACGAGGCTGAGTGAAGCGAGAAGAATGAAGAAGCCCATATTGATGTAAATATCCATCATTTAACAAGAACTTTATACTCCTCTCTTCTGCCGCCACGGCGTTCAATCTCTCAAAAATTTGTTTATAGCATGGATCTCTAGAGGGAGGAGGGAGTGCTAAAACAGGGAAAAGAAGCAAAGTTAGCATTCAGCAACTCAAATTTTGAAATGTCCAAGATTGGAGAAATAAAAACAGGAAAATCTTACTTCCTACTCTCCAGATGGCATAAAACCCTAGAGGGCAACGAACAAAGAAATACTGATTTAGAAATCCATGAACGCTTTCAGAAAGATCGGAGATGAGTTTTCGGTTTCGAGCACTCCTTATGATTACGGTAGAGGGATGATCTTTAATCTTTGTGAATGAGCAGAGGTAGCAGATTTCCTCAAAGCTCGGTAATCGGTCCAGAACTCTACTAAAAAGCACACATAACCCCATCAGAATGGCGTGGCCATTGGGGTGCAATTGGAATGGAGAGATAGATAATCGAAGCAGGAACTTCCGAAGGAAGTCATTAAAAGGTGGTATGGCACCGCTCAAGCACATTTGGCGGTTGACAGCAATAAAGCCAGAAGGGGGCCTATCTGCAGTATCATTTGGCCCCGGCAGTAAGGCATCAGCTTCGGCAATGCCAAACTGGGTGAGCAGTTGAGTAAACACCCGCTGATTCAGAGTGGTGGGAGTTCTCTCCGGAGGATTATCCAACAAGTTGGCTACTGGGAAGACATCTTCAGCCTGGCCCATCGGTTCTTCTTGTTGAGATGTCATTCTACACAAGCAACTGGGTGTTCAAATGCGAAGGTGCACGTTTCCTAAAATGTGAAGTGTTGTGCAGAACTAATGAAAATAACAAGTAAATATAACTGGAATTAAACTAGTTGACGATTGGTCGACTATGGTAATTTCAGAACTTGTTAATTTAGAGTTCAAGCATAATATTAGTGCAGGCTGGTCAGTTTCAATTGATTGTTTCAGTATTGCTTTAATATTCTACTTGAAATCGATAGCACTTCGTTCACACGATTTGTTTAAGTTAATTATCTGTTATTAACTAATCTGTCATTTGATATGGGCAATCAATGACAGTATATTCGTCCCTGTTTTCTGTGAATGTTGTATTGAACAGGTTGTTAGCCTGCAAGTCAAAATAACCTGTGAATGAATGCAACAAAATTCAACAGTTCAAAGTTAATGCAATGGTCCAAAGTTCAAACAGAATTCACACAAGTCATAACTCGTCAACGGTTCAAAAGTTCTGAGTCGGCAGTCCCTGTTTGCGTAAAAAATGGCCACAAACACCCAATACCGTGAAAGCACCAGTGTATGAATATAAGTCAGCGATATTCAAACACAAATCACAGATCTCAGCAAATAACTCAAATACGTTTGCACAAAAGATGGGCAAAAAACTCCAAGTCGTATGATTTAGTTGATTTTATGTTGTTCGTAGTGGTTTAGGTGGTTTATGCAAATGCGTAAAAAGCAGGGACTAAACTGTAAAAGACACACAGATTTATAGTGGTTCGGCCAGAATATGCCTACGTCCACTTTATATGTTATTCTCCTTTTCCGATCCGATTACAAGTACAAAGCTTGTAGTACAAGTGTATGAAAGTTGTTTGAAAGTTCCTTCCCGGTTTGAGCTCTCAAACTTGTCTGCCATTGTTGTACCCCTGCCCCTCTATTTATAGAGTGAGGCTGGGGGCAGGGGTCTTGGATGTATATAGCTACTGGTGGGCCTGGGCTGATGTTCTGGCCTGGCACACCTGGTTCGGCATTCCTTGGTTCGGTGTAGGGTGATGGTAGCATGGAGATGGAGTTGGTCCGGTGGTTGGTTGGTCCGGTGGTAGCATGTAGATGGAGTTGGTCCGGTGGTGGGTTTAGGGATGTTGGTTCGGCATGGAGCTTGGACCGATGATGGATGGTTCGGTGGACCGGATGGTTTGGCAGGGAAGTGGTAAAGTGGTCCGGTAGTGATACCGGTTCGGCAGTGGATGGTAGAGGAGTAGGTTTGTTCGGCTAAGGGGTGGAGCAGGAAATGCCGAATGAGCCTTCATAGAGAATACCGAATGAACCTTCATAGAGAATGCCGAATGAACCTTCATAGAGAATGCCGAATGAACCTTCAAAGAGAATGCCGAATGAACCTTCATAGAAAATGCCGAATGAACTCTTGCCTTGCTTCCAATCGATTTTCAATCTCGGCATCCATCATTCCTTGTCAATTTGTCGATATTTCAGTTTTGACCAAAAAATGGAATAACACTTTGCCCCCCAAAATATGCCTTGTGATAACAAGGCGTGTTTTGGATATTCTCGAATCCAATATCCAAAGTCCATAGCCATATCGGCAGAGTAAATCATCCTTGACTGCTCCGAGTCGATATCCAATTCCAAATCCAATAACCAAAGTTTGAGCCAATTCCATGTTCATCCGAACACGACAACCGAGCCCCAAACCATCCTTATCCAATAGCCAATAACTGAATCCAGGACCTCTCTGGGTCGATATCCAAATCCATAACCTTTCCGGGCTCTTGCCAAGCGCAATCCACACCTGACGGCCATGATCCAGTGTCCCTGGACGTTAAGCTAGCCTCCTCGTGTTCTTGTCGAGCGTAATCCACACATGACGACCTTGGTCCAGTGTCCCTGGACGTTGTACGATGCTATGGCTTAAGTCCTAAGCCGAATCCTAGTCTCTCCGGACCCTTGCCGAGCATAGTCCATACTCGACGACCTGAAAATAACAATTGATAATATAGGGCCTAAGTCCTAGGCCGAATCCTGGTCACTCCGGACCCTTGCCGAGCATAGTCCATACTTGACGACCTGAAAATAACAATTGATAATATAGGGCCTAAGTCCTAGGCCGAATCCTGGTCACTCCGGACCCTTGCCGAGCATAGTCCATACTCGACGACCTGAATGAGTCAATTTACCACGTTCGGGCAAAGCGACTCACCCCTTGCCAGGCATAATCCATACCCGACGACCGTTACAAAAAACCAAATAAAAATCCACTCAAAATCCAATCCAAATCCAAAATCCAAATCCGAAATCCAAATCCAGAATCCAAATCCAAAATTCAAATCCAAAACCAGAAAACCAGAAATCCAAACCAGCATCCAAAACCGAAAACAATCATCCAAAGGAAAATCCAAATCAAAAAGCAAGAAAAACCAGGAGCTCAATCCAAGCTCCAAAACCGGAAACCAAAAAGAAAAGCAGTGTCCAATCCAAAAACAAAAGATAAATTTCACAAACCATAGCATCGCAGTTTATTATCATTCAGAGCATGCCTAGGGGCTATCTCCGTCCCCGTACATGTGTAAATGACTTGGTTGCTTGCCAATAGTTTGCTACTTATTTCATATTAACCTGGTCAAGGGACGATCAACCGACCATCATTCCTAGGCCTCCCACCATCGTAGCTTGAGGTAGGCGGCGGTTGCTCCTGCCTCGCCGTTGCATTCCGAGGTCCAACATATTGCGGCAGTTGTCCACTTCTTACGTGTTACTCAATTATGTCCTTTAAGTGCCTGCAGCTGTTGGTGTCATGTCCATCCAAATCATGGAAGAGACAGTGCCTTCCTGATGTCCTTTCCCGTTCTGTTGGTTCTCTCCTAGCCGGCCTCCGGTAGTGAAGGCGATTTCGAGTATCCAGGTATATCCGCTCCAGTGTCTCGTTCAATCCTGTGTATGTGGAAAACTTTGGATCCTTCCATTGCTTCCTAGCATTTCCAGAATCACCGTCCAGCTTCCTTTTTCCTTTGTTTTTATCCGAACCATTGCTGGATGGTCCTCCCCCCTCAACTGCATTAACCTTTTTCAATTTTAAATCCGTACTCGCATCTTCTTGTCGAAGGAACCTTTCTGCCTCATGAAAGAATTCGTCGAGATTCCGTGGGGGATTCCGTGGGGGATCTCGTATCAGAGACACCTTGAAATCCGAGTTCTCCCTGACTCCTGATACTGCTGCCATTAAAACCATCGATGGATCGGGCCGATCCACCGAAGCAGCTGCGGCACTGAATCGAGTTAGAAAAGCTCTAAGCGATTCATCCATCCTTTGCCTTACCGATGTCAATGTCATCACGTTCTTCGGTCTCTTGACATGGACCCGAAACTGTCCCAGAAACCTTTCCACCAATTCCCTCCAAGTCCTGATAGATCCTTCTTCCAGCTGCCTGAACCACATCGCAGCTAAGTCCGTCAAGTACAAAGGGAAGCATCGGGCCATCACCTCCTCTGATGCCCCCAGCACCTCCATGTGTCTGGTGTATCTCATCAAGTGATCCGTAGGGTCTTCCTTGCCATTGTATACCTCCACGCTAGGTAGCTTGAACTTTGGTGGATTCTGAGCCATCCTTATTTCCCGAGTGAACGGACTCCTGTTTACTCCTTCCAAGTCTCCGTTGGTCAAACCACCTCGCACAGTCTTCTTGATTATATCTACCAATCCACCGTTGTCTGTCGGGGGTTGCCCCCGAGGGAACTCCGGTACATACTCTTCGTGTGGCTCGTTAGCAGCAACGTTGGTTCTAGCCTGTTGAACTCCTTCCAAAGGTTCTCCTGCGTTGAATCCTGTGGGCCTGCCCCCAAGCCCTTGTTGATTGCCACCTGGCTCCGTATCTTGTCCTTCATTGGGTTCCATAACCCTAGCTTCTTGTCCTGCATCCATAGCCGTTGTAGCTGTTCCTAAATTCTGCATTCCTGCAGCTCTCATTTGCTCCAAGAAAGTTTGCATCATTTCCTGTTGACTTTTCAGCAACCTCTCTTGCAGTGAATTTGTTATGGCCTCCATCTCATCCCGGGTTATGTAGATCGAAGCCGGTCCTTCCTCACCTCCGGAGGATGCTTGTTGATTCCTCCTTGTTGGCTTCTCTCAGCCCTTAGCCTTCTACTGTTTTGCCTAGTCATTGTCTTCCAAATCCAAACTTCTATCCGATGTAGTGGGAGCTGGTCCTTCTCAGTGAAAGCACCAAAATGTTTGCGTAAAAAATGGCCACAAACACCCAATACCGTGAAAGCACCAGTGTATGAATATAAGTCAGCGATATTCAAACACAAATCACAGATCTCAGCAAATAACTCAAATACGTTTGCACAAAAGATGGGCAAAAAACTCCAAGTCGTATGATTTAGTTGATTTTATGTTGTTCGTAGTGGTTTAGGTGGTTTATGCAAATGCGTAAAAAGCAGGGACTAAACTGTAAAAGACACACAGATTTATAGTGGTTCGGCCAGAATATGCCTACGTCCACTTTATATGTTATTCTCCTTTTCCGATCCGATTACAAGTACAAAGCTTGTAGTACAAGTGTATGAAAGTTGTTTGAAAGTTCCTTCCCGGTTTGAGCTCTCAAACTTGTCTGCCATTGTTGTACCCCTGCCCCTCTATTTATAGAGTGAGGCTGGGGGCAGGGGTCTTGGATGTATATAGCTACTGGTGGGCCTGGGCTGATGTTCTGGCCTGGCACACCTGGTTCGGCATTCCTTGGTTCGGTGTAGGGTGATGGTAGCATGGAGATGGAGTTGGTCCGGTGGTTGGTTGGTCCGGTGGTAGCATGTAGATGGAGTTGGTCCGGTGGTGGGTTTAGGGATGTTGGTTCGGCATGGAGCTTGGACCGATGATGGATGGTTCGGTGGACCGGATGGTTTGGCAGGGAAGTGGTAAAGTGGTCCGGTAGTGATACCGGTTCGGCAGTGGATGGTAGAGGAGTAGGTTTGTTCGGCTAAGGGGTGGAGCAGGAAATGCCGAATGAGCCTTCATAGAGAATACCGAATGAACCTTCATAGAGAATGCCGAATGAACCTTCATAGAGAATGCCGAATGAACCTTCAAAGAGAATGCCGAATGAACCTTCATAGAAAATGCCGAATGAACTCTTGCCTTGCTTCCAATCGATTTTCAATCTCGGCATCCATCATTCCTTGTCAATTTGTCGATATTTCAGTTTTGACCAAAAAATGGAATAACAGTACCCTAAGCCTTGAGTCGTACAAATAAGAAGATTATCTCCAAGACTTATCTCAGCCACGACTCAAGGGTTTTATCTCGGTCACGACTCAAGGGTTTTATCTCGGCCACGACTCAAGGGTTAGGTCATGGAGCATGTTGAGTCGTATCATGGTTAAATCGCAAAGGTCGCTGGATCATACAAAAATAGCCAAGTCAAACCTACGGCAATGTTCGAATCAATCTGACCCAATAACCATCTAACTCCTAACCCATTAACCATCTAATCCATAACCCGATAACCCAGTAACCTCGCAATGGTTAACCCCAGTTCCATCACACCACTGGGTCGCCTCAAATCTCGAATCGTTACAAGTAAGATCAAACCGCCTGCCTTTAATCCATCAATGTCCGATGTAATAGTATTCGCAAGGATCAAGGGGAAAAAACAGAGGCGGAGATCGGCAATCATCAGCAATTGAAAAAAGATGCAAAATCTCTTACACGGTGTGATGCTAAAGATGATCGAAAATAAATCAGGTTGGAATCGCCTTTGAGAGCTCGAAGATGCGTTAATGGCAGACACGGTTCAAAGGATAAGAAATGAGAAGAAGGAAGTAAGGGGAACGACTCAAGTCTTTTATAGCTTTGAGCAGTGGCAGTTGAATCGGCACACGAGTTAAGATGAGTCGAAGCACACGACCTACGACTTAGGCGTGAACTTCGAGGGGCAAATGTTAACTCCGTTTAGGCAACGAGTCAAGGACTGGGCCGACTCACGACTTAAGGTTCTTAACGGTTCAGAAGGGATCCACTACTCGAGAAGCCTCACGACTTAAAGGGCAACCGACTCAACAAGCAACCGACTCAACAAGCTACCGACTCAACAAGCTACCGACTCAACAAGCTAACAAGTTAAAGCTTAAGGCGACTTAGAGGAGTGGAGCGACTCAAGGGACTAACGGTGTATGGGATAGACCGACTCAAGTTCTCTAACGACTCAACGACCTAAGGTGTCAAATGACCTAACTGACTAAAATCCCAAAACTACAAAGGACCGACCTACGACCTATGGTAGGTCGTTCACGACCTAGCTTGAGTCGTCCACGACTTAAAGCTACTAAGTAGAAATCCAATGCCGCCTCATCTTGGACCACGACCTGTTAACTCGCAGACGAGTTAGGACTTGTGCTATATACAGAGGACCAGAGACGCTCTGATACGAAGTCTGGGCTCAACCAGTTGAGTCGCCCACGACATACGACTCATCCTGAGTCGGTCATGACTTACGACTCATCTTGAGTCGGTCACGACTCATGACTTAACAATTCCAGCCTAGAAATTTGCCTATAAATACATGACCACATCCAGCATTCAAGGGACTTTGGGCTCATTCTCTTCAAGCGCCGTTACTCTGCTGCATTCCAAACCAATCCAACACTTAAAGCTCTCAAGACACGAAGAACGCTACAAACAACTTCGAGAAAAGATCACACACATCCATTATGGATTTGAAGACTCTAATCTCCATTGAAGTTTAGGCTACTTGTTCTAAGTGACTTGTAATTCAAAGTGTATTGTACTTGGAAAGAATTGTATCAGCTTGTAACGAGATCATCAATAAAAGTACTTAAAGTGGATGTAAGCTATACCCTTAAGCCGAACCACTATAAAATTGTTGTTGTTTACTGCTTTTCCGCTATTATCTGCTTGTAATCTGTTCCCGAGTTATCGGGTGGTGCTTTCACAGCTATAACTCATACACCGGGGTGTTAGCGTTCAAATTTTAGCATTAACATCAACCATACAATCAATTATTTAAATTTAATCATTTAAATTTAAATTTAAACTGATTGAGATTAACTCACCTTTGCTTCTATTTGCAATCCATTCCAATATTGCCTTGACTTCTTGATTTTTTTGACCTTGAACAATCAATTTATATGATTTATTAATATTTTAATTTATCGATCAATTAATTTCTAATATCTTGGTTTTAACTATTAAATTTGTTATAAATAAATTTCCTGCTTAAACCTTATTTTAAAAATATAAAACAGAACAGTTTTCTTTTTTTATTTTTTTACTAAATTTGGAATTGAGAAAATAACTTAAGTGAATTTAAATTACCAGGCAAACTCACCTCTGCCATTGCTCGTGAATGCCCTCCAGGCTCACAGATACGCGACTACACAACCTCGCGATTTCGAACCAACGAACGCGAGCCTCCTCCTCGAACCCACCTTGCTCGCGCTTGACCTCGCCACAGCCTCGCAAAACCCTAACTGCACGAGCCACCTTCTGGGACCTCGCCGACGAATCCCTAGATCTCGCGCTTGACAAAGCTCGGCCATCGGTGCTCGTGCTCGCCGCCTTCGACAAGAACTGGGGTGACTTGTGAGTACATCACCACCCAAGACGTGATTAGATCCATCCTAGACCTCAAATCAAACTAGGTCTCGATTTTTACTTCCGAGATGAATTAAGGAATACTTGCTCGGCCATTGATGATTCACTGATTAAGATTCAAAATCAAATGAACAAAGAGGGTCGAATGATTTCAAATTGTGAGGGCGCGATTTTGAACAGATAAATTTTGATTTGAGAACAATGAGTTTCATTGATTCGTTTTTGGCCATTAATTAATCCTTTGTTCTATTGCGTGAATTAAAAAAAAGAGGATGGATTTGATTTCGCGCCTGCTAATGTTTGTTACAGAGGAGACCAAAAAGTACTGATGGTGAAAGGAAGCGGCTGATAGAAAATTTGACTAGACCAATATACAATATATAAATTTTAAATTTGAATTCGATATAAATTCCAACGTGTTTATATAACGTACGCTCACACAACAACTCCAAACACTACGAAATTTGAAATCCGATAATAATTCAGTATTACGGACCTAATGGAACTAATTTCGTCGAAATCCGAGACTATGTGTCGGAATGCTATTTTTAAATTCAATTTAAACGATATAAATTTTAAAACTGAACAAACCACTGTAAAATTAAATTTTACAACTTCTATTATCCTCGGTATTATTAATATAAATTTTTCAATCCTTCAAATTATTTTTAATAGGCTTAAACTCCAGATTCAACATCTTATTCAACTTATAATTATTAAATTCTATTATTTAATTATCAAATAAATAGCGATATTTGTAATTCAAGTTAAAATTATTATATTGAATATTTAAAATCAATTAAATAGTCCGATTTAAAAGGCTTAAAAATTCCTGGTCGTCACAATATGCCTCATCTTCGTAAGTATGTGCAGGCTCTAGAGACTACTATTCCCAAGGCAAAGTTGGAGGACTTGGTGGTAGAGCCTGATTTGACTTTTGTTAGACAACCAGTTTAGGTTGTAGGAAGAGTTGAGAAGAAATTGAGGACCAAGACAGTCCAGTTGGTGAAGTTCAGTGGAGCGACAACGAGAAAGGCTATACTTGGGAGACGGAGGACAACATTCGAGAGGCTTATCCTGATCTGGTTTTTATGGTATATTTATAGTAGATTTACATAAATTGGTTGCTAGGAGATGTTTCAGATGATTGATATGTTTTCTATTTAGTCATTATTGAATTTCGAGGACGAAATTCTTTAAAGAGGTGAGCCTGTAATACCCTTAATTTTATTGACATTATTTAGGAGGATTAACTAGAATAAATTAAATAGAATATTTTTGATAAGGATATTGAGGTTGATTAATAAACTAGGTGGCCGTGCTTATTTAATATCTAATAAACGTATATAAATGGTTAGGAAATCAAACATAAGGGCATAAGGGTAAATAACTTTACTTCTATGACGACCCAGAATTTCTAACAATTTAAATTGGAATAATTATTTGAATTTTAAATATTCAAAAGTTAATTTTCAACTTGAATTCTAAACATTAATATTTACTTCATAATTAAATTATTGAATTATACAATTCGAAATTGGGTAAGATGTTGAATATGAAATTTTAAGCCAGTTAAAATAATTTGAAGGCTTATAAAATTTATAATGATGATACTGATGATAATAGAATGGTTGAAATTTAATTTAAAGGTGGTTTGTTCAGTTTTAATAATATATCGTTTAAATTGACATTTAAAAATAGCATTCTGAGGCACAGTCTCGGAATTCGACGAACCAGTTCCATTGGATCCGTAATAGTCAATTATTATCGAATTTCGTAGCAATCGGAGTTGTCGTTTGACCCTAGCAGCTCAAAATGCATAGAAACTGTTTTAATTGATTTAATTTAAAATTGATCGTTTCCTTCTGTAACTCGTGCATATGATCGAGTTAGCCTCCGAAACACGTTCCATTGTGTTCGAAACGCGGGTAAAACCTTATAAACGCCTGGCGGTATGTCCGATTCAGAATTCGAGAGTTATGCTGAACGAGATATTTTGGAAATTTAATAATATTAAATATATAAAAATCAAACCAGCCACCCTATATCGTACATCAGCCACCCTACCTTCTGAACGCGCAGAGATATTTTCCCCTTTCTCGTTTAAATCATGTTATCTTCCTCTGTACTTCAATTCATTTGCATTGGAAAAAAGAATTAAATTAAAAATTTTAATGAAATCATGGGCGAAGCCGATTTGAAAACAGGCTTCCCTTTTTTTTCTCGAATCGAAACCCTCCTCCTTCTAGTGAAAACCCTAATCAAGGCCGATCGAAAAAAAGAGGGCGCCCGAATCATTCATTTCAAAAAAAAGGAAGAGGAAATCTCGCCTAATCGAACGAATCGCGATGGTCGGGACTCGCGAGAGGGAGGCGGCTCGAGGTTGTGAAGCGCACGTGCGCGAGGGAGGATCGTAGTCGTATACTGTCATCTCGAGCTCGCATGGGGCCACGTTCGAATTAGGGAAACAACATCGTTTCTGGTGGTCGAGATTTAGGCACGGCAACTAGGGTAGGATTCTAGGGGGTCGCGGCTACTTTGGGAGGAGTTCGACTTTTTCTTCAATCGAATGGAGTATGAGCAGATCGCACCCTATAGATGAAGGCCGATCGCATGGTGGTGGGCTCGCGGCAGTTTTGGGTGAAACTAGCTCACTTTGGTGGAGCTGTTGGAGTTAGCAAGAATAGTTTGGGTTCGCATCCAAGAAGGAAGGTATTAGTCTTCCTTTTTCGTTTATACTTAGTTGAAGAAGAAAAGAGAAAAAGGTATTAAAAAAAAAACAAGATAGACAAGATCTAAAAACAGAAAATAATTTATGGATAAGATTTAGAGAATAGGATTTTTTTTAAAAGGTAGTATAAATTGATGTATCGGAATATATATATATATATATTATGGAATTTATATGGACTATTTTTTCAGGACATGTGTTTAGTACAAAATTATGTATTTATTGAAGTTATGTAATTTATCTTAGTCATAAAAAAAATTATTAAAAGGAAATTTGTTTAAAAATAAATTATTGGTTTAAACCCAACTTATTAGTTTAAAATAATTTAATGGTTAATTAAAATTATAAATTGGATAGTAAATTGTGCAATTAGTCAAATATTAATAAAACCCTAATATGCTTATTCAAGGTCAAAACCATGGTAACAAGCCAGTCTTGAATGGATTGCAAACAGCAAAATAAAAGGTGAGTAAATCTCACTCTGTTGGATTTTTATTTAAATTTAAATGGTTGAATTTAAATAATTGGATGAAATGATTCAATTATTCGGATGAGCACTGATGATGATGTGACTTGGGTTTTGGTTAGTTTTCGAGTTAATTGTGGTTTGACTCGAAGTATTTGGGTTTTAAATTGTTTTTAAACTTAAGTCATAAATAAGAAGATGTTTTCATTTTAAGGTTAATAAGGATTTAATGATCTGTGATTCATTAAATTAGTGGGGTAATTAAAATGGATAATTAATTAATTCAATTAATTGATGATTTGGGTTAATAAGTTTGGTAATGACGGGCCTAAATTAATTAATTAAGTTTAAGTTAAATAATTAAGTGTAAGTAATTCAGAATAATCCTTGGATGGTTTAATAAATAATTACTTAATGAAATTAATAAAATATAATTACTTTATGAAATTAATCAAGAAATTAATTAAAATAGTTAATTAAGGAATAATTAATTTATTTAATGAAGTAAATAAAAAGATAAATAATTACAGGTTGAGATTTATCGAGAATGATTAATATTGTGGTTGAATTAAAGTAATTGATTTAGATTAGAACAACTTAAAATGTAATTGGAAATCATTAATTTATATAATTATTGATGTAATTAAAGATTGATTAATTAGGATTAAATCAATTCATTAAATAATGACTTATGAGAACTTAATTAATATAAGTAATTAAGGATTAAGTGATTAATATAATTAAATAATTTATGAAGTAATCAAGATTACTTATTGAATTTGGTTAAGAATAATTTATATCATGAAATTAAATAAAGATAATTACTTGAATGTAATTGAAAATAATTAATTCAGGGTGATTAATTAAGATGAATAATGAAGGTTGACTAATTAGTTGATTCAGAATTAATTAATGTTAAACGAAGGAATCAAAGTGATTGAAGTTAGAAATTCAATTAGAATCTATTGAATTAATTTGGAAGTGATAAAATTTTCTTATGAATGATTGATTGGTATTGGATGCTTTGTATGAGTTGTTACCTTTGATATGAAATATTGTGTATTTCATTAGGATAACTTGGGTTTGGATGTTATGAGATTCGAAGAGACCTGGGTCGATTATTGGGAAATACCCGAAGCCACTTCGAATGGTTATAGATTGATATGTAAGATATTTATGCTGGTGTGAAGTGATTTGGAGGAATTGGACTATTTTTTTAAATCTATATCTTTGGTATTTAGAAACTTATATGTGAAATAAGTGATGTTTAGAATAAATTGTGGCTTTATGAATTTATATGAGTTACCCGGGTTCTATATAAGTTGTATGATTTTTATTCCATGTTAGATGGGTTTACTAACGCTGGCTTCCAGCCTGATCCGGGTGTTACTTTGGTGTAATGCTCGGGTCAGACCGAGTATTACAGATTTTCAGGTAGGTACGTTATGGAGCTCAGGAGGCGAGCTGGATGGCAAGAGCGTATAGAGTATTTCTGCTGTATAATATTGTTGTGTATCTGTGACATTATAATTGTATATCCAATGTCTGTATAAATGTGTAACTTTGATGTATTTAAATGTAATTGACAGATATAGTATTCTTTTGTAAAGTGTTGTTATTTATTATTATATTTTATCCGTTGCGAATGTGAGATGTTGATGTTTCTGTTCTTCTTCTTCTTCTATCTCTTTCTTCTTTTCATAACTATCTGGAATTTTCGGCTTCGAAAATTTCGGGTCGTTACATTTGGTATCCGAGCTGAAAGGTTAAGCGAGAACCTTGGCTCTGGTGGGGATTACTCATTAAATAGAGTCAGTACTCTAGAATGAGTTGAGTATATATATATATGAGAGCATACTTGTTATTTTCTTATATAAATATTTAAATGATTTTATATAAAATATATTTTAGTATATATAAAGCAATATTCCCTTCTAATAAATTATTAGGTGATTGATTGCTAAATTATTGGAATTAAGTTAAGAAGTAATATAAAGCACAACATAACTAAAAACTTGAATTGGAATTAAATTAAGTGGTAACGGAAATACAACCAAATTAAAATTTAATTAATTGAAAATGAAGTTCTAAAATTAGAATTCAGAAATTAAATTGTTCAAAAGCTTTAAATAAATGTAAGTTTGAAATGGATTCAAACTGAAATTTAATCTTGAATTTATAGAAGTAAGAATTTTATAAAAAAGAATTGGTATCTAGATATGATTACCTTGGGTATTATTATAAATAGTTAGTGAGTTTAATAATGGTATATTTGTTATTAAGTAAGTCAAATGAAGTAATTTATAAGATGAGTATAACTTCCAAATTAAAGTAGGTATTAAAATTGTGAAGTTTTAAAAACCTAAGCCTAGAAACAATCAATTGTTTTAAGGAGTTCAAGAAATAGCAAATAATATAATTCAGACTATTTTGAATATAGTCTTATTTTGAAATAAGAAATGTTTTGAAGATTTTTAAGGGATTTGTTTTGAAATTAAAACCAAGGGCGGTTTAAAATTTTAAAGGTAGTCTGGTGTGTATAGAAATTAAGTTGCTTAAAAACTTTAAATAAACAAAGTTAATTTGGTTTAAAAGGTTAAACCAACCTTTGAGAATTTAAATCGAAGTTATATAATTCGAGATAGTTTATGTGACGACCCGAAATATTTAAGAAATTTAAATCGGAATATTTAATTAATTTTAAATATTCAATAGAATAATTTTAACTTGAATTCAAATATCTCTATTTATTTGATATTCGAATTATTGAATTAAATAATTTGAAGTTGGGTAAAATGTTGAATCTAGGATTTTAAGCCTGTTAAAAATAATTTGAAGGCTTGTAAAATTTATATTGATAGTACAGAGGATAATAGAAGTTGTAAAATGGAAATTAGCGGTGGTTTGTTCAGTTTTGAAATTTTATATCGTTTAAATTGAATTTAAAAATAGCCCTCCGAGGCACAGTCTCGGAATTAGACGAAACCAGTTCCATTGGGTCCGTAATATTAAATTATTATCGGATTTCAAATCTCGTAGTGTTTGGAGTTGTTGTGTGAGCGTATGACGTACAAACGCGCTTAAATTTATATCGAATTCAATGTAATTTATTCTTTGTTGGCTAGTCAAATTAATTCCACATCAGTGCTTTTGTTTTCTCCATCAAAACATTTCCTTCACTTCAAAATCAAAGCCATTGCCGCCTCTCTGCAAGTTGAGGCGTATACGTTTCTGATTCCTTCTCGCGTATGTTTTTTTAGGGCTTATAAGTCCCTCTCTTCTCGTTCATAAAAAAAAAAATAAGAGCCGAACTTTATGTTCTATTCGAAACAAAACGTAAATCGCTCGAAGGAAGAAAAAGAAAATGGCCACTCATTAAAAATTTCGTCCGAATCGAACGCAAATCAAGTTATAACCTCGATTCCAAATCGATTCGAAAAGGGGAGAGATCGAGTCGCGATTTAGGGCAGGATGCTGTTCGAATCCTCCACATTGAGCTCTCGCGCACGTTCATCGGTGACAACTGGCGTGGCGAGGGGCGATGTGGTATTGAGAGTCGCGTGAGGGTATTGTGGTCGGCACTGCACTTGAAGTCGCAACTTGGGCTTCGCGACTTATTCTGGCGCTCGAGTAGGGTGGAGGACAAAGGCAGGGTCTTCGGTGGTCTCGAGTTACGGCCAAGATCGATGTCGTGATGAAGTCGCGACGGCAGATCGAAGTTTCGAGGGCAGTAAGGTATTTGTTTGTTTTTACAATTTAATTTTGGGATTTCATAGATTGCTGTTAAAATTTAAATTTATATACAGAGAAAGTTTGGACTGCAACAAAGTATATAAATATATACAGATTATGAATTTAATAATAAAACATATATATAGATAAATATATGGTTGCAGTAAAAAAAGGAAAAAAAGAACTTATATAAGATTTAAGAAAAAATAAATAGGCAATCGAAAATGTTGGAAGTGATATAAAGAAATCAGATTTTAACCCATGTAAACTAGTCTAATTATAAAATAATATGTTATGATATAGATTTTCTTTACGAACTCATTTAATCATTTTAGGGGTTAAAAATATTTTTTTATCCTACTAGTGTATTTTAAAAGAAGTGGATTTGATGATTTAACTATTTTAATTAACTTATTTAAATTTTTGGGTTACTAAAGATAATGTGTTACAGAAAATTTTTAGTTTAAAGATGTTAAATTAAATTGAATAAATGGTGCTAGTTATTTGATTAGTTCAAATGTTAATAAATTGTATAAATGTTTATACAAGGTTATAAACCGGGAAAACCTAAACAGAATTGAAGTGGACTGCAAATGACTGTAAAGGTGAGTTAATCTCACTCGGTTAATTTAAATTTAAATGTTTAAATTTAAATAATTGTTTGGATGGATGAATTGAGTGATGTGATTTAGCATGATATTTTATAATTGGCATATTATATTGTGCTAACATTTGTGGATACAGGGAAACAGGTTGGAGGGATCCAACTGGAACCCTCAGATTTATTTAAATTATTCCATATTCTCTGTTGTGATTATTTGATATCTCATGATGAGTTATATTGGTATATTGAATGTTATGGTTGATTGGATATTTAGGTATAATGAATTACCAAATTATATGAATTGGATTGTTGAAAAAAATTAAAAAGAAGTAAATTTGTAAGCGAAATAATTATAGAAAGTTTGAATAAATTAAGAATGAATTGAAAAGAAATAGAAGTAATATGAAAATAATACTAAATAACTTCGAGTATGAAGAGAAATGGAATTTTGAATAAAATGAAATTGATAAATTGTAAACTTAAGTTATCAATTAAAGAAATAAAGAATTATATAAAAAGTTCAAAGTTTAAATTTATTTAAAAGAATAAGGAAGTAATTGAGATATCTAAAATTGGAATTTTTAGTTAAAATATTTTTAAATCATAATCAGGTGGAAATCTGAAATTAATAGATTCTGAATTAAAAGGGAATAAATTGGAAATCAATTAGGGAAATTGATTTAAGTTGGGATTTTCTCTGGATAATCAAGTACATTTTTTTTAGTAAATTTTTAAATAAATTTAAAGTTTTTAAAGTTGTTGTAAAAAGCAAGTTTTGGCTAATATTTAAATTCTAAAATAAGTATTTTCTCAAATCTATTATAGTAGTAATTATTTAAAGAGTGACTTAGTATTTTGTTTTCAAAAGTAAAAACCTGGTTTTATATTTTATAAAGTAACCTTATTTTCTCATATAGTATGTATTTTTAACAAAATTATTTAAGTAGTTTTAACTTAAACGTTTTAAAGTGTGTGTGTGTGTGTGTGTATATATATATATATATATATATATTTCAAAGTGAAGTGTTTTAAATTATTTTAAAAATCTAGTTTTGTGCTTGGTGATTTCAGAGGAGATATAAAATATTTGGGAAAGTTTATTCTGAAAGGAAGATGGTTTTGAAACTGTTTTCAAAGGATTGAAAATAGAAATATATCTTTGAGGATATTTTGAGATAAATAAATAATTTGTGAAAATTATTTATTGGTTAATGGTTGTTTGTGAATATTAATTGATAGTTAAATAACCGACTATCAATATTGGACAAATGCGCTGATCGTTTCGAAGAGACCGGGATCGAGATTTATTTCTTGAAAACCACTTCGATCCTGTTTGTACGTTTCGTGTAAACAATTTTGGATTCGAAGATGGAGCAGTGAAGAGCAAGGGCTAGTCGCTACTAATCCTGAGGATATTTCCAAAATGGATGTAGTAGGAATAGTGCCTTCGGTTCCGTTCGAACCTGGGACGGACTTGTATGGATGAATGCTTGCGAAACATCGTCAGGTGGGCGATGGGCATTCTAAGTGAAAACGTTCTAATGGTAACGCTTAACCTCAAGCCTCATCAAATGGGAATGACTGAACATCAGGGGATATGCAGCAATGTTGGGTGGGTCATGCCCAAGCAGGACAAGATAATTCCCCTGTCTAGATGTCCCTTATATATTTCGGCTTAGTGGGTGGTTGGTCGCGCTAACCACGGGGTTTATCTTGTTCGGGACTGTTCAATAAGGAATGGTTCCGGCCTTGTGTTGCAGGGGATGAAGGGAGTAATCCTCGGTACGGTGATCTAGGCCCCGTACCATGACAGGTGGTACCCCGGTGCCTAGTCATTGTTGGAAATCCATTCTCCCTACGAGCCTTGTACGAGTTTTGTTTGCATTACCCACTCTGTGGCTAGTAGCTGGAATTTAATAATGTAACAATTTCGGCTATTTTATAAGTATTTGTATATAGACCCTATTATAATATCAGAGGATTTCTATAAAAATTGTTTTAGCTATCGTAAGGTAAAAACCCGACATGTTTATTTGTGGCGTGGTCTTACGAGATGCTTTCGTTTTCAAAGGATTTTTGAAACTTTAATAATCAATTGGGTGTAATTTTCTCGTGCTGGTATTCCAGACTGACTCGGGTGTTATTAACTGTAATGCTCGGGTCAGACCGAGTGTTATAGAATACAGGATAT
Source organism: Allium cepa (assembly GCA_030765085.1). NCBI lineage: Eukaryota > Viridiplantae > Streptophyta > Magnoliopsida > Asparagales > Amaryllidaceae > Allium > Allium cepa. Next base: position 10,838,765 of record CM060929.1, read on the forward strand.
GATGCTGTGGAGCTCAGAAGACGAGCTGGATGACGATACGTATTCTCATACTTGTATATATATATATACTTCCGCTGTGTTGAGTTGTTGTATACCCATTGTATGTTATTGATGTGAGCTGTGACTGATGTATTCTGATGATGTAATATATGTAAACTGATATATTTGATTTTGGGTAAAGATTATTTATTATTTATTATATTTTATTCCGCTGCGATGGTTAGATTCTGATGTTGATTTTGTTTTCTCTTCTTCTACCTCTTCTTCTAAACCCAAATGGTTCGTATTTCTGTGCAACTTGAGTTGATTGTTGTAGAATAGTGTTGACTCAAGGGGTACGGATTTGCGGGTCGTTACATTTGGTATCAGAGCTTAGGTTGGTGATAACCTTGGCTCTGGTGGGAATTACTCATAAATTAGAGTCCGTTGTACTCTAAAATGAGTTTGAGCGTATTAATAGATATGAGCGCGTATTTGTTAGTGAATATAAATTGTTTTAATATTGTGTTGGTTGATTTATTGAGTGGCATATGAACCTTCGTAGACACAGTCCGCGCAACTGTATCGAAGGGGTTTCTAAACATTTGAATAGAGCAATCGACACGGTATTGTTTTAAATTTGGGTAAATGAAATAATTTTACCCAAAAATATATTTTCGATATATAGAAAGTTTTTGTAAGCTATTTAGCTAATATATGGTTGCTTGGATGTTAGAAATGATAATATTAAAGTATTATCATTGTTAAATGAAAATTTAACTAGAAATTGAAAAAAATAAAATAACCAAAGTTTGAAGGAAATAAAGTCATAATGAAATGAAATGTATAAATATGAATAATAAACGTAATTATAAAATTGAAATGTAATCAAGTGAGAATTTGTATAAGCATAAACTGTACAAAAGAAATATGGTTACAACTTATTTAAGCAAGATTTAGAAATTTTAAATCCCGGGGATTTGGAAGTATTTTTGAAGATAAATGATAGCGTTGTTTTGGAGATATTTCTGAAAGGGGATTGTTATAGATGGACTTTGGAAGTAATATAGCATTGAAATCACTTGGATTATTGGAAAATAATTCTGATGATGACGGCCGCATCATCAGTATTCATTTTCGAATTTCTAAGCGAAGAATTGCTACCAAATTGATTTGTTTAGGAAAGCAAGATGTTTTTGAAAATTTCAAAGGAAATCTGTTGGAAATAAAAGCCAGGATTGGATTAAAATTTTTGAGAAATGTTGTTTGTGATATTGGAGATTTCAAAATAATTTGAAGCCAAAGCCGGGTGGTTAGAAATCCTGATGAGATGGTTGTAAGCTTATAAATTGAGATGATTTTTAAATCATGAAAGAAATATAAGCTTTGAATGTTGGAATTTAAATTTAAAGGGGAATACTAAAAATGAAATTAACTTAGTGTTAACCTCATTTTACCCAACGACTCATCTACTTAAGGACTGGACCGACTCATCTACTCAAGGGAAGGACCGACTCATCTACTTAGAGGGATAGGACGACCCTAGGGGTTAACGGTTCACAAGGTAAGCAGCGACTCAGAGTTGACAACGACTCAGTGGATCAACGACTCAACGAGTTAACGACTTGAAGGAGCAGAGTGGCTTAACTAGTTAACGGCTCACAAGGCAGACCGACTCAATGCATTACCGACTCATCAAAGCTATCGCCTCAGCGACTCAACAAGTCCACGACTCATCGTAAGAAACGACTCAAGAGGATTGACGACCTAAGAAATGACTTAACGACTCATAGCTCAGGATGACTCGTCCGCGACTTAAAGCCACTGAGTCGTATTCCATTGCCACAATGCCTGTCCCAATGAGAATTGACTCGCCAACGACTCAGGACTTGGCTTAGAATCCAGCAAAAGAATGGGCTAGTGAGAAGACCAAATGCTTAATCAGATAAGCCGGCCACGACTCAACTTGACTCGGCCACGGCTTAGCCTGAGTCGGTCACGACTCAGGACTTGGGCGAAAAATTCCTATCCAGATTTGCCTATAAATACATGGCCACCCCCAACATTTAAGGGACTTTTGGCTCATTCATTTCAAGCGCCGTTACTCTGCTGCGTTCTGAACCACTTCAACACCTTCAAGGAACTTCACGAAGAAATCAAACATGTCTAACATGTGTTCAAAGATTTGGATCGACATTGAAGTTTAGGCTACTTGTTCTAAGTCACTTGAAACTCAAAGTGTGTTGTAATCAAAGTGTAACTGCATTGACTTGTAATCAAATCGTCAATAAAGATATTCAAAGTGGACGTAGGCTCTCTCTTAAGCCGAACCACTATAAAATTGCTGTTGTTTACTGCTTTTTCACTATTATCTGCTTATAATCTGTTCCCGAGCTATCGGGTGGTGCTTTCACAATCTCACTTCATACACCGAGGTGTTAGCGTTCAAATTTTAGCGTTAACATTTTTGGTGCTTTCACTGAGAAACGAACTCAGGCTAGTTATCATCATTGCTTCATAGAGGTTTGTAGAGAGAATTTCCTTGAAAACCAGAAGTCTATCCGAGATTATGGCTCCTGGAAGGAAAAGTAGATCTGTCAGATCTGGGAATATTCAAGAGGGAACCTCCGCTTCCCCTATATCGAATCAAGCCATTCCAGCTGTCGGAGTTACAAAGGCAGAGCTGGATGCTGCAATCTTAGGGCTGAACCAACAGATAAATGCCCAAAATGCACAATTCGAGGCTCAGAATGCCCAAAATGCCCTAATTCTGAATAGGTTGAACGATTTGCTTGGGGAAAACCGCCAACCGGCAGGTAATGAAAGGAACTTTGTTGGCAACATTCATGATGCTGAAGAAAGGAATGCTCCTGAAAGGGCTGCTAGCCCCTTTGAACAAACACTTCCTGAAGTTGGCGGATTTAGAACTCGACATGATGAGGAGTATCTTTCTGGGATGGTCCGACAAATCATGAAAGAGAGTATGCAGAGGGTTGAGGACGAGAAAGAATGGGGTTTTGCCCCAAGTAAAACTCCATTTACTGAGAAAATCTTAAAGGCTGAATTCCCAAGGAAGTTTGTCCCTCCAACCATTCCATCTTACAAAGGAACAAGTGATCCGAACGAATTTTTGTATAAGTATGATTGGCACATGACAGGTGCCAGGGCTTCTGATGAAATAAAGTGCCGATATTTTCCTGTATACCTGGAAGGTGTAGCTCTGCTTTGGTTCACCAAGCTGCTGGTCCGATTTATCGATCAGTTTTCTGACTTAACCCGGAAGTTCAAGGAGCAGTTCAGACTATACGCTTCAAAAGCCAAAGATATTATGTCGTTGTCAAGTTTTGAACAGAATCCGGGTGAAACTATCAGATCTTTCTTGAATCGCTTTAATATAGCGCTGGCCAAGTTAGACAATGCAGAACCACGGATGATCTTGACCTATCTGATGAGGGCCAACGACAAGTCGAGCGAATTTGGGAAATGGCTGAACATGAAGGAACCAAATTCCCTTGAAAAATTATATAAAAAAGCAGATGAATTCATACGCTTGGAAAGCCATCCCGTACCGGTAAAGGCAGTGCTGGAAAAAGCTGAAGATAACACTATTGCTCCACGCAAGAATGAATCTGTAGGGCAAAAAAGGGAAAATAACAATGGGAAGCGGCAAAGTAATCTGAAGAAGCCCCGATCCTTCAAGCCATCAGAGTATACTCCTTTATCAGATACGCCGGAGCGTATCTACCTTGCCACTAAAGATTCTATTGACTTTCCTAAACCTCCTCCTCTAAGGACCGGGAAAAAGGCTATACAGAGTGGGAAGTTCTGCCGCTTCCATAATCAACCCGGTCACGAGACGGACGAATGCCGCCAATTGAAAAATCTGATTGAAGAGTTGCTAAGGGAAAACAAACTGCAGCAATTTGTGAAAAAGAATAGCAACAATCCTGCTTCGTCTAGTCAGGAGCAACAGGCTCCTACTCATCAGTCTAGGACGAGTGAGAAGGCTGCAGGGCATGAATCTGGAAGGCCCATTATCAATGTCATTACGGGAGGACCTCACCCAGCAGGTAGAAGCTGGGGTGAGATGGAAAGGTATACCCGAGCTTTGAAGTATGTACCGACCGAGGAAGACGTATTCGTTTTGGAAGGTGCTATGCCCCTGAAGCAACAAAGAACTTTTGATGATGATATTGTGTTCAAAGCTAGGGATTCCGCAGGTATTGAAGCTCCTACTTTGGATCCCTTAGTCATCTCGGCTGGTATCGGGCCAACTATTGTCAGAAGAGTTCTCATTGATTGTGGCGCATCCTGCAATATCCTCTTCAAGAAAACATTCGACCAAATGAAGATCCCTATGGCTGATGTGCAAGCCTCATCGCAGAAAATTGCTGGTTTCACTGGGGAGCCAAAGCAGCCGGTAGGAACCATTGATTTGTTTATGGAACTTGGAGAAGGAGAGAGAAAAGTGGTCCGCAAGCAAACTTTTGTGATTGTCGACGAATTTTCTGCTTACAATGCTTTCCTTGGTCGTCCAACTCTGGCAGCGTTCAAAGCTGTTCTTGCCCCGTGGTGCCTCACTATTAAATTCCCTACAGACAATGGAGTAGGAGTTATAAAAGGGGATCAAAATGCTGGGTGAGAATGTTATCTAATAGAGCTACGAGAAACCAGAAAAAGAGAAATGGGAAAGAATGCGGCAGCCCCAGTCCGCATCAAAGAACCAGCCTTGTAGCAATTACAGGGCAGACCCTGCACTGGCGAGCACAGCGGAGCAAGGAAAGAGATGGATCCTAGAAAAGTCAGTGCAGGGGAAAATAGAGTGGTACCAGTGGAAACGACAATACCAATACCTGTTGACCCAAAGGACCCAAACAAGGTGTTGAATGTGGGTTCACAACTTAATGCGTCAATTCAGAATATCTTAATATCTTTTTTAAAGGCAAATTTGGATGTTTTTGCTTGGACTCATGCCGATTTGTGCGGAATATCCCCAGAAGTCGCAGTACACGGTCTAAATATTGATCCAAAATTTACACCTGTGAAGCAGAAAAGGAGAACCCAAGGTCCAGAAAGGTCGGCAGCATTAAAAGAAGAAGTTGATCGGCTCATGGAGAATAACTTTATCAAAGAATCTACCTATCCGAATTGGGTTTCAAATCCAGTGCTGGTTAAGAAAGCCAACGGGAAATGGAGAGTATGCATTGATTTTTCAGATCTAAACAAGGCCTGCCCCAAAGACTACTTCCCATTACCCAGAATCGATCAACTGGTAGACGGAACAACGGGACACGAATTGTTATCTTTTATGGATGCCTACTCCGGATATAACCAGATCATGATGCATGAGCCAGATCAGGAGGACACGAGCTTTATCACCGACACTGGTCTTTACTGCTACAGAGTTATGCCCTTCGGGTTGAAGAATGCAGGGGCAACATACCAAAGACTTGTTAATGCTATGTTCAAACCGCAATTGGGCAAGACTATGGAAGTCTACGTCGATGACATGTTAGTAAAGTCTAACAAAGCAGTAGATCACATAGAACACTTAGCAGACATGTTCGCAGTCCTCCGAAAATACAGAATGAAGCTCAATCCTTTAAAATGTTCATTTGGAGTGGAATCCGGCAAGTTTTTAGGTTTTATCGTGAGCGCTAGGGGCATTGAGGCTAGTCCAGCTCAAATTACTGCATTAAAGGAAGTCAAAGCTCCTAGAACAAAGAAGGAATTGCAAAGTCTCAATGGAAAGGTCGCCGCCTTGAGTCGGTTCATTTCCAAAGCTACAGATAAATGCATCCCATTCTTTGACGCCCTAAAGAAAGGAAAGAAAAACTTCGATTGGAGTCCCGAATGCCAAAAAGCCTTTGATGAATTGATTCGCCATATGGAAACACCTCCAATACTTTCTAGGCCTGGCGATGGCGAGGATCTTCTTATATACTTGGCAGTATCATCTCATGCTTTAAGTGCAGCGCTGATACGAGAAGACAAGAGGATTCAACATCCAGTTTACTATATCAACAAAAGACTCACTGGGGCAGAGATGAATTACTCTAAGTTGGAAAAACTCGCCTATTGCCTACTAATTGCATCTAGGAAGTTGAGGCAATATTTTCAAGCTCATCCTATCAGAGTCCTCACTGATCAACCTTTAAAGCAAGTCCTGTTCCACCCTGAGACTTCGGGTCGTCTTCTAAAGTGGAATATTGAACTCAGTCAATATGACATCACTTATCATCCCCCAAAAGCAATCAATGGACAAGCTTTAGCGGATTTCATCGCAGAATTCACAGATAAAGGTAACAGTGAGGAGGAAACGGTCGATGATTCCCCAATCCAATGGAAGTTATATGTCGATGGTGCGAGAAACGACTACTGTTCTGGAGCCGGAGTTGTACTTGAGACCCCTGAAGGCTGATCATTATGCTATGCACTAAGATTGGAATTTCCTTCAACAAACAATGAAGCAGAATATGAAGCCCTTATCGCTGGCTTAAGGATTGCTAAAGAATTAAACATCCGAGCGTTACGGATATTCAGTGATTCTCAGCTTATTGTATGCCAAGTCAAAAAGGAATTCCAAGCAAAAGGGGGGAATCTGCCCGCCTACTTGTCAAAGGCTTGGAAACTCCTGGGTGATTTCGATCATTACATGATAAGTCACATTCCTCGAGAAGAAAACATGAAAGCAGATTCTCTCGCAAAGTACTCTAGCACAGGCGAAGCTCAATTTCTGGGATTAACTCCAGTGGAGGTCCTGTCGTCTCCAAGCATTGATGAGATGGATATTGATTGGATCATGAGCACGTCTCAAGAGCAAGAATCATGGATGACTCCGATCACAGAATATCTGCTCAATGGATCTTTACCAGGGAACTCAAAAGAACGACAAAAGCTACTGAGAAAAGCCTCTCGATATATAATCCAAGATGGCCGATTATACAGACGGGGGTTCTCAATGCCATTACTTCGATGTGTATCCAGGGAAGATTCCAAAACAATCCTAGCGGAGGTACATGGAGGAGAATGTGGCGATCATTCAGGTGGCCAAACATTAGCAAAGAAAATTCTCCGATACGGATATTTTTGGCCAGAAATTAATCGAGATGCAGCAGAGTATTCCCGAAAATGTGACAGATGCCAAAGATTCGCCAAAATTCCTAGAGCTCCTTCCACTGAACTCACACAGATGGTCAGTCCATGGCCATTTGCAATATGGGGGATAGACCTTGTAGGACCGTTACCAACTGCCAAATATGGAATTAAATATGCCATTGTTGTTGTAGATTATTTTACTAAGTGGGCAGAAGCTGAACCACTGGCTACTATCACCTCAAAGAAGATGATAAGTTTTGTGACTAAAAACATCATTTGCAGATACGGTGTGCCTCAAAAAATAATTACAGACAATGGTACTCAGTTTGAAAGTGAAGAATTCCAAGATTTTTGCAAGCAATTCAAAATCCGAAAAAGCTTCTCAGCAGTGGCTCATCCGCAGGCAAACGGGCAAGTGGAAGCCGTGAATAAAATTATTAAGTCAACCATCAAAAAGCAACTTGAAAGAGCAAAAGGTGGTTGGGTCGATACGCTACCACTGGCACTATGGGCATACAGAACCACTCACAAAACTGCGACTGGGCACACCCCGTTTTCATTAGCATACGGGTCAGAGGCAATGATTCCGGTAGAAATAGAGGTCCCTTCACATAGAAGAATCCATTTCAATCAAGCAGAAAACGAAAAGCTACAGCTTGAAGCGCTAGATCTCCTTGATGAAAAAAGAGATGAGGCTAATCTCAGAATTGCAGCTCATCAGCAAAGGATAGACAGACATTTCAATTCCAAAGTTCGCCAACGCAGCTTTGAGATTGGAGACCTAGTCCTGAAGAGAATTATGACAGCGACAGGTGTGTTTGGGCCAAATTGGGAAGGACCATATGTCATAGGTCAGAAGCTTCTTGACGGCACATTCAAACTCACTACCGTTGAAGGAGATCAAATTCCAAGGGCATGGAACAGCAATCACTTGCGTCCATACTTTACTTGAAAATTTTGTTGAAGTATTGTAAAAAGAGTTATGAATGTATGATTCTTGTAATTAAAGGCAATTGTAAAACTGATGCAAGTAAATAATGAAAGAATATAAAGTGGATGTAGGCCCAATTTCCTGGCCGAACCACTATAAATCTTGTGTTCCTTATTATTATTACATGTTTGCTTTATTTTCGATATAAAAAGTACATAGAATGTATTGCTGAAATGTCGATTTAAATTTTTGCAGACAATGGAAGTGAAACTTGCACATAATAAGACCAAGCGATTCTCGCCAAATTTCGAGTCACAAAAGCTCCGAATTCAAATCCTAGATAGGAAGTACTTCAATTGAACGACCTATGATTTCGACAGAAACGGGCCTTTGCTAATAAGTTGAGATCGTTTAAACAAACAAACATCCAATTAAGAAGCTAATGCCCGTTCTCACGAACTTGCCTGACAATGAAGTACACTTCCTTGGATTAAACAAATTACTTGTAAGAAAAGGGAATCAAAGCTTAAAAAAAAAAGGGAGGATCGCTGAAAAGGCATAAGCAAGTGGACAAGGGAACAACCAAAGCCATCATCGGCAGCACAAGTCCTCTTTGGAGGCACAACTCTTCGGAGGATAAAGACCTCTAATGGGTCATACGCCACAAAAAAGAAAGTTCTCTACTCAACAAAAAAGATTGGAGGAGTCATGACCCTCCAACCATGAGAGAGTAACTTCCAGGCGATGAAAACCCTCTCTGAGGCACATTTCACCAGGAGTTGAAGTGTAACAACCGCTCTTCGGAATTTCACTTCACCAGAGTTGAAATGCAAACAAAATAAAAGCCCTCTTCGGAGGCCCATTTCACCAGGAGTTGAAGTGTTACGGCCGCTCTTCGGAATTTCACTTCACCAGAGTTGAAATGCAAACAAAATAAAGACCTCTTCGGAGGCACATTTCACCAGGAGTTGAAGTGTAACAGCCGCTCTTCAGAATTTCATTTCACCAAAGTTGAAATGCAAAACAAAATAAAGACCTTTCTAGAAGTCCACGTTTCACCGAGATTGAAATAAAACTTCCAAGTGTTGAAACGTGAAAAGGCTTTCTTCGAAGGCACAACTCTTTAGAGGTACACGTTTCACCGAGATTGAAATAAAACTTCCAAGTGTTGAAACGTGGAAAATCCCTCCTCAGAGGTACAACCCCTCCCGGAGACACAATCAAGAAGAAAGACCTCTTCGGAAGCCCATGTTTCACCGAGATTGAAATAAAACTTCCAAGTGTTGAAACGTGAAAAGGCTTTCTTCAAAGGCACAACTCTTTGGAGGTACACGTTTCACCAAGATTGAAATAAAACTTCCAAGTGTTGAAACGTGAAAAATTCCTCCTCAGAGGTACAAATTTCTATTTTAAAAAAAAAGAGAGGAAGAATGTTAAAGTACACTTCAGAGGTCCGCTTTACCACATAGAAGAATTCACTTGGCAAAATGCGTACATAAGCAAAAGAAAAAAGTGATTTCTTCGAAGGACAAAGCGTAAAAACTTATATGAAGGAAGTTGTACTCTACGAAAAATTCCTTCAAGAATGAAGTAATTATTCTTCAGAAAATAAGAGTGCAAGTCCCCACAAAGTATAAAATATTGCAGCAAGCTTAAGGTATGGGGGCAACATGGTATAGTTACATACAAAATGGTATAGCTACATCGGTAAAGTACGCTCAAACAACATACCACAGGCTCACCGCAATATCATATAAATAAACTTCTGCAAAAATGAATAATAAATGCATTCTCAAATTCAAACAAGAGTCTGTACAAATAAAGGATCATTTTATTCAATTGCAGATACAGGTTTCAAAATAAAAAAGCAGGGGCCGATACCCGCACAATTCTCGACCAGTACATGCAAAAGAAAGACAAGAAGCTAAAAGCTGAAGTCTTCATTTCTTCTTGCCACCTTTAGACCCTTTACCCGGCCGAATGGTTAGCTTTTCAGGCCGGTCTGAAGGCATAAGGGAAGAAGGAGAGGGAGGTGCAACTGTTGCAATTTCCGGTTTCTCTTCAGTAGCAATAATTTTCTTCCCCCTCCTCTTCGATGTTCCATGCTTCTTTCTTCTCTTCGAAGAAGACTCATCCCTGGAGTAACAAGAGCGGACAAAACTACGTCATCAGAAGGAGTCCGCTCCGGAGAGATCTCGCCTCCTTCAAGTCCCTCGTCTTTCTGCTCTTGCGAAGCGATAGGGTCATCTAAGCCATGAAGAGCCTCAATTTGCTCCTCTTGTGACCCGGGCTGTGAAGCAGAAGGAGGAACCACCTGAAGAGACGGAGCAGGGATAACCGGAGGAGGTGAAGTTTGCACAGCACTTGATGTTTCAACTGCAGAAGAAGAGAAATTAAAAATATTAGTATCTCCCCAAAAGAAGGGAGATATGGGTTCGTCGAGATTCAAGAAGTAATCGAGAAGCTCATCAAACTTTTGAGGAGTAAGCAGGCAATCCACTTGAATCAGACCAGTGTCAAAATTACCTGAAGATGTCTGCTTCGTTAGTTCAATCTCATAATTTTGAGCCCCAATATCCTCCAAAGCCTCATCATCAGTAGGGGTAATTACCCCGGTTCTTGTAGGAGGCAGCGAATGAGCACTGGAACGTTCTCCTCCCACCATTCCAGAACGCACTCTGGCGAGTTGCTCTTTTCCCTTGGCAAGAGCGGCGCGGGCATCATCATCAAGATAATGCTCTTCAAGAGCTGACTCAGCGTAGCCAGCACCTTTACCACCGAGCATATCAAGTGCTGCCTCCCAAACTTCAGCTAGTGCAATTTCATACTTAGGGCCTAGAAAGGCAAGGCTGCCACGCCCCAAAATGCTGTGTAGATAAAAATCAAATAAAGTGGAGCCAATGTCAGCTTTGGTTGCTTGATGGGCCTCTTCGGCCGCGAGTTTACCAGCAACAGCCTCGTCACGCTCCTTTTCGGCCATAGCAAGTCGAGCTTTTAACAACTCTATCTCCAAGCTTTGAGAGCCGGTCTGTTCTCGCAGTTGTAAAGTTTCAGCGCGATATTCTTCTATGACCTTCTCCTTGTGTGTAAGCTTATCTTCGACTGCCCTTTGACTGGCATGCGCATCTCGTACTTGTTGCTGAAGCATGCTCTCCTTTTGAGAATAGGAAGTAGATGAAGTAGCTAATTCTTCCTTAAGATTTTCTACTTCCGCTTCCAGCTTTTCATTATAGGAAGCAATACTTCTCATTTCGGCGTCATGCTGTTCGAGAGTCTTCTGCCACTCAGCCTTATCGTTCTCCATTGTGAGCATGGCCTCGAGATTGGCTCGGTTAACCCTCTGAAGCTCGTCGACAAGTTTTTGCCAGTTCGACATTCTTTCAATATCGGTCCTGACAGTATCAAGATTTCGCAGCATAGCCGATTTGTCGAGAGGAACCAAGTCGAGATCAAATCGAACCCCTCTCAGGCACCACTGAGGGAATCGACTTTGAAGAGTCGGAGGACCTTGCCCAACATGGTATGCGGGCCGGTTGATGATTGTTTGAATGTCGGAACGAACGGGGGCAGGAGATTGAGCAGGAACATTTTGGGAAACTGTCGGCATTGTTTCTTCAGTAAGTTTAGCCCGCTTGCTAGAAGAATCGTCCATGTGACCTTTACCTCTCTTATCGTGAGTCTTTCTTTTTTGAATATCATCATCTCTGTGGGGAGGGTCATGTCTTTCTTGTTCTCTTCGGTGACGTTCTTCATATGCTCGTCTCTCGTCTGCTTTCCTGATGGCCCTCTCTTCATCAGATTCTCTGTAAGAAGGGAGGAAACGCCTATAATCTAATTGGCTACGCCTCCCATAGCGCTGGAAATCATCGTAGTATGAGCTGCTGCGCCCCATTGGAGAATCTGGAATAAAAATAATAAGCTTTAGAAATCTTTAAAGTATAAGAAGATGAATGCGTAGAAGTGCTGAAAAATCCTAAGTGTTGTGTAACGTGTAAACTACACACATCAAGTTACAGACCACTCTGTGGAGTAGAGGTAGTGATAACTTGAGTAGAAGGAGTTGACATTTGTTGTAGAGAAGATGTCGCCTCAATTACAGAAGAGATAGTTTTGGAAACATCATCTTCGAAAAGTTCTTGAGAAGTCACAATTAAATCGCTCAACCCCTCGAAAACATCATCACCATCATGTTTTTTGGGACTGGCTTTCTCAACTCCTTCGTCAGCAGATCTTCCGGAAGATCGTGGAGGTTCTTCCTCTTCGATAACTGGGGCAAGTACAGACTTGTCAGACGGCCCCGCAGCATCCTTCGGAATTGAACACTTCACTAGTGGAGTTTCTATAGAGCTACCTCCCTGCATGTGCTCTTTAGTAGAGACCGGGGCATCAGGAGTTTCTGTCGGAGAATCGGGAATTTCAGTGGGGACGTCACGAGGCTGAGTGAAGCGAGAGGAATGAAGAAGCCCATATTGATGTAAAAATCCATCATTTAACAAAAACTTTATACTCCTCTCTTCTGCCGCCACGGCGTTCAATCTCTCAAAAATTTGCTTATAGCATGGGTCTCTAGAGGGAGGAGGAAGTGCTAAAACAGGAAAAAAGAAGCGAAGTTAGCATTTAGCAACTCAGATTTCGAAAAGCCCAAGAATGGAGAAATAAAAACAGGAAAATCTTACTTCCTACTCTCCAGATGGCATAAAACCCTGGAGGGCAGCGAACAAAGAAATACCGATTTAGAAATCCATGAACGCTTTCAGGAAGATCGGTGATGAGTTTGCGGTTTCGAGCACTCCGTATAACTACGATAGAGGGATGATCTTTAATTTTTGTGAATGAGCAGAAGTAGCAGATTTCCTCAAAGCTCGGTAATCGGTCCAAAACTCTACTAAATAGCACACATAACCCCATCAGAATGGCATGGCCATTGGGGTGCAATTGGAATGGAGAGATAGATAATCGAAGCAGGAACTGCTGAAGGAAGTCATTAAAAGGTGGTATGGCACCGCTCAAGAACATTTGGCGATTGACAGCAATAAAGCCAGAAGGGGGCCTATCTGCAGTATCATTTGGCCCCGGCAGTAAGGCATCAGCTTCGGCAATGCCAAACTGAATGAGCAATTGGTTAAACACCCGCTGGTTCAGAGTTGTGGAAGTTCTCTCCGGAGGGTTATCCAACAGGTTGGCTACTGGGAAGACATCTTCAGCCTGGCCCATCGGTTCTTCTCGTTGAGATGTTATTCTACACAAGCAACTGGATGTTCAAATGCGAAGGTGCACGTTTCCTAAAAGTGTGAAGTGTTGTGCAGAACTGATGAAAATAAACAAGTAAATATAACTGAAGTTAAAGCTAGTTGGCAATTGATCAATTACTAAATTTCAGGACTTGTTAATTTAAAGTTTCAGGTATAGTTTTATTGCAAACTGGTCAATTTCAGTTGACTATTTCAACATTGCTTTAGCACTCTACTTGGATTCGTTGGTTTAAAGTACTTCATTCACGCAATCTATTTAACATTTATCCTCTATTGACTAATCTGTCATTGGATGTGGGCAATCAATGGCAGTATATTCGTCCCGATTTTCTGTGACTGTTGTATTAAACAGGTTGTATACTTGCAAATTGAAGCAATCTGTAAAACTAAAATACGCAACAAAGTTTAGCAGGTTATAGTCCAAACAATTCAATATTAAGGAAGTTTATTTCAGCAATTCAAGACAAAGATCGAGTCAGAATTATGCTTCAAAGCAGTATAGTGTGATAACTCGTCCACATTTTAAAGATTATAAAGCAAGTTAAGCTAGGTTATTTATGCTCCAAGACATTGAGTCACTGGTTCTCTAAGTCGTAAGGCATAGTAATGGGAAAGATTTTAGTTCGAGGCAGTGTGAAATTCTCCAAGTCCTGTCTCAGCTGCGACTCAAATCCTAGGTTACATCTAATTGAGCCGGTCATAGGTTCAAACCACAAGGAGCAACTCGGTGTGAAAAATAGTTCAAGTGCTGAGTCGTTTACGACTTATGACTTGAGTCGTTCATGGCCTATGGCTTAAGTCGTTCACGGCAGATGATTTGAGTCGTTTGCGGTTCAAAGGATGAGTCGTGGTGAAGATCTAAGGGGCTGAGTCGTTCGTGCAATCAAAAAACCAATTAGGCCGTATGAATCCAAAATCATTTCCTCAGCCGGTCGTCCACTCTCCAACCCATTAACCCGTTAAGGGTCATTTCGTCTCTTCCAAATCCACCACTTTCCCAGTAAAACCTATTATTTCTCTGCACCAACAAATCGCCCAAGACAGATTCGAATCGCCTCAGGTCCATCATACATCCAACACGTAGCTGAGCTCTCGTAAGCCGCAACATAGCTAATGACGATTGGAAATCAATCGCAGCTTGGCTCGAGGATGCAACGCGACGCATGACGTTGGATTAGAATCAGAGGATGGGGATTCACGATTTAACGGCAAACATGGTTGGACAAATATTGAATTCACTTACGCAATGTAACAGCAAGGATAAGTCGTCAACTGATTAGCTCGGAAACGCCTTCGAAGGTTCGGAGAAGTATTAATGGCAGATGCGACTTAAGATATAGGTATTGAGAAGAAGGAGGTAAGAGTGACGACTCAAGTCTTTTATAGCTGTGAGCAGTGAAAGTTGAATAGGCGCACGAGACAGGATGAGTCGAAGCACACGACCTACGACTTAGGCGTGTACTTCGAGGGGCAAGTGTTAACCTCATTTTACCCAACGACTCATCTACTTAAGGACTGGACCGACTCATCTACTCAAGGGAAGGACCGACTCATCTACTTAGAGGGATAGGACGACCCAAGGGGTTAATGGTTCACAAGGTAAGCAGCGACTCAGAGTTGACAACGACTCAGTGGATCAACGACTCAACGAGTTAACGACTTGAAGGAGCAGAGTGGCTTAACTAGTTAACGGCTCACAAGGCAGACCGACTCAATGCATTACCGACTCATCAAAGCTATCGCCTCAGCGACTCAACAAGTCCACGACTCATCGTAAGAAACGACTCAAGAGGATTGACGACCTAAGAAATGACTTAACGACTCATAGCTCAGGATGACTCGTCTGCGACTTAAAGCCACTGAGTCGTATTCCATTGCCACAATGCCTGTCCCAATGAGAATTGACTTGCCAATGAATCAGGACTTGGCTTAGAATCCAGCAAAAGAATAGGCTAGTGAGAAGACCAAATGCTTAATCAGATAAGCCGGCCACGACTCAACTTGACTCGGCCATGGCTTAGCCTGAGTCGGTCACGACTCAGGACTTGGGCGAAAAATTCCTATCCAGATTTGCCTATAAATACATGGCCACCCCCAACATTCAAGGGACTTTTGGCTCATTCATTTCAAGCGCCGTTACTCTGCTGCGTTTTGAATCACTTCAACACCTTCAAGGAACTTCACGAAGAAATCAAACATGTCTAACATGTGTTCAAAGATTTGGATCGACATTGAAGTTTAGGCTACTTGTTCTAAGTCACTTGAAACTCAAAGTGTGTTGTAATCAAAGTGTAACTGCATTGACTTGCAATCAAATCGTCAATAAAGATATTCAAAGTGGACATAGGCTCTCTCTTAAGCCGAACCACTATAAAATTGCTGTTGTTACTGCTTTTTCACTATTATCTGCTTATAATCTGTTCCCGAGCTATCGGGTGGTGCTTTCACAATCTCACTTCATACACCGGGGTGTTAGCGTTCAAATTTTAGCGTTAACACTTAGATTGGGGAAAATAAAGATTTACTGGACTGAAATTAATTGGATAGGCTGAAATAATATCCAGTTGTATTCGAATCAAGTTGAAATTGAATTGAGTTAAATAAATTTGAGTTAAAATAGAATTAAATTGGAACAAAATTTAGTTGAGTTATGGGTGATATTGAATGGAATTAAATCCTTACTTGAATAAATGGAAAATAAGTTGGATAAGAAGTGGGTTGAAATAGATAAATCAAAATAACTTATAAAAGAATAAAAAATCCTTAGGAATAAAATATGCTTGGGCTATAAATAAATAGAAGGCTTGAGTAAAAAATAAAAGATGAATATATTCCAGTTTATGATGAATGGAATTGTATAAAATAATAAGTTGTGACTTATTAAATTGAAAATGGAATACAATGCCCAAAATCAATATTTTGATTTATTGAAAAATGAAATGAGGATCTAAACTTGAAGTATAAAATAAATATTGAACTTAAGAAAATTAAATGGAGTGATACTTGGAAAAAAAAATTCAAGTGTTGGATTAAGAATAAGGGGAGAACTAATTGTATAATAAATTAGTTAATGGAATTTAATTATAAGTTTATGATAAAGTTTGGAAATAAACTCAAATTATAAATTAAAATGGATTCAAATTGTTGATGAAGTGAAAGAAATTGAGAATGAAGCTGAATTGTGAGTGAATAAATTGGATGGTAAATAAAAGGTGAATAATAGAATCAGAACTTGAGTTATTATTTAAAATTAGACTTGAAGTGTAAACAAAGTAAATATAATTAGGGAAGTATAGAATAAAAATGAAATGGATTAAAATACAAATGGTATGAATTGCAAATAAAAATCCGAATAAGTGGAAATAAATTGGAAATGGCCATGTAATAAATTGGATGAACTGAATCTGAAAGGTAAATTTGATAATAACAAATCAAATGAAATTGTAAATTTTAAAATGAGATTGAACTGAAATAGAATCAAGTTAAATTGAATGGAAGAGAAAGATATACTTGAAACGAAATGAGCTTAAGTATAAAATTGGAGTGACTAAACTTAAGCTAAAACGTGGAAAAGAGTTGAATTGAATTCAACTAAAAATTAAGTTTAATAATTGTGGATTGGATTTAAATCAAGTAAAACTAAATTTTAATCGAAATAAAATTCGGTGAGTTATAAATAATATGGAATGAAATTCTAGAATGAATAATTGTCAACCATTGAAAATCATCAAGGGATTGAAATAACTTGAGACAATAAGGAAAATAGAATGTTTCGAGTTTATTAGAATGGTTTAAGTGAATGTGGATAAACTAATTATATTGAATAAATGAATGGATGGGATAAATAAGAACCAAATGAAGTGTTGGTTTAAATGAGTTGAGAAATGGTTATTGAATAAAATAACCTGGATTTTTTTCGAGCTAAATAAAATAGTTTGGAATAAACAATTACGGAATGGTTTTAAATGTAAATGAATGGATGTGAATGAATTAAAATAAAAAGGAAATTTAATTGGTAATGAAGATGGATCTAAGTTGTTAATGGTTTTGAATGAACTAATTTGGTTAATAAAATTGAAATGCAATGAAACTGAGAATATATGGATTGTGGATAAATTTAAAAATGGAATGGAATTAAGCGTAAGTTGAGTTGGAGTCAATTTAAATTGATTATTAAACTCAAGTGCTTATTTATTCACATAAATCTCGTCAAATTGCAAAGAATAAATTATCATTTGGTGTAAATAGAAGTAATTAAAAATTCTATGAGTTGATAGTAGTAAAATAAATTGATTTTGGAAGCAATTGAATTAAATATGAGTTCAGTTTACTTAAGAATAAATTGAAGGTAAGCTATTGTGTTTTAAACCATTCAAATTTGATAAAGATGTATACGAATGGATTGAAAACCATTCGAATTAAATGAAAATGGTTATAAGTAAATTGAAACAGTTGAGTTGGCATGGAAACTATATAAATTGCTTATGGAAAAATGGTTGCTGTGAATTTCTTTTAGAATTCATATGTTTTAACTATTGCTAATAAGTGAAATATAGTTAAACTGCATATATTTGACACTTACATGTTTAAATTGAGTAAGTACAGGTACTGGGAAGCCGTGTGGCTGGATTTGGGTTGCATTAATTGCTAAATAAATAAGCAGCTTGTTTAAAATGTTAAATAAGGTACGCCTACGCAATTAAAAATAGGAAATATGAACTGTTTTTGGTTTTTCCGACCGTGTGGGTCGATGTATATATATTTATCTCTTTTGTCAAATTGCAAAAGCTCCTCCGTACAAGGGAGACTCTGCCAAAAATTTTCATAAATTTTGTGATTAGAAAACTTTTGGAAATTTTAAAGAAATTTTTGTTAAAAAACAAAGCGAATTTAAATTGGATACTAGAATTAGTTATAAATGAAACTAGTTAAAATAATGATATGAATTAGTAATAAATGACAAATAAAATTTAAAGTTCAAAGTTAAAGATAAATTGAATTTGTATGGAAATGAAAGAATCAATGTGGATAGAAATGGATATAAACTAAAATGGTAAGATGAAAATGAATATAAGAAACATGTAAATTGCTTATGTTAACCTACGAAGGAATGGTGAATTTTTAAATGGGAAATTGATATTACAAATATAATCTAAGATAATATTGAAATGAATAGATATTGACATTTTGTAAGAAGGTCGATAAAATGTTTTGGGAATATTGTAATTGGATACTGGTGCTAAGCAGGATTTGCAGGTATATAAAAGGGAAAGAAAATTTGATTTGGTTCCAAGAGATAAATTTGAAATGCTCGACAAAAAGGTATGTATTTAATTTGGTATGAAATTTGATTGGGATTGGATTGAGCCACTTGGCGTTTTGTTTTCTTTTTGGATTTGGGAGGCCGTAGAGCCATTTTATAGTTGTACCGAGCTAGCCGCGCAAAGGAGACGCTGGCAAAAAATTTCGAAAATTTAGCGAGTTAGAAAACTTTTGAGAAAATTTTGAGAATTCAAAATTTGGTTTTAAATTGAAACTTGAATGGTTAAACCAATAATATAGTTTGAAACTATGGAGAAGATTGGAAGGTTAATATGAAGAATAGTGAGTCTTTTATAAAGAGATAGTTGGTAAGATGTTAAATTGTTAGAAACTGTTTGGTTTAGGGAAATAATAATAAACGGGTATTGGACCATTCCTCCTAACTAGTAATTTCGGGGACGAAATTCTTTTAAGGGGGGAGGAATGTGACGACCCGAAATTTTTAAGAAATTTAAATCGGAATATTTAATTAATTTTAAATATTCAATAGAATAATTTTAACTTGAATTCAAATATCTTTATTTATTTGATATTCGAATTATTGAATTAAATAATTTGAAGTTGGGTAAAATGTTGAATCTAGGATTTTAAGCCTGTTAAAAATAATTTGAAGGCTTGTAAAATTTATATTGATAGTACAGAGGATAATAGAAGTTGTAAAATGGAAATTAGCGGTGGTTTGTTCAGCTTTGAAATTTTATATCGTTTAAATTGAATTTAAAAATAGCCCTCCGAGGCACAGTCTCGGAATTAGACGAAACCAGTTCCATTGGGTCGGTAATATTAAATTATTATCGGATTTCAAATCTCGTAGTGTTTGGAGTTGTTGTGTGAGCGTATGACGTACAAACGCGCTTAAATTTATATCGAATTCAATGTAATTTATTCTTTGTTGGCTAGTCAAATTAATTCCACATCGGTGCTTTTGTTTTCTCCATCAAAACATTTCCTTCACTTCAAAGTCAAAGCCATTGCCGCCTTTCTGCAAGTGGAGGCGTATAGGTTTCTGATTCCTTCTCGCGTACGTTTTTTTAGGGCATATAAATCCCTCTCTTCTCGTTAAGAAAAAAATAATAAGAGCTGAACTTTATGTTCTATTCGAAACAAAACGTAAATCGCTCGAAGGAAGAAAAAAAAATGGCCACTCATTAAAAATTTCGTTCGAGTCGAACGCAAATCAAGGTATAACCTCGATTCCAAATCGATTCGAAAAGGGGAGAGACCGAGTCGCGATTTAGGGCAGGATGCTGTTCGATTCCTCCACGTTGAGCTCTCGCGCGCGTTCATCGGTGACAACTGGCGTGGCGAGGGGCGATGTGGTTTTGAGAGACGCGTTAAGGTATTATGGTCGGCACCGCACTTGAAGTCGCGACGTGGGGTTCGCGACTGATTCTGGCGCTCGTGTAGGGTGGAGGACAGAAACAGGGTCTTCGGTGGTCTCGAGTTACGGATCAAAAAGCAGTTGGAAAAAGCAAAAGGTGGTTGGGTCGATAAGTTACCGCTTGCACTATGGGCATACAGAACTACCCATAAAACTGCTACTGGGGATACTCCATTTTCTTGGCATACGGATCAGAAGCGATGATTCCAGTGGAAACTGAAGTCCCCTCACACAGAAGGATCCATTTTGATCAAGAATGAAAAACTGCAACTGGAAGCACTTGACCTCCTTGATGAAAGAAGAGAAGAGGCTAGGCTTAGAATTGCAGCTCATCAATAAAGAATAGCCAGGCACTTCAATTCCAAAGTTTGTCAGCGCAGTTTTGAAGTTGGGGACCTAGTCCTGAAGAGAATTATGACAGCCACAGGTGTGTTTGGGCCAAACTGGGAGGGGCCGTATGTTATAGGCACGAAACTTCTTGATGGCACATTCAAACTCACAATTGTCAAAGGAGAACTAATCCCAAGAGCTTGGAACAGCAATCATTTGCGTCCATATTTTACTTAAAAGCTTTGCTGAAAATGTTGTAAAAGAATTACGAATATATGATTCTTGTATTGAAAGCAATTGTAAAGCAAGTGAATAATGATAAGCTATAAAGCGGATGTAGTCCCAGCTTTTGGCTGAACCATTATAAATCTTAGGTTCTCTATTACTATAAACTGCTTTGTTTTATTTCGACATATAAAATACGTTAATTGTGTTATTAAAATGTCGATTTAATAATGCAGGCCATAAAAACAAAGCTTACCCATCGCAAGACTAAGCGATCTCCGACATCACCCAGCAAGCAAACGCTAAACCATTCAAAATTTCCATACTCAAATCCTACGAAAGAAGTGCTTCGAACAAAAGTTAGCGATGTGGATGGAAGTGGACCATTTCTAACTAAGTGCGATTGTTTGTACAAACGAGCATCCATCTAAATAGCCTGTGTCTACCACCACCAACTCGCTTAACTATGAAGTATATTTCTTTGGATAAGGAAAATTATTAGCAACCAAAAAGGGATGATACTTGCAAAAGATAACGGGGATCGCCGACATGAATAGATGGCAAAGAGACATGGGCGAGCAAGCATCAAACAACAAAAGACCTCTTCGGAGGCACAAGCCCTCTTCAGAGGCACAACTCTTCGAAAGATAAAGACCTCGAGCGGGCCTCGCCAGAAAAAGAGAGTTATTTCTCAACATAAGGTGGTGGACTGATCGGTGATACACTCCCGTGAATCCATCCAACTAAGAGAAAGAAACTCCAAACTTCCAGGCAAAAGCCCTACTCAGAGGCACACGTTTCACCGAGATTGAAATAAAACTTTCAAGTGTTGAAACGTGAAAAGCCCTCTTCGGAGGCCCATTTCACCACAGTTGAAATGCTAAAAGACCTCGAGCGAACCTCGCCAGAAAAAGAGAGTTCTTTCTCGACATAAAGTTGCGGACTGATCGGTGATATACTCCCGTGAGTCCGTCCAACTAAGGGAAAGAAACTCCAAACTTCCAGGCAAAAGCCCTACTCAGGGGCACACATTCCACCGTGGTCTGAAATAAAACTTCACACGAGTCGAAATGTGAAATGCCCTCTTTGGAGGCCCGCTTCGCAGCGAACAAGGAAAAAATAAAAGCCTCTCCCAAGAGGCAGAAACAAAAAGACCTCTTCCCAGAGGCACAATCAAACAAAAAGACCTCTTCCCAGAGGCACAATCAAACAAAAAGTCCTCTTCGGAGGCACACGTTTCACCGAGATCGAAATAAAACTTCCAAGTGTTGAAACGTGAGAAAGCCCTCTTCGGAGGCACAACTCTTCAAAGGCACACGTTTCACCGAGATTGAAATAAAACTTCCAAGCGTTGAAACGTGAAAACGCCCTCCTCATAGGTACAACTTTTCAAAGAAGCATTTCATCAGAAATGCAAAACAAAGATCAAAAAGCCCTCCACCGAGGCGCAATATAAAAAAAAAGCCCTCTTTAAAGGCACACTTTAGCTTTCAAAAGAAGATTGATTCATTTATTCTTGGAAATACTCTTCCTCAAAAAAGTTAAAGTGTCCTTCAGAGGCCCGCGCTACCATATAAGAGAATTCACTTTGTAAAAATGTATACATGCAAAAGAAAAAGTGATATCTCCGTAGGGTGGAGTGTGAAAACTCATATGAAACGAGCTGTACTCTATTTTGAGCAGAATAATATTCCTCCAAGTATGGAATAATTGTTCTCCAGAAAATAAGAGTACAAGTCCCCTCAAAGTTGAAAATATTGCAACGAGCTTATGGTATAGGGGTAATACGGTATAGCTACATTGGTAAAAATTACGCTCGGACAGCATACCACAAGCTCACTGCAATATCATATATAGAAACTTGTACAAAAACAAAGAGTAAATGCATTCTCAAATACAGACAGAAGTTTGTACAAACAGAAAGAATCATTTTATTCAATACTGTCAAAATTTTGTACAGGTACAGGTTTCAAAATAAAAGAAAAGCGGAGGCCGGTACCCGCACAATCTCCGGCCCGTACATGCAAAAAGCAAAAAGTGTAAATAAGGGGAAGCAGGGTTCGTTACTTCTTCTTGCCACCACCTTTAGAGCCTTCACCTGACCTAATAGGCAGTTTTTCAGGACGGCTTGGGAGAGTTGGGTAAGAAGGAGAGAGGGTTACTGCCGAATCAACCTTCGCTTCCTCTTCAGAAACAAGAATGTTTTTCCTTTTCTTGGAGGTGGCACGCTTCCTCTTCCTCCTGGAAGGAGACTCACTTCCCGGGGTAACAAGAGCAGTCAGTTTTACGTCATCAGAAATAGTTTGCTCCGAGGATTTGTCGCCTCCTTCAGGTCCTTCGTCCTTCTGCTCCTGCGAAGCGATTGGATCATCCAACCCTTGAAGGGCTCCTATCAATTCTTCTTGTGATCCCGGCTGGGAAATAGGAGTGATTTGAGGGAATGGAGGAGGGACAGCTGGAGGAGGAGAAGTCTGTGTGGCACTTGGCCTTTTTGCTACAGAAGAAGAAAAGCCAAAAATATTAGTATCTCCCGTGAAGAAAGGAGATAGCGGCTCATTGAGATTTAAGAAATAATCAAAAAGTTCGTCAAACTCATGAGGAGCAAACAAACATTCCACTTGAGCAAGATTAACGGTAGAGTTACCTGGAGATGTCGGCCTCCTAATGTCAACCTCATAAGCATGTGCTTCGGCGCTCTCTTTGCCTTCATCTCCACACTATGTGCTTGTGATCTCAGTTGTAACTTTAACAGGGGATAGAGAATGAGAACCAGAGCCTGTGATGTCAACATCAGCCGAAACCGAAGGAGGGACGGGGGCAGTTAATGGTGCTTCTTTCGCAAAGTGCTGCTCCCCTACCTCAGCTCGTGCTTTGGCAAGCTGCTCTTTTCCCCAGGCTAGGGCAGCTCTGGCGTCATCATCTAGAAAGTGTTCTGCAAGAGATGCTTCAGCATAGCCGGCGCCTGTACCTCCAAGCATGTCAAGAATTGACTCCCAAACCTCAGCTAGGGTAATCTCATACTTCGGTCCTAAGAATGAAAGGATCCCACGCCCCATAACGCTATGTACGTAGAAGTCAAATAAAGTGGAGCTGATATTGGCTTTTGTCGCCTCATGCGACTGTTCGGCAACTTGCCTTCCAACGATAGCTTCATCGCGTTCCTTCTCGGTCTTTAATAATTGGGCCTTTAGCCTCATAATCTCCAAATCCTGGGAGTTGACCTTCTCCCTTAACTCTGCAACGTCAGCACGATACCTTTCCGTTGTTTTCTGCTCAGCCTCGAGTTGCCTCTCGGCATGTCGCTGAGCAACGTGAGCATCGCGAACTTGCTTTTGAAGTACTTCTTCTTTTTGGGTATATGAGGTAGAAGAAGTAGCAAGCTCTTGCTTAAGTTTTTCAACTTCCGCTTCAAGCTTCTCGTTGTAATCGGCAATGTTCCTCATTTCGGTATCGTGCTGGCTTAAAATTTTCTGCCACTCGGCCTTATCATTTTCCATAGTTAGCATAGCCTCTATATTCACGCGGTTGACCCTCTGAAGTTCATCAACAAGCTTTTGTCACCCTGACATCCGCTCGATATCAAGCCTAACAGCATCAAGATTTTGCAGCATTGCTTGTTTGTCAATAGGGACCAAGTCAAGATCGAACCGCACTCCCTTTAGGCACCAGTGTGGGAACCGGCTTTACAGAGTGGCCGGCCTGGTCCAATTTGAAATTTAGGCCTATTGACTATTGTCTGAATGTCTGTCTTCCCGAGAGCAGGAGAGCCAGAAGGGATGTCAAGTGAGACGGGGGCAGTGGCCTTTTCAGGAGTTGTAGGTGCATGCTTCTCACCGTGTCGGGCACGCTTGCTTGGGTCCTCAACTATATGACTTTTTCCCCGGTCATCATGCGACTTTCTTTTGTGAGAGTCGTCACCTCTCTGGGAAGAATCATGGTGCTCCTCCCTTTCTTTTCTCTCATAACGTTCTTCTTGAGCCTTCCTCTCCTGAGCCTTTCGAGCGGCTCTCTCTTCGTCCGTTTCTCTGTGAACGGGAAGGTAGCGCCTATAGTCATATTGACTACGCCTCCCGTAGCGCTAAAAGTCGCCATAGTAAGAGCCGCTGCGTCCCATCGGAGAATCTGAAATCTAAAAAAAAAAGACAAGTCTTAAAAGTCTTCAGAGAAAAGAAGCGTAACTTTAGAATCTTCAAAGTACAAAGAGTTAGGTGCATGAAAGTGCCGAAAAATCCTATGTGTGTGTGTGGTGTGCAAACTACACGCATCAGGCTACAAACCGCTCTTCGGCACAGGGGTGGTAGTGACTTGAGTGGTAGGCGTCAAAATTTACTGAAAAGTGGATGTCGCCTCGACAACAGGAGAAGAAGCTTTATGGACATCATCTTTAAAAAGTTCTTGTGAAGTTATCATCAGGTCACTTAGCCCCTCAAAAGTACCGTCACCGCCAAGTTTAGTGGGAGTTTCTTTTTCGGCTTCCAGACCAGCTGCATCTTCAGGGCAACGAAGAGGTTCTTCCTCTTCAATGACTGGGGAAAGTGCGAATTTGCCAGACGACCCCGCAACATCGACAGTAGTAGAGCACTTCACCAGAGTAGCCTCGGAGGCAGGTTCTTATGGTATGGGTTCATCAGTGGAAACTGGGGCATCTAATGCTTTAGATAGGGAGTCTGGAACCTTATGAGGATGTGTAGAGCGAGAAGCGTGTAAAAGTCCATATTGATGCAAAAGTTCGTCCCTCAACAAAAACTTTATACTTCTCTCTTTAGCAGTCACAACACTTAATTTCTCAAAAATTTGCTTATGGCTTGGATCTCTAGAGGGGAGAGGAAGTGCTAAAAAGAGCAAAGAATGAAATTAGCAGTTGGTAATTCGGATCTCGAAAAAGTTTGAAAATGGAGAAAATAGAAACAGGTAATCTTACTTCCTACTCTCCAGATGGCATAAAACCCTGGGGGCGGCGAGTAAAGAAAAACTGGTTCAAAAATCCATGAACACTTTCGGTAAGATTAGAAATAAGCTTGCGGTTTCTAGCACTTCTCACAATAATAAGGGAAGGATGGTCTTTACTCTTTGCAAACGAGCATAAGTAGTGAATTTCTTCAAAACTTGGCAAGCGATCAAGAGTTCTCCTAAACAAAACACACAACCCCATCAAGATGGCGTAGCCATTAGGATGAAGTTCGAATGGAGAGATTGCCAACCGAAGGAGAAGGGTTCGAAGGATGTCGTTAAAGGGAGGAATCGCCCCGCTTAGGCACATTTGACGATTGACTGCGACAAAACCGGGGGGAGGACTGTCGGCAGTATTATTTGGCCGGGGAAGTAGGGCATCATTTTCAGTAAAACCAAATTGAGCTACCACTTCTTCTTCTTGGAGGGAAGTCATTCTACACAAACAACTGGATATTCAAACATAAAGGTGCATGTTTCCTAAAATATGTGAAGTGTTGTGTAAAATCAACAAAACAATAAGCGAATATAACTGGAATAAAAACTAGCAAGCATTTGTCAGTTATAAAGTCCAGGGTTTGTTGTTTTAAATATGAAAGTGAAATGTAGATGCAAACAAATCAGTTCAAGATAGCGATGCTTTCATTGATATTTCACTTTAGTTGATTGGTTCACAGCATTTCATACAGTGTGTTTAAGTTGATTACTCTATGTCGACTAATCTGTCATTTGATGTGGGTAGTCAGTGGCAGTATATTCACCTTGGTTTTCTGTGATTGTTGTTTTCAGCAGGTTGTTAGCCTATAAGTTAATGTGATCTGTGAAATAAGGCAACAAAGTTAAAACAATCTAGGATTTAAGCAATTCAGTCCAGCAGATCAAGTTAAGTATTCAAGTTGGAATTACGCTTTTAAGTGAGAATTCGAGTTGAGCATCCAAGTGCTAACTCGGCTGCGACCCAAGTAATCTCTCGCGAGTTAAGATTAAGTTTCTGATTCCTTAAATCGGTGGTTCTTTAGGTCGTGAGGAGTAGTAAGGAGAAAGGCTCCGGTTCAAAAAGTGGTGCAAGATTCCCCAAGTGCTAGTTCGTCCACGATTTAAGGATTAGGTCGGCAAATTTCCCCGAGTGCTAGTTTGGCCACGATGTAAGGTTTAGATCGTATCAAATTAGGTCGGCCAAAAGATAGGTCGCCCGAAAATTGCTGGGTCGAATCCAGGCCGATATCTCAATCCACTCGACCCGTTAGCCCGATAGCCGCTCCATCCAAAAAAACCCTCATTCCATTCATGCTGTTTCATGTTATTGGATCATCCGTAAAACCAGTTCGAAACCACTACGAGTTCAACACCTTGCAATCCTAACGCAAATCAAAATCGACTAGCCTGAAGCGGTAAACCATCTTCATCGTCTCATCGGTCATTTAAAGCCAAACCGAGCAACCTAAGCTTCATCAACTATAGATGTAATGGGATTCGTGATGAAGCATTATACAAGGAGGCGGTTTAAGTTTGAGTGACGGAATTCATGAACCAACAGTAATCTATGACCGAGGAAGAAGAAGGTTTACTTACGCGATGAATAGCAAAGGTTATCAGTAATTGATTGGAGTGAAATCGCCTTTGGGAGCTCAGGAGAATTTTAATGGCCGAATCAAGCGAAGGAGCAAGTAATGAAGAGGAATGACTTATACCTTACAGTGGTGAGAACTGAAGCGGCGCGTGTGACCTAACTTTTAGGTCGTACACGACCTACCGACTTAGAGAGTGGACGGGTTAGAGGATATCGAAGCGCACGACCTAACCATTAGGCGTATACTTCGAGGGGCAAATGTTATCTCCGCCCCGTCCATGACTCAGCGACTTAAAAGTTACCGACCCAAAAGGTTGCCGACCCAACATGGATGCCGATCTAACTGCCTAGGCCCTAAGAGGGATACCGACCTAACAGACTTGAGAGGGATGCCGACCTAATGCCTTAACAAGGTTACCAACCTAAGACTTAACAGGGATGCCGACCTAAGATTTAAGGGGATAACGACTCAAGGCTTAGGTAGGTTACCGATCTAACATGGATGCTGGCCTAAGATAGATGCCGATCTAACTATCCAAGGAGGTTGCCGCCCTAACTGCTCAGGACAGGGACAAGATCACGAACTACACTTGAGTCACTACCGACTTACGACCTATGCTAGGTCGTTCACGACCCAGGCAAAGGAAGGCAAGTCCGATGCAGCTACTTAGCACGCGGCCTCTTAACTCGTACACGGTTCATGACTTATGATATATCCAGAGTTCAACAAGGATGCCTTTCCGAAGTCTCGACCCAGCATTTAGGTCGCAGCCGACCCACGACTTAGATTAAGTCGTCCGCGACCCAACTTAGGCCGGTTACGATTAGGACATGGTAATGTTTCCTGCCCAAAATTCTCTATAAATACATTGCCATCTCCAACTTTCATGGGACTTTTGGACAATCTCTTCAAGCGCCGATGCTCTGCCAGTTTCTATACCAACTTTACACCTGAAGTTTCAAAGAACACTACAAGCTACTTTGGAAGACTTTCACACATCCGACATGGATTCGAAGGCTTTCATCTACATCGAAGCTTAAGCAACTTGCTCAAAGTGTTTTGTAACTAAGGTGATTTGTACTTGAAGAGCATTGTATTGTTTTGTAACAAGATCAGTAATAAAGACACTTAAAGTGGACGTAGGCTACTCCTTAAGCCGAACCACTATAAAATCGCTGTCTCCTACTGTATTTTCCGTTGTTTTTGCTGATATTCTGTTCCCGAACTATCGGGTGGTGCTTTCACATTCATACTTCACACACCGGGGTGTTAGCGTTCGATTTTTAGCGTTAACAGTGGCTATAGTAGGCATACGACGAAATGTTGTAGGCTTGCTAAGATTAATATTATACTTTTGAAAGATTTTCTACACTATGCACTAATAATAATATCAAATGGTTTTCGTGTATCAAGCATTTTTGACTATGATAAGGAGAAATCTCCTCCAATCTGCGTTTGCATGGTGTGTGCGGTGGGAGGCCTTATGGTAGTTTCATTTTCCAAAACGCTTTGCGGATTTCCTTTTAAATTCTTTTGTTTGTTTTGTTTTAAAGAAAATTCTTTTTATTTGCTTATACCAGCCCCATGACTGACCCAGAGTTTATTGTTCCCTTCCTAAACTCTGGGTGCCCACAATTTTCCACACGGCCAGTCTAGAGTTGGATTTTTCAGATAATCAGATAGTAGGGGTAGATTCGATAGCATCCAATCTCCTGATATTGGCAATCGCATTTGGATCTAGTTGCTTCACTTCAACTTGATGGTGGTTCGAGCTTCTTGGCTTGGAGACTTCGGAGCTTTGGCTATGGTGTTGCAGTTCTAGATTCTATCTTTCTTTCTATTCTTTGGAAGATCATATTCGTTATGTTGTGGCGCTGCTGGTGTTATCTTTCCGCTGTTGTATTCTAACTCTAATTTGTATTAATATTCAGTTGTATCAGATGTTGTGTTAACTCCACTTTTTCAGCATGGCCGTGATATCAAAAATCGACCGAGAAACCAATGATAGTTCATCTTGGAGAATAGTCAACTCAGCATCCCAACAAAGCAAGTTCTGCTGAATGGCTTTTCAGATAAGATCCCCTACGGAGGGGGGGTCCAGGGGGGTGCTAACCCCCCAAGGTGGGGGTGCGGGGGCAACGCCACCGCTACGGTGATCGACCTGCCCGGTCAGGTCGCAGGGGTCCAGGGGGCAGCGCCCCCGGCGGGGTGCGGGGCAGCGCCCCATCCAAAACGGTATACGACTTAGAAAATGGAGCGACCTATCTTCTACTCGAAGTCAACGACCTAACTGATGAAGCGGGTTAACGAGCTAACAAGTGGCACGACTTACCGACTTAATAAGGTTGCCGACTTAACAAGGTTGCCGACTTAATAAGGCTAACGACTCAACTGGTTACGACTTAATTAGCTGATGAGTTAAGGTTCACGGCGACTAAAAGGAATGGAACGACTCATGGGGATTAACAGTTCATGAGACAGGCCGACACAGTGAGTTACCGACTCAACGAAGTTTACGACTCATATGAGATGACTCAAGGCCTAGACCGACTCAACGACTCAGGGCTTGTAACGACCCAGTGGATCAACGACTCAACTGAACTGAGGAGTTGCACGAGTTAAAGAATTGCGCGACTCACGACTTATGGGGATGAACGACTCAACGAGTTAATGCCTTAGAGGAGCAGAGTGGCTTAACTAGTTAGTGGTTTATGGGGCAGACCGACTCAGGGTTTCCAACGACTCAAGGCGACTAACGACCTATCATAAGTCGCTGGCAACCTAAGCATATGAGGAACAAGCTCAATGTCGTTTCAGTTATGTCGCTGCCTGCTGACTCGTGATATGTGAGTCGGTCACGGCTCATCTTGAGTCGGTCACGGTTCATCCTGAGTCCGTCGCGACTCATGACTTGGTCAACAATTCCAACCCAGAAATTGGCCTATAAATACATGGCCACCTCCAATATTCAAGGGACTTTGGGCTCATTCTCTTCAAGCGCCGATACTCTGCTGCATTCCAAACCAATCCAACACTCGAAGCTCTCAAGACACGAAGAACGCTACAAACAACGTCAAGAAGAGATCACATACATCCAACATGGATTTGAAGACTCTCATCTCCATTGAAGTTTGAGCTACTCGTTCAAAGTGTCTTGTAATTCAAAGTGTATTGTACTTGGGAAGAATTGTATCAGCTTGTAACGAAATCGTCAATAAAGATATTCAAAGTGGACGTAGGCTCTCTCTTAAGCCGAACCACTATAAAATTGTTGTTGTTTACTGCTTTTCCGCTATTATCTGCTTATAATCTGTTCCCGAGCTATCGGGTGGTGCTTTCACAATTACACTTCATACACCGGGGTGTTAGCGTTCAAATTTTAGCGTTAACATTTTTGGTGCTTTCACTGAGAATTGAACTCAGGAATACTTTCACCATTGCTTCGCGAAAGTTTGTTGAAAAAAATCTCTCTAAAACCAGAAGTTTATCCGAGATAATGGCTACTGGAAGACGGCTCAGATCTGATAGATCCGGTGATGCTCATGAGAATACTACCACTTCTCTTGCTCCAAATGAAGCAGCTCCGAGTGTTGGAATTACACAAGAGGTGTTTGATGCTGCAGTTTCTGGGTTATATCAGAAAATGGAAGCCCAGAACGCTCTAATGCTGGAAAGAATGAATGCTTTACTTAGGGGAAACCGTCAAACAGAAAATAATGAAGAGACCTTTGCAGATGATGCCCATGATTCCCAAGAGATAGGTATCCCTCAAAGAGCAGTTGGCACCGCCACAGGGGCACCTTCTCAAGCTGAAGGTTCAAGGCCGCAGCCAATTTTTCACGAACACTTGCCCAGGCAAACTTCTGAAAGAGCAGCTGACTTCTGCCCGGCAAAGTCTCTGAACGATAAGGAGTACCTATCAGGGATGATTCGCTCAATTATGAAAGAGAGCATGCAGAGGCAAGAGGATGAAAATGATTGGGGGTTTGCTCCAAGTAAGACACCGTTCACCGAAAAGATCTTGAAGGCAGAGTTTCCAAGGAAATTTGTACCTCCTACTATCCCGGCCTATCGAGGCACAAGTGACCCTAATCAGTTCCTGTACAAGTACGATTGGCATATGACTGGGGCAAGAGCAACAGATGAAATCAAGTGCCGATACTTT
Organism: Allium cepa; assembly: GCA_030765085.1. NCBI lineage: Eukaryota > Viridiplantae > Streptophyta > Magnoliopsida > Asparagales > Amaryllidaceae > Allium > Allium cepa. The sequence goes on from CM060929.1 coordinate 10,869,969, forward strand.
CCGATATACTTAGAGGGAGTGGCCTTACTTTGGTTCACAAAGCTGCCAGTTAGATCCGTGGATCAATTTTCCGACTTAACACGAAAGTTCAAAGATCAGTTCAGGCTATATGCTACAAAGGCCAAGGATATAATGTCACTCTCTAGTCTAGAACAAAATCTCGGGGAGTCTATCAGATCGTTCTTAAACCGCTTCAATATAGCCTTGGCCGAGGTTGATAACGCAGAGCCACAGATGGTTTTGACTTACCTGATGCGGGCTATCGATAAATCGAGTGAATTTGGCAAATGGCTAAAAATGAAGGAGCCAAACTCACTTGAGAAATTCTATAAGAAGGCCGACGAGTTTATGCGCTTGGAAAGCTTTCCCGTGCCAACAAAAGCAGTCATGACCGAAATTCAGATTGTCAATGTTGCTTCTAATAAAGGAGAGTCTGAAGGACAGAAAAGGAAGAATGATGATGGGAAAAAGCAGGGAAATCCAAAGAAAAACCGCCACTTTGAACCGTCGGATTATACTCCCTTAACTGATACTCCAGAGAACATTTTCTTAGCAACAAAGGATATTGTTGAATATCCTAAACCACAAAAGTTGAGACTAAGGAAAAATGCCACGCAAAGTGAAAGATTCTGTAAATTCCACAATCAACCTGGCCATGACACTGACGAGTGTCGCCATTTGAAGGATCTAATTGAGAAGCTATTGAAAGAGAATAAACTTCAGCAATATGTCCGGAGAAACAGGAATGATCCATCCTCATCCACTCAGGGGAAAATACTTCTCACTCATCATTACGGCCCAAATGAAAGAACTGCAACGCAGGGATCTGAGAGGCTTATCATTAATGCTATCATAGGGGGCCCTCACCCAGCGGAAAAAAGTGGGGACGAGATGGAAAGATATGCTCGTGCTTTGAGACAAGCCCCGGAGGGAGAGAATATCCTTGTTCTGGAAGATGATGCCTAATGGCCATATTTCACTTAATGGCTTTTGCTTAAAATTCATAGAATAATACTGGATTTATGATTCCTGTATAAAATGCCGTTGTAAAAACAGTGCAAATAAATAATAGAAACTATAAATCTTGTGTTCCTTATTATTATTACATGCTTGCTTTATTTTCGATATGAAAAGTACATTAAATGTATTACTGAAATGTCGATTTAAATTTTTGCAGGCAACAAAAACAAAACTTGCACATTACAAGACCAAGTGATTCTTGTTATCATTCAACAAACAAATTCCAAGTCGCAAAATTCCCGAGCTTAAATCCTAGATAAGAAGTGCTTCAATTGAACGGTCAATGATTTCGCCGAAAACGGGCTTTAGCTAATAAACTGAGAAGTTTGAACAAACAAACATCCAATTAAGAAGCTTATGTCCGTTCTCGTGAACTGGCCTAGCAATGAAGTACACTTCTTTGGATTAAACAGACTACTTGTAAGAGAATGGAGTGCAAGCTTAAAAAAAAATAGAGGATCACTGACAAGGCATAAGAAAGTGGACAAGGAACAACTAAAGTCCTCTTCGGAGGCACAACTCTTCGGAGGATAAAGACCTCTAACGAAGCATATGCCGTAAAAAAGAAAGTTCTCTACTCAACCAAAAAAGATTGGAGGAGTCATGACCCTCCAACCATGAGAGAGTAACTTCCAGGCAATCTTCGGAGGCACATTTCACCAGGAGTTGAAGTGGAACAGCCGCTCTTCGGAATTTCACTTCACCAGAGTTGAAATGCAAACAAAATAAAGACCTCTTCGGAGGCACATTTCACCAGGAGTTGAAGTGTAACAGCCGCTCTTCGGAATTTCACTTCACCAGAGTTGAAATGCAAACAAAACAAAGACCTCTTCGGGGGCACATTTCACCGCTGAAGTGCAAACTCTTCGGAGGCCCACTTCTCCAGAGCTGAAATGCCAAATAAAGACCTCTTCGGGGGCACATTTCACCAGAGCTGAAGTGCAAACTCTTCGGAGGCCCACTTCTCCAGAGATGAAATGCCAAATAAAGACCTCTTCGGGGGCACATTTCACCGCTGAAGTGCAAACTCTTCGGAGGCCCACTTCTCCAGAGCTGAAATGCCAAATAAAGACCTCTTCGGGGGCACATTTCACCAGAGCTGAAGTGCAAACTCTTCGGAGGCCCACTTCTCCAGAGCTGAAATGCCAAATAAAAACCTCTTCGGGGGGCACATTTCACCAGGGCTGAAGTGAAAACTCTTCGGAGGCCCACTTCTCCAGAGCTGAAATGTCAAATAAAGACCTCTTCGGGGCACATTTCACCAGAGCTGAAGTGCAAACTCTTCGGAGGCCCACTTCTCCAGAACTGAAATGCCAAATAAAGACCTCTTCGGGGGCACATTTCACCGGAGCTGAAGTGCAATCTCTGTGGAGGCCCACTTCCCCAGAGTTGAAATGTCAAATCAAAGCCCTCTAGTGAGGCGCAACAAAAAAAAAAAGAAAGGCTTCTCCAACACAAGGCGCACTCTACTAAAGCAAGAATAATATTTCCTCAAAAATGGAAAATTATTCTCTAAAGAAAGAGTGCATGCCTTCTCAAAATGGAAGAGTTATTCTCTAAAGTAAGAGTACAAGTCTTCTAAAAATAGAAGAATTGTTCTCCGAAATCTCCTCAAAATGGAGAATATTACAATGAGTTGTGGTATGGGGGCAATATAATATTGCTACATTGATAAAAGCAGTACCCAAGCAACGTACCACAAGCTCACTGCAATATCATGCAAAGAGAATAAAGAAACTTGTATGAAAATGAGGAATAAATACATTCTCAAATACAAACAAAAGTTTCTATAAAATTTGTTATGCACGTGCGGGTTTCAAAAGGCAAAACAAGAAGGATGACCCCACACCGTCAAATGGAGTAAAACATTACACCAATAAGGCTTCCGCAATAGGTTGCATTGATGCAAGTTCCTTTGCGAAAGCTGGGGCATCTGTAGTTTCTTCTTGAAAACCAGGGGCATCGTGAAGCTAAGTCAACCAAAAAGAGTGCAAAAGTCCGAATTAGTGCGAAAATCCATCTTTCAGCAAAAAATTTAACGCTCCTCTCCTTAACCGTCACGTCACTTAGTCTTTTAAAAATTGACTTCTGACTGGAATATTCGGAAAGAGGAAGGAAGTACTGCAAAAGTAAAGAATGAAATTAGTACCGGACAACTCAGATTTCGAAAATCCCAGAAATGGGAAGATCTAGTTTGCCCCACTACTCTTCTTATCGAAAAGACATTCTATATGAAGAACTGAATATTCAAAAGTAAAGGTGCACGTTTTCTAAAAGCGTGTGAAGTGTTGTGCAAAGCTACTAAAATAACAAGTAAATAAAGCAATACTTGAAATAATACTGGTTGGCATATGTCAATTCAGAAGAATTCAAGGCTTGTTATTTGAAAATAAGTGCGGTGTCAATGCAGATAGCAGTTATAACTGTGTAAACTTTGTGTTGATACTTCATCCAAGATAATTGATTCGCAACACTTCATCAAGACCATACTAATTTGCTTACAGTAAAATACCAGTTCTTTGATCTAATCCATCACTCGATATGGGAAATCAGTGATGAGTATATTAGCCCTATTTTTCTGCAAATGGTGCGTTTAACAGGTTGTTAAAATAATCTGTAAAGAGATGCAACAAGTTCAGGTCAAAGTTCCATGGAATCGCATTGGTCAAGTTTAAAAGGCTTCAGGTCAAAACGAAGCGAAGTTGCCTAAGTACAAGCTCAGCAGCTCAGTAAAGCACGAGTTAAGAAGAATCGAAGCACACGACCTAGTCCCTAGGCGTATACTTCGAGGGGCAAGTGTTAACTCCACTTTTTCATCATGGCCGTGATATCAAAAATCGACCGAGAAACCAATGATAGTTCATCTCGGAGAATAGTCAACTCAGCATTCCAACAAAGCAAGTTCTGTTGAATGGCTTTTCAGATAAGATCCCCTATGGAGGGGGGGTCCGGGGGGGTGCCAACCCCCCAAGGTGGGGGTGCGGGGGCAACGCCACCGCTACAGTGATCGACCTGCCCGGTCAGGTCGCAGGGGTCCCGGGGGCAGCGCCCCCGGCGGGGTGTGGGGCAGCGCCCCGTCCAAAACGGTATACGACTTAGAAAATGGAGCGACCTATCTTCTACTCGAAGTCAACGACCTAACTGATGAAGCGGGTTAACGAGCTAACAAGTGGCACGACTTACCGACTTAATAAGGTTGCCGACTTAACAAGGTTGCCGACTTAATAAGGTTAACGACTCAACTGGTTACGACTTAATTAGCTGACGAGTTAAGGTTCACGGCGACTTAAAGGAATGGAATGACTCATGTGGATTAACGGTTCATGAGACAGGACGACACAGTGAGTTACCGACTCAACGAAGTTTACGACTCATATGAGATGACTCAAGGCCTAGACCGACTCAACGACTCAGGGCTTGTAACGACTCAGTGGATCAACGACTCAACTGAACTGAGGAGTTGCATGAGTTAAAGAATTGCGCGACTCACGACTTATGGGGATGAACGACTCAACGAGTTAATGCCTTAGAGGAGCAGAGTGGCTTAACTAGTTAGTGGTTTATGGGGCAGACAGACTCAGGGTTTCCAACGACTCAAGGCGACTAACGACCTATCATAAGTCGCTGGCGACTAAGCATATGAGGAACAAGCTCAATGTCGTTTCAGTTATGTCGCTGCTTGCTGACTCGTGATATGTGAGTCGGTCACGGCTCATCTTGAGTCGGTCACGGTTCATCCTGAGTCCGTCGCGACTCATGACTTGGTCAACAATTCCAACCCAGAAATTGGCCTATAAATACATGGCCACCTCCAATATTCAAGGGACTTTGGGCTCATTCTCTTCAAGCGCCGATACTCTGCTGCATTCCAAACCAATCCAACACTCGAAGCTCTCAAGACACGAAGAACGCTACAAACAACTTCAAGAAGAGATCACATACATCCAACATGGATTTGAAGACTCTCATCTCCATTGAAGTTTGAGCTACTCGTTCAAAGTGTCTTGTAATTCAAAGTGTATTGTACTTGGGAAGAATTGTATCAGCTTGTAACGAAATCGTCAATAAAGATATTCAAAGTGGACGTAGGCTCTCTCTTAAGCCGAACCACTATAAAATTGTTGTTGTTTACTGCTTTTCCGCTATTATCTGCTTATAATCTGTTCCCGAGCTATCGGGTGGTGCTTTCACAATTACACTTCATACACCGGGGTGTTAGCGTTCAAATTTTAGCGTTAACATGTTGTATCAATTGTGTATCAATGATATTGTTCGTTTTCTTCCGCTGTGTTGTTGTATTTAATGTGTTATAAGCTCCGGCATGAGTCAGATTTCAACGATTGAATCTGCGGCATTCGAGTACAAGTGAAGTACGGGTGTCGATTTTCGAACGACGAAATTTGGAACGTGGCATGACTTCTTCACCAATATAGCGGATGCTCCCTATAGTGAACTGCTTAGCCTAATTAAACTTTTATGCTCAAGTTCCACTAGTTACTTCGTCTATTCTTCCATCTCTTTAGACTACACTCTTCTAGGTGGTATACTAACACTTGGTTCCTTCAATATCAGATCTATCCGAAATTCAATCGCTGTTTCGAAAGTATCTTCAAATTACCAAACCACTAATTCTCTATTAATAACATCCTCCTAAGTCTCCATGTCACAGAACATTTCTCCAAAATCTATTAACATATCTAATGCCATCATAATCACTTTTAGGACTTCTCAAAGCAATAAATCTATCGCTGTAATAAATTCATATCATTACTTACTAGCCAATCTATATGCAAACTTACCTAGTACCCTATGAAGTCAAACAAAAATGGTTTGCAAGAAAACAAGTGTCCTTACAAATTGATTTCTAAATTTGTGCACCTCATCCCAAGTGTTGCATGCCCATCGATTGGGTTAATCACATGAAAAGTCATAACTAGATAAGTGACACTAACCCTAGTATATCAACCAAATCTTTTAAGATGAAAAAGTTTGTAGCACTAGTATGAAATAGAACTTTAACTAAAATACTGTAAATTAGAATTGTACCTTCAAGCACCACACCCTTCTCTTTCTCCTCAATAACAGTCATGTTTTTGATCCCTCTAAAGTATAAGCCTCTGCTTGTCTTAATTTTGGACAGTCTTTACGGCATATTTTGTCATAATTGAAGCACTTGGCCTTAACCACTCTAGTCGGTTTTGGATATTTTGATGTACAGTGGACCATCTAAGCCAAATTATAACAAGTAACCTAAAATCATCCTTCTACGCTCCTTCCCCCAACGCCTTTTCCTTCTATAGCTGAACCATCTTACCCATTTGGTATGCAATGAACTCCTACCTCCTATCGTTTTATGCCTTTTGCCCCTACTGCTCCTTTCGGTGTACATCTACCCATACAGTATCACCATTTCCACCACTTCATTAAATGATAGGGCTAATTGAGCCATCATCTTATCACTCAATCTAGGCCTTAAGCCCATGATAAACTTTTCCACCTACTTTCTCGATGTCTTGATCGGTTTCCTTCCATAATTAGAAAAAGTGTTAAACTTATGTAAATAGTCTAGTATAGTCATGTCCACTTGTTTTGGCTCTAATATAGGGCTACCGTACTTGATGCTACATTAGGTTCATTATAAACTGTTGGGAAAGTGAATTCATGACTACATGTCCCACAGTCAGAGCTGGCATTTGTATACCGTCCTCTACTCCAATTTTCGAGCTTGTCTCCCTTCCTTGGCCATTCATCTACATGCTCGCAGTTCCTCTAATTTCATTTGCTGGACCACCTCATAACATCAAGCATCCGCTTTGGTTTCCATTCTTACTTCCTACGTAAGAAAGAATTCTTAAGAAATAGAAGTAAAGAGAGTGAGAACAACAGTAGATGGATAGCTATATTCATCAATATATGTATATCAAAATACAAGTACGATATATATAGCGTGTGCCCTCCCTGATTTGTTCACTATCAAGTTTCTTCATAGGTTTGTACTTAACTCAATTTTAATTAAGTGTCCCATAACCTATGCTCTGATACGAAGTTGTAACATCGCACATTCTAAGACCTAAAAAGGAACACCGATGATGTTGTAGTCATCACCAGAATTGTGTTCAAACGACAAAAATGGATCAGCTTTTTATTTAACAACATTAAGTAAATAAAGTAGGTAAATACTTTACATTACACAAATTGTCTTTACTTTTCACAAGCCAGGATTAAATATAATAAAACATAAATAATAGTGTCATGCCCGACATATGAAGATGCCAACACGAACACTTAACCAGTTACATAAACTTGCTTCACAACAACCGAATTCGAAATATTTTATTGTCAACTTTGCCTTCTACTTCAACCTTGAAGCTTCTATTCGTCTTCCAAAAGCAACCTGTCAAACTATAAATTCAGCCTGCGCGAATGAGTATCCTCGAGTTTATTGGAAAAACAATAATAAAAGGATCGATAAAACAAAAATCCTAGTAAGATTAATGCTCAACCACAAACACAAAGCATGGTGAGACCACGCCACCTAGCAAAACGGGTTTTCCCTTACAAATTCTAAATCAACAATTTCATTATATCAAATAAAGTGATCATCATGACATGAATCATAATCATAAAAAATCATTTCAGTCACAAGTGTATCCTACACTTAATATCACATCATGATTAGGTTTTATAGTTATTTCCTCTAGGTTTCCATTTAGGCCTTAAATCATTATTTCTAACTAAAGTCAACATTTTCCATTTAGATTGCCACTTAGGCCATATACCATAACTTTCCAAATATGTCGTGAACATACATTTAGATGCAACTCAAGCCTTACATCAATGTTTTCGAAAATTGTCGTCAACAGACAATTGGTTACCACTAAGGCTGTAATACCCCATAATTTTGACAATTGAAGATTTAAATAATTAATTTATGCATTTAAACATTAAGTGATGAATGCCTCATATATTCAAATTTTGCAAATGATCGATTTAGGACTTGGAACCACTTTCGTTGAGTCCGGATCAATGTTGCAAATCTAAATGAGCATAAGCGTCGATATTTTCAATCGATCGATTTTAGCTAGTAGCCTGCATTGGATACGTAAATCAATCCAAAAGGCTAATTTTTATATACGATGGAATTAAGTCCTGAAACCTTATCCATTGGGTCCGTAATGACATCCAGGATTTGATTGAGTATAAGGTTCGCTATGCTTGAAGTTAGAAATTTTTGAAAAGTGTCGAATGGAGAGGATTTGGGCCAAGCGCATTCACCAGTGGATAGGTGATTAATTCCTTTCATTTTCTCTCATTCACTTCTCATTCATGTCCATTACTTCTCCACTTTCTCTAATGGCCTCCTAATTACTCCTTAATCCACTTCTCATCCTTAAGTCCTAAATCCATCAAATAAATTTCCTAAAATAAAATAAAATTTACTATAATTCCTCTCTTCCAATTCTCTACAAAATCCGCAAAGGAATTTGCTTGAATCGGATTTTAGAGGGTGATCTCAACTTTAAATTAAGCTTGGAACTGGGTTTTGATGATTTGGGAGTTGGTTTGGAGAAGAAGAGGTGAGTGAGATGGTTCTCCTTATCAATTTATATGATATACTTCATATTTTTGTTTATTGCCTCATATTGAATTATGTAAAGTGGCTTGGAGAATGATTGGATTAGTTTGGATTTGTGTTTATGTCGTAAACATGATTAGATTAACTCATTAATTGTCTAAGACCCTAATTACTATATTTCAAATGTTAGTAAGCTCTAGAATTGATTTTAGGTTAAACTGGGTGATTGTTTGTGACGTTATGATTTGATTTATGATTAATTAAGTAGTATAATGATGTGCATGTCATTAAAAAATATTAACTAATCAATTTGAATTGATTTACAAAACGGTTAGTAAGATAATTAAGAGACCCAATGAGCATTAATTAGTATTTATAAAACAATTTGAAGATTTTATAAATGAAGATTATATTTTATAAAATAGATATGATATTTTATAAAATGGTAAAATGATGAATACTTGATTTTAATGAAGTGATTAAGTATTTTGAAAAGGCTATAAAGTGATTTATAATCAAGTATGATATTTTTAAAAATGGTAAGAGATTTTGTAAAATGATATAAGGAGATGTTCCAATTTTTAAAAAAATTTAGTGAATAAGAGTAAATTTTGATTTAAATAATAATTGAATTACTTATTCGAATGTATGTATACGTATATGCGCACGAGAGGTATACATATATGTGTATTTGGAGCTAAGTGAAAATTAAAAAAAGATGATATCGAGTGAGAATTGTTTTATGATTTTTTGTTTATATAGATATGCAATTGTTTGATTATATAGGAATATAATTGATTATAAGTCCATTGCGGGCATTCCACGTAGTTATAGAGACTATCACGTGCACAAAGTTGTGTGAGAGTATACCAGGCAGAGAAATTGTCCCGGTGAATTCCAAAATGTGATTTGTGTTTTTTTGTGCATTCGTGTGAACATGTGTGCATAGGGGTGCATAAATGAGTGCATCAACACACGAATGGGCTACGTACAAGGCAAGAATGAAAACCCAATTTATGTAAATTCATGACTTGAAGTCTACAGGTTAAATAGAATTCTCTATGGTCGCAACGGAAGAAACAACGAGTCATTTTTAGCTAGGAACTGAAAGTTATGGATGTTTGAAAGTTATTCCTACACATGATAAGCATCCAGATATCTGATTTTGGTCGACAGACGTCTAATAAAACCAGATGGCAAACAGATAGAAATTAGTGTATTTTCAGGGGATTTTAGATGGCTAAAACTAAGTTTATATCTCTAAACTAAATTTAGACATTTGTTATAGTTTAGATGTTTGAATACTTGTTGTTCAAATTTTGTTGATCGATCAATCGAAATTTCAAAATGTGATACCTTTTACACACGAACTCGGATTGACGCATGGTTTGGCCCAGTCTTCACCATTTTTTAAGGGTTACAAGTTGTGAAGTTATGAATCATTTTGAAAGTTAGGAATGAATCTTTGGAAATGGTTTTGAAAGCTATGAATTGAATTTTTGATTTAAAGCTTGGAAGAGTTAATCAAATTTGAAATGGAATTGTTTTGAAAGCTATGAATTGAATTTTTGATTTAAAGATTGGAAGAGTTAATCAAATTTGAAATGGAATTGTTTCGAAAAGCTATGAATGAATCTTTGTGAAAGATTGGTGATCTTTGTTAAAGATTGGTGATCTTTGTAAAGTGAATCTTTTTATTTAAAAGATTAGAAAATGGTAATTTGTTTAAATTTGGTAATAAGTTGTGACTTAACTGAGATCCATATATCCATATGTTTTTAAATATTACGCTCATTATTTGGTTTAGCAGGGAAAGGACCTTTGTGTCATATAACCTATTCCGAATAATGATACGATGTTATGGATTGCATTTGAAGAATGGTGGTGAAGACTGGATATTTTCAAAAGAGAAAGGATAACCCGTCGAATGTATCTGCACCGACTGGTCCCCGGTATAAAGATTTGATCACCCTTTGTAATGGGGAGTCTGGAGGTGATTAGGGATTATCCGGATTGTAAGGGCTTCTTTATGAAGTGCCTTCGATTGTGTTCGAACCCGGAACGGACTTGTATGGATGTGTGTCTGACATTACACTTGAGATGTAAAGCTGGTTTCTATAAAATACATTTCTGTTTGGTGGCGGAGAATTCATTCTCTTAGCTTAACACCCTTCTCTGAGACATACGAGCTCAGAGGTTATGTAGATGATGGTTACTAGTGATACATTCCCAATTTGGTAATGTGGCATACGAAGTGCCGCTGATCATTTGTTGATCGAAGCATGGCTTTATGAAAAAGAGTGGCTTTGTGAAAAAGCGTAGCTTTGTGGACGAGACTTCGTCGAGCCTCACAGCCCAGAAATGGTCGAAACAGGAATGTTGCGGCAAGGTTGCAGGAGTCGCGCTCCTAGGATATGTCCATCTCTTCTGGATAGAGGTGGTATCATGGTATGGAGCCCAGATATTTGACCTGTGTGGTTACTGTAAATTTATTACTTTGTGGTTGTTGGTGTCGAGCGCTCTGATAATGGTTTGTTACGACCGAGGATGGCATATCTTGAAGGTTACTTCCGGGAAGTGGTAACTCGGCCTTGTGTCAGTAGGGAACCGATTTAGTTCTTGGGGGCATCCCTCTAGAGGCGTTCCATTCGGTAAGGAAGTTCCTTAGCTTGACCATTTGTTGGAAATCTAAAGAAACATTACGCGCCCTATATGGTTTTAGTTGTATAACCAACCATGAAATGTGGCGGTAACTTGCTATTGAACATGGTAGTTATAGTAGGCATATGACGAAATGTTGTATGCTGGCTAAGATTAAAATTATACTTTCGAAAGGTTTTCTACACGATGCACTAATAATAATATCAAACGGTTTTCGTGTATCAAGAATTTTTGACTATCATAAGGAGAAATCTTCTCTAATTCTGCGTTTTCATGGCATGTGCGGTGGGAGGCCTTATGGCAGTTTCATTTTCCAAAAAGCATTGCAGATTTCTTTTTAAATTCTTTTGCTTGTTTTGTTTTAAAGAAAATTGTTTTTGTTTGCTCATACCAGTCCCATGACAGACCTAGAGTTTATTGTTCCCTTCCTAAACTCTGGGTAACCACAATTTTCCACACGGGCAGTCTAGAGTTGGGTTTTTCAGATAATCAAATAGTAGGGGTGGATTCAATTGCATCCATTCTCTGGATATTGGCAATCGCATTTGGATCGAGCTGCTTCACTTCAACTTGATGGTGGTTCGAGCTTCTTGGCTTGGAGACTTTGGAGCTTTGGCTATGGTGTTGCAGTTTTGGATTCTATCTTTCTTGCTATTCTTTGGAAGATCATATTTGTGATGCTTTTGCGCTGCTAGTGTTATCTTTCAGCTGTTATATTCTACTTTGATTTGTATTGATATTCAGTTGTACCAGATGTTGTATCAATTGTGTATCAATGATATTGTTCATTTTCTTCCGCTGTGTTGTTGTACTTAATATGTTATAAGCTTTGGCACGGGTCAGATTTCAACGATTGAATCTGTTGCATTCGAGTACAAGTGAAGTATGGGTGTCGATTTTCGAACATTGAAATTTGGAACGTGACAAATTGGTTTCAGAGCTAAAGGTTAAACTTTAGCTTTAGGAGTATAACACATTAAGTAACTCATTAGAGATAGGATGAAGTATACCCTAGAATGAGTATATCCCTAAGATATCCGTTCGTGTGCCTCAGTAAATTCTCTTGCTATCCACCGATAGTAAGTACGAGTGCAAGAAGAGGACGAGATAAGGGACATGGGAGTACGACTAAAAATGGTCGATACCCTGCAACAACGGAAATAACTTTCTCTATTAATCTCTTTGTTCACATTTTCAAAATCAAAGAAATATGGAAATAAAACAAAGCCAGTAAAATAAATCTTTATAACATCTCAAATCTGAAAAGAAAATCAAAAGCAATAAAAAGTTTCAAGGCGAAATTTAAGTTCCAGATTTAAGTTGGAAAATCAAAAGCAAAAATCTATTTTCAAACGTAACCTGGAAGCTATCAAAACCTGGAAATGAGGATCAAGTAACCAAAACAATATCAATGTTCAAAGTTTTCTAACCAATTCAGATCAAAATGGAAACAATGAAAATTAAAAGCGAACAACTTAAAGCTTGGAAATCAAAGTTTGGATTCAAACTGGAAACCAGAAGATCAAAACAAGTTCAGCATGATTCAAGAGCAGATTAGCCAGAAGTAGGATGCAGATTCAAATTAAATTCAGATCAAATAAAAAGAAAAATATACTGCTCTGTTCAACAGTTAATCAGGTGAGAAAACTTGACCCATTAAGCCTGAATCTTTGATATGCCTTGATGTTTTTATTTATTGTTGTGATATCCCGGAAATTTTAGCAATATCAATTTAATAATCTGTATTTAAAATTAAATTGATTTGATAAAATTTTAATAAAATTAACTTGATTTAATAATCCAATTAAATAAATGTTTAATTGGTAAATCTTATCTTTTAAAAACTAATAAATTGTTTTCCTATTTATAATGTATGTATATATATTTATATATATATGTTGTAAATAGATAAGTTTAATTTGAAGTTAAATGAACAAATAAGATATGTGTTTTCAAATTTTAATATTCATTTGATAATTTGAAGATTATTATTTTATTTAATAAATAACAAATTGTTTAAAATACTTAAAGTAATTATTTTAAATTGTATAATTGTATAATTGTATTTTCATAAGATAAACAAAAGTTTATTTATTTCTTTTTTAAATATAGCTTAATAATTATAAACTGGAATTATTTGAAATTTAAAATATAAATTGTTTACTAAAACATTAATGGAATTAAATATGTTCAATAAGACATGTAATTTATAATTTCTTTTATAAATTATTTAAATTTGATAATTGTGTTTTATTTATTTTAATAAATGTAGATATGTTTTAAAAAGACAATGTTATTATTTTAGAATTTCAAATATGTTAATATAAACTAGTTTTAAATTGGTTTTAAAATTGGATTTTTAAAATGTATAAATAGCATTTGAATTTGAATTCATTTTGAAATTCAAATGAATAAACATACTTGAATAACCATATTTAAATTTTGCAAGTGAGCTTTCCTGTTTTGTAAATTGTTTTATTTCACTAAAAAGAAATACATATACATTTATTAATGAAACTACTATACATGTATTTAATATAGAAAAGAGGATTTTTACTTATCTTTAAATTGAAAATTTTAAGTAACAAGTGTTAATATTTTAGGTGATTTATGAGACAAGTGTAAACAAGTTTTTTTCTTATTTTGACAAGTGTCTTTTATTTGATTTTCTTTTAATTTTAAAATAAATCATTCATACACTTATATAAAACATGTTTTTTTCTCCATCCTCAATTTTCTTCTAATGTTCATTTTTTTTCTAAGATAAGAAAAACTTCTCAGCTGAAAACAAGTTTGCTTTCAAACTCTCAAAACAAAATTTAAATCATGTTCAAAACCAGATTTTTCATATAACCTTCTCTGAAAATCAAATCTATAACCTTTCCAAATGCAAAGAAATGGCCTGCACCTGAATTTCTCTCCTCTGTAAATCTTGTTTTAAAATGCAAGTCAGTTTAAACAGCAAGCAAATCCTCAAATTCAAATTGCAAAAGCATTTTTTTTCCAACCTGCAAATTCCATCAACCTGAAATCTTTTCAATAACAAATGAAGGCCTGCATTTCATTCTCCTTCAACCTGTTCAAAACCATCACAGTTTTCCACCTGCAGAAGCAACAAGTAGCCTCTGCATCTCTTTTAAAATATGGATATAAATTGAAAATCTGCATGCAAGTTTTAACAGAGAAAAACTCATACTTCTTTAACCTGCATGCAAGTATTGAGCAACAGCAAAACATGCAAGTTGAATTTAAAAGTAAAGAGTAGTCTGAATTTGTTCAAGCCTGCAACATTCAAATTTCTTCAAGCCTGCATACAAGTTTTCACAGCAGCACTGTTTTTTTTATTTCAAAACTAAAGCTCTATTCCATCTCTACTGCAGGTGAGTAACACTTTTTAAAATATAAAAATAAGTTGGTTGCTTAAATAAGTATGTTGTGTATGTTACCTGAATTGCATGTTGATTGGTATGTTTGTGAGAAATTTTTCTTTTCAAAAATTCAAGTATAAACCTGTAGCATGATTTCCCCTGAATTAAATATGTTGTGTGAATATTTATTGATACATTTCTGTGTATTTTGGATGTGCATATATGTGAATGTCTGTAATATTCTCTGTTACAGTTTTTAAGAGAGAAAGATTCAAGCTTTGTCTCAAACTTCTTTATCTCTGGATTTAGATATTATTAGGATATAAGCTGTAAACAAGAATTGTATGTTTAATCTAAAATAAGGTTTGAAAGTTTATTTAAATCAAATTAACTTGGATATTGCACAGGAGAACAATATAAACAGGGGATGAGTTAGTTTTGGGTAAATTCAAACATTTGAAATCATTTATTCAGGATTAACATCTGAATGTTTATACAAATTTATGATTTTTTTTTTTTAAAATTAAATCACAAATTTTAATGGTGAATTAAAGGAGCAGTTTTGGTTTTAATGGAATGGGCATTTGGGGTTTGCTGATGCTTCCAAGGGGCAGGGTGGCCATAGTTGCTACTGGTGATAGATTAGAGGTCAGAGATGATATTAAGATTGGTGGTGGTAGTGGTATTGTACTGTGGTGAAGGTGATGATCAAGATTTGTTCTTAAACCTAGTTTTGGGATGATATTACAGTTTTGATCGGCATTGATTCCCTAGTGGATCGAGTTCTCTGGTACGCTAGCTAAGGGAGGTTAAGGGATGGACGAAGACATGGCCGTAGTTATAGAATCTCCGATGGCCGGAGAAGGGGAAGGTGAGGGTTCCAGGTTTGGGGGTGAAGAAGGAGTGTCAGGGGAAGTTTGGTATTGTAGAATTTTTGACTCGGGTTAAAACTCGAGTAATTCGTGTTGTGACTCGAAGCAGAGAAAGGGTTTACTCGAAGTAAATCAGAGGGAAACTCGGCATTTTCTGATGTTAACAGGTTTCTTTGAAAACCTGCATAAGTTCCATATTCAATTTAGTTTGAATCTGAAGCAGCTTTAAAATAAGAAATTTAAAATTTAAATTTAAAAAGGTAATTTAAATTTTATAAATTAAAATATTCAAACAATTTTCAAGAGGGTTTAAATAGTTTAAGTTTAAAGTAAAGTTTTAAAGAAAGAAGAGATTTAACTTTAGTTTAAATCTAGATTCAAATTCAGATTTGAATCATAATTTAGAAATAAGGGAAGTTTCTAATATTTAAATTGTTTAAATACAACTTTGAATGTTAAAGCTAATTTGAATATGATTTGTTTTTAAAATGAAATATGGATTTAAATTTCTGTTAACTTCTTTTTAATAAGGAATTCTTTAGTATAGTTTTAAAAAGGTTTTAAAAATGTTTTTAAAACTTTGATAAAGTTAAGTTTGGTTTTAAATTTTAAATTTAAATTTTAAAATGAAATTTGGAAACAAATTTTAAAAGTAAGTTGTTTTAAAATTACTTTGTCAATAGTAATGTAATCATTAATAAGAGATGTTTCATTTTAAAGTAAATCAAAGATTTAATGATTTTGATTCTTTAAATTAATAAGGTAAATTAAATAAGATAATTAATTAATTAAGAATTGGAATAAATTAATTAAGTTTAATTAAACTTGAAATTAATATTGATTAATTTTAGTTAATTACTTAAGGAAGGTAATTAAGAATTTTTTTTTCATAAGTCATTAACTTGTGATTATTTATTAATTAATGTAATTAATTTTGATAATTAATTGGATTAATTAATTTAAATAATCAATTATGAAACTTAATTAAGTATGATTACTTTTTGGAAATAATTAATGATATTAATTACTCTTTGTAATTAATTTATTAATTGGATTAATTTAAATTAATTAATTAAGTTTAATTAATTTAGAATAATCATTTGATTGATAAGTAATCAATGAAGTATAATTACTTAAAGAAGTAATTAAGATAAGTAAATTACTGAAGATAATTAATTGAAGCATGGTATTTTGGGATTAATTACTTTGTGTAATTAATGTGAAGATAATTTCTTTATGAAGTGATTAATAATTAATTACTTAATGTAATTAATTTAAGCATTAATGGATTAAGTCATTTAAAATGATTAAGTAATGTAATTAATTAAGAGTAATTAATTACTGATGAGATGAATCAAGAATTATTAATCAAAATAATCAATGACTGAATGTAATTAATTTAGAAGTAATTAATTTAATTTTGATTAAGGATCATTAATTAATTAATTAATGATGTAATTAAGGATTAATTAATTAGGATTAATTAATCTAATGGTAAGTGATTAAGGAAGTAATTAATTAATGTAATTAATTAATAAATGAAGTAATTAAAGGTTAATTACTGATTGTGGTTAGGGATAATTAATTTGTGAAATTAATTAAAGATAATTACTTGAATGTAATTAAGGGATAATTAATCAGGGTGATTAATTAAGGTGATTAATTTGAGGATAATTATTTAATTGATTGATAATCAATTAAGGGTTAAGTAAGCAAGTTTTAAATGGTGAAGTAATTAATTTAATTCATTTTAAATTAATTAAAGATAGGTAATTAATTTAATTCATTTTAAATTAATTAGAAATAGAAGTAATTAATTTAATTTATTTTTAAATTAATTATGGATGGTGTGATTGAGGATTCTTGCTTATGAATAGATGTTATGGTTTGACTTGGATGATTTGAATCTCAAATATGAGATTAGTATTGTGTGATATGGATGCATTGGTATATTGTGATGGTGATATGAATTATCTATGGATGATGATAATGTAGATTATCAAGTTATGATGATAATATAGATTACCTGTTTATGATAATATGGTTGATTATCTCTTATGATGATGTGAATTATCTAGCTGTGTATATAGATAGTTTAAGTTGAATTGTTTTAAACTTAAAACAACTTGGACCTAAAAGACACGCTTTGGATTTCGATGAGACCGGGATCGGGTTTCCATATTTGGATATCCGAAAACCACATCGATTCCAATTAACGTTAGGTCGTGAATCTAAGTGGAGCAAGTGAAGACTCGAGGTGTAAGGGCTATACGTCAGTATAACTCTGTGGGTGATTCCGTAATGAGTTTGACGGAATAGTGCTTATGGATTCGAGATGGTGAATCAGAGTGCAAGGGCTATGGTCGTTGACTCTGAGGGTGATTCCAATAATGAGTGCAACGAGATAGTGCCTTCGGTTTCGTTCGAACCCGGAACGAACTTGTATGGATTGAATGCTTTCAGAACGTCGTCAGGTGGACGATGAGCATTCTAAGATTTGATGTCCTATAAAGGTAATCGTAACCTCAAGCCTCATCAACCGGGAATGGCTAAAACAGGGGAGGTGCAGCAAGGCTTCGTGGGTAGCCCCCACTTGAGAGCAAGATTTACCCCTGTCTAGAGGTCCCTTTTTATTTCGGCTGTGTGGGGCGGTTGAATCGCGACAACTGCCGGGGTTGTCTTGTTCGGAACTGTTCAGTAAGGAATGGGTCCGGCCTTGTGTTGCAGGGGAGTTAGGGTGGCTCCTCGGTACGGTGATCTAGGCCACGTACTGTGACGGGCGGTACCCCAGTAGCCCTGCCATTGTATGGAATCCAAAATCCAATAAGTGCCAACGGTTTTGATTGTATTACCCACTTTTGTGGCTAGTAGCTGGAATTTAATAGATGTAACAATTTCGGCTATTTCTTATTTATTTGAAAACCCTAGACACTATTATAATATCATCGGATTTCCTATCAAATGTTTTGGTTAGCGTAAGGTAAAAACTTTTCCATGTTTATGTGTGGGAAGTCTTACGTGATACCTTTTCTTTTAAAAGGTTTTTGAAAGTTAAGCAACTTTAACCTGTTACTCACACCAGACCCATGTCTGACCCGGAGTTTATTTTTGTTTTTCATAAACTCTTGGGTACTCAAATTTTTACGAGTAGCCAAGGGATTCAGGTTAGGATTCAGGATTAGCTTTGACAAATAATGGAGGAGCAATGGAGCAGGAGGCTTCCGCGTTGTAGATATTTAGTCCGCTGTGTTTTGTATCTCTGAGTTAATTGTGATGTTGTATTGAGTTGTAAATACTAGACAGGTGTTTATAACTGTCTAGTATATGTGATGTGTATGCTGTGTATCTCTGATAGATACTGTATATTGTGTAAATACTTTTGATTATTAATATAATTTATTCGTTCCGCTGTTTAGATTCTGATGTGTTGTTTCTTCTTTCTTCTCTTTCTTTCTATTCTCTATCCCTTTCTTTCTTATTAACGATGCGACTTCCTGGAGTTAGGGAGTTGGGTCGTTACAGTTGTTGTGGAAATAAATGTGATGAAAATGTATCTACATGTGCTTATGAGTGTGAATTGTGGTATGCATGACTGTGTATATGCATATATACCTCTCTGTTATTTTATTGGCAGTCATTCTTCATAGAAAAAAAATCATATCTCGAAATCTAGAAAGATTTATGAAATAATATTTAAAAGAAAAATGTTCATGTCCTCCTTGTTCAAATTTTAAAAATAATTTCGAATGTTTATGTTAAGTATTTATTCAAAAATAAGAAATGATAGTATAAAAATCAAAATGAATCAAAAACTCGATGTTTAAAATTGTTTGTTTTGATTATACAAATTGATTTGTGTGCAAAAATATGAATTTAGATGTGGAAATCATAATTTTTAAAATTGTGAATGTTTAAATATCTCGAGATGATCGATTTTCGTTTATTCGAGAAATTCCGACGAACCGCGATGATGGGTGGATAGTGCTGGATGTCAGATGTAGTTCGAGGAGGTGAGATCAAGGGAAAAAAACTCGTTTGAATTATAGATAGCTAAGGTGACTGGACGACATGATAATAGGGTTTCAAGGGCCTGTTTGGTCATGGTTAAATCAAGGCCTTTTCGTTGTCGTAGTGAACTGGAAGCTATCAGACCTAGGGGATCGAAGCAGGGAGGGTTGACGAGGCTCTAGTTGGTGTTGCGTGGTCAACGGTCGTCAATGGAGGTGATTCGTGGCATGTTTCATATGATGGTTTTGGGTTCCATGCGCTTGAACTGGTTTGAATTTGATTGGTCGTAACGATAATTGATCGATGTGGATAGAATTATTGGCGAAGTCGTCATTTTGTGGGTGATGGCGAAGTTGGTCGGAATGGTTGTTCCATTTGTGCACGTGCACCTATGTAGGTGTGTATCTGTGGCTGTTTGAAGTTTTGGGGAAGAAAGAAAGCTCTCGAGTCCAAACCCGAAAAAGACATGGGTTCGACTCGAAGCGATGGAATGGTGGATGAATTCGAGAGTGTTATCAGGTTTTACACGTGAGTGTCTCTGGTCTGAAGCATTTAGACAAACCAGATTCTAAATTTGAATAGAATAGGTTTCAAAATCTTATTCTTAAATAAATTTCTTTTATATAATAAAATTTTATCTAAAAATTTTGGTCAATGTAAGTTCTATAGTTTATTTAACTTAAAATTAATTAAATTTTGTTTTCCTTAATTATTTTGAAATTTATATTTAATAGTTTGAATTAAGAAACTGGTTTAAAAAGGTAAATGGTTTATCTTAATAATGTTTTGATTACTTAATTACTTAAAGGTTTTAAAAATTTAGTTAATTGCTAATGATTATTTACTTTATTTAACATGGTTTAAAGGATTTAATCAAGTGATTAAATAAGAAAAATTACTTTGTATAATTAAAGTAAAATTAATACTTTAGGTAATTACCTTTAAGGATAATTAGTTCATGTGATTAATGAATTAAAATGATTTGAGGTTAATTTGGTTAATGTTATTAATGTATTAAAGGTTGTTTAAATTATGGTATTAATCAAGCGATTGAAGAATAATTAAGTAAGGCTAATTAATTTGAATGATTAATTAGTAGAGGTAATTAATTTGAGAATAATTAATTAATTAAAGATTAATTAATGAAAGTGAATAGGGATAATCACTTATTGTAATGAACTAAAGATAATTAATTTAATTAATTTATTGATTAATTAATTAAGGTTAATTAATTTATTGATTAATTAATTAAGGTTAATTAATTTATTGATTAATTAATTAAGGTTAATTAATTAAAAATAATTAAAGGTTAATCATTTAATAATTAAGGGTTAATTAATTTATTATTAAAGTTTAATTAATAAATAATTAAAGGTTAATTAATTAAAATGGTTTGTAATTAATTAATGTTAATTGACCAGGTTTAGTAATTTTTTAATCTGGTTTAAGTTAAGTTACAATCAGGATTGAGTAATTAATTCATGGGTAGTTAATTTAATTGAATTAATTTAGGATTGAACAATTAATTAGCCCTGCATATAAATGATTATCGAACGCTTGGGTTGCTTATGAATGTTTGTATTGTATGAAATGCCTTAAAATTGATTGTTGTCTCTGGACTGTAATATTCTATTCTCTGAATTGAGCTGTGTGTAATTTATTTATTTATTTATTTATTTATCTGTGATACATTTATCTGTGAATCTGTGAATGAAGATAAGCGTTATAGGATTATATCGCTTATCGATACTGTTCTGCTTGAATCTGTGACGATTGATGTTGTTGCACTATTGTGTAAAACCCCTGGACTATACTATACACACACAAATATGGATTGCATGAGGAAATTGGTAAGTCATAGATTTTTGAAATGGTTTTAAAAGTCGAATTTTAAATCCAAAAGGCTTTGGAAATGGTATTGGGTTAAATATGTAAAGCTTTTGAAAAGGAGTTTTGAAGAAAAAAGTTATTTTTGAATAACTTGATTAAGTTTTAAAATTTAAATAATTTGATTTGAATTTGAATTCATGATTTGAAATTGGATTCTACGTTTGGAAATTATGGTTTAAAAAGGTTATACAAGTTATAAATGTGTTTTATGGGTTTTAGACCATTTTAAAAGTATTGTTATGGGAATTTGTCTTTAACACAAGGGCTTTAACTTGTACAAATGAAATCGGACTTTTCTGAAATAAAAACTATTTGTTTTCAAATAATAAAAGCTTTCATACAAAGAAAAAGGGGTTTCCAATTTGTGTTGAAGGATTTGAAAATTGAAATAATTTTGAAAGGCTATGAATGAACCTTTGTGAAAGATGGTTGGACCTTGTTTTGAAATTGAAGAGGATTTTAAATGGTGTATCTTTTATATAAAAGATTTGAAATGGGAATTTTTTTGAAAGTTATGAATGAATCTTTGGAAATGGTTTTGAAAGCTGTGAATTGAATTTTTTATTTAAAGATTGGAAGAGTTAATCAAATTTGAAATGGAACTGTTTTGAAAGCTATGAATTGAATTTTTAATATAAAGATTGGAAGAGTTAATCAAATCTGAAATGGAATTGTCTTGAAAGCTATGAATTGAATTTTTGATTTAAAGATTGGAAGAGTTAATCAAATTTGAAATGGAATTGTTTTGAAAGCTATAAATTGAATTTTTGATTTCAAGATTGGAAGAGTTAATCAAATTTGAAATGGAATTGTTTTGAAAAGCTATGAATGAATTTTTGTGAAAGATTGGTGATCTTTGTGGAGTGAAACTTTTTATTTAAAAGATTTGAAAATGGTAATTTGTTTAAACCGTTTAAAAGAAAGATTTTGGTAATAAGTTGTGACTTAAATGAGATCCATATATCCATATGTTTTTAAATATTGCGCTCATTATTCGGTTCAGCAGGGAGAGGACCTTGTTAGAGGTGCGGATTAAGGATCTTAAGGCAGAAATAACACTAGAGGGGGGGGTGAATAGTGTTTTAAATAATATATGAATTATATGACTAAATCAAAACTTTCAACACAAATCTAAACAGAATTCTAACACAGAATGATCACAGAACATATAACAAATGCAAATAGTAAAGTAAAGCAAGTAAAAGGAAAGAACACACCGGATTTTATGCTGGTTCAGAATCCTCCTACATCCAGTCCTGCACCAAGGCAATATCCTTGTGCAGATGTTTATAAGCCAATATCCAAATTACAACCCTCAATTTCTAAGGCCTTGAGGAACCCTCCTATCTCCGAGTCTGGGGTAAACTCTCTTGATTTACGGGACATAAGATCACCCTAATACTTCTTAATAACAATCCTTTTGAATGGATAGACTCTATGGACTTTTTGAATACAAATTGATCCTATAACTCTGAATAGCACTTTGATCTTTAGTAGAGTGATGGAGAATCAAATCGAGAGAGTATCTAAATGATTTCCTATTGAGAATTTGGCCGAATAATGGCACGATCTTGAAAATATGAAGTTTTATGGAAATAGAATGGTGGAGAAGAAAGAGTGAAGAAAATAAGAAAGTAGTTGTTAAAAAAAATTCGTTTTGGAAGCCTTTATATAGATGCACAACAGTCATAACCATTGGCGAAAGGTTTTCGAACGAATGGACACTTCTTTTGAAAATTGAATTTTGAAATCCAACTGTCACCATGTCGACATGGGGTATCCCCTTATGTTGACATCCCTTTGTTTAAAATTATAGAGATGTTGTTTTGTAAAGACAATTGAATTTAAAACAAGTTGAAACTTCTCTGAAGCAAAGTAAAGTGTTTAAACAATATTTTGATATAGAGAATGAATATAAAACATTATTTTAAATATATATATATAATTGATATAGACAGTCAATTATATAAGTAATATTTAAAATCAGAATAAGTTTTGATGTTTTAAAAATAGAAGTTTTTAAAATCAGAATAGAGGAATATTTCAAGGCTAAAACAAAGTTTGAAAATATTTTTAAAAACATGATTTTGAAAGCTAAAACATTTTGAAAATAGATTTAAAAACATTTTGAAAAATGTTTTCAAACTGAAATTGCAAGAACCTTCCTACAGAGCTCCTCCATAGGACTCGAGAACTTATAAAAAGTAGTTTAAATGATTTTGATTTTCGTGGGTTTGTAAGCCACTTGTCGTAGGTTTGCAAGCTACTTGTCATGGGTTTGTAAGCCACTGGTTTCGATAGAAATTGGGTTCCATCCCAAAAGAAAATTGGAAGAAAGATGAGAGTGCTATTATAAAGTTTTAACAAAATACTAGACACTTATCTTGAGATCTTGAAATCTTGATTCTCTAGAGTCTTGAATCTCTAATCTTCATCTTGATGCTTGAGTCTTTATACTAATCAGTCTTCGATGATACCTGCATATACTTCCTATATACATATACATATATATATATATGTATGGAAATGTTAGTATATATTTTATAAAGTAAAGTATAATAACTATATAAGGTTGTTGTCATCAAAACATCATCAACTCAGTTCCTAACAATCTCTCCCTTTTTGATGATGACAACCCTTATTTATAAAATATTCTTACCATACCATAACTCCCCCTTACTCGATGATTTCTTCTTAAAACTACAACTCCCCCTTACTCCTTGACTCCCTCTTACCCCAAACATATATATTTTTATAACTTTCTCTCCCTTTGTCATCAACAAAAACTATTAACCACTTAAGAATTCAAGAATGATTGGTATGAACAAATAATATGTATAGAACAAGCATGAAGCAATGAGTATAAGTGAACACATTTTAGTTATTACAACATATATAAGAACATACATAAACACGAACAAACAAAACAATTTAAAATAAAAAATAAAATGAAAGTACGCTTTAATGGCGATCCTTAACTATATGAGACTTATGAATCGAACAATTGGTGTGGCGGAGACAAAAGTTTCCACGTTGTTCAATTATGTTTCCATTTTTATCAACAAGGAGCTCAACAATGCAAATAACGCTCTCGTCCGTATTCATAGTGACTTCGGGTTGAGGTAAAGGTTGATCTTCCTCTTGGTCTTCTTGTGGTTCTTCCATAGGTTCTTCTTCCTCGGATTCCATGGCTTGTGAAGAGTCTTCAATATTAATAGGTTTTGTACGGTTATCCATAAGGAATTTTTGTACATTCCTAATAATATTCCCTTGCCTTTGTTGTTCTCTAGCCATCCTAAGTTGACTCACTTGAATTTCAGTCATCAATTGAAGGATATATTTCATCTTCTCTTCCAATTTGATCACTCGAGCGTGCGTAGTTCGTTTAAATGGACCAGAATGAGGAGATGTGGGTGAAGTGGGTTCATTAGTAGAAGAGGAGGCCATTATTTTATTGTTTCAGAAGTTATTTATAGAGAATATAGTGAAGAAAGAGGAGAGAAAACGAAATAAATAGATAAATAACCAAATAACTAACTTTGGAGGGAAATTCAATTTTCAAGTTTTTGTTGGGTATGTCGACATCATGAGATGGGGCATGTCGACATGTTCTTCAAAAAAGTGTAATTTTTATTTTGAATTTTTATTGATTATTATATTATATTATTTTATATTTCAGATTTTGGACAAATACCTAATTCTCTTATAAATTTAGTAAAATTCTGTTCGGTTAATGGTTTAGTTAATATATCAGCAATTTGTTTTTCAGTATTTATATAATCTAGACTTATTATTTCTTTAGTTATATTATCTCTAAGAAAATGATGTCTTATATCAATATGTTTAGTTCTAGCATGATGAGTTGGATTTTTAGATAGATTTATTGTACTAGTATTATCACAATATATTGGTGATTTACTTATATTAATTCCAAAATATTTTAAAGTTTGTTGCATATATATGACTTGTGAACAGGCCAGAGCAGCAGATATATACTCTGCGTCAGTTGTTGACAAGGAAACAGTATTTTGTTTCTTGCTGAACTAGGAAACCAGTGAATGTCCTAGAAAGTGACAAGTTCCACTTGTACTCTTTCGGTCTGATTTACAACCAGCATAATCAGCATCACAATATGATATTAAATCAAAAGTATTATTTTTAAATAAAATAAACCATAATCTAAAGTGTATTTTACATATCTTAAAATTCTTTTAACAGCTTTTAAGTGAGTTTCTTTAGGTTGTGATTGGTATCTTGCACAGAGACAAACACTATGCATAATATCAGGACGACTCGCTGTTATATGGAGTAGCGAACCAATCATTCCCATATATAAAGTTTGATCAATATCTTTTGATTTATCTTCTGTACTTAAACCTACATTTGTTGACATTGGAGTTGGTTTCCCACTAGAGGTGCTTAAACCAAATTTATTGATTAAGTCTTTAGCATATTTTTCTTGACTTATGAAGATTCCATTTTCTAGTTGTTTAATTTGAAGCCCTATAAAGAAACTTAATTCTCCCATGTGACTCATTTCAAATTCTTTAGTCATTATATTTGAAAATTCTTTATTCATTATGTTATTGTCGATCCAAAGATTATATCATCTACATATATTTGAATCAGTTGAATATCTTGATTATTTCTTTTAATAAAAAGTGTTGTATCTACTTTACCAATTTCAAAACCAGATTGAAGTAAATAAGATCTTAGTATTTCATACCAGGCTCTAGGAGCTTGCTTTAAACCATATAGAGCTTTCTTTAACTTGTACACATGGTTTGAAAATTTATTATCTTCAAAAAGTGGAGGTTGTTCAACATAAACATCTTCTTTTACAAAACCATTTAGAAAAGCACTTTTAACATCCATTTGATATAATTTGAAATTATTATAATTAGCGAAAGCAAGTAGAATTCATATAGCTTCTAATCTTGCTATGGAGGCAAAGGTTTCATCATAGTCAATTCCTTCTTCTTGACAATAACCTTGCGCGATTAAACGATCTTTATTTCTTACGACCTCACTGAGTTCATTCATTTTATTTTTATAAACCCATTTAGTTCCAATTATACTTTTATCCTCAGGTTTAGGAACAAGTTCCCATATATCATTTCTGGTAAATTGATTCAATTCTTCTTGCATAGCAAGAATCCATGAATCATCAAATGATGCTTCCTTTGGATTTTTAGGTTAAATTGTTGATATAAAGGCTACATTACTCATACTACTTAATTGATTTCTAGTTCTTACTACAGATTCAATATTTCCTAAAACATTTTCTGTAGGATGATCTTTTGATATTTTAAATCTCTTATTAGGTTGATTTATTTCACTAATAGTTTCATTAGATTGATTTAAATTTATAAAATCTTCTTCATCATCTATTTGTACAATATCTTTAAGATTTTCATCAAAAGATACATGCATAGTTTCTTCAATAGTATTAGTTTTTAAATTAAAAACTCTAAATGCTTTGCTTCTATTAGAATAACCAATAAAGAATCCTTTATCAGCTTTTGGTTCAAATTTATCTAAATTATCTTTTGTATTAAGTATAAAACATTTACTCCCAAAGACTTTTAAATAAGCAACTATAGGTTTCTTATTATAAAGTAATTCATATGGAGTTTTATTGTTAATGGTCTAATTAAAATTCTATTTAATATATAACAAGCTATAGCAACTGCTTCAGCCCAAAATGTTTAGGTAAATTACTGTTAGAAAGCATTGTACGAGCACACTCTTGAATTGTTCTATTCTTACGTTCTACTACTCCGTTTTGTTGTGGAGTTCTTGGAAATGAAAAGTTGTGAGTAATTCCCTTTTGAGTACAGAAATTCTCAAAATTTTCATTTTCAAGTTCACCACCGTGATCACTTCAAATAGTTTTGATTTTGAAAGAATGTTGTTTTTGAATTCTTTTAGAAAAGTTTTTAAATATTTCAAAAGCATCACTTTTATGTTTTGAAAAGATTGTCCAAGTATATCTTGAATAATCATCTACTATAACAAAAACATATTTACTATGGTTAATTGATTGAACTTGAGATGGACCAAATAAATCTAAATGAAGTAATTCTAGAGGACTAGAGGTAGAAATAACATCTTTTAATTTAAATAAACTTTTCTTATGTTTTCCTAATTGACAAGCATCACAAATACTATCTACTTTAAAGTTTAACTTGGGTAGACCTCTAACTAAGTCAAGTTTTGATATCCTAGATAATAATTTGAAATTCAAATGGCCAAATCCTTTATGCCAAATCCAAGGGTCACTTGTATTAGCCAAAAGACATAGATTATCATTTGAAATTTTCATACTAAGGATATAAATATTTATCTTCCAAATACCTTCAAAAATTATATTAGACTTATCATCTTCAATGTGACATTTATCTTTTCCAAATAAAATCCTTTATCGCAAAGTTAACTTATACTAAGCAGATTATGTTTTAAGTTCCTAACTAATAAAACATCAGAAATAAGTAAAGTTTTAGAGTTACCGATACTGCCGACGCCAACAACATATCCTTTAGAGTTGTCACCAAAATTGACTAATCCACCATCTTGATAAGTAATGTCCTTGAGTATCTCGGGATTTCCAGTCATGTGCCTCGAACAGCCACTATCAAGTATCCATTTATCTTTCTCAATTTGCACAGTTTGTCCATTGGGAGTTGATTCGTCAAAAGCCATATAACATGTCTGCCCCTGCATAACACACCAATTCGGTAGATAACTTGATTTTTCAAAATAACTATACGCACTCTTATGATACTTTGATGAAATGCATAGATTCGAAATAGTTTTAACACAATTTTCCAAAAATGCCATTTTTATATTTTTCAAGTTTCAGATTATGAAAACAATGAAAACCAATGCTCTGATACCAATTGTTAGAGATGCGGATTAAGGATCTTAAGGCAGAAATAACACTAGAGGGGAGTGAATAGTGTTTTAAAGAATATATGAACTATATGACTAAATTAAAACTTTCAACACATATCTAAACAGAATTCTAACACAGAATGATCACTGAACATATAACAAATGCAAATAGTAAAGTAAAGCAAGTAAAAGGAAAGAACACACCGAATTTTATACTGGTTCGGAATCCTCCTACATCCAGTCCTGCACCAAGGCAATATCCTTGTACAGATTTTTATAAGCCAATATCCAAATTACAACCCTCAATTTCTAAGGCCTTGAGGAACCCTCCTATCTCCGAGTCTGGGGTAAACTCTCTTGATTTACGGACACAAGATCACCCTAATACTTCTTAATAACAATCCTTTTGAATGGATAGACTCTATGGACTTTTTGAATACAAATTGATCCTATAACTCTGAATAGCACTTTGACCTTTAGTAGAGTGATGGAGAATCAAATAGAGAGAGTATCTAAATGATTTCCTATTGAGAATTTGGCAGAATATTGGCACGATCTTGAAAATATGAAGTTTTATGGATATGGAATGGTGGAGAAGAAAGAGTGAAGAAAATAAGAAAGTAGCTGTTAAAAAAAATTCGTTTTAGAAGCCTTTATATAGATGCACAACAGTCATAACCATTGGCGAAAGGTTTTTGAATGAATGGACACTTCTTTTCAAAATTGAATTTTGAATCCAACTGTCACCATGTCGACATGGGGTATCCCCTTATGTCGACATCCCTTAGTTCAAAATTATAGAGATGTTGTTTCGTAAAGACAATTGAACTTAAAACAAGTTGAAACTTCTCTGAAGCAAAGTAAAGTGTTTAAACAATATTTTGAGATAGAGAATGAATATAAAACATTATTTAAAATATATATATATATATATATATATATATAATTGATATAGACCGTCAATTATATAAGTAATACTTAAAATCAGAATAAGTTTGATGTTTTGAAATTAGAAGTTTTTAAAATCAGAATAGAGGAATATTTCAAGGCTAAAACAAAGTTTGAAAATATTTTTGAAAACATGATTTTGAAAGCTAAAACATTTTGAAAACAGATTTAAAAACATTTTGAAAAATCTATTCAAACTGAAATTGCAAGAACCTTCCTACAGAGCTCCTCCATAGACTCGAGAACTTGTACAAAGTAGTTTAAATGATTTTGATTTTCATGGGTTTGTAAGCCACTTGTCGAAGGTTTGTAAGCTACTTGTCGTGGGTTTGTAAGCCACTGGTTTCGTTAGAAATTGGGTTCCATCCCAAAAGAAAATTGGAATAAAGATGAGAGTGCTATTATGACGTTTTAACAAAATACTAGACACTTATCTTGAGATCTTGAAATCTTGATTCTCTAGAGTCTTGAATCTTGAATCTCTAATCTTCATGTTGATGCTTGAGTCTTTATACTAATCAGTCTTCGATGATACCTGCATATACTTCCTATATACATACATTTATATATATAAATATATATATATATATGGAAATGTTAGTATATATTTTATAAAGTAAAGTATAATAACTATATAAGGTTGTTGTCATCAACAATCATCAACTCAGTTCCTAACAGACCTTTGTGTCATATAACCCATTTCAAATAATGATACGAATTTATGGATTGCATTTCAAGATCGGTGGTGAAGACCAGATATTTCCAAAAGCGAAACGATAACCCGTCGAATGTCTCTGCACCGACTGGTCCTCGGTATAGAAATTTGATCACCCTTTGTGATAGGGAGTCTGGACATGATTAGGGATTATCCGGATCGCAAGGACTTCTTTGTGAAGTCCTTCGGTTCTGTTTGAACCCGGAACAGACTTGTATGGATGTATGTCTAACATTACACTTTGAGACGTAAAGTTGTTTTCTATCAAATACATCTCTGTTTGGGGGCGGAGAATTCATTCTCTTAGCTTAACACCCTTCTCTAAGACATACGAGCTCATAGGTTATGTAGTTTATGGTTACTGGCGATACATTCTTAATTTGGTAATGTGGCATACGAAGTGCTTCTGATCATTTGTTGATCGAAGCATGGCTTTGTGAAAAAGCGTAGCTTTGTGGACGAGACTTCATCGAGTCTCACAACCCGGAAATGGTCGAATCAGGAATGTTGCTGCAAGGTTGCAGGGGTCACACCCCTAGGGTATGTCCATCTCTTCTGGATAGAGGTGGTATCATGGTATGGAGCCTAAATATTTGAACAATTTGGTTACTGCAAATTTATTACTTTGTGGTTGTTGGTGTCGAGCGCTCGAATAAAGGTTGGTTACGACCGGGGGTGGCATATATTGAGGGTTACTTCTGGGAAGTGGCAACCCGACCTTTTGTCGGTAAGGAACCGATTTGGTTCTTGGGGGCGTCCCTCCAAAGGCATTCCATTCAGTAAGGAAGTTCCATAGCCTGACCATTTGTTGGAAATCCAACGAAACAATACGCGCCCTGTACGGTTTTAGTCATATAATCTGCCATGGAATGTGGTGGTAACCTGCTATTGAACATGGTAGCTGTTAACTCCGCCCCGGCCATGAATCAGCGACTTAAAAGTTACCGACCCAAAAGGTTGCCGACCCAACATGGATGCCGATCTAGCTACCTAAGCCCTAAGAGGGATACCGACCTAACAGACTTGAGAGGGATGCCGACCTAATGCCTTAACAAGGTTACCGACCTAAGACTTAACAGGGATGCCGACCTAAGATTTAAGGGGATAATGACTCAAGGCTTAGGTAGGTTACCGATCTAACATGGATGCTGGCCTAAGATAGATGCCGATCTAACTATCCAAGGAGGTTGCCGCCCTAACTGCTCAGGACAGAGACAAGATCACGAACTACACTTGAGTCGCTACCGACTTACGACCTATGCTAGGTCGTTCACGACCCAGGCAAATGAAGGCAAGTCCGATGCAGCTACTTAGCACGCGGCCTCTTAACTCGTACACGGTTCATGACTTATGATATATCCAGAGTTCAGCAAGGATGCCTTTCCGAAGTCTCGACCCAGGATTTAGGTCGCAGCCGACCCACGACTTAGATTAAGTCGTCCGTGACCCAACTTAAGCCAGTTAAGATTTAGGACTTGGTAATGTTTCCTGCCCAAAATTCTCTATAAATACATTGCCATCTCCAACTTTCAAGGGACTTTTGGACAATCTCTTCAAGCGTCGATGCTCTGCCAGTTTCTAAACCAACTTTACACTTGAAGTTTCAAAGAACACTACATGCTACTTTGGAAGACTTTCACACATCCGACATGGATTCGAAGACTTTCATCTACATCGAAGCTTAAGCAACATGCTCAAATTGTTTTGTAACTAAGGAGATTTGTACTTGAAGAGCGTTGTATTGTTTTGTAACAAGATCAGTAATAAAGACACTTAAAGTGGACGTAGGCTACTCCTTAAGCCGAACCACCATAAAATCGCTGTCTCCTACTGTATTTTCTATTGTTTTTGCTGATATTCTGTTCCCGAACTATCGGGTGGTGCTTTCACATTCATACTTCACACACCGGGGTGTTAGCCTTCGATTTTTAGCATTAACATTTTTTGTGCTTTCACTAAGAATTGAACTCAGGATACTTCCACCATTGCTCCGCGAAGGTTTGTTGAAAGGATTTCTTTTAAAACCAGAAGTTTATTGGAAATAATGGTTCCGGGGAGAAAACGATGTTCTGTAAGGTCCGACAATGTTCAAGAGAATACTGCTACCTCTCCTCTTTTAAGTCAAGCAGCTCCAACTGTTGGAGTTACGCGAGCAGAATTGGACGCCGTAGTTTTGGGGTTGAATCAACAATTGAATGCTCAAAATGCACAGTTGGAAGCCCAGAATGCCCTGATCTTAAGTAAGTTAAATGATCTACTTGGGGCAAACCATCAACCGGTTAATAATGATGGAAACCCTACTGTGGGAGTTCAGGATGTTGAAGGGAACATTTCTCAAAGAGCCGCAGACCCTGTAGAAAGGACACCTCCCCAAGCTGGAGGATAAGGGCCGCAGCCAACCCTCCGTGAACGATTGTCAAGACAGAATTCAGAGAGAGTGGCTGATGTTTGCCCTCCAGAGCCTCTAAATGATGAAGAGTATTTTTCGGGCATGGTTCGTCAAATCATGAAGGAAAATATGCAAAGAGATGAAGATGAGAAAGAGTGGGGTTTTGCTCCAAGCAAAACTCCATTTACTGAAAAGATCTTGAAGGCAGAGTTCCCAAGGAAATTCGTTCCCCCTACTATTCCGGCTTACAAGGGGAAGAGTGATCCTAACGAGTTTCTGTATAAGTACGACTGGAATATGATGGGTGCTAGGGCGTCTGATGAAATCAAATGTCGATATTTCCCGGTATATCTGGAAGGTGTGACTCTATTGTGGTTTACAAAGCTGCCGGTCAGGTCCATTGATCAGTTCTCCGATTTGACCAGGAAATTCAAGGAGCAATTTCAATTGTATGCTTCAAAAGCAAAGGATATAATGTCGCTGTCAAGTCTAGAGCAAAATCCAGGAGAATCCATCAGATCATTTTTGAATCGTTTTAACATAGCATTGGCTGAGGTAGATAATGCAGAGCCACGCTTGGTCCTAACATACTTGATGAGGGCGATTAACAAATCAAGCGAATTTGGAAAGTGGTTGAAAATGAAAGAACCAAACTCGCTTGACAAATTCTACAAGAAAGCGGATGAATTCATGCGCTTGTAAAGCCTCCAAATACCAGCTAAGGCAGTATCAGTGGAAGCTGAGAACAGTGGTGCTGCTTCGAACAAGAAAGAACCTAACACTCAAAAAAGGGGAAATGATGGTGGAAAGAAACAGGGAGATGCTAAGAAAGGCCGTCCTTTCAATTTCACGCCCTTGACCGATACCCTTGAGAACATCTTCTTTGCAACCAAGGATGATGTCAATTATACGACACCGCCTAAAATGAGAGTGGGAAATAAGATGGAGAAGAGTGGAAGGTTCTGCCGATTCAACAACCAACCCGGCCACGACACCAACAGATGTCGTCAGTTGAAAGAGGTAATTGAACAACTTTGGAAAGAGAACAAGCTCCAACAGTGTGTGAAAAGGAATAGAAATGCCACAGCTTCGTCGACTCAAGGACAACAAGTTCCCACTCACCGTCCTGGCCCAAGTGAGAAGGCCGTAGAGCATGAATCAGAAAGACCTGTCATCAATATAATAACTGGAGGGCCTCACCCAGCAGGCAAAAGCTGGGGTGAGATGGAAAGGTATGCCCGGGCCTTGAGGAATGTACCGGCCGAAGAGAATGTTTTTGTTTTAGAAAATGATGCGCCTTTAAAGCAACAAAAGACTTCCACAGATGATATTGTATTCAGTGCCAGATATTCTTTGGGTATCGAGGCTCCTACCATAGATCCTTTGGTCATATCCGCTGGCATTGGGCCGGCTACTGTGAGAAGAGTTCTAGTTGATTGTGGAGCTTCATGCAAAATTCTCTTCAAGAAGACCTTTGATCAAATGAAAATTCCAATGGCTGACGTTCAAGCTTCATCACTTAAGATTGCTGGGTTTGCTGGAGAACCCAAACAGCCGATTGGGACCATAGATTTGTTTATAGAACTTGGAAAAGGACCGAGGAAGGTGGCTCGAAAGCAAACCTTTATAATTGTCGAAGAATTCACTGCCTACAATGCCTTTTTAGGCCGACCAACTCTTGCTGCATTCAAAGCTGTTCTTGCTCCATGGTGTCTGACTATAAAATTCCCCACTGATAATGGAGTTGGCGTGATTAAAGGAGACCAAGATGCGGGGCGAGAATGTTATCTTACAGAGCTGCGTGAATCAAGGAAAAGAGAAATGGGAAATGGTGCGGCGGCTCCAGTCTGCATCAAAGAACCAACCTTGTAGCAATTACAGGGTGGACCCTACACTGGTGAATGCAGTGGTGCACGAAGAGAGATGGATCCAAGGAAAGCCAGTGCAGGGGAGAATAGGGTAGTACCGTTAGAGGTAACGGTGCCGGTAGCCGTTGACCCAAAGGACCCGAACAAAGTGCTGAATGTGGGTTCACAACTCAATACAACAGTTCAGAATGTTCTGATTTCATTTTTGAAGGCAAATTTGGATGTATTCGCTTGGAATCATGCTGACATGTGTGGAATATCCCCAGAGATTGCAGATTGCAGTACACACTCTGAATATTGATCCAAAGTTTACACCCGTGAAACAGAAAAGAAGAACCCAGGGCCCTGAGAGGACAGCAGCATTAAAAGAAGAAGTGGATCGACTCATGGAGAACGGTTTCATCAGAGAATCTACGTATCCAAATTGGTTATCAAATCCAGTGCTGGTTAAAAAAGCTAATGGAAAATGGAGAGTATGAATTGACTTTTCAGATCTAAACAAAGCCTGCCCCAAAGACTGTTTCCCGCTGCGCAGGATCGATCAGTTGGTGGATGGAACAACAGGGCATGAATTGTTATCTTTTATGGATGCATACTCCGGATATAACCAGATTATGATGCATGAGCCAGATCAAGAGGACACAAGCTTCATCACAAATATTGGACTCTACTGCTACAAGGTCATGCCTTTCGGACTCAAGAATGCAGGGGCAACTTACCAAAGGCTTGTCAATGCCATGTTTAAACCGCATATTGGCAAGACGATGGAAGTTTATGTTGATGATATGCTAGTGAAGTCTAAGAAAGCAGTGGACCACATGGATCACTTGGCAGAAATGTTTGCAGTACTCCGAAAGTACAGAATGAAGCTTAATCCCTTAAAATGTTCATTTGGGGTGGAGTCTGGAAAGTTTTTGGGTTTCATTATGAGCGCTAGGGGCATTGAAGCTAATCCTACTCAGATCACTGCCCTGAGAGAGGTCAAAGCTCCTAGAACGAAGAAGGAGTTGCAAAGTCTCAATGGAAAGGTTGCTGCCTTGAGTCGGTTCATTTCAAAAGCTACTGACAAATGCATTCCATTCTTTGATGCTCTGAAGAAAGGAAGAAAAAACTTTGAGTGGACTCCTGAATGTCAGAAAGCATTTGATGAGTTGATTCGTCATATGGAAGTGCCTCCGATACTTTCAAAGCCTGACAATGGTGAAGATCTCTTCATATATTTGGCAATTTCATCTCATGCTCTCAGTGCAGTGTTGGTACGGAAAGACGCAAGGATTCAACGCCCAGTCTATTATATCAGCAAAAGATTCACTGGGGCGGAGATGAACTATTCAAGGTTGGAAAAGCTCGCCTATTGTTTGTTGATCGCATCAAGAAAATTGAGGCCATATTTCCATGCTCATCCCATCAAAGTCCTCACTGATCAACCTCTAAAGCAATTCCTATTCCGTCCTGAGACTTCGGGCCGTCTTTTGAAATGGAATATTGAACTCAGCCAATATGACATCACTTATCATCCTCTGAAAGCAATCAATGGACAAGCTTTAGCAGATTTCATCGCAGAATGTACGGATAAAGGTGATAGTGAGGAAGAAGCCACTGATAACATCCCAATCCAATGGAAATTGTATGTCGATGGCGCAAGGAATGATTACTGTTCCGGAGTCGGAGTTGTCCTTGAAACCCCAGAAGGGCGATCGCTATGTTATGCACTGAGACTAGAATTTCCTTTGACAAATAATGAAGCAGAATATGAAGCTCTCATCGCTGGTTTAAGGATCGCTAAGGAACTAAACATCAAAGCATTGCAGATCATCAATGATTCTCATCTTATTATCTGCCAAGTCAAGAAGGAATTTTAAGCTAAAGGAGGGAATCTACCCGCCTATTTATCAAAAGCCTAGGAGCTTCTTCAAGATTTTGACCGTTATTCAATAAACCATATACCCCGAGAAGAGAACATGAAGGCGGATTCTCTCGCAAAGTATTCAAGTACTGGTGAAGCTCAGCTATTGGGATTAGTTCCCGTCGAAGTCTTGTCAGCTCCTAGCACAGATGAAATGGATGTTGATTGGATTATGAATGTATCCCAAGAGCAAGAATCATGGATGACTCCGATATTCGAATATTTGCTCAATGGTTCTTTGCCAGAAAGTTTAAAAGAACGGCAGAACCTGATAAGCAAAGCCTCCAGATATATAGTTCAGGATGGTCACTTGTACAGGCAAGGATTTTCGATGTCATTACTCCGATGCGTGACAAAGGAAGAAGCTAAGACAATTCTAACTGAAGTACACGGAGGGGAATGTGGAGATCATACAGGAGGCCAAACTTTAGCAAAGAAAATTCTTCGTTATGAATATTTTTGACCAGAGATTAATCGAGATGCTGCTGACTATTCCCGAAAGTGTGATAAAAGCCAAAGATTTGCCAAAATTCCTAGAGCACCTTCCACTGGGCTAACACAAATGGTCAGTCCCTGGCCGTTTGCCATCTGAGCAATAGATCTCATTGGGCCTTTGCCGACTGCCAAATCAGGAATTAAATATGCTATCGTTGCTGTTGATTATTTCACTAAATGGGCTGAAGCCGAACCATTGGCTACTATTACCTCTAAGAAAATGATAAGTTTTGTGACAAAAAATATCATTTGCAGGTACGATGTGCCTCAGAAGATAATCACAGACAATGGTACCCAGTTTGAAAGTGAGGAGTTTCAAGATTTCTGCAAACTGTTCAAGATCCAAAAAAGCTTCTCAGCAGTGGCTCATCCGCAGGCAAACGGGCAAGTGGAAGCAGTAAACAAAATCATCAAATCAACCATCAAAAAGCAGCGGGAAAAAGCAAAAGGTGGTTGGGTCGATAAGTTACCGCTTGCACTATGGGCATACAGAACTACCCATAAAACTGCTACTGGACATACTCCATTTTCATTGGCATACGGATCAGAAGCGATGATTCCAGTGGAAACTGAAGTCCCCTCACACAGAAGGATCCATTTTGATCAAGACGAGAATGAAAAACTGCAACTGGAAGCACTTGACCTCTTGATGAAAGAAGAGAAGAGGCTAGGCTTAGAATTGCAGCTCATCAACAAAGAATAGCCAGGCACTTCAATTCCAAAGTTTGTCAGCGCAGTTTTGAAGTTGGGGACCTAGTCCTGAAGAGAATTATGACAGCCACAGGTGTGTTTGGGCCAAACTGGGAGGGGGCGTATGTTATAGGCACGAAACTTCTTGATGGCACATTCAAACTCACAATTGTCGAAGGAGAACTAATCCCAAGAGCTTGGAACAGCAATCATTTGCGTCCATATTTTACTTAAAAGCTTTGCTGAAAATGTTGTAAAAGAATTACGAACATATGATTCTTGTATTGAAAGCAATTGTAAAGAAAGTGAATAATGATAAGCTATAAAGCGGATGTAGGCCCAGCTTTTGGCTGAACCATTATAAATCTTAGGTTCTCTATTACTATAAACTGCTTTGTTTTATTTCGACATATAAAATACGTTAATTGTGTTATTAAAATGTCGATTTAATAATGCAGGCCATAAAATCAAAGCTTACCCATCGCAAGACCAAGCGATCTCCGACATCACCCAGCAAGCAAATGCTAAACCATTCAAAATTTCCATACTCAAATCCTACGAAAGAAGTGCTTCGAACAAAAGTTAGCGATGTGGATGGAAGTGGACCATTTCTAACTAAGTGCGATTGTTTGTACAAACGAGCATCCAGCTAAATAGCCTGTGTCTACCACCACCAACTCGCTTAACTATGAAGTATATTTCTTTGGATAAGGAAAATTATTAGCAACCAAAAAGGGATGATACTTGCAAGATAACGGGGATCGCCGACATGAATAGATGGCAAAGAGACATGGGCGAGCAAGCATCAAACAACAAAAGACCTCTTCGGAGGCATAAGCCCTCTTCAGAGGCACAACTCTTCGGAAGATAAAGACCTCGAGCGGGCCTCGCCAGAAAAAGAGAGTTATTTCTCAACATAAGGTCGTGGACTGATCGGTGATACACTCCCGTGAATCCATCCAACTAAGAGAAAGAAACTCCAAACTTCCAGGCAAAAGCCCTACTCAGAGGCACACGTTTCACCGAGATTGAAATAAAACTTCCAAGTGTTGAAACGTGAAAAGCCCTCTTCGGAGGCCCATTTCACCACAGTTGAAATGCTAAAAGACCTCGAGCGAGCCTCGCCAGAAAAAGAGAGTTCTTTCTCAACATAAAGTTGCGGACTGATCGGTGATATACTCCCGTGAGTCCGTCCAACTAAGGGAAAGAAACTCCAAACTTCAGGGCAAAAGCCCTACTCAGAGGCACACATTCCACCGTGGTCTGAAATAAAACTTCACACGAGTCGAAATGTGAAATGCCCTCTTTGGAGGCCTGCTTCCCAGCGAACAGGGAAAAAATAAAAGCCTCTCCCAAGAGGCAGAAACAAAAAGACCTCTTCCCAGAGGCACAATCAAACAAAAAGTCCTCTTCGGAGGCACACGTTTCACCGAGATCGAAATAAAACTTCCAAGTGTTGAAACGTGAGAAAGCCCTCTTCGGAGGCACAACTCTTCGGAGGCACACGTTTCACCGAGATTGAAATAAAACTTCCAAGCGTTGAAACGTGAAAAAGCCCTCCTCATAGGTACAACTTTTCAAAGAAGCATTTCATCAGAAATGCAAAACAAAGATCAAAAAGCCCTCCACCGAGGCGCAATATAAAAAAAAGCCCTCTTTAAAGGCACAGTTTAGCTTTCAAAAGAAGATTGATTCATCTATTCTTGGAAATACTCTTCCTCAAAAAAGTTAAAGTGTCCTTCAGAGGCCCGCGCTACCATATAAGAGAATTCACTTTGTAAAAATGTATACATGCAAAAGAAAAAGTGATATCTCCGTAGGGTGGAGTGTGAAAACTCATGTGAATCGAGCTGTACTCTATTTTGAGCAGAATAATATTCCTCCAAGTATGGAATAATTATTCTCCAGAAAATAAGAGTACAAGTCCCCTCAAAGTTGAAAATATTGCAATGAGCTTATGGTATAGGGGCAATATGGTATAGCTACATTGGTAAAAATTACGCTCGGACAGCATACCACAAGCTCACTGCAATATCATATAAAGAAACTTGTACAAAAACAAAGAGTAAATGCATTCTCAAATACAGACAGAAATTTGTACAAACAGAAAGAATCATTTTATTCAATACTGTCAAAATTTTGTACAGGTACAGGTTTCAAAATAAAAGAAAAGCGGAGGCCGGTACCCGCACAATCTCCGGCCAGTACATGCAAAAAGCAAAAAGTGTAAATAAGGGGAAGCAGGGTTCGTTACTTCTTCTTGCCACCACCTTTAGAGCCTTCACTTGACCTAATAGGCAGTTTTTCAGGACGGCTTGGGAGAGTTGGGTAAGAAAGAGAGAGGGTTACTGCCGAATCAACCTTCGCTTCCTCTTCAGAAACAAGAATGTTTTTCCTTTTCTTGGAGGTGGCACGCTTCCTCCTCCTCCTTGAAGAAGACTCACTTCCTGGGGTAACAAGAGCAGTCAGTTTTACTTCATCAGAAATAGTATGCTCCGGGGATTTGTCGCCTCCTTCAGGTCCTTCGTCCTTCTGCTCCTGCAAAGCGATTGGATCATCCAACCCTTGAAGGGCTCCTATCAATTCTTCTTGTGATCCCGGCTGGGAAATAGGAGTGATTTGAGGGAATGGAGGAGGGACAGCTGGAGGAGGAGAAGTATGTGTGGCACTTGGCCTTTTTGCTACAGAAGAAGAAAAGCCAAAAATATTAGTATCTCCCGTGAAGAAAGGAGATAGCGGCTCATTGAGATTTAAGACATAATCAAAAAGTTCGTCAAACTCATGAGGAGCAAACAAACAGTCCACTTGAGCAAGATTAACGATAGAGTTACCTGGAGAAGTCGGCCTCCTAATGTCAACCTCATAAGCATGTGCTTCGGCGCTCTCTTTGCCTTCATCTCCACCCTACGTGCTTGTGATCTCAGTTGTAACTTTAACAGGGGATGGAGAATGAGAACCAGAGCCTGTGATGTCAACATCAGCCGAAACCGAAGGAGGGACGGGGGCAGTTAATGGTGCTTCTTTCGCAAAGTGCTGCTCCCCTACCTCAGCTCGTGCTTTGGCAAGCTGCTCTTTCCCCAGGCTAGGGCAGCTCTGGCGTCATCATCTAGAAAGTGTTCTGCAAGAGATGCTTCAGTATAGCCGGCGCCTGTACCTCCAAGCATGTCAAGAATTGACTCCCAAACCTCAGCTAGGGTAATCTCATACTTCGTTCCTAAGAATGAAAGGCTCCCACGCCCCATAACGCTATGTACGTAGAAGTCAAATAGAGTGGAGCTGATATTGGCTTTTGTCGCCTCATGCGACTGTTCGGCAGCTTGCCTTCCAGCGATAGCTTCATCGCTTCCTTCTCGGTCTTTAATAATTGGGCCTTTAGCCTCATAATCTCCAAATCCTGGGAGTTGACCTTCTCCCTTAACTCTGCAACGTCAGCACGATACCTTTCCGTTGTTTTCTGCTCAGCCTCGAGTTGCCACTCGGCATGTCGCTGAGCAGCGTGAGCATCGCGAACTTGCTTTTGAAGTACTTCTTCTTTTTGGGTATATGAGGTAGAAGAAGTAGCAAGCTCTTGCTTAAGTTTTTCAACTTCCGCTTCAAGCTTCTCGTTGTAATCGGCAATGTTCCTCATTTCGGTATCGTGCTGGCTTAAAATTTTCTACCACTCGGCCTTATCATTTTCCATGGTTAGCATAGCCTCTATATTCACGCGGTTGACCCTCTGAAGTTCATCAACAAGCTTTTGTCACCCTGACATCCGCTCGATATCAAGCCTAACAGCATCAAGATTTTGCAGCATTGCTTGTTTGTCAATAGGGACCAAGTCAAGATCGAACCGCACT
Source organism: Allium cepa (assembly GCA_030765085.1). Lineage (NCBI taxonomy): Eukaryota > Viridiplantae > Streptophyta > Magnoliopsida > Asparagales > Amaryllidaceae > Allium > Allium cepa. Next base: position 10,911,108 of record CM060929.1, read on the forward strand.
CCCTTTAGGCACCAGTGTGGGAACCGGCTTTACAGAGTGGCCGGGCCTGGTCCAATTTGAAATTTAGGCCTATTGACTATTGTCTGAATGTCTTCTTCCCGAGAGCAGGAGATCCAGAAGGGATGTCAAGTGAGACGGGGGCAGTGGCCTTTTCAGGAGTTGTAGGTGCATGCTTCTCACCGTGCCGGGCACGCTTGCTTGGGTCCTCAGCTATATGACTTTTTCCCCGGTCATCATGCGACTTTCTTTTGTGAGAGTCGTCACCTCTCTGGGAAGAATCATGGTGCTCCTCCCTTTCTTTTCTCTCATAACGCTCTTCTTGAGCCTTCCTCTCCTGAGCCTTTCGAGCGGCTCTCTCTTCGTCAGTTTCTCTGTGAACGAGAAGGTAGCGCCTATAGTCATATTGACTACGCCTCCCGTAGCGCTGAAAGTCGCCATAGTGAGAGCCGCTGCGTCCCATCGGAGAATCTGAAATCTAAAAAAAAGACAAGTCTTAAAAGTCTTCAGAGAAAAGAAGCGTAACTTTAGAATCTTCAAAGTACAAAGAGTTAGGTGCATGAAAGTGCCGAAAAATCCTATGTATGTGTGTGGTGTGCAAACTACACGCATCAGGCTACAAACCGCTCTTCGGCACAGGGGTGGTAGTGACTTGAGTGGTAGGCGTCAAAATTTGCTGAAAAGTGGATGTCGCCTCGACAACAGGAGAAGAAGCTTTAGAGACATCATCTTTAAAAAGTTCTTGTGAAGTTATCATCAGGTCACTTAGCCCCTCAAAAGTATCGTCACCGCCAAGTTTAGCGGGAGTTTCTTTTTCGGCTTCCAGACCAGCCGCATATTCAGGGCAACGAAGAGGTTCTTCCTCTTCAATGACTGGGGAAAGTGCGAATTTGCCAGACGACCCCGCAACATCGACAGTAGTAGAGCACTTCACCAGAGTGGCCTCGGAGGCAGGTTCTTATGGTATGGGTTCATCAGTGGAAACTGGGGCATCTAATGCTTTAGATAAGGAGTCTGGAACCTCATGGGGATGTGTAGAGCGAGAAGCATGTAAAAGTCCATATTGATGCAAAAGTTCGTCCCTCAACAAAAACTTTATACTTCTCTCTTTAGCAGTCGCAGCACTTAATCTCTCAAAAATTTGCTTATGGCTTAGATCTCTAGAGGGGAGAGGAAGTGCTGAAAAGAGCAAAGAATGAAATTAGCAGTTGGTAATTCGGATCTCGAAAAAGTTTGAAAATGGAGAAAATAGAAACAGGTAATCTTACTTCCTACTCTCCAGATGGCATAAAACCCTGGGGGCAGCGAGCAAAGAAAAACTGGTTCAAAAATCCATGAACACTTTCGGTAAGATCAGAAATAAGCTTGCGGTTTCCAGCACTTCTCACAATAATAAGGGAAGGATGGTCTTTACTCTTTGCAAACGAGCATAAGTAGTGAATTTCTTCAAAACTTGGCAAGCGATCAAGAGTTCTCCTAAACAAAACACACAACCCCATCAAGATGGCGTAGCCATTAGGATGAAGTTCGAACGGAGAGATTGCCAACCGAAGGAGAAGGGTTCGAAGGAAGTCGTTAAAGGGAGGAATCGCCCCGCTTAGGCACATTTGACGATTGACTGCGACAAAACCGAGGGGAGGACTGTCGGCAGTATCATTTGGCCAGGGAAGTAGGGCATCATTTTCAGCAAACCAAATTGAGCTACCACTTCTTCTTCTTGGAGGGAAGTCATTCTACACAAACAACTGGATATTCAAACATGAAGGTGCACGTTTCCTAAAATATGTGAAGTGTTGTGTAAAATCAACAAACTAGCAAGCATTTGTCAGTTATAAAGTCCAGGGTTTGTTGTTTTAAATATGAAAGTGAAATGTTGATGCAAACAAATCAGTTCAAGATAGCGATGCTTTCATTGATATTTCACTTTAGTTGATTGGTTCACAGCATTTCATACAGTGTGTTTAAGTTGATTACTCTATGTCGACTAATCTGTCATTTGATGTGGGCAGTCAGTGGCAGTATATTCACCTTGGTTTTCTGTGATTGTTGTTTTCAGCAGGTTGTTAGCCTATAAGTTTATGTGATCTGTGAAATAAGGCAACAAAGTTAAAACAATCTAGGATTTAAGCAATTCAGTCCAGCAGATCAAGTTAAGTATTCAAGTTGGAATTACGCTTTTAAGTGAGAATTCGAGTTGAGCATCCAAGTGCTAACTCGGCTGCGACCCAAGGAATCTCTCGCGAGTTAAGATTAAGTTTCTGATTCCTTAAATCGGTGGTTCTTTAGGTCGTGAGGAGTAGTAAGGAGAAAGGCTCCGGTTCAAAAAGTGGTGCAAGATTCCCCAAGTGCTAGTTCGTCCACGATTTAAGGATTAGGTCGACAAATTTCCCCGAGTGCTAGTTTGGCCACGATGTAAGGTTTAGATCGTATCAAATTAGGTCGGCCAAAAGATAGGTCGCCCGAAAATTGCTGGGTCGAATCCAGGCCGATATCTCAATCCACTCGACCCGTTAGCCCGATAGCCGCTCCATCCAAAAAAACCCTCATTCCATTCATGCTGTTTCATGTTATTGGATCATCCGTAAAACCAGTTCGAAACCACTACGAGTTCAACACCTTGCAATCCTAACGCAAATCAAAATCGACTAGCCTGAAGCGGTAAACCATCTTCATCGTCTCATCGGTCATTTAAAGCCAAACCGAGCAACCTAAGCTTCATCAACTATAGATGTAATGGGATTCGTGATAAAGCATTATACAAGGAGGCGGTTTAAGTTTGAGTGACGGAATTCATGAACCAATAGTAATCTATGACCGAGGAAGAAGAAGGTTTACTTACGCGATGAATAGCAAAGGTTATCAGTAATTGATTGGAGTGAAATCGCCTTTGGGAGCTCAGAAGAATTTTAATGGCCGAATCAAGCGAAGGAGCAAGTAATGAAGAGGAAGAAGAAGATGAATGACTTATACCTTACAGTGGTGAGAACTGAAGCAGCGCGTGTGACCTAACTTTTAGGTCGTACACGACCTACCGACTTAGAGAGTGGATGGGTTAGGGGATATCGAAGCGCACGACCTAACCATTAGGCGTATACTTCGAGGGGCAAATGTTATCTCCGCCCCGTCCATGACTCAGCGCTTAAAAGTTACCGATCCAAAAGGTTGCCGACCCAACATGGATGCCGATCTAACTGCCTAGGCCCTAAGAGGGATACCGACCTAACAGACTTGAGAGGGATGCCGACCTAATGCCTTAACAAGGTTACCAACCTAAGACTTAACAGGGATGCCGACCTAAGATTTAAGGGGATAACGACTCAAGGCTTAGGTAGGTTACTGATCTAACAAGGATGCTGGCCTAAGATAGATGCCGATCTAACTATCCAAGGAGGTTGCCGCCCTAACTGCTCAGGACAGGGACAAGATCACGAACTACACTTGAGTCGCTACCGACTTACGACCTATGCTAGGTCGTTCACGACCCAGGCAAAGGAAGGCAAGTCCGATGCAGCTACTTAGCACGCGGCCTCTTAACACGTACACGGTTCATGACTTATGATATATCCAGAGTTCAACAAGGATGCCTTTCCGAAGTCTCGACCCAGCATTTAGGTCGCAGCCGACCCACGACTTATATTAAGTCGTCCGCGACCCAACTTTAGGCCGGTTACGATTAGGACATGGTAATGTTTCCTGCCCAAAATTCTCTATAAATACATTGCCATCTCCAACTTTCAAGGGACTTTTGGACAATCTCTTCAAGCGCCGATGCTCTGCCAGTTTCTATACCAACTTTACACTTGAAGTTTCAAAGAACACTACAAGCTACTTTGGAAGACTTTCACACATCCGACATGGATTCGAAGGCTTTCATCTACATCGAAGCTTAAGCAACTTGCTCAAAGTGTTTTGTAACTAAGGTGATTTGTACTTGAAGAGCATTGTATTGTTTTGTAACAAGATCAGTAATAAAGACACTTAAAGTGGACGTAGACTACTCCTTAAGCCGAACCACTATAAAATCGCTGTCTCCTACTGTATTTTCCGTTGTTTTTGCTGATATTCTGTTCCCGAACTATCGGGTGGTGCTTTCACATTCATACTTAACACACCGGGGTGTTAGCGTTCGATTTTTAGCGTTAACAGTGGCTATAGTAGGCATACGACGAAATGTTGTAGGCTTGCTAAGATTAATATTATACTTTTGAAAGATTTTCTGCACTATGCACTAATAATAATATCAAATGGTTTTCGTGTATCAAGCATTTTTGACTATGATAAGGAGAAATCTCCTCCAATCTACGTTTGCATGGTGTGTGCGGTGGGAGGCCTTATGGTAGTTTCATTTTCCAAAACGCTTTGCGGATTTCCTTTTAAATTCTTTTGTTTGTTTTGTTTTAAAGAAAATTCTTTTTGTTTGCTTATACCAGCCCCATGACTGACCAAGAGTTTATTGTTCCCTTCCTAAACTCTGGGTGCCCACAATTTTCCACACGGCCAGTCTAGAGTTGGATTTTTCAGATAATCAGATAGTAGAGGTAGATTCGATAGCATCCAATCTCCTGATATTGGCAATCGCATTTGGATCTAGTTGCTTCACTTCAACTTGATGGTGGTTCGAGCTTCTTGGCTTGGAGACTTCGGAGCTTTGGCTATAGTGTTGCAGTTCTAGATTCTATCTTTCTTTCTATTCTTTGGAAGATCATATTCGTTATGTTGTGGCGCTGCTGGTGTTATCTTTCCGCTGTTGTATTCTAACTCTAATTTGTATTGATATTCAGTTGTATCAGATGTTGTATCAATTGTGTATCAATGATATTGTTCATTTTCTTCCGCTGTGTTGTTGTATTTAATGTGTTATAAGCTCCGGCACGAGTCAGATTTCAACGATTGAATCTGCGGCATTCGAGTACAAGTGAAGTACGGGTGTCGATTTTCGAACGACGAAATTTGGAACGTGGCATGACTTCTTCACCAATATAGCGGATGCTCCCAATAGTGAACTGCTTAGCCTAATTAAACTTTTATGCTCAAGTTCCACTAGTTTCTTCGTCTATTCTTCCATCTCTTTAGACTACACTCTTTTAGGTGGTATACTAACACTTGGTTCCTTCAATATCAGATCTATCCGAAATTCAATCGTTGTTTCGAAAGTATCTTCAAATTACCAAACCACTAATTCTTTATTAATAACATCCTCCTAAGTCTCCATGTCACAGAACATTTCTCCAAAATCTATTAACATATCTAATGCCATCATAATCACTTTTAGGACTTCTCAAAGCAATAAATCTATCGCTGTAATAAATACATATCATTACTTACTAGCCAATCTATATGCAAACTTACCTAGTACCCTATGAAGTCAAACAAAAATGGTTTGCAAGAAAACAAATGTCCTTACAAATTGATTTCTAAATTTGTGCACCTCATCCCAAGTGTTGCATGCCCATCGATTGGGTTAATTACATGAAAAGTCATAACTAGATAAGTGACACTAACCCTAGTATATCAACCAAATCTTTTAAGATGAAAAAGTTTGTAGCACTAGTATGAAATAGAACTTTAACTAAAATACTGTAAATTAGAATTGTACCTTCAAGCACCACACCCTTCTCTTTCTCCTCAATAACGGTCATGTTTTTGATCCCTCTAATGTATAAGCCTCTGCTTGTCTTAATTTTGGACAGTCTTTACGGCATATTTTGTCATAATTGAAGCACTTGGCCTTAACCACTCTAGTCGGTTTTGGATATTTTGATGTACAGTGGACCATCTAAGCCAAATTATAACAAGTAACCTAAAATCATCCTTCTACGCTCCTTCCCCCAACGCCTTTTCCTTCTATAGCTGAACCATCTTACCCATTTGGTATGCAATGAACTCCTACCTCCTATCATTTTATGCCTTTTGCCCCTATTGCTCCTTTCGGTGTACATCTACCCATACAGTATCACCATTTCCACCACTTCATTAAATGATAGGGCTAATTGAGCCATCATCTTATCACTCAATCTAGGCCTTAAGCCCATGATAAACTTTTCCACCTACTTTCTCAATGTCTTGATCGGATTCCTTCCATAATTAGAAAAAGTGTTAAACTTATGTAAATAGTCTAGTATAGTCATGTCCACTTGTTTTGGCTCTAATATAGGGCTACCGTACTTGATGCTACATTAGGTTCATTATAAACTGTTGGGAAAGTGAATTCATGACTACATGTTCCACAGTCAGAGCTGGCATTTGTATACCGTCCTCTACTCCAATTTTCGAGCTTGTCTCCCTTCCTTGGCCATTCATCTACATGCTCGCAGTTCCTCTAATTTCATTTGCTCGACCACCTCATAACATCAAGCATCCGCTTTGGTTTCCATTCTTACTTCCTACGTAAGAAAGCATTCTTAAGAAATAGAAGTAAAGAGAGTGAGAACAACAGTAGATGGATAGCTATATTCATCAATATATGTATATCAAAATACAAGTACGATGTATATAGCGTGTGCCCTCCCTGATTTGTTCACTATCAAGTTTCTTCATAGGTTTGTACTTAACTCAATTTTAATTAAGTGTCCCATAACCTATGCTCTGATACGAAGTTGTAACATCGCACATTCTAAGACCTAAAAAGGAACACCGATGATGTTGTAGTCATCACCAGAATTGTGTTCAAACGACAAAAATGGATCAGCTTTTTATTTAACAACATTAAGTAAATAAAGTAGGTAAATACTTTACATTACATAAATTGTCTTTACTTTTCACAAGCCAGGATTAAATATAATAAAACATAAATAATAGTGTCATGCCCGACATATGAAGATGCCAACACGAACACTTAACCAGTTACATAAACTTGCTTCACAACAACCGAATTCGAAATATTTTATTGTCAACTTTGCCTTCTACTTCAACCTTGAAGCTTCTATTCGTCTTCCAAAAGCAACCTGTCAAACTATAAATTCAGCCTACTCGAATGAGTATCCTCGAGTTTATTGGAAAAACAATAATAAAAGGATCGATAAAACAAAAATCCTAGTAAGATTAATGCTCAACCACAAACATAAAGCATGGTGAGACCACGCCACCTAGCAAAACGGGTTTTCCCTTACAAATTCAAAATCAACAATTTCATCATATCAAATAAAGTGATCATCATGACATGAATCATAATCATAAAACATCACTTAATATCACATCATGATTAGGTTTTATAGTTATTTCCTCTAGGTTTCCATTTAGGCCTTAAATCATTATTTCTAACTAAAGTCAACATTTTCCATTTAGATTGCCACTTAGGCCATATACCATAACTTTCCAAATATGTCGTGAACATACATTTAGATGCAACTCAAGCCTTACATCAATGTTTTCGAAAATTGTCGTCAACAGACAATTGGTTACCACTAAGGCTGTAATACCCCGTAATTTTGACAATTGAAGATTTAAATAATTAATTTATGCATTTAAACATTAAGTGATGAATGCCTCATATATTCAAATTTTGCAAATGATCGATTTAGGACATGGAACCACTTTCGTTAAGTCCGGATCAATGTTGCAAATCTAAATGAGCATAAGCGTCGATATTTTCAATCGATCGATTTTAGCTAGTAGCCTGCATTGGATACGTAAATCAATCCAAAAGGCTAATTTTTATATACGATGGAATTAAGTCCTGAAACCTTATCCATTGGGTCCGTAATGACATCCAGGATTTGATTGAGTATAAGGTTCGCTATGCTTGAAGTTAGAAATTTTTGAAAAGTGTCGAATGGAGAGGATTTGGGCCTAGCGCATTCACCAGTGGATAAGTGATTAATTCCTTTCATTTTCTCTCTTTCACTTCTCATTCATGTCCATTACTTCTCCACTTTCTCTAATGGCTTCCTAATTACTCCTTAATCCACTTCTCATCCTTAAGTCCTAAACCCATCAAATAAATTTCCTAAAATAAAATAAAATTTACTATAATTCCTCTCTTCCAATTCTCTACAAAATCCGCAAAGGAATTTGCTTGAATCGGATTTTAGAGGGTGATCTCAACTTTAAATTAAGCTTGGAACTGGGTTTTGATGATTTGGGAGTTGGTTTGGAGAAGAAGAGGTGAGTGAGATGGTTCTCCTTATCAATTTATATGCTATACTTCATATTTTTGTTTATTGCCTCATATTGAATTATGTAAAGTGGATTGGAGAATGATTGGATTAGTTTGGATTTGTGTTTATGTTGTAAACATGATTAGATTAACTCATTAATTGTCTAAGACCCTAATTACTATATGTCAAATGTTAGTAAGCTCTAGAATTGATTTCAGGTTAAACTGGGTGATTGTTTGTGACGTTATGATTTGATTTATGATTAATTAAGTAGTATAATGATGTGCATGTCATTAAAAAATGTTAATTAATCAATTTGAATTGATTTACAAAACGGTTAGTAAGATAATTAAGAGACCCAATGAGCATTAATTAGTATTTATAAAACAATTTGAAGATTTTATAAATGAAGATTATATTTTATAAAATAGATATGATATTTTATAAAATGGTAAAATGATGAATACTTGATTTTAATGAAGTGATTAAGTATTTTAAAAAGGCTATAAAGTGATTTATAATCAAGTATGATATTTTTAAAAATGGTAAGAGATTTTATAAAATGATATAAGGAGATGTTCCATTTTTTAAAAAAAATTAGTGAATAAGAGTAAATTTTGATTTAAATAATAATTTAATTACTTATTCGAATGTATGTATACGTATATGCACACGAGAGGTATACATATATGTGTATTTGGAGCTAAGTGAAAATTAAAAAAAGATGATATCGAGTGAGAATTGTTTTATGATTTTTTGTTTATATAGATATGCAATTGTTTGATTATATAGGAATATAATTGATTATAAGTCCGTTGCAGGCATTCCACGTAGTTATAGAGACTATCACGTGCACAAAGTTGTGTGAGAGTATACCGGGCAGAGAAATTGTCCCGGTGAATTCCAAAATGTGATTTGTGTTTTTTTGTGCATTCGTGTGAACATGTGTGCATAGGGGTGCATAAATGAGTGCATCAACACACGAATGGGCTACGTACAAGGCAAGAATGAAAACCCAATTTATGTAAATTCATGACTTGAAGTCTACAGGTTAAATAGAATTCTCTATGGTCGCAACGGAAGAAACGGCGAGTCATTTTTAGCTAGGAACTCAAAGTTATGGATGTTTGAAAGTTATTCCTACACATGATAAGCATCCAGATATCTGATTTCGGTCGACAGACGTCTAATAAAACCAGATGGCAAACAGATAGAAATTAGTGTATTTTCAGGGGATTTTAGATGGCTAAAACTAAGTTTATATCTCTAAACTAAATTTAGACATTTGTTATAGTTTAGATGTTTGAATACTTGTTGTTCAAATTTTGTTGATCGATCAATCGAAATTTCAAAATGTGATACCTTTTACATACGAACTCGGATTGACGCATGGTTTGGTCCAGTCTTCACCATTTTTTAAGGGTTACAAGTTGTGAAGTTTTGATGGGCTTTGGAATAATTTAATTTTGGGTCCCTGTTCGTCGATGGAAATTCTATCGGTTTAGAAAACCATCGAACGAATTTTGAAATAAAATTTATACCGCAAGCGTACGGTGTACGAATGTAGCACGTGGCGAATACGGGTCGATCCACAAGGAATTGTTGATTTTAAATTCTACTCAATCAAATTAACCAAAGTTGAAAGTGTGATTAGCTAAAAATGTAAGAAACTAACAAAAAGAAAAGAAATGCAAATATGAAAGTTAAATGACAATTTAGAGAATAAATCCACTCTCTAGATCATGTAGTTCAACACATGAAATCATGATCTCTCTTTTATGGTCATTAGTGTTTTAATTGATGCGTTTATCATAAGTATGACATATTTGAGCTATTGATTAGCCAACATAAGCCATCAAACTATAACACACCCCTTAAAACACTTACTATCTTTCATGAAACTTGACAAAGAAAATAAAAATGAAATCTATTTTAAGTATGGCCTATTAACTATTGATTAGAAATATAGACCATCAAATTTTAATTTCAAATCACTTTCTTATGCCATAATCATATATTGATGAAGAGGCAATTAGTGTTAGTGATTGTTTAAGCATAGCCAATTTGGAGTCAATAATATAGACTATCAAATTCAAAGCAAAAACAACAAATAAAACCACTTCTATCATCTTCATTAAGCACAAAAATAGAGCATGAATTAACAAAATGTTGAAGCTACATTAATTAGAGAGCTTCATTACCCCTAAATTAAAGGGGTTTAGCTTCTCATATTTGTCATTTTATTAAAAAATGTAGCTAACAACATGAAAGGAAAATAAAGAGGAAAAAGAGAGCAAAATGAAAAGATAAGCTAATTAACTTGCATAAAAGAAAAGAGATCTACACTACAATATAAAAAAAAGGCATGTAAAAGGACATGAAAAGGAAATAGCATGTATTAAATTGCATAAAATAAAAAAGATTACATAAAATATAAATAGCTAAGTAGCCATGAAAAGAGAAAGATGGGCTTTCATTTTATTTTATCTAAACTAAAATAAAGAGAAGGAGGCCTAAGAGAGACTAAGAGAAGAGATAGGTTACATGAAACATGGCATTTATACATGTATGAAACCCTAATTCATACTTTTGGGGAATGCCAAAATGCCCCTTAGGAAGTGTGGAGGCCAAGTAATCATTAACATGTCTTAATCCCCCATTAAGTGTACATGAAGCCCTTAACTCCAAAAGCATGTGCATTAGCCTTTAATTTGTACATTAAGGTAGGTGGGGTCCTCCATGTTCTTCACTTTGAATTATTTCCATCTTCATTCCTTTGTATTAATTTTATGCATGCGTATCTTCATGAAACCCCTTCTATTTGAGATTAAATTCCTACAGAAATATATACAAATTTTCAATTAATTTTTCTCAAATTAATATACGCACAAAAATGACCATTTTGCCCTTGGATGAAGATGAATATGTGACAATTTCAAATAATATGAATTTTGGTTTAAACAAGTTAAAATACCCAATATGATCATTTATTTAATTTAAAAAGAATAAATATGATGATAAAAATATGCACATTTACGTGCACATCAGTCCCACATAGGATCCATCCTAGCACGTATTCCAAAGCCCATAGATTTTGAGGTAGACAGGGAGGATATACCAGAGGAGTATTATGATATTGAGGTTATGCATTCCATTTGATTTGCGATTTGGGTTAGTATGGGGTTTTGTTAGAGTCGATGGGTTGTTGGGCCTTAGCGACTAGAGCCCGTGGCGATTCCATACATTATATATAAAGTGAGTTCGTACTCTAATATTTCAACCTTAGAGTGATTTTTTGGGCATTGACTTGTTGTAACACACCAAGGGTGTGGACTTATGTAACCCACTAAGGGTATGGACTTATGTGACCTACCTAGGTATCGACCTTGTTGTCGTGTACCTAAAGCATTGTCGATGGCTATAACACACTCGAAACGATCTTGTCAGACCGTAAATAGCTTTATCTCATTATGATCTGATTGAACTTTTTTTGGGTTCTGAGTTCGTAATCTTACAACGATTGGTCTTAGCTATAGTGATCATATGCATTGCGACATATCTATTTGGTTTTAGCGGTAGTGACCATGTGCATTGTGGCATACCTTTTCGGTCTTAGCAGTGGTGACCATACACATTGTGGCGTACCTAATTGGTCTTAGCAGTAGTGACCATACATGTTATAGCATGCCGATTCGATCTTAGCAGTAGTGACCATATGGGTTGCGGCATATCCTATTGATCTTAGTAGTAGTGGTCATTATTTTGGGATTACGGTTTGATCATGGTATGTTGTTACTATAATATTAGTGGTTTTAGGCTACTGTAGAGCAATGGAAGATATTGTGTTAATTTGTTGTTACAGAAGAAGAGCATGTTATGGTATGATATCCAACTTTTAAGATGGATTCACTATACATGTTTATAGGCAGTTGTAATACCCCTGAGCCAATTTTGTGGAGAGGGCCTACTATGATTTAGTAGTTTCTATTTATTTACATACAATTTTAATATATAGTATTTTGAGATAGTTCCCCTAGCATCAGACTTTATGTTCTACTCTTTTTTTGTCTTTGTTTGCTTATGTCATGACAACTCTCAGGTACTAGATTGAATAGTTCGGGATTCATGTGCTTTTGGAGAGACGCTAGCAGAGTGCACAGCTAGGGTATTTTGGAGGCATGACATTGATGTTTAAAGATACATACTTGCTATTTCATTTGCATATGGCATACTTGTTACTTTTATACAAAACTATTGTATTAGATATTTATTCAAAACTCCGTGTTTCTTTAGAGTTAATGTATTCTGACTATTCTATAATGATATTTATTTTGTCAGTTGCTTCCGCTAATGCAACCTCTCATATACCCTTATTCTATTTTATTCATATATATTGGTATATTATATATTTTCATTCCGTTGTGAGATCATATCGATATCTTAATTTAGTGTTTTGTTCTAATTTTACCTCAATGATCTGTCTTTTGTGGTATTCGAAATTCGTGCAATGATGTAAGGCACATACTTTTTGAGTACTATAAAAGGCTGGTTGTTATAGTTGGTGTTAGAGCTTAGGCTCAACACTCGGACCAAGTAGACCAATTTGAGTTGGTCAATCTAGTCAAAGGAGACACATTGAGAGAGGGTACTTGTATTTTTCTATAACACACTAGATTTTTGATAACATTATTTAGGAGATTTAGTTAGATAAACTAAATAAAATAATATGTTGATAAGGGGATTGATATTTGATTTAAATAAGGTAGACGTGCCTTTTTAACTAATAAATTAAATAAAGAGTTTGGAATGAATTAGAGGAGGGGTATTATGGGAAAGAGGTCATTCCTATATTATCTTCCTTAGGCTGTGTATCTCTATACACATTCATTTCATTTCAAAAAATTTAAAGTGAGGCCGGCCAGCATTAACAAGGAAATAAGAAGAGGAAACAAAAGAAAAGCTTAAGGAAAGCATATTCAAATCATACTCATTCAAATCTCAAGCTCCTTAATCACTAAAGCAAAGGTGAATAATGTTTACATCTCTAAGTTTTATAATTTCTGTTTTAAGATTAAATTCGAATGGTTTTGCAAAGATTTGACATGCTTTTGAGTGATAAAATGATAATATATACATGTTGATGATTTATGTACCTTCATAAAGATTTTATGACAGATGAAAGCTCTATTAAATGACATCCATCAGCCTTGCGAATTTTTATAATAATCTAAAAAGTTATTTTAGAGATGGGTTTTAATTATCACATTTTTCTGAATTTATGTGGAATTTTTATGAATTTTCTAAGGACGAAAATGGTATTTTGGATTATAAAGTTATTTACGGAAAAATAATTTATTGCTTGGATCCAAAAATTTTATATGTTGAAAAGAACATATTAATTGATTTTCTAGAATTTTCCTAGAATTTTTCTAAGATGATTTAATAGTTATATAAAATTATTTAAGGAATGAGACTTAAATTTTTTATATAATTATAATGGAGAAAGGGGATTTCCTAAAACTGTTTAAATTTCCAAACAAGAAAACTCGGCAGCATTTTTGAACATAAAAAATATGGCAGCCAATCAGATTTAGACAAATAAGGCAGGATGGGTACAAAAGAACTATTTTAAAGTAAAAATAAATAGTTTTTCTACTATTTCAACTCTGTTGGCGAGAAGTTCCGCCTCTATTCCAAACCTTCCGACAAGGTCGAAAGGTATCAAACCTTTTGACTAGATCAACAACCAATGCACTTGGTATCAGGAAACTGGTACATAGTGAATTGGAAGGAGTCGAAAGGTTTAGGGACGAAAGATTAGAGGTTTCGAAAGAGACAAAGCTTTGTTTTGGTTTTTAAAGAAAATACGCTTGCTAGCTTTCGACAAAGAGCGTCGACATTGTCAAATGGTTAAAAGAAAAGGTTTCGATTGGTTTGCTTTCTTGTTTTAATTGAAACCTTTTGACAAATTTGAAAGGTCTAGCTTTCGATAAGGTCGAAAGAATAGTTTTCGTTTCCAAACCTTTCGACCCAGCTGGAGTCGAAGGCAATCTTTTGTTTTCTAAAATATGCATCTCCATTGCTTTCGAATGGTTGGTTCCAACACCAACAGTTCATTGTTTTCGAATGGTTTTGGAAGATTTTTTTAAAGATTTCGAAGCAGTTGCTTTTGACTCCTATGTTTTTCTGATTCTTTTGCTCAACTTGAAGGCATAATCCAAATGTTTTAAGTCAAAATGTTTTGAAGGTTTCGAAGTAGTCAATTTCGAATGGTTTCGTAAGGTTTCCACTTGTTTTAAATTGAACCCAATGTCATCGAAAGGTTTTAAGTTTCATTGCTTTCGAAAGGTTTATCATTGATTTCATAGGGTAGGTACCCTAAGCTTTCAACAGAGTCGGAAGGTGAAACCTTTCCACTAGGTCAAAAAGAAACCTTCTGGCAAGGTCGAAAGGTGGGTCCTTCTCATAAGGTCAAAAGGTATGGGTTTGCAACTTTTTCAAAAGGCTAAGGATTAAAGGATTTTAAGGCAGATGTCATATTTTTTAAAAGCTTATAAAAGGAAGGTTTTTATTGGTTTGAAGGGGTTACGTTCAATGACTTTGAAAGATTTCATTAAAGGTTACGAAGGAGTTACCTTCAATGCTTTCGAAGGGTTTTTGTTAATGATTTGAAAGGGGTTACCTTGAATGATTTCGAAAGGTTCTTTAAAGATTTTAAACAAAGGTTTCAAATATAATGACTAGGAAGTTAACCTAAGTGTTTTAAGTTATAAAAAACTTTCACTTATTTTAAAAGGATAGATAATCCTTAATGAGCATCATTAACATTATTTTGAGTAAAGTATGTATGTATGTATGTATGTATGTATGTATGTATGTATATCATGGCTAAAATAGCTTAGAGTAAAGCTAAAGATATATTTTCCTTGTATATATATAAGGTTTGACGAACTAAATCATTGTGAAAAGGTTTTCGAGGAAAATTTGATGGGTCGTTAACCTAAAAGAAAATTCGAGCCGTTAGCAAATTTAAATTCGTACAGTCGGTCTATTTTTAGGGCAGTCATCCTAGAGAATGGTTAGTCATAAAAGAGCAGTTAGTACTGATATGAACAGTTAGTTCAGTTTACCATAATGGACCTTGCTACTTCTTAAAGATAGTTCGTCCACACTTTTTACCTGTTTTTGGGCAGATAGGCCATTATCAAGCCTAAGATATTGCCATTTTTGTATAATCTGTTTTAGGATAGATAGTCCAAAGAAGAGCAGTTGGCTTAGAATTTAGGACAGATAGTCCATTAAAGAGCACATAGCTCAGATTTAAGACAGATAGTCTATTATATTTCCTGTTTTAGCATAATGGATATTGCTATATTATTATTATAATCAGTTGAGTAACTATTTTGGTTGTAGCAAAGTTTGCAAAATATATGTTTTGAAAAGAGATATTAGTAAAGGGAAACCTGTTCCGCTAAGCGAGTGGTCTTACTATATATCAGTAAACATAGATGTAGTAGAAATTATTCATATCAAGGTTTACGTCTGACTCAAAGTTTTTGGTTTCCCTTAAATTCTCGGGTGCTCAAATTTGATTTGATTATATTGAGGATTTAGGTTTTTAGGTTTTAGCAGATTTTGGGGAATAAGCTTCCGAAGACGAGCAGGTGGCTGATGGATATCCAAATTTAGGGATTCCTTTTTAAATTTGTTTCCACTGTGTATTAAGACATTTATGTCTATATTGCTTTGATCATCCAAGTGGGCATCTTTACATGTCGCTCTTGGCGTATTGTCGTAATTGTATTTGATCGTTGCCTGGAAATACGTTGGAATTTTTGTAATTCGGATATGATTTGTCTAATCATTAAATATTTTTTTGGAATTTTGTAATTTTGTTCATATTCAAGTGCTTATGACATTATGGATACCATTAGCATTACCATATTTCGTCACTAGAAGTTAATGTTGTGATGACTGCAGCATCCATAGTGCTTAGCTTTTGGCCTCCTGATACTGGATGATACAATCTGGTATCAGAGTATAGGTTTATGAGAAATTTAACTAAAAATTGGTTTTTAAAACAAAAATCCAAAGAAATTAGAGTACGATTTTTGGTTGGGTTAGTGCTACAGTAACGTACTTGTATTTGCTATATATAAGTATGTGCTTTATCTCCATTCATCTATCTTTGATTAGGCTATCTTTTGGTTTGAATGCAGATATGGATGGAAGAAGAAGCAGAGTTAAACCACTAGGAGGAAGCACTGGAAGGAATGCCGAACCAAATGCAAGGATAGGTCAAGGTCAGGTAGAGAATGTTGGTTCTGAAGTCCTACAGGTCGGAATGGAAGCCATGTATCAGTTTTTCAAGTACATGATGCAAGCAGGAGTTGCAGCCGAAGTGTTAGGAGAAAATGCACCCGAGGCAGGGTTTCTAGAAGTTCCAATGGTTAATTATTTCGCCAAGATGAGTGGTGATTTTGTGAAGCTAGGAGGAAAGCAGCCAGCTTTGAATAGGCAGATTACTGAGCTAGCGCAAGGTGAGATGTATGTAGTTGAGTACGCTAGGAAGTTTGAAGAGTTGGCCTGAAACGACCCGACTTTCTCACCACAGAAAATCGCATCATTTATAAGAAAGAAAAGGGATAGAAAAGAGAAAAGACAGAGAAGAAGAAAGAAACAACATCAGAATCTAAACTACGGAACGAATAAATTATATTAATCACATAATATATTACATAGTATCATATACATCAGAGATACACAACTAAAACAACACATACTAGGCAGTTATAAACACCTGTCTAGTTATACAACTCAAAACAACTCAAAGACAAACGACTCGGAGAACACACAGCGGAATACTATATCTATACGCAGAAGCCTCCTGCTCCATTGCTCCTCCAGAATTCGTCAAGCCAACCTGAATCTCCCTACGACTTGTAAAAATTTGAGTACCCAAGAGTTTAAGAAAAACAGAATAAACTCCGGGTTAGACATGGGTTTGGTGTGAGTAAACGGTTAAACATGGAAGACTTCCCACACATAAACATGGAAAAGTTTTTACCTTACGCTAACCAAACATTTGATAGGAAATCCAGTGATATTATAATAGGTCTAGGGTTTTCAAATGAATATGAAATAGCCGAAATTGTTACATTATTAAATTCTGGCTACTAGCCACAAAAGTGGGTAGTACAATCAATTCCCTTGGCACTTATTGGATATTGGATTCCATACAATGGCAGGGCTACTGGGGTACCGCCCGTCACAGTACGTGGCCTACATCACCGTACCGAGGAGTACGCCCGCTCCTCTGCAACAAAAGGCCGGAACCATTCCTTACTGAATAATTCTAAATAAGACAACCCCGACGGTTGTAGCTATTCAACCGCCCACACAGTCGAAATAAAAGGGACTCTAGACAGGGATTAATCTCATCCTACTTGGGCATGACCCACTTAGCCTTGCTGCACCTCCCCTATTTTTGCCATTCTCGGTTGATGAGGCTTGAGGCTACGATTACCTTTATAGAACACATCCCTTAGAGTGCTCATCGTCCACCTGACGATGTTCTGAAACCATTTAATCCATACAAGTACATTTCAGCTTCGAACGAAACCGAAGGCATTATCTCGTTACACTCATTTTGGAATCACCCTCAGAGTTAACGACAATAACCCCTGCACTCTGAATCTTTATCTTCACTTGAGATTCACGACCTATCGTTAATTTGGATCGATGTGGTTTTCGGATATTCAAATATGGAAATCCGATCCCAGTCTCATCGAAATCCAAAACGTATCTTTTAGGTCCAAGTTGTTTAAGGTTAAACAATTAAATTCAACTATCTATATACACACATATAGATAATTCACAAGTCACACTTGATAATCACATTATCAAAATAAACAGATGATCCATAACAAAATAGGTAATCAATATCATCATCACAATAGATAATCTATATTACCATCACAATGCAACCAAGCATTCATACCACAAAACATTACTTATCCCATTCTTGAGATTACATCCATTCAAGACAACAATGTCATCCATTCATACAAAAGCGATGATTTACTTAATCACAACATAATTAATTTAAAATGAATTAAATTAACTATCTCTAATTAATTTAAAGTGAATTAAATTAATTAATTCATCTCTTAATTAATTTAAAATTAATTGAATTAATTACCTTCATCACAATAAATCTTACTTACTTATCCATCAATTAAACCAATTAATTAATCATTATCTTAATTAATCAACCTTGATTAATTAACTCTTAATCAAGAAAGTAATCCTTAATTATTTTCATTAATCATATTAGTTAATGAACCTTAATTAATTACTTCCATTAATTAATTAACTATAATTAATCACATTATTCCTTAATTAATTATATAAATTAATCATGCTTAAATTAATTTCTTTTAATTAATCAACTTTAGTAAATATAGACAGTAATTAATTATTCTTAATTACTTCTTAATTACTTTTATAAATTCTTTGTTTTATTTCACCAAGTAATAAAACCTTAATCACTTTAACAAGTAATTGTCCATTTAAAAATTACTTCCAAATAAGTAATTTCACTTATCTCAATTACCCCCTCTAATTTATTCATCAATTACTTATCTTAAGTAATTACTCTTATCAAAACTTATTAAGTAAAAATACTTAATCATTTATCAAGTGACTTTCTTTAATTAATTAACAAATTAATTAACTCAGCTTGAACACAAACACCCCATAAATCATAATCGAGTAATTCATCCGTTAATTACCCTTTAACCAAATTAATCATTAATTACAGATTAATTATCCTTCAACTATTAATTAATAAATCTCAATTATTAATCCATCCTTTAATACAAAATAATCAATCACTAAGTACTTTTATAATTAATTAATTAACCTTAATTAATCAATTAATTATCCTTAATCATTAATTAATAAAACTTAATTATTAATTAACAACCTTAATTACAAATTAATTAATCCATAATTTAATTAATCAATCCTTAATTACATTAATTAACTTTTAATAATAGTTAGTTAATTCTTAATTAACTTGCATTATAGATTAATAACCCTTTGATTATTAATAAAGAAAACCCAATTAAAACTTAATTACTAGTTTAATTACTTACTTACTTAAATAATTATAATTTAATTAATCATTAGTCATTAATTAATTCATCATAATTAGTAGTTAATTAAATTAATAATTATACTTACTTAATTAACCCTTTTAAAATAATTAATTAAACTAATTAATTAAACTTAAAATTTCTAAATTAACTAATTAATTATTATTCATTAAAACTTAATTATCCTTAACATAAAACATTATCTTTAAATAACCTTGAAACTTTACTTAACTTATTCATCAACTAGTTTAAGATATAAAGTAATCATCAATTACTTACCCTTAATTATTAATTAACAATTCCTTAGTTTCCAGTTAATAAATTACTTTAAACTTTAATTGTTAATTAATAAATCATTATTCACTAACTAATTTTAAAAAAAAAATTCCTTATAATTTCCCTTTTATGTTTCAAAATAAGTTTTGAAAATAACATTAACGTTTTAACTTAAAACATTTAAATCCATTCATACAAATTCATTTGTATAAGCAAATCAATTCAAAGAAATGAATTTCAAGGATTTAATTTAGCTTAAATTATTTAAAGTTTAAAACTTACTTTATTTTAAATTTAAAAACTGGTTAAACATTTCACTTTGGGTTTAACCCATGTATACTTAAACCAAGAAACAAGTACACCATCTTTTCTTTTTTTTAAAAACAATTTGACTTGAAAATTTAAAATTGTTTCAGTTAAAAATTTAAAACTGTTAAACTTAACAGTTTAATTCAGGATTTCAAAAGACCTTGAAAATCACTCGAGCCACAACCTAGAATTCACGCGAGTTTCCTCGAGCCATTTACCCTATACCCTGAGCTAATACCTAGCAACCCAAAACAACCACAACCCACTGACACCCAAAACGATACGTGCACCTACACCAGTTCCGGTACCACCTCCGGTCAACGACGACTCCATCACCAAGTTACCCAACCACCCTACAAGCATCCACGATCAACAGAACGCCATCCCGTGCCTTGATTCAAAATCGAGTACCCAGGATGAACTTGAGACCTAAACCATCATCAGAAAATTCACTAAACCCTCGCCTCCGATCAACGAAAACCCCTACAACTCCGGCTATGGATTGCCGACCCAGTGTGCTTCCTTCTCCCAAAATTCCTTCAAGCTCGACGCATAAATGAAGATGCAGTAGACAAATTCCCAAGTTCGAACAGAAATAGGTTTAAAAACAAAATCAAGCAAATCCAAACTTCACGATGGATTACAAACCCTTCGGCAATTTTTGCCACACTCCCCAATCCTACTTCTAACTCCAACAAGAACCCCGAACACCCCAGATGCAAAGATCATCAGATTTTGACATAAATCCAAATTTCAGAAAAACCCAAATTTCATAAAAACCCCAATTACACACTCAATTTAATTTTAAAAATTGTGATATTCTTTTTAAAATTCATATTTTTCGGTGACAATCCAGATTATATAATTATTTCATCTAATTTCTACATTTGATTTCAAACATTGATGATTTAGTGTCACTGCATTATTTGTTTCCAGATATATTTCGAATACCAGAAACTCTGTTCTATTTTTAGTTCCTAGTTTATACTTAAACTAACTTGTTTTGTTTAATCTATGGCTTAACAGTTGTTTAAGTAGAATAGCTTGAAGTTTCTTACTATTTCTTAAATTTTTTAGTAAGGTGAAACAGAGAAGATTCATGAAATATAACATGCACAGATTCAAGTCATACAACACATATTGCATATTTATCTACACAGAGGCAAACTTATATATATAATAAACATCATCACTAACACATATGCAACAGATAATTACTACTTAAATTTTTGTAAAATGTTTACTCACATCTTTTAAAATGAAGGGCAGAGGTGATGATAAGCTGGAAACTTGCAAAATACTTTGAACTTGAAGCTTTTGAAACAGAAAGGTTTCATCCCTTTAATTTTTGCTTTCAGCGGATATGCTTCAGGTTTGCCCCTTTAAAAAAACTTGCATGCACTTGAAAATTTGCAAATACATGAATTGTTTTGAAAACATACTGTAGACATGCAGTTTTGATTTGCACAAGATTTCAGGTTTTGGTGTTTTGAAGAGTAAGATTGCAGGAAAATAAATTTTTTCAGATTTGATCTGCATATGATTTGAAGTTATGGTATTTGGTTAGGAAAATGGGTTACAGGTTTTCAACTTATTTTCTGGATTGTTTTTGAGTTTGAGGAATTTATGGCAGATTTGGGGAAAAAAAGTATTACATGGAAACAAATTTTTGAGGAACTTTCAGATTCTCATTTGAACTTGAGGAGAATTTCAGATTTGATTTAAGCATTTTTTTGAGGATTTTCTGGTTTAAGAAGATTACAATTTTGTGCTTGATTCTGGAAATGAATGTAGAATAGTATTTTACAAATTTGTGGAAAATTTTCAGATTTGAATCTTCTATTATTTTTCTTAGCTTTTGAGAGGTAGATATAAAAAGAAAAATGAGAAAGGGGAAATGTTTATAAGTAAATTTTACATTTTATTAAAATTTAAAAGAAAATGCAAATATGTCTCTAGCTCATCTTAATGTTTAACACTTGTTATCTAAATGGTTATAACTTTAACACTTGTCAAATTTTTATTTATTTTTGTCCTAAAAGAATTTTAAAAGCTTTTTAAATTAATTTCCTAATTAGCTAATATGTTTTCTTAATTTAAAAATACTTTTCTAATTAAATTCCTAATTAACAAATACATTTATGAATTTATATAAAATACAATCCTTAAAAAAAAACCAATTATAATTTAAATAAAATTATATAATATTACAAACTCATTTTAAAATGCTATTTCAAAAACTTTGTATTTATTTTTATTAAATAAATACAAATCCAAATTTCTATCAATAAATTTCTATAAAAAGAATAATATAAAACAAATCTTATTTTTAACTAAAAACATTATCTATATATTTTAAATCCAAACCATATTATTATTTTATTTTAAGATGTATGTATATTCCCTTAAATTCAAATTTATATATTCAATTTCAAAGTCAATTTTAAAAAAAATCTAAATCTAAAAATCAATTTAAATAAATATAAATATCAATTTTTAAATAAGCTCATTATTATTTACAATTAATTTATCCTGTTTTAAAATCAATTTAATTACACGGATATAAGTATATTTAAACACACTTATTAACTTTGAAAACAATAAGTCAATTTAGAACGTATTACACAAACAAAATAATTATAATTTTAAAACCAATTCATAACCAAAATTAAGACATCATATTATTATTACTTGGTTATTTATTTTTGAAAATTACAATTTTTATCAGTTCAAATAATTTAAACTAAAAGATTATCACATTTTAAATTACTGGAAATTCCGGGATATTACATTCCTCCCCCCTTAAAAGAATTTCGTCCTCGAAATTTAAAACAAAGATGATCCAAAGTTTTGTTTTATTTCAACCAATTCAAACATTCATAACAGCCGTACACTTTCAATCCAACAAACAATTCATCCAAATAACCAATTCAATCAAATAAATAACACTAGCTATCCGGACATAGATTCGGATAAGCTTCCTAAAATTATCTCGAGTTTCCCGGGTACAATCACAGGGATACTCGCTCTACTAAAACCCAAACTAGTTATACTGCTAAGCTATTGAGTTCTTACTCAGCGAGATCTATAATCTGTACAAGATACTAGACCACAGACAAGTCTGATCAACCACTAAATCCTTCACCGAACTACTGGTCTCAAAACTAGTGATGGACCAATCACGTACTCCCTCAGAGACACGTGAAATATTTTGAATTCCGGTCTTCCAAACTGGAAATTCAACTCTTCAAACCAAAGCACTGATCTTTACAAAAACTCAAAAGAATCCAATATACCTCGGAGCTCACCAAATCTTATTGCTCCCTTTACCCGAGAAAACCTCAACAACATAGAAGTCTCCAACTTCGAATTCCAAATTCTTCCGTCACTTAACCTCAAAAACTTTCCGGATGATCCGGGCTGCCTACAGATCCTTCCTGATCAGCTCAACCTTCCCTGATGCTCTTATAAACAAACTGGATCAACTCAACAAACTGATCCTCACAAGATTAATCCAAAATCAAAACCAAACTTTACTATCAACAGTAGAAAACAACTTCCCCCATCCGGAAAAGACAGAACATAATCACTCGCCAACTTGTCTCATATCCTGAAAAATTTCAGTAGAAACTCTCTAATCCAAAACACTGCAACTTCCAGTTGCTTCTACTCAAAAACAACAACCACCTTGTTTTCGCTGCACAACTCTGATCTGGAGCAGATGAAAATGCCGTTGAAAGAACACAGGCATAGACTACACATCTCATCTCGAAAATAAGGTTCAAAAGAAGTTCCAAGAAATACAGAGCTGCTTCACCAAACAATCAACCTAGGAGACATCCTTCTATCCAACTGAGTCATCGGTATCACTCCTGCATCAAGTTGATTCAGAACTCAATCTCCAATGCGGGCAAATTTCTAACTTTCCTGAAGATATATCTAGAAAATATTTGACCACTCCACAACTTCTACATCCTCTAGAGATACAACAAATCCAAGCAAAAGTCTATCTAAGATAATCACCAAACTATCGCAAGTCACTTTTGCGATCAACCAATCGAATATCTAAGATACTGTTCTTTCTCCACTAATCAGAACAGTTTATCCTCGACCAACTAATCCTTCGAAGAAACAGGTGCTCACTGCTGCTTCTGAATTCCACCTCTAGGAACTGCTAAGCCAAAAAGATCTTCCTGCTGGAACACAGAACACTCCCGAGCTGCACCGCTAACACAGATGCCAAAGACTTCTTATCCAAAGCTCTTTGAGAAACTCGGACCTCCAACTAAACACATACATCCTGCTGATCACAGCTACAACCCCGAAGCAGACACACTTCCTTAAACTTGCTCCGAAAGAAAACAACTTCGGAGACATCTATGGTCACTGCGTCTCATCATGCAGCTACTACTTTCTGAGGTTGCCAAGACACCATCACTTGCTTTTGCCTAACCGACAGATCCAAATTCCTCAAAAATCCGCTCACACGAGCACGATCAAACTTACACTTCAAAGATGAACTCCGAACCTTAGCAGGTTTCCTACAGAGATCGATGAAATCTTTACACCAAACTACAAAGATTACTCAAGACAGTATTAGGTCTACTGTCTCGACAAATACACGTCCAACCTCAAACATTCAAACTCCAACCATTGGTAGTCGTGTTACCCACACCACTACCTCATCTACCTTTATAACTTATGTTGGAAAACCGGAACAGGTAACCCAACAGATAGGTAGAAATATCTATATATATATATAATTATATATAAAAATTACAAGTACGCTCTCTCAAGAAAGACACCACTACAGAGCCTATGTATTCACTCAACCTAACGCTCTGATACCAACTGAAACGACCAGACTTTCTCACTACAGAAATTCGCATCATTTATAAGAAAGAAAAAGGATTGAAAAGAGAAAAGACAGAGAAGAAGAAAGAAACAACATCAGAACCTAAACAGTGGAACGAATAAATTATATTAATCACATAATATATTACATAGTATCATATACATCAGAGATACACAGCTAAAACAACACTTACTAGATAGTTATAAACACCTGTCTAGTTATACAACTCAAAACAACTCAAAGACGAACGACTCAGAGAACACACAGCGGAATACTATATCTATACGCAGAAGCCTCCTGCTCCATTGCTCCTCTAGAATTCTTCAAGCCAACATGAATCTCCTGGCTACTCGTAAAAATTTGAGTACCCAAGAGTTTAAGAAAAACAGAATAAACTCCGGTTTAGACATGGGTTTGGTGTGAGTAAACGGTTAAAGTTGCTTAACTTTAAAAACTTTTTGAAAGAAAAGGTATCACGTAAGACTTCCCACACATAAACACGGAAATGTTTTTACCTTACGCTAACCAAACATTTGGTAGGAAATCCAGTGATATTATAATAGGTCTAGGTTTTCAAATGAATATGAAATAGCCGAAATTGTTACATTATTAAATTCCAGCTACTAGCCACAAAAGTGGGTAATACAATCAATTACCATGGCACTTATTGGATTATGGATTCCATACAATGGCAGTGCTACTTGGGTACCGCCCGTCACAATACGTGGCCTAGATCACCATACCGAGGAGTACGCCCGCTCCCCTGCAACATAAGGCCAGAACCACTCCTTACTGAATAGTTCCGAATAAGACAACCCCGATGGTTGTAGCTATTCAATTGCCCACATCAGCCAAAATAAAAGGGACTCTAGACAGGGATTAATCTCATCCTTCTTGGGCATGACCCACTTAGCCTTGCTGCACCTCCCCTTTTTTAGCCATTCCCGGTTGATGAGGCTTGAGGCTACGATTACCTTTATAGAACACATCCCTTAGAATGCTCATCGTCCACCTGACGATGTTCTGAAAGCATTCAATCCATACAAGTTCATTCCGGGTTCGAATGAAACCGAAGGCATTATCTCGTTACACTCATTTTGGAATCACCCTCAGTGTTAATGACAATAACCCTTTCACTCTGAATCTTCAACTTCACTTGAGATTCACGACCTATCGTTACTTTGGATCGATGTGGTTTTCGGATATCCAAATATGGAAACCCGATCCCGGTCTCATCGAAATCCAAAACGTATCTTTTAGGTCCAAGTTGTTTAAGGTTAAACAATTAAATTCAACTATCTATATACACACAGATAGATAATTGACAAGTCACACTTGATAATCACATTATCAAAATAAACAGATGATCCATAACAAAATAGGTAATCCATATCATCATCACAATAGATAATCTATATTACCATTACAATGCAACCATGCATTCATACCACATAATATTACTTATCTCATTTCTGAGATTACAACCATTCAAGACAACAATGTCATCCATTCATACATAAGCAATGATTTACTTAATCACAACATAATTAATTTAAAATGAATTAAATTAACTATCTCTATCTCTAATTAATTTAAAGTGAATTAAATTAATTACTTCATCTCTTAATTAATTAAAATTAATTAATTAATTACCTTCATCAAAATAAATCTTACTTACTTATCCATCAATTAAACCAATAAATTAATCATTATCTTAATTAATCAACCTTGATTAATTAACTCTTAATCAAGTAATTAATCCTTAATTATTTTCATTAATTATATTAATTAATGAACCTTAATTAATTACTTCCATTAATTAATTAACTATAATTAATCACATTATTCCTTAATTAATTATATTAATTAATCATGCTTAAATTAATTGCTTTCAATTATTCAACTTTAATAAATATAAACAGTAATTAATTATTCTTAATTACTTCTTAATTACTTTTATAAATTCTTTGTTTTATTTCACCAAGTAATAAAACCTTAATTACTTTAATAAGTAATTGTCCTTTTAAAAATTACTTCCAAATAATTAATTTCACTTATCTCAATTACCCCCTGTAATTTATTCATCAATTACTTATCTTAATTAATTACACTTATCAAAACTTATTAAGTAAACATGCTTAATCATTTATCAAGTGACTTTCTTTAATTAATTAACAAATTAATTAACTCAGCTTGATCACAAACACCCTATAAATCATAATCGAGTAATTCATCCTGTTAACTCCTCTGCTCAAGTGACTCAAACCAGGCTCGCGACTCACAATGATTACCGACTCAACAGCCTTAACTCGTTGCCAGCCTAAAATGAACGACGACTCAGATTGCCGACTTAACGACTCAGGAGGGACAACGACTCACCGGGTTATAACCTTAATGCCTTAAGGGTGTTGGCCGACTCAAGATACTTCACGACTCAACAAGATACCGACTCAACAATTGAGGAGTTGCACGAGTTAAAGAATTGTGCGACTTACGACTTAAGGAGGTGAACGGTTTACAGCTTAAGGATTGTACGACTTAATGAGCTGGCAGAATGATGAGAGACTCACGACTCAGAGAAATCCGCGACTTAAGGCCTCCGCAACCTAAGATATGTCACGACTCAGGAAGGTACACGACTTAAGGGGCTACGACCTAAAAGACCTAAAGGCAGAGCGACCTAGTGACTCAAGACAAAGGAGGGCGAGAGTGACTGCATTTGAGTCGTGACCGACTTACGACCTAGTGTAAGTCGAACACGACCTAAAACCATAGAATCAAAATTTTAGTGCTGCCTCAATTTAAATCGTGACTTCTTAACTCGCGAATGAGTTAGGACTTATATCTAGATGAATGAAGGAAAGCTCAGGACCACTTCACCTACTCCATTGCCTGCTGACTCTTGACCCTTGAGTCGAGCGCGACCTACGACTCTCCTTGAGTCGGTCACGACTCAGGACTTGAGCGAAAAACTGCTTCCCAGAATCACACCTATAAATACACGACCACCTCCAACGTTCAAAGGACTTTTGGCTCATTCTTTCCAAGCACCGATACTCTGCTACATTCCAAACCGAATCGACACTCAAAGCTTTCAAGACACGTAGAACGCTATGAACAACTTCAAGAAGGAATCTCATACATCCGACATGGATTTGAAGACTTTCACTTACATTGAAGTTTAAGCTACTCGTTCAAAGTGTTTAGTAATTCAAAGAGTATTGTACTTGGGAAGAATTGTATCGACTTGTAACGAAATCATCAATAAAGATATTCAGAGTGGACGTAGGCAAACTATTGAGCCGAACCACTATAAAATCGCTGTCATTTACTGTTTTTTTCTGCAGTTTTCTGCTTATACTCTGTTCCCGAATCATCGGGTGGTGCTTTTACAACTACACTTTACACACCGGGGTGTTAGCGTTCAAATTTTAGCGTTAAAGATTTTGGTGCTTTCACTGAGAATTGAACTCAGGAATATTGACATCATTGCTTCACCGAACTGTGAGGAAAGAATCTCCGTTAGGACCAGTAGTTTAACAAAAATTATGGCTCCCGGAAGGAAACGTAGATCTGTCAGATCTGAAGATTTTCAAGAGAACATCGCCACTTCTCCTCCTCTGAGTCAGACAACTCCAACTGTGGGAGTTACACGGGCGGAATTAGACGCTGTGGTTTTGGGATTGAATCAACAATTAAATGCTCAAAATGCACAATTAGAGGCCCAGAATGCCCAGAATGCCTTGATTATGGATAGGTTAAACGCTCTCCTTGAGGCAAGTCACCAACGACAGGATAGTGAAACAATCCATGCTGAAGATGCCCATGACCCCCAAGAGAAAGATATTCCTCAATGACCAGGCAACACCGCTGCAGGGGCACCTTCCCAAGCTGAAGGGTCAAGGCCACAACCTACCTTTCAAACTTTTGAAAGGGAAGCTAACTTCTTACAGGCACAGTCTCAAAACGGTGAGGAGTATCTATCAGGGATGGTTCGGTCAATCATGAGAGAAAGCATGCGGAGGCATGAGGATGAAAGCAATTGGGGATTCGCTCCGAGCAAAACTCCGTTCACTGAAAGGATTTTAAATGCGGAATTTCCCAGGAAATTTGTACCTCCTACTATCCCGGCTTATCGAGGGACAAGTGACCCTAACCAATTTCTATACAGATACGATTGGCATATGACCGGGGCACGAGCATCGGATGAGATTAAATGTCGGTATTTTCCAGTATATTTAGAAGGGGTGGCTTTGCTTTGGTTCACCAAGCTACCGGTTCGATCCATAGATCAATTCTCCGATTTAACCCGGAAATTTAAAGAACAATTCAGATTGTATGCGTCAAAGGCAAAAGATATAATGTCATTGTCTAGCCTAGAGCAAGCACCCGGAGAACCCATCAAGTCTTTTTTGAATCGTTCTAATATAGCTTTAGCCGAGGTGGACAACGCGGAACCCCAAATGATCTTAACATACTTAGTCCGGGCCATCGACAAGTCGAGTGAATTTGGGACGTGGCTCAAAATGAAGGAACCAAACTCACTCGAAAAGTTTTATAAAAAGGCCGACGAATTCATACGCCTAGAAAGCCTCTCTATGCCAGTAAAAGCAGTGGTCGCCGAAATCAAGAATAACGATGACATCACTAACAAGAAAGGATCTAGAAACCAGAAAAGGGAGAGTGATGAAAGGGAATGGCAGGGAGATAAGAAAAAACCTCGACGTTTTAACCCTTCAAATTTCACCCCCTTAACTGATACACCGGAAAAGATCTTCTTGGCAACAAAAGATGTTGTCAAATAC
The DNA here is from genome assembly GCA_030765085.1 of Allium cepa. Lineage (NCBI taxonomy): Eukaryota > Viridiplantae > Streptophyta > Magnoliopsida > Asparagales > Amaryllidaceae > Allium > Allium cepa. Next base: position 10,940,605 of record CM060929.1, read on the forward strand.
CCTAAACCACCTGAAATGGGGAGAGGTGCAGTGCAAAATGGGAAATTCTGTCGATTTCACAACCAACCCGGTCACGATACTGATCAATGTCGCCAGTTAAGGAATGTGATTGAAGAATTGCTGAAACAGAATAAACTTCAACAGTATGCGAAGAAAGACGGAATTGACCCAACCTCGTCCACTCAGGGGCAGCCATGCCTTGCTTATCGATCCAGCTCAGGCAACAGAACTACAGAGCAGGAATCCGAGAAGCTGGTCATTGAGTAACATATGGATCACAAAATCGTGGAATAGCATTCATTTACATCCATATTTTACTTAATAGCATTGCTTAACTTTGTAAAATGATCATGGAAGTATAACTCCTGTGCTGTTAACCACTGTGAATTTGATGTGAATCAATAATGAGCAATTATAAACCTTGTATTCTTTAATACCATTGAAATGCCCGTATCATTTTGATATGCAAATGTTACTAAAAAATATCGATTTAGTATTGCAGGCTATCAGGATAAAGCTTGCTCATCCAACATATCACAGAGCGAAGTGATCCCTACAAATCACAGAGTAAACAAATGACAAGTGACAAATGTTCTGAATTCAAGTATTTCGAAAGAAGTGCAATTTGTAAACTTTTGAGGATTCCACCAAAGAGGGCACCTTCCTAATAGGGAGATTTTGAGCCTTTGCTAACCAACCACGATCGTTTGTGTAAGTAAACATCTGGTGGAGCAACATGCTTCTGCCCCATGGACCCACTCAGTAACAAGGCACCTTTCTCTAGCAAAGAACAAATGAAAAGAATGGGACATGTGCTTGATGTTATGGTGAGGGATTGCTAAAAAGAGAAGGAAATAAAAAACACAAGTGCCAACGCTACTCTTCAGAGTCCGATGCTACTCTTTGGAGTCCAACGCTATTCCTTAGAGTCCAATGCTATTCTTTGGAGTCCAACACTACTCTTCAGAGTCCAGTGCTTCTCTTCGGAGACCCGACGCTACTCTTCAGAGTCCAAGCTACTCTTCAGAGTCCAAATCAGAGACCTCGAGCGGATCCAACCAGAAAAAGAGAGATCTTTCTCGGTACAAAGTTGCGGAATGATCGGTCGATACACTCCCGTCAATCTGTCCAACCGAGAGAAAGAAACTCCAAACTTCTAGGCAGTAACCCAGCTCAGAGGCACACATTTCATCATCGGTCGATACACTCCCGTAAAATGAAATGTGAAAAACCGTCTTCGGAGGCCCGCTTCCCAATGAACAGGGAAAAATAAAAGCCTCTCTGAGAGACCAAAAAGCCCTCTTCGGAGGCACATTTCACCAAGAGTTGAAGTGTAATAGCCGCTCTTCGGAGCTTCACTTCACCAAAGTTGAAATACAAAAATGAAAGACCTCTTCGGAAGCACACGTTTCACCGAGATTGAAATAAAACTTCCAAGTGTTGAAGCGTGAAAAAGCCTTCTTCAGAGGTGCAACTTTTCAAAGAAACAAAAATCAAAAAGCCCTTTACTGTGGCGTAACAAAAAAGAAGCCCTCATCAGAGGCACACTTTAACTTCCAAAGGAAGAATAATTCACCTATTCTGGAAAGTACTCTTCCTCAAAAAGAAGTTATAGTATCCTTCAGAGGCCCGCTTTACCACATAGAAGAATTCACTTGGTAATGTGTATATGCACAAAAGAAAAGGTGATATCTTCGAAGGATGAAGTGTAAATTTACTTGGAGGGAGTTGTACTCTGATATTTAACGAAATAATATTCCTCCAAGCATGGAATAATTATTCTCTGGAAAATAAAAATACAAGTCCCCTCAAAATATTGCAACGAGCTTATGGTATAGGGGCAACATAGTATAACTACACCGGTAAAATTACGCTCGAACAGTATACCACAAGCTCACTGCAATATCATGTAAAGAAACTTGTACAAAAATAAAAAATAAAAATGCATTCTCAAATTCAAACAAGAGTTGTACAAATAAAGGATCATTTTATTCAACTCTATTACAATTTCTTACAGATACAAGTTTCGAAAAAAAAAGAAGCTAAAAACTGGAAGCTTCATTTCTTCTTGCCACCTTTGGACCCTTCGCCCGGCCGGATGGTTAGCTTTTGGGGCCGATCTATAGGCATGAGGGAAGAAGGAGAGGGAGGTACAACTGGTTCAACTTCCGGTTCCTCTTCTGTAGCAATGATGCTCTTCCTTCTCCTCTTTGATGTTCCGCGCTTCTTTCTCCTCTTTGAAGAAGATTCACTTCCGGGAGTAACAAGTTTAGACAAAATTATGTCGTCAGAAGGAGTCCACTCCGGAGATATCTCACCTCCCTTAAGTCCTTCGTCTTTTCGCTCTTGCGAAGCAGCTGGGTCATCTAAGCCCCGAAGGGCACCTATTGTTTCTTCCTGTGATCCCAGATGAGTGGAAGGAGTGATTGGGGGAGGCAGAGAAACAGTAACTGGAGGTGGAGAAGTTTAAGTGGCGCTCGGCGCTTTCTCTACAAAGGAAAAGATAAAAGTGTCAGTATTTCCCGCAAAAAGAGGAGAAAATGGCTCGTCGAGATTCAAGAGATAATCAAGAAGCTCGCCAAATCCGTAAGAAACTGGCAAGTTGTCCCCCTGAGCATTATTTGGATTACCTGGAGAAGAAGGTGGTATCACATCAATTTCGTAGTCTACAGCTTCAGCACTCTCTTGTGGTTCAACTACAGCTCGTGTAATTAATGCTTCGGTGGTAACTTTAGTAGGAGATGGGGAGTGGGAACTGGAACCGATGATATCAATTTCGGCTGAAGGAGAAGGTTGAATCGGAGCAGTTGAGATAATTTTTCCTGAGTATTCTCCTGCCGCTATTTCGGCCCTTAATTTTGCAAGCTGTTCTCTCCCACTGGCAAGAGCGGCGCGAGCGTCATCATCAAGATAATGCTCCTCAAGAGCTGACTCAGCATAACCGGCGCCTTTACCGCCAAGCATATCGAGTGCGGCCTCCCAAACTTCAGCCAGAGTAATTTCATACTTGGGGCCTAGAAAGGCGAGGCTACCGCGCCCCAAGATGCTGTGCAGGTAGAAATCAAATAATGTCGAGCTGATGTTGGTCCTCGTTGCCTCGTGAGATTCTTCAGCCGCAATTTTGCCGGCAACGGCCTCATCACGCTCCCTTTCAGCTTTGGAAAGTTGAATCTTAAGCATTTGAATCTCCGCCTCTTGGGAGCTGTTTTTCTTCCGAAGCTCTTCAATATCAGCAACATATCCCTCACTAATTCTTTTTTGCACTTCAAGCCTGTCTTCGGCATCCCTTTGGCTGGCATGAGCATCTCTCACTTGTTTTAGGAGCACTTCTTCTTTTTGAGAATAGGAAGTTGAGGAAGTAGCAAGCTCTTGTTTCAGTTCCTCAACTTTTGCTTCAAGCTCTTCATTGTAAGAAGCGATGCTCTTCATTTCAGTGTCGTGTTGCTCGAGAACCTTTTGCCATTCGGCTTTATCATTTTTCATAGTGAGCATGGCCTCTATGTTTGCACGATTAACCCTTTGAAGCTCGTCGACAAGTTTTTGCCAGTTTGACATCCTCTCAATATCAAGCTTGACGGCGTCGAGATTTCGTAACATAGCAGACTTGTCGATGGGGACCAAGTCAAGGTCAAACCTTACTCCCTTCAGACACCACTGTGGAAACCGACTTTGCAAGGTGGCCGGGCCCGGTCCGACTTGGAATTTGGGCCTGCTAATTATTGTTTGGATGTCTGTCTTCCCGAGAGCGGGAGAGCCGGAAGGAATGTCAAGCGAGGCAGGGGCAGTAACCTTTTCAGGAGTTGTAGAGGTGTGCTTCTCACTATGTCGGGCTCGCTTGCTCGAATCTTCAACCAAATGACTTTTTCCTCGGTCATCATGGGATTTTCTTTTATGGGAATCGTCGCCTCTCTGTGAAGAATCGTGGCGCTCCTCACTCTCTCTTCTTTCATTACGCTCCTCTTGAGCCCTCTTCTCTTGAGCCTTTCGGGCGGCTCTTTCTTCATCGGATTCTCTGTAAGAGGGGAGGTAATGCCTATAATCATATTGGCTATGCCTCCCGTAGCGCTGGAAATCATCATAGTAGGATCCGCTGCGTCCCATTGGAGGATCTGAAATAAAAGGAGCTAAATTTTAGAATTCTCCAAAATACAAAAAGTCAGAAGCATAAAAGTGCCGAAAGATTCTAAGTGTGTGTAATGTGCAAGCTACGCGCGTCGAACTACGAACCACTCTTTAATTGTGGAGTAGTTATGGGAGTAGAAGTTAACAATAACTCTTGAGTTAACGGAGTCTGTTGCAGAACAGAAGTCGCCTCGACTACTGAAGAAGAAACCCGGTAGTAATAGGATCATCTTTAAAGATATCTTGCGAGGTGGCAAAGAGGTCACTCAGTCCTTCGAAAGTGTCGTTCCCTGCTCTGCTTAGCAGGGCTGGTTTTCTCGACTTCTTCGTCACCAGACTTCTTTGAATGCGGAGGAGAATCCCGAGGCTCTTCTTCTTCGGTGACCGGGGCAAGTTTGCCAGATGCCCCCGCAACATCAACAGAAGTGGAGCACTTCACTAGAGAAGCCTCAGAAGCAGATTCTTTCGTTATGGATGTATCAATAGTAACAGGGGCATCCGACGCTCGAGCCGGAGAGTCTGGAACTTCGTGGGGGTGTGTAGAGCGAGAGGTATGCAAAAGCCTGTATTGGTGCAGAAATTCTTCCCTCAACAAGAATTTTGCACTTCTTCCTTCCGCGGCCACGACACTCAGTCTCTCAAAAACTTGCTTATGGCCTGGATCTCTGGATAGGGGAGGAAGCGTTGAAAATAAAAGAGAAGCGGAGTTAACACTTAGCAATTCAGTCTCGCAAAGTTGGATAACAAGCGTAGTAAGAATGATTAATCTTACTTCCTTCCCTCCATACAGCATAAAACCCCGGGGGGCAACGAACATAGAAAAATTGAGTCAAGAACCCATGAGCGCTGTCAGGAAGACCGATGATCAATCTATGATTTCGAGCACTTCTCACGACAGTAATAGAAGGATGATCTTTGGTCCGGGTAAAGGAACATAAGTAACAGATTTCATCAAAGCTCGGAAGTCGATCAAGCGTTCTCCTAAATAGCACACCCAACCCCATTAGAATGGCATAACCATTGGGATGTAGCTGTGATGGAGCGATGGCCAGTTGACGAAGAAGATGCTGGAGAAAGTTGTTGAAAGGAGGGATGGCCCCGCTCAGACACATTTGTCGGTTAACTGTCACAAAGCCAGGCGGTGCTATGTCAGCAGTGTTACTTCTCTCGGGAAGAATGGCATCTGATTCAGCAATGCCAAACTGAGTGCACAACTGGCGAAAAACTTTGTATGATAGCGTGGTAGGGGCTCTTTCGGGAGGATTGACTAGTGAAGTCGGAATAACAGTTGCCTCTCCAGCCTGAACTGTTGTATCTTCTTCCTGAGAAGTCATTCTACACAAGAAAATGGATATTCAAATGTGAAGGTGCACATTTCCTAAAAAGTGTGAAGTGTTGTGCAAAACTAATAATGACAAGTAAATATAACTGAAGTTAAACTAATCGACAATTGATCGATTACTAAACTTCAGGACTTGTTAATTTCAAAAAAGATTCAAGTGCAGTATTGGTGCAAACCGGTCGGTTTCAATCGACTGTCTCAATATTGCTCTAATACTTTACTTGAATTCGTTGAATTGAAGCACTTCATTCACACAATCTGTTTAAGTTAATTGCCTTCTGTCAACTAATCTATCATTTGATGTAGGCAGTCAATGACAGTATGTTTGCCTTGGTTTTCTGTAGTTGTTATTTTCAACAGGTAATTACCTTATGAGTTAACAGGATCTGTGGAATAATGCAACAAGGTTCAAACAATTTAAAGTTTGGGCAATTCAAAGTTTAGGCAATTCAATCCGGTAATACAAGTTAAATAATCAAGTTAGGATTAAACTTTTAAGTGACAACTCATTCACGACCTAAGGGGTGTGCGGCGAGTTAAGTTAAGTTCTGTAAGTCGTAATGCGCATGAAGGAAAAAGCCTCAAATCAGAACAAAGCAAATTTCTCAAAGTCCTGACTCGGCCGCGACTCAAAGCCTAGGTTCCTCCTACTTGAGTTGGTCAAGGGTTAAGCCACAAGAAACAACTCGGAATGGAAAATAGCCCAAGAGCTGAGTAGTTCACGACTTATGGCTTGAGACGTTCACGGTCTAAAGAATAAGTTGTGGTAAGGATCTAAAGGGCTGAATCACTCGTACGACCTAAGTCCTAAATTGCCAGGAAATCAACACGACCCAAAAATTAGGTCGTGGACGGATGAGATTGCAAGGCATTCCTAAGTCGGTAGATCCAGAAAACCAACTAAGTCGTGAGAATTCCAAGTCACCTCCTCAACCAATTAACTCCTCTCTAACCCATTAACCCGCTAAGGACCTTCTCACCTCCTCCAAAATCACAAACCAGTTAATTCGAGGCACTGTAACTCATCATCTTCTCCTCACATGGTTAGAATCGCCCAAAAACCAACTCGAATCGCTTTAAGTTTGCAGCAAATTTGGTGCACTACTATGTTATCGCGAATGATAACAACAATACGATCAATGGCAGTCGCATATCAATCAGAAACGTTGTTCGCGGTGGAACACGGCACAGAAATGAATTGGAGTCCAAAAATGGGGAGTCCGGATTCGTGAGTCAATGGTGATCATGGATTGAACAGAAGGTGAATTCACTTACGCGATATAAAGATGAAGATGAGTTGATGTCTGATTAGCTTGGATTCGTCTCTGGAAACTTGAAGGATCGTTAATGGTAGGATCAGATAAAACAGATAAGCAGTAAAGTGAGGAGGAAAGACCGACTCAACGGCTTATATGCGAAACAGGGGGGGAAGATGAAAGGACTAACGAGTCATGAGTCATGAGCCTCTTTGAGTCGTTTACGACTCATGCACTGGGTCGAAGCACACGACTTACGGTTTAAGCGTGTACTTCGAGGGGCAAATGTTAACTCCTCTGCTCAAGCGACTCAAACCAGGCTCGCAACTCACAATGATTACCGACTCAACAGCCTTAACTCGTTGCCAGCCTAAAATGAACGACGACTCAGCTGATTGTCGACTTAACGACTCAGGAGGGACAACGACTCACCGGGTTATAACCTTAATGCCTTAAGGGTGTTGGCCGACTCAAGATACTTCACGACTCAACAAGATACCGACTCAACAATTGAGGAGTTGCACGAGTTAAAGAATTGTGCGACTTACGACTTAAGGAGGTGAACGGTTTACAACTTAAGGATGTACGACTTAATGAGCTGGCAGAATGATGAGTGACCCACGACTCAGAGAAATCTGCGACTTAAGGCCTCCGCAACCTAAGATATGTCACGACTCAAGAAGGTACACGACTTAAGGGGCTACGACCTAAAAGACCTAAAGGCAGAGCGACCTAGTGACTCAAGACAAAGGAGGGCGAGAGTGAGTGCATTTGAGTCGTGACCTAAAACCACAGAACCAAAATTTTAGTGCTGCCTCATTTTAAACCGTGACTTCTTAACTCGCGAACGAGTTAGGACTTATATCTAGATGAATGAAGGAAAGCTGAGGACCACTTCACCTACTCCATTGCCTGCTGACTCTTGAACCTTGAGTCGAGCACGACCTACGACTCTCCCTGAGTCGGTCACGACTCAGGACTTGAGCGAAAAACTGCTGTCCAGAATCACACCTATAAATACACGACCACCTCCAACGTTCAAAGGACTTTTGGCTCATTCTTTCCAAGCACCGATACTCTGCTACATTCCAAACCGACTCGACACTCAAAGCTTTCAAGACACGTAGAACGCTATGAACAACTTCAAGAAGGAATCTCATACATCCGACATGGATTTGAAGACTTTCACTTACATTGAAGTTTAAGCTACTCATTCAAAGTGTTTAGTAATTCAAAGAGTATTGTACTTGGGAAGAATTGTATTGACTTGTAACGAAATCATCAATAAAGATATTCAGAGTGGACGTAGGCAAACTATTGAGCCGAACCACTATAAAATCGCTGTCATTTACTGTTTTTTTCTGCAGTTTTCTGCTTATACTCTGTTCCCGAATCATCGGGTGGTGCTTTTACAACTACAATTTACACACCGAGGTGTTAGCGTTCAAATTTTAGCGTTAACACATCCCTTAATTACCCTTTAACCAAATTAATCATTAATTACATATTAATTATCCTTCAACTATTAATTAATAAATCTCAATTATTAATCAATCCTTTAATACAAAGTAATCAATCACTAATTACTTTTATAATTAATTAATTAACCTTAATTAATCAATTAATTATCCTTTATCATTAATAATAAAACTTAATTATAAATTAACAACCTTAATTACAAATTAATTAATCCATAATTAAAATTAATCAATCCTTAATTACAATTAATTAACCTTTAGTAATAGTTAATTAATTCTTAATTAACTTGCATTACAGATTAATAACCCTTTAATTATTAATAAAGAAAACCCAGTTAAAACTTAATTACTAGCTTAATTACTAACTTAGTTAAATAATTATAATTTAATTAATCATTAGTCATTAATTAAATCATCATTATTATTAGTTAATTAAATTAATAATTATACTTACTTAATTAACCCTTTAAAATAATTAATTTAATTAATTAATTAAACTTAAAATTTCTAAATTAACTAATTAATTATTATTTATTAAAACTTAATTATCCTTAACATAAAACATTATCTTTAAATAACCTTGAAACATTACTTAACTTAATTCATTAACTAGTTTAAGATATAAAGTAATCACCAATTACTTACCCTTAATGATTAATTAACAATTCCTTAGTTTCCAGTTAATATATTACTTTAAACTTTAATTGTTAGTTAATAAATCATTATTCACTAACTAATTTAAAAAAACATTTCCTTATAATTTCCCTTTTATGTTTCAAAATAAGTTTTGAAAATAACATTAAGGTTTTAACTTAAAACATTTAAATCCATTCATACAAATTCATTTGTATAAGCAAATCAATTCAAAGAAATGAATTTCAAGGATTTAATTTAGCTTAAATTATTTAAAGTTTAAAACTTACTTTATTTTAAATTTAAAAACTGGTTAAACATTTCACTTTGGGTTTAGCCCATGTATACTTGAACAAAGAAACAAGTATACCATCTTTTTTTTAAAACAATTTGACTTGAAAAATTAAAACTTTTTTAGTTAAAAATTTAAAATTGTTAAACTTAACAGTTTAATTCAGGATTTCAAAAGACCCAAAAAATCACTCGAGCCACAACCCAGAATTCACGCGAGTTTCCTCGAGTCATTTACCCTATACCCCGAGCTAATACCCAGCAACCCAAAACAACCACAACCCACTGACACCCAAAACGATACGTGCACCTACACTAGTGCCGGAACCATCCCCGATCAACGACGAATCCATCGCCAAGTAACCACCCTATAAGCATCCACGATCAACAGAACGCCATCCCATGCCTCGATTCAAAATCGAGTACCCAGGATGAACTTGAGACCTAAACCATCATCAGAAAATCCCATGAACCCTCGCCTCCGATCAACGATAACCCCTACAACTCCGGCTATAGATTGTCGACCCACCGCGCTTCCTTCTCCCAAAATTCCTTCAAGCTCAATGCATAAATGAAGATGTAGTAGACAAATTCCCAAGTTCGAACAGAACTAGGTTTAAAAACAAAATCAAGCAAATCCAAACTTCTCGACGGATTACAAACCCTTCAGCAATTTTTGCCACACTCCTCAATCCTACCTGTAACTCCAACAAGAACCCCGAACACCCCACATGCAAAGATCATCAGATTTTGACATAAACACAAATTTCAGAAAAACCCAAATTTCAGAAAAACCCCAATTAAACACTCAATTTAATTTTAAAAATTGTGATATTCTTTTTAAAATTCATATTTTTCGGTGACAATCCAGATTATATAATTATTTCATCTAATTTCTACATTTGATTTCAAACATTGATGATTTAGTGTCACTGCATTGTTTGTTTCCAGATATATTTCGAATACCAGAAACTCTGTTCTATTTTTAGTTCTTAGTTTATACTTAAACTAACTTGTTTTGTTTAATCTAAGGCTTACAGTTGTTTAAATAGAATAGCTTGAAGTTTCTGACTATTTCTTAAATTTTTCAGTAAGGTGAAACAGAGAAGATTCATGAAATATAACATGCACAGATTCAAGTCATACAACACATATTGCATACTTATCTACACAGAGGCAAACTTATATATATAATAAACATAATCACTAACACATATGCAACAGATAATTACTACTTAAATTTTTGTAAAATGTTTACTCACATCTTTTAAAATGAAGTGCAGAGGTGATGATAAGATGGAAACTTGCAAAATACTTTGAACTTGAAGCTTTTGAAACAGAAAGGCTTCATCCCTTTAATTTTTGCTTTCAACGGATATGCTTCAGGTTTGCCCCTTTAAAAAAACTTGCATGCACTTGAGGATTCGTAAATACTTGAATTGTTTTTAAAACATACTGTAGACATGCAGTTTTGATTTGCACAAGATTTCAGGTTAAGGTATTTGGGTTTTGAAGAGTAAGATTGCAGGAAAATAAATTTTTGCAGATTTGATCTGCATATGATTTCAAGTTATGGTATTTGGTTAGGAAAATGGGTTACAGGTTTTCAACTTATTTTCTAAATTGTTTTGAGTTTGAGGAATTTATGGCAGATTTGGGAAAAAAAAGTATTATAGGGAAATAAATTTTTGAGGAACTTTCAGATTCTCATTTGAACTTGAAGAGAATTTCAGATTTGATTTGAGCATTTGTTTGAGGATTTTCTGGTTTAAAAAGTTTACAATTTTGTGCTTGATTCTGGAAATGAATGTAGAAGAGTATTTTACAAATTTGTGGAAAATTTTCAGATTTGAATCTGCCATTATTTTGCTTAGCTTTTGAGAGGTAGATTAAAAAGAAAAATGAGAAAGAAGATTGGAAATGATTATAAGTAAATTTTAGATTTTATAAAAATTTAACAGAAAATGCAAATAAAATGATACATGTCTCTAGCTTATCTTAATGTTTAACACTTGTTATCTAAATGATTGAAACTTTAACACCTGTCAAATTTTTATTTATTTTTATCCTAAAAGAATTTTAAAAGAATTTTAAATTAATTTCCTAATTAACTAATTTGTTTTCTTAACTTAAAAATACTTTTCTAATTAAATTCCTAATTAACAAATACATCTATAAATTTATATAAAATATAATCTTTAAAAGAAAATAAAGTAAAACCAATTATAATTTAAATAAAATTATATAATATTACAAACTCATCTTAAAATGTTATTTCAAAAACATTTGTATTTATTTTTATTAGATAAATACAAATCCAAATTTCTATCAATAAATTTCTATAAAAAGAATAATATAAAACAAATCTTATTTTTAGCTAAAAACATTATCTATGTATTTTAAATTCAAACCATATAATTATTTTATTTTAAGACGTATGTATATTCCCTTAAATTCAAATTTATTTATTCAAAGTCAATTTTTAAAAAAAATCCAAATCTAAAAATCAATTTAAATAAATATAAATATCAATTTTTAAATAAGCTTATTATTATTTACAAATAATTTATCCTGTTTTAAATCAATTTAAATACACAGATATAAGTATTTTAAACACACTTATTAACTTTGAAAACAATAAGTCAATTTAGAATTTATTTACACAAACAAAATAATTATTATTTTAAATCCAATTCATAACCAAAATTAAGACATTATATTATTATTACTTGGTTATTTATTATTGAAAATAATAATTTTTATCAGTTTAAATAATTTAAATTAAGATATTATCATATTTTAAATTCCTGGAAATTTTGGGATATTACATGGCCCAGTATGGGTATGCTTCTGTAGATTCTGTGTTGAAGCGGGCGAGAATTTCATTAGAGGTTTAAAGCCAGAATTGGCTAGTTCTACTTTGTTTCATCTTAGATATCCTTATGATATTGTTGTGGAGATGGCTTTGAGGCAGGAAGAAGTCCTTGAGTCTCTGGAGAAGAGAAGGCAAAAGGGGTCCACGTTGGGCAGGGCTAGAAGAGAAATTTATTTCCCAAGAAAGGTGGTCAAAAGGGTGGAGTAGCGAAGAAAGCAAAGTCTAAGGTTGTCTGCTATAAATGTGACAATAAAGGGATATTTGCTAATGAGTGTCGCTCAGGGAAAGTAAAGGATGTGGCTAAGGGGAAGATTGTTAGGTGCTTCAACTGTGACCAGATAGGCCATTATAGGAACCTGTGCAAGGAGTCTATTAGAGATGGTAAGGGCAAGGTGTATGCACTGGAGCTCGCTGCTTCCAAGCCAACAGCCCAGGAGAAGGGAAAAGCAGTTCTTGGAGGAAAGCTTCAGATTCATGGTATGTCTGTTAGCGTTTTATTTGATAATGGTTCATCACTTCTTTTATATCTAGAAGTTTGATATATAAGCTTAACCTTGAACCACATACTTAGTTACTTCCTTATGGTTGTGAATCCAATAGGAGGGTATACAACTCTAGGGTTGAGGTGTGACCAGCTTGAGTTTGACCCGTTAGGTGATACTTTTGTGTGCAGTTTGCATGTGTTTGATTTTATGTGGTTTAGGATCATCCTAGGTATGGATTGGTTAAGGGAGTATGATGCTAAGATATATTGCTAGGGTTGGAAGATATCTCTTAGACACCTGGATAGTAGAGATTGGATTGTTTTCACTGTACGAGGTTCTAGTGGTGAGGTGTTTGCTATATTGGGTGCTTTGGATTCAAATGATGAGTTGAGACGAGTTTTCATGGCTGGAGAATTCGCAGATGTATTTGAGCCTGTAGTTGGATTGCCGCCGAAACGAGCCGTTGAGTTTTAGATAGATTTGGTTTTGAGAGCAGAAATAGTGAGTAGGCCGCCAAGAAGGATGACCCCTTAAGAAATTAGGGAGTTGAAGGTGCAGTTGGTGGACTTAGCGGGCAAGAGTTTTTTCAAGCCTAGCAGTTCGCTGTGGGGTGCAGCGGCAGTGTTTGCTAAGAAGTTGGACGGATCGTTAAGGCTGTGTATCGATTATTATAAGTTGAATGAGAGGACGATAAATAATCGATATCCATTTCCTAGGATTAACAATTTGTTCGACCAGCTAAGTGGAGCAAAGGTATTTTTTCAATTGGATTTGGCAACGGATTTCCATCAGCTCAGGGTAGCCGATGATAGTCTACCTTTGACGGCATTAAGGAACAGATATGGATTGAACGAATGGTTAGTTATGTCGTTTGGACTGACGAATGCTTCGGCTTTCTTTGTTGATTTAATGAACCAGATTTTCCAAGAGCAGATAGGTTCGTGCTGGTTTTCATAGATGATATCTTAATTTACTCTAAGGATGAAAGAGAGTGTGAAGTTCATCTTAGAATGGTGCTTGATACGATGAGGCAGCATCAACTGAAAGCGAAGTTTTCGAAGTGTCACTTCTGGAAGAAGGAGGAAAATTTTCTTGATCATGTGGTCTTGGAAGAAGGGTTGTCAGTGGATCTGACTAAAATGGATGCAGTGAATAGTTGTAAGAGGTCTGAGACGGTAACCGAGATTAAGAGTTTCCTTGGGTTGGCTAGTTATTATCGGAGGTTCATTAAAGATTATCACGGATAGCATCACCGATGACCAGGCTGACAAGGAAAGAGGTGAAGTTTGTATGGACTTACAAGTGTGAGGAAGCATTCCAATGTTTGAAAAACTTATTGATCCATGCACCTGTGTCGGTTATTCTAGAGGGAAATCGGGATATGGTAGTCTATATCGATGCGTGTGAAATAGGATTAGGAATGGTACTAATGCAGATAGGTAAAGTGATTGCCTATGCTTCTAGAGAGCTTCGACAGCATGAGGTTAGATATCCAATGCACGACTTAGAGTTGGCTGCTATGATTTTTGTTTTGAAGGTGTGGAGACATTACCTTTTGGGAGAATGGTTTGAGCTGTACACAGATCATAAGTCGTTGACGTATTAATTCTCTCAGAAGGAGCTAAACATGAGACAGCAAAGGTGGTTAGAGCTCATAGCCGCTTATGATTTTGGGATTTAGTGCACACCAGAGAAAGGCAACAATGTTGCATAGGCACTTAGAAGGAAGCATCAGAATGTAGTGTTGGCGACGATGACTGAGTGAAAAGATTTAGAAGCATTAGCAAATTTTAGGGTGGAGTGGATATCTGAGGCCGGGTCTAGTGGCAATATAATGTATTGTCTTGTTTAAAAGTTCAACTAATGTTGATCGAATGGATTGCTTCTAAGCACATAAAGGATCCAGTGTTAGCTAAACGGATCAGGAAGCTAATGGAAGGAACCAAGAGAGATGACTTGAAATATTTCAGTCTTGATCAGAATAGGTGGTTGAGAAAGAAAGGAAGATTATGCGTTGCGACGGTAGGAAACATAAGGAAAGAAGTCTTAGAGGAATGTCATCGTTCGAAGTTCACTATACAACCTAGAGATACCAAGATGTATCAGGATATGAAGAGGAGTTTCTTCTTAGAAGGAATGAAGTGATATATTGGTTTGTGTGTAAGGCAGTGCTTGAATTGCCAACAGGCAAAGACCGAACAACAGATGCCAAGTGGTTTACTTCAGTTGTTAGACATTCTAGTATTAAAGTGGGATTCTTTTTGTATGGACTTCATAGACGGGTTGCCAAAGTCAAACCGAAGCAATGGAAGTATATGGATCATAGTGGATAGATTGACCAAGAGCGTCCATTTTATTCTAGTTTAAGTCAACTAGGATGATGCCTGTTTTAGCAAAGTTGTTCATGAAGAACATGGTTAGACTGCATGGAGTTCCAGACAGTATAGCTAGCGATAGAGGTACCTTGTTAACTAGCGAGTTTAGGTAGTCCGTGGGAAGTTTTGAGAACCAAGCTTAAGATGAGTACTACTTACCATCCGCAGACAAATGGGCAAACAGAAAGAGTTAACAAGATCTTGGAAGATTTGTTAAGAGCTTATGTTCTGGATTTCGGGGGACCTTGAGAAGACCGTTTATATGTAGTCGAGTTTCCGTATAACAACATTATCAGACTAGTATTGCGATGGCACCATTTGAAGCTTTGTATGGAGGGTCATGCAAATCACCCATTTGTTGGTTGGAGGTCGGGGATAGGTTGATTCTTGGTCCAGATCTAGTTAGAGAAGCTGCAGAAAAATTAAAGTAATTCAGGCTAGAATGAAGGAAGCTCGATCTAGACAATAGAGTTATGCAATAAGAGACGGGAAATTTGGAGTTCTCTGTTAGGAACCAAGTTTTTTCGAAAGTATCACCGATGAAGGGTATGATTAGGTTAAGTTATGCTTGAGAGGATCGGGAAGCTCGCATATAGAATTAAGTTATCTAGCAGTTTGGTAGGTGTTCACGATGTTTTTCATGTTTCTCATCTCAAAAAGTGTGTTACAGACCCGGTGACTGCTATTGCAACGACAGTGCTAGATGATTTAGTAGTAGATCTGGATTCGACCATAGTGAGGAAGCCGTTAGAATTGTTGTGAGAGATAAGAAGAGGATTAGAACCAAGCCACTCAGATTAGTCAAAGTCTAGTGGAGTGATGATTATAGAGACTGTACTTGGGAGGTCGAGAGCAGGATTAGAGATACTTATCATGATTTTTTGATGGTATGTTTTACCTTTTTGTTTGTTTTGAGCTTTATTGTAATTTCTAGGACGAAATTCTTTAAGGAGGGGAGTCTGTTACACCCTAGAATTTTTATAATATTATTTAAGAGAATTTGTTAGATAAACTAAATAAAATAATGTGTTGATAAGGGGATTGATATTTGTTTTAATTTAGGTATCCTTGCCTTTTTAACTAACAAATTAAATGAAGGGTTTAAAATGAATTAGAGCAGGGTTATTATGGGAAACAAGCCATTTCTATATTATCTTTCTTAGGTCGTGTATCTCTATACACATCCATTTCATTTCAAAATTTTATAAAGTGAGGTCGGCCACCATTAGAAAGGAAAGAAAAAGAGGAAACAAAAGAAAAGCTTAAGGAAAGCGTATTCAAATCAAACTCATTCAAATCTCAAACTCCCTAATCATTACAGCAAAGGTGAATAATGTTCACATCTCTAATTTTTATGGTTTCAGTTTTAAGATCAAATTCGAATGGTTTTGCAAAGATTTGTTATGCTTTTGAATGATAAAATGATAATATATACATGATGATGATTTACGTATGTTCATAAAGATTTTATGACTTTTTTTGAGATGAAAACCCTATTAAATGACATCCGTTAGCCTTGCGAATTTCTATGATGATCTAAAAAATTATTTTAGAGATGGATTTCAATTTTCTAATTTTTTTGAATTTATGAGGAAATTTTATAAATTTTCAAAGGAAGAAAATGGTATTTTGGATTATAAAATTATTTATGGGAAAATAATTTATTGTTTGGATTTGAAAATTTTTAATCTTGAAAAGAATATAGTAGTTGATTTTCTAGAATTTTCTAAGATAATTTCATAGCTATATAAAATTATTTAAGGAATCGACTTAAATGTTTTATATAATTATAAGGAAGAAAAGGCTTTTTCAAAATCGTTTAAATTTCTAAATAAGAAAATTCGGCACCATTTTTGAATATAAAAAATCTAGTAACCAATCAGATTTAAGAAAAAGACAGGTTGGGTACAAAAGAACTATTTTAAAGTACAAATAAATTATTTTTCTCCTATTTCAACACTTTCGGCAAGAAGTTCTGCTTCTATTCCAAACCTTCTGGTAAGGTCAAAAGGTATAAGACCTTTCGACTAGGTCAATGACCAATGCACATGGTATTAAGGAATTGGTACACAGTGAATTGGAAGGAGTCGAAAGTTTTAGGGATGAAGGGTTAGAGCTTTCAAATGAGACGAAGCTTTGTTTTTGTTTTAAAAGAAAATACGCTTGCTAGCTTCGACAAAGTGCTTTCGACGTTGTCAAATGGTTTAAAAAAAGGTTGTGTTTGGTTTTCTTTCTTGTTTTAATTGAAAACTTTCGATAAAGTCAAAACGTATAGCTTTCGACAAGGTCGAAGAATAGTTGTCGTTTCCAAACCTTTCGACCCAGATGGAGTTGAAGGAAATCTTTTGTTTTCTAAAATATGCCGCCTCTCCATTACTTTCGAAGGGTTGGTTCCGACAACAACACTGCATTGTTTTCGAATGGTTTCAAAAGGTTTTGTTAAAGGTTTCAAAGCAGTTGCTTTCGACTCCTGTTATTTTTGATCCTTTTGCTCAACTTGAAGGCATAATCCAAATGTTTTAAGCCAAAACATTTTAAAGGTTCCGAAGTAGTCAACTTTGAATGGCTTCGAAAGGTTTCCACTTGTTTTAAATTGAACCAAATGTCTTTAAAAGGTTTTAAGTTTCATTTCTTTCAAAAGTTTTATCAATGACTTCATAGGGGAGGTACTCTAGGCTTTCAACAAAGTCGAAAGGTGAAATCTTTGCACTTGGTTGAAGAGAAACCTTCCGAAAAAGTTGAAAGGTATGGTTTTGCAATGTTTTCAAAAGGCTAAGATTTAAAAGATTTTAAGGCGGATGTCATATGTTTAAAAAGCTTATAAAAGGAAGGATTTTTATTGGTTTGAAGGAGCTACCTTCAATGATTTCGAAAGGTTTCATTAAAGGTTATGAAGGAGTTACCTTCAATGCCTTTGAAGCGTTTTATTAATGATTTCGAAGATGTTACCTTCAATGATTTCGAAAGGTTGTTTAAAGGTTTTAAACAAAAGTTTCGAATATAATGACTTGGAAGTTAGCCTTAGTATTTTAAGTTATAAAGAACTTTTACTTATTTCGAAAGGATAGATAATCCTTAATGAACATCATCAACATTATTTTGAGTAAAGAGTGTATGTGTGTGTATATATATCATGGCCAAAATAGCTTAGAGTAAAGCTAAAGAAATATTTTACTTGTATATATATGGTTTGACGGACCATGTCATTTTGAAAAGGTTTTCAAGGAAAATTTGATGGGTAGTTAACCCAAAACAAAATTCGAGCAGTTAGCTAATTTAAATTCGCATAATCAGTCCATTTTTAGGGCAATCAGCCCAGAGGACAGTTAGTCCAGAAAAGAGCAGTTAGCACTAATATATACCGTTAGTTCAGTTTACCATATCCGAATTTTCTGCTTCTTAAGGACAGTTAGTCCACACTTTTTACCTGTTTTTGGGCAGATAGTCCATTATCTAGCATAAAAGATATTGTTATTTTAGTATAATCAGTCTTAGGACAGATTGTCCGAAGAAGAGCAGTTGGCTCAGAATTTAGGATAGATAGCCAAGAAAGAGTAGTTAGCTCAAATTTTAGACAGACAGTCTATTTTATTTTCAGTTTTAGCATAATGGATATTGCTATATTATTATAATCGGTTGATTAACTAGTTTGGTTGTAGGAAATGATCTGCAAAATATATGTTAAGAAAAGATATATTAGTGAGGGGAAACCTGTTCCACTAAGCGGTGCGGTCTTACTATATATCAGCAAACATGGATGTAAGAGAAATTATTCATACCAGGATTTATGTCCGACTCGAAGTTTTTGATTCCCCTTAAACACTCGGGTTCTCAAAATTTGATTTGAGCAGGCTAGGGGTTTATGTTTTAGGAGATTTTGGCGAGTTAGCTTCTGAAGATGGGCAGGTGGCTGACGGATAGTGTTATCCCGCCTTTTTTGCAAGGCCGTGATACCAAAAGATCAACCGAAAAACCAAAGATAGTTCATCTCAAAGCAACCCAGCTGCTCGAAGAAAGTGCACAACCTAAGAGCTAAGACCTAACGATCTAAGATGTAACGACCTAAGACCTAAGATCTAACGACCTAAGACCTAACGACCTAAGGCCTAACGACCTAAGGCCTAAGACCTAATGACCTAAGGCCTAACGACCTAAGACCTAAGACCTAACGACCTAACGACCTAAGTCCTAAGACCTATGACCTAACGACCTAAGACCTACGACCTAAGACCTAACGACCTAACACCTAAGACTTAACGACCTAACGACCCAAGACCTAAGACCTAACGACCCAAGACCTAAGACCTAAGACCTAACGGCCCAAGACCTAAGACCTAAAACCTAACGACCAAGGACCTAAGACCTAACGACCTAACGGCCTAAGACCTAACGCCCTAAGACCTAAGACCTAACGACCTAAGACCAAACGACCTAAGACCTAACGACCTAAGACCTAACGACCTAATACCTACGACCTAAGACCAAACGACCTAAGACCTAACAACGTAAGACCTAAGACCTAACGACCTACGACCTAAGACCTAACGACCTAACGTTCTCCTATAAATACCCCAGCTATTCCACATTGAAAGGGGGACTTTTTTCCCGGGACTTTCCTGGACTTAAAAGCTCGGAGACTCTTCTTCTCTCACGACTTCAACAACACTTCAACTACCAACAACACATCAAAGAGCCGAGAGAAGCGATCAAATACATTCAACATGAATTCAGAAAGCAATTCATCATCAAAGTTCTAATTGTTTGTTGTATTGGTGTTGAATACGAAGGATGATTGTAAAACTTGTAATGATATTGGTGATAGAAAAGAATAAGTGGACGTAGGCTTGAGAGCCGAACCACTATAAAAACCGTTGTCTCTTTATTATTTCCTGCTATTTTCTTCTTATTTTAAGTTCCCGTACTAACGGGTGGTACTTTCACTTGATTACTACTTACACATGGGTGTTAGCGTACAGTTTTCAACGTTAACATTTTTGGTGCTTTCACTGAGAACTGAACTCAGGAGCGTTTTCATCATTGCTTCGCAAAGATTTGTCGAAAGACTGTCTTTAAGAATGAGGAGTCTATCCGAGATTATGGCTGCTGGAAGGAAAACAAGTTGAAGACAGAGACCAGAAAGAAGTCAGCACGAAGGGAGTCAAGCAGCTTCCTCAGGAGAGAACCAGGCTTCAGTCTTTATCATCAGGGATGAGATGAAGACAATGATGAAGAGACAGGAGGAGATGATACAGAATTTGTTTCAGCAATTTAGACAACTTGGAGCGCAAAATCAAGGAGCAGCTGGGGTTCAGAGTGGAGCAGGACCATCTAACACAGCACCAGGATTAGGGGGCACTCATCTAGAGCATGCAGACCCATTACCGAGAAGAACATCGGGTGTATTTGAGCAACATGGCATTGGCAGAGGAATAAACACTCAACCAGGGGGAAGATTCCTGAAAGCTCTAATGGACTCGAGGGCCAGGTTGAAGGCAATGAACGAGGACTATATCTTGGAGACAATGACATATTGGCAGAAATGGTCAGGCGAGCCATGAAATGTGGTCTAGTGAGTAGAGATCATGAAGATTTAAACAAAAATCCATTTTCTTCTGCGATTAGGACAGCTAGAAACCCATCAGAGTTCTAGTTACCATCGGTGGAGATGTACGATGGAAGGACGGACCCCGCGGTCCATCTGACAAGGTACATGAGGCATATGGAAGTGTTAGGGCATTATAGGAAGTCATGCCTCGGTGCTTTCCATTGCATCTGACAGATATTACAGCACTATAGTTTAGGCAGCTGGAAAGCAACTCCATAGGAGCGTGGGCTGATTTAGCCGAGAAGTTCATGAGGCAATTTAGGGTTCACATCGCAAGATCCAAAAATTTGATGAGTTTTAAAACTTTAAAGCAGAGAGCTGCGAAGTCTTTGAGGAGTTTTTTAACACGATTCAATGCGGCAGCGGCATCGGTGGATCGACCAGATCCATCCATGGTTATGATGGCAGCTGTGTCTGGAATAGCTGATGGTACAGAGTTCAAAAATTCATTAACTAAGGATCCACCTATGGATCTAGGAGAATTCTATCATGAGGCCGAAAAGTTTTTACGATTGTAAGATGCTAGTGCAGAAAGGGATGAAGGAATCGATGTTTACGCAATCAAGGGCGGAAATCCTACCGAGAAAGGTGTAGAATCTAGCAAAAGTAAACGAAAGGCCGAGGATAATAGCGATAGATCAGTACGACCACGAAGAGAACCAAGATTCACCTCATACACGAAGTTGAATGAGACTTTGGAGCAGATCTACCAAGACACCAAGAGACAGGTTCCTTATCGAAAGCCGATAAGGAGAGATCCAACTAACAACGAGAGAAAGTCGGAAAAGTATTGCTCATTCCACGAGTTGAATGGTCATAGCACAAATGACTATATACACTTGAAAGACGAAGTTGAGGGGCACATCCGGGATGGTTTGTTATCACAGTATGTGAAAAGGAAGATCACAACAGTGGAACAAGAACGACCACCACCTGCACCAACTGAAGACGGCTCAGGATCCAGGCGTCAGCCGATCATCAGTTGATTGAGATTATGACGAATGAGTGGAAAACTCTACATCGACACAACTAGGTTGTTCACACACGTACGGAACCGCAAACGATCCCAAGGCATGCTCTGATACAACTATAAATTGTATCGATGTAGGTGTTTGCACTCGGACGTAACTACTCTGCTTTTGTGTTTTACTTCTGATGTTTGGATTTGACTTTGTCAGACATTTTTGTCTTAAAACTCTTCAGTTGGATGAATATTGAATTTTGATAAATCTAGAAAGACTAAGTCACTTACACATGTACGGGATCGCGAACGGTCCTTAGGCATGCTCTGAGTTGGCTAAGCTTCTTACATATGTATGGGGTCACGAACGGTCCTTAGGCATGCTCTGAGTTGGCTAAGCTTCTTACACATGTACGGGGTCACGAACGGTCCTTAGGCATGCTCTGAGATGGCTAAGCTACTTACACATGAACGGGGTCGCGAATGGACCTAAAGCATGCTTTGGAATGACAGTAAATCACCTTGGAACACAAACGATCCAGGAACTCACCCGAACGTGAACCTGACATCGATAATAATAAGCCCCCCGGGCACACTTACTCGCCTCGAACAGGCACCCGACCTCGAACGGTCACAACTCGCCTCGAACGGCACCCGACCTCGAACGGTCACAATTTGCCTCGAACGGCTCCCTTACCACGAACGGTCACATCTCACTTCAAATGACTCGATCTCGAACGGTCGTCATTTGAGGTCAAACAATTGACTGCGAACGGTCACACTTCACCTCAAATGACTCGATCCCGAACGGTCGTCATTTTAGCTCAGGCCCTTGATCGCGAACGGTCAAACTTTGCCTCGAATGGCTCGACCCCGAACGGGCGTCATTCGAGGTAAGGCATTTGATCGCGAACGATCACGTTTCACCTCAAATGGTTCGATCCCGAATGGTCATCATTTGAGGTCATATAAAACTGTTAATTTCTCTACAGGACATCAATAGGATATGAACATCCAGCGTATGGCATTACAAAACACACCTTCCTATCGCAAGGCATGTTTTCGCGGGCAAATGTTATCCCGCCTTTTTTACAAGGCCGTGATACCAAAAGATCAACCGAAAAACCAAAGATACTTCATCTCAAAGCAACCCAGCTGCTCGAAGAAAGTGCACAACCTAAGACCTAACGACCTAAGACCAAACAACCTAAGACCTAAGACCCAACGACCTAAGACGTAAGACCTAACGACCTAAGACCTAAGACCTAATGACCTAAGACCTAAGACCTAGCGACCTAAGACCTAAGGACCTAAGACCTAAGGCCTAAGACCTAGGACCTAACGACCTAAGACCTACAACCTAAGACCTAACGACCTAAGACCTAAGACCTAAGACCTACAACCTAAGACCTAAGACCTAACGACCTAACGACCTAAAACCTAACGACCTAACGACCTAAGACCTAAGACCTAACGACCTAAATCCTAAGACCTATGACCTATGACCTAAGACCTACCATCTAAGACCTAACGACCTAAGAGCTAACGACCTAAGACCTACGACCTAACGACCTAGGACCTAACGACCTAACGTTCTCCTATAAATACCCTAGCTCTTGCACATTGAAAGGGGGACTTTTTTCCCGGGACTTTCCTGGACTTAGAAGCTCGGAGACTCTGCTGCTCTCACGACTTCAACAACACTTCAACTACCAACAACACTTCAAAGAGCCGAGAGAAGCGATCAAATACATTCAACATGAATCCAGAAAGCAATTCATCATCAAAGTTCTAACTGTTTGTTGTATTGGCGTTGAATATGAAGGACGATTGTAAAACTTGTAATGAAATCAGTGATAGAAAAGAATAAATGGACGTAGGCTTGACTTTGAGCCGAACCACTATAAAAACCGTTGTCTCTTTATTATTTCCTGCTATTTTCTTCTTATTTTAAGTTCCCGTACTAACGGGTGGTACTTTCACTTGATTACTACTTACACAGGGGTGTTAGCGTATTGCTTTGATCATCCAATGTGTTAAATTTGTTTCCACTGTGTCTTAAGACATTTGTGTCTATATTGATTTGATCATCCAATGGGCATCTTCATATATCGCTCTTGGAGTACTGTTGTAATTATATTTGATCATTGCTTGGGAATACATTGGGATTTTTGTAACTTGGATGTGATTTGTTTGAAATGTTATCATTAAAATTATTGTTTTTGGGTTTTGTGACTTTTTTCATAAGTGCTTCTCTTATTATGGATACCAGCAGCATTAGCGTATTTCGTCAATAGAGGTAAATACTGTAGATGAATGCGGCATTTATAGTGCTAGATCTTGGCCTCTAGATACAGGATGTCACATTTTTTTCTCTTAGTTGAATTGTGAATATACTTTCATGGATGTGACACATGAAAACCATTATAAACACCTGCCAACTTTCCCAGAAGCCTCACTCTATAGTCAAACTTCCCTACTCTCTCTAATAGATGATTAAGTGTAATGGCACGAAATTTGATCGTTATAATTTTTAGGAATATTTATGTAACGACCCTGGATTTTTGGCCCTGTTATTTTAATAAATATTTAATCAAATTAAATAAAGTGTAAACTGATCATATTAAAATGAATATGAAATAATTGCCATTTGTTTATACTGCGTTTGTATTTTGAAAGGAAATGGATTTGAAAATTTAAATTAAATCTCTTAAAAATATTTAAAATAAAATCTATCTTGTATAATTAAATTAAAATACCTTATCTTGTTAACATTTGGTGAAAATATAAAATATAAAATAAATAAATGATAATGTTCAATATAGAATATTAATATTAATGTAAGTCAAAAACATAAATATAAATAAATAAGTAAACTTATGAATCTAAGTTAAATATCGATAGTCAAAGCTAAAATACAAATAGAAATAAAAAAAATAGAATTAAGTGTTAGTGTATGCTTGCAACATAAAACAAGGAAATTTTAAAGTACAGTATAACATAATACCTGATAAACATTATCAAGCTAGAAGTAATAAGTGAAACATTTTTATTTGAATCAAGCAAGAAAGACAAATAATCTTATGCAAAATATCTTCATCTACAAACCAACATGAATTGTGAAATCTAGGAAAATATAAAATAAAATATCTTCACATACAAGACAAATGCTTACCTGTAAATATATATTTTTATACAAATGTCTTTACGCAGCAAATCATAATTATAATTGTAGACATATTAAGAAACAAAGCATGTACTGGATATCAACTCAACAAATATTTTTGTTCAAAAGCAAACATTGAAAGTCTTTACTCTTCAGTAATGGAAGTCCTGGTCTGTACAAAACAAATGTTTTTATTCAAAGTACCTTCATTCACAAGTCAAATGCTAAGTGTAAGTTTTTAAACAAAATATCTATACACAGTAAACATTTTAATAAGTATGCAAACTAATCAAGCAACAAGACATTAATTGGCTTTCATCTCAGCCCAACATTTTGTCAGTTCAAAATATTACAAATCCTTGCTTTGCAGTGATAAAGATCAGATCAACATACATAAAACAAAGAATAGTATGTACATAAAGTATAAGCTGCCAGTAAGTAAGAATATGTTTATATGTAACCTGTAAATAATTATGTAAGGCAAGTTAATAAAATATCTATGTACTAATAAGATTAAGTGTAGACATTAAGTACATTAGCATTAAATGTTTATCATCTCAGCAAACATTTGGTCGAATTCAAAGATCATCTCAGCCCCATTTGAAAATCTTTCCTGATAAAACAAAAATGAATAGTGTGCCAGCATTTGTAAAAGCAGATAATACCTAACCTGGTTAAACTCCTTTCTATTTATACATAACTTCTTATCTTCATTTTTTTATAACTTAGCAAAACCAGGAATTTGTATGAAAACCTGTTGTTTTTTTCCAAATTTCAATCTGGAATCAACAAAATTCCAAAGTCCTAAAACGTTCCAGATTCAAATATCGAAGCTTTCCAGTTTAAAGCAAATACGTAGCATCTTGTCTTTGGAAATCAATTAAGTTCAACAGCAAATCAAAAGAAAACATTCAGTGATTCATCTGCAGTTTCTCCATTAAACTTGCTTTCTGTTTCAACACAAATTTAAGGTGAGCAAACAAGAAATTTTAAGCTTTAAGTTACTTTAAAATAGTTCAAGATTATTTGATGTTCTGGATTATATATATATGTGTGTGTGTGTGTGTGTGTGTGTGTGTGTGTGTGTGTTTCAGTTTGTATACATGTTTGTGATGTTCTGTTCACCTCTGTTGATTGCTTCAGGTTGTGAATTTTCTTCCATATTCAATTTACTCTCTTTAGATTATTATAAAGCTTTAAACTTTTTATCTAAAACAAGATGTTTAAACTTAAATTTTGATTTCTAAAAGCCGATTAAACTTTGTTGTAAACATAAATTACTGTAATTTAGTTTACAGGTATCAAATGATAACTTGATAAAAATTGATTTTTGTAAAACATTAATTCAAGATTATATGTTGAATTCTTATAACAAATTATGATTTTTAAAACAAAAATGAAGCTTTTTAGCTTTGAATTCTAAGAGCAGTTTGTTTGTGAATAAGAATGCATTCTTTCCAATTTCAGAAAATCGAATTAGATTAAAATGTTGAAACTTGGTTTGAAAGTAGTAATAACTACTGTGATCCTGAGAAAAATGTCAGTTAATTTTTCTATTGTGTAAAATTCGAGTACGAGATTGTATTAGGGTTTAGTTGAAGTTCTGGTTCATCACTGAAACGAGATGCGTGTGACTTATTCACGTGGTCGAGTGTCACAAGCATTTGGGGAATGGAAGGGTGGCGTGTTGTCGAGGTGTGGCCAAAGGTTGAGGGCTTCCGGTGGCCTCAGCGGCGGTGGCGAGGTCGCCTTGTCATTTGGTTGAGCTATAAATTTTCGAACTGTATGCTAATTTTCGTTTCGATGGTTTGAAATAAGATACGAGTTTGGTTTTCATTTGCTCGTGGAATTCGTGACTTGTCGGCGATGTGGGTGTTCGCCGGAGGTCTGTGGTGCCGCGATACACGTGCACGACATGGAGGAGGGAGACGGCGTCATGTCAGTGGTATTTCTCGAGTCGTTCACAAGTGGTTAGGTAGGTTGCTTCGGGATTTAGCGCGAGCGTAGGTTTAAGCCTGATGCTATTTAACTTAGCAAAATTTGAACTACAGGAATGAAAAAAAGGGGGAGAGAAGAAGAAGTTTGTGTACAGGGAGGGAGACTCGGGAAGTAGCGTGTTTTACTCGGAGTTATACTCGACTCTTTGCGGGAATGGCTCGGGTTTTCTTCAACTGCAGTAATGCATTTTTATGTTGGAGTTAAGTAAATTTGATTTCCTCAAATTTATAAGCACTGTGAACATAATGAATGTTTAACAAGTTTTAATTAAGATTTCGATTCAAGTTATAATGATTTTTGGTTAATACTTAACGATGTTTTTAAAACGTTTAATTATTATTTAATCCAGTAATTATTTAATTAATTACAAAGTTAATTAACAATTAAGTTGTAGTTAGTTAACATAATTGATTTCAAAATTTAATGAAGGTTTTTACTAAAATGTTAATTAAGTTTAATATATAATATTAATTGATGATTTCAGAAAGTAAATAAAAATAATTACTTTCTAATTTTTATTAGTGATGGATTATAAGTAATAAATAAATTAACTACTTAAGTAAATTAATGAATGATTAATAGTTAATTAATTAAGTAATTTAATTAAGAATTAATAAAATGATAAATTAAGTCATTAGCAATTAATAAATGGGTAATTAAGTTTTAGTAATAACTAAGGTTATTAATTAGTGATTAAATAATAGTTAATTAAGGTAAAATAAATTGATTAGGAAGTAATAAATTAAATAGCATGAAATAGAATAATTAAATAATTGAGTAAATAAGGGAATTAATTACCCATTGTAATTAATGAAGTTAAATATGAATTGTTTAAGTTAATTAATTTAAATAATTATTTGATGATGTGATAAGTATAATTACTTGGGGAAGTAATTAATGATAATTACTGGATGCAATTGATTGAGGTTGATTTAATAATGAAAGTAATTTGAATATAATTACTTTGTGAAATTAATCAAGGGATTAATTTAAAGGAAAATTAATTAAGGAGTAATTAATTTAATTGATGAATAATTAAAGGTGGTTAATTACTGAATGGTATTAATCAGGGGTGATTAATAAGTGTGTTTTAATTAAAGATTAATTACTTAAGGTAATTAATTTCATGCAGGATAATGAAATTAAAATGTATTTAGTAATCATTAATAAATATAATTAATAATAAGAGATTAAAGAGTAATTAATTAGTGTAATTAAGAAGAAATGTATTGTTAATAATTTAAGGTTAATTTCTATGTTTAGTTAAGATAATTTATTTATGGAAATAAGTTAAAGGATAATACTTGAAAATAATTAAAGTAAATTATACAAGGATGACTAATTAAATTGAACAATTGGATGATGATAAATTAATAGATTGATAATTGATTAATAGTTATATAAGCAAGATTTATAAGGGTGAAGTAATTAATTTAATTTACTTTAAATTAATTAGAGATGCAAGTAATTAATTCAATTCATTTTAAATTAATTATAGCTGATATGATCTGATGTATGGATGGATGATATTGTTTACCTTGAATGGTTTGAGATCTCAAGTATGAGATAAATGATGTTGTATGAAATGTATGCTTTGATTGAAGTATGATAATAATATGGATTATCTGTTGTGATGATAATATTGATTATCCGTTTATGATGATAATGTTGATTATCTATTGTGAATTATCTATCTGTGTGTATATGGATAATATAATTGAATCGTTTTAAACTTTAAAACAACTTGGCCCTAAAAAATACGTTTTGGATGTCGATGAGACCGGGATCGGGTTTCCATACTTGGACGTCCGAAAACCACATCGATCCAAATTAACGATAGGTCGTGAATCTGAAATAAAGATGAAGTTTCAGAATGCAAGGGTTGTCATCGTTAACTCTGAGGGTGATTCCAAAATGTGTGTAACGAGATAATGCCTTCGGTTTCGTTCGAACCCGAAACGAACTTGTATGGATTGAATGTTTTCAGCACATCGTCAGGCGGGTGATGAGCATTCTAAGGAATTTGTTCTGTAAAGGTAATCGCAGCCTCAAACCTCATCAACCGGGAATGGCTAAAACGTGGGAGGTGCAGCAAGGTTAGGTGAGTCATGCCCAAGCAGGACAAGATTTTCCCCTGTCTAGTTGTCCCTTTTTATTCGGCTTAGTGAGCGGTTGGTCGCGCCAACTGTGGGGTAATCTTGTTCGGGATTGTTCAGTAAGGAATGATTCCGGCCTTGTGTTGTAGGGGATCGGGAGTGATCCTCGGTACGGTGATCTAGTCCCCGTACTGTGATAAGTGGTACCCTAGTAGCCCTGCCATTGCATGGAACCCAATTTTCAATAAGCGCCCTCGGATTTGATTGCATTACCCACTTTGTGGCTAGTAGCTGGAATTTAATCATGTAACAATTTCGGCTATTTTCCATTTACTTGAAAACCCTAGACACTACTATAATATCACTGAATTTCCTATGAAATATTTTGGTTAGCGTAAGGTAAAAATTTACCCGTATTTATGTGTAAGGAGTCTTACGTGATACCTTTCTTTTCCAATGTTTTTCAAGGTTAAACAACTGTAAACCGTTTACTCATACCAGACCCATGTCTGACTCGGAGTTTATATTTTGTGTTTTTCATAAACTCTTGGGTACTCAAATTTTTACGAGTAGCCAAGTGATAGGTTGTTGGATTGTTGAGTTTTGGAGGAGCTTGGAGCAGGAGCCCAGACGTATATAGATATTTATCTAGTTCTTCTATATTAGTTAGAGTATGCTATATTTTGGGATGTATGTAGTGACAGATGTATATATGATTGTCATGTGTATGATATTATATAACTCTGATATATGTAAACCATGTAATAGTTATGTGATATAGTATATTTTGTTAAGTTTCCGCTGTGAGATTCTGATATTGTTGTTCTTTCTTTCTTTTCTTTTCTATTTCTACCCCTTTCTTTCTTAATGATGATACGTCTTTCTGGGAGTAGAAGGGCGGGTCATCACAGGTGGTATCAGAGCTAAAAGGTTAAGTGAGAACCTTGGCTCTGGTGGAGATTTCTCATTAGAGATAGAGTCAGTAGTACTCTAGAATGAGTTTGAGCGTATTAATAGATATGAGCGCGTATTTGTTAGTGAATATAAAATGGTTTTATATTATGTTGATTGATTTATTGAGTGGTATATGAACCTTCGTCAGTGTAGTCTGCACAACTGTACCGAAGGTCTTTCTAAACACTTGAATAGAATAATTTGGCACGATATTGTTTTCATAAGTGGGTGAATTAAATAGTTTCACCCAAAATATATTTTGATATAAAAAAGAAAAATAAATAATTTTATGCAAATTATTATATATAATTAAAGTGTTTGGATGACAGTGTTACAGACAAATAAGATTATAAAGATTTACAATGGCTTATATAACCAAGGAAAGTATGAGATTGAACTTGGAATTAAAACTAAAAGTGAAGTTAAAAATGAGGATTTATTTTAGATTAAGTTGAAAATTTAATTTTGGAATTTAACTAATGATGAAAAAAATATAATAATGATATAAATAAATTGATGAAGTAAATCAAAATTAGAATGTAAATGAATTAGATTGGGAAATTTAATAAAAATAAAATTTGGTTGAGATTAACTTAAGCTTAATAATTGGATTTAAATTTAAGATTGAAATGAAATGAATTAAGAAATGGATGATATTAAATGAAATTAAGTTCTTATTTAATTAAATCCAAGTAAATTGGTAGATTAAAGAGAATAGTATGATGCTTAATTTAACGGAAGTTAAGTTAAACAAATTGAATTGGAATAAAATTCAGTTGAGTTATAGATGATGTTAAATAAATTAAATTCTTACTTAAATAAATAAAAGTAAGTTGAAATGAAATTGAATTGGAATAAATATATTCCGTTAACGTATAAAGGAAATTGGCGACACACTGATTAAGAATATTTTTGGCTGTAGATGAGTGTTCAATCTCGAATTAAAATGAAATATGAATATATTCAAGCTTAAATTGGGTAAAAATGTGAAAATATGAAAGTGAGTCTTATAAAAGAAAATATGGTGAAGTAAAATAGTAAGCCAAAATAAAATTGTTTTGTATTTGGAGAATGAAATAAAAATTCAAACTTGAATTATAAAATAAAATTAAACACAGATAAAATAATAAGATGATTTTTGAAGATAAAAATCCAATGTAGAATTGGAAGGGGAAGTGAACTAATTTGGAATAAACTGGTTAACTGAATAGACTAATGATATTTAAATTGGTTAAATAGAAGTTGGATTGTGAGGTAATAATGGAATTGGAAATGAAATACGAATTATTAATACAAATTCAACTTGGAATTGTAAGAAAATTAAATATGAATTGAAGTTGTTGTGGAATGGAATTAACATAGATAATTTGAATTTGCAAATAAAATCCAATTCAAGTATGGATGAAATAAATATGGCCTTGGATTTAATCTTAACAAAATAAATGGAATTTGATCTAGGTGAGTATCAAATAAATTGGAAATGAGTTTAAGTATGAAACTGAAACAAGTAAATTAACCAAAGATTAAGCTTTATAGAAGCGTAACTTAGAAAAAAGTGAGAGTTTATTTAGTAAAAGCTTTAATAATTTAAGTTGAATGAAATAAAATCTTTATTCGAATAGAAATAGTTGGATAAAAATTAAATTTGTATAAATAGACTCTGATGGCTTATCAAAAAGAATTTAAATGCTTGGAATAAAAAGTATGCTTGCTTAATACAGGTAAGATCTGGAGTTTAAAGTGAAAGTGAATGTGATTAAGAGTAAATGGATGTAAGTGTGGGGAATAAATGAATTTGTGGCTCATAAAGTTTAAAAATGTGGAATTATAAGCCAAAATAAAATTATTTTGTACTTGGGAAATGAAATGTAACAACCCGCATATTTATCGACTTTATATTTAAATATTTTATTTAAATATTTTATCAATACTCGGAATTTATCCGAAAAGCTACTTTTTGCATACGGTCGTATTAGGACTCGGGACCACTCCCATTGAGTTTAAAATGCCGTTTGCGACCTTTTTGATTATAAGCTTCGATATGTTTGGAGAAAGTTGATTTTTGCTACTTTTCACTTTGGGTTTGGGTTTGGGTTCAGCCCTATGTTTAACTTATACTCAAAACTGAGCCACTCTTCCCCCATTCATCCTCATTTTCTTCCCTTTTCAGTTCTAAGGCAATAATAGTGGGAGAGATTGGAAATCAAAACTCCAAAACCCTAGTTCCTCTTGCAACCTCAAATTCCTAGCTCTAAATTCAAGGGAACCCATTGGTAAGCATTCTCTTCTTCTTCTCCAACTTATTCTCTTACCAATTTCAGAAATTCCTGAACCTAATTTTGGGAATGTTCTTGTTTTGACCATAGATTCAAGCTCATTTGGCTTGTGTTGAAGAGAGGTTGATTCTCCATTTGCTTTCAAGCTTCTTCTTGTTTGATTTTGTAAAAAGGTGAGATTTTTATCTCACATCTTTGCCTATAATTATCTTCGATTGTTAGGTATGAATTCCTAACGTTTATTCGTGTGCAATTGATTTTGGTTTGGATCGATTTCGTGTATATTCCAATTTTTGGTGTTTTGGTCTAATTTATGAAAATCCTATTATGGATATTTGGACATTGATATTTGAGGCATATCGAAGAGCCGTTTAGGCTGGGTTGTCGTTCGATGTAATTCCTTAGTCATCGCCAGTTGCTCGTTCGATCGTTTCCGATATTCGTTTGGCCATTTTTGGCCTAGGTTAAGGGAATGCCCTGAACCCCAGATTTAGACGTCTGAAACGGAATATTCAGACAGTCTGAATATTGTCTGGGAAGTTTTATATTTCCAGATTCAGACGTCTGAATATATGATTTCAGACGTCTGAATTGGTTCATTTGGAACCAGAAAGGAAATAGGCTAAAATATGCCTATTTCAGACGTCTGAAACATTTGATTCAGACGTCTGAATTGTGTTCTGGAATTTTTTTTATATTTCCAGATTCAGACGTCTGAACCACTTCTTTCAGACGTCTGAAACTGCTGTGTTTTGCCTATTTTGACTATTTGCCTATTCGCTTGAGAATTCCAATTTAAATCGATTCGTGATGATCCTATTTGTTGTTATCATTTATTATGCCTTTGATGATTCCTATTTAGAGATTTTTGAATATCCATTTCGATGGATTCTTTATCGGTTTCTTTGGATTTTATTCACGTCTTCGAATGTGAATTTTAGTGATTGATTGTTCTTACAATCTTCTTTGTGATTTGTCACTTTAAAAATATAAAGGTTTGCTATACTAGTAGTAAATATCAAAACTCTTTCCTCAAACGATTTCAAAACTATTTTAATTCCAAATTCGTTTATAAAACCGTTTTCCAATCTATTAGTATATACAAACCTTTACCTCACTCGTATGAGAAATCTAATTAAATGACTTAGTAAAACAAGTGGTATGAAACGCTTGCGTTCACTTTGTTGGTTAATTCTTGGACTTGTTCGATTGAAACTCTTGTGACAATTTTCTAGTGGAGATCTACAATTTGTTCATAAATATTTAAGTTAAGCAAGTGGTTATGGGACATGAAGCTAAACTCATATATTTACTACCTTAGTGTAATTGACACTTCTCGTTGATCATGACGATCATCTTTGTGATTTAGACTAGCAATGTGCGATGTCTCTTTGTCTGCGAGGGAGACTAAACCCCGTTTTGTGGAGTTTCGACTCAAATTGGTGGGGTAGCAACCCATGGTCTTCGGGCCATTTGTGGAGCTTCGGCTCAATTTGTGAAGGTTAGCAACCATGGAATTAGCGTTTCGTTTGTGATACACGTGTTGGTGAGTTTTATGCTCCCGTTTGTGATAGGCCTCCCCCCTTTTGTGATTTCTGGATTTCTCGAGATGATTTCTAGAATTTGTGTTTCACCAATTTTCGTGATTTCCATTGATAAGTTTTATTAATATTTGTGCATTGGTGAATTTGTGTGTCATTGACTTTTGTGATTGACATTGATATAATCGTCAATATTTGTGGTTTGATGAACGAAATAAGGAGTATGACATTTTCTTTGATTCTTGTGTAGAATTTGTGATATTGATTAATCTCTTGTTGATTTTCAATTACGTATATATAAATCACAGCTCGGCATTGTGATTATTATGTGTTTAGTCATATCTCTTACTCTATATCGTTTCATATGATATTTATAGTTAGACTGATCCGTTTATTATTTTCTTATTAAATAATTCTCGGGTCAGACCGAGATGTTTCAGGTGCTTCTGCTTGACTTCCCCCAGGGATTCATTACTATGACTTTTGGTTAACTACTTAGATTAGTAGTTTTTGGTTTGTATACATTTGAGATATAGACTCCATAATGTATACTTATTCTTTTGTGTAGTTCGTGTAACTATTCTTTTGTGATATTGTGGATCTTTTTGACCACTACTCTGATGTACACTTTTATGTGTAATGTTCATATCTTATTCCGCCTTTGTGATATGAATTATCTGTGACTGATTTATGTTATGTTTATTTCTATATTTGTTTCCGAAGATATTATAGCCACTGTGTAGTAGCTTTGAGTTTGTGTCGGTACGACGGATTTCCTCTTGATAAAGTATTGCATGTTATACTATCTGACATATCGATGCTCGCACAAAGCAATTACACGGATGGTCGCTCCTCAACAGCCTTATTCTCCGTGCTAGTCGACAGCATTCACCGTAAGGTTCTTGGCTAGCGTGGGTATAGAGGTGGGGCGTGACAGCTTGGTATCAGAGTGACACTTCGGAACAATATGGAATATTATAACAAGGATCATCGTCCTAAGTCTTTCTTAGGAGTCATGCTTTAGGATTTTATTCGAGTCTTCGTACCGATTCATCCTATTTTCTTTTATGATTCCTTGTTTTATCTATCAAGATTGCTTGATATTCATTAGTGAATAATCTTCTTCTTGTTCTTCTTTCTTTCTAAAGGAAGAGAAATGTCTAGACCAGGACGTCCCATAGCTGGACCATTTGGTGTTCCACCCCAAGATGGAGTTTTTATGACTGCTCAACAGCTTCTTGATTTAGCGACGAATGCTCAAGCAGCTGGAGCTAACCCGGAACCTACTCACCCAAAGTCGGGATTTGCACGCTTGTGTAGCGATTACACTAATTTGGGTGGGGAGCCATTCAAAGGTTCCGAAACTATTATTGAAGTACAGGCTTGGCTAAGGTCATGCGATCGAATATTTTCTCGCATGAATCTTATTGACCTTCCCGAGTTCAGGTGGCCTCTAGTATGCTCCGAGAAAGAGCATTGGACTGGTACGAACTTCTTATTTCTGAGATTAATGAAGCGGATCTCACCTGGGAGCAATTCCGAGAACACTTCGAGTTGAAATTTGTACCAGAAGCAGAGAAAGTGACATTGGCTCGACGATTTATAGATCTTGTTCAAGGTGAGTCCTCCGTGACTGATTACGTCGCCTCCTTCGAGTCGCTTTCCAAATATGGGGTTGAATACATCAACACCCCTTTAAAGAAGAACCAGAGGTTCGTCTATGGCTTAAACAAAAATCTCAAGAAGCCATTACTTCTAAAATTAGAAGTTTCTTTCGACCAACTCATTGATATCGCTCTTCGTCTTGAAGAGGCGGATAGGGAGAATGATGTTGAAGTGGTGGGTTCCAAACCAAACTTCAACAACAAGAAGAGACCGAACAAATTCAAAGGCCCTTATCCCAATAAAAAAGGGAAGCAAGTAACCTCCGTGGCAAAGACTTCTTCCTTTGGTCGTGGGGAATGCTATAATTGTGGTTCGAAGGACCATTATGCGAACAAGTGTCCAAAGTCTCTCTCTTGTCGCTACTGCAACGGCCCCGGTCATGTTATATCCTCATGCCCCAAGCTTCAGGGTAGGAAAGAGGGAAATCTTAATGTTGCTCACGCCCCTGGCAACACATCTCGTGGCCAAAGTATTTCTCATTCTATTCTGGATGGAATTATTTTATTTCGTGATCATCCTATTCGAGTTCTTTTTGATACGGGTGCGTCCCATTCTTTTATATCAAAAGAACTTGTTGATACCTTTTCTTTGGACGTTTTGTGTTTAATGACTTCTTTGAGAATTACGAATCCGATTGGTGGATCCGCAACAATCAGTTTATTGTGTAAAGATGCCGAGATTATTTTGTGTGATTTTTCTTTCCGAGCCGATTTGCATGTCGTGCGTTATTTAGGCTTTGGAATGATTTTGGGAATGGATTGGCTTAACCGTTATGAAGCTCATATCCTATGTCCTGAGCGAACTATTCATCTTCGACATCCTCAATCTGTTAAGCAGATTTCTATTAATCTTCAAGATTCAGTTTCCAGCTTGGTCGCATCTTTATATTCTTTAAATCCTCGTGATAATGATGATGATGATGAGGGTGATATTATTTCTCTTATTCACGTCGTTCGTGAATTTTCCGACATATTCGAGCCCGTTTTAGGATTACCACCTAAGCGAGCAATTGAGTTCAGAATTAATCTTATTCTTGGAGCTCAACCTATCACTTGTCCTCCTTATCGTATGTCCAATAAAGAAAACGAGGAGATGCGTAAACAATTATCCGAATTGGAGACGAAGCAATTTATTCGCTCTAGTTCCTCGCCTTGGGGAGCTTCGACTATTTTTGTGAAGAAATCCGATGGTACACTTAGGCTTTGCGTTGACTACCGCAAGCTTAATGATCTTACTATCAAAAATAAATATCCTTTACCTCGGATTGATGATTTATTTGACCAACTTAGTGGTGCTAGAGTCTTTTCACAATTGGACTTGGCTACCGGTTTTCATCAGCTTCGTATTGCAGAGGATAGCATTCCTTTGACATCGTTCCGTACTCGGTATGGATATTATGAATGGCTTGTTATGCCATTTGGGTTAACGAATGCCCCGGCTTATTTCGTTGACTTAATGAATTGAGTTTTTAAAGACTTCCTCGATCGATTTGTTCTCATCTTTATTGATGATATTCTTGTGTATTCTAAAACC
Organism: Allium cepa; assembly: GCA_030765085.1. Classification (NCBI taxonomy): domain Eukaryota; kingdom Viridiplantae; phylum Streptophyta; class Magnoliopsida; order Asparagales; family Amaryllidaceae; genus Allium; species Allium cepa. The sequence goes on from CM060929.1 coordinate 10,977,257, forward strand.
GAGGAGGAGCATGAAAAACATCTTTGGATTATGTTGGAAACTCTTAGGAGTAATCAATTAAAGGCAAAATTTTCTAAATGCCACTTTTGGCAATCTCGTGTGAAGTTTCTCGGTCATATTATTTCCGAATCTGAAATTTCCGTGGATCCTTCAAAGATTGAAGCGATTCAAGATTGGAAGAAACCGGAGAGTGTGATAGAGATTCATAGTTTTCTCGGATTGGCGGGCTATTACCGCCGTTTTATCAAAGACTTTTCTAAGATTGTTGTGCCTCTCACTAGCTTAACGAAGAAAGGTGTTAAATACATTTGGTCGGAAAAATGTGAAGCTTCTTTTCAGAAATTAAAAGAACTTCTTTCTGATGCTCCTATTCTCATTATTCCCGAGGGGAATCAAGATTTCGTAGTTTATACCGATGCTAATCGCGTTGGTTTGGGTGTCGTTCTTATGCAAAGAGAACGTGTTATTGCTTATGCTTCTAGGCAATTGAAGCATGCCGAGACTAGATATGCCACTCATGATTTAGAGCTCGCGGCTATTGTTTTTGCTCTTCGGATTTGGCGTCATTATCTTTTAGGAGAGAAATTTGTTCTTTATACCGATCATAAATCTTTGAGGTATTTATTCTCTCAAAAGGAACTTAATTTGCGTCAACAGCGTTGGCTCGAATTTCTTGCACCATATGATCTTGATATTCTTTATACTCCCGGTAAGGGTAATCGTGTCGCCGATGCCCTTAGCCGTAAACAACAAGCAGTTATTTCGATGATGATATCCGAATGGAACGATCTCGAGATTTTATCCTCTTGTGAAATTCGAGACCGTGTTCCCGATTTATGTTCATCTCTTGTTTTATGTAGCCTTGAGGCTCGTCCTTCTCTTTTAGACCGCATTCTTGAAGCTCAAAGGCTGGATCCCGAACTAGCTCTTCTTGGCCAAAATATTAAGGATGAAATTGATGTTGAAGGATTGAAAGAATTTGATATCGATTCTCGTGGCGGCATTCGAAAATTTGGTAGACTTATCGTACCAAATATTATTGATCTTCGTAACGATATTTTAGAAGATTCTCATCGTTCTAAATTCACCATTCATCCCGGTGGTAGTAAAATGTACGCGGATATGAAGCGACTTTATTATTGGGAGGGAATGAAACTTGACATCGCTAACTTCGTTAAGCGTTGCATGACTTGCGAACTCGTTAAGGCCGAACATCAAAGGCCCAGTGGGTTATTGCAACCTTTAGAAATTCTAATTTGGAAGTGGGACCAAATTTCCATGGATTTTATAGATGGCCTTCCCCGTTCTCGATCGGGTCATGATAGCTTATGGGTGATCGTTGATAGACTTACTAAATCCGCCCATTTTATTCCCGTTCGGTCTAACCGAACCGTTCCACTTTTGGCCAAGCTCTTTATCAAAGAGATTGTTAAATTGCATGGAGTTCCTACTTCTATTGTTAGTGATCGTGATCCATTGTTTACTTGTGGATTTTGGAAGAGTTTTCAAAAAGCTTTGGGAACGAAGCTTAATTTTAGCACCGCTTATCATCCTCAGTCCGATGGAAAAACTGAGCGTGTGAATCAAACTTTTGAAGATCTTCTTCGTGCATGTGTGCTTGATTTTGGGGGAAGTTGGGAAGATCATATTTCACTTGTTGATTTTTCCTATAATAATAGCTTCCAATCTAGTATTGGTATGGCACCTTTCGATGCACTCTATGGAAGGTCATGCCGATCTCCTTCTTGTTGGCTTGAGGCCGGTGAGAAACTGGTTTTAGGTCCAGATTTTATTCGGGATTCCACAGAGAAAATTGACCTTATTCGACATAGAATGAAAGAAGCCTAGAGTAGACAAAAATCCTATGCCGATAACCGAAGAAGGAAGTTAGAATTTTCTGTGGGAGATCTTGTGTTCATTCGTGTTTCACCTATGAAAGGTGTTGTACGTTTTAGTCGATCGGGAAAATTAGCGCCTCGATATATTGGGCCATTTCCTATCATTGAACGTATTGGTTCCATGGCTTATCGCCTTTTATTACCGGCTCAATTTTCTGCTATCCATGACGTGTTTCACGTTTCTCAACTTCGGAAATGTCTTCGAGATTCCAATTCTATTCTTGAGCCCGGTGTTGTGGAAGAGATTGAAGTTTCGCCTAATTTAACTTATGAGCAACATCCTATTCGTATCATTGCTTCGGAGGTCAAACGACTTCGAAATAAAGATGTTCCGCTTGTTAAAGTTCAATGGTCTTCGAATCCTAAGGATTGTTCTTGGGAATCTAGAGAGTACATCGAGCGAACACATCCGGACTTATTTTCTCGTGCTCTTTGAGGTGAACTTCTTATTTCAAATTTCTTTTGTGTTGAATATGCTTTTATGGTTGTTACTACATATCTTCTTCTTAAATATTGCGAGGACGCAATTTCTTTAAGGAGGGGAGTCTGTAACAACCCACATATTTATCGATTTTATATTTAAATATTTTATTTAAATATTTTATCAATACTCAGAATTTAGTCCGAAAAGCTACTTTTTGCATACGGTCGTATTAGGACTCGGGACCACTCCCATTGAGTTTAAAATGTCGTTTGCGACCTTTTTGAGTATAAGCTTCGATATGTTTGGAGAAAGTTGATTTTTGCTACTTTTCACTTTGGGTTTGGGTTCAGCCCTATGTTTAACTAATACTCAAAACTGAGCCACTCTTCCCCCATTCATCCTCATTTTCTTCCCCTTTCAGTTCTAAGGAAATAATGGTGGGAGAGATTGGAAATCAAAACTCCAAAACCCTAGTTCCTCTTGCAACCTCAAATTCCTAGCTCTAAATTCAAGAGAACCCATTGGTAAGCATTCTCTTCTTCTTCTCCAACTTATTCTCTTACCAATTTCAGAAATTCCTAAACCTAGTTTTGGGAATGTTCTTGTTTTGAGCATAGATTCAAGCTCATTTGGCTTGTGTTGAAGAGAGGTTGATTCTCCATTTGCTTTCAAGCTTCTTCTTGTTTGATTTTGTAAAAAGGTGAGATTTTTATCTCACATCTTTGCCTATAATTATCTTCGATTGTTAGGTATGAATTCCTAACGTTTATTCGTGTGCAATTAATTTTTGTTTGGATCGATTTCGTGTATATTCCAATTTTTGGTGTTTTGGTCTAATTTATGAAAATCCTATTAAGGATATTTGGACATTGATATTTGAGGCGTATCGAAGAGCCGTTTAGGCTAGGTTGTCGTTCGACGTAATTCCTTAGTCATCGCCAATTGCTCGTTCGATCGTTTTCGATATTCGTTTGGCCATTTTTGGCCTAGGTTCAGGGAATGCCCTGAACCCCAGATTCAGACGTCTGAAACGGAATATTCAGACGTCTGAATATTGTCTGGGATGTTTTATATTTCCAGATTCAGACGTCTGAATATATGGTTTCAGACGTCTAAATTGGTTCATTTGGAACCAGAAAGGAAATAGGCTAAAATATGCCTATTTCAGACGTCGGAAACATTTGATTCAGATGTCTGAATTGTGTTCTGGAATTTTTTTTATATTTCCAGATTCAGACGTCTGAACCACTTGTTTCAGACGTCTGAAACTGCTGTGTTTTGCCTATTTTTCCTATTTGCCTATTCTCTTGAGAATTCCAATTTAAATCGATTCGTGATGACCCTATTTGTTGTTATCATTTATTATGCCTTTGATGACTCCTATTTAGGGATTTTTGAATATCCATTTCGATGGATTCTTTATCGGTTTCTTTGGATTTTATTCACGTCTTCGAATGTGAATTTTAGTGATTGATTGTTCTTACAATCTTCTTTGTGATTTGTCACTTTAAAAATATAAAGGTTTGCTATACTAGTAGTAAATATCAAGACTCTTTCCTCAAACGATTTCAAAACTATTTTAATACCAAATTCGTTTATAAAACCGTTTTCCAATCTATTAGTATATGCAAACCTTTACCTCACTCGTATGAGAAATCTAATTAAATGACTTAGTAAAACAAGTGGTATGAAACGCTTGCGTTCACTTTGTTGGTTAATTCTTGGACTTGTTCGATTGAAACTCTTGTGACAATTTTGTAGTGGAGATCTACAATTTGTTCGTAAATATTTAAGTTAAGCAAGTGGTTATGGGACATGAAGCTAAACTCATATATTTACTAGCTTAGTGTAATTGACACTTCTCGTTGATCATGACGATCATCTTTGTGATTTAGACTAGCAATCTGCGATGTCTCTTTGTCTGCGGGGAGACTAAACCCCGTTTTGTGGAGTTTCGACTCAAATTGGTGGGGTAGCAACCCATGGTCTTCCGGCCGTTTGTGGAGCTTCGACTCAATTTTTGATGGTTAGCAACCATGGAATTAGCGTTCCGTTTGTGATACACGTGTTGGTGAGCTTTATGCTTCCGTTTGTGATAGGCCTCCCCCCTTTTGTGATTTCTGGATTTCTCGAGATGATTTCTAGAATTTGTGTTTCACCAATTTTCGTGATTTCCATTGATAAGTTTTATCAATATTTGTGCATTAGTGAATTTGTGTGTCATTGACTTTTGTGATTGACATTGATATAATCGTCAATATTTGTGGTTTGATGAACGAAATAAGGAGTATGACACTTTCTTTGATTCTTGTGTAGAATTTGTGATATTGATTAATCTCTTTTTGATTTTCAATTACTTATATATAAATCACAGCTCAACATTGTGATTATTATGTGTTTAGTCATATCTCTTACTCTATATCGTTTCATCTGATATTTATAGTTAGACTGATCCGTTTATTATTTTCTTATTAAATCATACTCGGGTCAGACCGAGATGTTTCAGGTGCTTCTGCTTGACTTCCCCCAGGGATTCATTACTCTGACTTTTGGTTAACTACTTAGATTAGTAGTTTTTGGTTTGTATACATTTGAGATATAGAATCCATAATGTATACTTATTCTTTTGTGTAGTTCTTGTAACTATTCTTTTGTGATATTGTGGATCTTTCTGACCACTACTCTGATGTACACTTTTATGTGTAATGTTCATATCTTATTCCGCCTTTGTGATATGAATTATCTGTGACTGATTTATGTTATGTTTATTTCTGTATTTTTTTCCGAAGATATTATAGCCACTGTGTAGTAGCTTTGAGTTTGTGTCGGTACGTCGGATTTCCTCTTGATAAAGTATTGCATGTTATACTATCTGACATATCGATGCTCGCACAAAGCGATTACACGGATGGTCGCTCCTCAACAGCCTTATTCTCCGTGCTAGTCGACAGCATTCACCGTAATGTTCTTGGCTAGCGTGGGTATAGAGGTGGGGCGTGACATGAAATAACATCCAGACCGGAATTACAAACTAGAAATGAACTCAAGAACTATAATGAAGTGATTTTGTGATGAAATCAAATATTGAATTGGAAGTGGAAGTAAAATAATTTGAAACAAAATAGTAAATTAAGTATGTAAATGAAAATTGGAATTGGTCAAATAAAAGTTAAATGGTGAATTAATAAAATTAGATTGTGAATTAAAGTGAATAGGAGGCGGAGACCTTGAGTTATAAATATAAAATTCAACTTGGATTGGTGTTTTATCTTACAGAATTTGACTACGGTGAGGAATCCAGCTCGGATTGTTGATCAAATCAAAAGACAACTCAGGAGTAAAGTAGTGAAGCTTGTCAAAGTGCAGTGGAGAAAGGATCCCAGTGATTGCACCTGGGAAACTCTGGATAGTTCTAGAAAAGTTTATCCGGATTTGTGTTCGGATAACTAGCGATGTTTGTTAGGATAGACTGTTTGATTGTTTGCTAATGTAAGAATGATATATATGTTTGTATGGTTGGTATAGCAGCTTTTGAATTATCTTTGTTTTAAATTTAGGGGACGAAATTCTTTTAAGGGGGAGGAATGTAATGACCCTGGATTTTTGTCCCTGTTATTTTAATAAATATTTAATCAAATTAAATAAAGTGTAAACTGATCATATTAAAATGAATATGATTTTGGAAATAATTGCCATTTGTTTATACTGGGTTTGTATTTTGGAAGGAAATGGATTTGAAAATTTAAAATAAATCTCTTAAAAATATTTAAAATAAAATCTATCTTGTATAATTGAATTAAAATACCTTATCTTGTTAACATTTGGTGAAAATATAAAATATAAAATAAATAGATGATAATGTTCAATATAAAATATTAATATTAATGTAAGTCAAAAACATAAATATAAATAAATATGTAAACTTATGAATCTAAGTTAAATATTGATAGTCAAAGTTAAAATACAAACAGAAATAAAAAAAATAGAATTAAGTGTTAGTGTATGCTTGCAACATAAAAATGGTAAATTTTAAAATATAGTATAACATAATACCATATAAACATTATCAAGCTAGAAGTGATAAGTCAAACATTTTTATTTGAATCAGGCAAGAAAGACAAATAATCTTATGCAAAATATCTTCATCTACAAACCAACATGAATTGTGAAATGTTGGAAAATATAAAATAAAATATCTTCACATACAAGACAAATGCTTACCTGCAAATATTTTTTTTACACGAACGTCTTTACACAGCAAATCATAATTATAATATGTAGACATACTAAGAAACAAAGCATGTACTGGATATCAACTCAGCCAATATTTTTGTTCAAAAGCTTGAACATCTTTACTTTTCAGTAATGGAAGGCCTGGTTGGTACAAAACAAATGTTTTTATTCAAAGTACCTTTATTCACAAGTCAAATACTAAGTGTAAGTTTTTGAACAAAATATCTATACACAGTAAACATTTTAATAAGTATGCAAACTAATCAAGGAACAAGACATTAATTGGCTTTCATCTCAGCCCAATATTTTGTCAGTTCAAAATATTACAAATCCTTGCTTTGCTGTGATAAAGATCTGATCAACATACATAAAACAAAAAATAGTATGTACATAAAGTATAAGCTGCCAGTAAGTAAGAATATGTTTATATGTAACTTGTAAATAATTATGTAAGGCAAGTTAATAAAATATCTATGTATTAATAAGATTGAGTGTAGACATTAAGTACATCAGCATTAAATGTTTATCATCTCAGCAAACATTTGGTCGAATTCAAAGATCATCTCAGCCCCATTTGAAAATCTTGCCTGATAAAACAAAAATGAATAGTGTACCAGCATTTGTAAACCCAGATAACACCTAACCTGGTTGAACTCCTTTCTATTTATACATAACTTCTTATCTTCATTTGTTTATAACTTAGCAAAACCAGGAATTTATATGAAAACCTGTTATTCTTTTCAAAATTTCAATCTGGAATCAACAAAATTCCAAAGTCCTAAAACATTCCAGATTCAAATATCAAAGCTTTCCAGTTTAAAGCAAATAAGTAGCATCTCTTTGGAAATCAATTAAGTTCAACAGCAAATCAAAAGAAACTTTCAGTGATTGATCTGCAGTTTCTCCATCAAACTTGCATTCTGTTTCAACAAAAATTTAAGGTGAGTAAATAAGAAATTTTAAGCTTTAAGTTATTTTAAAATAGTTCACGATTATTTGATGTTCTGGATTATAAATATATGTTTCAGTTTGTATACATGTTTGTGATGTTCTGTTCACCTCTGTTGATTGATTCAGGTTGTGAATTTTCTTCCAAATTCAGTTTACTCTCTTCAGATTATTATAAAGTTTTATACTTTTCATCTAAAACAAGATGTTTAAACCTAAATTTTGATTTCTCAAAGCCGATTAAACTTTTTGTAAACATAAATTATTGTAATTTAGTTTACAGGTATCAAATGATAACTTGATAAAAATTGATTTTTGTAAAAAATTAATTCAAGATTATATGTTGAATTCTTGTAACGAATTATGATTTTAAAATAAAAAAATGAAGATTTTTAGCTTTGAATTCTAAGAGCAGTTTGTTTGTGAACAAGAATTGCATTCTTTCCAATTTCAGAAAATCGAATTAGATTAAAATGTTGAAACTTGGTTTGAAGGTAGTAATAACTACTGTGATCCTGAGAAAATTGTCAATTAATTTTTCTATTATGTAGAATTCGAGTACGAGATCGTATTAGGGTTTAGTTGAAGTCCTGGTTCATCACTGTAACGAGACGCGTGCGACTTCTTGACGTGATCGAGTGTCGCGAGCGTTTGGGGAATGGAAGGGTGGCGTGTTGTCGAGGTGTGGCCAAAGGTTGAGGGCTTTCGGTGGTCTCGGCGGCGGTGGCGAGGTCGCCTTGTCATTTGGTTGAGCTACAGGTTTTCGAAGTGTATGCTAATTTTCGTTTCGATGATTTGAAATAAAATACGAGTTTGGTTTTCATTTGTTCGTGGAATTCGTGATTTGTCGGCGATGTGGGTGTTCGCAAGAGGTCTGTGGTGCCGCCGTGCATGTGCACGACGTGGAGGAGGGAGACGGCGTCATGTCAGTGGTATTTCTCGACTCGTGCATGAGTGCTTAGGTAGGTTGCTTCGGGATTTATCGCGAGCGTAGGTTTAAGCCTGATACTATTTAACTTAGCAAAATTTGAACTACAGGAATGAAAAAAAAGGGGAGAGAAGAAGAAGTTTGTGTACATGGAGGGAGGCTCGGGAAATAGCGTGTTTTACTCGGAGTTATACTCGACTTTTTGCGGGAAAGGCTCGGGTTTTCTTCAACTGCAGTAATGCATTTTTATGTTGGAGTTAAGTAAATTTGATTTCCTCAAATTTATAAGCACTGTGAACATAATGAATGTTTAACAAGTTTTAATTAAGATTTCGATTCAAGTTATAATGATTTTTGGTTAATACTTAACGATGTTTTTAAAACGTTTAATTATTATTTAATCCAGTAATTATTTAATTAAGTACAAAGTTAATTAACAATTAAGTTGTAGTTAGTTAACATAATTGATTTCAAAATTTAATGAAGGTTTTTATTAAAATGTTAGTTAAGTTGAATAATTAATATTAATTGATGATTTCAGAAAGTAAATAAAAATAATTACTTTTTAATTTTTATTAGTGATGGATTATAAGTAATAAATAAATTAACTACTTAAGTAAATTAATGAATGATTAATAGTTAATTAATTAAGTAATTTAATTAAGAATTAATAAAATGATGAATTAAGTTATTAGTAGTTAATAAATGGGTAATTAAGTTTTATTAATAATTAAGGTTATTAATTAGTGACTAAAGAATAGTTAATTAAGTTAATTAAGGTAAAATAAATTAATTAGGAAGTAATAAATTAAATAGCATGAAATAGAATAATTAAATAATTGAGTAAATAAGGGAATTAATTACCCATTGTAATTAATGAAGTTAAATATGAATTGTTTAAGTTAATTAATTTAAATAATTATTTGATGATGTGATAAGTATAATTACTTGGGGAAGTAATTAATGATAATTAGTGGATGCAATTGACCGAGGATGATTTAATAGTGAAAGTAATTTGAGTATAATTACTTTGTGAAATTAATCAAGGGATTAATCTAAAGGAAAATTAATTAAGGAGTAATTAATTTATTTGATGATTAATTAAAGGTTGTTAATTACTGAATGGTAATAATCAGGGGTGATTAATAAGTGTGTTCTAATTAAAGATTAATTATTTAAGGTAATTAATTAATACAGGATAATGAAATTAAAATGTAATTAGTAATCATTAATAAATATAATTAATAATAAGAGATTAAAGAGTAATTAATTAGTGTAATTAAGAAGAAATGTAATGTTAATAATTTAAGGTTAATTTCTATGTTTAGTTCAGATAATTTATTTATGGAAATAAGTTAAAGGATAATACTTGAATATAATTAAAGTAAATTATACAAGGATGACTAATTAAATTGAATAATTGGACGATGATAAATTAATAGATTCATAGTTGATTAATAGTTATATAAGCAAGATTTATAAGGGTGAAGTAATTAATTTAATTTACTTTAAATTAATTGGAGATGCAAGTAATTAATTTAATTCATTTTAAATTAGTTATAGCTGATATGATTGCTTATGTATTGATGGATGATATTGTTTACCTTGAATGGTTTGAGATCTCAAGTATGAGATAAATGATGCTGTATGAAATGTATGCTTTGATTGAAGTATGATAATAATATGGATTATCTGTTGTGATGATAATATTGATTATCTGTTTATGATGATAATGTTGATTATCTATTGTGAATTATCTATCTGTGTGTACATGGATAATAGAATTGAATTGTTTTAAACTTTAAAACAACTTGGCCCTAAAAGATACGTTTTGGATTTCGATGAGACCGAGATCGGGTTTCCATATTTGGACATCCGAAAACCACATCGATCCAAATTAATGATAGGCCGTGAATCTGAAATAAAGATGAGGATTCAGAATGCAAGGGTTGTCGTCGTTAACTCTGAGGGTGATTCCAAAATTAGTGTAACGAGATAATGCCTTCGATTTCGTTCGAACCCAAAACGAACTTGTATGGATTGAATGCTTTCAGCACCGGGCTATGAGCATTCTAAGGAATATGTTCTGTAAAGGTAATCGTAGCCTCAAGCCTCATCAACAGGGAATGGCTAAAACAGGGGAGGTGCAGCAAGATTAGGTGGGTTATGCCCAAGCAGGACAAGATTTTCCCCTGTCTAGATGTCCCTTTTTATTCGGCTTAGTGAGTGGTTGGTCGCGCCAACTGCGGGATTATCTTGTTCGGGACTGTTCAGTAAGGAATGGTTCTAGCCATGTGTTGTAGGCGGTCGGGAGTGATCCTCGGTACGGTGATCTAGGCCCCGTACTGTGACGGGCGGTACCCCAGTAGCCCTACCATTGTATGGAACCCAATTTCCAATAAGTGCCCTCAGATTTGATTGTATTACCCACTTTATGGCTAGTAGCTGGAATTTAATCATGTAACAATTTCGGCTATTTTCTATTTACTTGAAAACCCTAGACACTATTATAATATCACTGAATTTCCTATGAAATGTTTTGGTTAGCGTAAGGTAAAAACTTACCCGTATTTATGTATATGGAGTCTTACGTGATACCTTTCTTTTCCAATGTTTTTCAAAGTTAAACAACTTTAAACCGTTTACTCATACCAGACCCATGTATGACCCAGAGTTTATATTTTGTGTTTTTCATAAACTCTTGGGTACTCAAACTTTTACGAGTAGCCAAGTGATAGGTTCTTGGATTGTTGAGTTCTGGAGGAGCTTGGAGCAGGAGCCCAGACGTATGTAGATATCTATCTAGTTCCGCTGTGTTAGTTAGAGTATGCTGTATTTTGGGATGTATGTAGTGACAGATGTGTATATGATTGTCATGTGTATGATATTGTATAACTCCGATATATGTAAACTATGTAATAGTTATGTGATATAGTATATTTTGTTCCGTTTCCGCTGTGAGATTCTGATATTGTTGTTCTTTCTTTCTTTTCTTTTCTATTTCTACCACTTTCTTTCTTAATGATGATACGTCTTTCTGGGAGTAGAAGGGCGGGTCATCACAATTTAGTTAGTTTTAAATATTAAATTAATGGTTTTTGAAAATTAATAGAAAATCAATTTTGCAATAAAATGAATTTATAGGATATTTTCGTAATTTATAATTGGAAAAATAGTCGAATTGTCATTCGACATATTTTATGACAAATATTGGTATTTTTTGAATTTAATAGAATATGATAACTATCTTATTTCATAATTTTGGGATCATGTCATATTTCTGTGCGCAATCATATTTTTATTTTTGTTATTCATGGTCCGTAAACTGACGGGATATTGTGTAGCAGAGTACCACAAATCTTTCTTTCCAAAAAAATTCCTAAATAAAATCAAGTTTAAATTCAAATTTTCAACTAGCATTGATGTGGATTTGTTGACTTGATGGGTTATTTTGGAGTGTGGGATTTTCTTAACTTATGAAGTTGGGTTATCTTGTAAAGTTTGGTTTACTAAAGTAGTGAGTTGGTTGGTAATAAGTGTGCACACATCACTCTTTTATTTCATTTCTTTCAACTTCGTTTTTTTTACTACATTCTTCTTGCCACCAGCATCGTTTCTTTCTTTATCTCTTCTCTATGTTTCGAAAAACAAAGAAATCCAAACCATTCCCCAACCTTCTAAAATCCAAATCTCTCAAGCTAATCAAAATTAGCTAAAGTAGCAACATCAAAGTTTTTTATTTCCTCCTCTAATATTTCTTAAAAATAATCGCTCGACATTTTGTTAAGCGAGGTGGTGGGAATAGCCCAAAAATAGTAGATGTCGAGAAAAGTTAGGTTTTTCAACGAGTATGGAATGGAGATCGAAGTGTACAGTCGGCTTCATCTCGGCAAATCAAGACTTTCAGAGCTTGTGCTTACGAGTTAAAATTATGCCATGATGGTTGGGTGATCTTTTTTCGGTTATAAATTAAATTCTGACGGTGTGGTGGTCGAGGGGTGAAGCGGAGGTGTTGGAAGCTGTGTTGGGTCTTGGCGGAGGCATGGCGGCGGTCGAAGCTCATCCGTTGGCCTGTCGTGATCGGTGGAGGTCGGGATAAGGTTTTAGTGGCTATTGATTTATGGGCTTAATTTTCTGGTTGGAGGGAGCGGCATTTAGCAGTGCCGAGTTAGCCATGGAATTGTCGTGTAACACCCCTAATTTTATTGGCATTATTTGTAAGATTTAATTTGATAAATCAAATAGAATAATGTAGATAAGGAGACCGAGGTTGATTAATAAACTAGGTGGCCATGCTTATTTAGTATCTGATAAACTTGTGTAAATGGTTAGGAAATTAAACATAAGGGCATTAGGTAAATAACTGATGCAGCGCAATCTACCAACTCAACAGAATTGATTCATTTAGGTCACTCACGACCTAGTGAAGGTCGCTCAAAGGCCTTCGGTCGCTCATGACCTGGTGAAGGTCGCTCGCAAGGGAACACATCAGGCACCCAGGCATTCAAGCGACCTACTGATGCAAAGATAGGTCGCGAACGACCTAGTGAAGAAACGCATCATGGTTCACATGTTTTAATTTGCCAACGACCTAGTGTGTTAGGTCGCTCAGTTTCAGGTCGCTCAGGCCTTATGTCGTTATTTACTTCAGGTCGCGTGGACCTTGGGTCGCAAGGTCACTTATTTTAAGCCGCCATCACATGCTACTCTCTATAGGTCACGAGCCTCCTTAAGTCGCTTATGGAGATAGGTCGCTAAGTCGCTCCTGGAGGGGTTTCTTATGTCATTGTTGATTAGGTCGCATGGTTGTAAATTGTTAAGTCGTTGTATTGAACTATGTTGTTATGTCATGTGGATGTTGTACATATTGTTATGTGTTGTGTTGGTGATATTTGTACTAAATTCGTAGGTCGTTGAGTCACCTACATGTATAAGTGTTGGGTCGCATGTTGAAAGGTAGTTACCGAACTATGTTAGGTCGTAGGTCGTAACCTATGTTAGGTCGGCTGAGTTCAGTGTCGAGTTGTAAACTGCCTATAAATATGGGGGTTGTGTCATTTGTAAAGTGGGTTGATTTTAAATAAACTTTTGTTTGAGTGCTTTGTGCCTCTTGAAATTGGAAGTTGAGTGTGAGCTCCTTTCTTCATTTGTGGTATTCGAGTGCGCTCAAATCAACGGATTTGAAGCCGATTCACGGAATCTCGTGAGCGAGATCAACGTCGAAGAATTGTAGATATTTTAGCACGGTATCGTGCGCGATCAACGTGTTGGGGATAGCTAGAATTCGATATCTTTTGGAGATCAACGAATTTGGGCATTCGGTATCTTTCAATCCATCGATTTATATTGCTTCATCTAATCGTTCTTCGATTAGTTTGACACGAAATCTTTATTTCGTTGTCATCGTTAATATCCGCTACGTTAGTTTGGTATCAGAGCTAGACTTAGCCAATCATAGCTAACCCGAGTCCCTGGAGCCAAAGAGAAGAGTTTGAAGAGTCAAGGTGGAGCTAAATCAAGCAAAGCAGAGCTAAGTGAAGTGTTGTTCAAAGCCGAGCCGAACTTATTCAAGTTTGTGGGAGATTTGTTCAGTTTGGTAAGCCGTGCGTCATTTTGAAGTGCAGGCCGAAAGTTCAGTTGTTGAAGATTATTTATTCAATCATGCCGCAGAGGAGAGCTAATCATCATCAAAATGTTGAAGTGTTGTATAAAAGAGAAGAATCTAAGCAAATGGAACAACGCATCAATGAAAAATTTGATGAAGGTGTTGGAAAGTTAGAGAAACTGATGATTGACATGAATCAAAGTTAAAGGAGAAGGTCTCTGTTAACGTAAAAATATGACGCTAAAACCCAGTGCTGGTAAAGCAAGTGTGAAAGCACCACCCGATGATACGGGAATCAGAAATACGCACGAAAATATCAGAAAGATAGTAGAAGACACAGTTTTTATAGTGGTTCGGCTTATAGTCAAAACTACGTCCGCTTTAATTCTCTTTATTGCTGATTCGAATACAACTTATACAACTTTCTTCAATTACAACACGCTTTAGACTAGTAGTTCAAACTTCGATGTAGAATAATCTTCCGAATCCATGTCGAATGATGTAGATTTTCTCTTGAAGTTTGTCGTACTGCCTTTGGTGTTTGGAGTGCTTGAAGTGCTGTTCGAGTTGAGAAAATGGCAGAGTATTGGTGCTTCGAGAATGAGCCCAAAAAGATCCCCCGAACGTTGGAGCTCACGCTGTATTTATAGGAGTTTTCTGATCGTAAGTCGTAGGTTGGAAGCTGCAACTTAAAGTAGGTCGTGGGTCGAAGGTCGTGAGCTAAAGTAGGTCGTAGGTCGAAGATAACGAGTTAAGATAAGTCATAGACCACATGTGAGCGACCTAGCAAAGGAAAGCTTCGGCCCTTCCTGGTAACATTGGTCTCTTTTGGACGAAGTACTAGGTCGTGGACGACTTATGGGAATGGTTGGCAACCTTATAGCGCTAAGATATCCGATGTGGCGACCTAAGCTAACTCGTTAACCCACTATGTCGCATAGCCCATTAGATCATTAGGTCATTAGGTCGCTAGGTCGCGGACCTCTTAGGTCGTTAGGTTGCTGCCTGTTAGATTGCTAACTCGTTTCTTACTTTAGGTCGCTGAGTCGTGGCTCCCTGTAAGCCGTTAGATCGTCCAATTCTCGAAGTTGTTAGGTCGTTCTACCGTTTCACCTCTTGGGTCGTTACACCTTTTAGGTCGTGCCACCTTTAGTTCGTTAAGTCGCTTACTTCTCTAAGTCGTCTATCTTTTAAGCAGTTAGGTCATTCAACCCTTAAGTCGTTAGGTCGTGCAATCCTTAAGTCGATAGGTTGCCACATTTTGATTTAGGTCGTGAGGTTATTTTCAAAGCGGAGTTAACACTTGCCCCTCGAAGTACACGCCTAGGTCGTAGGTCGTGTGCTTCGACTTAACTCTGTTTGGTCGTTAACGACCTAAGAGATTGCTTAACTCGC
Organism: Allium cepa; assembly: GCA_030765085.1. NCBI lineage: Eukaryota > Viridiplantae > Streptophyta > Magnoliopsida > Asparagales > Amaryllidaceae > Allium > Allium cepa. The sequence continues at coordinate 10,992,688 of CM060929.1, forward strand.
GTACTCATTTGCCTCTGCCTTATATAACTAGTAACTCTCTCCTTTCCCCTTACTTAAATGCTCCCACAACCCTTTCTGCCATTAGTGATTTCTCAATTCTCAACGGCAAACCTACTCCAATCAAGCTGTTGTTTTATCCCTACTATCACGTCGTGTAAGTGAATTCGACTTTTATCCAGCCACGATCACCTTCGAACCTTGAAACTCCCATCGTCTGATCCGATCCAACTTCATGTGCCTCGCTTCACTTTCGATCGTGATGAGCTATGCCGCTGTCGCGATTCGTGGGAGCAAAGTGGTGAGATGGATTTGAGATGATTTGAATCGGAGTTGAGTGAGGTGGTGGTATGAATAATGTACTTAGCGAAGAGGATAATGAATTATCGTCATTTTAGGTGATAACGGGCTATCGGGTTGGAGAAGAGTTAGTGGGTTAAGGAGATAGCTTGAGATTGCCGAATAATCAACAGAAGCGACTTAACAGATCTTGGATGACCTTGAAATTCTTGTGATTTAGCTGATTTGCACGGTTTTCAAATCGACCGACCTAAAAACTTTCTGTGACCTTAGTTACACACGACTTAACTCTTTAGGTCGCGTTAGTCTCCTGACGACTTAGGACTTAATCAGCTTTATACTGTCCTGGTTTGAAGCTTTGTGACTTGCCCTTTAGGTCGTGTGAGCGACTTAGGCTTTAGGCCATGTAAACGACTTAGGACTTGAATGATTTTTCACTTTCAAACCACTTCTCGCGACCTAAATCCACTTCGACTTATCTGTTAGGTCGTGAACGACCTAGGACTTGAATGCATACTATCATGCCTTACATATTTTAACTCAAACCATACGGCCTAGGACTTGAACAACTTGAGAGCTTCAAAATCTTGATAAAACTTGATTGCACTTCCAACTTGAACTTTGTAATGCCGAGATAACTTGCACGACCTTGATATGCCTTCTTAACAGATTATACCAATTTTGGCGCTAATAACCTGTTAAATACAACACTTGCAGAAAACTAGGGCGATTATACTGTCATTGACCGCCCACATCGAATGACAGATTAGTCGATAAAAGATAATTTACTCAACTTAAGGAAAATTAATGAAATGTTGTGAGTCAACAAATTCAAGTGAAGTAGTAAAGAAATGTTAATCAACTAAAGCTGATTTGTTTGCCTTAATACTGCACTTGTACTTGGACTTAAAGTGACAAGTCTCAAAATTTTACAATTGACACATGTTCATTAGTTTAACTTCAGTTATATTTACTTATCGCTTTATTAGTTTTACACAGCACTTCACACATTTAGGAAACGTACACCTTCATATTTGAATATCCAGTCCCTTGTGTAGAATGTCTTCTCGTCAAGAGGGAGAAGCAGTACAAACTAGAGAGGCCCTCCCGATGGCTGGTCCACTGGTCAACCCACCAGAAAGAACTCCAACTACCCTGAGTTACCGGGTGTTCAACCAGTTACGCGCCCAATTTGGGATTGTAGAAGCAGATGTTATTCTCCCTTGGCCAAATGATTTTGCTGATAGTCCTCCCTTCGGGTTTGTTGCCGTTAACCGCCAAATGTGCCTTTGTGGAGCCATTCCTCCTTTCAACAGTTTTCTCCAACAACTCCTTCGCCGATTGGCTATTTCTCCCTTTCAATTGCACCCCAACGGCTATGCCATTTTGATGGGATTATGCGTTCTCTTCAGAAGGACGTTTAACCGCCTCGCAAGCTTTGAAGAAATCTGCTATTTATGCACATTTGCGAGGAACAAAGACCATCCTTCCATTAATATGTGAGAAGCGCCAGAAATCGCAAGCTTATCACCGATCTCTCTGATAGCGCTCATGGTTTCCTGAACTAGTTCTTCTTTGTTCGTTGCCTCCAGGGATTTTACGTTGTCTAGAGAGTAGGGGGTAGGCTTACTTATCCCCATTCTTTCCTTTCCTGAGCTTTGCGAGATCCGAATTGCTAAATGTTAACTTCGCTCTCTACTTTTGCAGTCCTCCCTCCTCCTTGTAGAGACTCTAGCCACAAGCCAACTTTTAAGAGGCTTATCGCTGTGGCGGCTGAGGAGAGAAGCATCAAGTTTTTGCTAAGAGACGAGTTCCTTCATCAGTTCGGACTCTTACATCCTTCCCGCTCTACTCAGCCTAAGTTCCTGATTCTCCGACCGAGGCACCGGATGCCCCAGTTTCTGTTGAGGAGCCTACATTGAAAGATCCTGCTCCTGAGGCTTCTCTGGTGAAGTGTTCTACTTCTACTGATGTCGCGGGGTCATTTGGCAAATTTGCACTTGCCCCGGTCATTGAAGAAGAAGAGCCTCGAGAATCTCCCCAACATTCAGGGAAGTCCGGTGATGGAGAAGCCGGGAAAACAAGTCCTGCCAAGCAGAGCGGGGATGACACTTTTGAAGGGTTGAGCGACCTGTTTATCACCTCACAGGAGCTCTTTAAAGATGATCCTGTTACCACTAGGGTTTCCTCTTCAGTAGTTGAGGCAACTTCCATTTTGCAACAGATTCCGTCGACTCAAGAGTTGACGTTAGCTACTACACCCATCATTTCTTCGCAACCGAGGAGTGGTTCGCAGTTTAACGCGCGTAGTCTGCACGCTACACACACTTAGGATTTTTCAGCAATTATATGTACCTATATGCACTTTTACCTCTAGGATTTTCAAGTTTTGCCTCTTTCTCATTTACAGGTTCTCCAATGGGGCGCAGCGGTTCCTATTATGACGACTTTCAACAATACGGAAGGCGTGGTAAGTTTGATTATAGCGCTATCTTCCCACCTACAGGGAAACTGATGAAGAGAGAGCTGCTCAAAAGGCTCAAGAGAGAAGAGCGTATGAAGAAAGGTACGGAAGAAGGGATGAGCAACATGACTCTTCTCGCAGAGGCGATGACTCTCATAAAAGAAAAACTTATGACGATAGAGGAAAGAGTCATGACATCGGAGACCCAAGCAAGCAGGCCAGGCTCAATGAAAAGACCGCATCTGCAAATTTAGAAAAGGCCGCTGCTCTCACTTCTCTTAAAATTCCTTCAAAGTCTCCTGCCCTTGAAGGAGCCGACATTCAGACACTTCTCGACAGACCCTCTTACCAAGTTGAAAGAGGTCCACCAATCCTTCAAAGTCGGTTCCCGCATTGGTGCTTAAAGGGAGTCCGCTTTGACTTTGACTTGGTTCCCATCGACAAAGAGGCCATGCTACGAAATCTTGACACTGTTAAACTTGATATTGAGAGAATGTCAGCGTGGAAAATGCTCGTCGATGAGCTTCAGAGGGTGAACCGGGCCAACCTTGAAGCTATGCTGACGATGGAGTACGACAAGTCTGAATGGCAGAAAATTCTTGATCAGCACAACACTGAAATGAAAAACATCGCTGAGTACAACAAAAAGCTTGAGGCGGAGGTCGAGAAACTTAAGCACGAGCTTGCTACCTCTCCCACCTCTTATACTCAAAAGGAAGAAGTGCTTCAGAAGCAAGTTCGAGATGCTCATGCCGCTCAACGGTATGTCGAAACCCGTCTTGAAGCTACAAAGAAGACGGTGGAAAAATATCATGCTGACTTTGCAGAGTTACGGGAGAAAGCAAACTCCCAGGACTTAGAAATCATGAGGCTGAAAGATCAATTACTAAAGACTGAGAAAGAACGTGATGAGGCTATGGCTGGAAAGAAAGCCGCTGAACAATCTCATGAAGAGACAAAAGCCAACATCAGTTCTACTCTGTTTGATTTTTATGTCCAAAGTGTCATGGGGTGTGGCAGCCTTGCAATTTTGGGGCCTAAATACGAAATCACTTTGGCTGAAGTATGGGAGGCCGTAATGTACATGCTTAAAGGTGTCGATTATTCCGAAGATGAACTTGAGGCACATTACTTTGATGACGAAGCTTGTGCTGCTCTCGCCAGAGGAAAGGAGCAGCTTATTAAAGTACGAGCCGAAACAATGGAAGGGGAGCATCCGGAGAAAGAAGCACCTTTAATTGCCCCTGTCCCTCCTTCGACTTCGGCCGACATTGATATCATGAGCTCCGGTTCCCATTCTCCCCCCACGGCTAAAGTCATAACTGAAATTACAAGTGCACAGGGTGGAGATGAAGGCGAAGAAAGCACTGAAGCACAGGTTATGAAATTGACGTTAGAAAGCCAACTTCTCCAGGTAACTTTAATGCTGATCTTGCTCAAGTAGACTGCTCATTTGCTTCATATGAGTTTGATGAGCTTCTTAATTATTTCCTAAATCTCAACGAGCCTTTATCTCCTCTCTTTACTGATTTTAACTTCTTTTCTCCTGTAGAGAAAGTACTGGGGATTGTTCAGACTTCCCCTCCTCCAGTTATTCCTCCCCCGTCTCTGCAGGTCACTCCTCCTTCTGCCTCTCAACCGGGATCACAAGAGGAGCAAATAGAAGCTCTCCAAGACTTGGACGGTCCTATTGCTTCTCAAGAACATAGGGGAGAAGAACCCGAAGAGGGCGAAAAGACTCCGGAACCAACTGGTTCCGACGATATGCCGTTAACCACACTTTTCACTCCAGGAAGTGGGTCTTCCTCCAAGAAAAGGGGAAAAGTGGAGTTTCAAAGAAGAAGAAGGAAGCCTCAGCCGGTGAGGAAAAAACAGAAGAAGGTCCCACTGTGCCCCTTTCTCCATCTTCCCCTACTCTTATAAGCCGGCCCAACAAGTTGATCATCCGGCCAGGTGCAAGCACAAAAGGTGGAAAGAAGAAGAAAAGATGGCTTTGGTTCTGTGCTTCTTATCTCGCTCTTTGCTTTTTGCTTGTATATAAGCTTGTGTTGACTGGAGATTGTGTGGGTACCAGTCCCCGCTTTTTTACTTTGAAACCTGCATATGTATAAAATTCTCATAGTATGGAATAAAATGGTTCTTTTACTTATACAAATTTCTGTCTGTATTTGAGAACGCGTTTACTTTCTGCTTTCATGCAAGTTTCTTTATCCTCTTTATGTGAGGTTGCAGTAAACCTATGGTATGTTTATTGAGCATTATTTTCATTTTTGTGATGACTATACTGTATTGTCCCCATACCATGGTTTATTGCAACCTCTTTCATATTGGCAAAGTTTCGGAGAACAACTCTTCTGTTTCAAGAAGACTTGTACTCTTCCTTTAGAGAACAACCCTTCCATTTGAAGGAGGTTTGCATTTGTACTTTATAGGATAACATTTCCGTTCCAAGAAAATATTTTTCAAATTTAGTAGAATGCACTTCATATTGGAGGAGTCTTCTCTTTTTTTTTCTTTTTTAGTGCGAAGTTTTTACACTTCACTTTTGGAAAAAGTCACTTTTGCTTTAGGAAGTGAATTTTACTTCATAGTACAGTGGGCCTTCCAAAAAAGGGCTTCAACCTGCTTGAGCCTCCGAAGAGAGTTTTATTTTTATTTTGTGCCTCTGGGAAGAGGTCTTTTTTTTGGTTGCGCCTATGGAAAGAGGTCTTTTTGTTTGATTGTGCCTCTGGGAAGAGGTCTTTTTGTTTCTGCCTCTTGGAAGAGGCTTTTATCTTTTCCCTGTTCGCTGGGAAGCGGGCCTCCGAAGAGGGCTTTTCACATTTCGACTCGTGTGAAGTTTTATTTTAGATCACGATGAAATGTGTGCCTTTGAGTAGGGCTTTTGCCTGGAAGTTTGGAGCTTCTTTCTCTTTGTTGGATGGATTCACGGGGCGGACACGAATGTTCTGTGCAACTGATCAGTCCACAACTTTCTGTCGAGAAGAACTCTCTTTTTCTGGCGAGGCCCACTCGAGATCTTTTAGCATTTCAACTATGGTGAAATGGGCCTCCGAAGAGGGCTTTTCACATTCCAGCACTTGTGAAGTTTTATTTCAAAATTCGGTGGAATGCGTGCCTCCGAGTATACTTGGAAGTTTCTTCCTCATGGTTGGCCGGGTTCACGGGGCGGATGCAAGTTACTTGGACGCTTATTTGCGCAGATTGTCTCAACTAGTGAATAAGCGCCTTGCCTTCCACTTGGGAAGGTGCCTCCGATCATCGTATGGATTCACGGAATGGATGCAAGTTACTTGGACGCTTGTCTGCGCAAACTGTCTCACCTAGTGAACAAGCGCCTTGCCTTCTAGTCGGGAAGGTGCTCCCGGTCATTCCATACCAATCTTTTTTGTTGAGAAAATCTTCTGGCATGCCCTGTTTGAGGTCTTTGTCCTCCGAAGAGTTGTGCCTCCGAAGAGGGCTTGTGCCTTCGAAGATGTCTTTTGTTGTCTGATGCTTGCTCGTCCATGTCTCTTTGCCATCTATTCATGTCTGCGATCCCCGTTATCTTTTCCAAATACACTTCCCTTTTAGTTGCCAACAATTTCCTTCATCCAAAGAAATATACTTCATAGTTCAGCGAGTTGGTGGTGGCAGACACAGGCTATTTAACTGGATGCTCGTTTGTACAAACATCCACAGTTGGTTAGCAAGGGTCCACTTCCAGCAAAATCACTAACTTTTTGTTTGAAGCACTTCTTCCGTAGGATTAGAGTACGGAAATTTTGAATGGCTTAGCGTTTGCTTGTTGGGTGATGTCGGGGATTGCTTGGTCTTGCGATGGGTAAGCCTTGTTTTTATGGCCTGCATTATTAAATCGACATTTTAGTAACACAATTGACGTATTTTATATGTCGAAATAAAACAAAGAAGTTTATAATAGTAAAGAACACAAGATTTATAGTGGTTCAGCCAAGAAGTGGGCCTACATCCACTTTATAGTTCTTATTATTCACTTGTACTGGCTTTACAATGGCTTTCAATACAAGAATCATACATTCATCATTCTTTTACAATATTTCATTAGAGCCTTTAAGTAAAATATGGATGCAAATGATTGCTGTTCCAAGCTCTTGGAATTGGGTCTCCTTCGACAATTACAAGTTTGAATGTGCCATCAAGAAGTTTTTGGCCTATAACATACGGCCCTTCCCAGTTTGGTTCAAGCAGGCCTGTAGGTGTCATAATTCCTTTTAAGATTAGATCCCCAACTTCAAAGCTGCGTCGGCGAACTTTGGAATTGAAGTGCCAGGCTATTCTTTGCCGATGAGCCGCAATTATGAGCTCAGCTTCTTTCCTTTTTCATCAAGGAAGTCAAGGGCTTCAAGTTGCAGCTTTTCATTTTCGGTTTGATTGAAATGGTTTCTTCTGTGCGAAGGGACTTCTATTTCCATTGGAATCATTGCTTCCGATCCATATGCCAATGAAAATGGTGTGTGCCCAGTCGTAGTTTTGTGGGTAGTTCTGTATGCCCATAGTGCTAGTGGCAGCTTATCAACCCAACCACCTTTTGCTTTTTCTAGCTGCTTTTTGATAGTTGACTTGATAATTTTATTCACTACTTCCACTTGCCCGTTTGCCTGCGGATGAGACACTGCTGAGAAACTTTTCTAGATCTTGAATTTCTTGCAAAAATCTTGGAACTCTTTACTTTCAAATTGGGTTCCATTGTCTGTGATTATCTTTTGAGGCACACCATACCTGCAAATGATATTCTTAGTTACAAAGTTTATCATTTTCTTAGAGGTAATAGTAGCTAAGGGATCAGATTTAGCCCATTTAGTAAAATAATCAACAGCAACAATAGCATATCTGATTCCGGATTTTGAAGTTGGCAAAGGCCCGATGAGATCTATTCCTAAAATAGCAAATGGCCACGGACTGACCATCTGTGTTATCTCAGTGGAAGGTGCTCTTAGGATTTTTGCAAATCTCTGGCATCGGTCACATTTTCGAGCGTAACTCGCAGCATCACGATTAATATCTGGCCAAAAATATCCATAATGGAGAATTTTCTTTGCTAATGTTTGACCACCAGAATGATCTCCACACTCTCCTCCATGTACCTCATTTAGAATTGTCTCTGCTTCTTCCTTGGTCAGACATCGGAGTAATGGCATTGAGAATCCCCGCCTATACAATCGGCCATCTTGAATTACAAATCTGGATGCTTTCCTTAACAACTTCTGCCGTTCTTTTGAGTTTTTTGGTAGAGAAGAGTCGCGCAGATATTCTAATATCGGAGTCATCCATGATTCATGCTCCTGTGATATAGTCATGATCCAATCAATATCCATTTCATCAATGCTTGGAGTTGACAGGACTTCTATAGGAACTAATCCCAATAATTGAGCTTTACCAGTGCTTGCATACTTTGCGAGGGAATCTGCCTTCATGTTTTCTTCCCGAGGTATATGGTTTATCCTATAATGGTCTAGGTCCTCGAGAAGCTCCCAGGCTCTTGACAAGTAAGCAGGCAGGTTTCCTCCTTTGGTTTGAAACTCTTTCCTGACTTGACACACAATAAGCTGTGAATCACTGAAGATCTGCAATGCCTTGATATTCAGTTCTTTAGCAATCTTCAGGCCAGCAATGAGAGCTTCATATTCTGCCTCATTATTAGTCGAAAGAAATTCTAATATCAATGCATAACATAGTGACCGTCCTTTAGGGGTTTCAAGCACCACCCCAGACCCGGAATAGTAATCGTTTCTTGCGCCATCAACATACAATTTCCATAGAATTGGTGAATTATCGGTTACCACCTCCTCACTATCACCTTTGTCTGTACATTCTGCAATGAAGTCTGCCAAAGCTTGTCCATTGATTGCTCTCCGGGGATGATAAGTGATGTCATATTGACTGAGCTCAATATTCCACTTTAAAAGACGACCCGAAGTCTCAGGACAAAACAGGACTTGCTTCAAGGGCTGATCGGTGAGGACTTTGATGGGATGAGCTTGGAAATATGGCCTCAATTTTCTTGATGCAATTAGTAGACAATAGGCGAGCTTTTGCAACTTTGAATAGTTCAATTCTGCCCCAGTGAATCTCCTGCTGATGTAGTAGACCGGGCGCTGAATTTTCGCATCCTCCCGTACTAAAGCTGCACTGAGGGCATGAGACGAGATTGCCAAATATACAAAAAGATCTTCACCATTGTCAGGCTTAGAAAGTATAGGTGGCATTTCCATACGACGAATCAGCTCATCGAAAGCTTTCTGGCATTCAAGAGTCCATTCAAATTTTTTTCTTCCTTTCTTTAGAGCATCAAAGAATGGAATGCATTTATCAGTAGCTTTGGAAATGAACCGACTCAAGGCTGCAACTTTTCCATTGAGACTTTGCAATTCCTTCTTCGTTCTAGGAGCTTTGACTTCTCTCAAGGCAGTTATCTGAGCAGGATTAGCTTCAATGCCCCTTGCACTCACAATGAAACCCAAAAAGTTTCCAGATTCTACCCCAAATGAACACTTCAATGGATTAAGCTTCATACCATACTTTCGGAGGATTGAGAACATCTCTGCCAAGTGATCCATGTGGTCCACTGCTTTCTTTGATTTTACTAGCATATCATCGACATAAACTTCCATAGTCTTGCCAATCTGCGGTTTAAACATTGCATTAACAAGTCTTCGGTAAGTTGCCCCCGCATTCTTAAGTCCGAAAGGCATGACTCTGTAGCAGTAAAGACCAACATCGGTGATAAAGCTCGTGTCCTCCTGATCTGGCTCATGCATCATGATCTGGTTATATCCGGAGTAGGCATACATAAAAGATAGCAATTCATGCCCCGTCGTTCCATCCACCAACTGGTCAATCCTGGGTAACCGAAGCAGTCTTTGGGGCAGGCTTTGTTTAGATCTGAAAAGTCAATGCACACTCTCCATTTTCCATTAGCTTTTTTAACCAGTACAGGATTTGAGACCCAATTCGGATAAGTAGATTCCCTGATAAAACCATTCTCCATGGGCCGATCAACTTCTTCTTTCAATGTTGCTGACCTTTCAGGACCTTGAGTTCTTCTTTTCTGCTTTACCGGTGTAAACTTTGGATCAATATTCAAGGTATGCACTGCAATTTCTGAAGATATTCCACACATATCAGCATGAGTCCAAGCGAATACATCCAGATTTGCTTTCAAAAATGATATCAAAGCATTTTGAACCGTTGCATTAAGCTGCGAACCCACATTCAACACTTTGTTCGGGTCTTTCGGGTCAACGGGTACCGGCACTATCACTTCAACTGGTACCACTCTATTCTCCCCTGCACTGGCTTTTCTGGGATCCATCTCTCTTCGTGCACCGCTATGTTCGCCTGTGCAGGGTCCACCCTGTAATTGCTACAAGGTTGATTCTTTGATGCGGACTGGGGCCGCCGCATCTTTTCCTATTTCTCTCTTCCTCGTTTCACTTAACTCTGTAAGATAACACTCTCGTCAAGCATTCTGATCCCCTTTCACCACACCGACTCCATTATCTGTGGGGAATTTTATGGTCAGACACCATGGGGAAAGAATAGCTTTAAATGCTGCCAGAGTTGGTCGGCCTAGGAAGGCATTGTAGGCAGAAAATTCTTCAACAATAACAAAGGTCTGTTTTCGAGCCACTTTTCTCTGCCCCTCTCCAAGCTCTACGAACAAATCGATAGTCCCGATTGGCTGTTTCGGCTCCCCAGTAAAACCAACAATCTTTAGTGATGAAGCTTGAACGTCAGCCATTGGAATCTTCATTTGATCAAAAGTCTTCTTGAAGAGAATGTTGCACGAAGCTCCACAGTCAACCAGAACTCTTTTCACAGTAGCTGGCCCAATGCCAGCGGAGATCACCAAAGGATCAATGGTAGGAGCTTCAACACCCATCGAATCCCTAGTACTGAATATAATGTCATCATTAAAAGTTTTCTGCTGCTTCAGGGGTGCAGCACCTTCTAACACAAAAACACTTTCATCTGCCAGTACATACTTCAAAGCACGGGCGTATCTTTCCATCTCACCCCCACTCCTGCCAGCTGCGTGAGGGCCCCCTATAACCACATTTATAACAGGCCTCTCTGATTCATGTGCTGCCATCTTTTCACTTGAGCTAGGACGATGAACATGAACCTGTTGTCCTTGAGTTGACGAAGTTGGGCCATTCTTGTTCCTTTTTACATATTGTTGGGGCTTGTTTTCCTTTAATAGTTCCTCAATTACCTCCTTCAAGTGACAGCACTCGTTAGTATCATGCCCGGGTTGGTTATGGAACCGGCAAAACCTTCCATCCTTCTCAGCTTTCCTATTAAATCTTTTCTTAGCTGGTGCGGGGAATTTGACCGTGTCTTTGTTTGCAAAGTAGATGTTTTCCGGGGTATCAGTCAGAAGGGTGAAGTTGAAGGGACGACCTTTCTTTGCATCTCCTTGCTTCTTCTGGCTATCGTTCCCCCTCTTCTAATTGCCAGATTCCTTCTTATTCAGAACAACATTACTATTTCCAGCCCCTGTCGATACCATCTTAGCCGGTGCTTGAAGACTTTCCAAACGCATGAATTCATCGGCTTTCTTATAAAACTTGTCAAGCGAATTTGGTTCTTTCATTTTCAACCACTTCCCAAATTCACTTGATTTATCAGTTGCCCTCATCAAGTATGTCAGGATCATGCATGGCTCTGCGTTATCCACCTCGGCCAAAGCTATGTTAAAGCGATTCAAGAATGATCTGATAGATTCTCTAGGATTTTGTTATAGGCTGGAGAGTGACATTATATCCTTTTCCTTTGACGCATAAAATCGAAACTGTTCCTTGAATTTCCAAGTCAAATCAGAAAATTGGTCTATCGATCGGACCGGCAGCTTTGTGAACCAAAGTAGAGCAACTCCTTCCAGGTATACCGGAAAATACCGGCATTTGATTTCATCAGAGGCTCTGGCACCCATCATGTGCCAATCATACTTATAAAGAAACTCATTAGGATCGCTCGTTCCCTTATAAGCCTGTATGGTAGGAGGAACAAACTTCCTAGGAAATTCTGCTTTCAAAATCCTTTCAATGAATGGAGTCTTGCTCTGAGAAAAGGCCTATTCTTTTTCGTCTTCCTCCCTTTGCATACTTTCCTTCATGATTTGTCGAACCATCCCCGAGAAATATTCCTCATCATTAAGGGGCTCAGCAGGACAGGCATCAGCAATCTTTTTAGAAGTTTGCCTTGACAGGCGTTCACGGATAGTTGGCTGTTGTCCCGATCCTCCAACTTGGGGAGGTGTATCTTTAACGGGGCCAGCTTCCCTTTGAGGAACATCTCTTTCTTCCACATCATGAACATTATCAGCAAAGTTTGGTTCGTTATTCTCCGATTGACGGTTAGCCCCAAGCAAAGTGTTTAACCTTTCCAACATCAGATTGTTTTGGGCTTCCATCTGCTGATATAGCCCAGAAACTGCAGCATCCAATTCTGCTCGCGTTACTCCAACGGTTGGAGTTGTTTGACTTAAAGGAGGAGAAGTGGTAGTAGCCTCGCGAACATCGTCGGATCTAACAGACTTGCGCTTTCTTTCAGAAGCCATTATTTCCGACAAACTTCTGGTTTTTAGAGAGATCCTTTCCACAAATTTATGAAGCTATGATGACAGTATCCTGAGTTGGGTTCTCAGTGAAAGCACCAAAAATGTTAACGTAAAAATCTAACGCTAACACCCCGATGCAGGTAAAGCAAGTGTGAAAGCACCACCCGATGATACGGGAATCAGAAATAAGCAGGAAAATATCAGAATGACAGTAGAAGACATAGTTTTTATAGTTGTTCAGCTTATAGTCAAACCTACGTCCACTTTAATTCTCTTTATTGCTGATTCAAATACAACTTATGCAACTTTCTTCAATTACAACACGCTTTAGACTAGCAGTTCAAACTTCGATGTAGAATAATCTTCCAAATCCATGTCGAATGATGTAGATTTTCTCTTGAAGTTTGTCGTAATGCCTTTGGTGTTTGGAGTGCTTGAACTGCTGTTCGAGTTTAGAAAATGGCAGAGTATTGGTGCTTCGAGAATGAGCCCAAAAAGATCCCCGGAATTATTGGAGCTCACGCTGTATTTATAGGAGTTTTCTGATCGTAAGTCGTAGGTCGGAAGCTGCGACTTAAAGTAGGTCGTGGGTCAAAGGTCGCGAGCTAAAGTAGGTCGTAGGTCGAAGATAACGAGTTAAGATAAGTCGTAGACCACATGTGAGCGACCTAGCAAAGGAAAGCTTTGGCCCTTCCTGGTAACATTGGCCTCTTTTGGATGAAGTACTAGGTCGTGGACGACTTATGGGAATGGTTGGCTACCTTATAGCACTAAGATATCCGATGTAGCGACCTAAGCTAACTCGTTAACCCACTATGTCGCATAGCCCATTAGATCATTAGGTCATTAGGTCGCTAGGTCGTGGACCTCTTAGGTCGTTTGGTTGCTGCCTGTTAGATTGCTAACTCGTTTCTTACTTTAGGTCGCTGAGTCGTGGCTCCCTGTAAGTCGTTAGGTCGTCCAATTCTCGAAGTTGTTAGGTCGTTCTACCGTTTCACCTCTTGAGTCGTTACACCTTTAGGTCGTTAAGTTGCTTACTTCTCTAAGTCGATAGGTCGTTCAACTTTTAAGCAGTTAGGTCGTTCACCCCTTAAGTCGTTAGGTCGTGCAATCCTTAAGTCGATAGGTCGCCACATTTTGATTTAGGTCGTGAGGTTATTTTCAAAGCGGAGTTAAAAGTCTCCAATCTCGAACCATGGAGGAAACAGAGTTTCGCCATCGGTTACGGAAGCGAGGAGGGTGTCGCCGCAATCTTACCGAGATAGAAGGGAATCTTCAGTTTCAACGAGAAGAGATCACCATGAATATAGACATGAAAAGAGAAGAACTCCACGTGAGTTTGGAGATGAGCCGTATCATGATGTTGAAAGACATAGTAGAAGGACCATGCATGACCATAGAGATGTTAATGGTCGAGATCGATATAGACGTACATTTGATTTTGATGAAGATGGTGATAGATGTAGTGTTCATTATCGAGATCGAGACCAAGTGCGAAATCAATATCGAGATGTTGAAGATGATCGTAAATGGGAGTCGGGGATGAAGATTGAAATTCCAGAATTCAAAGGTGGAATGGTAGCTGAAGAATTTTTGGATTGGTTATCCAATGTTGAAGAGATTTTTGATTTTAAGAAAGTTCCTGAGCATCGCAGAGTTAAGTTGGTTGCTACACGTTTGAGAGGGAGAGCTATGGCATGGTGGCAACAAACTAAACTTGCACGGGAAAGGATGGGAAAGTCGAAGATTACTTCATGGGAGAAGATGAAGAAGTTAATGAAAGCTACTTTCTTACCGTATAATTATCAATCTCTTATGTATCAGCGATTGCAGAACTTGAGATAGGGAACAAAGTCTGTGAATGATTAGGCGGATGAATTTTATCAACTAATTGCCAGGAATGATATCATGGAGACAGAGGAACAGTTGACTGCTAGGTTTATTGGAGGGTTGAGAATGCAGATCCAGGATATGGTGAATATGTTTGATCCGAGATCTGTTGCAGAAGCACATCAGAAAGCACTTTCTTGGGAGAAAAAAGTAAGATAAGGAGTTGGTTTGTTTACGAATCCCAACAACCAGAATAAGGGTGCTAGTAGCAGTGCTAATGTTTCCAAGGCTGTCACGAAAGCAGTTATCAATGAAGTTGTTAAAACCAAGGTCAACAACAATTTCAAGTGCTATAATTGTCAGGAGTTTGGTCACAAGAGCAATGAATGTCTGAAGCCTAAGAAATGAGTGATGGTTGCTGAGGTTGAGGATGAGGAAGCTGAAGTAGAATATTCCAATTCACCACAAGTTGAGGAGGACGAAGAATTATTGTCAGGAGACGAAGGACGTAACTTGATGATGAGGAGATCTTGTTTGATGCCAAAGCAAGAGGAGGCTAGTTGATTGAGGAGTAATATCTTTCAGTCGACATGCACTATGCTGGGGAAAGTTTACAAGTTTGTTATCGATGCTCGTAGTTGTGATAACATTTTCTCTTCAGAAGCTGTAAAGAAGTTGGCATTGAAGACTGAGAAACATCCAAAACCTTACAAGTTAGCTTGGTTAAGGAAAGGTGGTGAAGTAAAGGTTAGTCGAAGAGCTCGTGTAAATTTTTCGATTGGGAAGAAGTATAAAGACGAGATCTGGTGTGATGTGGTGGAGGTGGATGTTTGTCACCTGCTTTTGGGAAGAACATGGCAGTATGACCGAGCAGTGCAGCATGATGGACGAACCAATAACTACAGCTTTATGTTTGAGGGTACTAAGATCATTTTAGTTCCGAAGAAGAGACAGCAAGAAGAGAGCAAGTCAAAAGAGATTGAGGAACTGAAGACTTTGTTGACTTTGAAGGAGTTTGTTGGAGAAGTAGAGGAGAGTCTAGAGGTGTTCTTGTTGATTGGACATGAAACTACTGAATCTGTTGAAGTTCCAGAGGGAGTAAAGCCAGCATTGTAAGAATTCAGAGATGTGTTTCCTGAAGAGTTGCCAAAGGAGTTACCACCGTTGAGAGATATTCAGCATCAGATTGATCTTGTGCCAAGGGCGGTATTACCTCACAGGCCACATTACAGGATGAGTCCTAAGGAGCATAAGGAACTGAGAAGGTAGGTGGAGGAGTTGTTAGAACAAGGGCATGTTCAGGAAAGCTTGAGTCCTTGTGTAGTGCCAGCCTTATTGGTACTGAAAAGGGATGGAACTTGGAGAATGTGTACTGATAGTCGGGCACTGAACAAGATCACTGTGAGATACAGGTTTCCTATGCCGAGGTTCGATGATTTGATTGCTCAGTTGAGTGGGGTTTTTGTGTTCTCAAAGATTGACTTGAAGAGTGGATACCATCAGATTAGTATTAGACCGGTGATGAGTGGAAGACTGCTTTTAAAGCTAGGGAATGACTATACGAATGGCAGGTTATGCCATTTTGCTTGTCAAATGCTCCTAGTACTTTTATGAGAGTGATGAACCAGATTTTCAGACCATTTATTGGGAAGTTCGTAGTAGTTTACTTTGACGATATTTTGATTTATAGTGGGAGTATGGAAGAGCATATCCAGCGTTTGCGAGAAGTGCTGTTTATTCTCCGACAGGAGCAATTCTATGCAGCAGCGAAGAAGTGCGTGTTCATGACGCATAGTGTTTTGTTTCTGGGATATGTTCTGTCGAAGGAGGGTATTCAAGTGGGTGAAAGCAAAGTGGAAGCTGTCAGGAGTTGGCCACAACCCAAGAAAATTACTGAAGTGAGGAGCTTTCATGGGTTGGTATCTTTTTATCGAAGATTCATTCCACATTTTAGCAGTGTGATGGCATCTGTAACCGATTTCATGAAAGGAAAGAAGTTCGTGTGGACAGAGGAAGCAGATTTAGCTTTTGAGAAGATCAAGATACTTTTGACGACAGCACCCATTCTGGTACTGCCGGATTTTCAGATGTTGTTTGAGTTACATACTGATGCATCGAAGGTTGGAATTGGTGGAGTGTTGCGTCAGAAGGGACGTCCTATTGCATATTTCAGTGAGAAGCTTTCGAGAGCAAAGATGAGATATAATACATATGATGTGGAATTTTATGCTATTGTGCAAGCCGTGAAACACTGGAGACATTACTTATTTCACAAGGAGTTTGTGTTATATACTGATCATGAGGCATTGAAACATTTGCATGGGTAGGACAAGATTGCAGCTAGGCATGCATCGTGGATTGCATACTTACAGCAATTTACATTTGTTGTGAAACATAAGTCAGGACTTGCGAATCGCGTGGCAGATGCAGTGAGCAGGAGGAATCATTTATTGACTATGATGAAGGTTGAAGTGACAGGGTTTGATACACTTCCAGAATTGTTTGTTGAAGATTCTTACTTTGCGAAGTTTGTAGATAAAGTCAATAAAGGGAAGACGGATGAGTTTGTGTTAGTGAATGGGTTTCTTTTCAAAGAAAATCGATTATGTATTCCAGATTGTAGTTTGCGACTGAAGATTGTGAAGGAATTACATGAGGAAGGCCATGTGGGTAGAGATCATACATCGCAGTTGATTTCTCAATCTTATTTTTGGCCGTCAATGAGAAAAGAAGTCGATAGTTTTGTGGAGAAATGTCATATCTGTCAAGTTTCGAAAGGAACCACTACAAATGCAGGATTATATATGCCATTGCCTATTCCTACTAAACCGTGGGTTGATGTGAGCATGGATTTTGTTTTGTTTGCCAAGAACTCAGTGAGGAAATGATTCTATATTTGTGGGGGTGGACAGGTTTTCAAAAATGGCACATTTCATAGCTTGTAAGAAGACAGCTGATGTCATCCGAGTTGCTCAATTGTTCTTTAAAGAGGTTCTACCTAAATCTATTATTTCTGATCGGGATACTAGATTTCTAAGCCATTTTTGGTTGAGTTTGTGGAAGATGGTTGGAACGAAGCTGAAGTTCAGTAGCGCCTATCATCCGCAAACAGATGGGCAAACCGAAGTGGTGAATATATCGTTCGGAAACTTATTGAGATGTCATGTGAAAGACAATTTGAAAAGATGGGATGTGAAGTTATGTCAAGCAGAGTTTGCACACAACCATGCAGTTAATCATAGCACAGGTTTCAGTCCATTTCAGGTTGTCTATTCAACAATTCCAAAGGGACCGTTGGATTTATCGACAGTTCCATTTCAGAAAGGGGTTGTTAAACGGGCTAGTGATTTGGTGATTGATTTGCAAGAATGCCACAAAATTGTTCAAGAAAGATTGCTTGCATCAAATGAGAAGTACAAACAATTGACAGATAAGAAACGAAGGAGTGTGGACTTCAAAGAAGGTGATTTTGTTTACGCCGTTTTGACGAAAGATCGTTTTCCAGTTGGAACTTACAACAAGTTGAAAGCTCGAAAATTTGGTCCAGTGGAAATCTTGAAGAAAATCAATGAGAATGCGTATCAGTTGAGGTTGTCGGATAATGTTCATACTTCTGTTGTTTTCAATGTCAAATACTTGATTCCGTATCATGGGGATGAGCTTGTTGTGGAAGAGGAAGGTGCAAATTCGGGGTCGAATTCTTGTCAACCGGGGGAGGATGATGCAACGCAATCTACCAACTCAATGGAATTGAGTCGTTTAGGTCACTCACGACCTAGTGAAGGTCGCTCAAAGGCCTTCGATCGCTCACGACCTAGTGAAGGTCGCTCGCAAGGGAACACATTAGGCACCAAGGCATTCAAGCGACCTAGTGACGCAAAGATAGGTTGGGAACGACCTAGTGAAGCAGCGCATCATGGTTCACATGTTTTAAGTTGCCAACGACCTAGTGTGTTAGGTCGCTCAGTTACAGGTCCCTCAGACCTTATGTCATTTTTACTTCAAGTCGCGTGGAGCTTGGTTCGCAAGGTCGCTTATTTTAAGCCGCCATCACATGCTACTCTCTACAGGTCACGAGCCTCCTTAAGTCGCTTCTGGAGATAGGTCGCTAAGTCGCTCCTGAAGGGGTTTCTTATGTCGTTGATGATTAGGTCCCATGGTAGTAAATTGTTAAGTCGTTGTATTGAACTGTGTTGTTAGGTTTTGTGGGTGTTTCACATATTGTTATGTGTTGTGTTGGTGATGTTTGTACTAAAGTCATAGGTCGTTGAGTCACCTACATGTATAAGTGTTGAGTCGCGTGTTGATAGGTCGTTACCGACCTTGTTAGGTCGTAGGTCGCAACCTATGTTAGGTTGGCTGAGTTCAGTGTCGAGTTGTAAACTGCCTATAAATATGGGGGTTATGTCATTTGTAAAGTGGGTTGATTTTGAATAAACTTTTGTTTGAGTTCTTTGTGCCTCTTGATATTGGAAGTTGAGTGTGAGCTCCTTTCTGCATTTGCGGTATTCGAGTGCGCTCGAATCAACGAATTTGAAGCCGATTCACGAAATCTCGTGCGCGAGATCAACGTCGAAGAATCGTAGATCTTTTAACACGGTATCGTGCGCGATCAACGTGTTGGGGATAGATAGAATTCAGTATCTTTTGGAGATCAACGAATTTGGACATTAGGTATCTTTCAATCCATCGATTTATATTGCTTCATCTAATCGTTCTTCGATTGGTTTGACACGAAATCTTCATTTTGTTGTCATCGTTAATATCCACTGCGTCAATAACCATACTTCCCACCCTTATACTAATCTCATTCGGTCAAACATGTTCATTTTACTTAAAACAAAATTTTATAACCGTGAGAAGCAAGGCCGGCCATTAGGAAGAAGTGAAGAGAAAATAAATTTAAAGCATAGGATTCAAGTTAGAAGGAATCAATCTCAACCAAACTTCAATTTCCTTATCCAATCTACGGTGAATTATAGTTTCTACATCTCTATTTTGATTTTT
This sequence comes from Allium cepa, assembly GCA_030765085.1. Classification (NCBI taxonomy): domain Eukaryota; kingdom Viridiplantae; phylum Streptophyta; class Magnoliopsida; order Asparagales; family Amaryllidaceae; genus Allium; species Allium cepa. The sequence goes on from CM060929.1 coordinate 11,011,869, forward strand.
ACATCAAATGGTTCGGATTTAATGATAAATCTGTTTTTATGATATTTAATGATGATATGCTTGATTTGCGATTTATATGGATTAAACAAGGTTGTTTTAAAAGGTAGATATGCATGTTTTTTTGGCAAAACCAAAATGAAATTATTTTTAAATGCCATGGGAAAATTTTGTGTTATAGAAAACAAGATTTTGGAGATGGGTTTCAATTCTCATAATTTTCTGAGCTTATACGAATTTTATATTAATTTTCTAGTAAGGAAAATGATTTGTGGGTTATAAATTATTTGCGGTAAAAATAATGATTATTTGGCTTTGAAATTTTTATGTGTTGGAATACATATTGATATAGATTTTTTGGGCTTTTTTCTAGATTTTTCCTAAGTGTTTTGATAAATATATAAAATTATTTAAGGTATGGGACATAAATATTTTATATATTTAATTAAGGAGAAGAGGCATTTTATAAAATAAAATTGTTATTTAATTCTGAAATTTGTGGCAGCATTTTTCTGAAAAGAATTACTAACCAATGAGAATTTGACAAACAAAGGCAAGTTAGCTGAAAAGTTATCCTTTTTAAGTTAAAAACAAAGAAATCATACTTTTAGCATGTTTCAGCCTTTTACTAGGTCAACAACCAATGCACATGGTATCATGCAACTGGTATGTAGTGAATTGGAAAGAGTCAAAAGGATTAGGGACGAAAGATTAGAGCTTTCAAAAGAGATGAAGCTTTGTTGTAGTTTTAAAAGAACATATGCTTGCTAGCTTTCGACAAAGAGCTTCGACATTGTCAAATGGTTTAAAAGAAAATGTTTCGGTTGGTTTGATTTCTTGTTTTAATTAAAACCTTTTGACAAATTGGAAAGGTATAGCCTTCGATAAGGTCAAAAGAATAGTTGTCGTTTCCAAACCTTAAGACCCAGATGGAGTGGAAAGCAATCTTTTGTGTCCTAAAATATGCCGCCTCTCCATTGCTTTCGAAGGGTTGGTTCCAACACCAACAATTCATTGTTTTCTAATGGTTTCGGAAGATTTTGTTTAAGGTTTCAAAGCAGTTGCTTTTGACTCCTATGTTTTTTTGATTCTTTTGCTCAACTTGGAGGCATAATCCAAATGTTTTAAGTCAAAATGTTTTAAAGGTTTCGAAGTAGTCGACTTCGAATGGTTTCGAAAAGCTTCCACTTGTTTTAAATTGAACACAATATCCTCGAAAAGGTTTTAAGTTTCATTGCTTTCAAAAGGTTTATCAATGATTTCATAGGGGAGCTACCCCAGGCTTTCGACAAAGTCGAAAGGTGAAACCTTTCCACTAGGTCGAAAAGAAACCTTCCGACAAGGTCGAAAGGTGGGACCTTTCAACCAGGTCGAAAAGTATGGTTTTGCAACGTTTTCAAAAGGCTAAAGTTTAAAGGATTTTAAGGCTGATGTCATATGTTTTAAAAGCTTATAAAAGGAAGTCTTTTTATTGGATTGAAGGAGTTACCTTTAATGATTTCAAAAGGTTTCATCAAAGGTTACGAAGGAGTTACCTTAAATGCTTTTGAACGATTTTTATTAATTATTTCAAAGGGGTTGCCTTCAATGATTTCGTAAGGTTGTTTAAAGGTTATAAACAAAGGTTTCGAATATAATGACTAGGAAGTTAACCTAATTTTTTTAAGTTATAAAAAACTTCAACTTATTTTAAAAGGATAGATAATCCTTAATGAACATCATCAATATTATTTTGTGTAAAGTTTATATATATATATATATATATATATATATATATATATATATCATGGCTAAAATAGCTTAGAGTAAAGCTAAGGATATATTTTCCTTGTATATATATGGTTTGACGAACTAAATCATTTTGAAAGAGTTTTCAACGAAAATTTGATGGGTAGTTAACCCGAAAGAAAATTCGAGCAGTTAGCTAATTTAAATTCAGACAGGTGGTCCGTTTTTAGGCAGTCAGCCAGAGGATAGTTAGTCCAGAAAGGAGCAATTAGCACTAATATGAACAGTTAGTTCAGTTTACCATAATGGGCCTTGCTACTTCTTAAGGATTGTTAGTCCATACTTTTTACCTGTTTTTAGGCAGATAGCCCATTATCTAGCCTAAGATATTGCCCTTTTTGTATAACCTGTTTTAGAAAAGATAGTCCGAAGAAGAGCAATTGGCTTAGAATTTAGGACAGATAGTCCATTAAAGAGCACAAAGCTCAGGTTTATGGCAGATAGTCTATTTTATTTCCTGTTTTAACATAGTAGTTATTGCTATATTTTATAATAATTAGTTGATTAACTAGTTTGGTTGCAGGAAAGGATTTGCAAAATATTTTTTTTGAAAAGAGATATTAGTGAAGGGAAACCGATTTCGCTAATCGAGTTGTCTTACTATATATCAGTAAACATAGATGTAATAGAAATTATTCATATCAGGTTTTACGTCTGACTCAAAGTTTTTGTTTCCTCTTAAACTTCGGGTGCTCAAAATTTGATTTCAGTAGGCTGAGGATTTAGGTTTTCAGGTTTTAGCAGATTTTGGCGAATAAGCTTGCAAAGACGAGTAGGTGCTGACGGTTATCTAAATTTAGGAAATCTTTGTTTTCATTGTGTATTAAGACATTTATGTCTATATTGCTTTGATCATCCAAGGAGGCATCTTCACATGTCGCTCTTGGTGTATTATTGTAATTATTTTTTATTATTGCCTATGAATACGTTGGAATTTTTGTTATTTGGATATGATTTGTTTGAAATATAATCAGTGATTTTGTTCGTATTCAAGTGCTTCTGATATTACAGATACTATTAGCATTACCATATTTCCTCACCATAAGTTAATACCGTGGATGACTGCAACATCCATAGTGCTTAGCTTTTGGCCTCTTGATATGGGATGTTATAATCGGGTATCAGAGCATAGGTTTATGAGAAATTTAACTAAAAACTGGTTTTGAAAACAAAAATCTAAAGAAATTAGACTAAGATTTTTGGTTGGGTTAGCGCTATAGTAACGCACTTGTATTTGCTATATATAAGTATGTGTTTTATCTCCATTCATCTATCTTTGATTAGGTAATATTTCGATTTGAATGCAGATATGGATGGTAGAAGAAGTAGAGTTAACCCACTAGGGGGAAGCACCGAAAGGAATGCTGAACCAAATGCAAGGATATGTCAAGGTGAGGAAGATAATGTTGGTGCTGAGGTCCTATAGGTCGGAATGGAAGCCATGTATCAGTTTTTCAAGAACAAGATGCAAGCAGGAGTTGCAGCCGGAGTGTTAGGAGAAAATGCTGCCAAGGCAGGGGTTCTGGAAGTTCCAATGGTTAATTATTTTACCAAGATGAGTGGTGATTTTATGAAGCTAGGAGGAAAGCAGTCAGCGCTGATTAGGCAGTTTGCTGAGCTAGTGCATGGTGAGATGTCGGTAGTTAAGTATGCTAGGAAGTTTGAAAAGTTGGCCCGGTACGGGTATGTTTCTGTAGATTCAGTATTGAAGCGGTTGAGCAGTTTATCAGAGGATTGAAGCTAGAATTGGCTAGTTATACTTTGTCTCATCTTAGAGATCCTTCTGATATTGTTGTGGAGATGGCTTTGAGGTAGGAAGAATTCCTTGAGTCTCTAGAGAAGAGAAGGAAAAAGGTGTCTAGGTTAGGCAGGACCAGAAGAGAAATTTACTTCCCAAGAAAGGTGCTCAATAGGGTGGAGTAGCCAAGAAAGCAAAGTCTAAGGTTGTCTGCTATAAATGAGACATGAAAGGGATATTTGCTAATGAGTGTCGCTTAGGGAAAGCAAAAGATGTGGCTAAGGGGAAGAATTTAGATGCTTCAACTGTGACCAGATTGGCCATTATAAGAACCTGTGCAAGGAGCCCATTAGAGATGGTAACGGCAAGATGTATGCATGGAGCCTGCTGCTTCCAAGCCAACAGCCCGGGAGAAGGGAAAAGCTGTTCTTGGAGGAAAGCTTCAGATTCATGGTATATCTGTTAGCGTTATGTTTGATACCGGTGCATCACTTCTTTTATATCTAGAAGTTTGATACATAAGCTTAACCTTGAACCACATATTTAGTTACTTCCTTACGGGTTGCGAATCCAATAGGGGGGTATGCAACTCTAGGGTTGAGGTATGACTAGTTTGATTTTGACCCGTTAGGCCATACTTTTGTGTGTAGTTTGCATGTGTTTGATTTTATGTGGTTTAGGATCATCCTTGGTATGGATTGTTTAAAGGAGTATGATGCTAAGATATATTTCCAGGGTTGGAAGATATCTCTTAGACCTGGATAGCAGAGATTGGATTCTTTTCATCGTAAGAGGTTCTAGTGGTGAGGTGTTTTCTATATTAGGTGCTTTGGATTCAAATGATGAGTTGAGCCCAGTTTTCATGGTTAGAGAATTCTAGATGTATTTGAGCCTGTAGTTGGATTGCCGCCGAAACGAGGCATTGAGTTTTAGATAGATATGGTTTCGAGAGCAGAAACAATGAGTTGGCTGCCAAGAAGGATGACCCCCTCAGAAATTAGGGATTTGAAAGTGCGGTTGATGGATTTAGAGGGCAAGAGTTTTTCAAGCCTAGCAGTTCGCTGTGGGGTGCAGCAGCAGTGTTTTCTGAGAAGTCGGACGGATCGCTGAGGCTAGTATCGATTATCGTAAGTTGAATGAGAGGACGGTATAGAATCAATATCCATTGCCCAGGATTGATAATTTGTTCGACCAGCTAAGTGGAGCAAAGGTATTTTCTCAATTGGATTTGGCAACAGGATTCAATCAGCTCAAGGTAGCCGAGGATAGTGTACCTTTGACAGCATTCAGGACCAGATATGGATCGAACGAATGATTAGTTATGTCATTTGGACTGATGAATGCTCCAGCTTTATTTTTGGATCTAATGAACCTAATTTTCCAAGAGCAGATAGGTTTGTGCTGGTTTTCATAGATGATTTCTTGATTTACTCTAAGGATGAAAGAGAGCGTGAAGTTCATCTTAGAGTGATTTTTGATACAATGAGGCAGCATAAACTAAAATTAAAGTTTACAAAGTGTCACTTCTGGAAGGAGGAAAAATTTCTTGATCATTTGGTCACGGAAGAAGGGTTGTCAGTGGATCCGACTAAAATGGAGGCAGTGAATAGTCATAAGAGGTCTGAGACGGTAACCGAGATTAAGAGTTTCCTTAGGTTGGCTGGTTATTATCAAAGGTTCATTATATATTTCCACGGATAGCAACACCGATGAACAAGCTGACAAGGAAAGGGGTGAAGTTTGTATGGACCGATAAGTGTGAAGAAGCATTCCAGAGTTTGAAAAACTTATTGACCCATGCACCTGTGTTGGTAGTTCTAGAGGGGAATCGATATTTGATAGTCTATATCAATGCTTGTGGAATAGGATTAGGAGTGGTACTAATGCAGAGAGGTAAAATGATTTCCTATGCTTCTAGAGAGCTTCGACCGCATGAGGTCAGATATCTAATGCATGGTTTAGAGTTGGCTGCTGTGATTTTTTTTTTTTGAAGGTGTGGAAACATTACCTTTTGGGATAAAGTTTTGAGCTGTACACAGATCATAAGTCGCTGAAGAATTAGTCATCTCAGAAGAATTTAAACATGAGACAGCAAAAGTGGTTAGAGTTCATAGCCGCTTATGATATTGGGATTGAGTACACACTAGGGAAAGGCAACAAGGTGGCATACGCACTTAGCAGGAAGCATCAGAATGCAGTGTTGGCGATGATGACCAAGTGGAAAGATTTAGAAGCATTAGCAAATTGTAGGGTGCAGTGGAGATCTGAAGCTGGGTATAGTGGCAATATAGTGTATTGTCTTGTTTAGAAGTTCAACTAGTGTTGATCGAACATATTGCTTCTAAGTAGATAGAGGATCTGATGTTAGCTAAATGGATCAGGAAGCTAAAGGAAGGAACCAAGAGAGATGACTTGAAATATTTCAGTCTTGACCAGAATGGATGGTTGATAAAGAAAGGAAGATTATGTGTTTTGAGTGTAGGAAAGACAAGGAAGGAAGTCTTTGAGAAATGCCATCGTTCGAAGTTCGCTATACAACCTGAAGATACCAAGATGTATCAGGACTTGAAGAGAAGTTTCTTCTAGGAAGGAATGAAGCAATACATTGGTTTGTGTGTAAGGCAGTGCTTGAATTGCTAGTAGGCAAAGGCCGAACAACAGATGCCAAGTGGTTTACTTCAGTCGTTAGACATTCTAGTATTGAAGTGGGATTCTATTTCTATGGAGTTCATATATGGGTTGCCAATGTCAAACAGAAGTAATGAAAGTAAATGGATCATAGTGGATAGATTGATCAAGAGTGCCCATTTCAATCCAGTTAAGTCAACTAGAACGACACCTGTTTTAGCAAATTTGTTCATGAAGAACGTGGTTAGACTGCATGGAGTTCCAGGAAGTATAGTTAGCGATAGAGGTCTCTTGTTAACTAGCGAGTTTTGGAAGAGTCTGTGAAAGTTTTGGAAACCAAGCGTAAGATGAGTACTGCTTACCATCCGCAGATAGATGGAAAAATGGAAAGAGTTAACAAGATCTTGAAGATTTGTCAAGAGCTTGTGTTCTGAATTTTAGGGGATCATGGGAAGACCATCTACATCTAGTCGAGTTTTCGTATAACAACAGTTATCGAACTAGGATTGCGATGGCACCATTTGAAGCTTTGTGTGGAATGTCATGCAAATCTCCCATTTGTTGGTTAGAGGTTGGGGATTGGTTGATTCTTGGTCCAGATCTGGTTAGAGAAGCTGTAGAAAAGATTGAGGTAATTCGGGCTAGAATGAAGGAGGCTCGATCTAGGAAAAAGACTTATGCGGATAAGGGATGGGAAATTTGGAGTTCTTCTCTGTTTGGAACCAAGTTTTTTCAAAGTATCACCGATGAAGGGTATGCTTAGGTTTGGGAAGTCAGGGAAGTTATTCTTTAGAGGATCGGGAAGCTCGCATATAGACTTAAGTTATCGAGCAGTTTGGAATGTGTCCATGATGTTTTACATGTTTCTCATCTCAAAATGTGTGTTAGAGACCTGGAGACTGCTATTGCATCGACAATGCTAGATGATTTAGTAGTAGAACCGAATTCGACCATAGTGAGGAAGCCAGTTCGCGTTGTTGTGAGAGATGAGAAGAGGCTTAGAACCAAGCCGCTCAGATTAGTCAAAGTCCAGTGGAGTGACGATGACAGAGACTGTACTTGGGAGGTTGAGAGAAGGATTAGAGGTACTTATCCTGATTTTTTGATGGTATGTTTTACCTTCTTGTTTATTTTGAGCATTATTGTAATTTCAAGGACGAAATACTTTAAGAAGGGGAGTCTGTTACAGCCTAGAATTTTTATAATATTATTTAAGAGATTTAGTTAATAAACTAAATAAAATAATGTGTTGATAAGGGGATTGATATTTGTTTTAATTAAGATATCTGTGCCTTTTTAACTAACAAATCAAATGAAGGGTTTAAAATGAATTAGAGGAGGGGTATTATGGGAAATAGGCCATTCCTGTATTATCTTCCTTAAGTCGTGTATCTCTATACACATCCATTTCATTTCAAAATTTTATAAAGTGAGGCCGGCCACCATTAACAAGGAAAGAAAAAGAGGAAACAAAAGAAAAGCTTAGGGAAAGCGTATTCAAATCAAACTCATTCAAATATCAAACTCCTTAATCACTATAGCAAAGGTAAATAATGTTTATATCTCTAATTTTTATGATTTCAGTTTTAGGATCAAATCCGAATGTTTTTGCAAAGATTTGCTATGCTTTTGAATGATAAAATGATAATATATACATGTTGATGATTTATGTATGTTCATAAAAATTTTATGACATGTTTTGAGATGAAAACCCTATTAAATGACATCTGTTAGCCTTGCGAATTTCTATGATGATCTATAAAATTATTTTAGAGATGGGTTTCAATTTTCAATTTTTTTTGAATTTATATTGAAATTTTGTAAATTTTCTAAGGAAGAAAATGGTTTTTTGGATTATAAAATAATTTATGGGAAAATAATTTATTGCTTGGATTTGAAAAATTTTAATGTCGAAAAGAACATATTACTTGATTTTTTGGAATTTTACCAGAATTTTCTAAGATGATTTAATAGTTATATAAAATTATTTAAGGAATGCGTCTTAAATGTTTTATATAATTATAAAGAAGAAAGGGGCCTTTTCAAAATTGTTTAAATTTCTAAATAAGAAAATTCGGTTGCATTTTTGAATATATAAAATCTGGCAACCAATTAGATTTAGAAAAAAGGTAGGTTGGGTGCAAAATAACTATTTTTAAAGTGAAAATAAATTATTTTCTACTATTTCAACTCTTTCGGCAAGAAGTTTCGCCACTATTCCAAATCTTCTCGTAAGGTCGAAAGGTATCAGACCGTAGGACTTGGTCAATGACCAATGCACATGGTATTAAGGAATTGGTACATAGTGAATTTGACGGAGTCGAAAGGTTTAGGAATGAAAGGTTAAAGTTTTCGAAAGAGACGAAGCTTCATTTTGGTTTTAAAAGAAAATACGCTTGCTAGCTTTCGACAAAGAGATTTCGACGTTGTCAAATGGTTTAAAAAAGTTTTGTTTGGTTTGCTTTCTTGTTTTAATTGAAAACTTTCGATAAAGTCGAAAGATATAGCTTTCGACAAGGTCGAAGGAATAGTTGCCGTTTCCAAACCTTTCAACCCAGATGGAGTCAAAGGAAATCTTTTGATTTCAAAAATATGCTGCCTCTCCATTGCTTTTGAAGGGTTGGTTCCAACAACAACACTCAATTGTTTAAGAATGGTTTCAAAAGGCTTTATTAAAGGTTTCGAAGCAATTGCTTTTGACTCCTATTATTTTTTATCCTTTTGCTCAACTTGAAGGCATAATCCAAATGTTTTAAGCCAAAACATTTTAAAGGTTTTGAAGTAGTCAACTTTGAATGGTTTTGAAAGGTTTCCACTTGTTTTTAATTGAACCAAATGTCTTCGAAAGGTTTTAAGTTTCACTGCTTTCAAAAGTTTTATCAATGATTTCATAGGGGAGGTACCCCAAGCTTTCGACAAAGTGGAAAGATGAAAACTTTCCACTAGGTCGAAAAGAAACCTTCCGACAAGGTCGAAAGGTGGGACCTTCCAACAAGGTCGAAAGGTATGGTTTTGCAATGTTTTCGAAAGGCTAGGCTTTAAAGGATATTAAGGCAGATGTCGTATGTTTTAAGAGCTTATAGAAGGAAGGATTTTTATTAGTTTGAAGGAGTTACCTTCAATGATTTCGAAAGGTTTCATTAAAGGTTATGAAGGAGTTACCTTCAATGCTTTCGAAGGGTTTTATTAATGATTTCGAAGGCGTTACCTTCAATGATTTCGAAAGGTTTTTTAAAGGTTTAAAACAAAGGTTTCAAATATAATAACTTGGAAGTTAGCCTAAGTATTTTAAATTATACAGAACTTAAACCTATTTTAAAAAATCCTTAATGAACATCATCAACATTATTTTAAGTCTCTGTGTGTGTGTATCATGGCTAAAATAGCTTAGAGTAAAGCTAAAGATATATTTTCCATGTATATATATGGCTTGACGAACTATATCATTTTGAAAAGGTTTTCAAGGAAAATTTGATGGCAGTTAACCGAAAAGAAAATTTGGGCAGTTAGCTAATTTAAATTTGGACAATCGGTTCATTTTTAGGGCAATCAGCCCAGAGGACTGTTGGTCCAGAAAAGAGCAGTTAGCACTGATATGAACAGTTAGTTCAGGTTACAATAACGGACTTTGTTGCTTCAAAGGACAGTTAGTCCACACTTTTTACCTATTTTTGGGCAGATACCCATTATCTAGCATAAAAGATATTGCTATTTTAGTATAATCAATTTTAGGACACATAGTCCAGAGAAGAGCATGTGGCTCATAATTTAGGACAGTTAGTCCAATAAAGAGCAGATAACTTTGATTTTAGACAAATAGTCTATTTTATTTCCTGTTTTAGCATAATGGATATTGCTATATTATTATTATAATCAGTTGATTAACCAATTTGGTTGTAGGAAATGATTTGCAAAATATATGTTTTGAAAAGAGATATTAGGAGGGAATGCCGTTCCGCTAAGCGGTGTGGTCTCACCATATATCAGCAAACAGGGATGTAACAGAAATTGTTCATACTATGATTTATGTCTGACTCGAGGTTTTTGTTTCCCCTTAAACTCTCGGATTCTCAAAATTTGATTTGAGTAGGCTAAGGGTTTAGGTTTTAGCAGATTTCAGCGAATAAGCTTCCGAAGATGGGAAGGTGGCTGACGGATAGCTAAATTTAGGAATTGTATCTTAAATTTGTTTCCACTGTGCATTAAGACATTTGTGTCTATATTGCTTTGATCATCCAATGGGCATCTTCATATATCGCACTTGGAGTATTGTTGTAATTATATTTGATCATTACCTGGGAATACATTGGGGTTTTTGTAACTTGGATATGATTTGTTTGAAATGTAATCACTAAAATTATAGTTTTTGGGATTTTGTAATTTAGTTCGTAAGTGCTTCTCTTATTATGGATACCAGTAGCATTACCGTATTTCGTCAATAGAAGTTAATAATGTGGATGATTGCAGAACTCATTGCGCTTAGCTTTTGGCCTCTAGATACGGGATGTTACATTTTCTGCTCTTAGTTGAATCGTGAATATACATTCATGGATGTGACACTTGAAAACCATTATAAACACCTTCCAACTTTCCCAAAATCCTCACTCTATAGTCAAACTTCCCTACTCTCTCTAATAGCTGATTAGATATGATGGCACGAATTATGATCGTTATAACTTTTAGGAATATTTATTTAGTTTTAAATATTAAATTAATGGTTTTTAAAAATAATAGAAAATCAATTTCGCAATAAAATGAATTCATAGGATATTTTCGTAATTTATAATTGGGGAAATAATCAAATTTTTATTCAACGTATTTTACGATAGATATTGGTATTTTTTGAATTTAACAGAATATGGTAAATATCATATTTTATAATTTTGGGATTATGTCACATTTCTATGTGCAATCGTATTTTTATTTTGTTATTCATGGTCCGTAAAAGGACGAGATAGTGTGTAGCGAAGTACAACGTATCTTTTTTTCAGAAAACTTTTTCTAAATCAAATTCAAATTCAAATTTTCAACTGGCATTGATGTTAATCTGTTGACTTGATGGGTTATCTTGGAGTGTGAGATTTGTTTAACTTGTGAAGTTGGGTTATCTTGTAAAGTTTGGTTTACTTAAGGATAAAGTGGTGAATTGGTTGGTAATAAGTGTGCACACATCACTCTTTTATTTCATTTCTTTCAACTTCGTTTTTTTCTATATTCTTCTTGCTGCCAGCAACGTTTCTTTCTTCATCTCTTCTCTATGTTTCGAAAAACAAGGAAATTCAAACAATTCCTCAACCTTCTAAAATCCATATCTCTCAAATTAATCAAAATTAGCTAAGGTAATAACATCTAATTTGTTCATTTCCTTTAAAACCAATCGCTCTACATTTCGTCAAGCGAGGAGGTGGGAATTGCCCAAAAATAGTATATGACGAGAAAATATAGTTTTTTCGATGAGTATGGAATGGAGATCGGAGTGTATAGTCGGCTTCATCTTGGCAAATCAAGACTTTTAGAGCTTGTCGAGTGATTTTACGAGTTGAGGTTGTGCCATGGTGGTTAGGTGATCTTTTTCCGGTCATAAATTAAATTTCGACCGTATGGTGGTCGAGGGGTGAAACGGAATTGCTGGAAGCAGTTTTGGGTCATGGTGGAGGCATGGTGGTGGTCGGAGATCGGTCATTGGCATGTGGTGATCCGTGGAGGTCGGGATAAGGTTTTTGTGGCTATTAACTAATGGGCTCAATTTTCTGGTTGGAGGAAGGGGCATTTTGCAGCGCCGAGTTAGCCATGGAATGGTCGTGTGACACCCCAAATTTTATTGACATTATTCAAAAGATTTAATTAGATAAATTAAATAGAATAGTGTAGATAAGGAGATTAAGGTTGATTAATAAACTAGGTGGGGTACTTATTTAATATCTAATAAACTTGTGTAAACGGTTAGGAAATTAAACATAAGGGCATTAGGTAAATAACCATACTTCCCACCCTTATACTAATCTCATTCAGTCATACAAGTTCATTTTACTTAAAACAAAATTTTATAACCGTGGGAAGCAAGGTCGGCCATTACGAAGAAGTGAAGAGAAAATCAATTTAAAGCTTAGGATTCAAGTTAGAAGGAATCAATCTCAACCAAATTTCAATTTCCTTATCCAATCTAAGGTAAATAATAGTTTCTACATCTCTATTTTGATTTTTACATTAAATGGTTTGGATTTAATGATAAATCTGTTTTTTTGATATTGAATGATGATATGCTTGATTTATGATTTATATGGATTAAACAAGGCTGTTTAAAAAGGTAGTATGCATGGTTTTTGGGTAAAACCAAGATGAAATTACTTTTAAATGCCATGGAAAAAATTTATGTTATATAAAATATGGTTTTGGAGATGGGTTTCAATTCTCATAATTTTTTGAGCTTATATGAATTTTATATTAATTTTCTAGTAAAGAAGATGATTTATTGGGTAATAAATTATTTACGGTAAAAGTAATGATTATTTGGCTTTGAAAATTTTATATTTGGAATACGTATTAAAATAGATTTTTTGGGGTTTTTCTAGATTTTTCCTAAGTGTTTTGATAAATATATAAAATTATTTAAGGTATGGGACATAAATATTTTATATATTTAATTAAGGAGAAGAGGCATTTTATAAAATAAAATTGTTACTTAATTCTTAAATTCGTAGCAGCATTTTTCTGAAAAGAATTATTAACCAATGAGAATTTGACAAACAAAGGCAGGTTAGTTGAAAAGTTATCCTTTTTAAGTTAAAAACAAAGAAATCATAATTTAGCATGTTTCTGCCTTTTACGGTAGTAAACCTTCCGATCCAGACCTATCGACTAAGTCGAAGGGTTATCACTTTCTGAAAGTAACTAATAATGCAATTTATTACTTAGGATCGACATATATGGAATATAACTAAATCTAAATGCGAAAACAGATGATAATAGCAAAGTAAATAAAAATAAATAAAACAATCACACTGGGAATTTTTATACTGGTTCGAGCTTCCCGTTCTAAGTCCAGTCCCAGACTCCTTCTGGAATTTCAACTACAACAACCCACACTTAACCCGGAGGAATAGGTTTACACTGCCTGAGCAACCGAACAGGACTTCACATGCCTAAGCAAACGAATAGGACTTCAATATAAATAACAAAGATATCCGATCGTAGTGTGTTCTTAAATAGCTCTGAGTTTTTTTAGAGTGTCGACTAGCTCTGAGTTTATCTCTACCATATCATCAAAAGTAAAATCACTTACCCCATTTTCATTAACCATAAAGCAAACATTTGCTTGCTCGTTTTCACTGTCACTGCTGCTATCTGATGAAGAGGTATCTGAATCATCCCATGTAACAGAGAATGCTTTCTTTTTCTAATCTTTTTTGCCCTTATTGAAGTAATTTTTCATTAATTCTGGACATTCTTTCTGCATATGACCTTTCTTATGACAATTATAGCATTCTAGAACTAAAGATGATGGTTTGTTTTGAAAGTTCCGTTTTCCATTATTTCTGTTGTTTTTTCGGAATTTCAAGAATTTTTTGCATTTTTTGGCAATAAATGCTAGATCTTCTTCATCTGAATCTTCATCTTTTTCTTCTTCGGCATGGAAAGCAATGTTCTTTTTGTCTTGTGCCTATACTCATTTTGCCTGCAAATTCACTTCATTGGACATTAGATTTCCATAACTCTTCAGGGTTTATGGTAGAGTGGTCATTAGCTTCTTCAATAGCCAAGTCTTTTCTTTCCCATTCATCCATTAAAAAGTTTAGGATTTTTGGTACAATATCAAAATCAGTGTATTTTTCTCCTAATCCTACTTGTGAATGATAGATATCTTGAAATCTAGAGTAGATATCATTGATGGATTCATCTTGTTTCATTCTAAAGTTTTGAAACTGATTTTTGAGCATGAAGATTTTGCTTTGCTTAACTTTGTTAGTTCCTTCATGAGTGATTTTAAGTGTTCTCCAAATTTCATAAGCAGTTTGACATATGCTAACACAATTAAATTCATTTCTATCTAGTGCACAGAATATCATGTTCATAGCTTTAGCATTGGCAGTAACATCTAATTTTTGAGTGTTTGACCAAGTAGAGTATTCTCCTATAGGAAGAATGTATACATTTTGTTTAATATTCCATGATTCAAAGCTATTTGATTGCATAAAGATTCTCATACGAGTTGCCCAATAATTATAGTTTAGACCATTAAAAAATGGTGGTCGTGCAGTGGATTGACTTTCAATAAAGCTAGTGTTATTGATAATGTTATTGGAAGTGCTGATGTTGTTTTCCATATTAGCAAGATATCAGATAACTTTGTAATGGTTATAAGATGCCTTGCTCTGATACCAAATGCAAGTTATCGAGTATCCATTTTCCTCTTTTCTTGAGTGGGACATAAAAAATATATAAGATAATATTGGTACCCACTTTTTCAATAGGGTCTTAAGAGTGAAATCTTAGGAAACCAAACCCAAGAGGGCTTAGTATCACATTTAAAAATGTAATCTTTATTTTTATGAACAGTTTCAAATAAGTTGTTTATATATTTCTTCCTAATCAAACTGTTGTTTGTTTTAGGAACCCAAATTTTTATACTTTTTGGTTTAGAATTCCTTTTTGTCTGTTCAATAGTAGGATTAATATTTTTCCTAATTTCCTTTCTAGGTGAATTTGTTGTTTTCTTAACATATCCTAATCCTTTTCTACTTGAAACAGATTGAGAGCTATCAATAATTTTAGATAAAGTTTCTCTTCCTATATTAAAGTTTGAAACATTTTTGGTGATGATTTCTAAATTAGTTTTGAGATGAGTATTATCCAACTCTATCAATTTTACCTTAGTTTTTAGTTCATGATTTTCAGAAACAAGAGCATCATTCTTTTCCTTTTGAGTTTCAATTTCTTGACTTAAAAGAGTGAGTTGAGAATTAATATTACAAAATGATTCTTGTAATTTTTCAAGTTCTTCCTCTAGTATTTTCTTCTCATCTTTGAGCATATCTCTTTCGAATTCTGCTTTGTTTTGAAGTTCATGAGTTTCCTTATGTTTTCATTTCAGTTTTTTTAGAGTGTCAACTAGCTCAGAGTTTATCTCTATCATATCATCAAAAGTAAAATCACTAACCTCATTTCATTAGCCATAAAGTAAACATTTGCTCGCTCGTTTTCACTGTCACTGCTGCTATCTGATGAAGAGGTATCTGAATCATCCCATGTAACAGAGAATGCTTTATTTTTCTAATCTTTTCTGCCCTTATTGAAGTAATTTTTCTTTAATTCTAGACATTCTTTCTGCGTATGACCTTTCTTATGACAATTAAAGCATTCTAGAACTGAATATGGCGGTTTGTTTTGAAAGTTCCATTTTCCATTATTTCTTTTGTTTTTCCGGAATTTCAAGAATTTTTTGAAATTTTTGGCAATAAATGCTAGATCTTTTTCATCTGAATCTTCATCTTTTTCTTCTTAGCATGGAAAGTAATGTTCTTTTTCTCTTGCACCTGTACTCATTTTGCCTGCAAATTCACTTCATTGGACATTAGATTTCCTATTAACTCTTTAGGTTTTATGGTAGAGAGGTCATTAGCTTCTTCAGTAGCCAAGACTTTTCTTTCCCGTTCATCCATTAAAAAGTTTAGGATTTTTGATACAATATCAAAATCAGTGTATTTTTCTCCTAATCCTAATAGTGAATGATAAATATCTTGAAATCTAGAGTACCTATCATTGATGGATTCATCTTGTTTCATTCTAAAGTTTTGAAACTGATTTTTGAGCATGGAGATTTTCCTTTGCTCAATTTTGTTTGTTCCTTCATGAGAGTGATTTTAAGTGTTCTTCGAATTTCATAAGCAGTTTGACACATGCTAACACGATTAAATTCATTTCTATCTAGTGCACAGAATACCATGTTCATAGCTTTAGCATTGGCAGTAGCATCTAATTTTTGAGTGTTTGACCAAGTGGAGTATTCTCCTGTAGGAAGATTGTATGCATTTTGTGTAATATTCCATGATTCAAAGCTATTTGATTGCATAAAGATTCTCATATGAGTTGCCCAATAATTATAGTTTAGACAATTAAAAAATGGAGGTCATGCTGTGGATTGACCTTCAATAAAGCTAGTGTTATTGATAATGTTATTGGAAGTGCTGGTGTTGTTTTCCATATTAGCAAGATATCAGATAACTTTGTAATGGTTACAAGATGCCTTGCTCTGATACCAAATGAAAGTAACTAATAATGCAAGTTATTACTTAGAATCGACTAATATGGAATATAACTAAATCTAAATACGGAAACAGATGATAATAGCAAAGTAAATAAAAAATAAAACAATCACACCTGGAATTTTTATACTGGTTCGAACTTCCCGTTCTACGTCCAGTCCCAGACTCCTTATGGAATTTCAACTACAATAACCCTCACTTAACCCGGAGGAATAGGTTTACACTACCTGAGCAACCGAACAGGACTTCGCCCACCTAAGCAACCAAATAGGACTTTAATACAAATAACAAGATATGTGACCATAATGAGTTCTTAAATAACATGGACAAGTCAATTGAGTACAATCTTCCTATATTCTTCTCCTTAATGATATGTAGTGATGTGCTTTGAGAATTGTGGAAGATAAAGTGATCAAAAGATCAAAGTATATAAGTAATTTGAGTGCAATTTGAAAGTTTGAGAGTAGATGAGAATTCAAGAGTGCTGAAAGTAAATTCGATGATTTGTTTGTTGAATTCTATAATCTATTTATAGTATATAAAGAGTTGCATCTTTAAATGAAAAGTTATATTGAAAAGAATGGATGCAACTGTTGATTTAAAAGAATGTTTCTCTTGGTGAAGGAAGTGGTTTTTCAAGAAAATAGCTGTTGGGGATATTCAGACTTCTGAATAAAAAAATTCAGACTTCTGAATAAAAAAATTCAGACTTCTGAATTAGATTGAAACGCAAATAGCAAAGAAATAGTTCATTTTTTACCTCTTTCAGACGTCTGAATATTTTAGTTCACGTCTGAATATTGAAAACAATATTCTTATTTCAGTACTCAGATGTCTGAATGAATGGCTTCTGACGTCTGAGTTTGCTGTTTTGTGCATGTATGAGCATGTGTGTGCATGTGTGTGTGTGTGTATTTATCATTTAAGAAGAGATTTTAACAAATTTTCTAAGTAATATACAGACTCTAGAAACATAATATATAGCTATAAACATCTGTAGATGAATCTGCAATAAATCTCCTGCAAAAATGGTTTAATATACACATAACATTTCACATAGGTTGTTATAATCAAAATCGAGAGTCTACCATTCTCCCCCTTTTTGATGATGACAACTATATAAAATAAGTAGACTAGTACTCCCCTTGTCAATTTAAATTTCCCCCCCTTTGTCATCGACAAAAAGAAAGAACATAAATGATAATAGATAAAACATTTCATTAAGGAAAATAGAGGAAATAGTACATAAAGAAATAATGTTTTAGACATTTCTCATACGACTAACCAATAAAAGCGACAAGTAAACATAAAAATAAACTAAGATAATTTAAAATTGACTTGAAAGAGATGGATCATTGTGATTAGAGCTTGAGCTTGAGGAAGACAATTCAAATGGAGATGGATTGTAAGCTTGAGTAGATGTAGAACCGGAATAAGAAATTCGATCCCATATCTTATTGAGAAAGCCTTTGATAGAATTGAACTTTCTTTCTGTCTTATTCTCAAGTGCTTTTATGACCCGATGAATCTTTGATTGATTTCAAGAGAGAGTGACGATGGCCTGTCTTGAAGAAGTATCCGAGCCAATTTCTTGAATGATGTCATCGTCCTCCTCTTCTTCTTCATGTTGGGTTTGGGAAGAAGAAGCAATACGAGTGTCTCGAGGTTGAGGAATACCTTATTGAGTATTTTGTGACCATTGTCGGAAGGAAATGATTTGTTGAAAAGGAGGCCGTATAGAAAGACCCATCAACCCAAAAGTTTTAGCGCCTAGCTCGCTAATACTTGTAAAATCGGAGTCAAGCATTGGTACACCGATATTTAGGAGAATGCGCATAATATAGGCACCATAATGAATAATTCTATACTTCCTTTGGATTGTGATATCTTGGAATTCATCCAAGATAATTTTCCCCTAATTTACTTGTTGATTATAGTAGATAGAATAAAGTGCTTGAGAGTTTTCTTTATACACTTTTTCATAGGTACCCGTTCTTGGTTGGAGAGAGCGAATAAAAGCACAGTGAATTAGCCTAGCTTGTGGCCTTAAGAAGGTAGATTTTAAATTGCCCATATTTATAAGTTCATCGGATAAAAATTGATGTGACACTTTGTCACGATGTTCCATATCAACTTCAATTTCATAAATATCAATTCCTTGATAAGTGTAACATCCCAAATTTTATAATTAAAATAAATAATATACTTTAAACTCTTGGGGTTTAACTTGAGAGTAAATTGGAAGGAAAATCTAAAAAACAAATAAATTAGTGGAAATAATATATGGAATGAATTCAAATTTTATTTTGGGTTGGAATTATTGAAATAATAAATGTTTTTAAAAGTCATTTGGATTTAAAATGTTTATATTTCAAGTTTAAAAATTTAAGTTTGAATTTAAATTTGGAATAAGTGTTTTAAAATTTAGTAGCATTAAAAATCATTGAGAAATAATGTATACAATGGTGAAAACAACTTTTCTTTTAACAGTGTACATATGCATATATATACAAATGAATAAAATTATATATATTGGTTTATAAAAGTATATAATATAGAAAATAAAATCTATAAAACTTTCTTTTGTTTTGTAAACATCGAAAGGCTGAAACATACATTCATAATAAAGTTAAATAATTAACAAAATCTAGGGCTTAAGATACCTCCTTACAAATGGCACAAACCATCATTGCCTAAATAAAATATTCAAATAAAAAATTCAGGGAAACTCTTCACCCTCCAAATTTGAATTTTTAAATCCCCAAAAACCTGATGCTCAGTAATCAAAAGATCTTTGAAGTTTCCACTTCAACATTCAAGAAGAAAAGTTCAGAAAAGGAAAAAGAAAAAAAAGGGAAACTGTCTTCTTCAATTTCAAAGTAAATCTGAAGTGTTTCAAACAGTATTGTGATACTTTCAGGTAAGTTTTTTTTAAAAGTTTATAGTTTATGAAATTTTGATTTTTAAATGAAGTGTTAACAATCAATTCAAAACAAAAAAAAAACTGCAGATTTGTGAAGCAGGGAGTCTCTGGATTTCAAGGGCAATGCAGTTCTTTTTTTTTTTTTTTTTTGGAAATAAAATTTAAAAAGGCAAGTAACTTTTTATTTATTTATTTTGAATTTGAAGTTGTAATTCCTAATGAAGCGAGAGTTTAATTCAACAATATTTCATCTGTTGTAGGAAAAGAAAAAAAATCAAGAATTAAAGGATATTACTGGTTTTCAAGTTCAGGAAAAAGTTCTCTGTTAAGAATTCAAGCTGTAAGTGATCTGGGAAAAAAATTGTTATTTTTAATGATTAAAATAAATGAAAACAACATGGGATTTAATACAACAATATCTAATTTTATTACAGGAAGAATCAAGGATTAGCTTTAATCTTTTTTTTTTGGTTTCAAGTTTAAGAAAAAAAGTTTTCTCTACTATAAATCTCAAATGTAAGTACAATGGAAACCCATGTTATTGATAATTTAAATGCATGGATACAACTAAAAATAATCATAGATCTGTACCCATCAATTTCAGATCTTAAACCCCAAGAGAATTAAAGTAGAAAGGAAGGGAAGTTGCAGGCCTCACCTCTCTGTTTTGAAACTGTCAGGAAGCATTCCTATCTTCTGGAAAAAAAGAGGTGAGCGGAATTGTGTTTATTCAAATTCTTTTATGCTTGGATCCCTGCCTGAATGTGATAGCTTTGAATTGAATGAATGGTATGCTTATGTTTGATTTTCCTGGAAAACATTTGTTTTTCTATTCCTGTTTTCTGTAACATTTAATTACAGGGAACATAGCATCCTCTCTCCCATATTCTTTTGGAAAAAGAAAAAAAATTATGAATTGCAAAATAAGTTAAAGTGTAGTTCAAACTTACACTATGTTTTAGAGATAAATCAAAGAAATTTTTTTTTATAGCTTTCTTCTTCTCTGTAAAACTGTAAAACACCGTCATGCTCAAATCTCTGGTTTTACAGAGTAAACCATACACTAATTCAACATCTTCCTCCTCTCCTTGTTTCTGATAATGTTGGTAAACAAGTTAAAAATTGTTGTTTAAAATTGCATAACATTACAGTAACAAACTGAAGCAAGTTTATATAGTTCTTTTTTTTCCTCTGGAAACTGTAACTTAGTATCGTTCAAGTTGGCCGAAAATTCAAACATCTTAAATCTTGATCTCAAGAATACTTTGAGAATCATCATCAAAAATGATGATTTTTGAAAGCAAAGTACAAAATTTTCATTGGCTTTCCACTGGAGCATTTTCAATAATCTGTAAATTGAAATTTCATCAAACCCTGATGATCTAAGAAGTTATAGGTCTCGATTTTGTTGCCGCAGATGGTTTGGGTGTTTGTGATTTTCAGAAAAATACCGAATCAATTTATAAACCCTTAAATTTTCGATTTGAAAGCAAACTAGGGTTTTAAAACCCATTTTCTGTTCACGATCAAAAAGACGTTGCCGCACCACCCACAAGCGATCGGAATGTTTGTCAGGAGGCAAATAGATGCGTTGCACGACGTGGAAGCTGGAGGCAAAGGTTGGTGGCCGATAATGGCCTAGGGAGGCGGCGCGAGGTGAATACGTGTTGGCGTGCCTGATGTTTTTGGGTTCTGTTGCTTGATTTTGATTTGAGGGGAGATGGGGCACTTTGATGGATGAAGATGGTTACTGGGTTCGGGGTTAACGTGCGGCGATGCTCTCCAGTGGTCGGAATCGCCTCCGTTGCCGGTGCACGTGCACGTGGCTATGGTGGTGTGTTAGTGTGATGGGTTGGGGAGGACGAGGAGTAACTCGAAGAGCAGCAAGGGGAAATCGCGTGGGAACTCGAAGAGAAACCCGAGTGGTTTTAGTGTTCATCGTGTCATTTTTAAAACCTTAAGAAAATTCGAAAAAAAAATGCAACACAGGTCACTCTGGGAGAAAACACGAAGAAAAGGGACGATTGTCTCGAGTAAACCCGAAGCAGGTCTCGGATGAGTGAATGTAAAACAACAACAAGCCCAGATTTCAACCAAATTCTGAACACAAGTTAAATTTATTTTCTGAATAAACTAATGATATTTGTAAATAGGATATGGAACAAATGGTGATTAGAATTTATGAAATTCAAGAATATTTTAAAATTAATAAAAGTTTGTTTTAAAAGTTAGCTTAATGACAAATTCAAAAATAAAGCAAATATCCAAGTGTAACTTTAAAAACAAATTTATCTTGAAATCGTAATTAACAATTAATGTTTTATAGTGATTTTATAAACAAATAATTTATTAATTTAAAGAATAGCCAATGAATAAAGGTAATTAAACTTAATCAGTTAACCACCATAACATTAATAAATTAAAACAATAAACTAAAGAATAATCAACTAATTAAGCCAATTAAATTAATTCATAATAAAAATTACATTAACATTAATTCAAAATGATTAATAAAGGCAATTATATGGCTAATTCACTTCAATCACAATCACTTGAATCAACGATGATTGACCATCATCAAATATTCTACATTGGATTGATATTTTTGGTTGTGATGCTGTGATTGCTTTGTGATGAACCGTGATTTGTGATTTCTTCCCATATGTTTGTGAAACCCCTTTTGCCCGTAAAACAGCATTTAAACATCGATGCGACAGGGAGTCGGATTTCAGTTTGTTATCCGAAACTCACATCGAACCTTGAATGTGAACCTTTGTGATTGATACACCCACAGGTTTAAATTTGAGCGCTCACTATTCGGATTAGCCGGGAGAGGACCTTTGTGTCATATAACTCATTCCGAATAGTGATTCAACGAATGGATTGCATTTGAAGACCGGCGGTGAAGACCTGGTGTCTTCGAAAACGACAGGATAACCTATCGATTGTCTCTGCACCGAGTTGCTCCGGTATAGGGATTCCCTAAGTGATGGGAAGTCCGATCGGGATTGTGGACGCCCGGATTTGCAAGGGCTTCTTCCTTTATTGGACGAAGTGCCTTCGGTTCTGTTTGAACCCGGAACAGACTTGTATGGTCGTGTGTCTGACACTACACTTTGAGATATAAAGCCGACTTCTTTCAAATACATATCTGTTGGTGGCGGAGAATTTCTTCTCTTAGCTTAACACCCTTCTATGAGACGTACGACCTCAGAGATTATGTAGTTGAAGGTTATCAGCGATATACTCCCAAATTGGTATTGTGGCATGCTAAGTGTTGCTGTATAGTGATGACCATTTGTTGATCATTTGTGATCAAAGCATGGCTTTCGTGTAAAGCGTAGCTTTCTGGACGAGGCCTCATCGGACCTCACACCCCGGAAACGGTCAAAAAGGAAAGATGCGACAAGGTTATGAGTGTCGCGCCCTTTATAGTATGTCATTTCCTTCTGGAAAAAGGTAGTGTCATGGTAAGGAGCCCAGATACTTACCTATGTGGTTGCTTCAATCTCATTATATGTGTGGTTGTTGCTTTGTGATGGAGGGCCCTCAGATAAAGGTCCTAAAGGACCGGGGAGTGGCATACTCGAGTAGTAGTAACCTAGTTATAGAGGTAACCCGGGCTTGTGTTGGCAGAGAGCCGGGTAGGTTCTCGGGACGTCCCGCCAGAGGCGTACCCATGTGGCATAGGAAGTTCCTTAGCCCGACATTTTGTTGGAAATCCAACTCCCAATACGAACCCGTATAGTTTTAGTTGTATTACCTTCCATTTACTTATGGTGGCGCCCCACTATTTAGATGGTAGCTATAGTAGGCATACGATACTGATCGTATGTTGGCTAGGATTGATATTATACTTTCGAAATGGCTTTCTACACTATGCACTAGTAATAATATCAAAGAATTTTCCCGTATCAAGCATATTTGACTATCATAGAAGAAATCTCCTCCAATTCTGCGATTGCATTGTGTGTGTGGCGGAATTGTTATGGCAGTTTCATTTTCAAAAAGCATACCGGTTTCCTTGTATAAATCTGTTTTATTTGAAAGCAATTATCTTTGTTTACTCATACCAGTCCCATGAGTGACTCGGAGTTTATTGTTTCCTTTCTAAACTCTGGGTGCCCACCATTTCTTCACGGGCATGCCAATGTAGCAGGTTTTCGGTATTTTGGCTCTAGCTACATTTTGGAGTTTTTTGGTTTAGAGTTTTTTGGTTTTTGGAAGCTCACACCTTAGAGACATTTTGGAAGCTTTTGGATCTCGAGGTGCTTAGTTTGGTTTTCACTATCATTCTCTATCCTTTTGAAGACTTTTGGCATATGATATCTAGTTGTTCTATTATGTCATTCTATTTGGAGATGTTATTCATGTATTATGTACTCTGATGTTGTAACAGATATTATTATGATGTTGTATCTGTGATATGATGCATGATATTCATTTTATTTCCATTGCTTTATATTCATCTAACGTTGTTATAAGCTCCATCCGACTAGAGTTCGATGTTTGAATCATTGACTGTCGAATATAAGTGAGGTATTTGATGTCAATTTTCGAACGTTGAATTTTGGATCGTGACAGTTGGTACCAGAGCTAAAGGTTGAGTAAGAACTTTAGCTACGGAGTATAACACATTAGATGGATCATTAGAGATAGGGTGAAGTATACCCTAGAATGAGTATAATCGATTAAAACCTCAAATTTTTCTTGGTCTATTTCCTTTAATTACCGATATTTCTTAAGATATCTCGTCCAAATATCTAAGCCAATTTTCTTACTAATTACAGGTAGTAAGGATGAGAGGCCGAAGAGGCAGAGTTGGGGGGCGAGGAAATGCCACAACACCTAGCCAAGTTCCCCCTACAACCGATGTAGCTTTACCTATTCAGAATCAGCCGAATCTGGATGATTTGTATAAGAACTTCTCAAGGCTTGGGGGTAAGCCATTCACCGGCAAAGAGACGATTGTTGAGGCACAAGCATGGATTAGATCTTGTGAGAAAATCTTTAAGGGGCTTAAGCTGCAGGATGATCAGATGCGTCTCATAGTTTCTTTGCAACTTCAAGATGAAGCTTCAACATGGTGGGAGACAATACTATTGATGAGCCTAAGGATGAGTTCACTTGGGGCAGATTCAAAGAAGTATTTGAGAAGCGCTATATGCCATCAGCTGGGATTTCTCGTATGTACCAGGAATTCATGGACTTAAAGCAAGGAAGTTTGTCATTTGAGGAGTATCTCAACAAATTCAATGAATTGTCTCTCTTTGGTCCATAATTAGTGAATACACCTTTGAAGAAGAATGAGAGATTCATTCGTGGGATGAATAAAAAGTTCCACGAAAGGATGACCGCCACGTCAAAGAATCCTTCTCAGATTTGGTTGATATGGGATACCGTTATGCTACACTAGACATGCAAGAAGCACCAAGGGAGAAAGGAAACTCAAGCAATCATAATTGAAAGAAGAGGAAATTTGGAGGCAAGAAACCATGGCAAGGCAAGGAGAGAAAGAAGAGCAATCAAGGGAGAACAATAGAGAATGTCACTTGCTATAATTGCTTGGAGAAGGGACACTATTCTAACAGCTGCAATAAGCCAATGAGAAATCAATCCGCTCAAGAAAAGCCCAGGAAGTGCTATTATTGTCAGAAGGTGGGACATGAAGTGAAAGACTGCCTAACAATGAAGCAAGCCCAGACAGCTAAAGTTTACTCAGTCAAGAACAAGCCTACATCTTCCAATGCAAAAAGGGAAAGGGAGTTCTGGAAGGTAATCTTACCATCTATGATAGCATTGTTAGAGTTCTTTTTGATACTAGTGCTACACACAGTTTTATCTCTCAACAAGCTATTAATGAATTGAATATTGAACCTGATTTTATGGATGAGCCTATATGTGTAAGGAATCCAGTTGGAGGTCCCGCAAACCTCTGTCTTCGATGTAGAGATGTTCCTATCTCATATTCTTGCCATCAATTGCCTATTGGTCTTTTTGTCCTAGATTTCAACGAGTTTGAAGTCTTGCTCGGAATGGATTGGCTAGCAAAATATGAAGCCAAATTGGATTGCAATAATCGGTTGATTTCAATCAAAACCGAATTTGGGGATTTCATCGAAATTTCTTGTGAGGACCCTAGTCCTAAAAGGGAAGGGTTGATGTATAATTTGGGTTATCCTGAACCCAGCTTGGAGTCTACTCCTATTGTTAGAGATTTTCCAGATGTATTCGAAGAAGTGAAATCTCTACCTCCTCACCGAGAAATAGAATTCAGAATCGACCTTGTACCCAATGCCCGTCCTGTCGTTCATGCAAGTCGCAGGATGACACCTAGGGAAAGGGTTGAACTAGTCGAGCAACCTAGAGATTTACTAGAAAAAGGGTTGATTCGACCCAGCGTTTCTGAATGGGGCTCAGCCGTCGTATTTGTTGCTAAGTCAGACAGATCTTTGAGGTTGCGTGTTGATTATCGCGATCTCAATAAGCAGACACTCAAGAATAAATTTCCACTGCCCAGAATAGATGAATTATTTGATTAGTTGCACGGCACTTGTTTCTTTTCGAAGATGGATCTAGCCCAAGGGTTCCATCAATTACAAATCGCCGAAGACTGTGTTCATTTGACAGCTTTCAGGGGTCCCAATATGTTCTACGAGTGGTTAGTCATGCCTTTTGGGCTAACCAATGCCCCAACATACTTTGTGGACCTTATGTCTCGTGTGTTTTGGGAGGTATTGAATAAATTTGTGCTTGTATTCATTGATGATATTTTGGTCTATTCCAAGACCGAAGAGGAGCATGCCGAACACCTTAGAATCGTCTTGGAAATATTGAGGAGAAACATTCTATATGCTAAATTTTCCAAATGCCACTTTTGGGTCAAAGAAGTCAAATTTCTTGGCCATATTGTTAATGAAGAAGGGATTTCTGTTGATCCTAGCAAAATTTCCGCCATTCTTGATTGGAGAAGACCTACTACCCCCAAAGGAAGTTCGAAGCTTTTTGGGCCTATTGGGTTATTATCGGAAGTTTGTGCAGGACTTTTCGAAGTTAGCTAGTCCATTGACCAAGCTAACAATGAAGAATGCAAAGTTCATTTAGACTCCAAAATGTGGAGAAGCTTTTGAGGAGTTGAAGAAGAGATTAACCACCGCTCCTGTTCTCGCTATTATCAACGGGAATCAGGGTCTATCCGCTTATACCGATGCTTGCGGTGAAGGCTTGGGTGCAGTATTGATGCAAAACGGGAAGGTGGTTGCCTACGCGAGTAGACAATTACGTCCTCATGAAAGAAATTATCCAACCCATGATTTAGAGCTTCTAGCTGTTATCTTCGCTTTAAAAATATGGCGACATTATCTTCTGGGTAAAAATCTTTTCAGCTTTCTTAACAATCTATGAATTTAATTTAATTTAACTTAACAAATATATTTATCGAACTCTCTTTATTTCTAGGTGAAAAATTCGAATTATTCACCGACCATTAATCTTTGAAATATCTCTTCACCCAGAAAGATCTGAATTTGCGACAACAATATTGGCTGGAATTTCTGCCATCTTATGACCTAGACATTCTATATACAACCGGAAAAGCCAATGTAGTTGTCGATGCTTTAAGCAGAAGACATGATGTTCTCGCACACCTTGTTATTGCCCCTACTTTTCTTAAGAGGATTGCAAGACAGCAGACCGAAGACAAATTTCTTCAGGAAATTTGTAGAAGAATAGTTCGAGGAGAGAATTCCAGTTTTGAAATTGGTGATAATGAAGTTATAAAGATGAAAGGTAGAATCTGTGTCCCGACATTCCAGATTTGAAGCGAGAAGTGTTAGATGAATTTCACAAATCAAAATTCACCATCCATCCAGGAGTCAACAAGATGTATAGAGATATCAAAAGAACTTTCTGGTGGAAGACGTTGAAGAGGGATATATCTATTTATGTGAGTCGTTGTGCTACTTGCCAATAAATTAAGAGCGACCAAAAGAAGATGGAGGGTTTACTTCAGCCTTTAGAGGTGTCCAAGTGGAAATGGGACCAAGTGTCGATGGATTTCATCGATGGTTTGCCTTGTACTCGAAAGGGAAATGAAGCGATTTGGGTCATCGTAGATCATTTGACTAAGTCGGCCCACTTCTTGCCAGTAAAAGCTACCCGCACGGCTTCAAGTCTAGCTAATTTGTATGTGAAAGAAATTGTCCGTCTCCATGGCCTTCCTAGTAGCATAGTGAGTGATCATGACCCGATCTTCACTAGTAGATTTTGGGACGCGTTCAAGACGCATTGGGAACTAAGCTGCATTTCAGTACTACTTATCACCCACAGTCTGATGGGCAGACAGAAAGGATCAATCAAATCTTGGAGGACCTATTGCGAGCTTGTATTCTTGATTTTGGTGGTTCTTGGAAGGACCATTTGCGTCTGGTTGAGTTCTCCTATAACAACAGCT
The DNA here is from genome assembly GCA_030765085.1 of Allium cepa. Taxonomy (NCBI): domain Eukaryota; kingdom Viridiplantae; phylum Streptophyta; class Magnoliopsida; order Asparagales; family Amaryllidaceae; genus Allium; species Allium cepa. The sequence continues at coordinate 11,039,657 of CM060929.1, forward strand.
ATCAGGCCAATATTGAGATGGCTCCTTTTGAGGCTTTATATTGCCGACCGTGTCGATCACCAGCATACTGGATCGAGGCAGGTGATAGACTCGTTCTTGGGCCGGACATGATTAAAGAAGCCACCGAGAAAGATGATTTTATTCGGAAAAAATTGAAGACAGCTCAGAGTCGTCAAAAGAGCTATTACGATCGTAGAAGACGGGATTTGGAATTCCAGGTTGGGGATTCTGCTTTTCTTAAAGTATCTCCTATGAGAGGTGTATTGAGATTTGGGAAGACTGGTAAGCTAGCACCACGATATATTGGTCCTTTTCCTATTCTGGAGAGGATTGGTTCTCTAGCCTATCGTGTACAGTTGCCTAGCTGGTTATCTGGTGTGCATGATGTAATCCACATCTCTAGCCTTCGGAAGTATGTGCACGATCCGGATTGTATTATTGAAGAAGCTGCCCAACAGGATCTCGACATCACTCCCAATCTAACCGTCAAAAGAGAATCGATAAAGATTGTGAATCGTGAAGAGAAGAAATTAAGGAATAAGGTTGTAAAGCTAGTAAAAGTTCAGTGGAGTGGCAATCCAAAGGACTGCACTTGGGAAACTGAAGATAATATGCAGAAATCTTATCCCAATTGCAGAGTGGATATCTCGGCATAGCCGGTAAGCCATTTCCTTATTCTTTTTGAATTCGTATATTCTTTGTTTGTTTTTCCTCACTCTTTTTCAATTTCGAGGACAAAATTTTCTTAAGGAGGTGGTATTTGTAACATCCCAAAATTTTTAATTAAAATAAATAATATATTTTAAACTCTCGGGGTTTAACTTGAGAATAAATTGGAAGGAAAATCTAAAAAAAAAATTAGTGGAAATAATATATGGGATGAATTCAAATTTTATTTTGGGTTGAAATTATTGAAATAATAAATGTTTTTAAAAGTCATTTGGATTTAAAATGTTTATATTTTAAGTTTTAAAATTTAAGTTTGAATTTAAATTTGGAATAAATGTTTTAAAATTTAGTAGCATTAAAAATCATTGAGAAATAAAGCATACAACGGTGAAAACAACTTTTCTTTTAATAGTGTACATATGCATATATATACAAATGAATAAAATTATATATATTGGTTTATAAAAGTATATAATATAGAAAATAAAATCTATAAAACTTTCTTTGGCTTTGTAAACATCAAAAGGCTGAAACATACATTCACAATAAAGTTAAATAATTAACAAAATCTAGGGCTTAAGATATCTCCTTACAAATGACACAAACCATCATTGCCTAAATAAAATATTCAAATAAAAAATTCAGGGAAACTCTTCACCTTCCAAATTTGAATTTTTGAATCCCCTAACACCTGATGTTCAGTAATCAAAAGACCTTTGAAATTTCTACTTCAACATTCAAGAAGAAAAGTTCAGAAAAGGAAAAAGAATAAAAAAGGGAAACTGTCTTCTTCAATTTCAAAGTAAATCTGAAGTGTTTCAAACAGTATTGTGATACTTTCAGGTAAGTTTTGTTTTAAAGTCTATAGTTTATGAAATTTTGATTTTTAAATCAAGTGTTAACAATCAATTCAAAACAAAAAAATATTGCAGATTTGTGAAGCAGGGAGTCTCTAGATTTCAAAGGCAGTGCAGTTCATTTCTTCTTTTTTTCTGGAAATAAAATTTAAAAAGGCAAGTAACTTTTTATTTATTTATTTTGAATTTGAAGTTGTGATTCCTAATGAAGCAAGAGTTTAATTCAACAATATTTAATCTGTTGCAGGAAAAGAAAAAATCAAGAATTAAAGGCTATTACTGGTTTTCAAGTTCAGGAAAAAGTTCTCAATTAAGAATTCAAGCTGTAAGTGATATGGGAAAAAGATTGTTATTTTTAATGATTAAAATAAATGAAAACAACATGGCATTTAAGACAACAATATCTAATTTTATTACAGGAAGAATCAAGGATTAGCTTCTATTTTTTTTTTGGTTTCAAGTTTCAGAAAAAAGTTTTCTCCGCTATAAATCTCAAATGTAAGTACAATGGAAACCCCTGTTATTGATAATTTAAATATATGGATACGACTAAAAAATAATCATAGATCTGTACCCATCAATTTCAGATCTAAAACCCCAAGAGAATTAAAGTAGAAAGGAAGGGAAGTTGTAGGCCTCACCTCTCTGTTTTGAAACTGTCAGGAAGCATTCCTATCTTCTGGGAAAAAAACAGGGGAGTAGACCTGTGTTTATTCAAAGTCTTTTGTGCTTGGATCCCTGTATAAATGTGATGGCTTTGAATTGAATGAATGGTATGCTTATGTTTGATTTTCCTGGAAAACATTTGTTTTCCTATTCCTGTTTTCTGTAACATTTAGTTACAGGGAACTTAGCATCCTCTCTCCCGTATTCTTTTGGAAAAAGAAAAAAAAATTATGAATTGCAAAATAAGTTAAAGTGTAGTTCAAACTTACACTATGTTTTAGAGATAAATCAAAGAATTTTTTTTATAGCTTTCTTCTTCTTTGTAAAACTGTAAAACACTGTCATGCTCAAATCTCTGGTTTTACAGAGTAAACCATACACTAATTCAACATCTTCTTCCTCTCCTTGTTTTTGAAAATGTTGGTAAACAAGTTAAAAATTATTGTTTAAAATTGCATAACATTACAGTAACAAACTGAATCAAGTTTATATAGTTCTTTTTTTTCCCTCTGGAAACTGTAACTCAGTATTATTCAAGTTGGCCGAAAATTAAAAAAATTTAAATCTTGATCTCAAGAATACTTTGAGAATCATCATCAAAAACGATGATTTTTGAAAACAAAGTACAGAATTTTCATTGGCATTCCACTGGAGCATTTTCAATAATCTGTAAATTGAAATTTCATCAAACCCTGATGATCTAAGAAGTTATAGGTCTCGATTTCGTTGCCACAGATGGTTTGGGTGTTTGTGATTTTAATGAAAATACTAAATTAATTTATAAACCCTTAAATTTTCAATTTGAAAGCAAACTAGGGTTTTAAAACCCATTTTCTATTCACGATCAAAACGACGTTGTCGCACCACCGACAAGCGATCGGAATGTGTGTCAGGGGGCAAATGGATGCGTCGCATAACGTGGAAGCTAGAGGCAAAGGCTGGTAGTCGATAATGGCCTGGGGAGGCAGCGCGAGGCGAATACGTGTTGGTGTGCCTGATGTTTTTGTGTTTTGTTGCTTGATTTTGATTTGAGGGGAGATGGGGCACTTCGATGGATGGAGATGGTTGATGGGTTGGGGGTTGACGTGCGGCGATGCTTGCCAGTGGTCGGAATTGCCTCCGGTGCCGGTGCACGTGCATGTGGCTATGGTGGTGTGCCAGTGTGATGGGTTGGGGAGGACGAGGAGTAACTCGAAGAGCAGCAAGGGGAAATCGCGTGGGAACTCGAAGAGAAACCCGAGTGGTTTTAGCGTTCATCATGTCGTTTTTAAAACCTTAAGAAAATTCGAAAAAAAATTGCAACACGGGTCACTCTGGGGGAAAACCCGAAGAAAAGGGACGATTGTCTCGGGGTAAACCCGAAGCAGGTCTCGGGAGTGAATGTAAAACAGCAACAAGCCCAGTTTTGACCAAATTCTGAACACCAGTTAAATTTATTTTCTGAATAAACTAGTGATATTTGTAAATAGGATATGGAACAAATGGTAATTAGAATTTGTGAAATTCAAGAATATTTTAAAATTAATAAAAGTTTTTTTTAAAAGTTAGCATAATGATAAATTCAAAAGTAAAGCAAATATCCAAGTGTAACTTTAAAAACAAATTTATCTTGAAATCGCAATTAACAATTAATGTTTTATAGTGATTTTATAAGCAAATAATTTATTAATTTAAAGAATAGCCCATGAATAAAGGTAATTAAACTTAATTAGTTAACCACCAAAACATTAATAAATTAAAACAATAAACTAAAGAATAATCAACTAATTAAGCCAACTAATTAATTCATAATAAAAATTAAATTAACATTAATTTAAAATGATTAATAAAAGCAATTATATGGCTAATTCACTTCAATCACAATCACTTGAATCAACGATGATTGACCATCATCAAATATTCTGTATTGGATTGATATTTTTGGTTATGATGCTGTGATTGCTTTGTGATGAACCGTGATTTGTGATTTGTTCCCATATGTTTGTGAAACCCCATTTGCCCGTAAAACGACATTTAAACGTCGATGCGACAGGGAGTCGGATTTCAGTTTGTTATCCGAAACCCACATCGAACCTTGAATGTGAACCTTTGTGATTGATACACCCACATGTTTAAATTTGAGCGCTCACTATTCGGATTAGACGGGAGAGGACCTTTGTGTCATATAACCCATTTCCAAATAGTGATTCGACGAATGGATTGCGTTTGAAGACCGGCGGTGAAGACCAGGTGTCTTCGAAAACGATAGGATAACCTATCGATTGTCTCTACACCGAGTTGCTCCAGTATAGGGATTCCCTAAGTGATGGGAAGTCCGATCGGGATTGTGGACGCCCGGATTTGCAAGGGCTTCTTCCTTTATTAGACGAAGTGCCTTCGGTTCTGTTCGAACCCGGAACAGACTTGTATGGTCGTGTGTCTGACACTACACTTTGAGATATAAAGCCGATTTCTTTCAAATACATATCTGTTGTTGGCGGAAAATTTCTTCTCTTAGCTTAACACCCTTCTCTGAGACGTACGAGCTCAGAGGTTATGTAGTTGAAGGTTATCAGCGATATACTCTCAATTTGGTAGTGTGGCATGCTAAGTGCTGTTGTATAGTGATGATCACTTCTTGATCATTTGTGATCAAAGCATGGCTTTCGTGTAAAGCGTAGCTTTGTGGACGAGACCTCATCGGACCTCACACCCCGGAAATGGTCGAAACAGTAAAGTTGCGACAAGGTTATGAGGGTCGCGCCGTTTAGGGTATGTCATTTCCTTCTGGAAAAAGGTAGTGTCATGGTATGGAGCCCAGATACTTACCTATTTGGTTGCTTCAATCTCATTATTCTGTGTGGTTGTTGCTTTGTGATGGAGGTCCCTTGGATAAAGGTCCCAAAGGACCGGGGAGTGGCATACTCGAGTAGTAGTTACCTAGTTATAGAGGTAACCCGGCCTTGTGTTGGCAGAGAGCCGGGTAGGTTCTCGGGACGTCCCGCCTGAGGCGTACCCATGTGGCATAGGAAGTTCCTTAGCCTGACCATTTGTTGGAAATCCAATTCCCAATACGAACCCGTACGGTTTTAGTTGTATTACCTACCATTTACTTATGGCGGCGCCCCACTGTTTAGATGGTAGCTATAGTAGGCATACGATACTGGTTGTATGTTGGTTAGGATTGATATTATACTTTCGAAATGGCTTTCTACACTATGCACTAGTAGTAATTTCAAAGAATTTTCCCGTATCAAGCATATTTGACTATCATAAGAAGAAATCTCCTCCAATTCTACGATTGCATTGTGTGTGTGTGGCGGGAGGTCTTATGGTAGTTTCATTTTCCAAAAGCATACCGGTTTCCTTGTATAAATCTGTTTTATTTGAAAGCAATTATCTTTGTTTACTCATACCAGTCCCATGACTGACCCGGAGTTTATTGTTTCCTTTCTAAACTCTGGGTGCCCACCATTTCTTCATGGGCAGCCTAGTAGCAGGTTTTCTGTATTTTGGCTCTAGCTACATTTTGGAGTATTTTGGTTTGGAGATTTTTGGTTTTTGGAAGCTCACACCTTAGAGACATTTTGGAAGCGTTTGGATCTTGAGGTGCTTAGTTTGGTGTTCACTATCATTCTCTATCCTTTTGAAGACTTTTGGCATATGATATCTAGTTGTTCTATTATGTCATTCTATTTGGAGATGTTATTCATGTATTATGTACTCTGATGTGTAACAGATATTATTATGATGTTGTATCTGCGATATGATGCGTGATATTCATTTTATTTCCGCTGCTTTATATTCATCTAATGTTGTTATATGCTCCATCCAACTGGAGTTCGATGTTTGAATCATTGACAGTCGAATATAAGTGAGGTATTTGATGTCAATTTTAGAACGTTGAATTTCGGATCGTGACACTAAGGGAAATTTAAAATATGACCTAGTCGTTGTAAAGGGAAGAAGTTTCTTACGCCACAAACTAACAACCGAACACAATCTTGACGGTGGTGAGGATTTTGATGTCCAAATTTAAGTTTGCAATAAAAAGTTTAATCATAAAATGATTAATCTTAACATTTTTAGGAGTATACCCAATCAAGCTGTCAAAGTGAAGTTGCTCTGCTAATTCACTAATACGATATGATACGAAATCCAGGAATTTCATGAATGCCTCTTCGAAGATGTCGGAGTTCTTCATGGAATTGAACCGAGAAACAGCAACATCGTTCCATAGCCATTGCCGGTTTTGGTCTTCGGATGGTCCAGAAGTTGATTGTCTTGTTTTCTTTGATCTTGGTGCCATTGGAGAGTTAGAGAAAGGTTAAAAGCTTTGAGGGAGTTGAAAGTGGGGGCTAAGGTTCTGAAGTAAGAAGTAAAGAAGTGAAAAAGTCATTATATAGAGGATGAAAAGGTAGGAGTAAAAAAGGTAATGAATAAGAATAAGGAAGGTGTGAAAAAATTGCTCAGAAGCGATTTAGACGTTTGAATTGGGTTGAATTGCAACCCGCAAGGATTTAGTTCAAAAAAGGGCTAATTCGGACGTCTGTTATTTTTGATTCAGATGTCTGAATCTGGGACAAAAAGTTTTTTATATGAATATTCAGACGTCTGTTTAAACTAATTCAGACGTATGAATTGTGTATAGAAGCATATATTGGCAATGGTGAGAATAAAAAATAATATATATTATTGAATAATTTTCTATATTACAAAATTAGAATAAGTAGAATGAAATAACAATATAACAAATTATATCAAAAACAAGAAATGCTTAAATGGATTTTGAAGAAGATGATGGAGTATGATAAGATTCTTCTTCAACTTTGGTATTCTCAACATATGGTCGGAAGCGGAGACCATCTGTTACCACGTTCCCAAGAATTTGGAGTAGTTGGTGGACGTTGTGGTGATGGTTCCCAAGGATTGCGACGACTTGGAGAATGAGCTATAGATGGTTGATGAACAGTATCTTTTGATGAAGAACCACAGAACTTTAACACAACTTGTTCCAAAAATCTAAGCCGTTTGGCATTAACTTTTTGCTCATAGTATAATTCATGTTGTAGGTCTAATGTTTCTTTTTGATAATGAAGAATATCATCGATTTTCTCTTTTGTGGGTGGTGATCCAAAAAAGAGGGACCGTCTTGTTTCTTTAGCTGGTGGAGTATATCCAGTATGAGCAGAGGTGGAACGATCGAAACGGGTTCATATATAGGAGTAGGAGTTGGTAGATTCTCCAATCCCGACGAAGGAGAGGTGTAAGATAGCTTAGATGACACGGAGTTATTTTGAGATGACATGATTGAACAGAATTTTTGAAATGTTTTTAAAAGAGAATCAAATGAATTATTGGTGAAAAGAATTGTAAAAATGCAGACATTATATAGGAAGAAGATTGTTTAAAAATAGAGAGGACAATGTATGGTTAGAGAAATAATATCCATAGGAAAAGAAGGAGTGAACGGATGGTATATATGAATTTAATGAGAACCTTATATTTCAAAAAACAATAGAGAGTGAAGTGGTAGTGTAGAGGACTACCGAGTATGAGGTCTTAATTCGAGTGTTAGACGACACTTTTTATTTTCTTTTGAAAGAAACTATGAATTCTCCTTTTTTTTTTAAATATATATATATAATAAAAAATTTGAACTTATAAATCTTTAAGAGAGACGATACCAAGTTCTCGTCTTAAATTAATGAAAGTATTTTCATTTAACGGTTTTGTAAAGATATCTGCCAATTGTTTATTAGAGGACACATATTCCAAATTTATTAAATCTTTTTCAATATTATCACGAAGAAAATGGTGATGAATGTCAATATGTTTTGTTCGTGAATGATTTACAGGATTTTTTAATAAATTTATAGCACTAGAATTATCACAATAAATAGTTGATTTACATAAATTAAAACCAAAATCTTGTAATGTTTGTTTCATATAGATAACTTGAGCACATGCCAAGGCTGTAGAAATATATTCTTCCTCACATGTTGATAATGAATCACAATTTTGTTTCTTACTAAACCAAGATACTAGAGATCGTCCAATGAAGTGACTTGTTCCACTTATACTTTTTCTATCTGCCCAACTTCCTCGAAAATCAGCATCACTATATGATACTAATTCAAAAGGACATTCCTTCAGATAGAATAGTCCAAAGTCCTTGGTTTAATTAAGATACCGTAGTATGTGTTTCACTGCTCGAAAGTGTGATTCTTTAGGATCTGCTTGGAATCGTGCACACAAGAAAACACTCATCATTATGTTTGGTCTACTAGCTGTTAAATATAGTAACGATCCAATCATACTTCGATATAATTTTTGGTCAACATTTTTACCATTTTCATCTTTATCAAGATGTATGGTTGTACTCATAGGAGTTAGTTTGGTAGAAGTATTTTCCATACCAAAGCGTTTAATTAGATTATTACAATACTTTTTTTGATTAATAAAAATACCATTTTCTAGTTGTTTTATTTGTAAGCCAAGAAAATAATTTAACCCACCCATGTGTGAAATTTCAAATTCTTTGGTCATTGTTTTAGAAAAATCTTGATAAAGTCTTTCATTTGTAGATCCAAAAATAATATCACCAACATATATTTGAACGATTAAAATATCCTATTTATTTCTTTTAATAAAAAGAGTTTGATCAACCTTTCCAATTTCAAAACCAGAATCTATTAAATATCTTTTAAGACGATCGTACCAAGCACGGGGTGCTAGTTTCAAACCATATAAAGCCTTTTTAAGCTTATAGACATGGTTAGGAAATTGTTCGTGTATGAACGATGGAGGTTGTTCAACATAAACATTTTCTTTTATGAAACCATTTAAAAAAGCACTTTTGACGTCCATTTGATATAATTTAAAGTTATGAAAACATGCAAATGCTAGTAAGATTCGTATTGCTTCTAGTCTAGCGACTGGATCAAATGTTTCTTCATAGTCAATTCCTTCTTCTTGGTTATATCCTTGAGCAACTAATCTAGCCTAATTTCTAGTAATATTTCCTTGTTCATCTGCTTTATTTTTGAAAACCCATTTTGTGCCAATAACTGATTGATCACTAGGTCATGGACCTAAATCCCAAATGTCATTTCTTTCGAATTGGTTTAGCTCTTCTTGCATAGCGATTAACATATTTTCATCGGTAGATGCTTCTTTAATATTTTAGGTTCAATATTAGATAGAAACGCTACATGACCCATTTGATTTAATTGACTTCTTGTTCTAACAGATGAATTGATTTCTCCAATAACATTAACATAAGGACGATCTCTTAATATTCTAGGTGGAGATCTTAATTCATTGTTATTATGATCAATGTTTTTATTATTTTCAATATTGAAATTTCTGTGTTTGTGATATTATCAGGAAATTCTTCATCATCTCTTATATTTGGGATTTGTTTAAAAATTTTATCGAAAGAAACATGAAGCGTTTCTTCAATGATATTTGTTCTTTTATTCTAAATTCGATAAGCTTTGCTTCGATCCGAATATCCTAAAAAGATTCCTTTATCGGATTTGGATCGAATTTACCAAGCTGATTTTTTGTGTTTAAAACAAAACATTTTGAACCAAAAACTTTAAAATAAGAAATATTTGGTTTTCGTCCAATAAGAAGTTCATAAGGAGTATTCTTAGTTAGAGGTCGAATAGAAACATGATTCAAAACATAACAAGCTGTTGCAACTGCTTTAGCCCAGAAATGTTTCGGTAACGTACTTCCATTTAACAAAATCCTTGCACATTCTTGTAAGATTCTATTTTTACGTTCTACAACTCCATTTTTTTGTGGAGCTCTAGGAAACGAAAAATTATGGAATATTCCATTTTTCTTACAAAAATGTTCAAAGGCTTCATTTTCGAATTCACCTCCATGATCACTTCTTATGTTTTTGATTTTCAAACCTTTAAAATTTTGAATTCTTTTGACAAAAGTTTTGAAATTATCAAAGGTATCACTTTTATTTTTCATAAACATACTCCAAGTATATCTAGAAAAATCATCAACAATAACAAACACATATCTACTATGATTAATGGATTATACTTGTGTTGGTTTAAATAAATCCATATGTAGTAATTCAGGTGGTTGTAAAGTTGAAATGACCTTTTTAGATTTAAAAGATGACTTAGCTAACTTTCCTAACTGACGTGCATCACAAATATGATCAATTTTAAAATACATTTTTGGTAGACCTTTCACTAAATCATTTTTAGAAAACTTGTTTATAGTTTTGAAGTTAATATGACAGAATCATTTGTGCCATAACCAAGGATCATTTTCTTAGGCTATTAAACACATATCTGAATTATGATTTATTTTCATATTCAGAACATAGATATTTCTATCTCTATTTCTTTTAAAGATAAGATTTTGATTTTGATAAAAAATACTACATTTGTATTCAGAAAAAGTGATTTTGAATCCTTTGTCACACAATTGGCTGATACTAAGTAAATTATGTTTTAAATTTTTGACAAGTAAAACATTTGAAAAAAGAGGTAAATTTGAAATACCGTTATTGCTCACATCGCCTTTGCCGATTGTTAACGCTTAAAATTGAACGCTAACATCCCGGTGTATGTAGAGATTAAGTGAAAGCACCACCCATGAACACGGGAATTAGAAACAAGTAGAAAAGTTACAGAGAAAGCAGTAAAAGACAACAGTTTTATAGTGGTTCGGCTTCAGGTTAAGCCTACATCCACTTTAATCCTCTTTATTACTGAATTGATTAGAACTTTACAACAATCTTCAATTACAATACTGATGAGACAAACAACTAGAACTCCGATGTAGAAGAATTCTTTGAATCCATGTTGATTGTGTTAGATTTCCTCTTGAAGTTTGTTGAGATGTCTTTCGTGTTTGAAGTGTCGAGTGAGTCGAGAATTCAGTAGAGTATTGGCGGTCCAGAAATGAGCCAAAAAGATCCCCTTTTTAGTTGGAGTAGGCTGGGTATTTATAGGAAAGTTCTGTAACGACCCGCCGCTCTGACCGCCTCTAGTCGGTAATTAAACCAACTAGAAACGTTCAAATGACGGATTGTTATTTAGTTTATAACATTTAAACAGAATCAGTCACAGAATCACAAAAACAATAATATATTTTATAAATGAACTTTTCTTTTATATACAAATATCAGAGTTATACAATGAATTACATTTTATACAGCGGAACAATTTTTATTAAGTCCAAGAATTTTTTTTTCTGAAAAGCTTTAGTGAAGTGCTTTCCCCTCTCTTTCTAACTTCGCTGCGTGAAAATCTTTAAGCTGTAAAAATACTCGGTCTGACCCAAGCGTTTTATGCAAAACACAAAAACACTCGAGTTAGGATTAATCTTTATTCAAGTAAATAAATTTGCAATGAACTGAATAAAAAGGTAACAGTGGTAAAGATGCAAGGTGTAGGCAACGGAGATAACAGCAATTGGATCAACACATAGTATAAATGATGTAAATGCCCACAAGTGGTGATAAGTAGTGTACAGGAGTACACATATCTCAAACCAGCGAATAAAATCTGGGATGTAACAGAGCAAAAATGACTATGGCCAAGCAAACATGCATTCATGTAAACTAAGCAACAGAGATAATGAATCACATGAATCAATTTAAATCTATTATGGATTTCCATATTAACAACTTCAATTTTTTTTAAAATCTGTCAATCATGTGTGGCTGCAGTACACACGTATATTTATACACATGTGCACTGCCTCGCCGACTCGTGTGCACCAAACAAAAACACACAGCTATCAGACCAAAACAAGATCAAACCCAAGTTTCAAAACTAGGTTCAAATCAAGGCCAATGCACAGACAAAAGAGTCAAGAAGGCATCAGACAAAGCAATACAAACAGCAATGTCAAAGCAGGCTATCAAGGGTAGAGTCTCAGAAATGCCAAAGACATGAAGCAACGAAAGATTCACAAATACAACTCAAAGTTTACAGAATGCAGACCAAAATGAGCACAACTCATTAAGCTCAAAACAACAAGAAACAGACCATAAGAAATGCATCAGAGAATCAACACATATGAGCAAGTGAACTAGTCAACATACATATACCTCAAAAACAAAGGGACTGCACTGTTTCAAATGAGACAACAATTTCAAACTCAAGTGAACAGTATGGCAAAACACATGTTCAATAAAGATCAGGCTACAAAAACATATGGTGGTGCAGACTACAAATGAGTGCTAACAAAATAAACTAATTGCAACAGGGTTAGACCAACATAGTGCAACAGTGAAACACTGAATAGTATGCAGACCAGAAACACCAAGTCAAATGCAACGGAATGGAATGCAACTACAAGTGCAACAGTCAGGTCCAAATGCAACAAAATGGAATGCAACTACAAGTGCAACAGTCAAGTCCAAATGCATCAATGAGGAAACTGCAGTGAACATGTATACAACAGAGGAAGCCATGATCAAGTCCAAATATAGTGCCACAACTTGTAACAAGGGTATGGAAATTTACATAAAGGTTGGGCTTACATTTTTTTTAGTAAAAGAAAGAAAATTTCAAAACTTACTTAGTTTGTTACTAAACATGGTGCAAGTTTAAGGCACAAAACCAGAGATTAAAAATATACACAGTCAACATGCAAAACAAAATATTCATTCATATATCTAGGATGCAATACAACTTTAACTCCCTACATCTCAGCAACCAAAGATTAAACTTAATTTGAAAATTGTTTAGAACAAAACAAAACTTAATTTGAAAATTGTTTAGAGCAAAACACTACAGGTTTTAAAACTTAAGTCATGAACAAAGGCACAAACCCTTTTATAAGGAATAAGTGGAGAGTGGTATCAGTTTTCATTTAAACGTTTAAAGCTAATATGAATTAGATTTGTATATATTGAAATTTTTAAACAGAACCTTCACAGTAAATCAACAGAGAACACTTGAATGCGTATAAACAGAATATAAATTTTTTGATATGTTTTACTTGTTGAGCCTGATACTCATTTCCTAGTAGAAGAAAGAGAAACTTCAAAACTTGCTTTTAATTTTATTTCTGGCTCACTAGTGCAAGTTTTAAAAACTTAAACATGTTTCATAATCAAGATGGAGATTAAACTCAGCAAATTTGTTTAAAAACTCAAGGCTGCAAAGTTTTTATATGGAAAGTTTGAATCTTCTTTTATTTTTTTAAAACTCTGTAACCAGGTATGAACAGAGAATCAAGTTATGCAGATTCAAACGCATTCATAACCACAGTTTCAAACTACTGCCTATACATGCAGGAATCCTTATAGATTCTTGCTTCTCATATTATTTTTTTACAATTTAAATATTGCAGTTTTAAGACAAATTTTGTTAAAACTTCTCAACATAAAATGAACCAGAAGAGGAACTAACTAGTTTTTGAGTTTATTTTACACCCTGTAGTTTCAAAACAGAAAAAAAACTAACATGCACACACATTAACATATTCATATATATACAATATGCAGTAATATCACAACAAGCATCATTATTACAGCAACCACTTAAGCAACCATATTATCCTACTTCATATTTAAATTTAGATGTTTGCTCACATGCAAAGAGATTTAAACTAAAAATGGGTGTTTGCTCACAAGTATTCATTTTCCTTACTACATTACCTTAACCAAATTCAAAGATCCATCACATGCAGCCACAACAAAAACAAGCAAAATTTTTGATAGCATCTGTCCTCATTAGTTTTAAAAGCAAGATTTGATTGCATCTGTTCTTATCAGTTTAAAAGCAAATTTTAAATAGCATTTGTTCTTATCAGTTCAAATTCAAGCAATAGAGCAAAATGATAACAAATAACACCCAACAAACATACATGTAGAGACTTATCTGGTCTTATCAGTTTAAATTAAATTAACCAAGCAAATGATAACAAATAACACCCTAAATCATAGCAGGCAACCAAGCACCCAATTCAAACAAATCTAAAAACTTGAATAAAAATTAATCGTGAGAAAAAACTCACCTTTGTCGAAGCGAATTGGAGCAGCCGCGACGAGGCGAAGGAGGTGTCGAGCAAAATTGAAGCCGAAGCCCTAATTTGTTGAAGGAAGACGAACGAAAACCCTAATTTGATTTAGAGGGACGAAAGAGGATTCGTGGCCGCCATTTTTAATTTTCTTTCGTGTGTTTAAGATCTAGGGTTACGAATGAAAATAGAGAGAGGATCGAGTATAGCCTTAAATAATATTACAACACTTAAGCAAAACCATGGGCTAAGAAAATTGTAAAGCCCACCTAATTCCTTAATCAAATTATTAAAGAATTGTAACTCAATTTTTTTTAGAGGAATTCAACCGTTTAAAATTCCAACAGCAATTAGGCACAATTTATAATTGTCATTCCTTCATTATCTAGATATTAACTCAAAACAATTTATAAAAGAAACTATCTCTTTATAAATAAACAACATAATTTATTTGAATTTGGAAAAACTCAAATCGATTAACCAATTAATCTCACAATTTTAAATCAAGAATTAAATCAGTTATCAAATGAAAATAAATTAAAATTCGGAATCGTTACAGTCGAAAAATATTTTTTTTTTCTTTCTTTAGTAAGCTTCTTAGATATATATTTGTTTGAAGTTCAACTATCAAACATAAATTTATATTAATATGTTTTACAATTAGATTTTATACTTGTATTTTGTATTGATAAAATTTATTCCATTTTATTTAGATTAAAGAACAATGTTATTAAAACTAACCTGAAATTTATAAATTTTCATAAATAATACTTGTATCCAAATTATTTTCCTAAGTCATTAGTTTGAATTAAAAATACAAATTCAATATTCAATTTCAACTCCAAAGTCAAATTTAAATTTTTATTCAACTTTTTATAGATTAAATTTTAAAATTTAATTGCCAAATTCACGGTTATATTGAGAATTCAATTTAAATTATCATTCAAATATTTAAAATTAATTAAATATTTTCAATTTAAATTGTTCAAAATTCAGGATCGTTACAATCTCCCCTCCTTAAAAGAATTTCGTCCCGAAGTTACAAGTAAGGAAAAATGATTGTTAAAATTTCACCGATATTTATACCCTACTCAATTTTATCAAGTTTGAAACTTATTAAAAATAAATACATAAGCATAGGATTCATTCTATTTGTTTTGTCTCACTAACTTTGTTAATTAACTCATTTGCTCATCATTTTCTACAATCAAGACGCAAAAGCCTTTTGCTAAAGTTTTCAACTTACAAAACCCAAATTTTAAATTTTAAATTTTAAATTCTTCATTTAAGAAATTTACATAGTATAACTTTTCCAAAGCTGTGGACTTTCAAAACATTTCAAAAATCGTCTTCCTTAGTTCATTGGGTTGGAATTTATGTTACTTTAATTTCAGATTATTGATTTTCTATTTAAAGTTTGATAATACTTGCTAACTCGAAATTTAACAAGTCTATTGTCGTTCTTAAAGACATTAGGCATATGCTGGCCAGGCGCAAGTCTAAAAATCTCCAAGTACTAAATATACTTGCTTCAATTCCCAGTGAAAATACTTTAAAAATTCTTTTAAAAATGGATATGGAAAGCACATTCCCCCATGGATCAAAGTTTACCCGACGGTTTCGCTACTATCCCAGTAGAATCGCTTGTAAACTGTAGATTTCTCATCTCTTGAATTTCGCCATGGTTGTTGCCATAGATCGCGGTCCACACGGCGGTTACGCTACTATCCCAGTAGAATCGCTTGTGACCATAGGCATCTCGCCCCTCGAATTTCGCTTTGGCTTCTAGATTGCAGTTTACTCAGTGGTTGCGCCACTATCCCAGTGGAATCGCTTGTAATTGTAGGCATCTCGCCCCTCAAATTACGCTAGTCACTCCAACTAATGGAAAACAAATGGCCAATCCAACTAATGGAAAACAAATGGTCAATCCAACTAATGGAAAACAAATGGTCAATCCAACTAATGGAATTCTACGTAGCTACGATTTTCAATTGGACACTCATCTCGAGTTCCAACAACCTTCACAAATTTTAAATGGAAGGTACTTTTCCATATCCTCAATTTGGAAAACATAATATCATACATACATATACAATATTTCATTTCACATTTTGTACATATCATACTCATGTACTTACATAAGTTTTCCACAACAATTTCTTTCCAAACTACTGGTTTTCGAATTTATCATATTCTCATATATACGTTCTGAAAACCTCAATATCTCATACCCATAACAAATAGAGGATTCACAAATTTTCCATTTCATTATCCATTTAAAATTTTCCTCTAATTCGATTTGGAAATTTAAGGTTATCTCAAACCTAATTCACATTCATAATCCAATTCATTATCGACTTCACACTCGATTTGGATTTCACGTGACATCGTAAATTCTCAACACATAATTGATGTCTATCGATATATAACCTCTGAGCTCGTATGTCTCAGAGAAGGGTGTTAAGCTAAGAGAATAAATTCTCCGCCACCAACATATATATATATAATAGAGATCAATTGCTATGTCGTCAATTCACAATGTTAGACATACAATCCAAATCGACCATCCAAAATTCAAACTTCAACTTATATTGTTTTTGGGTGTCAAAGTTAAACTCAATTTAACTCAAAATTCAATCATTTTGAAAATTTCCAAGTTGAACTAATTGTTTAAATCTCCCAAAAATATCTACACAAGATATATTTTTCATGCTTCAACCATTTGAAAACAAATTTCAAATCATTTTTCACCTTTTAAACTTTGAAAACAAATTTCAAATCAATTTCCTTAAACAGAAACATTTCCAAATATTTATCCATTTTAAACTTAAAATGGTTCATTTAAATCAATCAAATAAATCCTTACCGATTTATTTTAAACTTACGTTCCAAATCCGTAAATTTATTTTCCACATTTCAAAAATAAATCAATATTTATTTTTAACAAATTTCCCTTCCTTTTATAAATTCCATAGTGAATTTACATTTCCAAAATATCTATGAATATACGATTTTCAAATCGATTTCCCGTATTCATTATCAATTTATCTTTAAAAGATAAAATCTCAAAACATTCACTTTTCACTTTATCTTTAAAAGATAAAATTTCAAACCTTTCATTTCATATTGGAAAATATTTCCATACTTATTCAATAATAAGTAATTCACAAATCCATTTATTTTCAACACTTTGAAAATATTCGATATACTTACACCAAAATCAAGTATATATTTCATTCTTAAAGGAAATCATTCTTTTGAACACATTAATTTGAGTCAAAACGAATGTTGCGTAAAACATCGTTACGACGACCCAAAATCACTAGTATAGGGATTCGAATTAAAAATAGATATATAAATCCCAATACTAAATAAAACATTTCCTTTTTTGGAAACCATTTACTATAACAACAGTGTTATAGTCCACCATTTCCTTTGATTTCTCTCGAAAACGTCTATTTCAACAATGAATGTTGAAATCTATGCTTTCGATTCTTAACACATTTTAAAACAACTTCAAATGGATTTACTCCATTTCATAATGTTATTTCCCCAAAACATTCCCATTTAAGTTTTTCAACTTCGACTTAATTCATAGTTTGAATTCTGCATACATTTCACAATATTGGTTTTAAGCCAACTTCAAATTTTCCAATATTTAGTTTTCCACTTAACTTAATTCCATGCTCGTTCAAATTCAAATTCATCACTGAATCTATTAAATCTATTATGGATTTTCATGTTGACAAATATCAAATTTGAAATCTAAATCTCATTTGAACTTTGCATTTGCTTTCTATTTCCAAAATAGTCAACTAGTTCTTTAGTAAACCATTTATTGACTTGGTTCCATTAGATTTATATCTCCATATTAACTATTTTAGACATTAGTCTAAACTTGAAATATAAGCTTTTACATCAAAACTGGTTTGATTCATACAGTTAAGTCGACAATTAAATTTCCTATCAAAATTTGCAATCCTCATTAGCAAAGGTCGGATCATTCAATCATTTTCCCAAGACATAACCGATTTATTTAATAATATATTCACTGTCCAAAATTACGAATATATCTCCTTTAACAATTCCATTTATCAAATTCAATTGGTTTCAAATTTATAAACAATCTTTACCAATTCCACTTCTATTTATAAAACTTCGATTATAATCTCCTTCATTAATTTGATTCAATCTAAATAACTCAGTTATATACCAAAATCCATATTATAAGTTAAATACTTATAATCCATTTATTTACTAAACCGTTCTTCACAACATTTGAAATCAATTTTTCAAAAGAATTCAGAATCAAATTTCCAAGTTATAGTTCAACAATTCTCTTGGTTATAACCAAATCGACATATCATTTCATTTCCTAATTATTCCTGAGATATTCAAAATATTTGGTTTAAACCAATTTATCAATTCACTTAACTTATATTTCACTTTCCGTAAATCTCAACAATTCGATAATGAGTTTTCAAATGATCGAGACTAAAATCTAAGGAGACCTCACCGAAGAGAAACTATCGCTGTAACGACCCAGAATTTTTAGAAATTAAAATTTGAATATTTAAATAATTTTAAATATAAATAAGTGAATTTATAAGTCAAATAAATTTTTATTTGAATTATTGGATTTAATTGGATTATTAAATCGATAATTTAATAGGTTAAATTATGGAAATAATTGAAAATTGGGTTAAATATGATTGAAAATGATTCGTAAAATTTTATTTTATCATATTGAAGTTAGAATGATATTTTAGAACTTTTAAAATCGAATTAAAAGTTAAATTGTGAAAATTGAATATTTTAATATTTAAATCGACTAGTGAAAATAGCCAATTTTTGAACAGTCTCAGAATTGAACGAAACCAGTTCCATTGGATCCGTAATATTTAGTTATTGCCGGATTTCAATTTTCGTGTCAATCGGAGTTATCATTTGATCGTGGCAGCTCGAAACACATCGATTTATTTTTAATTTTAATTTGGCGAGTTAAATTAGCCATTTTTCAAAAAGCTCGGATTTCGACGAAACCAGTTTCATCGGATCCATAATGTGATATTATTGTAAGGTTTCAAAATTTCAAGTCGATTGGATTTACCGTTTGTCCGTTACAAATTAAAACGCCTAGAAAATCGCTTAAATCGGTTTAATTTAAATCGAACGTTTGTAGCCATAACTCGCACATACTTCCGAATTAGCTTCCGAAACCTGTTCCATTGTGTCCGGAACGCGGGGTAAACCCTAGAAACACTGGTTACGGCGCGTAAATCGGAGTTCGGAATTTCCGGGATGAATAGTGTTCGATTTTTCTTTATAAATAGACCACCACCCTTCATAAAAATAAAAAAAAAATTCCTAAACCTAACCCTAGCCGCCACCCACATAACCAATGGCCAGAAACGTCCCAACTTCCACCTCGATTTTCTCCTCATCCATCGACAATTAGCCTTAGGTTTCAACTAGAGAATTGAAGAGGACATCAAGATCTACAAGTTCAACGGTGGAGATCGTGTTTGGAGCGACGATGGGGGAGATAAGGAGCCGCGTGCGTGGCCGTTGTCCTCGAGATTCGTGCAACATAGGGGGGGCCGAGCACTCTGGGGTTCAGGCCGAGCATGGAGGTTGGGGAGGCGAGCAAGATGGTAGTAGTTGATCGATGTGTAGTGGCGTGTGGTGGCTCGAATTCTTAACCCTAGTTTTCTAAATGGGTTCGGCGGCTAAAACGTGAATACTGGAGAGGTGCGTGAGTTTGGGGAAGATGGAATGCACGGTGGAGATGAGCAGATGCAAGATCCTAAGGCCTGGATTGAGCTAGGTTTAAAAAAATAGTTAAGTTATGTTGTAATTTATAAATATAAATTCGAGTAAACTTGTAAATTACATAACTTTTTCATACGAGGTCGAAAAAATGCAAACTCAGTTGCGTTGGAATCGTATGGACGAGCACTACGCGATGGAGTTGGATTGGAGTCGTTTGGAGTTAGTGAAAATTTTGGGTAAAATTAAACGTCCGTTTAATTTTATTCGAAATAAATCGCTAAAACGGAATTTAAAATCAAGGTGAGAACTTCTCACTCAATCGAATTAGTTTCGATTTTATTTTAAATAGTTAGATTTAAAATATTTGAATGCACGTTTGAATGATGATTGATATTTATTGATTGTTAAAATAGACATTATACGCCGTTAGTAAGCGGATGTTATTTATTAAAAATATATACCGCGAATATTTCATAAACAGTGAAATTGGTATTATATATAATAGCAATATATATATATTGGCATATGTATATATTGGAGTTATTGATTTCCCGCATTTTTTGTTTAGCGGATGAGACCCTATTGCGCCGTCTATTAAGCGGATAATATTTAAATTCCATATACCGCGATAATTTCGTACTGGAGCGAAATTGGTATTGTGCTAATGTTTGTGGATGCAGGAAAACAGGTTGGAGGGATCTAACTGGATTCCTCAACAGTATTTATTTGATTATGGATATTTTGATATTCGTTGATTATCATATACGATATGTGATATCGTTGTTGTCGTGATTGACTATTTGATATGTAGCATCATTGGACCAAGTTTTGGAATTTTAAAATAATTTATAAAGTGATTTTTGAAAATATACTATATGTTTGGAATTTGATCTATTTTAAATAAATAAACGTTATAATTTTTTTTAGTTATAAAAATTATGATTTTTGAGAAATATAGTAAAAAACTGATTTTTGAGAATATGATGCTAACGATTTTATAAAATAGTTTAATCGGGATTTTAGAATTTATTGAGAAAAGTTAAATATGGGATTTTATAAAATTTAATTATTTTATGAATCGAAATGGTGAAATAATAAAGGAGATTAAAGACGTTTTAAAGAATAATATAAATTGATTTATATTAAGAGATTTATAAATGGATATTTATAAATTGAAATGTTGACATTATAAAACGAGTTTTTATAAGTGTTTGAATGAAGTGGAAATGAATTTCATAAATGAATGAAATTTATGGAATTATAAACTGTGAAGTTATAAAAGAAATTTATAAATAGTAAGATTTATAAATTTGGTGAAATTATTTGAAGAATAGATTGGTTAAAGAAATGGATCTTATAAGTTATAAAATTTATAAATTGGAAAGTCTTTAAAAGAACGATTTGTAAAATAATCGTTTTATAAGTAATTAACTTATAATATGAACGTTTAGTTTATAATTTAGTTATAAACTGAAATAGGTTAATAAAGGAATTTATAAAAGGAAGTTGTTATAAAATAAATAGAAATGGAATTTATAAACGTTGTTTTATAAATTCGCAAAAGACTTATTTTGATAAGTAAATTGTTGAAACCTATTAATGGAGTTATATTCACGTTTTTGAACTGTGAATAATCCTTTGAAATAAAATGAATAAAAGGATGAAATTTGTTAACAAAGAATATTCACGTTTTTGAATTGTGAATAATATGTTAAAGAAAACGTTTAGAATGTGATGTTTTAAATAGAATTAAAACGATCTAACAATGTTTTAAATGTGTTGAGATTCGAAACCATAGATTTCAACATCTATTGTTGAAATAGACGTTTTCGAGAAATAAAAGGAAATAGTGGACTATAACACTGTTGTTATAGTAAATGATTTCCGAAAGGAAATGTTTTGTATAGTATTGGGATTTATATATCTATTTTAATTTCGAATCCCTATACTAGTGATTTTGGGACGTCGTAACGATGTTTTACGCAACATTCGTTTTGGCCCAAATAAATATGTTTAAGAGAATGATTTCCTTAAAGAATGAAATATATACTTAATTTCGATTGAAGTATATTGAATATTTTCTAAGTGTTGAAAATAAATAAATTTTGTGAATTACTTATGAATAAATAAGTATGGAAATGTTTTCCAATATAAAGTGAATATCTTAAGAATTTATCTTTTTGAAGATAAATTGAAATGAATAATCGAAATCGAATATTCATAGATATTTTGGATTATAAATTCAATATGGAATTTATGAATGAAAAGGGAAGTTGTTTAAAAATAAATATTGATTTATTTTTGAAGTGTGAAAATTTAATATCTAGTGAAGATATTTTGGAAAATAAATAATTTGGAAAATTATTTGGAAACTGGTGATGTGTGCATATCCATTGATAGTTCAATAACCGACTATCAATATTTCCCTTTGAATGGGTAATTGATGTGATTTGTTTGAATGTGAATGCCACACTTATTTTTGAATAAGCGCTCACTATTCGGGTTAACCGGGAAAGAACCATGGGGTCGTATAACCCATTCCCAATATGTGATACGTCGTTGTGAATTGCATTGAAGATCGGTGTTGAAGACCGAGTATTTGCAAAAGCGATAGGATGACCTATCGATTGTCTCTGCACTGGGTAGCTCCTGGTATAGAGATCTCCTAAGTGATGGGAAATTCGATCGGGATTGTGAATACCCGGATTGCAAGGTCTTCGTAAGAAGTGCCTTCGGTTTTGTTCAAGCCCGGAACAGACTTGTATGTATTGTGTGTCTGACATTACAAGTTGAGATATAAAGCAGATTTCTTTCAAATATATTTCTGTTGGTGGCGGAGAATTTATTCTTTTTGCTTAACACCCTTCTCTGAGACGTACGAGCTCAGAGGTTATATAGTTGATGTTATCAGCGATATATTCCCAATTTGGTAATGTGACATGCTGAGTGTTGCTGTAAATGATCATTGTGTTGATTATTTGTGATAGGATCGTTTATTTGATCGTCTATCTTAGTGATCATTTCTATGATCATTTGTTGACCCAAAGCATTGCTTTTGTATAAAGTATGTTTTTGTGGACGTGACTTCGTCGAGCCTCACACCCCGTGAATGGTCAAAACAGGAAAGAAGCAGCAAGGTTATGAGGGGTAGCGCCCTTTAGGATGTGTGCATTTCCTTCTGGAAAAGGGTGGTATCATGGTATGGAGCCCAGATACTTACTCATGTTGAAAACACTTTATGATTGTGTGAATTGATTACGAGCGCTCGGTTAAAAGGTCCCAAAGGACCGGGGGATGGCATATTCGGTCAGTTGTTACTCAGTTAGGGGTTACCCGGCCTTGTGTTGGTAGAGATCCGGTTTGGTTCTCGGGGATGTCCATCCAGAGGCATTCTCATGTGGCAATGGGAAGTTCCTTGGCCTGATCATTCGTTGGAAATCCAAAGAAACAATACGTGACTTGTACGGTATTAGTTGTAGAACCTATCATTCACTTATGGTGTCGCAACACTGTTTGGATGGTAGCTATAGTAGGCATACGATAATGGTCGTATGTTGGCTAAGATTTATATTCTACTTTCGAAATGAATTTTTCTCTACACTATGCACTAATAATAATATAAAATGTTCTTTTAAATTCGTATCAAGCATCTTTGACTATCATAAGGAGAAATATCCTCCGATTCTGCGTTTGCATGTGTGTGTGTGCGGGAGGCCTTATGGTAGTCTCATTTTTAAAAGCATTGCGAATTGAATTTAAAAATATTCCTCTATTTTGATTTTAAAGATAAATAAACTGTTTTGAGTTCTCACACCAGTCACATGACTGACTTGGAGTTTATTGTTTTCCTTCCTAAACTCTGGGTGCCCACAAATTTCCACACGGGCAGTCAAGAGTTAAGGTTTATCAGGATATTCTAGATATTCTGGAGTTGCTGGAGGCAAGCTGGATGGCATGGCGTATTACTAGTCTATATAGTATTTCTTTTTCCGCTGCACTATTTGTTGTTGTTGTTGTACACTCTGATGATATGATGTAATGAAATGTATAAAAAGTAATAACTGATATAGTTCTTTGTTTAAAGATTATTCATTTATTATTATATGTTGTTCCGCTGCGAATTGTGAGATTCTGATGTTGTTCTGTTGTTTTCTGTTCCGTTCTATGTTCTCTATTCTCTTTTCTTTCTATTTTAAAAATTTTCTATTATCTTTCCTCTCTCTCTTCTATCTTTTCCCTCTTCTATTTTCTATTTTCTTTTCTCTCTATTTTCTATCTTCTCTCTTCTTCTCTTCTCTTTTCATAAATTCTTTTTAAAACCCATAACATTTCGGTTTTTCGGCAACGAAAAATCGCAAACGTTACAATCGCAAACCTAAATTTAGAGAGGGGAATTTTCAAAAATAATTCTAATTTTCAAAATACCTTTTATTTTAAAGAAAACAATTTTATACTTCTTTAGATTTGAAAACACTTTCTTTAAAGTGATTCTAGTAACTATTCATATTAAAGGACATAAACTAAGCTTTGTATAAACCAAAGCTCTGATACCACTTTTGTAACAACCCTCCGCTCTAACCGCCTCTAGTCGGTAATTAAACCAACTAGAAACGTTCAAAGGACGGATTGTTATTTAGTTTATAACATTTAAACAGAATCAGTCACAGAATCAAAAAAACAATAATATATTTTATAAATGAACTTTTCTTTTATATACAAATATCAGAGTTATACAATGAATTACATTTTATACAGCGGAACAATTTTTATTAAGTACAAGATTTTTTTTTTTTTGAAAAGCTTTAGTGAAGTGATTTACCCTCTCTTTCTAACTTCGCTGCGTGAAAATCTTCAAGCTGTAAAAATACTCGGTCTGACCCGAGCGTTCTATGCAAAACACAAAAACACTCGAGTCAGGATTAATCTTTATTCAAGTAAATAAATTTGCAATGAACTGAATAAAATGGTAACGGCGGTAAAGATGCAAGGTGTAGGCAGCGGAGATAACAACAATTGGATCAACACATAGTATAAATGATGTAAATGCCCACAAGTGATGATAAGTAGTGTACAGGAGTACACATATCTCAAACCAGCGAATAAAATCTGGGATGTAACAGAGCAAAAATGACTATGGCCAAACAAACATGCATTCATGTAAACTAAGCAATAGAGATGATGAATCACATGAATCAATTTAAATCTATTATGGATTTCCATATTAACAACTTCAATTTTTTTTAAAATCTGTCAATCCTGTGTGGCTGCAGTACACACGTATATTTATACAAATGTGCACTGCCTCGCCAACTCGTGCGCACCAAACAAAAACACACAGCTATCAGATCAAAACAAGATCAAACCCAAGTTTCAAAACTAGGTTCAACTCAAGGCCAATGCACAGACAAAAGAGTCAAGAAGGCATCAGACAAAGCAATACAAACAGCAATGTCAAAGCAGGCTATCAAGGGTAGAGTCTCAGAAATGCCAAAGACATGAAGCAACGAAAGATTCACAAATACAACTCAAATTTTACAGAATGCAGACCAAAATGAGCACAACTCATTAAGCTCATAACAACAAGAAACAGACCATAAGAAATGCATCAGAGAATCAACACATATGAGCAAGTGAACTAATCAACATACATATACCTCAAAAACAAAGGGACTGCACTGTTTCAAATGAGACAACAATTTCAAACTCAAGTGAACAGTATAGCAAAACACATGTTCAATAAAGATCAGGCTACAAAAACATATGGTGGTGCAGACTACAAATGAGTGCTAACAAAATAAACTAATTGCAATAGGGTTAGACCAACATAGTGCAACAGTGAAACACTGAATAGTATGCAGACCAGAAACACCAAGTCAAATGCAACGGAATGGAATGCAACTACAAGTGCAACAGTCAGGTCCAAATGCAACAAAATGGAATGCAACTAAAAGTGCAACAGTCAAGTCCAAATGCATCAATGAGGAAACTACAGTGGACATGTATACAATAGAGGAAGCCATGATCAAGTCCAAATATAGTGCCACAACTTGTAACAAGGGTATGGAAATTTACAGAAAGGTTGGGCTAACATTTCTTTTAGTAAAAGAAAGAAAATTTAAAAACTTACTTAGTTTGTTACTAAACATGGTGCAAGTTTAAGGCACAAAACCAGAGATTAAAAATATACACAGTCAACACGCAAAACAAAATATTCATTCATATATCTAGGATGCAATACAACTTTAACTCCCTACATCTCAGCAACCAAAGATTAAACTTAATTTGAAAATTGTTTAGAACAAAACAAAACTTAATTTGAAAATTGTTTAGAGCAAAACACTACAGGTTTTAAAACTTAAGTCATGAATAAAGGCACAAACCCTTTTATAAGGAATAAGTGGAGAGTGGTATCAGTTTTCATTTAAACGTTTAAAGCTAATATGAATTAGATTTGTATATATTGAAATTTAAACAGAACCTTCACAGTAAATCAACAGAGAACACTTGAATGCGTATAAACAGAATATAAAATTTTTGATATGTTTTACTTGTTGAGCCTGATACTCATTTCCTAGTAGAAGAAAGAGAAACTTCAAAACTTGCTTTTAATTTTATTTCTGGCTCACTAGTGCAAGTTTTAAAAACTTAAACATGTTTCATAATCAAGATGGAGATTAAACTCAACAAATTTGTTTGAAAACTCAAGGCTGCAAAGTATTTATATGGAAAGTTTGAATCTTCTTTTATTTTTTTAAAACTCTGTAACCAGGTATGAACAGAGAATCAAGTTATGCAGATTCAAACGCATTCATAACCACAGTTTCAAACTACTGCCTATACATGCAGGAATCCTTATAGATTCTTGCTTCTCATATTATTTTTTTACAATTTAAATATTGCAGTTTTAAGACAAATTTTTTTAAAACTTCTCAACATAAAATGAACCAGAAGAGGAACTAACTAGTTTTTGAGTTTATTTTACACCCTGTAGTTTCAAAACAGAAAAAAAACTAACATGCACACACATTAACATATTCATATATATACAATATGCAGTAATATCACAACAAGCATCATTATTACAGCAACCACTTAAGCAACCATATTATCCTAATTAATATTTAAATTTAGATGTTTGCTCACATGCAAAGAGATTTAAATTAAAAATGGGTGTTTGCTCACAAGTATTCATTTTCCTTACTACATTTCCTTAACCAGATTCAAAGATCCATCACATGCAGCCACAACAAAAACAAGCAAAATTTTTGATAGCATCTGTCCTCATCAGTTTTAAAAGCAAGATTTGATTGCATCTGTTCTTATCAGTTTAAAAGCAAATTTTAAATAGCATTTGTACTTATCGGTTCAAATTCAAGCAATCGAGCAAATGATAACAAATGACACCCAACAAACATACATGCAGAGACTTATCTGGTCATATCAGTTTAAATTAAATTAACCGAGCAAATGACAACAAATAACACCCCAAATCATAGCATGCAACCAAGTACCCAATTCAAATAAATCTAAAAACTTGAATAAAAATTAATCGTGAGAAAAAACTCACCTTTGTCGAAGAGAATTGGAGCAGCCACGACGAGGCGAAGGAGGCGTCGAGCAAAATTGAAGCCGAAGCCCTAATTTGTTGAAGGAAGACGAACGAAAACCCTAATTTGATTTGGAGGGACGAAAGAGGATTCGTGGCCGCCATTTTTAATTTTCTTTCGTGTGTTTAAGATCTAGGGTTACGAATGAAAATTGAGAGAGGATCGAGTATAGCTTTAGATAATATTACAGCACTTAAGCAAAAACACGGGCTAAGAAAATTGTAAAGCCCACCTAATTCCTTAATCAAATTATTAAAGAATTTTAACTCAATTTATTTTTTCGAGGAATTCAACCGTTTAAAATTCCAACAGCAATTAGGCACAATTTATAATTGTCATTCCTTCATTATCTAGATGTTAACTCAAAACAATTTATAAAAGAAACTATCTCTTTATAAATAAACAACATAATTTATTTGAATTTGGAAAAACTCAAATCGATTAACCAATTAATCTCACAATTTTAAATCAAGAATTAAATCAGTTATCAAATGAAAATAAATGAAAATGCGGAATCGTTACAGTCGAAAAATATTTTTTTTTTCTTTCTTTAGTAAGCTTCTTAGATATATATTTGTTTGAAGTTCAACTATTAAACATAAATTTATATTAATATGTTTTACAATTAGATTTTATACTTGTATTTTGTATTGATAAAATTTATTCCATTTTATTTAGATTAAAGAACAATGTTATTAAAACTAACCATCAATTTATAAATTTTCATAAATAATACTTGTATCCAAATTATTTTCCTAAGTCATTAGTTTGAATTAAAAATACAAATTCAATATTCAATTTCAACTCCAAAGTCAAATTTAAATTTTTATTCAACTTTTTATAGATTAAATTTTAAAATTTAATCGCCAAATTCACAGTTATATTGAGAATTCAATTTAAATTATCATTCAAATATTTAAAATTAATTAAATATTTTCAATTTAAATTGTTCAAAATTCAGGATCGTTACAGTTCGGTGTTAGGTCGTAGGTCCCAAGCGACCTTGATAGGTCGTAGATCGTCCGCGGCCTAGTGAGAGCCGTTTACGGCTTATACATGGTACACTTGATCATTCTGGAGAAACTGGCAAGTCATAGGTCGTGGCCGACCTAGGTAGGAAGCGGCATAGGAGGCTCCTCTGGTAAGTTTAGGTCGTGAGCGACTTAGGTATAAGTCGTAGGTCGTGGGCGACTTAGTAGACACGGTTTACGGCCTAACAGGAGCGCCCTTGATCATTCGAACAAGTCATTGATCGTGGGCGACCTAGGGAAGGAACAACATAAGGAAGACAAGTTACCTCGGCTTTGCATAACTCGCTAGGTCGTTAGGTTGTTAGAGAACTTTATTCCTGTTAGGTCGCTCCCCTTATTAACTCGCTAGGTCGCGTACACCTTTAGGTTGCTAGGTCACCTCGGTCCATAAGTCGTTGATACGCTAGGTTGCTCAGTCCATTTAGCAACTAAGTCGTTTAACTTGTTGAACCGCTTTATGTGTTAGGTCTCTTACTCCCTTAGGTAGTTAGGTCGCGCCTCCACATAAGTCGTTAACTCGTTGAGTCATAGGTCGCTGGACCATCTAATCCTTTAGGTCGCTGGGCCGCTTAGCATTAGGTCGATGAGCCTTTCAATCCTTTAGGTCGTTGGGTTGTGGAGAGGAGGAGTTAACACTTGCCCCTCGAAGTATATGCCTAAGGATTAGGTCGTGTGCTTCAACACTTTTTAACTCGCGCATCGTTGGGTCGCTAGGTCGTGAGTGGCCTAAAGGTGGAGTTAAGTCGTTCGCACCGATTCAGGTTCCATCGTCCTTGCATATAAGTTATCCATCTCCTTCCTCCTTCTCTTTACTTGCTTGACTGTTTGAAACTGCCATAACGAATTACTGAGCTCTCGAAGGAAAAAATTCAACCAAGTAGCCGCCGATCATCTTCATCGTGTAAGTGGACTTGCTCATTATTCGATTCTTGATCACCATCGAGTTATGAACTCCTCATTTTCCTTCCCTAACCCAATTTCTCATGCTGTGCTTCACCAAAAGTCGTATTACGATTGATTGTTACTCGTCATCGGTCGCGCTATCATTGTAATTCTCGCGATCATTGCAATGCATCAGGTTCATGATTGATTTGAGATGACTTGGCTCGATTTTAGGTGATTTTGGTGATGTGGAAAGATGATGATGAGGGGTTATCGGGTTAATGGGTTAGTGGATAGCAAGCTGTGTTGTGACGCCTTTAGGTGATACACATGTGGTAGACGCATGGCAGAATGTAATTGGAGAGCAGGATTAGGGTTGTTGGTTTGAATGTGACTCATGCGACCTAACTTGCTCGCGACTTTACTTACTGGAACAACACAAAGCTTAAAGTAGAACGACCTAACAGATTAATGACCTATCTTCCTGCGGCATAGGTTTTAGGTCGCGGCCGAGCTAGAACTTTGACAAATTTGCTTTATTAACAATGCGACTTAAACTTTAGATCGCATGAGCGACCTAATCTTTAGGTCGTGTGAACGACTTAGTGCCTAGGTCGTGCGGACGACTTAGGACAAACAATTTTCACTACCGAGTGGCTTCTTGCGACCTAGACCAATTTCAACCCAACCTGTTAGGTCGTGAGCGACCTAGGACTTAGAGAACTTCTTGACTTGGATTGTGCCTTAAGGACTTGAACAAAACTTGAAAGCTTCAGAATTTTGATAGAACTTGATTGTACTTCTAACTTGAACTGCTAGAATGAACTGCTTGAACTGTTTGGACTTTAAACTGTTTGAACTTTGCTGCGCTTCTTTACAGATTATATTTACTTGTAAGTTAACAGCCTGCTGAACACAACATTTGAAGAAAACTAGGGCGAATATACTACCATTGATTGCCCACATCGAATGACAAATTAGTCGATAAAAGATAATAAACTTAAAGAAATTTTATGAAGTGCTATGAATCAACTAATTCAAGCGAAGTATTAAAGCGAAGCAACATTAATCAATTAAAACTGATTTGTTTGCATCAATACTGCACTTGCATTTAGACTTAAAACAACAAAACCTGAAACTTTGTAACTGACAAATGCCTGTTAGTTTAATTTCAGTTATATTTGCTTTTCATTTTATTAGTTCTGCACAACACTTCACACATTTAGGAAACGCGCACCTTCACATTTGAATATCTAGTTCCTTGTGTAGAATGGCTTCTCAAGAAGAGATTATCGAGCAATCTGAATGAGTCTTCCCGATAGCCGACCCATTGGATAATCCTCCGAAAAGAACTCCAACTACCCCGAGTTAGCGGGAATTCAACCAATTACGTATTCAATTTGGGATCGCTGAAGCGGATGCTATACTTCCTGGCCCAAATGATACTGCTGACAGGCCACCTCTCGGTTTTGTCGCCGTCAACCGTCAGATGTGCCTTTATGGTGCCATTCCTCCTTTCAATGAATTTCTTCATCAGCTCCTTTTCCGAATAACCATCTCTCCCTTTCAACTACATCCCAATGGCTATGCCATCCTGATGGGATTGTGTGTTTTATTCAGGTGGACACTTAACCGTCTTCCGAGCTTCGAAGAAATCTGCTACTTATGCACGTTCGCGAAGAACAAAGACCACCACTCCATTATACTCGTGAGAAGTGCCCGAAATCGTAAACTTATCACCGATCTTTCCGAAAGTGTGGACGGTTTTCTGAATCAATTCTTCTTCGTTCGCTGCCCCCAGGGTTTTATGCCATCTGGAGAATAGGAAGTAAGACTGCTCATCCCCATTCTTTCCATTTAAGCTTTTCGAGATCCGAATTGCTAAGTGCGAACTTCATTCTTTTATTTTACAGCACTTCCTCCTCCCTCTAGAAATCCCAGTCACAAGACGACTTTTGATAAATTAAGTGTTGTGCCGGTTGAAGAAAGAAGTATTAAATTTTTGCTGAAAGATGAACTTCTGCACGAATACGGGCTTTTCCACCCTTCTCGTTCTACCCAAACTCATGAAGTCCTCGACTCTCCAGTACAGACATCGGATGCCCCAGCTTCCGTCGAAGAACTTACGCCGAAAGAACATACTGTTGATGCTTCATTGGTAAAGTGTTCTACTTCTATTGATGTTGCGGGGTCATCCGACAAACTTCCACTTGCCCCGGTCATCAAAGAAGAGGACCTCCTCAACAATCCAGGAAATCTAGTGATGAAGGAACTGGGAGAGCGAGTCCGGCTAGGCACAGCGATGATGATACTTTTGGGGGGTTGAGCGACCTGATGATTACTTCACAGGAGCTTTTTAAAGATGATCCTATCACTGCTAAAGTTACATCTCCAGCAGTTGAAGCGACATCTGTTCTGCAAAAAACTTCATCAACCCAAGAGTTGACACTGGCTATTAAATCCATAATCACCTCCCAACCCAGTAGTGGTTCGTGATTTGACGCACGTAGTTTGCACGTTACACACACTTAGGATTTTTCAGCACTTATATGCGTTCAACTTTCTTGGTTTCAAGATTTCTGAGTTTATCTTTTCTTCATTTTCAGATTCTCCAATGGGAAGAAGTGGCTCTTACTACGATGATTTCCAGCATTATGCGAAGCGCGGTTCTTATGACCATAAGAGGTATCTCCCTTCCTCCTAGGAGACTGACGCAGAAAGAGCTGCAAGAAGAGCTCATGAAAGGCGCGCCTATGAAGAACGCCACGAAAGACGAGATGAGCGACATGATTCTTCCCAGAGGGAAGATGACTCTCATAAACGGAAATCCCGTGATGATAAAGGGAAAAGCCACATCCCTGTAGATGCGAGTAAAAGGGCCAAACATGGCGAAAAGCCGGCGTCCAAACATCCTGAAAGGCCCGCTGCTCCTGTATCTCAATCTCCTGCCCTTACTCGTACTGATATTCAAACAATTATTGGCAGGCCCTCATATCAGGTTGGACAAGGCCCGGCCACTATTCAAATTCGGTTTCCACATTGGTGCTTGAAGGGAGTATGCTTTGACCTTGATTTGATCCCGATTGACAAGCAAGCTATGCTGCGCAATCTTGATGCCGTCAAACTCGATATTGAGAGAATGTCGGGTTGGCAAAAGCTTGTCGACGAGCTTCAAAGGGTAAACCGTGCAAATCTTGAGGCCATGCTAACAATGGAAAACGACAAATCTGAATGGCAGAAAACTCTTGAGCAGCATGACGTGGAAATAAGGAGCATAACCACTTATAATGAGAACCTTGAAGCATAAGTTGAAAAACTCAAGGAAGAGCTCGCCACTTCCACATCCTACTCTCAGAGAGAAGAAGTGCTTCAAAAGCAAGTGAGAGATGCTCACGCAGCACAGAGAGATGCCGAAGCTAAATTTGAAGCACAACAAAAAGTTGTGGACAGCTACCGAGCCGATGTTGCTCATCTACAAGAAAAGACCAACTCCCAGAATCTGGAAATTGAAATGCTAAGAACTAGACTTTCTGAAGCTGAAAGAGAGCGCGATGAAGATATTGCCGGCAAAACTGCAGCCGAAGAATCTCATATAGCAACTAAAGCTGAAGTCAGCTCCACTCTATTCGAGTTTTACATCCATAGTGTTCTGGGGCATGGTAGCTTTAAGTTTTTGGGACCGGCCTATGAAATTACTTTGGCCAAAGTGTGGGAGGCCATACTTGACATGCTTGGAGGAGCCGTATATGCCGAAGTAGATTTAATGGCGCACTATCTAGATGATGATGCATATGTCGCTCTTGCCAGGGGAAAGGAGCAACTCGCCAAAGAGAGAGCCGAAACGACAGAAGGAGAACATTTAGGAAAGACAGTCTTAACCGACCCAGTTCTACCTTCAGTTTCAGCCGATATTGATATTGCTGGCTCCAGTTCCCATTCTCCTCCTCTTGCTAAAGCCGTTATTGAAAGCGCCACCGCCCACACTGGAGATGAGACTCAAGAAAGCGCTGAAGCGCAGGACTTCGAAGTTGACATAGTAAAGTCTACTTCTCCAGGTAACCTCAATGTTGATCTCGCTCAAGTGGACTGCTTGTTCGCTTCGACTGAGTTTGATGAGCTTCTTGATTATTACTTAAATCTTGACGCGCCACTTTCCCCTCTTTTTATGAGAGATACTTACTTTAACTTCTCTTTACCTATAGTGAAAGCGCCAAGTGTTATTCAGCCTTCCCCTCTTCCAGCTGTTTCCTCTCCGCCACTTCAGATTACTCCTCCTTCCGTTTCCCAACCGGGGTCACAAGAAGAGCAGATAGAAGCTCGTCAAGGCTTGGATGATGTGGTTGCTTCTCAAGAACAGAAAGCCGAGGAACCTGAAGAAGGTGGAAGAACCCCAGAGTAGACTATTTCTAATGACATAACGCTGTCTGCACTTTTCACTCCGGGCAGTGATCCTTCCTTAAGGAAGAAGGGGAAGCGTGTAGTTTCAAAGAAAAGGAGAGAAGCTTTTGCTGGCGAAGAAAAAACAGAAGAAAGTCCAATTGCACCCCTTCCTCTTTCTTCCCCTACTCCCACAAGCCGGCCCAAAAAGTTAATCATCCGGCCAGGCGAAGGCTCAAAAGGTGGAAGGAAGAAGAAGTGATGGGTTTAGGACTTACGCTTTTCACCTCGCTTTTTGCTTTTTTGCCTGTGTATATAAAGACTTGTGTTGACCGGAGATTGTGCGGGTACCGGTCCCCGCCTTCTTTGTTTTGAAACCTGCACATGTATAAAAAAATTTATGGTATGGAATAAAATGATTCTTTTACTTGTACAAACTTCTGTCTGTATTTGAGAATGCATTTATTCGTCTCTCTTTTTTTTATACAGGTTTCTTTATTTTCTCTCTGTGATGTTGTAGTAAACCTATGGTATGTCGTTCGAGCATTGTTTTTATTTTTGTAACTATATTATATTGCCCCCATACCAAGGTTTATTGCAATCTCTTTCACATTGGCAAAATTTTGGAGAACAACTTTTCTATTTCGAGAAGACTTGTACTCTTTTTTTAGAGAACAACTTTTCCATTTGAAGGAGATTTGCATTTGTATTTTACAGGATAATATTTTCGTTTTAAGGAAATATTTTTTCTGATTTAGTAGAATGCGCCTCGTATTGGAGAAGTCTTCTCTATTTTTTTGTTGCGAAGTTTTTACACTTCACTTTTGGAGAAAGTCACTTTTATTTTGGCAAGTGAATTTTCCTTCGTGGTAAAGCGGGCCTTCGAAAAAGGGCTTCGACCTTTTTGTGCCTCCGAAGAGGGCTTTCGTTTGATTGTGCCTCTGGGAAGAGGGCTTTTTTTTTGTGCCTCTGGGGAGAGGGCTTTTTTGTTTCTGCCTCTGGGGAGAGGCTTTATTTTTTCCCTGTCCGCTGGGAAGCGGGCCTCCGAAGAGGGCTTTTCACATTTTGACTCGTGTGAAGTTTTATTTCTGATCGCGGTGAAATGTGTGCCTCTGAGTAGGGTTTTTTCCTGGAAGTTTGAAGTTTCCTTCTCTTGGTTGGTTGGATTCACGGGGCGGACACAAGTTACTTGGATTGTTTATTTGCACAAACGTTCTCAGCTAGTTAACAAGTGTCCTGTGCCACCGGTCAGTCCACATCTTTCTGTCGAGAATGAGAACTTTCTTTTTCTGGCAAGTCCCATTAAAGGTCTTTTAGCATTTCAACTATGGTGCCTCCGAAGAGGGCTTTTCACATTCCAGCACTTGTGAGGTTTTATTTCAGATCTCGGTGGAATGCGTGCCTCTGAGTAAGGCTTTTTCCTGGAAGTTTGAAGTTTCCTTCTCTCGGTTGGATGGATTCACGGGGCGGACACAAGTTACTTGGATTGTTTGTTTGCACAAACGTTCTCATCTAGTTAACGAGCGTCCTGTGCCAACGGTTAGTCCACAACTTTCTGTCAAGAAAGAGAACTTTCTTTTTCTGGCAAGTCCCATTAGAGGTCTTTATCCTCCGAAGAGTTGTGCCTCCGAAGAGGGCTTGTGCCTCCGAGGAGGTCTTTCGCTGTTTGCTGCCTGCTTGCCCATGTCTTTTCGTCATTTGCTTATATCAGCGGTTCCCTGTTATCATCTCCAAGCGCACATTCCTTTCTTTTGAAAATAGCTTATTTTATCCAAAGAAGTGTACTTCAATTTTAAATGAGTTCGCAGGGACAGACAAAGGTTAATTAATCTAATGTTTGTTTACACAAACGATCACAATTAGTTAGGAAAGGTCTATCTCTGGCGGAACCACTAACTGTCTGCTCGAAGCACTTTTTATATAGGTTTTGAATCTGGAATTTTTGTGGCTAAACCTTCATTTGTTGAGTGATGTCAGGGATCGCTTGGTCTTATAATGGGTAAGCTTTGTTTTAATGGCCTGCAATATTAAATCGACATTTTAGTAATATAATTGAAGTACTTTATATATCGAAATAGAGCAAGAAGTTTATAATAGTAGAGAACACAAGATTTATAGTGGTTCGGCCAAGAACTGGGCCTACATCCACTTTATAGTTCTTATTATTCACTTGCACTGGCTTTACAATGGCTTTCAGTACAAGAATCATACATTCATAATTCTTTTTACAAATTTAAGCAAAGCTTTTAAGTAAAATATGGACGCAAGTGATTGCTGTTCCAAGCTCTTGGAATTGGATCTCCTTCGACAGTTGTCAGTTTGAAAGTGCCATCGAGAAGTTTTTTTCCTATGCCATACGGCCCTTCCCAGTTTGGCGCAAACGCTCCTGTTGCTGTCATGACCCTTTTCAAGTCAAGATCTCCAATCTCAAAGCTGCGTTGGTGAACTTTGGAATTGAAATGCCTGGCAATTCTTTGCTGATGGGCTGCAATTCTGAGCTGAGCCTCTTCCCTTTTTTCATCAAGGAAGTCAAGCGCTTCAAGTTGCAACTCTTCGTTTTCAGCTTGGTTAAAATGAATTCTTCTATGCGAAGGGATTTCTATTTCCACCGGAATCATTGCTTCTGATCCATATGCTAATGAAAATGGAGTGTGCCCGGTCGCAGTTTTGTGGGTGGTTCTATATGCCTATAGTGCTAGTAGAAGCTTATCGACCCAACCACCTTTCGCTTTTTCCAGCTGTTTTTTGATGGTTGATTTGATAATTTTGTTTATTGGTTCCACTTGCCCGTTTTCCTGCGGATGAGCCACTGCTGAAAAGCTTTTCTGGATCTTGAATCGCTTGCAAAAATCTTGGAACTCTTCACTTTCAAATTGGGTTCTATTATCTGTGATTATCTTTTGAGGCACAGCATACCTGCAAATGATATTCTTAGTTACAAAGTTTATCATCTTTTTAGAGGTAATAGTAGCTAATGGTTCAGATTAAGCCTATTTAGTAAAATAATCAGCAGCAACAATAGCATATCTGGTTCTGGATTTGGCAGTTGGCAAAGGCCCGATGAGATCTATTCCCCAAATAGCAAATGGCCACGGGCTGACCATCTGTGTTATCTTAGTGGAAGGTGCTCTTGGATTTTTACAAATCTCTGGCATCGGTCACATTTTCGGGCGTAGCTTGCAGCATAACGATTAATATCTGGCCAAAAATACCCATAACGGAGAATTTTCTTTGCTAGAGTTTGACCACCTGAATGGTCTCCACACCGTCCTCCGTGTACTTCGGCTAGAATTGGCCTAGCTTCTTCCTTGGTCACACATCGGAGTAATGACATTGAGAATCCCCGCCTGTACAATCGGCCATCTTGAATTATGTATCTGCAGGTTTTTCTTAGCAACTTCTGTCGTTCCTTTGAACTTTCTGGTAGAGAACTGTTGAGCAAGAATCATGGATGACTCTGATAATGGAATCTTCACCAGTGCTTGCATACTTTGCGAAAGAATCTTCCTTCATGTTCTCTTCCCAGGGTATATGACTTATCGTATAATGGTCATGATTATCGAGAAGTTCCTTGGCTCTTGACAAATAAGCAAGCAGATTTCCTCCTTTAGTTTGAAACTCTTTCTTGACTTGACATACAATAAGCTGTGAATCACTGAAGATCTGCAACACTTTGACATTCAACTCTTTAGCAATTCTCAAGCCGGAAATAAGAGCTTCATATTCTGCTTCATTGTTTGTCGTCGGGAATTCCAATCTCAATACATAACACAATGACCGCCCTTCAGGGGTTTCAAGCACAACCCCGGCTCCAGAACAGTAATCGTTTCTTGCACCATCAACATATAATTTCCATCGAATTGGGGGATTATCAGTCACTTCTTCCTCACTATCTCCTTTATCTGTACATTCTACGATGAAATCTGCCAAAGCTTGTCCATTGATTGCTCTCCTGGGATGATAAGTGATGTCATATTGGCTGAGTTCAGTATTCCACTTCAGAAGATGACCCGAAGTCTCTGGACGAAACAGGACTTGGTTTAGAGGTTGATCAGTGAGGACTTTGATAGGATGAGCTTGGAAATACGGCCTCAACTTTCTTGATGCAATAAGCAGACAATAGGCAAGCTTTTCCAATTTTGAATAATTCATCTCTGCCCCGGTGAACCTCTTGCTGATATAATAAACCGGGCGCTGAATTTTTGCGTCTTCCCGTACCAACGCTGCACTAAGAGCATGAGATGAGATTGCTAAATATACGAAAACATCCTCACCATCGCCGGACTTAGAAAGTATTGGAGGCATTTCCATATAACGAATTAATTCATCGAAAGCTTTCTAGCATTTAGGAGTCCACTCAAAATTCTTCCTTCCTTTCTTCAGTGCATCAAAGAATGGAATGCATTTATCAGTAGCTTTGGAAATGAATCGACTCAGGGCAGCGACTTTTCCATTAAGACTTTGCAATTCCTTCTTTGTTCTAGGAGCTTTTACTTCTTTTAAGGCATCAATATGAGTAGGATTAGCTTCAATGCCCCTAGCACTTACAATGAAACCCAGAAATTTTCCGGACTCCACCCCAAACGAACATTTCAAAGGATTAAGTTTCATTCCGTACTTTCGAAGGATTGCAAACATTTCCGCCAAGTGGTCCATATGGTCTACCTCTTTCTTCGACTTCGCCAACATATCGTCAACATAAACTTCCATAGTTTTGCCAATCTGCGGTTTGAACATAGAATTGATGAGTCTTTGGTAAGTTGCCTCTGCATTCTTAAGTCCGAATGGCATGACTCTATAGCTGTAGAGACCAACATTGGTGATGAAGCTTGTGTCTTCCTGATCCGGCTCATGCATCATAATCTGGTTGTATCCAGAGTAAGCATCCATGAAAGATAACAATTCATGCCCCGTTGTTCCATCCATCAACTGATCTATTCTGGGCAACGGGAAGAGGTCTTTGGGGTAGGCTTTGTTTAAATCTGAGAAGTCAATGCATACTCTCCACTTTCCATTAGCTTTCTTAACCAGTACTGGATTCCAAACCCAATTCGGATAAGTAGACTCCCTGATGAAATCATTCTCCATAAGCCGGTCTACCTCTTCTTTCAACGATGCCGACCTTTCAGGACCGTGGGTTCTTCTTTTCTGTTTTACCGGTGTAAACTTCGGATCAATATTCAAAGTATGTACTGCAATTTCTGGGGATATTCCGCACATATCAGCATGAGTCCAAGCGAACACATCCAAATTTGCTTTCAAGAATGATATTAAGGAATTTTGAACCGCCACAGTAAGTTGCGAACCCACATTCACTACTTTGTTCGGATCTTTCGGGTCAACAGGTACCGGCACCGTTACTTCAACTGGCACCACTCTATTCTCCCCTGCACTAGCTTTTCTGGGATCCATTTCTTTTCGTGCCCCGCTATGCTCGCCAGTGCAGAGTCCAGCCTATAATTGCTACAAGGTTGGTTCTTTGATGCGGAATGGGGCTGCCGCATCTTTTCCCATTTCTCTCTTCCTCCCTGCGCGCAACTCTATCAGATAACATTCTCGCCCAGAGTTCTGATCCTCTTTAATAACTCCAACTCCGTTATCCGTGGGGAATTTCATAGTGAGGCACCACGGGGAGAGAATTGCTTTAAAAGCCGCAAGCGTTGGTCGGCCTAGAAAGGCGTTGTAGGTAGAAAATTCATCAACAATTACAAAAGTCTGTTTTCGAACCACCTTTTACTTCCCCTCTCCAAGCTCGACGAACAAATCAATAGTTCCAATTGGCTGCCTAGGTTCCCCAGTGAACCCAACAATTTTCTGAGATGAGGCTTGAACATCGGCCATTGGAATTTTCATTTGGTCGAACGTCCTTTTGAAGAGAATATTGCACGAAGCGCCGCAATCTACAAGCACTCTTCTCACAATAGCCGGCCCAATGCATGCAGAGATGACCAAGGGATCCATGGTTGGAGCTTCAATACCCATAGAGTCCATGGCTTTGAACACAATATCATCATTGAAAGTTTTCTGCTGCTTTAAAGGTGCAGCGTCTTCTAGCACAAAATCACTCTCTTCTGTTGGTGCATACTTCAAGGCATGGGCATATCTTTCCATCTCGCCCCGGCTTTTTCCTGCTGGGTGAGGACCTCCTCTAATCATATTGATAACAGGCCTTTCCGATTCATGCACGGTATTCCTCTCACCCGAGCCAGATGGATAAGGAGGAAGTTGCTGGCCCTTAGTAGATGAAGTTGGGTCATTTCTACTTCTCTTAACATATTGCTGCAACTTGTTCTCTCTCAATAATTCTTCAATTAAAATTTTTAGATGGCGACATTCGTTGGTATCATGACCGGGTTGATTATGAAACCGACAGAATCTCCCACTTTGAGCAGCTTTTTTGTTGACTCTCATCTCCAGCGGTTTAGGATATTCCACTGCATCTTTGGTAGCAAAAAAGATATTCTCTGGAGTGTCAGTCAAAGGAGTGAAATCTGAAGATTTTAAGAAGCGAGGTTTCTTCATATCTTTTTGTTTCTTCCCACCATTATTCTCCCTTTTCTGACTTCCAGATTCTTTTTTGGTAGGAGCAGTAGTATTATTCTTAACCTCTGACAATACCACTTGAACTGGTGGTCGAAGGATTTCCAAGCGCATGAATTCATCAGCTTTCTTATAGAATTTCTCAAGCGAATTCGGTTCTTTCATCTTCAGCCACTTCCCAAATTCGCTTGATTTGTCGATTGCCCTCATCAGGTATGTCAAGACCATTCGTGGCTCTGCATTGTCCACTTCAGCCAAAGCTATGTTGAAGCGGTTCAAGAAAGACCTGATAGATTCCCCAGGATTCTATTCCAAGCTTGACAGAGACATAATATCCTTTGCCTTTGAAGCATACAACCTGAATTGCTCTTTAAACTTCCGAGTAAAATCGGCGAACTGGTCTATGGATCGGATCGGAAGCTTTGTGAACCAGAGCAAAGGCACTCCTTCCAAGTATACTGGAAAGTACCGGCATTTGATCTCATCAGACGCTGTAGCACCAGTCATGTGCCAATCGTACTTATACAGGAATTGATTGGGGTCGCATCTTCCCTTATAAGCCGGGATGGTAAGAGGAACAATCTTCCTTGGGAACTCCGCCTTTAGAATCTTTTCAGTGAATGGAGTTTTGCTCGGAGCGAATCCCCATTCCTTCTCATCTTCATCTCTATGCATGCTTTCTTTCATGATTTGTCGCAACATGCCAGAAAGATATTCCTCATCATTTAAAGGATCTGCAGGACAGACTTCGGCCATTTTCTCGGAAGTCTGTCTGGACAAACGTTCGCGGAGAGTTGGCTGTGGTCTCGGTCCTCCAGCTTGAGGAGGCGTTTCTTTGGTGGGGCTAGCTGCTCTTTGAGGAATATGAACATCATCTGCAAGGTTTTCTTCGTTATTCACCGGTTGAAGGCTTACTCCGAGCAATGCATTTAACCTCTCAATCATTAAAGCATTCTGAGTTTCCATCTGCTGGTATAATTCAGATACTGCAGCTTCTAACTCCGCTCGTGTAATTCCGGCACTCGATGCTTCTTGACTTGACGAAGGAGAAGTGGCAGTGTTTTCATGGACAATACTAGGTCTTGTAGATCCACGCTTTCTTCCAGGAGCCATTATCTCTGATAGACTTCTGGTTTTGAGAGAGATTCTTTCAACAAACTTTTGCGAAGCAATAATGAAGATGGCCTGAGTTGGGTTCTCAGTGAAAGAACCAAAAATGTTAATGCTCAAAATTGAACGCTAACACCCCGGTGTATGTAGAGATTAATTGAAAGCACCACCCGTGAACACGTGAATTAGAAACAAGTAGAAAAGTTACAGAGAAAGCAGTAAAAGACGACAGTTTTATAGTGGTTCGGCTTCAGGTTAAGCCTACATCCACTTTAATCCTCTTTATTACTGAATTGTTTACAACTTTACAACAATCTTCAATTATAGTACCGATGAGATAAACAACTAAAACTCCGATGTATAAGAATTCTTTGAATCCATGTTGATTGTGGTAGATTTCCTCTTGAAGTTTGTTGATATGTCTTTCGTGTTTGAAGTGTCGAGTGAGTCGAGAATTCAGCAGAGTATCGGCGTTCCAGAAATGAGCCAAAAAGATCCCCTTTTTAGTTGGAGTAGGCGGGGTATTTATAGGAAAGTTCGGTGTTAGGTCGTAGGTCGCAAGCGACCTTGATAGGTCATAGGTCGTCCGCGACCTAGTGGGAGCCATTTACGGCTTATACATGGTACACTTGATCATTCTGGAGAAACTGGCAAGTCATAGGTCGTGGCCGACCTAGGTAGGAAGCGGCATAGTAGGCTCCTCTGGTAAGTTTAGGTCGTGAGCGACTTAGGTATAAGTCGTAGGTCGTGGGCGACTTAGTAGACACGGTTTACGGCCTAACAGGAGCACCATTGATCATTCGAACAAGTCATAGATCGTGGGCGACCTAGGGAAGGAACGACATAAGGAAGACAAGTTACCTCGGCTTTGTATAGATCGCTAGGTCGTTAGGTCGTTAGAGAACTTTATTCCTGTTAGGTCGCTCCCCTTATTAACTCGCTAGGTCGCGTACACCTTTAGGTCGCTAGGTCACCTCGGTCCATAGGTCGTTGGTACGCTAGGTCACTCAGTCCATTTAGCAACTAAGTCGTTTAACTTGTTGAGCCGCTTTATGTGTTAGGTCGCTTACTCCCTTAGATAGTTAGGTCGCGCCTTCACATAAGTTGTTAACTCATTGAGTCATAGGTCGCTGGACCATCTAATCCTTTAGGTTGCTGGGCCGCTTAGCATTAGGTCGATGAGCCTTTCAATCCTTTAGGTCGTTGGGTCGTGGAGAAGAGGAGTTAACACCGATGATATATCCTTTTGAGTTGTCTCCAAATGTGACGGAGCCTCCATCTGAGTAAGTAATATTTGATAGCATATCTTTGTTTCCTGTCATATGTTTTAAGAAAGCACTATCGAGTATCCATTTTCCTCTTTTCTTGAGTGGGACATAAAAAATATATAAGATAATATTGGTACCCACTTTTTCAATAGGGTCTTAAGAGTGAAATCTTAGGAAACCAAACCCAAGAGGGCTTAGTATCACATTTAAAAATGTAATCTTTATTTTTATGAACAGTTTCAAATAAGTTGTTTATATATTTCTTCCTAATCAAACTGTTGTTTGTTTTAGGAACCCAAATTTTTATACTTTTTGGTTTAGAATTCCTTTTTGTCTGTTCAATAGTAGGATTAATATTTTTCCTAATTTCCTTTCTAGGTGAATTTGTTGTTTTCTTAACATATCCTAATCCTTTTCTACTTGAAACAGATTGAGAGCTATCAATAATTTTAGATAAAGTTTCTCTTCCTATATTAAAGTTTGAAACATTTTTGGTGATGATTTCTAAATTAGTTTTGAGATGAGTATTATCCAACTCTATCAATTTTACCTTAGTTTTTAGTTCATGATTTTCAGAAACAAGAGCATCATTCTTTTCCTTTTGAGTTTCAATTTCTTGACTTAAAAGAGTGAGTTGAGAATTAATATTACAAAATGATTCTTGTAATTTTTCAAGTTCTTCCTCTAGTATTTTCTTCTCATCTTTGAGCATATCTCTTTCGAATTCTGCTTTGTTTTGAAGTTCATGAGTTTCCTTATGTTTTCTTTTCAGTTTTTTTAGAGTGTCAACTAGCTCAGAGTTTATCTCTATCATATCATCAAAAGTAAAATCACTAACCTCATTTCATTAGCCATAAAGTAAACATTTGCTCGCTCGTTTTCACTGTCACTGCTGCTATCTGATGAAGAGGTATCTGAATCATCCCATGTAACAGAGAATGCTTTATTTTTCTAATCTTTTCTGCCCTTATTGAAGTAATTTTTCTTTAATTCTAGACATTCTTTCTGCGTATGACCTTTCTTATGACAATTAAAGCATTCTAGAACTGAATATGGCGGTTTGTTTTGAAAGTTCCATTTTCCATTATTTCTTTTGTTTTTCCGGAATTTCAAGAATTTTTTGAAATTTTTGGCAATAAATGCTAGATCTTCTTCATCTGAATCTTCATCTTTTTCTTCTTAGCATGGAAAGTAATGTTCTTTTTCTCTTGCACCTGTACTCATTTTGCCTGCAAATTCACTTCATTGGACATTAGATTTCCTATTAACTCTTTAGGTTTTATGGTAGAGAGGTCATTAGCTTCTTCAGTAGCCAAGACTTTTCTTTCCCGTTCATCCATTAAAAAGTTTAGGATTTTTGATACAATATCAAAATCAGTGTATTTTTCTCCTAATCCTAATAGTGAATGATAAATATCTTGAAATCTAGAGTACCTATCATTGATGGATTCATCTTGTTTCATTCTAAAGTTTTGAAACTGATTTTTGAGCATGGAGATTTTCCTTTGCTTAATTTTGTTTGTTCCTTCATGAGAGTGATTTTAAGTGTTCTTCGAATTTCATAAGCAGTTTGACACATGCTAACACGATTAAATTCATTTCTATCTAGTGCACAGAATACCATGTTCATAGCTTTAGCATTGGCAGTAGCATCTAATTTTTGAGTGTTTGACCAAGTGGAGTATTCTCCTGTAGGAAGATTGTATGCATTTTGTGTAATATTCCATGATTCAAAGCTATTTGATTGCATAAAGATTCTCATATGAGTTGCCCAATAATTATAGTTTAGACAATTAAAAAATGGAGGTCATGCTGTGGATTGACCTTCAATAAAGCTAGTGTTAT
This sequence comes from Allium cepa, assembly GCA_030765085.1. NCBI lineage: Eukaryota > Viridiplantae > Streptophyta > Magnoliopsida > Asparagales > Amaryllidaceae > Allium > Allium cepa. Next base: position 11,084,278 of record CM060929.1, read on the forward strand.
TGATAATGTTATTGGAAGTGCTGGTGTTGTTTTCCATATTAGCAAGATATCAGATAACTTTGTAATGGTTACAAGATGCCTTGCTCTGATACCAAATGAAAGTAACTAATAATGCAAGTTATTACTTAGAATCGACTAATATGGAATATAACTAAATCTAAATACGGAAACAGATGATAAGATGATGCAGCAAGGCATATAGGAATTCAGAAGTTAAACCATATTAAATCGTGCACGAGTCAAGGAGCTTTGGATTTAACTCGTGAGTCGTACACAAGCTTAAAACGTGCATGCTTGATAAGTCGGTCACGAGATGGAGGACGCATGAGTCGGTTCCGGTTTAACAAAGCCTGGAGGAGTTCGAGTTGGATGAGTCGTTACCGACTTAAGAGATTACAAGGGGGAGATAGCATAGGTCGAATGGAGGCAACTTTAGAAGTAAGTCGTCCACGACTTAACTTGAGTCGTCTACGACTCAACATGAGTCGTCCGCGACTTAACAATCCAAGAGGAAAAAGACTGCGACCTAATGAGGCTGAAGGAAAAATGACCGACCTAAGGAAGCCGGAGTGGGAAAGGTGCGAGCTGGTGAAGAGGGCTGAGTCGGAACCGAGCTAATGGGCTACGACCTAAGATGAGTCGGCAAGGAGATAAGCTGTGGATCTTGAGTCGGTCGTGTTGAGTTGAGTCATGTATATATGAGTCGGTATTGTATGAGTCGTGAGTCGTCTTGTTCTTGAGTCGGAGGAGTTGTATTGGCAGGGTTGTTAAGTCGCTGGATTTGATGAGTCGGTTACCTTTGAGTCGGACCTGTATGTAATGTGTTGAGTCGTATTAACTGCTGTGTCTATAAGTCGTGCCTTGTTGAGTCGGCAGCGACTTATGTTGAGTCGGCCGAGATGAGTCGTGTTTGTTGAGTCGGTGCCGACCTAGGAGTTGAGTGTTGTATGTTGTGTTGAGTTGTAATGCCTATAAATAGCGGGTGTGTTGTAAATTTTTAGGTTGTTGATTTTTGAATAAAACTCTCTTTTGTTAGCTTTGTGCTCTCATACCAATTGGTAGTTGAGTGTAATCTCCTATCTCCACTTACGTCATTCGAGTGCGCTCGAATCCACGTTTGTTGAAGCCGATTCACGGAATCTAGTGCGCTAGATCAACGTGCGAAGAATCGTAGATCTTTGAACACGGTATAGTGCGCTATCAACGTGTTTGAGATAGCTAGAGTTCGGTATCTTTGGATCAACGAACTTGGGCATTTTGGTATCTTCAACTCACCGATTGCTACATTTCATCGATTGAAGTTTTGTTTGATTAATCCGCTGCGTCATTATTGGTATCAGAGCCATACTTAGCCAATCATAGCTAAGTTTGATTCTTGGAGCCAAGTTTTTGAAGTTGAAGGAGTTCATAGTGTTCATATTGAAGTTGCATCAAGTTTGGAGTGTTGGATCCATTTCATTTTGGATCAAAAGGAGCAAAGGTGTTTGAATTTGGTCTTGGGTTTTTGCGCGCCAAGGATTAAAGTGTGAAGGCCGTGTATACTTGGGAGTGGCCGTGCCTTGTTGTGTGCATTGAAGTGTTTGTAATGGGTAGCCGAGACAAGTTTGGACTGAGCCAAGTTAAGTCGTGAAGCCTTGCCGAGACAAGTGCGCCGAGTTAAGGTAGAGCCGTATATAAGCATAGCCGAGACATTGTTGGTTGTATTGTGTGAAGTTTTGTGAAGTTTTTAACCATGCCACCGAGGAGAGCTAACCGACATCAAAACGTTGAAGCTTTGTATCGTAGAGAAGAAGCCGAGCTTATGGAACAACGTATTAATGATAAATTCGATGAAGGCATTGGTAAACTGGAGAAATTGATGATTGATATGAGTCAGAATCGAAGAAGAGTTTCACCTGAATCAAACCGTGGAAATAGCAGAGTTTCATCACATTCTGAACGGGAGAGAAGAGGAAGTCAAGAGCATAGAAGTGTTGACAATCGAAGTAGGAGGAATGTTGATGATCATGATAGAAGGGATGTTGGTAGTAGGAGTGGTGTTAGAGATGTTGGAGGACGAGAACGACAACGATATACATCAGACTTTGAGGATGAGTTTGACGGTGAAAGAGGCAGTGTTCATTACAGAGATAGAGATCAAGGACAACGTTCGTATCGGGTTATTGATGATGATCGACGTTGGGAATCGGGTATGAAGATGGAAATTCCGGAGTTTAAAGGCGGGATGGTTGCTGAGGAGTTCTTAGATTGGTTGTCTAATGTGGAGGAAATCTTTGATTTCAAGGAGGTGCCGGAGAATCGAAGGGTGAAGTTGGTTGCTACAAGGCTGAGGGGGAGAGCTTTGGCATGGTGGCAGCAAACTAAACTTACTCGAGAACGAATGGGGAAGTCAAAGATAGAATCTTGGGAGAAGATGAAAAAGTTGATGAGATCTACTTTCTTACCTTATAATTACCAGTCACTTATGTATCAGAGGTTGCAGAATCTGAGGCAGGGGACGAAGTCTGTTAGTGATTATGCTGATGAATTTTACCAACTCATTGCTAGAAACGATATTATGGAGACAGAAGAACAGCTGACAGCTAGATTCATTGGGGGATTGAGAATGCAGATCCAGGATATGGTTAATATGTTTGATCCTAGATCTTTAGCGGAGGCACATCAGAAAGCGTTAGCTTGGGAGAAACAGGGAAGGCGTGGAGGTGGTGTGTTTACTAATTCCAATAATCAAGCAAGGGGTGTTGGCGGAAGTTCTAGTGTTCCTAAACCTGTTACAAAGCCAGTGGTGAAGGAGGCTGAGAAGGCAAGGGCTAGCAGTATTTTCAAATGTTATAATTGTCAGGAGTTGGGTCACAAAAGCAACGAATGTCCGAAGCCGAAGAAGAGAACCATGGTTGCAGAGGTTGAAGCAGATGATGGTGAGGAGGCAGAGTATTCAAATGTACCTTATGTTGAGGAGGAAGAAAAAGTGTCGGGTGATGAAGGTTGTAATCTTATGATGAGGAGAAGTTGTTTGACACCTAAGCAAGAGGAGGATTGTAGTTGGCTGAGAAGCAATATTTTTCAATCGACATGTACTATTCTGGGAAAGGTCTGCAAGTTTGTTATTGATGCAGGAAGTTGTGATAATATTATTTCTACAGAAGCAGTGAGAAAGTTGAACTTGAAGACCGAGAATCATCCTAAACCATATAAGCTAGCATGGTTAAGGAAGGGAGGTGAAGTAAAAGTGTGTCGAAGGGCTTGTGTTAATTTTTCGATTGGGAAGAAGTACAAAGATGAAATCTGGTGTGATGTCGTAGATATGGATGTTTGTCACTTATTGTTGGGCAGACCATGGCAGTTTGATAGAGCAGTTCAGCATGACGGTCGTGCCAACAGTTACAGTTTCATGTTCGAGGGTACTAAAATCACTTTGGTTCCTAAGAAGCAACAGCAGAAGGAGAACAAACTGGAGGAGATTGAAGAATTGAAAACTCTGTTGACTTTGAAGGAGTTTGTTAAAGAAGTGGAGGAAGAACCGGAAGTGTTTTTGTTGATTGGGAGAGAGAGTAGTGAAGAAGTTGAGATTCCCGAAGAAGCAAAGCCAGTTTTGGAAGAGTTTGAAGATGTCTTTCCAGAGGAGTTGCCAAAGGAGTTACCACCACTTAGAGACATTCAACATCAGATTGATCTTGTTCCCGGAGCAGTGTTACCACACCGACCACATTACAGAATGAGTCCGAAGGAACATGAGGAGTTACGAAGGCAGGTGGAAGAATTACTTGAACAGGGTCGTATTCAGGAAAGTTTGAGTCCGTGTGCTGTACCTGCATTGTTAGTACCAAAGAAGGACGGAACTTGGAGAATGTGCACTGATAGTAGAGCTTTGAATAAGATCACTGTTCGTTACAGATTTCCTATGCCGAGGTTGGATGATTTGTTGGATCAGTTGAGTGGGGCAACTATATTCTCGGAAATTGATTTGAAGAGTGGTTATCATCAAATTCGTATCAGACCTGGAGACGAATGGAAGACAGCTTTCAAAACTAGAGAGGGGTTGTACGAATGGTTGGTTATGCCATTTGGTTTGTCTAATGCACCTAGTACATTCATGCGGGTGATGAATCAAATTTTTAGACCACTCATTGGAAAGTTCGTCGTGGTTTATTTCGATGATATTTTGATTTATAGCAGAAGTACGGAGGAACATGTTCTACATTTGAGGGAAGTGTTGCTTATTCTTCGTGAAGAACAATTTTATGCTGCTACCAAGAAATGTGTGTTTATGACACCTAGTGTTTTATTCCTGGGTTATGTTGTTTCAGGGAAAGGTATTCAAGTTGACCAGAGCAAAGTTGAAGCAGTCAAGAATTGGCCACAGCCAAAGACAATTACAGAAGTGAGAAGTTTTCATGGGCTAGCGTCATTCTACCGAAGGTTCATACCACACTTCAGTAGCGTGATGGCTCCAGTTACTGATTGCATGAAGGGGAAGCAGTTTGTATGGTCAGAGGAAGCGGGGGTTGCCTTTGAGAAGATTAAGGAATTGTTAACGTCTGCACCAATTCTTGTTCTACCTAATTTTCAGTTATTGTTTGAATTGCATACTGATGCTTCGAAGGTTGGTATTGGAGGAGTTCTGAGCCAGAATGGAAAGCCAGTTGCTTATTTTAGTGAGAAACTGTCAGGGGCAAAGATGAGATACAGTACATATGACGTTGAATTTCATGCTGTTGTTCAGGCTGTTAAGCATTGGAGACATTACTTATTTCAGAAGGAATTTGTTCTTTACACTGATCATGAAGCATTGAAGCATTTACAGGGACAGGATAAAATTTCAGCAAGACATGCATCGTGGATTGCATATTTACAGCAGTTTACTTTTGTCGTTAAGCACAAATCTGGGGTGACGAATCGAGTAGCTGATGCTTTGAGTAGGAGGAGTCATTTACTAACGACAATGAAGATTGAAGTGACGGGGTTTGAAATGTTGCCAGAGATGCTTGAAGAAGATCCTTACTTTGTGAAATATGTTGAAAAAGTGAAGGATGGGATTGCCGATGAATTCATGTTGGTTGATGGTTTTCTGTTTAAAGGAAATCGTTTATGTATTCCGGATTGTAGTTTGAGGATGAAGATTGTGAAGGAATTACATGAAGAAGGGCATGTGGGCCGTGATCGTACTTTACAGTTGATTTCGCAATCTTACTTTTGGCCATCGATGAGAAAAGAAGTTGAGAGATTTGTGGAGCGATGTCATATTTGCCAAGTTTCAAAAGGGACAGCAACGAATGCAGGGTTGTATATGCCATTACCAGTACCATCTAAGCCATGGGTTGATATCAGCATGGATTTCGTTTTGGGTTTGCCGAGAACTCAAAGGGGAAATGATTCGATATTTGTTGTGGTGGACAGGTTTTCGAAGATGGCACATTTTGTTGCTTGCAAGAAGACAGCAGATGCAGTTCGAGTCGCACAGCTATTTTTCAAGGAGATTTATCGACATCATGGTTTACCAGAATCTATTGTTTCTGACCGAGATACTCGTTTTCTGAGTCACTTTTGGTTGAGTTTGTGGAAGATGGTGGGAACGAAACTGAAATTTAGCAGTGCTTATCATCCACAAACTGATGGGCAGACAGAAGTTGTTAACAGGTCATTGGGAAATTTGTTGCGTTGTCTTGTACAGGATAATTTGAGAAGTTGGGACATGAAACTATGCCAGGCAGAATTTGCTCATAATCATGCAGTAAATCGAAGCACAGGATTCAGTCCGTTTCAGATTGTTTATTCAAATTTACCCAGGGGGCCATTGGATTTAGCAGTTGTACCACAGTCAAAGAGAACAGTTAAACGAGCTACTGATTTTGTTGATGAGCTGACTGAATGTCATAGAACCGTTCAGGAACGATTGGAGAAATCGAATGAGAAATATAAGAAGTTTGCAGATTTGAAACGTCGAAATGTTGAATTTAAGGAAGGTGATTTGGTTTATGCCGTATTGACAAAGGATCGTTTTCCGGTGGGTGCTTATAACAAGTTGAAGGCGCGAAAAATTGGTCCAGTTGAAGTGTTGAAGAAAATCAATGAGAATGCTTATCGATTAAAGTTACCAGATGATGTTTATACTTCTGATGTTTTTAACGTCAAACATTTAATTCCATATCATGGGGGTGAGATTGTTGAGGAAGAATTTACAAATTCGAGGTCGAATTTTTCTCAACCAGGGGAGGATGATGCAGCAAGGCATATAGGAATTCAGAAGTTAAACCATATTAAATCGTGCACGAGTCAAGGAGCTTTGGATTTAACTCGTGAGTCGTACACAAGCTTAAAACGTGCATGCTTGATAAGTCGGTCACGAGATGGAGGACGCATGAGTCGGTTCCGGTTTAACAAAGCCTGGAGGAGTTCGAGTTGGATGAGTCGTTACCGACTTAAGAGATTACAAGGGGGAGATAGCATAGGTCGAATGGAGGCAACTTTAGAAGTAAGTCGTCCACGACTTAACTTGAGTCGTCTACGACTCAACATGAGTCGTCCGCGACTTAACAATCCAAGAGGAAAAAGACTGCGACCTAATGAGGCTGAAGGAAAAATGACCGACCTAAGGAAGCCGGAGTGGGAAAGGTGCGAGCTGGTGAAGAGGGCTGAGTCGGAACCGAGCTAATGGGCTACGACCTAAGATGAGTCGGCAAGGAGATAAGCTGTGGATCTTGAGTCGGTCGTGTTGAGTTGAGTCATGTATATATGAGTCGGTATTGTATGAGTCGTGAGTCGTCTTGTTCTTGAGTCGGAGGAGTTGTATTGGCAGGGTTGTTAAGTCGCTGGATTTGATGAGTCGGTTACCTTTGAGTCGGACCTGTATGTAATGTGTTGAGTCGTATTAACTGCTGTGTCTATAAGTCGTGCCTTGTTGAGTCGGCAGCGACTTATGTTGAGTCGGCCGAGATGAGTCGTGTTTGTTGAGTCGGTGCCGACCTAGGAGTTGAGTGTTGTATGTTGTGTTGAGTTGTAATGCCTATAAATAGCGGGTGTGTTGTAAATTTTTAGGTTGTTGATTTTTGAATAAAACTCTCTTTTGTTAGCTTTGTGCTCTCATACCAATTGGTAGTTGAGTGTAATCTCCTATCTCCACTTACGTCATTCGAGTGCGCTCGAATCCACGTTTGTTGAAGCCGATTCACGGAATCTAGTGCGCTAGATCAACGTGCGAAGAATCGTAGATCTTTGAACACGGTATAGTGCGCTATCAACGTGTTTGAGATAGCTAGAGTTCGGTATCTTTGGATCAACGAACTTGGGCATTTTGGTATCTTCAACTCACCGATTGCTACATTTCATCGATTGAAGTTTTGTTTGATTAATCCGCTGCGTCATAATAGCAAAGTAAATAAAAAATAAAACAATCACACCTGGAATTTTTATACTGGTTCGAACTTCCCGTTCTACGTCCAGTCCCAGACTCCTTATGGAATTTCAACTACAATAACCCTCACTTAACCCGGAGGAATAGGTTTACACTGCCTGAGCAACCGAACAGGACTTCGCCCGCCTAAGCAACCAAATAGGACTTCAATACAAATAACAAGATATGTGACCATAATGAGTTCTTAAATAACATGGACAAGTCAATTGAGTACAATCTTCCTATATTCTTCTCCTTAATGATATGTAGTGATGTGCTTTGAGAATTGTGGAAGATAAAGTGATCAAAAGATCAAAGTATGTAAGTAATTTGAGTGCAATTTGAAAGTTTGAGAGTAGATGAGAATTCAAGAGTGCTGAAAGTAAATTCGGTGATTTGTTTATTGAATTCTATAATCTATTTATAGTATATAAGGAGTTGCATCTTTAAATGAAAAGTTATATTGAAAAGAACGGATGCAACTGTTGATTTAAAAGAATGTTTCTCTTGGTGAAGAGAAGTGACTTTTCATGAAAAAAGAAGTTGGGGATATTTAGATGTCTAAATAAAAAAAAATCAGACTTTTGAATTAGATTGAAATGCAAACAGCAAAGAAATAGTTCATTTTGGATCTCATTCAGACGTCTGGATATTTTAGTTTAGACGTCTGAATATTGTGAAAACAATATTCTTATTTCAGTACTCAGACGTCTGAATGAATGGCTTCAGACGTCTGAGTTTGCTGTTTTGTGCATGTATGAGCATGTGTGTGCGTGTGTGTGTATCATTTAAGGAGAGATTTTAACAAATTTTCTAAGTAATATAAAGACTCTATACACATAATATACAGCTATAAACATCTGTAGATGAATCTGCAATAAATCTCCTGCAAAGATGGTTTAATATATGCATAAAATTTTATATAGGTTGTTATAATCAAATCGAGAGCCTAACACTTTCGACGGGGAAAACCGATGCATATGGTATCAAGTTACTTGGTCAAAAGGTTACTACTGCATTACAGCTATTTTGTCCGCCACTTATCATTGTTTTGTCTTGAACCTTTCCACGCAGTCGAAATGTAACAACCTGGAATTTCGGTCATTAGAAATTTGTGTATTTAATTGATTTTAAATATTAACAAGTAAAAATATGTAAGTCGAATAAATTTTATTTCGAATATCTAGATTTAATTGGATAATTAAATCGATAATTTAATATTTGAAATTACACAAAATAATTGGAAATTGGGTTTAATGTGATCTAAATTGATTTGTAAAGTTGTATTAAATCATATTGGAGTTAGAATGATGTTATAGAACTTTTAAAATCGAATTAAAAGTGAATTTGTTGAAATTGAATATCTTAATATTTAATTGACGAGTAAAAACAGTCATTTTTCAAACAGTCTCGGATTTCGACGAAACTAGTTTCATCGGATCCGTAATGTTATATTCTTGTAAGATTTCAAATCTCGTGTCAATCGGATTTACGGTTTGTCCGAGGCAAGCTAAAACGCGTAGGAATCGGTTTAACTGAATTTTAAATTTTAAATAGTTGATTCGGAAACCTATCTTTCAAATACGATCGAATTGGCCCCCGATATATATTCCATTGCGTGGAATAGGGGTAAAACATTATAAACGCTAGGCGGCACACTTCGTTTGGAGTTCGGAAATTTTACGGATGAATAGTGCACGTAAATTTTCTATAAAACGACATTTATTTTTCACATTTGCAAACAAACCTAGGGTTTCAAGCTTCAGCTTCCACCTATATTCAATGGCTGAAATGTTCACTTCTTCTCCTCTTAATCTCTTCCAATCCATTCACATTCACGAAAATCTTTCAACTACAAAAACGTAGAGCTTCGTGAGGTGATGATGGGATTTCGAGTGTTGTACGAGGAGATATCTGCTCACGTTCGACCTTGGTTACACTCGTATTTTCATGCGATAGGGTGGGCCGAGCTCGACGTGCTCTTGGCCGAAGGTGGAGTCGACGATGCTCTTCGTCCTGGAGTTGGTCGATCATCTTCAAACGTGGCGAGGTGGGCTCGATAATTGATGCGTAGACGGCGGCTATGGGTTCATATTCACGTATAAAACATGGGGAGGAAGAAGCATAAATGTGCGGCCTTAACCCTAGGGTTTGGAATCGTGCGGCCGTTATTTGATCTGAGATTAAAAATAGAAATAAAATTGAAAATAAGTTGTATATTAATTCGTATAAACTTCCAAAAGCTGTAAGTTTTTGGTGCGGGGTTCGTTTCACACGAAACGACTTGCGTCGGGTTCGTATTGACGAATACTATGTGATGGAGCAGGATTGGGATTGATTGGAGCTGGTGTGAATTTTGGATAAAATTAAACGCGTGTTTAATTTTATTCGGAACAAAACACTACAACGGTTATTGGAAGCAATGTGAGAACTTCTCACTCAATCGAATTGTGTTTCGATTTAAATTTTAAACAGTTAGATTTAAAATTGCTTGATTGAATGCTTGGATGATAAATTGTTATTTGTTGTATTGAAATAGACCCTATACACCGCATATTAAGCGGAGGTTACTTTATTAAACACATATACCACGATATTCCACCTTGAAGTGGAATTGGTATTATATATGTACTTGGAATTGATTTCCTGCATTATATAGCGGATGAGACCCTATTGCGCCGCATAATAGTGGATAATAATTTATATAAACCCATGAACTGCGATATCCCGTCTTGAAACGGGATTGGTATTGTGCTAACATCTATGGATGCAGCGAAACAGGTTGGAGGGATCCAACTGGATTCCTCAAATAATTGAATTTATTTCAATGTTGTGTGTTGATTATTTATAATCTCTGTGTGATTATCTTTGTGATTGAAATCGTTGAAGGCTAAAATTTAGCCGAATATAATTTTGGTATCGTTGGATACTGGAAATAAATAAAAATTTGATTTTGGAAAATTCAGGTTGAAAGTTTGTATTAAAATTTATTTTTTTTGAGAATTGGATAAATTTAAAAGAAGGAATTCTAAGATAATAAAGTTTTATTTTTAATCTTATTGAATAGAATTTCAAAATATAGGAAAAGCTTTAATAAATGGATTTCGGTAATATTATTCAAAGGTTGAAGAATTTATTCAAAATACGGATTTTTAAGAGTTTGAAAAATAAAAGAATTTGTTTCCTTTAAAAGGAATTTATTTTTTTAAAAGGAAATAAAATTTGAAATCCATTTGGGAATTGATTTTTGGTAGTTGAATTTAAATCTTTGAAAATCCATTTGGAAATTTATTTGGTGTTTTTAAAAGAATTTGGAATCAATTTGAAAATTGATTTGGGGTTTAGTAGAAATTGATTTCAATTTGAGATTTGAATGAAATTCACTTGGTGTTTAATTTCTTGGAAAATCAATAAGGAATTTGATTTGGTTATTTTTTAAATCAATTGAAAAATTGAATTGTTGTTGGAAGTTAATATTTGAAATCGATTTGAAAATCGTATATCAGTGGATATTTGCAAATTTAAATTCACCATGGAATTTATAAAGGAAAGGGAAATTTGTTTAAAAATAAACATTGATTTATTTTTGAAGTGCGGAAATAAATTTACGGATTTGGAACGTAAATTTAAAGTAAATAGGTAAGGATTTATTTAATTTGTTTAAATGAACCATTTTGAAATGAAAGTGTATTCTCCTTGGAAAGCCGAATAAAATTTCTGAATAGCTTTGAAAGATATATATATATATATATATATATATATATATATATATATATATATATATATATTCTAGAATTGGTTTTGAAAAGGATGCTTTGGAGAAATTAACTTTTTAAATTATTTTAAATCCTTTAAGTAAAGATTTGTTAATTTGATATAGAAATGATTATCTCTAAGATTTAATCAATAATTGTTTTAGAAGATAGTTATTTAAATAGTTATACTCTATCTACTAATTTATTTTGAAAATTAGTTTGGACTTAAGTTATATGCGATATTGGTATAATATTTTTATAACTAAAATTTTAAGTAAAGTTTTTAAAGAAAAATAGTTTTATTTCAAATTGTTTTCCCGATATATTTTGGATAAGTGTTATAAATTATTTTAAAGTATTTGAACTCGGCAGATTTCCAGTGAAAATGAATAAATCTTTGGAAGTATTTCCATGTAAGGAAAATGATTTGAAAGTCATTTTTAAAAGTTGTAAAGGTGAAAAGTGATTTGAAATTTGTTTTCAAATGGTTGAAGTGTGGAAGAATATATCTTGTAAAGATATTTTTGGAAAATAAATAATTTGGGAAATTATTTGGAATCTGGTGATGTTGTGCATATCAATTGATAGTTAAGTAACCGACTATTAATATTTACCTTTAAATGGGTATTTTTTGTGATTTGCTTGAATTTGAACGCTACACTTATTTTAAAACAAGCGCTCATTATTCGATTTAGCTAGGAGAGGACCTTTGGGTCATAAATCCCATTCCGGATAGTAATACGTCGTAATGGATAACATTTGCAGACCAGTGTTGAAGACCGGATTTTTTTGGAAATGGGAGGATTACCGTCGAATGTCTCTACATCGGCTAATCTCCGATATAGAGATTTTATCATCCATTGTGATGGGAAGTCCGGACGTGATTAGTGAATATCCAGATTGCAAGGACTTCTTTGGAAGTGCCTTCGGTTCCATTCGATCCCGAAACGGACTTGTATGGATGTGTGTCTGACGTTACAATTTGAGAAGTAAAGCTAGTTTCTATCAAATACATTTCTGTTGGTGGCGGAGAATTTATTCTCTTAGCTTAACACCCTTCTCTAAGATGTACGAGCTCAAAGGTTATGTAGTTGATGGTTACTAGTGATACATTCCCAATTTGGCAGTGTGGCATACAAAGTGCTGCTGATCATTTGTTGATCGAAGCATGGATTTATAAAAATCATAGCTTTGTGGATGAGACTTCGTCGGACCTCACACCCCGGAATGTTCGAAACAGGAAGAATGCAGCAAGGTTTAAGGGGGTAGCGCCCCTTAGGGTATGTTCATTTCCTTCTGGATAGAGGTGGTATCATGGTATGGAGCCCAGATACTTAACCTATGTTGTTGCTACAAATTTATTACTTTTTGATTGTTGGCATTGAGGATCCTCGGATAAAGGTTGTTACAACCGGGGGATGACATACTCGTGTTAGTAGTTACCTATTTTTGTAGAGGTAACCCGGCCTTGTGTTAGCAGAGATCCGGTTAGGTTCTCGGGGCGTCTCTCCAGAGGCGTATCCATGTGGCAATGGGAAGTTCCTTGGCCTGACCATTTATTGAAAATCCAAACTCCAATACGCACCTTATACGGTTTTAGTTGTATAACTTGCCATTTACTTATGGCGGCGCCCCACTGTTTAGATGGTAGCTATACTAGGCATACGATAATGGTCGTATGTTGGCTAAGATTTTTATTATAATTTCGAAAGGTTTTCCACTGTGCACTTATAGTAATAATATCAAAGAAATTTTTCTACATATCAAGCATGTTTGACTATCATAAGGAGAAATCTCCTCCAATTTTGCGTTTGCATTGTGTGTGTGGCGGGAGGCCTTATGGTAGTTACATTTTCTAAAAACATTGCGGATCTATTTTAAAATATTTCTATGTTTTTTTTTAAAGATAAACTATTTTAAGTTTGCACACTAGTCCCATGACTGACTGGAGTTTATTATTCCCTTCATAAACTCTAAGTGCCCATCATTTTACACACGGGCAGCCTAGAGTCAGGTTATCAGGATATTCTAGAATTCAGGAGATGCTGTGGAGCAGGAGGCGAGCTGGATGGTGAAACTTTTCACTTGTATTTGATATTATCTTTTCCGATGTGAATCCACTTGTAAGGAAAAGTTCATATAATTGTTCAGTTGTGTTGTGTTGTAAGTTGACTCTGATGATGTAATGTATAAAATGTACGGTTCTTTTGATTTAACGATTATTCATTTATCTTTTATATGTTGTTCCACTGCGATTGTGAGATTCTGATATTGTTCTGTTGCTTTTCTTTCTTTCTTTCTTTCTTCTACCTCTTCTCTTTAACCCTAACAATTCGGTTTTCCAGCCTTCGACTACGCGGCAGTTGATACAGTGGACGTATTAATGTCGATTTTCGGGAGTCGGTTCGAAACGTTACATGTGGTATCAGAGCAATTGGTTAACCGACAACCTTGGCTCTGTTGGGTGTTACTCATTAGAGATAGAGTCAGTAGTACTCTATAATGAGTGTGAGTGTAATAATAGATATGAGTGCGTATTTATTAGTGAATATTAAAATTGTTTTATACTATGTTGATTGGTTTGTTGAGTGGTATATGGATTCTGGTTAATACGAATAATTAACGTTATTGATAGGAATCTCTAAACACTTGTACAGAACAAATTCGACACGATATCATTTTAAAATAGGGTAAATGAAATAATTTTACCTAAATTATTTTCGTATATAAAAGAGAAAAAATTTCTGTGAATTATTATAATATATGATTGCTTGGTTACTAGAAAGTGATGATATTAAATTATTATCATTAATGTTGAAAATGAAATTGAAATCGTAACTCCAAAGTTAAGAAATAAATTCACATACAAATAGAATTGGAGAATATAAATTGCGAATGTGACTTGTAATTTGAAGTAAAATTCCAGAGGAATATTTGGAAATGTTTTGAAAGGGTTTGCAATTTGGAAAAGATTAAATTCCTTTTTGAGTTTGAAAATGGTTTTTAAGGGTTTGGAAAAATGTTTTTGGAGTGATAAAAGCTCTAAACTCGTTTCGGTCATTGGAAAATAACTTCGGTGATGACTGCATCATCATCGGTGTTCATTTTCAGGTTTCCAAAAGAGGGATTGCTGCCAAGTTGTTTTAAATGGAACTTATTTGTAAAATTTGGGTTTGGTTTTTGAGATTCAAAGGATAATTTGAATTGGTTTCAAAAATGGTTTTGGAATGTTGGAAAGACTCTAGAATCTGATAAAAATAGTTATGGAATAAAATTTATTAAGTTGAAAATAAATTTGGGGTAGAAACAAATGAATTGAAATTGAGTTTGAATTATGGAAATAAATTTATGAATGAATGAATTTACAACTGCGAGTAAATGAAATTGGAAACTAAATGTTGAAATTCATCTTGAAATTGCAAGTAAATTGAAAATTTGTCAAGTTGGATTAAATGAAGCTAAGTATTAAAATAAAATTAGTAAGTAAAACTAATTGAAGAAATGACAAATTTAATATGGGTTGAAATGAATTGAATTCGACATTTATAAATGAAGGGTAAATTAAATTCATATGGAATTTGAAATCCAGTTTAAATATAAGTGGTTATAAACCGAAATAGTAAATTGAATTGTGTTTGGGAACGAACAAAAGAATAAAAACTAAAATTGAAAACTGAATATCGTAAACCAATTTGAATTGTGCTAGATGAAATGAGTTAGAACTTGTAATGAATTAGTAAAATAAACTAATTTAAAATAGCAAGATGAATTAGTTGTGAATGAAAAATAATTGATAAAATTCAATACTCAGAAGGTAAATTGAATCCAAATAGAATTGAAATTGTAAATTGAGTTCAAATGAAATTGATAATGCGAGATTGAATGAAAATGGATATTATGGTTAGCATGATATACAACTGGATTAAAGGAAAATGGGATTTTGATTTTGAAGATAAAAAAATTGAATTGCTCGATAAAACGTATGTATATGAATTTCAGTATGAAATTTGATGATTTTCTTATCCAGCCACTTGGCTTTTTCTTTTCTTTTTGAAATCCGGGGGCCGTGGTGCCATTTTTGTAGTCGTACCGAGCTAGTTGCGCAAAGGAGACCTGGTGAAATTTTTTGAAAATTCAAGGCGTTAGAATATTTTTGAGTAAATTGGAAATTTTTGAAAACTATAACTTTGATTTTGGAGTGAAAAGTTAAACGATATAGTTGGTATTGAAAAGATAACTAAGTACGATTTGAAAACTTAGTAAAGTTATTGTAAGAAGTTTAACTATGGATTTTGGAAATGTTAAAATGCTTAAATGAATTTGAAATTTAATTTGAACAAATGGTTTTAAGAAGTTAATGGATTTCAAGACTTTTTCTTACTTAGTAGTTTCGAGGACGAAATTCTTTTTAGGGGGGAAGTTTGTAACGACCCAGAATTTCTGTCATTTGAAATTAGTATATTTAACTGATTTTAAATATTAATAAGTAAAAATTTGTAACTCGAATAAATTTTATTTCGAATATCTAGATTTAATTGGATAATTAAGTCGATAATTTAATATTTGAAATTACACAAAATAATTGGAAATTGGGTTTAAAGTGATTTAAATTGATTTGTAAAGTTGTAATTAATCATATTGGAGTTAGAATGATATTATAGAACTTTTAAAATCGAATTAAAAGTTAATTTGTAGAAATTGAATATTTTAATATTTAATTGACGAGTAAAAATAGTCATTTTTCAAACAGTCTCGGATTTTGACGAACCTAGTTTCATCGGATCCATAATGTTATATTATTGTAAGATTTCAAATATCGTGTCAATCGGATTTACCGTTTGTCCGGGGAAAGCTAAAACGCGTAGGAATCGGTATAAGTGAATTTAAAATTTTAAATAGTCCATTCGGAAACCTATCTTTCAAATACGATCGAATTGGCTCCTGATATATATTCCATTGCGTTCAAAATAGGGGTAAAACATTATAAATGCCAGGCGGCACACTTCTTTGGAGTTCGGAAAATTTTCAAATGAATAGTGCACGGAAATTTTCTATAAAAGGACATTCATTTTTCACATTTGCAAACAAACATAGGGTTTCGAGCTTCAGCCGCCACCCATATTCAATGGCCGAAATGTTCATTTCTTCTCCTCTTAATCTCTTCCAATCCATTCACATTCACGAAAATCTTTCAACTACAAAAACATAGAGGTTCATGAGATCTTCGAATCTATACGGTGATGATGGAATTTCGAGTGTTGTACGGGGAGATATCTGCTCGCGTTCGACCTTGGTTGCGCACGTATTTTCACGAGATAGAGGGGCCGAGCTCGACATGCTCTTGGCCAAAGGTGGAGTAGACGATACTCTTCGTCGTGGAGTTGGCCGATCATCTTCAAACATGGCGAGGTGGGCTCGATAATTGATGTGAAGACGGCGGCTATGGGTTCATATTCACGTATAAAAGCTAGGGAGGAAGAAGCATTAATGTGCGGCCTTGATCCTAGGGTTTGGAATCATGCGGCCATGATTTCATCTGAGGTTAAAAATAGAAATAAAATTGAAAATAAATTGTATATTAATTCGTATAAACTTCTAAAAGCCGTAACTTTTTTGTACGAGGTATGTTTCGCACAAAATGACTTGCGTCGGGTTCGTATTGACGAATACTACGTGATGGAGCTGGATTGGGATTGATCGAGGATGGTTTGAATTTTGGGTAAAATTAAACGCGTGTTTAATTTTATTCAGAACGAAACACTGCAACGGTTTTTGGAAGCAAGGTGAGAACTTCTCATCCATCGAATTGTGTTTTGACTTAAATTTTAAATAGTTAGACTTAAAATTGCTTGATTGTATGCTTGGATGATAAATTTCTATTTATTGTATTAAAATAGACCCTATACGCCGCATATTAAGTGGAGGTTATTTTATTGAACACATATACCGCGATATTCCACCTTGAAGTGGAATTGGTATTATATATGTACTTGGAGTTGATTTCCCGCATTATATAGCGGATGAGACCCTATTGCGCCACATAATAGCGAATAATATTTTATATAAACCCATGTACCGCGATATCTCGTCTTGAAACGGGTTTGGTATTGTGCTAACATCTGTGGATGCAGGGAAACAGGTTGGAGGGATCCAACTGGATCCCTTAAATAATTGAATTTGTTTCAATGTTGTGTGTTGATTATTTATAACCTCTGTGTGATTATCTTTGTGATTGAAATCGTCGAAGGCTAAAATTTAGCCGAATATAATTTTGGTATCGTTGGATACGGGAAATAAATAAAAATTTGATTTTTGAAAATTTAGGTTGAAAGTTTATATTAAAATATATTTTCTTGGGAATTGGATAAATTTATAAGAAGGAATTCTAAAATAATAAAGTTTTATTTTTAATCTTGTTGAATAAAATTTCAAAATATGGGAAAAGCTTTAATAAATAGATTTCGGGTAATATTATTCAAAGGTTGAAGAATTTATTCAAAATACGGATTTTTAAGAGTTTGAAAAATAAAAGAATTTGTTTCCTTTAAAAGGAATTTATTTAAAAGGAAATAAAATTTGAAATCCATTTGGGAATTGATTTTTGGTGATTGAATTTAAATCTTTTGAAAATCATTTGGAAATTTATTTGGTGTTTTGAAAAGAATGTGGAATCAATTTGAAAATTTATTTGGGGCTTAGTAGAAATTGATTTAATTTGAGATTTGAATTAAATTCACTTGGTGTTTAATTTCTTGGAAAATCAATACGGAATTTGATTTGGTTGTTTTTGAAATCAATTGAAAAATTGAATTGTTGTTGGAAGTGAATATTTGAAATCGATTTGAAAATCATATATCAGTGGATATTTGGAAATTTAAGTTCACCATGGAATTTATAAAGGAAAGGGAAATTTGTTTAAAAATAAACATTGATTTATTTTTGAAGTGTGGAAATAAATTTACGGATTTGGAACGTAAATTTTAAGTAAATCGGTAACGATTTATTTAATTTGTTTAAATGAACCATTTTGAAATGGAAGTGTATTCTCCCTGGAAAGCCGAATAAAATTTCTGAATAGCTTTGAAAGATGTGTGTGTATATATATATATATATATATATATATATATATATATATATATATATATATATATATATTCTAGAATTGGTTTTGAAAAGGATACTTTGGAGAAATTAACTTTTTAAATTATTTTAAATCCTTTAAGTAAAGATTTGTTAAGTTGATATAGAAATGATTGTTTCTAAGATTTAGTCAATAATTGTTCTAAAAGATAGTTATTTAAATAGTTATACTCTATCTACTAATTTTATTTTGAAAATTAGTTTGGACTTAAGTTATATGTAATATTCGTATAATATTTTTATAACTAATATTTTAAGTAAAGTATTAAAGAAAAATAGTTTAATTTCAAAGTGTTTTCCCGATATATTTTGGATAAGTGTTATAAATTATTTTAAAGTATTTGAACTCGGCAGATTTCCAGTGAAAATGAATAAATATTTGGAAGTGTTTCCGTGTTAGGAAAATGATTTGAAATTTGTTTTCAGAATTTGTAAAGGTGAAAAGTGATTTGAAATTTGTTTTAAAATGGTTGAAGTGTGGAAAAATATACCTTGTAAAGATATTTTTGGAAAATAAATAATTTAGGAAATTATTTGGAATCTGGTGATGTTGTGCATATCAATTGATAGTTAAATAACCGACTATCAATATTTACCTTTAAATGGGTATTTGTTGTGATTTGCTTGAATTTGAATGCTACACTTATTTTAAAATAAGCGCTCGTTATTCGGTTTAGCCGGGAGAGGACCTTTAGGCCATAAATCCCATTTTGAATAGTGATACATCGTAATGGATAGCATTTAAAGACTGGTATTGAAGACCAGATGTTTTTGGAAACGGAAGGATTACCGTCGAATGTCTCTATATCGGCTGATCTCGATATAGAGATTTTATCATCCATTGTGATGGGAAGTCCGGACGTGATTAGTGAATATCCGGATTGCAAGGACTTCTTTGGAAGTGCCTTCGGTTCTGTTCGATCCCGGAATGGACTTGTATGGATGTGTGTCTGACGTTACAATTTGAGATGTAAAGATGGTTTCTATCAAATAAATTTCTGTTGGTGGCGGAGAATTTATTCTCTTAGCTTAAATATGATTTTTGAAAATATTATTTGCCTCAGTTATTTGGGTTGTTCGTCATCATTAAAATTTGAATTCATCATACACGAACAGCTTGTGACATACACAGTGTATCACTGTATATGCCACAAGGCCGTGCACACCGATATATACACTTGATTGATTTATAGGGACAGGTGAGCACAGGTCAAACCCAAATGAAAAGCCGGGTTCAACTCACGTGCAGTAACATAAACGTCACAACTCACAGCACAAGGTCAAACCCGAGCCTCAAGCTGGATTCAACACAGGTGAAAAATCCAATGAAATGGTCGAGATACATAATTCATAGGGTCAGCCAAAATTCAAATGTACAAATACACACAACGCAATGGTGCTGCATATAATGTACAGTGAAGCCAAAGTAGTACACAAACAACATAGCAGTATGGAAGAATGCAAACCAGAGAATATCTACAAAGTAATGAAGGAAAACAAACCAAGCATACAAGCTCAAAAATTTCAACCACTGCAACAAAAGTGTACAAACTCAAGTGAATACAAAAATAACAGCACCAAGTGAATATGCATGATGAACACATATGGAATGCAACTAGATCATTAGTATATTTCATGTTCATTTCATGTTCATTAGTATATGACAGCAACCAGAGGCAACACCACACAATCAAACTACAACAAGATCACGGCTATAATATGCAGTGCACCAATGAAACATACAGCAGTCATGTATGCAACAGGTTCAAGGCCAGAATGACTATAAGATAAATGCAATCTGAACAACAGATCAGCCATGACCAAAGAGAAGTCAAAGCAAATGAACACAGTAGACATGTGCAGCAACAGTGAATGGGGCAATGCACAAGACAGTGTACAACATCAACTACACAAAGCCAAGCATGAAACAGGTGGACAGTGAAACCAGGAAATGACTTCAGGCATGATTCAGCTGCATGTACAACAGGTATGATGACACAAGTGATACAAGACAAGATGCAGTGAAACATGTACATAGGCCACCAGTGAAACAACTTTAATGCAAACAGTCGAAGTGGTCAATGCTCAATGCACAGTACAAACAAATGCATCAATATTTGTAAGTGACACAGCAAACGTGAAGCATGCAAGCTCGGGCACAAAGTAGTGGAACTGCAAATATCCAAGTACAGCATGAACAAGTCAATGACTACAAGCTAACACATTACAACAGACTCAAGGCAACAAAGAATGGCCAGACACAAGGCATGGGGGCAGTACTACTAAACCAACATGATGACAACACAGCAAAGACCACAAGCCAATTAATGAATCGGCATTGCTTGAAGACTACAGCAAAAACAAAGTCAACCCAGATAAAAATGAATCCACCGCAAACAGATGACATCAAGAACAAACAAGACCAGCCAATAACTGAAACAGCATATATACATATGTGCAGCTTGAATACGAATGCATCAAGTCACGGTCCAAACCAGTAAACAACACTTTGAATGAAAATCAAAGCATGGACAAGTTGTACTATGCATATGGTCAAGCTGTTATTCAACACAACAATGCAGCACAATTCAGATAGCATGTCAACAAGACTCGACTAACAGTAAACAGGTGAACCAAACTAGCCAATGCCACAAGTATCATGATACAACAAAGCAATGCGACCAGTTTTTCATATCAAGCAAGTTCGACATCAGGATGAGAAGAACAACAGAGCAACCATGTATCAATACCAAATACAACAGTTCGAACATGCCAAAGTCAAAGAGAAAGTCACGGGTAATCAAGGAAATCAATGCCGTGTTTCTAGTCAAAGTCAAAATCGTAATGACCACGATATCAATTCGAAACCGTGTCAACCACGCAACGATAATACGAAATTGACAAAGTCAAATAAATCATCATCGTTCAACAAATATCAGATGGCCGATAGCACAAAATTGAAAAAATCAGACGAACGAGAATTCAGGAAATTGACTCCTATAAAATGCCCCAATCATCATCGGCATGAAGACATGAGTTCGAATACAAAAATCGAAAAGCACAAAAGCATAAATTCTTACCAAAGCAAAAATCGAACTCATCGAAGCAGCAGTGAGCAACGAAGAATTGATTGAGCAAGGCCACACGCAAATTCCTATCGATCGAGCAAATAGCGCAGCTTCGAAAGCCCTATTTTTTAAAAGGAAGAAGAACGCATGAAGAAACAACGGCCGCCATCTCCAATTTTTCACGAACAAAGGAAATAAAAGAAGACGGGCTGAATTACTAAAGAGGGTCGGCCTTGTTTACATAAAGGGATAAGATTTTAAAAATAGAGTTTTTTATTTTTAATTTGTTTTTTGTTTTGTATTTTCATTTTTAAACCGTTTAAATTTCTAGTCGTGTGACTAGGGGACAAGCTACGAGGCGTAGCTTGAGAATTCGCAACAAAGTGGCTGAGTTGTGGCAGAGTTTTGAGCGTAGAGTTAGATTAGTCAATAGCGGGTATAGCGAGTTTACGTGTGTAAGCGAGGGACTATCTAATTTCTAGTAGAAACCTTGGGGGCAGCACGTAGGCAGGGTTTTGCCGAAGCTGGGTAAATTCTGTGTTGTTCTGTTTTATTCTATTATTTATATTCTGCGAAATCTGTGCTGCTATTCTATGATCTGAACTGAAATTCATTTATAAGCTTCCACGATTAATTTTAATAATTTACACTATCACCCTATTCAACCCCCCTCTAGGGTGAAATCGATCCTACAAGTGGTATTAGAGCTTGGAACAAAAGCCGTTTTTGTTTTAAATTTTTTTTTACAAAAATCAATTTTTGTTTTAAAAATTCGTGTTTTAAAAATTGGTTTTTGTTTTAAAATTTTGAATTTTTGAAATGGCTTCTTTTATTAATACTTTTGCTGAGGGTCGCTCCAATATTATTCCTTCTATTTTCGATGGAACGGATTTTTTGAATTGGAAATTAAAAATGGAATTTTATTTAAAATCTATTAATATTAAATGTTGGGATATTATTGAAAATGGGTGTGATATAACAGATAAGAAAATTATCTCAATTAATGCAACGGCTTTG
Source organism: Allium cepa (assembly GCA_030765085.1). Taxonomy (NCBI): domain Eukaryota; kingdom Viridiplantae; phylum Streptophyta; class Magnoliopsida; order Asparagales; family Amaryllidaceae; genus Allium; species Allium cepa. Next base: position 11,106,648 of record CM060929.1, read on the forward strand.
CATTTATTATATTCTCATATTAATCAAGATAATTTTAATTTCATCTCTCATTGTGAAAATGCACAGGAAATCTGGAATACTTTAAATGCAATATATGGTGCAAAAGTCAACAGCAATGAGAAATCCTCCACAACCAACTCGGTTAAAGAAATGTGCTTAACAGGATTTGTAAAAAGCAGTTGTGATGAGGATGATGATGATGGAGCAGCTGAGCTGGCGTTAATAATAAAGAAATTCAAAAGATGGAACAACAAATACGGAAATCCAGCTCTAAATCAACAATTGAAAAGCAGAATAATTAAAGCACTGGACAACTCGGAAGAACACGGGATCACTTGCAACAAACCCGGTGATATTAAGCCCAATTATCCCCGATTTCAACTCGACAAAGAAAAGGAATCAAAAAGAAGATGTTTTGCAGCCACGTGGAATAAAAGCGATAGCAGTGAGAGTGAGAAAGCAGATATGTGCCTTCATGGGAATATAACCGATAGCGACGATGACGAGACAAGCGAGGCATCAAAACTTACTCACTCTGAATTATTTATTTATTTCCACGAAGTAAATGGTTGTTTTGAACGGCTTAGGGATAAGTATGCCAAACTTGAATCACAAAAAGACACTTTGATAGATTTAAATAAAAACTTGACCAACTAATTAAAACCTATCAAAGTAGGATCCCTAAGTGTGATAAGTGTCCAACATTCAAAGAGGAAATTAAAAAATCAGAAATCAATATAAAATCACTTGAAAATGAAATTCTGATTTTAAAAGAGTATGAAAATACTAGGAGAGAGAATTCTATTAAAAAGTGCACACAGTTGTTAAACGAAAATGAATCTCTCAAAACACAAGTCCAACAATTGTCAACGACTTTAGATAAATTTTCAAAAAGTGAAAAATCGTTGAATATGCTATTAGGAAAGCAAACTGTTAATACGGTTAGACAAGGACTTGGATATAATAATTCGAAAATTGTTGAAAGCAATATTAATCAAGTTAATTCTATGTGCAAAATTCTATGTGCAAAATTTGTAGAAAATATGGACACAATCACAATAATTGTTGGTATAGACCCAAACATGTGAAAACTATACCGATTTTGGTTCCAAAAGGCACAAATATAAAATCTCTCAAAGTTAAACAAACTTGGGTGCCAAAGGGAACAATTATAAATAGTTTTGGGTCTTTACAAAATTGTTTTTCAAAATTTTCTGCCACTAACAACCATGGACCTATAAAAACAAATAGGTCACATAAATCTTTCATCGTGTAGGTGTGTTGGCAGGCTAAGGAACAACAACAGTGTTCTCTGGAATTTTGGCTGTTCCAGAAACACAACGGGCGACAAAGCAAAGTTCCTTAGCCTAGTATAAAGGTGACAGAATCACCAACGGAAAACAACGAAACATATTGTAAAGGTAAAACAGGTAATGGTATGTTTTAAACGATATATTAAATGTGATAATCTGTACCGTATTTTGAATTAAATCAGCCAATATTGAGATTGATGAAAAGATGATGATTTTGATTCTGACTTATCCAACATAGTTGGCCAAATTATATTCTTTTGCCAACAACACTATAATAAATCTCTAAATTCTTTGAATTACTTCATACATATCATTTTGGATTAAAATAGTTTTTTGTTGGATAATACATTTGGTTATAATACGGCTAACTCCTTATTCACGGTTTTCTGATTATTAACACGGCTTCATTTCAAATTCAAAAGAATGTCATTTAAATTGTTGTTAAAATTGAATTTGAAATTTTTGATGCACACTTCATGTTTTGGTCTATAAAATTCAATTGATGATAATTTTTGAGTGAAAGAGAAATTCAGATGCAGATTTCACTGGTAATCTAGTTGATAGAAAAATTACTAGTGAAACGTGATTTTTGTTGAGACATTTAGTAACTGCATCGTTTTTCAAAGAAAATATCTGCATATTTTTCATTTCAAATAATTTTCAAATTGCAGAAAATTTTCTTATAAAACCCCCTTGAGAAAATCATTTTTGACCATATTTTTCAAATTAGTCATTTTTGAAAAATTAATTTTGTAATTAATTTTTAATTTGATTTTAAATGACTATTTTGACTAATCTGACTCCCAAATGATCATCGAAAAGAAAAATAGTAATTGAAAAAGTGATGAGTGTTGATATTGATCATATATTATAACTCGAGAAAGTATAATTAGAAAATTTCTTTATAAATTTAAACAAGAGTTATAAAACTTTTTGTTGGTAAAAATTCCACGACCATCACTCATCAAAATTCTATATAGTTTGTCGATATGTGGTACTTTAAACAGGAATCTTTCGTATTTTCATTTTTCACATTTTGTTAAATAAAAAAAGGATAATAATAATAATAATAATAATAATAATAAATACCAAAGTATTCACTCTCATTTAAAAGTCCTCACGGTTATGCATGGGTAAATTACTTGGAATTTGTTATGTGCTTCCATGCTCATTTAAAAGTCCTCACGGTTATGCATGTATGGAACGCAATCAAAAGTTGATTTTTTTTTATAAACAAGTTGATTCTAATCCCATTTAAAAGTCCTCACAGTTATGCGTGGTTAGAAGATACTTGAATTCATTTTTTTTAAATAAAATTGGAATACTACTAATCTCATTTAAAAGTCCTAACGGTTATGCATGGTTAGTAGATATTCAAATTCCTGATATAAATATACCACAAATAGACATAACTATATGGTCTTATATGATGACATCATTTCCATCATTCTAAAAGTGGAATATGCGCCTAACAAAATATTTATGATTTTTGTTTGATTCTTTATTGAAATTTAATATTTATATTCAATTGAGTTTTAATGTTGGATTAATATCGATCACTTTATCTCTATTTTCTCTAACACTGTTATTCTTTTTCTGATAACAAAAGGGGGAGAGAATAGTTAAGATTTTGTCAAATAAAATCAAGCAAAGGTCAAATAATTTTCTATTTGCATCTAGACTCATTTGCATATTTTTATTTGTATGCATATTTGTAGGGGGAGCTTTGTGTAGAGAGGAAGCATTTAAATAGGGGGAGCAATTAGAGCATATCAATGATCAAATACATTTAATATATTCAAAATCTTAAATATATGTTTGTTATCATCAAAAGGGGGAGATTGTTGAATATGCGCTTATATGATTTTTTTTGATGATAGTAAACATATATATACATTCGTTTAAATGTATTTGTTAATATACTATTCTATTTTTCACAGATTAAATAAATGTTTGTTGAATAAATTAAATAACACAGAATTTGAATTCAAACGAATATTTTATTCAAACAAATATTTATTACAACTTTGAATAGTACAATTTCAAGCTCTCACTATAACTATACAACTTTGATTACAATAACATCACATTTCATATTTACAGTTCACCTCACTACATATCACTCACACTCATATTTATCTTCAACTTCCTTCCAGTTTGAATCCATCATCTGAGAAATCTGCAAAAATATTCACTAACACAGTAAAATTGAAAAAGAAATATTTTTGCGATATAAAATGAAATATGATTTTTGAAAATATTATTTGCCTCAGTTATTTGGGTTGTTCGTCATCATTTAAATTTGAATTCATCATACACGAACAGCTTGTGACATACATAGTGTATCACTGTATATGCCACAAGGCCGTGCACACCGATATATACACTTGATTGATTTACAGGGACAGGTGAGCACAGGTCAAACCCAAATGAAAAGCCGGGTTCAACTCACGTGCAATAACATAAACGTCACAACTCACAGCACAAGGTCAAACCCGAGCCTCAAGCTGGATTCAACACAGGTGAAAAATCAAATGAAATGGTCGAGATACATAATTCATAGGGTCAGCCAAAATTCAAATGTACAAATACACACAACATGCTGCATATAATGTACAGTGAAGCCAAAGTAGTACACAAACAACATAGCAGTATGGAAGAATGCAAACCAGAGAACATCTACAAAGTAATGAAGGAAAACAAACACAGCATACAAGCTCAAAAATTTCAACCACTGCAACAAAAGTGTACAAACTCAAGTGAATACAAAAATAACAGCACCAAGTGAATATGCATGATGAACACATATGGAATGCAACTTGATCGTTAGTATATTTCAAGTTCATTTCAAGTTCACTAGTATGTGACAGCAACCAGAGGCAACACCACACAATCAAACTACAACAAGATCACGGCTATAATATGCAGTGCACCAATGAAACATACAGCAGTCATGTATGCAACAGGTTCAAGGCCAGAATGACTATAAGATAAATGCAATCTGAACAACAGATCAGCCATGACCAAAGAGAAGTCAAAGCAAATGAACACAGTAGACATGTGCAGCAACAGTGAATGGGGCAATGCACAAGACATTGTACAACATCAACTACACAAAGCCAAGCATGAAACAGGTGGACAGTGAAACCAGGCAACGACTTCAGGCATAATTCAGCTGCATGTACAACAGGTATGGTGACACAAGTGATACCAGACAAGATGTAGTGAAGCATGTACATAGGCCACCAGTGAAACAACTTTAATGCAAACAGTCGAAGTGGTCAATGCTCAATGCACAGTACAAACAAATGCATCAATATTTGTAAGTGACACAGCAAACGTGAAGCATGCAAGCTTGGGCACAAAGTAGTGGAACTGCAAATATCCAAGTACAGCATGAACAAGTCAATGACTACAAGCTAACACATTACAACAGACTCAAGGCAACAAAGAATGGCTAGACACAAGGCATGGGGGCAGTACAACTAAACCAACATGATGACAACACAGCAAAGACCACAAGACAATTAATGAATCGGCATTGCTTGAAGACTACAGCAAAAACAAAGTCAACCCAGATAAAAATGAAGCCACCGCAAACAGATGACATCAAGAACAAACAAGACCAGCAAATAAATGAAACAACATATATACATATGTGCAGCTTGAATACGAATACATCCAGTCACGGTCCAAACTAGTAAACAACACTTTGAATGAAAATCAAAGCATGCACAAGTTGTACTATGCATATGGTCAAGCTGTTATTCAACATAACAATGCAGCACAATTCAGATAGCATGTCAACAAGACTCGACTAACAGTAAACAGGTGAACCAAACTAGCCAATGCAACAAGTATCATGATACAACAAAGCAATGCGACTAGTTTTTCATATCAAGCAAGTTCGACATCAGGATGAGAAGAACAACAGAGCAACCATGTATCAATACCAAATATAACAGTTCGAACATGCCAAAGTCAAAGAGAAAGTCACGGGTAATTAAGGAAATCAATGCCGTGTTTCTAATCAAAGTCAAAATCGTGATGACCACGATATCAATTCGAAACCGTGTCAACCAAGCAACGATAATAAGAAATTGGCAAAGTCAAATAAATCATCATTGTTCAACAAATATCAGATGGCCGATAGCATAAAATTGAAAAAATCAGACGAACGAGAATTCAGGAAATTGACTCCTATAAAATGCCCCAATCATCATCAGCACGAAGACATGAGTTCGAATACGAAAATCAAAAAGCACAAAAGCATAAATTCTTACCAAAGCAAAAATCGAACTCTTCGACGCAGCAGTGAGCAACGAAGAATTGATCGAGCAAGGCAACACGCAAATTCCTATCGATCAAGCAAATAGCGCAGCTTCGAAAGCCGTAATTTTTAAAAGGAAGAAGAACGCACGAAGAAACAACGGCCGCCATCTCCAATTTTTCACGAACAAAGGAAATAAAAGAATACGGGATGAATTACTAAAGAGGGCCGGCCTTGTTTACATAAAGGGATAAGATTTTAAAAATAGGGTTTTTTTTTTAATTTGTTTTTTGTTTTGTATTTTCATTTTTAAACCGTTTAAATTTCTAGTTGTGTGACTAGGGGACAAGCTACGTGGCGTAGCTTGAGAATTCGCAACTCAGTGGCTGAATTGTGGCAGAGTTTTGAGCGTAGAGTTAGATTAGTCAATAGCGGGTATAGCGAGTCTACGTGTGTAAGCGAGGGACTATCTAATTTCTAGTACAAACCTTGGGGGCAGCACGTAGGCAGGGTTTTGCCGAAGCTGGGTAAATTCTGTGTTGTTCTGTTTTATTCTGTTATTTATATTCTGCGAAAACTGTGCTGCTATTCTGTGATCTGAATTGAAATTAATTTATAAGCTTCCACGATTAATTTTAATAATTTACACTATCACCCTATTCACCCCCCCTCTAGGGTGAAATCGATCCTATAAGTGTGACGGTTCAAAATTCCTTAATATCATTCTTGAAAGCAAATCTGGACGTATTCGCTTGGACTCATGCCGATATGTGTGGGATATCCCCAGAAATTGCAGTACATACTCCGAATATTGATCCGAAGTTTACATCGGTAAAACAGAAAAGAAGAACCCAGGGTCCTGAAAGGTCAGCAGTGTTGAAAGAAGAGGTAGACCGGCTAATAGAGATTGGTTTCATCAGGGAGTCTGCTTATCCGAATTGGGTTTCAAATCCTGTACTGGTTAAGAAAGCTAATGGGAAGTGGAGAGTATGCATCGACTTCTCAGATTTAAACAAAGCCTACCCCAAAGACTACTTCCCGTTACCCAGGATAGATCAGTTGGTGGATGGAACAACGGGGAATGAATTGTTATCTTTTATGGATGCTTACTCCGGATACAACCAGATCATGATGCATGAGCCGGACCAGGAGGACACGAGCTTCATCACTGATGTTGGTTTCCACTGCTATAGAGTCATGCCCTTCGGACTAAAGAATGCAGGGGCAACTTACCAAAGACTCGTCAATGCTATGTTCAAGCCACAGATTGGAAAAACTATGGAAGTTTATGTTGACGATATGTTGAGTAGACCATATGGATCACTTGGCAGAAATGTTTGCAGTCCTCCGAAAGTACGGAATGAAACTTAATCGTTCGAAATGCTCGTTTGGGGTGGAGTCCGGAAAGTTCTTGGGTTTTATTGTGAGTGCTAGAGGAATTGAAGCTAATCCTACTCAGATTGCTGCCTTATAAGAAGTCAAAGCTCCTAGAACAAAGAAGGAATTACAAAGTCTTAATGGAAAAGTCGCTGCTGATAAATGCATTCATTTCTTTGATGCTCTGAAGAAAGGAAGGAAATTTTTTAACTGGACTCCTGAATGCCAGAAAGCTTTCGATGAGTTGATTCGTCATATGGAAACGCCTCCAATACTTTCTAAGCCCGACGATGGTAAAGATCTTTTCGTATATTTGGCAATCTCATCTCATGCTCTTAGTGCAGCGTTGGTACGGAAAGACGCAAAAATTCATCGCCCGGTCTATTATATCAGCAAAAGATTCACTGGGGCAGAGATGAATTATTCAAAATTGGAAAAGCTCGCCTATTTTCTATTGATTGCATCAAGAAAATTGAGGCCATATTTCCAAGCTCATCCTATTAAAGTCCTCACTGATTAACCTCTGAAGCAAGTCCTGTTTCGTCCGGAGACATCGGGTCGCCTTTTGAAGTGGAATATTGAACTCCGCCAATACGACATCACTTATCATCCCCGAAGGGAAATTAATGGACAAGCTTTAGCAGATTTCATCGCAGAATGTACAGATAAAGGTGATAGTGAGGAAGAAGTGACTAATAATACCCTAATTCGATGGAAATTATATGTGGATGGTGCAAGAAACGATTACTGTTCCGGAGCTGGGGTTGTGCTTGAAACCCCTGAAGGGCGGTCATTTTGCTATGCATTGAGATTGGAATTCCCTTCGACAAACAATGAAGTAGAATATGAAGCTCTTATTGCCGGCTTTAAAATTTCTAAAGAATTGAATGTCAAAGTGTTGCAGATCTTCAGCGATTCATAGCTTATTGTATGTCAAGTCAAGAAAGAGTTTCAAACTAAAGGAGGAAATCTTCCCGCTTACTTGTCAAAAGCCTGGGAACTTCTTGATGATCTTGACCATTATACGATAAATCATATACCCCAGAAAGAGAACATGAAGGCAGATTCTCTTGCAAAGTACATAAGCACTGGTGAAGCTCAATTATTGGGATTAATTCCTGTGAAAGTCCTGTCAGCTCCAAGCACTGATGAAATGGATATTGACTGGATCATGACTATATCTCAAGAGCAAGAATCATGCATGACTCCGATAATGGAATATCTGCTCAACGGTTCTCTACTAGGAAATTCAAGAGAATGACAGAAGTTGCTAAGGAAAGCCTCTACATATATAATTCAAGATGGCCGATTATACAGACGGGGATTCTCAATGCCATTGCTCCGGTGTGTGACCAAGGAAGAAGCTAAGACAATTATAGCTGAAGTACACGGAGGAGAATGTGGAGATCATTCAGGTGGTCAAACACTAGCAAAGAAAATTCTCCGGCATGGGTATTTTTGGCCAGATATTAATCGTGATGCTGCAAGATATGCTTGAAAATGTGCCCGATGCCAAAGATTTGCAAAAATCCCAAGAGCACATTCCACCGAGATAACACAGATGGTCAGTCCATGGCCATTTGCTATTTGGGGAATAGATCTCATCGTGCCTTTGCCAACCGCCAAGTCCGGAATCAGATATGTTATTGTTATTGTTGATTATTTTACTAAGTGGGCTGAATCTGAACCATTAGCTACTATTAACTCTAAAAAGATGATAAACTTTGTAACTAAGAATATCATTTGCACGTATGGAGTGCTCAAAAGATAATCACAGATAATGGAACCCAATTCGAATGTGAAGAGTTCCAAGATTTTTGTAAGCGATTCAAGATCCAAAAAAGCTTCTCAGTAGTGGCTCATCCGCAGGCAAACAGGCAAGTGGAAGCAGTAAACAAAATTATCAAATCAACCATCAAAAAACAGCTGGAAAAAGCGAAAGGTGGTTGGGTCGATAAGCTACCACTAGCACTATGGGCATACAGAACTACCCACAAAACTGCGACTTGACACACTCCATTTTCATTGGCATATGCATCAGAAGCAATTATTCCTGTGGAAATAGGAGTCCCTTCACATAGAAGAATTCATTTCAACCAAGCTGAAAACGAAGAGGTGCAACTTGAAGCACTTGACTTCCTTGATGAAAAAAGAGAAGAGGCTCAGCTCAGAATTGCAGCCCATCAGCAAAGAATTGTCAAGCACTTCAATTCCAAAGTTCGCCAACGCAGCTTTGAGATTGGAGATCTAGTCTTAAAGAGGGTCAGGACAGCTACAGGAGTGTTTGCGCCAAACTGGAAAGGGCCATATGTCATAGGCAAAAAACTTCTTGATGGCACTTTCAAACTGAAAACTGTCGAAGGAGATCCAATTCCAAGAGCTTGGAACAGCAATCACTTGAACCCATATTTTACATAAAAGCTTTGCTGAAATACTGTAAAAGAATTATGAATGTATGATTCTTGTATTGAAAGCCATTGTAAAGCTAGTGCAAGTGAATAATAAGAATTATAATGTGGATGTAGGCCCAGTTCTTGGCCGAACCACTATAAATCTTGTGTTCTCTACTACTATAAACAGCCTGTTTTATTTTGATATATAGAGTACTTCAATTGTATTGCTAAAATGTCGATTTAATATCGCAGGCCGTTAAAACAAAGCTTACCCATCACAAGACCAAGTGATCCCTGACATCACTCAACAAATGAATGTTCAGCCACAAAAATTCAGACTCAAATCCTATATAAGAAGTGTTTCAAGAAAACAGTTAGTGGTTCCGCCAGAGGTGGATCCTTCCTAACTAATTGTGATCTTTTGTGCAAACGAACATCCGATTTATTAGCTTTTGTCTGCCCATGCGAACTCATTTAACGATGAAGTACACTTCTTTGGATAAAATAAGCTACTTGCAAAAGAAAGGAATGTGTGCTTGAAAATGATAACAGGGAACCGCTGATATGAGCAAATGACGAAAAGACATGGGCGAGCAGGCAGCAAACAGCAAAAGACCTCTTCGGAGGGGCAAGCCCTCTTCGGAGGCACAACTCTTTGGAGGACAAAGACCACTAATGGGACTTGCCAGAAAAAGAAAGTTCTCTTTCTCAACAAAAAATATCGGTGTAATGATCGGTGGCACAGGACACTCGTTAACTAGATGAGAACGTTTGTGCAAACAATCAATCCAAGTAACTTGTGTCTCCCTCCCCCCCCCCTCCGTGAATCCATCCAACCATGGGAAAGAAACTTCTAGGCAAAAGCCTTACTCGGAGGCACACATTTCACCATGATCTGAAATAAAACTTCACACGAGTTGAAAGGTGAAAAGACCTCTTCGGAGGCACGCATTCCACCGAGATCTGAAATAAAACTTCACAAGTGTTGGAATGTGAAAAGCCCTCTTCGGAGGCCCAAATCACCAGAGTTGAATTGCTAAAAGACCTCTTCGGAGGCACACATTTCACCGCGATCTGAAATAAAACATCACACGGGTCGAAATGTGAAAAGCCCTCTTCGGAGGCCCGCTTCCCAACGAACAGGGAAAAAATTAAAGCCTCTCCCCAGGGGCAGAAACAAAAAGCCCTCTTCGGAAGCCCGCTTCCCAACGAACAGGGAAAAAATAAAAGGCTCTCCCGAGGTGCAGAAACAAAAAGCCCTCTTCGGAGGCCCGCTTCCCCGCGTATAGGGAAAAAACAAAAGCCCTCTCCCCAGAGGCACACATAAAAAAGCCCTCTCCCCAGAGGCACACATAAAAAAGCCCTCTTCCCAGAGGCACAATCACACAAAAAAGCCCTCTTCCCAGAGGCACAATCAAACAAAAGTCCTCTTCGAAGGCACAAACAGGTCGAAGCCCTTTTCCGGAAGCCCACTTTACCGTGTAGGAAAATTCACTGGCTTTCTCCAAAAGTGAAGTGTAAAAACTTCTTAAAAAAAGGAGAAAGAAAGAAAGAGAAACTTCTCCAATACGAGGCACAATCTATTAAATCAGAAAAATATTTCCTTAAAATGAAAAAATTATTCTATAAAGTACAGATGCAAACCTCCTTCGAATGGAAAAGTTGTCCTCTAAAGAAAGAGTACAAGTCTTCTTCAAATAGAAGAGTTGTTCTCCAAAATTTGTCAATGTGAAAGAGGTTGCAATAAACCATGGTATGGGGGCAACATAATATAGCTACAAAAATAAAAACAATGCTCAAGCAACATACCATAGGTTTACTACAACATCACATAGAGAAAATAAAGAAACTTGTATGAAAAGGAAGAATAAATGCATTCTCAAATACAGACAGAAGTTTGTACAAGTAAAAGAATCATTTTATTCCATAGTATAAAATTTTTATACATGTGCAGGTTTCAAAACAAAAGAAGGAGGGGACCGGTACTCGCACAATCTCTGGTCAACACAAGTCTTCATATATACAAGTAAAAAAGCGAGACGAAAGGCATAAGTCCCAAACCCATCACTTCTTCTTCCTGCCTCCTTTTGAGCCTTCGCCCGGTCGGATGATTAACTTTTTGGGCCGGCTTGTGAGAGTAGGGGAAGAAAGAGGAAGGGGTGCAATTGGACTTTCTACTGTTTTTTCTTCGCTGGCAGAAGCTTCTCTCCTTTTCTTTGAGACTACACGCTTCCCCTTCTTCCTTGAAGAAGACTCGCTGCCCGGAGTGAAAAGTGCAGACAACTTTATGTCATCAGAAATAGTTTGCTCCAGGGTTCTTTCGCCTTCTTTAGGTTCCTCGGCCTTTTGTTCTTGTGCAGCGAACGGATCATCCAAGCCTTGAAGAGCTTCTATCTTCTCCTCTTGTGACCCCGGCTGAGAAACGGAAGGGGGAGTAATCTGAAGAGGTGGAGAGGAAACAACTGGAAGAGGGGAAGGCTGAACAACACTTGGCGCTTTCACTAAAGGAGAAGAGAAGTTAAGGTCAGTATCTCTCATAAAAAGAGGAGAAAGTGGCATGTCAAGATTTAAGTAATAATCAAAAATCTCATCAAGCTCATGTGAAGTAAACAAGCAGTCCACTTGAGCGAGATCAGCATCGAGGTTACCTGGAGAGGTAGGCTTCACTATGTCAACTTCAAAGTCCTGAGCCTCAGTGCTTTGTTGACCCTCATCTCCGGTGCGGGTGGTTGCACTTTCAATAGCAGCTTGAGCAGGAGGTGGAGAATGGGAACCGGAGCTAACAATATCGATGTCCGCCGAAACTGAAGGTTGAACTGGATCGGTTGAAGTTGCCTTCCCTAAATGTTCTCCTTCTTCCATTTCGGCTCTTTCTTTGGCGATTTTCTCCTTTCCCCTGGCAAGAGCGGCACATGCATCATCATCTAGATAGTGTGCCATTAAATCTACTTCGGCATATCCAGCTCCTCCAAGCATATCAAATGCGGCTTCCCACACTTTGGCCAAAGTGATTTCATACTTCGGTCCTAAAAATTTAAGGCTACCGCGCCCTAGAACACTTTGATGTAAAACTCGAATAGAGTGGAGTTGACTTCGGCTTTAGTTGCCATATGAGATTCTTCGGCTGCTACTTTGCCGGCAATAGCTTCATCATGCTCCTTTTCATCTTTAGAAAGACGAGCTTTTAGCAGTTCAATTTCCAAGTTCTGGGAGTTGGTTTTTTCTTGCAGTTGAGCAACGTCAGCTCGATAGCTTTCCACAACTTGCTGCTATGCTTCAAATTTAGCTTCAGTATCTCTCTGTGCAACGTGAGCATCTCTCACCTATTTTTGAAGTATTTCTTCTCTTTGAGAATAGGAAGTGGAAGAAGTGACGAGTTCTTCTTTAAGTTTTTCAACTTCCGCTTCAAGCTTCTCATTATAAGCGGCAATACTCTTCATCTCCACATCATGCTGATCGAGTGTTTCCTGCCACTCGGATTTGTCATTTTCAATAGTCAGCATGGTTTCAAGGTTTGCGCGATTCACTCTTTGAAGCTCGTCAACAAGTTTCTGCCAGCCAGATATTCTCTCGATATCGAGTTTGACGGCATCAAGATTTCTGGACATGGCTTGCTTATCGATTGGGACTAAGTCAAGGTCGAAATGCTCTCCCTTTAAGCACCAATGCGGAAACCAACTTTGAAGAGTAGCCGGACCCTGCCCAACTTGATATGGGGGCCTACTTATGATTGTTTGAATATCGGCACTTTGAAGGGCAAGAGAGCCGGAAGGAATTTCCAAAGAGACGGGAGCAACGGGCCTTTGGGAAACTTCAGATGTCGGTTTCTCACCAAGTTTGGCCCGTTTGCTTGGATCCTCAACAACATGACTTTTCCCTTTATAATCACGGGATTTTCGCTTGTGGGAATCATCCTCTCTCTGAGAAGAATCATGTCGTTCGTCCCTTCTCCTGTAGCGTTCTTCGTAAGCACGCATCTTACGAGCTTTCCTCGTAGCTCTTTCTTCGTCGGTTTCCCAGGAAGCAGGAAGATACCTCTTGGGGTCATAAGAGCCACGTCTCCCATAACGCTGGAAATCATCGTAGTAAGAGCCACTTCGTCCCATTGGAGAATCTGAAAATAAAGAAAAGATAAATTCAGAAACCTTCAAGGCAAGGAAGTTGAATGCATATAAGTGCTGAAAAGTCCTAAGTGTGTGTAATGTGCAAACTACGCGCGTCAAACTACGAATCACTCCTTGGTTAGGAGGTGATGGCGGATTTTACAGCAAGTGTTAATTCTTGGGCTGACGGAGTTTGTTGCAAGATGGATTTTGCTTCAACTGCCGGAGAAGTAACTTTAGCAGTGATAGGATCATCTTTAAAAAGCTCCTATGAAGTAATCATCAGGTCACTCAACCCCTCAAAAGTATCATCACCGTTGTGCCTGGCGGGACTTGTTCGCTCAGTTCCTTCGTTACCAGATTTCCCGGATTGTTGGGAATGTTCCTCTTCTTCAATGACCGGGAAAAGTGCAAGTTTGCCGGATGGCCCCGCAACATCAATAGAAGTAGAACACTTTACCAATGAAGCCTCAACAGTATGTCCTTACGGTGTAAGTTCTCCGATGGAAACTGGGGCATCCGATGTCTCTACTAGAGAATCAAGGACTTCATGAGGCTGAGTAGAACGGGAAGGGTGCAGAAGCCCGTATTGGTGAAGGAGTTCATCTTTCAGCAAAAAATTAATGCTTCTTTCCTCAACCGCCACGATACTTAATCTTTAGAAAGTCAGCTTGTGGCTGGGATCTCAAAAGGGAGGAGGAAGTGCTGTAAAAGAAAAGAACGAAATTAGCACCTAGCAACTCGGGCTTTGAAAAGCTCAAAGGGAAAAGGTGGGAATAAGCAATCTTACTTCCTACTCTCCAGATGGCGTAAAATCCTAGAGGGCGACGAACGAAGACGAATTGATTGAAGAACCCGTGGGCGCTTTCCGGAAGATCGACAATCAATATACGGTTTCTGGCGCTTCTCACGAGTGTGATGGAGGGATGGTATTTGTTCTTTGCTAAAGTGCACAAGTAACAAATTTCTTCAAGACCCAGGAGACGATCAAGTGTCCTCCTGAATAGCACACAAAGTCCCATTAGGATGGCATGTCCATTGGGATGCAATTAGAAAGGAGAGATAGTCAATCGGAGGAGGAGTTGCTGAAGAAAGTCATTGAAAGGAGGAATGGCACCACATAGGCACATCTGACGGTTGGCGGCGATAAAACCGAGGGGTGGCCTATCAGCAGTATCGTTTGGCCCAGGAAGCATAGCATCTGCTTCAGCAATACCAAACTGAATACGTAATTGGTTGAATGCCCGTTGACTTAGGGAAGTTGGAGTTCTTTTCGGAGGATTATCCAATGGATTGACTATCGGGAAGACCCCTTCAGATTGCTCTGTTATCTCTTCTTGAGAAGACATTCTACACAAGGAACTGGATATTCAAATATGAAGGTGCATGTTTCCTAAATGTGTGAGGTGTTGTGCAAAACTAATAAAACGACAAGTAAATGTAACTGAAATTAAACTAATATGCAATTGTCAATTTTAAAGTTTCAGGGCTTGTTGTTTTAAGTCCAAATACAAGCGCAGTGTTGATGCAAACAAATCAGTCTTAATTGATTAATATGGCTTTGCTTTAATACTTCACTTGAATTTGTCGATTCACAGTATTTCATATAATTTCTTTAAGTTGATTATTCTTTATCGACTGATCTGCCATTCGATATGGGCAATCAATGGTAGTATATTCGCCCGATTTTTCTGCAAATGTTGTGTTTAACAGGTTATTAGCATAAAGTTAATATAATCTGTAAGGAAATACAACAAGTTTGCGCAAGTTATCTCGACAGTTCAGGTTGAGGGTTCAAATTGAATGCCGTCATATTTTTGCAAGTAAACAAATTCAAGCAACTTGTCATAAGGTCAAGGTTCATCAATCAAGCCCAGCAACCTAGCACAAGTCGAATTATCTTAAGTCGCACTGTCCAAGTTAAAGAATTCAAGGCATGAGGCTTCAGGTCAAAATAAAGCAAATTCGTCCAAGTGTAGCTCGGCCGCGACCTAAAATCTATGCCGCAAAAAGTTAGGTCGTTGTTCTCTTAGGTCGTTCTGCTTTGAACTTTGTATTGTTCCACTAAGTTAGGTCGCGAGCGTGATAGGTTGCAAGCAAGTTAAGTCGCAAGAATGTTTGGTCGTAAGCATGTTAGGTCGTAAGCATGTTGGGTCGTAAGCAAGTTAGGTCGTATGATTCACATTCAAGCCAAAGTCCCAAAGGCCCATCCTCCACTCAAGTTCTGCCGTGCATCCGTCACCTTACAATCACCAGGAGCGCAATGGTTCGACCTAGAATCCACTAACCTGTTAACTAAAGGCCTTCTCAACGCACCAATTCGCCTAACTCCTAACCCGATAACCCGCTAGCTTCTCCACAAACAAAAACACTCATCTCCCCAGATCGTCGAATCACCTTAGAATCGCCATAAATCCAATGCATTGACATTTTAGCGCAAATTACAACGACAACATGATCGATGGCAGCCGTGAGTCGATCGAAACATAGTTCGCAGTGAAGAACGGCACAAAAAGTGAATTGGAAACAAAAAATGGGAGGTTAGCAATTCGACGATGGATATAGTTGAACAACGACTAGATTCACTCACGTAATGTGATGGAAAGATGATCGGCGGCCGGTTGTTCGAAATTTATCTTTGAAAGCTCAAAAATTCGCCAATGGTGGTTTCGGACGAAAGAATTAGTAAAGAGGAAGAAACGAGCTAGCAGTTATATAAGGAAAAAGAAAATGGGCATACGGGTTAAGTTAACTCTTGGGTCGCTCACGACCTAGCGGGATTAGATCGAAGCACACGACCTACAACCTAGGTGTGTACTTCGAGGGGCAAGTGTTAACTCCGCTTTTAAAAGTGACCTAACGATTTATGGGAGAAGCGACCTGTGACGACCCGAAATTTTCAAGCATTTAAAATCAGAATATTTAATTGATTTTAAATATTCAATAGAGCAATCTTAACTTGAACTACAAATATCTCTATTTATTTGATAATTAAATAATAGAATTTTAAGCCTGTTAAAAATAATTTGAAGGCTTGTAAAATTTATATGAATAATACAGAGGATAATAGAAGTTGTAAAATTTAAATTAGCAGTGGTTTGTTCAGTTTTGAAATTTTATATCATTTAAATTGAATTTAAAAATAGCCTTCCAACGCACAGTCTCGGAATTTGACGAAACCAGTTCCGTTGGGTCCGTAATATTGTATTATTATCGGATTTCAAATTTCATATTGACTGGAGTTGTTATGTGAGCGTACGGTACATAAACGCGTTGAAAGTGTACATCGAAAATTCTATTTAAAATTTTATGTACATGTTCACGTGCTAGTCACCATCAGCTGCTTTTCCTTCAAATCGCTGCCTCCTCTCGTACATGCCATCATCACCGTGTCTCTCTTTCTCTTATCACACATGCTTCATTTCCCTTAAATAAATTCACCGAAGCCTCCTTTTTCAGAATGAAATACTCAGTTAAAGTAAAAAATAAATTAATGGCCGCTGCAAATAATCACGAGGCTTCTTCATTTAAGATCTCAAACCCCTCTTATTTTTCGAATTAGATCAACTCCAAACCAAAACCGTGTTTCCCCTTTCGTTCGTTCATATTATAAATCATTTCAAAAAAAAAAGAACGAAGACAAAATAGTCGCGATTAAGCGACAGTCAGGCTCGATTCTATCCGCATCAGGGGAGGGGGGAAGCGATGAGGGTCGCGATTTCCGATCGAGAAGGGGGAGGATTGTAGTTGATTCGATTTGAAGGGCGCAGTCGTGCGCACGTTGATCTGGGTCTTGGGGTTACTACGCCTTGGGGCTTTGCTTGCGACCGTGATGGCGAAGGTGGTGAGGTTCTTGGTGATGGCTTCGTGCACGTGAAGGTGAGGCTTTTGCTGTTAATAAATTATTTTGAACACATATATGATTCTCTTATCAATTTAAATACAAGCAGCAAAATTTATAATGAATTACAGTAAGTGGATGTTAAATGTACAATAAATTTCTGAATTTAAAGTTGTTATTATTTTAGTTTAAATACCTACAGGAAGTCAAGGAAATTTTATATATATTTCTAGGCAGATGAGAAAAAAAGAAAGAAAATGAAATGAAATAAAAAAAATATAAATAGAATAAAATAAAAGGACCACTACAAAGTATATTTATATACAGTTTACATATTTCAATATTTAATAATATAAGTGTATATATATATATATATGGGTTACAATAAAGTTTAAACATTTCTATTTTAAATTTAATGCATATATATAGTAGACAGAAATGTTTTTATATATAGCTTTTGAAAATATAGGATTTGTACAAAACTTGATTTTTAATCAAGATAATTTATTTTTATAAGCAAGTGATTTCTAAAATAGAAATAAACATATATGTACGCATTTTGATTTACTAGCTTGTTTTAAAAATGCATTATAAGTAATTAACTTGTTTAATAAACTGATTAATTTATTTTTGTCACCAAAAGTAAATTTATCTAAGGAAAATTTGTTACAAGAACTTTTAAAATAAAAATCACTAGTCAGCTAAATTTACCAAATGGAAATTTAATTATTCGATTGGTTTGAATATTAATTAAAATCATCTAATGTTTATACAAGGTCAAAAACCATGAAATCAAGGCAAAGTTGAAGTGGATTTGCAAAAAGCAAAGGTGAGTTAATCTCACTCAGTTTAAATTTAAAATTTAAATGATTAAATTTAAATAATTGATTGGATGGTTGAATTGTTTGATGTGATATAGTATGATATTTTGGAATTGGAATATTATATCGTGCTAACATCTGTGTATGCAGGGAAAAATAGGTTGGAGGGATCCAACTGGATCCCTCAACATTTATTTAAATTATTTAATCCCCACCGCTGTGATTAGTTGATATTCTGTGATGAATTATATTAGAATATTGAATGTTATAGTCGCTTGAATATTTCGGTACTCTGTTTTATCTAAATGTATAGAATTGGACGTTGAAAGAAAATAAAAGAAGTGAACTCTTAAGAAATAATTAGAAAGAATGCGTATAAATTAAAGTGAATTGAATAAGAATATTAGTGGTTTCAAAATGCTAATTAATAAAATTTTGTATATAAAAAGGAATATTTGAATAAACAAAAAGTTAATGAAGTTTGAAACATCAATGATATTATTTAATAGAACAAAACATTTATTTAATATTTAAGATTTAAATTATTGAAAGGAATAAAGGAGAAATTGGTAAAAGCCTGAAATTTGAATATTTCAGTTAAAAGGTTTAAAATCAAACGGAAAATAATAACATTAATAATAAGTCCATAACTAATGAATTTTTGAAATGAATGGAGAAATTAAAGGAACTTATTTCAAATAAAATAAATTGGAAATCAATTTGGGGAAAATTGATTTAAGTACTTGAAGTTGGAATTTTCTCTGGATGGCCAAGTACACGTTTTTAAAAGTAAATTTGTAAATATAAATTAAATGTTTTAAAGTTGTTTTTAAAGAAAGCATGTTTTATAAAATTCATTATTTCTAATATTTAACTTCTAAAGCAAGCATTTCCTTTTAATCTATTACAGCAATAATAATTTAAAGAGTGATTTAGTATTTGTTTTAAAAGCATAAATCTCGTTTTATATTTTATTAAGTAACCTTATTTTCAAATATTCATATAGTATGTATTTTAACAAATTATTAAAGAAATTTTAACCTGAATGTTTTAAAGTATATTTTTAAAAGTAAAGTGTTTTAAATTAATTTATAAAAATCTAGTTTTGTGCTTGTGGTTCCAGTGAAAATAGAAATACTTGAAATTTATTCTGAGAAAGACAGATAGTTTTGAAAACTGTTTTCAAAGGAATTTGAAAAGTGAAAATATATCTTGTGAAGATATCTTTGAGATAAATAAATAATTTTGGAAATTATTTATTGTTTGATGGATGTTTGTGAATATAAATTGATAGTTAAATGACCGACTATTAATATTGGACAAATGCATTGATCGTTTCGAAGAAACCGGGATCGAGATTTATTTCTCGAAAACCACTTCGATCCGGTTTGTACGTTTCATGGAAAACAATTTTTGATTCGAAGATGGAGCAGTGAAGTGCAAGGGCTAGTCGCTACTAATACTGAGGATATTCCCAAAATGGATGTAGTAGGAATAGTGCCTTCGGTTCCGTTCGAACCCGGGACGGACTTGTATGGACAAATGCTTTCGGAACAACGTCAGGTGGATGATGGGCATTCTAAGGAATATGTTCTAAAAAGGTAACGCTTAGCCTCAAGCCTCATCAAATGGGAATGACTGAAAATCAGGGGTTATGTAGCAAGGCTGGGTCGGTAGCACCCAAGTAGGGTGAGGTCATTCCATTCGAGATGTCCCTTTTTATTTCGGCTTAGTGGCCGATTGTTGATCCCAACCGCGGGGTGATCTCACTCGGGATTATCCAGTAAGGGGTAGTCCCGGTCTTGTGTTGCAGGGGAGCGGGCGTACTCCTCGGTACGGTGATCTAGACCCCGTACTGTGACAGGTGTTACCCCAGCGCCTAGTCATTAGTTGGAAATCCATTCTCCCTACGAGCCTTGTACGAGTTTTGTTTGTATTACCCACTCTATGGCTAGTAGCTGGAATTTAATAGATGTAACAATTTCGGCTATTTTACAAGTATTTGTAAATTGACCCTATTATAATATCAGAGGATTCCTATAAAAATTGTTTAGCTATCGTAAGGTAAAAACCCGACATGTTTATTTGTGGCGTGTGAAACATCCCGAAATTTTGGCATTAAATTTTGAACATTTAATTCATTTTAAATGTTCAATGTAGATTTTGAATTGGT
Organism: Allium cepa; assembly: GCA_030765085.1. Classification (NCBI taxonomy): domain Eukaryota; kingdom Viridiplantae; phylum Streptophyta; class Magnoliopsida; order Asparagales; family Amaryllidaceae; genus Allium; species Allium cepa. The sequence continues at coordinate 11,126,939 of CM060929.1, forward strand.
TTTAAAATAAAAAGAATTGGCTTAAATTAAGATCACAAGTTAGAATTTCCAATGGGGACATTCAATTTGAAATTGAATAATAATAATTAATATTGGACTGAGAATAATTTGAGCATCTAGATGTAAATAGTGATAGTGATGGTTCTAAAATTTATTTTTACTCTATTTGCTCACTAAAAATGTAGTTGGATTTTTAGATGAATCTAAAGGTTAATAAGTTATTATTTGAGATTTTATACTAATTTAAAAATGAATTTAATAATATAATAATGCAAATAATTAGATTTTGGTTCGAAATGAATCAAAATGACTTCTAATGTGAATATAAATTTTATACAAGTTATAATAGAGTTAATAATGTTTTAAAGGTGAAATTTTGAAGTGATTTCGACGATTTTGAAAATCGTTCGAATTTATCGACGAGTTAAAATAGCCTTCCGGGGCACAGTCTCGGAATTCAACGAAACCAGTTCCATTGGATCCGTAATAGTTAATTATTATCGAATTTCAATTTTCGTAGCAATCGGAGTTGTCGTTTGACCGTGGCAGCTCGAAACGTATCGAGATCGTTTTAATCGATTTAATTTGAAATTGATCGTTCAATTCCGTAACTCGCATGTATGACCGAACTAGCCTATGAAACCTGTTCCATTGTGTCCGGAACGCGGAAAAACCCTAGGAACGCCTGTTTGTACATGTGATTTGGAGGTCGTTTGCATAAATTGTTAAATTGAGAATTTTATTAATTAAAATAATATAAAATAATATAATATATACATAATCGTTACTAAACCCTAGTTCATTCTAGAGCCGCCATTCCTCTTCTTTTCTATGGCCAAAAACGATTCTTCTTCTCCATCCAAAATCTCCAAATCCATGCATAAATTCAAAATTCTTCCAACGGGAGAATCGTAGAGTAATCCGAGACCTTCGAAGTGTGCGGTCATAATCGTGTTTCGTGCAACGATGAAAGGAATTTTTCCGCCGACAGTGCCACCGGTTGCGCATGAATTACAAGGCCTAGACATGGCCGAGCTTGGCCGCATCTCCACTTAAGGTGGAGGAGGTATCGAGTGCCGTTGCTGAGGTCGCCGATCGAGCTAAAGCTCGTCGTGTGGAGTGCGGCATCAAACCCTAGTTTTGCGTGATGGATTTGGGTACGTGCGTTTCGCCTGTAGCTTGCGTGAGGAAGGAGGATGTGGACGGGTCGTGTATTTTTGTAATAAAAAAAAGAGAAATTTGTTTCCAATTTGATATTTAAACTTTAAAAATTCATAACTATTGCATACGTTGTTAGTTTCAGATGAAACTGGCGATGCCGGAATCGCAGCGACGGGAAGCACGTTGTGTCATAGATCTGGATTCGATTTAAGCAAGTTGAAATTTTAGGTTAAATCGAACTCGGTTCGATTTACTTTAAATTTCAAACACTCGTCGAAAACTCAAGGTGAGTTTAACTCACTCACATCTGGATGCTAGCTAATTTAAAAAGTTAATATTTAAATATCTGTGTGTTTGGTTGAATACAACTGTTTGTTATCAGTCTGGATTGATATTTATATATGTGATGTGCTGATATTTGTGGATGCAGGGAAAACAGGTTGAACGGATCCAACTGGATTACTCACAATATAGTGATTATTTTTATAATTGATAATGCAAATTATTTGTATGTTGTGATTGATAAATCTGAAATTAAATTGTACTGTGATATTGTTGAAATAAATATAAACCCAGAATTTTAATTATAAATGGATTTAATTAGGATTTAGGAAATAAAAGAAATTGTTATATAAAGAATTTAAAGGAATAAAATTTGGATTTGGCTCAAATGAAGAATGAAATTTGTAAATGGGAATTTTAATTAAAGCGGGAAAATTATTAGTTGATAAATGTAAAGTATGGATTTGGGAGAGAAATTCTATAAGAGTATATAAAGTGTTAAAATAATGATGGTTATTTTGATAATGAATAGAGTTTGCCAGAAAATTAAAATATGTTTGCAACGAAGCTTCTAAATATAAATATACAATTGTAAATGTGAATCAAATATCTTGAATGCATTTTCACCCTTGGAATTTAGTTAAGAAATTCATAAGTATTATTTTCCTATAATAAATTCTCAAATGTTTTATTTATAAATGTTTCAAACTGATGCTTTGAAAATGGAATTTTCGGGAATGGAAAAGGGTGTTTAAACTTCAAGAGGAGTTTATTTTTAAGCTTGGAAATAAATTTACGATAACTAACGTAAATTTGGGTTGGAATAGATCGAGCGGGATCTATATGAAAGATTCTTTGGGTTATTTCAATGGAAATGTTTCCCTGGGAAAAACTGAGTTCGTGATTTAAATCAGGTTTGAAAAGTTAAGTTTAAATCTGTTTTAAGGAAGTGTTTTTAAGAAATTCTTATTTAAAGGTAAGTAATAAAATTTAGCTATAGTATAAAGATTTAGGAATATTATTAGTAATTATATTTGATAAATGGATTTATGTAAAGGATAGATGATTTAAGTTATTTGAAACATAACACTAAACCTTTAAAACCACTGCTTTTAAATTTAGTTAACAAAACTCCTGTTTAATAAATAGTTTTGTTTTACATATTTTGTAACATCCCGCCTTTTCGCACACTTTAAACCGACACACGTGCCAATTCAAAGCATACGCAAGGGCGGATTGTTATGGGGTAAATAAGAAAACAGAGAAGAAATAAAAACAAAACAGAATCTCACAGTGGAAGGATAAAATATAATAATAAATATACAGTTCAAAACAGTTTACAAACACTTGATTTGCTTTATACAATAAATATCAGAGTTACACCTACCAATACAATCAATGCAGCGGAACAGTATGAGTGTGGTGCAATACTATAGATAATAATAATACGACTCCTTCGTCTTCGTCCTTCAAAGCTAAAGTATTCGATCCTGAAACGCTCGGACTGACCCGAGCGAATTTGAAAAGACAAAAACACTCGAGTCAGAACTAAAAGATCTTATGTGAGTTAAATTAACAGAAATAAATATGAGTACAGTCAAGAGATGTTCGGGATTTACATCTCCTAAGGATCCGTTAAACTATTTACTATGTAGTATATTGCGCTATTATAATAGTGTTTATTTATAAAATAAACTTACTTTTTAATAGCGTTAAGGGGTTACCCATATAGCCCTTAACACAAATAATGCCAATAGTCTATACAGTACCGTAATACCTCCTGATCGGGAAGCTACCAGAGGATACTCCATAGGTACGACACAAATAGAAACTCGTAGTAAAGGCTCGGTATGGTAGGTGACACGGCACAACTAGGCAATGCCAGGGTAGATATACCAATTGCTATCCAGGCTGGTGGAAACGCGTAGCCGCAGTTACCGCCCACCTCGGACTAACTCCCCAAAATCAAAATATAGAAGTGGCCACTGAATCAATCCAAAATCAAAGTATAATATCGAAGAGGAGGGTCCGATCAGAGGAATGACCTCATTGGCCTGAGAATCGCTCCTGTTTTAGCCACCTTATGCCAACTCACGGGAGTCGGGTCCACGTATTTACCTTACAGGAAACCTCGCCACCACCTACTTCATTCTGGAATCTCCACCGCGTACACGGTTAGTCAAAGTGGTTTTCGATATCGACAGAGAGTATGTCCATATCCGATCCCGGCCTCTTTGCCAACCCATCGTTATTATAACACCGCGGTCATTTAAAAATAGGTTATACTTTAAAAATCAAAATAAACATTCCATTTCATAACCATGAATACGATATCATTTCAAAACCCAAAACCATATTTTATCACTTATCCCAAATATAATTCTTTTCCAAAATCATAATGCTTTAACTTCATAACGTCTGAAAATCAAATATTTTCAAATCATAATATTTTGAAAATCATAATTTAAAACCATAACTTCTATAAAAAAACTTGAATGGTTTGGACATTCAACGGTATATGAATTAAATGGTTTAACTTAAATGTTACTTTGTAAAGAAAATAGTTCTCATGGCTTTACAAATACATTTCTTTATTAAAGTCTAAACCAAAATTTATATTATCTCTCTCAAGTTCCAAAACCACTTCAATTTATTTATATATACGTATATCCATTTTGAGTAACAATATTTCAAACTAAAGTTGGATTTTATTCTTTCAACAAATCAATTGTTCTATTAATTAGTCTTGAATATTCATATAAAATCCATAAATAATAAGACTTCAATTTCTAGTAATAATATATATATATTTTCCCCAATTCAAATTATACTAGAATATTCATTTTAATTTATTTTGGGAAAAATCCAATTATAAATATCATATCTTAAAATTTCCAAACTTAACATTTAAACATATGATATAAATTATTAAACTCCATTTTCTTAATTTTCTTCCATTTTTAATAAAGATTTTTATACACCTTTTAATTTCAAAATTTTCAACTTCATATGTATATATATATATATATATATGGAAGAAAAATATTTATACAATATAAAATTTAAGATTATTATAAACCGTATTCCATCCAAACCATAGAAATCACATTAAAATAGTTATATATAGACCGCGGTGCCTGTATACAATTTTCTATCCTATGGTCAAGTGATACGGATATTTATCGTTTCAATCCGCAATTTAAAAAATATAAAATTTTGCGGTTGTATATCATTTCAAACCACAATCCCGAATGAAAGGAAATATGCATGATAATTTGCAATTTTATGAAATACAATAAAACATCCATCAACATCACCCATCATCCAATCACAATCATCAAGCAATATCAATCAATAACAATTTATATTTGATAATATATAACAGGTAATAACTGGCAATTTTATTCAGATTAAATTTAACAACTATTAATCTAACAGTTTATATTCAGTAATAATCTATATAACTGTTAACTAGCAGTTTATAGGCAAACAAATAAATTCTAACTATCAATTAATACGCAACAAATAAATTAAATTAACAGTTAAATTTAATAAATGCAATTCAACAATTATGAGTGAAATAAACATGCCAAATACTCATAAATAAATTTCTATTCATTTCTAAAATTAATTTAACAAACATAAAAGCTTCTAGTAGTTGTGAGTGGGTTTAAACACTCACCTTTTGAATTTAAATCGAATTTAAATCCGATTTAAACCCAAAAATTCGACGGTCTCAGAATTTGTCCAAACCAGCGTCAATGGATCTGGAATTAAATTACGATCCTAACAAAAGAAATTTCGCGTGAATCGGAGAACGTATGAAAAATATATTCATTTTAAACGATTTGAAAACAAAAATAAAATACCGTGCCACATCCACTCTTCCCTCGTGAAAAACGCGTATGCTTCTTCTTGATTGCTAACTTTGTTCCGTAATTTTTCTTTTATTTCGATTTACTTTAATTTTCCTCCTTATTATATGAATGTATGCATTTTAAAAAGGTTTGAAAAAAAAAGATTTGAAAAAGAAGAATTGAAAAAGAAAATGATTAAAATAAGAACTGAAAATGGAAGAGAAAATCTAGATTTGAAAAGAAAGAAGGTTTGAAATAGAAGAAAATTTGAAAAAGAAGTATATTTGAAGAGGAAGGAAAAATTAAAATCAGAGATAATAAGGAGATTTGAAGGAAAAAAAAGGAAAAGAAAAAAGTAGAAGATTATAATGGAGGCTGTGGTTTCATTTGCGTCCTATCTTATTTATAAGGTTAGAGTTAGGTTTAGGATCAAAGAGATTTGAAAAGAGAGACCGCTATTAACTAGAAATAAATGAAACGACGTTTCAAAAATGAAGTTGGAAAATGAATGGAAAGAAATGAAGTAAATATGAACAAACTTGGTTTTGAAATATAGTAAATATGAACAACCTTTTTAAACGTAGCAGGTATTAAAAAGAGGTAATTATTTATTAGAAAGTGAATGAATGGACTAACTCTATACTGTAAACATACTTTTAGGATTCAAATTTCAAAACAATTGTTTACTTAATAAATTTTGTTAACCCTAAACACACCAAAATTGACTTCATTAACTCAAGTAATATTCGAATTTCTACGCATTTGGGTTTTTGTCTATGCATAATAATTTTTTATAATTACCTTAAAAATCAAAAAAATTTGATTTGTTTCTCCCAAAATGATCTCTAATTACCATTAAAACACCCTTTTTGTTTACCATAAAACGCGCGTTTTTTTATTATTAAATCTATTAATTGCAATCACCGTTTTCTTTTCTTTTAATTGAAATATTTGAACTACATTAATTGCAATCACACAAAATTAATTTTAAACAGACAACTAAATGCATAAAAAAAAATTATACACAAGAGTAATAAATAGATTATTTTCCTATTCTTGTAATTAGTTTGTAAGCTAAACACAGTTCAAATAAACATATATTTCTTTCTTTAAAAATCAATCTTTCTATATTTTTATTTAAATTAAATTATACCTACATTCATAGATGAAACATTCATTTTATTGATGTAAATGTTTTTTTTTTTGAATAAAAACTTTTCTTATATTTCAAAAAACATAAGCTGCTTTTAATTACACCTATTACAATTAGTATTCTCTCTCCTATTAATTTCAGTTGATTAAGTTTCAAAATGGGCTAAATGAATGTAATGATAAGTAGAACAATTACTTCCTATTAACGTAATATTTAGATGTTAAATTTTCATTTATTTTGCAATACTTCAATTAAATTAATAAATATTGCTCTCTTTACTTAAATCTATATTAACAAAACGTTAGCTTTGGATTGGTAAAATTTGATTTACCAAAGTTTACTTACATAATATAAACTATATTAATTTGCCACCTATCAGTTCTTAATTATATTTTTAAGTTCGTTACCTATCCACCTTGATTATAATTCCATCTATAAAGCAAATTTAGTTAGCCTTAACATTACTACACTAGATCTAAAATCAGTTTCAATTAATATAGAATTATATCTTAAATACTTACCATTTATTTATAAATTAGGTTACCTTCCAATAAATTTTATTCCTAAGTATTTGATTGGATTGCCATCTTTACTATGTCTATTATTAATTAGCTTCAAATTCTGCAATTTCACTTCTTAAATCCACCCTTTGCTATATTATAAATAAAATTTACATTGGTTACATTTCACATAAATGTATCATTTATTTACATTTATTACAAACGTATTTCCAATTCCAACTAAAAATCTAAATAAATGAATAGGCAACCTACCATAAACATTATCGTTACCTTTTTGTCACATACAAAATCTTTTATTACAAAAATCAATTTTTGCATATATTTTCATACTACAAATTCAATTTACTTATGTTCAAATTGTAGCCAAACCTGACTTTTAAATTATTTTATATAAAATTGGGATTTCATTAAGTTTATTAATTATTACCCTTAATTGGCATTTATCACCTTGTATTCTCGTTATCATTTCATAGATATGATTCCCAATTCCTTATTATTGACTTAAATTGGCATTACTAACATTGCATTAAACGTTGTTACTTAAATCTCTACCAATAGTAATTAATACTCTAAATAAATACGCTTACTCCTTTCGTTATTTATTAATTATCACAAGAAACGTTTAATCATTTCAACAACATTGTAATTTCAAATTACCTACATTGATTGTATACGTTTTCCATTATTATCATTTATTAGAATTCTATTCAACTTTCCATCTTATGCATATAGTTAACCTTTCTATTGATTTTTCCTTCAAAATTTTCAGTTACTTCTTAACTTACAAAAAGGCAATGATTAATTACATTTAATCGCTATAAATTAAATGCATTGGTAACGAACAATAGCTGTCACCATTATACAATTTATAGCATTTGTAATTTATTCTCTACAACAATTATTACCTATCAATATTATTTCGCCCATAAATACAAACTTGCAATTGTTCTTATTATCATGTTCCATCTACTGTGAACAATGTTTATTACATTATATTAGTTTAATATTTTCCTCAAATTCCTCATATTCAACTCATATATAGGTAAAATTCTTTACACCACTTAAAATCATTTGAATTAACTTCGAATTACTATAAGTAGGTTTTTAATTTATTTTTCTTCTAAATTTAATTACAACTTATTAATTTAACCAAATTAAATCCATAAAATCTACGGGTCGTTACACTCTCCCCCACTCAAAACTTTTCGTCCCCGAAAAGGAAAAGAAGGAAAAACGAAGAACTAAGAAATCAATATACCTCATTCACACATTAACTTTATAAACAATTAAACTTATAAAATTAATTAATTTAGATAAAATATATCAATTTATAACCATAAAGTAAATTATATCTAAATTACTAAAGTTTGGAAAAACATTTCAAAATATTTCTAAGTTCAAAATTTACGGAAAACTTTTGGCAGAGTCGCCTTTGAACGGAGAGACTCGGGAGAAAATATAATATCAAAATATAACAATTATATTACATGTTTTATCCAAAATATTATATCTCAACCCGGGAAAATATATAAAATAGTGCTATAAATCGTAATCCGAAGCGTACCTACACAAGACAAAGCAACCATTTAATTCATCAAACAAATAGTTATTCGGGTTCAGAACTTGAAATTTGTATGGAATGAAAATAACTATCAAGTGCATCCTTTACTCAACAGTCTTAGACGGAACAAAGATAGATTATTTATTCATCTAAAACTTCAAATTCCTTACCCAACAACCATAAATCAAACAATACAATTCAAACCAACAACCAAATTAACTTATTATACATTTAATTCATGCTTTAGTTGTTTGATTTTCTTTTTTTTTTCTTTTTTATGGAGGGATTTCTTCATTTCCTACAAATTTCATTTTCCATTTATTACAAAATTCATTATATTGGTATCCTATTTTATTTACTTAAGTTTATATCATCTATTTATAATCTTACCTTTACTTATATAGTAGAATTTCCAATTTAACTTAAGTTTATACAATTTAATTCTCATTTTATCACAGCAAATTCATTGGTTACTTTCATTACCTTACTCTTCACTTGTAAGAATTTCCCTTACATTTTCTTACTAACTTTGCACTTTTCTTATATGGTAAGTTATATATGTTTTAAGAATGTAAGTGGAAATTTATACAAGTTTCTTCTCAATTCCTTTAATTAATTAATGGTTCATCAAATATATATTCGTTTTATAAATTAAAATTTCAACTTACCTTTAATTTCATTCATTTATTAAATGTTGACGTTTCTATTATATTTAATAGTAGTAACAATTTAATTTCCCACTTCCACTTATATTAAACTAGTAGCATTTAAATCACACTTAAGTTTATAACCCTACACATCAATCTTTATTTGTTAAAGAATTTCATTTTATTTACTTAAGTTTAAAATCACCTATTAATAATACTTATCTTAAATTATGGAAAAATTCAAATTATAACTTAAGTTTATACCATTATATTCTTATTTATAATAGCAATTCATTGAATCCTTCATTATTTCCCAAAATTCCTACTTGTAAAATATTCAATTCCAATCTCTCATTTAACATTTCAACTTTTTATATTTGGTAAGTTATATATATGTTAAAGAAAAATGCAATTGAACTTATACAAGTTTATCTAAATTCTTTTAATTCATTCATTGTTCAATAAATCTTTACCTCTCTTATAAGTTAAAATTTTAACTTCCTTTATAACTTAGCATTAATTCTCTAAATTAGAGGTTTCCCTTCATTAATTACTTACCTTTTATTTCACTAAAATAATTTAAACCATTAATTAATGGAAATTTAAGAATTAAATACCGGGTCAAATTTCAAATTATCTTAAAAATAATAATAAATAATTAATTTCTTACAACTTTTATATCTCTAATTATCTTTTAAAACATTTAAAATTTTAAATAATTCCAAAACAAATCTGCAGTAGAATTTACTACAGTGGCCTTTCCCCTTCGAAACTCGAAAATGAAAGTCGATGATGCGGCCGCCATCACCGAAATTATTTTCTAGCGTCAGAGAGGAAAGTACAAAATTTAAATTCTCCAAAATCTTCTTTAAAATAATTTTTTCGAATTATACTAAATATTTATATAAGAAAATACTTATAAACCAAATCCCTATATCCCATAAATCCATTGAAAACAGATTTTCAAAATCCCGGACTTAAGTTCTAAAATCTCCAATTTGATTTATTATAATTTCAACTTAGCTTCAATTTGTTATAAATATTTTTATTTCCTAACACCCAATTTATAGCAACCAAATATATATATATATATATATCTTTATAAAAATATTTTTTTATATATATAGAAAATATAATAGGCAAAATTATTTCATTCACCTATATTAAAAACAAATATTATGTCTGTCTGTCCTATTAAGTGTTTAGAAATCCCTATTGATGGCATAGCGTCCCATGCATCAACCAGAATTTATAAATACAAAACGGAACGGAGTAACATAATATTAAAACCTTTTTTATAACACTAACAAGTACGCTCTCTCATATATATACACTCAGCGACTCCCATAGGGTATTACTACCCTATTAACAAAGAGTCAAACCCCACAAAGCCAAGTTTATCGCTAAACCAAAGCTTTGATACCAACTGTAACATCCCGCCTTTTCGCACACTTTAAACCGACACACGTGCCAATTCAAAGCATACGCAAGGGTGGATTGTTATGGGGTAAATAAGAAAACAGAGAAGAAATAAAAACAAAACAGAATCTCACAGCGGAAGGATAAAATATAATAATAAATATACAGTTCAAAACAGTTTACAAACACTTGATTTGCTTTATACAATAAATATCAGAGTTACACCTACCAATACAATCAATGCAGCGGAACAGTATGAGTGTGGTGCAATACTATAGATAATAATAATACGACTCCTTCGTCTTCGTCCTTCAAAGCTAAAGTCTTCGATCCTGAAACGCTCGGACTGACCCGAGCGAATTTGAAAAGACAAAAACACTCAAGTCAGAACTAAAAGATCTTATGTGAGTTAAATTAACAGAAATAAACATGAGTACAGTAACTCAAGAGATGTTCGGGATTTACATCTCCTAAGGATCCGTTAAACTATTTACTATGTAGTATATTGCGCTATTATAATAGTGTTTATTTATAAAATAAACTTACTTTTTAATAGCGTTAAGGGGTTACCCATATAGCCCTTAACACAAATAATGCCAATAGTCTATACAGTACCGTAATACCTCCTGATCGGGAAGCTACCAGAGGATACTCCAAAGGTACGACACAAATAGAAACTCGTAGTAAAGGCTCGGTATGGTAGGTGACACGGCACAACTAGGCAATGCCAGGGTAGATATACCAATTGCTATCCAGGCTGGTGGAAACGCGTAGCCGCAGTTACCGCCCACCTCGGACTAACTCCCCAAAATCAAAATATAGAAGTGGCCACTGAATCAATCCAAAATCAAAGTATAATATCGAAGAGGAGGGTCCGATCAGAGGAATGACCTCATTGGCCTGAGAATCGCTCCTGTTTTAGCCACCTTATGCCAACTCACGGGAGTCGGGTCCACGTATTTACCTTACAGGAAACGTCGCCACCACCTACTTCATTCTGGAATCTCCACCGCGTACACGGTTAGTCAAAGTGGTTTTCGGTATCGACAGAGAGTGTGTCCATATCCGATCCCGGTCTCTTTGCCAACCCATCGTTATTATAACACCGCGGTCATTTAAAAATAGGTTATACTTTAAAAATCAAAATAAACATTCCATTTCATAACCATGAATACGATATCATTTCAAAACCCAAAACCATATTTTATCACTTATCCCAAATATAATTCTTTTCCAAAATCATAATGCTTTAACTTCATAACGTCTGAAAATCAAATATTTTCAAATCATAATATTTTGAAAATCATAATTTAAAACCATAACTTCTATAAAAAAACTTGAATGGTTTGGACATTCAACGGTATATGAATTAAATGGTTTAACTTAAATGTTACTTTGTAAAGAAAATAGTTCTCATGGCTTTACAAATACATTTCTTTATTAAAGTCTAAACCAAAATTTATATTATCTCTCTCAAGTTCCAAAACCACTTCAATTTATTTATATATACGTATATCCATTTTGAGTAACAATATTTCAAACTAAAGTTGGATTTTATTCTTTCAACAAATCAATTGTTCTATTAATTAGTCTTGAATATTCATATAAAATCCATAAATAATAAGACTTCAATTTCTAGTAATAAAATATATATATTTTCCCCAATTCAAATTATACTAGAATATTCATTTTAATTTATTTTGGGAAAAATCCAATTATAAATATCATATCTTAAAATTTCCAAACTTAACATTTAAACATATGATATAAATTATTAAACTCCATTTTCTTAATTTTCTTCCATTTTTAATAAAGATTTTTATACACCTTTTAATTTCAAAATTTTCAACTTCATATGTATATATATATATATGGAAGAAAAATATTTATACAATATAAAATTTAAGATTATTATAAACCGTATTCCATCCAAACCATAGAAATCACATTAAAATAGTTATATATAGACCGCGGTGCCTGTATACAATTTTCTATCCTATGGTCAAGTGATACGGATATTTATCGTTTCAATCCGCAATTTAAAAAATATAAAATTTTGCGGTTGTATATCATTTCAAACCACAATCCCGAATGAAAGGAAATATGCATGATAATTTGCAATTTTATGAAATACAATAAAACATCCATCAACATCACCCATCATCCAATCACAATCATCAAGCAATATCAATCAATAACAATTTATATTTGATAATATATAACAGGTAATAACTGGCAATTTTATTCAGATTAAATTTAACAACTATTAATCTAACAGTTTATATTCAGTAATAATCTATATAACTGTTAACTAGCAGTTTATAGGCAAACAAATAAATTCTAACTATCAATTAATACGCAACAAATAAATTAAATTAACAGTTAAATTTAATAAATGCAATTCAACAATTATGAGTGAAATAAACATGCCAAATACTCATAAATAAATTTCTATTCATTTCTAAAATTAATTTAACAAACATAAAAGCTTCTAGTAGTTGTGAGTGGGTTTAAACACTCACCTTTTGAATTTAAATCGAATTTAAATCCGATTTAAACCCAAAAATTCGACGGTCTCAGAATTTGTCCATACCAGCGTCAATGGATCTGGAATTAAATTACGATCCTAACAAAAGAAATTTCGCGTGAATCGGAGAACGTATGAAAAATATATTCATTTTAAACGATTTGAAAACAAAAATAAAATACCGTGCCACATCCACTCTTCCCTCGTGAAAAACGCATATGCTTCTTCTTGATTGCTAACTTTGTTCCGTAATTTTTATTTTATTTCGATTTACTTTAATTTTCCTCCTTATTATATGAATGTATGCATTTTTAAAAGGTTTGGAAAAAAAAGATTTGAAAAAGAAGAATTGAAAAAGAAAATGATTAAAATAAGAACTGAAAATGGAAGAGAAAATCCAGATTTGAAAAGAAAGAAGGTTTGAAATAGAAGAAAATTTGAAAAAGAAGTATATTTGAAGAGGAAGGAAAAATTAAAATCAGAGATAATAAGGAGATTTGAAGGAAAAAAAGGAAAAAAAGAAGAAGAAGATTATAATGGAGGCTGTGGTTTCATTTGCGTCATATCTTATTTATAAGGCAAGGGTTAGGTTTAGGATCAAAGATATTTGAAAAGAGAGACCGCTATTAACTAGAAATAAATGAAACGACGTTTCAAAAATGAAGTTGGAAAATGAATGGAAAGAAATAAAGTAAATATGAACAAACTTGGTTTTGAAATATAGTAAATATGAACAACCTTTTTAAACGTAGCAGGTATTAAAAAGAGGTAATTATTTATTAGAAAGGGAATGAATGGACTAACTCTATACTGTAAACATACTTTTAGGATTCAAATTTCAAAACAATTGTTTACTTAATAAATTTTGTTAACCCTAAACACACCAAAATTGACTTCATTAACTCAAGTAATATTCGAATTTCTACGCATTTGGGTTTTTGTCTATGCATAATAATTTTTTATAATTACCTTAAAAATAAAAAAATTTGATTTGTTTTTCCCAAAATGGTCTCTAATTACCATTAAAACACCCTTTTTGTTTACCATAAAACGCGCGTTTTTTTATTATTAAATCTATTAATTGCAATCACCGTTTTCTTTTCTTTTAATTGAAATATTTTAACTACACTAATTGCAATCACACATAATTAATTTTAAACAGACAACTAAAATGCATAAAAAAAAATTATACACAAGAGTAATAAATAGATTATTTTTCTATTCTTGTAATTAGTTTGTAAGCTAAACACAGTTCAAATAAACATATATTTCTTTCTTTAAAAATCAATCTTTCTATATTTATATTTAAATTAAATTATACCTACATTCATAGATGAAACATTCATTTTATTGATGTAAATGTTTTTTTTTTTTGAATCAAAACTTTTCTTATATTTCACAAAACATAAGCTGCTTTTAATTACACCTATTACAATTAGTATTCTCTCTCCTATTAATTTCAGTTGATTAAGTTTCAAAATGGGCTAAATGAATGTAATGATAAGTAGAACAATTACTTCCTATTAACGTAATATTTAGATGTTAAATTTTCATTTATTTTGCAATACTTCAATTAAATTAATAAATATTGCTCTCTTTACTTAAATCTATATTAACAAAACGTTAGCTTTGGATTGGTAAAATTTGATTTACCAAAGTTTACTTACATAATATAAACTATACTAATTTGCCACCTATCAGTTCTTAATTATATTTTTAAGTTCGTTACTTATCCACCTTGATTATAATTCCATCTATAAAGCAAATTTAGTTAGCCTTAACATTACTACACTAGATCTAAAATCAGTTTCAATTAATATAGAATTATATCTTAAATACTTACCATTTATTTATAAATTAGGTTACCTTCCAATAAATTTTATTCCTAAGTATTTGATTGGATTGCCATCTTTACTATGTCTATTATTAATTAGCTTCAAATTCTGCAATTTCACTTCTTAAATCCACCCTTTGCTATATTATAAATAAAATTTACATTGGTTACATTTCACATATATGTATCATTTATTTACATTTATTACAAACATATTTCCAATTCCAACTAAAAATCTAAATAAATGAATAGGCAACCTACCATAAACATTACCGTTACCTTTTTGTCACATACAAAATCTTTTATTACAAAAATCAATTTTTGCATATATTTTCATACTACAAATTCAATTTACTTATGTTCAAATTGTAGCCAAACCTGACTTTTAAATTATTTTATATAAAATTGGGATTTCATTAAGTTTATTAATTATTACCCTTAATTGGCATTTATCACCTTGTATTCTCGTTATCATTTCATAGATATGATTCCCAATTCCTTATTATTGACTTAAATTGGCATTACTAACATTGCATTAAACGTTGTTACTTAAATCTCTACCAATAGTAATTAATACTCTAAATAAATACGCTTACTCCTTTCGTTATTTATTAATTATCGCAAGAAACGTTTAATCATTTCAACAACATTGTAATTTCAAATTACCTACATTGATTGTATACGTTTTCCATTATTATCGTTTATTAGAATTCTATTCAACTTTCCATCTTATGCATATAGTTAACCTTTCTATTGATTTTTCCTTCAAAATTTTCAGTTACTTCTTAACTTACAAAAAGGCAATGATTAATTACATTTAATCGCTATAAATTAAATGCATTGGTAACGAACAATAGCTGTCACCATTATACAATTTATAGCATTTGTAATTTATTCTCTACAACAATTATTACCTATCAATATTATTTCGCCCATAAATACAAACTTGCAATTGTTCTTATTATCATATTTCATCTACTGTTAACAATGTTTATTACATTATATTAGTTTAATATTTTCCTCAAATTCCTCATATTCAACTCATATATAGGTAAAATTCTTTACACCACTTAAAATCATTTGAATTAACTTCGAATTACTATAAGTAGGTTTTTAATTTATTTTTCTTCTAAATTTAATTACAACTTATTAATTTAACCAAATTAAATCCATAAAATCTACGGGTCGTTACACTCTCCCCCACTCAAAACTTTTCGTCCCCGAAAAGGAAAAGAAGGAAAAACGAAGAACTAAGAAATCAATATACCTCATTCACACATTAACTTTATAAACAATTAAACTTATAAAATTAATTAATTTAGATAAAATATATCAATTTATAACCATAAAAAAAATTATATCTAAATTACTAAAGTTTGGAAAAACATTTCAAAATATTTCTAAGTTCAAAATTTACGGAAAACTTTTGGCAGAGTCTCCTTTGAACGGAGAGACTCGGGAGAAAATATAATATCAAAATATAACAATTATATTACATATTTTATCCAAAATATTATATCTCAACCCGGGAAAATATATAAAATAGTGCTATAAATCGTAATCCGAAGCGTACCTACACAAGACAAAGCAACCATTTAATTCATCAAACAAATAGTTATTCGGGTTCAGAACTTGAAATTTGTATGGAATGAAAATAACTATCAAGTGCATCCTTTACTCAACAGTCTTAGACGGAACAAAGATAGATTATTTATTCATCTAAAACTTCAAATTCCTTACCCAACAACCATAAATCAAACATTACAATTCAAACCAACAACCAAATTAACTTAGTATACATTTAATTCATGCTTTAGTTGTTTGATTTTCTTTTTTTTTTTCTTTTTTATGGAGGGATTTCTTCATTTCCTACAAATTTCATTTTCCATTTATTACAAAATTCATTATATTGGTATCCTATTTTATTTACTTAAGTTTATGTCATCTATTTATAATCTTACCTTTACTTATATAGTAGAATTTCCAATTTAACTTAAGTTTATACAATTTAATTCTCATTTTATCACAGCAAATTCATTGATTACTTTCATTACCTTACTCTTCACTTGTAAGAATTTCCCTTACATTTTCTTACTAACTTTACACTTTTCTTATATGGTAAGTTATATATGTTTTAAGAATGTAAGTGGAAATTTATACAAGTTTCTTCTCAATTCCTTTAATTAATTAATGGTTCATCAAATATATATTCGTTTTATAAATTAAAATTTCAACTTACCTTTAATTTCATTCATTTATTAAATGTTGACGTTTCTATTATATTTAATAGTAGTAACAATTTAATTTCCCACTTCCACTTATATTAAACTAGTAGCATTTAAATCACACTTAAGTTTATAACCCTACACATCAATCTTTATTTGTTAAAGAATTTCATTTTATTTACTTAAGTTTAAAATCACCTATTAATAATACTTATCTTAAATTATGGAAAAATTCAAATTATAACTTAAGTTTATACCATTATATTCTTATTTATAATAGCAATTCATTGAATCCTTCATTATTTCCCAAAATTCCTACTTGTAAAATATTCAATTCCAATCTCTCATTTAACATTTCAACTTTTTATATTTGGTAAGTTATATATATGTTAAAGAAAAATGCAATTGAACTTATACAAGTTTATCTAAATTCTTTTAATTCATTCATTGTTCAATAAATCTTTACCTCTCTTATAAGTTAAAATTTTAACTTCCTTTATAACTTAGCATTAATTCTCTAAATTAGAGGTTTCCCTTCATTAATTACTTACCTTTTATTTCACTAAAATAATTTAAACCATTAATTAATGGAAATTTAAGAATTAAATACCGGGTCAAATTTCAAATTATCTTAAAAAAAAAAAAAAAAAATTTCTTACAACTTTTATATCTCTAATTATCTTTTAAAACATTTAAAATTTTAAATAATTTCAAAACAAATCTGCAGTAGAATTTACTACAGTGGCCTTTCCCCTTCGAAACTCGAAAATGAAAGTCGATGATGCAGCCGCCATCACCGAAATTATTTTCTAGCGTCAGAGAGAAAAGTACAAAATTTAAATTCTCCAAAATCTTCTTTAAAATAATTTTTCCGAATTATACTAAATATTTATATAAGAAAATACTTATAAACCAAATCCCTATATCCCATAAATCCATTGAAAACAGATTTTCAAAATCCTGGACTTAAGTTCTAAAATCTCCAATTTGATTTATTATAATTTCAACTTAGCTTCAATTTGTTATAAATATTTTTATTTCCTAACACCCAATTTATAGCAACCAAATATATATATATATATATATATATATATATATATCTTTATAAAAATATTTTTTTATATATATAGAAAATATAATAGGCAAAATTATTTCATTCACCTATATTAAAAACAAATATTATGTCTGTCTGTCCTATTAAGTGTTTAGAAATCCCTATTGATGGCATAGCGTCCCATGCATCAACCAGAATTTATAAATACAAAACGGAACGGAGTAACATAATATTAAAACCTTTTTTATAACACTAACAAGTACGCTCTCTCATATATATACACTCAGCGACTCCCATAGGGTATTACCACCCTATTAACAAAGAGTCAAACCCCACAAAGCCAAGTTTATCGCTAAACCAAAGCTTTGATACCAACTGTAACATCCCGCCTTTTCGCACACTTTAAACCGACATACGTGCCAATTCAAAGCATACGCAAGGGCGGATTGTTATGGGGTAAATCAGAAAACAGAGAAGAAATAAAAACAAAACAGAATCTCACAGCGGAAGGATAAAATATAATAATAAATATACAGTTCAAAACAGTTTACAAACACTTGATTTGCTTTATACAATAAATATCAGAGTTACACCTACCAATACAATCAATGCAGCGGAACAGTATGAGTGTGGTGCAATACTATAGATAATAATAATACGACTCCTTCGTCTTCGTCCTTCAAAGCTAAAGTCTTCGATCCTGAAACGCTCGGACTGACCCGAGCGAATTTGAAAGGACAAAAACACTCAAGTCAGAACTAAAAGATCTTATGTGAGTTAAATTAACAGAAATAAACATGAGTACAGTAACTCAAGAGATGTTCGGGATTTACATCTCCTAAGGATCCGTTAAACTATTTACTATGTAGTATATTGCGCTATTATAATAGTGTTTATTTATAAAATAAACTTACTTTTTAATAGCGTTAAGGGGTTACCCATATAGCCCTTAACACAAATAATGCCAATAGTGTAACAACCCGGTATTTCGCGTCTGTTTTTAATCGACATTAAATGATTAATATTGTTGCTAGTCGTTGTTTGGAGTTTGTAAAACCCGAATTAAATTCCTTTCAAAAATTTGATGAACATGGTTGCGGGCTTCAATCTCAATTTGGCCCACGTTTTCATTTAATTTGGGCCGTGAAAAATTAACTAAAGCAAATAGCCGGCCTCCCCTTTTCTTTATTTTTTTTCGTTCGAAAACCTAATACCATCAAAAAGAAAATAATGGAGGCCTCCTCTTCGTCACTCATAAATTAGGGCTTCGTGCAAATTCAAAGACGCGACTTCAAATGCTCGTCTTCTTCTTCTTCGCTCGATCGCGTGTAAAAATCCGAGGGCTGATGTCGGTCATGTCCATCTTCGCTCAACCAGGTGAGTAATTTACATTACTCACATCTATTTCGAACTGGTCGAAGTCGTTTGTTGTTTTCGTTTCTTTGGCTTTGATCTGATTTTGTTTGTTGTCGATGCTTTTCTGCCTTGAATTGATTTTTGGGTTGTTCTGTGTTACTGCATATTACTTGAGTCATTCACTGATGTAATGTGTGTTGCCATTCACTTAATCATTCCTCGGATTCATTTCACGTTTGAGACCATGTGATAGTTGTCTCGAGCACGGTTCATGCCTTTACTTCAGTAGCTTGTCTTCATTAAGGCTTGGTCTTTAGTCTCTGTTCGACCTGAGTTTGCATTGGGGTTGTTCTCCTGTAGCGTATTTCTGAAAGAACCATTGCATTGTTGTGTAAGCACTCGAACCAAATACTTTTAGATGTTTGTTCCGTCCAGCTTCATGTTGTTTTTCGAGTATCCCTGCATACTATGTGCCACTCCGGCAGTTGCAGTTTATTTACATGTGCTGGATTGCTTCAATGTGCTGTTCACTGCTGCCTATCACCGCATTTTTATCACTGCACTGTTTTCCTGCAAGTAAACTTGTGTTCTTTGTATACTTACCCTTGTTCAAGTCTGATATTTTGAAGTTCCCATCTGTAGTTAGTGGTTCATGTGTTGGTATTGATTTCCTTCATATTGATTATGCGCTTTGTACATGTTACTCCTTTGGTATGGTTGCAGACCACCTAACTATTGTTCATGTTGCCTTGTCCTGAGTTCATATGTATTGTTTCTTGCATTTATATATATAAGCATGCATGCAGTTGCTTCAATGTGTTATCATCACTGCATTTTCATCGCTGTCTGTCATTTCTGACTTTGGTTCTTTTGAACTTTGTTGCATTATTGTTTCACTGTCTTCAGTTGTAACCTTTATGTTCGAGTCTGATACTTGGTCGTACTGATCATTTATGTCTGGTGCATGTGCATTTGTGGCTTTTCCACTATGTACTTGTATGCATCCCTCTGATCATAGGGTCATGTTGCCTTCAGATTGCTTGTATATATGCTTTTACTTTGAGCATGTTGGATTTTTGGGCATTGTTTCATCTGACTTCGGTCTTGATACTTGTACCACCTGGTCTGGATTGTGCTTTACCTTTGTGTATGGCTATTCTTTGACCACTTCACTACCATTTTGACATTCCTTTGTATCTTGGTTCTATGCATTGCCGTGTCACTTGTGTACTTAAGTCAGTGCTGTCCACCTGACTTTGAGCATTGCAGTTTTCTTGCTGTCTTTATATTGTGACTGTTTTGAGTCTGATGTGCCTTGCAGTGCATTGACTTATACACTTCTGAATCTACTGTGGTCCACTATACCCCTATTTTCATCTTTTTTTTGACTATTTTGGCATTGTCTTGGGCTTGTTCGATATTTTGTTGAATTCTTTGGCAATGTGTTGCCTGGCCCTACTATCTGTGCAGCTTACTTATTTGCACTTTCTCATTTGAGTTATACTGCTTCCCGTTGCACCTCTGAATCATTTTCCATGGGCAGTTGTTATGTACATTCATTGGGTACATCGTCACTATTGTGGCACGACAGTGCACGCAAGCGTGAACTGCAGCCACACGGTATTCAATGGGTACATCATCACTATAGTGGCAAGGCAGTGCACGCAAGCGTGAACTGCAGCCACACGGTATGGCGTGTATGATATTCTATTTGTTTTGACTTATGGATCTCTTTGCGTATTCCATATTCCGTAGTGGCGAGGCAGTGCACGCGTGCGTGTACTGCAGCCCTACTCGACTTAATATTTTAACTGATATTTAAATGTTTTGAACTGTTTTGTTCGTTTCAATTCAATATTATGAATTGCATGCTGATTTGGTTTAATTACTGTCGTCTATTCATTATTTGATTATTATTGCTTCTGTGCACTAATAACTGAGTTTGAATTAGACTGACCCGAGTATTATTTTCTTTTGAATTTAATACTCGAGTCAGACCGAGTATTTCAGGTTGTAGATATTCTGCTTTGGGTTGCTGCTAGAGCTATGAAGTTCTTTCATATCTTTTGGAGTAGTCGTCGTTATTTGTAGTAGTCTGTAAAATTGTATTGGAAGATATGTGTTCATGTATATTAAATACGTTAATGTACTTGTATATGTAACTTCCTGAGTCGACTGTTGTAGTTGTATCATATGTACCGTGTGAATGTATTGTAACTGACATCAGTTATTATATATATATGAGACTTTCTGTTTCATCTGTGTTCCGCATTTATATTATCTGTGTTGTTATTTTATATTTACTGTTCTAAACTATTACGAACCATCGTAGTTCGTTTTATACTGGAATTGGGGTATGTCGATGGGAGAAAATAAATCAGAGTATGAAAAATGAAATTATATCACTCCCATCGAGATAACCAATATTAGTGTAAGGCCAACTATTGATGGCCGCTCCTCAACAGCCTTATTCTCCGTGCTAGTTGACAGCACTACACCGTAGTGTTCTTGGCTAGCGTGGGTATAGAGGTGGGGCGTCACAGCTTGGTATCAGAGCCTGGGGTTTAGAACAAATATAAAACATAACTTACATAGTACATGTGTTACAACTATTTGTCGATGTTTTATTTCACATCTTTGTCTTAAGACCATCTTTGATTTTTAGGAATGAATTCCTAACGCTTATTTGTGAGCATTGCTGCTATTCTCTATCGCACTTGCTCACTTGAGTTTACACTTCTAAGTATCAGTGTATATATGCTCTACCAAGTTGCATATTGCTGCAACTAGTACCCACTTCGATTTGAACTCGCATTGTTTATTCGAACTGCTATATATATATGCATTCTTATCTCTGATTCGTGTACTTAATGCAGTTTCCATACAATTGGGTTTTGGGTATCAATCTTTGAGACAAATTGCATTCCAATTGTCGACTCTGTCTGTTTATCCATGGTTTGTTGGTTTTCATGTGCCTCTCTCTGATAGTTTTAAAATTTCTTTGGTATAAAAGAAATTGTCTTGGTCTTTGCCTTGTCGATATCGACGTTGACTTGACTTTTACTTTTGCTAAAGTCATTCAAGCATTTATACTCGTTCTGCTTTGTTTTTCCAATTGTTGATCGGTTCTTCTTTTCCGGTTAGTTGTTATCACCTTTGTCGACTTTGATAACTTCTATTTCAGGAATTTTGGGTATTCCTACTTTGATGGATTTGGAATCGAATTCTTTGTATTTTATTCACGTCTTCGAATGTGAATCTTAGTGAATTGATTTGGTTTTCGAATTTAATCGATTCTTGATTATTTCCCGATTTGTTGCTATCATTTATTAGCAACTTTGATGACCTTTTCTTCGGGATTTTTGTGAACATACCTTTCGATGAATTCGGTATCGATTTCTTTGGATTCTATTCACGTCTTCGTATGTGAATTCTTGTGATTGATTGTTTCTACAATCATTTTTGTGATTTGTCACTTTAAAAATATAAAGGTTTCAATACTAGTAGTAAATATCAAAACTCTTTTATCAAAATGTTTTCAACTCTATTTTCAATACCAAACTCGTTTTTGAAACTGTTTTCCAATCTATTAGTATATACAAATCTTTATTTCACTCGTATGAGAAATCTAATTAAACGGCTTAGTAAAACAAGTGGTATGAAACGCTTGCGTTTACTTCGTCGGTTAATTGTTGGACTTGTTCGATTGAACCTCTAGTGACAAATTTTATTAGTGA
Source organism: Allium cepa (assembly GCA_030765085.1). Taxonomy (NCBI): domain Eukaryota; kingdom Viridiplantae; phylum Streptophyta; class Magnoliopsida; order Asparagales; family Amaryllidaceae; genus Allium; species Allium cepa. The sequence goes on from CM060929.1 coordinate 11,150,273, forward strand.
AGATTTACAGTTTGTTCGTAAATATTTAAGTTAAGTAAGTGGTTATGGGACATGATGCTAAACTTTTACATTTACTGACTTAGTGTAATTGACACTTCTCGTTGATCATGACGATCGTTTTTACGGTTAGACTAGGCCTCATCGGTGTGATTTCGTCTCACACATATCTCTTGGGCTTTGAGGATTGTCTAGACACCACTTGTGTGATCTCATTCACACATACTTTTCTTTTGATTGTGAGGTTAGACTAGACACCACTTGTGTGATTCCACTCACACATACCTCTTTTGATTTTTTTGGTTAGTCTGGACCTCAATCTGTGTGATTTCGACTCACACATGTGGGGTAGCGCCCCACGGTCTTCGGGCCATTCGTGTGTCAAAATTAATGGCTTGCAACCATGAGATAGCGTCTCGTTATGCGTTGCACGTGTTGATGATTTTTCATGCTCGCGGGTAGGTGAGATTCCGTGCTCCTGTTCTCGCTTTGCGTTGCACGTGTTGATGATTTTTCATGCTCGCGTGTAGGTGAGATTCCGTGCTCTCGTTCTCGCTTTGCGTTGCCCGTGTTGGTGATTTTCATGCTCACGTGTAGGTGAGATTCTGTGCTCCCATTCTCGCTTTGCATTGCACGTGTTGGTGAGTTTTCATGCTCGCGTGTAGGTGAGATTCCGTGCTCCCGTTCTCGCTTTGCGTTGCCCGTGTTGGTGATTTTCATGCTCACGTGTAGGTGAGATTCCGTGCTCCCGTTCTCGCTTTGCGTTGCACGTGTTGATGATTTTTCATGCTCGCGGGTAGGTGAGATTCCGTGCTCCCGTTCTCGCTTTGCGTTGCACGTGTTGATGATTTTTCATGCTCGCGTGTAGGTGAGATTCCGTGCTCCCGTTCTCGCTTTGCGTTGCCCGTGTTGGTGATTTTCATGCTCACGTGTAGGTGAGATTCTGTGCTCCCGTTCTCGCTTTGCGTTACATGTGTTGATGAATTTTCATGCTCGCGTGTTGGTGAGTTTCCATACTCTCCTTTGAGTTTTCATACTCCGTTTGAGTTTTCATACTCTGTTCGAGTTTTCATACTCCGTTCGAGTTTTCATACTCCGTTCGAGTTTTCATACTCCGTTCGAGTTTTCATACTCCGTTCGAGTTTTCATACTCCGTTCGAGTTTTCATACTCCGTTCGAGTTTTCATACTCCGGTTCGAGTTTTCATACTCGCGTTCGAGTTTTCATACTCCGGTTCGAGTTTTCATACTCGCGTTCGAGTTCTCATACTCTTAGCTTGTGTTTTCTGGATTTCTTGTGAGGATTTCTAGAATTTGTGCTTCACCAATTTTCATGATTTCTATTGATAAGTTTTATCAATTCTTGTGCATTGGTGAATTCGTGTGTTATTGACTTGTTATGAATACAAGTTTAGGGTATGATATCCCTTTCTATCTTTGAGAAGATTCTTGTGACCTTTTTGATGAACGAAAATTCATTGGTATTATATTTTGATGCCAATTATTTCGATGAAATTTTGACGTATGTCGAAGTTGCTACTGACATTGCTATGTTAATCACGTGTTTTAAAAATTTGTTATTCTTCAAAATATTTCAAAATATAAATCAAAATTGTTTTCAAAATCTTTACGATTTGCGCTTTCAAAAGAATGAGGAAGCGAATTAAACGTTTCAGAAAAATCGAGGACTATGACCCCTTTCTTTTACTGATTCGCTTAATTCCAGACTTGTTCGTTTGAGAACGTAAAATGTTATTTATTTAAAATACACAATTTTGCACTTTCAAGGAAACGATGAAGTGAATTAAACGATTTAGTAAAACTCGTGGTTATGGGTCATGTGCGTTTGCTATTTCGGTTAATTTCGGACTCGTTAATTGAAAATTTTGTGATTTGAAATTTGATTACCGTTGTGGTAATTTCTGATTATCGTTTTGATAATTGGATGTTTATGATTTCTGATTTATCGTTTTTGATAATCAGATAATTATTGTTTCTAATTATCGTTTGTGATAATTAGATATTTGTGGTTTAATTATCGTTTGTGATAATTAAACATTTGCGATTTGAGATTTGATTATCAATTGTGATAATTAAATATTTGTGATTTAAGATTGATTTTCGATTTTGATAATCGAATACTTGTTGATTTGATTATCGTTTTTGATAATCGAATATTTGTAATTTGAGATTTCTGAATTATCTATTGATAATTAGATTTTGTTGATAATTTGTGAATTTCCTTTATGAAATTAAGAGATTTCTTTGGCGTTTATATTGTACTACGCCAGTGTGCCGGCTCAATTTTCTACTATTCATGACGTTTTCTACGTCTTCTGGTTCCGGAAATGCCTTATGGATTTCCGATCCTTATTCTTGAGCAACCTTCTATTCACATTTGCTTCGAGGGTGTAGCACCTTCGAAATAAAGATGTTTCTCTTGTGGAGATTCTCAATGGTTCTCAAATCCTATGAATTTCACATTGGAATCTAGAGAATTCATCGAGCAAACACGTTCAGGCTCTCTCTCTCTCTCTCTCGTGCTCTTTGTGGTGAACTTCCTATTTCAGATTTCTTCATCTTGTGATGATATGCTCTTATGGTTGTTACCTTTTGTCCATTTATTCCTTACGATTGCGAGGACGCAATTTCTTTAAGGAGGGGAGTCTGTAACAACCCGGTATTTCGCGTCTGTTTTTAATCGACATTAAATGATTAATATTGTTGCTAGTCGTTGTTTGGAGTTTGTAAAACCCGAATTAAATTCCTTTCAAAAATTTGATGAACATGGTTGCGGGCTTCAATCTCAATTTGGCCCACGTTTTCATTTAATTTGGGCCGTGAAAAATTAACTAAAGCAAATAGCCGGCCTCCCCTTTTCTTTATTTTTTTTCGTTCGAAAACCTAATACCATCAAAAAGAAAATAATGGTGGCCTCCTCTTCGTCACTCATAAATTAGGGCTTCGTGCAAATTCGAAGACGCGACTTCAAATGCTCGTCTTCTTCTTCTTCGCTCGATCGCGTGTAAAAATCCGAGGGCTGATGTCGGTCATGTCCATCTTCGCTCAACCAGGTGAGTAATTTACATTACTCACATCTATTTCGAACTGGTCGAAGTCGTTTGTTGTTTTCGTTTCTTTGGCTTTGATCTGATTTTGTTTGTTGTCGATGCTTTTCTGCCTTGAATTGATTTTTGGGTTGTTCTGTGTTACTGCATATTACTTGAGTCATTCACTGATGTAGTGTGTGTTGCCATTCACTTAATCATTCCTCGGATTCATTTCACGTTTGAGACCATGTGATAGTTGTCTCGAGCACGGTTCATGCCTTTACTTCAGTAGCTTGTCTTCATTAAGGCTTGGTCTTTAGTCTCTGTTCGACCTGAGTTTGCATTGGGGTTGTTCTCCTGTAGCGTATTTCTGAAAGAACCATTGCATTGTTGTGTAAGCACTCGAACCAAATACTTTTAGATGTTTGTTCCGTCCAGCTTCATGTTGTTTTTCGAGTATCCCTGCATACTATGTGCCACTCCGGCAGTTGCAGTTTATTTACATGTGCTGGATTGCTTCAATGTGCTGTTCACTGCTGCCTATCACCGCATTTTTATCACTGCACTGTTTTCCTGCAAGTAAACTTGTGTTCTTTGTATACTTACCCTTGTTCAAGTCTGATATTTTGAAGTTCCCATCTGTAGTTAGTGGTTCATGTGTTGGTATTGATTTCCTTCACATTGATTATGTGCTTTGTACATGTTACTCCTTTGGTATGGTTGCAGACCACCTAACTATTGTTCATGTTGCCTTGTCCTGAGTTCATATGTATTGTTTCTTGCATTTATATATATAAGCATGCATGCAGTTGCTTCAATGTGTTATCATCACTGCATTTTCATCGCTGTCTGTCATTTCTGACTTTGGTTCTTTTGAACTTTGTTGCATTATTGTTTCACTGTCTTCAGTTGTAACCTTTATGTTCGAGTCTGATACTTGGTCGTACTGATCATTTTTGTCTGGTGCATGTGCATTTGTGGCTTTTCCACTATGTACTTGTATGCATCCCTCTGATCATAGGGTCATGTTGCCTTCAGATTGCTTGTATATATGCTTTTACTTTGAGCATGTTGGATTTTTGGGCATTGTTTCATCTGACTTCGGTCTTGATACTTGTACCACCTGGTCTGGATTGTGCTTTACCTTTGTGTATGGCTATTCTTTGACCACTTCACTACCATTTTGACATTCCTTTGTATCTTGGTTCTATGCATTGCCGTGTCACTTGTGTACTTAAGTCAGTGCTGTCCACCTGACTTTGAGCATTGCAGTTTTCTTGCTGTCTTTATATTGTGACTGTTTTGAGTCTGATGTGCCTTGCAGTGCATTGACTTATACACTTCTGAATCTACTGTGGTCCACTATACCCCTATTTTCATCTTTTTTTTGACTATTTCGGCATTGTCTTGGGCTTGTTCGATATTTTGTTGAATTCTTTGGCAATGTGTTGCCTGGCCCTACTATCTGTGCAGCTTACTTATTTGCACTTTCTCATTTGAGTTATACTGCTTCCCGTTGCACCTCTGAATCATTTTCCATGGGCAGTTGTTATGTACATTCATTGGGTACATCGTCACTGTTGTGGCACGGCAGTGCACGCAAGCGTGAACTGCAGCCACACGGTATTCAATGGGTACATCATCACTATAGTGGCAAGGCAGTGCACGCAAGCGTGAACTGCAGCCACATGGTATGGCGTGTATGATATTCTATTTGTTTTGACTTATGGATCTCTTTGCGTATTCCATATTCCGTAGTGGCGAGGCAGTGCACGCGTGCGTGTACTGCAGCCCTACTCCACTTAATATTTTAACTGATATTTAAATGTTTTGAACTGTTTTGTTCGTTTCAATTCAATATTATGAATTGCATGCTGATTTGGTTTAATTACTGTCGTCTATTCATTATCTGATTATTATTGCTTCTGTGCACTAATAACTGAGTTTGAATTAGACTGACCCGAGTATTATTTTCTTTTGAATTTAATACTCGGGTCAGACCGAGTATTTCAGGTTGTAGATATTCTGCTTTGGGTTGCTGCTAGAGCTATGAAGTTCTTTCATATCTTTTGGAGTAGTCGTCGTTATTTGTAGTAGTCTGTAAAATTGTATTGGAAGATATGTGTTCATGTATATTAAATACGTTAATGTACTTGTATATGTAACTTCCTGAGTCGACTGTTGTAGTTGTATCATATGTACCGTGTGAATGTATTGTAACTGACATCAGTTATTATATATATATGAGACTTTCTGTTTCATCTGTGTTCCGCATTTATATTATCTGTGTTGTTATTTTATATTTACTGTTCTAAACTATTACGAACCATCGTAGTTCGTTTTATACTGGAATTGGGGTATGTCGATGGGAGAAAATAAATCAGAGTATGAAAAATGAAATTATATCACTCCCATCGAGATAACCAATACTAGTGTAAGGCCAACTATTGATGGGCGCTCCTCAACAGCCTTATTCTCCGTGCTAGTTGACAGCACTACACCGTAGTGTTCTTGGCTAGCGTGGGTATAGAGGTGGGGCGTCACAAATAGTCTATACAGTACCGTAATACCTCCTGATCGGGAAGCTACCAGAGGATACTCCATAGGTACGACACAAATAGAAACTCGTAGTAAAGGCTCGGTATGGTAGGTGACACGGCACAACTAGGCAATGCCAGGGTAGATATACCAATTGCTATCCAGGCTGGTGGAAACGCGTAGCCGCAGTTACCGCCCACCTCGGACTAACTCCCCAAAATCAAAATATAGAAGTGGCCACTGAATCAATCCAAAATCAAAGTATAATATCGAAGAGGAGGGTCCGATCAGAGGAATGACCTCATTGGCCTGAGAATCGCTCCTGTTTTAGCCACCTTATGCCAACTCACGGGAGTCGGGTCCACGTATTTACCTTACAGGAAACGTCGCCACCACCTACTTCATTCTGGAATCTCCACCGCGTACACGGTTAGTCAAAGTGGTTTTCGGTATCGACAGAGAGTATGTCCATATCCGATCCCGGTCTCTTTGCCAACCCATCGTTATTATAACACCGCGGTCATTTAAAAATAGGTTATACTTTAAAAATCAAAATAAACATTCCATTTCATAACCATGAATACGATATCATTTCAAAACCCAAAACCATATTTTATCACTTATCCCAAATATAATTCTTTTCCAAAATCATAATGCTTTAACTTCATAACGTCTGAAAATCAAATATTTTCAAATCATAATATTTTGAAAATCATAATTTAAAACCATAACTTCTATAAAAAAACTTGAATGGTTTGGACATTCAACGGTATATGAATTAAATGGTTTAACTTAAATGTTACTTTGTAAAGAAAATAGTTCTCATGGCTTTACAAATACATTTCTTTATTAAAGTCTAAACCAAAATTTATATTATCTCTCTCAAGTTCCAAAACCACTTCAATTTATTTATATATACGTATATCCATTTTGAGTAACAATATTTCAAACTAAAGTTGGATTTTATTCTTTCAACAAATCAATAGTTCTATTAATTAGTCTTGAATATTCATATAAAATCCATAAATAATAAGACTTCAATTTCTAGTAATAAAATATATATATTTTCCCCAATTCAAATTATACTAGAATATTCATTTTAATTTATTTTGGGAAAAATCCAATTATAAATATCATATCTTAAAATTTCCAAACTTAACATTTAAACATATGATATAAATTATTAAACTCCATTTTCTTAGTTTTCTTCCATTTTTAATAAAGATTTTTATACACCTTTTAATTTCAAAATTTTCAACTTCATATGTATATATATATATATGGAAGAAAAATATTTATACAATATAAAATTTAAGATTATTATAAACCGTATTCCATCCAAACCATAGAAATCACATTAAAATAGTTATATATAGACCGCGGTGCCTGTATACAATTTTCTATCCTATGGTCAAGTGATACGGATATTTATCGTTTCAATCCGCAATTTAAAAAATATAAAATTTTGCGGTTGTATATCATTTCAAACCACAATCCCGAATGAAAGGAAATATGCATGATAATTTGCAATTTTATGAAATACAATAAAACATCCATCAACATCACCCATCATCCAATCACAATCATCAAGCAATATCAATCAATAACAATTTATATTTGATAATATATAATAGGTAATAACTGGCAATTTTATTCAGATTAAATTTAACAACTATTAATCTAACAGTTTATATTCAGTAATAATCTATATAACTGTTAACTAGCAGTTTATAGGCAAACAAATAAATTCTAACTATCAATTAATACGCAACAAATAAATTAAATTAACAGTTAAATTTAATAAATGCAATTCAACAATTATGAGTGAAATAAACATGCCAAATACTCATAAATAAATTTCTATTCATTTCTAAAATTAATTTAACAAACATAAAAGCTTCTAGTAGTTGTGAGTGGGTTTAAACACTCACCTTTTGAATTTAAATTGAATTTAAATCCGATTTAAACCCAAAAATTCGACGGTCTCAGAATTTGTCCAAACCAGCGTCAATGGATCTGGAATTAAATTACGATCCTAACAAAAGAAATTTCGCGTGAATCGAAGAACGTATGAAAAATATATTCATTTTAAACGATTTGAAAACAAAAATAAAATACCGTGCCACATCCACTCTTCCCTCGTGAAAAACGCGTATGCTTCTTCTTGATTGCTAACTTTGTTCCGTAATTTTTATTTTATTTCGATTTACTTTAATTTTCCTCCTTATTATATGAATGTATGCATTTTTAAAAGGTTTGAAAAAAAAGATTTGAAAAAGAAGAATTGAAAAAGAAAATGATTAAAATAAGAACTGAAAATGGAAGAGAAAATCTAGATTTGAAAAGAAAGAAGGTTTGAAATAGAAGAAAATTTGAAAAAGAAGTATATTTGAAGAGGAAGGAAAAATTAAAATCAGAGATAATAAGGAGATTTGAAGGAAAAAAAAGGAAAAAAAAAGAAGAAGATTATAATGGAGGCTGTGGTTTCATTTGCGTCATATCTTATTTATAAGGTTAGAGTTAGGTTTAGGATCAAAGAGATTTGAAAAGAGAGACCGCTATTAACTAGAAATAAATGAAACGACGTTTCAAAAATGAAGTTGGAAAATGAATGGAAAGAAATAAAGTAAATATGAACAAACTTGGTTTTGAAATATAGTAAATATGAACAACCTTTTTAAGCGTAGCAGGTATTAAAAAGAGGTAATTATTTATTAGAAAGGGAATGAATGGACTAACTCTATACTGTAAACATACTTTTAGGATTCAAATTTCAAAACAATTGTTTACTTAATAAATTTTGTTAACCCTAAACACATCAAAATTGACTTCATTAACTCAAGTAATATTCGAATTTCTACGCATTTGGGTTTTTGTCTATGCATAATAATTTTTTATAATTACCTTAAAAATGAAAAAATTTGATTTGTTTTTCCCAAAATGATCTCTAATTACCATTAAAACACCCTTTTTGTTTACCATAAAATGCGCGTTTTTTTATTATTAAATCTATTAATTGCAATCACCGTTTTCTTTTCTTTTAATTGAAATATTTGAACTACATTAATTGCAATCACACAAAATTAATTTTAAACAGACAACTAAAATGCATAAAAAAAAATTATACACAAGAGTAATAAATAGATTATTTTCCTATTCTTGTAATTAGTTTGTAAGCTAAACACAGTTCAAATAAACATATATTTCTTTCTTTAAAAATAAATCTTTCTATATTTTTATTTAAATTAAATTAAACCTACATTCATAGATGAAACATTCATTTTATTGATGTAAATGTTTTTTTTTTTTTGAATCAAAACTTTTCTTATATTTCACAAAACATAAGCTGCTTTTAATTACACCTATTACAATTAGTATTCTCTCTCCTATTAATTTCAGTTGATTAAGTTTCAAAATGGGCTAAATGAATGTAATGATAAGTAGAACAATTACTTCCTTTTAACGTAATATTTAGATGTTAAATTTTGATTTATTTTGCAAATACTTCAATTAAATTAATAAATATTGCTCTCTTTACTTAAATCTATATTAACAAAATGTTAGCTTTGGATTGGTAAAATTTGATTTACCAAAGTTTACTTACATAATATAAACTATATTAATTTGCCACCTATCAGTTCTTAATTATATTTTTAAGTTCGTTACCTATCCACCTTGATTATAATTCCATCTATAAAGCAAATTTAGTTAGCCTTAACATTACTACACTAGATCTAAAATCAGTTTCAATTAATATAGAATTATATCTTAAATACTTACCATTTATTTATAAATTAGGTTACCTTCCAGTAAATTTTATTCCTAAGTATTTGATTGGATTGCCATCTTTACTATGTCTATTATTAATTAGCTTCAAATTCTGCAATTTCACTTCTTAAATCCACCCTTTGCAATATTATAAATAAAATTTACATTGGTTACATTTCACATAAATGTATCATTTATTTACATTTATTACAAACATATTTCCAATTCCAACTAAAAATCTAAATAAATGAATAGGCAACCTACCATAAACATTACCGTTACCTTTTTGTCACATACAAAATCTTTTATTACAAAAATCAATTTTTGCATATATTTTCATACTACAAATTCAATTTACTTATGTTCAAATTGTAGCCAAACCTGACTTTTAAATTATTTTATATAAAATTGGGATTTCATTAAGTTTATTAATTATTACCCTTAATTGGCATTTATCACCTTGTATTCTCGTTATCATTTCATAGATATGATTCCCAATTCCTTATTATTGACTTAAATTGGCATTACTAACATTGCATTAAACGTTGTTACTTAAATCTCTACCAATAGTAATTAATACTCTAAATAAATACGCTTACTCCTTTCGTTATTTATTAATTATCACAAGAAACGTTTAATCATTTCAACAACATTGTAATTTCAAATTACCTACATTGATTGTATACGTTTTCCATTATTATCGTTTATTAGAATTCTATTCAACTTTCCATCTTATGCATATAGTTAACCTTTCTATTGATTTTTCCTTCAAAATTTTCAGTTACTTCTTAACTTACAAAAAGGCAATGATTAATTACATTTAATCGCTATAAATTAAATGCATTGGTAACGAACAATAGGTGTCACCATTATACAATTTATGGCATTTGTAATTTATTCTCTACAACAATTATTACCTATCAATATTATTTCGCCCATAAATACAAACTTGCAATTGTTCTTATTGTCATATTCCATCTACTGTTAACAATGTTTATTACATTATATTAGTTTAATATTTTCCTCAAATTCCTCATATTCAACTCATATATAGGTAAAATTCTTTACACCACTTAAAATCATTTGAATTAACTTCGAATTACTATAAGTAGGTTTTTAATTTATTTTTCTTCTAAATTTAATTACAACTTATTAATTTAACCAAATTAAATCCATAAAATCTACGGGTCGTTACACTCTCCTCCACTCAAAACTTTTCGTCCCCGAAAAGGAAAAGAAGGAAAAACGAAGAACTAAAAAATCAATATACCTCATTCACACATTAACTTTATAAACAATTAAACTTATAAAATTAATTAATTTAGATAAAATATATCAATTTATAACCATAAAAAAAATTATATCTAAATTACTAAAGTTTGGAAAAACATTTCAAAATATTTCTAAGTTCAAAATTTACGGAAAACTTTTGGCAGAGTCTCCTTTGAACGGAGAGACTCGGGAGAAAATATAATATCAAAATATAACAATTATATTACATATTTTATCCAAAATATTATATCCCAACCCGGGAAAATATATAAAATAGTGCTATAAATCGTAATCCGAAGCGTACCTACACAAGACAAAGCAACCATTTAATTCATTAAACAAATAGTTATTCGGGTTCAGAACTTGAAATTTGTATGGAATGAAAATAACTATCAAGTGCATCCTTTACTCTACAGTCTTAGACGGAACAAAGATAGATTATTTATTCATCTAAAATTTCAAATTCCTTACCCAACAACCATAAATCAAACAATACAATTCAAACCAACAACCAAATTAACTTATTATACATTTAATTCATGCTTTAGTTGTTTGATTTTCTTTTTTTTTTCTTTTTTATGGAGGGATTTCTTCATTTCCTACAAATTTCATTTTCCATTTATTACAAAATTCATTATATTGGTATCCTATTTTATTTACTTAAGTTTATATCATCTATTTATAATCTTACCTTTACTTATATAGTAGAATTTCCAATTTAACTTAAGTTTATACAATTTAATTCTCATTTTATCACAGCAAATTCATTGATTACTTTCATTACCTTACTCTTCACTTGTAAGAATTTCCCTTACATTTTCTTACTAACTTTGCACTTTTCTTATATGGTAAGTTATATATGTTTTAAGAATGTAAGTGGAAATTTATACAAGTTTCTTCTCAATTCCTTTAATTAATTAATGGTTCATCAAATATATATTCGTTTTATAAATTAAAATTTCAACTTACCTTTAATTTCATTCATTTATTAAATGTTGACGTTTCTATTATATTTAATAGTAGTAACAATTTAATTTCCCACTTCCACTTATATTAAACTAGTAGCATTTAAATCACACTTAAGTTTATAACCCTACACATCAATCTTTATTTGTTAAAGAATTTCATTTTATTTACTTAAGTTTAAAATCACCTATTAATAATACTTATCTTAAATTATGGAAAAATTCAAATTATAACTTAAGTTTATACCATTATATTCTTATTTATAATAGCAATTCATTGAATCCTTCATTATTTCCCAAAATTCCTACTTGTAAAATATTAAATTCCAATCTCTCATTTAACATTTCAACTTTTTATATTTGGTAAGTTATATATATGTTAAAGAAAAATGCAATTGAACTTATACAAGTTTATCTAAATTCTTTTAATTCATTGATTGTTCAATAAATCTTTACCTCTCTTATAAGTTAAAATTTTAACTTCCTTTATAACTTAGCATTAATTCTCTAAATTAGAGGTTTCCCTTCATTAATTACTTACCTTTTATTTCACTAAAATAATTTAAACCATTAATTAATGGAAATTTAAGAATTAAATACCGGGTCAAATTTCAAATTATCTTAAAAAAAATAATAAATAATTAATTTCTTACAACTTTTATATCTCTAATTATCTTTTAAAACATTTAAAATTTTAAATAATTTCAAAACAAATCTGCAGTAGAATTTACTACAGTGGCCTTTCCCCTTCGAAACTGGAAAATGAAAGTCGATGATGCGGCCGCCATCACCGAAATTATTTTCTAGCGTCAGAGAGGAAAGTACAAAATTTAAATTCTCCAAAATCTTCTTTAAAATAATTTTTCCGAATTATACTAAATATTTATATAAGAAAATACTTATAAACCAAATCCCTATATCCCATAAATCCATTGAAAACAGATTTTCAAAATCCCGGACTTAAGTTCTAAAATCTCCAATTTGATTTATTATAATTTCAACTTAGCTTCAATTTGTTATAAATATTTTTATTTCCTAACACCCAATTTATAGCAACCAAATATATATATATATATATATATATATATCTTTATAAAAATATTTTTTTATATATATAGAAAATATAATAGGCAAAATTATTTCATTCACCTATATTAAAAACAAATATTATGTCTGTCTGTCCTATTAAGTGTTTAGAAATCCCTATTGATGGCATAGCGTCCCATGCATCAACCAGAATTTATAAATACAAAACGGAACGGAGTAACATAATATTAAAACCTTTTTTATAACACTAACAAGTACGCTCTCTCGTATATATACACTCAGCGACTCCCATAGGGTATTACTACCCTATTAACAAAGAGTCAAACCCCACAAAGCCAAGTTTATCGCTAAACCAAAGCTTTGATACCAACTGTAACATCCCGCCTTTTCGCACACTTTAAACCGACACACGTGCCAATTCAAAGCATACGCAAGGGCGGATTGTTATGGGGTAAATAAGAAAACAGAGAAGAAATAAAAACAAAACAGAATCTCACAGCGGAAGGATAAAATATAATAATAAATATACAGTTCAAAACAGTTTACAAACACTTGATTTGCTTTATACAATAAATATCAGAGTTACACCTACCAATACAATCAATGCAGCGGAACAGTATGAGTGTGGTGCAATACTATAGATAATAATATTACGACTCCTTCGTCTTCGTCCTTCAAAGTTAAAGTCTTCGATCCTGAAACGCTCGGACTGACCCGAGCGAATTTGAAAAGACAAAAACACTCAAGTCAGAACTAAAAGATCTTATGTGAGTTAAATTAACAGAAATAAACATGAGTACAGTAACTCAAGAGATGTTCGGGATTTACATCTCCTAAGGATCCGTTAAACTATTTACTATGTAGTATATTGCGCTATTATAATAGTGTTTATTTATAAAATAAACTTACTTTTTAATAGCGTTAAGGGGTTACCCATATAGCCCTTAACACAAATAATGCCAATAGTCTATACAGTACCGTAATACCTCCTGATCGGGAAGCTACCAGAGGATACTCCATAGGTACGACACAAATAGAAACTCGTAGTAAAGGCTCGGTATGGTAGGTGACACGGCACAACTAGGCAATGCCAGGGTAGATATACCAATTGCTATCCAGGCTGGTGGAAACGCGTAGCCGCAGTTACCGCCCACCTCGGACTAACTCCCCAAAATCAAAATATAGAAGTGGCCACTGAATCAATCCAAAATCAAAGTATAATATCGAAGAGGAGGGTCCGATCAGAGGAATGACCTCATTGGCCTGAGAATCGCTCCTGTTTTAGCCACCTTATGCCAACTCACGGGAGTCGGGTCCACGTATTTACCTTACAGGAAACGTCGCCACCACCTACTTCATTCTGGAATCTCCACCGCGTACACGGTTAGTCAAAGTGGTTTTCGGTATCGACAGAGAGTATGTCCATATCCGATCCCGGTCTCTTTGCCAACCCATCGTTATTATAACACCGCGGTCATTTAAAAATAGGTTATACTTTAAAAATCAAAATAAACATTCCATTTCATAACCATGAATACGATATCATTTCAAAACCCAAAACCATATTTTATCACTTATCCCAAATATAATTCTTTTCCAAAATCATAATGCTTTAACTTCATAACGTCTGAAAATCAAATATTTTCAAATCATAATATTTTGAAAATCATAATTTAAAACCATAACTTCTATAAAAAAACTTGAATGGTTTGGACATTCAACGGTATATGAATTAAATGGTTTAACTTAAATGTTACTTTGTAAAGAAAATAGTTCTCATGGCTTTACAAATACATTTCTTTATTAAAGTCTAAACCAAAATTTATATTATCTCTCTCAAGTTCCAAAACCACTTCAATTTATTTATATATACGTATATCCATTTTGAGTAACAATATTTCAAACTAAAGTTGGATTTTATTCTTTCAACAAATCAATTGTTCTATTAATTAGTCTTGAATATTCATATAAAATCCATAAATAATAAGACTTCAATTTCTAGTAATAAAATATATATTTTTTCCCCAATTCAAATTATACTAGAATATTCATTTTAATTCATTTTGGGAAAAATCCAATTATAAATATCATATCTTAAAATTTCCAAACTTAACATTTAAACATATGATATAAATTATTAAACTCCATTTTCTTAATTTTCTTCCATTTTTAATAAAGATTTTTATACACCTTTTAATTTCAAAATTTTCAACTTCATATGTGTATATATATATATGGAAGAAAAATATTTATACAATATAAAATTTAAGATTATTATAAACCGTATTCCATCCAAACCATAGAAATCACATTAAAATAGTTATATATAGACCGCGGTGCCTGTATACAATTTTCTATCCTATGGTCAAGTGATACGGATATTTATCGTTTCAATCCGCAATTTAAAAAATATAAAATTTTGCGGTTGTATATCATTTCAAACCACAATCCCGAATGAAAGGAAATATGCATGATAATTTGCAATTTTATGAAATACAATAAAACATCCATCATCATCACCCATCATCCAATCACAATCATCAAGCAATATCAATCAATAACAATTTATATTTGATAATATATAACAGGTAATAACTGGCAATTTTATTCAGATTAAATTTAACAACTATTAATCTAACAGTTTATATTCAGTAATAATCTATATAACTGTTAACTAGTAGTTTATAGGCAAACAAATAAATTCTAACTATCAATTAATACGCAACAAATAAATTAAATTAACAGTTAAATTTAATAAATGCAATTCAACAATTATGAGTGAAATAAACATGCCAAATACTCATAAATAAATTTCTATTCATTTCTAAAATTAATTTAACAAACATAAAAGCTTCTAGTAGTTGTGAGTGGGTTTAAACACTCACCTTTTGAATTTAAATCGAATTTAAATCCGATTTAAACCCAAAAATTCAACGGTCTCAGAATTTGTCCAAACCAGCGTCAATGGATCTGGAATTAAATTATGATCCTAACAAAAGAAATTTCGCGTGAATCGGAGAACGTATGAAAAATATATTCATTTTAAACAATTTGAAAACAAAAATAAAATACCGTGCCACATCCACTCTTCCCTCGTGAAAAACGCGTATGCTTCTTCTTGATTGCTAACTTTGTTCCGTAATTTTTATTTTATTTCGATTTACTTTAATTTTCCTCCTTATTATATGAATGTATGCATTTTTAAAAGGTTTGAAAAAAAAAGATTTGAAAAAGAA
This sequence comes from Allium cepa, assembly GCA_030765085.1. Lineage (NCBI taxonomy): Eukaryota > Viridiplantae > Streptophyta > Magnoliopsida > Asparagales > Amaryllidaceae > Allium > Allium cepa. The sequence goes on from CM060929.1 coordinate 11,166,145, forward strand.
GAATTGAAAAAGAAAATGATTAAAATAAGAACTGAAAATGGAAGAGAAAATCTAGATTTGAAAAGAAAGAAGGTTTGAAATAGAAGAAAATTTGAAAAAGAAGTATATTTGAAGAGGAAGGAAAAATTAAAATCAGAGATAATAAGGAGATTTGAAGGAAAAAAAAGGAAAAAAAAAAAGAAGAAGATTATAATGGAGGCTGTGGTTTCATTTGCATCATATCTTATTTATAAGGTTAGAGTTAGGTTTAGGATCAAAGAGATTTGAAAAGAGAGACCGCTATTAACTAGAAATAAATGAAACGACGTTTCAAAAATGAAGTTGGAAAATAAATGGAAAGAAATAAAGTAAATATGAACAAACTTGGTTTTGAAATATAGTAAATATGAACAACCTTTTTAAACGTAGCAGGTATTAAAAAGAGGTAATTATTTATTAGAAAGGGAATGAATGGACTAACTCTATACTGTAAACATACTTTTAGGATTCAAATTTCAAAACAATTGTTTACTTAATAAATTTTGTTAACCCTAAACACACCAAAATTGACTTCATTAACTCAAGTAATATTCGAATTTCTACGCATTTGGGTTTTTGTCTATGCATAATAATTTTTTATAATTACCTTAAAAATGAAAAAATTTGATTTGTTTTTCCCAAAATGGTCTCTAATTACCATTAAAACACCCTTTTTGTTTACCATAAAACGCGCGTTTTTTTATTATTAAATCTATTAATTGCAATCACCGTTTTCTTTTCTTTTAATTGAAATATTTGAACTACATTAATTGCAATCACACAAAATTAATTTTAAACAGACAACTAAAATGCATAAAAAAAAATTATACACAAGAGTAATAAATAGATTATTTTTCTATTCTTGTAATTAGTTTGTAAGCTAAACACAGTTCAAATAAACATATATTTCTTTCTTTAAAAATCAATCTTTCTATATTTTTATTTAAATTAAATTAAACCTACATTCATAGATGAAACATTCATTTTATTGATGTAAATGTTTTTTTTTTTTGAATCAAAACTTTTCTTATATTTCACAAAACATAAGCTGCTTTTAATTACACCTATTACAATTAGTATTCTCTCTCCTATTAATTTCAGTTGATTAAGTTTCAAATTGGGCTAAATGAATGTAATGATAAGTAGAACAATTACTTCCTATTAACGTAATATTTAGATGTTAAATTTTCATTTATTTTGCAATACTTCAATTAAATTAATAAATATTGCTCTCTTTACTTAAATCTATATTAACAAAACGTTAGCTTTGGATTGGTAAAATTTGATTTACCAAAGTTTACTTACATAATATAAACTATATTAATTTGCCACCTATCAGTTCTTAATTATATTTTTAAGTTCGTTACCTATCCACCTTGATTATAATTCCATCTATAAAGCAAATTTAGTTAGCCTTAACATTACTACACTAGATCTAAAATCAGTTTCAATTAATATAGAATTATATCTTAAATACTTACCATTTATTTATAAATTAGGTTACCTTCCAATAAATTTTATTCCTAAGTATTTGATTGGATTGCCATCTTTACTATGTCTATTATTAATTAGCTTCAAATTCTGCAATTTCACTTCTTAAATCCACCCTTTGCTATATTATAAATAAAATTTACATTGGTTACATTTCACATAAATGTATCATTTATTTACATTTATTACAAACATATTTCCAATTCCAACTAAAAATCTAAATAAATGAATAGGCAACCTACCATAAACATTACCGTTACCTTTTTGTCACATACAAAATCTTTTATTACAAAAATCAATTTTTGCATATATTTTCATACTACAAATTCAATTTACTTATGTTCAAATTGTAGCCAAACCTGACTTTTAAATTATTTTATATAAAATTGGGATTTCATTAAGTTTATTAATTATTACCCTTAATTGGCATTTATCACCTTTTATTCTCGTTATCATTTCATAGATATGATTCCCAATTCCTTATTATTGACTTAAATTGGCATTACTAACATTGCATTAAACGTTGTTACTTAAATCTCTACCAATAGTAATTAATACTCTAAATAAATACGCTTACTCCTTTCGTTATTTATTAATTATCACGAGAAACGTTTAATCATTTCAACAACATTGTAATTTCAAATTACCTACATTGATTGTATACGTTTTCCATTATTATCATTTATTAGAATTCTATTCAACTTTCCATCTTATGCATATAGTTAACCTTTCTATTGATTTTTCCTTCAAAATTTTCAGTTACTTCTTAACTTACAAAAAGGCAATGATTAATTACATTTAATCGCTATAAATTAAATGCATTGGTAACGAACAATAGCTGTCACCATTATACACTTTATAGCATTTGTAATTTATTCTCTACAACAATTATTGCCTATCAATATTATTTCGCCCATAAATACAAACTTGCAATTGTTCTTATTATCATATTCCATCTACTGTTAACAATGTTTATTACATTATATTAGCTTAATATTTTCCACAAATTCCTCATATTCAACTCATATATAGGTAAAATTCTTTACACCACTTAAAATCATTTGAATTAACTTCGAATTACTATAAGTAGGTTTTTAATTTATTTTTCTTCTAAATTTAATTACAACTTATTAATTTAACCAAATTAAATCCATAAAATCTATGGGTCGTTACATATTTAAAATTATATTTTTGAATAATAACTAGAAGCAAATTTATATATTTAAAGTATATTGCAGAATAAAGTGTTTTTAATTGGTTTTAAATCCAAATGTTTTTGAACTTGGTTATTTCCAATGGGAGTAAATGGTAAAGGATTTACCTTGTAAAGGAAGAGATTTTGGGAATGGTTTTCAAATGAGTTTTGGAAATTTGAAAATATATCTGAGGAAAATAAATAATGTGGGAAATTATTTATTGTGTGATGGATGTTTGTGAATATTAATTGATAGTTAAATCACCGACTATCAATATTGGACAAATGCGTTGATCGTTTCGAAGAGACCGGGATCGAGATTTATTTCTCGAAAACCACTTCGATCCGGTTTGTACGTTTCGTACGAAAAACGTGTTTGGAGTCGAAGATGGAGCAATGAAGTGCAAGGGCTTTTCGCTACTAATCCTGAGGATATTTCCAAAATGGATGTAGTAGGAATAGTGCCTTTGGTTCCGTTCGAACCCGGGACGGACTTGTATGGACGAATGCTTTCGAAACATCGTCAAGAGGGCGATGGGCATTCTAAGTGAAACGTTCTAAAGGTAACGCTTAGCCTCAAGCCTCATCAAATGGGAATGACTAAAAATCAGGGGATATGCTGCAAGGCTTCGTGGGTAGCCCCCACTGGAGAGTAAGGTCGTCCCTGTCTAGATGTCCCTTTTTATTTCGGCTTAGTGGTGCGGTTCTGATCCCAAGCGCAGGGTGATCTTATTCGGAACTGTCCAGTAAGGGATGGGTGCGGCCTTGTGTTGCAGGGGATCGGGAGTGATCCTCGGTACTGTGATCTAGACCACGTCTTGTGACAGGTGGTACCCCAGTGCCTAGTCATTAGTTGGAATCCATTCTCCCTACGAGCGTTTTACGAGTTTTGTTTGTATTACCCACTTTTGTGGCTAGTAGCTGGAATTTAATGAATGTAACAATTTCGGCTATTTTATAAGTATTTGTATATAGACGATATTATAATATCAAAGGATTTTTATAAAAAGTGTTTTAGCTATCGTAAGGTAAAAACCCAACATGTTTATTTGTGGCGTGGTCTTACGAGATGCTTTTGTTTTCAAAGGATTTCCGAAACTTTATTAATCAAGTTGGATGCATTATTATCAGCTGGTATTCCAGACTGACTCAGGTGTTATTTCATTATAATGCTCGGGTCAGACCGAGTATTATATGTTCAGGACAGGATGCTTTGGAGCAAGAGGAGCTGGAGTCCATGACGTATTATCTATACATATATATATTCCGCTGCTGTGATTGTATGGATTTGTCTGACTGGTAAATGTGGTTTGTATGAGATACTCTTATGATATGATGTATAAAACAGTTATAGATTTCATTTTGTGTAAAGTTCTATATCTACTATTGTATTTTATTCCGCTGCGACTTTGAGATTATGATATTGTTTAGTTTCTTCTTCTTCTATCTCTTTTTTTTTAACCCAAATGGTTGGTAATTATGTGCCATTTTGTGTTAATAGAGGTAGAATAGTGTTAATTCAAGAGGTACGGATTTGCAGGTTGTTACACTTGGTATCATAGCTTAGGTTGGCGACAACCTAGGCTTTGGTGGGAAAAAAATTACTCATTAAACAGAGTCAATAGTACTCTATAATGAGTTGAGTGTAATAATAGATATGAGAACGTACTTGTTAGTGGATATAAAATTGTTTTTATGCTGTGTTGACTTATAGGTTGAGTGTTTTTGAATTCTGGTCGGTGCGGGAAGTACAACCGTATCGATAGGGGTTTATGAACTCTTAAACAAGATAAACCGACATAGTATTGATTTTAAAGTGGATAAATGAAATAATTTTACCCAAAACTATATTTTGATATAAAAGAAATAATTTTCTGAAATTATTATATATATTTCGTTGATTGGTAGTTAATACTATAATTAAATAGGAATCTAAAATTTAGTCTGGAATTTGAAATAGTTATAATGAAAATAAAATTCTACAAATATAAATTATATAAAAGGAAGAATAACTAAATTTAAATTAAACTAGAATTTAAATCCCGGGAATTTTGAAAAGGATTTTAAATGTAATGAAACCAAAGGTTTGGAAATTTAAAATCTTGGAAATGTTTGGTATATTTTCCCAAGTGTTTAAAGGCAATTATGGAATATTGTTTTGTGGTAATATTTTTGAATGGAAACTGTTTTGAAAATGAATTTGGGAAGTAAGAAAGCATTGAACTCACTTCAGTCGCTGGAAAATAATCCTGATGATGCTGGCCACATCATTATAATTCATTTTCGAGTTTCTAAAGTGATGGATTGCTACCAAAATGGTTGGTTATGATATTATTTGAATTGGTTGGGCATGCCAGTTGTTTTGGAAATTTCAAGGGAGGAAATTTGTTTTGGTATAAACAAGTTGTTTTGGAAAATCTGGCGATTTGATTTGATATACCAGGGGAGTATGAGTTAATTATTATTTCAAAATGGTTTTGAAATAAAACCGGGTAATTGAATTCTGAGAAAATTCTATTTAAATAATGTGAAGCTAAAATGGATCAACTATTGAATTTATTAAGTGAAGTTGATATTAATAAGAAGGAAATGAAATTTTATCCTGGAATGTGAATTTAATTTGAGCATATGAAGGTAAATAAAATATATTTGAATTTAACTTAAGATAAGTTAAATAAAAGTGGGAATGAAAATTGAATTAAAATTTAATGATTGAATCGAATTGAATGTAAGTTGAATGTAAAATGGTTATAGTTGTGAGTTATAATTATATAATGAAAACTTATATCCTTAAGCTATTCTATAATTTGAAATTGCAATTATGAAATGGAAGCGACTAAGATGGGTGATATGGAGTTTTAAATAAATAAGTTGGGAAATTTATGAATAGAAATGGAATTGTAATTCATAATTGAAAGAGTTGAATGGTATGGTGAATTCAACCTAATCTCAAATGAAATGTAAATTGCTTATAATTGCATAAATAAATTCATATTCTTAAGTTATTAAGTGTTATAATTTGAACTTCTGATTGTAAAATGGAAATGGACTTAAGTAAGCAATCTAAACTCTTGAATGGAAGTGAAATTGTAAATTCATTAATGGAAAGAGTTGAACGGTGTGACAAATTCAAAACTTGACCGTAAATGAAATGTAAAGTGTAATGAAGCAAAGTGAGAATATAAAGGTGGATGTTCTCAAGTTGGCTAATAAGTCTTGAACTTATGTATGGGGAAAATGAAATTTGTTTTGATAATGAAATTGAGATTAAATTTCAAGTTGTGTAATAAATAATATTGAAAGAAATTTAGATTCTATTTAAAAGAGTGAAAAGGAAAGGTAGAAATTTAAATTTGCTAAATGAAATAATTGGAAAATGGACATATTATAAATGAATTAAGAGTGAATTGAGGAAGTGAATTAAAACCTAATATGGATTAGGTTAGAGACTAAATTGAATTACAATTAAATGGAATTTGTATTGTAATGGATATAATTTTGATAATTGGTCAAAATTTGAAAGATAAATAAAAAAAATCCAGTTTTGGAATGAGATTTAATTTTGGTAATAAATATTGGAAGTCTGAAGGAATACTAGTATTGGATTATAACAGCGATGGCTTGCATTATAAATAAATTCAAGTGGGTGAAATAATGTGAAGGGGCCTTGTTATTAATAAACTAAATTTGAAAACAAATTGGTGAATGAGAATCGGAATGGGATGAATATACTAATCAAGTTTAATGGAATAGGAATTTGATTGAATGAGAACCAAATGAATATAAAATAAAATTTATATAAGAAGGAATGGAAACATTGCATGATTTAAATGACGCAAGCAAATTGAAAGACAAAATCGATTGTGAATAAGCTTTATTAAGTAATCTTGAATGGAATTGGTTAAGTTAATAAAAGTGAAATGAGAGTGAAATGAATTTTAATTAATTATTGTGATAAATTAAAGAAGTATGGGTTGTAAATAATATAAGATGGGATGTTATTAAATTAAACTTAAATGATGATCTTGAAGTGTGAATAAGAATTTGATTTAAAAATTTCAATGAATAATTCCGAATGGAATAAAATTAATATAAATCTAAACTGGAATTAATTTTAAATGGTTATGAGCTTAAGTGGTGATTATTTTTGCTTGAATGACATGAGAAATTGCATGTATTCAGAATTGAGTTGTTTAAACAGCTACTGAATTGGTTTTAAATTAATTGGAATGGATTGAAATGTTATTAAGTGATTTTGCATATGAATGGAAAGGGATCATAAAAAAATGCAAATGATTCAAGTTTAAAATAAGATTTGATTGTAAATCAAATTGGGAACGTAAGTTAAAATAAGGAAATGTAAGTAAGACATATGTTAATCATATTGAAATAGAAATGAATTGGTTGTAATAAATATGAATGGTATATAGTAAACTTGAATGTAAATCATTCAAGTGAAATAAAATAAAGTTGGTTTGGATGAAAGTAGAATGGGCTAAAATCTTAATAAATGGATTTGAGTATAAATGAAAGTGAATGAATTAAAAGAAGTAAATGAAATTGACATTTGAATAATGGAAAATGGATTGGAATCTACTTAGTGGGTTTGTATGTACATGCAGGTTAATTAAAAAGAAAGGTTAATGAATTAAAAGCATATATTCATTATATTGAAGTGAATATGAATTGGTGGTAGTAATTATGAATTGAGAATGGTAAACTTGAATGTAACTCGTTTGTGTGAAATATAATGGAATTTGGCATTAGAAAAGGAACTTTGTGCATGCTATAAATATGATTTACTTGTGAAATCACGTAAATTGTTGATTGAATTATGAAATGGATATGTTTGGCTTAAATTTATATTGGGAATGTTGTTAAAATGTTCATACTATTGGAAACTGGTGTGTTTGTTGAGTATAGTACAGGTGCGGGAGGCGTTTAAGAGAGTTGGAGCGCGTATATGCTATATAATTTAGCCGCATGTTTTAAAATGCTAAAAAAAGGTACGCCTACGCAAATATAATTGGGAAATGATATATTTGTTGTGATATATTTTGGTTTCCGACCGTGTGGGTCGATGTGTATATATTTGTTTGTATCGCGATATCGCGAAAGCTCCTCCGTACAGGGGAGACTCTGCCAAAATTTTCCGAAAATTTTGGGAGTTAGAAATTTTTTGGAGGTTTGAAAATTGTAATTAACTTGGAAAGTTGTTTTTAATAAAATGTTGAAACCAAAACTTTTGAGTATAAATAAAACAAATGAGTTTGGGTTTGAGCTAAAGGATTTTGGGAAGTGTATATAAGCTTTTAACCAAGCAAATTGGGTAAGTAAATGAGTTGAGAGTATGTTCTACTTTAGCAAATTTCGAGGACGAAATTTTTATTAGGGGGGAAGAATGTAACATCCCGAAATTTAGGGCATTAAATTTTGAACATTTAATTCATTTTAAATGTTCAATGTAGATTTTGAATTGGTTTTAAAATAAAAAGAATTGGCTTAAATTAAGATAACAAGTTAGAATTTCTAATGGGGACATTCAATTTGAAATTGAATAATAATAATTAATATTGGACTGAGAATAATTTGAGAATCTAGATGTAAATAGTGATAGTGATGGTTCTAAAATTTATTTTTACTCTATTTGCTCACTAAAAATGTAGTTGGATTTTTAGATGAATCTAAAGGTTAATAAGTTATTATTTGAGATTTTATATTAATTTAAAAATGAATTTAATAATATAATAATGCAAATAATTAGATTTTGGTTCGAAATGAACCAAAATGACTTCTAATGTGAATATAAATTTTATACGAGTTATAATAGAGTTAATAATGTTTTAAAGGTGAAATTTTGAAGTGATTTCGACGATTTTGAAAATCGTTCGAATTTATCGACGAGTTAAAATAGCCTTCCGGGGCACAGTCTCGGAATTCAACGAAACCAGTTCCATTGGATCCGTAATAGTTAATTATTATCGGATTTCAATTTTCGTAGCAATCGGAGTTGTCGTTTGACCGTGGCAGCTCGAAACGCATCGAAATCGTTTTAATCGATTTAATTTGAAATTGATCGTTCAATTCCGTAACTCGCATGAATGACCGAACTAGCCTACGAAACCTGTTCCATTGTGTCCGGAACGCGGAAAAACCCTAGGAACGCCTGTTGGTACGTGTGATTTGGAGGTCGTTTGCATAAATTGTTAAATTGAGAATTTTATTAATTAAAATAATATAAAATAATATAATATATACATAATCGTTACTAAACCCTAGTTCTTTCTAGAGCCGCCGTTCTTCTTCTTTTCTATGGCCGAAAACGATTCTTCTTCTCCCTCCAAAATCTCCAAATCCACGCATAAAATCAAAATTCTTCCAACTGGAGAATCGTAGAGTACTCCGAGACCTTCGAAGTGTGTGGTCATGATCGTGTTTCGTGCAACGATGAAAGGGAATTTTCCACAGACAGTGCCACCGGTTGCGCATGAATTACGAGGCCTAGACATGGCGGAGCTTGGCCGCATCTCCACTGAAGGTGGAGGAGGTATCGAGTGTCGTTGCTGAGGTCGCCGATCGAGCTAAAGCTCGTCGTGTGGAGTGCGGTATCAAACCCTAGTTTTGCGTGATGGGTTTGGGTACGTGCGTTTCGCCTATAGCTCGCGTGAGGATGGAGGATGTGGACGGGCCGTGTATTTTAGTAATTAAAAAAAGAGAAATTTGTTTCCAATTTGATATTTAAACTTTAAAAATTCATAACTATTGCATACGTTGTCAGATTCAGACGAAAGTGGCGACGCCGGAATCGCAGCGACGGTAAGCACGTTGTGGCGCAGATCTGGATTCGATTTAAGCAAGTTGAAATTTTAGGTTAAATCGAACGCGGTTCGATTTAATTTAAATTTCAAACGCTCGCCGAAAACTCAAGGTGAGTTTAACTCACTCACATTTGGATGCTAGCTAATTTAAATAGTTAATATTTAAATATATGTGTGATTGGTTGAATATAATTGTTGTTATCAGTCTGGATTGATATTTATATATGTGATGTGCTGATATTTGTAGATACAGGGGAAACAGGTTGGAGGGATCCAACTGGATTCCTCACAATATAGTGAATATTTTTATAATTGATAATGCAAATTATTTGTATGTTGTGATTGATAAATCTGAAATTAAATTGTACTATAATATTGTTGAAATAAATATAAACCCAGAATTTTAATTATAAATGGATTAATTGGGATTTAGGAAATAAAAGAAATTGTTATATAAAAAAATTAAAGGAATAAAATTTGGATTTGGTTCGGATGAAGAATGAAATTTGTAAATGGGAATTTTAAATAAAGCGGGAAAATTATTAGTTGATAAATGCAAAGTATGGATTTGGGCGAGAAATTCTATAAGAGGATATAAAGTGTTAAAATAATGATGGTTATTTTGATAATGAATAGAGTTTGCCAGAAAATTAAAATATGTTTGCAACGAAGCTTCTAAATATAAATATACAATTGTAAATGTGAATCAAATATCTTGAATGCATTTTCACCCTTCGAATTTAGTTAAGAAATTCATAAATATTATTTTCCTATAATAAATTCTCAAATGTTTTATTTATAAATGTTTCAAACCGATGCTTTGAAAATGGAATTTACGGGAATGGAAAAGGGTGTTTAAACTTCTGGGGGAGGTTATTTTTAAGCTTGGAAATAAATTTACGATAACTAACGTAAATTTGGGTTGGAATAGATCGAGCGGGATCTATATGAAAGATTCTTTGGGTTATTTCAATGGAAATGTTTCCCTGGGAAAAACTGAGTTCATGATTTAAATCAGGTCTGAAAAGTTAAGTTTAAATTTGTTTTAAGGAAGTGCTTTTAAGAAATTCTTATTTAAAGGTAAGTAATAAGTTTTAGCTATAGTATAAAGATTTAAGAATATTATTAGTAATTATATTTGATAAATGGATTTATCTAAAGGATAGATGATTTAAGTTATTTTAAACATAACACTAAACCTTTAAAACCACTGCTTTTAAATTTAGTAAACAAAACTCCTGTTTAATAAATAGTTTTATTTTACATATTTGAAATTATATTTTTGAATAATAACTCGAAGTAAATTTATATATTTAAAGTATATTGCAGAATAAAGTGTTTTATATTGGTTTTAAATCTAAATGTTTTTGAACTTGGTTATTTCCAATGGGAATAAATGGTAAAGGATTTACCTTGTAAAGGAAGAGATTTTGGGAATGGTTTTCAAATGAGTTTTGGAAATTTGAAAATATATCTGAGGCAAATAAATAATGTGGGAAATTATTTATTGTGTGATGGATGTTTGTGAATATTAATTGATAGTTAAATCACCGACTATCAATATTGGACAAATGCGTTGATCGTTTCGAAGAGACCGAGATCGAGATTTATTTCTCGAAAACCACTTCGATCTGTTTTGTACGTTTCGTGCGAAAAACGTGTTTGGAGTCGAAGATGGTGCTGTGAAGTGCAAGGTCTAGTCGCTACTAATCCTGAGGATATTTCCAAAATGGATGTAGTAGGAATAGTGCCTTCGGTTCCGTTCGAACCCGGGACGGACTTGTATGGACGAATGCTTTCGGAACATCGTCAGGAGGGCGATGGGCATTCTAAGTGAAACGTTCTAAAGGTAACGCTTAGCCTCAAGCCTCATCAAATTGGAATGAATGAAAATCAGGGGATATGCAGCAAAGCTTCGTGGGTAGCCCCTATTGGAGAGTAAGGTCATCCCTGTTTAGATGTCCCTTTTTATTTCGTCTTAGTGGTGCGGTTGCTGATCCCAACCGCAGGGTGATTTTATTCCAAACTATCCAGTAGGGGATGGGTCCGGCCTTGTGTTGCAGGGGATCGGGAGTGGTCCTCGGTACTGTGATCTAGACCACGTACAGCGACAGGTGGTACCCCATTGCCTAGTCATTAGTTGGAATCCATTCTCCCTACGAGCCTTTTACGAGTTTTGTTTGTATAACCCACTTTTGTGGCTAGTAGCTGGAATTTAATGAATGTAAGAATTTCGGCTATTTTATAAGTATTTGTATATAGACCCTATTATAATATCAGAGGATTTTTATAAAATGTGTTTTAGCTATCATAAGGTAAAAACCCGACATGTTTATTTGTGGCGTGGTCTTACGAAATGCTTTTGTTTTTAAAAGATTTCCGAAACTTTATTAATCAAGTTGGATGCATTATTATCATCCGGTATTCCAGACTGACTCGAGTGTTATTTCATTATAATGCTTGGGTCAGACCGAGTATTATATGTTCAGGACAGGATGCTTTGGAGCAAGAGGAGCTGGAGTCCATGACGTATTATCTATACATATATATATTCCGCTGCTGTGATTGTATGGATTTTTATGACTGGTAAATGTGGTTTGTATGAGATACTCTTATGATATGATATAGAAAATAGTTATAGATTTCATTTTGTGTAAAGTTCTACATCTACTATTGTATTTTATTCCGCTGCGACTGCGAGATTCTGATATTGTTTAGTTTCTTCTTCTTCTATCACTTTTTTTTAACCCTAATGGTTCGTAATTCTGTGCCATTTGAGTTAATAGAGGTAGAATAATGTTAATTCAAGAGGTACGGATTTGCGGGTTGTTACAGCGTGGTCTTACGAGATGCTTTTGCTTTCAAAGGATTTTTGAAACTTTAATAATCAATTGAGTGTTATTTTCTCATGCTGGTATTCCAGACTGACTCGGGTATTATTTAATTGTAATGCTCGGGTCAGACCGAGTGTAATAGGATACAGGATGATGCTATGGATTTCAGGAGACTAGCAAGATGACGATACGTACTCCCGTACTTGTTTATATACATATATTCTGCTGTGTTGAGTTGTTGTGTATCCATTTGTATGATATTGATGCTGAGCTGTGATTGATGTACTCTGATGATGTAATATATAAACAGAGATATTTGATGTTAAGTAAAGATTATTTATTATCTATTATATTTTATTCCGCTGCGATGGTTTGATTCTGTTGTTGATTTTCTATTTTCTTCTTCTACCTCTTCTTCTTTAACCCAAATGGTTCGTATTTCTGTACAACTTGAGTTGATTTAAGTAAAATAGTGTTGAATCAAAGGGTATGGATTTACGGGTTGTTTCACTTGGTATAAGAGCAAAGGTTGGAGGTAACCTTTGCTCTGGTGGGAATTACTCATTTAAAATAGAGTCTGTAGTACTCTAGAATGAGTTTGAGCATAGTAATAAATATGAGCGCGTATTTGTTAGTGAATATAAATTGTTTTAATATTGTGTTGATTTATTTATTGAGTGGCATATGAACCTTCATCGACACAGTCTGCGCAACTGTATTGAAGGGGTTCCTAAACACTTGAATAGAACAATTGACACGGTATTGTTTTAAATGCGGGTAAATGAAATAATTTTACCCAAAAATATATTTTGATATAAAGAAAGTTTTTGAAAACTATTTTAGATAATATATGGTTGCTTGGATGTTAGGAAGAATAATATTAAATTATTATCATCATTGGGTAAAAAAAACTAGAAATTGAAATTATAACCAAAGTTTAAGGGAATAATTCATTATGAAAACGAAATTTATAAATATGAATTATAAATGTAAATCATAAATTGAAATATAATCAAATGGGAATTTTTATGAATATAAGCTGTGCAAATGAATTATAGTTAAAATTGATTTATGCAGGATTTGGAAATTCAAATATCGGAGATTTGGAAGTATTTTGAAGATAAATAATAACAATATTGTTTACAGGTATTTCTGAAAGGAAATTTGTTTTAGATGGATTTTGAAAGTGATATAGCAATGAAATCACTTGGATTATTGGAAAATAATCCTGATGATGACGGCCGCATCATAAGTATTCATTTTTGAATTTCTAAGTGACGGATTGCTGTTAAAAATAATTGATTTGTTCAGAAAAGCTGGTTGTTTTTGAAAATTTCAAAGGAAATTTGTTGGGGATAAAACCAGCATTGGTTTAATTTTTGAGAAATGTGATTTGAGATGTTGAAGATTTCAAAATGATTTGAAACCGAAGCCGGGAGTTTAAAAATCCTGATGAGATAGTTGTAAGCTTATAAATTGAGATGATTTTTAAATCAGGAAGGGAATATAAGCTTTGAATGTTGGAATTTAAATTTAAAGAGAAGAGTTAAAAATGAAATTAACTTGGATGCGAAATAAAAATTTGACTGGATTGACACTAATCGGATAGGCTGAAAATAATATCCAGTTGTATTCGTATCAAGTTGAAATCGAATTGAATTAAATAAACCCGAGTTAAAGTAAAATGGAATTGGGATGAGAATTCAATTGAATTAATGAATGGAATTAAATTCTTACCTGAACGAATGGGAAATAAATTGAATAAGGATTGGAATTGAAGTAAATAAATTAGAATAACTTATAAAAGAATCAGAATTAAATTGCATGGAATAAAAATATGCTTGGGAGATAAAGAAGCATAAAGCTTGAGTTAAAAATAAAAGAAGAATATATTCAACCCTATAATGAATGGAATTGTGTAAATAATAAGTTGTGACTTATAAAATCAAATAGTGAGATATAAAATCCCAAAATAAATATTATTTGATGTATTGGAAAATAAAAATGAAAATCAAAACTTGAATTATAAAATAAATTGAACTAAGACAATTAAATGAAGTGGTATTTGAAATCAAAAATTAAGTGTTGAACTACAAATAGGAGAGAACTAATTTTATAATAAATTAGTTAATAAAGTGTGTAAATGGGAACGTAATGTTGTTTAATTGATGCTGGATTGTGAAATTATGATGAATTTTGGAAATAAAACTCAAGTTATAAATTGAATTCGACTTGAATTGTCAGTAAAGTAAATGTAACTGAATTGTGAGTTCATGAAATTTGGTGGTAAATTTAAATTGGATGGTGGATTCAGAACTTGAGTTATTAATTTAAATTTACCTTGAAGTGTTGACAAATTAAATAAATTGGAAATGGCCTTGTAATAAATTGAATGAGCCAAATCTAAAAAGTTAAAATGTATAATAATTGATCAAATAAATGTGTAGTTTGAAATGGGATTGGTGTAACGACCCTGAATTTTGAACAATTTAAATTGAAAATATTTAATTGACATTAAATATTTGAATGATGGTTTAAATTGAATTCCCAATATAACTATGAATTTGGCGATTAAATTTTAGAATTTAATCTATTGAAAATTGAATAAAATTTTGAATCTTCAATTTTAAGCTGATTAAAAATAATTTAAAAGCTTAGAAAATTCGTATTAATAATACTGAAGATAATAGAAGCTTCAGAATTGAATTTGAAAGTGATTCGTACAGTTTTGGAATTTTATTGTTTAAATTGAATTTAAAAATAGCCTTCCGAGGCACAGTCTCGGAATTCGACGAAACCAGTTCCATTGGGTCCAAAATATTGTATTATTATCAGATTTCAATTTTCGTGGCGTTCGGAGTTGATTTGTGAGCATACGACGTTTAAACGCGTTGAAAATTGATGTTGAAAACAAATTGAATTTAAAATGAAAAAAAAAATATTACCAGATCTTTTGTACACAATATCTTATATCATCTCTGCAAAAAAAAAATTGCGTATCGCTTCAGCCACCCTTTCTCTGTTTCTAGCCACCCTAAATCCTCTCAGCCGAGATTTGGTTCATAAAAAAATAAGGCACCCGTACGCTGGTTCCTCCTTTTATTTTCAACCGAGCCTTTTCATTTCATATGGAAGAAAAAAAAATCAAAGCGAACAAAATGATGGCGGCCTCTCTCTAAAATCGTTCGTCCTCTTTGCAAGCTTAGGGCTTTTCAAATCAAAGGCGCCGGCTTCGATCGATGGTGTTGCTCTTTGTTTCTCTAATTTAAGGCTTCCTCGCATTCATCTCTGCTTCGTTCGTCTTTGCTTCGGTGAAAGGTGAGTGACCCTCACATCTACTTCATCCTCCTTAGGTCGTTCGATTTTGTTATTATGTTGATGATTTCTCTGTTGATTTTAATTTTTAAAAAAAAATATGATGATGATTGTGGGTTTTATATGAGTTCGATCTCCTTTATTTGCGTTCGTGTGTATATATATATATATATATATATTTGTCCGAATTTCTGGAATTTTGATTTTTGTGAATTTATGTTGATCTCGGCTTCATCTCTGTTCGTTTTTCTGTTGACTTTGACTTTGTTCAACTTTGTGATTCATGATTTCGACTATAGTTGTGACGACCCGGAAATTTTAACGAATTAAATTGGAATAATAATCGATTTTAAAATATTTAAAAGTTAATTTTGACTTGAATTTTAGAATATCAATATTTACTTGATAAGTAAATCATTGAATTGTATAGTTTAGATATTGAATTTAATAATTGAAATTGGGTAAATTGTTGAATCTGATATTCTCAGCCTGTTTAAAATAATTTGAAGGCTTATAAAATTTATAATGATGGTACTGGGAAAAAAAATAGAATGGTTGAAATTTAATATAAAGGTAATTTGTTCAATTTTAATAATATATCGTTTAAATTGGAATTTTAAAATAGCCTTCCGAGGCACAGTCTCAGAATTCGACGAAACCAGTTCCATTTAATCCGTAATAGCTTGTTATTACCGGATTTCAATTTTCATAGCCATCGGAGTTGTCGTTTGACCCTGGCAGCTCGAAACGCTTAGATTTATTTTAATCGATTTAATTGGAATTTGATCGTTTTCTTCTGTAACTTGCACGTACGATCAGATTAGCCTCCGAAACATGTGACATTGTGTTCGGAATACGGGTAAAGCTTTATATTTGCCTCGCGGCATTCCTTAAGAGGAGTTCGAAATTTTTAATAGCAATCGATGAGGCAATTTGGAAGTTTTAGGATAAAAAAAAATTAAAATAACTTGGTAAAGATATTTTTAACAACACAAGATATTTTTGAATATTTAATTCTATAACAATCAACGCGTGTACGAGAAGCTTACCAAACCGATATTTCACCTCCATCTCCTCTCTAACCTTCGAACAGAAGCTGGAACTCAAAACAAAATAAAAAAAAATAAAAATGAGCAATTTCAGGAAATGGCTGCTAATAAGAAATCACGCCTCCCTTTTCGTCCAACTTCCAATTTACTCGTCACAAATAACAAAAAAAAGAGGGATATGGCCGCTAGCCTCTCTCGTTCCTCTCCTCCAAATTTTGAAACCCACCTTCAATCGATCGCGCGTTCTTCTTCATTCGAGTTCGCGGCAATCACAGAAGGTATGGCCGCATCCACTTGCAGTTTGAGTCGATCGATTTGGATTGGGAGAAGTGGCTTAGGGCTTCGACTAGGTGAACGGCGAACCCCATTCACTTATTCGATCGCTATAAGGGGGATTGCCATGATTTTGTGTGAGGCCGTGTTCGAGTGAGGGAAACGACATCGAGGTCGAGTTTGTTCTCAACGACTAAGGGTCCACTCACGACGTCGACTGCGATGCTTGATTCTGGGAGGATAGCGGAGTGTTCGAATATGACAGCAAAGTTCATATCTGTAGGATGCAAATCGTGGTTAAATCAGTGTGTGGCAATCTGTGTGGTAATAAGGTGAGTAAATTCATTTTTTATTTGATTTTCCTTTCTGAGTTGAAAATTGAAAAAAAAATTGGTTCATCTGAGTAACTTAGTTTAGCAGAGTTTTAAAGTGGAAAGCAGTTGTTTTTTTTACTTAAACTTAATTAAATAAGTATGTTGAATACTTACAGGGTATTTAAAACTTAATTATTTTATGAATGTCGGTAAAGGTTATTTAAAGGTAAATGTTTTAAGTAATGTGTATAGTATTTAATAAAGAAGATGTTTACCTCAATTATGATTAAGATTTGACAATTTATGAAATAAGTTAAAGACTAATTAAGTAAGTGATTTGTCATTAGTGATCGATTAATTTGTAATTAGATATTTACAAACGAGTAATTAAGTTTTATAAATTAACAGTGAAGGTTATAAATTAATAGTTATGGAATAGTGAATTAATAATTTCTTGGGAAAGTAAATTAATTAATAAACTTATGGATGAAATTAATTTTATGATAATTTATTAAAATAATAATAATAATAATAATAATAATAATAATTAGGATACACTTACTTCGTGAAATTAATCAAGAAATTAATTATGATAATTAATTTTTGAGTAATTAATTAATTAAATGAAATAAATAACAAGGTGAGTAAATCTTACGCTTTCGAATTTCCATTTAAAATTTAAAGGATTAAATTTAAATGATTGGTTGGATGATTGGATTGTTTTAATGTGCTATATTGTATATGGTAGTATAATATATATTGGATGATTGATATTCTGTGATGGATATTATTGATAATTGGAAATTTGAATGAAGAGGATTGCTTGAACATTTCGGTACCATGAGTTATCGAAATATATAAATTGGATTTTGGAAGAAATATAAGGGTGATTAAAATGGATAATTAATTAATTAATTCAATTAATTAATGGTATGGGTTAATTAATTAAGAATTTAAGGGTTTGGATTAATCAATTAACTTAAGTTATAAGTTAATTAATTACGTAGAGTAATTCAGAATAATCATCTGATTGCTTGATAATTTATAGTTTAGTGACTTTAATAAAATACAATTACTGTGTAATTAAATAGGAGATTAATTAAGATAATTAATCAAGGAGAAATTGATTTATTTAACAAAGAAAATAAATGGATAGATAATTGCAGGGTAAGATAAATCAAGAATGATTAATATGGCATTTTTATTTGATGTAAATTAATTCAGATTAAGATAAATTGAAATATAATTGGAAGTCGGTAATTTATATAATTAGTGGAGTAATTAAAGATTTGAATAATTGAGATTCATTAATTCAAATAAGTGCCTTATGAGAAGTTAATTAATATAAGTAATTAAGGATACTCAGTGAAATTGATTATAGCTAATTAATTTGTGAAGTAATTGAAGATTACTTATTGATTATGGTTAAGAGTATTTAATATCGTGAAATGAATTAATGATAATCACCTGAATATAATTGAAAGAAATTTACTCCAGGGTTGATAATTAAGATGAATGGATATGGAAGAGTTGATTAATTAATTGATTTGGAGTTAATAAATGAGGAAATCTAAGTGATTGAAGTTTGAAATTTCAATTAGAATCAAGTGAATTGAGGTGTATGCGATTAAGCTTTGTGTAGGGATGATTGAAGGGTATTGGGTGCTTTGAATGAGTTGATATTCACTGATATGAGATGTTGTGTATTTCATTTCATTGGATAACTTGGGTTAGGGTGACTTGAGTTTCGAAGTGATCGGGAATCGGGTATTGGGAAATACCCGAAACCCACTTTGAATTTTTTTCTTTATAAACTGACGTGTGAGATCATTAGGCTAGAATGAAATGATGTAAGTGAATTGGATTATTTTATCTAAGTTTGGTACTTAGAAATTTATATGTGAAATAAGCATAGTTTATAGCAAATTGTGGATCTGTTTAATTGATAAAAATTACCCCGGGTTTATGTAAGTGGTTGGTTTGATATTCCATGTTAGTTGGATTTACTCACGCTGGTTTCCAGCCTGACCCGGGTGTTACTTTGGTGTAATGCTCGGATCAGACCGAGTATTACAGATTTTCAGGTTAGGACGTTCAGGAGCTCAGGAGGCTAGCTGGTGGCAGTATCGTATAGAGTATATCC
Organism: Allium cepa; assembly: GCA_030765085.1. Taxonomy (NCBI): domain Eukaryota; kingdom Viridiplantae; phylum Streptophyta; class Magnoliopsida; order Asparagales; family Amaryllidaceae; genus Allium; species Allium cepa. The sequence goes on from CM060929.1 coordinate 11,185,595, forward strand.
GCTATATTTATATTATTGTTTATCTGAGTCGTGATAATTGTAAATATTCAGTGACTGTATATTATGTGAAACTCTGATGTATATTAAATGTAATCGACGGTTATAATATTCTTTTGTAAACTGTTATTATTTATTATTATATTTTATCCACTGCGAATGTGAGATGTTTGGTGTTTCTGTTCTTCTTCTTCTTCTATCTCTTTCTTCTTTTTCATAACTATTTGGAATTTTCGAATTCGAAAATTTCGGGTCGTTACAGTTGGTATCAGAGCTGAAAGGTTAAGCGAGAACCTTGGCTCTGGTGGGAATTACTCATTAAATAGAGTCTGTAGTACTCTAGAATGAGTTGAGTGTATATATATGAGCGCGTACTTGTTATTTCTTATATAAAGATTTTAAATGATTTTATATAAAAATATATAAGTGAAGATAATATAAAATGGAATTTTGAGAATTGGATTCAGACATTAGATTAATTAAAAACTTTGAATAAAAATTAATTTGATTTAAAAAGGTAAATCAACCTTTGAGAATTTAACTCGAATTTATATAATTCGAGATAATTTGAATTCAAGATTGAAATTGAATTAGTTCAAATTTGAAGTTGGTTTGAAGTAATTGGATGGGTGATTAAAGATTTATAAGTTTAAAAAAATTAAATGGGAAATTGGATTGGATTAAATTGAAGTGATTTGGATTCTGAAATTAAATTGATAATAATTCAAATTTATTGGAATAATATGAACTTACAATTAAAATTGAACAGGATTAAAATCAACTAGAATTTGATTTAAATTTGGCAAGGAATCAAGATTGATTCAACTTGAACTGAGAATTAATCAAGTCCAATGGAATTTGGAGTTATTTGAATTAGAACTGGGTCAATTTAAATGGAGATTTAAATTGAATTGTTGGGGGAGTGAACAGTTGGACTCTTGATTATTTTTAGTAAATTGTTTTGATATAAACTTATTTTTCTAAGCTATTAAATATATACAACCTTTCTTTCTTAAAGCCAAATTATTTTATGGTTTGGAGTTATTTATCCATTTTTTCAACTGTTTTCTAAACTAATTCCTATTTTTCAACTATTTTACAAACTAATTTCTATTTTACAACCATTTTGCAATTATCTACAATGTTTGGAACTATTTAACCATTCCTCAACTATTTTACAATTAGTTAACTATGTTAATAGCTATTTTGCAAACTAATAATTATTTTTCAACTACTTATCTATTTTTCAAAATTTTCAAGCTATTTTCTAAATATACTGGTCGGAGTTCAAACTGTTATTGATTAAATACCCAACTGGGATAAGAATTGAGGTAATAATCCAAATGGGGATAAAGGCAAATGTGAATAAGTGAATGTGAATAGAAAGGAAATTGATATTGGAAAGAGTAATCAAATTTGAATATTTGATTTTGGGTAAACAAAGTTATATGTTTGTATATATATTCTTCCCTTGTCAAATCTGTTGTTGGAAGAAAAAGGATTTTGGAAGTGTTTGAAGTATAAAAAGGATTTTATACGAGTTTAAAGTGATCCAAAGTTTTAAAAAAAAAATATAATATATATCTGTATATATATAAAGGATCTTATGAGGATTTTGGAAAAAGGGTTTTGAGAACCTTTGGATTTGGAAAGGCTTTTGATTTTTGGGTAAAATCAATATTGAATTTGGAAAGCCTAGTTTGAGAATTATCGAATTTGGGATAATCGATTTTGTGTAAAGGAGCTTTGTATGATATCATACTAGGTGTATGATTAGAAGATACTATATGTATAGTATAAAGTGTTTTGATGATTGCTCTGGGGAAAAAAGGCGCTCCGTCGAAATGAACTTCTCAGGAGTGCCACCGAGTGGTGCTGCCTTGAGCCCAGGGGGTTCTAAAGTTGATCCTGTGAGGAGTCCGGACAAAACTAGCTCCTGAGGATTATTGGGTAGCGTAAGTCGATGGCGTTGATGCCTACAGAGGCATTTGGGTTATGATGTGACGACAGTGTAACTCGATGTCGCTGCGATCTACTGTGGGGAACATAGCGAAATCGTGTGGAGGATGAGTGTCAACGGTCTACACTTGATTTTGCCGGGAAGGCAACGCAACATCGGTAGACTGCGATCTTTGGTCAAGTGGAGTGGGGAAGTTTCATTTTTGGCAGCGAAATTCGATGGCGCTGATGCCTACAGTTATATGGGTTTTTGCTGTGATAGCTACGTAACCCCAGTTGTAGCTGCGATCTGTCGTGGGTTCCATGGTGTAATCGTGGGGCGCGGAGGCCTACAGTTATCTGTGGATTTTGTCGGGACGGCAACGTAATCATCGGGTTAACTGCGACCATGGATGGGAGTGATGATTTCCAGAGCATCCTCAGCAAAGATATTTCCTCTATTTTAAAAAACCAATTCCTATATTTTCAATAAAATTATGTTTTCAAATGTTTTACTGGGTGTTGAAAACGGGTTTACCAAGTACTTATAGATTTTCAGTCCAACGCCTGATCAACGTATGACTGAATTTCTGTTTTAACAAGGATAGACTGGTTGAGACATCGAGTTATAAAAGTATTTTTATAAAGAGCTATTTTATTAAGTATGTTGTGAATTTAAAAGCATTTCTAAAATTTTAAATAAAGGTGTTGGAATTTTGGGAAAACAAAAAGGAAATCCAAACTAGAATTTCAATGAAGTGATTTGTAATTAAAATCGAATATTAATTTAGAAATTGGAAATAAGCTAATTGGTTTAATAATTGTGAGATTGAGTATGTTAATAAAATTTAACTTTGGTAAATAAATGGATTGTAAATTAATAATGGAGTTTGGAAATGAATGCAAATTGTAAATAGAACTCGATTTGGATTTAATAATGAAATAAATTAGAAGAGATGTTGTAAAATAAAAATAAAATAGAGTTAGATTGAAAAAGTGATGGTTTGAATTGCAAATAAAATCCAAGTGTGATTTGAATAATATTTAATGAAATTTGCAAGTAAATTGGATATAAGAGAAGTGTTGTCATATGATATGGAATTGAATAATAATAGAAATGGTTTGGTTGCAAATAAAACCCAAATGAACAGAAGTAAATTGAGAATGGTCTTATATTAATAAAATAAATCTGATAATGAATGAAGTAAGTAAATTAAAATTTTTAAATGGGTTTATTGAGTTAAATAATAAATGGATGAAGTCTGATAGAGATTTAATGAAATTGATTTTTGAATCATTTGAAGTGAATATGAGCTTGTTTGGATTAGAAATAAATTGAATATAAGAAAACGAGTTGAAAACCATCAAAATTTAATGAAACGGCTTATGAATTGGTTGAAAACAATTGAATTAGATTTAAAAACATATAAATTACTCGTAGAAGTTATTTCAAATGCATTTCCTTTAGAATTCAAGTGTTACAGTTGTTTAAAGTAAGATAAATATTATAAACTTCATATGTATGGTACTTATATGTTTAAATTGAGAAAGTACAGGTACATGAAGGCCGTTTGGCTGGATTTGGACGAGATATATGCTAAAATAAATAAGTTGCTTGCTTAAAAGCTAAATAAAGGTACGCCTACGCAATTAAAATAGGAAATATGAACTGTTTTTGCTTTTTCCGACCGTGTGGGTCGATGTATACATATTTATATCTTTTGTCAAATTGCAAAAGCTCCTCCGTACAAAGGAGACTCTGTCAAAATTTTCTGAAAATTTTGGGAGTTAGAAAATTTTTGGGAAATTGGTAAGGACAAAACAATTTCAAATTGGAAATTAAAGTAAACTAGTAAATGAAACTAACATGAATCAGTTTTAATGAAAGATAAAATTCAATATTAGAAATCGAAATAAAATTGAATTCCTATGAAAAGGGAACAACAAAATTGAATAACAGTATATATGAAAACCTATATATGAGAATGTATAAAATGATTTGTAAGGTTGCGATTGGATATTGTTGCTAAGTGAGATATGCAGGTATTAAAGAGAAAAGAAATTGGATTTGGTTCCAAAAGATAAATTAAAATTGCCCGACTAAAAGGTATGTATTTAAATTTCTGAATGAAATTGGATTGGGTTTTTGATGTAGCCACTTGGCTTTTGGTTTTCTTTTGGATTTGGGAGCCCGTGGAGGCCTTTTGTAGTAGTACCGAGCTAGCCGAGCAAAGGAGACGCTGGCAAAAATTTTCGGAAACTTAGAGAGTTAGAAAAATTTTGGGAAAATTTGATAATTCAAAATTTGGTTTTAAATTGAAATTTAAATGATTGAGAAAAGAGGTATTGTTTGAAACTATAGAAGGTTTTGGGGATGTTGGTTGAGGTGATAGTGGATCTTTAATAAAGGATGGTTGGTAGGATGTTGAATAGTGAGTGTTGGGGAATAAGTTAACGGGTATTGGACCATTCTTCCTATCTAGTAATTTCGGGGATGAAATTCTTTTAAGAGGGAAGGAATGTGAAGACCCAGAAATTTTAACGAATTAAATTGGAATAATAATCGATTTTAAAATATTTAAAAGTTAATTTTGACTTGAATTTTAGAATATCAATATTTACTTGATAAGTAAATCATTGAATTGTATAGTTTAGATATTGAATTTAATAATTGAAATTGGGTAAATTGTTGAATCTGAGATTCTTAGCCTTTTTAAAATAATTTGAAGGCTTATAAATATTATAATGATGGTACTGGGAAAAAATAGAATGGTTGAAATTTAATATAAAGGTAATTTGTTCAATTTTAATAATATATCGTTTAAATTGGAATTTTAAAATAGCCTTCCGAGGCACAGTCTCAGAATTCAACGAAACCAGTTCCATTTAATCCATAATAGCTTATTATTACCGGATTTAAATTTTCATAGCCATCGGAGTTGTCGTTTGACCCTGGCAGCTCGAAACGCTTAGATTTATTTTAATCGATTTAATTGGAATTTGATCGTTTTCTTCTGTAACTTGCACGTACGATCAAATTAGCCTCCGAAACATGTGTCATTGTGTTCGGAATACGGGTAAAGCTTTATATTTGCCTCGCGGCATTCCTTAAGAGGAGTTCGAAATTTTTAATAGCAATCGATGAGGCAATTTGGAAGTTTTATATAGGATAAAAAAAAAATTTAAATAACTTAGTAAAGATATTTTTAACAACACAAGATATTTTTGAATATTTAATTCTATAACAATCAACGCGTGTACGAGAAGCTTCCCAAACCGATATTTCACCTCCATCTCCTCTCTAACCTTCGTACAGAAGCTAGAACTCAAAACAAAATTAAAAAAAAAAATGAGCGATTTCAGGAAATGGCTGCTAATAAGAAATCACGCCTCCCTTTTCGTCCAACTTCCAATTTACTCGTCACAAATAACAAAAAAAAAAGAGGGATATGGCCGCTAGCCTCTCTCGTTCCTCTCCTCCAAATTTCGAAACCCACCTTCAATCGACGCGCGTTCTTCTTCATTCGAGTTCGCGACAATCATAGAAGGTATGGCCGCATCCACTTGCAGTTTGAGTCGATCGATTTGGATTGGGAGCAGTGGCTTAGGGCTTCGACTAGGTGAACGGCGAACCCCATTCGCTTATTCGATCGCGATAAGGGGGATTGCCATGATTTTGTGTGAGGCCGCATTCGAGTGAGGGAAAGGACATCGAGGTCGAGTTTGTTCTCAACGGCTAAGGGTCCACTCGCGACGTCGACTGCGATGCTTGATTCTGGGAGGATAGAGGAGTGTTCGAATATGACAGCAAAGTTCATATCTGTAGGATGCAAATCGTGGTTAAATCAGTGTGTGGCAATCTGTGTGGTAATAAGGTGAGTAAATTCATTTTTTATTTGATTTTCCTTTCTGAGTTGAAAATTGAAAAAAAAAATTGGTTCATCTGAGTAACTTAGTTTAGCAGAGTTTTAAAGTGGAAAGCAGTTGTTTTTTTACTTAAACTTAATTAAATAAGTATGTTGAATACTTACAGGGTATTTAAAACTTAATTATTTTATGAATGTCGGTAAAGGTTATTTAAAGGTAAATGTTTTAAGTAATGTGTTTAGTATTTAATAGAGAAGATGTTTACCTCAATTATGATTAAGATTTGACAATTTATGAAATAAGTTAAAGACTAATTAAGTAAGTGATTGTCATTAGTGATTGATTAATTTGTAATTAGAGATTTACAAACGAGTAATTAAGTTCTATAAATTAACAGTGAAGGTTATAAATTAATAGTTATGGAATAGTGAATTAATAATTTCTTGGGAAAGTAAATTAATTAATAAACTTATGGATGAAATTAATTTTATGATAATTTGTTAAAATAATAATAATAATAATAATAATAATAATAAGTAGGATACACTTACTTCGTGAAATTAATCAAGAAATTAATTATGATAATTAATTTTTGAGTTATTAATTAATTAAATGAAGTAAACAACAAGGTGAGTAAATCTTACGCTTTCGAATTTCCATTTAAAATTTAAAGGATTAACTTTAAATGATTGGTTGGATGATTGGATTGTTTTAATGTGCTATATTGTATATGGTAGTATAATATATATTGGATGATTGATATTCTGTGATGGATATTATTGGTAATTGGGAATTTGAATGAAGAGGATTGCTTGAACATTTCGATACCCTGAGTTATCGAAATATATAAATTGGATTTTGGAACAAATATAAGGGTGATTAAAATGGATAATTAATTAATTCAATTAATTAATGGTATGGGTTAATTAATTAAGAATTTAAGGGTTTGGATTAATCTATTAACTTAAGTTACATGTTAATTAATTAAGTAGAGTAATTCAGAATAATCATCTGATGGCTTGATAATTTATAGTTTAGTGACGTTAATAAAATACAATTACTGTGTAATTAAACAGGAGATTAATTAAGATAATTAATCAAGGACAAATTGATTTATTTAACAAAGAAAATAAATGGATAGATAATTGAGATAAATCAAGAATGATTAATATGGTATTTTTATTTGATGTAAATTAATTCAGATTAAGATAAATTGAAATATAATTGGAAGTCGGTAATTTGTATAATTATCGGAGTAATTAATAATTTGAATAATTGAGATTCATTAATTCAAATAAGTTCCTTATGAGAAGTTAATTAATATAAGTAATTAAGAATACTCAGTGCAATGATTATAGCTAATTAATTTGTGAAGTAATTGAAGATTACTTATTGATTATGGTTAAGACTATTTAATATCGTGAAATGAATTAATGATAATCACCTGAATATAATTGAAAGAAATTTAATCCAGGGTTGATAATTAAGATGAATGGATATGGAAGAGTTGATTAATTAATTGATTTGAAATTAATAAATGAGGAAATCTAAGTGATTGAAGTTTGAAATTTCAATTAGAATCAAATGAATTGAGGTGTATGCGATTAAGCTTTGTGTAGGGATGATTGAAGGGTATTGGGTGCTTTGAATGATTTGATATTCACTGATATGAGATGTTGTGTATTTCATTTCATTGGATAACTTGGGTTAGGGTGACTTGAGTTTCGAAGTGATTGGGAATCGGGTATTGGGAAATACCCGAAACCCACTTTGAATTTTTTTTCTTTATAAACTGATGTGTGAGATCATTAGGCTAGAATGAAATGATGTAAGTGAATTGGATTATTTTATCTAAGTTTGGTACTTAGAAATTTATATGTGAAATAAGCATAGTTTATAGCAAATTGTGGATCTGTTTAATTGATAAAAATTACCCTGGGTTTATGTAAGTGGTTGGTTTGATATTCCATGTTAGTTGGATTTACTCACGCTGGTTTCCAGCCTGACCCGGGTGTTACTTTGGTGTAATGCTCGGGTCAGACCGAGTATTACAGATTTTCAGGTTAGGACGTTCAGGAGCTTAGGAGGCGAGCTGGTGGCAGTATCGTATAGAGTATATCTGCTATATTTATATTATTGTTTATCTGAGTCATGATAATTGTAAATATTCAGTGACTGTATATTATGTGAAACTCTGATGTATATTAAATGTAATCGACAGTTGTAATATTCTTTTGTAAACTGTTATTATTTATTATTATATTTTATCCGCTGCGAATGTGAGATGTTTGGTGTTTCTGTTCTTCTTCTTCTATCTCTTTCTTCTTTTTCATAACTATCTGGAATTTTCGGATTCGAAAATTTCGGGTCGTTACAATAGCCTGTTCATTTCTTTCGTCTTCACTGTGAATTATGGCCTTGATTTTATGTCCCCTGTGAGCTTCGTCTCTGGCCATCTTTGTTGATGTTTTTATCGGTCTGTAGCTCCATGCTGCCACCCCTGTGTCATTTTTACTTTGAGGCAAATTGTATACTGGTAGCCCATTTGACTCTGTTTAGCATGCCTCTGTTGTTCCCATGGTCTGGTACCTGTAATATTGTTGCCATGTATATTAGCTTGAGTTGTATTTCATGCCAACAAATCTTTTCACCCTGCCTATGTTCAGTGTTGAACTGATTTCGAGTCTAGTTTGAGGCTATGGTCTTTGATTTGAGAAATGCCTAGAGCCTGTTGCACTGTCTGTTTGTTTCCTCTGTTGTTGTTGGTTGAAGATGATGGCATATTGTCTCGGGTAATATGAGAATCTACTCGAAGATTTGATGTGTGTCGCCCGAAGTAAATTTAGTTACTAACTGGAAAAATGTTTTGTATGCATTTAAACTTGAATTGTTTGCCTGGAAAGCTAAAAGAAGTTTGAATTTCAAATCAATAGTTAACTTAGTTTAACCAAAGTTTAAAAGTGAGTTCCAGTTAGTTGTGAAACCTGGATTGGGAATAAATAAGTTTTAAATCTATTTTTTTTTAAATACCTTAAAGATGTTAAGGAAATTAAGTGTTGTTTTAGAATTTGGACTTAAAATGAAACCTGGAATTTTTAAAAGAAAATTTTGGCAAGTGAAATACTGGATTTCAAACTAACTTTATGTTTTAGTTTAATCTGCCATGCTTCCGTTTTAACCCTGTTCTTTGAGCATTGCCGAGTTTGTTTCTTTGTACTGTTGCATTTGTTTGGTACAATTGCTGTTAATTTTGATATATGTGTCGGTATAGATATGCAAAGTTTACATGTCTTTTAGTTTACATCCTGCGTGAAAATGTTTACATGTCTTTTAGTTAATAAAAAAAAACTCTTCATTTTTTTTATCACACCAAATATGTTCTTGCGTGCATACATGATATTGTTTTATACTGGCATTGTTTCTGTGCCCAGATCATTATAAAAGGTAACCTTAATTCATAGAACAAGAGCATAGGTTATAAAAATACACTAACAGGCAATTGCTCAAGTGCACGAGTCTTTTGTAAGTTTTGCCATTTCAAAATATAAATGAAGTACAATTGTTTGTATTATTCACTGGAGTATGTACCTGACTGTCACTAACATCCTTTTAGTCCACTCGCATATTATGGTCAGTAGTGCTAAACGGGTTTTGTTTTAGAGTCCATGTTATAATTAAAGAACGTTTCTTTTCTGATTTGACCTAAACCCTGACAAATGTTGCATTTCCATGGACACCACTCATATATAACATTTTGCCAAATTATATATCATATACATATGCTGGACTGTTTCATTAAGGTGTTGTAGATGCTATCCATTTTGGTTGTTGCAGTGTTGTTATATTCACTTGAAATTGTTTTGTGCACATTGTGATCTTGAGATGTCTGCATCCATTATTCACACATCCTTGCACTTGTATTTGCAGTGCCTTATTGTCACTGTCTTGATTTGGTTTCTTGATGTATTGATTTTAGCTTGCTCTGATTTCACTGAATTTGATAGTCTCGACTAATTTGCTTCGAGACAGTTTTTGTTGCATTGTGATCTTGTGGTGGCTGTAGTTTTAGTTGCAGTTTACCCTTGTATCCTTGTGGCCTTCATTGCACTGTCCACTGAACTTCAAGTCATGTAGTTCATGTGAAGTTTTTTTTAGTTTCTGACTTGTATTCAGTTGTTTTAAGTCTCTGACTTTGAGTGCATTGAACATTGTGTAGTCTTCATTGCAACCTGTGTTTGCATAATTAATATGCAAATACACTTGCTCATTTGTAGCTGAAATTTGCATTAGCTTGTGAATACTTGTAGTTTACTGCGTCGATGATACTCTGAATGTTGAGATAGTGGCGTTCTTATATGAGATGTTGCATATTTGTTGTCTTGGTTTTGACCATGTTGCAGCTGTGTTGAGTCACTGATTTGACCTTTGCAGCTTCGATTTATGTTACTATTCACTGTTGTGTTGATTCCAAATTTATACTGTATTGGCGAGGCAGTGCACGCGTGCGTGTACTGCAGCCAATCGATATTGATGTTTTAAATGATATTTCAATTGTTTAAATTGATTTGATTTAAATTGGTGGTTTTGTTGTTAATTGCCGTTTTGGCAATTCTGTTGTTTTCTAAATTTTCTTCATTAATAATCCTTCTATCTATCTTCATTGAAAAATTGAATCTGCTGATTTGTTGATTTAACACTGTTAAGTGTTATATTTATCGTTATCTGATTTCTTGTTGAAGGATCGGATAGGTGAATTTATCTTTGACTGTCGTCGAATTGTTATTTGATTATTATTGCCACTATGCACTAATAATTGAGTTTGAATTAGACTGACCCGTGTATTATTTTCTTTTGAATGTAATACTCGGGTCAGACCGAGTATTTTACAGCTTGAAGATTTTCAGGCAACGAAGTTGAAGAGAGAGGGGGAAAACGCTTCACTTTAGCTTTTCAGGGATTTTGTATTTTAAAGAAATATTCCGCTATATAAATTCAATGCATTGTATAAACTCTGATATTTGTGTAAATGAAAAAAATTCATTTATGAGAAATATTATTATTCTGTGATTCTGTGGCTGATTCTGTTTAAACTCTATAAACTAAAAAACAATCCGTCATTTTGAACGTTTCAAGTTGGTTTAATCAATGACTTGGGGCGGTCAGAACGGCGGGTCGTTACAAGTGGTATCAGAGCTTTGGTTTACACAAAGCTTAGTTTATGGCGTTTAATATGAATAGTTACTAGGATCACTTTAAAGAAACCGTTTTTCAAATTTAATGAAGTATAAAATTGTTCTTTTAAAATAAAAGGTATTTTGAAAAACTCAAATCTTTTCGGACAATCCCCCTCTCTTTTATAGCTCTCTAAATTTAGGTTTGCAATAGTTTCTCTTCGGTAAGGTCTCCATTGATTTGAGTCCCGATCATTCGAAAACCCATTATCGAATTGCTGAGATTTATGATCAAAATAAAGTATAAATTAAGTGAATTAATGAACTGGTTTAAATCAAATATTTTGAATATCTCCAAAACAATAATTGGGAAATAAAATGACATGTCAATTTAGTTATAGCCAAGGGGATCATTGAACTATAACTTGGGAATTTGATTCTGAATTCTTTTGAAAATTGATTTCAAATGTTTTGAAGAATGATTTAGTAAATAAAGGGATTATAAGTACTTAACTTATAAATGGACTTTTGGTATATAATTGAGTTATATAAATTAAATTGAATTAATAAAGGAGATTTATAAATCGAAGTTTTATAAATAGAAATGGAACTTGTAAAGATTGTTTATAAATTCGAAACCAATTGAATTTAATAAATGAAACATAGAAGTTATTAAAGGAGATATATTCGTGATTTTGGACAACGAATTATCCTTTAAGTTAAATATTGTGATAATAAAATTTGGTTGGGAATTTTATCCACGATTTTGGACAGTGGATAATCTTTTAAATAAATGTGCAGAAACATTGAATTGAATAAATAAGTATATTCACGATTTTGGACAGTGAATATATTATTAAATTAAACGGATATGTTTTAGGGAAGTGATATTATGAAATGAAGTTAATGGTTTTAAAGATGTTTTAAAATGTATTAAGTATTGAAATCATAGATTTCAACATTCATTGTTGAAATAGACGTTTTCGAGAGAAATAAAAGGAAATGGTGGACTATAACACTGTTGTTATAGTAAATGGTTTCCGAAAGGAAATGTTTTATATAGTATTGGGATTTATATATCTACCTTAAATTCGAATCCCTATACTAGTGATTTTGGGTCGTCGTAACGATGTTTTGCGCAACATTCGTTTTGACCCAAATAAATGTGTTTAAAAGATCGCTTTCCTTAAAGAATGAAATATATACTTAATTATGATTTAAGTATATTGAATATTCCAAGTGTTGAAAATAAATGGATTTGTGAGTTACTTATTATTAAATAAGTATGGAAATGTTTTCCAATATGAAATGGAAGGTTTGAAATTTTATCTTTTAAAGATAAATTGAAAAGTGAATATTTGAAATTTGTTTCAAATAGTTAAGTGTGGAAAATTATATATCTTGTAAAGATATTTTTGGAAAAGTTTGAAGTTGGTTTAAAACCAATATTGTGAAAAGTATGCGGAATTCAAACTATGAATTAAGTCAAAGTTGAAGAAGTTAAATGAGAAATTTGAACAATTAGTTTGACTTGGAAAATTTTCAAAAAGATTGAATCTTGAGTTAAATTGAATTTAACTTCGACACCGAAGACAATATAAGTTGAGCTTTGAATTTCAGATAGTCGGTTTGGATTGTATGTCTAACATTGTGAATTGACGACATAGCAATTGATCTCTATTAAATATATATCTGTTTGGTGGCGGAGAATTTATTCTCTTAGCTTAACACCCTTCTCTGAGACATACGAGCTCAGAGGTTATATATCGGTAGACATCAATTATGTGTTGAGAATTTACGATGTAACGTAAAATCCGAATCGAGTGTGAAGTCGATAATGAATTGAATTATGAATGTGAATTGGGTTTGAGATAACCTTAAAATTCCAAATCGACTTAGAGGAAAATTTTAAATCGGTAATGAGATGGAAAATTCATGAATACTCTATCTGTTATGGGTATGAGATATTGAGGTTTTCGAAACTTATATATGAGAATGCAGTAAATTCGAAAACCATCAGTTTAGAAAGTAATTGTTATGGAAACCTTATGTAAGTTTACATAGGTATGATATTTACGAAATGTGAAATGAAGTACTATCTATGTATGATATTATGTTTTCTAAACTGAGGATATGGAAAAGTATCTTCCATTTAAAATTTGTGAAGGTTGTTGGAACTCGAGATGAGTGTCCATTTGAAAAATCGTAGCTACGTAGAATTCCATTAGTTGGATTGGCCATTTGATTTCGATTAGTTGGAATGGCCATTTGAATTCCATTAGTTGGAGTGACTAGCATAATTTGAGGGGCGAGATGCCTACAGTTACAAGCGATTCCACTGGGATAGTGGCGCAACCGCCGGGTAAACTGCAATCTAGATGCCAAAGCGAAATTCGAGGGGCGAGATGCCTATGGTTACAAGCGATTCTACTGGGATAGTAGCGTAACCGCCATGTGGACCGCGATCTATGGCAACAACCATGACGAAATTCAAGAGAGATGAGAAATCTACGGTTACAAGCGATTCTACTGGGATAGTAGCGTAACCGCCGGGTAACTGTGATCCATGGGGGAACGTGCTTTCCATATCCATTTTTAAAAGAATTTTTTTTTAAAGTATTTTCACTGGGAATTGAAGCAAGTATATTTAGTACTTGGAGATTTTTAGTCCTGTGCCTGGCCAGCGTATGCCTAATGTCTGTGAGAACGAAGATAGACTTGTTAAATTTCGAGTTAGCAAGTATTTTCAAACTTTAAATAGCAAATCAATAGTCTGAAATTAAAATTTCATAATTCCAACCTAATAAACTAAGGAAGAAGATCTTTGAAATGTGTTGAAAGTCCACAGCTTTGGAAAAGATATAATATGCAAATCTCTAACATGAAGAATTTCAAGTCTAAATCTGAGTTTTGTAAGTCGAAAATTTTGGTAAAAGCCTTTTGCGTCTTGATTGTAGAAAATAATGAACAAAGCTAGGGAGATAAAATAAATGAAAATAATAGAAGTTGTAAAATTTAAATTAGCAGTGGTTTGTTCAGTTTTGAAATTTTATATCGTTTAAATTGAATTTAAAAATAGCCTTCCTAGGCATAGTCTCGGAATTTGACGAAAGTTGTTTCATTGGGTCCGTAATATTGTATTATTATCGGATTTCAAATTTCATATTGATTGGAGTTGTTATGTGAGCGTACGATACATAAACGCGTTGAAAGTGTACATCGAAAATTCTATTTAAAGTTTTATTTACATGTTCACGTGCTAGTCACCATGAGCTGCTTTTCCTTCAAATCGCTGCCTCCTCTCGTACATGCAATCATCACCGTGTCTCTCTTTCTCTTATCAAGCAAGCTTCATTTCCATTAAATAAATTCACCGAAGCCTCCTTCTTCAGAATGAAATACTCAGTTAAACTATAAAAAAAAATTAATGGCCGATGCAAATAATCGCGAGTCTTCTTCATTTAAGATCTCAAACCCCTCTTTTTTTGAATTAGTTCAACTCCAAACCAAAACCGTGTTTCCCCTTTCGTTCGTTCATATTATAAATCATTTCAAAAAAAAAGAAGAACGAAGACAAAATAGTCATGATTAAGCGACAGTCAAGCTCGATTCTATCGGCATCGGGGGGGAAGCGATGTGGGTCGCGATTTCCGATCGAGAAGGGGGAGGATTGTAGTCGATTCGATTTGAAGGGCGCAGTCGTGCACATGTGGATCTTGGTCTTCGGGTTACTCCGCCTTGGGGCTTTTTGCGACCGTGATGGCGAAGGTGGTGAGGTTCTTGGCGATGGCTTCGTGCGCGTGAAGGTGAGGCTTTTGCTGTTAATAAATTTATTTTGAACACATATATGATTCTCTTATCAATTTAAATACAAGCAGCAAAATTTATTATGAATTGCAGTAAGTGGATGTTAAATGTACAGTAAATTTCTAAATTTAAAGTTGTTATTATTTTAGTTTAAATACCAAGAAGTCAGAGAAATTATATATATATTTCTAGGCAAATGAGAAAAAAAGAAAGAAAATGAAATAAAAAAATGTAAATAAAATAAAATATAAGGACCACTGCAAAGTATATTTATATACAGTTTACATATTTCAATATTTAACAATATAAGTCTATATATATATATATATATATGGGTTACAATAAAGTTTAAACATTTCTATTTTTAATTTAATGCATATATAGTAGACAGAAATGTTTTTGTATATAGCTTTTGAAAATATAGGATTTGTATAAAACTTGATTTTTAATCAAGATAATTTATTTTTATAAGTAAGTGATTTCAAAAATAGAAATAGACATATATGTACACATTTTAATTTACTAGCTTGTTTTAAAAATGTATTATAAGTAACTAACTTGTTAATAAACTGAATAATTTATTTTTGTCACCAAAAGTAAATTTATCTAAGGAAAATTTGTTAAAACAAGAACTTTTAAAATAAAAATCACTAGTCAGCTAAATTTACCAAATGGAAATTTAATTATTCGATTGGTTCGAATATTAATGAAAATCATCTAATGTTTATACAAGGTCAAAAACCGTGAAATCAAGTCAAAGTTGAAGTGGATTTGCAAAAAGCAAAGGTGAGTTAATCTCACTCAGTTTAAATTTAAAATATAAATGATTAAATTTAAATAATTGTTTGGATGGTTGAATTGTTTGATGTGATATAGTATGATATTTTGGAATTGGAATATTATATCGTGCTAACATCTGTGTATGCAGGGAAAAACAGGTTGGAGGGATCCAACTGGATCCCTCAACATTTATTTAAATTATTTAATCCCCACTGTTGTGATTACTTGATATTCTATAATGAATTATATTAGGATATTGAATGTTATAGTCTGCTTGAATATTTTGGTACTTCATTTTATCTAAATGTATAGAATTGGACTTTGAAAGAATATAAAAGAAGTGAACTCTTAAGAAATAATTAGAAAGAATGAATATAAATTAAAGTGAATTGAATAAGAATATTAGTGGTTTCAAAATGCTAATTAATAAAATTTTGTATATAAAAAGGAATTTTTGAATAAACAGAAAGTTAATGAAGTTTGAAACTTCAATGATATTATTTAATAGAACAAAACATTTATTTAATATTTAAGATTTAAATTATTGAAAGGAATAAAGAAGAAATTGGTAAAAGCCTGAAATTTGAATGTTTCAGTTAAAAGGTTTAAAATCAAACGGAAAATAATAACATTAATAATAAGTCCATAACTAATGAATTTTTGAAATGAATTGAGAAATTAAAGGAACTTATTTCAAATAAAATAAATTGGAAATCAATTTGGGGAAAATTGATTTAAGTACTTGAAGTTGGAATTTTCTCTGGATGGCCAAGTACACATTTTTAAAAGTAAATTTGTAAATATAAATTAAATGTTTTAAAGTTGTTTTTAAAGAAAGCATGTTTTATAAAATTCATTATTTCTAATATTTAACTTCTAAAGCAAGTATTTCCTTTTAATCTATTAGAGCAATAATTATTTAAAGAGTGATTTAGTATTTGTTTTAAAAGCATAAATCTAGTTTTATATTTTATTATGTAACCTTATTTTCAAATATTCATATAGTATGTATTTTAACAAATTATTAAAGAAATTTTAACTTGAATGTTTTAAAGTATATTTTTAAAAGTAAAGTGTTTTAAATTAATTTAGAAAAATCTAGTTTTGTGCTTGTGAGTCCTGTGAAAATAGAAATACTTGAAATTTATTCTAAGAAAGGCAGATAGTTTTGAAAACTGTTTTCAAAAGAATTTGAAAAGTGAAAATATATCTTGTGAAGATATCTTTGAGATAAATAAATAATTTGGGAAATTATTTATTGTTTGATGGATGTTTGTGAATATAAATTGATAGTTAAATAACCGACTATCAATATTGGACAAATGCGTTGATCGTTTCGAAGAAACCAGGATCGAGATTTATTTCTCGAAAACCACTTCGACCCGGTTTGTACGTTTTGTGGAAAATGATTTTGGATTCGAAGATGGAGCAGTGAAGTGCAAGGGCTAGTCGCTACTAATCCTAAGTATATTCCCAAAATGGATGTAGTAGGAATAGTGCCTTCGGTTCCGTTCGAACCCGGGACGGACTTGTATGGACGAATGCTTTCGGAACATCGTCAGGTGGACGATGGGCATTCTAAGGAATATGTTATAAAAAGGTAACGCTTAGCCTCAAGCCTCATCAAATGGGAATGACTGAAAATCAGGGGTTATGCAGCAAGGCTTGGTGGGTAGCACCCAAGCAGGGTGAGGTCATTCCAGTCTAAATGTCCCTTTTTATTTCGGCTTAGTGGGCGGTTGCTGATCCCACTCGCGGGGTGATCTCACTCGGGATTATCCAGTAAGGGGTAGTCCCGGTCTTGTGCTGCAGGGGAACGGGCGTACTCCTCGGCACGGTGATCTAGGCCCCATACTATGACAGGTGGTACCCCAGTGCCTAGTCATTAGTTGGAAATCCGTTCTCCCTACGAGCCTTGTACGAGTTTTGTTTGTATTACCCACTCTGTGGCTAGTAGCTGGAATTTAATAGATGTAACAATTTTGGCTATTTTATAAGTATTTGTATATAGACCCTATTATAATATCAGGGGATTTCTATAAAAATTGATTAGCTATCATAAGGTAAAAACGCGACATGTTTATTTGTGGTGTGGTCTTACGAGATGCTTTTGCTTTCAAAGGATTTTCGAAACTTTAATAATCAATTGAGTGTGATTTTCTCACGCTGGTATTCCAGACTGACTCGGGTATTATTTAACTGTAATGCTCGGGTCAGACCGAGTGTTATAGGATACAGGATGATGTTATGGAGCTCAGGAGACGAGCAAGATGACGATACGTACTCCTGTACTTGTTTATATACATATATTCCGCTGTGTTGAGTTGTTGTGTATCCATTTGTATGATATTGATGCTGAGCTGTGATTGATATACTCTGATGATGTAATATATAAATAGAGATATTTGATGTTAAGTAAAGATTATTTATTATCTATTATATTTTATTCCGCTGCGATGGTTAGATTCTGTTGTTGATTTTCTATTTTCTTCTTCTAGCTCTTCTTCTTAACCCAAATGGTTCGTATTTCTGTACAACTTGAGTTGATTTAAGTAAAATAGTGTTGACTCAAGGGGTATAGATTTGCGAGTCGTTTCACGACCTAACGACCTATGGGGAGAAGCGACCTAACGACCTGTGGGATGCAGCGACCTAACTATCTGTGGGATGCAGCGACCTAACTATCTGTGTGATGCAGCGACCTAAAGTGTGAAGCGACCTGGTAGCTAAGATGATTTACCGACCTAACGGAGCCTAACGACCGAATGAGCTAACGGGTTAACGACCTAAAGTATCTAACGACCTAGCGACCTAAGGACTTAACGACATCGCGAGTTATACAAAGCCGAGGCAACTTGTCTTCCTTATGCCGTTCCTTCCCTAGGTCGCCTACGACCTATGACTTGTTTAGGTGATCAAGGGCGCTCCTGTTAGGCCATAAACCGTGTCTACTAAGTCGCCCACGACCTACGTCCTATCCCTAAGTCTTCTATGACCTAACTCCGAACTCTCCTATAATACCCCACTTACTCCAACAGGGAGGGGATCTTTTTGGCTCATTTCTGCAACGCCGATATTCTGCTGAATTCTCGACTCACTCGACACCTCAAACACCAAAAACATCTCAACGAACTTCAAGAGGAAATCTAACACAATCGACATGGATTCAAAGAATTCTTCTACATTGGAGTTCTAGCTATTTGTCCTATCAGTGTTGTAATTGAAGATTGTTGTAAAGTTGTAATTGATTCAGCAATAAAGAAGATTAAAGTGGACGTAGGCTTAACTTAAAGCCGAACCACTAAAAAACTGTTGTCTTTTTACTGCTTTCACTGTGACTTTTCTACTTACTTTTAATTCCTGTACAGACGGGTGGTGCTTTCACTTAATCTCTACTTACACCGCGGTGTTAGCGTTCATTTTTAAGCGTTAACAACTTTTATTTCAAATATAGAGATTTATTGGATAATTAAATTGTTTAAATTTAATGTTGGAAATTATTTAAATAATCGATTTTGAATTTAATATGAATGAAAATGATGTCAAAAGTTGATTTAAATTTTATTTAAACAAGAATGAAAAATTTTAACTTTTAAAATAGAATTTAAAGTTAATAAATTTATTTTGGAATTTTATGTTAATTAATGTTTAAAAATAACCATTTGGGTAACTGTCTCGGATTCCGATAAAACCAGTTTCATTGGATCCGTAATAGCGAGTCATTATAGGATTTCAAGTTTCGTAGCGATCGGACTTATCATTTGGTGGTGCGAGCTTGAAACGCGTATTAATTAATTAGAGGAATTTAATTTAAATAATTTGATTTGAAAAGCCATCCTCTGAATATGATGGAATTGGCTCTCGATACATATTCCATTGTGTTCGGAATGGGAGTATAACATATAGCATGCCAGGCGGCACGTTTTGGAGTTTGAAATTTTCATAGATGAATAGTGCTTTAGAAAATAGTCTATAAATCACTGTAACCCTTCCTTCATTTCGCGTAACAAAAACCTAGCCTCTAAAAATGAAAATAAAACCCGTTAATACAGCGGTAGACAACACTCAGTGTCGCTCGTGGCGTTTTTAGGCCGGGGCCTCAACTAGAAAAAGGCAGGCATAGGGGAGTTAGACGCATGATGGGTTTAATCGAATGTGGCCTGTAACGTGAAAGGAGGGAGGGGAAAGGGGAGTAATAGGTTTTGTTTTTAAAAGTTATTAATTTAAGTTAATTAAATTTTTAATTATATCGAATGTTTAAAAAATCGTAACTTTTTCATACTACGTCGAATTCGAGCGAAACGAGTTGCATTGATATCGTATCGACGAAGGCTACGACATGAAGTTGGATTGGAATTTATTTGAAGATGAAAAATTTTCGGTTTCAAATAAACATAAGTGATTAAACCCGCTCGTGAATACTAAAAAATTTCTTATGTTAGCCAAATTTAAATCACGAAGTGATTTATTTTTATTGACTACTGTTTGGTAATTTATCTAACATTTAAAATGACATATGAATTGAATGATACAAATTTAATTTGACAATTAAATTTGAAATTGAAATTGAATTGCTAGTTAAACACTAAATATTGATAACTAGTTAACTGTCATGATTTATTGGCTGATCTGAATGTTGATTGTGATGGATGTCTATTGGTTGATGTATTGGATGATTTGGGTGTTTATTTATTTTATATAAACTTGTTGTCACCATGTATATTATTGATGGTATATAAAACTGTAAATTGAATTATTTCGAATAAATAAGAAATTTGTTAAAACAATATATACCTATGACACTGAAATTTGGATTGAAATGATATATGTAACAACCCGCATATTTTAAGATTGAATATTTAAATATTTTGTTTAAATATTTATCTTTAGTTGGATTATAGTCCGAAAAGTTACTTTTTGCATATGGTAGAATTAGAACTCGGGACCACTTCCATTGAGTTCAAAATGTCATTTGCGATCTTTTTAAGTATGTTTGGAGTTAGTGGAATCTTGCTACTTTTTCACTTTAGGCTTTAGGTTTGGTTTAGCCCATTAGCCTAAACTTATAACTCTAACTCAACCCCCTTCCATTTATAACTTTACTTTCATTTCTTCACACTCAAGCTTCATCAAAAATGGAGGAAGGAATGGGAAATTAAAACTCCAAGCCCTAGTTCACTTGCAAATCCTACATCTAACTCCAAATTCAAAGAGAAGACATCGATTCAAGCTTCTTGGGTTGATTCTCCTTTGCTTTCAAGCTTCCCTTTCATTAATTTTGTGAAAATGAGAGATTTTTATCTCACATCTTTGTCTATAACTATCTTTGATTATTGGGTATGAATTCCTAACACTTTTTCATATGCATTTGCTTTTGGTTTGGATTGAATTGGTGAAAATCCCAATTTTTAGTGTTTTGGGTTAAAATTCAAAAAAATTCAATCTTTGATGTTTAAACACGTTTTTGGCGATGCATCGAGGAGCCAATACGACCAGGTAGCCTATAGGCATAATACCCTAGCATCCTTGCTCGATCGGTTGCAAATTGAGTGAGTTTTGAGCTTCAAAACCCTTAGGTTGCTCGGCCTGCATATGAAGGATTCTCGGCCTGCATTTAGGTCGTTCCTCCCCCATAGGTCGTTAGGTCGCTCGGCCTTTGGTAGTAACCCATAAGTCGCTAGGTCGCTCGGCATTCCTCACTTCCTTAAGCCGCTCGGCATTGGTTAGGTCGCGCATCGCTAGGTCGTTGCACTTCTAGGTCTTTCCACCACTAAGTCGCCCGGCCTACATTCGCTCGGCCTGCAACCACTAAGTCGCTAGGTCGTTCCACTGCTAGCTCGCTCGTGCCTTGGATAGGTCGTTGCACCATTTTCTCGATTTTCTACAACTAGGTCGCTGCGTGTTAGCTCGCAACGGCTAGGTCGTGCCTTGTTGTTTAGGTCGTGCACTCCTTAGGTCGCGTTATGACCGCCTGCACCATTCTTAGGACGCTACCTCTTTAGGTCGCGTACCCCTTAGGTCGCTCTACCTTGGCCACATCTACTTTGGTCGTATGCACCTTTGATCATACATGTGTTAGGTCGCTCGGCCATTTTCTTAGGTCGTTTGCACGTTAGGTCGGCCATGTGTTGGGTCGCACCATTCCTTAGGTCGTTCAGCCTGCACTTATGCTGCTACCGCTTAGGTCGCTCAGCTGCTAGGTCGCGCCGTGTTGAGTCGCTGGGCCATTTCCACTTCGATGAATTTGGAATTGAATTCTTTGGGTTTTCAGTCACGTCTACGGATGTGAATTTTTGTGGTTGATTGTTTCTACGATCATTTTTGTGATTTGTCATTTTAAAAATATGAAGGTTTCAATACTCGTAGTAAATATCAAAACTCTTTTATTAAAACGATTTCAACTCTATTTTCAATACCAAGCTTGTTTATAAGACCACTTTCCAATCTACTAATAACCTTCACCTCACTCGTACGAGAAATCTAATTAAACGGCTTAGTAAAACAGGTGGTATCAAACGCTTGCGTTTACTTCATCGGTTAATTCTGGGACTTGTTCGATTGAATCTCTTGTGACAATTTTTTAGTGGAGATCTACAATTTGTTCGTAAATATTTAAGTTAAGCTAGTGGTTATGGGACATGAGGCTAAGCTCTTATATTTACTAGCTTATTGTAATTGACACTTCGATGATCGATGATGATCATTTTTGTGATTATGACTAGCGATATGCTATGTTTCTTTGTCCCTGTTAGGGACAGTACCTCGTTTTATTGAGTTTCGTCTCATTCCTTTTATAGGTTAACAATCTATGTATTATTTGGAGTTTCGACTCAACTTTAATGGGCTAGCGACCCATGTTCTTTTATGGAGTTCGGCCCATCAGGCGTACCGTTGTGCTACGTCGTTGTTCCGAACTATTTGAGTTTCTGGTTCCTCGGGGGTACCGTTGTACTACGCCATTGCACCGCCTCTATGGTTAGCGACTATTGGATAGTGTCACATTTGTGATACACGTGTTGGTGAGCTTTCATGCTCCCGTTTTGTGATAGGCCTCCCCCTTTTTGTGATTTATGGATTTCCAATGATGATTTCTAGAGTTTGTGTTTCACCAATTTTCTTGATTTGTATTGATAAGTTTTATCAATATTTGTGCATTGGTGAATATTGTGTGTCAATGACTTTTGTGATTCGCATTGATATTATTTCCAATACTTATGGTTTTGGTGAATAATAATATAGAGTATGACATTCCTTTTGATCTTTGAGAAGATTCTTGTGATATTGATTAATCCCTTGTATATTTTCAATTACACACTTATCACAGTATGGCTTTATGGATTGTCATATATTTATGTCGTATCCCTTATTCTATATCATTTTGACTGATATTTATAGCTAGAATGATCCGTTTATTATTTTCTTATTAAATAATACTCGGGTCAGGCCGAGATGTTACATGTGCTTCTGCTTGACTTCACTTCTGGGATTACCATCCTGACTTTTGGCTAACTACTTAGATTAGTAGTTTTTGTTGTATACCTTTGAGATATAGACTCCTTGATGTATACATATTCTTTTGTCTAGCACTTGTAACCATTCTTTTGTGATATTGTGGATCTTGTTTGACCACTACTCTGATGTACACTTCCATGTGTAATATTCATATCTATTTCCGCCTTTGTGATATGGATGTCTGTGACTGATTTATGTTATGCTTGTTTCTATATTTTTTTCCGAAGACATTATAGCCACTCTGTAGTAGCTTTGGGTTTGTATCGGTATGTCGGACTTATGTTTGTTGTACTATCTGACATATCGGTGCTCGCTTAAAGCAATTACACGGATGGTCGCTCCTCAACAGCCTTATTGTCCGTGCTAGTTGACGGCATTACCCCGTAGTGTCCTTGGCTAGCGTGGGTATAGAGGTGGGGCGTCACAGCTTGGTATCAAAGCAAAAATTCAAAACAATGTAGAATAATTTAACAAGGATCATCGTCCTAAGTCCATCTTAGGAGTCGTTCCTTAGGATATAATTCGTGTCTTCGTACCGATTCATCCTATTTTCTTTATGACTCCTTGTTTTATCTATAAAGATTGCTTGATACTCATTTGGTGAATAACATTTTTCTTCTTTCTTTCTTTCTTAAGGAAGAGAAATGGTTAGAACTTGCTATCCCAGCGTAGGTCAATCTCGTGTTACTCCCCAAGATGGAGTATTTATGTCTGCCCAGCAGCTTCTTGATCGAGTAAAGAATGCTCAAGTAGCCGGTTCTAATCCGGAGTCTTCTCACCCTAAGTCTGGATTTGCACGCATGTGCAACGATTACACCAATTTGGGTGGGAAGCCATTCAAAGGTTTTGAAACCATTATTGAAGTCCGGTCTTGGCTAAGAACGTGCGATCGAATCTTTTCTCGCATGAATCTTATTGACCTTCACCGTGTTCAAGTGGCCTCTAGTATGCTCCAAGAAAGAGCATTAGATTGGTATGAGCTTCTTATTTCTGAAATATTTGAAGAAGATCTTACTTGGGAGAAATTCCGAGAACGATTCGAGTTAAAATTTGTGCCAGGAGCTAAGAAGATGACATTAGCTCGTTGTTTCATAGACCTTGTTCAAGGTGAATCCTCCATGGCAGACTATGTCCGTCTTTTGAATCTCTTTCTAAATACGGGGTGGAATACATTAATACCCATTGAAGAAAAATCAAAGATTCGTCTATGGCTTGAATAAAAATCTCATGAAGCCATTACTTCTAAAGCTAGAAGTTTCTTTTGATCAACTTGTTGATATCGCACTTCGACTTGAAGAGGCAGATAAAGAGAGTGATGCTGATGTTGTGGGTGCTAAATCAAAATTCAACAACAACAAGTAAAGGCCTATTAAGTTCAAAGGGTCTTATCCCAACAAGAAAGGGAAGCAAGCAATTCCGGTGGCAAAGGCTTCTGCCCCTGGTAGTGGGCAATGCCACAATTATGGTTCTAAAGACCATTATGCCAATAGATGTCCGAAACCTCTCTTTTGTCGCTATTGCAAAAGTTTGGGTCATTTTTTATCTTCATGTCCCAAACTTCAGGGCAAGAAGAAGGGAAAGCTTAATGTTGCTAAAGCCCCTACAAACACATCTCATGGTCAAGGTACTCTTCATTCTATCCTTGATGGAATTATTATGTTTCATGATCAACCTATTCGGGTTCTTTTTGATACGGGTGCATCCCATTCTTTTATATCAAAAGAACTTGTTGATACTTTTTCTTTAAGTGTTGTCGCTTTAATGACTTCTTTGAGAATTGCGAATCTGGTTAGTGGATCCGCAACAATCAGTTTGCTTTGTAAAGATGTCAAGATTATTTTGTGTGATTTTTCTTTCCGAGCCGATTTGCACGTTATGCGCTGCTTAGGCTTTGGAATGATTTTGGGAATGGATTGGCTTAAGCGCTATGAAGCCCAAATCCTATGTCCTAAATGGACTATTCATCTTCGACGTCCTCAATCTGTTAAGCAGATTTCTATTGACCTTAAAGATTCAGATTCCAGCTTGGTTGCATCTTTATATTCTTTAAATCCTCATGATGACGATAACGATGATGGGGAAGATATTATTTCTCTTATTCACGTTGTTCGTGAATTTTCCGACATATTTGAGCCCATTTTAGGATTACGACCTAAGCGAGCAATTGAGTTCAAAATTAATCTCATTCCTGGAGCTCAACCTATCACTTGTCCTCCTTATCGCATGTCCAATACGGAAAATGAGGAGATGTGCAAACAATTATCTGAATTGGAGACGAACAATTTATTCGCTCTAGTTCCTCTCCTTGGGGAGCCTCAACTATTTTTGTGAAAAAATCTAATGGTACACTTAGGCTTTGCGTTGACTACCACAAGCTTGATGATCTTACTATCAAGAATAAATATCCTTTACCTCAGTTGGATGATCTATTCGATCAACTTAGTGGTGCTAGAGTCTTTTCACAATTAGACTTAGCTACCGGTTTTCATCAACTTCGTATTGAAGAGGATAGCATTCCTTTGACATCGTTTTGTACTCTTATGGATCTTATGAATGGCTTGTTATGCCATTTGGTTTAACGAATGCTCCGGCTTATTTCGTTGACCTTATGAATAGAGTTTTCAAAGACTTCCTCGATCTGTTTGTTCCTATCTTTATTGATGATATTCTTGTGTATTCAAAAACCGAGGAAGGAGCATGAAAAACATCTTCGGATTGTGTTGGAAACTCTTAGGAGCAATCAATTAAAAGCAAAATTTTATAAATGCCACTTTTGGCAATCTCGTGTGAAGTTTCTCAGTCATATTATTTCCGAATCCGGAATTTCCGTGGATGCTTCAAAGATTGAAGCGATTTAAAATTGGAAGAGACCGGAGAGTGTGACGGAAATTTGTAGTTTCCTTGGATTGGCCGGTTATTACCGCCGTTTCATAAAGGACTTTTACAAAATTTCCGTGCCTCTTACTAGTTTAACAAAGAAAGGTGTTAAATACATTTTGTAACGACCCGAAATTTTCACACTCGAAAATTCCAGATAGTTATGAAAAGAAGAAAGAGATAAAAGAAGAGAACAGAAACATTAACATCTCATATTCTCAGCGGCTAAAATATAATAGTAAATAATAACAGTTGCAAAAGAATACTATATCTATCAATTACATTCTAATACATCAGAGTTTCACATTATATACAGTCACTGAATATTTACAATTATCATGTCTCAGATTAGCAATAATATAAATACAGCGGATATACTCTATACGATATTGCCATCCAGCTCGCCTCTTGAGCTCCAAAACGTCCTAACCTGAAAATCTGTAATACTCGGTCTGACCCGAGCATTACGTCAAAGTAACACCCGGGTAAGGCTGGAAACCAGCGTGAGTAAACCCAACTAACATAGAATACAAAAACAATCAACTTATATAAACCCGGGTAACATATATCAATTCACAAGCCACGAATTATTATAGACAACACTTAGTCCACCTTTAAATTCCTAAATACCAAAGATTTAGATTTTTAAAACGGTCCAATACCTCCAAATCACTTCAATCCAGCATATAGATTTTATATATCAATCTACAAACATTCGAAGTGGTTTCGGGTATTTCTCCTATACCCGACCCCGGTCTCTTCGAATCTCATGTCATTCTATTTCAAGTTATTCAAAAGAAATACTCAACATTTCATATCAGGGTTATCAACTCCTTCAAATCATCCAATACCATTCAATCATTAAGAAGCAAAGCTTAATTACAAATCATTTCTATTGATTCACATTGAATTTCAAACCTTAATCACTTAGATTCTTTCATTAATTAATTCCAAATTAATTAATCAACCCTTCCTGATTCATCGTAATTAATCACCATGGATTAATTATCTTCCAATTCCATTCATGTAATTATCTTTAGTTAATTTCACGACATCAATTATTTTGACCAAATCTATGAGTAATCTTTAATTACTTCCCAAATTAATCAACTATAATCAATTACACTAATTCTTAATTACTTACATTAATTAATTTCTCATGAGTCTTTTGATTAATTCATCTTAGTTAATCAATCTTTAATTACACTGTTGATTATATAAATTAATGATTTCCAATTATGTTTTGATTTGTTCTAATTTAAGTTAATTACTTTAATTCAACCCCAATATTTATCATTCTCGATTAATCTCAATATGTAATTAACTATTCTTTTATTTACCTCGTTAATAAATTAATTATTCCATAATTAATTTTCCTAATTAATTTTCTTTACCAATTTCACTAAGCAACTATATTTTATTAATTACATTAAGTAATTATTTATCACTCCATCAAATGATTATTCTAAATTACTTATACTTAGTTAATTACTTACAACTTAAGTTATTATTTATTTAAATACCTTTAACTACTGAATTAAATAACCCAAGCCATTAATTAGTTACCCATTTCAATTTACCCTACTAACTTAATGTATCACAAATCATTAAACCTTTAGTAACTTTTAAACGGAAACATTTTCTTATTTATTGTTTTAAGTTTAAAACAACTTAAAATTCCCAATACTTCGAGTTAAGCAACCATTAACTCGAGAACCATCCAAAACCAAAATCACCAGATCATCAATTCACAGTGCATATCAAATCAATTCAACCATTCAACCAATTATTTAAATTTAACCATTTAAATTTAAATAAAAATCCAACAGGGTGAGATTTACTCACCTTTGATTTCCTTTAAATTTGCCAATTCGTTTCCCCTTCATCGCTATGAGCCAAACTCGACTTGTTTCCATAAATTTGAACCTCGTATGAATATATCATAAACTATATTAGCGATCTAAATCTATATCTATATTCTTCAACTACTAATTATAAAATAAATTTTTAATTTTCAGAAAAATACCTTCACGTCTCTCCACCCTAAACATAGACGAACCACTCCTCTATCGCTACGCGTTGCCTCGCCTCCGGTCCACGAGCAAGCATCGAAGTATTGCCACTTTCCACTTCATCCCCTGCTCGAACGCAACTCCAAGACCTAGCGCCGCTACCACACATCGCGACCCACTGCTCGATCTCCAACGAACACACCCAGTTGCCAAAATGACTCGCGCGACCACCCCTGAGCGACTCGAGATGCCGGAGCCTCCCCCTTTCAATCACGCGAGTGACGACTCGAGTCGACATCACAATAACTGAAGCCCTAACACGACCCCCCTTCGATCGATGCGATCATGCTTGAGCCTCCTCCTCCCCAGATCTAAATTCGAAATGAGCCGCGACGATCCTGTCGCGTCGCCATTTTTTTTCGATCTTCTGTTGTTTTTTTTTTTGAGTTTGATTTTATTAACTTCTTTTTGGGAAATAGAGGGAGGGACGAGGAGAAGATATCGATTTGGGGGGCTTCTAGCGTACGTTTGTTATTATATAATAAAATATTAGAAATATCTCGAGTTACATAACGTGAAATCCTGAATCCCGAATCAACAGGTCGACAGACGTTCATAAGGTTTTACCCGCGTTCCAATCTCAATGGAACGTGTTTTGGAGACTAATTTGAATGTATGTGCGAGTTATGGAATTTAAACGATCGATATTAAATTAAATTGATTAAGATAAATCTAAGCGTTTCGAGCTGCCAGGGTCAAACGACAACTCCAATTGCTACGAAAATTGAAATCTGATAATAACTAACTATTACAAATCCAATGGAACTGGTTTTGTCAAATTCCGAGACTGTGCCTCGGAAGGCTATTTTAAATTCCAATTTAAATGATATATTATTAAAACTGAACAAATTGTCCTTAAATTAAATTCAAATCATTCTATTATCTCTAGTATTATCATTATAAATTTTATAAGCCTTCAAATTATTTAAACAGGCTTAGAAATTTCAGATTCAACCATTTACCCAATTTTCAATTATTAAATTCAATATTTAAACTATATAATTCAATGATTTAATTATTAAGTAAATATTGATATCTCGAATTCAAGTTAAAATTAACCTTTGAATATTTAAAAAAAACAATTAATTATTCAAATTTAAATTGCTAGAAATTCTGGGTCGTCACATTCCTTCCCCCTTAAAAGAATTTCGTCCCCGAAATTACTAGTTAGGAAGAATGGCCCAATACCCGTTTACTTTCCCAAAAACTCACAATTCAACATCCTACTAACTATCCTTTACTAAAGACCCACTATTACCTTAAGCAACTTCCAAAACCTTCTATAGTTTCAAACTATACCCCTTTGCTTAATCATTTAAATTTCACTTTAAAACCAAATTTTGAATTATCAAAATTTTACTAACTCTCTAAATTTTCGAAAAATTTTTGCCAGCGTCTCCTTTGCGCGACTAGCTCGGTACAACTACAAAAGGCCTCTACGGGCTCCCAAATTCCAAAAGAAAACAAAAGCCAAGTGGCTACATCAAAAACCCAATCCAATTTCATACAGAAACTTAAATACATACCTTTTGTCGGGCAATTCACATTTATCTTTTGGAATCAAATCCAATTTTCTTTTCCCCTTTTAATACCTGCATATCTTGTTTAGCAACAATATTCAATCGTAACTTTACAAATCATTTTATACATCCTCTTATATAGGTTTTCAAATCCTTTCCTATTTAAACTAGTTTTCCCTACTTCTATACGAATTCAATTTACTTTAAATTTTGAATGTTGAATTTAATCTTTCATGTATATCAGATTCATATTAGTTTCATTTACTAATTTACTTTAATTCCTAATTTGAAATCGTTTTGTCGTTAACCAAATTTTTTTTCCAAAAATTTTTCTAACTCCCGAAATTTTCGGAAAATTTTGGCAGAGTCTCCCTTGTACGGAGGAGCTTTTGCAATTTGACAAGAGATATAAATATATATACATCGACCCACCCGGTCAGAAAAAACAAAAACAGTTCATATTTCCTATTTTAATTGCGTAGGCGTACCTTATTTAGCATTTTAATCAAGCAGCTTATTTAATTTAGCAAAAAGCGCAACCAAATCCAGCCAAACGGCCTTCAGGTACCTGTACTTACTAAATTTAAATATGTAAGCACTAAAACCATGTAATTTTAACAACATTTAACATACTTAACTAGCAAACATACAAGTTTCTATAAGCAATGCAGGTTAAACAATCTTTATAAGCCACTTATGGGGTTACGACTTAAATTTTAATTGTTTACAACCAATTCACAAACAACTCCATTCAATTCGAATGGTTTACAACTCAATTTCTTACATCCAATTTATTTTAACCCAAACAAGCTCATATTCCATCCAATTAATTTCAAAATCAAGTTATTTAATCTCAATCAGCCCATAGAATTTGTCATACGACGATTCATTTTATACCAATTCGTCAATATTCGCTTAATAGGGTATTTATTTAGTTTATAACTACTTCAAATTACTTTTCAACTCATTCTGTAATTAATTCCACTTCATTCCTAATTTATTCACCAACCATTCATTGCATTTCATTTCATTTCCGCAATTGTTCCATTCAAAACAATTTGTCAAGCTTGGCGCATCCAATACTTATAAATTAATAACCATTTCCCAAATTAATTCAATCCAAGTTTTTACTGAATGGGCTTTCACCCTTATTCGAAGCCAAGCTTCCATGGATTTTAAACTTAAGTTAATTTGCTTTAATTTATTCCAACATCAACTTAAGCTTACTTCTATTTGATTCTCATTTAATCAACTACCATTAAATTCAGTAAGCCCATCCATTTTAGTTTTAATTTTAATTTTAATTCATCTTCTCAATTTATCAAAATAATATCCAACCACATACCGAACTCATTT
This sequence comes from Allium cepa, assembly GCA_030765085.1. NCBI lineage: Eukaryota > Viridiplantae > Streptophyta > Magnoliopsida > Asparagales > Amaryllidaceae > Allium > Allium cepa. Next base: position 11,216,492 of record CM060929.1, read on the forward strand.
ATACTTCAAATTAATATATCACCAAATTCAGTTTACTTTAATTTTTAATTTTTTTTTCAATCAGACTTCATCCATTTATCATTTAGCTCAATTAACCCGTTTTAAATTTTTAATTTGCTTATTTAATTTGCTATCGAATTTATTTTATTAATACAAGGCCACTCTCAATTTATTTCTATTCACTTGGGTTTTGTTTTGCAACTCAAAACATTGCTATTATAATCACTTTTCTTATATCCAATTTTCTTGCAAATTTCATTTAACATTATTCAAATCACCCTTGAATTTTATTTGTAATTCAAACCAATCGCATTTTCAATCCAACTCTGTTTTATATTTTATTTTACAACATCTCTTCTTATTTATTCCTTATCAAATCCAAGTCGAATTCTATTTACAATTCGAATTCATTACCAAATTCCATTATTAATTTACAACATTTGTTTACCCAAGTTAAATTTTATTAACATACACTATTAAATAATTTATTTGGCTGATCGGTTTACTTTCACTTTTAATTTAGTATTCGATTTCCTTAAATTACAAAGAATCACTTCATTAAATTTTCCCGAGTTTCAATTTTATAATTTCAGTTTGGATTTCCTTCGATTTTCCAAAATCCCAACACCTTATTTTAGAAAAGATTTTAAAGTCACATAATACTATTAAAATAACTCTTTATAAAAATACCTTTTATAACTCGATGTCTCAACCAGTCCATCCTTGTTCTCATAGAAATTCAGTCATACGTTGATCATACGTAGGACTGAAAATCTATAAGTACTTGGTAAACCCGTTTCAACACCCAGTGAAAATACTGGGAAAATAATTTTATTGAAGATATAGAAAACAGTTTTTGAAAATAGAGGAAATATCTTTGGTGAGTATGCTCTGGGAATCATCACCCCCATCCATGGTCGCAGTTAACCCGATGGTTACGTTGTCATCCCGACAAAATCCATAGATAACTGTAGGCCTCCGCACCCCTCGATTACAACATGGAACCCACGACGGATCGCAGCTACAACTGGGGTTACGTAGCTATCACAGCATAAACCCATATAATTGTAGGCATCAGCGCCATCGAATTTCGCTACCAAAAACGAAACTTCTCCACTCCACGTGACCATAGATCGCAGTCTACCGATGTTGCGTTGCCTTCCCGGCAAAATCAAGTTTAGACTGTTGGACTCATCCTCCACACGATTTCGCTATGGTCCCCACAGTAGATCGCAGCGACATCGAGTTACACTGTCGTTACAGCATAACCCAAATGCCTCTGTAGGCATCAGCGCCCTCGACTTTCGTTACCCAATAATCCTCAGGAACTAGTTTTGTCCGGACTCCTCACAGGATCTACTTTATAACCCCCCTTGGGGCTCAAGGCAACACCACCCAGTGGCACTCCTGAGAAGTTCATTTTAAGGGAGCGCCTTTTTCCCCAGAGCCATCATCAAAACATTTTATACTATACATATATAGTATCTTTCAAATCATACACCTAGTATGATATCATACAAAGCTCCTTTACATAAAATCGATTATCCCAAAATCGATAATTCTCAAATTAGGCTTTCCAAATTCCAATATTGATTTTACTCAAAGATCAAAAGCCTTTCCAAATCCAAAGGTTCTCAAAACCTTTTCCAAAATCCTCATAAGATCCTTTATATATATATATATATATATATATATATATATATATATATATATATATATATATAATTTTTAAAAACTTTGGATTTTTTCAAACTTGTGTAAAACTCCTTTTTATACTTCAAACACCTTCATAAATCCTTTTCTTCCAGCAATAGATTTAACAAGGAAAGATTTTTCTTATATAACAAAGATATATAACTTTGTTTATTCAAAATCAAATATTCAAATTTGATTACTCTTTTCAATATCAATTTCATTCAATCCGTACACTCATCATCCGTACGCTATACCAATCTGATCGCTCAGTCGATCACACATTTCACTTCCGAACTAGTATCGTCCACCCGACTTCCTAGTGCGGACACAGATCTGATTTCTTGATTAGAAACCGTCATTCTCCTTGCATAGCCATAGCTATGATAGAGAATATCCAGAACCAATCAACAATCCATATCCAGGTTTGCCGTCGAAAATTGAGTGAAAAATCCCAACTCGAATCGATAAACTACCTCGAAATTCTGTGCTCGAATCTAGATCAAATCACAATGCAAATAGAATAATGTACGTACATCTTACGTATTTAACTTCATTGATTATTAGCCAAATCAATTTCCTTTCCATTCACTTATTCATCTTTACATTAATCCACATTTGGATTATCATTTCAATTCTTATCTCAGTTGGTAATTAAATCAATAACAGTTTGAACTCCGACCAGTTTAGAAAATAGCTTGATAATTGAAAAATAGATAAGTAGTTGGAAAATAATTATTAGTTTACAAAATAGCTGTAAAATAGTTCAGTAATTGTAAAATAATTGGAAAATAATTAAATAGTCATAGAAATTTTAAATAACTACAAAATAGCTATAAAATATAATTTGTAGTTGAAAATAGGAATTAGTCTATAAAATAGTTGAAATTTTTTTAAATGGCTCCAAAAATAATTGTAAAACAAGTATAAGATAATTTGGTTTAAGAAAGAAAGGTTGTATATATTTAATAGCTTAGAAAAATAATTTTATATCAAAACAATTTATATTAAAACTAGTCAAGAGTCAACTGTTCACTTTCTAACTAATTTTCATTTAATTGACTCAATCCCAGCTTGAATAACTTCAATTTCTATTAAATTTTATTTAAACACAATTCAAGTCGAATCAATCTTGATTCTCTTCCCAATTTAAACCAAATTCCATTTAATTTTAATCATGTTCAACTTATATTATAATTTCAAATTATTCCAATCAATTTGAATTATTATCAATTTAATTTCAGAATCCAATTCTCAAAATTCCATTATAAATCATTTTTATTTATGTATTTCAAGGTTCAATACAATTTTATTTGTTTTTAAAATTTATTTTATTATTCAATTTTATCTTCCACTTTGAAGCCAGTTCTTAAACAAGTTTACTTTACAATTCAATTATTCAAATTTATTTTATTTATACAACACCATTCTCAAATTAAAGATTTTTATTAACAATAGCATGATATCATCCAATTTATTTAAAATGTCCGTCCATTTTTAATTTTTAAATCTCAACCCGATTGGAGATCACACAAACTACTAATTCAAATTGTTCATTCAACTTATTTAACTTCTTCCAAGTTAAATTCAATTTACTTAATCCAGTCAACCTTACTCAATTTGAATTTCCGCTTCAACTTCAAAATTCTTTCCCTCTTATATGTTCAAAATATATATCACTTGGGTTTTTACATCACATTTTAGGAAAAAAAATCAAAACTCGACCTCTTAGACTTCATTATTTCAAATTATCTTTGATATCAAGTATATCCATACATATATACATATTTATTTCTTGGCCCTCCCAGCCATGTTTTAAAATTTTAAACCACCCTTGGTTTTAAATTCAAATCAAACTTCAAACAACCCATTGTTTCCAACAAGTCCCAGTTATCCAAATAATATTTATTCATTACTTTTCATCACTTTGAAACAAAATTTCATATTCTGGGACCAGATTTAGAATTTTACTTTCAATCAATTAAATTTAATTTGGTTGTATTATATATTACTTCTTAATTTAATTACAATAAATTTAACAACCAATCGCTTTAATATTTATTAGAAGGAAATATTGCTTTATATATCAAAATTTATTTTATATAAAATCATTTAAAATCTTTATATAAGAAAATAACAAGTACGCACTCATATATATATATATATATATATATATATATATTTACACTTTACCCATTTTAGAGTACTACAGACTCTATTTAATGAGTAACTCCCATCAGAGCCAAGGTTCTCGCTTAACCCCTCGCTCTGATACCAAATGTAACGACCCGAAATTTTCACACTCGAAAATTCCAGATAGTTATGAAAAGAAGAAAGAGATAGAAGAAGAAGAACAGAAACATTAACATCTCACATTCGCAACGGCTAAAATATAATAATAAATAATAACAGTTGTAAAACAATAATATATCTATCAATTACATTCTAATACATCAGAGTTTCACATTATATATAGTCACTGAATATTTACAATTATCATGTCTCGGATTAGCAATAATATAAATACAACGGATATACTCTATACGATATTGACATCCATCTCGCCTCCTGAGCTCCAAAACGTCCTAACCTGAAAATCTGTAATACTCGGTCTGACCCGAGCATTACGTCAAAATAACACCCGGGTCAGGCTGGAAACCTGCGTGAGTAAACCCAACTAACATAGAATACCAAAACAATCAACTTATATAAACCCGGGTAACATATATCAATTCACAAGCCATGAATTATTATAGACAACACTTAGTCCACCTTTAAATTCCTAAATACCAAAGATTTAGATTTTTAAAACGGTCCAATACCTCCAAATCACTTCAATCCAGCATATAGATTTTATATATCAATCTACAAACATTCGAAGTGGTTTCGGGTATTTCTCCTATACCCGACCCCGGTCTCTTCGAATCTCATGTCATTCTATTTCAAGTTATTCAAAAGAAATACTCAACATTTCATATCAGGGTTATCAACTCCTTCAAATCATCCAATACCATTCAATCATTAAGAAGCAAAGCTTAATCACATACAAATCATTTCTATTGATTCACATTGAATTTCAAACCTTAATCACTTAGATTCTTTCATTAATTAATTCCAAATTAATTAATCAACCCTTCCTGATTCATCGTAATTAATCACTATGGATTAATTATCTTCCAATTCCATTCATGTAATTATCTTTAGTTAATTTCACGACATCAATTATTTTGACCAAATCTATGAGTAATCTTTAATTACTTCCCAAATTAATCAACTATAATCAATTGCACTATAATTACTTACATTAATTAATTTCTCACGAGTCTTATGATTAATTCATCTTAATTAATCAATCTTTAATTACACCGTTGATTATATAAATTAATGATTTCCAATTATGTTCTGATTTGTTCTAATCTAAATTAATTACTTTAATTCAACCCCAATATTTATCATTCTCTATTAATCTCAATATTTAATTAACTATTCTTTTATTTACCTCATTAATAAATTAATTATTCCATAATTAATTATCTTAATTAATTTTCTTAACCAATTTCACTAAGCAATTATAATTTATTGATTACATTAAGTAATTATTTATCACACCATCAAATGATTATTCTGAATTACTTATACTTAGTTAATTAACTTACAACTTAAGTTATTATTTATTTAAATACCTTTAACTACTGAATTAAATAACCCAAACCATTAATTAATTACCCATTTAAATTTACCCTACTAACTTAATGTATCACAAATCATTAAACCTTTAGTAACTTTTAAACGGAAACATTTTCTTATTTATTGTTTTGAGTTTAAAACAACTTAAAATTCCCAATACTTCGAGTTAAGCTACAATTAACTCGAGAACCATCCAAAACCAAAATCACCAGATCATCAATTCACAATGCATGTCAAATCAATTCAACCATTCAACCAATTATTTAAATTTAACCATTTAAATTTAAATAAAAATCCAACAGGGTGAGATTTACTCATCTTTGATTTCCTTTAAATTTGCCAATTCGTTTCCCCTTCATCGCTATGAGCCAAACTCGACTTGTTTCCATAAATTTAAACCTCGTATGAATATATCATAAACTATATTAGCGATCTAAATCTATATCTATATTCTTCAACTACTAATTATAAAATAAATTTTTAATTTTCAGTAAAATACCTTCACGTCTCTCCACCCTAAACACAGGCGAACCACTCCTCTATCGCTAAGCGTTGCCTCGCCTCCGGTCCACGAACAAGCATCGAAGTGCTGCCACTTTCCACTTCATCCCCTGCTCGAACGCAACTCCAAGACCTAGCGCCGCTACCCCACATCGTGACCCACTGCTCGATCTCCAACGAACACACCCAGTCTCCAAAATGACTCGCGCGACCACCCCTGAGCGACCCGAGATGCCGGAGCCTCCCCGCTTCAATCACGCGGGTGACGACTTGATTCGACATCACAATAACCGAAACCCTAACACGACCCCTCTTCGATCGATGCGATCATGATTGAGCCTCCCCCTCCCCAGATCTAAATTCGAAATGAGCCGCGACGATCCAGTCGCGTCGCCATTTTTTTCGATCTTCTGTTGTAGTTTTTTTTTGTGTTTGATTTTATTAACTGCTTTTTGGGAAATAGAGGGAGGGACAGGAGAAGATATCGATTTTGGGGGCTTCCAGCGTACGTTTGTTATTATATAATAAAATATTAGAAATATCTCGAGTTACATAACGTGAAATCCCGAATCCCGAATCAAAAGGCTGACAGACGTTCATAAGGTTTTACCCACGTTCCAAACTCAATGGAACGTGTTTTGGAGGCTAATTTGAACGTATGTGCGAGTTATGGAATTTAAACGATCGATATTAAATTAAATCGATTAAGATAAATCTAAGCGTTTCAAGCTGCCAGGGTCAAACGACAACTCTGATTGCTATGAAAATTGAAATTCGATAATAACTAACTATTATGGATCCAATGGAACTGGTTTCGTCAAATTCCAAGACTGTGCCTCGGAAGGCTATTTTTAAATTCCAATTTAAACGATATATTGTTAAAACTGAACGAATTATCCTTAAATTAAATTCAAATCATTCTATTATCTCTAGTATTATCATTATAAATTTTATAAGCCTTTAAAGTATTTAAACAGGCTTAGAAATTTCAGATTCAACCATTTACCCAATTTTCAATTATTAAATTCAATATTTAAACTATATAATTCAATGATTTAATTATCAAGTAAATATTGATATCTCTAATTCAAGTTAAAATTAACCTTTAAATATTTTAAAAAAATAATTAATTATTAAAATGTAAATTGCTAGAAATTCCGGGTCGTCACACATTTGGTCGGACAAATGTGAAGCTTCTTTTCGAAAATTAAAAGAAATCCTTTCCAATGCTCCTATTTTTGTGATTCCCGAGGGAAACCAAGATTTTATTGTTTATACCGATGCTAGTCGCGTTGGTTTGGGTGCCGTTCTTATGCAAAGGGAACGTGTTATTGCTTATGCTTCTAGGCAATTGAAGCCAGTCGAGACAAGATATGCCACTCATGATTTAGAGCTCGCGGCTATTGTTTTCGCCCTTCGTATTTAGCGTCGTTATCTTTTGGGAGAAAAATTTATTCTTTACACTGATCATAAATTCTTGAAGTATCTATTTCTCAAAAGGAACTAAATTTTCGTCAACAACGTTGGCTCGAATTTCTTGCAGCTTATGATCTTGATATTCTTTATACCCCCGGAAAGGGAAATCGTGTTGCCAATGCACTTAGTCGTAGGCAACAAGCGGTTGTTTCTATGATGATATCCGAATGGAATGATCTTGGAATTCTATCCACTTGTGAGATTCGAGATCGTGTTTCCGATTTATGTTCATCTCTTGTTTTATGTAGCCTTGAGGCTCATCCTTCTCTTTTAGACCGCATTCTTGAAGCTCAAAAGCTAGATCCCGAGTTGGCTCTTCTTGGTCAAAATCTTAGGGATAAATTGATATTGAGGGTTTGAAAGACTTTGATATTGATTCTCGTAGCGGTATTCAAAAATTTGATAGACTTATCGTGCCAAATATTAGTAATCTTCGTAAAGACATTTTAGAAGATTCTCATCATTCTAAATTTACCATTCATACCGGTAGTAGTAAAATGTACACGAACATGAAGAGACTTTATTATTGGGAGGGAATGAAATATGATATTGCTAACTTTGTTAAGTTTTGCATGACTTGCTAACTCCTTAAGGCCGAACACCAAAGGCCCGGTGGGTTATTGCAACCTTTAGAAATTCCAATTTGGAAGTGGGACAAAATCTCCATGGATTTTATTAACGGCCTTGCCCGTTCTCGTTCGGGTCAGGATAGGTTATGGGTGATAGTTGATAGACTTACTAAATCCGCCCATTTTATTCCCGTTCGGTCCAGTCGAACCGTTCCTCTCTTGGCCAAACTCTTTATTAAAGAAATTGTAAAATTGCATGGAGTTCCTTCTTCTATTGTTAGTGGTCATGATCCATTGTTTACTAGTAGATTTTGGAAGAGTCTTCAAAAGGCTTTGGGAACGAAGCTTAATTTTAGCACCGCTTATCATCCCCAGTTCGATGGACAAACTGAGCGTGTGAATCAAACTCTTGAAGATCTTCTTCGTGCATGTGTTCTTGATTTTGGTGGAAGTTGTGAAGATCATACTTCTCTTGTTGAGTTTTCCTATAATAATAGCTTCCAATCTAGTATTGGTATGGAACCTTTCGAGGCACTCTATGGAAGGCCATGCCAATCTCCTTCTTGTTGGCTTGAGGCCGGTGAGAAGATGGTTTTAGGTCCAGATTTTGTTCGTGATTCCATAGAGAAGATTGACCTTATTCGTCATAGGATGAAAGAAGCCCAGAGTAGACAAAAATCCTATGCCGATAACCGGAGAAGGAAATTAGAATTTTCTCTGGGAGATCTTATGTTTATGTACGTTTCAGTCGATCAGGAAAGTTAGCACCTCGATATATTGGTCCATTTTCCATCACCGAACATATTGGTTCCGTGGTTTATTGCCTTTTACTACCGGCTCAATTTTCTGCTATTCATGACATGTTTCACGTTTCTCAATTACGGAAGTGCCTTCGAGATTCCGATTCTACTCTTGAGCCCGGTGTTGTGGAAGAAATTGAAGTTTCACCTAATTTAACTTATGAGCAACATCCTATTCGTATTATTGCTTCGGAGGTCAAGCGCCTTCGAAATAAAGATGTTCCGCCTGTTAAAGTCCAATGGTCCTCAAATCCTAAGGATTGCTCTTGGGAATCAAGAGAGTTCATCGAGCGAACACATCCGGACTTACTTTCTCATGCTCCATGAGGTGAATTTCATATTTCAAAATTCTTTTGTGTTGATATGCTTTCATGGTTGTTACCTTATATTTTCTTCTTAAATATTGCGAGGACGCAATTTCTTTAAGGAGGGGAGTCTGTAACAACCCGCATAATTTACGATTGAATATTTAAATATTTTTTTAAAATATTTTATCTTTAGTTGGATTATAGTCCGAAAAGTTACTTTTTGCATACGGTCGAATTAGGACCCGGGACCATTTCCATTGAGTTCAAAACGTCGTTTTCGATCTTTTTAAGTATTAACTTTGATATGTTTGGAGTTAGTGGAATCTTGCTACTTTTTCACTTTAGGCTTTAGGTTTGGTTTAGCCCAATAGCCTAAACAAATAACTCTAACTCTAGTCCGAAAAGTTACTTTTTGCATACGGTCGAATTAGGACTCGGGACCACTTCCATTGAGTTCAAAACGCCGTTTGTGATCTTTTTAAGTATAAAGTTTGATATGTTTGGAATTAGTGGAATCTTGCTACTTTTTCACTTTAGGCTTTAGGTTTGGTTTTGCCCATTAGCCTAAACTTATAACTCTAACTCAACCCCCTTCCCTTCATAACTTTAATTTCATTTCCTAACACTCAAGCTTCATCAAAAATGGAGGAAGGAATGGTAAATTAAAACTCCAAGCCCTAGTTCACTTGCAAATCCTACATCTAACTCCAAATTCAAAGAGAAGACATTGATTCAAGCTTCTTCGGTTGATTCTCCTTTGCTTTCAAGCTTCTCTTTCATTGATTTTGTGAAAAGGTGATATTTTTATCTCACATCTTCGTCTATAACTATCTTTGATTGTTGGGTATGAATTGCTAACACTTTTTCATATGCATTTGCTTTTGGTTTGGATTGAATTGGTGAAAATCCCAATTTTTAGTGTTATGGGTTCAAATTCTTAAAAATCCATTCTTTGATGTTTAAACATGTATTTGGTGATGCATCGAGGAGCAAATACGACCGGGTAGCCTATGGGTATAATCCCCTAGCGTCCATGCTCGATCGGTTGCAAATTGAGTGAGTTTTGAGCTTCAAAACCCTTAGGTCGCTCGGCCTGCATATGAAGGATTCTCGGCCTGCATTTAGGTTGTTCCTCCCCAATAGGTCGTTAGGTCGCTCGGCCTTAGTTAGTAACCCATAAGTCGCTAGGTCGATCGGCCTTCCTCACTTCCTTAAGCCACTCGGCATTGGTTAGGTCGCGCATCGCTAGGTTGTTCCACTTCTAGGTCGTTCCACCACTAAGTCGCTCGGCCTACATTCGCTCGGCCTGCAACCACTAAGTCGCTAGGTCGTTCCACTACTAGCTTGCTCGTGCTTAGGTCGCGACTTGGATAGGTCATTGCACCATTTTCTCGGCTTTCTGCAAATAGGTCGCTCCGTGTTAGCTCGCAACTGCTAGGTCACGCCTTGTTGTTTAGGTTGCATACTCCTTAGGTCGCGTTATGACCGCCTGTACCATTCTTAGGCCGCTACCTCATTAGGTCGCGTACCCCTTAGGTCGCTCTTCCTTGGCCGCATCTCCTTAGATCATATGCACGTTAGGTCGTGAAGGTGTTAGGTCGCTCGGCCATTTCCTTAGGTCATTTGCACGTTAGGTCGACCATGTGTTGGGTCGCACCATTCCTTAGGTCGTTCTGCCTGCACTTGTGCCGCTACCACTTAGGTCGCTCAACTGCTAGGTCGCGTCCTGTTGAGTCGCTAGGCCATTTCCACTTTGATGAATTTGGAATTGAATTCTTTGGGTTTTCAGTCACGTCTCCGGATGTGAATTTTTGTGGTTGATTGTTTCTACGATCATTTTTGTGATTTGTCATTTTGAAAATATGAAGGTTTCAATACTCGTAGTAAATATCAAAACTCTTTTATTAAAACGATTTCAACTCTATTTTCAATATCAAGCTTGTTTATAAGACCGCTTTCCAATCTACTAGTATATACAAACTTTCACCTCACTCGTACGAGAAATCTAATTAAACGGCTTAGTAAAACAGGTGGTATGAAACGCTTGCATTTGCTTCGTCGGTTAATTCTTGGACTTGTTCGATTGAATCTCTTATGACAATTTTTGAGTGGAGATCTACAATTTGTTCGTAAATATTTAAGTTAAGCTAGTGGTTATGGGACATGAGGCTAAGCTCATATATTTACTAGCCTATTGTAATTGACACTTCTTGATGATCGATGATGATCATTTTTGTGATTATGACTAGCGATATGCTATGTTTCTTTGTCCACGTAAGGGACAATACCTCGTCTTATTGAGTTTCATCTCATTCCTTTGATAGGTTAACGACCTATGTATTATTTGGAGTTTCGACTCAACTTTTATGGGCTAGCGACCCATGTTCTTTTATGGAGTTCGGTCCATCGGTAGTACGTTGTACTACGTCGTTGCTCCGAACTATTCGAGTTTCTGGTTCCTCGGGCGTACCGTTCTACTACGTCGTTGTACCAGCTCTATGGTTAGCGACCATGGGATAGCGTCCCGTTTGTGATACACGTGTTGGTGAGCTTTCATGCTCCCGTTTTGTGATAGGCCTCCCCTTTTTTGTGATTTCTGGATTTCCATTGATGATTTCTAGAGTTTGTGTTTCACCAATTTTCTTGATTTGTATTGATAAGTTTTATCAATATTTGTGCATTGGTGAATTTTGTGTGTCATTGACTTTTGTGATTGACATTGATATTATTGTCAATACTTAAGGTTTTGGTGAATAATAATATAGAGTATGACATTCCTTTTGATCTTTGAGAAGATTCTTGTGATATTGATTAATCCCTTGTTGATTTTAAATTACATACTTATCACAGTATGGCTTTATGGATTGTCATATATTTATGTCGTGTCCCTTATTCTATATCATTTTGACTGATATTTATAGCTAGACTGATCCGTTTATTATATTCTTATTAAATAATACTCGGGTCAGACCGAGATGTTATAGGTGCTTCTGCTTGACTTCACTTCTGGGATTATCATCCTGACTTTTGGCTAACTACTTAGATTAGTAATTTTTGTTGTATACCTTTGAGATATAGGCTCCTTGATGTATACATATTCTTTTGTCTACCACTTGTAACCATTCTTTTATGATATTTTGGATCTTGTTTGACCACTACTCTGATGTACACTTCCATGTGTAATATTCATATCTATTTCCGCCTTTGTGATATGGATGTCTGTGACTGATTTATGCTATGCTTATTTCTATTTTTGTTTCCGAAGACATTATAGCCACTGTGTAATAGCTTTGGGTTTGTATCGGTATGTCGGACTTATGTTTGTTGTACTATCTGACATATCGGTGCTCGCTCAAAGCAATTACACGGATGGTCGCTCCTCAACTTTCTTATTCTCCATGCTAGTTGACGGCATTACCCCGTAGTGTCCTTAGCTAGCGTGGGTATAGAGGTGGGGTGTCATAATATATATCCATCCCTGCAATTAAAAATTGATATAACTGTTCACTTGGCTATAGGGTAGAAAATTATGCACGGACATCGGATTAGTTAAATTAAATGATTTTAAACATTCTTTGTTTTAAAATTATTTAAATGATTTTGTTAGGGAAAGAATAAAATTTGAATTTATGAAATTTGAATTAATTTCGGATTTGTGTTTCAAAATGTTGAATTTAAAATTTGCTAAACAAATTGTTTTATAGAATTTAAATTTGGAATTCAAAGCTATAATTAAATATGACTTGAATCATGGAAATTGGATTATTTTAAGGTTTGAACTTTTACTTGAACTTCGAATTTATCTAAGTGAAAGTGATATAAATGGATATTTCAAATTTGAGCTCGGAATTGAATTATTTTAAAAGATTTGAATCTTAAATTGAATATTGAAGTTTAAATTGATTTAAGTGATTTAAATCGGCAAATGAAATTGGACTTGAAATTTATATAAAATTGAAATGGTTTCAAATAAAATTTGAATTGAAATTTAAACCATTGAATTGAACCGTGGAATCGAATTTGAAGTTGAAATGAAATGTTTCGAAATTGAAATTAATTCAATTGAAATCAAAATTGAGTTGATTTGAATTTAAATAAAAATTGAGATGATTTGAATTGGAAGATTTTGAATTGAATCAATTTGTTTTAAATTTCGACATGCATCCAGATTTTTTGAATGGAAAGAAACAGTATCATTTGATCTTCTTCTTATTTGGTTACATGATATCTATTTGAAACAATTGTTAACGTTAGGAAAAATATCTATTTTGAAACAATTGTTAACGTTAGGAAAAATATCTATTTTATTGATTAGACATTACACATATTGCGTATTCTACTATATGTAGATATTTGACGGATCCTTAAGAGATGGAAACCCCTATAACATCTCTTGAGTTATTACACGCACGTTACACACTGGATATGAGATGTAAAACCCCGTAAATGTCATTAACGCTATTATATTCATGTTATATGTGATATTGATTTGACTTACATAAGAATATTTTAGTTTTTACTCGAATGTATTGTTTTACTTTATGCTTGGGTCTGTCCTAAGTTTTTAGTGCATTGAAGATCATATTATTCCGAAGGACGAAGATGAAGATATGGTATTATTGCTAGTATTATTACCCTGCATCATGTTTTTCCGCTGCATTATTTATTTTTCTCTATTTTATATGTAACTCTGATTGATGTTGTTAAATTTTAATCAAATGTAAAGTATAAACAGCTTCATGAACTGTTTATTTTGTTACTATATTTTGTCATTCTGCTATGAGGTTCTATATTTGTTTTCTTCTTTTCTTATTTTCCTTAATTAACCACATTGATTATCTATGTGTCGGATTGTTTTAATTGGACATGTGTGGTTTTTTGTCGACTTAAATCTTTCGAAATATGGGTCATCACAGTCGGTATCAGAGCTCTGTTTTAGAGATAACCTTAGTTTTGGTGGTGATTGATTCATTAGAGATAGGGCAGTATACCCTAAAATGAGTTTGTTTGTGTGTGTTTGTGTATTAGAGCATGTACTTGTTTGTGTTATAAAATATTTTATATTATGTTTACTTATCTGTTGATTTGTTTATGAATTCTGGTTGGTACATGAGGTGCCATGTTATCGATAAGGGATTCTAACCCCTTAAACGAGGCAAGTTGACATGATATTGTATTAAAATCGGGTAAATGAAATAATTCTACCTAAATTATATTTTATATATAAAATTATAGCTTTCATAAACCTATATGATTATTAGTGAATGTTGTTTGTTTGGAAACGATAATAGCTATTTATCATCGATTATTGTTTGAATTAAACTAAAACGAATACTTTATGAACTCTATTTCACGAAGCGCTCGATAATTAGATTGAATTGAAATCTAATTGCAATAAGAATGCTTTACAATAGCAAAGTTGAAATTAATGAAATTTTTTCACAATGAGGAAATGGAATTGTATGAGTCTATTGATAATATGGCTTATAAATAAAAAGGATTTAAAAGCTGAGTATTTTATAATTTAAAATCCCGTTATTTTCAAAAATTGTTTTCAAAGTTTTCTGAAATAATAATAATATTGTTTTGTGAGTGATTTTGACTAGAATTATATTTTAAAAAGAATTTTGAAAGAAATGAAAGCATTAAACTCACTTTAGTCATTGGGAAATAATTTTAAGGACGACTGCAACATCGTCAGTATTCATTTTCGAGTTTCTGAGTGAGAATTGCTACCAAAAAAATTTGTTTTTGGTTAAAACAAGTTGTTTATATTTCAAGGATGTAATTTGATATATATATATATATAGTAAATATGTATGATATTATTTCAAAATGTTTTGAAATGTAAAAATTAGGTGTTCGAATTTTGAGATTTTCAGCTAAGCACGGTCAAAATGTGATTATGTGAATTTTAAAGGTGTTTGAACTTGTTTATAATAGTTTGGAATATTAAATAAAATAAACGCGTCGTGTTTTGGCAGTTTGTGATTTCGCGGCCTGAAAATTTAAACGGATATGTAGGATTCAATATAAATTTGAATTCACTGAAACAAGAATTTTATAAACCATTATAATCATATTTTTCATATGAAAGTGAAAAATCAAGATTTCGTTTAATAAAACTCAAGTTATGTCCAAATCAAAATTTCAAAACAGTCACGTTTTGGTAGTTCGTAAATTATATTATTTTCGAACTATTAAAATGGTGAATAAATAGGGTTTAGAAGTTTTTTTAATAATTTGGATATGTAAAATAAATCTGAATTGGTATATGTACTCTTTTGGTAGAAGAGTATTATATTAGTTTGGACTTGAAGCGAGGAATGTTTATTCACTTAATTAAAAGTAGTAAGAAATAATTCAAAATTTAAGTCTCAATTATGAAATTAATGGATTTTAAATTGAATAAGAAATGAAAAGGTTATAAACCAACTTCGAAAATATTAACTAAACGAAATCTTATTTTTGGATATTTATGAACTTAGTAAAATCTAACTTTAGTTTTAATATAACGAAATTTAAACTAAGAATTTAGAAACTTGAATTCGGGTGCTTTTGAAATTGTTTTCTAAAATTTGAAAATAATATTAATATTATCTAAAATATGCACGAATAGAAGTTGTTTTCAAAAATGGATTTAAAAAGGAAGTAAGTCATGTATTTCTCTATTCTGTCGTTGGAAAATAATTTCGGTTACGACGGTCGCATCCTCGACATTCATTTTCGAGTTTCAAAGTGGGGAAGGCCACTTAATAGCTTTGCTACACATTTGGTTTGAAAAACAGATTTTTGATTTAAATTTCTAAATATGATTTGACATATGTATAAAAATATAGGTATATATATTATTTAAGGAACCCTTCCTTCATTTCGCAAAATAAAAACCTAGCCTCTAAAAATAAAAATAAAACACTTAAACTCAACGGTCGACATCACTCAATGACGCTAGGGGCGTTTTTAGGTCGTGGCCTCAACTGGAAAAAGGAGTGTGCGCATAGGGGAGTTAGTCGCGTGATGCGTTCGATCAAACGTGGCTTGTAAGGTGAAAGGAGGGAGAGGGAAGGGGAGAAATAGGTTTGTTTTTAAAATTTATTAATTTTAGTTAATTAAATTTTTAATTATATCGAATGTTTAAAGATCCGTAACATTCTCACACGAGGTTGAATTCGAGCGAAACGAGTTGCATTGCAATCGTACGGACGAAGGCAACAACATGGAGTTGGTTTGGAATTATTTGAAGCTGAAATATTTTTAGTTTCAAATAAAGGGGAGTGACTAAACCCACGAATGCTAAAATATTTCTGATGTTAATTAAATTAAAATAATGAAGTGATTTATTTTTATTGACTGTTGTTTGGTAATTTAACTAACATTAAAATTGACATATGAATTGAACTGATAGGAATTTAATTTGATATTTAAATTTGAAACTGAAATTGAATTGCTAGTTAAACATCGGATATTGATAACTAGTTAACTGTCATGATTTATTGGCTGATTTGGATGTTGATTGTGATGGATGTCTATTGGTTGATGTATTGGATGATTTGGGTGTTTATTTATTTTATATATCCCTGTTATCACCCTGTAAATTATTGACTGTACATAAAACTGTAAATTGAATTATTTCGAATAAATTTAGAAATAGGTTGAAACGATATATACCTATGACAATGAGATTTGGATTGAAATGATATATATCCATCCCTGCAATTCAAAATTGAAATAACCACATACTTGGCCATATAATAAAAAAATAATACGGACACCGGATTGGTTAAATTAAATGGTTTTAAAAAAAATTGGTTTTAAAATTATTTAAATGATTTTGTTAGAGAATGAAGAAATTTTGGATATATGAGAATTGAATTAATTTTGGATTCGACTTTCGAAATGTTGAATTTAAAATTTGTTAAAGAAATTGTTTTAAGATTTGAACTTTTACTTGAGCTTCGATGTTATCTAAGTAAAAGTGATATGAATGGATATTTCAAATATGAGCTCGGAATTGAATTATTTTAAAAGATTTGAATCTTAAATTGAATAGTGAAGTTTAAGTTGATTTAAGTGATTTAAATCGTTAAATTGAAATGGTTTTAAATAAGAATTGAATAGAAATTTAAATCGTTGAATCAAATCGTGGAATCAAATTTGAATTTAGAATGAAACGTTTTGAAATTGAAGTTAATTTGAATTGAAATCGAAATTGAGTTGATTTGAATTTGAATCGAAATTGAGATGATTTGAATGAAAGATTTGGAATTGAATCAGTTTGATTTAAATTTGGACCTAGGCCAGATTTGTTGGATGGAAAGAAATAGTTTCATTGAAACTATTTTAAAATAAATTATTTTAATATAAATTGCTTAAAATCTATCTTTTAAAATATTCAAATTTTTTTTATTTTCCAAACTATTTTACTGTATAAACCATTTTAAATACTCAAATCATTTTATATCAAACTGTTTTAAATCTTTAAACTATAAACTATTTAAAACTATTCAAACTATTTTCTAAAAATTCAAATCGTACAAAGTTGGAATGTTTATGTTTAAATCATTGATTAAATTTGAATTTGGTTAAATGAGGTTATGACCTAAGTTGGAATTTGAAATTGTATTTTCAAGTGAAAATGACATATGAAGTAAATATGATTATTTTGAAATGAAGGATATTACAGTGAATATGATATTTTGATATCAAGTATGTATCGTTTCAAAATGTAAAAGAACCAACCGGTGTGTAAAACGACGTTTAGTTGTTAAAGAGACCGAAGGCTCTTATTTGCATACTCTCTGTCAATATTGGAATCACTTTAACAATTGTGTACACGGAGGAGACTCCAAAATGAAGTGGTTGGATTTGTTGTACGTTGTTGGATTTGAAGAAAGAGAACGATGATGGATAGCCCCGAAACTTGTGGCAATTTGAAATGACTAAAACATGACAGCATGATATGGCTAATGAGGGTAGCTACCTCTAGCGGGTATATGTTCTTTGATTTTCTATTTGGACTTGGTTCATAATATACCTTTGATGTTAGCTTCGATTGATGCACCTTGATTTGGGATAGCCTCCATTTGACTCGATATGGGATGGATGGACGCTGTAAGCGGTTGTGGCTATGATGCGTTACCACCAGCTCTGACGCCCCACCTGTATGGCCACGCTAGCCAAGGACACTACGGGGTAATGCCGTCAACTAGCACGGAGAATAAGGTGGTTGAGGAGCGACCATCCGTGTAATGGTGCTTTGTGCGAGCACCGATATGCCTGAAAAAATATGAAATCCGACATGCAGACGCAAACTCAAAGCTACTACACAGTGGCTATAATATCTTCGGACATAAATATAGAAATAAACATAACACAAATCAGTCACAGATAATTCATATCACAAAGGCGTAAACAGATTTGAATATACAACAATTTAAAGTGTATATCATAGTAGTGCTCAAACAAGATCCACAATATCACAAAAGAACGGCTACAAGTGCTACACAAAAGAATAAGTATACATCAATGAGTCTATACCTCAAATGTATACAACCAAAAACTACTAATCTAAGTAGTTGGCCAAAAGTCAGGGTAATAATCCCAGATGAGGAGTCAAGCAGAAGCACCTGTAACCTCTCGGTCTGACCCGAGTATTACTTAATAAGAAAATAATAAACGGATCAGTCTAACTATAAATATCAAATAAAATGATATAGAATAAGAGATATGACAAAAACGTAAGATAACCATAAAGCCATACTATGATAAGTATGTAATTGAAAATCAACAAGAGATTAATCAATATCACAAGAATCTTCTCAAAGATAAAAATGATTGTCATACTCTTTATTTCATTTACCACCATCAATATTGACAATTATACCAATGCCAATCACAAAAGTTAATGACACACAAATTCACCAATGCATAAATATTGATGAAACTTATCAATGTAAATCACGAAAATTGGTGAAAACACAAATTTTAGAAATCATCAATGGAAATCCAGAAATCATGAAAAGGGGGAGGCCTATCACAAAATGGGAGTATGAAAACTCGCCAACACGTGTATCACAAAACGGAACGCTATTCCGTGGTTGCTAACCATTTATTTTGAGCTGAGGCTCCACAAAACGGCCCGAAGAACATGGGTCGCTACCCCACCAATTTGAGCTGAAACTCTACAAAAGCGGGGTTTAGTCTCCCTCGCAGACAAAAAGACATCGCACGTTGCTAGTCTAAATCATAAAATGTTCATCATCGATCACAAGAAGTGTCAATTACACTAAGCTAGTAAATATATGAGCTTAGCTTCATGTCCCATATCCACTAGCTTAACTTAAATATTTACGAACAAATTGTAGATCTCCACTTGAAAATTGTCACAAGAGGTTCAATCGAATAAGTCCAAGAATTAACCGACGAAGAAAACGCAAGCGTTTCATACCACTTGTTTTTACTAAGCCGTTTAATTAGATTTCTCATACGAGTGAGGTAAAGGTTCATATATGGTAGTAGATTGAAAAACGGATTTATAAACAAGCTTGATATTGAAAATAGAGTTGAAATCGTTTTGATAAAAGAGTTTTGCTATTTACTACTAGTATTGAAACCTTTATATTTTTAATGTGACAAAGCACAAAAATGATTGTAGAAACAATCAATCACCAAAATTCACATACGAAGACATGAATTAATTCCAAAGAAATCGATATCAAATCCATCAAAATGGATATTTCCAAAAATTCCATATTAGAAGTCATCAAAGTCGAATAATTGATAGCATCAACTAGGAATCAAAACGAATCGATAAAATTTGGAATCACAACCCAAATAGGGAAAAATAGGCATTTAAGAGCAGGTCAGTTGACTGGTTCTCTGCAGTCAGTCGACTGAAACAGAAACTCAAAATTCCATTTCCTGCAGTCAGTCGACTAATCTCAGAGGGTCAATCGACTGATTGCAGAAAACAGAGACTCTCTGTTTCTGGATAGCCCCATAAGTGCCAATTTTCTACAGCCAGTCGACTGACTACAGTGGGTCAGTCGACTGACTAGCACTGGGGCTGTTTTTCAACCAATTAAAATGAAGAGCAACTCTTCCAAATTGCAATCGGACGAGCAACGGGCACTAAGGGTTTACGCTGATCGACAACCCAGCCTTATAGGCTCTTTGATGCATCACCAAAAACATGTTCAAACAACAAATCTATGATTTTTGAAGATTTGAACCCAAAATACTAAAAATTGGAATATTCACAAAACCAATCCAAATCAAAATCAAATGCACATGAATAAGTGTTAGGAATTCATACCTAACAATCAAAGATAATCATAGACTTAGATGTGAGATAAAAATCTCACCTTTTCACAAAAATAAGGAAGGAGAAGCTTGAAAGCAAAGGAAGAATCAACCACACTTCAACACAACCCAAATGAGCTTGAACAAATAGCTTCTCTTTTGATTTGGAGGTAGAACATGATTTGAAAATGAAAACTAGGGCTCAGACTTTTAATTTCTCATTCCTCTCTCCATTGTTGCTAAAGCTTGAGTATTAGGAAATAGAAATGAAGCAATGAAGAGAAGAGGGGTGAAGCTTGGGTATAATGGGCTAAAATAAAACCAAGCCCTAAGTGAAAAAGTAGCAAAATTCCACTAACTCCAAACATATCAAAGTTTATACTCAAAAAGATCGAAAACGTCATTTTGAACTCAATGGGGGTGGTCTCGAGTCCCAATTCGACTGTTTGCAAAAAGTAGGTTTTCGGACTAAAATCCGACAAACGATGAAACATTTAAATAAAATGTTTAAATACTTGATCGTAAAATATGCGGGTTGTTATCCTTAAAGAAATTGCGTCCTCGCAATCTTAAGAAATAAATGAATCAAAAAGTAACAACCATAAAAGCATATCAACACAAAAGAAGAAATTTGGAATAAGAAGTTCACCTCAAACAGCACGAAAAAGTAAGTCCGGATGTGATCGCTCGGTGAATTCTCTAGATTCCCAAGAGCAATCCATAGGATTTGAGGACCATTGAACTTTCATGAAAGGAACATCTTTATTTCGAAGGCAATTGACCTTCGAAGCAATAATACGAATAGGAAGTTGCTCATAAGTTAAATTAGGCAAAACTTCTATTTCTTCAACAACACCGGGCTCAAGAATAGAATCGGAATCTCGAAGGCATTTCCGTAATTGAGAAACGTGAAACACGTCATGAATAGCAGAAAATTGAGCCGGTAATAAGAGGCGATAAGCCACGGAACCAATACGTTCGGTGATAGGAAATGGACCAATATACCGTGGTGAACTTTCCCGACCAACTGAAACGTACAACACCCTTCATAGGTGAAACAAGAATAAACACGAAATCTCCCACAGAAAATTCTAATTTCCTTCTTCGGTTATCGGCATGGGATTTTTGTCTACTCTGGGCTTCTTTCATCCTATGATGGATAAGGTCGATATTTTCTGTGGATCACGAATAAATTCTGTACCTAACACCAGCTTCTCACCGGCCTCAAGCCAACAAGAAGGAGATCGGCATGGCCTTCCATAGAGTGCCTCAAAAAGTGCTATACCAATACTAGATTGGAAGCTATTATTATAGAAAAACTCAAAAAGAGAAATATAGTCTTCCCAACTTCCACCAAAATCTAGAACACATGCACGAAGAAGATCTTCAAGAGTTTGATTCACACGCTCGGTTTGTCCATTAGACTGAGGATGATAAGCGGTGCTAAAATTAAGCTTCGTTCGCAAAGCTTTTTGAAGACTCCTCCAAAATCCACTAGTAAACAATGGATCACGATCACTAACAATAGAAGAAGGAACTCCATGTAATTTAACAATATCTTTAATAAAGAGTTTGGTCAAAAGGGGAACGTTCTGGTTAGACCGAACGGGAATAAAATGGGTGGATTTAGTAAGTCTATCAACTATCACCCATAAGCTATCATGACCCGAACGAGAACGGGGAAGACCGTCTATAAAATCCATGGAAATTTGGTCCCACTTCCAAATTGGAATTTCTAAAGGTTGCAATAACCCACCGGGCCTTTGGTGTTCGGCCTTGACAAGTTGACAAGTCATGCAACTCTTAACAAAGTTAGCAATATCAGATTTCATTCCCTCCGAATATTAAAGTCGATTCATATCCGCGTACATTTTACTACTACAGGGATGAATGGTAAATTTAGAACGATGAGAATCTTCTAAAATATCTTTACGAAGATCACTAATATTTGGCATGATAAGTCTACCAAATATTTGAATGCTGCCACGAGAATCAATATCAAAGTCTTTCAAACCTTCAATACCAATTTTATACCTAAAATTTTGGCCAAGAAGGTTCAATTCGGGAACTAGCTTTTGAGCTTCAAGAATGCGGTCTATAAGAGAAGGATGAGCCTCAAGGCTAAATAAAACAAGAGATGAACATAAATCGGAAACATGATCTCGAATCTCATAAGTGGATAAAACCCCGAGATCATTCCATTCGGATATCATCATAGAAACAACCGCTTGTTGCTTGCAACTAAGTGCATCGCAACACGATTTTCCTTTATGGGAGTATAAAGAATATCAAGATCATAAGATGCAAGAAATTCGAGCCAACGCCGTTGATGCAAATTAAGTGTAACGTACGCGATTTTTCGTTGCCGAAAAACCGAATAGTTAGGGTTTTAAAAAAAAAGAATTTAGGAAAAGAGAAGAGAAGAAGGTAGAAATTAGGGAGGAGAGAAGACAGAAGATAGAAAATTTTAAAATTGAAAGAAAAAGAAGAAAAAGAGAATACAGAAAAAAGAACAAAAAAAGAAAATAGGACGGGACAGAAAACAACAGAATCACATCAGAATCTCACAATTCGCAGCGGAACAACATATAATAATAAATGAATAATCTTTAAACAAAGAATTATATCAGTTATTACATTTTATCACTTTACATTACATCATATCATCATATCATCAGAGTGTACAACAACATACAACAAACAGTGCAGCGGAAAAAGAAATACTATATAAGTAATATGCCGTGCCATCCAGCTTGCCTCCAGCAACTCCAGAATATCCAGAATATCCTGATATACCTTAACTCTTGACTGCCCGTGTGGAAATTGGTGGGCACCCAGAGTTTAGGAAGGAAAACAATAAACTCCAAGTCAGTCATGTGACTGGTGTGAGAACTCAAAACAGTTTATTTATCTTTAAAATCAAAATAGAGGAATATTTTTAAAGTTAATTCGCAATGCTTTTAAAAATGAGACTACCATAAGGCCTCCCGCACACACACACAATGCAAACGCAGAATCGGAGGAGATTTCTCCTTATGATAGTCAAAGATGCTTGATAAGCATTTAAAAGAACATTTGATATTATTACTAGTGTATGGTGTAGGAAAAATTCATTTCGAAAGTAGAATATAAATCTTAGCCAACATACGACCATTATCGTATGCCTACTATAGCTAACTATGTTCAATAGCAGGTTACCGCCACATTCCATAGCAGGTTATACAACTAAAACCGTACAAGTCTCGTATTGTTTCTTTGGATTTCCAACAAATGGTCAGGCCAAGGAACTTCCCATTGCCACATGAGAATGCCTCTGGAAAGACATCCCCGAGAACCAAACCGGAACTCTGCCAACACAAGGCCGGGTTACCCCTAACTGGGTAACTACTGACACGAGCACGCCATTCCCCGATCGTAAACGACCTTTCTCACGGGATCCCGAAAACCAGCAACCACAAAGTAATAAATTCGCAGTAACCACATAGGTTAAATATCTGGGCTCCATACCATGATACAACCTCTATCCAGAAGGAAATGTACATACCCTAAAGGGTGCTACCCCTCATAACCTTGCCGCATCTTTCCTGTTTTGACCATTTCCGGGGTGTGAGGCTCGACGAAGTCACGTCCACAAAAACATACTTTATACAAAAGCCATGCTTTGGGTCAACAAATGATCAACACAATGATCACCAAGATAGACGATCAAATAAACGATCCTATCACAATAATCAACACAATGATCATTTCAGCAACACTCAGCATGTCACATTACCAAATTGGGAATATATCGCTGATAACTTCAACTATATAACCTCTGAGCTCGTACGTCTCAGAGAAGGGTGTTAAGCTAAAGAATAAATTCTTCGCCACCAACAGAAATATATTTGAAAGAAATCGGCTTTATATCTCAACTGTAATGTCAGACACACAATCCATACAAGTCTGTTCCGGGCTCGAACAAAACCGAAGGCACTTACAAAGAAGTCCTTGCAATCCGGATATTCACAATCCTGATCGGATTTCCCATCACTTAGGGAGTCTCTATACCGTTGCAACTCAGTGCAGAGACAATCGACAGGTCATCCTATCGCTCTCGCAAATACTGGGTCTTCAACACCGATCTTCAATGCAATTATAACGACGTATCACATATTCGGAATGGGTTATACGACCCCATGGTCTTTTCCCGGTTAACCCGAATAGTGAGCGCTTATTCAAAAATAAGTGTAGCATTCACATTCAAACAAATCACATCAATTACCCATTCAAAGGGAAATATTGATAGTCGGTTATTGAACTATCAATGGATATGCACAACATCACCAGATTCCAAATAATTTTCCAAATTATTTATTTTCCAAAAATATCTTCACTAGATATATAATTTCACACTTCAAAAATAAATCAATATTTATTTTTAAACCCATTTTCCAATTTCATTTATAAATTCAATAGTGAATTTACAATCCAAAATATCTATGAATATTCGATTTCAATTATTCATTTCAATATTCCTTTTCAATTTATCTTCAAAAAGATAAATTCTCAAAATATTCACTTTATATTGGAAAACATTTCCATACTTATAGATTCATAAGTAGTTCACAAATTTTATTTATTTTCAACACTTAGAAAATATTCAATATACTTAAATCGAAATTAAGTATATATTTCATTCTTTAAGGAAATCAATCTCTTAAACATATTTATTTGGGCCAAAACGAATGTTACGTAAAACATCGTTACGACAACCCAAAATCACTAGTATAGGGATTCGAAATTAAAATAGATATATAAATCCCAATAATATACAAAACATTTCCTTTCGGAAATTATTTACTATAACAACAGTGTTATAGTCTACTATTTCCTTTTATTTCTCGAAAACGTCTATTTCAACAATGAATGTTGAAATCTATGGTTTCGAATCTCAACACATTTTAAAACATCGTTAGATCGTTTTAATTCTATTTCAAATATCACATTCAAAACAATTTCTTTAACATATTATTCACTATTCAAAAACGTGAATATTCTACGTTAACCAATTTTATCACTTCTATTCATTTTATTTCAAAGGATTATTCACAGTCTAAAACGTGAATATAACTCCATGTATAAGTTATAACAATTAACTTATCAAAATAAGTCATTTGTGAATTTATAAAACAATGTTTATAAATTCCATTTCTATTTATTTTATAACAACTTCCTTTATAAATCTCCTTTATTAGCCTATTCGATTTATATCCCAATTATGAACTAAAAGTCCATATTATAAGTTAAATGCTTATAAAACGATTATTTTACAAAATCGTTCTTTTTAACTTCCCAAATTATAAATCTTATAACTTATAAGATTCTTTCATTTATCCAAAATCATTATTTTAATAACTTAGTAAATTTTATAAACCTACTGCTTATAAAATTCCATTTATAACTTCACCGTATAAAATTCTATAAATTCCATTCAATTATGAAATTCATTTTCACTTCATTCAAACACTTATAAAAACTCGTTTTATAATGTCTATATTTCAATTTATAGATATCCATTTATAAATTTCTTAATATAAATCAATTTATATTACCCTTTTAAAACATATTTAATCTCCTTTATAATTTCACCATTTTTTTTATTCATAAAATAATTAAATTTCATAAATCCTATATTTAAATTTTTCACAATAATTCTAAAATATCTCGATTTAACTATTTTATAAACTCAATAGCATCATATTCTCAAAAATCAGTTTTTAACTGTATTTCTCAAAAATCATAATTTTTATAACTTTAAAAATTATAACGTTTATTTATTTAAAATGAATCAATTCCAAAAATATTTTATAAACGTATACTTTCAAAAATCACTTTGAAATCATTTTAAAATTCCAAATTTGGCCCAATGATGCTACACACCAAATAGCCAATCACGACTACAACGATATCATATATCAATATGAAAATCCATCAAATATCAAAATATCTGAAATCAAATAAAAACTGTTGAGGAATCCAGTTGGATCCCTCCAACATGTTTTCCTGCATCCAAAAACATTAGCACAATACCAATTTCGCTCCAGTACGAAATTATCGCGGTATATGTTCTTATTAAATATTATCCGCTTAATAACGGCGTAATAGGGTCTCATCTGCTAAACAAATAATGCGGGAAATCAACAACTGCAATATATACATATGCCAATATATATATATATTGATATTATATATAATACCAATTTCGCTGTTTATGAAATATTCGCGGTATATGTTTTTAATAAATAACATCCGCTTACTAACGGCGTATAATGTCTATTTTAACAATCAATAGATATTAATCAACATTCAAACATGCATTCAAATATTTTAAATCTAACTATTTAAAATAATATCGAAACTAATTCGATTGATTGAGAAATTCTCACCTTGGTTTTAAATTCCGTTTTAGCGATTTATTTCGAATAAAATTAAACGGACGTTTAATTTTACCCAAAATTCTCACTAACTCCAAACCACTCCAAACCAACTCCATCGCGTAGTGCTCGTCCATACGATTCCAACGCAACTGGTTTCGCGCGTTTTCGACCTCGTATGAAAAAGTTATGAATATTTGAAGTTACACGATTTTTAAAGCATATAAATTTACAACTTTTAATTGAATCTAAACCTAAATAGTTTCTGGCCATTGGATCCCACTGCCCCCTCATCATCACCGCTCCTTTCTTTCTTCCTCTTTCACGTTCCTCTACAGTTTCAAGGCCGTGCTCAATCAACCCATTACAAGAATTAGGTTTACAAATCGCGAGCAAAATACTCATCTACGCGTCGATCAGGTAGCGCCGAATCGAAGGCCTCACCCACCACTCCACTCGGCCTGAACCCTGGCCAACTTGGCCTCATGTGCTGCCTTGGAATGCGTGCGCAACAGCCCAGGGACGCGGGCCTGTAGCTTCCTCCACACGACTCCATATTCGATCATAACCGTTGAATCTCTAGCTCTCATTGCCCTCTTCAATTCTCTAGTTGAACATTCCTGCTAATTCTTGATGGATTTGGAGATTTGGAGGGAGGAAGTTCATGAGTTTCTGGCCGTTCAGGGGGGGTGGCGGCGGCTAGGGTTTAAGTTTTTTTTTTTTTTTTTTAATGAAGAGAGGGGTGTTGGCCTATTTATAAAGAAAATCGAAACACTATTCATCCCGGAAATTCCGAACTCCGATTTAGGTGTCGTAACCAGCGTTTCTAGGGTTTACCCCACGTTCCGGACACAATGGAACAGGTTTCGGAAGCTAATTCGGAAGTATGTGCGAGTTATGGATGTAAACGCTCAATTTGAATTAAACCGATTTAAGCGATTTTCTAGGCGTTTTAATTTGTACAGGACAAACGGTAAATCCAATTGACTTGAAATTTGAAACCTTACAATAATATCACATTACGGATCCGATGAGACTGGTTTCGTCGAAATCCGAGACTTTTTGAAAAATGGCTATTTTAGCTCGCCAAATTTAAATTAAAAATAAATCGATGCGTTTCGAGCTGCCACGATCAAACGATAGCTCCGATCGACACGAAATTTGAAATCCGGTAATAACTAACTATTACGGATCCAATGGAACTGGTTTCGTTCAATTCTGAGACTGTTCAAAAATTGACTATTTTCACTAGTCGATTTAATTATTAAAATATTCAATTTTCACAAATTAACTTTTAATTCGATTTTAAAAGTTCTAAAATATCTTTATAACTTCAACATGATAAAATAAAATTTTACAAATCATTTTCAATCATATTTAACTATATTTTCAATTATTTCCACAATTTAACATATTAAATTATCGATTTAAAAATCCAATTAAATCCAATAATTCAAATAAAATTTTATTTGACTTATAAATTCACTTATTAATATTTAATATTAATTAAATATTCATATTTTAATTATTAAAAATTCTGGGTCGTTACAATCTTCCCCACTTAAAAGAATTTCGTCCTCGAAATTATAAGTAAGAAAAGTTACAGAATTTATTAATTTTCCAAAATTCATAATTAAACTTCTTACAAATTTTTACTAAGTTTTCAAATCATACTTAGTTATCTTTTCAAAAACAATTATCTTGTTTAACTTTCAACTTCAAAACAAAGTTTAAAGTTTTCCAAAAATTTTCCAAATTTTTCTCAAATTTTTTCTAACGCCTTAAATTTTTGGAAAAATTCGCCATAGTCTCCTTTGCGCGGCTCGATCCGAAAAAAAATGACAGTATATATCATAAATATACATCTCATCAAGTAATGAGGCATCCCGCAGGGAAAAAAAGTGTAAAAGTACGGTATGTAATCCGAGATATGTACCTTATATTTTATTAGCAAGCATATACGGCTAATATAGCGCGAAAGCGAGCTCCAAATGCGAAGCAAACGCGATCCGCACCTACTAATCACTCAACAAACAACATGAGAATCATGCATATATGAAAATAACCTCAATATACAACATATATCTCCATAACAACTATATATGTCACATAGCAAATGCAACATATTCAAACATCAACCAACTAGCATTCAACAAATTTATAATCAATATATATTCATTTATATTCTCATTCATATTCAATGAATTGGTTCTCAATTTAATCACATTTGATTTATTTACATTGGATGTTTTTACTAACATTCATTCTCAATTAGTTTATATTCACTAATTCATATTTAAGTTGGTTCACTTCCAATTCAAATTCAATTCTATTCAAATTTTATTTGCTTCTAATTTGAATTCAATTTACTTTAGCTTCCAATTTCATTAATTCACTTTCATTAATACTTAATGAATTATATTCAATCAATCAACTAACAACCATATATCAACCAATGTATATATAATTACAACCAAATTCCTTTACTTATCAATTGGTTTAATTAAATTGATTTGCATTCAATTATTCAACTTTCTAATAACATTAGATTTTAATGAATTACACTTATAATCATTATTTCATATCAACTTAATTTACATTCAATTGATTATTATTCAATCCATTAATTCAATTCAATTACAAAATCGAATTTCATTTACATAACTTAAGTTCATATCTATCACTTAATTTTATTAATTTACTTTAATACTAATATCAACTTCATTCAATATCACTTAAGTTATATTCCATTTAACTTTAAATTCACTTTTACTTACAACTCATATTCATAAATATATTCATATAGTTTCACTTCTTATATATATAAGTTTATCTCACAATTGTAAATCACTTTAATTATAATTCAATTCTTATAATTTATTTCCTTATACAATTATTCTTTTATTTAGATTATTCAAACATCTAAACAATCAACTTATATACACTTTAATAATTTTGAAAAATTATTCTTTTATATATAAAATATACTCAAGGTAAAATTATTTCATTTACCCAATTTTAAAACAATATTGTGTCGGTTTATCTTGTTTAAGAGTTTAGAAACTCTTATCTACGATAGTTAGCAAGACTACATCGACTGGAATATATAAACAATCAACCGATAAGTCAACACAATATAATACAATTTATATTCACTAACAAATACGCTCTCATAGCTATTATTACACTCAAATTCATTCTAGAGTACTGCTGACTCTATCTCTAATGAGTACTACCCAATAGAACCATGGTTGTCGCTTAACCATAAGCTCTGATACCGAATGTAACGTACGCGATTTTTCGTTGCCGAAAAACCAAATAGTTAGGGTTTTAAAAAAAAAGAATTTAGGAAAAGAGAAGAGAAGAAGGTAGAAATTAGGGAGGAGAGAAGACAGAAGATAGAAAATTTTAAAATTGAAAGAAAAAGAAGAAAAAGAGAATACAGAAAAAAGAACAAAAAAAGAAAATAGGACGGGACAGAAAACAACAGAATCACATCAGAATCTCACAATTCGCAGCGGAACAACATATAATAATAAATGAATAATCTTTAAACAAAGAACTATATCAGTTATTACATTTTATCACTTTACATTACATCATATCATCATATCATCAGAGTGTACAACAACATACAACAAACAGTGCAGCGGAAAAAGAAATACTATATAAGTAATATGCCATGCCATCCAGCTTGCCTCCAGCAACTCCAGAATATCCAGAATATCCTGATATACCTTAACTCTTGACTGCCCGTGTGGAAATTGGTGGGCACCCAGAGTTTAGGAAGGAAAACAATAAACTCCAAGTCAGTCATGTGACTGGTGTGAGAACTCAAAACAGTTTATTTATCTTTAAAATCAAAATAGAGGAATATTTTTAAAGTTAATTCGCAATGCTTTTAAAAATGAGACTACCATAAGGCCTCCCGCACACACACACAATGCAAACGCAGAATCGGAGAAGATTTCTCCTTATGATAGTCAAAGATGCTTGATACGCATTTAAAAGAACATTTGATATTATTACTAGTGTATAGTGTAGGAAAAATTCATTTCGAAAGTAGAATATAAATCTTAGCCAACATACGACCATTATCGTATGCCTACTATAGCTAACTATGTTCAATAGCAGGTTACCGCCACATTCCATAGCAGGTTATACAACTAAAACCGTACAAGTCTCGTATTGTTTCTTTGGATTTCCAACAAATGGTCAGGCCAAGGAACTTCCCATTGCCACATGAGAATGCCTCTGGAAAGACATCCCCGAGAACCAAACCGGAACTCTGCCAACACAAGGCCGGGTTACCCCTAACTGGGTAACTACTGACACGAGCACGCCATTCCTCGATCGTAAACGACCTTTCTCACGGGATCCCGAAAACCAACAACCGCAAAGTAATAAATTCACAGTAACCACATAGGTTAAATATCTGGGCTCCATACCATGATACAACCTCTATCCAGAAGGAAATGTACATACCCTAAAGGGTGCTACCCCTCATAACCTTGCCGCATCTTTCCTGTTTTGACCATTTCCGGGGTGTGAGGCTCGACGAAGTCACGTCCACAAAAACATACTTTATACAAAAGCCATGCTTTGGGTCAACAAATGATCAACACAATGATCACCAAGATAGACGATCAAATAAACGATCCTATCACAATAATCAACACAATGATCATTTCAGCAACACTCAGCATGTCACATTACCAAATTGGGAATATATCGCTGATAACTTCAACTATATAACCTCTGAGCTCGTACGTCTCAGAGAAGGGTGTTAAGCTAAAGAATAAATTCTTCGCCACCAACAGAAATATATTTGAAAGAAATCGGCTTTGTATCTCAACTTGTAATGTCAGACACACAATCCATACAAGTCTGTTCCGGGCTCGAACAAAACCGAAGGCACTTACAAAGAAGTCCTTGCAATCAGGATATTCACAATCCTGATCGGATTTCCCATCACTTAGGGAGTCTCTATACCGTTGCAACTCAGTGCAGAGACAATCGACAGGTCATCCTATCGCTCTCGCAAATACCGGGTCTTCAACACCGATCTTCAATGCAATTATAACGACGTATCACATATTCGGAATGGGTTATACGACCCCATGGTCTTTTACCGGTTAACCCGAATAGTGAGCGCTTATTCAAAAATAAGTGTAGCATTCACATTCAAACAAATCACATCAATTACCCATTCAAAGGGAAATATTGATAGTCGGTTATTGAACTATCAATGGATATGCACAACATCACCAGATTCCAAATAATTTTCCAAATTATTTATTTTCCAAAAATATCTTCACTAGATATATAATTTCACACTTCAAAAATAAATCAATATTTATTTTTAAACCCATTTTCCAATTTCATTTATAAATTCAATAGTGAATTTACAATCCAAAATATCTATGAATATTCGATTTCAATTATTCATTTCAATATTCCTTTTCAATTTATCTTCAAAAAGATAAATTCTCAAAATATTCACTTTATATTGGAACACATTTCCATACTTATACATTCATAAGTAGTTCACAAATTTTATTTATTTTCAACACTTAGAAAATATTCAATATACTTAAATCGAAATTAAGTATATATTTCATTCTTTAAGGAAATCAATCTCTTAAACATATTTATTTGGGCCAAAACGAATGTTACGTAAAACATCGTTACGACAACCCAAAATCACTAGTATAGGGATTCGAAATTAAAATAGATATATAAATCCCAATACTATACAAAACATTTCCTTTCGGAAATTATTTACTATAACAACAGTGTTATAGTCTACTATTTCCTTTTATTTCTCGAAAACATCTATTTCAACAATGAATGTTGAAATCTATGGTTTTGAATCTCAACACATTTTAAAACATCGTTAGATCGTTTTAATTCTATTTCAAATATCACATTCAAAACAATTTCTTTAACATATTATTCACTATTCAAAAACGTGAATATTCTACGTTAACCAATTTTATCACTTCTATTCATTTTATTTCAAAGGATTATTCACAGTCTAAAACGTGAATATAACTCCATTTATAAGTTATAACAATTAACTTATCAAAATAAGTCATTTGTGAATTTATAAAACAATGTTTATAAATTTCATTTCTATTTATTTTATAACAACTTCCTTTATAAATCTCCTTTATTAGCCTATTCGATTTATATCCCAATTATGAACTAAAAGTCCATATTATAAGTTAAATGCTTATAAAACGGTTATTTTACAAAATCGTTCTTTTTAACTTCCCAAATTATAAATCTTATAACTTATAAGATTCTTTCATTTATCCAAAATCATTATTTTAATAACTTAGTAAATTTTATAAACCTACTGCTTATAAAATTCCATTTATAACTTCACCGTATAAAATTCTATAAATTCCATTCAATTATGAAATTCATTTTCACTTCATTCAAACACTTATAAAAACTCGTTTTATAATGTCTATATTTCAATTTATAGATATCCATTTATAAATTTCTTAATATAAATCAATTTATATTACCCTTTTAAAACATATTTAATCTCCTTTATAATTTCACCATTTTTTTTGATTCATAAAATAATTAAATTTCATAAATCCTATATTTAAACTTTTCACAATAATTCTAAAATATCTCGATTTAACTATTTTATAAACTCAATAGCATCATATTCTCAAAAATCAGTTTTTAACTGTATTTCTCAAAAATCATAATTTTTATAACTTTAAAAATTATAACGTTTATTTATTTAAAATGAATCAATTCCAAAAATATTTTATAAACGTATACTTTCAAAAATCACTTTGAAATCATTTTAAAATTCCAAATTTGGCCCAATGATGCTACACACCAAATAGTCAATCACGACTACAACGATATCATATAGCAATATGAAAATCCATCAAATATCAAAATATCTGAAATCAAATAAAAACTGTTGAGGAATCCAGTTGGATCCCTCCAACCTGTTTTCCTGCATCCAAAAACATTAGCACAATACCAATTTCGCTCCAGTACGAAATTATCGCGGTATATGTTCTTATCAAAAAATTTCCGCTTAATAACGGCGTAATAGGGTCTCATCCGCTAAACAAATAATGCGGGAAATCAACAACTGCAATATATACATATGCCAATATATATATATTGATATTATATATAATACCAATTTCACTGTTTATGAAATATTCGCGGTATATGTTTTTAATAAATAACATCCGCTTACTAACGGCGTATAATGTCTATTTTAACAATCAATAGATATTAATCAACATTCAAACATGCATTCAAATATTTTAAATCTAACTATTTAAAATAATATCGAAACTAATTCGATTGAGTGAGAAATTCTCACCTTGGTTTAAAATTCCGTTTTAGCGATTTATTTCGAATAAAATTAAACGGACGTTTAATTTTATCAAAAATTCTCAATAACTCCAAACGACTCCAAACCAACTCCATCGCGTAGTGCTCGTCCATACGATTCCAACGCAACTAGTTTCGCACGTTTTCGACCTCGTATGAAAAAGTTATGAATATTTGAAGTTACACGATTTTTAAAGCATATAAATTTACAACTTTTAATTGAATCTAAACCTAAACAGTTTCTGGCCATTGGATCCCACTGCCCCCTCATCATCACCGCTCCTTTCTTTCTTCCTCTTTCACGTTCCTCTACAGTTTCAAGGCCGTGCTCAATCAACCCATTACAAGAATTAGGTTTACAAATCGCGAGCAAAATACTCATCTACGCGTCGATCAGGTAGCGCCGAATCGAAGGCCTCACCCACCACTCCACTCGGCCTGAACCCTGGCCAACTCGGCCTCATGTGCTGCCTTGGAATGCGTGCGCAACAGCCCAGGGACACGGGCCTGTAGCTTCCTCCACACGACTCCATATTCGATCATAACCGTTGAATCTCTAGCTCTCATTGCCCTCTTCAATTCTCTAGTTGAACATTCCTGCTAATTCTTGATGGATTTGGAGATTTGGAGGGAGGAAGTTCATGAGTTTCTGGCCGTTCAGGGGGGGGGTGGCGGCTAGGGTTTAAGTTTTTTTTTTTTTTTTTTTTTTTAATGAAGAGAGGGGTGTTGGCCTATTTATAAAGAAAATCGAAACACTATTCATCCCGGAAATTCCGAACTCCGATTTAGGCGCCGTAACCAGCGTTTCTAGGGTTTACCCCGCGTTCCGGACACAATGGAACAGGTTTCGGAAGCTAATTCGGAAGTATGTGCGAGTTATGCCTGTAAACGCTCAATTTGAATTAAACCGATTTAAGCGATTTTCTAGGCGTTTTAATTTGTACAGGACAAACGGTAAATCCAATTGACTTGAAATTTGACACCTTACAATAATATCACATTACGGATCCGATGAAACTGGTTTCGTCGAAATCCGAGACTTTTTGAAAAATGGCTATTTTAGCTCGCCAAATTTAAATTAAAAATAAATCGATGCGTTTCGAGCTGCCACGATCAAACGATAGCTCCGATCGACATGAAATTTGAAATCCGGTAATAACTAACTATTACGGATCCAATGGAACTGGTTTCGTTCAATTCTGAGACTGTTCAAAAATTGACTATTTTCACTAGTCGATTTAATTATTAAAATATTCAATTTTCACAAATTAACTTTTAATTCGATTTTAAAAGTTCTAAAATATCTTTCTAACTTCAACATGATAAAATAAAATTTGACAAATCATTTTCAATCATATTTAACTATATTTTCAATTATTTCCACAATTTAACATATTAAATTATCGATTTAAAAATCCAATTAAATCCAATAATTCAAATAAAATTTTATTTGACTTATAAATTCACTTATTAATATTTAAAATTAATTAAATATTCATTTTTAATTATTAAAAATTCTGGGTCGTTACATTAAGTTACTTTTGAGAAAATAAATATTTCAAAGATTTATGATCGGTGTTAAGAATAAATTTTTCTCCCCAAATATAATGACGCCAAATTCGAAGGGCGAAAACAATCGCCGCAAGCTCTAAATCATGAGTGGCATACCTAGACTCGGCTGGCTTCAATTGCCTAGAAGCATAAGCAATAACACGTTCTCTTTGCATAAGAACGGCACCCAAACCAACGCGACTAGCATCGATATAAACAATAAAATCTTGGTTTCTCTCGGTAATCACAAGAATAGGAGCATCGGAAAGGAGTTCTTTTAATTTCTGAAAAGAAGCTTCACATTTGTCCGACAAATGTACTTAACTCCCTTCTTTGTCCTAGTAAGAGGCACGAAAATTTTGGAAAAGTCCTTTATGAAACGGCGGTAATAACCTACCAATCCAAGAAAACTACGGATCTCCGTCACACTCTCCGGTCTCTTCCAATTTTGAATCGCTTCAATCTTTGAAGGGTCCATGGAAATTCGGATTCGCAAATAATATGACCGAGAAACTTCACACGAGATTGCAAAAAGTGGCATTTAGAAAATTTTGCTTTTAATTGATTACTCCTAAGAGTTTCCAACATAATCCGAAGATGCTTTTCATGCTCCTCCTCGGTTTTTGAATACACAATAATATCATCAATGAAGATGAGAACAAATCGATCGAGGAAATTTTTGAAAACTCAATTCACAAGATCAACGAAATAAGCCGGAGCATTCGTTAAACAAAATGGCATAACAAGCCATTCATAAGATCCATAACGAGTATGGAACGATGTCAAAGGAATGCTATCCTCTGCAATACGAAGCTGATGAAAAACCGGTTGTTAAGCCTAATTGTGAAAATACTCTAGCACCACAAAATTGATGGAATAGGTCATCAATCTGAGGTAAAGGATATTTATTCTTGATCGTAAGATCATTAAGCTTGCGGTAGTCAACGCAAATCCTAAGTGTACCATCGGATTTCTTCACAAAAATAGCCGAAGCTCCCCAAGGAGAGGAACTAGAGCGAATAAATTACTTCATCTCCAATTGGGATAATTGTTTGTGCATCTCCTCATTTTCTTTATTGGACATACGATAAGGAGGACGAGTGATAGTTTGAGCTCCAAGGATGAGATTAATTTTGAACTCAATTGCTCGCTTAGGTGGTAATCCTAAAACGGGCTCAAATATGTCGGAAAATTCACGAACAACGTGAATAAGAAAAATGACATCTTCCTCATCATCATTATCATTATCATAAGGATTTAAATAATATAAAGATGCTGCCAAGATAGAATCCGAATCTTTAAGATCAATAGAAATCTGCTTAACAGATTGAGGATGTCGAAGATGAATAGTCCGCTCAGGACAAAGGATTTGAGCTTGATAGCGGTTAAGCCAATCCATTCCCAAAATCATTCCGAAGCCAAGGTAACGCATAACATGAAAATCGGCACGGAAAGAGTAATCACATAAAATAATTTCGATATCTTTACACAATAAACTGATTGTTCCGGATCCACCTACCGGATTCGCAATTCTCAAAGAAGTCATTAAACACATAACATCCAAAGAAATGGTATCAACAATTTCTTTTGAAATAAAGAGTGGGACGCACCTGTATCAAAAAGAACTCGAATAGGATGATCACAAAATAAAATAATGCCATCAAGGATCGGATGGGAGATACCTTGACCATGAGAAGTGTTACTAGGAGTTTGCACCACATTAAGCTTTGTCTCTTTCCTACCTTGAAGTTTGGGACACGAAGATATATAATGGTCCGGGCTTTTGCAATAGCGAAAAGCATGGGTTTTGGAACACTTATTCGCATAATGGTCCTTAGAACCATAGTTGTAGCATTGCCCACAACTTGAGGTAGAAGTCTTAGTTGCCGGAGAGGCTTGCTTCCCTTTCTTATTGTTGGGATAAGGACCTTTGAACTTATTAGGCCTTTTATTGTTGGTGAACTTCGGTTTAGCACTCCCAACCTCAACATCACTTACTCTATCAACCTCTTCAAGTCGAAGAGCGATATCAATGAGTTGATCAAAAGAAACTTCTAATTTTAGAAGTAATGGCTTCTTGAGATTTTTATTCAAGCCATAGGCAAATCTTTGGTTCTTCTTCAATGGGGTGTTTATGTATTCGACCCCGTATTTAAAAAGTGACTCGAAGGATGCGACATAATCTACCACGGAGGATTCACCTTGAACAACGTCAACAAAACGACGAGCCAATGTCACCTTCTCAGCTTCTGGCACAAACTTTAATTCGAATCGTTCCTGGAATTTCTCCCAAGTAAGATCCACTTCATTCATTTCAGAAATCAGAAGCTCGTACCAGTCTAATGCTCTTTCTTGGAGCATACTAGAGGCCACCTGTACTCGGTGAAGGTCAATAAGATTCATGCGTGAAAAGATTCGATCGCATGATCTTAGCCAAGCCTGGACTTCAATAATGGTTTCAGAACCTTTGAATGGCTTCCCACCTAAATTGGTATAATCGTTGCACAAACATGCAAATCCAGACTTAGGATGAGTAGACTCTGGATTAGAACGGGCTACTTGAGCATTCTTTACTAGATCAAGAAGCTGCTGGGCGGACATAAATACTCCATCTTGGGGAGTAGCACTAGATTGACCGGCGCTGGGACGGCCATGTCTAACCATTTCTCTTCGTTAAGAAAGAAAGAAGAAGAAGAAAAAGGTTATTCACAAAATGAATATCAAACAATAATGATTGATAAAACAAGGAATCACAAAAGAAAATAGGATAGGATGGTACGAAGACACGAATTAAATCCTAAGGCACGACTCCTAAGATGGACTTAGGACGATGATCCTTGTTAAATTATCCTACATTGTTCCGAAGTTTGGCTCTGATACCAAGCTGTGACATCCCACCTCCATACCCACGGTAGCCAAAGACACTACGGGGTAATGCCGTCAACTAGCACGGAGAATAAGGCTGTTGAGGAGCGACCATCCGTGTAATGGCTTTGTGCGAGCACCGATATGCCTGAAAAAATATGAAATCCGACATGCAGACGCAAACTCAAAGCTACTACAAAGTGGCTATAATATCATCGGAAACAAATATAGAAGTAAACATAACACAAATTAGTCACAGATAATTCATGTCACAAAGGCAGAAACAGATATGAATATACAATAATTTAAAGTGTATATCAGAGTAGTGGTCAAACAAGATCCACAATATCACAAAAGAATAGCTACAAGTGCTACACAAAAGAATAAGTATACATCAATGAGTCTATATCTCAAATGTATACAACCAAAAATTACTAATCTAAGTAGTTGGCCAAAAGTCAGGGTAATAATCCTAGATGAGGAGTCAACCAGAAGTACCTGTAACATCTCGGTCTGACCCGAGTATTATTTAATAAGAAAATAATAAACGGATCAGTCTAACTATAAATATCAGATAAAATGATATAGAATAAGAGATATGACAAAAACGTAAGTTAACCATAAAGCCATACTATGATAAGTATGTAATTGAAAATCAACAAGAGATTAATCAATATCACAAGAATCTTCTCAAAGATAAAAATGATTGTCATACTCTTTATTTCTTTTACCACCGTAAATATTGACAATTATACCAATGCCAATCACAAAAGTTAATGACACACAAATTTACCAATGCACAAATATTGATAAAACTTATCAATGTAAATCACGAAAATTGGGGAAAACACAAATTCTAAAAACCATCAATGGAAATCCAAAAATCACGAAAAGGGGGAGGCCTATCACAAAACGGGAGTATGAAAACTCACCAACACGTGTATCACAAAATGGAACTCTATTCCATGGTCGCTAACCATTTATTTTGAGCCGAGGATCCACAAAACGGCCCGAAGACCATGGGTCGCTACCCCACCAATTTGAGCCGAAACTCTACAAAAGCGGGGTTTAGTCTCCCTCGGAGACAAAGAGACATCGCACGTTGCTAGTCTAAATCACAAAATGATCATTATCGATCACAAGAAGTGTCAATTACACTAAGCTAGTAAATATATGAGCTTAGCTTTATGTCCCACAACCACTAGCTTAACTCAAATATTTACGAACAAATTGTAGATCTCCACTTGAAAATTGTCACAAGAGGTTCAATCGAATAAGTCCAAGAATTAACCGATGAAGTAAACGCAAGCGTTGTTAACGTGAAAATCTGACGCTAACACCCCGGTGTGTAAAAAAACGATGTGAAAGCACCACCCGTAATACGGGAATCAAGAAATAACAGTAAGTAACAGAAAATGCAGTAAATGTGCATAGAGTTTATAGTGGTCCGGCTTATGATCAAGCCTACGTCCACTTCAATCCTTTTTATTGCTGATCGGATTACAACTTATTACAATCTCTTTCAATTACATTCCAATTCAATTCAGAAAACAAGTAGCTAAGGAAAACTTCGTCGTGACAGAGTTCTTCGAATCCATGATTGAATGTGTTAAATTCCTGTGCGAAGTTGATCTAGGCGTCTTGCGTGTGCTTGATGCGATGGAGTGTAGATTGCTTTGAAGATAGTGAAGTCTCAATACCTTGAATAAAATGATCCAAAAGTCCCCTGAATGTTGGAGGTGCCACTGTATTTATAGTGAATTCCCATGCTGGGTCGTAGGTCGTG
This sequence comes from Allium cepa, assembly GCA_030765085.1. Classification (NCBI taxonomy): domain Eukaryota; kingdom Viridiplantae; phylum Streptophyta; class Magnoliopsida; order Asparagales; family Amaryllidaceae; genus Allium; species Allium cepa. Next base: position 11,256,824 of record CM060929.1, read on the forward strand.
ACTGACCTAAGATAGGTCGCAAGTCGTGGCCGACCTACAAGACATGGGTTGCGACTCAATAGGGGTGTGCTTGTTCGTTTGGACACACTGGCAAGCAAGTCATAGGTCGTGAACGACCCAACTGGTGGCTGCATAAATGAAGCAGTATTGAGATTTATCTTCGTAGTGATAGGTCGCGAGCGACCTATCATTGGTCGTAGGTCGCAAGCTTTTTCCTGAAGATGGTTGGATAGCATTGCACTTAACTCTGGAACAAGCTAGTAAGCAGTAGGTCGTGGTCGACTTAACAGATCATGGTATAAGTGAAGCGGCATAGGGATTTTACTTCATCTGCTTAGGTCGCAAGCGACCTATTATAGGTCGTTAAGTCGTTATCCTTTTTAAGTCGCTCCATACTTTAGATCGGTACATATCCTTAGGTCGTGTTGAACTTTCTGTAGTTAGGTCGTCCCACCTTTAGGTCATTAGATCGCTAAGATAATTATGTCATTAGGTCGTTGAGACTATTAGGTCGTCAAGTACTCTTAGGTCGTTGGGCTACTGAGTTATAGGTCGCGGAGTTTTAGGTCGCCAGGCACTCTTAGGTCGTTGGGCTGCTGAGTTATAGGTCGCGGAGTTTTAGGTCGTGGAGTTTTAGGTCGCGGCAGAAATAGGAGTTAACATTTTCCCCTCGAAGTACAGGCCTATGTCATAGGTCGTGTGCTTCGACCTAATTTTGCTAGGTCGTGAGCGACCTAAAACATATACTAACTCGCGCGTCTACTCGTCTTCATCTTTCAGCCCCATATAAATTTGTTAGGTCGCTACTCCCTCCTTACTCACCTGCTTCAATTTCCTACGCCGCCATTAAAGAATTCTACGATTTTAAAGACGAATTCAAGTTAATCATTCAGCGATTCATCCTTGCTATCAAATTACGTAAGTATCTTCGATCTTTATCCATTCCATGATCACCATCGAACCACGAACTCTAACCTCCGAACCCCAGACCAATTTTGTGCGTCGTGCTTCACTTTGAGTCATGTTGTGATCGATATTTGATCGTCTCTGGTTGCTGTTGTTGTTGTAATTCACGAACGCACAGTAGTGAGTTAGATTTATGATAGATCAGAGATATGTTGAATTGGTTTTCGAGTGATTTGGTGGTATGAGAAGATGACGAACTTCATGAATAGGATGATGGACTTCTATGTAGTTGATAGCGGGTTATCGGGTCCGGTGAAGCATTGCGTGGAGAGGAAGTTAGCGACCTGGTGAATTTGAGCAACTTAAGATAATTCGCGATCTAAGGACCCTTGCGACTTAAGGAATAGTTTCGACCTACACTAGGTCGCTGAACGACCTAGTATTCGCGCGTCTTAGGACTTTGCATGAGCTAGGAATTACTCGAGCTAAGAACTGCACGACCTAATCTTTCTTGCGACATAGGCTTTAGGTCGCGGCCGAGTTAACATTAGGACGAGTTTGAAATGCCTTATCCTTTACTTTGCACAGCGCGACCTAAGAAGGTTCCGACCTATGCTAGGTCGCTGGACGACCTAGGACTTGTGAAATCCTGAGACAACTTTGATTGAGCTGTTTGAACTTTGAAATATTTGGACTTGAATTTTATTGTATTTCTTTGCAGATTATCTCTAATGCTAATTACCTGTTAAACATAATATTTGCAGAAAAATGGGACGAATATACTGCCATTGACTGCCCACATCAAATGACAGATTAGTCGACAAGGAATAATCAACTTAAATGAACTGTGTGAACGAAATGCTGCGAACTAAAGAATTCAAGTGAAGTATTAAAGCAAAACTAAAATATCCAGTTAAAGCCAATTCGTTTGCATCAACACTACACTTGAATTTTGTATTAACAAGTTCTAAAACCACATAGTCAACTAATTGTCGACTAGTTTAATTTCAGTTATGTTTGCTTTCTGTTTTTGTTAGTTCTGCACAACACTTCACACTTTTAGGAAACGTGCACCTTCGTATTTGAATATCTAGTTCCTTGTATAGAATGACTTCTCAACAAGGAGAAACAGAACCGGCTGAAGAGACTTTCCCAATTGCTACTCCATTGGTTAATCCTCCAGAGAGAGTTTCAACCACACTATCATACAAAGTTTTCCGCCAACTGTGCGCTCTGTTTGGCATTGCTGAAGCAGATGCCATTCTTCCTGAGAGAAGCGATACTGCTGATATACCACCTTCTGGTTTTGTAGCAGTTAATCGTCAAATGTGCACGAGTGGAGCTATCCCTCCTTTTAATGACTTTCTTCAACAGCTTCTTCTCCGACTAACTATCTCCCCCTTCCAGCTGCACCCCAATGGCTATGCTATTCTGATGGGGTTATGTGTGCTATTCGGAAGGACGCTGGATCGCCTTCCGAGTTTTGATGAAGTTTGCTATTTGTGCACATTTGCCAAAAATAAAGATCACCCTTCCGTCATTCTTGTGAGAAGTGCTAGGAATCGTAGATTGATAATTGGCCTTCCCGAAAGCGCTCACGGTTTCCTAAGCCAATTTTTCTTCGTTCACTGTCCTCCGGGATTCTATGCTACCTGGAGAGTAGGAAGTAAGAGCATTTATCTTTGTCCTGATGTTTTTCTCTGAGCTTTTCATAGCCTGAGTTATCAAATGTTAACTTCGCCTTTTACTTTTCAGCGCTTCCTCCTCCTTCTAGGGATTCTAGTCATAAAGTAACTTTCGAGAGGCTCAAGGCTGTGCCAGTTGAGGAGAGAGACATTCAATTTCTGTTGAAAGATGAATTTTTACATCGGTACGGACTTTGCATACTTCTCGTTCTACACATCCTCATGAAATCCCAGATTCCCCAGCTAAAACTCCGGATGCCTCATCTCCTGCTAAAGAGCCTGTGCAGGGAGGAACTACCATTGAGGCCTCGCTAGTGAAATGTTCGACTCCAAAAGACGCTGCAGGGCCCTCCGATAAGTCTGCACTGGCCCCAATCATTGAAGAAGAGGAACCTCTTCTTCAAACCGGGGAGAACATTGAGAAAGGAGTTGATGGAGGGAGCTCCGCTAAGCATGGCGGTGATGACATCTTCGAAGATTTGAGCAACATAATGGTCACCTCTCAAGAGCTCTTCAAAGATGACCCCGTTGTTACCAAAGTTATATCTCCGACAGTTGAAGCAACTTCTTCCCTTAAACAAACCCCCTCATCCGGAGAATTGCCGTTAGCTATAAAACCTGTTGCTACCCCTCGACTGACAAGCGGTTCGTGGTTCAGCGCGTGTAGTTTATACATCACACATGACTAGGATTTTTTGACATTTTACATACTTAGCTTCTCACACTTCCAAAAAATTCTAAAGTTGTGCTTTTTCCAATTTCAGGTTCTCCAATGAAGCGAGGCGGCTCGTATTATGATGACTTTCAACGATACGGGAGACGCGGCCAGTATGACTATAAGCGCTATCTCCCTGTTCACAGAGAGACTGATGAAGATAGGGCCGCTCGGAAGGCTCGGGAGAGACGTGCCTATGAAGAACGCTACGGAAGACCGGATGATCGATATGATTCTTCCCACAAAGAGGGTGACTCCCACAAACGCAAATCTCACGATGATGGAGGGAAGAGTCACATAACTGATGACCCGAGTAAACGGGCTAAAGTCAGTGAGGAACCAATGCCTGCAACTTCGAAAAAGATTACTGCTCCTACTTCTTCTCAGTCTCCTGCCCCTTCCCGTACTGATATCCAGGCGATCATTAACAGGCCTCCTTACCAAGTTGGACCAGGTCCAGCCACTCTCCAAAGTCGATTTCCAAATTGGTGCTTAAAAGGAGTTCTCTTTGACCTTGATCTGGTTCCCATAGACAAAAATGCCATGTTACGGAACCTTGATGTCGTTAAAGCTGACATTGATAGGATGTCAAATTGGCAAAAGCTTGTTGATGAGCTTCAAAGGGTGAATCGGGCCAATCTCGAAGCTATGTTAACCATGGAGAATGAAAAAACCGAATGGCAAAAAACCCTTTAGCAGCATGATGCGGAAATGAATAGCATTGCCGCCTACAACGAAAAACTTGAAGCGGAAGTGGAAAAGCTTAAAGAAGAACTTGTTACTTATTCCGCTTCCTACTCTCAAAAATAAAATGTGCTTCAACAACAAGTGCGGGATGCTCATGCTGCACAAAGGGATGTCGAGGCCAAGGCTGATGGACTGGAGAGAATTGTAGCGGGCTGCCATACTGACAATACTCATTTGCAAGAGCAAACTAGTTTCCAGGTTGCAGAAATTGAAAAATTGAAAGCTCAACTATCTAAGGTCGAAAGGGAGCGAGATGAAGCGGTTGTTGGAAGAATTGCAGCTGAAGAAGCTCATGAAGCTACCAAAGCTGACATCGGCTCGAAATTATTTGAATTCTATTTGCAAAGTGTGTTAGGGCGTGGCAGTCTTGCATTCCTGGGTCCCAAATATGAGGTTACTCTGGCTGAAGTATGGGAGGCCGCGCTTGAAATGCTTAAAGGCGCCGGGTATGTGGAAGAGGAGCTAGAGGCACACTATTTAGACATCGAAGCTCGCGCAGCCCTTGCTAGGGGGAGGGAGCAACTTGCTAGATTGCGAGCTGAAACGATGGGGAAAGAGCATCTAGAAAAAGAAACAACTTTGGCTGCCCCTGTCCCTCCTTCAACTTCAGTCGATGTTGACATTGCTGGTTCTAGCTCCCATACACCGATTCCTACTAAAGTTGACACCGAAACCATAATTACACGAGCCGTAGATGAGCCACAAGAGAGTGCTGAAGCTGTAGACTACGAAATTGATGTGATACCACCAACTTCTCCAGGTAACCCTAATAATGCTCAGGGGGACAACTTGCCAGTTTCTTACAGATTTGGCGAGCTTCTTGATTATTTCTTGAATCTCGACGAGCCATTGTCTCCTCTTTTTGCGGGAAATACTGACACTTTTATCCTTTCCTTTGTAGAGAAAGCGCCGAGCGCCATTCAAACTTCTCCACCTCCAGTTACTGTTCCTCTGCCTCCCCCAACCACTCCTACTCCTCATCTGGGATCACAGGAAGAAATAATAGGTGCCCTTCGGGGCTTGGATGACCCAGCTGCATCGCAAGAGCAAAAAGATGAAGGACTTGAGGGAGGTGAGATATCTCCGGAGCGGACTCCTTCTGATGACATAATTTTGTCTAGACTTGTTACTTCAGGAAGTGAATCTTCCTCAAAGAGGAAAAAGAAGCGCGGAATATTAAAGAGGAGGAGGAAGAGCATCATTGCTACTGAAGAGGAACCGGAAGTTGAACCAGTTGTACCTCCCTCTCCTTCTTCCCTCATGCCTATAAATCGACCCGAAAAGCTAACCATCCGGCCGGGTGAAGGATCCAAAGGTGGCAAGAAGAAATGAAGATTCCAGTTTTTAGCTTTTTGTTTTTTGCATGTACTGGTCGAGGATTGTGTGGGTACCGGCCCCCGCTTTCTTTATTTCGAAACTTATATCTGTAATACAATTGAATAAAATGATCCTTTATTTGTACAAACTCCTGTTTGAATTTGAGAATGCATTTATTATTCATTTTTGTACAAGTTTATTTATATGATATTGCAGTGAGCTTGTGGTATGTTGTTCGAGCGTAATTTTACCAATGTAGCTATACCATGTTGTATGTAACTATACCATGCTGCCCCCATACCATAAGCTCGCTGCAATATTTTATACTTCGAGGGGACTTGTACTCTTATTTTCTAGAGAATAATTATTTCATACTTGGAGAAATTTTATCTCGTTAAAAAACAGAGTACAACTCCCTCCATATAAGTTTTTACGCTTCATCCTTCGAAGAAATCACTTTTTCTTTTGTGTATATACACATTTTACCAAGTGAATTCTTCTATGTACTAAAGCGGGCCTATGAAGGGTACTTTAACTTCTTTTTAAGGAAGATTATTTTCCAGAATATGTAAATCATTCTTCCTTTGAAAGTTAAAGTGTGCCTTTGATGAGGATTTTTTTTTTATACCACAGTAAAGGGCTTTTTGATTTTTGTTTCTTTGAAAAGTTGCACCTCTGAGGAAGGCTTTTTCACGTTTCAACACCTGGAAGTTTTATTTCAATCTTGGTGAAACGTGTGCCTCCGAAGAGATCTTTCTGCTAGATTGTGCCTCCGGGAGGAGGTCTTTTCATTTCTGCCTCTGGGAAGAGGTCTTTTAATTTTGTTTTTTATTTTTATTTTTTTTATTTCAACTTTGGTGAAGTGAAACTCCGAAGAGCGGCTGTTGCACTTCAACTCTTGGTGAAATGTGCCTCCGAAGAGGGCTTTACTTTGTTTTGCATTTCAACTCTGGTTAAGTGGACCTCCGAAGAGTGGATCTTACACTTCAACTCCTGGTGAAATGTGCCTCCGAAGAGGGCTTTATTTTGTTTTGCATTTCAACTCTGGTGAAGTGGACCTCCGAAGAGCGGCTCTTACACTTCAACTCCTGGTGAAATGTGCCTCCGAAGAGGGCTTTATTTTGCTTGGCATTTCAACTCTGGTGAAGTGGGCCTCCGAAGAGGGGCTCTTACACTTCAACTCCTGGTGAAATGTGCCTCCAAAGAGGGCTTTGATTGCCTGGAAGTTACTCTCTCAAGGTTGGAGGGTCATGACTCCTCCAATCTTTTTTGGTTGAGTAGAGAACTTTCTTTTTTGTGGCATATGACTCGTTAGAGGTCTTTATCCTCCGAAGAGTTGTGCCTCCGAAGAGGGCTTGTGCCTCCGAAGAGGGCTTTAGTTGTTCCTTGTCCACTTGCTTATGCCTTTTCAGCGATCCTCTGTTTTTCTTTTCAAGCTCACACTCCCTTCTTTTACAAGTAGTTTGTTTAATCCAAAGAAGTGTACTTCATTGCTAGGCAAGTTCGCGAGAACGGGCATAAGCTTCTTAATTGGATGTTTGTTTGTTTAAACGATCTCAATTTATTAGCAAGGGTCCGTTTCCAGCGAAATCATTGGCCGTTCAATTGAAGCACTTCCTATCTAGGATTTGAATTCGGGGCTTTTGTGACTCGAAATTTGTTTGTTGAATGATAACAAGAATCACTTGGTCTTGTAACGTGCAAGTTTTATTTTCATTGTCTGCAAAAATTTAAATCGACATTTCAGCAATACATTTAATGTACTTTTCATATCGAAAATAAAGCAAACATGTAATAACAATAAGGAACACAAGATTTATAGTGGTTCGGCCAAGAATTTGGGCCTACATCCACTTTATAGTCTTTCATTATTCACTTGCATCGGCTTTACAATTGCTTTCAATTACAAGAATCATACATTCATAATTCTTTTTACAATATTTCAACAAAGCTTTCAAGTAAAGTATGGACGCAAGTGATTGCTGTTCCAAGCCCTTGGAATTTGATCTCCTTCGACAGTAGTGAGTTTGAATGTGCCGTCAAGAAGCTTCTGACCTATGACATATGGTCCTTCCCAATTTGGCCCAAACACACCTGTCGCCATCATAATTCTCTTCAGGACTAGACCTCCAATCTCAAAGCTGCGTTGGCGAACTTTGGAATTGAAATGTCTGGCTATCCTTTACTGATGAGCTGCAATTCTGAGTTTAGCCTCTTCTCTTTTTTCATCAAGGAGGTCTAGTGCCTCAAGCTGTAGTTTTTCATTCTCCGCTTGATTGAAATGGATTCTTCTATGTGAAGGGACCTCTGTTTCTACCGGAATCATTGCTTCTGACCGGTATGCCAATGAAAACGGAGTATGCCCAGTCGCAGTTTTGTGGGTAGTTCTGTATGCCCATAGTGCTAGTGGTAGTTTATCGACCCAACCACCTTTTGCTCTTTCGAGTTGCTTCTTGATGGTTGACTTGATAATTTTGTTTACTGCTTCCACCTGCCCGTTTTTCTGCGGATGAGCCACTGCTGAGAAGCTTTTTCTGATTTTGATTCGCTTGCTAAAATTTTGGAATTCTTCACTTTCAAATTGAGTACCATTGTCTGTAATTATCTTTTGAGGCACACCATATCTGCAAATGATACTTTTAGTCACAAAGTTTATCATCTTTTTAGAGGTGATAGTAGCCAATGGTTCAGCTTCAGCCCATTTAGTAAAATAATCTACAGCAACAATGGCATATTTGATTCCAGATTTGGCAGTTGATAAAGGTCCTATAAGGTCTATCCTCCAGATTGCAAACGGCCATGGACTGACCATTTGTGTGAGTTCAGTAGAAGGTGCTCTAGGAATTTTGGCAAATCTTTGGCATCTATCACATTTTCGGGAATAGTCTGCAGCATCTCGATTAATTTCTGGCCAAAAATATCCGTATCGGAGAACCTTCTTTGCTAAAGTTTGACCACCTAAATGATCACCACATTCTGCTCCATGTACCTCAGCTAGGATTGTTTTGGACTCTTCCCTGGATACACATCGAAGTAATGGCATTGAGAATCCCCGTCTGTATAATTAGCCATCCTGGACTATATAGCGAGAGGCTTTCCTCAGTAGCTTCTGTCGTTCTTTTGAATTTTCCTGTAAAAAGCCATTGAACAGATATTCTGTTATTGGAGTCATCCATGATTCTTGCTCTTGAGACACACTCATGATCCAATCAATATCCATCTCATTAATGCTTGGAGCTGACAGGACATCCACTGGAGCTAACCCCAGAAATTGAGCTTCGCCTGTGCTAGAGTAATTTGCGAGACAATCTGCTTTCGTGTTTTCTTCTCGAGGAATATGGCTTATCGTGTAGTGATCGAAGTCACATAGAAGTTCCCAGGCCTTTGACAAGTAGGCAGGCAGATTTCCCCCTTTCGCTTGAAACTCCTTCTTGACTTGGCATACAATAAGCTGAGAATCACTGAAGATCTGTAATGCTCGGATGTTTAGTTCTTTAGCAATTCTCACGCCAGCGATAAGAGCTTCGTATTTTGCTTCATTGTTCGTTGAAGGAAATTCCAATCTTAGCGCATAGCATAATGACCGACCTTCAGGGGTTTCAAGTACAACCCCGGCTCCAGAACAGTAGTCATTTCTCGCGCCATCAACATATAACTTCCACTGGATTGGGGAATCATCGATCGTTTCTTCCCTACCGTTACCCTTATCTGTGAATTCTGCGATGAAATCCGCTAAAGCTTGTCCGTTGATTTCTTTTCGGGGGTGATAAGTGATGTCATATTGACTGAGTTCAATGTTCCACTTTAGAAGACGACCCGAAGTCTTAGGGCGAAACAGGACTTGCTTTAGAGGTTGATCAGTTAGGACTCTGATAGGATGAGCTTGGAAATATTGCCTCAACTTCCTCGATGCAATTAGTAGACAATAGGCGAGTTTTTCCAACTTGGAGTAATTCATCTCTGCCCCAGTAAGTCTTTTGCTAATATAGTAAACCGGATGTTGAATCCTCTTGTCTTCTCGTATCAACGCTGCACTCAGAGCATGAGATGATACTGCCAAGTATATAAGAAGATCCTCACCAACGCCGGGCCTAGAAAGTATTGGAGGCATTTCCATATGACGAATCAATTCATCAAAGGGTTTTTGGCATTCGGGAGTCCAATCAAAGTTTTTCTTTCCTTTCTTTAGAGCGTCAAAGAATGGGATGCATTTATCAGTAGCTTCGGAAATGAACCGACTCAAGGCGGCGACTTTTCCGTTGAGACTCTGCAATTCCTTCTTCGTTCTAGGAGCTTTGACTTCCTTTAAGGCGGTAATTTGAGCTGGACTAGCCTCAATGCCCCTAGCCCTCACGATGAAACCTAAGAACTTTCCGGACTCCACCCCAAACGAACATTTTAAAGGGTTAAGCTTCATTCCGTATTTCCGAAGGACTGCGAACATTTCTGCTAAGTGTTCTATGTGATCCACTGCTTTCTTAGACTTTACTAACATGTCGTCGACGTAGACTTCCATAGTCTTGCCCAATTGCGGTTTGAACATAGCATTAACAAGTCTTTGGTAGGTTGCCCCCGCATTCTTCAGCCCAAAGGGCATAACTCCGTAGCAGTAAAGACCAACATCGGTGATAAAGCTCGTGTCCTCCTGATCTGGCTCATGCATCATAATCTGGTTATATCCGGAGTAGGCATCCATAAAAGATAACAATTCATGTCCCGCTGTTCCATCTGCTAATTGATCGATCCTGGGTAATGGGAAGCAGGCCTTGTTTAGATCTGAAAAATCGATGCACACTCTCCATTTTCCGTTGGCTTTCTTAACCAGCACTGGATTTGAAACCCAATTCGGATAGGTAGATTCTTTGATAAAGTCATTCTCCATGAGCCGATCAACTTCTTCTTTTAATGCTGCTGACCTTTCTGGACCTTGGGTTCTTCTTTTCTGTTTCACAGGCGTAAACTTTGGATCAATATTCAGAGCGTGTACTGCAACTTCTAGGGATATTCCGCACATATCGGCATGAGTCCAAGCGAAAACATCCAAATTTGCTTTCAGAAAAGATATTAAGATATTCTGAATCGACACATTAAGTTGTGAACCCACATTCAACACCTTATTTGGGTCCTTCGGGTCAAGAGGCACCGGTACCGTCGTTTCCACCGGTACCACTCTATTCTCCCCTGCACTGGCTTTTCTAGGATCCATCTCTTTTCGTGCTCCGCTATGCTCGCCAGTGCAGGGTCCGCCCTGTAATTGCTACAAGGTTGGTTCTTTGATGCGGACTGGGGTTGCCGCATCCTTTCCCATTTCTCTTTTCCTTGCCTCTCGCAGCTCTGTCATATAACACTCCCGCCCAGCATTTTGATCCCCTTTTATAACTCCTACTCCATTGTCTGTGGGGAATTTAATGGTGAGGCACCATGGGGCCAGAACAGCTTTGAACGCTACAAGAGTTGGATGGCCAAGGAAAGCATTATAAGCAGAAAATTCGTCGACAATCACAAAAGTTTGCTTGCGGACTACTTTTCTTTCTCCCTCTCCAAGTTCTACAAGCAAATCAATGGTTCCTATCGGCTGCTTTGGCTCCCCAGTGAAGCCAGCGATTTTCTACGACGAGGCTGCACATCAGCCATAAGGATCTTCATTTGGTCGAATGTTTTCTTGAAGAGGATATTGCAGGATGCGCCACAATCAATGAGAACTCTTCTGACAATAGCTGGCCCGATACCAGCCGAGATGACTAAGGGATCCACGGTAGGAGCTTCAACACCTGTGGAATCCCTGGCTCTGAACACAGTATCATCATTGAAAGTTCTTTGTTGTTTCAGGGGTGTAGCGTCTTCCAAAACAAAGACATCTTCTTCAGCCGGTACATATTTCAAAGCCCGGGTATACCTTTCCATCTCACCCTAGCTCCTGCCTGCTGGGTGAGGTCCTCCCGTAATGACATTGATAACAGGCCTTCCGGATTCATGCCCTGCAGCCTTCTCACTTGTCCTAGGTTGATGAGCAGGAGCTTGTTGCCCCTGACTAGACGAAGCAGGATTGCTGCTATTCTTTTCCACAAATTGCTGCAGCTTGTTTTCCCTTATCAACTCTTCAATCAAATTCTTCAATTGGCGGCATTCGTCGGTATCATGACCGGGTTGATTATGAAAGCGGCAGAACTTCCCGCTTTGTATAGCTCTTTTCCCGGTTCTCAGAACAGGAGGTTTAGGATAGTCAACAGAATCCTTAGTGGCAAGGTAAATACGCTCCGGCATATCTGATAAAGGAGTATATTCCTATGGCTTGAAGGAACGAGGCTTCTTCAGATTTTTTCTGTTTCTTCCCATCGTTGTTTTCCCTTTTCTGTCCTACAGATTCATTCTTGCGTGGAGCAGCAATGTTATCTTCGGCTTTTTCCAATACTGCCTTTACCGGTACAGGACGGCTTTCCAGGCGTATGAACTCATCTGCTTTCTTGTAGAATTTTTCAAGGGAATTTGGTTCCTTCATGTTCAGCCATTTTCCAAATTCGCTCGACTTGTCAATGGCCCTCATCAGATAAGTCAAGATCATCCGTGGTTCTGCGTTGTCTACCTCGGCCAGCGCTATATTAAAGCGATTCAAGAAAGATCTGATAGTTTCCCCTGGATTCTGTTCTAAACTTGACAAGGACATGATATCTTTGGCTTTTGAAGCATACAGTCTGAACTGCTCCTTGAATTTCCGGGTTAGGTCAGAAAACTGATCTATAGACCGGATTGGTAGCTTGGTGAACCAAAGCAGAGCTACACCTTCCAGATATACAGGAAAATATTGGCACTTTATTTCATCAGAAGCTCTGGCACCTGTCATGTGCCAATCATTCTTATACAAGAATTCGTTGGGATCGCTTGTCCCTTTGTAAGCTGGAAAAGTTGGAGGGACGAACTTCCTCGGAAACTCAGCCTTTAAGATCCTTTCAGTAAACGGGGTTTTACTTGGAGCGAAACCCCATTCTTTCTCGTCTTCATCCCTTTGCATGCTCTCTTTCATGATTTGTCGAACCATTTCAGAAAGATACCCCTCATCATTTCGAGCTTAAGATCCACCAACTTCAGGAAGTGTCTACTCAAAGGGGCTGGCAGCCCTCTCAGGAACATTCCTTTCTTCAGCATCATGAACGTTGCCAGCAAAGTTCCTTTCATTACTTGTTGGTTGACGGTTTTCCCTAGGCAAATCGTTCAACCTATTCAAAATTAGAGCATTTTGGGCATTCTGAGCCTCCAATTGTGCACTTTGGGCATTTATCTGCTGGTTCAGCCCTAAGATTACAGCATCCAACTCTGCTTTTGTAACCCCAAAAGGTGGAGTGGCTTGATTAGGTACTGGGGAAGCGTAGGTTCCCTCATGAACATTTCCAGATCTAACAGATCTACTCCTTCTTCCTGGAGCCATGATTTCAGATAAACCTCTAGTCTTCAGAGAGATTACTTCAACAAACTTTCGTGGAGCAATGATGATAATTCACCTGAGTTCAGCTCTCAGTGAAAGCACCAAAAATGTTAATGTGAAAATCTGACGCTAACACCCCGATGTGTATAAAAACGATGTGAAAGCACCACCCGTAATACGGGAATCAAGAAATAACAGTAAGTAACAGAAAATGCAGTAAATGTGCATAGAGTTTATAGTGGTTCGGCTTATGATCAAGCCTACGTCCACTTCAATCCTTTTTATTGCTGATCGGATTACAACTTATTAAAATCTCTTTCAATTACAATCCAATTCAATTCAGAAAACAAGTAGCTAAGGAAAACTTCGTCGTGACAGAGTTCTTCGAATCCATGATTGAATGTGTTAAATTCCTGTGCGAAGTTGATCTAGGCGTCTTGCGTGTGCTTGATGCGATGGAGTGTAGATTGCTTTGAAGATAGTGAAGTCTCAATACCTTGAAGAAAATGATCCAAAAGTCTCCTGAATGTTGGAGGTGCCGCTGTATTTATAGTGAATTCCCATGCTGGGTCGTAGGTCGTGACTGACCTAAGATAGGTCGCAAGTCGTGGCCGACCTACAAGACATGGGTTGCGACTCAATAGGGGTGTGCTTGTTCGTTTGGACACACTGGCAAGCAAGTCCTAGGTCGTGAACGACCCAACTGGTGGCTGCATAAATGAAGAAGTATTGAGATTTATCTTCGTAGTGATAGGTCGCGGGCAACCTATCATAGGTCGTAGGTCGCAAGCTTTTTCCTGAAGATGGTTGGATAGCATTGCACTTAACTCTGGAACGAGCTAGTAAGCAGTAGGTCGTGGTCGACTTAACAGATCATGGTATAAGTGAAGCGGCATAGGGATTTTACTTCATCTGCTTAGGTCGCAAGCGACCTATTATAGGTCGTTAAGTCGTTATCCTTTTTAATTCGCTCCATACTTTAGATCGGTACATATCCTTAGGTCGTGTTGAACTTTCTGTAGTTAGGTCGTCCCACCTTTAGGTCGTTAGATCGCTAAGATAATTATCTCATTAGGTCGTTGAGACTATTAGGTCGTCAAATACTCTTAGGTCGTTGGGCTGCTGAGTTATAGGTCGCGGAGTTTTAGGTCGCCAGGCACTCTTAGGTCGTTGGGCTGCTGAGTTATAGGTCGCGGAGTTTTAGGTCGTGGAGTTTTAGGTCGCGGCAGAAATAGGAGTTAACAAGCGTTTCATACCACTTGTTTTTACTAAGCTGTTTAATTAGATTTCTCATACGAGGGAGGTAAAGGTTCGTATATGCTAGTAGATTGGAAAACGGTTTTATAAACAAGCTTGATATTGAAAATAGAGTTGAAATCATTTTGATAAAAGAGTTTTTCTATTTACTACTAGTATTGAAACCTTTATATTTTTAAAGTGACAAAACACAAAAATGATTGTAGAAACAATCAATCACCAAAATTCACATACGAAGACGTGAATTAATTCCAAAGAAATCGATATCAAATCCATCAAAATGGATATTTCCAAAAATTCCATATTAGAAGTCATCAAAGTCGAATAATTAATAGCATCAACTAGGAATCAAAATGAATCGATAAAAATTGGAATCACAACCCAAATAGGCAAAAATAGGCATAATAGGCATTTAAGAGCAGGTTAGTCGACAGGTTCTCTGCAGTTAGTCGACTGAAATAGAAACTCGAAAATTCCATTTCCTGCAGTCAGTCGACTGACCTCAGAGGGCCAGTCGACTGATTGCAGAAAATAGAGACTCTATGTTTCTGCACAGTCCCATAAGTGCCAATTTTCTACAGCCAGTCGACTGACTGCAGGGGGGTCAGTCGACTGACTAGCATTGGGGCTGTTTTTCATCCTATTAAAATGAAAAGCAACTCTTCCAAATTGCAATCGGACGAGCAACGGGCACTAAGGGTTTACGCCAATCGACAACCCAGCCCTATAGGCTCTTCGATACATCACCAAAAACAAGTTCAAACAACAAAGCTATGACTTTTGAAGATTTGAACCCAAAACACTAAAAATTGGAATATTCACAAAACCAATCCAAATCAAAATCAAATGCACATGAATAAGTGTTAGGAATTCATACCTAACAATCAAAGATAATCATAGATTTAGATGTGAGATAAAAATCTCACCTTTTTCACAAAAATAAGGAAGGAGAAGCTTGAAAGCAAAGGAAGAGTCAACCACACTTCAACACAACCCAAATGAACTTGAACCAATAGCTTCTCTTTGGATTTGGAGCTAGAACATGATTTGCAAATGAAAACTAGGGCTTGGAGTTTTAATTTCCCATTTCTCTCTCCATTGTTGCTAAAGCTTGAGTATAAGGAAATAGAAATGAAGTAATGAAGAGAAGAGGGGTGAAGCTTGGGTCTAATGGGCTGAAACAAAACCAAAGCCCTAAGTGAAAAAGTAGCAAAATTCCACTAACTCCAAACATATCAAAGTTTATACTCAAAAAGATTGCAAATGTCATTTGAACTCAATGGGGGTGGTCTCGAGTCCCAATTCGACTGTTTGCAAAAAGTAGGTTTTCAGACTAAAATCCGATGAACGATGTTAACGTAAAAAATCAGACGCTAACACCCCGGTGTAGATTGAAGTTGAGCGAAAGCACCACCCATGAACATGGGAACTAAAAAACAAGTAGAGAAATCACATAGAAAGCAGAAAAAAAACAACAGTTTTTATAGTGGTCCGGCTTAGGGTAAGCCTACGTCCCCTTTAATTCTCTTTATTACTGAATCGATTACAACTTTACAACAATCTTTAATTACAATTCTGATGAGACAAACAACTAGAACTTTGATGCAGAAGAATTCTTTGAATCCATGTAGATTGCATTAGATTTTTCTCCCGAAATTAGTTGAAATTCCTTTCGTACTTGAAGTGTCGAGTGAGTCGAGAATTCAGC
The DNA here is from genome assembly GCA_030765085.1 of Allium cepa. Taxonomy (NCBI): domain Eukaryota; kingdom Viridiplantae; phylum Streptophyta; class Magnoliopsida; order Asparagales; family Amaryllidaceae; genus Allium; species Allium cepa. The sequence continues at coordinate 11,272,579 of CM060929.1, forward strand.
AGAGTATCGGCGCTTAAAGAGATTGGCCAAAAAAAGTCCCTCTCATGCTTGAGGTAGGTTGGTATTTATAGGGGAAATCCCCCCCCTTAGGTCGTAAGTCGTGACCGGTCTAAGGTAAGTTGTGGCCGGTCTAAGGTAGGTCGTAGCCGATTCATCTGGCCCTTTCACCGTTTCACAAAGGTTCCCTTGCATAAGTCCTAGGTCGCCTCCGAGTCAACACAACCTTGTATCAGTAATGCGGCATCGGGCTTACATTTAGTAGCTTTAGGTCGTGGACGACTCAAGCTAGGTCATGAGTCGTGAACGAGTTAACAGGCAAGTCGCAAGTCATGGCTTAACTGATAAGTCCTGGATCGTGTATGAGTTAAGAGGCCACTGTGCCAAGTAGATGCATTGAACTTGTCTTCATTTGCTTGGGTCGTGAATGACATAGCGTAGATCATAGGTCGGTTATGACTTAGGCATAGTTCATAATCTTGTCCCTGAGCTATTAGAGCGGCAAATTCTCTGGATAGTTAGGTCGGCTTCTATCTTAGGTTGGTAGCTATCTTAGGTCGGCACCCTGTTTTAGGCAGCTGGGTCGGCGTTCTTGTTAAGCATTCAGTCGGCAACCATGTTGAAGCATTAGGTCGGCAAACATGTTGAAGCATTAGGTCGGCATACCCCTTAGGCCTTAAGTCGGCATACTTGTTGAAGTATTAGGTCGGCATACCCCTTAGGCCTTAAGTCGACATACTTGTTGAAGTATTAGGTCGGCATCTCTTTGAGTCGCTGAGTCAAAACCGAGGCGGAGTTAACAATTTCCCCTCGAAGTATACGCCTACTGGTTAGGTCGTATGCTTTGACATTCTCTAACCCGTCTACTTTCTAGATCGGTAGGTCGTGTACGACCTAACAGTTAGGCCACACGCGCCGCTCCAAGTCTCTCTGCTATAAGTAGTATATCCTCCCCTTTCTTCTCGTTACTTACCTCTTCATTTGTTTTTGCTGTTAACTCTTTCCCAAGCTTCCAAAGGCGATTTCGATTCAACCAATCACTGATTAATCTTGAGATTACATTGCGTAAGTGATCTTGTTTTCTTCTCCTGATCCTTTACCATCTCTGATTCGTGAATTTCATTTCTCCATCCTAACCCACCTCTCCACGCAACGCGCCATCGTGAATTTTCCATAGCTGGCGAACTTTAGTTGGTTTGATTTAGGTTTAAACGTTTGATTGGTGGGCTTCAATGCTTCAAGATAATCGATTTTCGAATTGCGTTAGGATTGCAAGGTGTTGAATTTGTAGTGGTTTCGAATTATCTTATTGGATGATCCGATAACAGGGATGAAGATGAAGGCTGTTACTGATGAAGCAGCTATCGGGTTAACGGGTTGAGTGGAATGAGGTATTGGCTTGGACGCGACCCAGTGATTTTGGGTGACCTAACCCTTTGGCCGATCTAATTTGACGCGATCTGAACCTTAAGTCATGACCGAGTTAACCCTTGAGGGGTAAACTGCCGACCTAATCTTCTGCCGATCCAACTCTTAAACCGTGGCCGAGTTAATCCTTAAACCGTGGTCGAGTTAATCCTTAAACCGTGGCCGAGTTAACCCTTGGGGAATTTCACAACACTTTTTGAACTAAAGCCTTCCTCTTTACCACCTAAAGAACCGCCGATTTAAGGAACCAGAAACATAATCTTAACTTGCGAGAGACTCCTTGGGTCGCAGCCGAGTTAACACTTGGATGCCCAACTCGAATTCTCACTTAAAAGCATAATTCCAATTTGAATTCTTAACTTAATCTACTGGACTGAACTGCTTAAATCCTGGATTGTTTTAACTTTGTTGCTTTATTTCTCAGATCACATTAACTCATAGGCTAACAACCTGCTGAAAACAATAATCACAAAAACCAAGGCGAATATACTGCCATTGACTGCCCACATCGAATGACAGATTAGTCGACATAAAGTAATCAACTTAAATACACTGTATGAAATGTTGTGAACCAATCAACTAAAGTGAAGTATTAATGCAAAGCATCGCTAACTTGAACTGATTTGTTTGCATCAACATTACACTTGCATATTAAAACAATGAACCCTGGACTTTATAACTGACAGATACTTGCTAGTTTTTATTCCAGTTACATTAGCTTATTGCTTGATTGATTTTACACAACGCTCAACACACTTTAGGAAACGTGCACCTTCATGTTTGAATATCCAGTTGTTTGTGTAGAATGACTTCCCATCAAGAAGAAGAAGGGGTAGCTCAAGCTGAAGAGACCTTTCCGATAGCTATTCCCATAGAGAACCCTCCAGAGAGAACTTTGACTATCCTAACTCCGAGAGCGTTTATTCAGCTACGTACTCAATTTGGTTTTGCTGAAAATGATGCCATACTTCCTGGGCCAAATGATACTACCGACAGTCCTCCCCACGGTTTCGTCGCAGTCAATTGTCAAATGTGTTTAAGCGGGGTGATTCCTCCCTTTAACGACTTCCTTCGAACCCTTCTCCTTCGGTTGACAATCTCTCCATTCCAACTTCATCCTAATTAATGGCTATGCCATCTTGATGGGGTTGTGTGTCTTGTTCAGGAGGACTTTTTATCACTTGCCAAGTTTTGAAGAAATTCGCTACTTATGCTCGTTCGCAAAGAGTAAAGACCATCCTTCCCTTATTATCGTGAGAAGCGCTAGAAACCGCAAGCTTATTTCTGATCTTACCGAAAGTGTTCATGGATTTTTGAACCAGTTTTTCTTTGCTCGCTGCCCTCCAGGGTTTTATGCCATCTGGAGAGTAGGAAGTAAGATTACCTGTTTCTATTTTCTCCATTTCCAAACTTTTCGAGATCTGAATTACCGATTGCTAACTTCATTCTTTGCTCTTTTCAGCACTTCCTCTCCCTTCTAGAGATCCAAGCCATAAGCAAATTTTTGAAAGATTGAGTGTCGTGGCCGCGGAAGAGAGAAGTATAAAATTTTTATTGAGGGATAAACTTTTTCATCAGTATGGGCTTCTACACATTTCTCGTTCTACACATCCTCATGAGGTCCCAGACTCCCCGGCTAGAGCATTAGATGCCCCGGTTTCTTCTGACGCACCCGTACCAAAAGAACCTGCTCCTGAGACTTCTCTGGTGAAGTGCTCTACTATTGTCGATGTTGCGGGGTCGTCTGGCAAATTCACACTTGCCCCAGTTATTGAGGAAGAAGAGCCTCAGGGATCTCCCCAACGTTTACAGAAGTCTGGCGAAGAAGCCGGGAAAACAAGCCCTGTCAGGCAGAGCGGGGATGACACTTTCGAAGGGTTGAGCGATCTCTTTGCCACCTCACATGAGATCTTTAAAGACGACCCTGTCACTACAATGGTTTCTTCTTCAGTAGTGGAAGCGACTTCTTCTTTGCAACAAGCTCCGTCGACCCAAGAGTTGACGTTAACTACTATCCCCACGACTACTCCGCAATCGAAGAGTGGTTCGTAGTTTGATGCGCGTAGTTTACTCATCACACACACTTAGAATCTTTCGGCATTTTCATACACCCAATTCTTTGTTCTTTGAAGATTCTACAGTTACACTTCTTTTCTCTGAAGACTTTTAAGACTTGTCTCTTTTTTATTTCAGATTCTCCGATGGGACGCAGCGGCTCTTACTATGACGACTTTCAACGCTACGGGAGGCGTAGTCAATATGATTATAGGCGCTACCTTCCCGTTCATAGAGAAACCGATGAAGAGAGAGTCGCCCGAAAAGATAAGGAGAGGAGGGCTCAAGAAGAGCGTTACGAGAGAAAAGAAAGGGAGGATCACCATGATTCTTCCCAGAGAGGTGACGATTCTCACAAGAGAAAGTCGCGTGATGATCGGGGAAAAAGCCATATAGTTGAGGACCCAAGCAAGCGTGCCCGGCACGGTGAAAAGCATGCTTCTACAACTCCTAAAAAGGTCACTGCCCCCGTCTCACTTGACATTCCTTCTGGCTCCCCTACTTTCGGGAAGACAGACATTTAGACAATAATCAGCAGGCCTAAATTCCAGGTTGGATCAGGCCCGGCTACTCTGCAAAGCCGGTTCCCGCACTGGTGCCTGAAGGGAGTGCAGTTCGATCTTGACTTGGTCCCTATTGACAAGCCTGCCATGCTGCGAAATCTCGATGCCGTCAGGCTTGATATTGAAAGGATGTCGAACTGGCAAAAACTTGTTGACGAGCTTCAAAGGGTCAACCGTGCGAATATAGAGGCCATGCTTACTATGGAGAATGATAAGACCGAATGGCAGAAGGTTCTTGAGCAGCATGATACCGAAGTGAGGAGCATCACTACTTACAATGAAGAGATTGAAGCGAAAGTTGAGGAACTTAAACAAGAGCTTACTACTTCTTCTACCACATATACTCAAAAGGAAGAAGTACTTCAAATGCAAGTTCGCGATGCTCACGCCGCTCAGCGTCATGCCGAGGCACAACTTGAAGCTGAGCAGAAAGCAGCGGGAAGGTATCATGCTGAGGTTACAGAGTTACGGGAGAAAGTTAACTCTCAGGAGGCGGAAATTCAAATGCTAAAGCTTCAACTTTCCAAGACTGAAAGAGAGCGTGATGAGGCCGTTGCCGGTAAAATTGCAGCTGAAGAATCTCATGATGTAACGAAGACTAACATCAGCTCGACACTGTTTGACTTTTACCTGCACAGCATCTTGGGCACGGTAGTCTCGCCTTTCTAGGCCCCAAATATGAAGTTACACTGGCTGAAGTGTGGGAGGCTGCACTTGACATGCTTGGCGGTAAAGGTGCTGGCTATGCCGAATCAGCTCTTAAGGAGCATTACTTGGATGAAGATGCTCGCGCTGCTCTCGCCAAGGGAAAAGAACAACTTGCAAAATTAAGAGCTGAAATGGCAGAAGGGGAACGGTTAGGAAAAACTACTTCAACTATTCCAGTCCAGCTTTCTCCTTCGGCCGAAATCGACATTATTGGCTCCAGTTCTCATTCTCCATCCCTGGTCAAAGTTACAACTGAGTTTACAAGTACACAAGGTGGAGATGAAGGTGAAGAGAGCGCCGAAGCATAGGCTTATGAGGTTGATATCAGGAAGCCGACTTCTCCAGGTAACTCTACTGTTAATCTTGCCCCAGTAGACTGCTCATTTGCTTCTTATGAGTTCGATGAGCTTCTCGACTATTTCCTGAACCTCAATGAGCCTTTTTACTGACTTTAACTTCTTTTCTTCTGTAGAGAAAGCATCGAGCATTGTTCAAACTTCCCCTCCTCCAATTATTCCTCCTTCGGTTCTCCAGGTCACTCCTCCATCCGCCTCTCAACCCGGGTCGCAAGACGAGCAAATAGAAGCTCTTCATGGCTTAGATGATCCTATTGCTTCTCAAGAACATGGGGGAGAAGGGCTTGGAGAAGGCAATGAGTCTCCGGAGTGAACCACTTCTGATAACATAAAATTATCTGCTCTTGTTACTCCGGGAAGTGAGTCTTGTTCAAGGACAAGGAGGAAGCGTGCCACTTCCAAGAAGAGAAGGAAAGGCATTCTTGTTTCTGAAGAGGAAACGAAAGTTTATCCAGCAGTAACCCTTTCTCCTTCATCCCCGACTCTCCCAAGCCGTCCTGAAAAGCTGCCTATTAGGTCAGGTGAAGGCTCTAATGGTGGTGGTAAGAAGAAGTATGGGGTCTTGCTTCGACTCATCTTTACTTTTTGCTTTTTGCATGTACTGGCCGGAGATTGTGCGGGTACCGGCCTCCGCTTTTCTTTTTCTTTTTCTTTTGAAACCTGTACCTGTACAAAATTTTGACAGTGCTGAATAAAATGATTCTTTTTGTTTGTACAAACTTCTGTCTGTATTTGAGAATGCATTTACTATTCATTTTTGTACAAGTTTCATTGTATGACATTGCAGTGAGCTTGTGGTATGTTGTTTGAGCGTAATTTTTACCAATGTAATTATACCACGTTGCGCCTATATCATAAGCTCGTTGCAATATTTTATACTTTGAGGGGACTTGTACTCTTATTTTCTGGAGAATAATTATTCCATACTTGGAGGAATATTATTTCGTTAAAAATAGAGTACAGCTCCCTCCATATGAGTTTTTACGCTTCATCCTTCGAAGATATCACTTTTCCTTTTGTGCATACACATATTTTTACCAAGTGAATTCTTCTATGTGGTAAAGCGGACCTCTGAAGGGCACTTTAACTTCTTTTTGAGGAAGAGTATTTTCCAGAATAGGTGAATCATTCTTCCTTTAAGAGTTAAAGTGTGCCTTTGAAGAGGGTTTTTTATTATTATTATTTTATTTTTTATATTGCGCCTCAATGGAGGGCTTTCTGATCTTTGCTTTGCGTTTCTGACGAAATGCTTCATTGAAAAGTTGTACCTCTGAGGAGGGCTTTTTCACGTTCCAACACTTGGAAGTTTTATTTCAACCTCGGTGAAACGTGTGCCTCCGAAGAGTTGTGCCTCCGAGGAGGGCTTTCCATGTTTCAACACCTGGAAGTTTTATTTCAATCTCGGTGAAACGTGTGCCTCCGAAGAGGTATTTCTGTTCGATTGTGCCTCTGGGAAGAGGTCTTTTTGTTTCTGCCTCTGGGAAGAGGTCTTTTTGTTTGGTTGTGCCTCTGGGAAGAGGTCTTTTTTGTTTCTGCCCCTTGGGAGAGGCTTTTATTTTTCCCTGTTCGTTGGGAAGCGGGCCTCCGAAAAGGGCTTTTCACATTTCATCTCACGGGAGTGTATCGACCGATCACGGTGAAATGTGTGCCTCTGAGTAGGGTTTTTGCCTGGAAGTTTGGAGTTTCTTTCTCTCAGTTGGACGGATTCACGGGAGTGTATCGACCGATCAGTCCGCAACTTTGTATCGAGAAAGATCTCTCTTTTTCTGGTTTAGCCTGCTCGAGGTCTTTTAGCATTTCAACTGTGGTGAAATGGGACTCCGAAGAGGGCTTTTCACGTTTCAACACTTGGAAGTTTTATTTCAATCTTGGTGAAACGTGTGCCTCTGAGTAGGGCTTTTGCTTGGAAGTTTGGAGTTTCTTTCTCTCGGTTGGACGGATTCACGGGAGTGTATCGACCGATCAGTCCGCAACTTTGTATCGAGAAAGATCTCTCTTTTTCTGGTTTAGCCCGCTCGAGGTCTTTTAGCATTTCAACTGTGGTGAAATGGGCCTCCGAAGAGGGCTTTTCATATTTCAATACTTGGAAGTTTTATTTCAATCTTGGTGAAACGTGTACCTTTGAGTAGGGCTTTTGCCAGGAAGTTTGGAGTTCCTTTCTCTCGGTTGGACGGATTCACGGGAGTGTATCGACCGATCATTTCGCAACTTTGTATCGAGAAAGATCTCTCTTTTTCTGGCTAGGCCCGCTCGAGGTCTTTATCCTCCTAAGAGTTGTGCCTCCGAAGAGGGCTTGTGCCTCCGAAGAGGTCTTTTGCTGTTTGATGCTTGCTCGCCCATGTCTCTTTGTCATCTATTCATGTTGGCGATCCCCGTTGTCTTTTGCAAGTGTCATCCCTTTTTAGTTGCCAATAATTTCCCTTATCCAAAGAAATATACTTCATAGTTAAGCGAGTTGGTGGTGGTAGACACGGGCTATTTAACTGGTTGTTTGTTTGTTCAAACATTTGCAGTTAGTTGGAAATGGTCCACTTCCATCCACATTGCTAACTTTTGTTCGAAGCACTTCTTTTGTAGGATTTGAGTATGGAAATTTTGAATGGCTTAGTGTTTGCTTGCTGAGTGATGTCGGAGATCGCTTGGTCTTGCGATGGGTAAGCTTTGCTTTTATGGCCTGCATTATTAAATCGACATTTTAGTGACAGTCCTAACGTATTTTATATGTCGAAATAAAACAGAGCAGTTTATAATAGTAGAGAACACAAGATTTATAGTGGTTCGGCCAAAAGCTGGGCCTACATCCACTTTATAGCTTTTCATTATTCACTTGCTTTACAATTGCTTTTAATACTAGAATCATATATTCGTAATTCTTTTACAACATTTTAGCAATGATTTCAAGTAAAATAGGGACGCAAATGATTGCTGTTTCAAGCTCTTGGGATTGGTTCTCCTTCGACAGTTGTGAGTTTGAATGTGCCATCAAGAAGTTTTGCACCAATAACATATGGCCCTTCCCAGTTTGGTCCAAACACACCTATGGCTGTCATAATCCTCTACAGGACTAAGTCCCCAACTTCAAAGCTCCGCTGGCGAACTTTGGAATTGAAGTGCCTGGCTATTCTTTGCTGGTGAGCTGCAATTCTAAGCCTTGCTTCTTCACTTCTTTCATCGAGGAGGTCAAGTGCTTCCAATTGCAATTTTTCATTCTCATTTTGATCAAAATGGATCCTCCTGTGTGAGGGGACTTCAGTTTCCACTGGAATCATCGCTTCTGATCCGTATGCTAATGAAAATGGAGTATGCCCAGTCGCAGTTTTGTGAGTGGTCCTGTATGCCCATAGTGCAAGCGGTAACTTATCGACCCAACCACCTTTTGCTTTTTCCAGCTGCTTTTTGATGGTTGATTTGATGATTTTGTTTACTGCTTCCACTTGCCCGTTTGCCTACGGATGAGCCACTGCTGAGAAGCTTTTTCGGATCTTGAATCGGTTGTAGAAATATTGGAATTCCTCACTTTCAAACTGAGTACCATTGTCTGTGATTATCTTCTGAGGCACACCATACCTGCAAATGATATTTTTAGTCACAAAACTTATCATTTTCTTAGAGGTAATAGTAACCAATGGTTCGGCTTCAGCCCATTTAGTGAAGTAATCAACAGCAACGATAGCATATTTAATCTCCGATTTGGCAGTCGGCAAATGCCCAATGAGATCTACTCCCCAGATAGCAAACGGCCATGGACTGACCATTTGTGTTAGCTCAGTGGAAGGTGCTCTAGGAATTTTAGTGAATCTCTGGCATTTATCACACTTTCGGGAATAGTCAGCAGCATCCTGATTAATTTCTGGCCAAAAGTATCCATAACGGAGGATTTTCTTTGCTAAAGTTTGACCACCTGTATGATCCCCACATTCCCCTCCGTGTACTTCAGTTAGAATTGTCTTAGCTTCTTCCTTTGTCACACATCGGAGTAATGGCATTGAAAATCCTCGTCTGTACAAACGACCATCTTGAACTATATATCTGGAGGCTTTTCTCATCAGCTTCTGTCGTTCTTTTGAACTTTCTGGCAAAGAACCATTGAGTAGATATTCAAGTATCGGAGTCATCCATGATTCTTTGACGCAGCGGATTAATCAAAACAAACTTCAATTGATGAATGTAGCAATCGGTGATTTGAAAATACTGCAATGCCCAAATTCGTTGATCCGAAGATACCGAATTCTAGCTATCTCAAACACGTTGATAGCGCACTATACCGTGTTCAAAGATCTACGATTCTTCGCACGTTGATCTAGCGCACTAGATTCCGTGGATCGGCTTCTACGATCGTTGAATCGAGCGCACTCGATTAACCGAAAGAGGAGATAGGAGATTACACTCAACTACCAATTGGAGAAGAAAGCACAAAGCAATCAACAAGAAATTTTATTTCCAAATCAACCTCCTCAAAATGTACAACACACGCGTATTTATAGGAGTTACAATACACATAGACTGACGACACTTAGGTCGGCACCGACTCATGATCCAGCTTAGGTCGGCAGCGACCTAACGACCCAGACACATGACCTATACAAACATATATACAGACCGACTCAATCAAACACGACTTAAGATATTACAGCACAGTACACCACCTATACTAGGTCGTTGCCGACTTATCGGACAACACAGAATTACCATCACGCGACCTAAACAAGACCGACTTAAGAACATAACAACTCAACATCATATACGACTCAATGAATTACAACACCACACCTTCGACCGACTCATCTTCATGCCGACCTACGACTTACGACTCATCTTGGTTAAGTCGGCACGTCATAACTCGGGACTCTTTAGGTCACAGATGACCTAAAGTGGCTTCATTAACTCGCAGTTTCTCCTCCTTAGGTCGGGGCCGACCTAAAATATGCTTTGGTTCCTGTAACTCGTTGCCTTTTATATCGTTAAGTCGTAAACGACTTAGAGTGTCTCTGTTAGCTCGTGAGCAGTGTTCTTTAGGTCGGCAACGACTTAAAACTTCCCAACGACCTAACTCCCAAACTTCTTCCACACGACCTAGAGCGATGTTTACTCGTGGCCGACCCAAATTCCTTTCTTTAGGTCGTTGCTCTTCATCCTTAAGTCGTATCTCTACTTCACGAGTCCCGTTAGGTCGTAGATCACTATTGTTAGGTCGTGAACGACCTAAAATTTCTCTCTTAGGTCGTGAGCGACCTAAGACTTGTGAATTTCTAGAAATTTCAGATTGTGCTGCATCATCCTCCCCTGGTTGAGAAAAATTCGACCTCGAATTTGTAAATTCCTTCACTTCAGATTGTTCATCCCCTTAATATGGTATAAGATGCTTAACATTGAACACGTCAGAAGTGTATACGTCCTCCGGTAGCTTCAACTTATAAGCATTCTCATTGATCCGTTTCACAACTTCTACAGGTCCAAATTTTCTGGCTTTCAACTTATTATAAGTGCCCACTGGAAAACGATCCTTTGTTAACACAGCATACACCAAATCGCCTTCGTTAAATTCAACATTTCGTCGCTTCAAATCTGCAGACTTCTTATACTTCTCATTCGACTTTTCCAATCGTTCCTGAACGATCTTGTGGCATTCCGTCAACCCTTCAAAAAAATCAGCAGCTCGTTTAACTGTCTCTTTCGATTGTGGTACCACCGCTAAGTCCAACGGTCCCCTGGGTAAATTTGAATAAACAATCTGAAATGGACTGAATCCCGTACTGCGATTCATGGCATGATTATGAGCAAATTCTGCTTGGCATAATTTCATATCCCAACTTCTCAAATTATCCTGTACAAGACATCGCAACAAATTTCCCAATGACCTGTTTACAACTTCTGTCTGTCCATCAGTTTGCGGATGATAAGCACTACTGAATTTCATCTTTGTTCCCACCATTTTCCACAAACTTAACCAAAAGTGACTCAGAAAACGAGTATCTCTATCCGACACAATAGACTCTGGTAATCCATGAAGTCGATAGATCTCCTTGAAAAATAACTGAGCAACACGAATAGCATCCGTCGTCCTCTTGCAAGCAATAAAATGGGCCATTTTAGAAAATCTGTCCACCACAACAAATATAGAATCATTTCCCCGTTGAGTTCTAGGCAAACCCAAAACGAAATCCATGCTAATATCAACCCATGGCTTAGATGGTACAGGCAACGGCATATACAACCCTGCATTCGTCGCTGTTCCCTTTGACACCTGGCAAATATGGTATCTCTCCACGAATCTTTCAACCTCTTTCCTCATCGACGGCCAAAAGTAAGACTGTGAAATCATTTGCAAAGTACGATCACGGCCAACATGTCCTTCCTCGTGCAACTCCTTGATAATTTTCAATCTCAAACTACAATCTGGAATACATAATTGATTTCCTCTGAACAAGAATCCATCAACCATCACAAATTCATCCGAACTTCCATCCTTAACTTTCTCAACAAACTTTGCAAAGTAAGGATCCTCCCCAAACAATTCTGGCAACATTTCAAACCCTGTCACTTCAACCTTCATTGTCGTTAATAAATGACTCCTCCTACTCAAAGCATCAGCTACCCGGTTCGTCACCCCCGATTTGTGTTTAACAACAAAGGTAAACTGCTGTAAATATGCTATCCACGATGCATGTCTTGCTGAAATCTTATCCTGCCCCTGTAAATGCTTCAAAGCTTCATGATCAGTGTACAGAACAAATTCCTTCTGAAACAGATAATGCCTCCAATGCTTAACAGCTTGTACAACAGCATAAAATTCGACGTCATATGTACTATATCTCATCTTTGCCCCTGACAACTTTTCACTGAAATATGCAATAGGTCTCCCTTGTTGACTCAACACTCCTCCAATCCCAACCTTTGATGCATCAGTGTGTAGCTCAAACAACAACTGAAAATTAGGTAAAACAAGAATTGGCGCTGTCGTCAACAGTTCTTTGATTCGTTCAAAAGCAACTCCCGCTTCCTCTGACCATACGAACTGTTTCCCCTTCATGCAATCAGTAACTGGAGCCATCACGCTACTGAAGTGTGGAATAAATCTCCGGTAGAAGGACGCTAGCCCATGAAAACTTCTTACTTCCGTAATTGTCTTTGGCTGTGGCCAATTCCTGACTGCTTCAACTTTATTCTGATCAACTTGAATACCTTCCTCCGAAACAACATACCCCAGAAATAAAAAACTTCTTGTCATAAACACACATTTCTTCATAGCAGCATAAAATTGTTCCTCACGAAGAATAATCAACACTTCCCTCAAATGTAGAACATGCTCCTCCATACTCCTGCTATATATCAGAATGTCATCGAAATAAACCACCACGAACTTCCCAATGAATGGTCTAAAGATTTGATTCATCACCCGCATGAATGTACTAGGTGCATTTGATAAACCAAATGGCATAACCAACCATTCGTATAACCCCTCTCTTGTCTTAAACGCTGTCTTCCACTCGTCTCCAGGTCTAATTCGAATCTGGTGATAACCACTCTTCAAATCAATCTTCGAAAAGATAGTTGCCCCACTCAACTGATCCAACAAATCATCCAACCTCGGCATAGGAAATCTGTAACGAACAGTAATCTTGTTCAAAGCTCTACTATCGGTACACATTCTCCATGTTCCATCCTTCTTCGGCACCAACAAAGCTGGCACAGCACAAGGACTCAAGCTTTCCTGAACACGTCCCTGTTCTAACAACTCTTCCACCTGCCTTCGTAACTCTTCATGTTCCTTCGGACTCATTCGGTAATGTGGTCTATGTGGTAATACGGCTCCCGGAACAAGATCGATTTGATGTTGAATGTCTCTCAATAGTGGTAATTCCTTAGGCAACTCCTCTGGAAATACATCTTCAAACTCTTTCAAAACTGGCTTTGCTTCTTCAGGAATTTCAACCTCTTCACTGCTCTCTCGCCCAATCAACAAATAGACTTCAGGCTCCTCTTCAACTTCTTTAACAAACTCCTTCAAAGTCAACAGAGTTTTCAATTCCTCAATCTCCTTTAGCTTGCTCTCCTTCTGTTGTTGCTTCTTGGGAACCAAAGTGATTTTAGTACCCTCGAACACGAAACTGTAGCTATTGGCACGACCATCATGTTGAACTGATCTATCAAACTGCCACGGTCTGCCCAACAACAGATGACATACGTCCATGTCTACAACATCACACCAAATTTCATCTTTGTACTTCTTCCCAATAGAAAAATTCACACAAGCCCTTCGACACACCTTCACTTCACCACCCTTCCTTAACCATGCTAGCTTGTACGGTTTAGGATGTTTCTCAGTTTTCAAGTTCAACTTCTTCACAGCCTCGGTAGAAATAATATTATCGCAACTTCCAGCATCAATAACGAACTTGCAAACTTTTCCTAGAATAGTGCATGTCGACTGAAATATGTTACTTCTCAACCAACTATAATCCTCCTCTTGCTTTGGTGTAAGACATGACCTCCTCATCATAAGATTACAACCTTCATCTCCAGATAATTCTTCTTCCTCCTCAACATAAGGGTTATTTGAACATTCTGCCTCCTCACCATCATCCTCAATCTCAGCAACCATAGCTCTCTTCTTCAGCTTCGGACATTCATTGCTTTTATGACCCAACTCCTGGCAATTGTAACATTTGAAACCACTGTTAACCTTCGTCTTCTCAGCCTCCTTCACCACTGGCTTATTGATAGGTTTAGGTACATTAGAACCTCCACTAACACCCCTTGCTTGATTATTGGAATTAGTAAACACACCACCTCCACGTCTTCCTTGCTTCTCCCAAGCCAACGCTTTCTGATGTGCCTCTGCCACTGGTTTAGGATCAAACATATTAACCATATCCTGGATCTGCATTCTCAATCCCCCAATGAATCTAGCAGTTAACTGTTCTTCCGTTTCCATGATATCATTCCTGGCAATGAGTTGGTAAAATTCGTCAGCATAATCACTAACAGACTTCGTCCCTTGCCTCAGATTCTGCAATCTCTGGTACATAAGTGATTGATAGTTGTACGGTAAGAATGTAGCTCGCATCAATTTCTTCATCTTCTCCCAAGATTCTATCTTTGACTTTCCCATTCGTTCATGAGTAAGTTTAGTTTGCTGCCACCATGCCAAAGCTCTTCCCCTCAGCCTTGTAGCAACTAACTTCACCCTTCGATTCTCCGGAACCTCCTTGAAATCAAAGATTTCCTCCACATTAGATAACCAATCTAAGAATTCTTCAGCTACCATCCCTCCTTTAAACTCCGGAATCTCCATCTTCATTCCCGATTCCCAACGTCGATCATCATCAATAACCCGATACTGACGTTGTCCCTGATCTCGGTCTCTGAAGTGAATACTTCCCCTCTCACCATCAAACTCCTCATCAAAGTCTGACGCATATCTTTGTCTTTCACGCCCTCCAGCATCTCTACCACCACTCCTACTACCAACATCCCGTCTATCATGATCATCAACATTCCTCCTACTTCGTTTATCAATACTCCTAGGCTCTTGACTTTCTCTCCTTTCCCGTTCTGAATGTGATGACACTCTACTACCCCCACGGATGGATTCAGGTGAATTTCTTCTTCTACTTTGATTCATATCAATCATAAGCTTCTCCAATCTACCAATGCCTTCATCAATCTTCTCATGCATACGTTGCTCCATTTGATCGGCTTCTTCTCTTCGATACAAAGCTTCAACATTTTGATGGCGGTTAGCTCTCCTTGGCGGCATGATTGCATCAACACAACACTTCAACAAAACAACAATAAGTCACGGCTCAACCTTCAAACAACTTCACTAGGCTCGGCTACTTTCCAAGTATACACGGCCTAGCTTCAAATTCAAACACTTCTCCAAATCTAGATCGAAAATGAGATAGATTAAAAGTTCTCCTCTCGTTGCAACTTCAAGATGAACATGATGAACAACTTCAAACTTCAACTTCAAATACTTGGCTCGAAGACTCAACTTAGCTATGATTGGCTAAGTATGGCTCTGATACCAAAACTGACGCAGCGGATTAATCAAAACAAACTTCAATTGATGAATGTAGCAATCGGTGATTTGAAAACACTGCAATGCCCAAATTCGTTGATCCGAAGATACCGAATTCTAGCTATCTCAAACACGTTGATAGCGCACTATACCGTGTTCAAAGATCTACGATTCTTCGCACGTTGATCTAGCGCACTAGATTCCGTGAATCGGCTTCTACGATCGTTGAATCGAGCGCACTCGATTAACCGAAAGAGGAGATAGGAGATTACACTCAACTACCAATTGGAGAAGAAAGCACAAAGCAATCAACAAGAAATTTTATTTCCAAATCAACCTCCTCAAAATGTACAACACACACGTATTTATAGGAGTTACAATACACATAGACTGATGACACTTAGGTCGGCACCGACTCATGATCCAGCTTAGGTCGGCAGCGACCTAACGACCCAGACACACGACCTATACAAACATATATACAGACCGACTCAATCAAACGCGACTTAAGATATTACAGCACAGTACACCACCTATACTAGGTCGTTGCCGACTTATCGGACAACACATAATTACCATCACGCGAACTAAACGAGACCGACTTAAGAACATAACAACTCAACATCATATACGACTCAATGAATTACAACACCACACCTTCGACCGACTCATCTTCATGCCGACCTACGACTTACGACTCATCTTGGTTAAGTCGGCACGTCATAACTCGGGACTCTTTAGGTCGCAGATGACCTAAAGTGGCTTCATTAACTCGCAGTTTCTCCTTAGGTCGGGGCCGACCTAAAATATGCTTTGGTTCCTGTAACTCGTTTCCTTTTATCTCGTTAAGTCGTAAACGACTTAGAGTGTCTCTGTTAGCTCGTGAGCAGTGTTCTTTAGGTCGGCAACGACTTAAAACTTCCCAACGACCAAACTCCCAAACTTCTTCCACATAACCTAGAGCGATGTTAACTCGTGGCCGACCCAAATTCCTTTCTTTAGGTCGTTTCTCTTCATCCTTAAGTCGTATCTCTACTTCACGAGTCCCGTTAGGTCGTAGATCACTATTGTTAGGTCGTGAACGACCTAAAATTTCTCTCTTAGGTCGTGAGCGACCTAAGACTTGTGAATTTCCAGAAATTTCAGATTGTGCTGCATCATTCTTGTTCTTGGGATACATTCATAATCCAATCAACATCAATTTCATCTGTGCTTGGAGCTGACAAGACTTCGACGGGAATTAATCCCAATAGTTGAGCTTCACCGGTACTTGAATACTTTGCGAGAGAATCCGCCTTCATGTTCTCTTCACGGGGTATATGGTTTATTGAATAACGGTCAAAATCTTGAAGGAGCTCCCAGGCTTTTGATAAATAGACGGGTAGATTCCCTCCTTTAGCTTGAAATTCCTTCCTGACTTGGCAAACAATAAGTTGAGAATCACTGAAGATCTGTAGTGCCTTGATGTTTAGTTCTTTAGCGATCCTTAAACCAGCAATGAGAGCTTCATATTCAGCTTCATTGTTTGTCGAAGGGAATTCTAGTCTCAGCGCATAACATAGCGATCGCCCCTCTGGGGTTTCAAGGACAACCCCTGCTCCGGAACAGTAATCATTTCTTGCGCCATCGACATACAATTTCCATTGGATTGGGACGCTATCAATGACTTCTTCCTCACTATCACCCTTATCCGTACATTCTGCGATGAAATCTGCCAAAGCTTGTCCATTGATTGCTTTTCGGGGATGGTAAGTGATGTCATATTGGTTGAGTTCAATATTCCATTTCAAAAGACGGCCTGAAGTCTCAGGACGGAATAGGACTTGCTTTAGAGGTTGATCGGTGAGGACTTTGATGGGATGAGCTTGGAAATACGGCCTCAATTTTCTTGATGCGATCAATAAACAATAGGCGAGCTTTTCTAATCTTGAATAGTTCATCTCCGCCCCAGTGAATATTTTGCTGATATAATAGACTGGGCGTTGAATCCTTGCGTCTTCCCGTACCAACACTGCACTGAGAGCATGAGACGAAATTGCCAAATATACGAAGAGATCTTCACCACTATCAGGCTTTGAAAGTATCGGAGGCACTTCCATATGACGAACCAACTCATCAAATGCTTTCTGACATTCAGGGGTCCACTCAAAGCTTTTTCTTCCTTTCTTCAGAGCATCAAAGAATGGAATGCATTTGTCAGTAGCTTTGGAAATGAACCGACTCAAGGCAGCAACCTTTCCATTAAGACTTTGCAATTCCTTCTTCGTTCTACGAGCCTTGACTTCTCCCAGGGCAGTGATCTGAGCTGGATTGGCTTTAATGCCCCTAGCGCTCACAATGAAACCCAAAAACTTTCCGGACTCCACTCCAAATGAACATTTCAGGGGATTAAGCTTCATTCTGTACTTGCGGAGTACTGCAAACATCTCTGCCAAGTGATCCATATGGTCCACCGCTTTCTTAGACTTTACTAGCATATCATCAACATAAACTTCCATTATCTTGCCAATCTGTGGTTTAAATATGGCATTAACAAGCCTTTGGTAAGTTTCCCCTGCATTCTTGAGTCTGAAAGGCATAACTTTGTAGCAGTAGAGTCCAACATCTGTGATGAAGCTGGTATCCTCTTGATCTGGCTCATGCATCATAATCTGGTTATATCCGGAGTATGCATCCATAAAAGATAACAATTCATGTCCTGCCATCCCATCCACCAACTGATCGATTCTAGGCAGTGGGAAACAGTCTTTGGGGCAGGCTTTGTTCAGATCTGAAAAGTCAATGCACACTCTCCACTTTCCGTTAGCTTTATTTAACCAGAACTAGATTTGATACCTGTTAACGTGAAAATCTGAACGCTAACACCCCGGTGTATGTAAAGTTAATGTGAAAGCACCACCCGTTAATACGGGAATCAGAGTTAAGCAGTCAAATCATAGAAAAGCAGTAAAAGACACAATTTTTATAGTGGTTCGGCTTAATATCGAGCCTACGTCCACTTCAATCTTCTTTATTGCTCATTTGATTACAACTCTATACAATTTTCTTCAATTACAATACACTTTGGACTAGTAGCTCAAACTTCAAAGAAGTATAATCTCTCGAATTCATGTTGAATGATGTTGATTCTCTTTTGAAGTTCGTTGTAGCATCCTTGATGATAGAAATGCTTGAAGTGTTGTTTGAGTTGAGAATGCAGCAGAGTCATGGCGTCCTCCAAGAATCCGAAGAAGATCCTTTGAATGATGGAGCTAGTGGCGTATTTATAGGGGTTTCTGAACAGGTCTTAGGTCATGACCGACTTAAGGTAAGTCGTAGGTCGGCCGTTGCGCCTTATCATAGGTCGTGGGTCTCTTCTGAGCAAGCTAACAAGTTATGGACGACTTAGGGATAAGTCGGCTAGGATAGGTCGGCTATAACTTAGGTCGTGGGCGACCTAAGGAATGGAAGGGGAGAGAGATGCGACCTACCAAATACGGCCTAAAGGAACTGCTCCGACCTACTTAGGTCGCGAGCGACTTATTGATACTTAGGTCGCGAGCGACTTAGTGATACTTAGGTCGCGAGCGACTTAGTGATACTTAGGTCGCGAGCGACTTAGTGATTCTTAGGTCGCGAGCGACTTAGTGATTCTTAGGTCGCGGAGTACTTAGGTCGTTACCTGTTAGGTCGCTTCTCCTGTTAGCTCGTTAACTCGGTTGAGCCGCTTTATGCCTTAAGTCGCTGAGTTAGATAACTCGCTAAGTCACGATGCCTTTTAAGTCGGTAGGTCGTGCCACTTGTTAAGTCGGCAACCTTGTTAAGTCGGTAACCCACTTCAGAAGTTAAGTCGCTTGGCCCGCTTCATGTGTTAGGTCGCTGACTTCGTGTAGAAGATAGGTCGCTCCATTCTCTAAGCCGTATACCGTTTTGGACGGGGCGCTCCCCGCACCTCGCCGGTTGCGCTGCCCCCTGGACCCCTGCGACCTGACCGGGCAGGTCGATCACCGTAGCGGTGGTGTTGCCCCCGCACCCCCACCTTGGGGGGTTGGCACCCCCCTGGACCCCCCCTCCGTAGGGGATCTTATCGGAAAAGCCATTCAACAGAACTTTCTTTGTTGGGATGCTGAGTTGACTATTCTTCGAGACGAACTATCGTTGGTTTCTCGGTCGATTTTTGATATCACGGCCTTGCTGAAAAAGTGGAGTTAACACTTGCCCCTCGAAGTATACGCCTAGGGGCTAGGTCGTGTGCTTCGATTCTTCTTAACTCGTGCTTTACTGAGCTACTGAGCTTGTACTTAGGCAACTTTGCTTTGTTTTGACCTGAAGCCTTTTAAACCTGACCAATGCAATTCAATGGAACTTTGACCTGAACTTGTTGCATCTCTTTACAGATTATTTTAACAACCTGTTAAACGCAACATTTGCAGAAAAATAGGGCGAATATACTCATCACCGATTGCCCATATCGAGTGATGGATTAGATCAAAGAACTGGTATTTTACTGTAAGCAAATTAGTATGGTCTTGATGAAGTGTTGCGAATCAACTGTCTTGTATGAAGTATCAACACAAAGTTTACACAGTTATAACTGCTATCTGCATTGACACCACACTTGCTTTCAAATAACAAGCCTCGAATTCTTCTGAATTGACATATGCCAACCAGTATTATTTCAAGTATTGCTTTATTTACTTGTTATTTTAGTAGCTTTGCACAACACTTCACACGCATTTAGAAAACGTGCACCTTTACTTTTGAATATTCAGTTCTTCATATAGAATGTCTTTTCGATAAGAAGAGTAGTGGGGCAAACTGGATCTTTCCATTTCTGCGATTTTCAAAATCCGAGTTGTCCGGTACTAATTTCATTCTTTAATTTTGCAGCACTTCCTTCCTCTTTCCGAATATTCCAGTCACAAGTCAATTTTTAAAAGACTAAGTGCTGTGACGGTTAAGGAGAGGAGCGTTAAATTTTTTGCTAAAAGATGAATTTTTGCACTAATTCGGACTTTTGCACTCTTTGTGGTCGACTTAGCTTCACGATGCCCCTGGTTTTCAAGCAGAAACTTCAGATGCCCCAGCTTTTGCAAAGGAACTTGCATCAATGGAACCTATTGCGGAAGCCTTATTGGTGTAATGTTTTACTCCATTTGACGGTGTGGGGTCATCCTTCTTGTTTTGCCTTTTGATACCCGCACGTGCATAACAAATTTTATAGAAACTTTTGTCTGTATTTGAGAATGTATTTATTCCTCATTTTCATACAAGTTTCTTTATTCTCTTTGCATGATATTGCAGTGAGCTTGTGGTACGTTGCTTGGGTACTGCTTTCGTTAATGTAGCAATATTATATTGCCCTCATACCACAACTCATTGTAATATTCTCCATTTTGAGGAGATTTTGGAGAACAATTCTTCTGTTTTTAGAAGACTTGTACTCTTACTTTAGAGAATAACTCTTCCATTTTGAGAAGGCAAACACTCTCTCTTTAGAGAATAATTTTCCATTTTTGAGGAAATATTATTCTTGCTTTAGTAGAGTGCGCCTTGTGTTGAAGAAGCCTTTCTTTCTTTCTTTTTTTTTGTTGCGCCTCGCTGGAGGGCTTTGATTTGACATTTCAACTCTGGAGAAGTGGGCCTCCGCAGAGATTGCACTTCAGCTCCGGTGAAATGTGCCCCCGAAGAGGTCTTTATTTGCCATTTCAGTTCTGGAGAAGTGGGCCTCCGAAGAGTTTGCACTTCAGCTCTGGTGAAATGTGCCCCCGAAGAGGTCTTTATTTGGCATTTCAGTTCTGGAGAAGTGGGCCTCCGAAGAATTTGCACTTCAGCTCTGGTGAAATGTGCCCCCGAAGAGGTCTTTATTTGGCATTTCAGCTCTGGAGAAGTGGGCCTCCGAAGAGTTTGCACTTCAGCTCCGGTGAAATGTGCCCCCAAAGAGGTCTTTATTTGGCATTTCAGCTCTGGAGAAGTGGGCCTCCGAAAAGTTTGCACTTCAGCTTTGGTGAAATGTGCCCCCGAAGAGGTCTTTATTTGGCATTTCAGCTCTGGAGAAGTGGGCCTCCGAAGAGTTTGCACTTCAGCTCAGGTGAAATGTGCCCCCGAAGAGGTCTTTATTTGGCATTTCAGCTCTGGAGAAGTGGGCCTCCGAAGAGTTTGCACTTCAGCTCCGGTGAAATGTGCCCCAGAGGAGGTCTTTATTTGGCATTTCAGCTCTGGAGAAGTGGGCCTCCGAAGAGTTTGCACTTCAGCTCTGGTGAAATGTGCCCCCGAAGAGGTCTTTATTTGGCATTTCAGTTCTGGAGAAGTGGGCCTCCGAAGAGTTTGCACTTCAGCTCTGGTGAAATGTGCCCCCGAAGAGGTCTTTATTTGGCATTTCAGCTCTGGAGAAGTGGGCCTCTGAAGAGTTTGCACTTCAGCTCCGGTGAAATGTGCCCCCGAAGAGGTCTTTATTTGGCATTTCAGCTCTGGAGAAGTGGGCCTCCGAAGAGTTTGCACTTCAGCTCTGGTGAAATGTGCCCCCGAAGAGGTCTTTATTTGGCATTTCAGCTCTGGAGAAGTGGGCCTCCGAAGAGTTTGCACTTCAGCTCCGGTGAAATGTGCCCCCGAAGAGGTCTTTATTTGGCATTTCATCTCTGGAGAAGTGGGCCTCCGAAGAGTTTGCACTTCAGCTCAGGTGAAATGTGCCCCCGAAGAGGTCTTTATTTGGCATTTCAGCTCTGGAGAAGTGGGCCTCCGAAGAGTTTGCACTTCAGCTCCGGTGAAATGTGCCCCCGAAGAGGTCTTTATTTGGCATTTCAGCTCTGGAGAAGTGGGCCTCCGAAGAGTTTGCACTTCAGCTCCGGTGAAATGTGCCCCCGAAGAGGTCTTTATTTGGCATTTCAGCTCTGGAGAAGTGGGCCTCCGAAGAGTTTGCACTTCAGCTCTGGTGAAATGTGCCCCCGAAGAGGTCTTTATTTGGCATTTCAGCTCTGGAGAAGTGGGCCTCCGAAGAGTTTGCACTTCAGCTCTGGTGAAATGTGCCCCCGAAGAGGTCTTTATTTGGCATTTCAGCTCTGGAGAAGTGGGCCTCCGAAGAGTTTGCACTTCAGCTCAGTTGAAATGTGCCCCCGAAGAGGTCTTTATTTGGCATTTCAGCTCTGGAGAAGTGGGCCTCCGAAGAGTTTGCACTTCAGCTCCGGTGAAATGTGCCCCCGAAGAGGTCTTTATTTGGCATTTCATCTCTGGAGAAGTGGGCCTCCGAAGAGTTTGCACTTCAGCTCTGGTGAAATGTGCCCCCGAAGAGGTCTTTATTTGTTCCCTGCCTGCTCACCCATGTCTTTTCACCATTTGATCCTCAGTGATTCCCCGTTATCATTTCCAAACCCACATTTCCTTCTTTTGGAAGTAGTTTATTTTATCAAAAGAAGTGTACTTCATTGCTAAGTGAGCTCGCAGGGGCGGACACAAGCTACTTAATCGAATGTTCGTTTGCACAAACGATCTCAATTAGTTTGCAAGGGCCCACCTCCGGTTTAATCACTCACTGTTTGCTTGAAGCACTTCTTATGTAGGATTTGGGTATGGAATTTTTGTGGCCTGATATTCGCCTGTTGAGCGATTTGTAGGAATCGCTTGGCTTTGTGATGTGTTGACTAGGTGAGCTTTGCTTTGATTGCCTGCAACATTAAATCGACATTTTAGCAATATATTTTAAGATATTTGCATATCGAAATGAAACAAGCATTTTATCGTAATAGAAAGCTCAAGATTTATAGTTCATATTATTTATTTGCACTGTTTTTACAACGGCATTTTATACAGGAATCATAAATCCAGTATTATTCTACGAATTTTAAGCAAAAGCCATTAAGTGAAATATGGCCATTAGGCATCATCTTCCAGAACAAGGATATTCTCTCCCTCCGGGGCTTGTCTCAAAGCACGAGCATATCTTTCGATCCCGTCCCAACTTCTGTCCGCTGGGTGAGGGCCCCCTGTGATAGCATTAATGATAAGCCTCTTAGATCCCTGCGTTGCAGTTCTTTCATTTGGGCCGTAATGATGAGTGAGAAGTATTTGCCCCTGAGTGGATGAGGATGGATCATTCCTGTTTCTCCGGACATATTGCTGAAGTTTATTCTCTTTCAACAACTTCTCAATCAGATCCTTCAAATGGAGACACTCGTCAGTGTCATGGCCAGGTTGATTGTGGAATTTACAGAATCTTTCACTTTGCGTGGCATTTTTCCTTAGTCTCAACTTTTGTGGTTTAGGATATTCAACAATATCCTTTGTTGCCAAGAAAATGTTCTCTGGAGTATCAGTTAAGGGAGTATAATTCGACGGTTCAAAGTGGCGGTTTTTCTTTGGATTTCCCTACCTTTTCCCATCATCATTCTTCCTTTTCTGTCCTCCAGATTCTCCTTTATTAGAAGCAACATTGACATTCTGAATTTCGGTCACGACTGCTTTTGTTGGCACAGGAAAGCTTTCCAAGCGCATAAACTCGTCGGCCTTCTTATAGAATTTCTCAAGTGAGTTTGGCTCCTTCATTTTTAGCCATTTGCCAAATTCACTTGATTTATCGATAGCCCGCATCAGATAAGTCAAAACCATTTGTGGCTCTGCGTTATCAACCTCGGCCAAGGCTATATTGAAGCGGTTTAAGAACGATCTGATAGACTCCCCGGGATTTTGTTCTAGACTAGAGAGTGACATTATATCCTTGGCCTTTGTAGCATATAGCCTGAACTGATCTTTGAACTTTCGTATTAAGTCGGAAAATTGATCCACGGATCTAACTGGCAGCTTTGTGAACCAAAGTAAGGCCACTCCCTCTAAGTATACCGGAAAGTATCGGCACTTGATTTCATCTGTTGCTCTTGCCCCGGTCATATGCCAATCGTACTTGTACAGGAACTGATTAGGGTCACTTGTGCCTCGATAGGCCGGGATAGTAGGAGGTACAAATTTCCTTGGAAACTCTGCCTTCAAGATCTTTTCGGTGAACGGTGCCTTACTTGGAGCAAACCCCCAATCATTTTCATCCTCTTGCCTCTGCATGCTCTCTTTCATAATTGAGCGAATCATCCCTGATAGGTACTCCATATCGTTCAGAGGCTTTGCCGGGCAGAAGTCAGCTGCTCTTTCAGAAGTTTGCCTGGGCAAATGTTCGCGAAAATTTGGCTGCGGCCTTGAACCTTCAGCTTGAGAAGGTGCCCCCGCGGCGGTGCCAACTCCTCTTTGAGGGATACCTTTCTCTCGGGAATCATGGGCATCATCTGCAAAGGTCTCTTCATTATTTTCTGCTTGACGGTTGCCTCCAAGTAAAGCATTCATTCTTTCCAGCATTAGAGCATTCTGGGCTTCCATTTGCTGATATAACTCAGAAACAGCAGCATCAAACACCTCTTGTGTAATTCCAACACTCGGAGCTACTTCATTTGGAGCTGCTTCATTTGGAGCAAGAGAAGTGGTAGTATTCTCATGAGCATCACCGGATCTGTCAGATCTGAGCTGTCTTCCAGTAGCCATTATCTCGGATAAACTTCTGGTCTTTAGAGAGATTCTTTCAACAAACTTTCGCGAAGCAATGGCGAAAGTATTTCTGAGTTGGGTTCTCAGTGAAAGCACCAAAAATGTTAACGTGAAAATCTGAACACTAACACCCCGGTGTATGTAAAGTTAATGTGAAAGCACCACCCGTTAATACGGGAATCAGAGTTAAGCAGTCAAATCATAGAAAAGCAGTAAAAGACACAATTTTTATAGTGGTTCGGCTTAAGATCGAGCCTACGTCCACTTCAATCTTCTTTATTGCTCATTTGATTACAACTCTATACAACTTTCTTCAATTACAATACACTTTGGACTAGTAGCTCAAACTTCAAAGAAGTATAATCTCTCGAATTCATGTTGAATGATGTTGATTCTCTTTTGAAGTTCGTTGTAGCGTCCTTGATGATAGAAATGCTTGAAGTGTTGTTTGAGTTGAGAATGCAGCAGAGTCATGGCGTCCTCCAAGAATCCGAAGAAGATCCTTTGAATGATGGAGCTAGTGGCGTATTTATAGGGGTTTCTGAACAGGTCTTAGGTCGTGACCGACTTAAGGTAAGTCGTAGGTCGGCCGTTGCGACTTATCATAGGTCGTGGGTCTCTTCTGAGCGATCTAACAAGTTATGGACGACTTAGGGATAAGTCGGCCAGGATAGGTCGGCTATAACTTAGGTCGTGGGCGACCTAAGGAATGGCAGGGGAGAGAGATGCGACCTACCAAATACGGCCTAAAGGAACTGCTCCGACCTACTTAGGTCGCGAGCGACTTATTGATACTTAGGTCGCGAGCGACTTAGTGATAGTTAGGTCGCGAGCGACTTAGTGATACTTAGGTCGCGAGCGACTTAGTGATTCTTAGGTCGCGAGCGACTTAGTGATTCTTAGGTCGCAGAGTACTTAGGTCGTTACCTGTTAGGTCGCTTCTCCTGTTAGCTCGTTAACTCGGTTGAGCCGCTTTATGCCTTAAGTCGCTGAGTTGCATAACTCGCTAAGTCGCGATGCCTTTTAAGTCGGTAGGTCGTGCCACTTGTTAAGTCGGCAACCTTGTTAAGTCGGTAACCCACTTCAGAAGTTAAGTCGCTTGGCCCGCTTCATGTGTTAGGTCGCTGACTTCGTGTAGAAGATAGGTCGCTCCATTCTCTAAGCCGTATACCGTTTTGGACGGGGCGCTCCCCGCACCTCGCCGGGGGCGCTGCCCCCTGGACCCCTGCGACCTGACCGGGCAGGTCGATCACCGTAGCGGTGGCGTTGCCCCCGCACCCCCACCTTGGGGGGTTGGCACCCCCCCTGGACCCCCCCTCCGTAGGGGATCTTATCTGAAAAGCCATTCAACAGAACTTTCTTTGTTGGGATGCTGAGTTGACTATTCTTCGAGACGAACTATCGTTGGTTTCTCGGTCGATTTTTGATATCACGGCCTTGCTAAAAAAGTGGAGTTAACAATACCCAATTTGGATAAGTAGATTCTCTAATGAAACCGTTCTCCATGAGCCAATTCACTTCTTCTTTTAACGCTGCTGTCCTCTCAGGACCCTGGGTTCTTCTTTTATGTTTCACAGGTGTAAACTTTGGATCAATGTTCAGAGTGTGTACTGCAATTTCTGGGGATATTCCGCACATATCAGCATGAGTCCAAGCGAATACATCCAAATTAGCCTTCAAAAATGAAATCAGAACATTCTGAACTGTTGTGTTAAGTTGTGAACCCACATTAAGCACTTTGTTCGGGTCCTTTGGGTCAACGGGCACCGACACTATTACCTTTACCGGTACTACCCTATTCTCCCCTGCACTGGCTTTCCTTGGATCCATCTCTCTTCGTGCGCCACTACATTCTCCAGTGCAGGGTCAACCCTGTAATTGCTACAAGGTTGGTTCCTTGGTGCGGACTGGAGCCGCCGCACCTTTTCCCATTTCTCTTTTCCTTGATTCTCGCAACTCTGCAAAGTAACATTCTCGCCCCGCATCTTGGTCTCCCTTAACCACACCAACTCCGTTATCTGTGGGGAATTTAGAGTCAGACACCATGGGGCAAGAACAGCTTTGAACGCAGCAAGAGTTGGCCGGCCTAAAAAGGCATTGTAGGCAGAGAATTCTTCAATAATTATAAAGGTTTGCTTTCGAGCTACCTTCCTTAGTCCCTTTCCGAGTTCTACAAACAAATCAATGGTCCCAATCGGCTGTTTGGGTTCTCCAGCAAACTCAGCAATCTTACGTGACGAAGCTTGAACGTCAGCCATTGGAATTTTCATTTGATCGAAGGTCTTCTTGAAGAGGATGTTGCATGAAGCTCCACAATCAACTAGAACTCTTCTCACAGTTGCCGGCCCAATACCAGCGGATATGACCAAAGGATCTATGGTTGGAGCCTCGATACCCAAAGAATCCCTGGCACTGAACACAATATCATCTGTCGAAGTCTTTTGTTGCTTTAAAGGCGCATCATTCTCTAAAACAAAAACATTCTCTTCAGCTGGTACATGCCTCAAGGCCCGGGCATACCTTTCCATCTCGCCCCAGCTTTTGCCTGCTGGGTGAGGTCCTCCAGTTATTATATTGATGACAGGCCTTTCGGATTCATGTTCCACGGCCTTCTCACTTGAGGCAGGATGGTGAGCGGGAACTTGTTGTCCTTGAGTTGACGATGCTGGGGCATTTCTGTTCCTTTTCACATACTGCTGGAGTTTGTTTTCCTTCAAGAGTTGTTCAATTACCTCTTTCAACTGACGACATTCGTTGGTGTCATGGCCGGGCTGGTTGTGGAACCGATAGAACCTTCCACTTTTTTCCATCTTAATCGCAACTCTCATTTTAGGTCGTGTCGGATAATTGACATCATCTTTGGTCGCAAAGAAGATGTTTTCAAGGGTATTGGTCAAGGGTGTGAAATTGAAAGAACGGCCTTTCTTAGCGTCTCCCTGTTTCTTTCCACCATCATTCCCCCTTTTCTGAGTGTTAGGTTCTTTCTTATTCGAAGCAGCACCATTGTTCCCGGCTTCCGCTGATACCACCTTAGCCGGTGTTTGGAGGCTCTCCAAGCGCATGAATTCATCCGCTTTCTTGTAGAATTTGTCGAGTGAGTTTGGTTCTTTCATTTTCAACCACTTTTCAAATTCGCTCGACTTGTCAATCGCCCTCATCAAGTATGTTAGGACCATGCGTGGCTCAGCATTATCTACCTCGGCCAATGCTATGTTAAAACGATTCAAAAATGACCTGATGGATTCTCCCGGATTTTGCTCTAGACTTGACAGTGACATTATATCCTTTGCTTTAGAAGCATACAATCGAAATTGCTCCTTGAATTTCCTGGTCAAATCGGAGAATTGATCAATGGACCTGACTGGCAGCTTTGTAAACCACAATAGAGCCACACCTTCGAGATATACCGGGAAATGTCGACATTTAATTTCATCTGACTCCCTGGCACCAGTCATATGCCAGTCGTACTTATACAGAAACTCGTTTGGATCACTTGTCCCCTTGTAAGCCGGAATAGTAGGGGGAACGAATTTCCTTGGGAACTCTGCCTTCAAGATCTTTTCAGTAAATGGAGTTTTGCTTGGAGCAAATCCCCAATCTTTCTCATCTTCATCTCTTCGCATACTTTCCTTCATGATTTGACGAACCATATCCGAAAAATACTCTTCATCATTTACAGGCTCTGGAGGGCACACATCAGCTACTCTCTTTGAATTCTTCCTTGACAGTCGTTCACAGAGGGTCGGCTGCGGTCCTGATCCTCCAGCTTGAGGAGGAGTCCTTTCTACAGGGTCTGCAGCCCTTTGAGAAATGTTCCCTTCAACATCCTGAACTCCCACAGTAGGGTTCAATCATTATTAACCGGTTGACGATTTTCCCCTAGTAGATCATTCAACTTACTCAAGATCAGGGCATTCTGGGCATTCTGGGCTTCCAACTGCGCATTCTGAGCATTCAATTGCTGATTCAATCCCAAAACTACGGCGTCCAATTCTGCTCGTGTAACTCCAACAGTTTGAGCTGCTTGACTTGAAGGAGGAGAGGTAGCGGTATTCTCTTGAACATTGTCGGATCTTACAGAACTTCGTTTTCTCCCAGGAGCCATTATTTCCAATAGACTTCTGGTTTTAAAAGGAATCCTTACAACAATCCTTCGCGGAGCAATAGTGGAAGTTTCCTGAGTTGGGCTCTCAGTGAAAGCACCAAAAATGTTAACTAAAAAATCAGACGCTAACACCCCGGTGTAGATTGAAGTTGAGCGAAAGCACCACCCGTGAACACGTGAACTAAAAAAACAAGTAGAGAAATCACAGAGAAAGCAGAAAAAAAACAACAGTTTTTATAGCGGTTCGGCTTAGGGTAAGCCTACGTCCACTTTAATTCTCTTTATTACTGAATCGATTACAACTTTACAACAATCTTCAATTACAATTCTGATGAGACAAACAACTAGAACTTTGATGCAGAAGAATTCTTTGAATCCATGTAGATTGCGTTAGATTTTTCTCCCTAAGTTAGTTGAAATGCCTTTCGTACTTGAAGTGTTGAGTGAGTCGAGAATTCAGCAGAGTATCGGCGCTTAAAGAGATTGGCCAAAAAAAGTCCCTCTCATGCTTGAGGTATGTTGGTATTTATAGGGGAAATCCCCCCCTTAGGTCGTAAGTCGTGACCGGTCTAAGGTAAGTTGTGGCCGGTCTAAGGTAGGTCGTAGCCGATTCATCTGGCCCTTTCACCGTTTCACAAAGGTTCCCTTGCATAAGTCCTAGGTCGCCTCCGAGTTAACACGACCTTGTATCAGTAATACGGCATCGGGCTTACATTTAGTAGCTTTAGGTCGTGGACGACTCAAGCTAGGTCGTGAGTCGTGAACGATTTAACTGGCAAATCGCAAGTCATGGCTTAACTGATAAGTCCTGGATCGTGTACGAGTTAAGAGGCCACTGTGCCAAGTAGCTGCATTGAACTTGTCCTCATTTGCTTGGGTCGTGAACGACTTAACGTAGATCATAGGTCGGTTACGACTTAGGCATAGTTCATGATCTTGTCCCTGAGCTATTAGAGTGGCAAATTCTCTGGATAGTTAGGTCGGCTTCTATCTTAGGTCGGTAGCTATCTTAGGTCGGCACCCTGTTTTAGGCAGCTGGGTCGGTGTTCTTATTAAGCATTAGGTCGGCAACCATGTTGAAGCATTAGGTCGGCAACCATGTTGAAGCATTAGGTCGGCATACCCCTTAGGCCTTAAGTCGTCATACTTGTTGAAGTATTAGTTCGGCATACCCCTTAGGCCTTAAGTCGGCATACTTGTTGAAGTATTAGGTCGGCATCTCTTTGAGTCGCTGAGTCAAAACCGGGGCGGAGTTAACAAACGATGGAATATTTAAATAAAATATTTAAATACTCGATCATAAAATATGCGGGTTGTTACACCAGCCCTGCGATCCGAACTGGTGTATCATACATTGGGCATTGCCTCACATGCCTTGTCATGCTTTTATCCTTATATGAGGCCACTATGAGTTTGGTTTAGTGTTGTCGTATCACAGCGCATTCCTATCCCCTGATGTGCTACTGTGTTGTTATATGCAAACTTTACGACAATGTAAAAAAACACGTTGAAGGGGATTAATGTAAAGCCTTAACGCTAGGAAAAAAAATATTTTATTGATTAGACATTACATATATAGCGTATTCTACTATATATAGATATTTTGACGGATCCTTAAGAGATGAAAAATCCCGTAACATCTCTTAAGTTATTACACGCACGTTGTACACTGGATAGAAGATGTAAAACCTCGTAAACATCTCTAACGCTATTTCACTCATGTTAAACGTTATATTGATTTGACTTACATAAGAATATTTTAGTTCTAACTCGAATGTATTATTTTATTTTATGCTAGTGTTAGCCCTGAGTTTTCAGTGCATTGAAGATCATATTATTCCGGAGGACGAGGATGAAGACGAAGATTTGGTATATTATTACTAGTATTATTTCCCTGCATCATGTAGTTCTGCTGCATTATTTATTTTGTCTCTGTTGTATATATTACTTTGATTGATGTTGTAAAATTTTAATCAAATGTATAGTATAAAAAGCTTCATAAACTATTTACTTGATTATTATATTTTGTTATTCCGCTGCGAGATTCTATGTTTGTTTTCTTCTTTTCTTATTTTTCTTAATTTACC
Organism: Allium cepa; assembly: GCA_030765085.1. Classification (NCBI taxonomy): domain Eukaryota; kingdom Viridiplantae; phylum Streptophyta; class Magnoliopsida; order Asparagales; family Amaryllidaceae; genus Allium; species Allium cepa. The sequence continues at coordinate 11,303,403 of CM060929.1, forward strand.
CCATTGAGTTGGACATGTGTGATTTATTTCCAACTTAAACATTCCAAAACATGGGTTGTCACAACGGCCGTCTTAGATGATGTTGTATTATGCATATAAATCGCATTTTGTTCTCCTAGGAAAAATGATAAGTAATTCTGTTCACTTAAACGGTTAGGAGATGATTTACAAGCTTATATATTGTCAGGTTATTTCCAAAAGAATTGGATTTGAGTTTTCCGGAATCTATCGATCGGTTTTAGAGCGATCAACAAGTGGGGGAGTGTACTTAAATAAGATGACTCAAAACTGTAACCACTCCAAAATCATATACGCATTCTGCACTTGGATGAGGTTCGAGATGGGTTCATTCCACACTTTGGAAGAGGTTTAAGAAGATGGCATCAAAGACAGAACTCTTTGAAGTGTAGGGGCATCTTGATACTAATCCGGGGGGTGTTAACGCTAAAATTTGAACGCTAACACCCCGGTGTATAAAGTGTAGTTGTGAAAGCACCACCCGATGATTTGGGAACAGAGTATAAGCAGAAAGTCACAGAAAAAGCAGTGAATAACAACGATTTTATAGTGGTTCAGCTCAAGGCAAGCCTACGTCCACTTTAATTCTCTTTATTGCTAAACCGATTACAACTTTACAACAATCTTCAATTACAATTACGACGAGACAAACAACTAGAACTTTGGTAGAGAAGAATTCTTCGAATCCATGTAGATTGCGTTAGATTTTCCCTTGAAGTTAGTTGAGATGCCTTTCGAACTTGAAGTGTCGGGTGAGTTGAGAATTCGGCTGAGTATTGGCGCTTGAAATGATTGGCCAAAAGTCCCTTGAAAGTTGGAGGTGGTCGCGTATTTATAGGAGTTCTTGGTGTCACATTGCAGGTAGTAGCCGAGGCAGGTTAGATCGTGAGTCGGCTCCGGGTTAAACTAGGTCGTGGATTGGCACCGATCTCTTATGCCCGGTCTACAGCTTAAGCCAAAGACCAATGTTTTTCCAGCCTCGTTTCTTAAGTCTTAGGCCGTTGCCGAGTTAATGTGCTCTGCGTTAGGTTTTAACACCGTATCTCCTTTGTATCCTTAGGTCGCGGCCAACCTAGCATAATCATAAGTCGGTCACGACTCAAGTGTGGACCAATTTGTTCTTAACAGTTAAGTCGGCGACCAACTTGGGTAGTTAGATCGGTACACGCGTTGGGTCGGTGGACTTATGTAAGCCCTAGGTCGGAATCTCCTTGAACCTTAAGTCGGCATCATTTCAAGATGTTAGGTCGGAACTCTCTTTGAGGCATTAGGTCGGCATGCTTCTCAAGTCCCTTAGGTCGGTATTCCTCTTAAGCCTTATGCAGTTAGGTCGGTCTTCCATGCTAAGATACTAGGTCGGCAGAACGCTGGGTCGCTAACTGTTTGACATGCTAGATCGGTGGGTCTTTTAGGTCGGTTATTCTTGGATTGGTAACACTTGACCGAGGTGGAGTTAACATTTGCCCCTCGAAGTACACGCCTAATGGTTAGGTCGTGTGCTTCGATAGCCTTTAACTCGTCCCTTTTAAGTCGGTAGGTCGTATGCGACCTAACAGTTTGACTGTACGTGTCGCTTCAAGTCTTCCATTGCAGGGTATAAGTTAGCCTTCTTCCTCTTTCTTCGTCACTTACTCTCTTGCTTAATTCCGCCATTGAAGTATTCTCAAATTCCTAAAGGCGATTTCATCCCAACTGATCACCGATAACCTCTGCTATCCATCGCGTAAGTAGTTTCACTCTTCTCTTGATCGTAGATTACTGTCAATTCATTAGTCATGCCGCTCGAATTCGAATCATCTTCTTGAGCAATGCTCCACCACGAATCCCATCATATTTGTAGTTGACGAAGCTTAGGTTGCTCAAGATGATCGCTGATTCAACGAAGGCAGTTTACCACCTCAAGTTCGATGATGTCTGATGGCAGAATGTTGGATTTATAACGATTTCGAGTTGTTTAATTGGGTGATTCGATAGCATGAGTAGAGGCGGCTGCTGATGGAATGGTTATTGGGTTAACGGGTTGAATGCCATGAGATGTTGGTTCGGGAAAGAGTTATTGAGTTTAGGTGACTTAGTTTTTGGCCGACCTGGCTCTTAAGTCGTGGCCGAGATAATGCATGGAGAAATTCCTGCCTTTCGAATCGGAGCTTGCTTTCTTATCTCCCCCTTGCGACCTAGAGGAATGAGTTGCCGAACTAAACTATCCAGGCTTCGACCCGCTACCGACTTAGTGCTATCCTGTAAGAGACTTTTAAACCGTAGCCGAGTTGACCCTTAAGCTTTGGGCGTGTTGACATTTTAAGAGCATAGATCCACTTTGAGTTTCTGACTCGAACTGCCAAACTAAGTTGCCTAAATTTTGAACTTCCCCAACTTTAAATTTGTTTGAATCTCAATGTATTATTTCACAGATTGTATTAACTTATAAGCTGCCAACCTGCTTGTTAACGCTAAAAATTGAACGCTAACACCCCGGTGTGTAGAAGGTAATTGTGAAAGCACCACCCGTTGGTACGGGAACAAAATATAAGCAGAGAAATCACAGAGAAGCTATAAAAGACACAATATTTATAGTGGTTCGGCTTAAGATCTAGCCTACGTCCACTTTAAAGCTCTTTATTGCTGATTTGATTACAATTCTTTACAACAATCTTCAATTACAACGCACTTAGACAAATAGCTCAAACTCTGATGTAGAAGAATCCCTCGAATGCATGGTGAATGAGTTAGATTTCCACTTGAGATTTGTTGAAATGTCTTTGGTGATTGGAGTGATAGAAGTGTTGCTTGAACGTTGCTTGAAGTCGAGTCAATGGCAGAGTAATGGCGTCCAGGAAGTCAGTCCAAAAGTCCCCTCAATGCTCAATGTGGTCATGTATTTATAGGCAATTTTCTAGGCTGAAATTGTCAAGTCATGAGTCGTGACCGACTCAAGATGAGTCGTAAGTCGTGACCGACTCAGGATGAGTCGTATGTCGTAGGCGACTCAACTGGTTGAGCCCTGACTTCATATCAGAGCGTCTCCGGTCCTCTGTATACAGCACAAGTCCTAACTCGTCTGCGAGTTAATAGGTCGTGGTCCAAAATGAGGCGGCATAGGATTTCTACATAGTAGCTGTAAGTCGTAGACGACTCAAGCTAGGTCGTGAACGACCTATCATAAGTCGTAGGTCGGTCCTTTGTTGTTTTTGGAGTTTAGTCAGTTAAGTCATTTGACACCTTAGGTCGTTGAGTCGTTAGAGAACTTGAGTCGCTAGCTCCATGAGTCGTTAACCCGTTGAGTCGGCCGGCACCTTTAAGTCGCTAAGGTTATAACCCGGTGAGTCGTTATTCCTCCTGAGTCGCTGAGTCGTAACCCTTCAAGGCTGTTGAGTCGGTAGCTCCTCCAGGCTGTTAAGTCGGTCACTCCTCAAAGTTGTTGAGTCGGTAACTCCTCCAGGCTGTTGAGTCGGTAGCCTCCTGAGTCGGTGGCTTGTTGAGTTGGTAGCCTGTTGAGTCGGCCCAGACCTTGACTCGTTGCCTAAACGGAGTTAACATTTGCCCCTCGAAGTTCACGCCTAAGTCGTAGGTCGTGTGCTTCGACTCATCTTAACTCGTGTGCCGATTCAACTACCACTGCTCAACGCTATAAAAGACTTGAGTCGTTCCCCTTACTTCCTTCTTATCATTTCTTATCCTTTGAACCGTGTCTGCCATTAATGCATCTTCGAGCTCTCAAAGGCGATTCCAACCTGATTCATTTTCGATCATCTTTAGCATCACACCGTGTAAGAGACTTTGCATCTTTTTTTTTTCAATTGCTGATGATTGCCGATCTCCGCCTCTGTTTTCCCCCCTTGATCCTTGCGAATACTATTACATCGGACATTGATGGGTTAAAGGCATGCGGCTTGATCTTACTTGTATCGATTCGAGATTTAAGGCGACCTAGTGGTGTGATGGAGCTGGGGTTAACCACTGCGAGGTTATTGGGTTATCGGGTTATGGAGGGTTAACCACTGCGAGGTTATTGGGTTATCGGGTTATGGATTAGATGGTTAATGGGTTAGGAGTTAGATGGTTAATGGGTCAGATTGATTCGAACGTTGCCGTAGGTTTGACTCGGCTACTTTTGTATGATCCAGCGACCCTTGTGATTTAACCATGATACGACTCAACACGCTTCACGACCTAAGCCTTGAGTCGTGGACGAGACAAAACCTTTGAGTCGTGGCCGAGATAAGACCCTTGAGTCGTGGCCGAGATAAGACCCTTGAGTCGTGGCCGAGATAAGACTTGGAGATTTTCCTGTTATTTTGAACTAGAGCTTCTTTAACATACTCCACGACCTAAGCCTTGAGTCGTTGCCGAGATAAGTCTTGGAGATAATCTCCTTATTCCTACGACTCATGACTTAGGACATTGCCGACTCAGAACTTTTGAACCGTTGACGAGTTATGACTTGCATGAATTCTGTTTGAATTTTGGACCATTGTATTAACTTTGAACTGTTGAATTTTATTGCATTCATTCACAGGTTATTTTGACTTGCAGGCTAACGACCTGTTCAATACAACATTCACAGAAAACTGGGACGAATATACTGTCATTGATTGCCCATATCAAATGACAGATTAGTTAATAATAGATAATTGACTTAAACAAATCGTGTGAATGAAGTGCTATCAATTTCAAGTAGAATATTAAAGCAACACTGAAACAATCAATTGAAACTGACCAGCCTGCACTAATATTATGCTTGAACTCTAAATTAACAAGTTCTGAAATTACCATAGTCGATCAATCGTCAACCAGTTTAATTCCAGTTATATTTACTTGTTATTTTCATTAGTTTTGCACAACACTCCACACTTTTAGGAAACGTGCACCTTCGCATTTGAACACCCGGTTGCTTGTGTAGAATGACATCTCAACAAGAAGAACCGATGGGCCAGGCTGAAGATGTCTTCCCAGTAGCCAACTTGTTGGATAATCCTCCGGAAAGAACTCCCACCACTCTGAATCACCGGGTGTTTACTCAACTGCTCACCCAGTTTGGCATTGCCGAAGCTGATGCCTTACTGCCGGGGCCAAACGATACTGCAGATAGGCCCCCTTCTGGCTTTATTGCTGTCAACCGCCAAATGTGCTTGAGCGGTGCCATACCACCTTTTAATGACTTCCTTCGGCAGCTCTTGCTTCGATTGTCTATCTCTCCATTCCAATTGCACCCCAATGGCCATGCCATTCTGATGGGGTTATTTGTGCTTTTTAGTAGAGTTCTGGACCGATTACCGAGCTTTGAGGAAATCTGCTACCTCTGCTCATTCACAAAGATCAAAGATCATCCCTCTATCGTAATCATAAGGAGTGCTCGAAATCGAAAACTCATCACCGATCTTTCTGATAGCGTTCACGGATTTCTAAATCAGTATTTCTTTGTTCGTTGTCCGCTAGGGTTTTATGCCATCTGGAGAGTAGGAAGTAAGATTTTCCTGTTTTTATTTCTCCAATCTTGGATTTTCATAATTTGAGTTGCTGAATGCTAACTTTGCTTCTTTTCCCTATTTTAGCACTTCCTCCTCCCTCTAGAGATCCATGCTATAAACAAGTTTTTGAGAGATTGAACGCCGTGGCGGCAGAAGAGAGGAGTATAAAGTTCTTGTTAAATGATGGATTTTTACATCAATATGGGCTTCTTCATCCTTCTCGCTTCACTCAGTCTCGTGAAGTCCCAACTGAAATTCCTGATTCTCCGGCGGAAACTTCTGATGCCCCGGTCCCTATTAAAGAGCACATTCAGGGAGGAACCTCTATAGAAACTCCACTAGTGAGATGTTCAGTTCCAAAGGACGTTGTGGGGCCGTCTGACAAGTCTGCACTTGCCCCAGTTATCGAAGAGGAAGAAACTCCACGATCCTCCGGAAGATCTGCCGACGAAGGGGTTGAAAAAGCCAGTCCCAAAAAACATGAGGGTGATGATGTTTTCGAGGGGTTGAGCAATTTAATTGTGACTTCTCAAGAACTTTTCAGAGATGATGTTTCCAAAACTGTTTCTTCTGTAATTGAGGCGACATCTTCTCTACAACAAATGTCAACTCCTCCTACTCAAGTTATCACTACATCTATTTCACAGAGTGGTTTGTAACTCGATGCGTGTAGTTTACACGTTACACAACACTTAGGATTTTTTCATCACTTCTACGCACTTATCTTCTTGTACTTCAAAGATTTATAAAGCTTATTATTTTTATTCCAGATTCTCCTATGGGGCGCAGCGGCTCGTACTATGATGATTTCCAGCGCTACGGGAGGCGTAGCCAGTATGATTACAGGCGTGACCTCCCTTCTTACAGAGAATCGGATGAAGAGAGGGCTATCGGGAAAGCCGACGAGAGACGAGCATATGAAGAATGTCACCGAAGGGAACAAGAAAGACATGACCCTCCCCACAGAGATGATGATACTCAAAAGAGAAAAGCTCACGATGAGAGAGGTAAAGGTCACATAGACGATCCTTCTAGCAAGCGGGCTAGACTTACTGAAGAAACAATGCCGATAGCTTCTGAACATGTTCCTGCTAAATCTCCTGCTCCCGTTCGCTCCGACATTCAAGCAATCATCAACCGGCCCGCATACCAAGTCGGGCAAGGTCCTCCCACTCTTCAAAGTCGATTTCCTCAGTGGTGCTTGAGAGGGGTTCGATTTGATCTTGACTTGGTTCCTCTCGACAAACCGGCTATGCTGCGAAATCTTAATACTGTCAGGACCGATATTGAAAGAATGTCGAACTGGCAAAAACTTGTCGACGAGCTTCAGAGGGTTAACCGAGCCAATCTCGAGGCCATGCTCACAATGGAGAACGATAAGGCTGAGTGGCAGAAGACTCTCGAACAGCATGACGCCGAAATGAGAAGTATTGCTTCCTATAATGAAAAGCTGGAAGCGGAAGTGGAAAAGCTTAAGGAAGAATTAGTTACTTCATCAACTTCCTATTCTCAAAAGGAGAGCATGCTTCAGCAACAAGTACGAGATGCGCATGCCAGTCAAAGAGCAGTCGAAGATAAGCTTGCACATAAGGAAAAGGTCATAGAAGAATATCGTGCTGAAACTGTACAGCTGCGAGAACAAACCGGCTCTCAAAGCTTGGAGATAGAGTTGTTAAAAACTCGACTTGCTATGGCCGAAAAGGAGCGCGACGAGGCTGTTGCTGGTAAACTTGCGGCCGAAGAGGCCCATCAAGCAACCAAAGCTGACATTAGCTCCACACTATTTGATTTTTATCTGCACAGCATTTTGGGGCGTGGCAGCCTTGCCTTTCTAGGCCCTAAATACGAAATTACATTAGCTGAAGTCTGGGAGGCAGCACTTGATATGCTAGGTGGCAAAGGTGCTGGTTACGCTAAGACAGCTCTTGAAGAGCATTATCTCGATGATGATGCCCGCGCCGCTCTTGCCAAGGGAAAAGAGCAACTCGCCAAGGTACGGGCCGGAATGGCGGAAGGGGAACATTTCGAAAAAGGAGCACCGCCTACTACCTCTGAACGTCCTCTAGTTTCTCCCGAGGTGGACATTACAGGCTCTAGTGCTCATTCGCCGCCTCCTACAAGAACCGGGGTAATTACCCCTACTGATGAAGAGGCTTTGGAGGACAATGGGGCTCAGAATTATGAGATTGAACTGACGAAGCCAACATCTTCAGGTAATTTCGACATTGGTCCGATTCAGGTGGATTGCCTGCTTATTCCTCAAAAATTTGATGAGCTCCTCGATTACTTCTTGAATCTCGATGAACCCATATCTCCCTTCTTTTGGGAAGATACTAACATTTTCAATTTCTCTTCTTCTGCAGTTGAAACAACAAGTGCTGTGCTGACTTCGCCTCCTCTGGTTATTGCTCCTCCATCTCTTCAGGTGACTCCTCCTTCCGCTTCACAACCCGGGTCACAAGAGGAGAAAATCGAGGCTCTTCATGGCTTGGATGACCCTATTGCTTCGCAGGAGCAAAAAGATGAGGGACTTGAAGGAGGCGAGATCTCTCCGGAGCGGACTCCTTCTGATGACGTAATTTTGTCCGCTCTCGTTACTCCAGGGAGTGAGTCTTCTTCGAAGAGAAGAAAAAAGCATGGGACATCGAAGAGGAGGGGGAAGAAAATTATCACCACTGAAGAGGAACCGGAAATTGCACCAGTTGCACCTCCCTCCCCTTCTTCCCTTATGCCTTCAGACCGACCTGAAAGACCTGAAAAGCTAACCATTCGGCCGGGTAAAGGGTCTAAAGGCGGCAAGAAGAAATGAAGAGTTGGGCTTTTTGATTCCTTTTTTGTGTAATGGTCGGATGTTGTGCAGGCACCGGCCCCTGCTTTTTATTTTGAAAACTGTATCTGCAATATCTGCAATTGAATAAAATGATTCTTTATTTGTACAGACTTTTGTTTGAATTTGAGAATGCATTTATTATTCATTTTTGCACAAGTTTATTTATACGATATTGCGGTGAGCTTGTGGTATGTTGTTTGAGCGTACTTTACCGACGTAGCTATACCACTTTGTATGTAACTATACCATGTTGCCCCTATACCATGAGCTTACTGCAATATCGTATACTTTGAGGGGACTTGCACTCTCGTTTTCTAAAGAATAATTACTTCATTCTCGAAGAGAATTTTCGTAGAGTGCAACTTCCTTCATATAAGTTTCTACGCTTTGTCCTTCGAAGAAATCACTTTTTCCTTTTGCGTATGTATACATTTTGCCAAGTGAATTCTTCTATGTGGTAAAGCGGACCTCTGAATGTACTTTAACTTTCTTTCCCCCTTCTTTTTTTTTAGAATAGGTAAATCGCTCTTTCTTTGAAAGTTAAAGTACGCTCTTGATGAGGATTTTTCTTTTTTTAATAAAAATTTGTGCCTCTGAGGAGAGATTTTTTCACGTTTCAACACTTGGAAGTTTTATTTCAATCTTGGTGAAACGTGTTCCTCCAAAGAGTTGTGTCTTTGAAGAAAGCCTTTTCACGTTTCAACACTTGGAAGTTTTATTTCAATCTCGGTGAAACGTGGGCTTCTGAAGAGGTCTTTCTTTTTAATTGTGTCCCCGGGAGGGGGTTGTACCTCTGAGGAGGGATTTCTCACGTTTCAACACTTGGAAGTTTTATTTCAATCTTGGTGAAACGTGTACCTCCAAAGAGTTGTGCCTTCGAGGAAAGCCTTTTCACGTTTTGACACTTGGAAGTTTTATTTCAATCTCGGTGAAACATGGGCTTCCAGGAAGGTCTTTATCTTGTTTTGCATTTCAACTTTGGTGAAGTGAAATTCCGAAGAGCGGTTGTTACACTTCAAATCCTGGCGAAATGTGCCTCCGAAGAGGGCTTTTATTTTGTTTGCATTTCAACTCTGGTGAAGTGAAATCCCGAAGAGCGGTCATAACACTTCAACTCCTGGTGAAATGGGCCTCCGAAGAGGGCTTTTATTTTGTTTGCATTTCAACTCTGGTGAAGTGAAATATCGAAGAGCGGTCATAACACTTCAACTCCTGGTGAAATGGGCCTCCGAAGAGGGCTTTTATTTTGTTTGCATTTCAACTCTGGTGAAGTGAAATCCCGAAGAGCGGTCATAACACTTCAACTCCTGGTGAAATGTGCCTCAGAGAGGGTTTTCATCGCCTGGAAGTTACTCTCTCATGGTTGGAGGGTCATGACTCCTCCAATCTTTTTTGTTGAGTAGAGAACTTTCTTTTTTGTGGCGTATGACCCATTAGAGGTCTTTATCCTCCGAAGAGTTGTGCCTCCGAAGAGGACTTGTGCTGCCGATGATGGCTTTGGTTGTTCCTCTGTTCACTTGCTCATGCCTTTTCAATAATCCTCTGCCCCCCTTTTTTTTTTTCAAGTAACTTGTTTAATCCAAGGAAGTGTGCTTCATTGTCAGGCAATTTCGTGAGAACGAGCATTAGCTTCTTAATTGGATGTTTGTTTGTTCAAACGATCTCAATTTATTAGCAAAGACCCGTTTCTGTCGAAATCATAGGCCGTTCAATTGAAGTACTTCCTATCTAGGATTTGAATTCGGGGCTCTTGTGACTTGAAATTTGGCGAGAATCACTTGTTCTTTTTATGTGCAAGTTTCACTTCCATTGTCTGCAAAAATTCAAATCGACATTTCAGCAATACATTCTATGTACTTTTTATATCGAAAATAAAGCAAACATGTAATAATAATAAAGAACACAAGATTTATAGTGGTTCGGCCAGGAAATTGGGCCTACATCCACTTTATATTCTTTCATTATTTACTTGCATCAGTTTTACAATTGCTTTCAATTACAAGAATCATACATTCATAATTCTTTTTACAATATTTCAACAAAATTTTCAAGTAAAGTATGGACGCAAATGGTTGCTGTTCCATGCCCTTGGAATTTGATCTCCTTCAACAGTGGTGAGTTTGAATGTGCCGTCAAGAAGCTTCTGACCTATTACATATGGTCCTTCCCAATTTGGCCCAAACACACCTGTCGCTGTCATAATTCTCTTCAGGACTAGGTCTCCAATCTCAAAGCTGCGTTGGCGAACTTTGGAATTGAAATGTCTGGCTATTCTTTGCTGATGAGCTGCAATTCTGAGATTAGCCTCATCTCTTTTTTCATCAAGGAGATCTAGTGCTTCAAGTTGTAGCTTTTCGTTTTCTGCTTGATTGAAATGGATTCTTCTGTGTGAAGGGACTTCTATTTCTACCGGAATCATTGCCTCTGACCCGTATGCCAATGAAAACGGGGTGTGCCCAGTCGCAGTTTTGTGAGTGGTTCTGTATGCCCATAGTGCTAGTGGTAGCTTATCGACCCAACCACCTTTTGCTCTTTCAAGTTGCTTCTTGATGGTTGACTTAATGATTTTGTTCACGGCTTCCACTTGCCCGTTTGCCTGCGGATGAGCTACTGCTGAGAAGCTTTTCCGGATTTTGAATCGCTTGCAAAAATCTTGGAATTCTTCACTTTCAAACTGAGTTTCATTGTCTGTAATTATTTTTTGAGGCACACCGTATCTGCAAATGATGTTTTTAGTCACAAAATTTATCATCTTCTTTGAGGTGATAGTAGCCAATGGTTCAGCTTCTGCCCACTTAGTAAAATAATCTACAGCAACAATGGCATATTTAATTCCAGATTTGGCAGTTGGCAACGGTCCTACAAGGTCTATTCCCCATATCGCAAATGGCCATGGACTGACCATTTGTGTGAGTTCAGTGGAAGGAGCTCTAGGAATTTTGGCGAATCTTTGACATCTGTCACATTTTCGGGAATACTCTGCTACATCTCGATTAATTTCTGGCCAAAAATATCCGTATCGGAGAATTTTCTTTGCTAATGTTTGGCCACCTGAATGATCACCACATTCTCCTCCGTGTACCTCTGCTAGGATTGCTTTAGACTCTTCCCTGGATACACATCGAAGTAATGGCATTGAGAATCCCCGTCTGTATAACCGGCCATCCTGGACTACGTATCGAGAGGCTTTTCTCAGTAGCTTTTGTCGTTCTTTTGAGTTCCCTGGTAAGGATCCATTTAGCAGATATTCTATTATCGGAGTCATCCATGATTCTTGCTCTTGAGACATGCTCATGATCCAATCAATGTCCATCTCATCAATGCTAGGAGTCGACAGGACCTCTACTGGAGTTAGCCCCAGAAATTGAGCTTCGCCTGTGCTCGAATACTTTGCGAGAGAATCTGCTTTCATGTTTTCTTCTCGAGGAATGTGACTTATCATGTAATGGTCGAAATCACTCAGGAGTTCCCAAGCCTTTGACAAGTAGGCGGGCAGATTTCCCCCTTTTGCTTGGAATTCCTTTTTGACTTGGCATACAATAAGCTGAGAATCACTGAATATCTGTAACGCTTGGATGTTTAATTCTTTAGCAATCCTTAAGCCAGCGATAAGGGCTTCGTATTCTGCTTCATTGTTTGTTGAAGGAAATTCCAATCTTAGTGCATAGCATAATGATCGACCTTCAGGAGTCTCAAGTACAACTCCGGCTCCAGAACAGTAGTCGTTTCTCGCACCATCGACATATAACTTCCACTGGATCGGGGAATCGTCGACCGTTTCTTCCTCACTGTTACCCTTATCTGTAAATTCTGCAATGAAATCCGCTAAAGCTTGTCCATTGATTGCTTTCCGGGGATGATAAGTGATGTCATACTGACTGAGTTCAATATTCCACTTTAGAAGACGACCCGAAGTTTCAGGGCGAAACAGGAATTGCTTTAAAGGTTGATCAGTGAGGACTCTGATAGGATGAGCTTGAAAATATTGCCTCAACTTCCTAGACGCAATTAGTAAGCAATAGGCGAGTTTTTCCAACTTAGAGTAATTCATCTCTGCCCCAGTGAGTCTTTTGCTGATATAGTAAACTGGATGTTGAATCCTTTTGTCTTCCCGTATCAGCGCTGCACTTAAAGCATGAGATGATACTGCCAAGTATATAAGAAGATCCTCGCCATCGCCAGGCCTAGAAAGTATTGGAAGCGTCTCCATATGGCGAATCAATTCATCAAAGGCTTTTTGGCATTCGGGAGTCCAATCGAAGTTTTTCTTTCCTTTCTTTAGGGCGTCAAAGAATGGGATGCATTTGTCTGTGGCTTTGGAAATGAACCGACTCAAGGCGGCAACTTTTCCATTGAGACTTTGCAATTCCTTCTTTGTTCTAGGAGCTTTGACTTCTTTCAATGCAGTAATTTGAGCTGGACTGGCCTCAATGCCCCTAGCGCTCACGATGAAACCTAAAAACTTGCCGGATTCCACTCCGAATGAACATTTTAAAGGATTGAGCTTCATTCCGTATTTTCGGAGGACAGCGAGCATGTCTGCTAAGTGTTCTATGTGATCCAGTGCTTTCTTAGACTTTACTAACATGTCATCGACGTAAACTTCCATGGTTTTGCCCAGTTGCGGTTTGAACATAGCATTAACGAGTCTCTGGTATGTTGCCCCTGCATTCTTCAACCCGAAGGGCATAACTCTGTAGCAGTAAAGACCAGTGTCGGTGATAAAGCTCGTGTCCTCCTGATCTGGCTCATGCATCATGATCTGGTTATATCCGGAGTAAGCATCCATAAAAGATAACAATTCGTGTCCCGCTGTTCCGTCTACCAGTTGATCGATTCTGGGTAATGGGAAGCATTCTTTGGGGCAGGCCTTATTTAGATCTGAAAAATCGATGCATACTCTCCATTTTCCGTTGGCTTTCTTAACCAGCACTGGATTTGAAACCCAATTCGGATATGTAGATTCTTTGATAAAATTATTCTCCATGAGCCGATCAACTTCTTCTTTTAATGCCGCTGACCTTTCCGGACCTTGAGTTCTCCTTTTCTGCTTTACAGGTGTAAATTTTGGATCAATATTTAGAGCATGCACTGCGACTTCTGGGGATATTCCGCACATATCGGCATGAGTCCAAGCGAAAACATCCAGATTTGCCTTTAAAAAAGATATTAAGATATTCTGAATTGACGCATTAAGTTGTGAACCCACATTCAACACTTTGTTTGGGTCCTTTGGGTCAACAGGTATTGGTATTGTCGTTTCCACCGGTACCACTCTATTTTCCCCTGCACTGACTTTTCTAGGGTCCCTCTCTTTTCTTGCTCCGCTGTGCTCGCCAGTGCAGGGTCCGCCCTGTAATTGCTACAAGGCTGGTTCTTTGATGCGGACTGGGGCTGCCGCATTCTTTCCCATTTCTCTTTTTCTGGTTTCTCGTAGCTCTGTCAGATAGCACTCTCGCCCAGCATTTTGATCACCTTTTATAACTCCTACTCCATTGTCTGTAGGGAATTTAATAGTGAGGCACCATGGGGCAAGAACAGCTTTGAACGCTGCCAGAGTTGGGCGACCAAGGAAAGCATTGTAAGCAGAAAATTCGTCGACAATCACAAAAGTTTGCTTGCGGACCACTTTTCTCTCTCCTTCTCCAAGTTCCACAAACAAATCAATGGTCCCTACCGGCTGCTTTGGCTCCCCAGTGAAACCAGCAATTTTCTGCGATGAGGCTTGCACATCAGCCATAGGGATCTTCATTTGGTCGAATGTTTTCTTAAAGAGAATATTGCAGGATGCGCCACAATCAATGAGAACTCTTCTGACAATAGCTGGTCCGATACCAGCCGAGATGACTAGAGGATCCAAAGTAGGAGCCTCAATACCTGCAGAATCCCTGGCTCTGAACACAATATCATCATCGAAAGTTCTTTGTTGCTTCAAAGGCGTAGCACCTTCCAAAACAAATACATCTTCCTCAGTCGGCACATACTTTAAAGCTCTGGTATACCTTTCCATCTCACCCCAGCTTCTGCCTGCTGGGTGAGGTCCTCCTGTAATGACATTAATAATGGGCCTTCCAGATTCACGCCCTGCAGCCTTCTCAATCGTCCTAGGCTGTTGAGTAGGAGCCTGTTGCCCCTGACTAGATGAAGCAGGATTGTTGCTATTCTTTTTCACAAATTGCTGCAGTTTGTTTTCCCTTAGCAACTCTTCAATCAGATTTTTCAACTGGCGGCACTCGTCAGTCTCGTGACCGGGTTGATTATGGAAGCGGCAGAACTTCCCACTCTGTATAGCTTTTTTCCCGGTCCTTAGAGGAGGAGGTTTAGGGAAGTCAACAGAATCTTTAATGGCAAGGTAGATACGCTCCGGCGTATCTGATAAAGGAGTATACTCTGATGGCTTGAAGGATCGGGGCTTCTTCAGATTACTCTGTTTCTTCCCATTGTTATTTTCCCTTTTTTGCCCTACAGATTCATTCTTGCGTGGAGCAACAGTGTTATCTTCAGCTTTTTCCAACACTGCCTTTACCGGTACGGGACGGCTTTCTAGGCGTATGAACTCATCTGCTTTTTTATAGAATTTTTCAAGGGAATTTGGTTCCTTCATGTTTAGCCATTTCCCAAACTCGCTTGACTTGTCAATACCCTTCATCATATAAGTCAATATCATTCGCGGTTCTGCATTGTCCACCTCAGCTAGCGCTATATTAAAGCGGTTTAAGAAAGATCTGATAGTTTCCCCTGGATTCTGTTCCAAACTCGACAGTGACATGATATCCTTAGCTTTTGAGGCGTATAGTCTGAACTGCTCCTTGAACTTCCGAGTTAAGTCAGAAAAATGATCGATAGATCGGACTGGAAGTTTGGTGAACCAAAGCAGAGCTACACCTTCGAGATACACAGGAAAATATCGGCACTTTATTTCATCAGAGGCTCTGGCACCAGTCATGTGCCAATCATACTTGTATAAGAATTCATTCGGATCACTCGTCCCCCTGTAAGCTGGAATGGTTGGAGGGACAAACTTCCTTGGGAATTCAGCCTTTAAGATTTTCTCAGTAAATGGAGTCTTACTTGGGGCGAAACCCCATTCTTTCTCGTCTTCGACCCTCTGCATACTCTCTTTCATAATTTGTCGGACCATTCCAGAAAGATACTCCTCATCATGTCGAGTTCTAGATCCACCAACCTCTGGAAGTGTTTGTTCAAAGGGGCTAGCAGCCCTTTCAGGAGCATTTCTTTCTTCAGCATCACGAAGGTTGCCAGCAAAATTCCTCTCATTACTCGCTGGTTGACGGTTTGCCCCAAGCAGATCGTTCAACCTATTTAGAATTAAGGCATTCTGGGCATTTTGAGCCTCGAGTTGTGCATTTTGGGCATTAATCTGTTGGTTCAGCCCTAAAATTGCAGCATCCAGCTCTGCCTTTGTAATTCTGACTGCTGGAGTGGCTTGATTCGATATGGGGGAAGCGGAGGTTCCCTCTTGAATATTCCCAGATCTGACAGATCTACTCTTCCTCCCAGGAGCCATAATCTCGGATAGACTTCTGGTTCTCAAGGAAATTCTCTCTACAAATCTCTGTGAAGCAATGATGGCAACTCGCCTGAGTTCAGTTCTCAGTGAAAGCACCAAAAATGTTAACGCTAAAAATTGAACGCTAACACCCCGGTGTGTAGAAGGTAATTGTGAAAGCACCACCCGTTGGTACGGGAACAAAATATAAGCAGAGAAATCACAGAGAAGCTATAAAAGACACAATATTTATAGTGGTTCGGCTTAAGATCTAGCCTACGTCCACTTTAAAGCTCTTTATTGCTGATTTGATTACAATTCTTTACAACAATCTTCAATTACAACGCACTTAGACAAATAGCTCAAACTCTGATGTAGAAGAATCCCTCGAATGCATGGTGAATGAGTTAGATTTCCACTTGAGATTTGTTGAAATGTCTTTGGTGATTGGAGTGATAGAAGTGTTGCTTGAACGTTGCTTGAAGTCGAGTCAATGGCAGAGTAATGGCGTCCAGGAAGTCAGTCCAAAAGTCCCCTCAATGCTCAATGTGGTCATGTATTTATAAGCAATTTTCTAGGCTGAAATTGTCAAGTCATGAGTCGTGACCGACTCAAGATGAGTCGTAAGTCGTGACCGACTCAGGATGAGTCGTATGTCGTAGGCGACTCAACTGGTTGAGCCGTGACTTCATATCAGAGCGTCTCCGGTCCTCTGTATACAGCACAAGTCCTAACTCGTCTGCGAGTTAATAGGTCGTGGTCCAAAATGAGGCGGCATAGGATTTCTACATAGTAGCTGTAAGTCGTAGACGACTCAAGCTAGGTCGTGAACGACCTATCATAAGTCGTAGGTCGGTCCTTTGTTGTTTTGGGAGTTTAGTCAGTTAAGTCATTTGACACCTTAGGTCGTTGAGTCGTTAGAGAACTTGAGTCGCTAGCTCCATGAGTCATTAACCCGTTGAGTCGGCCGGCACCTTTAAGTCGCTAAGGTTATAACCCGGTGAGTCGTTATTCCTCCTGAGTCGCTGAGTCGTAACCCTTCAAGGCTGTTGAGTCGGTAGCTCCTCCAGGCTGTTGAGTCGGTCACTCCTCAAAGTTGTTGAGTCGGTAACTCCTCCAGGCTGTTGAGTCGGTAGCCTCCTGAGTCGGTGGCTTGTTGAGTTGGTAGCCTGTTGAGTCGGCCCAGACCTTGACTCGTTGCCTAAACGGAGTTAACACTGCTGAAAATAATAAACAAAGAAAACCAAGGCGAAAATACTTCCATTGACTGCCCACATCAAATGAAAGATTAGTCGAGACAAGATAAGCAATTTATATACACTGTATAAAATGTTGTGAATCAATCGACTAAAGTGAAGTATTAATGCAAATCATCGCTAATTTAAACCGACCTGTTTGCATCAACATTACACTTGCATGTTAGAATAACGAACTCCGGATTTTATAACTGACAAGTATTTTGCTAGTTTTTTATTCCAGTTGCATTTGCTTATTGTTTGATTGATTTTACACAACACTCCACACACTTTAGGAAACGTGCACCTTCATGTTTGAATATCCATTTATTTATGTAGAATGACTTCCCATCAAGAAGAAATGGCAGCTCAAGAGGAAGAAACTTTTCCGGTAGCTTTACCTATAGAGAACCCTCCAGAGAGAACTCCAACCATTCTAACCCCGAGAGCATTTACTCAGCTGCGCACTCAATTTGGTTTTACTGAGAGTGATGTCCTGCTCCCTGGGCCAAGTGATACTGCCGACAATCCTCCCCATGGCTTTATTGCAATCAATCGTCAAATGTGTTTAAGCGGAGCGATCCCTCCTTTTAATGACTTTCTCTGAATTCTTCTCCTTCGGTTGTCAATCTCTCCGTCCCAACTTCATCCTAATGGTTATGCCATCTTGATGGGGTTGTGCGTTTTGTTCAGAAGAACTTTTGATCGCTTACCAAGTTTTGAAGAAATCCGTTATTTATGCTCGTTTGTAAAGAGTAGAGATCATCCTTCCCTTATAATTGTGAGGAGTGCTAGAAACCGCAAACTTATTTCCGACCTTACCGAAAGCGTTCATGGATTTCTGAACCAATTTTTCTTTGCTCGCTGCCCCCCAGGGTTTTATGCCGATTGGAGAGTAGGAAGTAAGATTACTTGTCTCCATTTTTAAACTTTCTCGAGATCCGAATTACCAATTGCTAATTTCATTCTTTGCTCTTTTCAGCACTTCCTCTTCCCTCTAGAGATCCGGTCCATAAGCAGACTTTCGATAGATTGAGTGCCGTGGCTGTAGCAGAGAGAAGCATCAAGTTTTTGTTGGGGGATGAATTATTGCACCAATACGGGCTTTTGCATACTTCTCGTTTTACACATCCTCATGAAATCCCAGACTCCCCCGCTAGAGCATTGGATGCCCCAGCTTCTACAGATACGTCCAAACCAAAAGGACCTGCTCCCGAGGCTTTGCTAGTGAAATGTTCCACTTCTGTTGATGTTGTGGGGCCATCTGACGAACTTGCCCCGGTTATTGAGGAAGAGGAGCCTCAGGGATCTCCCCGACGTTCACAGAAATCCGGCGAAGAAGCCGAGAAAACTAGCCTTGCCAAGCAGAGCAGAGATGATACTTTCGAAGGGCTGAGCGACCTCTTTGCCACCTCGCAGGAAATCTTTAAAGATGATCCTATCACTACTGGGGTTTCTTCTTCAGTAGTTGAAGCAACTTCTGTCCTGCAGCAGACTCCGTCAACTCAGGAGTTGACCCTGACTATTACACCCACAACCACTCCTCAATTAAAGAGTGGTTCGTAGTTTGATGCGCGTAGTTTGCACGCCACACACACTTAGAATTTCTTTTCGGCACTTTTATGTTTCTCACTTTTTGTACTTTGAAGACCTCTAAAACTTATCTTTTTTTATTTCAGATTCTCCGATGGGGCGCAACAGCTCACACTACGATGATTTCCAGCGCTACGGGAGGCGTAGCCAATATGATTATAGGCGTTACCTCCCCTCTTACAGAGAATCTGATGAAGAAAGAGCCGCCCGAAAGGCTCAAGAGAAGAGGGCTCAAGAGGAGCGCTACGAAAGAAGAGAGAGGGAAGAGCGCCACGATTCTTCACAGAGAGGTGACGATTCCCATAAAAGAAAAACCCATGATGACAGAGGAAAAGGTCATGTGGTTGAAGATTCGAGCAAGCGAGCCCGACATGGTGAGAAGCACACCACTACAACTCCTGAAAAGGTTACCGCCCCTGCCTCGCTTGATATTCCTTCCGGCTCTCCCGCTCTCGGGTAGTCAGACATCCAAACTATAATTAGCAGACCCAAATTCCAAGTTGGACCGGGTCCTGCCACTTTGCAAAGTCGATTTCCTCAGTGGTGTCTGAAGGGAGTAAGGTTTGACCTTGACTTGGTCCCTATTGACAAGTCTGCCATGTTACGAAACCTTGACGCCGTTAAGCTTGATATTGAGAGGATGTCGAACTGGCAGAAACTTGTTGACGAGCTTCATAGGGTTAATCGTGCAAACATAGAGGCCATGCTCACCATGGAAAATGATAAAGCCGAATGGCAAAAGGTGCTCGAGCAACATGACACCGAGATGAGAAGCATTGCTTCTTACAATGAGGAGCTTGAAGCAAAAGTTGAAGAACTGAAACAAGAGCTTGCTGCTTCCTCTACTTCTTATTCTCAAAAAGAAGAAGTGCTCCTCAAACAAGTGAGAGATGCTCATGCTAGCCAAAGGGATGCCGAAGATAGGCTCGAAGTGCAGAAAAGAATTAGCGAGGGCTATGTCGCTGACATTGAAGAGCTTCGAAAGAAAAATAACTCCCAAGAGGCGGAGATCCAAATGCTTAAGCTTCAACTTTCTAAAGTTGAAATGGAGCGTGATGAGGCCGTTGCCGGCAAAATTGCAGCTGAAGAATCTCACGAGGCAACGAGGGCCAACATCAGCTCAACATTATTTGATTTCTATCTGCATAGCATCTTGAGGCGTGGTAGCCTCGCCTTTCTAGGCCCCAAGTATGAAATTACACTAGCTGAAGTTTGGGATGCAGCACTCGATATGCTCGGTGGTAAAGGCGCTGGCTACGCTGAGTCAGCTCTTGAGGAGCATTATCTTGATGATGATGCTCGCGCCGCTCTTGCCAAGGGGAGAGAACAGCTTGCAAAATTGAGGGCCGAAACAGCGGCAGGAGAATATTCAGGAAAAATCACCTCAACTACTCCAATTCAACCTTCTCCTTCAGCCGAAATTGACATTATCGGTTCTACTTCTCATTCCCCATCTCCTACTAAAGTCACTACTGATATTGCAAGCATACAAGGTGGAGATGAGGGCGGCGAGAGTGCCGAGGCACAGGCTTACGAAGTTGACGTCAGGGAACCGACTTCTGCAGGTAACCCTACTGACAATCTTGCCCAAGTAGACTACTCATCTGTTTCTTATGAACTTGATGGGCTTTTGACTATTTCTTGAATCTCAACGAGCCTTTATCTCCGCTTTTTGCTGACTTAAACTTTTTTCCTTCTGCAGAGAAAACGTCAGGCAGTGTTCAGGCTTCTCCTCCTCCAATTATTCCTTCTCCGCCTCCTAAGGTCACTCCTCCTTCTGCCTCGCAACCCGGGTCACAGTAAGAGAAATAGAAGCCCTTCACGGCTTAGATGATCCCGTTGCTTCTCAAGATCCGAAAGGAGAAGAAACTGAAGGAAGCGAGAGGACGCCAGAACCCACTGGCTCCGATGCTGAACCGTTATCCAAACTTCTTTCTCCAGGGAGTGGGCCTTCCTCCAAGAAGAGAGGGAAGCAGGGAGTTTCCAAGAAGAAGAATAAGAAGGAATCTTTAACTGGCGGAGAAGAGATGGAAGAAAGTCCGATCGAGCCCCTTTCTCCTTCATCCCCTACCCTTACAAGCAGACCTAAAAAGTTGGTCATTCGGCCAGGTGCGGACTCAAAAGGTGGGCGGAAGAAGAAATGATGGCTCTGGTTCTGTGGCTTTCATATCGCTTTTTTGCCTTTTTTGCATGCAATGACCGGAAATTGTGCGGGTACCGGCCCCCCGCTTTTCTTTTGTTGGAACCTGTACCTGTATACAAAATAGTGTTGAATAAAATGATTCTTTTTCTTTGTATAAACTTCTGTCTATATCTGAGAATGCATTCACTATTCATTTTTGTACAAGTTTCTTTGTACGATATTGCAGTGAGCTTGTGGCATATATTGTTCGAGCACAATTTTACCGATGTAGTTACGCCATGCTGCCCCTATATCATAAACCCATTGTAATATTTTATTTTATGAGGAACTTGTGCTTTTATTTTTTTAGAGAATAATTATTCCACATTTGGAGGAATATGATTTCATTAAAAAATAGAGCACAAATAAGTTTCTACGCTTCAACTTTCGAAGATATCACTCTTTATTTTGTGCATATACACATTTTATTGAATGAAATCTTCTATGTGGTAAAGCGGGTATTTGTAAAGTACTTCAACTTCTTTTTGAGGAAGAGAATTTTCTAGAACAAGTAATTCACTCTTCTTTTGAAAGTTAAAGTGTGCTCTTGATGAGGTTTTTTTTTTTTACTTGCCACAGTAAAGGGCTTCTTGATTTTTGTTTCTTTGAAAAGTTGCACCTCTGAGAAAGACTTTTTCACGTTTCAACACTTGGAAGTTTTACTTCAATCTTGGTGAAACGTGTGCCTCCGAAGAGGTCTTTTCTGCTTGATTGTGCCTCCGGGAGGAGGTCTTTTCATTTCTGCCTCTGGGAAGAGGTCTTTCTGTCTTATTGTGCCTCTGGGAAGAGGTCTTTCTGTTTCTGCCCCTTGGGAGAGGCTCTTTTTTTTTTTTTTAGCATTTCATCTCCGGTGAAGTGAAACTCCGAAGAGCGGTTGTTACACTTCAACTCCTGGTGAAATGGGCCTCCGAAGAGGGCTTTTATTTTGTTTTACATTTCAACTCTGGTGAAGTGAAATTCCGAAGAGCGGTTGTAACACTTCAACTCCTGGTGAAATGGGCCTCCGAAGAGGGCTTTTATTTTGTTTTACATTTCAACTCTGGTGAAGTGAAATTCCGAAGAGCGGTTGTAACACTTCAACTCCTGGTGAAATGGGCCTCCGAAGAGGGCTTTTATTTCGTTTTACATTTTAACTCTGGTGAAGTGAAATTCCGAAGAGCGGTTGTAACACTTGAACTCCTGGTGAAATGGGCCTCCGAAGAGGGCTTTTATTTGTTTTTACATTTCAACTCTGGTGAAGTGAAATTCCGAAGAGCGGTTGTAACACTTCAACTCCTGGTGAAATGGGCCTCCGAAGAGGGCTTTTATTTCGTTTTACATTTCAACTCTGGTGAAGTGAAATTCCGAAGAGCGGTTGTAACACTTCAACTCCTGGTGAAATGGGCCTCCGAAGAGGGCTTTTATTTCGTTTTACATTTCAACTCTGGTGAAGTGAAATTCCGAAGAGCGGTTGTAACACTTCAACTCCTGGTGAAATGGGCCTCCGAAGAGGGCTTTTATTTCGTTTTACATTTCAACTCTGGTGAAGTGAAATTCCGAAGAGGGGTTGTCACACTTCAACTCCTGGTGAAATGGGCCTCCGAGGATTGCCTGGAAGTTACTCTCTCATGGTTGGAGGGTCATGACTCCTCCAATCTTTTTTGGTTGAGTAGAGAACTTTCTTTTTTGCGGCATATGCTTCGTTAGAGGTCTTTATCCTCCGAAGAGTTGTGCCTCCGAAGAGGACTTGTGCCTCCGAAGAGGGCTTTTGTTGTTCCTTGTCCACTTGCTTATGCCTTTTCAGTGATCCTCTATTTTATTTTTATTTTTTCAAGCTTGCACTCCCTTCTCTTACAAGTAGTTTGTTTAATCCAAAGAAGTGTACTTAATTGCTAGGCCAGTTCACAAAAACGGACATAAGCTTCTTAATCGGATGTTTGTTTGTTCAAACTTCTCAATTTATTAGCTAAAGCCCGTTTTCGGCGAAATCGTTGACCGTTCAATTGAAGCACTTCTTATCTAGGATTTAAGCTCGGGAATTTTGTGACTTGGAATTTGTTTGTTGAATGATAATAAGAATCACTTGGTCTTGTAATGTGCAAGTTTTGTTTTCGATGCCTGCAAAAATTTAAATCGACATTTCAGTAATACATTTAATGTACTTTTCATATCGAAAATAAAGCAAACATGTAATAATAATAAGGAACACAAGATTTATAGTGGTTCGGCCAAGAATTTGGGCCTACATCCACTTTATAGTCTTTCATTATTCACTTGCATCGGTTTTACAATCGCTTTCAATTACAGGAATCATACATTCATAATTCTTTTTACAATATTTCAACAAAGCTATCAAGTAAAGTATGGACGCAAGTGATTGCTGTTCCAAGCTCTTGGAATTTGATCTCCTTCGACAGTAGTGAGTTTGAATGTGCCGTCAAGAAGCTTCTAACCTATGACATATGGTCCTTCCCAATTTGGCCCAAACACACCTGTCGCTGTCATAATTCTCTTTAGGACTAGATCTCCAATCTCAAAGCTGCGTTGGCGAACTTTGGAATTGAAATGTCTGGCTATCCTTTGCTGATGAGATGCGATTCTGAGCTCAGCCTCTTCTCTTTTTTCATCAAGGAGATCTAGTGCCTCAAGCTGTAGTTTTGCATTCTCCGCTTGATTGAAATGGATTCTTCTATGTGAAGGGACCTCTGTTTCTACCGGAATCATTGCCTCTGATCCGTATGCCAATGAAAACGGAGTATGCCCAGTCGTAGTTTTGTGGGTAGTTCTGTATGCCCATAGTGCTAGCGGTAGCTTATCGACCCAACCACCTTTTGCTCTTTCAAGTTGCTTCTTGATGGTTGACTTGATAATTTTATTTACTGCTTCCACCTGCCCGTTTGCCTGCGGATGAGCTACTGCTGAGAAGCTTTTTTGGATTTTGAATCGTTTGCAAAAATCTTGGAATTCTTCACTTTCGAACTGAGTACCATTGTCTGTAATTATTTTTTGAGGCACACCATATCTGCAAATGATACTTTTAGTCACAAAACTTATCATCTTTTTTGAGGTGATTGTAGCCAGTGGTTCAGCTTCTGCCCACTTAGTAAAATAATCTACAGCAACAATGGCATATTTAATTCCAGATTTGGCAGTTAGTAACGGTCCTACAAGGTCTATCCCCCATATTGCAAACGGCCATGGACTGACCATCTGTGTGAGTTCAGTGGAAGGAGCTCCAGGAATTTTGGCGAATCTTTGGCATCTGTCACATTTTCGGGAATAGTCTGCTGCATCTCGATTAATTTCTGGCCAAAAATATCCGTATCGGAGAATCTTTTTCGCTAAAGTTTGACCACCTAAATGATCACCACATTCTCCCCCATGCACCTCAGCTAGGATTATTTTGGACTCTTCCCTGGATACACATCGAAGTAATGGCATTGAGAATCCCCGTCTGTATAACTGGCCATCCTGGACTATATAGCGAGAGGCTTTTCTCAGTAGCTTCCTTCGTTCTTTTGAATTTTCCGGTAAAGAGCCATTGAGCAGATATTCTGTTATTGGAGTCATCCATGATTCTTGCTCTTGAGACACGCTCATGATCCAATCAGTATCCATCTCATCAATGCTCGGAGCCGACAGGACCTCCACTGGAGTCAACCCCAGAAATTGAGCTTCACCTGTGCTAGAGTACTTTGCGAGAGAATCTGCTTTCGTGTTTTCTTCTCGAGGAATATGACTTATCATGTAATGATCGAAATCACCCAGGAGTTCCCAAGCCTTTGACAAGTAGGCGGGCAGATTTCCCCCTTTCGCTTGGAATTCCTTCTTGACTTGGCATACAATAAGCTGAGAATCACTGAAGATCTGTAACGCTCGGATGTTTAGTTCTTTAGCAATCCTTAAGCCAGTGATAAGGGCTTCGTATTCTGCTTCATTGTTTGTTGAAGGAAATTCCAATCTTAGTGCATAGCATAATGATCGACCTTCAGGGGTCTCAAGTACAACTCCGGCTCCAGAACAGTAGTCGTTTCTCGCGCCATCGACATATAACTTCCATTGGATTGGGGAATCGTCGATCGCTTCCTCCTCACTGTTACCCTTATCTGTGAATTCTGCGATGAAATCCGCTAAAGCTTGTCCGTTGATTGCTTTTCTGGGATGATAGGTGATGTCATATTGACTGAGTTCGATATTCCACTTTAGAAGACGACCCGAAGTCTCAGGGCGAAACAGGACTTGCTTTAAAGGTTGATCAGTGAGGACTCTGATAGGATGAGCTTGGAAATATTGCCTCAACTTCCTGGATGCAATCAGTAGGCAATAGGCGAGTTTTTCCAACTTAGAGTAATTCATCTCTGCCCCAGTGAGTCTTTTGCTGATATAGTAAACTGGATGTTGAATCCTCTTGTCTTCTCGTATCAGCGCTGCACCTAAAGCATGAGATGATACTGCCAAGTATATAAGAAGATCCTCGCCATCACCAGGCCTAGAAAGTATTGGAGGTGTTTCCATATGGCGAATCAATTCATCAAAGGCTTTTTGTCATTCGGGAGTCCAATCGAAGTTTTTCTTTCCTATCTTTAGGGCGTCAAAGAATGGGATGCATTTATCTGTGGCTTTGGAAATGAACCGACTCAAGGCGGCGACTTTTCCATTGAGACTTTGCAATTCCCTCTTCGTTCTAGGAGCTTTGACTTCCTTTAAGGCGGTGATTTGAGCTGGACTAGCCTCAATGCCCCTAGCGCTCACGATGAAACCTAAAAACTTTCCGGATTCCACTCCAAATGAACATTTTAAAGGGTTGAGCTTCATTCCGTATTTTCGGAGGACTGTGAACATGTCTGCTAAGTGTTCTATGTGATCCACTGCTTTCTTAGACTTTACTAACATGTCATCGACGTAGACTTCTATAGTCTTGCCCAATTGCGGTTTGAACATAGCATTAACAAGTCTTTGGTATGTTGCCCCTGCATTCTTCAGCCCGAAGGGCATAACTCTGTAGTAGTAAAGACCAACGTCGGTGATAAAGCTCGTGTGCTCCTGATCTGGCTCATGCATCATGATCTGGTTATATCCAGAGTAGGCATCCATAAAAGATAACAATTTGTGTCCCGCTGTTCCGTCTACTAGTTGATCGATCCTGGGTAATGGGAAGCAGTCTTTGGGGCATGCCTTGTTTAGATCTGAAAAATCGATGCACACTCTCCATTTTCCGTTAGCTTTCTTAACCAGCACTGGATTTGAAACCCAATTCGGATAGGTAGATTCTTTGATAAAGTTATTCTCCATGAGCCGATCAACCTCTTCTTTTAACGCTGCTGACCTTTCTGGACCTTGAGTTCTCCTTTTCTGCTTCACAGGTATAAATTTTGGATCAATATTCAGAGCGTGTACTGCAACTTCTGGGGATATTCCGCACATATCGGCATGAGTCCAAGAAAAAATATCCAAATTTGCCTTTAAAAAAGATATTAAGATATTCTGAATTGACACATTAAGTTGTGAACCCACATTCAACACCTTGTTTGGGTCCTTTGGGTCAACATGTACCGGTATTGTCGTTTCCACTGGTACCACTCTATTTTCCCCTGCACTGGCTTTTCTAGGATCCATCTCTTTCCGTGCTCCGCTGTGCTCGCCAGTGCAGGGTCCGCCCTGTAATTGCTACAAGGCTGGTTCTTTGATGTGGACTGGAGTTGCCGCATCCTTTCCCATTTCTCTTTTCCTTGTTTCTCGTAGCTCTGTCAGATAACACTCCCGCCTAGCATTTTGATCCCCTTTTATAACTCCCACTCCATTATCCGTGGGAAATTTAATGGTGAGGCACCATGGGGCCAGAACAGCTTTGAATGCTGCGAGAGTTGGACGGCCAATGAAAGCATTATAAGCAGAAAATTCGTCGCCAATCACAAAAGTTTGCTTGCGGACCACTTTTCTTTCTCCCTCTCCAAGTTCTACAAGCAAGTCAACGGTTCCTATCGGCTGTTTTGGCTCCCCAGTGAAGCCAGCGATTTTCTGCGATGAGGCTTGCACATCAGTCATAGGGATCTTCATTTGGTCGAATGTTTTCTTGAAGAGGATATTGCAGGACGCGCCACAATCAATGAGAACTCTTCTGACAATAGCTGGCCCGATACCAGCCGAGATGACTAAGGGATCCAAGGTAGGAGCTTCAATACCTGTGGAATCCCTGGCTCTGAACATAATATCATCATTGAAAGTTTTTTGTTGCTTCAGGGGCATAGCACCTTCCAAAACAAATACATCTTCCTCGGTCGGTACATACTTCAAAGCTCGGGTATACCTTTCCATCTCACCCCAGCTCCTGCCTGCTGGGTGAGGTCCTCCCGTAATGACATTGATAACAGGCCTTCCGGATTCATGCCCTGCAGTCTTCTCACTCGTCCTGGGTTGATGAGCAGGAGCTCGTTGCCCCTGACTAGACGAAGCAGGATTGTTGCTATTCTTTCCCATAAATTGCTGCAGCTTGTTTTCCCTTATCAATTCTTCAATCAAAATTTTCAATTGGCGGCATTCATCGGTATCATGGCCGGGTTGATTATGGAAGCGGCAAAACTTTCCGCTTTGTACAGCTTTTTTTCCGGTTCTCAGAACGGGAGGTTTAGGATAATCAACAGAATCCTTAGTGGCAAGGTAAATGCGCTCCGGCGTATCTGATAAAGGGGTATATTCCGATGGCTTGAAGGAACGAGGCTTCTTCAGATTTTTCTGTTTCTTCCCATCGTTATTTTCCCTTTTCTGCCCTACAGATTCATTCTTGCGTGGAGCAACAACGTTATCTTCAGCTTTTTCCAATGCTGCCTTTACCGGTACCGGACGGCTTTCCAGGCGTATGAACTCATCTGCTTTCTTGTAGAATTTTTCAAGGGAATTTGGTTCCTTCATGTTAAGCCATTTTCCAAATTCGCTCGACTTGTCGATGGCCCTCATCAGATAGGTCAAGATCAACCGTGGTTCTGCATTGTCTACCTCGGCCAGCGCTATATTAAAGCGATTCAAGAAAGATCTGATAGTTTCCCCTGGATTCTGTTCTAAACTTGACAACGACATGATATATTTGGCTTTTGAAGCGTATAGTCTGAACTACTCCTTGAATTTCCGGGTTAGGTCAGAAAACTGATCTATAGACCGAATTGGTAGCTTGGTGAACCAAAGCAGGGCTACACCTTCCAAATATACAGGAAAATATCGACACTTTATTTCATCAGAAGCTCTGGCACCTGTCATGTGCCAATCATACTTATACAAGAATTCGTTCGGATCACTTGTTCCTTTGTAAGCTGGGATAGTTGGAGGGACGAACTTCCTTGGGAACTCAGCCTTTAAGATTCTTTCGGTAAACGGGGTTTTACTTGGAGCGAAACTCCATTCCTTCTCATCTTCATTCCTTTGCATGCTTTCTTTCATGATTTGTCGAACCATTTCAGAAAGATACCCCTCATCATTTCGAGCTTTAGATCCACCAACTTCAGGAAATGTCCGCTCAAAGGGGCTGGCAGCCCTCTCAGGAATGTTTCTTTCTTCATCCTCATGAATGTTGCCAGCAAAATTCCTTTCATTACCCGTTGGTTGACGGTTTACTCCAAGTAAGTCATTCAACTTATTCAAAATTAGGGCATTTTGGGCATTCTGAGCCTCCAATTGTGCACTTTGGGCATTTATCTGCTGGATCAGCCCTAAGATTACAGCATCCAACTCCGCTTTTGTAACCCCAACAGGTGGAGTGGCTTGATTAGGTACTGGGGAAGCGGAGGTTCCCTCTTGAACATTTCCAAATCTACTCTTTCTCCCCGGAGCCATGATTTCAGATAAACTTCTAGTCTTCAGAGAGGTTACATCAACAAACTTTCATGGAGCAATGATGATAATTGTCCCTGAGTTCAATTCTCAGTGAAAGCACCAAAAATGTTAACGCTAAAATTTGAACGTTAACACCCCGGTGTATAAAGTGTAGTTGTGAAAGCACCACCCAATGATTCGGGAACAGAGAATAAGCAGAAAGTCACAGAAAAAGCAGTGAATAACAAAGATTTTATAGTGGTTCGGCTCAAGGCAAGCCTACGTCCACTTTAATTCTCTTTATTGCTAAACCGATTACAACTTTACAACAATCTTCAATTACAATTACGACGAGACAAACAACTAGAACTTTGGTAGAGAAGAATTCTTCGAATCCATGTAGATTGCGTTAGATTTTCCCTTGAAGTTAGTTGAGATGCCTTTCGAACTTGAAGTATCGGGTGAGTTGAGAATTCGGCTGAGTATTGGCGCTTGAAATGATTGGCCAAAAGTCCCTTGAAAGTTGGAGGTGGTCGCGTATTTATAGGAGTTCTTGGTGTCACATTTCAGGTAGTAGCCGAGGCAGGTTAGATCGTGAGTCGGCTCCGGGTTAAACTAGGTCGTGGGTTGGCACCGATCTCTTATGCCCGGTCTACAGCTTAAGCCAAAGACCAATGTTTTTCCAGCCTCGTTTCTTAAGTCTTAGGCCGTTGCCGAGTTAATGTGCTCTGCGTTAGGTTTTAACACCGTATCTCCTTTGTATCCTTAGGTCGCGGCCGACCTAGCATAATCATAAGTCGGTCACGACTCAAGTGTGGACCAATTTGTTCTTAACAGTTAAGTCGGCGACCAACTTGGGTAGTTAGATCGGTACACGCGTTGGGTCGGTGGACTTATGTAAGCCCTAGATCGGAATCTCCTAGAACCTTAAGTCGGCATCATTTCAAGATGTTAGGTCGGAACTCTCTTTGAGGCATTAGGTCGGCATGCTTCTCAAGTCTCTTAGGTCGGTATTCCTCTTAAGCCTTATGCAGTTAGGTCGGTCTTCCATGCTAAGATACTAGGTCGGCAGAACGCTGGGTCGCTAACTGTTTGACATGCTAGATCGGTGGGTCTTTTAGGTCGGTTATTCTTGGATTGGTAACACTTGACCGAGGTGGAGTTAACAGGGGGCGATTCCAAAATGGATGTAGTAGAAATAGTACCTTCAGTTTGTTCATATTCTGAACAACTTGTATGGATGAATGTTGCATCGTTGCCTAGAAGACAATGTTAGCATTTTAAGTGGAGGTATTAGGAGCAAAATGTAAAAGCGTAACCTCACAAGCGTCACATCTCGGTAATGACTAAAATGGGGATGCTTGCAAGGCTATGTGGTGAGCTACCATTAGAAGTATCATTCACTAGTATACAATTTGTCTATTGCGTCATCTTATTTGGATTAGCTGAGCTAGAAACTGAAGCAAATAGTATCATTTGCATCATTTTTTCCCTAACAACCATAGCAATTGGTATATAAAAAGCACTAGAAAATTAGAAAACAATTTGCAACTGTAGTCGTCTAAGACATAGCAAACGCATAAGCAAATAGGAAATAGGGTTAATAACGCCTGTTGTATGAATAACCGACAACCGTAGTGAACAGTATAAAGCGAATTTCTAATAATTAATTTTTACTAAATTGATCAACAAATTTACTTCCCGCTTTCATTTTTATCATCTCGCTGGGTACCGCTTCACAATACAAATCCTTGAAATCCCTAAATTCATAAGCCTAAAACCTAAATCCACTTCTTTCCTACTCCAACCACTCCATTCGTCCCTAACTCCTCAAAGTTCTAATTTGTTTGTGTCGCAGCCACCACAACTACTTAGAGCAAACTCGATGCCTCGATTACCACTAGCTCGCCAAATCACCAACCCCCACTGACAAGAATAGGAAGCAGTCTGGGATTGATTGCTGTTGGAGTTTCTTTTGTCGCCTGAAGGAGCTGGTTACCGCTAACATTGAGAGTGAATCACCGTCGCTTGCAAAACAAACGCCGCTGCCTAAAATAGATGTCGTCGCTTGAATTCAAAGTGCCAAGATCTGAAAGCAATGTCGAGATGTCGCTGTGCTATATGTATTCACAAAAATAAATATGTTTTTGTGCTTATTATGCTTGATCTGCTATTGGATGTGTGTTGTCCTATTTCTCTTATGACTGATGCCTTGCTGAAAACACGTCTATGGTGATAGTGTTTATTTTGGTTGATTATTGTTCGAGTTTATCTAAAACTCACGATAGTAGATGCTTGTGGAGATCTGGTATGTTCGCTTGAAACAGAGATGACACTAGAAACTGTGTCCATGACCTGGTGGGCTTGTCTGGATGATGAGATGGATGTTGGAGGTGCTAGTATCACCTGTGTTGTTTATTGAGTGTAAACGATGATCAAGCTCGAGATAATGAAGTTTAACTGCTGTAATGGAAGACAAGAATGCGTGTTAAGCCTATCTTTAATGTCATTAGAGATTTTTATACCATTTAAATTGGATTCTATAAATACTAGAGATTTGCTTCATAAATTCCTTAGGTTGATTGAATCTATTTTTATTAGTTTATGTTCTACATCTATAAAAGCTGTAGGAATCTGTTTAGGTTGATGTTTTATTTATACTTCATTCAGATACAATTAAAAGCCTTGCACAAGGGGCAACAAACTATTGTTAAAGGTTTCGAAAAGGTTGAGCTGGAGCAATCTACATTAGAAAGGGATGGTCTGGTGTCTGTTGTTTTACAAAAGGTGCTATCACGTTTTCATGTATCGTTTTCTCTTGTATATATGGTTTCCATATATTATGGGGATGACCCTTCTTAATGTCCTTTTGAACAAGGTCAGTGATCCTTGTGATTACTCTACTTGTTAAATACCTAAGTAAATCCATGTTTGTTTTGATTTAATATATGGTGTTTTGGGTTATGATCCTTCTTCCAACTCATTGCTTTTACCAATAATTTCACTCTTGCATGCCAAGAAAAACAAGTTATCGAACAACCATTTTTGAGCCTGAAATAATTTTGTGACAGAAAAACACTCAGACTATGTAGACTTTATGAGCTAGATATGTGAGTCCCTTCTTAATGAGAAGTATTAAACATTTCATCTCCAAAACTGTTCCTACAAGTAGAGAAACAAGGCCTTTGGCATATTATGGGTTATCAAGTATGCTACTGATGTTTACAATCGATGCTTTAGGTTGATGTAAATTTCTCATCCACTTTATCTTGATTTTTAACATGCTCTGTGAGTACATATAAAATTATGACAACAATTGTTTGAATGTATGTTAAGTACCTGCAACTGTTATCTATGAACTACTATTTTCTTTTTTACTTCATTTGTTCTTTTATGAAATTTTGATGTGCATCTGATTTTAGAATCTGAAGGAGTTTATTGATAGTGCTAAAACGGATTGACAATCAATTACAGCATCTATACCACGGTGGTATGCTCTTGAAATCATTACTGATCGATAACATTTTATTTAGTTCTCCTCTAAATAAATATCTTTCTTCAAGTGTTAACAGGATAAAAATGTAGATATGGTTTCCATATATTATGGGGATGACCCTTCTTAATGTCCTTTTGAACAAGGTCAGTGATCCTTGTGATTACTCTACTTGTTAAATACCTTTGCCAACAATTATGTCTTTTCAAATTATAAACATATGCATGTTAACTTCTTTTTGAATTAAAATTACCAACACTGACAAAAAAGTGCCTGCAATTAAGAAGCAAAATAAATAGACACACACCCCACCTTTTCCTAAGTAATAACAACTATGAGATATAAGTTGATATACGTATGAACTATGTATTAACTACATATATTGGTTATATTTCATGAATATTTTTTTTGATATTTAACACATGAAAGTTGTTATAACGGCTGATGCAGCAAGGCATATGGGAATTCAAAAGTTAAACCATATTAAGTCGTACACGAGCTTAAGACGTGCATGCTTGATGAGTCGGTCACGGGATAGTGGAAGCATGAGTCGGTGCCGGTTTAACGAAGCTTGGAGGAGTTCGAGTCTGATGAGTCGTCCACGACACAACGACTCATCCATGAGTCGTCAACGACTTAACAAGGAACTGGAGAAGGTAGTGCCATATGAGCTGCGACCTATGGTTATACAACCCAAGGAAGGCATGGAGTTGAGTCGCCCAGAGGAGAGTCGTATGGAGTTTTGAAGGCCTTCTTTAAGTCACTACCGACTTATACTGAGTCGTAGGTCGTTGCCGACCTAGTATGAGTCGTAAGTCGTATAACTTCGTATGTTGAGTCGCTTTGTATAATGAGTCGTGTGATTTAAGTCGCTGCCGACTTAAGTAGATGAGTCGGATACGTATGAGTCGTGCGAACTGTGTTGATGATAAGTCGGTAACGATCTTGCATGAGTCGTTTGCTTTGTGTTTTGTTGTAAAGAGGTGGAGTCGCGTGTGTTGAGTCGGTCGCGACTTAAGCTATGTCGTAAGTCGGCGACGACTTAAGGTGCTGGGTCAGGAAACTCTATAAATAGCGTGTGTGTTGTAATTTTTGTAGTTAGTTGAATATTGAATAAAATTTCCTTTTGTTAGCTTTGTGCTTTAATACAATTGGTAGTTGAGTGTGATCTCCTATCTCCTCTTTCGGTTAATCGAGTGCGCTCGATTCAACGATCGAAGAAGCCGATTCACGGAATCTAGTGCGCTAGATCAACGTGCGAAGAATCGTAGATCTTTGAACACGGTATAGTGCGCTATCAACGTGTTTGAGATAGCTAGAGTTCGGTATCTTTGGATCAACGAACTTGGGCATTTTGGTATCTTCAACTCACCGATTGCTACATTTCATCGATTGAAGTTTTGTTTGATTAATCCGCTGCGTCAGTTTTGGTATCAGAGCCATACTTAGCCAATCATAGCTAAGTTGATTCTTGGAGCCAAGTTTTGAAGTTTTTGAAGTTTGAAGGAATTCATCGTGTTCATATTGAAGTTGCATCAAGTTTGGAGTGTTTGATCCATTTCATTTTGGATCGAGGAGTTGGACTTTGTTTGGACTTTGAATTGGTGTTTGCGCGCCAATTTTTGGAGGGTTTTGGAGTAAGTTTGAAACTAAGCCGTGAAGTGTCAAGGCCGAGACAAGGGGGAGCCGACCTTACTTGAATTGTTAACTCGTTGCCGAGTTAGTGTGAGCCGAGACAAGCATAGCCGTGTATTGTTGAGCTTAGATTGCTTTGTTGAGAGGAAAGTTTGAAGTCTTGTGTTGAATTTTTGAAGTCTTGAGAAGTTTACAACCATGCCACCAAGGAGAGCTAATCGTCATCAAAACGTTGAAGCTTTGTATCGTAGAGAAGAAGCCGAGCTTATGGAACAACGTATTAATGAGAAATTTGATGAAGGCATTGGTAAATTGGAGAGATTGATGAATGATTTGAATCAAAGGAGGAGATCACCAAACTCGAACCATGGAGGAAACCGAGTTTCGCCATCGGTTACGGAAGCGAGGAGGGTACCGCCACATTCTTGTAGAGATAGAAGAGAAACATCAATTTCATCACGAAGAGATCATCATGACTATGCACATGAAGAAAGAAGAAGTCAACGTGAATTTGACCATGAAGCATATAGAGATGAAGAGAGACATAGTCAAAGAAGTATGCATGAACGAAGGGATGATAATGGTCGAGATCGATGTAGACGTACTTTTGATTTTGTTGAAGAGGGTGACAGAGC
The DNA here is from genome assembly GCA_030765085.1 of Allium cepa. NCBI lineage: Eukaryota > Viridiplantae > Streptophyta > Magnoliopsida > Asparagales > Amaryllidaceae > Allium > Allium cepa. The sequence continues at coordinate 11,337,784 of CM060929.1, forward strand.
TAGTATTCATTATCGAGATCGAGACCAAGTTCGGAATTCTTATCGGGATGTTGAAGATGATCGTCGATGGGAATCGGGTATGAAGATGGAAATTCCGGAGTTTAAAGGCGGGATGGTTGCTGAAGAATTCTTAGATTGGTTATCTAATGTGAAGGAAATCTTTGATTTCAAGGAGGTGCCGGAGAATCGAAGGGTGAAGTTAGTTGCTACAAGGCTGAGGGGGAGAGCTTTGGCATGGTGGCAGCAAACTAAACTTACTCGTGAACGAATGGGGAAGTCAAAGATAGAATCTTGGGAAAAGATGAAGAAGTTGATGAGATCTACTTTCTTACCTTATAATTACCAATCACTTATGTACCAGAGGTTGCAGAATCTGAGGCAAGGGACAAAGTCTGTTAGCGATTATGCTGATGAATTTTACCAACTCATTGCCAGGAATGATATTATGGAGACAGAAGAACAGCTAACTGCTAGATTCATTGGGGGATTGAGAATGCAGATCCAGGATATGGTTAATATGTTTGATCCTAGATCAGTGGCAGAGGCACATCAGAAAGCGTTAGCCTGGGAGAAGCAAGGAAGGCGTGGAGGTGGTGTGTTTACTAATTCCAATAATCAAGCAAGGGGTGTTAGTGGAGGTTCTAATGTACCTAAACCTGTCAATAAACCAGTGGTGAAGGAGGCTGAGAAGGCGAAGGTTAACAGTGGTTTCAAATGTTATAATTGTCAGGAGTTGGGTCACAAAAGCAATGAATGTCCGACGCCGAAGAAGAGAACCATGGTTGCAGAAGTTGAGGAGGATGATGGTGAGGAGGCAGAATGTTCAAATACACCTGATGTTGAGGAGGAAGAAGAAGTGTCGGGAGATGAAGGTTGTAATCTTATGTTGAGGAGAAGTTGTTTGACACCAAAGCAAGAGGAGGATTGTAGTTGGTTGAGAAGCAATATTTTTCAGTCGACATGCACTATTCTGGGGAAAGTCTGCAAGTTTGTTATTGATGCTGGAAGTTGTGATAACATTATTTCTACAGAAGCAGTAAGGAAGTTGAACTTGAAGACTGAGAAACATCCTAAACCGTACAAACTAGCATGGTTAAGGAAGGGTGGTGAAGTGAAAGTGTGTCGAAGGGCTTGTGTTAATTTTTCTATTGGGAAGAAGTACAAAGATGAAATTTGGTGTGATATAGTGGACATGGACGTATGTCATCTGTTGTTGGGCAGACCATGGCAGTTCGATAGAGCAGTACAACATGATGGTCGTGCCAATAGTTACAGTTTCATGTTCGAGGGTACTAAAATCACTTTGGTTCCCAAGAAACAACAGCAAAAGGAGAGCAAGCTAGAAGAGATTGAGGAATTGAAAACTCTGTTGACTCTGAAGGAGTTTGTCAAAGAAGTGGAGGAAGAACCGGAAGTGTTTTTGTTGATTGGGAGAGAGAGTAGTGAAGAAGTTGAAATTCCAGAAGAAGCAAAGCCAATTTTGAAAGTATTTGAAGATGTCTTTCCAGAGGAGTTACCTAAGGAGTTACCACCACTTAGAGACATTCAACATCAAATTGATCTTGTTCCAGGAGCAGTGTTACCACATCGACCACATTACCGTATGAGTCCGAAGGAACATGAGGAGTTACGAAGGCAGGTGGAAGAGTTGTTGGAACAGGGACGTGTTCAGGAAAGTTTAAGTCCTTGTGCCGTGCCAGCATTGTTAGCACCAAAGAAAGACGGAACATGGAGGATGTGCACAGATAGTAGAGCTTTGAATAAGATCACTGTTCGTTACAGATTTCCTATGCCGAGGTTGGATGATTTGTTGGATCAGTTGAGTGGGGCAACTATATTTTCGAAGATTGATTTGAAGAGTGGTTATCATCAAATTCGAATCAGACCTGGAGACGAATGGAAGACAGCTTTCAAGACGAGAGAGGGGTTATACGAATGGTTGGTTATGCCATTTGGTTTGTCGAATGCACCTAGTACATTCATGCGGGTGATGAATCAAATATTTAGACCATTCATTGGGAAGTTCGTTGTGCTTTATTTCGATGATATTCTGATTTACAGCAGAAGTATGGAGGAGCATGTTCTACATTTGAGGGAAGTGTTGATTATTCTGCGTGAAGAACAATTTTATGCTGCTACAAAGAAATGTGTGTTTATGACGCATACTGTTTTATTTCTTGGGTATGTTGTTTCAGGGGAAGGTATTCAAGTTGACCAGAGTAAAGTTGAAGCTATTAGAAATTGGCCACAGCCGAGAACTATCACTGAAGTTAGAAGTTTCCATGGATTGGCATCATTCTACCGAAGGTTCATCCCACACTTCAGTAGCGTGATGGCTCCAGTGACCGATTGCATGAAAGGGAAACGATTTGTGTGGTCCGAAGAAGCGGGGGTTGCCTTTGAGAAGATCAAGGAATTGTTGACGTCTGCACCAATTCTTGTTCTACCTAATTTTCAGTTATTGTTTGAATTGCATACTGATGCTTCGAAGGTTGGTATTGGAGGAGTTCTGAGTCAGAATGGGAAGCCAGTTGCATATTTCAGTGAAAAGTTGTCAGGGGCGAAGATGAGATACAGTACATATGACGTTGAATTTTATGCTGTTGTTCAGGCTGTTAAGCATTGGAGACATTACTTATTTCAGAAGGAATTTGTTCTGTACACTGATCACGAAGCTTTGAAACATTTACAGGGGCAGGATAAAATTTCAGCGAGACATGCATCATGGATTGCTTATCTGCAGCAGTTTACTTTTGTCGTTAAGCACAAATCTGGGGTGACAAATCGGGTAGCTGATGCTTTAAGTAGGAGAAGTCATTTGTTAACGACAATGAAGGTTGAAGTGACGGGGTTTGGAATGTTGCCTGAGATGATTAAAGGAGATCCATACTTTGTGAAATATGTTGAGAAAGTGAAGGATGGGAGTACCGATGAATTCATGTTAGTTGATGGTTTTCTGTTTAAAGGAAATCGTTTATGTATTCCGGATTGTAGTTTGAGGATGAAGATTGTGAAGGAGTTGCACGAGGAAGGACATGTGGGCCGTGATCGTACTTTGCAGTTGATTTCACAGTCTTATTTTTGGCCGTCGATGAGAAAAGAGGTTGAAAGGTTCGTGGAGCGATGCCATATTTGCCAAGTTTCAAAGGGGACAGCAACAAATGCAGGGTTGTATATGCCATTACCTATACCGACTAAGCCATGGGTTGATATTAGCATGGATTTCGTTTTGGGTTTGCCGCGAACTCAAAGGGGAAATGATTCGATATTTGTTGTGGTGGACAGGTTTTCAAAGATGGCACATTTTGTTGCTTGCAAAAGGACAGCAGATGCAGTTCGAGTAGCACAGTTATTTTTCAAGGAGATTTATCGACTTCATGGTTTACCAGAATCTATTGTTTCTGATCGAGATACTCGTTTTCTGAGTCACTTTTGGTTGAGTTTGTGGAAGATGGTGGGAACGAAACTGAAATTTAGCAGTGCTTATCATCCACAAACTGATGGACAGACAGAAGTTGTTAACAGGTCATTGGGAAATTTGTTGCGTTGTCTTGTACAAGATAATTTGAGAAGTTGGGACATGAAGCTATGCCAGGCAGAATTTGCTCATAATCATGCAGTAAATCGAAGCACAGGATTCAGTCCGTTTCAGATTGTTTATTCAAATTTACCCAGGGGGCCGTTGGATTTAGCAGTTGTACCACAGTCAAAGAGAACAGTTAAACGAGCTGCTGATTTTGTTGATGAGCTGACTGAATGTCATAAAATCGTTCGGGAACGATTGGAGAAATCGAATGAGAAGTATAAGAAGTCTGCAGATTTGAAACGTCGAAATGTTGAATTTAAAGAAGGTGATTTGGTTTATGCCGTGTTAACCAAAGATCGTTTTCCAGTGGGTGCTTACAATAAGTTGAAAGCCAGAAAAGTTGGTCCTGTCGAAATTGTGAAGCGAATTAATGACAATGCTTATAAGTTGAAGCTGCCGGAGGATATTTACACTTCTGACGTATTCAATATTAAGCATCTGGTGCCATATTATGAGGATGAACATTTTGATGAGAAAGAATTTGCAAATTCGAGGTCGAATTTTTCTCAACCAGGGGAGGATGATGCAGCAAGGCATATGGGAATTCAAAAGTTAAACCATATTAAGTCGTACACGAGCTTAAGACGTGCATGCTTGATGAGTCGGTCACGGGATAGTGGAAGCATGAGTCGGTGCCGGTTTAACGAAGCTTGGAGGAGTTCGAGTCTGATGAGTCGTCCACGACACAACGACTCATCCATGAGTCGTCAACGACTTAACAAGGAACTGGAGAAGGTAGTGCCATATGAGCTGCGACCTATGGTTATACAACCCAAGGAAGGCATGGAGTTGAGTCGCCCAGAGGAGAGTCGTATGGAGTTTTGAAGGCCTTCTTTAAGTCACTACCGACTTATACTGAGTCGTAGGTCGTTGCCGACCTAGTATGAGTCGTAAGTCGTATAACTTCGTATGTTGAGTCGCTTTGTATAATGAGTCGTGTGATTTAAGTCGCTGCCGACTTAAGTAGATGAGTCGGATACGTATGAGTCGTGCGAACTGTGTTGATGATAAGTCGGTAACGATCTTGCATGAGTCGTTTGCTTTGTGTTTTGTTGTAAAGAGGTGGAGTCGCGTGTGTTGAGTCGGTCGCGACTTAAGCTATGTCGTAAGTCGGCGACGACTTAAGGTGCTGGGTCAGGAAACTCTATAAATAGCGTGTGTGTTGTAATTTTTGTAGTTAGTTGAATATTGAATAAAATTTCCTTTTGTTAGCTTTGTGCTTTAATACAATTGGTAGTTGAGTGTGATCTCCTATCTCCTCTTTCGGTTAATCGAGTGCGCTCGATTCAACGATCGAAGAAGCCGATTCACGGAATCTAGTGCGCTAGATCAACGTGCGAAGAATCGTAGATCTTTGAACACGGTATAGTGCGCTATCAACGTGTTTGAGATAGCTAGAGTTCGGTATCTTTGGATCAACGAACTTGGGCATTTCTTCAACTCACCGATTGCTACATTTCATCGATTGAAGTTTTGTTTGATTAATCCGCTGCGTCAACGGCAGTAGGCTGTTGGGCCTTACTAGTTAATTGGGGTTTGTATGATGTTGGGGTTTGTATGATGTTGATATTAGCTGTTTTTATATAGTAGAGATTCCTGATTCCAAATTTTAACTGTATACTATGTTTTTAAATCTTGAAGTTATATTTTTGTATATTTATCTATTGAATAAATTATAAATTATGTACTTAATTTATTGGTATTTGCAGAGGATGGGAAAGCCATATCCATTCTGTTGACAAAAGAATGGTGGAAATCATTGGTAAAAGGTGGCCATGAAATTGATATTGGTAAAATTGAGCCTGAGAATAGCATGCTGACTGATTTAGAGCCGGAGACTCGTCAAATATTTGAAAAAATGATGGTAAAGTTTAATTCATTGAATGCTTCTTTTCCTGATCCTTTCTTTTTTCTTGTTCTTTTGGTAAAATGGTGCTTATATATTTATGGTCAAGGTGTTTTTCTTTTTAAACAAATTTGCAGTTTGACCAAAGGCAGAAGCATATGGGTCTTCCAACTAGTAATGAGATGCAGAAACAGGAACTGCTTAAGAAGTTTATGGCTGAGGTGTATCACTTTCTCTTACCTTTTGTTGATCTATTGTATGCATTATCATCATGTACATATAGTTTAATTTTTTATGTTCATATTATTGTAGCATCCGAAGATGGACTTCTCAAAGGCCGAAATTGGATAAGTTCTTGTCATGGACTTAATTTAGATGTGGAAAATGTAACTATATTTTTGTTATTTTCCTTTTATTTTGAGTGTGGAAGTAATGGATATGTATTTTGATTAGCTGAGCCTAAATTGTTATTCGAAGAACTTTTGCTGCCTCTTTCGCTTTTTGCTACTGATATGCTTGCATATCATATAGATAAGCCGAGTTAATAGTAGTGTTTTATGAAACCACTTGAATCTGGCTTCACCAACTCGTGAGTTGCACATGAAACCATGATCGAAAATGTAGTTAGGCTAGTTCTTTGGAATCAAGAGGCAGATCTTTTGTGTCAGTTGCAATACCAACCGTAGGAAAAAAAAGCCTTTTTGTGTTGGTTATTTAAAACCAGAGTAGCAACAGACTACGCTTTTTAAGTCAAATGTCATTTTTTTGCTTCGGTTGTTATAAAGAACCATAGCAAAAAATAGTACTACTGCCATTGTTGTATAAACAACTGACTAAAAAAGTGGTTTGTTACATCGGTTCAACAACCGTAGCGATAGATTTATGCCTGTTGCTGCGTTTGCATTTGTTACAGTTGTTGAACTGAGACAACAGAGGTTAAACAACCGATGAAAATGACTTGTTTTCAAGTGGTGACGTATACATGTATCTTTATTTCTGCTGCATTTCTTGTTTTGTATTTATTGGCATTTATGAAGACAGATTACTTTAACTATCTAGGCTGATGATATGTTAGTTTACTTTTATTGATATATGTATATTATATTTGTCTTTTGCAAAGATCATGTGTATATTTTATAGTACTCGTCATAATGAGAGATTTCGTTCTGTCTTTTATTTCTTCAATCCAACAATCTGTCTTTCTAATATTTGGATGCTATACACATGAATACCATGGATGTATTAGTATCAACTTTTGAGAGTTGAAAAAGTAGGTCGTTACAGCTAGGTATAGAGGTAGGGTGTTGCATTGGTTAACATGCATGTCTAAAATAAATTGAGATAGATATATCTAATATTATACTCTACCTCTCAGGTACAATCTGTAGGATCGATTACACCCTAGAGGGGGTAAATAGAATGATGCTATTAATTATAAAAAAATTATTGCGGAAGTTTATACAAAATAATTTCAGCACAGATATGGTAGAATAATAGCAGCACAGGTAATAGCAGAATAATAAATGCAAAAATAGAACAACATAGATTTACCCAGCTTCGGCAAAACTCTGCCTACGTGCTGCCCCAAGGTTTCAACTAGAAATTAAGCAGTCAGACGCTTACATATGTAAACTCGCAACACGCGTTATCGACTAAGCTTAACTCTATGCTCAAAATTCTGCCACAACTCAGCCACTGTGTTGCGAATTCTCGAACTACACCACCGCAGTCTGTTCCCAAGTCACACGACTAGAAATTGCAAAAGTTTAAAGGAAAAATACAAAATAAAAATAGTTTAAAAACAAAAAAACCCTAATTTTAAAATATTTAGCCTAATAGAAATAAGACCGACCCAATTAAAAATAAAATATGAATCTCCTTTTTCTTTCTTTCTTTTAATCGGCTTGTGTCCTTCTTTGTTCTTTGATGGGTGCTCGTTCATTTCCTCTTTAACAAAAATTAGGGCTTCCTTTATTGAAGCTGCCGACTTCTGTTGATCGATTGAATAGGTGATTTTGCTTCGCTTGCTTTGTCGATCGATGTAACGACCGTGATTTTTGAATTACTGTCGTAATAAAAATTTTAAATAAAAATTTTTAAATAAAAATTTGAAAAAATAATAATAACAAAGTTGTGTTATAAACTTTGTTGCCTTCACGTGCAAACATAGATGGCCCATTTCAAAACCAAGTGTGCATATTATAACATTGTCGTGAACAAAGTTTTTTTTTTTAAAAAGCAAGTGGATCACATTTTTTAGTGGTGTCACATTTGTGCAAGTGAACATTCTATGTTGCTTCTTTCTTCATTTCTCCCTGCCGTCATTTAATCCAAGTGGGGAAAGCATTGTCTATGATAACGCATTCAAAAAATAAAGCAAAATTTTAAGTTCCTAAAATGAATTATGTTCACCGATACAATAGAAATTCAAAGCATGCTTTGTTATAAGTTGTACTCACGTAATCATAATTGATTTGCTTGTACTACCGTATTAGAGTGTTATTAAGAGACAAACTTCTTTAAGTACACATGTTACATATATCAAGGGAAATGTTTTTACTGACACATTACACGGTGTGTCCTTTCTCTTTCCTATTGCACGTTTGCATTTAATGAATGCGTACAAAGTATTAGCTATCATCTCAATTCTTTTGAATTATACACTTTTTAAGGAAAAAAGAGGAGGCTGCTCTGTTAACTAATATCATTAGTTTTATTTCCAAAATCTTTTTTGAAGCTCAGGGTTAAAGACAATAATGGCAGCTCCAATTCTTGCTTCTTGAATCTGGGTTACTAGCTGAATTGAAGCAAACTTTTGTGTGTAAAAATCTCACATTTTCTAATTTATACTTTTTCTGCATTTAATAGCGTGCGTTCCATTTTTACATGCAATAAGTGAAGCATGAAATCTGTTAGGCAAAGAATGTTTTAAAACTAATTTGGCCTGAGTTAGAAATTACAGTTCCTCACTGTTGCTCATATTTTCTGAAATATTGATGTTTGATAGAAACCCTGCCTTAAAACTTGTTACATCATTTCCCGTTTTAATTGGTTCACAAAGTTATCCTTTCGTTTCATGCATACTTTGCACAGCCAGACGGTGTTATATCCATATATACGTTATTTGTACCAGTGCTACACATAAATGCACAGAACCTTCTTGCGTGCATGTAGTAGCTTATTGGTCCTTCACATGTTTATTTATAACGTTGCGTGCGTGTGTTTATGTTTTTTTTGTATGAGTTCGTGTCCACTTTAGTGCATTCAGGCGAGTAGTTGGTCCCTACGTGTATAGCTTGATTTAGGCTCCTTTGTACTTTTATTTTCGCGTGACAGTGTTTTGCATGTGTAAGCAGGTTAGTTTGTAATGAACTATCATGAAAGCCTGTTATATAAGAAATATGAGGCAAGTGTATCAGGCTAGTATAGTACTTATATAATTGCGTGTTCCAAAGTTCTCCAAATTTATAAACTTGCTTTGAAAAATGTATCAGGCTAGCATAATTATATAGTTACGTGTTCCAAAGTGTTCAAAATTTATATACTTGCTTTGAAAGTGTGTCTCCCATTCCAAAGTGTAGTGTGCATGTATCAAGGAATTAAAGTTATATAGTTGCGTGTTCAGGTTAGTATACCAAAGTAATGCACAGGCCACTAATTTTAGTATGTGCGTGCAAGTTGAATTGCATGAAATTATTTTAAATACCAGTGCTAATTTTGTGTTGAACCGGTATTACGTTTTAAAACGTAGTTTGCTGCCGTTATTTTTATAACGGAATTTTTACACCAGTATTATAATTTTGAAGCGTGTTGTTTTATCGACATTTTTGGTGAATAAAAATTACTGTTATTTTAACGTCAGTAACCGTTAATTTAAAGTGAAATTTTAAGCGGTTATCCCGCAACGCTGATTTGGTATCCGTTTTTACGGTGTTTTGTGATGCGGAATTTCCTCGTCGAAATTGCTATAGTTGTTGTTGTTTTGATCACGTATTTTAAAAATCATAAAAATAAACTGTTTTCAAAAAATTTACAGTTTACGCCTACAAAAGAATGTGTAATCGATTTAAACGCTTCAGCAAAATTGAGGACTATGAACCCTTACTTTTACTGATTCGTTTAATTCCGGACTTGTCCGTTTGAGAATGTATAATGTTATTTATATAAAATACACAGTTATGCACTTTCAAGGAAATGGTGAAGAGATTTAAACGATTTAGCAAAAGTGTGGAATATGGAACCATACTTTTACTATTTCGGTTAATTCCAAACTCGTTAATTGAAATATTTGATGATTTTGATGATTTTGTTGGGCTTTCGAGCCACTTTGTTGGACCTTCGGGTCAATTACCAGTACTAGACCTTCGGGTCATTTGTGAGACCTTCGGGTCATTTGTTGGACCCTCGGGTCATTTGTTGGGCGCTGAAAATTATAGTACTTGGTAGGCTTCGGCCATTTGAGATGCACGTGCAGCGTAGCTAAAACTCGCAATCTGCTGGGATCGATCCACTTTTATGTTGATTTTCTAGTTATCTATTTTTAATTTCTAGATTTTGTGAATTACAGTTTTGAATTCAATCTTGAATTTGAAAGTGATTTTGATGGAGTTTAATAAGTTGAAATTGATGGTGTTTGTTGTGATTTCTTCATTTAAATTATGTTGATTTCTTATGTTGAATAGTCTCATTCGAGACTATTATATATTTTCTTAATGATTTTTATGATGCATTTACTTCTAAGAATAAATTAGACTGGTCCGTTTATTATTTTCTTTTAAATAATACTCGGGTCAGACCAAGTAATTTCAAGATAGTCGCTATCTCTGATTCAGTTACAGCTTCAGCTGTTGGGATTCACTCCATCTTTTGCCTAGTCTTCGAGGAGTACTTTTGGCTTATTGACTCTCACATTATGTATGTATTGATGGATATGTATATGTACATTGGGTTCTTGTGAACTATCGATTGTTGTAGCATGTATCCAGACTTGTCTTCTGCTATATATCTGATATTTCTGTTTTGATGTGACTTGACATACCTATGTTGTTGTTATTATGAGTTGTTCTGGATTTTTCCTTAGCCACTGCAGTTTTGCTTTGATTTGGATTGAATTTATATCTTTGGAAGTAATTTATAAAACTCCTATCGATGTAATCAATACTCGTCTAAGGCATAACTTACGGATGGTCGCCTCTAACAAGCCTTATTCTTTGCAATAGCAGACGTTATTCCTTATAATAACCTTTGTTATTGTGAGAATAGAGGTGGGGCGTCACAGCTTGGTATCAGAGCTGAAATTCAGAATAATTTGTAATAAACACAGAACATAAACATAATGGAACATGTGTTACAACTATTCGAGGGTTTTATTCGTGCCTTTCTAATCTATTCTTTCCACTTTAACATGTGCAGTACGTCTAGGAATAAAAATTATATATTTCGTAGTATTCATTTGTTAAATTTCTTATCAATTGTGCATAATTTTAACTAATCTTTACCATCTCTTTTCTCTCAGCCCATGACTGGAAGAGGTAGAGGGAAGCGTTCTTCTGCAGGCCCGTCTAGTGGTTCTCATCCGGACGGTGTCTATATATCAGCTGATCAGTTTATGGAGCTATTTCGGGGTACTCATCCTCCTATTGCTACTCCCATGGCTCTAAATCAAAAGTCTGCCTTCGCACGCATGTGTAGTGACTATTCCCACCTTGGAGGCAAGCCTTTCAAGGGATCGGAAAGTGTAATGGAGGTTCAGACTTGGTTGCGCACTTGTGAGCGCATATTTTCTCGGGTGAATCTTTCTGATCATCATCGCGTTCTCGTGGCATCTAGTATGTTGCAAGAGCGTGCGCTTGATTGGTATGACCTTTTTATTGCGGAAGTTGATGAGTCCTTTCTCTCTTGGATTCAGTTTAAGGAACGTTTTGAACTTAAGTTCGTTCCTAAATCGGAAATAGTTAGTCTTGCTCGTAGTTTCCTTAAGTTGAAGCAAGGAAAGTCCTCTGTTTCTGATTATGTCTCATCTTTCGAGGCCTTATCCAAATACGGAGTTGAGTTAATTAATACTCCGCGTAAGAAGAATCTTCGTTTTGTTGATGGTTTGAAGAAGTATTTGAAGAAAGTTCTTTTGCTTCAGCTTAAGCTCTCTTTTGAGGTGCTTGTTGATTCGGCTCTTTGTCTTGAAGCTGTTGAAAAGGAACGTGATAGTGGTGATGAGGTTGAGGTTTCTAAGAACCCCAACAAGAAGAGGTTTCCATTTTGTAAGCCTAATTCTTCCAACCAGAAGAAGAAGAAGCAATCTACCTCTAGTTCTCAGCCTAGTAGTGCACCTTCTATTCAGAGGGCATGCTATAATTGTGGTTCGTTGGATCATCCTCTTCGTAGTTGTCCTAGGCCTCACATTTGTTGTTATTGGAAGAAAGAAGGTCATTTAAATTTTGATTGTCCTACTGCTCCTAAGGGTCTCAAATCTGGGAAGCTAAATATTGCTAAAGCTTCTGGTGATTCTTCTCAGCCCAAAGGTATTACTCCTTCTGTTTTGGAAGGTTTTATTTTATTTCATGGCCGCTCTATTAGAGTTCTTTTCGATACGGGTGCATCACATTCATTCGTATCAAAGGAGCTTGTTGATATTATTCCTTTGGATGTTGTTACTCTTTGCGACCCTTTGAGGATTGTAAATCCTATTGGTGGATCTGTTACTCTTGGTTTGTTGTGTGTTGATGTTGAAATTATTCTTTGTGGTTTCTCCTTTCATGCGAATATGCATGTTATGGATCATCTTAGTTTTGATATGATATTGGGTATGGATTGGCTCGTCCGTTATGAAGCTCAAATCCTATGTCCCGAAAGAACTTTGTATCTCAAGCATCCCGATGCTATCGAGCAATTATCTATTATATTTCGAAGCATGGATCATACTTCGAATGCTTTTATTTCTTCCTTCGAATCTAACAATGACATAAATAATATTCCGGTTGTTTGTGATTTTTCTGATGTTTTCGAGCCTATTTTGAGATTGCCACCGAAGAGGGCAATAGAGTTCAGTATTGATCTTATCTCTGGTGCACATCATGTTAGTCGTCCTCCTACGTGGATGTCTGCTAAGGAAAATAAGGAACTTAGGCAACAATTATCTGAGTTGGGAGCCAAGAATTTTATTCGTTCTAGCTCGTCTCCTTGGGGCGTCGCCGTTGTCTTCGTTAAGAAGCCAGATGGTACTCTTAGGCTTTGCATTGATTATCGCAAGCTTAACGAGCTCGCTATCAAAAATAGGTATCCACTACCTAGGATCGATGATATGTTTGATCAACAAGTGATGCTAAACTGTTCTCCCAACTCGATCTTGCTACTGGTTTTCATCAGTTACGAGTGACAGAAGATAGCATTCCTCTTAATGCATTCCGTACTCGTTATGGTTCTTACGAATGGCTTGTTATGCCGTTCGGTTTGACAAATGCTTCGGCGTATTTTGTTGATCTTATGAATCAGATATTCCGAAAATATCTCGATAAGTTCATCTTGGTTTTCATTGATGATATTCTTATTTATTCCAAATCTGAAGCCGATCATATTCAGCATTTGGAGATTGTTTTGAGCACTCTTCTTCAGCATCAGCTTTATGCCAAATTCTCCAAGTGTCACTTCTGGGAGAATAAGGTGAAGTTTCTCGGTCATATTGTTTCTTCCGATGGTATTTCTGTCGATCCTTCCAAGATCGAATCTATTCAAAATTGGAGGAGGCCCGAGACCATTACTGAGAGCCGTAGTTTTCTTGGATTGGCGGGTTATTCCCGCCGATTTATTAAGGACTTTTCTCATATTGCCTTACCGCTTACCACTCTCATGAGAAAAGCTGTTCCTTTTATTTGGTCGGATAAGTGTGAGAATTCTTTCTTGAAGTTAAAAGACCTCCTTATTCATGCTCTTATCTTAGTGGTTCCCGAAAGGAATCATGATCTTGTTGTTTGTACCGATGCCAGTGGTTTTGGGCTCGGTGCTGTTCTCATGCAAAAGGATGGAGTAGTTGCCTATGCTTCTAGACAACTAAAGCCTAACGAGATTCATTATGCTACCCATGATTTGGAGTTAGCCGCCATAGTCTTTGCTCTAAAGATTTGGCGACATTATTTATTGGGCGAGCATTTTATTCTCTTCATCGATCACAAATCTCTGAAGTATTTATTTACTCAGAAAGAGATTAATATGAGGCAACAGCGTTGGCTCGAATTTCTTGCTTCATATGATTTTGATATTCAGTATACCCCTGTTAAGGGTAATCGTGTTGCTGATGCGCTTAGTCGCAAGCAGTAGGGTGTTGTTTCCATGATGCTAACAGAGTGGAATATTTTGGAAGCTCCATCTCTTTGTGATATTAGAGACCATCCTTCAGTTTCTGATTCTCCCGTGCTTTTATTTTGCATGGGAGCTCGTCCTAGTTTGTTGGATCATGTTGCCGATGCTCAGAAACAAGATCCACATGTTGCTTATCTTATTCAGAGTTGTGAATTGGAATCCCGAAGTGATGATCTGAAGGATTTCGATATTGATATTCATGGTTGTATTCGAAAGAAGGGTAGGTTGGTCGTGCCCAATGTTTCTAATCTTAGAAATGACATTCTTGAGGACTGTCATCGTTCTAAGTATACTATCCATCCAGGTAGTAGTAAGATGTATGCTGATATGAAACGCTTATACTATTGGGAGGGTATGAAGCGTGATACTGCAAGTTATGTAAGTCGTTGCATGACTTGTCAACTTGTTAAAGCAGAATACCAGTGTGTCAGTGGTCTTTCGCAGCCTCTTGAGATTCCATTATGGAAATGAGATCAGATTTCCGTGGACATCATTGATGGTCTACCTCATTCGAGGTCGGGCCATACTAGTATTTAGGTGATTGTTACCGATTGACTAAATCAGCCCATTTTAATCCTATCAGGTCCAACCGTACTGCTCCTTTATTGTCTAAGCTGTTTATTGAAGAAGTCGTTCGACTTCATGATGTGCCTAGTTCTATTGTTAGTGACAAAGATCCGCTTTTTACTAGTGGTTTCTGGCAAAGCCTTCAGAATGCTTTGGGCACTAAGCTCAATCTCAGTACAGCTTATCATCCTCAGTCTGACGGTCAGACTGAAAGGGTGAATCAGGTCTTAGAGGATCTCCTTCAAGCTTGCATTCTTGATTTTGGTAGTAGTTAGGAACACCACTTATCTCTTGTCGAATTTTCTTATAACAACAGTTTTCAATCCAGTATCGGTATGGCTCCTTTCGAAGCTCTTTACGGAAGGCCGTGTCGATCACCATCTTGTTGGTTGGAATCGGGGGAAAAGTTAGTTCTCGGCCCCGATTATATTCGTGATTCTTCGAAGAGGATTGATATTATCAGACAGAGAATGAAAGAAGCTAAGAATAGGCAGAAATCTTATGCCGATCACCGTAGGAAGCCTTTGGAATTTTCGTTGGCGATCTTGTATTCATTCGTGTTTCCCCGATGAAGGGTGTGGTACGTTTTAGTAGCTCCGGGAAATTGGCTCCTCGTTATATTGGACCGTTTCCTATTACGGAACGTATTGGCCCTGTTGCTTATCGTGTATCACTACCTATTCAGTTTTCTGGAATTCATGACGTATTTCATGTATCCCAACTTCGTCGATGCCTTCGAGATTCAGATTCTATTATTGATCTTCATATGTTGCAAGATCTTGAGATCTCGCCCGACTTGTCTATTGTGTAAAGTCCTATTCGTGTGCTAGCTACGGAGGTGAAACGCCTTCGGAACAAAGAGGTTCCGCTCGTGAAGATTCAATGGTCCGCAAACCCCAAAGATTGCACTTGGGAAACTAGGGAATTCATCGAGCGTTCTTATCCTGGTTTTCTCTCCTCTTCGGGTGAGGGTGAGCATTCTTATCCATCTTTTTTTTTTATCTTTGTTATGATGAATTATTTGTGTTATTGACTGCTTCTAGTATGAAAATTGCAAGGACGTAATTTTTATAAGAGGAGTCTGTAACGACCGTGATTTTTGAATTACTGTCGTAATAAATACTTTAAATAGAAATTTTTAAATAAAAATTTGAAAAAAATAATAATAACAAAGTTGTGTTATAAACTTTGTTGCCTTCACGTGCAAACATATATGGCCCATTTCAAAACCAAGTGTGCATATTATAACATTGTCGTGAACAAAGTTTTTTTAAAAAAAGCAAGTGGATCACATTTTTTGTGCTGTCACATTTTTGCAAGTGAACATTCTACGTTGCTTCTTTCTTCATTTCTCCCTGCTGTCATTTAATCCAAGTGGTGAAAGCACTGTCTATGCTGACGCATTCAAAAAATAAAGCAAAATTTTAAGTTCCTAAAATGAATTATGTTCACCGATACAATAGAAATTCAAAGCATGCTTTGTCATAAGTTGTACTCACGTAATCATAATTGATTTGTTTGTACTACCGTATTAGTGTGTTACGAAGAGACAAACTTCTTCAAGTATACATGTTACATATATCAAGGGAAATGTTTTTATTGTCACACTAGCACGGTGTGTACTTTCTCTTTCCTATTGCACGTTTGCATTTAATGAATGTGTTCAAAGTATTGGCTAGCATCTCAATTCTTTTGACTTATACACTTTTTGAGGAAAAAAGAGGAGGCTGCTCTATTAAGTGATATCATTCGTTTTATTTTCAAAATCTTTTCTTAAGCTCAGGGTTAAAGACAATAATGACAGCTCCGATTCTTGCTTCTTGAATCTGGGTTACTAGCTGAATTGAAGCAAACTTTTGTGAGTGAAAATCTCACATTTTCTAATTTATACTTTTTCTGCATTTAATGGTGTGCGTTCCATTTTTACATGCAGTAAGTGAAGCATGGAATCTGTTTGGCATAGAATGTTTTGAAACTAATTTGGCCTAAGTTAGAAATTACAGTTCCGCATTGTTGCTCATATTTTTTGAAATATTGATGTTTGATAGAAACCCTGCCTTAAAACTTATTACATCATTTCCCGTTTTAATTGATTCACGAAGTTATCCTTTCGTTTCATGCATACTTTGCACAGCCAGGTGGTGTTTTATCCATATATACGTTATTTGTACCAGTGCTACACATAAATGCACAGAACCTTCTTGCATGCATGTAGTAGCATATTGGTCCTTCACATGTTTATTTATAACATTGCGTGCGTGTGTTTATGGTTTTTTGTATGAGTTCGTGCCCACTTTAGTGCATTCAGGAGAATAGTTGGTTCCTGCATGTATAGCTTGCTTTAGGCTCCTTTGTACTTTTATTTTCGCGTGACAATGTTTTGCATGTGTAAGCAGGTTAGTTTGTAATGAACTATCATGCAAGTCTGTTATATAAGAAATATGAGGCAAGTGTATCAGGCTAGTGTAGTACTTATATAGTTGTGTGTTCCAAAGTGCTCCAAATTTGTACACTTGCTTTGAAAATGTATCAGGCTAGTATTATATAGTTGCGTGTTCCAAAGTGTTCAAAATTATATACTTGCTTTGAAAGTGTATCTCCCATTCCAAAGTGTAGTGTGCATGTATCAAGGAATTAAAGTTATATAGTTGCGTGTTCAGGTTAGTATGCCAAAGTAATGCACAGGCCACTAATTTCAGTATGTGCGTGCAAGTTGAATTGCATGAAATTATTTTAAATACCAGTGCTAATTTTGTGTTGAACCGGTATTACGTTTTAAAACGTATTTTGTTGCTGTTATTTTTATAACGGAATTTTTACACCAGTATTATAATTTTGAAGCGTGTTGTTTTGTCGACATTTTTGGTGAATAAAAATTACTGTTATTTTAACGTCAGTAACCGTTAATTTAAAGTGAAAATTTAAGCGGTTATCCCGCAATACTGATTTGGTATCCGTTTTTACGGTGTTTTGTGATGCGCAATATCCTCGTCGAAATTGCTATAGTAGTTGTTGTTTTGATCACGTATTTTAAAAATCAAAAAAATAAACTGTTTTCAAAAAATTTACAGTTTACGCCTTCAAAAAAATGAGGAATCGATTTAGACGATTCAGCAAAATTGAGGACTATGAACCCTTACTTTTACTGATTCGTTTAATTCCGGACTTGTCCGTTTGAGAACGTAAAATGTTATTTATATAAAATACACAATTATGCACTTTCAAGGAAACAATGAAGAGATTTAAACGATTTAGCAAAAGTGCGGAATATGGAACCGTACTTTTACTATTTCGGTTAATTTCAGACTCGTTAATTGAAATATTTGATGATTTTGATGATTTTGTTGGGCTTTCGAGCCACTTTGTTGGACCTTCGGGTCATTTGTTGGACCTTCGTGTCAATTACCAGTACTAGGCCTTCGGGTCATTTGTTGGACCTTCGGGTCATTTGTTGGACCCTCGGGTCATTTGTTAGGCGCCAAAAATTATAGTACATGGTAGGCTTCGGCCATTTGAGATGCACATGCGGCGTAGCTAAAACTCGCCATCTGCTGGGATCGATCCACTTTTATGTTGATTTTCTAGTTATCTAGTTTTAATTTCAAGATTTTTTGTATTGCAGTTTTGAATTCAATCTTGAATTTGAAAGTGATTTTGATGGAGTTTAATAAGTTGAAATTGATGGTGTTTGTTGTGATTGCTTCATTTAAATTATGTTGATTTCTTATGTTGAATAGTCTCGTTCGAGACTATTATATATTTGCTTAATGTTGTTTATGATGCATTTACTTCTAAGAATAAATTAGACCGATTCGTTTGTTATTTTCTTTTAAATAATACTCGGGTCAGACCGAGTTATTTCAGGATAGTCGCTATCTCTGATTCAGTTGCAGCTTCAGCTTTTGGGATTCAATCCATCTTTTGCCTAGTCTTCGAGGAGTACTTTTGGCTTATTGACTCTCACCTTCTGTATGTATTGATGGATATGTATATGTACATTGGGTTCTTGTGAACTATTGATTGTTGTAGCATGTATCCAGACTTGTTTTCCGCTATATATCTGATATTTCTATTTTGATGTGACCTTACATATCTATGTTGTTGTTATTGTGAGTTGTTCTGGATTTTTCCTTAGCCACCGTAGTTTTGTTTTAGATTTGGATTGAATTTATATCTTTGGGAGAAATCTATAAAACTCCTATCGATGTAATCAATACTCGTCTAATATTAATATTAATAATATATTTAATAAATAAATATAATAATATGACTAAATAGAATTCTATTCTAATAATGTAACAGATCTAATAATGTAACAGAAATAAAATATCTGACTAATTTCAATTTTATTATTATACATAATAATTATTGATGATATACATTTATATTGCTGTTATTTTTATATTTAGCATATTTCGAATTTACATTATTTATCTTAATTTAATATATCTATTTAATATATATATTTTACATTCCATTCTATAATAAACTCTAATAAATTCGAAATATAAAAAAAGAAATTTTTTATAATAATTTATAATAATAAGATATTGAAAATACCAAAAAATTGGAATGGCATAACTTACGGATGGTCGCTTCTAACAAGCCTTATTCTTCGCAATAGCAGACATTATTCCTTATAATAACCTTTGTTATTGTGAGTATAGAGGTAGGGCGTCACAACCGATCTGCCACTCTGGTTTACTAGCAGCTGCTTTGATCTAATCGAGTTCGATCGGTTGTTGCATGAATTGGTATGTTTGTTTCTTTTTCGATTTACACTATACTTAACTTTGATTAGAGTTGAATGATTATTTATTGTTGCTTGGACTCGAATACTTTTTACGGCCGATGATGATTGGGTACATATAGGAATCGAATTCCTTTAATTTCGTTCATTTGAATTTGTCGTTTGTTTTGTTCCGGCCGTTCGATGTTGCTTGGATTTTGATGATGATTGTTGACTTGTTCAAAGTCGTACAATTTGTTTACTTGATTAACATGGTGCTGATTGATTTCTTGGCCACCATGGCTTGTTTGATTTGTTCATTTTCTTGGCTATCACGGTTTCGATGAGTTCGAATTTGCTCCATGCATTTCTCTGTTGATATCGGCCTTGACTTTGAATTGATTTCTACTGTGACTTTGGCATGTCTGTTGTTTTCCCAATTGGAATTGGCTCTTGATATTTTTGGGATGAAACTGTTGATCCATGATTGGTTCGAACTTGATGTATATCATTATTTTGGAACTGCTACATGATGCTTGTATTCATGTGGAAGTTTCGCGTTGCTTCGTCTTTGACATTGCCTGACTTTGTTATAACAACCAGTTGCCATTGGTTTATATGTATTAGTGCTCATTGCCTTGTATTTGCAACTGTACTAGCTTGCATTGAGTTGTGTATACTTGATGCCTTGATTGTGTCACTGTTATCTTGTTGTACTTGATTCGCTCGAGTCTGGTACCTTTTGTAGCATTGTTTCTTCATGAGTCCATCGTCCTTTTTGACTTCGGCATTTATCTTACTGCTGAGTGCTTGCTGCATTTTAGTTTTGTTTATCTTCATAGTTCACCACTGATATTTGAGTTCATATGCGTATACTTTATTGCATCCTGCTTGGATATTGAGCTGCTTCATTTTTGTTTCACTGGTCCATGTATCTTATACTCGTGATGCATTGCATTTGTTTGCATACTGAGTTGTTTCACTGATGCATTACTTGTATTTGTGTCTTTGAGTCAGGGCACGTGTGCTTCATGGACTTGTATTTGGTTGTATGCATTTGAACTCGTAGCCTTGTCTTTTTGTGGTCTGGTACTCCAGCCTTGGTTCTGGTTGCTTGTGGTCTTGTTGAAGTCCGGTTTCATTTGGATTTGTACATTCATGTTGTATTTGCCTTGAGTTTCATTTTGACTTTACTTTGAACCTTATGTGTAGTTGCTGTCTTCATGTACATGTTGCTGTAACAGCCCAAAAATTTTAACATATATGTAACGACCCGGAATTTTGGGCAATATAAATTTAATAATCTGTATAAATAATTTAACTGGTTCGATAATTTTTCTTTATAATTTTAATTTAAACCGATAAATTTATTCCTTTTAAAGGTTAATAAATATTAATCTGATGATTGTCATCAATATCTTTTTAACAACTTAAATTGATAAGATTTGTTTTTCAAAGCTAATAAATTTTATTCTATTTATAATATATACATTTGATATATATTGTGAATAGAAGATATTTTGTTTTAATTAAAAGATAAATTTTCAAATTGTAATATATATGTATGTATATGTTATAATTTGATATTGTTTTGGAAATTTAATTTTAATCTATTGATAATTTGAATTTGTATGAAATTATAATTTAAAGCTTTGTTTAAAAATTAATATTCTTCAAAAGCTAATTTAAGACAAATTCAATTGTTTTTAAAATATAAGATAATTGTTATTTTAAATATGATAGTATAAAAAGGATTTAATTAAAGTTTTGTTTTGTTTTTCTTTTAAATATGCTTAAATTTTAAAATGGTTATATATATATATATATGTTTTAGATTTTAAAAATACACGTATAAGGAATTTATTTATATTTATAATTAGTTTTGAAATAATTTCATTTGAAAGTGAATTTATATATACATGTAAATTATATTTATTAAGTAACTTAAAAAGGTAGTTATATTCACATTTAAATTAAGAGAAAAAATTAATTAAAAATGCTAAAACATGTGTAAACATGTTAACACCTCTTGATAACACTTGTAAGAGGATTATGCTAGCTTATGACAAATGTAAATTCTTGAGAACGTGTGGCAAATGGCAACCATTTCATTTCAATTTTAATAAAAGATCTTAAGAAGAAATTAGTTTTCTCAAAACACTTTTCCTTTGTTCTTTTCAACTCTAACAGAAATATTTTTCAAAACCTGTAATTAAAAGAAAATCTGAAGCAAAAAGTAAAATCTGCAAAAATTTAGTAAAATAAAATCTGCAATTCCAACTCGCAACCTTCAAAACTGTAATTTTACAAACCTGCAAATCCAAGTCTTCTACAACATCATATCTTCAGCAAATCATCGGTTTCAACAATATTTTTAAATCAAAAATTTGAGGCATGCAAGGATTCATTTTCTTCAGCAAAGAAAAAATTTGATCTGCAAAGATTCAAGTGCCTGGGAAAAACAGTTTGTTCTCTGCTCTGAAAAATTAAACAGGTGAGTAAATTATTTAAAAACAGTTTGAATTTGGTTTAAACTCTAATGCATGTTAAATCTTTGAATTGATACTGGGTATTGCATGGAATTCATTCAGTATTTATGTTATTGAATTTATAGAGATGTTTATATAGGTGAGAAAAAAATCTGTGTATATGTGTAGCTCTCTGTTTTCTGTTTTATTTGCAGACAGGATTCATTTCAAAAATTTAAATCTCCCACTAACTTGAATACTAAACTTTGATGATTAAATAAAAGTTGTATGTAAATGTTTGATGAAGATTGAAAAACAGTTTATGTTATTTTTTTAAATTTACAAATAATTTTAGAAATGGAAAACATAGTAAAACTAAGATTTTTGTTAAAACCCAACTGTCTTAAATTTTAAATTGAATTACATGCATGTAATCTAGGTAGAAAATCATTAATTTTGATATGTAATTTGTGATTTTTAGCTGAGTATTCGTTGAGGATTTTGGGTTTGTGTGTTTTTGGGAGTTTTGGTGATGGCCGATTATCCATGCCACAATTTGGTTTGAAATCTTGGTTAAGTTTATGTATAGATTGTTGATTATGGGAAAAATTCAAAATAATTTTTATAATGAATGATTTATTCGAATTTGACTCAATTAGGGTTTTAGAGTTGTTTGGTTTCGGCCGAACTGCAGAAGCTTTTGCTTCGTGAATTTTCGACCGAGTTTGATCCCATTTGGGGAAGTTGATGATTATGGTGTGGCGCATCTTCCGGTAGAACGGCGGGGTCTATCGTCGTCGAGTTCATCGGCAATGGGGGGAGTTTTAGGTCAAGTAGTTCTGTAGTTTTTCATGAGGAAGGTCGTATTTTGATTCGAACAAGTGTTGTCGGATATGGGTTCGAATTCATGCTCGCACGCGTTCAGATGACTGTCATCGATGGTCACGACGAACTTTTGTGGACGGCGGCGTTGGTGCACGTGCAGCGTGCACGGCTTGGATCCGGGGAGTTCGAATTTGGGAAAGTTTGGAAATTGGGGAAGACGAAGGAAGTCTCGAAGCTTCGCTCGTGTTTTCATCGGGTAGATCTCAAAGTGGGTTGTAGCTGGGTTTTGCTTCGGGGTTGTCTCGAGTAGCTTTAGTGTTTTACTCGGGTTCGGCTGAGAGAAACTTCTGTTTCCAACCTTAAGCTAAGTTTTTATATAAAGGATAAGTTTACAAGTTAAACTTGTTTTAAAAAAATATAAATCAAGTTGAGCTTTATAAATGGGAAAGAATTTTCAAAGTTCAAACTTGTTTCTTAGAAGAAAAATTAATCAATATTTTTAAAATGTAAATTGAATTTATTTTCAAACTTAAGAATGTTTTAAGATAATTTCTTTTAAAAAGGTTATTAACTTTATTAAATGTTGAATTATAATGTAAAAAGAGTGTTTTGAATTTAGTCATTAGATCAAAAGTCTTGAAATATAGTTTAAAGTAATGTTTTAAATATAAGAAGTTAATTAATTAATTGTTTAATTAATTTTAAATAATTAGTTATTTTTTATTTAATTTAAAAAAAATCACTTAATTTAATTAAGTGTGATTACTTAATGAAGTAATCAATGGTGAACTTCTGAATGTAATTATTAGAGGAATTACTTATGGAAGTATGAGTGGAAATTACTCATGGGAGTAGTTAAAGTGATTAATGGGTAATCACTATATGATATTAATCTAAGGATTGATTAATATAATTGTAGAAATT
The DNA here is from genome assembly GCA_030765085.1 of Allium cepa. Taxonomy (NCBI): domain Eukaryota; kingdom Viridiplantae; phylum Streptophyta; class Magnoliopsida; order Asparagales; family Amaryllidaceae; genus Allium; species Allium cepa. Next base: position 11,361,081 of record CM060929.1, read on the forward strand.
AATTAATTAGGAAGTAATTAATTAATTAAAGGATTAAGGAATATTTAATAATGGAATTAATTACTTATTAAGATAAATAATTAAGGAAGTAATCAAGATTGATTAATAGAAGTAATTAGATATAATTACTTATGTAAGTAATTAAGGGTTAATTACTTAATTATTTTAGATAGTTAATTAATGTGATTAATAAATTAATGAATGAATTTAACTTATGATTAATTACTAAGAGTAATTAATTAAAAATTATAATTAATTAATATAGCAATTAATTAAGGATTTATTTATTTATTTAATTGTTTAATAATTACTTAATGAACTAATTAAAGATTAATTAATTGGATTAATTAATCAAGGATTAATATAATTGATTTATGAATAAGAAGTTAATTAATTAAGTTAAATAATTACAAATTGTTAATTACTGATTATGATTAATAGAATGATTAATTATAAGTTAATTAATTAATTAATTAAATAATTATTAATTAATAAGGATCATTTGTTAATTAATCAAGGTTAATTAATATAAGTGATTAATTAATGTGTAATTAATTAAGGTTTAATGTAATTAATTATATTTGATTAATAAATGAAGCAAATGAAGGATCATTAATTATTGTAATTAATGATAGTAATTGAAGGTTAATTACTGAATATGGTTAAGGAAAATTACTTGAATGTAATTAAATTATATTTAATCAAAGGAGATTAATTAAGGAGATCATTAGAGATGATTAATTTATTTATTGAAATAAATAAATGAAGAAGGATTTAAGGTGAATCTAATTGATTTAGAGTTGATTAATTCTGTTGATGGATGATTGATTGTTATTGATTGATCGATGTTGGATGATTGGTTGGTATTGGATGATGAATATTGAGTGAATGATATTGGGTAATTGATATTGGTTGATACTGGACATTTTGAGTATCTATGATATGTGATATGTTGCTGTGTGAGATAAATGATTGTTATAAATTATCCCTTGTGATAATATGATTCATCTATCTATTTATTTCATCCTGAATATGAGTTTAAATTGTTTAAACCCTTAAGCACAACTTGGACATTTAAAATGGCGTTTGGTTTCGGTGAGACCGGGATCGGGTTTCCATATTTGGAATCCGAAAACCACATCGATTCCAATTAAACATTAGGACGTGAATCCAAGTGGAGCAAGTGAAGACTTAAGGTGTAAGAACTATACGTTAGTATAACTCTATGGGTGATTCCGTAATGAGTTTGACGGAATAGTACTTATAGGTTCGAGATGGTGATTTAGGGTGCAAGGGCTATGGTCGTTGACTCTGAGGGTGATTCCAAAATGAGTGCAACGAGATAGTGCTTTCGGTTTCGTTCGAACCCGGAATGTACTTGTATGGATTGAATGCTTTCAACACATCGTTAGGCGGACGATGAGCATTCTAAGATAGATGTGTTCTGTAAAGGTAATCGTAGCCTCAAGCCTCATCAACCAGGAATGGCTAAAACAGGGGAGGTGCAGCAAGGCTTCGTGGGTAGCCCCCGCTTAAGAGTGAGATTTACCCCTGTCTAGAGGTCCCTTTCTATTTCGGCTTAGTGTGTGGTTGGTCGCGCCAACTACGGGGTGATCTTGTTCGGGACTGTTTAGTAAGGAATGGTACCGGCCATGTGTTGCAGGGGAGTGGGCGTACTCCTCGGTACTGTGATCTAGGCCACGTACTGTGACGTGCGGTACCCTAGTAGCCCTGCCATTGATGGAATCCAAAATCCAATAAGTGCCTGTACGGTATTGATTGTGCCTAACTATGTTGGAACGTGAGATGTAAGCATTCCAGCTATTTCTGTATTTTATTTTGAAAACCCTAGACACTATTATAATATCACTGGATTTCCTATCAAATGTTTTGGTTAGCGTAAGGTAAAAACTTTTCCATGTTTATGTGTGGGAAGTCTTACGTGATACCTTTTCTTTTCGAAAGTTTTCTAAAAGTTAAGCAATTTTAACCCGTTTACTCACACCAGACCCCTATTTGACCTGAGTGTTTATTTTCTGTTTTATTAAACTCTTGGGTACTCATATTATGTATGAGTAGTCAAGTGGATCAGGTTAGATTGACGAATTCTGAAAGAGATATGGAGCAGGAGGCTTCGACGTGTAGATATATATTGGTTCCGCTGTGTTTGTTTGGTATCTGTTTCTTGTGTACTTGATTTGTATAATTAGACAGATGTTTATAATTGTCTAATCTGTGTATTTATTGTGAACTCTGACGTAATAAGATACTATGTAATATTTTATGTGATATATTATATTTTATTTGTTCCGCTGTGAGTTCTCTGATGTTGTTTTGTTTCTTCTTTTCTTTCTTTTCTTCTTCTATCCCTTTCTTTCTTCAAGATGATGCGATTTCCTGGAGATAGGAAGTCGGGTCGTCTCAGTTGGTATCAGAGCATTAGGCTGAGTGAATACCTATGTAACGATCCTGATATTTGAACAATTTAATTTGTAAATATTTAATTAATTTTAAATATTTGAATGATGGTTTGGTTTGAATTCCCAATATAGCTATGAATTTGGTGATTAAATTTTAGAATTTAATCTATTGAAAGTTGAATAAAAATTTAAATTTGACTTTGGAGTTTGAAATTGAATATTAAATTTGTATATAAAAATTCAAACTACTGACATAGAAGAAAAAAAATTTAGATTTAAGAATTATTGTTTATGTAAATTTATAAATTGATGGTTAGTTTTAATAACATTGTTCTTTGACTTAAATAAAATGGAATAAATTTTATTAGTACAAAATACAAGTGTAAAGTCTAATTGTAAAACATATTAATATAAATTAATATTTGATGGTTGAACTTCAAACAAATATATACCTATGAAGCTTACTAAAGAAGACAAGAAAATGCAAGGCAAAAGAAAAACATAAGTATAAGTAATAGCTTGCAAATGAAGACATGAAGGACACAAGGTACTCAAGCATTAAATGCTTTCATCTCAGCCGAAATCGCGTATCACTTCAGCCGTTCCTCTTTAATTTTCATTCGTAACCCTAAAAAATCAAAGAAAACAAAACAATGGCGGCCACGAGTTTCTTCGTTCGTTCCTTCTCGAGATAATGGCGGCTCTCGTTCCTCTTTGCAACTGAAATCAGGGCTCGTTGAATTCGAAGGCGCCAGCTTCATTCTTCTCGTTCGTCCCCCTCTTCAACAATTAGGGTTTTCGTCCCCCAAAAAAAATAGGGCTTCTTTGCGTTCGTCTTCGCTTCGGTGAAAGGTGAGAGACCCTCACATCTATTTTCATTCTCAGTCATTCAAGTTTCGTTTAGATGTTGATGATTTCTCTGTAGTTTTAAACTAAATTGAGTACCACAGTTTCGAATCTCCTTGATTATCACGGCATTTAAAACTTTCCTATTTCTAAATTTTCGACCTTTGACATTTTTAAATATACGAATTTGATTTTTCTTTGTTTCATGTTTCGTGAATTCTGAAACTTTGACTTCACTGTGATGATCTCTTTCTGGTCACTTGACTTTATGCGATTCCATGAAGATGACTTCGTATTCTCTGTCATTGTTCAAACTGCTACTTAATTTTTGTTCGAACTTGGCATAGTTCACTCTGTATCATTTGGTATTGCCGTATATTGTTTACTTGATTATTTTAGTCTTGTTCTAGCCATTGTTGCTATTCTGTTGCTGTAGCCATGGCCTACTGTCTTCACTGCACCCTTCTTTGTATTGTATGTCTGTATGCTTGCATTGTTGTTCTGCCTCCATTAAGAAGTATTGTTGCAGTGATGTTGGTCTGATTGTTTGATACATTCCTGTAGCTCCATCTTGTTTACTGGTTTGGTGTTGCATCCATTGTGATATTTGTAGTGGCACTGTGCTTGAATCATTTTTGTAGTCTGCACATTGCCAGCCTGATGGTTCTGTCCACTTTGAATTGTGATCTTTGTAGTTGTATATGTTGACACATTCACTGTTAGTTTGGAGTCTCTGTAGTTGCTTGATGTCACTCATATGCCGTTTGCTTATATTCTGTTTGCATCAAGTCAGTTTGAACTTTCTTTTTTATCCATCTGTAATTTTTGGTCTGCATTGTTGCTTGTGCTCTCTTCATTTTTGTTGGTGCTTGAGTTTGAATCAGTTGTCTCATTCACTATCATCAGTTGCATTCACCACTATCATCAGTTTTAGTTGCATCGCTCCGGTCTCTTCATTTTAGACAATGTTTTGTCCGCAGTTGTATCTTGTTTACTGGTTGAACTCATTTGTCATAGCATGATCCATATTTTTAACTTGCTTGAGTTAGCACTGTGTCATTGTTATTACAAACATAGTTCATTGTGTATCACTTTGGTATTGTTGCAGTTTGTATTGGTTGTTTGCCCTTGTACATGCTTCACTGCATCTTCTTCTACCTGTTGCACTTGCAGTGTCTCTGTTTGTTGTCTGGTCCTTGCATTTCCCTTTTTGCATTTTTTTAATAGCGAGTAACATAAATTAATAACAATTTAAACATATAATCCTGATGTAGTGCACTTGCCATGTTGTTAGACAGTTAGTTCAAAATCTCTGGAAGAACTCAAAGAAGCTGATCTAATTTATTTTTAAACACGGTTTTGACTTGAGTTTTCTAAAACAAATTCAAACATAACTTTAAGTCTCTGTTATGTAAAAGTCACCATTCACTGGTCCATTGCTTAGTTTGAAGTCTGATTAGTTTGGTTGTGAAGTTGTCACTGATTTTTTTTGTCCATCCTGTTTTGTATCATTGTCCACTGATCATTTATTACATATGCCATTCACTTCAGTTGCCTGTATATGCATATTTGATTCATTGATTCTTGTTTACTTTTTAGCACTTGTAACATATACACATGTGCACTTATATGGGTCTGCATTAGACTTTGTATTTGTTTCCTCACTTCGAGACAGGTTCAGTTGTAAGTGCATTTAGTTATTTTCACTTAATTTTGTTGAGCTTGTCACTGTGTTGCACTTGCTTGACCCAATATGGAAGTTTTATGTTTGCAGTTGCCCTTGCATACTTGTGGTGACTGTGGTTTTTATTTGCATTGCACAGAGTCAATTCTCATGTGTTTTGATGCTGTTTTGGCTTGTTGAAGCTTTGCATCTGAGTTCTTTTGTTGCAGTCTCTTGATCTTGAGGTGGCTGTATTTTGTTGCAGTTTTCCCTTGATTGCTGCAGTTGCGTTGAGTCATGATAGTTGTGACTTGACCTTTGCAATTCGTAATGGCTGATAACATGTATCTGTATACATGTTGCCAGTTGCCTTTGTTGGGTATTGATGTTTTGTGTCCTATAATGTTGGGTGTTGTGGTGCCATATTCTGGTGCTCTCACCTCATTCTGCTGTTTTCATGTAGTTTGAACCCCTGCCTTTGCGCATTGGGTCATTCGAGCCTTCGCGCTTTGTGATCTTGTGGTGGCTGCAAAATTTTTAATTGCAGATTTGCCCTTGTATCCATTTTTGACTGCAATTTCGTTTTATATGCAGTTTTGCCTTGTTGATTTGCGTCGCATTGATGTAATTGGATTTGTTTTTCTAATTTCACTTGAGGTGAACCCGAGTTTTTCTTGGGTTTGACCTTGTGTTCGTCTATGAGCTTTCATAGAGCTTTTTGTGTATTTCCTCACTGCATTGGCGAGGCAGTGCACGCGTGCGTGCACTGCAGCCAATCGATATTGATGTTTTAAATGATATTTCAATTGTTTAAATGGATTTGATTTAAATTGATGATTTTGTTGTTAATTGCCGTTTTGGCAATTCTGTTGTTTCTAAATTTTCTTCATTAATAATCTTTCTATCTATCAGTGTTGAAAATTTGAATTTGCTGATTTATTGTTTAACACTTTTAAGTGTTATATTTACCGTTATCCGATTTCTTTCTTAAAAGGGTCGGATAGGTGAATTTATATTTGACTGTTGTCTAATTTCTATTTAATTATTATTGCCTCTATGCACTAATAACTGAGTTTGAATTAGACTGACCCGTATATTATTTTCTTTTGAATGTAATATTCGGGTCAGACCGAGTATTTTACAGCTTGAAGATATTCAGGCAGCGAAGTTAGAGAGAGGGGAAACGCTTCACTTTAGCTTTTCAAGATTTTTGTACTTTAGAAGAAATATTCCGCTGTATAAAATAATTCATTGTATCAACTCTGATATTTGTATATAAAAGAAAAAAATCATTTATGAGAAATATGATTATTATTCTGTGATTCTGTCGCTGATTCTGTTTAAACTCTATAAACTAAATAACAATCCGTCATTTTGAACGTTTCTAGTTGGTTTAATTACCGACTAGGGGAGGTCAGAAAGGGGGATCGTTGCAAAAGTGGTATCAGAGCTTTGGTCTACACAAAGCTTAGTTTATGGCATTTAATACGAATAGTTACTAGAATCACTTTAAAGAAAGCGTTTTCAAATCTAAAGAAGTATAAAATTGTTTTCTTTGAAAGATAAAATGTAACGACCCAGAATTTTAAACAATTTAATTTAGAAATATTTAATTTATTTTAAATATTTAAATGATGGTTTGGATTGAATTTTCAATATAATTATGAATTTAACGATTTAATTATAGAATTTAATCTATTGGAAGTTGAATAAAAATTTGAATCTTCAATTTTAAGCCGATTAAAATTATTTCAAAGGCTTGTAAAATTCGTATTGATAACACTGAAGATTTTAGAAGCTTCAGAATTGAATTTGAAAGTGAATTGTTCAGTTTTGAAATTTAATCGTTCGAATCGATATTTAAAAATAGCCGTCCGAGGCACAGTCTCGGAATTCGACGAAACCAGTTCCATTGGGTCCGGAATATTGAATTATTCTCGGATTTCAAATTTCGTATTTTTCGGAGTTGATTTGTGATTACACGGCGAGTAAACGCATTGAAATTTTAAAACGAATTCAATATTAAATTTAAATTTAAATTTAAATTCTGTCAACAGCATCCCTTGAATCTTGCCTAAAATCACGTTGCCTCTCCCCAAAGTCATGCCGAGAATCACGATACGAAGATCGTGCAAGCATGGCCGTGTTCCCCTATTTCAACTTCAAATCGAAATAATCTCGTTCAACATTATTCAGAGAATTTTTTTTTATGGCCGAAGCCTTTTTGTTCCCCCAAATCAAAACCGCTTCCTCTTCAGATTTTAATTTATGCCGAAGCCCTAAAATCCTAATCTCGTGAGGAGGGGGAGTTTCAGGCAAGGCGACGCGATGGTGCGGCGCACGATGGAGGGGGAGAGCGACGCGCGATGTCGTGGCAGAGGCGAGACGATGGGGGGGCGCGCGCGTAGGAGGGTTCGCGAGGTGGCAGTCGCGATTTGGTGATGTGGCGATTCATGGAGGAGGGCGGCGACGCCTCGCGCGAAGGCAGAAACGCTGAAGGTGGCGCGAGGGGCTTTCTCGAACAGTGGCGCGCGATGTTAGTGGTTGCGCGATCGATGGGGGGGGAGGTACGACAGTCGCGATAAGCGACGGCGTCGCAATGATGGCGGCACGATGTCATCGACGCGGGGTGGACGCGATTGCAGTAAGGTATATATGTATATTTTTATTTATTTATTCGATTTCTAAATTTATATATATATACGCAGTTAAATTACAGTAAGCTAAAAAAAAAAAATATGGTTAAAAGAAATCTAATAATTAGTTAAATTAATTTATTAAAGAAGAAGATTAGTTTTAAAATTTAAAGTGTAGTCAAATGAAATTATAAAAGGAGGTAGTTATGAAAAGTTAGATTGTGATCTATATAAATTTATTTCTTATAGGTATATGTATATAAGATTTCAAATAAAACTATTACGCTCATGTATTTTAATTTGCTAGTTTGAAATAAAATTATCAGTTAAATATAAATTTAGTTTCAAATGAAAAGTATTTTTTTATGTAGAAGAAAATTTGTTTAAAAGTAAATGTGCATATAAATATATTTGCCATCCTAATCAAATTTAAATTACTAGAGAAAAATTTATATAAGAGGATTTAGTTTTAAATATAAATTTTACAGTTAAATAAATTTATTTAAAAGCAATATGTTAAAGAAATTAATTTAAAGTAAAATGTTTAGTTAAATAAATTTATTTAACAGGAATTTGGTTTAAGAGGAAATAAATTTATTAAAAGAAAGAAAATTAATAATTAGTTAAAATAAATTTATTTAAAAGGAAGGATTTATTTATAACAAATTTAATAGTTAAAACAAAAAAAATTTGTTAGTTAATTTAATTTATAAAAAGGAAATTTAATTCAATTGAGAATTTCTAATTAGAATTATTTTAAAAGGAAAGTTAGTTAAAATAAATTTATTTAAGAAGAAATTGGTTTAAACGAAACCATGAGTTAATTTAACTATTAAAATGAAATCACCAATGAATCGAAATTATCAATTGAAAAATTTATTATTCGATCTGTTCGAATATTAATTGAATTGTATAAAATATTTATACTAGGTATAAATGAAGAAATCAAGATGAATTAAGATAGTGGATGGCAAACAGGGAATAAAGGTGAGAACTTCTCACTCAAAAGGAATTTTATTGTTTATTTAAATTTTAAATAGTTAAATTTAAAATTTATTGACTGTGTTGATTGAATGCTTGAATGATGATTGTTATATATATATTGGATGTGAATAGACCCTATACGCCGTTAGTAAGCGGAGGTTATTTATTACACACATATACCGCGATATTCCACCTCGAAGTGGAATTGGTATTATATTATATATATAGCAATATATATATATTGGCATATGTATATATTGCAGTTGATTGATTTCCCGCATTTTCTTTTAGCGGATGAGACCCTATTGCGCCGTTAGTAAGCGGATATATATTTATAAAATCCCATATACCGCGATATTCCGTCTCGAAACGGAATGGTATTGTGCTAATGTCTGTGGATGCAGAGAAACAGGTTGGAGGGATCCAACTGGATTCCTCACAAGTGTTTGTTTATTTTCATATATTGTGATATTTGATTGTTTATCATGGATGATATATGATGTTTGAAAAATCGTGTTTGACTATTTGATGTGTTGCATCATCGGATCAAATTTTTGAAATTTAAAAACAACGATTTTTATATCTAAAGGGATTTTTGAAAATATACGTTTATATAATATTTTTGGGATTGATCCATTATAAATAAATAAACGTTATAAATTTAATGTTATAAAAGTTATATTTTTGAGAAATATAGTTAAAAGTTGATTTTTGAAAATATGGGATTAGTGGTTTTATAAAATAATTTGAACTGGGTTTTCTAAATTTATTATAAGAAGTTTAAAAATAGGATTTATAAAATTTTTATTTTATAAATCAGAATGATGAAATTATAAAAGAGTTGAAGATGTTTAAAGTAATAATATAAATTGTTTTATATTAAAAGATTTATAAGTGGATATTTATGAATTTAGAATATCTTGAATTATAAAACAAGCTTTTATAAGTGATAGAATGATTTGTAAATGAATTTCATAAAGGAATGAAATCTATAGAATTTATGAAATTTGATTATTTTATAAATTAAAAAGATGAAATTATAAGGAGTTAAAAGACGTTTTAAAATAGTAATATAAATTGTTTTATATTAAAAGATTTATAAATGGATATTGATAAATTAAAAATATTGGGATTACAAAACGAGCTTTTATAAGTATTAGAAAGAATTGTGAATGAATTTCACAAATGAATGAAAGTTATAGAATTAAAACGGTGAAGTTATAAATAAATTTTATAAATAAAATTTATAAGGTTATTTAGGAAATAGATGTGGATAAATAAATGAATCTTAGAAGTTATAAGATTTATAGATTTGTGAAGTTTAGAGGAACGATTTTATAAACAAATAAATTATAAGTGTTTGACTTATAATATGAAATTTTAGTATATCATTGAGATATAAAATTGAATATATTTATAAAGGAAATTTATAAAAGGAAGTTGTTGTAAAATAAATAGAAATGAAATTTATAAACATTGTTTTATAAATTGAAAATGACTTATTTTGATAAGTAAATTGTTCTAATTTATTTATGGAGTTATATTCATGTTTTAGACAGTGAATAATTCCTTAAACTAAAATGAATAGAAGTGATGAAATTTATTAACAATATATATTCACGTTTTTATATAGTGAATATTATGTTAAAGAATTATTTGGAATGTGATGTTTTAAATAGAATTAAAACAATCTAACGATGTTTTAAAATATATTGAGATTCGAAATCATAGATTTCAACATTTATTGTTGAAATAGATGTTTTCGAGAAATTGAAGGAAATAATAGATTATAACACTGTTGTTATAATAGATAATTTCCGAAAGGAAATGTTTGTATAGTATTGGGATTTATATATCTATTTTATTTCGAATCCCTATACTAGTGATTTTGGGTTGTCGTAACGATGTTCTACGCAACATTCGTTTTGGCCCAAATAAATATGGTTAAGTGAATGATTTCCTTAAAAAAATGAAATATATACTTAATTTCGATTAGAATATATGGAATATTTTCCAAGGTTGAAAATAAATAAATTTGTGGATTACTTATAAAATAAATAAGTATGGAAATTGTTTTTCCAATGAGAAATGTAAAGTTTTGAGAATTTATCTTTCTGAAGATAAATTGGAAATGAATAATAGAAATTGTATATTCATGAATATTTTGGAATATAAATTCAACATAGAATTTATAAATGGAATTGGGAAAAATAGGTTTAAAAATAAATATCGATTTATTTTTGAAGTATGGAAAGTTTATATCTTCTAAAGATATTTTGGAAAATAAATAATTTGAAAAAAATTATTTGGAATCTGGTGATGTTGGCATATCCATTGATAGTTCAATAACCGACTATCGATATTTACCTTAAATGGTACATGTTGTGATTTGTTTGAAATTGAATGCCACACTTATTTTTTTAAAATAAGCGCTCACTATTCGGGTTAACCGGGAAAGGACCATGGGGTCGTATAACCCATTCCGAATATGTGATACGTCGTTATGAATTGCATTCGAAGACCGGTGTTGAAGACCGGATATTTTTGAAAACGAGAGGGTTTCTTGTCGAATGTCTTTGCATCGACTGGTCCCCGGTATAGAGACTCCATATGTGATGGGAAATCCGATCAGGATTGTGAATATCCGGATTGCAAGGACTTCTTTGTAAGTGCCTTCGGTTCTGTTCGAGCCCGGAACGGACTTGTATGGATTGTATGTCTGACATTACAAGTTGAGATATAAAGCCGATTTCTCTCAAATATATTTCTGTGGTGGCGGAGAATTTATTCTTTTAGCTTAACACCCTTCTCTGAGACGTACGAGCTCAGAGGTTATATAGTTGAAGTTATCAGCGATATATTCCCAGTTTGGTAATGTGACATGCTGAGTGATGCTGAAATGATCATTGTGTTGATTATTGTGATAGGATCATTTATTTGATCGTCTATCTTAGTGATCATTGTGTTGATCATTTGTTGACCCAAAGCATGGCTTTTGTATAAAGTATGTTTTTGTGGACGTGAATTCGTCGAGCCTCACACCCCGTGAATGGTCAAAACAGGAAAGAAGCAGCAAGGTTATGAGGGGTAGCACCCTTTAGGATGTGTCCATTTCCTTCTGGAAAAGGGTGGTATCATGGTATAGAGCCCAGATACTTACTCATGTTGAAAACACTTTATGATTGTGTGAATTGATTACGAGCGCTCGGTTGATAAAGGTCCCAAAGGACCGGGGGATGGCATATTCGGTCAGTTGTTACTCAGTTAGGAGTAACCCGGCCTTGTGTTGGTAGAGATCCGGTTTGGTTCTCGGGGATGTCCATCCAGAGGCATTCTCATGTGGCAATGGGAAGTTCCTTGGCCTGACCATTAGATGGAAATCCAAAGAAACAATACGAGACTTGTACGGTTTTAGTTGTAGAACCTGCTATGGAATGTGGCGGTAACCTGCTATTGAACATAGTTAGCTATAGTAGGCATACGATAATGGTCGTATGTTGGCTAAGATTTATATTCTACTTTCGAAATGAATTTTTCCTACACTATGCACTAATAATAATATCAAATGCTCTTTTTAAATGCGTATCAAGCATGTTTGACTATCATAAGGAGAAATCTCCTCCAAGTCTGCGTTTGCATTGTGTGTGTGGTGGGAGGTCTTATGGTAGTCTCATTTTTAAAAGCATTGCGAATTGAATTTAAAAATATTCCTCTATTTTGATTTTAAAGATAAATAACTGTTTTGAGTTCTCACACCAGTCACATGACTGACTCGGAGTTTATTGTTTTCCTTCCTAAACTCTGGGTGCCCACCAATTTCCACACGGGCAGTTAAGAGTTAGGTTTATCAGGATATTCTGGATATTCTGGAGTTGCTGGAGGCAAGCTGGATGGCATGGCGTATTACTAGTTTATATAGTATTTCTTTTTCCGCTGCACTGTTTATTGTTGTATGATGTTGTACACTCTGATGATATGATGTGATGTAATGTGATGTAATGTAATAACTGATATAGTTCTTTGTTTAAAGATTATTCATTTATTATCTATTATATGTTCCGCTGCGAATTGTGAGATTCTGATGTGTTCTATTGTTTTCTTTCTGTTCTGTTTTTCTTTCTTCTTCTACCTCTTTCTCTTCTTTCTTAAAACCCCCTCAGTATTCGGTTTTTCGGCAACGAAAAAATCGGGTCCTGACAATGTGGTATCAGAGCTGTTGGTTAAGCGACAACCATGGTTCTGTTGGGTATTACTCATTAGAGATAGAGTCAGCAGTACTCTAGAATGAGTTTGAGAGTAATAATGGATATGAGCGCGTATTTGTTAGTGAATATAAATTTGTTTTTGAATCGGGTAAATAAAATAATTTTGCCTAAAACTATTTTGTGTAAAAAGGAAATGATTTTCTATGGATTATTATAGTATATGGTTGCATGATTGTTAAGAAGTGATAATATTGAATTATTATCATTAGTATATAGGAATAAAATAAAATGGATTGAATTCAAGTAAACTAACTTGATAAATTATTTATTCATGGACTAATGAATGGGAATTTGAATTGGTTAAATTAAAGTTTAGTCGTGAGCTAAATTTGAAAATAAATTTGAATTGTATACAAATTCAAGTAAGTGAAAGAAATAACTTGAAATTCTCTTTGTTGATAATTAAGTAAATTCGGAATGAATTGAAATAATTGAAATGAATTAGTGAATGAAACTAATTTAAATTAGTAATATGAATTACTAAATGAAAGTTAATCGATAGAATTCAATATTTAGAATTTAGAATTTAAATTGTGAATTGAATTCAAATAGAATTGAAATTGTGAATTGAATTGAAACGTGAAATTGAATGAGAATGAATATATAACTTCAACAATGAAGTAAAAACGTATAAGAAGCATATATTGGAAATTTTGCAATGGAATTGGCAAAATGGTTTGAATGTTAGATTTGGATGCTACTACTAGCAGGTTATACAGGTATATAAAGGAATTGAAATTTTGATTTCGAAGATAAAAAAATTGAATTGCTCGACAAAAAGGTACGTATTTCAATTTTAATATGAGATTTGATGACTTTCTTCTCTAGCCACTTGGCTTTTCTCTTTTCTTTTTGATTCTGAGGGGCCGTGGTGCCATTCTGTAGTCGTACCGATCGAGCCGCGCAAAGGAAACGCTGGCGAAATTTTTCAAAAATTTAGGGTGTTAGAAAAATTTTGAGAAAAATTTGAAAGTTTGAAATTTAAAATTGAATTTAAATTTGAATTTGAAGTAAACAATATTGTTTGGAACTTATAATTGGAGTTGGAAAGATAATTGAAATGATAGTGAATCTTTAATAAAAAGATTTAGGCTAGAAAGTTGATAAAACTATTTAGATTGTGAAAAATAGTAGACAGATAAGGGCATTCTTCTTAACTTGTAATTTCGGGACGAAATTCTTTTAAGGGGGAAAGATTGTAACGACCCAGAATTTTAAACAATTTAATTTAGAAATATTTAATTTATTTTAAATATTTAAATGATGGTTTGGATTGAATTTTCAATATAATTATGAATTTAACGATTTAATTATAGAATTTAATCTATTGGAAGTTGAATAAAAATTTGAATCTTCAATTTTAAGCCGATTAAAATTATTTCAAAGGCTTGTAAAATTCGTATTGATAACACCGAAGATTTTAGAAGCTTCAGAATTGAATTTGAAAGTGAATTGTTCAGTTTTGAAATTTAATCGTTCGAATCGATATTTAAAAATAGCCGTCCGAGGCACAGTCTCGGAATTCGACGAAACCAGTTCCATTGGGTCCGGAATATTGAATTATTCTCGGATTTCAAATTTCGTATTTTTCGGAGTTGATTTGTGATTACACGGCGAGTAAACGCATTGAAATTTTAAAACGAATTCAATATTAAATTTAAATTTAAATTCTGTCAACAGCATCCCTTGAATCTTGCCTAAAATCACGTTGCCTCTCCCCAAAGTCATGCCGAGAATCACGATACGAAGATCGTGCAAGCATGGCCGTGTTCCCCTATTTCAACTTCAAATCGAAATAATCTCGTTCAACATTATTCAGAGAATTTTTTTTTATGGCCGAAGCCTTTTTGTTCCCCCAAATCAAAACCGCTTCCTCTTCAGATTTTAATTTATGCCGAAGCCCTAAAATCCTAATCTCGTGAGGAGGGGGAGTTTCAGGCAAGGCGACGCGATGGTGCGGCGCACGATGGAGGGGGAGAGCGACGCGCGATGTCGTGGCAGAGGCGAGACGATGGGGGGGCGCGCGCGTAGGAGGGTTCGCGAGGTGGCAGTCGCGATTTGGTGATGTGGCGATTCATGGAGGAGGGCCGCGACGCCTCGCGCGAAGGCAGAAACGCTGAAGGTGGCGCGAGGGGCTTTCTCGAACAGTGGCGCGCGATGTTAGTGGTTGCGCGATCGATGGGGGGGGAGGTACGACAGTCGCGATAAGCGACGGCGTCGCAATGATGGCGGCACGATGTCATCGACGCGGGGTGGACGCGATTGCAGTAAGGTATATATGTATATTTTTATTTATTTATTCGATTTCTAAATTTATATATATATACGCAGTTAAATTACAGTAAGCTAAAAAAAAAAATATGGTTAAAAGAAATCTAATAATTAGTTAAATTAATTTATTAAAGAAGAAGATTAGTTTTAAAATTTAAAGTGTAGTCAAATGAAATTATAAAAGGAGGTAGTTATGAAAAGTTAGATTGTGATCTATATAAATTTATTTCTTATAGGTATATGTATATAAGATTTCAAATAAAACTATTACGCTCATGTATTTTAATTTGCTAGTTTGAAATAAAATTATCAGTTAAATATAAATTTAGTTTCAAATGAAAAGTATTTTTTTATGTAGAAGAAAATTTGTTTAAAAGTAAATGTGCATATAAATATATTTGCCATCCTAATCAAATTTAAATTACTAGAGAAAAATTTATATAAGAGGATTTAGTTTTAAATATAAATTTTACAGTTAAATAAATTTATTTAAAAGCAATATGTTAAAGAAATTAATTTAAAGTAAAATGTTTAGTTAAATAAATTTATTTAACAGGAATTTGGTTTAAGAGGAAATAAATTTATTAAAAGAAAGAAAATTAATAATTAGTTAAAATAAATTTATTTAAAAGGAAGGATTTATTTATAACAAATTTAATAGTTAAAACAAAAAAAATTTGTTAGTTAATTTAATTTATAAAAAGGAAATTTAATTCAATTGAGAATTTCTAATTAGAATTATTTTAAAAGGAAAGTTAGTTAAAATAAATTTATTTAAGAAGAAATTGGTTTAAACGAAACCATGAGTTAATTTAACTATTAAAATGAAATCACCAATGAATCGAAATTATCAATTGAAAAATTTATTATTCGATCTGTTCGAATATTAATTGAATTGTATAAAATATTTATACTAGGTATAAATGAAGAAATCAAGATGAATTAAGATAGTGGATGGCAAACAGGGAATAAAGGTGAGAACTTCTCACTCAAAAGGAATTTTATTGTTTATTTAAATTTTAAATAGTTAAATTTAAAATTTATTGACTGTGTTGATTGAATGCTTGAATGATGATTGTTATATATATATTGGATGTGAATAGACCCTATACGCCGTTAGTAAGCGGAGGTTATTTATTACACACATATACCGCGATATTCCACCTCGAAGTGGAATTGGTATTATATTATATATATAGCAATATATATATATTGGCATATGTATATATTGCAGTTGATTGATTTCCCGCATTTTCTTTTAGCGGATGAGACCCTATTGCGCCGTTAGTAAGCGGATATATATTTATAAAATCCCATATACCGCGATATTCCGTCTCGAAACGGAATGGTATTGTGCTAATGTCTGTGGATGCAGAGAAACAGGTTGGAGGGATCCAACTGGATTCCTCACAAGTGTTTGTTTATTTTCATATATTGTGATATTTGATTGTTTATCATGGATGATATATGATGTTTGAAAAATCGTGTTTGACTATTTGATGTGTTGCATCATCGGATCAAATTTTTGAAATTTAAAAACAACGATTTTTATATCTAAAGGGATTTTTGAAAATATACGTTTATATAATATTTTTGGGATTGATCCATTATAAATAAATAAACGTTATAAATTTAATGTTATAAAAGTTATATTTTTGAGAAATATAGTTAAAAGTTGATTTTTGAAAATATGGGATTAGTGGTTTTATAAAATAATTTGAACTGGGTTTTCTAAATTTATTATAAGAAGTTTAAAAATAGGATTTATAAAATTTTTATTTTATAAATCAGAATGATGAAATTATAAAAGAGTTGAAGATGTTTAAAGTAATAATATAAATTGTTTTATATTAAAAGATTTATAAGTGGATATTTATGAATTTAGAATATCTTGAATTATAAAACAAGCTTTTATAAGTGATAGAATGATTTGTAAATGAATTTCATAAAGGAATGAAATCTATAGAATTTATGAAATTTGATTATTTTATAAATTAAAAAGATGAAATTATAAGGAGTTAAAAGACGTTTTAAAATAGTAATATAAATTGTTTTATATTAAAAGATTTATAAATGGATATTGATAAATTAAAAATATTGGGATTACAAAACGAGCTTTTATAAGTATTAGAAAGAATTGTGAATGAATTTCACAAATGAATGAAAGTTATAGAATTAAAACGGTGAAGTTATAAATAAATTTTATAAATAAAATTTATAAGGTTATTTAGGAAATAGATGTGGATAAATAAATGAATCTTAGAAGTTATAAGATTTATAGATTTGTGAAGTTTAGAGGAACGATTTTATAAACAAATAAATTATAAGTGTTTGACTTATAATATGAAATTTTAGTATATCATTGAGATATAAAATTGAATATATTTATAAAGGAAATTTATAAAAGGAAGTTGTTGTAAAATAAATAGAAATGAAATTTATAAACATTGTTTTATAAATTGAAAATGACTTATTTTGATAAGTAAATTGTTCTAATTTATTTATGGAGTTATATTCATGTTTTAGACAGTGAATAATTCCTTAAACTAAAATGAATAGAAGTGATGAAATTTATTAACAATATATATTCACGTTTTTATATAGTGAATATTATGTTAAAGAATTATTTGGAATGTGATGTTTTAAATAGAATTAAAACAATCTAACGATGTTTTAAAATATATTGAGATTCGAAATCATAGATTTCAACATTTATTGTTGAAATAGATGTTTTCGAGAAATTGAAGGAAATAATAGATTATAACACTGTTGTTATAATAGATAATTTCCGAAAGGAAATGTTTGTATAGTATTGGGATTTATATATCTATTTTATTTCGAATCCCTATACTAGTGATTTTGGGTTGTCGTAACGATGTTCTACGCAACATTCGTTTTGGCCCAAATAAATATGGTTAAGTGAATGATTTCCTTAAAAAAATGAAATATATACTTAATTTCGATTAGAATATATGGAATATTTTCCAAGGTTGAAAATAAATAAATTTGTGGATTACTTATAAAATAAATAAGTATGGAAATTGTTTTTCCAATGAGAAATGTAAAGTTTTGAGAATTTATCTTTCTGAAGATAAATTGGAAATGAATAATAGAAATTGTATATTCATGAATATTTTGGAATATAAATTCAACATAGAATTTATAAATGGAATTGGGAAAAATAGGTTTAAAAATAAATATCGATTTATTTTTGAAGTATGGAAAGTTTATATCTTCTAAAGATATTTTGGAAAATAAATAATTTGAAAAAAATTATTTGGAATCTGGTGATGTTGGCATATCCATTGATAGTTCAATAACCGACTATCGATATTTACCTTAAATGGTACATGTTGTGATTTGTTTGAAATTGAATGCCACACTTATTTTTTTAAAATAAGCGCTCACTATTCGGGTTAACCGGGAAAGGACCATGGGGTCGTATAACCCATTCCGAATATGTGATACGTCGTTATGAATTGCATTCGAAGACCGGTGTTGAAGACCGGATATTTTTGAAAACGAGAGGGTTTCTTGTCGAATGTCTTTGCATCGACTGGTCCCCGGTATAGAGACTCCATATGTGATGGGAAATCCGATCAGGATTGTGAATATCCGGATTGCAAGGACTTCTTTGTAAGTGCCTTCGGTTCTGTTCGAGCCCGGAACGGACTTGTATGGATTGTATGTCTGACATTACAAGTTGAGATATAAAGCCGATTTCTCTCAAATATATTTCTGTGGTGGCGGAGAATTTATTCTTTTAGCTTAACACCCTTCTCTGAGACGTACGAGCTCAGAGGTTATATAGTTGAAGTTATCAGCGATATATTCCCAGTTTGGTAATGTGACATGCTGAGTGATGCTGAAATGATCATTGTGTTGATTATTGTGATAGGATCATTTATTTGATCGTCTATCTTAGTGATCATTGTGTTGATCATTTGTTGACCCAAAGCATGGCTTTTGTATAAAGTATGTTTTTGTGGACGTGAATTCGTCGAGCCTCACACCCCGTGAATGGTCAAAACAGGAAAGAAGCAGCAAGGTTATGAGGGGTAGCACCCTTTAGGATGTGTCCATTTCCTTCTGGAAAAGGGTGGTATCATGGTATAGAGCCCAGATACTTACTCATGTTGAAAACACTTTATGATTGTGTGAATTGATTACGAGCGCTCGGTTGATAAAGGTCCCAAAGGACCGGGGGATGGCATATTCGGTCAGTTGTTACTCAGTTAGGAGTAACCCGGCCTTGTGTTGGTAGAGATCCGGTTTGGTTCTCGGGGATGTCCATCCAGAGGCATTCTCATGTGGCAATGGGAAGTTCCTTGGCCTGACCATTCGATGGAAATCCAAAGAAACAATACGAGACTTGTACGGTTTTAGTTGTAGAACCTGCTATGGAATGTGGCGGTAACCTGCTATTGAACATAGTTAGCTATAGTAGGCATACGATAATGGTCGTATGTTGTCTAAGATTTATATTCTACTTTCGAAATGAATTTTTCCTACACTATGCACTAATAATAATATCAAATGCTCTTTTTAAATGCGTATCAAGCATGTTTAACTATCATAAGGAGAAATCTCCTCCAAGTCTGCGTTTGCATTGTGTGTGTGGTGGGAGGTCTTATGGTAGTCTCATTTTTAAAAGCATTGCGAATTGAATTTAAAAATATTCCTCTATTTTGATTTTAAAGATAAATAACTGTTTTGAGTTCTCACACCAGTCACATGACTGACTCGGAGTTTATTGTTTTCCTTCCTAAACTCTGGGTGCCCACCAATTTCCACACGGGCAGTTAAGAGTTAGGTTTATCAGGATATTCTGGATATTCTGGAGTTGCTGGAGGCAAGCTGGATGGCATGGCGTATTACTAGTTTATATAGTATTTCTTTTTCCGCTGCACTGTTTATTGTTGTATGATGTTGTACACTCTGATGATATGATGTGATGTAATGTGATGTAATGTAATAACTGATATAGTTCTTTGTTTAAAGATTATTCATTTATTATCTATTATATGTTCCGCTGCGAATTGTGAGATTCTGATGTGTTCTATTGTTTTCTTTCTGTTCTGTTTTTCTTTCTTCTTCTACCTCTTTCTCTTCTTTCTTAAAACCCCCTCAGTATTCGGTTTTTCGGCAACGAAAAAATCGGGTCCTGACATAAAAGTTATTTTGAAAATTCAAAATTATTTTTCAGAAATTCCCCTCTCTAAATTTAGGTTTACGATAGTTTCTCTTCGGTAAGGTCTCCTTAGATTTGAGTCCCGATCATTCGAAAACCTATTATCGAATTGCTGAGATTTATGAAAGAATAAAATATAAGTTAAGTGAATTAGTAAATTGGTTTAAATTAAATATTTTGGATATCTCCAGAGCAATAAATTGGAAAATAAAATGACATGTCAATTTAGTTATAATCAAGCGGATTATTGAACTATGACTGGGGAATTTGATTCTGAATTCTTTTGAAAATTTATTTCAAATGTTTTAAAGAACAGATTAGTAAATAAATGGATTATAAGCATTTAACTTATAATATGGACTTTTGGTATATAATTGAGTTATATAAATTGAATTAAATTAATAAAGGAGATTATAAATCGAAGTTTTATAAACAGAAATGGAATTTGTAAAGATTGTTTATAAATTCAAAACCAATTGAATTTGATAAATGAAACATAGAAGTTATTAAAGGAGTTATATTCGTGATTTTGGACAGCGAATTATCCTTTAAATTAAATATTGTGATAATAAATGTTGGTTGGAAATTTTATCCACGATTTTGGACAGTGGATAATCTTTTATATAAATGTGTATAAACATTGAAATTGGTTAACGAAGTATATTCACGATTTTGGACAGTGAATATATTATTTAATAAAATGGATATGTTTTAGGAAAGTGATATTATGAAATGAAGTTAATCGATTTAAAGATGTTATCGAATACATGGATTTCAACAATCATTGTCGAAATAGACGTTTTCGAGAGAAATAAAAGGAAACGGTGGACTATAACACTGTTGATATAGTAAATGGTTTCCGAAGGGAAATGTTTTTATATAGTATTGGGATTTATATATCTATCTTAAATTCGAATCCCTATACTAGTGATTTTGGGTCGTCGTAACGATGTTTTACGCAACATTCGTTTTGACTCAAATAAATGTGTTTAAAAGAACGTTTTCCTTGAAGAATGAAATATATAGTTGATTATGATTTAAGTATACTGAATGTTTTTCAAGTGTTGAAAATAAATTGATTTGTGAATTACTTATTATTAAATAAGTATGGAAATGTTTTCCAATATAAAGTGAATGTTTTGAGATTTTATCTTTTAAAGATAAATTGAAAATGAATATTTGAAATCGATTTGAAAATCGTATATTCAGGGATATTTTGGAAATGTAAATTCACTATGGAATTTATAAAAGAAAGGGAAATTTGTTAAAATATAAACATTGATTTATTTTTGAAGTGTGGAAATAAATTTACGGATTTGGAACGTAAGTTTAAAATAAATCGGTAAGGATTTATTTGATTGATTTAAATGAGCCATTTTAAGTTTAAAATGGATAAATATTTGGAAATGTTTCCATTTAAGGAAATTGCTTTGAAATTTGTTTTCAAAGATTGAAAGGTGAAAAATGATTTGAAATTTGTTTTCAAATGGTTAAGTGTGAAAAATATATCTTGTAAAGATATTTTTGGGGAAATTTGGACATTTGGTTCAACTTGAATTTTTTCAAGAAGATTGAATCTTGAGTTAAATTGAGTTTAACTTCGACCCCGAAAACAATATAAGTTGAGTTTTGAATTTCAGATGGTTGATTTGGATTGTATGTCTAACATTGTGAATTGATGACATATCAATTGATCTCTATTAAATATATATCTGTTTGGTGGCGGATAATTTATTCTCTTAGCTTAACACCCTTCTCTGAGACGTACGAGCTCAGAGGTTATATATCGGTAGACATCAATTATGTGTTGAGAATTTACGATGTAACGTAAAATCCGAATCGAGTGTGAAGTCGATAATAAATTGAATTTTGAATGTGAATTAGGTTTGAGATAACCTTAAAATTCTAAATCGACTTAGAGGAAAATTTTAAATCGGTAATGAGAGGGGAAACTCATGAATCCTCTATTTGTTATGGGTATGAGATATTGAGGTTTTCAGAACTTATATATGAGAATGTAGTAAACTCGAAAACCATCAGTTTAGAAAGTAATTGGTATGGAAAACTTGTGTCAGTTTACATAGGTATGATATGTACGAAAGGTGAAGTACTACATATATATGATATTATGTTTTCTAAACTTAGGATATGGAAAAGTACCTTCCATTTAAAATTTGTGAAGGTTGTTGGAACTCGATATGAGTGTCCATTTGAAAATCGTAGCTACGTAGAATTTCCATAAGTTGGTGTGTCCATTTGGACTAGAATCCCTCGCGATAGATCATCGTGATGGGATCATATTGGTTTTGATGTATGCTAGCGTAATTCGAGGGGCGAGATGCCTATGGTTACAAGCGATTCCACTGGGATAGTGGCGTAACTGCCGTGTAAACCGCGATCTAGATATACTGGGGTGATAGCGTAATTTGAGGGGCGAGATGCCTACGTTACAAGCAATTCCACTGGGATAGTGGCGCAACCGCCGAGTAAACTGCAATCTAGACGCCAAAGCGTAATTCGAGGTGCGAGATGCCTACGATCATGAGCGATTCTACTGGGATAGTAGCGTAACCGCCGTGTGAATCGCGATCTAAGGCGACAACCACGACGAAATTCAAGAGATGAGAAATCTACAGTTACAAGCGATTCTACTGGGACAGTAGCGTAACCGCCGGGTAAACTGTGATCCATAGGGGAACGTGCTTTCCATATCCATTTTTTAAAAAAGTATTTTCACTGGGAATTGAAGCAAGTATATTTAGTACTTGGAGATTTTTAGTCCTCCGCCTGGCCAGCGTATGACTAATGTCTGTAAGAACGACGATAGACTTGTTAAATTTCGAGTTAGCAAGTATTTTCGAACTTTAAATAGTAAATCAATAGTCTGAAATTAAAATTTCATAATTCCAACCTAATAAACTAAGGAAGAAGATTTTTGAAATATTTTGAAAGTCCACAGCTTTGGAAAAGATATAATATGCAAATCTCTAACGTGAAGAATTTTAAGTTTAAATCTGAGTTTCGTAAGTCGAAAATTTTAGTAAAAGATCTTTACGTCTTGATTGTAGAAATTAATGAACAAAGCTAGTGAAATAAAACAAATGGAATGAATACTATATTTATTTTTAATAAGTTTCGAACTTGGTAAAATTGTGTAGGCTATAAATATCAGTGAGATTTTAACAATCATTTTTCCTTACTTGTAATTTCGGGACGAAATTCTTTTAAGGAGGGGAGATTGTAACGATCCTGAATTTTGAACAATTTAATTTGTAAATATTTATTTAATTTTAAATATTTGAATGATGGTTTGGTTTGAATTCCCAATATAACAATGAATTTGGCGATTAAATTTTAGAATTTAATCTATTGAAAGTTGAATAAAAATTTCAATTTGACTTTGGAGTTTGAAATTGAATATTAAATTTGTATATAAAAATTCGAACTACTGACTTAGAAAAAAAAAATTAGATTTAAGAATTATTATTTATGTAAATTTATAAATTGATGGTTAGTGTTAATAACATTGTTCTTTGACTTAAATAAAATGGAATAAATTTTATTAGTACAAAATACAAGTGTAAAGTTTAATTGTAAAACATGTTAATATAAATTAATATTTGATGGTTGAACTTCAAACAAATATATACCTATGAAGCTTACTAAAGAAGACAAGAAAATGCAAGGCAAAAGAAAAACATAAGTATAAGTAATAGCTTGCAAATGAAGACATGAAGGACACAAGGTACTCAAGCATTAAATGCTTTCATCTCAGCCGAAATCGCGTATCACTTCAGCCGTTCCTTTTCAATTTTCATTCGTAACCCTAAAAAATCAAAGAAAACAAAACAATGGCGGCCACGAGTTTCTTCGTTCGTTCCTTCTCAAGATAATGGCGGCTCTCGTTCCTATTTGCAACTGAAATCAGGGCTCGTTGAATTCGAAGGCGCCGGCTTCATTCTTCTCGTTCGTCCCCCTCTTCAACAATTAGGGTTTTCGTCCCCAAAAAAAAATTAGGGCTTCTTTGCGTTTGTCTTCGCTTCGGTGAAAGGTGAGAGACCCTCACATCTATTTTCATTCTCAGTCATTCAAGTTTCGTTTAGAGGTTGATGATTTCTCTGTAGTTTTAAACTAAATTGAGTACCACAGTTTCGAATCTCCTTGATTATCACGGCATTTAAAACTTTCCTATTTCTAAATTTTCGACCTTTGACATTTTTAAATATACGAATTTGATTTTTCTTTGTTTCCTGTTTCGTGAATTCTGAAACTTTGACTTCACTGTGACGATCTCTTTCTGGTCACTTGACTTTATGCGATTCCATGAAGATGACTTCGTATTCTCTGTCATTGTTCAAACTGCTACTTAATTTTTGTTCGAACTTGGCATAGTTCACTCTGTATCATTTGGTATTGCCGTATATTGTTTACTTGATTATTTGAGTCTTGTTCTAGCCATTGTTGCTATTCAGTTGCTGTAGCCATGGCCTACTGTCTTCACTACACCCTTCTTTGTATTGTATGTCTGTATGCTTGCATTGTTGTTCTGCCTCCATTAAGAAGTATTGTTGTAGTGATGTTGGTCTGATTGTTTGATACATTCCTGTAGCTCCATCTTGTTTACTGGTTTGGTGTTGCATCCATTGTGATATTTGTAGTAGCACTGTGCTTGAATCAATTTTGTAGTCTGCACATTGCATGCCTGATGGTTCTGTCCACTTTGAATTGTGATCTTTGTAGTTGTATATGTTGACACATTCACTGTTAGTTTGGAGTCTTTGTAGTTGCCTGATGTCACTCATATGCTGTTTGCTTATATTCTGTTTGCATCAAGTCAGTTTGAACTTTCTTTTTTATCCATCTGTAATTTTTGGTCTGCATTATTGCTTGTGGTCTCTTCATTTTTGTTGGTGCTTGGGTTTGAATCAGTTGTCTCATTCACTATCATCAGTTGCATTCACCACTATCATCAGTTTTAGTTGCATCCCTCCGGTCTCTTCATTTTAGACACTGTTTTGTGTGCAGTTGTATCTTGTTTACTGGTTGAACTCATTTGTCATAGCATGATCCATATTTTTAACTTGCTTGAGTTAGCACTGTGTCATTGTTATTACAAACATAGTTCATTGTGTATCACTTTGGTATTGTTGCAGTTTGTATTGGTTGTTTGCCCTTGTACATGCGTCACTGCATCTTCTTCTACCCGTTGCACTTGCAGTGTCTCTGTTTGTTGTCTGGTCCTTGCATTTCCCTTTTTGCATTTGTTTTTAATAGTGAGTAACATAAATTAATAACAATTTAAACATATAATCCTGATGCAGTGCACTTGCCATGTTGTTAGACAGTTAGTTCAAAATCTCTGGAAGAACTCAAAGAAGCTGATCTAATTTATTTTTAAACACGGTTTTGACCTGAGTTTTCTAAAACAAATTCAAACATAACTTTAAGTCTCTGTTATGTAAAAGTCACCATTCACTGGTCCATTGCTTAGTTTGAAGTCTGATTAGTTTGGTTGTGAAGTTGTCACTGATTTTTTTTGTCCATCCTGTTTTGTTTCATTGTCCACTGATCATTTATTACATATGCCATTCACTTCAGTTGCCTATATATGCATATTTGATTCATTGATTCTTGTTTACTTTTTAGCACTTCTAACATATACACATGTGCACTTATATGGGTCTGCATTAGACTTTGTATTTGTTTTCTCACTTCGAGACAGGTTCAGTTGTAAGTGCATTTAGTTATTTTCACTTGATTTTGTTGAGCTTGTCACTGCGTTGCACTTGCTTGACCCAATATGGAAGTTTTATGTTTGCAGTTGCCCTTGCATACTTGTGGTGACTGTAGTTTTTATTTGTATTGCACAGAGTCAATTCTCATGTGTTTTGATGCTGTTTTGGCTTGTTGAAGCTTTGCATCTGAGTTCTTTTGTTGCAGTCTCTTGATCTTGAGGTGGCTGCATTTTGTTGCACTTTGCCCTTGATTGCTGCAGTTGCGTTGAGTCATGATAGTTGTGACTTGACCTTTGCAATTCGTAATGGCTGATAACATGTATCTGTATACATGTTGCCAGTTGCCTTTGTTGGTTATTGATGTTTTGTGTCCTATAATGTTGGGTGTTGTGGTGCCATATTCTGGTGCTCTCACCTCATTCTGCTGTTTTCATGTAGTTTGAACCCCTGCCTTTGCGCATTGGGTCATTCGAGCCTTCGCGCTTTGTGATCTTGTGGTGGCTGCAAAAATTTTAATTGCAGATTTGCCCTTGTATCCATTTGTGACTGCAGTTTCGTTTTATATGCAGTTTTGCCTTGTTGGTTTGCGTCGCATTGATGCAATTGGATTTGTTTTTCTAATTTCACTTGAGTTGAACCCGACTTTTTCTTGGGTTTGACCTTGTGTTCGTCTGTGAGCTTTCATAAAGCTTTTTGTGTATTTCCTCACTGCATTGGCGAGGCAGTGCACGCATGCGTGCACTGCAGCCAATCGATATTGATGTTTTAAATGATATTTCAATTGTTTAAATGGATTTGATTTAAATTGGTGATTTTGTTGTTAATTGCCGTTTTGGCAATTCTGTTGTTTCTAAATTTTCTTCATTAATAATCTTTCTATCTATCAGTGTTGAAAATTTGAATTTGCTGATTTATTGTTTAATACTTTTAAGTGTTATATTTACCGTTATCCGATTTCTTTCTTAAAAGGGTCGGATAGGTGAATTTACATTTGACTGTCGTCTAATTTCTATTTAATTATTATTGCCTCTATGCACTAATAACTGAGTTTGAGTTAGACTGACCCGTGTATTATTTTCTTTTGAATGTAATACTCGGGTCAGACCGAGTATTTTACAGCTTGAAGATATTCAGGCAGCGAAGTTAGAGAGAGGAGAAACGCTTCACTTTAGCATTTCAGGATTTTTGTACTTTAGAAGAAATATTCCGCTGTATAAAATAATTCATTGTATCAACTCTGATATTTGTATATAAAAGAAAAAAATCATTTATGAGAAATATGATTATTATTCTGTGATTCTGTCGCTGATTCTGTTTAAACTCTATAAACTGAATAACAATCCGTCATTTTGAACGTTTCTAGTTGGTTTAATTACCGACTAGAGGCGGTCAGAAAGGAGGATCGTTACAACCTAGGCTCTGAAGTGTGTCTTCTTTAGAGAGCATTAGGTTGAGTGAATACCTAGGCTGTGTAGTAATGTCTTTCTTGAGAGAGCATACTTTTAATTTTTATATATAACTATATATATTTATATATATCTACCTAATCTGTTGGGTTATCTTTTTGGATTTTTCCAACATAATTTTTAGAGGTAGATGGAGTAGTGGTGTGTGTGTGCGTGTGTAACACGACTACCACTGATGGAAGAGGTCCATATGTTTGAGGTTTGAAGTATTTGTCGGGACTGTAGACCTGGTACCGTCTCGAGTAAGATTTGCAGTTCGGAGTGAGGATTTCTCTGATATCTGAAGGAATCATTTTTTAAAGATTCAAAGTTTATCTTTAAATGTAAGTTTGTATTTGTTGGAAGTGCAGAAGTAAGTAATGATATCTTGATATCTTGTGACGACCCAGAATTTTTAACAATGTAAAATGGGATAATTGAATTGATTTTAAACATTTAAAAGATTATTTTAATGTGAATTTGAGATATAAGTATTTACTTGAAAATTAAATCATTGAATTATGTAGTTTAAATATTGCATTTAATAATTGAAATTGGGTAAATCATTGAATCTGAAATTTCTAAGCCAGTTTAAAATAATTTGAAGGCTTATAAAATTTATAATAACGATACTGAAGATAATAGAATGGTTGAAATTTAATTTAAAGGTGATTTGTTCGGTTTTGAAAATATACCGTTTAAATCGATATTTAAAAATAGCCTTCCGAGACACAGTCTCGGAATTCAACGAAACCAGTTCCATTGGATCCGTAATAGTTAGTTATTATCGGATTTCAATTTTCGTAGCAATCAGAGTTGTCGTTTGACCCTGGCAGCTCAAAACGCTTCGAATTATTTTAATTGATTTAATTTAAAATTGATCGTTTACGTCCGTAACTCGCGCATACGATCAAATTAGCCTCCGAAACACGTTCCATCGTGACTGAAATATGGATAAAACCTTATAAACGTCTGTCGACATGCCTGATTCGAGGTTCGGAATTCCACATAGGGCAACGAGATATTTTCAATATAAAATTATAATAACCCAGCGTACTCAACAAGCTAATCCTTGAAATCGATATTTTATTTCCACTCTCTCTCTCTCTCTCTCTCTCTCTTATTTCAACAGAGTGAAACCGAGCTTCTTCTTTCCCTCATTTTCCAAAATCAAATAAAAAAAAACATAAGGAAAGCGAAAATCGATCGTTCGAACGCGTGGATCTCGAATTTAATTCGAGCGAAGATGCTTTCTTCTTGACTTCTATCGGCGATGACTGGGGCAGCATGGAGGCAGGGGAATTCGTGATGGTGTCGTGAGTAGCTTGGGGTATCGCGTGTATTCGCGCGCACGAGGAGAGGGGGGTTTGTCGGCAAGTCAAGCCGTGACGTTGGAAGCGTGATAACTAGGGTTGTGATTTACGCTTGATTTTGAGATTGATGTTGCGATAAATGGCAGAGGATGGTGAAGATCTGGTAGCTTCTGTAAGTGATGCAAGCGCTGCTAGAGAGCTAGTAATAAAAACGGATCCGATGAGACGGAGCAGAAAGATGATAGCGAGGATGATGCTATGGAAGCAAATGATGATATATTAGCAGAAGCAGATGGAGGGTTCGAGCAGGCAGCGAGTCAGGGAGGTCGGAAATCGAGGAAACCAAGGCAATTTTGAGGTGGGTTGCTAATAAAGAACAAAGGTGAGTAAATCTCACTCAGTCGTAGTATTATTTAGATTTAAATGGATTAGTTAAATGATTAAATTTATTGGACGTGCACGGATGATGATATGACTTTTGTTTTGGATTGGATTCTCGAGTTAATTGGGTTTGACTCGAGATATATTGGGTTTTAAGTTATATTAAACTTAAAACATAAATAAGAAAATGTCTACATCATAAAATTTAATAAGGATTTGGATTAATTAATTAAGTTTAAGTTAAGTAATTAAGTGTAAGTAATTCAGAATAATCATTGGATGGTTTGGTAAATAATTACTTAATTGAAATTAATAAAATATAATTATTTGGTGGAATAAATCAAGAGATGAATTAAGATTATTAATTAAGGTGAAATTTTATTTATTTAATAAGTAAAGAAACGGATAATTAATTACAGATTGTGATTAATCGAAGTGATTAATATTGTGGTTAAACTAAAGTAATTAATTTAGATTGGAACAAATTAAAATATAATTGGAAATAATTATAATTGAAGATTGATTAATTAAAATGAATTACTCAGTAATAAGTGACTTATGGGAAGTTAATTAGTTTAAGCAATTTAGGATTAATGTAATTAAATAAATATTTAATTCATGAAGAAATTAAGATTACTTAATAATCTCGGTTGAGACTAATTAATATAGTGAAGTGAATTTAAGATAATTACTTGAATGTAATTGTAAAATAATTAATCCAGGGGATTAATTAAGATGAATAGTGAAGGGTTGACTAATTAATTGATTTGGAATGAATTAATATTGAATAAAGGAATCTAAAGGAATGTGGTAGAAATTCAATTAGAATCAATTGAATTACTTTGTATGTGATTAAGCATTGCTTATGGATGACTGATTAGTATTGGATGCTTCGAATGAAATTATATCTCCGATATGAAATGTTGTGTTTTATTTGGATATCTTGGAATAGGATGGCATGAGACTCGAAGAGACCTGAATCGGGTATTAGGAAATACCCGAAACCAGTTCCAATTTTTATAAATTGATTTCACAAATCAATAGGCTGGAATGAAATGATTCAAGTGAATTGGATTATTTTATCAAAGTTTGGTACTTAGAAATTTATATGTGAAATAAACATTGTCTATAGCAAATTATGAATTGGTTAAATTGATATAAGTTACCCCGGGTTATATAAGTCATTTGTTTGGTATTCCATGTTAGTTGGGTTTACTCACGCTAGTATCAGCCTGACCCGGGTGTTACTTTGGTGTAATGCTTGGGTCAGACCGAGTATTACAGATTTTCAGGTAGGTCGTTCTGGAGATCAGGAGCCAAGCTGGATGGCAGGAACGTGTAGAGTATCTTCGCTGTATTATAATAATGTTAATCTGAGACATGATAATTGTATATATTCTGTGACTGTGTATATGTGAAAATCTGATGTATATTAAATGTAATCGATAGATATAGTATTCTTTTGTAAACTGTTATTGTATATTATTATATTTTATCCGCTGCGAATATGAGTTGCTGATGTTTCTGTTCTTCTTCTTCTATCTCTTTCTTCTTTTTCATAACTATCTGGAATTTTCGGGTTCGAAAATCTCGGGTCGTTACAATTGGTGTCAGAGCTGAAAGGTTAAGCGAGAACCTTGGCTCTGATGGAGATTACTCATTAAATAGAGTCTGTAGTACTCTATAATGAGTTGAGTGAATATATATATATATGAGCGCGTACTTGTTATTTTCTTATATAAAGGTTTTAAATGATTTTATATTAAAGTATATTTTGATATATAAAGCAATATTTCATTCTACTAAAAATTAAGGCGATTGGTTGTTAAATTATTGAAATTAAAGTTAAGAAGTAAGACAATACAACCAAATTGATGTCTTGAATTGGAATTAAATTAAGTAGAAATGGAAATACAACTAAATTAAAATTTAATTAATTGAACATGAAACTCTAAATCTAGGCCCAGAATTTGAAAATCTTGTTTCAAAGTAATGAGAAATAATAAATAAGTATTATTTGAATAAAGAAGACTTGTTGCAAACGATGGATTGTTTGAAGATTGGACTTGAATTTAAAACCAAAGGTGGTTTAAAATTTTAAAACATGGCTGGGAGGACCAAGAAATAAATATGTATATATGTATGGATATACATGATATCAAGGATAATTTGAAATAAAATCTAAGGTGTTGTGTTTTGATTTACCCTGAAGTGTGATGTAAACTCAAGGTGATATAAGTTTTGAACTTATAATAGGGGAAGAATTTTGAAATTCGAAGTGGGAATTCAAATTGAGTAAGATTGATTGGATTAAGTAAATTGAAATTCAACTTGGGAGAAGTTAAATAAGTGTGAATGAACAACTTGAATTGGAAATTTCAAGATGTAATTTAGATTTAACTTGGATAGTTAAGTGGTAATTTGAATTGGGAATTTGTGTGATCTCAAATGGGTTTGAGATTTGGAAATTGACAATGGATGGACGTTTTAAAATAAATTGGATGATATCATCCTATTGTTAATAAAAATCTTTAAATTGAAAATGATATTGTATAAATAAAATAAATCTGAATAATTGAGTTTGTAAATTAAAATTGTTTAAGAACTGGCTTCAAACTGGAAGATAAAATTTAATAATAAATTAAAATTTTAAAATAAAATTGTATTGAACTCTTATTTGAACCTTAAAATACATACGTAAAGATAATTTAAAATGGAATTTTGAGAATTGGACTCAGAAATTAAATTGATTAAAAACTTTGAATAAAAGTTAATTTCGTTTAAAAAGTTAAACCAACCTTTGAGAATTTAACTCGAATTTATATAATTCAAGGTAGTTTAAATTCAAGATTGAAATTGAGTTAGTTCAAAATTGAATTTGGTTTCAATTGAGAAAGGAATCAAGATTGACTAAACTTGAATTGGGATTAAATAAATTTCAATAGAAATTGAAGTTATTCAAATTAGAATTGAGTCAATTATATGGAAGTGGAAATTTAAGTTGAATTGTTGGGGAAGTGAAAAGTTGACTCTTGACTATTTTCAATATGAATTGTTTTAATTTAAACTTATTTTTTTCCAAGTTATTAAATACATACAACCTTTTCTTTTTTAAAGCCAAATTATTTTATACTTGTTTTACAATTATTTTTGGAGCTATTTAACCATTTTTCTACCGTTTTCTAAACTAATTACTATTTTTCAACTATGTTACAAATTATTTACTATTTACAATTATTTCGCAATTATCTAAAATTTCTGAAATTATTTAATTATTTCTCAACTATTTTATAGCTATTTTGCAAACTAATAATTATTTTTCAACTACTTATCTATTTTAAAAAATTTCAAGCTATTTTCTAAACTGGTCAGAGTTCAAACTGTTATTGATTAAATACCCAACTGAGATAAGGATTGAAGTGATAATCCAAATGGGGATTGAGACAAATGTGAATAAGTGAATGAAAATCTAAGTGAATGTGAAAAGAAAGGAAATTGATTTGGCTAATAATCAATGAAGTTAAATACGTAGGATGTACGTATATTATTCTATTTGCATAGTGATTTGATCCAGATTCGAGCACAGAATTTCGAGATAGTTTATCGATCCGAGTCGGGATTTTTCACTCGATTTTCAACGGCGAACCTGGATATGGATTTTTGATTGGTTCTTGATATTCTCTATCATAGTTATGGCTATGCAAGGAGAATGACGGTTTCTGGTCAAGGAACCAGATCTGTGTCCGCTCTAGGAAGTCGGGTGGACGTTACTAGTTCGGAAGTGAAATTATGTGATCGAGTGAGCGATCAGGTTGGTATAGCGTACAGATGATATGTGTACATCGTACGGATTTGAATGGAATTGATATTGAAAGAGTAATCAACTTTGATTATTTGATCTTGAATAAACAAAGTTATATATCTTTGTTACATAAGATAAATCTTCCCTTATTGAAACTATTGCTGGAAGGAAAAGGATTTTGGAAGTGTTTGAAGTATAAAAGGAGTTTTATGCAAGTTTGTAATGATCCAAGTTTTTTTTAAAAATTATATATTTTTGAATATATATATAAAGGATCTTATGAGAATTTTGGAAAAGGTTTTGAGAACCTTTGGATTTGGAAAGGCTTTTGATTTTTGGGTAAAATCAATATTGGTATTTGGAAAGCCTAGTTTGAGAACTATCGATTTTGGATAATCGATTTTGTGAAAAGGAGCTTTGATGAAATTCATACTAGGTGTATGATTTGAAAGATACTATATGTGTATAGTATAAAGAGTTTTGATGATGGCTCTGGGGAAAAAGGCGCTCCCTTGAAATGAACTTCTTAGGAGTGCACTGGGTGGTGCTGCCTTGAGCCCCAAGGGGGGTTCTAAAGTTGATCCTGTGAGGAGTCCAGACAAACTAGTCCCTGAGGATTATTGGGTAGCGAAAGTCGATGGCGCTGATGCCTACAGGGGCATTTGGGTTATGCTGTGACGACAGTGTAACTCGATGTCACTGCGATCTACTGTGAGGACCATAGCAAAAATCGTGTGGAGGATGAGTGCCAACGGTCTACACTTGATTTTGCCGGGAAGGCAACGCAACATCGGTAGACTGCGATCTGTGGTCAAGTGGAGTAGAGAAGTTTCATTCTTTTGGTAGCGAAATTCGATGGCGCTGATGCCTACAGTTATATGGGTTTTTGCTGTGATAGCTACGTAACCCCAGTTGTAGCTGCGATCTGTAGCGGGTTCCATGGTGTAATCGAGGGGCGTGGAGGCCTACAGTTATCTATGGATTTTGTCGGGACGGCAACTTAACCATCGGGTTAACTACGACCATGGATGGGGGTGATGATTTCTAGAGCATTCTCACCAAAGATATTTCCTCTATTTTCAAAAATTGTTTTCAATATTTTCAATAAAATTATTTTCCAAGTACTTTCACTAGATGTTGAAAACCGGTTTACCAAGTACTTAAAGATTTTCAGTCCTACGCCTGATCAACGTATGACTGAATTTCTGTGAGAAAAAGGATGGACTGGTTGAGACATCGAGTTATAAGAAATATTTTTATAAAAAGGTATTCTAATAGTATGATGTAAATTTAAAAGATTTTTTTTAAAATTTTAAATAAAATGTTGGAATTTTGGGAAAATTAAAGGAAAAATCCAAACTGGAATTATAAAATAAAATTGAACTCGAGAAAATTTAACGAGGTGATTTTTGTAATAAAAAAATCGAATATTGATCTAAAAATTGGAAGTAAGCTAATTGGCTAAATAATTATTTGATTGAGTATGAAAATAAAATTTAACTTGGGTAAATAAATGGATTGTAAGTTAATAATGGAGTTTGGAAATGAATTCGAATTGCAAGTAGAATTTGACTTGGATTTGATAATGAATTAAATAAGTGATGATGTTGTAAAAATAAAATAGAGTTGGATCAAATAGTGATGGATTGAATTACAAATGAAAATTCAAGTGTGATATGAAGAGTATTTAACGAAATTAGCAAGTAAATTAGATATAATGGAAATGTTGTCGAATGAAATGAAAGTGAATTATAATGGAAATGGTTTGAGTTGCAAACAAAACCCAAATGAGTAGAAATAAATTGAGAATGACTTTGTATTAATAAAATACATTCAGAAATGAATTAAGCAGGTGAACTAAAAATTTAAAATGGGGTGAATAAATTGGGTAATTGAATTAAATAATAAATGGATGAAGTCTGATTGAATAGAAATTAAATCAAAGTTTCAATTGGAATTGGGTTATCAGAATAAACTTAAGTTATGAGGCGTACTAATTTGAAGTAAAATTTCTTAAGTCAATAAAAGCCTGGTTTCAAGGAAAATGGAAGTCCATTAAATAAAGTTTGGGTTAAATTTATTTGGAAAATGGATATTAATGTATAAGCATCGAATGTGGTCAAGCTCAATGAAATAGTTTTAAAACGAAACCAATGCAGAGATGAAATGAAAAGCAATGAATGGTTGGTGAATAAATTAGAAATGAAATGGAATTAATTACAGAGTGAGTTGAAATTTATTTGAAGTGGTAATAAACGGAATAGATACTCTATTAAGCAAATATCATCGAAATTGCATAAAACAGTTGTCGTTTGGCGTAAACAAAAGCAACTGAAATTCTATAAGATGATATAGATTAAATAAAATTGATTTTGAATTAATTGAAGTGAATATGAGCTTGTTTGGATTAAAAATAAATCGTATGTAAGCATTTGAGTTGTAAACCATTAAAATTGAACGAAATGGTATATGAGCTGATTGAAAGCAATTAAATTAGTTTTGAAAACATATAAATTGTTCGTGGAAGTTATTTTGAATGCATTTCTTTTAGAATTGAAGTGTTATAGTTGTTTAAGTAAGAGAAATGTTATGAACTTCATATATATAGTGCTTATATGTTTAAATTGAGTAAGTACAGGTACCTGAAGGCCGTTTGGCTGGATTTGGTTGCACTAATTGCTAAGATAAATAAGCTGCTTGCTTAAAATGCTAAATAAAGGTATGCCTACGCAATAAAAATAGGAAATATGAATTGTTTTTGTTTTACCGACCGGGTGGGTCGATGTATATATATTTATATCTCTTGTCAAATTGCAAAAGCTCCTCCGTACAAAGGAGACTCTGCCAAAATTTTCCAAAATTTTTGGGAGTTAGAAATTTTTCGAAAATTTTTGGAAAAAATTTGGTTAACGATAAAACGATTTCAAATTGGAAATTAAAGTAAATTAGTAGATAAAACTAGTATGAATCAGTTATAAATGAAAGATAAAAATTCAATTTTCAAAATTGAAAATAACGTGAATTCGTATGAAAACGGGGAAAAACTAATTTGCATAGAAGTAGATGTGGAAACTTCTGTAAGTAAATGTATAAAATGATTTGGAAAGGTTACGATTGAATATTGTTGTAACAGCCCGCAAATCCGTACCCCTTGAATCAACCCTATACTACCTTTATTAACTCAAGTGGCACAGAATTACGAACCATTAGGGTTAAAGAAGAAGAGATAGAAGAAGAAGGAACTAAACAATATCAGAATCTCACAGTCGCAGCGGAATAAAATATAATAGTAAATATAGAACTTTACAAAAAATGAAAACTATAATTTTTTTATACATCATATCATCAGAGTATCTCATACAAAAACCAATACCAATCAGACATACCATACAATCATAACAGCGGATATACATATATATATAGGTATAGATAATACGTCTCGGACTCCAGCTCCTCTCCTGCTCCATGGCATCAAGTCCTGTACATATAATACTCGGTCTGACCCGAGCATTATAATGAAATAACACCCGAGTCAGTCTGGAATACCAGCTGATACTAAATATGCATCCAACTTGATTAACTAAGTTTCAAAAACCGTTTGAAAAACAAAAGCATCTCGTAAGACCACGCCACAAATAAACATGACGGGTTTTTACCTTACGATAGCTAAATCACTTTTTATAGAAATCCTCTGATATTATAATAGGGTCTATTTACAAATACTTATAAAATAGCCGAAATTGTTACATCTATTAAATTCCAGCTACTAGCCACAAAAGTGGGTAATACAAACAAAACTCGTACAAGGCTCGCAGGGAGAACGGATTTCCATCAATGGCTGGGCTACTGGGGTACCGCCCGTCACAGTACCTGGCCTAGATCAGAGTACCGAGGAGTACGCCCGCTCCCCTGCAACACAAGGCCGGAACCATTCCTTACTGAACAGTCCCGAACAAGATAGCCCCGTGGTTGGCACGACCACCCACCCACTAAGCCAAATATAAAGGGACATCTAGACAGGGGAAATCTTGTCCTGCTTGGACATGACCCACCTAACCTTGCTGCACCTCCCCTGTTTTAGCCATTCCCGGTTGATGAGACTTGAGGTTAAGCGTTACCTTTAGAACGTTTTCACTTAGAATGCCCATCGCCCACCTGACGATGTTTCGCAAGCATTCGTCCATACAAGTCCGTCCCGGGTTCGAACGGAACCGAAGGCACTACTCCTACTACATCCATTTTGGTAACATCCTTAGGATTAGTAGCGACTAGCCCTTGCACTTTACTGCTCCATCTTCGACTCCGAACACGTTTTTCCACGAAACGTACAATCCGGATCGAAGTGGTTTTCGAGAAATAAATCTCGATCCCGGTCTCTTCGAAACGATCGACGCATTTGTCCAATATTGATAGTCGGTGATTTAACTATCAATTTATATTCATAAACATCCATAAGCATCCATCACACAATAAATAATTTCCACATTATTTATTTGCCTCAGTATATTTCCAAATTTCCAAAGCTCATTTGAAAAAAAATTCTCAAGGTTCTTCCTTTATATAGTAAATCCATTACCATTAATTCCCATTGGACATAACCAAGTTCAAAGACATTTAAATTTAAAATAGTTAAAACATTTAATACCGAAATATACTTTTAAAATACCTACTCAAAAATATAAATTTAAAATAAGCGAAGTAAAACTATTTATTAAGAATCTAAACTTGATTTTTACATAAAAGTTTAGTTAAACTAAATTTAAAGGTAGAGTTTCAAAAAGATTTTTTTTTCAAATAACTTTATTCAAAACTAGCATTTAAATAAATCCATTTGTAAAAATGATTACTAAGATATTCATACAAATTTACTTTTGCTAATTTATAAATATTTACTTTAAAATAATAAATTTTCAACACGCTCTTTAAAACAAGTTGGAACTTTAGACTTCCTTTTTAAATAAATCTGTTTAAAACTCGAACTAGGTTTTTCCAGGGAAACTCATTTCCGCTTAAACATTCCAAAAATCATTCTTATAATTTCTGTTGATTATATTTCAATTCAGACTTATGTTTAATAACATAGATTTCCTTTCCAGGTTAAAAATAACTTCTTACGAAGCTTAACCACATTTCCATTTCCGAAAATTCACTTCCAAAGTATAAGTTTAAAGGTCTTTAAAACTAGTTATTTAATTTTAAATAAACTATTATAAATTTATTTAATGAAATTATACCTAAGGAATTGCTTAACTAAATACCTACTTAAATTTTCAATGGTTTTAAATAGTAGTTCTGCAACATTCTAATTTGCAATTTATTCCTAATTTAATTTGAAGGGTTTCTTTTCACATCATATTTAATTTCCAGGGAACATTATTATCAGAATAACCCCATTGTTATTTTTAGCAATTTATAATTTCTTATTGAAATTATCACCAGAAATCCCTACTTCCTCATTTATCGACTAATAAATGTTTCCCCTATTTTTTTTTATTTCCAACTTTGCAAATTTTCATTCTTTACTCAACACAGATTCCAAATTTAAATTCCCTTAAATTCTTTATTTAACAATTTCTTTTATTTCTTTAAAAATCTAATTTATTTTATTTTATTCTTAAAATTCTGTGTATATTCTCATCCAGCAATATCAGAGTACAATTTAATTCAGAGTTATCAATCACAATATATAACAGATTACAACATCAATTATAAAGATAATTACTATAGTGTGAGGAACCCAGTTGGGTCCCTCCAACCTGTTTTCCCTGCATCCACCAATATTAGCACATCACATGTATATAAAAATCAATTCAAACTAATAACCACAATAATATGCAACCAATCACATAGATATTTAAATATTAATTATTTAAATCAGCCAATATCCAGATGTGAGTGAGAATAACTCACCTTGAGTTTCGGCGAGTGTTCGAAATTCAAATTAAACCGAACGACGTTCAATTTAACTCAAGTTTCTACTTGCCCGGAATGATTCGCGAACTGCATCACTGCGTAGTGCTCGTTTCTGCGATCCCGGCGTTACCAAATTCGTTAAATTCGTTCATCGAGTCAACCCATCAGGCCCGCGTCCTCCTCTCCCTCTCTCGTGTACGCTGCTCCAAACACCGAACCCAAAAGTCGCTCCTTAGGGTTAGAATTCGCAACCACCACGGAGCCATCCACCTCGATCGGAGGCTACCACAACGAAGCTCGACTCGGCCTCTACCTACACCATACGCGCGTGCGAGCTCGGCTCTTCCATGTTCTAGAAAATCACGCACGAACGGCGACTGACTCGACCTCAATTCTGGTCACAACGATGAATTCCGAGCTACTCCACCGTACAGATGGGTAGATCTCGATGAGTATTACAACTTTGTAGTTAGTGATCTTGCGTAAAAATTGATGGATGAAGAGATACAACAAGAAGAAGATGGAGATCTACCGGCCATTAGTTTATAAAAACGTAGCGGCCTGAGAAAATAAAAATTTGGGTTTTGCATATGTAACGTGTATATATATATTGTTGTTTAATATTATTTTAATATTATCTTCCAATTTTAACGACTTGTGCAAACGAACACCAATTATCACGAACCAATAGGCGTTCCTAGGGTTTTCAGCATTCTGGACACAAAGGGACAGGTTTCGTAAGCTAATTTGGTCATATGCGCGAGTTACGGAATTAAACGATCAATTTAAAATTAAATCGGTTAAAACAATTTCGATGCGTTCCGAGCTGCCACGGTCAAACGACAACTCCGATTGCTATGAAATTGGAATCCGATAATAACTAACTATTACGGATCCAATGGAACTGGTTTTGTCGAATTCCAGGACTGTGTCCCGGAAGGCTATTTTAACTCGTCTATTAATTCGAGCGATTTTCAGAATCGACGAAAACCCTTAAAATTTCACTTTTTAAAATTTTAATAACTTAGCAATAAATCATATAAAATTTATAAACACATTAAAAATCATTTTGACTCATTTCGAATCAAAATCTGATTAATTACATTTTTATATTATTAATATAAAATCCCAAATTTAATCTATCAACTTTAAAATTCTCTAAAATTCCCACCACGCTATTTACACTCAAATAACTCAAAATAAATTTTCAAAACCATTTTTATCACTATTTACATCCATATTCTCTTTTATTTCAATTCCGAATATTTAAAATATTATTTTCCCATTATTCAAATCCAACCGGAGTTACTATAATTAAAATCTATAGCTTATTTTCATTGATTGAACCCGAATCCATTCATTTCAAAATCAATTAAGAATCCACATTAAACATTTAAAACGAATTAAATGTTCAAATTCAATGGCTTATAAATACGGGATGTTACATTCCTCCCCCCTTATAAAAATTTCATCCCCGAAATTTGTTAAGGTAGAAACTATGCTCAAACTCACTTACTCATCCAATTTGCTTAGTTAAAAGCTTACATTCACTTCCAAAATCCTTTAGCTCAAATCCAAACTCACTTGCTTTATTTATACTCAAAAGCTTTTGTTTCACCTTATTTCAAAAATAACTTTCCAAGTTATTAAATTTTTCCAAAAATCCCACAAATTTTCTAACTCCCAAAATTTCCGAAATTTTTTGGCAGAGTCTCCCTTGCACGGAGGAGCTTTCGCGATATCACGATACAGATAAATGTATATACATCGACCCACACGGTCGGAAACCAAAATATATCACAATAAATATACCACTTTCCCAATTATATTTGCGTAGGCGTACCTTTTTAGCAAATTCTAAAAGCAAGTAGCTAATATATAACGCATATACGCGCTCCAACTCTCTCGAATGTCTTCCGTACCTGTACTAAACTCAAACAAACTCATCAGTTTCAAGATATGAGCATTTTTAACAACATTTTCAATATAAATGTAAGCCAAACATAACCATTTCATAATCCAATCAACAATTTGCATGCTAACCTCCTTTATAAACAATTCACAATTCCAACATCATTTAAAGTCCTCTTTACAAACCCAAACTTCATAGTTTAACAATGTTAACCATATTTATTTCAACAATCCAAAGATTTCAATCACTTTTTAATTTCTTATTCAAATCCAAACTTATTTCAATATGATTAACATGTACTTTACTAACATCAATCTATTCCACTTCAATTCCAAGTTGATTTATAATTTAATTCTTATTCTGAATTTGAAGTATTTGCATCCCTTTTATAATCCATTTTCATCCATATGTAAATATTACTTATTAAAATTTCAATCGATTCCAATTTATTCAAAACCAATTCCATTTGCTTCCTTTAAACTAACTCATTTCCAATACAACAAAAAAACAACCAATTCTTAAGAAAATTTCCATGTCATTCAAACAATTAATCATCGCTTCAGCTTACACCCATTTAAAATTAATTCCAGTTTAGATTTATATTAATTTTTTTTTCAATTCTGCATAGTTCATAATCCAAGCATGCTTATTCCATTTCAATTATTAACTCAGTCCTTATTCTCACTTTTCAAATTTATTAATCATCTTAAGTTTATTTTATTATAATATTATTTACACTCTCACCCATCTTTAATTCATACTTACTTATTCCATCACAATAATAAATTAAAATTCTCTTCACTTGCATTTCAATTTCTGCATCTAAACAAAATCTATCCAAGGCAACATTATAAGCTCAATCACAAATGAAAATTATAAGCTCAATCACAAATATTTTCATTTTCTTCTCATAAATCAAATTTTATTTTCATTTGATTCTCATCCAAATCAAATTACAATCCATTTACAGATTTTAATGCACTTTGCTTATTTATTCAATCCATTTTTAGATTTATTTCCTTCTGTTGAATTTATTTACAATTCAAACCACCATTATTATAATCTAATTCCATTATCCATTCACACTCTCTATATTTATTACCACAAATCTAAATCCCATGCCACAACTGGATTTTTTATTTACTTTCCAAATTTTAACCAAACTATCAAATTTCCATTCATCACCATACAAATCCCATTTAATTGTAATTCAATTTAGTCTCTAACCTAATCCATATTAGGTTTTAATACTCTTTCCCAATTCATACTGAACTTATTTACAATACGACCATTTTCACATGTTCTAAACAAGAACAAAGTTCCATTTACCTTTCAATTATTAACAAGCTTCCAAAATTATACCCATTCCAGTACTATCTTTATTTAATTAAGCTTATACTAAATTCATCTTCAAGCTTTTCTTTATTTAATTCAGCTTATGCTAAATTCATTCTCAAATAATCCCTTTTGAATTTAGTTGAGTTAAACTTTTATTCATATATGTTAACTCCACTTTTTCAGCATGGCCGTGATATCAAAAATCGACCGAGAAACCAATGATAGTTCATCTCGGAGAATAGTCAACTCAGCATCCCAACAAAGCAAGTTCTATTGAATGGCTTTTCAGATAAGATCCCCTACGGAGGGGGGGTCCAGGGGGTGCCAACCTCCCAAGGTGGGGTGCGGGGGCAACGCCACCGCTACGGTGATCGACCTAACTGATATACGACTTAGAAAATGGAGCGACCTATCTTCTACTCGAAGTCAACGACCTAACTGATGAAGCGGGTTAACGAGCTAACAAGTGGCACGACTTACCGACTTAATAAGGTTGCCGACTTAACAAGGTTGCCGACTTAATAAGGTTAACGACTCAACTGGTTACGACTTAATTAGCTGACGAGTTAAGGTTCACGACGACTTAAAGGAATGGAATGACTCATGGGAATTAACGGTTCATGAGACAGGCCGACACAGTGAGTTACCGACTCAACGAAGTTTACGACTCATATGAGATGACTCAAGGCCTAGACCGACTCAACAACTCAGGGCTTGTAACGACTCAGTGGATCAACGACTCAACTGAACTGAGGAGTTGCACGAGTTAAAGAATTGCGCGACTCACGACTTATGGGGATGAACGACTCAACGAGTTAATGCCTTAGAGGAGCAGAGTGTCTTAACTAGTTAGTGGTTTATGGGGTAGACTGACTCAGGGTTTCCAACGACTCAAGGCGACTAACGACCTATCATAAGTCGCTGGCGACCTAAGCATATGAGGAACAAGCTCAATGCCGTTTCAGTTATGTCGCTGCCTGCTTACTCGTGATATGTGAGTCGGTCACGGCTCATCTTGAGTCGGTCACGGTTCATCCTGAGTCCGTCGCGACTCATGACTTGGTCAACAATTCCAACCCAGAAATTGGCCTATAAATACATGGCCACCTCCAATATTCAAGGGACTTTTGGCTCATTCTCTTCAAGCGCCGTTACTCTGCTGCATTCCAAACCAATCCAACACTTAAAGCTCTCAAGACACGAAGAACGCTACAAAAAACTTCGAGAAAAGATCACACACATCCAACATGGATTTGAAGACTCTAATCTCCATTGAAGTTTAGGCTACTTGTTCTAAGTGACTTGTAATCCAAAGTGTATTGTACTTGGAAAGAATTGTATTAGCTTGTAACGAGATCATCAATACAAGTACTTAAAGTGGACGTAGGCTATACCCTTAAGCCGAACCACTATAAAATTGTTGTTGTTTACTGCTTTTCCGCTATTATCTGCTTGTAATCTGTTCCCGAGTTATCGGGTGGTGCTTTCACAACTATAACTCATACACCGGGGTGTTAGCGTTCAAATTTTAGCGTTAACAATATAATATCCTTTCAGCACAATTAGATTTCTTCCAATTCAATTCTTTCCAAATTTAGATTCAAGTTTTAACTAAATTTATTTCGCCATCATGAATTCATTTCATTTTCCCTTACCATCTTAAATAAGGATTTAATTCCATTCACTTTTATTCATAACACAATTGAATTTTGATTTTAATTAATCCAAATTCAACTCAATTCCATTTAACCGAAGTTAAATCCAATTCAATCTAATTTTAATTCTCCATATACAAGTTTAAAGCTTATTTACTAACTCAAGTTCATTCACCCTTGTATATTTTACTTTACCTTGACTTACTTTACAATTCATTTTGGATTAAGTTTCTAATTTACCATACCATTCAACCATTTCTCATTTGTGATTATAATTTCATTTCTATTTATATAAGTTCACCAACTTATTTATTTAGAAGTTTATATTGCTCATTTGAATTCATTTACATCTTATAATCACAATTTCAAAGTTATAATTTTTCAACCTCAATTCTTTGCAAATTTTAAATCAACACTTTCAGATTATAAGTATAGCACTTAATAGCTCATGGGTATAACTCATTTCTCAATGACTCACAATTTCAAGTCATCTTACATTTCAATTTAATCCAAATCCATTTAATTCTAAGTCCAATTTAATTCTAAGTCCAAATTTATTTGACTTATCCAAGTTCAATTCAAATTTCCATTCACTTAAATATATTTTATTCACTTCCATTTACTTAGGTTAAATTTAATTGCAAGATTAAAATTTTCATTTCTTCCTTCTTATTAATATCAACTTCACTTAATAAGCTCAATAATTGATCATTTTATTCTACACATTATTTAAATAGATTTTCCAGAATTCTATTACCCGGTTTTATTTCAAAACCATTTGAAATAATAAATAACTCATACACCCCTAGTATCAAATCAAATCTCCCAATTCCAAAACACTTGGTTTTGTTAAAACAAATTTCCCTTTGAAATTTATAAAACCACTTGTATACCCAACAAATCCAAACAATACCATAATCAAGTACTAGGGAAGCAATCC
Source organism: Allium cepa (assembly GCA_030765085.1). Taxonomy (NCBI): domain Eukaryota; kingdom Viridiplantae; phylum Streptophyta; class Magnoliopsida; order Asparagales; family Amaryllidaceae; genus Allium; species Allium cepa. The sequence continues at coordinate 11,405,791 of CM060929.1, forward strand.
ATCACTTTAGAAACTCGAAAATGAATTCTAATGATGTGGCCAACATCATCAAGATTATTTTCCAGCGACTGAAGTGAGTTCAATGCTTTCTTACTTTCCCATATTCATTTCAGAAACAGTTCCAATTCAAAAATACTTCCCAAATCAATATTTCAATATTGCCTTCAAACACCTTAGCAAACATTTCAAACTTTCCCAGGATTTTAAATTTCCAAATCCTTATTTCCATACATTTAAAATTCTTTCCAAAACTTTCGGGATTTAAATCCTGGTTTGGTTTAAATTAGTTATTCTCTTTGGTATACTTTATACTCATGGAATTTATTTGGTTTTATCCATTTCATATTGTAGATTAACTTTTAGATTCTTATTTACTTATTGTATTAACACCCAATCAACCAAATATATATATAATGATTTTAGAAAATTATTTCTTTTATATCAAAATATAATTTTGGGTAAAATTATTTCATTTACCCACTTTTAAACGTTACTATGTCGGTTTATCTTGTTTAAGAGTTTAGAAACCCCTATCGATACGGTTGTACTTCCCGCACCGACCAGAATTCATAAACACTCAACCGATAAGTCAACATAGTATAAATTTTTTTTTATATCCACTAACAAGTACGCTCTCATAGCTATTATTACACTCAACTCATTATAAAGTACTATCGACTCTAGTTAATGAGTAATTTCCCCCACCAAAGCCTAGGTTGTCGCCAACCTAAGCTCTGATACCAAGTGTAACAGCCCGCAAATCCGTACCCCTTGAATCAACCCTATACTACCTTTATTAACTCAAGTGGCATATAATTACGAACCATTAGGGTTAAAGAAGAAGAAGGAACTAAACAATATCAGAATCTCACAGTCGCAGCGGAATAAAATATAATAGCAAATATAGAACTTTACACAAAATGAAAACTATAATTTGTTTATACATCATATCATCAGAGTATCTCATACAACAACCAATACCAATCAGACATACCATACAATCATAGCAGCGGATATACATATATATAGGTATAGATAATACGCCTCGGACTCCAGCTCCTCTCCTGCTCCATGGCTTCAAGTCCTGTACATATAATACTCGGTCTGACCCGAGCATTATAATGAAATAACACCCGAGTCAGTCTGGAATACCAGCTGATACTAAATATGCATCCAACTTGATTATTAAAGTTTCAAAAATCCTTTGAAAAACAAAAGCATCTCGCAAGACCACGCCACAAATAAACATGACGGGTTTTTACCTTACGATAGCTAAATCACTTTTTATAGAAATCCTCTGATATTATAATAGGGTCTATTTACAAATACTTATAAAATAGCCGAAATTGTTACATCTATTAAATTCCAGCTACTAGCCACAAAAGTGGGTAATACAAACAAAACTTGTACAAGGCTCGTAGGGAGAACGGATTTCCATCAATGGCTGGGCTACTGGGGTACCGCCCGTCACAATACCTAGCCTAGATCAGAGTACCGAGGAGTACGCCCGCTCCCCTGCAACACAAGGCCGGAACCATTCCTTACCGAACAGTCCTGAACAAGATAACCCCGTGGTTGGCGCGACCAACCACCCACTAAGTCGAATATAAAGGGACATCTAGACAGGGGAAAATCTTGTCCTGCTTGGGCATGACCCACCTAACCTTGCTGCACCTCCCCTGTTTTAGCCATTCCCGGTTGATGAGGCTTGAGGTTAAGCGTTACCTTTGGAACATTTTCACTTAGAATGCCCATCGCCCACCTGACGATGTTTCGCAAGCATTCGTCCATACAAGTCCGTCCCGGGTTCGAACGGAACCGAAGGCACTACTCCTACTACATCCATTTTGGTAACATCCTTAGGATTAGTAGCGACTAGCCCTTGCACTTTACTGCTCCATCTTCGACTCCGAACACGTTTTTCCACAAAACGTACAAACCGGATCAAAGTGGTTTTCGAGAAATAAATCTCGATCCCGGTCTCTTCGAAACGATCAACGCATTTATCCAATATTGATAGTCGGTGATTTAACTATCAATTTATATTCATAAACATCCATAAGCATCCATCACACAATAAATAATTTCCGCATTATTTATTTGCCTCAGATATCTTTAAAAGATATATTTCCAAATTTCCAAAGCTCATTTGAAAAAATTTCCCAAGGTTCTTCCTTTATAAAGTAAATCCTTTACCATTAATTCCCATTAGACATAACCAAGTTCAAAGACATTTAAATTTAAAATAGTTAAAACATTTAATACTGAAATATACTTTTAAAATACCTACTCAAAAATTTAAATTTAAAATAAGCGAAGTAAAACTATTTATTAAGAATCTAAACTTGATTTTTACATAAAAGTTTAGTTAAACTAAATTTAAAGGTAGAGTTTTAAAAAGATTTTTTTTTTCATATAACTTTATTCAAAACTAGCATTTAAATAAATCCATTTGTAAAAATGATTACTAAGATATTCATACAAATTTACTTTTTCTAATTTATAAATATTTACTTTAAAATAATAATTTTTCAACACGCTCTTTAAAACAAGTTGGAACGTTAGACTTCCTTTTTAAATAAATCTGTTTAAAACTCGAACTAGGTTTTTCCAGGGAAACTTATTTCCACTTAAACATCCCAGAAATCATTCTTATAATTTCTGTCGATTATATTTCAATTCAGACTTATGTTTAATAACATAGATTTCCTTTCCAGGTTAAAAATAACTTCTTACGAAGCTTAACCACATTTCCATTTCCGGAAATTCACTTCCAAAGTATAAGTTTAAAGGTCTTTAAAACTAGTTATTTAATTTTAAATAAACTATTATAAATTTATTTAAAGAAATCATACCTAAGGAATTGCTTAACTAAATACCTACTTAAATTTTCAATGGTCTTAAATAGTAATTCTGCAACATTCTAATTTGCAATTTATTCCTAATTTAATTTGAAGGGTTTCTTTTCACATCATATTTAATTTCCAGGGAACATTATTATCAGAATAACCCCATTGTTATTTTTAACAATTTATAATTTCTTATTGAAATTATCACCAGAAATCCCTACTTCCTCATTTATCGACTAATAAATGTTTCCCCTATTTTTTTTATTTCCAACTTTGCAAATTTTCATTCTTCACTCAACACAGATTCCAAATTTAAATTCCCTTAAATTCTTTATTTAACAATTTCTTTTATTTCTTTAAAAATCCAATTTATTTTATTTTATTCTTAAAATTCTGTGTATATTCTCATCCGGCAATATCATAGTACAATTTAATTCAGAGTTATCAATCACAATATATAACAGGTTACAACATCAATTATAAAGATAATTACTATAGTGTGAGGAACCCAGTTGGGTCCCTCCAACCTGTTTTCCCTGCATCCACCAATATTAGCACATCTCATGTATATAAAAATCAATTCAAACTAATAACCACAATAATATGCAACCAATCACATAGATATTTAAATATTAATTATTTAAATCAGCCAATATCCAGATGTGAGTGAGAATAACTCACCTTGAGTTTCGGCGAGCGTTCGAAATTCAAATTAAACCGAACGACGTTCGATTTAACTCAAGTTTCTACTTTCTCGGAATGATTCCCGAACTGCATCACTGCATAGTGCTCGTTTCTGCGATCCCGGCGTTACCAAATTCGTTAAATTCGTTCATCGAGTCAACCCATCAGGCCCGCGTTCTCCTCTCCCTCTCTCGTGTACGCTGCTCCAAACACCGAACCCAAAAGTCTCTACTTAGGGTTCGAATTCGTAACCAACACGGAGCCATCCACCTCGATCGGAGGCTACCACAACGAAGCTCGACTCGGCCTCTACCTACACCATACGCGCGCGCGAGCTCGACTCTTCCATGTTCTAGAAAATCACGCACGAACGGCGACTGCCTCGACCTCGATTCTGGTCATAACGATGAATTCCGAGCTACTCCACCGTACGGATGTGTGTGTATATATATATATTGTTGTTTAATATTATTTTAATATTATCTTCCAATTTTAACGACTTGTGCAAACGAACACCAATTCTCACGAACCAATAGGCGTTCCGAGGGTTTTTCAGCATTCCGGACACAAAGGAACAGGTTTTGTAAGCTAATTTGGTCATATGCGCGAGTTACGGAATTAAACGATCAATTTAAAATTAAATCGGTTAAAACGATTTCGATGCGTTTCGAGTTGCCATGGTCAAACGACAACTTCGATTGCTATGAAAATTGGAATCCGATAATAACTAACTATTACGGATCCAATGGAACTGGTTTCGTCGAATTCCGAGACTGTGCCCCGGAAGGCTATTTTAACTCGTCTATTAATTCGAGCGATTTTCAGAATTGACGAAAACGCTTAAAATTTCACATTTTAAAATTTTAATAACTTAGCAATAAATCATATAAAATTTATAAACACATTAAAAATCATTTTGACTCATTTCGAATCAAAATCTAATTAATTACATTTTTATATTATTAAATCCTATTATTAATTTAATATAAAATCGCAAATTTAATCTATCAACTTTAAAATTCTCTAAAATTCCCACCACGCTATTTACACTCAAATAACTCAAAATAAATTTTTGAAACCATTTTTATCACTATTTACATCCAAATTCTCTTTTATTTAAATTTCGAATATTTAAAATATTATTTTCCCATTATTCAAATCCAACCGGAATTACTATAATTAAAATCTATAGCTTATTTTCATTGATTGAACCCGAATCCATTCATTTCAAAATCAATTAAGAATCCACATTAAACATTTAAAACGAATTAAATGTTCAAATTCAATGGCTTAAAAATACGGGATGTTACAATTGTTGCTAAGTAGGATATGCAGGTGTATTAAAGGAAAGGAAATTGGATTTGATTCCAAAAGATAAATTTAAATTGCCCGACAAAAAGGTATGTATTTAAATTTCATTATGTAAGTGGATTGGGTTTTTGATCTAGCCACTTGGCTTTTGTTTTCTTTTTGGAATTTGGGAGCCCGTAGAGGCCTTTTTTAGTTGTACCGAGCTAGCCACGCAAAGGAGACGCTGGCAAAAAATTTCGAAAATTTAGAGAGTTAGAAAATTTTTGAGAAAATTTTGATAATTTAAAAGATTTGGTTTGAAATTGAAATTTGAATGATGGGAAAGTGGTATTGTCTCAAAACTGTGGGGAGTTTGAGAAGTTAATAAGAATGATAATGGGTCTTTTATGAAAGATAGTTGGTAAGGTGTTGAACTATTGGTTTTGGGAAAAAGGTAAACGGGTATGGCACCATCTTCCTAACTAGTAATTTCGGGAATGAAATTCTTTTAAGGGGGGAGGAATGTGACGCCCCAGAATTTTTAACAATGTAAAATGGGATAATTGAATTGATTTTGAACATTTAAAAGTTTATTTTAACATGAATTTGAGATATAAGTATTTAATTGAAAATTAAATCATTGAATTATGTAGTTTAAATTTTGCGTTTAATAATTGAAACTGGGTAAATCGTTGAATCTAAAATTTCTAAGCCAGTTTAAAATAATTTGAAGGCTTATAAAATTTATAATAATGATACTGGAGGTAATAGAATGGTTGAAATTTAATTTAAAGGTGATTTGTTCGGTTTTGAAAATATACCGCTTAAATCGATATTTAAAAATAGCCTTCCAAGACACAGTCTCGGAATTCAACGAAACCAGTTCCATTGGATCCGTAATAGTTATTTATTATCGGATTTCAATTTTCGTAGAAATCGGAGTTGTCGTTTGACCCTGGCAGCTCAAAACGCTTCGAATTATTTTAATTGATTTAATTTAAAATTGATCGTTTACTTCCGTAACTCGCGCATACGATCAAATTAGCCTCCGAAACACGTTCCATCGTGATCGAAATACGGATAAAACCTTATAAACGTCTGTCGACATGTCTGATTCGGGGTCCGGAATTTTGCATAGGGCAACGAGATATTTTCAATATAAAATTATAATAACCCAGCGTGCTCAACAAGCTAATCCCTGAAATCGATATTTTATTTCCTCTCTCTCTCTCTTATTTCAACAGAGTGAAACCGAGCTTCTTCTTTCCCTTATTTTCCAAAATCAAATCAAAAAAAAACATAGGGCAAGCAAAAATCAATCATTCGAACGCGTGGATCTCGAATTTAATTCAAGCGAAGCTGCTTTCTTCTTGACTTCTATCGGTGAAGACTGGGGCAGCATGGAGGAAAGGGAATTCGCGATGGTGTCGTGAGTAGGTTGGGGTATCGCGTGTATTCGCGTGCACGAGGAGAGGGGTATTTGTCGGCAAGTCAAGCCATGACGTGGGAAGTGCGATAACTAGGGTTGAGATAAATGGCAGAGGATGGTGAAGATCTGGTAGCTTCTGTAAGTGATGCAAGCGCTGCTAGAGAGCTAGTAATAAAAACGGATCTGATGAGACGAAGCAGGAAGATGATAGCGAGGATGATGTTATGGAAGCCAATGATGATGTATTAGCAGAAGCAAATGGAGGGTTCGAGCAGACAGCGAGTCGGGGAGGTCGGAAATCGAGGAAACCAAGGCAATTTTGAGGTGGATTGCTAATAAAGAGCAAAGGTGTGTAAATCTCACTCAGTCATAGTATTATTTAGATTTAAATGGATTGGTTAAATGGTTAAATTTATTGGACGTGCACGGATGATGATATGACTTTGGTTTTAGATTCGATTCTCAAGTTAATTGGGTTTGACTCGAGATATATTGGGTTTTAAGTTGTATTAAACTTAAAACATAAATAAGAAAATGTCTACATCATAAAATTTAATAAGGATTTGGATTAATTAATTAAGTCTAAGTTAAGTAATTAAGTGTAAGTAATTCAGAATAATCATTGGATGGTTCGGTAAATAATTACTTAATTGAAATTAATAAAATATAATTATTTGGTGGAATAAATCAAGAGATGAATTAATATTATTTATTAAGGTGAAATTTGATTTATTTAATAAGTAAAGAAATGGATAATTAATTATAGATTGTGATTAATCGAAGTGATTAATATTGTGGTTAAACTAAAATAATTAATTTAGATTGGAACAAATTAAAATATAATTGGAAATAATTATAATTGAAGATTGATTAATTAAAATGAATTACTCAGTAATAAGTGACTTATGGGAAGTTAATTAGTTTAGGCAATTTAGGATTAATGTAATTAAATAAATATTTAATTCATGAAGAAATTAAGATTACTTAATAATCTCGGTTGAGACTAATTAATATTGTGAAGTTAATTTAAGATAATTACTTGAATGTAATTGTAAAATAATTAATCCAGGGGATTAATTAAGATGAATAGTGAAGGGTTGACTAATTAATTGATTTGGAATGAATTAATATTGAATAAAGGAATCTAAAGGAAATGTGGTAGAAATTCAATTAGAATCAATTGAATTACTTTGTATGTGATTAAGCATTGCTTATGGATGACTGATTGGTATTGGATGCTTCGAATGAAATTATATCTCCGATATGAAATGTTGTGTTTTATTTGGATATCTTGGAATAGGATGGCATGAGACTCGAAGAGACCTGAATCGGGTATTAGGAAATACCCGAAACCAGTTCCAATTTTTATAAATTGATTTCACAAATCAATAGGCTGGAATGAAATGATTCAAGTGAATTGGATTATTTTATCAAAGTTTGGTACTTAGAAATTTATATGTGAAATAAACATTGTCTATAGCAAATTATGAATTGGTTAAATTGATATAAGTTACCCTGGGTTATATAAGTCATTTGTTTGGTATTCCATGTTAGTTGGGTTTACTCACGCTGGTTTCAGCCTGACCCGGGTGTTACTTTGGTGTAATGCTTGGGTCAGACCGAGTATTACAGATTTTCAGGTAGGTCGTTCTGGAGATCAGGAGCCGAGCTGGATGACAGGAACGTGTAGAGTATCTCCGCTGTATTATAATAATGTTAATATGAGACATGATAATTGTATATATTCTGTGACTGTGTATATGTGAAACTCTGTTGTATATTAAGTGTAATCGATAGATATAGTATTCTTTTGTAAACTGTTATTGTTCATTATTATATTTTATCCGCTGCGAATATGAGTTGCTGATGTTTCTGTTCTTCTTCTTCTATCTCTTTCTTCTTTTTCATAACTATCTGGAATTTTCGGGTTCGAAAATCCCGGGTCGTTACATATCTGCATGATGAGATGCAGTATCCTTGGATATTTTTCCGGAGAAATTTTCTCTTGAAGTAGTTTTAGTAGTGGTTGAGGAGCGGTCTTTACCTACCATAGGGAAGATTCGTCTGTGTAGAAGTTGTCTGGATCTTTTGCGAGGAGGTTGGCTGTTTTGGAATATGAGACTAAGGTCTATGAGTTGTTTTGCTTCGGCATGGTCTCATTGTCATTCTTTAAGGAGAGTGAGATATGGATGCTTGGTTTGGAGTCCAAGTTTCTTGAGAGGTTGTCTGCCATCTCGGGGGGTCGTTGTGTGGTTTGTTGATGGTTTTGGAGAAGCATTTGGATTAGAAGTCTTTGGTTAGCTGTGGTAGCAGTTGCAACTCGAAGTGTTCGGAGTGCTGACAAGAAGGTCTTTTAGCTTTGTTGTATCATCGAGGCAAAATTTGGAAGCAGCAGTGTGGTTTGTTTCTCCGATGGTTCAGGAATTTTGTGACTCTTCTTTCAGCAGCCTGGGTAGTTGGAGATGTTCTCGTGAAGGGTTAGCTTTGTTTGGAAAAGTTTAAAGCTGTTCTAATTGGTAAAGAGAGGACAGTTTCTTTGGAATCCGAACTAGGTAGGATCGCAAAAGTGACTTGCGATTAGTTTGGAATTTATCTTGGGTAATCTGTTGTTTGAGGCTGAGGGTTCTCATGTGGATAGGAGCTGCTGGAGTAATCTGAAGTTTGTCTACATCTGGAGTTGAGTTCCATACTGTTTTGGTTCTGGAAGCAATTTTGGTAGTTAGCCTGATAGTTGGATGGTTCTTGGAGAAAGGATGAGTTGGTGTAGCAGCTCAGAATTATTTTTGGAATTGGAATTAGACTGATCTAGCTTTTGAATAGGATTCTGTTTTGAGGTTGTGTGACCAAGTCTGATGTGTCACTCAGATTTTTCATGGATTTGATGAACTAAGTTTTCTCAGATATATTGGATAAGTTATACTTGTGTTCATCAACAGCATTCTTATCTATTTCAGAATCAGAGTTGTGCAGCGGAAGCGAGGTAGCAGCTGTGCAAGGAAAGAAGCAAGTTCTGTTTGCTTTTGCTTGAGTAGTAGAGCTTGTGTTCTGGATTTCGACGGATCTTGGAGGACTTTTCTGTTGAATAGGATCTAGGAACTATTTTCTTTGGCCTAGTTGTTTCTGGGATTATCAGCATAGGTTGAGCTGATCAGGAAAAGGTTGGCATCCCAGGATTGTCTGTTGAGTTATACAGATATGAGATAAGGGGTTTGAAAATCGAAGTTGGAGACTTCAGTGTTGTTAAAATTCTCTGGTTAAGAGAGCTGAAATTGGATAAGTTTGGATGGCTAGTCTGAGGCATTTGAGATTTTCTTATCTGTGTCTTGATAGGATGAGATTGAATTGCCAGTTTGGATAGCTGGAATTCATTGTGTATCACGTATCTCTGAGGGAATACGTGTATGATTCATCATTGGTTGTTGAATCTGTAGTTCAGTTGGATTTGGAAGTTGAGATAGACTTGAGTATAGTCTGATGTTCTATTCATATTGATGGATCTAGAGATGAGTGGAGCTCTGGATTTTGGTTGTGTAGTCAGTTTGTTGGCTTTTGTAGAGCGAGTATCCCGGTGATTTATCTTGGGAAACTCAAGATAGTATTAGAGATTTATTCTGATTTGTGTCAGAATAATTAGTTAGGTTTGTTTGGGTGTTAGATTTCTATGGTTGTTAGTAACTGGTTGTTAAGAATGCTTTGCTGTTTGAAATTAAAATCTGTACTGGGTTATTAAATTACCTTTGCTTTTAAATTTCGGGATGAAATTCTTTTAAGGGGGAAGGATTGTAACGACCCGGAATTTTGGGCAATATAAATTTAATAATCTGTATAAATAATTTAACTGGCTTGATAATTTTTCTTTATAATTTTAATTTAAACTGATAAATTTATTCTTTTTAAAGGTTAATAAATATTAATCTGATGATTGTGATCAATATCTTTTTAACAACTTAAATTGATAAGATTTGTTTTTCAAAGCTAAGAAATTTTATTCTATTTATAATATGTACATTTGATATATATTGTGAATAGAAGATATTTTGTTTTAATTAAAAGATAAATTTTCAAATTGTAATATATATGTATGTATATGTTATAATTTGATATTGTTTTGGAAATTTAATTATAATCTATTGATAATTTGAATTTGTATGAAATTATAATTTAAAGCTTTGTTTAAAAATTAATATTCTTCAAAAGCTAATTTAAGACTAATTCAATTGTTTTTAAAATATAAGATAATTGTTATTTTAAATATGATAGTATAAAAAGGATTTAATTAAAGTTTTGTTTTGTTTTTCTTTTAAATATGCTTAAACTTTAAAATGGTTATACATATATATATATATATGTTTTAGATTTTAAAAATACATTTATAAGGAATTTATTTATATTTATAATTAGGTTTGAAATAGTTTCTTTTGAAAGTGAATTTATATATACATATGTAAATTATATTTATTAAGTAACTTAAAAAGGTAGTTATATTCACATTTAAATTAAGAGAAAAAAATTATTTAAAAATGCTAAAACATGTGTAAACATGTTAACACCTCTTGATAACACTTGTAAGAGGATTAAGCTAGCTTATGACAAATGTAAATTCTTGAGAACATGTGGCAAATGGCAACCATTTCATTTTAATTTTTAATAAAAGATCTTAACAAGAAATAAGTTTTCTCAAAACACTTTTCCTTTGTTCTTTTCAACTCTAACAGAAATCTTTTTCAAAACCTGTAATTAAAAGCAAATCTGAAGCAAAAAGTAAAATCTACAAAATTTAGTAAAATCAAATCTGCAATTCCAACCCGCAACCTTCAAAACTGTAATTTTATAAACTTGCAACTCCAAGTCCTCTATAACATCATATCTTCAACAAGTCATCAGTTTCAACAATATTTTTAAATCAAAAATTTGAGGCATGCAAGGATTCATTTTCTTCAGCAAAGCAAAAATTTGATCTGCAAAGATTCAAGTGCCTGGGAAAACAGTTTGTTCTCTGCTCTGTAAAATTAAACAGGTGAGTAAATTATTTAAAAACAGTTTGAAATTGGTTTAAACTCTAATGCATGTTAAATCTTTGAATTGATACTGGGTATTGCATGGAATTCATTGAGTATTTATGTTATTGAATTTATAGAGATGTTTATATAGGTGAGAAAAAAATCTATGTATATGTGTAGCTCTCTGTTTTCTGTTTTATTTGCAGACAGGATTCATTTCAAAAATTTAAATCTCCCACTAACTTAAATACTTAACTTTGATGATTAAATATAAGTTGTATGTAAATGTTTGATGAAGATTGAAAAACAGTTTCTGTAAATTTTTTTAAATTTACAAATAATTTTAGAAATGGAAAACACAGTAAAACTAAGATTTTTGTTAAAACCCAACTGTCTTAAATTTTAAATTGAATTACATGCATGTAATCTAGGTAGAAAATCATGAATTTTGATATGTAATTTGTGATTTTTAGCTGAGTATTCGTTGAGGATTTTGGGTTTGTGTGTTTTTGGGAGTTTTGGTGATTGCCGATTATCCATGCTACAATTTGGTTTGAAATCTTGGTTGAAGTTTGTGTGTAGACTGTTGATTATGGGAAAAATACAAAAGAATTTTTCTAATGAACGATTTATTCGAATTTGAATCAATTAGGGTTTTAGAGTTGTTTGGTTTCGGCCGAACTGCAGAAGCTTTTGCGTCGTGAGCTTTCGACCGAGTTTGATCGCATTTAGGGAAGTTGATGATTGTGGTGTGGCGCATCTTCAGGTAGAACGGCGGGGTCTATCGTCATCGAGTTCATCGACAATGAGGGGAGTTTTGGGTGGAGTAGTTCTGCAGTTTTTCATGAGGAAGGTCGTATTTTGATTCGAACAAGTGTTGTTGGATATGGGTTCGAATTCATGCTCGCACGCGTTCAGGCGACTGTCATCGATGGTCGCGACGAACTTTTGTGGACAGCGGCGTTGGTGCACGTGCACCGTGCACGGCTTGGATCTAGGGAGTTCGAATTTGGGTAAGTTTGGAAATTGGGGAAGACGAAGGAAGTCTCGAAGCTTCACTCGTGTTTTCATCGGGTAGATCTCAAAGTGGGTTGTAGCTGGGTTTTGCTTCGGGGTTGTCTCGAGTAGCTTTAGTGTTTTACTCGGGTTCGGCTGAGAGCAACTTCTGTTTCCAACCTGAAGCTAAGTTTTTATATAAAGGATAAGTTTACAAGTTAAACTTGTTTTAAAAAAATATAAATCAAGTTTAGCTTTATAAAAGGGAAAGAATTTTCAAAGTTAAAACTTGTTTCTTAGAAGAAAAAGTTAATTAATCTTTTTAGAATGTAAATTGAATTTATTTTCAAACTTAAGAATGTTTTAAGATAATTTCTTTTAAAAAGGTGATTAACTTTATTAAAGGTTGAATTTAATGTAAAAAGAGTGTTTTGAATTTAATCATTAGATCAAAAGTCTTAAAATAAATTTTAAAGTAATGTTTTAAATATAAGAAGTTAATTAATTAATTGTTTAATTAATTTTGAATAATTAGTTATTTTTTTATTTAATTTTAAAAAAAAATCACTTAATTATGGATTAATTAAGTATGATTACTTAATGAAGTAATCAATGGTGAATTTCTGAATGTAATTAATAAAGGAATTACTTATGGAAGTATTAATGGAAATTACTCATGGGAGTAGTTAAAGTGATTAATGGGTAATCACTACATGATATTAATCTAAGGATTGATTAATATAGTTGTAGAAATTAATTAATTATGAAGTAATTAATTAATTAAAGGATTAAGGAATATTTAATAATGGAATTAATTACTTATTAAGATAATTAATTAAGTAAGTAATCAAGATTGATTAATAGAAGTAATTGGAGATAATTACTTATGTAACTAATTAAGGGTTAATTACTTAATTATTTTAGATAGTTAATTAATATGATTAATAAATTAATGAATGAATTTAACTTATGATTAATTACTAAGAGTAATTAATTAAAAATTGTAATTAATTAATAAAGCAATTAATTAAGGATTTATTTATTTATTTAATTGTTTAATAATTAATTAATGAACTAATTAAAGATTAATTAATTGGATTAATTAATATAGGATTAATATAATTGATTTAGAAGATTATTGAATAAGAAGTTAATTAATTTAGTTAAATAATTACAAATTGTTAATTACTAATTATGATTAATAGAATGATTAATTATAAGTTAATTATTTAATTAATTAAAGTAATTATTAATTAATAAGGATCATTTGTTAATTAATCAAGGTTGATTAATATAAGTGATTAATTAATGTGTAATTAATTAAGGTTTAATGTAATTAATTATAATTGATTAATAAATGAAGCAAATGAAGGATCACTAGTTATTGTAATTAATGATAGTAATTAAAGCTTAATTACTGAATATGGTTAAGGAAAATTACTTGAATGTAATTAAAGTATATATAATCAAAGGAGATTAATTAAGGAGATCATTAGAGATGATTAATTTATTTGTTGAAATAAATAAATGAAGAAGGATTTAAGGTGGACCTAATTGATTTAGAGTTGATTAATTCTGTTGATGGATGAATGATTGTTATTGATTGATCGACGTTGGATGATTGATGGGTATTGGATGATAAATATTGAGTGAATAATATTGGGTAATTGATATTGGTTGATACAGGATGTTTTGAGTATCTATGATATGTGATATGCTGTTGTGTGAGATAAATGATTGTTATAAATTATCTCTTGTGATTATATGATTCATCTATCTGTATATTTCATCCTGAATATAAGTTTAAATTGTTTAAACCCTTAAGCCAACTTGGACATTTAAAATGGCGTTTGGTTTCGGTGAGACCGGGATCGGGTTTCCAAATTTGGAATCCGAAAACCACATCTATTCCAATTAAACATTAGGACGTGAATCCAAGTGGAGCAAGTGAAGACTCGAGGTATAAGAACTATACATCAGTATAACTCTATGGGTGATTCCGTAATGAGTTTGATGGAATAGTACTTATAGACTCGAGATGGCGATTTGTGGTGCAAGGGCTATGGTCGTTGACTCTGAGGGTGATTCCAAAATGAGTGCAACGAGATAGTGCCTTCGGTTTCTTTCGAACTCGGAACAAACTTATATGGATTGAATGCTTTCAGCACATCGTCAGGCGGACGATGAGCATTCTAAGATAGATGTGTTCTATAAAGGTAATCGTAGCCTTAACCCTCATCAACCGGGAATGGCTAAAACAGGGGAGGTGCAGCAAGGCTTCATGGGTAGCCCCCACTTGAGAGTGAGATTTACCCCTGTCTAGAGGTCCCTTTCTATTTCGGCTTAGTGTGTGGTTGGTCGCGCCAACTACGGGGTGATCTTGTTCGGGACTGTTCAGTAAGGAATGGTTCCGGCCTTGTGTTGCAGGGGAGTGGGCGTACTCCTCGGTACTGTGATCTAGGCCACGTACTGTGACGGGCGGTATCCCAATAGCCCTGCCATTGATGGAATCCAAAATCCAATAAGTGCCTGTATGGTTTTGATTGTGCCCAACTATGTTGGAACGTGAAATGTAAGCATTCCAGCTATTTCTGTATTTTATTTTGAAAACCCTAGACACTATTATAATATCATTGGATTTCCTATCAACTGTTTTGGTTAGCGTATGTTAAAATCTTTTCCATGTTTATGTGTGGGAAGTCTTACGTGATACCTTTTCTTTTCAAAAGTTTTCTAAAAGTTAAGCAATTTTAACCCGTTTACTCACACCAGACCCCTGTCTTACCCGAGTGTTTATTTTCTGTTTTATTAAACTCTTGGGTACTCATATTATGCATGAGTAGTCAAGTGGATCAGGTTAGCTTGACGAATTCTGGAAGAGATATGGAGCAGGAGGCTTCGACGTGTAGATATATATTGGTTCCGCTCTGTTTGTTTGGTATCTGTTTCTTGTGTACTTGAATTGTATAATTAGACAGATGTTTATAACTGTCTAATATGTGTATTTATTGTGAACTCTGATGTAATAAGATACTGTGTAATATTTTATGTGATATATTATATTTTATTCGTTCCGCTGTGAGTTCTCTGATGTTGTTCTGTTTCTTCTTTCTCTTTCTTTTCTTCTTCTATCCCTTTCTTTCTTCAAGATGATGCGATTTCCTGGAGATAGGAAGTCGGGTCGTCTCAATATATTTTATTCTTTTATTTAAAATTTTAGGGTTTATTTTATATAAGTTTGAATTTTAAATTTGTTATAAATCATTGCCGAAATTTAATAAAATTAAGTAAATTCTGTAATTTTGATTTTTGTTTAAGTCTAGTTTTAATTGGAATTTTAAATTAAGTAATTAAGATTTCGAAAAAAAATTTAATTTTACGTTTCTTTTACACACCAATTTCTTAGTTAAATGATAAGTAAATCAAACCAATGTAAACAAATAAAAAGTTGAATTTAGTAATAAATAGGGTATAAATAAACCATTAAATTTCATGTTTTTAATTTTGTACGTTTATATCCGTTATTGTTGATTTGTTTGATGCTATAAAAGCTACGTTATTTTTCTGATTTATTTTTAGCATATATACTGGATAAATAAGGAACGTATAAATTTTTAATACGTACTTTTGTTAAATATTGGGCGTACGTTTTGTTTATTTATTATGTCTATAGTACGCACTTCTAAATTTCTTACCTTAGCTAAGTAAATCAATCAATCAGTAGATGTGCATTTCAAAAGAGGGAAGGGATTAAATATAGCCGTTCAAATTTACTACTTGCACTGTCATTCACGTACAAACTTTCTACACTTTCTTTTTCTCCTTCTATTTTAATAGGAACCAAATCCATCTATTTTACTAACGTCCAAATCAAATATTTCTTTCCGTTTCTTTTCCCTCAATCAACGCAAGTTCTTCTTTTAAATATAAACACGTTCAAAAATTCCATTTACCACTTGTGTATAATAGGAATAAAATCATCCACTTTCCCTTATGTCTTTTTTTTAATAATATAAAATATTGGTTTCTCTAGGCAGTTAAAAAGGAATTTAATTCTTGCCATTTGCTTCCAATCAATCGATGCATACCTCCTCATTAAATTCAAACATCACATGCATTTGTTTCCTTGCCGTTTCAAAATAAGATTCTTTGCTACTTTTTACACTTGATTTACGCAACCCCTAATATAAATACACCAGCACGTTCCCATTATTTCATCACCACATTTTTGGCCCTCATCTTCCTTATTTCGTGCGATATCTCTGCATCAGGTATGACCGCAAGTTCTCTTCTTCTTCATTCTTTTATTTTCTTTTTCTTTTTCTTCTTGTATTTTTCTTTTATCTCCTATCGACTGCTCCACTTGTGCTAGGCCACTCCACCACTTTTCACGACCGCATACACACTTCCTCCACCACAGCCGCAGTACAACCACCTCCCCTCCCCTGACATAACCGAAGCACTTGCATGTGGTGTTAGGCCAAACTATGGTGATCCCCCATGCCTTACCGTGCCTTGCAGTTGTGCCGTGCTCTTGATGTTCTGGACCATGTAAGAGAAAAAAATATAATATATTAAGTAAATATAAATATTGCATGCGCCACCTTGAGTTTAGCCCAGCCTAAATTTTTTTCTCAAACTCCTCTGTTTGCGTGTTTCATTTTAAAAAAAAAGGATTTCATTTGTGCACCACCTTTACACTTTAACCACAGCCGAACACTATGTGATTGAGCCATACCCCTGAACCATATTGTTGTGCATATATCAGTTTAGTTTTCAACATACCACTGCGTGCATGCATGCATTTCAAAACATAAACTTAGATAAGGCCGAGTATGTGGGGCGTTGGTCGAGTTGTGTGGTGAAGTGGTCGAGCAAAAATTTGGTCAATTATCCTCTTATTTAAATCTCGTTCCAGTTTTGATTTATTTAAAAATTTGCTTTGTTCGTAATTTGATTCGTGTACTTAGTTTTATTTATTTATCTTGTTTCAAGATTTGAATCGGATTGTCTCATCTTCCAATATTTGATCGTGCCTTCTGTACGCTGGTTCCGGTGTGGTTATCGTAGTTTTGAATCTAATCTTCAGCAGCATAGAGGTGAGTGTTCTCACCCGACAAACATACTTATAGATCTGTAAATTAATAACAAGTGTAATTGTAGAATGGTTATATTTTATTTTACTTTCCCGTGATGTAAATTTATGATGTTAAAAACCCTGTATTAAATTGACACATCATCAGTTATATTATGTACTGTTATATTTATGCTGTTATACTATTTATTTACTGTTCATCACACTGCAAGTTCCCTGTAGAATAGAATCGTTACGGCTACAATGATAGGCCCGAGCGATATTAATTTAATCATTCTATTAACTTGGGATTGAGGGTTTGAAATGATAGAACCCGGATTTTTTTTGTAAATTACGGATTGAAATGATATATTATCCATATCACTTGATCTAGGTTAGAAAATATTATACAGACCCGTGGTTAATATATATATATATATTTTCTGAAAATATTAAATATTTTTAAATTAGCATGTTATAATATTCTGGTTAAAATTGGATTAAATATGATTTTTATAAATATAGTGATTTTGTACAAGTTAAATATGTAAATAAATAAATGGTTAAGTTAGAATTTAAAGTATAAATTTATTTTGTAAATTTTGACTTATAAAATAAAATGGAATTCAAGATAAGTAATAAAATATGACATTTTGGTATAAATTTGAATATAGAGTAAATAAATAAAGGGTTAAGTTGTCTATGAATTAAATAATTAAACAAAGTGAATACATAAAAAATGGAAGTTGAAATAATAACTTAATTCAGAAATGTGAAGTTGGTTTTAGAATAAAGGTAAGGAAGAAATAAATGGGAAATTAAGTTATTTTGAAATGGTAATTAAACTTAATTATAAGTAAAAATTTATAGAAAATTGTGCACTTGATTTTAATAAGTAAAGCATGGAGAAGTTGGATATTTATTTGCAAAATTTACTTTGTAAAAATCATAAATTTTTGAGTAATGTAAATGACTATTTCAAAGGGGAAAATATAATTTCATAAGTTAAATTTGTTTAAATAAAGGTTTAATTATTGCTGAAATTATATTGAGGTCTGAAATTTAATTTACTTAAATCTGTTGAAAGGATATTACCGCACTTTGCAAGTGCTGTAGTGATGCACATGAACTAAGGCTAAACCTTTAGGATTTATATTGGTTTTTGTAAGAATAATAACTTCACCTTTAAATAGTTTAAAATGAAGTATTTTGATTGAAATATAAACTATTTTTGGAATTTATAACCACGGGTAATAATAACGTTGGTTGTTAAAGAGACCGGGATCAGATATGGGCATACTCTCTGTCTATACCGAAAATCACTTCGACAACCGTGTACGCGGTGGAGATTCCAGAATGAAGTAGGATGGTGGTAACGTTCTACTGAGGTATGTACGTGGACCCGACTCTCGTGAGTTGGCATAAGGTGGCTAAAACAGGAGCGATTAACGGACTAATGAGGTAGCACCTTTGATCAGACGCGCTTCTTCGTATGCCATTCTATTACTTTGTGATTGTTTGGTGCGCACCATTGATTTTGGGAGTTTTGTTCGAGGTGGGCGGTATTAGCAGCTACGTGTTACCACCGATCCGGAAGCGTAATTGGTATATCTACCCTGGCATTGCCTAGTTGTGCCGTGTCACCTACCCCAGCGCACCTTGTACGAGTTTGATTTGTGTCGTACCTATGGAGTATCCTCTGGTAGCGTCCTGATCAGGAGGTATTACGGTACTATATGGATTATTGGCACTATTATGTGTTAAGGTGGAAAATGAAAAGCCTTAACACTATTTAAAAGTAAGTTTATTTTACCAATAGACACTATTATAATAGCGAAATATTACTACATAGTAAATAGTTTAACGGATCCTTAGAGGATGGGCAGTCCCAAGCATCCTTTAAGTTACTTGCTTTTATATTACAGTTCACTTGAATTAGATTATACTGTATAAGTATGTATGTCCTGACTCGAGTGTTTATGTTTTATTTTACGCTCGGGTCAGCCTGAGTATCAGTTCAGACTTCATTTCCCGGAGCTAGGACTTCTGAAGATCATCTTTATCAAGCTGTTGTCTATTCAGTCTTTTATCTTAGCCTGTAATTGAGAAAATTGAATATTGAGATTCCTGCATTTGTTTCAGACTGTATTTGGTTTTAAACTATGTTGTTTATACTTATTTTGAGAGTATGTGATAGTGGCTTCATGAACCACTAAGTTATTTAAATTCCGCTGCGAGTATTCTGATTTCTGTGTCTGTGATTATGTGATTTGGTATTATTTTCTCCAATTTTAATTACAATCTATTGTTTTGAACTATTCAAGTTTGACATGTTTTTAATTTACTGTCAAATTTGAATGGTGCAAAATAATGGGTCGTTACGGTCGCAATCTTGACTTTTGCGTTGTTGTTATGTGGACTGCCTGTTTAGACTTTGACTTTGGCCTGTTGTTCCATGGCTTCGGCATTGATTGAGTTCATCGTGGTTTGTTGTATACATTCAGGTGTATTATGCATGTTGAAACTAGTCTGGTTGCATATATATATTACTTATTGTGTGACATTTCAATGTTGAGGCAACACCCTTTACTACTGAGGCTTTGATTCACTCGAGAATTATTTGCTTTGTGAATTACACCTGTGTTGAATCCAGCTTATAGCTCGGGTTTGACCCTGTGCTCGTATCGCGACTTAACTTAAGTTGAACCTTGATTTTAATTGGGTTTGGCCTTGTGCTCACCTGTCCCTGTAATTTTATCAAGTGTATATTGGTGTGCACGGCCTTGTGGCATATCCAATGATACACTGTGTATGTTACAAGCTTTTCGTGTATGATGAATTCAAAATTAAATGATGACGAACAACCCAAATAACTGAGGTAAATAATATTTTTAAAATACATTTTATTTTAAACTGCAAAAATATTTCCTTTTCAATTTTACTGCGTCAGTGTATATTTTTGTAGATAGCTCAGATGTTGGATTCAATCTGGACTAGAGTAAAAGATAAATGCGAGTAAATGAGTGAAATGTAATGCGGTGCAAATGTAAATGATAATTGTGATGTAATCAAATTTGTATTGTAAACGAAATTATGTATATAGTGAGAGCTCAAATTTTTACTATTCAAAATTGTAATAAATATTTGCCTAAATAAAATATATGTTTTAATTTGTGAAAATAAAATAGCACGTTAACAAATACGTCTAAATGAATATATGTATGTTTATTATCATCAAACAAAAATCATATACTTGCATATTCAACACAATCATCTACATCGTCAATCCACTGGATGCAAACAGTCTAATTAACTTGTTCCTTAACTCTTTTGTATCATGACCTATTCTCTCTTATGGTTGCCCAACATATGTCATGTTTGCTTCCATTGATAAATCTTCAATCATCCTCAGTTAGGCCATCATAATAGTGTTGTGCACATATTTCCTCAAACACGATTTCTAAAAAACATTATGCACACCTGGAAAACTATTTGGTATCTCCATTCAATATGCAAGTGTATTGATCCTCTTGGATAGCTTATCAACTATTACCTAATATTGTCATTCCCCGTTCTTGACCTAGGAAACCTATCTATAAAATCCATAGAAATCGAGTCCCACTTCTAAGTCGGTACTTCTAGTGGTTGAAGTGGTCCACTTGGCTTCTGATTTTCATCCTTAACTTGCTGATATGTGAAACATTTGTTTACACATTTTCCAATGTCTATCTTCATTCCTTCCCAGAAGAACACATGCTTCATATCATGATACATATTCATGCCTTTGGGATGAATCGTAATCTTAGACCGATGACTTTCCTCTAAGATTTCCTTCTTAAGATCTCTCAAATTCGAGATTCGCAGTCTTCGTTTCTTTCTAAGCAATCATTTCAAGTCTACATCAAATCGTCTCGGATCATCCATACCCATCTCTAATCGCCTAATTCCCTTGATTAATAATGGGTCCTCTCTTTTCCTTGTAGTGGTTCTATCCATAAGTGTTGGATGAACTTTCAAATTGCTAATGTGCTTGGATCCTACATTTTTCTAAAAATGCGCCCCACATAAAGAAAACGCTTCTAGGCCTTCCATTGCATAGTCATGGCTAACACCCCATTCTTGTGCTTCCCAATCAAAGCCTCGACAACTTGGTTCCATTTTCCCAGTGTATACTCTATGCCAAAGTTGTATACCTCCAAGACTCAAACAATCTTTGTTGCCTCATATTTAACTCCTTTAGAGTAAATAAATACTTAAGAGACTTATGGTCCATATACAACTTGAAACGTTCTCCAAAGAAATAATGTCTCCAAAATTAATACAAAGATCATTGCTGCCATCTCCAAGTCATGACTCGGATAGTGAACTTCATGTTGTCTCAACCGTTAAGATGCATAAGCTATCACTCTTCCTTTTTGCATCAATATTGCTCCTAATCCAATTCACAAGCATCAATAGACAAACCAAATCATGTTTCCCTTTAGATATATTCAAGGCGAGAGCATCATTAATATTCTCTTCAACTCTAAAAATAACCCTTTACATCTACCGATAGAGTCGAACTACATGCTTCTGGTCAACTTGATCAAGGGTGTTGTTATATGCAAAATATCCTTAATGAATCTTCAATAATACCCCACCGATCCCAAGAAGCTTCTCATCTCTATATCTATTTCTAGTATCTCCAATCGTTAATTGTTTCTATTTTAGTGGATCCACTGCCAATCCATTATCTAAATCGACATGACCAAGAAATTATACATCCTATTTCCAAAAGTGACACTTAGAAAACTTTGTCATTAAATTATGTTGTCTCAAGGTCTTCAATACCAATCTAAGATGAACCACCTCATGATCTTGCTCATTTTAAGAATAAACTTAGATATCATCAATGAAGACTATCACAAATCTATCCAGTTAAATGCGAAAAATTCGATTCATATGATCCGCTAAGAATGTAAGGACATCAGTCAGTCCAAAAGGCACGTGGTCAATGGAACATTATCCTTATCTACTCTAAGTGGATGGAATCTTTTTTCCAAATCTGGCTACAAGAATACATGAATCCGTGAATGGATAAGGGAATCTCAATCCAGGCAGAAGAGTTACACAGATAAGAGGCATAAATAATTAGAGTTCTTAGTGGGAGATAGGGTTTTCATTAAGGTATCACCAATAAAGGGTGTCGTAGGGTTTGGAAAGTCGGGATAGTTGGCCCCAAGGTATGTTGGTCCTTTCCAGATTATAGAAAGGATTGGAAAGCTTGCATACAGAGTAGAATTGCATAGTAGTTTGGCAGGTGATGAATGTATTTTTCTTCATTTTAAACGGTTAGTTTCATATATTTGTATTTTAATAAAACAGTGTTATACGGGTATTTTGTTGAGGTTTTGCAGATTATAGATTCCGAAGGGCAACGTTGGAATTGATCAGTTGTGCCATCCATTGGTTCAAATGACACGTAGAAAAGAGTGCAATATTTTGAGCACCAAATGATTTGAAGAGAAAGCACATATCGTTCATGAAGAAATTCATCTCACGTCACCAACATAAGTGCTATTCATGCAAGAAATCAAATGCATATATTGAAAGTGTTGTGCACTTCAAAAAAAATCAATACTTGGTCACGTTTTAATCAAGCAACCTAGGACCCATTTCATGCATGGCCGTGAAAATCAAAGTTCTTAGTACCAAAGCAAAGTCACAAGAATATCTCTCAAAGCAATGATGTGGCCATATATATTTTCTTTCACCGATTAGAAGCTTCAAAGGAGAACAAGTCAGTACATATATCTCTACAAATTCACGTGCACTCCTTCCTTTGGGCATAGTTGGATTGATATTTTTCAAAGCTGAAAATTCTGTAAATAAAGAATAGATTGCAATGCAGAGATCATCTCTCTTACCCCATCTCTTTTCTCCTAGTTTATTTTTATTTCCAACAATGTTTTTATTTTCGGACAGAGTGGATGGAACTGTTAATTAGTTTTAGCAGTTTATTTATTTTTGTTCTTATTTCTTTTCGATACTCATTTCAGTTAGTTAATAAATTTAGTGCTTCTCTATTTCAGCCGTTAACTCTGTCATTACCTTTTCCACAATTTTAGTTTCTGCTCTGATTTCTAGAAATTTATATTTTAATTGCAATTTCGATTAGATTCGAAATCGATTTGGAGTATTTGGTGCAAGAGCATTTTCACAATTAGACTTAGCAACCAATTTTCATCAGCTTCGTATTGCATTGGATAACATCCTTTGACATCGTTCCTTACTCGTTATGGATCTTATGAATGGCTTGTTATGCCAATTGGTTTAATGAATGCTCCAGCTTATTTCATTGACCTTATGAATCGAGTTTTCAAAGACTTCCTCGATCGATTTTTTCTCATCTTTATAGATGATATTCTTGTTTATTCTAAAACAAAGGAAAAGCATGAAAAACAACTGTGTTGGAAACCCTTAGAAGCAATCAATTAAAAACAAAATTTTCTAAGTGCCGCTTTTGGCAATTCCATGTGAAATTTTTAGGATACGTTATTTCTGAAACTGGAATTTCCGTAGATCCTTCAAAGACTGAGGCGAATCAAAATTGGAAGAGACCGAAGAGTGTGATGGAAATTCGTAGCATTCTTGGATTGGCAAGCTATTACCATCTTTTCATAAAATATTTTTCTAAAATTTTCGTACCTCTTACTAGTTTGACAGAGAAGGGAGTTAAGTACATTTAGTCAGACAAATGTGAAGCTGCTTTTTAGAAATTAAAAGAACTCCTTTCTGATGCTCCTATTCTTGTGATTCCTAAATGGAACCAAGACTTGATTGTTTATACCGATGTTAGTCATGTTGGTTTGGGAGCCGTTCTCATGTAAAGGGAATTTGTTATCGCTTATGCTTCTAGGCAATTAAAGCCTATCGAGACTAGATATGTCGCTCATGATTTAGAACTTACGGTCGTTTTTTTCGCCCTTAGAATTTGGCGTCATTATCTTTTAGGAAAGAAATTTGTTCTCTACATTGATCATAAATCTTTGAAGTATTTGTTCTCTCAAAAGAAACTTAATTTCCTTCAACCATGTTGGCTTGAATTCCTTGCGTCTTATGAACTTGATATTCTCTATACTCTCGGAAAGCGAAATCGTGTTGCCGATGCCCTTAGCCGAGAGCAACAGGCGATTGTTTCCATGATGATATCCTAATTGAATGATCTCGAGACTCTGTCTACTTGTAAGATTCGATATCATGACCCCAATTCATGTTCATCTCTTGTTTTATGTAGCCTTGAGGCTCATCCTTCTCTTTTAGACTGCATCCTCGAAGCTTAAAAGCAAGATCTCGAATTGGCTCTTCTAAGCCAAAGTTGTAGGGATAAAAATAATATTGATGGTCTGCAAGACGTTGAAATCGATACTCGCGGAGACATTCGAAAATTTGGTAGGTTTATTGTGCCAAATATTAGTGATCTTTATAAAGACATTTTAGAAGATTCTCATCGTTCTAAATTTACCATTCATCTAGGTAGTAGTAAAATGTACGCAAACATGAAGCAACTTTATTATTGGGAAGGAATGAAATCCGACATTGTCAACTTTATTAAGCATCGCATTACTTGCCAACTCGTAAAAACCGAGCATCAAAGGCCCGGTGGGCTATTGCAACCTTTAGACATTCCCGTTTGAAAGTGGGATCAAATTTCCATGGACTTTATTGATGGGCTTCTCCATTCTCATTCGGGTCATGATAGTTTATGGATGATTGTAGAAAGACTTACAAAATCCACCCATTTTATTCCCATTCGTTCCAACCGGACTGTATCTCTTTTGGCCAAATTTTATGTTAAAGAAATTGTTAAATTGCATGGAGTTCCTTCTTCTATTGTTAACGATCATGATCCATTATCTAAGTGGTTTTTGGAAAGATGTTCATAAAAAATTTAGGAACGAGGCTTAATTTTAGCATCACTTATCATCCTCAGTCCGATGGACAAACAAAGTGTGTGAATCAAACTCTTGAAGATCTTCTTCGTGCATGTATTCTTAATTTTGGTGGAAGTCGAAAAGATCATATTTCCCTTGTTGAGTTTTCTTACAATAATAGCTTCCAATCTAGTATTGGTATTGCACCTTTCGAGGCTCTACGGAAGGCCATGTCGATCTCTTGCGTGTTGGCTTGAAGCCGGTGAGAAGCTGGTTTTAGGTTCTAATTTTTTTCGTGCTTTCATAGAAAAGATTGACCTTATACGTCATAGGATGCGAGAAGCTTAAAGTAGACAAAATCCTATGCCGATAACCGAAGAAGGAAATTAGAATTCTCTGTGGGAGATTTGGTGTTTATTCATGTTTCACCTATGAAAGGTGTTGTGCGTTTTAGTCATTCGAGAAAATAATCATCTCGATACATTGGTCCATTTCCCATTAATGAATGCGTTGGTTCCGTGGGTTATCACCTTTTATTACCGGATTAATTTTTTGCTATTTATGACGTATTCCATGTTTCTCAACTACAGAAATTCCTTAGAGATTCCTATTCTATTCTTGTGCCCGTTGTTATGGATGAAATTGAAGTTTCACTTAATTTGACTTATGAGCAACATCCTATTCATATCATTGCTACAAAGGTTAAAATCCTTCATACTAAAGATGTTCCGCTTATGAAAGTTCAACGGTCCATAAATCCTAAGGATTGTTCTTGGGAATCTAGAGAATTCGTCGAGCGAATATATCTGGACTTACTCTCGTGCTCCTTAGGGTGAACTTCTCAGTTCAAAATTTTCTTTAGTGTTGTAATGCCTTAGAGTGGTTGTTACTCTTTATTTCCTTCTTAAAAAATTACGAGGACGCAATTTCTTTAAGGAGGGGAGTCTCTAACAATCTGCATATTTTACGGTTTCATATTTAAATATTTTATTTAAATATAGTGTAGTTGATTTAATTTAAAGTCTGAAACGTGATTTTAATAAACAGTTGAATCCGGACTCGAGACCACTTTTATTGAGTTCAAAACAACGTTTACAACTTATTTGAGTATAAACATTGATATGTTTGGAGTTGATTAGGATTTTGGTATTTTCGTTTGGGCTTTGGATTTGGTTCCTGCCTACCAACCCAACAAGATAACCCAAACTTCTCTACCAAATACCCTAACTCCACTCCTCTTATTCATTCTTTTCAAAATTTCCTAATACTCTCGAGCAAAAGGAAAAATGGGGGAAAAGAAAGGAAATTAAAATTCCTAAGCCCTATCTTTTCTTATAAATTCAAATTCAAGTTATAAATCAAAGTGAAGCTTAGGTAAGCATCCTCTTCATCTTCTCCATCTCAATCTCTCTTTAATTTTCAGAATTTCTTATAACCTAACTTATGAAATCATTGCATGTAATAATAGATGGAAGATCTTAGAGGTGTAGTTGAGGAAGAATTGTTCTTACTTTGTTTTAGAGCTTCTCATTTCTTGTTTTTGAGTTTAAAAGTGACTTCTTGAACTCACATGTATGTCTATAACTTTCATTGTTGTTATGTATGAATTCCTAACAACTATTTCTTATTCAATTGCTTTTGAATTGAATTAGTTTGGTGAATTTTTCAATTTTGGTATTTTGACGTCGAAACCTATGAAAATCCTACTATGGATGTTCGTTCATGTTGTTTGGAGTGTATTGAAGAGGCTATAGGGCTGGGTTGTTGCTTGGCATAAATCCCTAGCTACCATCGCTCATTTGATCGCTTACGAAGTGATTTGGCCATCAATGGGCTAGGAAAATTTTGCTTTGAGCTTCAGCTCAAACGTCCGGAAAAACACTCGAACATCTGACGCAAAGGAATAAAAATTCCAAACGTACTACTCAGACGTCTGAGGTTATTCCCAACATCTGGGTGATCTGGAAGAAAATTTCCACATCTTTAGCTCAGACATATGGGAAAACCCTCAGACATTTGGCGCTGTTAAATTTAGCCAAGTTGCTTATTTTTATGTGGGTATTCGTTTTAACTGATTTTTAATGATCCGAATGGTTATTGTCATTCATTGCCCACTTTGACGATTTTTTTACTAGATTTTTGGGAACATCCATTTGATTAGATTTGATATCGATTTTATGGTTTTAATTCACGTCGTGGAATGTGGATTTTGGTGACAGATTGTTTTCACCATCGTTTCTCTGATTTGTCACTTTAAAATACGAAGGTTACTATACTAGTAGTAAATACTCAAACTCTTTCACAAAAATGATTTCAACATTTCTTTTAATACAATGCTCGTTTTTAAAAACGTTTTCCAATCTATTAATATATACAAACCTTTACCTAATTCGTACGAGAAATCCAATTACACGACTTGGCAAAAAAAGGGTATGAAACGCTTGCGTTTACTTCGTCGGTTAATTCTTAGACTGTTCGATTGAAATCTTGTGACAATTTTCGAGTGGGAATCTACAATTTGCTTGGTGTAATTTACACTTATTGATCTATGGTGATCATTTTATGATTTAGACTAGCGATATACGAAGTCTCTATGTTGTGTGGGGAACTATACCCTGTTCTATCGAGCTTCGTCTCATTTTTATGGGCTGGCGACCTATGGGTTTTTTAACCATTTTATGGAGTTCGATTCATCGGGCATATCTCTGTACTACGTCGTTGTTCCAACTTATTTGAGATTCAGGTTCATTAGGCATATCGTTTTACTACGTCGTTGTTCCGACTTATTTGAGTTTTAGGTTCCTCGGTTGTATCGTTATACTACGTCGTTGTTTCAGTTTATTTGAATTTCAGTTTCCTCGGGCGTATCGTTGTACTACATTGTTGCACCTTTTGTGATACACATGTTGGTGAGTTTTCATACTCCCGTTTGTGATAGACTTCACCCTTTGTGTTTTTTGGATTTCTACTTATTGATTTTATGGAATATGTGTTTCACCAATTTTTGCGATTTGCGTTGATATGTTTTGTCAATATTTGAGGTTTGGTGAATAAGTAAAGAATATGATATTCTTTTTGGATACTTGAGGAGATTTGGGATATTGTATGATTTTCATTGTTATCAAATATATACTTGTCACTGTACGACATTATTTTTATCATATATTTTTGTCATATCTCTTATCATATCTTATCTTATATGATATTTATAGCTAGACTGATCCATTTATTATTTTCCTTCTTAAATAATACTCGGGTCAGACCTAGGCATTTAAGGTGCTTCCACTTGACTTCTTATTAGGGACTAGCTTTTGACTCTTGGCTAACTACTTTAGCTTAGTAGTTTTTGTTTTATACATTCGAGATAGAGACTCCATGATGTATACATATTCTTTTGTCTAGCACTTGTATTTATTATTTTGTGGCGTAGTGGATCTTGCATAGCCACTACTTTTATGTTCACTTCTATGTGTTATATTCATATCTATTTCCGCCTTAGTGATATGAATATCTGTGACTAATTTATGTTATGCTTATTTTATATATTTTTCGTAGGCCACATAGCCACAGTGTAGTAGCTTTGAGTTTGTATTTGATATGTCAGATTTCCTCTTGAAATGAAATGCATCATACTATCTGACAAATCGGTGCCCGCACAAAGCAATTACGCATATGTTCACTCCTCAATAGCCTTATTCCTCACGCTAGTCGACGGCATTACCCCATAGTGTTCTTGGCTAGTGTGAGTATAGAGGCAGGGCATCATAAGACCAGAGGCGGCAATCGAGAAAAGGAATTTTCTTAGACTTGCTGGCTATTACCGAAAACCCATCAAGGATTTCTCATGGATAGCAGTGCTTTTGACTAAGTAGGCCAGGAAGGAAGCGAAGTTTGTTTGGTCCGACAAATGTAAGGAAGCATTCCTTAAGTTAAAACAGTTGTTAACCAATGCTCTAGTGTTAGTAGTTTTGGATGGTAACCAAGGGTCGGTAGTACACACTAATGCATGTGGCACTGGATTAGGAACAGTGTTGATGTAAGGGCCAAAGTTATTGCTTATGCTTCTAGGCAGCTTAGATCACATGAAGTTAGCTATCATACTCATGACTAAGAGTTGCAGCAGTGATCTTTGCCTTGAAGATTTAGAGGCATTATCTTTTGGGAGAGAGATTTGGGTTGTATACCAATCATAAGCCATTAAAGTTTTTATCCTCTCAGAAGGAGTTGAATATGAGGCAGCAAAGATAGCTAGAGTTTTTGGCTGCTTATAATTTCAGTATACAGTATACCCCTGGAAAAGGAAATAAGATAACATATGCTCTCAGTGGAAAACATCAGAATGTGGTATTAGCGATGTTGGCAGAGTGGAAGGATCGACAAGCTTTGGCCAGTTGTGGTGTGCAGTTGAGATCTATTGCTCTTTCTAGTCAGGGTACTGACATGTTATCTTGTTTAGACGTTCGACCATTGCTGATGGAGAGGATAGATTTCAAGCAAAGTGAAGATCCAGTTTTAGCTGAAAGAATTAGAAGGCTTGAGGTCGGATCAGAGATTAATGACCTAAAGGATTTTAATCTTGACCAAGGAGGATGGCTGAGAAAGAAGGGACAGTTATGTGTCCCAGGTGTAGAGAACTTAAGGAGAGAAGTTCTAGAGGATTGTTATTGTTCAAAGTTTACGATTCATCCTGGAGGAACCAAGATGTATCAAGATATATGGAGGAGCTTTTATTAGGAAGGAATGAAGATGGATGTTGGCTTGTGGGTTAGGTAGTGTGTAAACTGTCAACAAGTGAAAGCAGAACATCAGAAGCCAAGTGGGTTTCTTCAGCCTTTAAATATCCCATTCTGGAAAAGGGATTCGATGTCGATGGATTTTATCGACGGCTTGCCAAGGTCAAATCAAGGAAATGAAAGCATATGGGTTATTGTGGACAAACTGACCAAGAGTGAACATTTCATTCGGTAAAGTCAACCCAAATGGCACTTTTTTTTGCTAAGTTGTTTAGGAAGAACAAAGTTAGACTTCAGGAGATTCCTAGCAGCATAGTCAGTGGCAGAGATGCATTATTCACTAGCAAATTTTAGAGACGTCTATAAGAGGTATTAGGTACCAAGCTCAAGATTAGTTCATCATATCACCCATAGGCAGATGGGCAGATAGAGAGGGTCATTAAGGTACTTGAGGATTTATTGAGAGCTTATGTATTGGATTTGGTGGACCTTCGGAAGATCACCTACATTTGATTGAGTTTTCCTATAATAATAGTTAACAAAATAGTATAGGAATGGCGCCTTTTGAAGCTTTGTATGGAAGGCCATGTAGATCGCCAGCTTGTTGATTAGAAACTGGAGACAGATTGGTCTTAGGTCCGGATTTGGTGAGAGAGGCGTCAGAAAAGATTGAGTTAACCCGAGGATTGATGACGGAAGCTCAATCCAGGCAGAAGAGTTACGCAGGTAAGAGGCGTAAAGAATTAGAGTTCTCAGTGGAAGACAGGGTTTTCATTAAGGTATCACCAATGAAGGGTGTGGTACGGTTTGGAAAGTTGGGAAAGTTGCCCTCGAGGTATGTTTGTCCATTCCAGATCATAGAAAGGATTGGAAAGCTCACATATAGAGTAGAATTGCCTAGCAGTTTGACAAGTGTCCATAATGTATTCCATGTGCCTCATCTTCGTAAGTATGTGCATGCTCTAGAGACTACTATTCCTAAGGCAGAGTTGGAGGACTTAGTATTAGAGCCTTATTCGACTTTTATTAGACAACCAGTTTGGGTTGTAGCAAGAGATGAAAAGAAATTGAGGACGAAGGCAGTTAAGTTGGTGAAGTTCAGTGGAGCGACAACGAGAAAGACTGTACTTGGGAGACGAAGGACAAGATTCAAGAGGCTAATCCTATTCTGTTTTGATGATATGTTTATAGTAGATTTACATAGATTGGTTGCTAGGAGATGTTTCAGATGATTGCTATGTTTGCTAATTAGTCCTTATTGAATTTCGGAACCGAAATTCTTTAAGGAGGTGAGCCTGTAATACCTTTAATTTTATTAACATTATTTAGAATATTTAATTAGAATAAATTAAATAGAATAATTTAGATAAAAAGATTGAGATTGATTAATAAATTAGATGGTCGTGCTTATTTAATATCTAATAAACTTGTATAAATGGTTAGGAGTTTAAACATAAGGGCATTAGGGTAAATAACCATTCTTCCCACCCTTACACTATTCTCATTAGGTCATACACATTCATTTTACTTAAAACCAAATTTTATAATCATGAGAAGCAAGGCCGGCCACTAGGAAGAAGAGAAGAAAAATCAACTTAAAGCTTAGGATTCAAGTTATAAGGAATCAATCTCAACCAAACTTCAATTTCCTCATCCAATCTAACGTGAATAATAGTTTCTACATCTCTATATTGATTTTCACATCAAATGCTTTTATATTTTATGATAAATCTGTTTTTATGATATTGAATAATGATATGCTTGATTTACGATTTATATGGATTAAACAAGGTTGTTTAAAAAGGTAGATATTCATGGTTTTGGGGTAAAACCGAGATGAAATGATTTTTAAGTGGCATGGGAAAATTTTATGTTATAGAAAACATGATTTTGATATGGGTTTCAATTCTCATAATTTTATGAGCTTATATGGATTTTATATTAATTTTCTAGTGAAGAAAATGATTTATTGGGTCATAAATTTTTTACTGCAACAATATTGATTATTTGGGTTTTAAATTTTTATATGTTGGAAAAAAATACTATAATAGATTTTTTGGGATTTTTCTAGATTTTTCTTAAGTGTTTTGATAAATATATAAAATTATTTAAGGTATAGGACTTAAATGTTTCATATATTTAATTACGGAGAATGAGCATTTTATAAAATAAATTGTTATTTAATTCTAAAATTTATGGAAGCATTTTTCTAAAAGTAATTACTAACCAATGAGAATTTGACAAACCAAGGCAGGTTAGTAGAAAAGTTATCTGTTTTAGGTTAAAAACAAAGAAATCATACTTTTAGCATGTTTCAGCCTTTTACGGTAGTAAACTTTCCGACCTAGACCTTTTGACTAAGTCGAAAGGTTATAGCTTTCGATAAGGTCAAACCAACGCATATGATATCAAGTTACTTGGTATGTGATGAATTGGATAGAGTCGAAGGGTTCATAGTCGAAAGGTTGTTGGCCAAAGAGGTTGGAGTATGCCTGTTTTTTGAACTAAAGCTTTCACTGCTTTGCTTTCGAATTAGAGCTTTCAACTTCGTTGCTTTTCACTAGGTCAAATTTTTAAAAGAATGGTTTTAAACCTTTCGATAGAGTCGAAAGGTAATTGCTGCTTTACCACTGTTTTTTTAACCTTTTGACACAGTCGAAAGAGTACTGCCACTTATCGTTGTTTTGTACCTTCATACACAATCGAAAGGTTATAGCCGTTTTTTCCAACCTTTCAAACTCGTTGCTTTCGACAAAGACGAAAGGTTTACTTGTTTTAAAAACCATCTGCTTCTCCCATTGCTTTCGAAAGGTATCAAAGCCTTCGACTTAGATGATTTACCCTTGTTTTATATTTAAAGTGTAACCCAAGCATTCGAAAGAGTTGCTTTCAAGAGGCAGAGGTCTATTGCTTTAAATGAAATGTTTTAAAGCTTTCAAAGCAGACCTTCTAACAAGGTCAAAAGGTTGCTTCCATCGTAGTCGAAAGGTTTCAAAAGAGGAACATTCGCATGTTTTAACTTGAACCCCGTAAGGTTTCAAAAGATAAGATCCAATAGTTTCGAAAGGTTTATATTTTAAGAGTTCAATGTTTTCGAAAGGTTTAAAGTGTTGAATGTTTTCAATAGTTCTGAAAGGTTTATATTTTAATATTTCAATGCTTTTGAAAGGTTCAAAGTGTTGAATGTTTTCAATGGTTTCGATAGGTTAGTATTCAAGTAGTTGTTTTAAAAACCTTTCGACAAGGTCGAAAGGTTTGGTTTAAAAGGTTTGGAAACCCATACTCTAATTTTTTAAAGGAAAAACCCACGGCTTACATAAAGGAGTTTGCAATGGTTTTTTTTAAGTGTGTAATTTTTAAGAATTATGGCCTTGATAAAAATATAAGTAATAAGATGTTTACTATGTTTTATGAAATGTGTTTCACGGAACTTAAACCCACTAGAGTTATATTGTTAAATTGGTTTTGCTTCTTCAAATATGAATATATTCACGTGATAACCCATAACTGTATTTTGAGGAAAAGGGGTAGAATAACCATTTAGGTTAACTCAATAGTTAATATAAAATTACTTAAACTCCCGACTGAGTAGAATTGCATCCAAGGAGTCAGGGTGACCAAAAGTATAGGATGCCTAAACTTTGTGCTTACTAGAGGTAACCAAAAAGGTTCATAGTAAACCCATGAAAACTATGAAAAAGTAGTTATGGGCATAAACCAAAAGGGGTCATAGTTAAAACATGAAAACTATGCTTAATTTGTTATTGGAGGAAACCAACAAGTTCATAGTTAACCCATGGAAACTATGTATTAAGGACTAGTATGAGCTAAGTGGTTTGTAGTGAACCCACGAAAACTATATCCGGAATAATAATTGACATCAGTCAATAGGTTCCTAGTAAACCCATGAAAACTAGGATAAGCAGGTGGCTAATGGAAGTATTAGTTGGTTCCTAGTCAACCCATGAAAACTAGGTTGTGCAGTGAGTTACTGGATAAGTCAATAGGTTACTAGTCAACCCATGAAAACTAGGCTTAGGTGATTAGTTATAGGAGTGACTAATAGGTTCAGGAGGACCCATGAATTAATTAAGTTAACTGGCAGGAGCCTATAGGTTATTAGTAAACCCATGAAAACTAAAAAAAGGTTAATAGTGACCCTAGAAACTATAATTATGACAGGGTTTCAGATTAAACTGGGAATGGGGAAATCTTATTTATTTTCAAGTATGCATATCATCCTAATGTTTTGAAAAATATATGTTTTTAACCATTGTGGATGCAAAAGCATAGAATATAGTTTTATAAAGGTTTTAGGATACTAGTAAAAGGAAAACCCATTCCGCTAAGTGGCGTGGTCTCATTAGAGATCTAAAAGGATTGAGATGTAAGATTATTATTCATATCAGGCTTTGTATCTAACTTGAAGTTTTTGTTTTCCCTTTAAACTCTCAGGTACTCAATTTATTTTGAATAGTTTGAGATTTAAGGTTCTCAAGTGTCCTTCTCTGACAAAGAAAGCTTTTGGCGGCGTGCAGGAGGTAGATGGATATTTAGAGTTTTTTTTACGCTATGTGTTTTTTGTAAAGGCAGATTTGTTGCCTTACTATATTCTCTAAACAACCAAGGGGCATTTTCATATGCCACTCTTGGCGTATTTTTAATAACTATATTTTGCTGAACGTGGGTAACGTTTTGAGATTATGTAATGAACAATTTTGATTTGAATGTGAAAATATAATTTTGAATTGTTAATTTTTTTACATATTTCTGTGATTTGTGTGTCAATGTATCTGACACCGTCGTATTTGGTCGCAGAAGATTAATAGCTATGGATGACTACAGCATCCGTAGCCGTTAGTTTTGAGCCTCCAAGTAGGGTTGGTTGTAGTAGAGGCAACGGTGGGGAGCAATGGGACGTAATCAACTTTTAAAACCTTGACGTGATTTTTAGATGATAGCGGGGGTTTGAATTTGATTAAGGGAACAAGAGGAATATGATTAAGGGCATGGGAGGTCGTGTCATGGAGGTCGATGTGACGAGCGAGGCAAATGGAATTTGGTGGTTGGGTTTGGTTTGGCATCTAGGTGGCGTGGATGGACATGCAAGTGCATGGCATGCATTTTGATTTGGGTTGAAAGCAAATGCGAATTGAAGAAAGGAGAAGTAGGGAACACTTTAGATGGTGGATGCAGTTTGAATGGAGATTAGGCCTTGGGCTTTAATGATCTGGCGAGAAACAATTCTTGTTTTGTTTAAATTATATGGATGTAGTTGTAGATTTAAAATGTGATATCTCACCCATACAAAATCCATTTGACCCCAAGATTTCCGCATTTGACTCATATTGACAAGTACAACACTATAGTATAAATAGTTGGTAGTTTTAATGAAGTATAGATTAATAATTAAATAATAGGGGTTGATATTAGTTATGGTATTTTAAATAATAACATGTTTAAATTAATTATACTATTAGTGATATATATTTGGCCAAATAAAACACCATTCTATTAAATTAAATTGAGTAAATTATTTTGAACATCTATTTAGCAGAATAAAACATCATTCTACTATAACTAAATTGAATAGGTAACCGATGTCACTTGTTTAGCAGAATAAACCCTCGTTCTGCTATTATCTTAATTGGACATTGGTTCGTATGCCAGTTAACTAACATATGGGTTAATTAATATCGAATAGGTGATGGATTAGCTATTGATTGCTAATTGTTGATTTTATTTATACACTTTCTTATGTAAATACACGTAATGACTTGGCAAATAAATTATAAATGAATGATCGCTTGTTTAGGTACCATAGTGGTCGCTATGCCTCTTTCTGAAGCTAAATGGTAATGAATTTAAATTAACTCCAATTTGAGGTTAAATATTATTTAATTATAAATAATTTTTATTATTTTTATTAATGAGGTTTAAGTTAATTAATTATTTTACTAAACATGTTAAAGTTAATCAATCATTTTATTAATAAATTTAAGTTAAATGAATATTTTATTAATGATGTTTAAGTCATTTAATTATATTGTTAATGTTGTTTAGGGATATTTAATTATATTTTTAATGAGGTTTAAGTTAATTAACTATTAAATTCATGGTACTTAAAGTTAATTAGTCGTTGTAATTAATTGATTTAATTAATTGTATTTAAGTTATTAAAGTGATTTATTAAAGGTGTTTATAAATAATAAATAGAGATTTAAAAGGAATTTTACTTAAGAAATGATATTTTATAAAAGTGATTTACAAATGATATTTTATAAAGGAGGCTATCAACGATATTTTGTAAAGAAGTTTTATAAGAGATATTTTTCAAGAGAAATTTATAAATGTTACTTTATAAATAAAATAGATATTTATAAATTGTAATTTGTAAATAAAAGAATGGATTTATAAGTAATATTTTAAAGATAACGAAGATTTGTCTTAAATATTTAAGATTTATAAAAATGAGTTTGGGTTTATAAAAGGATTTTTATAAATTATTTTATTAAAGATTTCTATAAAGGAGTTAATAAAGGAAGAAATAGAAAAGAGTTTTATTAATAGAAAAGAGTTTTATAAAATAGAAAGGAAATTTATAAATAATTTTAGAGATATATAAAAGAAGTTTTATAAAATAATTTGTAGATTTATAAAGGATTTGTAAATATGGAATGGGTTTATAAAAAAGGGAATTTTATAAAATAGGACGAGGTTTATATTTGACAAATAATCCTTCTTAATTATGGTGGTATAGAAGTATTCCTTCTATACGTAACACCGAAGGAAAAAGGGGTTGGGTTTAGAGTAAGTAATGTTTTAAATGATATTTGTTTTTGTCCCATTTAAATATGAATTTGGAAAAAAGAAAATATTCCTTAATTTTTGTAAATATAATTATACCGTTGAGATAAGTATATGGATATATTTTCTAAGTATTGAAAATATAATGGTTTGCTAGTATACTTATACCGACGAGATAAATATAAGAATGTTTTTCCAAGTATTGAAAGGAGTATAAGGGGTTTGTGAATATATCTTTTGTGAAGGTGTTTTGAATCAAATAATGAAAAAGAGATTTAATTAATGAAAGATTAATTAATAGAGGCTTAGTGGATCGCACATAGAATTTAATCTATGTTTGACTATTTGTATATTTGTAGTTAAATAACCGACTATTAATTCTTGATCAAAATATAACTTTAGAAATATCTAGGAGATACATGGAAGTTATATCGCACGGTTGTAATGACCCGTATTTTTAACTATTTTAACTTATTAAATTTAATATAATTATTGAATAAAAATGGTTAGAAATAAAAATTTAATGTTTTATTTATGAAATTTATTAGATATGAACTTAGAAAATTTTTAAATAACCAAACTCAATCGGATAAAAGGTGATAACTTACAATAGAAAGTAAATTGTACAGTATTGAATTATAAATAATTGCATTGATGTTGAATTACTGTAAAGTGGAAGTAGCTTTTTTATTATTTGAATTCGTTTTAAAAGTTAAATTTTATATGTTAAATAACTTGTATTTCAAATATAGCGATTTATTGGATAATTAAATTCTTTAAATTTAATGTTAAAAATTATTTAAATAATTGATCCTGAATTTAATATGAATGAAAATGATGTCGAAAGTTTATTTAATTTTACTTAAACAAGAATGAAATTTTTTAACTTTTAAAATATAATTTAAAGTTAATAAATTTATTTTGGGAATTTTTTATTATAATTAACGTGTAAAAATGGCCATTCGAGTAACTGTCTCGGATTCCATGAAACCAGTTTCATTGGATCCGTAATAGTGAGTCGTTATAGGATTTCAAGTTTTGTAGCGATCAGACTTATCGTTTGGCCGTGCGAGCTTGAAACGCGTATTATTTAACTAAAGGAATTTAATTAAAAATAATTTGATTTGAAAAGCCATCTTCTGAATATGATGGAATTGGCTCTCGATAAATTTTTCATTGTGTTCGGAATGGGGGTATAACATATAGAATGCCAGGCGGCATACTTTATTTTGGGTTTGAAAATTTCATAGATGAATAGTTCTTTGAAAAATAGTCTATAACTAACTATAACCCTTCCTTCATTTCGCGTAACAAACATCGAGCCGCTAAAAATAAAAATAAAACCCTTAAATACAGCGGCAGACAAAACTCGGCATCACTCGCGGTGTTTTTAGGCCGGGGCTTCGACTAGAAAAAGGTGCACGCGCATATGGGAGTTAGTCACGTGATGGGTTCAATCGAGCGTGGCATGTAACGTGAAAGGAGGAGAGTAAAAGGGAGTAATAGGTTTTGTTTTTCAAAGTTATTAATTTTAGTTAATTAAATTTTTAATTATATAAAATGTTTAAAAATCTGTACTTTTTCATTCTATGTCTAATTCAAGAAAAACGAGTCGTGTTGGGATCGTATCGACGAAGGCTACGACATGTGTTGGATTGGAATTTATTTGGAGCTGATTGTGATGGATGTCTATTGGTTGATGTATTGGATGATTTGGGTGTTTATTTATTTTATATATCACTGTTATCACCATGTATATTATTGA
This sequence comes from Allium cepa, assembly GCA_030765085.1. Taxonomy (NCBI): domain Eukaryota; kingdom Viridiplantae; phylum Streptophyta; class Magnoliopsida; order Asparagales; family Amaryllidaceae; genus Allium; species Allium cepa. The sequence continues at coordinate 11,444,331 of CM060929.1, forward strand.
TGGTATATAAAACTATAAGTTGAATTATTTCAAATAAATTAAGAAATAGGTTGAAACGATATATACCTATGACACTGAGATTTGGATTGAAATGATATATATCCATCCCTGCAATTAATAATTGAAATAACTATTCAATTGGCTATAGGATAGAAAATTATATACGGACATCGGATTAGTTAAATTAAATGGTTTTAAAAATTCGTAGTTTTAAAACTATTTAAATGATTTTGTTATAGAAAGAAGCAAATTTAAATTTATGAAAATTGAATTAATTTCGGGTTTGATTTTCGAACGTTGAATTTAAAATTTGTTAAAGAAATTGTTTTAAAGAATTAAAATTTGGAATTTGAAGCTATAATTGAAATATGAATTGAATTATGGAAATTGAATTGTTTTAAGGTTTGAAATTTTACTTGAACTTCGAATTTATCTAATTAAAAGTGATATAAATGGATATTTCAAATTTGAGCTCGAAATTGAATTATTTTAAAAGATTTGAATCTTAAATTGAATATTGAAGTTTAAATTGATTTAAGTGATTTAAATCAGTAAATTGAAATTGGACTTGAAATTTATATAAAATTGAAATGGTTTCAAATAAAAATTGAATTGAAATTTAAACCATTGAATTGAATCGTGGAATCGAATTTGAAATTGAAATGAAATGTTTTGAAATTGAAATTAATTCGAATTGAAATCGAAATTGAGTTGATTTGAATTTAAATCAAAATTGAGATGATTTGAATTGACAGATTTTGAATTAAATCAATTTGATTTAAATTTTGACATGCGTCCATATTTGTTGAAATGGAAAGAAACAGTTTGATTTGAAACTATTTTTACAATAAATTATTTTACTAAAAACTACTTAAAATCTATCTTTTTAAATATTCAAATTATTTTGATTTTTCAAACTGTTTTACTATGTAAACCATTTTCAATACTCAAACCATTTTATATCAAACGGTTTTAAATCTTTAAACAATTTAAACTAATCAAACTATTTTCTAAAAATTCAAACTGTGCAAAGTTTGAATGTTTATATTTAAATCATTGATTAAATCAGAATGTGGTTAAATGAGGTTATAACCTAAGTTGGAATTTGAAATGATATTTTCAAGTGAAAATGACATATGAAGTAAATACAATGATTTTGAAATGTAGGATATTCTGAGGCAAATATGATATTTTGATATCATGTATGAATCGTTTTCTAAATGTAAAAGAACCAACCGATGTATAAAACGGCATTTGGTTGTTAAAGGGACCTGGGCCTCTTATTGGCATACACTCTGTTAATATTGGAACCACTTTAACAACTGTGTACGTGGAAGAGATTTCAGAATGAAATGATTGGATATGGTGTACATTGTTGGATTTGAAGAAAGAGAATGATAATGAATAGCCCCGACACTTGTGTCAATTTGAAATGACTAAAACATGATAGTTTGACACAGCCAATGAGGGTAGCTACCTCTAGTGGACATTTGTTCTTCGATTTTCTTTTTAGACTCGGTCCATACTATAACCTTTGATGGTTTCAATTGGTACGCCTTGATTTGGGATAACCTCCATTTGACTCGATATGGGATGGATGGACACGGTGGGCAATCGTGGCTACGATGCGTTACCGCCAGCCTTGCGGTCCGACTTGGTAGTATCCTACCTTGGGCATTGTCTCACATGCCTTGACAAACTACTATCCTTATACGAGACCACTACGAGTTTGGTTTAGTGTTTTTGTATCATAGTGTTTCCCTAACCCCTAACGTGCTACTTGGGTGTTATATGTAAACTGTACGACAATGCTTAAAAACGCGTTAAGGGGGATTAATGTAAAGCCTTAACGTTAGGAAAAATATATATTTTATTGATTAGACATTACAATGATAGCGTTTTCTACTATATAGATATTTTGATGAATCCTTAAGAGATGGAAACTCCTATAACAATTCTTGAGTTATTGCACGCACGTTATACACTAGATATGAGATGTAAAACCCCATAAAAATCTCTGAAGCTATTATACTCATAGTATATGTGATATTTATTTGACTTACATAAGAATATTTTAGTTTTTACTCGAGTGTATTGTTTTACTTTATGCTTGGGTTAGCCCTAAGTTTTTAGTGCATTGAAGATCATATTATTCCAAAGGACGAAGACGAAGATTGGGTATATTATTACTAGTATTATTTCCCTGCATCATGTTGTCCCACTGCATTATTTATTTTGTCTCTATTGTATATATAATTCTGATTGATGTTGTAAAATTTTAATCAAATGTATAGTATAAAGAGCGTCATAAACTGTTTATTTAGTTATTATATTTTTTCATTCCGCTACGAGATTCTGTATTTGTTTTCTTCTTTTCTTATTTTTCTTAATTAACCACATTGATTATTTATGTGCCAGATTTTTTGAGTTGGACATGTGTGGTTATTGTCGACTTAAACCTTTCGAAATATAGGTCATCACAGTTGGTATCAGAGATTTGGTTTAGCGATAACCTTAGCTTTGATGGTGATTGACTCGTTAGAGATAGGGTAGTAATAGCCTAGAATGAGTTTGTTTGTTTGTGTGTGTGTATAAGAGCATGTACTTGTTTGTGTTGCAAAATATTTTATATTGTGTTTACTTTTCTATTGATTTGTTTATGAATTCTGGTTGGTACACGAGGTGCCATGTTATCGATAAGAGATTCAAAACCCTTAAACGAGGCAAGTCGACATAATATTGTTTTAAAATCGGGTAAATGAAATAATTTTACCTAAATTATATTTTATATATAAAATTATAGCTTTCATAAACTTGTATGATTATTAGTGAATGTTGTTTGTTCGGATACGATAATAGTTAGTTATCATCGATTATTGTTTGAATTAACTAAAACGAATACTTTGTGAACTCCATTTCATGAAGCGCTCGATAACTTAATTGAATTGAAACCTAATTGCAATAAGAATGGTTTATAATAGCAAAGTTGAAATTAATGAAATGTTTTCACAATAAGGAAATGGAATTGCATGAGCCTATTAATAATATGGCTTATAAATAAAAAAGATTCAAAATTGAGAATTTTAGGATCTAAAATCCCGTTGATTTTCAAAAATTGTTTTCAAAGTTTTCTGAAAAATAATAATATTAGTTTGTGAGTGAATTTGACTAGAATTGTATTTAGAAAAAGTTTTGAAAGAAATAAAAGCATTGAGCTCACTTTAGTCGTTGGGAATTAATTTTAAGGATGACTGCAGCATCGTCAGTATTCATTTCGAGTTTCTGAGTGAAAAATACTACCAAAAGAAATTTATTTTTGGTTAAAACAAGTTGTTCATATTTCAAGGATATAATTTGATATATATATATATATATATATAGTAAATATGTATGATATTATTCCAAAATGCTTTGAAATGTACAAAATTGGGTGTTCGAATTTTGAGATTTTCGGCTAAGCATGGTGAAAATGTAATTATGCGAATTTTAAAGGTGTTTAAACTTGTTTATAATAGTTTGGAATATAATTAAAATAAACGCACCGCGTTTTGGCAGTTTCTGATTTTACGACTTGAAAATTTAAACGGATGTATAGGATTCAATATAAGTTTGAATTGATTGAAACAAGAATTTTCTAAACCATTATAATTATATTTTTCATATGAAAGTTAATAATCAAGATTACGTTTAATAAAACTCAAGTTATGTCTAAATCAAATTTTAAAAAAGTCACATTTTGGTTGTTCGTAAATTATATTATTTTCGAACTATTAAAATGGTGAATAAATAGGGTTTAGAAGTTTTTTTAATAATTCAGATATGTAAAATAAATCTGAATTGGTATATATACTCTTTTGGATAGAAGAGTATTATATTGGTTAGGACTTGAAGCAAGGAATGTTTATTTACTTAAGTAAAATTAGTAACAAATAATTAAACTTTAAGTCTATATTATGAAATGAGTGGATTTATATAATAAACAGAATATGAAATGAAAAGGTTATAGCCATGTTCGAAAATATTAACTCAACCAATTCATGATTATTGATATTTATGAACTTAGTAAAATCTGACTTTGGTTTTAATATAATGAAATTTAAACTGAGAATTTAGGAACTTGAATTCGGGTGCTTTTGAAATTGTTTTCTAAAATTTGAAAATAATATTAGTATTATATAAAATATGCACGAATAGAAGTTGTTTTCAAAAATGGATTTAAAATGAAGTAAGTCTTGTATTCCTCTCTTTTTCTGCTGGAAAATAATTTCGGTTACGCCGGTCACATCCTCGACATTCATTTTCGAGTTTCATAGTGAGGAGGCCACTTAGTTGCTTTGCTACGCATTTGGTTTTATAAACAGATTTTTGATTTAAATTTCTAAATATGATTTGATATATATAAAAATATGGGTACGTATATTATTTAAAAGATGATTTGGAAAGGAACCCAGTGTTTAGTTCTTATGTTCTCTGTAAATTTACAATTTTCATTTATTAAAATGAGATGAACTAATAAAATTATTTTATAAAATGATCCATAAATGATTGATATGAAATTTGTTAACATAAAGTGAAATAATCGAAATTGAATAAATTGATGGTACATGAAATATATATGAATAAATTGAAAGTAAACCAATTAAATGTTAATTAAGAATGGAGATTTGATAGTGTATAAATTAATTGTTGACATTGAAAATGTAAATTGTGTTAGTTATGAATTAATAGAATGAATATTATTTGCAAAATGATTCCAGTCATTGTAAATCATTGTTATTACTGCTTTTGATTGCATACGATTATTATATTATGTATTGGTGCTTGTGCTTATGATTTGGATTTAGAATTCATGTTGCATAGTTCTATTAAACTTATGTCTACTTTCTATATCTTTCTATAAGTAACTAATGTTCAAATTGAGTTGAGATAGGTACATATGAAGACCGTTTGGACGTTGTTATTTCCTCCTTTCTGGCGACCTAAAGATAGCCGACCTAAGCCTTAAAAGGATGCCGACCTAAGGACCAAAAGGATACCGACTTAAGAGAGGTGCCGACTCAATGCTTTGACAAAGTTACCGACCTAAGGCTCAACAGGGTGCCGACCTAAGACCTAAGGGGTGCCGACCTAACACTTCAAAAAGAATACCGACCTAACAGGCTAAGAGAGATGTCGACCTAATGCTTAACATGGTTGCCAACCTAATGCTTAACAGAATGCCGACCCATGATCGCTACCGACCTAAGTCGCAGCCGACCTATGACCAATGTTAAGTCGGTCACGACCTAAGCAAAGGAAGGTAAGTTCAATGCAGCTACTTGGCACAGTGGTCTCTTAACTCGTACACGGTCCAGGTCTTACCAGTTGGGCCGTGACTTGCGACTCACCAAGTTAACTCGTCCGCGACCTAAAGACACTGAATATAAGACCGATGCCATATTACTGAGAAGAGGGGGTGTTAACTCGGAGGCGACTTAGGACTTGTACAAATGAACTCTTGTGAAGCCATGGAGGGGCCATATGAATCGGCCACGACCTACCTTAGACTTGTCACGGCTTACGACTTAAGGAGGGAGATTTTCCTATAAATACCAACCTACCTCAAGCATGAAGAGGACTTTTGGCCGATCACTTTAAGCGTCGATACTCTGCTGAATCCTCGACTCACTCGACACTTCAAGTACGAAAGGCATTTCAACTAACTTCGGAAGAAAATCTAACGCAATCTACATGGATTCAAAGAATTCTTCTGCATCAAAGTTCTAGTTGTTTGTCTCATCAGAATTGTAATTGAAGATTGTTGTAAAGTTGTAATCGATTCAGTAATAAAGAGAATTAAAGTGGACGTAGGCTTACCCTAAGCCGAACCACTATAAAAACTGTTGTTTTTTTTCTGCTTTCTCTGTGATTTCTCTACTTGTTTTTTAGTTCCCGTGTTCGCGGGTGGTGCTTTCGCTCAGCTTCAATCTACACCGGGGTGTTAGCGTCAGATTTTTGCGTTAACATTTTTGGTGCTTTCACTGAGAACCCAACTCAGGAAATTTCCACTATTGCTCCGCGAAGGATTGTTGAAAGGATTTCTTTTAAACCAGAAGTCTATTGGAAATAATGGCTCCTGGGAGAAAACGAAGTTCTGTAAGATCCGACAATGTTCAAGAGAATACCGCTACCTCTCCTCCTTCAAGTCAAGCAGCTCCAACTGTTGGAGTTACACGAGCAGAATTGGACGCCGTAGTTTTGGGATTGAATCAGCAATTGAATGCTCAGAATGCGCAGTTGGTAGCCCTCAATGCCCAGAATGCCCTGATCTTGAGTAAGTTGAATGATCTACTAGGGGAAAATCGTCAACCGGTTAATAATGATAGGAACCCTACTGCGGGAGTTCAAGATGTTGAAGGGAACATTTCTCAAAGAGCCGCAGACCCTGTAGAAAGGACTCCTCCTCAAGCTGGAGGATCAGGGTTGCAGCCGACCCTCCGTGAACGATTGTCAAGGCAGAATTCAGAGAGAGTGGCTGATGTGTGCCCTCCAGAGCCTCCAAATGATGAAGAGTATTTTTCGGGTATGGTTCGTCAAATCATGAAAGAAAGTATGCGAAGAGATGAAGACGAGAAAGAGTGGGGATTTGCTCCAAGCAAAACTCCATTTACTGAAAAAATCTTGAAGGCGGAGTTCCCAAGGAAATTCGTTCCCCCTACTATTCCGGCCTACAAGGGGACGAGTGATCCAAACGAGTTTCTGTATAAGTACGACTGGCATATGACTGGTGCCAGGGCGTCTGATGAAATTAAATGTCGATACTTCCCGGTTTATCTAGAAGGTGTAGCTCTATTGTGGTTTACAAAGCTGCCAGTCAGGTCCATCGATCAATTTTCCGATTTGACCAGGAAATTCAAGGAGCAATTTCGATTGTATGCTTCTAAAGCAAAGGATATAATGTCACTGTCAAGTCTAGAGCAAAATCCAGGAGAATCCATCAGGTCATTTTTGAATCGTTTTAACATAGCATTGTCCGAGTTAGATAATGCTGAGCCACGCATGGTCCTAACATACTTGATGAGGGCGGTTGACAAGTCGAGCGAATTTGGAAAATGGTTGAAAATGAAAGAACCAAACTCGCTCGACAAATTCTACAGGAAAGGGGACGAATTCATGCGCTTGGAGAGCCTCAAAACACCAGCTAAGGTGGTATCAGCGGAAGCCGGGAACAATGGCGCTGCTTCGAATAAGAAAGAACCTAACACTCAGAAAAGGGGAAACGATGGTGGGAAGAAATAGGGAGACGCTAAGAGAGGCCGTTCTTTCAATTTCACACCCTTGACCGATACCCCTGAAAACATCTTCTTTGCGACCAAAGATGATGTCAATTATCCGGCACCACCTAAAATGAGAGTTGCGATTAAGATGGAAAAAGTGGAAGGTTCTGTCGGTTCCACCACCAGCCCGACCATGACACCAACGAATGCCGTCAGTTGAAAGAGGTAATTGAACAAAACTTGAAAGAGAACAAGCTCCAGCAGTATGTGAAAAGGAACAGAAATGCCCCAGCTTCATCAACTCAAGGACAACAAGTTCCCGCTCACTGTCCTGCCTCAAGTGAGAAGCCCGTAGAGCATGAATCGGAAAGACCTGTTATCAATATAATAACTGGAGGACCTCACCCAGTAGGCAAAAGCTGGGGCGAGATGGAAAGGTACGCACGGGCCTTGAGGCATGTACCAGCTGAAGAAAATGTTTTTGTTTTAGAGAATGATGCGCCTTTAAAGCAACAAAAGACTTCCACAGATGATATTGTGTTCAGTGCCAGGGATTCTTTGGGTATCGAGGCTCCGACCATAGATCCTTTGGTCATATCCGCTGGTATTGGGCCGGCAATTGTGAGAAGAGTTCTAGTTGATTGTGGAGCTTCATGTAACATCCTCTTCAAGAAGACCTTCGATCAAATGAAAATTCCAATGGCTGACGTTCAAGCTTCATCACTTAAGATTGCTGGATTTGCTGGAGAACCCAAACAGCCGATTGGGACCATAGATTTGTTTGTAGAACTTGGAAAGGGACCGAGGAAGGTGGCTCGAAAGCAGACGTTTATAATTGTTGAAGAACTCTCTGCCTACAATGCCTTTTTAGGCCGACCAACTCTTGCTGCGTTTAAAGCTGTTCTTGCCCCATGGTGTCTGACTCTAAAATTCCCCACAGATAACGGAGTTGGTGTGATTAAGGGAGACCAAGATGCGGGGCGAGAATGTTACTTTGCAGAGTTGCGAGAATCAAGGAAAAGAGAAATGGGAAAAGGTGCGGCGGCTCCAGTCCGCACCAAGGAACCAACCTTGTAGCAATTACAGGGTGGACCCTGCACTGGCGAATGTAGTCGCGCACGAAGAAAGATGGATCCAAGGAAACCCAGTGCAGGGGAGAATAGGGTAGTACCGGTAGAGGTAACAGTGTCGGAGCCCGTTGACCCAAAGGACCCAAACAAAGTACTTAATGTGGGTTCGCAACTCAACACAACAGTTCAGAATGTTCTGATCTCATTTTTGAAGGCTAATTTGGATGTATTCGCTTGGACTCATGCTGACATGTGTGGAATATCCCCAGAGATTGCAGTACATACTCTGAACATTGATCCAAAGTTTACATCTGTGAAACAGAAAAGAAGGACTCAGGGTCCTGAGAGAACAGCAGCGTTAAAAGAAGAAGTGGATCGGCTCATAGAGAACGGTTTCATCAGAGAATCTACTTATCCAAATTGGGTATCAAATCCAGTGCTGGTGAAAAAGGCTAATGGAAAGTGGAGAGTATGCATTGATTTTTCAGATCTGAACAAAGCCTACCCCAAAGACTGTTTCCCGCTGCCCAGGATCGATCAGTTGGTGGATGGGACGGCAGGACACGAATTGTTATCTTTTATGGATGCATACTCCGGATATAACCAGATTATGATGCATGAGCCAGATCAAGAGGATACTAGTTTCATCACAGATGTTGGACTCTACTGCTACAAGGTCATGCCTTTCGGACTCAAGAATGCAGGGGCAACTTAGCAAAGGCTTGTTAATGCCATGTTTAAACCACAGATTGGCAAGACAATGGAAGTTTACGTTGATGATATGCTAGTGAAGTCTAAGAAAGCAGTGGACCATATGGATCACTTGGCAGAGATGTTTGCAGTACTCCACAAGTACAGAATGAAGCTTAATCCCCTGAAATGTTCATTTGGGGTGGAGTCCGGAAAGTTTTTGGGTTTCATTGTGAGCGCTAGGGGAATTGAAGCCAATCCAGCTCAAATCACTTCCCTGAGAGAGGTCAAGGCTCCTAGAACGAAGAAGGAATTGCAAAGTCTCAATGGAAAGGTTGCTGCTTTGAGTCGGTTCATTTCCAAAGCTACTGACAAATGCATTCCATTCTTTGATGCTCTGAAGAAAGGAAGGAAAAACTTTGAGTGGACTCCTGAATGTCAGAAAGCCTTTGATGAGTTGGTTCGTCACATGGAAGTGCCTCCGATACTTTCAAAGCCTGACAATGGCGAAGATCTCTTCGTATATTTGGCAATTTCGTCTCATGCTCTCAGTGTAGTGTTGGTACGGGAAGACGCAAGGATTCAACGCCCAGTCTATTATATTAGCAAAAGATTCACTGGGGCAGAGATGAACTATTCAAGATTGGAAAAGCTCGCCTATTGTTTGTTGATCGCATCAAGAAAATTGAGGCCGTATTTCCAAGCTCATCCTACCAAAGTTCTCACTGATCAACCTCTAAAGCAAGTCTTATTCCGTCCTGAGACTTCGGGCCGTCTTTTGAAATGGAATATTGAACTCAGCCAATATGACATCACTTACCATCCCCGAAAAGCAATCAATGGACAAGCTTTGGCAGATTTCATCGCAGAATGTACAGATAAGGGTGATAGTGAGGAAGAAGTCACTGATAGCATCCCAATCCAATGGAAATTGTATGTCGATGGTGCGAGGAATGATTACTGTTCCGGAGCAGGGGTTGTCCTTGAAACCCCAGAAGGGCGATCGCTATGTTATGCGCTGAGACTAGAATTCCCTTCGACGAACAATGAAGCTGAATACAAAGCTCTCATCGCTGGTTTAAGGATCGCTAAAGAACTAAACATCAAGGCATTACAAATCTTTAGTGATTCTCAACTTATTGTTTGCCAAGTTAGGAAGGAATTTCAAGCTAAAGGAGGGAATCTACCCGTCTATTTATCAAAAGCCTGGGAGCTCCTTCAAGATTTTGACCGTTATTCAATAAACCATATACCTCGTGAAGAGAACATGAAGGCGGATTCTCTCGCAAAGTATCCGAGTACTGGTGAAGCTCAACTATTGGGATTAGTTCCCGTCGAAGTCTTGTCAGCTCCAAGCACAGATGAAATGGATGTTGATTGGATTATGAATGTATCCCAAGAACAAGAATCATGAATGATTCCGATACTTGAATATCTACTCAATGGTTCTTTGCCAGAAAGTTCAAAAGAACGACAGAAGCTGATAAGGAAAGCCTCCAGATATATAGTTCAGGATGGTCGTTTGTACAGACGAGGATTTTCGATGCCATTACTCCGATGTGTGACAAAGGAAGAAGCTAAGACAATTCTAACTGAAGTACACAGAGGGGAATGTGGGGATCATACAGGTGGTCAAACTCTAGCAAAGAAAATCCTTCGTTATGGATACTTTTGGCCGGAGATTAATCAGGATGCTGCTGACTATTCCCGAAAGTGTGATAAATGTCAGAGATTCGCTAAAATTCCTAGAGCACCTTCCACTAAGCTAACACAAATGGTCAGTCCATGGCCGTTTGCTATCTGGGGAATAGATCTCATTGGGCCATTACCAACTGCCAGATCGGCGATTAAATATGCTATCGTTGCTGTGGATTACTTCACTAAATGGGCTGAAGCCGAACCATTGGCTACTATTACCTCTAAGAAAATGATAAGTTTTGTGACTAAAAATATCATTTGCAGGTATGGTGTGCCTCAGAAGATAATCACAGAAAATGGTACTCAGTTTGAAAGTGAGGAGTTCCAAGATTTCTGCAAACGGTTCAAGATCCGAAAAAGCTTCTCAGCAGTGGCTCATCTGCAGGCAAACGGTCAAGTAGAAGCAGTAAACAAAATCATCAAATCAACCATCAAAAAGCAGCTGGAAAACGGAAAAGGTGGTTGGGTCGATAAGTTACCACTTGCACTATGGGCATACAGAACCACCTACAAAACTACGACTGGGCATACTCCATTTTCATTGGCATACGGATCAGAAGCGATGATTCCAGTGGAAACTGAAGTCCCCTCACACAGAAGGATCCATTTTGATCAAAATGAGAATGAGAAATTGCAATTGGAAGCATTTGACCTCCTCTATGAAAGAAGAGAAGAGGCTAGACTTAGAATTGCAGCTCACCAGCAAAAAATAGCCAGGCACTTCAATTCCAAAGTTCGCCAGCGCAGCTTTGAAGTTGGGGACTTAGTCCTGAAGAGAATTATGACAGCCATAGGTGTGTTTGGGCCAAACTGGTAAGGGCCATATGTTATAGGCGCGAAACTCCTTGATGGCACATTCAAACTCACAACTGTCGAAGGAGAACCAATCCCAAGAGCTTGGAACAGCAATCATTTGCATCCCAATTTTACTTGAAAGCTTTGCTGAAATGTTGTAAAAGAATTATGAATATATGATTCTTGTATTGAAAGCAATTGTAAAGCAAGTGAATAATGAAAAGCTATAAAGTGGATGTAGGCCCAGCTTTTGGCCGAACCACTATAAATCTTGTGTTCTCTACTATTATAAACTGCTTTGTTTTATTTCGACATATAAAATACGTCAAGTGTGTCACTAAAATGTCGATTTAATAATGCAGGACATAAGAGCAAAGCTTACCCATCGCAAGACCAAGCGATCTTCGACATCACTTAGAAAACGAACACTAAGCCATTCAAAATTTCCACACTCAAATCCTACTAAAGAAGTGCTTCGAACAAAAGTTAGCAATGTGGATGGAAGTGGACCATTTCTAACTAACTGCAAATGTTTGAACAAACAAACAACCAGTTAAATAGCCTGTGTCTACCACCACCAACTCGCTTAACTATGAAGTATATTTCTTTGGATAAGGGAAATTATTGGCAACTAAAAAGTGATGACACTTGCAAAAGACAACGGGGATCGCCAACATGAATGGATGACAAAGAGACATGGGCGAGCAAGCATCAATCAACAAAAGACCTCTTCGGAGGCACAAGCCCTCTTCGGAGGCACAACTCTTCGGAGGATAAAGACCTCGAGCGGGCCAAACCAGAAAAAGAGAGATCTTTCTCGATACAAAGTTGCGGAATGACCGGTCGATACACTCCCGTAAATTCGTCCAACCGAGAGAAAGAAACTCCAAACTTCCAGGCAAAAGCCCTACTCAGAGGCACACGTTTCACCGAGATTGAAATAAAACTTCCAAGTGTTGAAACGTGAAAAGCCCTCTTCGGAGGCCCATTTCACCACAGTTGAAATGCTAAAAGACCTCGAGCGGGCCAAACAAGAAAAAGAGAGATCTTTCTCGATACAAAGTTGCGGAATGATCGGTCGATACACTCCCGTGAATCCGTCCAACCGAGAGAAAGAAACTCCAAACTTCCAGGCAGTAACCCTACTCAGAGGCACACATTTCATCGTGATCGGTCGATACACTCCCGTGAAATGAAATGTGAAAAGCCCTCTTCGGAGGCCCGCTTCCCAGCGAACAGGGAAAAATAAAAGCCTCTCCCAAGGGGCAGAAACAAAAAAGACCTCTTCCCAGAGGCACAACCAAACAAAAAGATCTCTCCCTAGAGGCAGAAACAAAAAAGACCTCTTCCCAGAGGCAGAAATAAAAAGACCTCCGCCTAGAGGCACAATCGAACAGAAAGACCTCTTCGTAGGCACACGTTTCACCGAGATTGAAATAAAACTTCCAGGTGTTGAAACGTGGAAAGCCCTCCTCGGAGGCACAACTCTCTGGAGGCACACGTTTCACCGAGATTGAAATAAAACTTCCAAGTGTTGAAACGTGAAAAAGCCCTCCTCAGAGGTACAACTTTTCAAAGAAGAATTTCGTCAGAAATGCAAAGCAAAGATCAAAGCCCTCCACCGAAGCGCAATATAAAAAAAAGAGGGGAAAGCCCTCTTCAAAGGCACACTTTAGCCTTCAAAGGAAGATTTGTTCTTCTATTCTTGGAAATACTCTTCCTCAAAAAGAAGTTAAAGTGTCCTTCAGAAGCCCGCTTTACCACATAGAAGAATTCACTTGGTAAAATGTGTGTATGCACAAAAGAAAAAGTGATATCTTCGAAGGGTAAAGCGTAAAATACTCATATGGAGGGAGCTGTACTCTATTTTTAACAAGATAATATTCCTCCAAGTATGGAATAATTATTCTCCAGAAAATAAGAGTACAAGTCCCCTCAAAGTATAAAATATTGCGACGAGCTTATGGTATAGGGGCAACATGGTATAGCTACATACAACATGGTATAACTACGTTGGTAAAATTACGCTCTAACAACATACCAAAAGCTCACTGCAATATCATATAAAGAAACTTGTACAAAAAAGTGAATAGTAAATGCATTCTCAGATACAGACAGAAGTTTGTACAAACAAAAAGAATCATTTTATTCAACACTGTCAAAATTTTGTACAGGTATAGGTTTCAAGATTAAAAGAAAAAAGAAAGGCGGAGGCCGGTACCCGCACAATCTCCGACCAATACATGCAAAAAGCAAAAAGTAAAGATAAATCGGAGCAGGACCCCTTACTTCTTCTTGCCACCACCCTTAGAGCCTTCACCTAACCTAATAGGCAGCTTTTCAGGACGGCTTGGGAGAGTCGGGGATGAAGGAGAAAGGGTTACTGCCGGATCAACTTTCGTTTCCTCTTCAGAAACAAGAATGCCTTTCCTTCTCTTCTTTGAAGTGGCACGCTTCCTCCTTCTCCTTGAAGAAGACTCACTTCCCGGAGTAACAAGAGCAGATAATTTTATGTTATCAGAAGTGGTTCTCTCCAGAGACTCATTGCCTTCTCCAAGATCTTCTCCCCCATGATCTTGAGAAGCAATAGGATCATCTAAGCCATGAAGAGCTTCTATTTGCTCCTCTTGCGACCCGGGTTGAGAGGCGGACGGAGGAGTGACCTGAAGAACCGAAGGAGGAATAGTTGGAGGAGGGGAAGTTTGAACAATGCTCGATGCTTTCTCTACAGAAGAAAAGAAGTTAAAGTCAGTAAAGAGAGGAGATAAAGGCTCATTGAGGTTCAGTAAATAGTCGAGAAGCTCATCGAACTCATAAGAAGCAAATGAGCAGTCTACTTGGGCAAAATTAACAGTAGAGTTACCTGGAGGAATCGGCTTCCTGATATCAACCTCATAAGCCTGTGCTTTGGCGCTCTCTTCGCCTTCATCTCCACCCTGTGTACTTGTAATCTCAGTTGTAACTTTGACCAGGGATGGAGAATGAGAACTGGAGCCGACGATGTCGATTTCGGCAGAAGGAGAAGGCTGGACTGGAATAGTTGAAGTAGTTTTTCCTAAACGTTCCCCTTCGGCCATCTCGGCTCTTAATTTTGCAAGTTGTTCTTTTCCCTTGGTGAGAGCAGCGCGAGTGTCATCATCTAAATAATGCTCCTCAAGAGCTTATTCAGCATAGCCAGTGCCTTTACCGCCAAGCATGTCAAGTGCGGCCTCCCACACTTCAGCCAGAGTAATTTCATACTTGAGGCCTAGAAAGGCGAGACACCGCGCCCCAAGACGCTGTGCAGGTAGAAGTCAAATAGTGTCGAGCTGATGTTGGTTTTCGTTGCCTCATGGGATTCTTCAGCTGTAATTTTATCGGCAACGGCCTCATCACGCTCTTTTTCAGCTTTGAAAAGTTGAAGCTTTAGCATTTGAATTTCCGCCTCCTGAGAGTTGACTTTCTCCCGTAACTCTGTAGCCTCAGCATGATACCTTCCCGCTATTTTCTGCTCAGCTTCAAGTTGTGCCTCGGCATGTCGCTGAGCGGCGTGAGCATCGCGAACTTGCTTTTGAAATACTTCTTCTTTTTGAGTATATGTGGTAGAAGAAGTAGCAAGCTCTTGTTTAAGTTCCTTAACTTTTGCTTCAAGCTCTTCATTGTAAGTAGTAATGCTCCTCATTTCGGCATCATGCTGCTCAAGAACCTTCTGCCATTCGGCCTTATCATTCTCCATAGTAAGCATGGCCTCTATATTCGCACGGTTGACCCTTTGAAGCTCATCAACAAGCTTTTGCCAGTTCGACATCCTTTCAATATCAAGCCTGACGGCATCGAGATTTCGCAGCATGGTAGGCTTGTCGATAGGGACCAAGTCAAGATCGAACCGCGCTCGCTTCAGGCACCAGTGCGGGAACCGGCTTTGCAGAGTAGACGGGCCTGATCCAACTTGGAACTTAGGCCTGCTGATTATTGTTTGAATGTCTGTCTTCCCGAGAGCAGGAGAGCCAGAAGGAATGTCAAGTGAGACGGGGGCAGTGACCTTTTCAGGAGTTGTAGAAGCATGCTTTTCACCGTGCCGGGCACGCTTGCTTGGGTCCTCAACTATGTGGCTTTTTCCCCGATCATCATGCGATTTTCTCTTGTGAGAATCGTCACCTCTCTGGGAAGAGTAGTGGCGCTCCTCCCTTTCTTTTCTCTCATAACGCTCTTCTTGAGCCCTCCTCTCCTGAGCCTTTCGGGCGGCTCTCTCTTCATCGGTTTCTCTGTGAACGAGAAGGTAGCGCCTATAATCATATTGGCTATGCCTCCCGTAGCGCTGGAAGTCGTCATAGTAAAAGCCGCTGCATCCCATCGGAGAATCTGAAATAAAAAAGAGAGACAAGTCTTAAAAGTCTTCAGAGAAAAGAAGCATAACTTTAGAATCTTCAAAGTACAAAGAGTTAGGAGTATAAAAGTGCCGAAGGATTCTAAGTGTGTGTGATGTGCAAACTACGCGCATCAAGCTACGAACCACTCTTTGATTACGGAGTAATCACGAGGGCAGTAATCAACGTCAACTCGTGGGTCAACGGATCTTGTTGTAAAGAAGAAGTCGCTTCCACTACTGAAGAAGAAACTCTAGCTAGTAGTCGTGGGGTCGTCTTTAAAAAGCTCTCGTGAGGTGACGAAGAGATCGCTCAACCCTTCGAAAGTGTCGTCCCCGCTCTGCCTAACAGGGCTTGTTTTCTTGGCTTCTTCGTCGGACTTCTGCGAACGTTGGGGAGATCCCTGAGGCTCTTCTTCCTCAATAACTGAGGCAAGTGTGAATTTGCCAGATGACCCCGCAACATCGACAATAGTAGAGCATTTTACAAGAGAAGCTTCGGAAGCGGGATCTTTTGGTACGGGTGTGTCAGAGGAAATCGGGGCATCTGATGCTCTAGCCGGGGAGTCTGGGATCTCATGAGGATGTGTAGAGCGAGAGATGTGTAAAAGCCCGTACTGATGTAAAAATTCATCCCTCAACAAAAATTTTACACTTCTCTCTTCCGCGGCCACGACACTCAGTCTTTCAAAAATTTGCTTATGGATTGGGTCTTTAGAAGGGAGAGGAAGTGATGAAAAGAGCAAAGAATGAGATTAGCAATTGATAATTTGGATCTCGGAAAAGTTTGGAAATGGAGAAAATAGAAACAGGTAATCTTATTTCCTACTCTCCAGATGGCATAAAACTCTGGGGGGCAGCGAGCAAAGAAAAACTGGTTCAAAAATCCATGGACGCTTTCTGTAAGATCGGAAATAAGCTTGCAATTTCTAGCACTTCTCACAATAATGAGGGAAGGGTGGTCTTTACTCTTTGCAAACGGGCATAAGTAGCGAATTTCTTCAAAACTCGGCAAGCGATCAAGAGTTCTCCTAAACAAAACACACAACCCCATCAAAATGGCGTAGCCATTAGGATGAAGTTGGAATGGAAAGATCGTCAACCGAAGGAGAAGGGTTCGAAGGAAGTCGTTGAAAGGAGGGATCGCCCCGCTTAAGCACATTTGACGATTGACTGCAACAAAACCATGAGGAGGACTATCGGCAGTATCATTTGGTCCGGTTAGTAGAACATCATTTTCAGCAAAGCCAAACTGAGTGCGTAGCTGAATAAACGCTCTCGGAGTTAAGATAGCCGAAGTTCTCTCTGGAGGGTTCTTTACGGGAATAGCTATCGGAAAGGTCTCTTCAGCTTGAGCTACCTCTTCTTCTTCTTGATAGGAAGTCATTCTACACAAACAACTGGATATTCAAACATGAAGGTGCACGTTTCCTAAAGTGTGTGGAGTGTTGTGTAAAATCAATCAAACAATAAGCAAATGCAACTGGAATAAAAACTAGCAAAATATTTGTCAGTTATAAAGTCCAGGGTTCATTGTCTTAACATGCAAGTGTAATGTTAACGCAAACAAATCAGTTCAAGTTAGCGATGCTTTGCATTAATACTTCACTTTAGTTGATTGGTTCACAGCATTTCATACAGTATATTTAAGTTGACTATGTTTTATGTAGACTAATTTGTCATTTGATGTGGGCGATCAGTGACAAGTATATTTGTCCCATTTTTATGCAAAGTGTTGTGTTTAACAGGTCGATGGAAATAAAACTGGTGTAATGCAACAGAGTTCAAGCAGTTTATCCTAGCAATTCAAATTGGAAGTACAATCAAGTTCTATCAACATCTCTAAATTTTCAAATTCTGCTCAGGCCATTGAGTCATAATCCAAAAGCTCTCAAAGTCATGAGCTGTTCACGACCTAGCAGGGTGGGATGCAATTGGCTTAGGCTAGAGGAAACAATTCGGCAAGTAGAATATTGTTCAAGTAATGAGTCGTCCGCGATCTAAAGGTTGAGTTGTCTAAGACCTAGAAATTAAGTCGTGCACGATTTAAAAGATCTCCTGAGGGTTAAGTGGTTGACTCGGTTAAGTGGTTGGCCCCTTAAATCGTTGGTCCTATAGGCCGCAAAGCATATTGAAGAGACAGATCTTAGCTCGGCCGCGACTCATAGCTTATGCCGTATCTAGTTAAGTCGTGAAGGGTTATAGGTCGCCCAAAACTACTGAGTCGTGTCCAAGTCGGCATTCCACTTCATCGACAAACCCCCCATCAAATCGGAAACCCTTCACCTTCTTAGCCCGCTAACCCGTTAGCCTCTCCACCAGCACAAGCCCCAATTTTCACCCGATGACGAATCATCCAAAAACTAAATCACCGCAAATTCAATGCCTGTCACTCCAACGCAATTCAAAAATCGATTAGCTTGAAGCATCGAAGCCCACCAATCAAACGCTTAAACCTAAATTCAGCCAACCAGAGTTCGCCAACTATGGAAAGTTCACGACGACGCATTGCGTGGAAAAGTGAGTTAGGGTCAGGAAAAGAAAATGAAATCACTTACGCAATGAGAAACAAAGGTTGTCGGTAATCGATTGGAGTGAAATCGCCTTTTGGAGCTCAGGAAAATTGTTAATGGCAGAAAAGGATGTGGGAGCAGTTGATGAGGAGGAAGAAAACGAGCTAACGCTTATATAGGGCAGAAGCAAGTAAATGTGCAGATTAAGCCATCTCTTAGGTCGCCCGCGACTTAATAAAGTTTGGTCGAAGTACGCGACCTACGACCTAGGCACGCACTTCGAGGGGCAAGTGTTATTTCCTCTTTTCTGGCGACCTAAAGATAGCCGACCTAAGCCTTAAAAGGATGCCGACCTAAGGACCAAAAGGATACCGACTTAAGAGAGGTGCCAACTCAATGCTTTGACAAAGTTACCGACCTAAGGCTAAACAGGGGTGCCGACCTAAGGCCTAAGGGGTGCCGACCTAACACTTCAAAAAGAATACCGACCTAACAGGCTAAGAGAGATGTCGACCTAATGCTTAACATGGTTGCCGACCTAATGCTTAACAGAATGCCGACCCAAGATAGCTACCGACCTAAGTCGCAGCCGACCTATGACCAATGTTAAGTCGGTCACGACCTAAGCAAAGGAAGGTAAGTTCAATGCAGCTACTTGGCACAGTGGTCTCTTAACTCGTACACGGTCCAGGTCTTACCAGTTGGGCCATGACTTGCGACTCACCAAGTTAACTCGTCCACGACCTAAAGACACTGAATATAAGCCCGATGCCATATTACTGAGAAGAGGGGGTGTTAACTCGGAGGCGACTTAGGACTTGTACAAATGAACTCTCGTGAAGCCATGGAGGGGCCAGATGAATCGGCCACGACCTACCTTAGACCTGTCATGGCTTACGAATTAAGGAGGGAGATTTTCCTATAAATACCAACCTACCTCAAGCATGAAGAGGACTTTTGGCCGATCACTTTAAGAGCCGATACTCTGCTGAATCCTTCACTCACTCGACACTTCAAGTACGAAAGGCATTTCAACTAACTTCGGAAGAAAATCTAACGCAATCTACATGGATTCAAAAAATTCTTCTGCATCAAAGTTCTAGTTGTTTGTCTCATCAGAATTGTAATTGAATATTGTTGTAAAGTTGTAATCGATTCAGTAATAAAGAGAATTAAAGTGGACGTAGGCTTACCCTAAGCCGAACCACTATAAAAACTGTTGTTTTTTTCTTCTTTCTCTATGATTTCTCTACTTGTTTTTTAGTTCCCGTGTTCGCGGGTGGTGCTTTCGCTCAACTTCAATCTACACCGGGGTGTTAGCGTCAGATTTTTGCGTTAACAGACGTATACACAGTTTGATTTGCATTTGCTCACTTTAACATGAGCGGATTGCCCATATTAATAATAATAAGATACATATCTTGGGTTACATACCACACTTTTATGTTTTTCCCTATAGGATGCCTCATCATTGAGATGATATGTATATTTGATATATAAATATATATATATCTGTGTGTATTGTAAATTTTTAGGATCGAGCGGCGTAAAGGAGACGTCGTCGAAATTTTCCGTAAGTTTGAGTGTTAGAAAATTGTTGAGATTTTGAAATTTTATAGCTTGTTTACAAATAAGCCGATACAAAAGTGCCATAGTGGAAGCATGGTAAAGGATTTCAAATAAAATTTTAGTGTTTATAAGTTTATTATTTTAAGTAAAATATATCAAAAATTTGATTCTCTACTTAATCCCTTTTCGAGGACAAAAAGTTTTGAGTGGAGGAGGTTGTCACGCCCATACTTTTAACTATTTTAAATTATTAAATTTGATATAATTATTAAACAAAAATGGTGAGAAATAAAAATTTAATGTTTTATTTACGTAATTTATTGGATATGAACTTAAAAAATCTTTAAATAACAAAACTCAATCAAATAAAAGATGATAACTTATATTAGAAATTAAATTAAATAATATTGAATTATGAATAATTGCATTGATGTTGAATTACTATAAAATGAAGGTAGTTGTTTTATTATTTGAATTCGTTTCAAAAGTTAAATTTTATAAGTTAAATAACTTGTATTTTAAATATAGCGATTTATTGGATAATTAAATTGTTTAAATTTAATGTTGGAAATTATTTAAATTATTGAATCTTGAATTTAATATGAATGAAAATGATGTCGAAAGTTGATCTAAATTTTATTTAAACAAGAATGAAATTTTTTAACTTTTAAAATCGAATTTAAAGTGAATAAATTTATTTTGGAAATTTTATATTATAATTAACGTGTAAAAATAGTAATTTGGCAACGGTCTCAGATTCGGATGAAACTAGTTTCAATGGTTCCATAATAGTGAGTTATTACAGGATTTCAAGTTATATAGCCATCGAACTTATCATTTGGCCGTGCAAGCTTGGAACGTGTATAATTTAATTAAAGGAATTTAAGCTAAAAAAATGATTTGAAAATCTATCTTCTAAATATTACGGAATTGGCTCTCGATACATATTTCGTTATGTTCGGAATGGAGGTATAACATATAGAAGGCCAGGCGACACGCTTCGTTTGGAATTCGCAAATTTCACGGATGAATATTACTTTGGGAAATTTTCTATAAATAGCCATAACCCTTCCTTCAATTCACAAAATGAAAACCTATCCTCTAAAAATAGAAATAAAACCCTTAAACTCGACGACCGACGCTAGGGGCGTTTTTTGGGCCATGGCCTCAATTGGAAAAAGGCACTTGCACATAGGGGAGCTAGTCACGTTATGGGTTTGATCGAACATGGCCTGTAAGATGAAAGGAGGGAGAGGGAAGGGGAGTAATAAGTTTGTTTTTAAAATTTATTAATTTTAGTTAATTAAATTTTTAATTATATCGAATGTTTAAAAATCCGTAACTTTTTCATACGAGGTTTGATTCGAGCGAAACGAGTCGCAGTGCGATCGTACCGACGAAGGCAACGACATGGACTTGGATTGGAATTATTTGAAGCTGAAATATTTTCAATTTCAAATAAAGGTGAGTGACTAAACCCTCTCACGAATACTACAATATTTCTGATGTTAATTAAATTGAAATCATGAAGTGATTTATTTTTATTGACTGTTGTTTGGTAATTTAACTAACATTTAAATTGACATATGAATTGAACTGATATTAATTTAATTTGATATTTAAATTTGAAATTGAAATTGAATTGCTAGTTCAACATAGGATATTGATAACTAGTTAACTGTCATGATTTATTGGCTGATTTGGTTGCTGATTGTGATGGATATCTATTGTTGATGTATTGGATGGTTTGGGTATTTATTTATTTATATATCCCTATTATCACCCTGTAAATTATTGACAGTATATAAAACAGTAAATTGAATTATTTCGAATAAATAAAGAAATATGTGAAATGATATATACCTATGACACCGAGATTTGGATTGAAATGATATATATCCATCCCTGCAATTCAAAATTGAAATAACCACTCACTTGACCATATGATAGAAAATTAATACGGACACCGAATTGGTTAAATTAAATGGTTTTAAAAATTCTCGGTTTTAAAATTATTTAAATGATTTTGTTAGAGAATGAAGAAAATTTAAATTTATGAGAATTGAATTAATTTTGGATTCGAGTTTCGAAATGTTGAATTTAAAATTTGTTAAAGAAATTGTTTTAAGGTTTGAACTTTTACTTGAACTTTGAATTTATCTAAGTAAAAGTGATATAAATGGATATTTCAAATTTGAGCTCGGAATTGAATTATTTTAAAAGACTTGAATCTTAAGTTGAATAGCGAAGTCTAATTTGATTTAAATCAATAAATTGAAACTGGACTTGAAATTTATATAAAATTGAAATGGTTTAAAATAAGAATTGAATAGAAATTTAAACCACTGAATCAAATCATGGAACCGAATTTGAAGTTGGAATGAAACGTTTCGAAATCGAAGTTAATTCGAATTGAAATTGAAATTGAAATTGAGTTGATTTGAATTTAAATCGAAATTGAGATGATTTGAATTGAAAGATTTGGAATTGAATCGGTTTGATTAAAATTTGGACCTAGGTCTAGATTTGTTAAAATGTAAAGAAACAGTTTGATTTGAAACTATTTTAAAATAAATTGTTTTAATATAAATTGCTTAAAATCTATCTTTTTAAATATTCAAATTATTTTGATTTCCCAAACTATTTTATTATATAAACCATTTTCAATACTCAAATCATTTTATATCAAACTGTTTTAAATCTTTAATTTAAAACTATTTTGAACTATTTAAAACTGTTCAAACTATTTTCTAAAAATTCAAACTGTACAAAGTTGGAATGTTTATATTTAAACTGTTCATTAAATGCGAATGTGGTTAAAAGAGGTTATGACCTAAGTTGGAATTTGAAATGATATTTTCAAGTGAAAATGACATATGAAGTAAATATGATTAGTTTGAAATGAAGGATATTTTGAAGTGAATATGATATTTTGGTATCAAGTAAGAATCGTTTTCAAAATGTAAAAGAACCAACCGGCGTGTAAAACGCCGTTTAGTTGTTAAAGAGACCGGGGCCTCTTATTGGCATACTCTCTGTCAATATTGGAATAATTTTAAGAACTATGTATATGGAGGAGACTCCAGAATGAAGTGGTTGGATTTGTTGTACGTTGCTGGATTTGAAGAAAGAGAACGATGTTGGATAGCCCCGACACTTGTGGAAATTTGAAATGACTAAAACATGACGCTTGACAGGGCCAATGAGGGTAGCTACTTCTAGCGAACATCTGTTCTTCAATTTTCTTTTTGGACTAGGTCCATACTATACCTTGGATGTTAGTTTCGATTAGTGCACCTTGATTTGGGATAGCCTCCATTTAACTCGATATGGGAAAGATGGACGCTGTGGACGATCGTGGCTATGATGCGTTACCACTAGCTACTTAGAGCAAACTCGACGCCTTGATTACAACTAGCTCGCCAAATCACCAACCCCCACTCACAATAATAGTAAGCAGCTTGAGATTGATTACTTCTGGAGTTTCTTTTGTCGCCTAAAGGTGCTGGTCACCGCTAACATTGAGTGTGAGTCAGCGTCGCTTGCAAAACGAACGTCGCTGCCTAAAATTGATGTCGTCGCCTAAATTTAAAGTGCCAAGATCTGAAAGCAATGCCGAGATGTCGATGTGCTATATGGATTCACTGAAATAAATATGTTCTCGTGCTTATGATGCTTGGTCTGCTATTGGATGTGTGTTGTCCTGCTTCTCTTATGACCGATGCCTTGTTGAAAACACGTTGTAACGACCCGTAAAATTTTCAATAATTAAATTTGTAAATTAATAAGTTTTGATAACTTAATATGAAGAGAAAGAAAAAAAATTATAATTTAGTCATTGAACAAGGGTAATTAGAATTAATTAGTAACTGTTTTATGTGAGAATGAATTTGAATATAAGTAGATAATTGTAAGTGGGGTATAAATAAATGAATTAGTATAATTAATAGTAATCGAATGAATTCAGTATTAGGTAAGTAATTATAATAATTAGTTGAACATATATAATAAACTTAAGTGTAAATTAAAGGGTAATGGCAACAACTATTATAAGTTGCCTATTTAGCCTATAAATTTAATAGGAAATCTTTAATGTCATTAATAAGAGTTAATGCAGTAACGGGAGGTGTGAATGTATAAATTAAATAGAAACGTAAATTTATTTATAAAGTGATAAATTTGTAAAAAGGGGATATAAAACCAATGTAACTAGGTATATAGAGAAATAATGGACCTAGTATAAAGATGGCAATGAACCAAATCAAATTTTTGGAAGCAATTTTATTTAATTGGAATGTGATCTATAATAAATGAATTTAAGGGTAAGCAACTAAAATTAATTGCTATATTAATTGAAATTTGGATGAATTGGGAAGTTATTAATGTATTAGTGTAAAGGCCAGCAAATCCATACCCCTTTGAACTGACAACATCCCACAACAGTTCTATCCAAAGTGGCACAAAAATACGAGTCTTCGGGTAAAAAGAAGAAAGAGGTAGAAGAAGAAGAAATAAAAACAACATCAGAGTCTCACAATCGCAGCGGAACAAATATAATATATATAATAACAGCTTTTAAATACAAAGAAATCTGTACTGTATACATATACATACCATCATCAGAGTACAACAAACATCCATGCAGAGACAACTTAATATTTGTCCATAGACAGCGGAAATAATAATCAAATACGGAAGTACGCTCTGTCATCAGCTCGTCTCCTGAACTCCTTAGCTTTTAACCTGATCCAGTTTAACTCGGTCTGACCCGAGCATCACATAAAACAACACCCGAGTCAGTCTGGAAAACCAACGTGAGAAATCACACTCAATTGGATTATTATATTTCAAAAATCCTTTGAAAAATAAAAGCATATCGTAAGACTACGCTACATATAAATATGTTGGGTTTTTACCTTACGATAGCCAAAACATTTTTATCAAATTCGTCTGATATTATAATAGTGTCTATAGAAAGTAAAATAGAATCTAGCTGAAATGCTTGCATCTCACGTTTCAGCAATAGTTGGGCATAATCAAAACAGTACAGGCGCTTATTGGAGATTGGATTCCATACAATGGAAGGGCTACCGGGGTACCGCCCGTCACAGTACCTGGTCTAGATCAGAGTACCGAGGAGCCACCCTAACTCCCCTACAACATAAGACCGGAACCATCCCTTACTCGACAGTCCCGAATAAGATCACCCCGTGGTTGGCGCGACCAACCACCCACTAAGCCGAAATAAAAAGGGACATCTAGACAGGGGAAACCTTACTCTCAAGTGGGGGCTACCCACGAAGCCTTGCTGCACCTCCCCTGTTTTAGCCATTCCCGGTTGATGAGGCTTGAGGCTAAGCGTTACCTTTCAAGAACGAGTCCCTCGTCCATACAAGTTGCCCTGGGTCTGGACAAACCGACTCACCATCTTCATCATCTTCACGGTCTTCATTCGTTATCGTTCAAACCGGATCGAAGTGGTTTTCGAATAATTATATCCGATCGCAGACTCTTCGAAACGATCAGCACATTGTCCAATATTGATAGTTGGTGATTTAACTATCAAATAATCATTCACAAGCAACCATTAAATAATTTATCCCAAATTATTTATCTCAAATATCCACCTAGATATTTATTTCTATTCAACCCATTTGAACCAGTTTTCAACTCCTTTTTAATTTTCCCCATGAAATCATTTAGATGATGTCTAACACTTCAATTACATTTCGATTTACCCTTTGAAAATATTCTTTATTTTCTTATTCTTTTCTCAAAATCAATTCTCACTTTTGCTTATAAATTCTCAAACCCGATTGCCCACTTTACTTTGCGAATCTTTATTTCGTTTCCAGAACTCTTATTTTATACTTGTAAATTTATTTAAGTTTCTTTAACTCCACTTAGAAGATTTTCTTCCAAATCTTATTCATTTACTAAATTTGTTTATCATCTCAAAAGACTTTATGATTGGATTTTCAAACAAGAAATATTTGAAAACATCTAAATTTTATATAATAGAATAACAATTTTATTTTAAATTATGGTTTGAAGGAAATATTAAATATTACAATTTGTATCAAATTATTAATAAGACTCAAAGCCGGTTTTAGAAAATTTGAGTGTATAATAAATTACTAACCTTTCGAATAACTAATTTGACATAATTATAGTTCATAATATTATATAGTAATAATTTAAAAACATTCCTTTAAAATAAGTTTATCATTTTTAGAAAACCCAATATCCACATAGAAATGTTTCTTGTCCAAATTCACACTTATCACCTTCAGAAATATTCAAGTATTTCCTTCCAACAAATTTCATATCTCAGTATAAGTTCAGTTTGACTTATCTTTTCCAATATACACTGATATTTCCCTATCTCATCTACAAACTTCATTTATCAATTTATAAAATCTCCCTGAGTTCCCTTTTTTTATAAAATAGATTTATTTAAGAATTCCATCTTATAATTTATTTATTTATATAAATCTCCATATTGCTCTTTAAATAAATTCCATTCATTACTTAATAAAATTTTCCTTTTTTTATTCCATAATAAAATTTCCTTTACTTCTTAATAGAATTCTTAATTGTACTTCTTAATAACATCTTCTTTTTAATTCTTAATAAAATTTCACTTATTGATTATAGTAATTCTTCAGGTGTCAATGTATTTAAATCTTTCCAAAAACTCAACTTTAACTAATTTTAGTTTATAAGATACCTTTATTTCTTTTTTTCTTCATTCTCTATTTGAAGTAGATTCATTATTTCAATAATTACTTTCAATCGAGTATTATTTATCTTCGTTAAATTAATTTATTTAATTTATAAATTTCAACTTCAACTTCAATGTTATTTTACTCTTAATAATTCAATACACATACCAATCTATATCAATTCATCCATCCAGTCATATCCCATAATGAGAAATAAATACTTTTGAGGAATCCTGTTGGATCCCTCCAACCTGTTTCGCTGCATCCACAGATGTTAGCACAAAAAATACCAATTTCACTTTTAAGGTGGAATATTACGGTATATGGGTTTATAATATTATCCAGTGAATAAATTATTATAAATCAACCAAACACATTCAATGATTTAAATTTAATCTATGGCATCCAAATGAGTGAGAAAGTCTCACCTTTGCTTTTAAGTTGCAATCCTTTCCAATCTTGACCCGATTTCTTGACTTTTGACCTTATATAAACAATTTTATGATTTCATTAATATTTAAACAAATCGAATGATTTATTTCTGTTTAATAAATTTATTCTTTAATCTAATAATTTAATTTTTAACAAGTGATATAATTTAAACAAATACTTTAATTTTTAAACTAATAATTTCCTTTTAAAAAAATCCTTTAGTAACAAAATATAATCAAATGAGTTATTAAATAAATAAATCACCTTGATTAATTATTTTTGACATAAACTAATAAATTGTATTTTATATATTTTCAAACTGCATGTATAAATTGTCTATGTATGTTTAAAAAAAAATCTAATTTTTCATAAACTTTAAATTATATATATATATATATATATTATTTACCTTATTCTCTCTGACCACTAAAATCTTATATTTAAACTTTACTGTTTTTTTCAAAAATCAACATTTTTTTTCAAATAAAAGTTAATATATCACTTACCGTAATATTCTTTGTTTTAAACATTTTAACAATTTTTGTTTCTCTCTTTTAATCCATAAATATATTAACAAAAATTCTGAAATCAGAAATCGTACCTCACTCATCCTAAAATCGCAAAACCATCACTAGCGTCGCCTTCGAGATGGTGCCGTTCAAAACCACTTCGTCGCGAGCTTCTAGGCTTCCATCGATAACCCATCGCAGCATCCATTGAACCACGCGACCGCCATACTCGCGTACAACTGCATCTCGCCTTCGCCAAGACGCCGCACCACCAAGCAACGACGCGACCTCGAGAAACTGACAACACCCAGGCCGCCTTCAATCGCCGTGCGAACATCCAGGACTCGAGATCTTGCTTCAAAAAAACCACGGCACGGCCAATTCGATCGAATGCGAATCAATTTCGCTCGTCCCCATTGATTCGATTTAGGTTTTCTTTTTTTTTTTTTAGGTATGCCGTTGAATTCGGCTTTGATGGAGAAAAGGAGGAACGAAAAAGGGTTCGGGATATAAAATGAATACGGCTGCCATTTATCAATTTATTTGAGATCTCGTGAATGGAAAAAAAAGAAAGAAGGATACGCGTTTAAAGATGAACAAAGGGATTTTAGCTTCCGAGGGAAGACAGAGGGTACGTGATGAAGTGAGAGGAGTAGGTCGGTTGAGATGAAGGCTGATGGGAAAGAAAGGCAGCTGACAGAATGAAATTCGGCTGTAGACTAGGGTATAAATTTATATATTTAAATTAAATCGATTAATTAATGTCTAGGCGTTTATATCTCGTACGATCACACGATAGCTCCGAACACTACGAAATTTGGAATCCGATAATAATACAATATTACGGATCCAATGGAACTAGTTTCGTCGAATTCCGAGACTGTGCCTCGGATGGCTATTTTTAAATATTAATTTAAATGATATATTTTTAAAATTGAACAAATCATTGCTAAATTTGATTTTAACACTTTTATTACCTTTATTATTATCAATATAGATTTTACAAGTCTTTAAAATATTTTTAACAAGCTTATAGCTCCGGATTTTCAATTTTACCCAATATCCTGTTGCTGCTTAAATAATTAATTTATTCAATAGATTGCTATATTCAAATTTTAAATCATTTTTATTAAATAAAACCAAACCTTTTATATTAAAAATCAATTCATAGTTCAAATTAAATATTTAAATTCATTTTAAATATCTTAAATTAATCGTTATAAAATCTGGGTCGTTACATTCCTCCCTCCTTAAAAGACCCCGAAATTACTAACACAGAAGAATGCCCCAAACCCACTAACTTTTTAAAAGTTACCTTATTAGACTTGTTATTTTTCATCCTAATCTTTTCCTTTTCTCAAACAATTGATTTTCCAATTCTAACTTCCAAACCTTTATTCCAATTCCAATTTTAAATCATCTTGTCGTTAGTAAAAATAATTTCCAAAAATTATCAAAAATTTTCTAACTTCCAAAATTTCTGAAATTTTTTGGCAGATTCTCCCTTGTACGGAGAAGCTTTTGCAATTTTACAAGAGAGATATATATTTATACATCAACCCACACGGTCGGAAAAACCAAAAAAGCAGTTCATATTTCTTATTTTTATTACGTATGCGTACCTTATTTAGCATTTTTAAGAAGCGGCTTATTAATTTAGCAATTGCGCATCCAAAATCTCGCTAAACGGTCTTCCGGTACCTGTACTTACTCAATTTAAACATATAAGTGACATATTTATGAAGTTTATAACATTTCGTTCATTTATACAACTACAACAATCAATAACATAAGTAATGCATTATAAATACTTCCATAAACAAATTTATATAGTTTCCAAACTAGTTCCGTTTGTTTTCAACCGATTCACATACTATTTGCATTCAACTTAAGTGATTTCCAACCCATTTTCCTATCTCCAATTAGATTCCAAGTTTACACAACCAATTTTAATTTGTATTGATTGCAAATCAATCTTTTTTACTCTATCAATTTATAATAACAACAGTGCCATTTTATAAACAATATACAAGACGCAGTTTATATAAACAATTGATAAGGTCTCAAAATTAATCCAGTTGCTTTTCTCAACTTTTAAATTATCCTATCCAGTTTGAAATGGTTTTTATCTCATTTTCTTACATTCACTTCATTTATAATCTAAACAACTCATATTCATTGCATTGATATACAAGTCAAATTTTATTTACTTCAATCATTCCATAGAATTTTTTTTATTCAATTCCGTTTACAACAAACGATAATCAATTTTTATGCAATTCGACGAGATTTATGCAAATAAACTATCACTTAAGCTCATAACCATTTTAAATTGATTCTAACTCAATTTATATCAGTTTCATTTTATTTTAACTTATTAATAACCATACATGGTATTTTATTTAGTATGTTGGCATAGGTTTCTTTCGAAACCACTTTATTCAACTTGGAAACACCCCATTAAATAACCACTAACATATTTACTTAACCCGAGCTTCTATTCAATGATTTGCTTAAGTTATTGATTTTCTTCAATTTATTTCAATTCCATAACCCAAGTTTATTTTCCTTGTAAACAACCTCCATTTTAAATCCTTGATTTGATTATTAATATTATTATAATTATTATTTCAAATCCATTTCACTTATAATTCAATTTGCTTATCCACCTGTTCATTTTAAATTTTAATTCACGTTCATAGTTCACTTCCGAATCTATTTATTTAATTATAAGGCCATTTCCAATTTTTATT
Source organism: Allium cepa (assembly GCA_030765085.1). NCBI lineage: Eukaryota > Viridiplantae > Streptophyta > Magnoliopsida > Asparagales > Amaryllidaceae > Allium > Allium cepa. Next base: position 11,474,686 of record CM060929.1, read on the forward strand.
TTTAATTCCATCCATTCTTGTTTCATTTGACAATACTTTAATTTAGTGTACTAACAATATATGTTGAATATTATTTATTCAAGTTCTATTTAATTCCATTTACTTATCATTTTAAAGTCCATTCCATCTTAATTTATTTACACACCATACATTAGCATTTTATTCCATCCTCGCATTGGTTCCTTTCAAACCATTTTATTAAGCTCGATATTCCATGCTTATAAATTAATAATCATTTCCCAATTTAAATTCACCCAAGTTTTCATTTAATGAGCTTTCACCCTTACTCGAAGCCAAGCTTCTATTATTATTAACTTAAGTCAATTTACTTATTCCAACTTCATACTCCAGTTAAATTCCATTTTAATTTGATTCTCATCTTATCAAATTCCATTAAATTCAATTAGCCATTCTCATAATCCATTTTAAATTTCAAATTCCATACCCAATTCATCTGAATTTATTTTATTAATAACAAGGTCATGTTTAACTTATTTATACTCGAATTGGATTTTATTTTCAAATTCAAATCATCTTTATTTCAATCCAATTCCACAACATTCCACTTATATTTAATTCACCACCAATCCCAGATGAATTTTATTTATAACTCGAGCTCATTCCCAACTCCATTATTATCTCATAATCCAACTTAGATTCCATTTCCATATTAATTAAATAATTAATTATCCAATTTAGTTCACTTCTACTTCCCATTCCATATTGGATTTTTATCTTTAAAAACTCATCTTATTATTTTACTTGATTTCAATTTTATTTTATAATTCAATTTTGGATTTTTTTATTTCATTCTCCAAATACAAAACAATTTTATTTTGGCTTGCTATTTAACTTCTCCATTTATTTTATTTTTATAAGTCATATAATTATATTTTCTCACGTTTCTACCCATTTTAAGCTTGAATATATTCATACTTCTTTTTAACTCGAGATTGAACACTTATTTACAGCTAAAAATATTCTTAGACAATGGGTTGTCAACTCTTTATAAGCTATCGGAATATATTTATTCCAATTCAATTTCATTTCAACTTACTTTCATTTATTCTATTTGGGTTAGAATTTCACTCCTTTAGATTTATAAGTAAAACACTTATTTTATATTTACGTTTCCATCCATTAACAATCAATCCCATTCACCTTATACTTTTAATTCGGGATTATATATTTTTACTTAGTCAAGTATATATTTTTATTTCAATGCTTTTAACCTTTATGGGCTATTTTAAATTTATTCACTCCAATACAATTTCTTATTCAACTTACTTTCACTTGTTAAAGTAAGAATTTAATTCTACTCAATTTTATCTATAACTCAACTAAATTTTATTTCAATTCAATTTTATTTAACTTCAGTTAGATCTAGCATCATACTATACTCTTTAATCCCCCAATTCACTTGGATTTAATTATGTAAGGACATAATTTCATTTAATATCATCCATATCTCCATTCGTTTCCTTTCAATCCGATTTCAACTTAATTCTAATACAACTGAATTTTGTTCCAGATTAATTCAACTTACTTCCGTTTACTTAGCTTAAATTAATTTTAATCCAATTTGATTTTGTCTTCCAATTCACATTTAATTTCTATCTTCCCATTTCAATCACATTCAAAATTTACCAATTTATTTCTATTAAATTTTCCCAATCCAATTCATCTACATTCTAGATTTTATTTACTTCACCAATTTACTTATATTATTATTATTTTCCACCATTAGTTAAATTTTCAACTTAATCCAAGTTAAATCCTTATTTTTGACTTCATTTTCAATTTTAACTCCAAAATTATATCTCATACTTTCCTTGGTTATATAGGCCATTTTAAATCCTTATAATCTTATTTGTCTATAATACTATCATCCAAACACTTTAATTATATAAAATAATTTGCAGAAAAAAAAATTCTTTTTATATCAAAATATATTTTGGGTGAAATTATTTCATTTACCCGCTTTTGAAAACAATATTGTGTCGAATTGTTCTATTCAAGTATTTAGAAACCCCTTCGGCCAAGTTGTGCAGACAGTGCCGACGAAGGTTCATATGTCATTCAATAAATCAATCAACACAATATAAAACCATTTTATATTCACTAACAAATACGCTTTCATATCTATTAATACACTCACTCATTCAAGAGTAATAATGACTCTATCTCTAATGAGTAATCCCTACTAGAGCCAAGGTTCTCGCTTAACCTTTCAGCTTTGATACCAAGTGTAAAGGCCCGCAAATCCGTACCCTTTGAACTGACAAGATCCCACAACAGTTCTGTCCAAAGTGGCGCAAAAGTACGAGTCTTCGGGTAAAAAGAAGAAAGAGGTAGAGGAGAAGAAATAAAAACAACATCAGAGTCTCATAATCGCAGCGAAACAAAATATAATATATAATAACAGCTTTTAAATACAAAGAAATTTGTACTGTATGCATATACATACCATCATCAGAGTACAACAAACATCCATACAGAGACAACTTAATATTTGTCCATACGCATCGAAAATAATAGTCAAATACGGAAGCACGCTCTATCATCAGCTCATCTCCTGAACTCCTTAGCTTTTAACCTGATCCTGTTTAACTCGGTCTGACCCGAGCATCATATAAAACAACACCCGAGTCAGTCTGGAAAACCAGCGTGAGAAATCACACTCAATTGGATTATTATATTTTCAAAAATCCTTTGAAAAACAAAAGCATCTCGTAAGACCACACTACAAATAAATATGTCGGGTTTTTACCTTACAATAGCCAAAACATTTTTATCAAATTCGTCTGATATTATAATAGTGTCTATATAAAGTAAAATAGAATCTAGCTGAAATGATTGCACATCACATTTCAGCAATATTTGGGCACAATCAAAACCGTACAGGCGCTTATTGGAGATTGGATTCCATAAAATGGCAGGGCTACAGGGGTACCGCCCGTCACAGTACCTGGTCTAGATCAGAGTACCGAGGAGCCACCCTAACTCCCCTGCAACATAAGACCGGAACCATCCTTTACTGGACAGTCCCGAATAAGATCACCCCGTGGTTGGTGCGACCAACCACCCACTAAGACGAAATAAAAAGGGACATCTAGACAGGGGAAACCTTACTCTCAAGTGAGGGCTACCCACGAAGCCTTGCTTCACCTCCCCTGCTTTACACCACTACAAAGCAGACCATTTGCATCGCCTCATTTGAATCAGTTGAAGTAAAAACTGATGCAAATAGAACTATTTGCATCATTTCTGTCTTAATAACCGATGCAATTGGTACGTGGAAAGCAGTAGGTAATAAAAAAGTCAAATTTGCATCAGTTGTCACCAACAACTGATGCAGATACGTCGGTGCAAATAGTTTTGTCGCATCGGTTTTAAAGTCAACCGATGCAACTACGTCCAGCATAATACTTTTCACATCGGTTTAATTTCGTACGCGATGCAATTTCAAAAATAGGTTATTCCCGCGTTTTGAGTTATTTTTCCGCCGTCCCATTCTATTCCCCAAAATAATTCGCGTGCTTCAAAGGAAAAAAACCCTAAAATCATCATTAAGCTGATTTCGAGTGTCGTGTTTCGAGTTTGCTGGGCGAATTTGCTGGATTGATTTCACCATCTAGCAACCAATTTCGATTTTACTGGATTAATTTTCAGGTATAAAATTTTCTTTTCTTGAAAATTCCTACTGCTTCCTATCATTATTTTTGAGTTTTCTCGATTATGTAGGTGTTGTTTAGAAATCAAAAATTGAGTGACTAATTAACAATGACGAACGGTCTGCCTATATTTAAGCCAAAATGTCGAGCAAGCATAAAAATGAGGCTAGGAGTTCTGAAATTCAAGTTAATGTCGAAATCAAAAGAGAAAGAGGGGAAAATAGAAACAAAAAAGTATCGAAACCGAATTGGAAATCGAGATTTAGGGCTCTGGTTTGCATCGGCGATTGAGATTTAACTATTTAAATAAAATTTGATTGCTGAGTTGGCTTATAGTTGAATCATGGGTTATGAATAAGAGTGGTATTAGCAATGTGTTTTAAGTATGAAACCCATTTTAAATTACTAAATTATTGCCAGGCGTCAACGATGCTAGTTTAAGGTGGCTTATTTGTAAGTACTCCCCGCTGAAATTTGTGATATGGATATGGTTATGAGTACAAAGATTTAGGCCAGTATAGAAATGAAGAGGAAAGAGAGGAAAAAAAGTCAATTACAGGTGTTTTATCCTAATGGATTTGTTACGATTATAGAACATGTTATCTGTCCGCAGAACATGTCGCAGTTCATGGAGCTAGGATTTTGTATTGATCATTTCCTGTTAAATATAAACTTGTAAATATTGAAATTTTGGTCATAGAGAATTAAACTAGCAGAGCATATATGTTTAATTTATGTGTTTGTAACAATTCAATTAATGTCAATGAACAAGTTTGACTTAATTAATTCGGACCAACACTTTTTATTTTAAAAAAATAAAAAAAAATACTTAGGCCGTTTTGGTTTAATTTTTGAGTTTTGTGTTTCAACTTTTACTTCAAAAGACAAACGAGGGAAGTACAAGGGAACATATAGGCATGATGAATAAATAATTAACTCTATCTTTAAACATCAATATCAGCGTAAGCCTTAAACAGGTCGACACAGATGATGCAAAACAGTCAATCGAACAATTTCTCAATTCAACACAATCAAACAAACACAATAATAAAGTGAACAATGATAAAATTGCAATAAATAAATGACATCGGCGTGAAGTTGCATTGAGGTGGAGGCAGATTTGAATGCTGAGTCGCTTTGAGTGGATGGTGATTTTTGGTAATGGAAGTTGTGTGCTGATGCTGTAGGAGGTCAGTGGTGCATTCACCTTTGGGGATTGCGTTTTGTGATCACGCTTGGGATGGAATTGGCGATGATAAGGTTGTTGATAGTTTAGGAGAGAGGTGCGATGCAGGCTGTTGTTTAGAATATAGTCTCTTCCGTATACAATTTTATATGACACTGGTTCATGGTTTCTTCAACTAAACAAGATAAAACTTATTTTTACTTTATTAAGTTACTCCAATTCCTACATTTGTATTTTACGTTCTTGGAAATTGTTTTATTTCTGTTGTCTTTACTAATTCATATGAAAACCTAATTTTTAGTTATGCAAAAAAAAAATATTTTGTAATTATTTTAGAGTATTAACTGATTTTTTTCCTAACTTCGGAGAAATACACTAAAATAATAATTATGGTAGTAGCAATATGTAGTAACTATTATAAATGTTACCGGAGTATTTTAATATGTTCATAAATTGCATATGTGCATCATAACGTGATACAGTAATGCTTGTGGTGGTTTGCAAATATTAGAATGTTCATAGAGCATAATCTGCTTATTTTATTTTTCATTTAAGAATTTGTTTGGGTAAAACTATTTTGAAATGGGAAGTTCTCTTTGACACAAAATAATGATAAAATTAATGCGAAGTTCAAAAATATACAAGATACGGGTAGATTGAATCTCATGTAGAATGTACTACTTTTTATTCCTTTTCAAAATAATTTAAATTTCCAATCCTGGAGAAGGAAAAACCGCTTCATGTTATTTTATACGTTGTAAAAGGGGTATATATAAATGCATTAAACTATTGACATTATGCACTAATTCATTAAACCATGCCCATGTTTCCTTTCATATATCTACATGCAAATATATTTTCAACTTATCAACACCACTTCATGTTATTTCATAATAGGATGGAAAAAGTCTATTATATTCTTATAGTTGTTATAAGTTATTTCACTAACTTTTAATTATATTTGGAAGGGTTATTTTTAATTAAATACGTTCATATGAATTTTAATTATATTTGAATGAGTTATTTGCAAAATAATTTCGGTAAACAGTGGTGAAATAACTAAAACTTTTGTTAAAATGCACAATCTTTTGAATCTTACTGTAAAAGAGCATGCAAATACCCACAACCTGGTAAGTACATTTTTGCCTCAGTTCATCTAAAACTCATGAAGTTGTTACCATGGCAAAATATCCTATATAATAGCATATTAGTTACCACTCTTAAACTCATGCTCGAACCACTAAATATCAATTAGATTATGTTTGTATATTTTCTTTAATTATATCTAACAATAATAATCACCAACGACGTCAATAACACCATATAGAACTCCATCAACAACAAACCATGTGCAAAACACGGGTTCCATCCTAGTATTTCTAAAAATATAGTCTCGGCACATTGAGCAAATATTTGCTTTAAGCAGTAAATGAAACCTTATAAGATAAGTTGTAAGAGGTAAGAGGTTGTAAGAGGTAGGTTGGTCGAGTTGGCAATGGAAAGAAGTTGTAAGAGGTTCAGGTGTAGGGTAGTGGGTGATGGCAAGTTGCTGTCGGACTTGATGGTTTGGAGGAGTTGTAATGTGGTAGACGGGGGTTGAACTTGCTGATGGAATTGGGTTGCAGGCAAAAGTTGCTTATTGAAGCGGGGAAGAGGGATGATTGGAGGTGAATGGTGATATTGGATGTTGATTTGATTGCAGTGTAGAGGAGTTGTATGTTGCTAGAACAGTTGTTGGCAAATGGTGTAGAGAAGTTGTAGGTTGCAGTGTGTATGCAGGGTAATGGTGTTCACGGTTGCAGCATGTAGAGGATTTTTAGGTTGCCAGAAGAGTTGTTGGCAGGCAGTTTGTAATGGGATGGAAGGAGAGGTAGAGATGGTGAAGTATGAAGTGCATAAGTAGGTTCAGGTCATGGCATGCTTGAAGAGATTAAGGAGGTGATGACAGGGCGATGGACATTGGTTGTGAATGAAAGAGCAAGGTGAAGGAATAGAACTCAGAACTGTGAATGCACATGAAAACAATGAGATTTAACTAGAAAGAAATGTAAACAGAAAGAATATAAACAGAAATCGCAATTGATTCAATATTGAGTCGTTGACAGAATTTTATCAAAATGGAATAACAGCTGTCTTTGCAAAATGTATCAAACTAGTACAATAAAGAATACAACAAAATTTTACAAATGCTTCCGGTTTGTTTGTATTTAATGCAAAGATGAAAACAATGAGAAGAAATGCATAGAAATGCATAAAAATGTTTGCAAACATAAAAAGGAAGGAAAATCTTTTCTGCTGATTGTGTAGTTAAGTTTGCATCGTATGTTGGTTTGGTGTTTTATCTATGATGATGATTCAGAACTAGAATTTCCTTGTATTTTTATTTGGACAATGAGAATTTTTTTTGTTTGTTACGCAGTTTAGTGTGCTTGTGTTTGTGGAGTGATGTTGAACTGATTATCCACTCTACTTGAATTAGCTAAAAATGTTGATTTAATCATGACTGCTCTTCGTAATCCAATGTATTTTTTGCTTGTGTGGTGTGTCTCTAGCATTTGCATATGGGTCGTAGTTGGATGTACAACGTAAAACGTAACGATGATGAGTTCCTAAACAAAATTGAAGAGTTCATCAATTGTGCACTGAATGATCAATTAAGAAGAGGGGAAAAACTATTTTTTGTCCTTGTAGACACTGCAAAAATAAGAGAAGACTTCATAACATAGATCAGATTAGAGATCACATAATCCGTTTTGGGTTTAAGCAAAATTATACGCGGTGGATATGGCATGGTGAAAGTATACTTAGTGGAGCTAGTTCTAATAATCATGAGAATGACCGAGAAAATAACATGAATAATGACGCGAATAATGAGAATGATTGTGTTCATGAGATGTTTCGTGATGCTGAAGAACATTTGATGGAAGAGCCAAAGTTGTATGAAAGAATATTAATTGATGCCGAGAAGCCTTTATTTCCTAATTGTGCTAAGTTCACGACATTGTCTGCTGTGCTCAAACTTTTCAATTTAAAAGAAAAGCATGGGTGGAGTGATAAAAGTTTTACATCTTTGTTGGAACTTTTGAATGACATGCTTCCAGAAGGTAATGAGCTTCCAACTTCTAACTATGAGGCAAAGAAAATTATGTTCCCAATTGGTATAGGATATAAAAAGATACATGCATGTCCAAATGGTTGTATATTGTATCGAAATGAATATGAGAACTTGCACGAGTGTCCCAAGTGTGGATTATCCCATTACAAGTCGCGAGGGAATGTTCACAATGACCCAGATAAGAAATGGCCTCCAACAAAAGTCTTGTGGTATTCGCCAATTATACCAAGGTTTAAACGTTTATTTGCAAGTAAAGAAAATGCAAAAAACTTAAGGTGGCATGTAGATGTGAGGAAAAATGATGGATTATTGAGGCATCCAGTTGATTCTCCACAGTGGAGAAACATGGATACAATGTATCCTTATTTTGGTGAAGAAATTAGAAATCTCAGACTTGGTCTTTGTACAGATGGCATAAACCCATTTGGCAACTTTAGTAGTCAACATAGTACTGGGCCTGTTCTTTTGGTGATTTACAATCTTCCACCTCATTTGAGTATGAAGCGCAAATATATCATGTTGTCTCTTTTAATCTCTGGACCACGACAACCAGGAAACGACATCGATGTTTACCTAGCTCCTCTTATTGATGATCTAAAACTTCTATGGGATAAAGGTGTGCGTGTGTTTGACGCATATAGTCAAAGTAATTTTACATTGCGCGCCATGATTTTTTGTACCATAAATGATTATCCTGCGTATGGTAACTTATCTGGCTATAGTACAAAAGGTGCCAAAGCATGCCCAATTGGTGAAGATGATATGGTTGTTGAGCGTTTACATTATTGCAAAAAAAATGTGTATATGCATCATCGTAGATTTCTCCCTCCAAATCATCCTTATCGTAAAAAAAAAGAAGCCTTTTAATGGGGAGATAGAGAATGGATTTGCTCGTTTGCCATTAGCAGGAAATGATGTTTACGAACGGGTCAAGGATATTGAAAATGTATTTGGCAAAGTATTTCCTCTTTTAGAAGGCTCGTGGAAGAAGAAATCTATATTTTGGGAACTTCCGTATTGGATACATTTACAGGTTAGACATTGTCTAGATGTAATGCATATAGAAAAAAATGTTTGCGACAGCATCGTTGGGACTCTTGAATATACCTGGTAAGACAAAAGATGGTGAGAAAGCTAGGCAAGATATGTTGAAAATGGGTATCCGGAAGGAGTTAGCACTGGTGCAGAAAGGTAAACGTACCTATTTGCCCCCCGCATGTTATACATTGTCCAAAAAAGAGAAAACTAGTTTATGTGAGTGTCTTCGTGGTGTGAAGGTTCCAACAGGTTATTCTACAAACATTAGCAGTCGTGTATCAGTGAAGGATTTGAAATTGACCGGTATGAAGTCTCATGATTGCCATGTGTTAATGCAACATTTATTACCTGTTGCAATTAGAGGTATATTTCCTAAACATGTTAGGCATGTTATTACAAAGCTTTGTCTCTTTTTTAATATAATTTTAGCAAGGTAATTGATCCTGATATGTTGCTCAACAAGCTGATGTTATTGTTACCTTATGCCAATTTGAGATGTATTTTCCACCTTCATTTTTCGATGTTATGTTGCATTTGGTTGTTCATCTTTAAGAGAAATCAAAATTTGTGGTCCTGTATTTATGAGATATATATATCCGTTTGAAATGCATATGGGAACTTTAAAAAGAAAAACAAAAAACAGATATAGACCTGAAGCCAGTATCGTAGAAGCTACTGTAGCTGAGGAGGTTATAGAATTTGTCACTCCATACTTAACCGGTGTTGAACCTATTGGAGTTCATAAGTCTCGACATGAAGGACGACTTGATGGCCATGGCATAATTGGATCAAAATTGATTTCAATTGGTGATGAGATGTTGCACAAAGCCCAGCTACTTGTTTTGCAGCACCTTAGTGAGGTACATCCTTACTTGGAGGAGCACATGGCAATTCTAAAGTCTCAGAATCCTTCAAAGAACGAAAGGTGGTTGACGAATGAACATAACTGCTCTTTTGTCATATGGTTTAAACATACGGTAATGTTTTAATTGTCTCAAACAAATCATGGCATCTCAGATACAATAAAATGGTTAGCATATGGGCCTCGATTGCATGTCAATTCATGGGAAGGATATGATATGAGCGGTTATGTCTTTTATACGAAGCGTCAGGATGAGAAGAGCAAAATGCAAAATAGCAGAGTTAGCATCGTTGCATCTTCAAGAGAATTTGCTAGTGCTAAAGATAACAGACCAATAAATGCGACAATGCTATATTATGGGATAATCGAGGATATTTGGGAACTTGAGTATAAAGACTTCACAATCCCGCTATTTCGATGTAGATGGGCTGACAATCGTCGTGTTGTACTAGTGGATGAACATGGATTCACATTGGTTGACTTTGGTCAAGTGAGTCATGATAATGATCCACTCATCTTGGCATCTCAAGCAAAACAAGTTTTTTACGTGACTGATCCTGCCGATAATAAGTGGTCTATTGTTCTTCCCGTCAAAAGACGCATTGTTGGGATTGGTGATGTGGTGGATGAAGAAGAGTATAATCAATTTGATGAGAATCCACCTTTCTCCATCGGCTTAAGTTTACCAGAAGAAGTTGATTTAAATGCAATTTATGCACGTTCTTATCACGATGAGGGGGTTTAGATGGTTGGGTAATTTTTTTTTATGCTCATCATGCTTTAGTTGCCAGTTGAAATCTTTCATTTTCTGTAATTCTTTAGTTTTTTTGTGAATAATTACTAATAAGATATTTTACAGGGATACTTGATCGCTGTTTTTGTTGCAGACTTTGGATATGAATAATGGACACAAGCACTGGTAAGTTTAGGTCCTCACATATCTAATCAGTAAAAACATTAATATAAAAAAGAATATTAAAAAAAGGAAAAAAGGTTATAAAAACGAACAGAGATATAAATGTGCAAAAATTGATTTCCTAACTTGTGCTATTATTCAAGTCTGCAAAAAGGTTGTAAAATGAACAGAGATATAAATGTGCAAAAATGAACAGAGATATGAATGTGCTCAGGATTCTATAAGCCAGGAATATTAAAAATTGATTTTCTAACTTGTGCTATTAGCAATTCAAAAATGAACAGACCAGCTTGCTGAAGTATCACTTGGCTTGTGTGAATCCTGAAAGCTTTGAACTGTTGTAGAAAATATTGGCGTTCAGAAATCAATGAGCCTACAAAATTGATTTCGTAACTTATGTAGCACAGACTTTACTGCATTGATACGATTAGTAGTTATGGAGACTACATAAATACAGACCTTCCTACAAGCTAGCATAAATTAAAAGTTTGTGCTAATATGCACATGCTTGTAAACATGATATTTCCTATTGTAAGCTTATTGGATAATTAACATAACATAATAATACACCTTTTTAGATAAATTTACCTACTGAAGACTCCTATGAAGACATACAAGTACATGTACTTTTTAATGCCTAACTTAAACTAAAAAAAAATTGTGCAGGCTGAATGGCAATTTTAAAAGTTAGCAACAAATGCAAATTCTGATATGAATAATGGACCCAAGCACTAGTAAGTTCAGCCCATTATTGATGACTCGCTTCTTAACGTTATTAAAATTTATGGGCCAATCGAAGTTTAATCGAAGGGTTCCTTCGGACCAAGTGCCTTGAGTTTAGAGCACTGGCTTCTGACCATATCCAATGTTAAACCTACTCCACCATCGACATACTTCCTCTACTTCACAACCTACTCCACTGTTAAACATTTCATTCATCACAAAACTGCGCATATTCATTTTCCAGTCATCAAACACACCATATCCGCTTCAAAACTGTCATCCAATACCAGTGCACCACTATGCACCATTTCAACAGTGCACACTTCCCCCTTACAAACAGTAAAACTCTTCAAACACACAAAACTTCCCATCATCTCTTCCTTCACAAAATTTCCACCTACCATGCACAAACCAGTCCTCTGACAATTACTTCACAATATTGTCAACCCAAAGCATCCTCTTTACTACTCAAACTCACCTTCCATCAAATCCACCTCTGCCATATTCACAACTGTGCACTTCACTGCACCATCACCAATACAATTCACCTTCTTGCCCACAGTTGCCTGCCAACTCCACCGCGACCTCTGAACCACGGATAACTCCTCACCACTATACAAACTTCACAACCAAATCATCACCATCCACCCACTGTCCATCTCCCACAATAAAAATCTCATTGCACCCAGGACTTCACCGCCTTTCAAACCAACAGCAATCGAAAAACACCCACTGTCCATACTTAGAATATTGTATCCGAGTGTCATATAAAATTTATTGTTGTTACTTCTCTAGATTTGAATATGTTCATTTTGTGCTGTAGTTGAATATGATCAACTCGTTATACAAGATCGACGCATGCATTTTGAAGTATAACTGTTAGCTATCTATTAACATTAAACTAACTACTATTGACTTTGACATCCATAATTAAATGGTCACTAAACAATCAACTATAGGAATAATGGAGATAGAACAATTTGGACAAAATGAAGAACATGATCCTTCTACTTCACAGTCGTTGTCTAAGAAGAGGCGAAGAGGCCTAACAACCTGGAAGAAATATAAAACACAAGAACCAAAATTCATTGAGTGGAGTGATAACGGCAACCCCATTGGAAAGTGGGCGAAGTCTTATAAGGCGTATGTGGGCGATACTGCTAGATCTAAAATTGATATCAATATTAAAAATTGGGATGACGTTTGTAAAGGGCTTAAAGATACTATATGGGAAGATGTTAAGGTATTATAAATTCATTTATTCACTTATTACTTATTCAGCTTTGAGATCCAATTGGACATTTGAAGTCTTATAAGGCGTATGTAACTATGACTTTTTTAATCTCAGATCGAGTACCACATTGACGACAACATGAAAGTTAACGTGTTAAAATATGTCTGTGGACGATGGAAAGATTTCAAAACAAAATTGGTTGGTGGTTGGATTACGAAGACAAGAAAACTTCCAGTGGACCATAAAGAGCCGTACGAGCTTTATGATGGCATTACACAAGCACAGTGGGAAACGTTCAAGAAGAATTGTCAAACTGAGGAATTTAAGGTAATTTTTTTGTTCATTTCATACTTTATCCTTTTAAAACGTATTTTTTTCCTTGACGATGTCGAAGAAAGTAATAATTGTAATTACTTCTTGCGTACATTATTGACTGTCTTGATTTAACACGAGACTGGAGTATATAAGTATTGGATAAAGTCTTTGGCTTTTGATTGAAGAAAATGAAGTTTCGTAGTTAAGAACATTAATGCGTTTTGAATTCTGATAGGTGCTATGGCTGTTTTCCTGATAATCAGAATATAATTTGAAGAAACTAGCTAACTGTCTGAATTTTACAGAAGGATAATAGTTAATTTATCTGTCTATTTTTATTATTACTGCAACAAATGAACTGCATTTGCTCAAACTAATATTTTATACTATATGCACGTATATTTTTATAAAAAATAGTTTTGTCAAGAATCAAAATTTTATAATTTTATTTTTATATCTATTAAGCATCAATGAACAAACAAAATCTGATGTGCATGACTGCGTCTACCATCTGGGATATGCAAAACTAAAAAATGACTATGAATACAGATGCAAATATTGAGATCAGCGAAAACCATCAATCCCATCATTCATGCGCATTAGATTGACAAAGAGAGACACAACTGCCTACCTAATGAATGCAAGGTTGCAAATGTGGCTTAGAACAGCGTTTAAGAAGCTTTAATTGCTGTATAATTGACCCTTCAATAGTGTGCTTACTTGGTTGGAAGTTGCAAGTGTTTGTTTGGATTTTTATAGCCCTCAATGGCAGACAGAATTTTTGTTTTTCTTTTTATGGATTTGTTGTAGGTGTACTGCTTAACTGTGAAGCAAGTGATTGAAGTTAATACGCGTTCATTTTTAAAAGACATTTAACAAGATGAAATTATAGTTTGAATACTGATTGAAGTTGATGTACTATTATTGTTTTAAGGCATTTAACGGGATGAAATTATAGTTTGAACACTCATAAATTGCATGCATGTCCTTAAGTATTTTGGATAGGCTGATCTATATTTGCGAGAATAAAATGTATCTTCTATCCTACTACTAGAAAAAGACAAAACAAGTAAGATGGACATTCAGCATATTATACTTCCATTCATCAAGACACTTATGACTTTTGAAGCGTTCAGTGATTATTTGATGTCCCATGCAACTTATTAAAAACTCAACATTCATTTTTTTTTGTTTTAAGTAATTAGTGGATACCCAAGCAAAGTGAATTGGACGTATTTAATGGAGACAGAGTACACAACTACTTGAAATAGTACAAAAAGAGTAAAATATCCTGGTAAAATAACCACCACTTTCTAAAATCAAACTTTAAAAATGTTCCAGTTACACTCTGTACGTTACAAAAACGATATAATTTTGGAACTTTTTTTAGTTTATTTTGAAACTTCTAACAATATAAAATTATTGTCAGCCGTTAAAACATTTATTATAGCCATCAATTTGAAATATTATATTGAACACTTTAAAAATTACTACCATTAATTCAAAATTTCATGGAGAAGATATTAAGGTGTAAAGGAACATATTTAAATGTTTTGAACCGAATAGCTAATTTTTCCGACATGCATGCAATAGCAACAACGTCGATAATTTTATATTGTTTTTATTAGTTTATTTTGTTTTATGTAATAATTAAATGTTATTCACTTTTAATACTTTATTATAACAAGTTTTTATCAAATATAATTTCATTTTTAATAGTGTATATTCTATTTGTTTAAATAAAAATTTTAATTAATATAATTTTAATTTCATTTTTTCCTCAGTTTTCTCAAAAAAGTTAAGTAACATAGGGGTATGATCACTAGTTTCGGATGGGAGATATGTCATTGTAGATCGAGAAAGTGAATTGAACCATTGTAAATTTATCAAAGTTCTATTAAGTTTGCATGCAATATTTTTCCCAGGTTCTGACTCCAAGTGTAATTGAAGCCACTACTCTTAATTTCAAAAATACCAATCTTGATCAAGCAGTCATTTAGTTCCTTTACTCCAGTTTCAGAAAGTGTACTTCCTCTAGATTTTTTACAGATCAATCTCACACGATTAAAGTCTCGTCACACACACCAGGGCCTTTGATTTGGGTAGATTTTTCCAAATATTTCCACAAGCTACCCTATTTGTTGGAAGATTCTCAGCATAAATAAAGGTGCATCTAAATGTACTACATTTGTTATTATTAAGTAGCATAGTAATGTGCTGTGAACTTTCAGATTCAAAAGTAGCATCCCAAAGAGATGTTCTTATGAGTACCAGTTTTCTGTGTATGACTAAATTAGAAAATAAAAGGTTGTTGCTTGTAGTTGCAACAGTTTACCGTTTAACCTGTTATAGTTGAAGTTTTTTCTGTAAATGTTAAGATTTTGTTCGATTTCCTCAACTGAGATTTCCATGTCCAGATTTTGCCTAGCATGTTCAGAGTAATTACTTGATTTCTTTTCTGTTAGTGGTTGCACACATGTGATCATGAAAGAATTTTATGCCGTGGAGTATATGTTAGCAGTAGAGTAGCAAGAATTTTATGCAAGAACTTTGGGTATACATTAATATTCATTATTTTTGACAGCGATTAAGCGAGAAGGGTAGGAAGATTCAAGCATACAATGAGCATCCTCACTATTTGGGGCAAGTTGGATATGCAGGGAAGAAAGATAAATAGATAACCGAAGGTTATAGTTCATCGACTACATTACCAAGTGGTTCTTTTTTGGATCGAATTATTGACTGGGTTTTGGCAAGGTCAAAAAAAGAAGCTGATGGAAGTTATGTAATCCCTAATGAGAAAACTAGGATAGTTGCAGATAAAGCGGTATGACTAATTTCGATGCATTTTATCCCATTTGGTTAATCTCTTACAATACAAAGCAATAAATTATTGAGAAAACTAATATTTTTATTGTTGACAGAATGCTTGGAAAGAAAAAGCCATCGAAGGAACATGGGTTCCAAATAGACATGATGATGTCTTAAATCGTGGTCTTGAAAAAAAAGAACATCCAGGTCGAGTTAGAGGAATTGGTGGGAAGGTCGGTATCAAAGATGTATTTGGAAAGGTAGTGAAATATAAAGGTCCAAGTGGTGTAATATCAGCAGATGAACTACATCGTATCACTCAGGAAATAGAAACTAAAGTGAGCCAAAGATTCGAGTCTATGGTAGATACGGTGGTTGAGCAAAAGATTGCAAACTTTTTCAATAGGATGGGTATGCAAATGCCCAACAATATTGTGGCCGAAAATGTACCATCATTTGTTCATCGTAGCAGCTATCAATCAGTACAATTGGACAAATTACAAAATACCAGCACAAATGAAGAGATGGATCCTTATGAAAACTTACATGTAACTAATTCAAAAGTCTATTTTTGTAAAATTATACGATTCTAAAACGTGTAAGTCAATAATTTTAATGTTGTACTTGTCATTCTAGAGGCCAACTAAATGTCGTTTAGCTGTTAATTTGGACTCCAAAATTTTCATAGTGGGTCACAACATGGTGCATCCTGCTTCTAGGCCTGGAGATCAATGTCATAATCAACAAATCTTGGCCAATCATGTAAAGGTTGGAATTGACGCAGTAGAGCCTATTCATGTAGGACCCCTCTTCCGGTTCCAAGTAAATATCACATCACAATAGGAGAAGCACTTGGTAGTTTTGTGCAATGGCCTAAAAATCTCGTGCTTTTAGGAGATGATGATAAGGTAAAGAAAACGTTTTTTTGTATCTTTGCTTGGATAAAATATGTAGACTCCATGCTTCTTATAATTTTTTGTGTGCAGTCTACACATATTAGGAGCAAAGACAAAGTGGAAGAGTGTGTTGCTACGGACATGAATAATAACCAAATGAGCATGCAAAGCGTAGGACGATCGTCGGTGAAGACATCATTAATACTTTAACGGATGAGTGCAAATATTTCCATGACCTGATAGTTCAAGTGCCATCCCATGATAATAATTTCATCAATGCAATTCATGTGAACAAGGATTTATCTACATACGATGAGGACTTTGAAATCCATGTCACTTTGGATGACATTATCCAATTCCTTAGTATGGGATGGTTGAATGGAGAATGGTTGCAAATTTGCATCATGTGAGTATTATATATATATATGATGAATATTTTTATTTGTGTACCAATATAGCTACTATGTGAAATACTTAGGTTACATTTACAACAAATAGCTTATATATTCATTGTATATGTTCTATTTTATATTATGTATTATACATGAAATGGTATAATAACAATATTTGTATGTTGTACTTATTTTTAGGTGGTTAAATCATATGTGCAATGACCTCGGAGTGGAGACCATCGGGTTTATGTGTCCATATAAGTTGTCTCAAGTGCGGAAATATCCAGACGCGACAAATATATATATTTCGAACACATGGCATGCGTCACAATCGAAGAGCTTACTCTTAGCCCCACACTACGAAGGGTATGAGCAATAAACTTTTATAAACTAGTTTACAAATCTAATGTTGATATTAACTTCATATAAATCTTATAATGTAGGAAACGTTGTCTACTGCTTGTTTTTCATATAGAAAAGAATGAGGTTTATGTTTTGGATCCCGAGTCGAACGCAAATCTAAACTGGAAATTAGACCACAAGTGAATATGTACGTTTTATCTATTTGCCTTCTGATATCTTTTTTGCTTGATGCAAGTGAATATGTAAATTGTATTTAAATTTTTATTTTATGCGTAGGGCGTTTAAAACTTATAAGGCGTATGGTGGAAAATATCGAGGAATTTACTTGAAATGGAGACTATTAAGGTGATTTATTTTGTACAAAATAAAAATAAACTTCTATATTAGCCATAAATTCAAATTAACCTATCTATTAAATTATTGTGTAATATTGTTGTAGTGTCCTCAACAATCTAGAACGACGGATTATGTATATTATGTGATGAGGTATATATATGATACAGTAAAAAACCACGATCAAAGCACCGAAATACTTGAGGTACCACTTTAATTTTTTTCCTTCATAATTTTTGTTAAGTACTTATTCGATAAATGTTTTGAAACAATCTTGTAATTGCAGTACTTTGTACAAGATAGTTCTTATAGCCAGCAAGAGATGGATGAGGTTCGTGATAATTTAGCTAGTTATATCATGCATAACTGGATGTAGTCTTCTTACATGCTACTATATGGTGAGTTTATTCTTGTCTCTTTCATACTTTCAGCATTACATGATTTGGAGGTAAAAATAAAATAATTATAATTGAATACATTTTTTAAAATAATGACACAATGTTGTTTAAAAAAATTTAGTTAAAAGCTAAACGTACATATCCATTGCTCAAAATTGAAGTGATTTTCGATGTTGAATTTGGGAATGGTTCAAATTGAAGTTCGATTGTGGGTTGTGTCGTTAGAGGGTGTTTGCGGTCGAAATGAACTATGCAAAGGAGTTGTTACTGTGCTTTGAAGTGTAGAACAGTGGATGGTTAATAAGCAAGTTGTAGAAGCCAGTGAGTTTGCGATTGTGGGTGTGATGCCGAGTTGTTGTCAGTTGAGCTGAGAAGTTAGAGGCAGTGATAAGATGACTAAACGTAGTGTAGGCAGTTGAAGCAGTTACTGTTTTGTCGCGGCTGGTGGGCAGTTGGATGGAGTTTGTACAATGTTGATGGTTGTGGCAATGTATGTACTGCTGCTAAGTGATGGATTAGGTGGCAGTGCTGTTGAAGTTGAAGGGATGGAATGGTGGCACGGTGATTGAACTTGTCCAATGAATGTCTTCTCAGCTTTTGTGTAGAAGAACATGCAATAATAATTCAGTAACAAATGCACATCTTTGATCTTTTAAGATTAAATTTATTTCAGTTATGTAAATGAGAAGCAAGCTAAACTGTAAAAGCGATATGAAGAAGAATATAAAGGGCCGGCAAATCATAGATCATCATAGCATTTTTAGAATTCAAAAAGAATTATTGTTAACTAATGCTACAGCAAGCAGATAATAAAAGAAAAATGTATAGAAGTTAGAGAAGATCAGTTAAGCTGCTGGATGAAGTGGATGATGTAGTACACATTAACTACGCCAGGAGGGAAAACATTATCTGCTGCTGCTCTATCAACCATTTTAGTAACTGCAGGAGCACTCACCGAAGGTATCAAGAGCAGTCCCAACAGTGGGATCTGGCTAAGTGGCTTTGCTTGTTGTAGTATCTACACCATCCAAACAAATAATAAATTAATAAAATAAAAATAAATAAATAATAATTGCAGTTTGTACATATGCTTGGATAGTTTATGTGCAGGTGTAAAGGAAAAGGATAGGTATCATCTTACAAAACTGAGCTAGTGGCAATATTATTTTGTAGATTTCTCGGTGTCTTGTTGGAAAATTGATACTAGATGGGATATTATGTTGGCACAGTAATATGCTCACCTCATTTTTTTGAATGAAAACCAGCATGATTGTTTTGCTGAATTTTATGTAGGATGATTGTTAAAAGGTTTCGAAATTTTACTCTTGAGTTATGGTCTGTTCAAAATCCACAAAAAGATGTGTGATCTATGTTGACTGAAAAAAGGATAGTTTACTACTTGTACCAGTATAATTTTAATATGATAGGATATATTATTCTAGCATCAACTATTTGGGTAAGCGTAGATAGGTTAGAAGGGGAAATTAAAAACATAATTTCTTTCCTCATTGAGTTCCCCTCCTGAAACAGGTCATGAGTTACCGCATTCATCAATACCATCGCCAGCAAATTTACAATATCAATATTTTCAGTTTAAAAGAAATGAGAAAACTGTTCAATGCTTGTGCAGTACAAGCTATTTCCTGTATAGTTATTATATATGTATATGTGTGTGTATATAAATATTATGCCATTACTTATGGTTTATTTTTTTGATGGGTGATTGTAGGTGGATCCACAGGATACTGTTATGGTGTGTTAAACAGCCATTATGTAAACTCTCTCAATTTAATTGATCTATGGAGACGGAGGGATAAGCTATATATAATCAAGTGTAGCACCCATGATGCTAGCATGCTTTCACATCAGTTAACTGAACATTGAGTTTAGTATTTGAATATGCAGAAGGGATTGAAGCCAGTTAGCAGTGCAAGATATGGTGGAGGAGGGTACATAGTTGTTGTGGTCAGTGAGGAATTGAATAGATAGGTGGTGAAAGTAGCAGTAATAATAATATGCTTTGAAAGATGTTTTTGTAGTAATTAATATTATATTGAGATAATATTTATACAATTTCTTTAAGGCATTTAAAGTAATTTAATAGTACTATTTGGAGCAAACATCAGTCATCACACTGAACGCTGAACCAGTTAAACAGTTTGCTGCATTGAATGTTTGTATTTTGCAGGATCATATGTATATGCAGATTGCACAGCTCAACTTCAGGTAGCTCAAGTACAAAATAGGATGAAGGTTTGTGCATTTAAAAACCATCTTCTGCTTAATTTACTAATGACTGTCTGATTATGCACTGTGGAATTTATTTATGTTTTTCATTCTTTTGACGAATTGTTAAATCTAATTATGTACTGTGGAATTTATTTATGTTTTTCATCCTTTTGTCGAATTATTAAATCTGATTATGTATTTGCCATCAAATTTTATTTTGAATGATTGTAATATTGCATGCAATAATTGTTTGTTATAATCAATAATATATATAGTCTATTTGAGTGCCGTAATAATGGTTACTGAGAATGGCATTTTTGCATCAGGTAAAATAGCTGATGCAATAGAAGGATTAGTTTGCATCGGTTTTCATTACAACCGATGCAACATGGGGATTAGTTTGCATCGGTTGTTATAATAAACCGATGCAATAGAGGGATAAGTTTGCATCAGTTGTAATAAAAACCGATGCAACAAGATACTTTGTTGCATCGGTTTTCATTACAGCCGATGCAAAATGGGGCTGTGTTCAAGCAACCAACCATGATATTTTGCATCAGTTGTCAGTAACAACTGATGCAAAAAGGTACTTTTTGCATCGGTTTCAGAACTGATGCAAAAGTATTAACCCTGTTGCATCGGTTGCATATGCATCGGTTGCATATGCATCGGTTGTTGAACTGATGCAAAATGGGGGTAAACAACCGATGCAAATGGCCTGTTTTGTAGTAGTGTTAGCCATTCCCGGTTGATGAGGCTTGAGGCTAAGCGTTACCTTTCATGAACGAGTCCCTCATCCATACAAGTTGCCCTAGGTCTGGACAAACCGACTCACCGTCTTCATCATCTTCACGGTCTTCATTCGTTATTGTTCAAACCGGATTGAAGTGGTTTTCGGATAATTAAATCTGATCCGGGACTCTTCGAAACGATCAGCGCATTGTCCAATATTGATAGTTGGTGACATAACTATCAAATAATCATTCACAAGCAACCATTAAATAATTTATCCTAAATTATTTATTTCAAATATCCACCCAGATATTTATTTCTATTCAACCCATTTAAATCAATTTTCAACTCCTTTCTAATTTTCCCCATGAAATCATTTAGATGATTTCTCACACTTTAATTACGATTTACCCTTTGAAAATATTCTTTATTTTCTTATTCTTTTCTCAAAATCAATTCACACTTTTGCTTATAAATTCTCAAACATGATTTCCCACTTTACTTTGTGAATCTTTATTTCGTTTCCAGAACTCTTATTTTATACTTGAAAATTTATTTAAGTTTCTTTAACTCCAATTAGAAGATTTTCTTCTAAATCTTATTCATTTACTAAATTTGTTTATCATCTCAAGAGACTTTATGATTGGATTTTTAAACAAGAAATATTTGAAAACATCTAAATTTTATATAATAGAATAATAATCTTATTTTAAATTATGGTTTGAAGGAAATATTAAACATAAATATTACAATTTATATCAAATTATTAATAAGACTCAAAGCCGGTTTTAGAAAATTTGACTGTATAATAAATTACTAAGCTTTCGAATAACTAATTTGACATAATTATAGTTCATAATATTATATAATAGTAATTTAAAAACCTTCCTTTAAAATAAGTTTATCATTTCTAGAAAACCCAATATCCACATAGAAATGTTTCTTGTCCAAATTCACACTTATCACCTTCGGAAATATTCAACTATTTCCTTCCAACATATTTCATATCTCAGTATAAGTTCAGTTTGACTTGTCTTTTCCAATATACACTGATATTTCCCTATCTCATCTATAAACTTCATTTATCAATTTATAAAATCTCCTCGAGTTCCCTTTTTTTATAAAATAGATTTATTTAAGAATTCGATCTTATAATTTATTTATTTATTTATATAAATCTCCATATTGCTCTTTAAGTAAATTACATTCATTACTTAATAAATTTTTCCTTTTTTTATTCCATAATAAAATTTCCTTTACATCTTAATAGAATTCTTAATTGTACTTCTTAATAAAATCTTCTTTTTAATTCTTAATAAAATTTCACTTATTGATTAAATTAATTCTTCCGGTGTCAATGTATTTAAATCTTTCCAAAAACTCAACTTTAACTAATTTCAGTTTATAAGATACCTTTATTTCTTTTTTTCTTCATTCTCTATTTGAAGTAGATTCATTATTTCAATAATTATTTTCTATTGAATTTTATTTATCTTCGTTAAATTAATTTATTCAATTTATAAATTTCAACTTCAACTTCAATGCTATTTTACTCTTAATAATTCAATACACATACCAATCTGTATCAATTCATCCATCCAGTCATATCATAACATACATAATGAGAAATAAATAATTTTGAGTAATCCTGTTGGATCCCTCCAACCTGTTTCCCTGCATCCATAGATGTTAGCACAATAAAATACCAATTTCACTTTTAAGGTAGAATTTTACGGTATATGGGTTTATAATATTATCCAGTGAATAAATTATTATAAATCAACCAAACACCTCCAATGATTTAAATTTAATTTATGGCATCCAAATGAGTGAGAAAGTCTGACCTTTGCTTTTAAGTTGCAATCCTATCCAATCTTGACCCGATTTCTTGACTTTTGACCTTATATAAACTATTATATGATTTCATTAATATTTAAACAAATCGAATGATTTATTTCTGTTTAATAAATTTATTCTTTAATCTAATAATTTAATTTTTAACAAGTGATATAATTTAAACAAACACTTAAATTTTTAAACTAATAATTCCTTTTTAAAAAGATCCTTTTTAACAAAATATAATCAAATGAGTTATTAACAAAATAAAATCTTTAAAAAAATATAATCTTCTTTTTAACAAAATATAATCAAATGAGTTATTAAATAAATAAATCACCTTGATTAATTATTTTTGACATAAACTAATAAATTGTATTTTATATATTTTCAAACTGCATGTATAAATAGTTTATGTATGTTTAAAAAAAAAATTCATAAACTTTAAACTTTTCTATATATATATATATATACATATATATATATATACATATATATATATATATATGTTATTTACCTTATTCCCTCTGGCCACTAAAATCCTATATTTAAACTTCACTGTTTTTTTTTTAAAAATCGACACTTTTTATCAAATAAAAGTTAATATATCACTGACTATAATATTCTTTGTTTTAAACAGTTTAACAATTTTTGTTTCTCTCTATTAATCCATAAATATATTAACAAAAATTCTGAAATCAGAAATCATACCTCACTCATCCTAAAATCGCAAAACCATCACCAGCGTCGCCTCCGAGATGCTACCGTTCGAAACCACTTCGTCGCGAGCTTCCAGGCTTCCATCGATAACCCATCGCAGCCTCCACTGAACCACGCGACCGCCATACTCGCGTACAACTGCATCTCGCCTTCGCCTAAATTCCGCACCACCCAAGCAATGACGCGACCTCGAGAAACTCACAACGCCCAAGTGGCCTCCAATCACCGCGCGAACATCCACGACCTGAGATCTTGCTTCAAAAAAACCACGTCACGACCAATTCGATCGAACGCGAATCAATTTCGCTCATCCCCATTGATTCGATTTAGGTTTTCTTCTTCTTTTCTTTTTTTAGGTATGCCGTTGAATTCGGCTTTGATGGAGAAAAGGAGGAACAAAAAAGGGCTCGGGATATAAAATGAATACGGCAGCCATTTATCAATTTATTAGAGATCTCGTGAATGGAAAAAAAAACAAGAAGGATGCGCGATTTAAAGATGAACAAAGGGATTTTAGCTTCCGAGGGAAGACAGAAGGTACGTGATGAAGTGAGTGGAGTAGGTCGGCTGAGATGAAGGCTGATGGGAAAGAAAGGCAGCTGACAGAATGAAATTCGGCTGTAGACTAGGGTATAAATTTATATATTTAAATTAAATTGATTAATTAATGTCTAGGCGTTTATATCTCGTACGATCACACGATAGCTCCGAACGCTACGAAATTTGGAATCCTATAATAACACAATATTACAGATCCAATGGAACTAGTTTCGTCGAATTCCGAGACTATGCCTCGGATGGCTATTTTTAAATATTAATTTAAACGATATATTTTTAAAATTGAACAAATCATTGCCAAATTCGATTTTAACATTTTGATTACCTTTATTATTATCAATATAGATTTTACAAGTCGTTATAAAATCTGGGTCGTTATAATTAGTATATAAAACAATGTTAATATTACCCATAAGAGGATAAGTTAATAGTTGATTCAATAACAAAATTGAGAAATCAAATATATGGATTTATTAGGGATTTAAACTAATACTTTTTAAATTAGATAGAATATAGTGTTTACACGTAATAAATTTATGTATTTCCATTCTATATCTGCATTTCTATATTTTTTTTCTATATCCATCTCTTTGTTTATTTCTCTGTTTATTTGTCTAGGCTCTTATTATATTCATTGGAATTTATTTATTTATATCTTTTATAAAGAGTTGGAGAAAATCAAAGGGTATACATTATATTGTCTTAAAGGCATATCTTTTTAAAAATTTATTTATTACATATTTCTTGTGTATATCTTTTATTTATTTTTGTTTATTGAATGTTTCTTTTGTACATACCTTTTAATTAGTGGCAAGGAAACAGTGCAAATTAACATATGTTACTTTGCTTTAATTTGGCATACGTACATTTGCTTTATTTCTTACCTCTTTATTTGCCTATCTATTTATTTCCTACCATAGTTGTTCATAACTTATTCCTCAAAACCCTAGCCGCCTATTACCTACCAATCCACGTGAAAAAGGAAGTATCTCATCTTATTTTCCATTTGTTCCTTTTTATTAAATAGGTAATAAATCCCTTCAAATCTTTTGTAACGACCCAGAATTTCTGACATTTGAAATTCGTATATTTAATTGATTTTAAATATTAACAAGTAAAATTTGTAAGTCGAATAAATTTTATTTCGAATATCTAGATATAATTGGATAATTAAATCGATAATTTATTATTTGAAATTACAGAAATAATTGGAAATTGGTTTTAATGTGATTAAAAATTGATTTGTAAAGTTGTATTAAATCGTATTGGAGTTAGAATGATGTTATAGAATTTTTAAAATTGAATTAAAAGTTAATTTGTGGAAAAGTGAATATTTTAATATTTAATTGACGAGTAAAAATAGTCATTTTTCAAACAGTCTTGGATTTCGACAAAAGTAGTTTCATTGGATCCGTAATGTTATATTATTGTAAGATTTCAAATTTCGTGTCAATCGGATTTACGGTTTGTCCAGGGCAAGCCAAAACGCATAGAAATTGGTTTAACCGATTTAATTTAAATTTGAACGTTTATCTCCGTAACTCACACATACAATCGAATTGGCTCTTGTTACCAATTCCATTGTGTCCGGAACGCGTGTTAAAGCCTAGAAACGTCAGGCGGCATGCTTTATTTTGAGTTCAAAAATTATCGAGATGAATAGTGTTTTGCAATTTTCTATATAAGGAATTCATAATTTTCTATTTGCAACACAAATCAGACCCTAACCCTGATTTATCTTCAGCCGCCGCCATTAATGTTTGCATGGCCGAAAACTCGTCTCACTCTTCCTCATTTTTTTCCAATCCAGTGAGAGGTAGCGAAAACTTTCAACTAACAAATTATCGAGCTCGATGAGAGCTTCGATATGAACGGTCATGATCATTTATAGTCGAGTAAATCGACAACAATCTTCGTTTGAACGTTCAAAGTTCAATCGCTTTTTACAATGCATAAGGGGGACGGATATCGCCGCAATCGTGGTCGTAGGTGGAGGCCGAAGACGACGTGCGTGTGGGGATGTCTGATCATCTCCTCGATGATCGATGTTGGCGCGTCAATCAATGGAAAGAAGGCGCATGCGTTCGGTTTTGAGTGATGTAATCTGGAAGAAGAAAGAAGAAATCGCACGCCGAGATCTAGGGCGTAAAAAATCATGCGGCTAGGATTGAAAATAGGTTTAAAAATAAAAAGAAAATGTAAATTATTTTATATTATAAATTCATGTGATGTTTAAAACGTGATAATTTTGTCAAACGAGGTCGAAAATTCACGAAACGAATTATGTTGGAATCGTATGGACGAGCACTACATTATGGAGATTGATTGGAATCGATTGGAGCTAGTGATAATTTTGGGTAAAATTAAACGCGTGTTTAATTTTATTCGAAACGAAACACTACAACTGTATTTGAAACAAGGTGAGAACTTCTCACTCAGTCGAATTTGTTTCGATTTAAATTTTAAATAGTTAGATTTAAAATTGCTTGATTGTGTTGATTGTATGCTTGGATGATAAATTATTATCTTTTGTATTGAAGTAGACCCTATATGCCGCATATTAAGCGGAGGTTATTTTATTTAAACACATATACCGCGATATTCCACTTTGAAGTGGAATTGGTGTTATATATGTACTTGGAGTTGATTTCCAGCATTATATAGCGGAAGAGACTCTATTGCATCGCATAATAGCGGATGACATTTTATATAAACACATGTACCGCGATATTCCGTCTTGAAACGGGATTGGTATTGTGCTAACATCCATGGATGCAGGGAAACAGGTTGGAGGGATCCAACTGGATTCCTCAAATAATTGAATTTGTTTCAATGTTGTGTGTTGATTATTTATAATCTCCATGTGATTATTTTTGTGATTGAAATCGTTGAAGGCTAAAATTTAGCTGAATAAAATTTTGATATCGTTAGATACCAGAAATAAATAAAATTTGATTTTTGAAAATTCAGGTTGAAAGTTATATTAAAATTTATTTTTTCAGAATTGGGTAAATTTAAAAGAAGGAATTCTAAAATAATAAAGTTTTATTTTTAATCTTATTGAATAAAATTTCAAAATATGGAAAAAGCTTTAACAAATGGATTTCGGGTAATATTATTCAAAGGTTGAAGAATTTATTCAAAATACGGATTTTAAAGAGTTTAAAAAATAAAAGAATTTGTTTTCTTTAAAAGAAAATTATTTTTAAAAGGAAATAAAATTTGAAATCCATTTGGGAATTGATTTTTGGTGATTGAATTTAAATCTTTTGAAAATCCATTTAAAAATTAATTGGTGTTTTGAAAAGAATTTAGAATCAATTTGAAAATTGATTTGGGGTTTAGTAGAAATTGATTTCAATTTGAGATTTGAATGAAATTCACTTGGTATTTAATTTCTTGGAAAATCAATATGGAATTTGATTTGGTTGTTTTTGAAATCAATTGAAAAATTGAATTGGTGTTGAAAGTGAATAATTGAAATCGATTTGAAAATCGTATATCAATAAATATTTTGGAAACGTGAATTCACATGGAATTTATAAAAAAAAGGGAAATTTGTTTAAAAAAATAAACATTGATTTATTTTTGAAGTATGGAAATAAATTTACGGATTTGGAACGTAAATTTAAAGTAAATCGGTAAGGAATTATTTAATTGGTTTAAATGAACCATTTTGAAATGAAAGTGTATTCTCCCTAGAAAGCCGAATAAAATTTCTGAATAGCTTTGAAAAATATATACATGCATACATACACACACACACACACACACACACACACATATATATAATTCTAGAATTGGTTTTGAAAAGGATACTTTGGAGAAATTAACTTCTTAAATTGTTTTAAATCCTTTAAGTAAAGATTTATGTAACGACCCGTAATTTCGCTACTTCGAAAATGAGAGATTTCGTTTGTTTTAAAGTTAAAAAAGGTTTAAAACCTAAATAAACAAGTTATATATAGACAATGATAGAGAAGTTATTTATTCTTATAGATAATAAATTAAAAAGTATAAATTTAGATTTTAGAACAAATCAACAAAAGTTAAGTTTTGCTAAGTATAAATAAATGCTTAAATAAATAGGTCTAAATGTTTATTTAAAAATATAAATCTTATTGAAAACATCTAATAAAGATAATAAAAGTATATTAAAATACTTATAAGTATGTTAATAATTGTTTTACAAAAATAACCAAATTTTGTCGCATTTTGTCAGTTTTACATACACCGTAAAATTAGAGATTTTGGTATTATTTAAATATGATTTTAAAATATAAAGAGACTTGTTTTAATTTATTTAAAGAAGTAAAAAGTTCATTTTTAAATTTGGTTTACATAAATAAATAGTTTAACTAAAACGTCAAAATATGACCGTAAAATATTTTGTCGGAAAACGACGTTTTGTCGATTAAAAGTTGTCGCAACGTCGCCGCATCTTTATTTTCTTATATAGGAACATATATTCAAATAGTATAAGTATTAATTAATTTACTAATCAAGTTTACTTTTACTAAATAAGGTTAGAAACTTCTAGAAGCAATTAAGAAAAGTAAGTAAGAATTAAGAAAAGTAAGTAAGAAAAGTCAAAAGTAAACATCAAATCAATATCAAATCAAAGCCAACATAATTATGATATTCTTTACTTAATATCTAAGTGAAAATGACATAAAGTAATGATTTGAAATGTGATGTTAAGTGTTGAAAAAAAAATAAGAATGCTTAAGAAGTAAGTAAGGGTATTTTGGTCTTTTTACAAAATATTATTTTAATCCAAAACTTTTTCTATAAATAAGACCACCATTCTTCCACTTTCTTTTACACCATTTTCTACCTTCTTCTTCTTCTTCTTTGAAGCTCTCTTTAATGGCTTCTTCTTCTCTTCCAAATCCTTACTAACTTTTTCAAAACCATATCAAATCAACTCCAAACACCACCAAACCTTGCCAAAGACCTTAGAATACCATTAGAACATGGTTTAGCATCTAAAAAGTGAAGAAACAAAGAGGAAGAGGAGGAGCAAGGTGTGGCCGAACCTATAGTGGAGGAGGAGCAAGTTGGAAAGTTTCAAAGCGAGAAAAAGAGAAGGAAGTGCTGCCGGAATCAAAAGGAAAGTCTACGGAAAAGATTTGGTGAAGATAATAGGATTTAAGTGAAGTGTTGTTGTAAATGAATGTTGGTAGGAAGTGAACGATTTGGTTAAAAGGTGAGTACTCTTATTTACTAATTAATCCATAAGTTATTTCAAGTATAATGATTTGAAAGTATAAACATGTTGAATGTTTGAATGTTTGATAACTTGGTTGCAAAATTGGTTGATTATATGATTGTTTATGTGATTGATAACTTGGTTTGATAAATGATAAGAGAAATGGTTAGTAAGCAAAGTTAATTACATGAGAATTAAAATCCATACAAATGTGTGTGGAAATATTTAGCCTCTTAATGATTTTAAATAAGTTAAAAGAGTTTAAATATGGTTTAAAAAGAATTCGAAGTGCTTCGGACAAGTTCCGAAGCAATTCTCAAAATTGGTCAAAACCGAGCTTGTCGCGTAGTGGCGGTTCGTAAATTTCGACCCGTAACTTCAAATTGATGTAGAGAATGATTTATAACTCGGATTTCTTCGAAATAAAAATTATTTGGTTTACAATGATAATAGTTTTCCAACGAAGAAAGAAAATCAAGATTTCGTCAAGTAGATTTTAAAATATGTCCAAAACAATTTTCTAAAAACATCGCGGTTTTGCAGTTCGGAATCCAAAACGGGATTTCTTTATAAATGATATTTTTAAAGTATTAAAAATATGAAATAAATTTGATAAATCTATTTAAATGATTTAAAAGAGATTTGGATTGGAAAATATGAATTATCGAATGTTTTAAAAGTTGTTTAAATCAAATAAGCTTATATAGCACTTTCCGCAGCACTTTTATGCTGTGAATTCTATAACTTTTGGAATATGAGTTTAAATGTAACGACGTTTCCCAGAATCAATTGTGAATGTTTTGGAAAGGATAATTAAGAATTTTTGAAAAGATAATTTGGAATATTTATAAGCAATTCTAAAATAAAGCTGAAAATCTGAGTATGCGGAAACGACTAGTACATTTGTCCCACCTGTGAGATCTGGGAAGGTAAACAAGGTGTTTAACTAAGGTTAGGGATGGAGCAACCAGTGCCCTGAACTTACCTGGCCTATGTTTTCTCTTCTTAGGCGAGGGGTGGAATAGATCGAAAGGAAAGCCCGGATGCTCTAAAAAGATCATATTTAAATTTTTCTAAGATAAAAGAAAAGAAAACCCCTTCAAAATAATTTTCGAGATAAAATATATCGAAGATAAAAATAGTTAAAGACAAAGATATTCAAAATGTAGGATTACTTGCCACTAGTCCCTAGAGGTGAAACTTGCCATTAGTCCCTAGAGGTGAAACTTGCCATTAGTCCCTAGAGGTGAAACTTTCCATTAGTCCCTGGAGGTGAAATTTACCATATTTATGATGGCAATAGTGCTCTATTATGAAAATCTTTGATTAGCAAGAATATGATTTGAAGTTAAGAAAGAAATCTTTGATTTAGATTTAATGAATGATTTGGGAATATTTTCCCTAAGTTAAGTGTAAGAAATCTTTGATTGAGATTAAACGAATGATTCAGAAAGATTTTCCTAAGTAAAGAAGAAAATGATTTAGAATTATTCCAAGATTTAAGAAAGGTTTAAATAAATCAAATGATTGATAAATGAGGCTTAATGATTCCATATACATTTGAAATGAAAATGGAATAAATTGAAAAGATTATATCTGAGATAGATATTTGATTTGATAAAAGATGAAGTAATTGATTGATGATTGATATCCACTTATGAACTTAACATCTTTTAAAGCGATGATTGGTTTCGAAGGAACCGGAGTCGGATTTGATTAATTCCTATCCGAAAACCACTTCGAACCAATGTATACGTTCGAAAGTGAAGACATGTTGAAGATGATGATTATTGAAGACCGTGGATCTTTATAGCGTGAAGACTGCTTGTTGAACATGCTCTGGTTGGCCACCATTATAGAGTTATTTATAGCAGTGGTCTCCTCGTGATGGAGATTTTTTCGGATTGCAAGGGCTTCTCGCCTAGTAATGGCCGAGGAAAGTGCCTTCGGTTTCGTTCAGTCCTAGAACGAACTTGTATAGATGTTTGTCTGACATTGTATTCTAAATCACATTTGAGTGGTTTCTATAAATGTATATCAGTTGGTGGCGGAGAAGGCAACTTCTTTTAGCTTAACACCCTTTCCCGAGACATACGTGCTCAGGAAGTTATACTTTTCTAGAAATCAGTCGTGTGACGTGGAATGACAATGTGGCATTCAAAGTGGAACTTGTTATGAAAAAGCGTGGCTTTGTATGAAAAAAAAAGCGTGGCTTTGTATGAAAAAAAGCGTGGCTTTGTTTGAATTGAGCATAGCCTCGCGAGCCTCACACCCCGGTTATGATGGGATTCTATGTGGTCAGATGTATGCTCGCATTTCAGGTAGTAGTGATTTGGGTTATCAGATGTTCTGAGCCCTAGGTACCAGATGCATCTGGGCCTCATGGCAGGGATGTGCGAAGTCTGAGTCATTGGATGTTATTCGCAGATTGCATCCACTTTTAGCCATTTATGTTGTTG
This sequence comes from Allium cepa, assembly GCA_030765085.1. Lineage (NCBI taxonomy): Eukaryota > Viridiplantae > Streptophyta > Magnoliopsida > Asparagales > Amaryllidaceae > Allium > Allium cepa. The sequence continues at coordinate 11,506,688 of CM060929.1, forward strand.
TATAACGGCGTCTGAGTCATGGACGTAAGCCGTGGATACAGATTGATCTTTCCACTAGTTTCCTATCATGTTGGAAATCCAAACCCAATACGGTACATACGGTTTTGATTGTATTCCCAAAATAGCTGTAATGACTTGCAAACATTTCAGCTACCCCCTTCTGGTATCATATATTCCGTTCGGTATATTCCGTTGACCCAGTCCGGATATATTCTGTTAGACTTAGTCCAGATATTGGTACCTTATTTGAATAAGTTTATTTGAAAAGTGTTTTCAAAAGAAATTAAAAATAATATCAAGTGATTTTTGGTATGAAGCGTTTTGGTTATCATAAGGTAAAAACCCGTCCGTGTTTATGTATGGTCGTGGTCTTATGAGATACCATTCTTTTCAAAGGTTTTGATAATATAGTCATTTAAACTTCGAGTATCTCACGCTGTTTTATCAAGCCTGATCCGGGTATTTTTAATACTCGGGTCAGATCCGAGTAGTTTCAGGTTTAGTTGAAGACGGTTGGAGTTTCCAGAGGAGAGCTGGAGATATTCACCTACGTATGGACGTATTATATCTTTATCCGCTTTGCTTGGTGTATTTTGTTTAATGTTTGTCAGCAATTGTAAGGACAGATGTTTATAACTGTCCAAGCTGAATTTATGTTAGACTCTGATATTGTATTTAAAATTTCCGCTGTAAAGATTATTATTGAAATAATATATGTTATTCCATTCGTGTGAGATTCTGTTCTGTCTTTATTTTCTTTCTACCCTTAATGATCCGCTTATTCGTGCAATTTGAGTTTGACATGTGTGGTTTATTGTCGATTCAAAGGGTATGGAAAAGTGGTTCGTTACATTTGGTATCAGAGCTGAAGGTTAAGCGAGAACCTTGGCTTTGGTTGGGTAAAGACTCATCAGAGATAGGGTTAGTAATACCCTAGGATGAGTAACTCATTAGGGATAGGGTTAGTAACACCCTAGAATGAGTTTGAGTGTATTATATATGAGCACGTATTTGTTAGTAACTAATAAAATGTTTTGTGTTGATTTATCTATTGAGTGATTTATAGATTCTGATCGATGCGCTTGATCACCGTTATCGATGAAGGTTCCTAAACACTTAAACAAGGCGAACCGACACACTAATTTTGAAGAAAATGGTAAATGAAATAATTTTACCTAGGATTATATTTTGAATATAAAGTACATTTTTTTGAAAAGCTGTATAGTTAGAAATCAGGATTAGTGAAATTTAAATATGAACGTCTTGTGATTAGAATTTCACAGTTTGACTATAAGATGTTTCATAAAGATAATCGATAAGCAAGAAATCTGATAAGGTAATTAAGATCTTTAATACTTATTCTAAAATAACAAATTAAGAAATGATAATGTTAAGTTACTATCATAAATTGATCAATTGTTTGATTTAAAGGTTTAAGTACAAATACCTTGTGAATTAAGTTTCACGATTTGACTATAGGGTGTTTGATAGTAAGATTTGTTTAAGGAATGAGAATTTAAGTTCGAGTAAAACAATTGTGGTAATTTAAATGAAGATTAATTAATATAAGATAAAATGAATTTATAAGATAGGTTTTACAAAGTAATCTCTAAAGGATTTTGAAAATGGTATTATTTCAAATATAAAAAGAGGTGTTTTATGATAACTAATTCGATTGACTCGAAAATAAACTAAAAATGGGCAAGTGATGTGTTCGGATGGTAAGCACTTCTCTTAAGTATTACTCTTCTTGTGAAGAGGATATATGATATTATTGGTAGTACCCAGTTCCTTGGATTGTTTTGGAGTTACTCAATCTATATAATTTTCTTAAGTTAAAATAATGTGAATCATTAATTAGTAATCTTTATAAAAGTGTTTAAACTAAAGATAAATTGGAATCGCTAATTGATAAGATAAAAGCGGGATTCTCGACGATTTTGGACAGTCGAAAATTTCCGAATCACACCAAACTCAAATCTAAGAATTTGTGAAAACTTTTGTAAAAAGGTTGTGAAATATTCTGAGTAAATGAAATTGGATAAGTATAAATGTGATTATAAATAAAAAAGGGGAAGTTATAACCTAGAAAATGTTTTATTAATAAAGTCCAACATTAATTAAGAATTTGGACTTAAGTCTTTAAAAGTGATTGATTTGCATAAGTTATAAGATGTAATCAACTTAAGCGATAGTTTTATGAAATGATTCATAAATAATATTAGTGTTAAAAGAAATATACTAAGTTGAAGAATCGTGGGAAGAAAAATTATAATAGAGAAAAATCATCTTTTGGGTGAAAAATGGTTTCTTTGGAATATTTTCCTTTAATAAAAATATTTGGAAATAAATAATTAAAGGGATTATATAAAGAAGCACCTTTATAAAGTGTTTGAGCTTAAGATAAAAGTTTAGAAAGTTTTTTTGAGAGTTAATTAATACATATGTTATATGTAGATCATTTCGTCACACAAATGTTGATCTAATATTCGAGTTTGGAACTTTGAGGTGTTTACACCGATCCGAAAAAGGATTTATCACTCGATTCTTGACGACGAACATTGATTAGGGTTTATGGTTGGGTACTTGAGTTTTCTATCATAGTTTAGCACTATGCAAGGAAAGCAAAGGTTTTTGAGCAAAGAGCCTGATTAAAGTCCGCACTAGAGGATCGGGGGATCGATACTAGTTCGGAAATAAAGTTGTGTATTCGAATAGGAGATCGAATAAGATATTTTTATACGGATGATCTGTGTATATTATATGGAATTAAGTTTAAAAATAAATGTTTTAGGCAAACTTTTGTTTGGGCAATTTCGAGGACGAAATTCTTTTAAGTAGGGGAGAATGTAACGACCCGTAATTTCGCTACTTCGAAAATGAGAGATTTCGTTTGTTTTAAAGTTAAAAAAGGTTTAAAACCTAAATAAACAAGTTATATATAGACAATGATAGAGAAGTTATTTATTCTTATAGATAATAAATTAAAAAGTATAAATTTGGATTTTAGAACAAATCAACAAAAGTTAAGTTTTGCTAAGTATAAATAAATGCTTAAATAAATAGGTCTAAATGTTTATTTAAAAATATAAATCTTATTGAAAACATCTAATAAAGATAATAAAAGTATATTAAAATACTTATAAGTATGTTAATAATTGTTTTACAAAAATAACCAAATTTTGTCGCATTTTGTCAGTTTTACATACACCGTAAAATTAGAGATTTTGGTATTATTTAAATATGATTTTAAAATATAAAGAGACTTGTTTTAATTTATTTAAAGAAGTAAAAAGTTCATTTTTAAATTTGGTTTACATAAATAAATAGTTTAACTAAAACGTCAAAATATGACCGTAAAATATTTTGTCGGAAAACGACGTTTTGTCGATTAAAAGTTGTCGCAACGTCGCCGCATCTTTATTTTCTTATATAGGAACATATATTCAAATAGTATAAGTATTAATTAATTTACTAATCAAGTTTACTTTTACTAAATAAGGTTAGAAACTTCTAGAAGCAATTAAGAAAAGTAAGTAAGAATTAAGAAAAGTAAGTAAGAAAAGTCAAAAGTAAACATCAAATCAATATCAAATCAAAGCCAACATAATTATGATATTCTTTACTTAATATCTAAGTGAAAATGACATAAAGTAATGATTTGAAATGTGATGTTAAGTGTTGAAAAAAAAATAAGAATGCTTAAGAAGTAAGTAAGGGTATTTTGGTCTTTTTACAAAATATTATTTTAATCCAAAACTTTTTCTATAAATAAGACCACCATTCTTCCACTTTCTTTTACACCATTTTCTACCTTCTTCTTCTTCTTCTTTGAAGCTCTCTTTAATGGCTTCTTCTTCTCTTCCAAATCCTTACTAACTTTTTCAAAACCATATCAAATCAACTCCAAACACCACCAAACCTTGCCAAAGACCTTAGAATACCATTAGAACATGGTTTAGCATCTAAAAAGTGAAGAAACAAAGAGGAAGAGGAGGAGCAAGGTGTGGCCGAACCTATAGTGGAGGAGGAGCAAGTTGGAAAGTTTCAAAGCGAGAAAAAGAGAAGGAAGTGCTGCCGGAATCAAAAGGAAAGTCTACGGAAAAGATTTGGTGAAGATAATAGGATTTAAGTGAAGTGTTGTTGTAAATGAATGTTGGTAGGAAGTGAACGATTTGGTTAAAAGGTGAGTACTCTTATTTACTAATTAATCCATAAGTTATTTCAAGTATAATGATTTGAAAGTATAAACATGTTGAATGTTTGAATGTTTGATAACTTGGTTGCAAAATTGGTTGATTATATGATTGTTTATGTGATTGATAACTTGGTTTGATAAATGATAAGAGAAATGGTTAGTAAGCAAAGTTAATTACATGAGAATTAAAATCCATACAAATGTGTGTGGAAATATTTAGCCTCTTAATGATTTTAAATAAGTTAAAAGAGTTTAAATATGGTTTAAAAAGAATTCGAAGTGCTTCGGACAAGTTCCGAAGCAATTCTCAAAATTGGTCAAAACCGAGCTTGTCGCGTAGTGGCGGTTCGTAAATTTCGACCCGTAACTTCAAATTGATGTAGAGAATGATTTATAACTCGGATTTCTTCGAAATAAAAATTATTTGGTTTACAATGATAATAGTTTTCCAACGAAGAAAGAAAATCAAGATTTCGTCAAGTAGATTTTAAAATATGTCCAAAACAATTTTCTAAAAACATCGCGGTTTTGCAGTTCGGAATCCAAAACGGGATTTCTTTATAAATGATATTTTTAAAGTATTAAAAATATGAAATAAATTTGATAAATCTATTTAAATGATTTAAAAGAGATTTGGATTGGAAAATATGAATTATCGAATGTTTTAAAAGTTGTTTAAATCAAATAAGCTTATATAGCACTTTCCGCAGCACTTTTATGCTGTGAATTCTATAACTTTTGGAATATGAGTTTAAATGTAACGACGTTTCCCAGAATCAATTGTGAATGTTTTGGAAAGGATAATTAAGAATTTTTGAAAAGATAATTTGGAATATTTATAAGCAATTCTAAAATAAAGCTGAAAATCTGAGTATGCGGAAACGACTAGTACATTTGTCCCACCTGTGAGATCTGGGAAGGTAAACAAGGTGTTTAACTAAGGTTAGGGATGGAGCAACCAGTGCCCTGAACTTACCTGGCCTATGTTTTCTCTTCTTAGGCGAGGGGTGGAATAGATCGAAAGGAAAGCCCGGATGCTCTAAAAAGATCATATTTAAATTTTTCTAAGATAAAAGAAAAGAAAACCCCTTCAAAATAATTTTCGAGATAAAATATATCGAAGATAAAAATCGTTAAAGACAAAGATATTCAAAATGTAGGATTACTTGCCACTAGTCCCTAGAGGTGAAACTTGCCATTAGTCCCTAGAGGTGAAACTTGCCATTAGTCCCTAGAGGTGAAACTTTCCATTAGTCCCTGGAGGTGAAATTTACCATATTTATGATGGCAATAGTGCTCTATTATGAAAATCTTTGATTAGCAAGAATATGATTTGAAGTTAAGAAAGAAATCTTTGATTTAGATTTAATGAATGATTTGGGAATATTTTCCCTAAGTTAAGTGTAAGAAATCTTTGATTGAGATTAAACGAATGATTCAGAAAGATTTTCCTAAGTAAAGAAGAAAATGATTTAGAATTATTCCAAGATTTAAGAAAGGTTTAAATAAATCAAATGATTGATAAATGAGGCTTAATGATTCCATATACATTTGAAATGAAAATGGAATAAATTGAAAAGATTATATCTGAGATAGATATTTGATTTGATAAAAGATGAAGTAATTGATTGATGATTGATATCCACTTATGAACTTAACATCTTTTAAAGCGATGATTGGTTTCGAAGGAACCGGAGTCGGATTTGATTAATTCCTATCCGAAAACCACTTCGAACCAATGTATACGTTCGAAAGTGAAGACATGTTGAAGATGATGATTATTGAAGACCGTGGATCTTTATAGCGTGAAGACTGCTTGTTGAACATGCTCTGGTTGGCCACCATTATAGAGTTATTTATAGCAGTGGTCTCCTCGTGATGGAGATTTTTTCGGATTGCAAGGGCTTCTCGCCTAGTAATGGCCGAGGAAAGTGCCTTCGGTTTCGTTCAGTCCTAGAACGAACTTGTATAGATGTTTGTCTGACATTGTATTCTAAATCACATTTGAGTGGTTTCTATAAATGTATATCAGTTGGTGGCGGAGAAGGCAACTTCTTTTAGCTTAACACCCTTTCCCGAGACATACGTGCTCAGGAAGTTATACTTTTCTAGAAATCAGTCGTGTGACGTGGAATGACAATGTGGCATTCAAAGTGGAACTTGTTATGAAAAAGCGTGGCTTTGTATGAAAAAAAAAGCGTGGCTTTGTATGAAAAAAAGCGTGGCTTTGTTTGAATTGAGCATAGCCTCGCGAGCCTCACACCCCGGTTATGATGGGATTCTATGTGGTCAGATGTATGCTCGCATTTCAGGTAGTAGTGATTTGGGTTATCAGATGTTCTGAGCCCTAGGTACCAGATGCATCTGGGCCTCATGGCAGGGATGTGCGAAGTCTGAGTCATTGGATGTTATTCGCAGATTGCATCCACTTTTAGCCATTTATGTTGTTGTATAACGGCGTCTGAGTCATGGACGTAAGCCGTGGATACAGATTGATCTTTCCACTAGTTTCCTATCATGTTGGAAATCCAAACCCAATACGGTACATACGGTTTTGATTGTATTCCCAAAATAGCTGTAATGACTTGCAAACATTTCAGCTACCCCCTTCTGGTATCATATATTCCGTTCGGTATATTCCGTTGACCCAGTCCGGATATATTCTGTTAGACTTAGTCCAGATATTGGTACCTTATTTGAATAAGTTTATTTGAAAAGTGTTTTCAAAAGAAATTAAAAATAATATCAAGTGATTTTTGGTATGAAGCGTTTTGGTTATCATAAGGTAAAAACCCGTCCGTGTTTATGTATGGTCGTGGTCTTATGAGATACCATTCTTTTCAAAGGTTTTGATAATATAGTCATTTAAACTTCGAGTATCTCACGCTGTTTTATCAAGCCTGATCCGGGTATTTTTAATACTCGGGTCAGATCCGAGTAGTTTCAGGTTTAGTTGAAGACGGTTGGAGTTTCCAGAGGAGAGCTGGAGATATTCACCTACGTATGGACGTATTATATCTTTATCCGCTTTGCTTGGTGTATTTTGTTTAATGTTTGTCAGCAATTGTAAGGACAGATGTTTATAACTGTCCAAGCTGAATTTATGTTAGACTCTGATATTGTATTTAAAATTTCCGCTGTAAAGATTATTATTGAAATAATATATGTTATTCCATTCGTGTGAGATTCTGTTCTGTCTTTATTTTCTTTCTACCCTTAATGATCCGCTTATTCGTGCAATTTGAGTTTGACATGTGTGGTTTATTGTCGATTCAAAGGGTATGGAAAAGTGGTTCGTTACAATTTATTAAGTTGATATAGAAATGATTATATCTAAAATTTATTCAACAATTGTTTTAGAAAATAGTTATTTAAAAAGTTATACTCTATCTACTAATTTTTATTTTGAAAATTAGTTTGGACTTAAGTTATATGTAATATTGGTATAATATTTTTATAACTAATATTTTACGTAAAGTGTTTAAAGAAAAATAGTTTTATTTCAAAGTGTTTTCCCGATATATTTTGGATAAGTGTTATAAATTATTTTAAAGTATTTGAACTCGTCCAGTGGAAATGAATAAATATTTGGAAGTTTTTCCGCGTAAGGAAAATGATTTGAAATTTGTTTTAAATGTTTGAAGTATGGGAAAATATATCTTGTAAAGATATTTCTGGAAAATAAATAATTTGGGAAATTATTTGGAATTTGGTGATGTTGTGCATATCTATTGATAGTTAAATAACCGACTATCAAATTTACCTTTTAATAGGTATTTGTTGTGACTTGCTTGAATTTGAATGCTACCCTTATTTTAAAATAAGCGCTTGTTATTCAGTTTAGCCGAGAGAGGACCTTTGGGTCATAAATCCCATTCCGAATAGTGATACGTCGTAATGGATAGCATTTGAAGACCGGTGTTGAAGACCGGATATTTTCAAAAATGGAAGGATTACCGTCGAATGTCTCTACATTGGCTGATCCCCAATATAGAGATTTTATCACCCTTTGTGATGGGAATTCCGAACGTGATTAGTGAATATTCGGATTTGCAAGGGCTTCTTTGGAAGTGCCTTTGGTTTCGTTCGATCCCGGAATGCTCTTGTATGGATGTGTGTCTGATGTTATAATTTGAGATGTAAAGCTGGTTTCTATCAAATACATTTATGTTGGTGGCGGAGAATTTATTCTTTTAGCTTAACACCTTTTTCTAAGACGTACAAGCTCAGAGGTTATGTAGTTGATGGTTACTAGTGATATATTCCCAATTTGGTAACGTGGCATGCTGAGTGCTGCTGATCATTTGTTGATCAAAGCATGGCTTTTGTGAAAAGCGTAGCTTTGCGGACAAGACTTCGTCGAACCTCACAACTCGGTAATAGTCAAAACAGGAAGAATGCAGCAAGGTTATTTGGGAATAGCGCCCCCATAGGGTATGTACATTTCCTTCTGGATAGAGGTGGTATTATGGTATGGAGCCCAAATACTTAACCTATGTGGTTGCTACAAATTTGTTTCTTTGTGGTTGTTGGTGAATCCCGGGATAAAGGTCGGTTACGACCGGGGGATGGCATACTCATGTAAGTAGTTACCTAGTTCAGAGGTAACCTGGCCTTGTGTTGGCAGAGATCCGGTTAGGTTCTGGGGGCATCCTTCCAGAGGCGTACCCATGTGGTAATGGGAAGTTCCTTGGCCTGACCATTTGTTGGAAATCCGAAGAAACAATACGAGCCCTATACGGTTTTAGTTGTATAACCTGCCATGGAATATGGCGGTAACCTGCTATTGAACATGGTAGCTATAGTAGGCATAGTTCGGAATGTCTATGCTAGCTAAGATTTATATTATATATTCGAAATGTTTTCCTACACTTTGCACTTATAGTAATAATACCAAAGAAATTTGCGTATCAAGCATGTTTGACTATCATAAAGAGAAATCTCCTCCAATTCTGCGTTTGCATTGTGTGTGTGGCGGGAGTCCTTATGGTAGTTACATTTTCTAAAAGCATTGCGGATCTATTTTAAAATATTTCTTTGTTTGTTTTTAAAGATAAACTGTTTTAAGTTCTCACACCAGTCTCATGACTGACCTGGAGTTTATTGTTCCCTTCCTAAACTCTGGGTGCCCATAATTTTCCACATGGGCAGCCTAAAGTCAGGTTACTAGGTCATTCTGGAATTCAGGAGGTGCTGTGGAGCAAAGGAGGCGAGCTGGTTGGCGAAACGTATCACTTGTATATGATATTATCTTTTTCGCTGTGTATTCAGTTGTGAGGACAGGTTTATATAACTGTCCATTATTGTGTTGTGTTGTACATTGACTCTGATGATGTAATGTATAAAATGTATAGTTCTTTTGATTTAAAGATTATTCATTTATCTATTATATGTTTTTCCGCTGCGACTGTGAGATTCTGATATCGTTTTTGTTGCTTTTCTTTCTTTCTTACTTCCTCTATCTTTTTCTTATTCTTAAACCCTTAGGGTTCGGTTTTCCGGCATTCGATTGTTCGGCAGTTGATATAGTGGACGTATTAACGTCGATTTTCGGGAGTCGAAGAATCGGGTCCTCACGTCTCTAGACATTTAAAAACATTAATTACTTGTCGTTTCTTTTCACTTGATTAAGCTGTGAAAGAAATACTCCTCTAGTAATTACTAATTCACGTACAAAACACTTTCCCACATCTCACTTCATCTGCATCTTCATGTAAGAAATTTTCCTATAAGTAATGGCTTCTTTTCCTAATTGTTTTCCCATTTTTCTTCTTTCATTTTTCCTTTATTTCTCTTGTCTTCTCCATCAAAATGCTCGGCCACTATGTATGACCGACCATCATCTCTCCTCCTCACCAACTCTATCGACCATCACCCTTTCATCACCACAAAGACCAAGCCGTGACCATGGATGAAGACTAAATCACCAAAATTGATGCAAAGCCAAGCACATGTACTCATCACCTTGCTTTGATCTATCAAGGTTATGTCATTTTGTTTCCTATCTTTCCATTGTTGTAATTTCTATTCTTTGTATTGAATCATGTTCTTATGTTTGTGATATTTGCTTGCTTTATTTTGTTATACAAGATGAGGATTTTGGCTCTCTTTTCCCTCAAGTTCGCATCGTGCTTTATTTTATCAAAAGGTTATGTCCCTTTGATCCATATTGTTCATTGTTTGATTCATAATCTTGTATGTTGAATTTTACACTTATGTTTGCGTAATTGTATGAATACAAGATTTGGATCCGACTCTTCACCCACTCAAAAGAATATAATTATGCTTTGTCGTGCCTTTTCGTGCTTTGCGGAGTTTAGATTTGGGTTTGAATTTCAATCCTAGCTTTAAAAAGGTGAGTTATTCACTCTAGACATTACATACTTATACAATTGTGAAATGATGATAAGTGAATTGTAGAAATTAATATGCTATGTTCATACCTGCCTGTGATATGTTTATATGATATTAAATGCTGTTTATATACATGTTACATCACCCTGATATGATATTGTATGCTGTACTGTTATTTTATTTTCTGTTTATCACACTACAAGTTCCCTATCACTATGGGTTGAAATGATACATACCCGAACGGACTATAGATTAAGGAAAAATCATTATTGGCTGAAATGATAGGCTCGAGTGATTTTTGTTGTATTTATTTTACTTGGGATTGCGGGTTTGAAATGATAGAACTCGGATTTTTCTTTTTAAATTACAGATTAAATGATACATATCGATATCACTTGACCTAGGTTAGATAATTTTATATAGGACCATGGACAAATTTTTATAATAGTTCTCTTAAATTATTAAGTATTTTTAATTTTAAATATATGGAATTTTGATTAAAAAGTTGATTTAAAGATTTGAATATAAAGAGATATTGAGATATTGGTTTACTATAAGTTAAAATTGTATGAGTTGATAATTTGTTTAGATTGTAATTTAAAAATCTTTATTTGGTTTTTAATCATAATTTAAAGATTTTATTTATGATCAATATTTTAATAATTAAGTTTGATTTAATTTGGAATCTAAAATCTAACCTAGTAAATTTAATAAAGGTTATTTCTTGAAACAAATAAGGTTTGTATAGTAAATAATGTATTTTGAGTGGATAAAATGAACTGCAGTTTCGATTGGACTTAGTAATAAAATTTATTTAATTTGGAATCATAGTTAATTGATGTCTTGATGAATAGTTTTATAAAGAGGATTGGACTGTCATATTAACTATGAGAAAATACTTGACTTATAGTTATGTTTTGTAAAAACGAATGATTATGATTTAACTGGAAAAATGCAACCTAAAATGACTTAACTTGATAATTGGAAATTTAGTTTTAAAATGAAAGTTAAGTAAATTTAGTGATAGGGTATTTTATTTGTGGGATGGATATTTTAAAATAAAGTGTAAAGTTATTTGTTAAAAGTAAAAGCTAAGTAAAATAGGGTAAACTTTGACTTATTAATGAATTATAGTTTAATTTGGATATTTATTGATAAAATTTTATTTTATTAAATCATAAGTTAAATGGTATCCAAATTAATATTATTGAAGCGTGAAATGTGATTTTTATAAGTTAAATTGGCCAAAAATTGAAATTTTAGTGTAGTTGAAATATACAATGTTTTGGAAAGTTATAATTTAATGAATAGACTTATAAATGCTACAACTTTGAAATGAATATTATTTGACATTGAATTAAATGGTTAAATGAATCTTGTTTGGAGGATATTAACATTGAATTTAAATGGTCTAAATAAATATGTTTCAAAGTGTTTGGTTTTAGAGTTGTTATAACTTGCACTACTACAAAACAGGCCATTTGCATTGGTTGTTTACCGCCCTTTTGCATAAGTTAAACATCCAATGCATATGCAACCGATGCAACAATCTTAATAGTTTTGCATCAGTTCTAAAACCGATGCAAAACGGTCTTTTTTGCACCGATTGTTACTGACAACTGGTGCAAAATACGGTTGGTTGCTTGGACACAGCCATCATGTTGCATCGGTTGTAATGAAAACCGATGCAACAAAGGAACTTGTTGCAAAGGTTGTTGTTGGAAACCGATGCAACATAAGAGTCTTTAGGTTTAAAAGGCTTCTTTGTTGCATCGTTTTTTTATAGCAACTGGTGCAAACTAATCCCTCTATTGTATCAGCTATTTATTCCTGATGTAAAAAAGTCATTCTCAGAAATCATTATTACAGTACTCAAATAGACAATATATATACATATATATATATTATTGATTATAAAAAACAATTATTGCATGCAATATTACAATCATTCAAAATTAAATTTGATGGCAAATACAAACTGAATAGCATAATACCAAAATAAACATATATCAATTATAGTGTTAGTAATCTATACAAAATAATGGTTTATACATTCCTTCCCTCCCTATGACCTTCTTTAGATCGTTCTGCACATTCTGTAACCAAACTTCCTTAAAACTCACTCCACAATTCATCAAGCAGACTAGAATTCAATCAAGAATACATTACTTTTGAATGGCAGCCATATCTTATAGAAAGAACGTCTAATTCATTCAATATTATATTGCAGAAAGAATATGGCATCCTGAAGTATAAATTTTTAGTGCTATTAATTTCATAAATATGGTACAAGTAAAAAAAATATTATGATCTTTAACACCTGGCTAGAGGAATGGAATTGGTTTAATTTCTGGAACTACAGCATACAAACCTCACAGTCTAATAGTCCAATCCAGTGAGCTTCTTCATACTTTGGTTTCAAATACATATGTAGAAGACACAGCCAAGCCCTCCACGTCGTAAGTTCGGATAAGCATTCGCCTCTTCTCTATTGATTCCATCCAGCCAAATTCCAAGTGAAAGCACTGGGACTGAGCTATGCTTTGGCAATGTCGCGTGGGTAACCCATGTACATTCCTCCAGGTAATAAAGTAACTTGATTCCTTTATCGAAATTTACTAAGTTGTTTGATATTGTGCTTGTCCAATGAACATTTGTTGTTGTGCCATTTGCAGTAGTCGATGTTATGTCCGGAGTCAAGCATATACGTATGTTAGTGTTTTAGCGCGCGCACGTGTATCTTATAACTAAGATCAGAAAATTGAGTAATCACAATATATATTGTCGTTTATACATTGAGCTAGCTTATATATACTGCAAACCTGAATTAATTGGCCCTTGTCGTCCATTTCAAGAAAAGTTATGGTGTCAGCTTCTGCAATTGTTGCCCCATATACACCACTTCTGTTACTTACTGAGTGGCCTTCCCATCTACCCAATATTGATGTTACCCTCCTTTTAATGTCCTGCCGTATTTCAGAATTTGAAGGGTGTTTAGCAATAGCTTATATGTAGCAAAAGTAGCTTGTAAATTACTCTGTAATATGAAGTGTTTGGCAATAGCTTGATTTTTGACTAGAAATAGACATTATGTTGATAAGTCATAAATAACTTATACTTGCATATGACCTATCCTAAGTTTTACTAATTAAATTTTATTTCAATTTCAATTTATGTATCCAAGCATTTCTATGTTTACTACCCACTCAAAATTACTAAAACTTACTATTCAAAATCTTTAACAAGAAGATCTAAAATATTATGTTGCCAAATGTGCTCTTAGATACAAATGAAATTTGAATATTGAGAAAATCAAGTTGGCATGTATAAATATTTTTCCCAATTCTCAAAAAAGATGATGTGATGGTGATGATGATAAAGACATGCATTAGGCAATTAAATGAGGTATATATACATTGCATAAATGAGATTTGATTTTTATTTTTATTTTTATTTCACTGATAATTGAGAGATCCTTTTCACCTATGTGATGGCAACACTGAACATATTGACAAAAAAATACACCCGGAATTTAGAAACAAAAAAGAAGATAATTGAGATATCTAGTTCAATTATGTACATGTACATTGCGAATGTGTGGTATATCTCAGAATTTAGATAGAAATAAAATGCGAATATTTGAAAACTAAAGTTGATGTATATAAGTATTTATTTTTACAATTTTCAAACACGAAAAAAGATGCATGCATTTTCTTGGCAATTAAATGTGTGGTACATACATTGCATGATTAAAATTTATTTAAAAAGAAATAGTTAACAAATATATATATATATAGTTCAACTATGTAACGACCCGTTATTTTCCACCATTCAAATCGACAATAATCCACACATGTCGGACATGAATAGTACAAAATAACGAATTGTAATAAAAATTCAAAGCAAATCAAATCAAATCACAGAATCATAGACACGGAGCATCAGAATATCTCGCAGCGGAAAATAAAATACCATAGTAGTTCATGAAGCTACTATCACAAGTATCAAAACCAAATACACAATATCAGTCGGAAAGTAGATACAACATAAAATTCCAAATACAAAGAAGTCCACTAATACAAAGCTAACAACAGAACAACAGAACTGAAATATAGATAACTAGATAAGCTGATAAATCTCCAGCGATTCCAGACCTCTAGAGAGTGGAAATCCAAATCTATGAATAACTCAGGCTGACCTGAGCGTAAAATAAAACACAAACACTCGAGTCAGGACATACATACTTATCCAATATAAACCAACTCAAGTGAACTATAGTAAAGGTACAAGTAACTTAGAAGATGCTTGGGACCGCGCATCCTCTAAGGATCCGTTAAACTATTTACTATGTATTATATTGCGCTATTATAACAGTGTCCATCGGTAAAATAAACTTACTTTAAAATAGCGTTAAGGAGTGACCCAATATTCCCTTTAACACAAATAATGCCAATAGTCTATACAGCACCTGCATATCTCCTGATCGGGAGACTATGAGAAGATACTGCATAGGTACGACACAAATAGAAACTCGTAGTAAACGCTCAATATGGTAGGTGACACGACACACAAGACAATGCCAGGGTAGATATAGCAATTATGACATTCGGGCTGGTGGTAACACAGCAGCCACATACGCCCACCGTGGAACACATTCCCAAATCGAAGGGTGGCCCCCAAACAATCACAAGTAATAGAATGGTATCGAAGAAATGCGTCCGCTACGAGGTGCGACCTCAACTGGCCCGAGACTGCTTCTGTTTTAGCCACCTTATGCCAACTCACGGGAGTTGGGCCCACGTAACATACCACAAGAATGTCGCCGCCATCCTACTTTATTCTGGAATCTCCACAGCGTACACAGTTGTCAAAGTGGTTTTCGGTATCGACATAGAGTATATCCATATCCGATCCCTGTCTCTTTGCCAACCAATCGTTTTATAACTTGTGGTTATAACTTTCAAAACAATATTTTATACTTCAAAGTAAGTATCAATTCGAATCCAAATCTTTATCAAAATGAAGATCAAATCATTTCCAAAACATTTCAATATCAAAATATCATATCTTTTCAAAACTCCCTTCTCAAATCATTTATATAAGTTCGAATCCAAATATTCAACTTTAAATACCCTTTTTAAATTCAAAGATAACATTCATTAATTTCAATTCAAATCATCTTTTAAAATGATTCATTTTCCAATTAAATTTATTTATTTAAATCATTTAAAAGTGAAGTTATTATTCTTTGAAGTCAAGTATTCAAATTTCAAAGTTTCAAGTCATTCTGAGCTCATTTACTAAGTCAAAACCCATAATTATTAAAATTTCAATTATTCGCAACATTTAGAAAAAGCTGTTATAAGTTATGCTTGAAAACATTTTAATTCAGCAAAGACAGCACTTAAAAACTGCTGTTAAAACTCAGTTTTAGTTACATTTTGGTTCAAAACAGCAAAGACAGCATTTCCAGAAATGCTGTATAGCTCACGTTTCAAAACAAGGGTTTTTATTCATTTCTGCAAAGACAGCAGACCACTACAGCATTTACAAAAATGCTATAATAGCTCTGAGTTAAGTTTTAGCCTATTCAATTTACTACAGCAACTACAGCATTTCAGAATTGTTGTAATAGCTCTTTTATTAGCCTTTTAGTTCATTTTCAGAAACCATAGCACTTCTGAATGCCATTAAATGTGATTTCCAGATTTTAGTGTATTTCCAGCAATTAATAATCTTTATTTTAAACCCTTTAAACATAGTCAAAATCATAATTTAACATTTAAAAATGTTCATTAACATATCAATTAACGTATTGTTTTACACAATAGGTTTCTTATAATTAAATCCAATTTTACCATGGCCTAGGGATACATTTGGCTCAGGTTTGAACATGACATGGCTCGAGTTTGGTCATGTAAATGCATGGCATAAAGGCTAGAATGATGAAGGAGGTTACAACATGGAAATTTGAAGAGTTTTAGGCAATATAGTGGTTTTTAGCCATCAAAGTGGTTCGACCATGGAGAGTGGGCTCGGCCTGTGGGTGCACCATGGCTGGACAGTGGCTGGAGGGGTGTGTGGTGGTCAGGTCAGTGAAGTGGTGGCGGCTAGGGGTGGTGGTCGTGGAGGTGGTTGAAGGAAATGAAGCAAAGTGGCCAAACTAGCATGGTTTCAAAGGTCTAGTTGCATTTTTATGGAGTTTGATCACCATGGAGGGCTCGGCCATGGTCAAGATCTGAGAAGTAGCTGGTGGTGATGGCAGGGAAGAGGTGTAGGAGGTTGTGGCCATGGCTATGGAGAAGAGGCCTGTCAAATAGCATGAGAAAACAAGGCAAAGTCCATAGAAAATAAGAAGAAAAGGTATAAAAGATGAAGCCATTACCAAAAGAATTCTCTAGCCGTGAATGGAAAAATGAAATGAGAAATTTTGTACGTGAGACGTAACAAAACTCACGGCTAAACACAAAAATTTACATGGCCAAAAGAAATTAAAAGAGGAGTTAAAGAAAATGAAAAGTCTAGAAAGTGAAAAGTCAAAAGAAAAGGAAGTCTTTGCCTCTTCAAATTTCCATTTCTTTTAAACAAATAAACCAAAATAATTTCAGCAAATACCTTTTAAAAACCGAAACTAAGTGAAATAGTATGAAAATAAATAATTAAATTTAAATAAAAATAGAAAAGAATAAAAGAAATTGCTTAAAAATCCAAAACAGTGTCCAGAAATTACAAATAAATCACTACTAGTCTTGGAAAAATATCCACTTCATTTTAAAAATATTATGAAGTAAAAATTTGAAATAAAATAATTTATTTATCATTTCTAAAATGAAATAAATAATTATATTGGAGAAAAATAGAAAAAAAACTAAAGAAATTGTTTAAAAATGGTAAACAGGACATGAAAATTACACAAAAATACCATTATCTCTAGAAAAATTCCTACTTCACTTAAAAATATTTTAAAACAAAATTTTAAGTAAAATAATTTTTAAAGCATTTTCAAAGTGAAATATGTTCAATTAAAATTAATTTTAAAAATATTGGGTTGTTACACTCTCCCACTCAAACTTTTTCGTCCTCAAAAAGAATGGAAACAAGGAAATAAGAAAAACAAGTTAGGAAAACAAAATAGGTACTGGAATAAACAATTCCGAATTCAAA
Organism: Allium cepa; assembly: GCA_030765085.1. NCBI lineage: Eukaryota > Viridiplantae > Streptophyta > Magnoliopsida > Asparagales > Amaryllidaceae > Allium > Allium cepa. The sequence continues at coordinate 11,524,404 of CM060929.1, forward strand.
GCACGAATGCTCTACTCCGTCTCCCAAGTACAATCACGACCATCTGTACTCCACTATACTTTGAACAAACTAACAGATTTCCTTCTTAGCTGCTTCGTACCTCTGTCGACAATACGAAGTGGCTTCCTCTTGACAGTCAGATTAGGCTCAATATCCAAGCTGTCAAGAGCAGAAGGCTGAACAAACAAAGATGGGTCATGGAGATACTGACGAAGATGTGAGACATGAAATACATCATGCACTCCCGAAAGCTTCTCCGATAACTCCAGACAATAAGCCAAGGAACCAACTCTTTCCACAGTGCGGAAAGGACCAATGAATCTAGGAGAAAGCTTCCCTCTACGACCAAAGCGAAGAACATTCCTTAAGGGAGAGACCTTAAGGAAAACCAGATCACCAACAGCAAACTCAAGCTTCCGCCTTCGCCTATCAGCATACTTCTTTTGCCTGTCCTGAGCAACTCTCAACCTTCTCTTAACCTCCCCAACTCTCTCCGAAGCTTCCAAAATCATATCAAAACCAAGAACCAGAAGATTACTGGATTCAATCCAGCAAGATGGGGATCGACAAGGTCGTCCATACAAAGCAGCAAATGGAGATGTCTTGATACTGGCTTGAATTCAAAGATAGAAAGAGATAGATAAAAGATTAAGATAAGCTTAAAACAGAAGATAAGATTATACCTGATAACTATTATTGTAGGTGAATTCGACAAGATGCAAATGATCTTCCCAAGATCCACCAAAATCTAGCACACAGGCGCGAAGAAGATTTTCGAGTATCTGATTCACTCTTTCCGTTTGACCGTCGGTCTGCGGATGACAAGCAGTTCTCAGATTTAGATGAGTACCCAAATATTCCTAAAAAGCTGTCCAGAACAAGTTGGTAAAGATAAGATCACGATCACAAACAATACTGAGGGGAACATCATGGAGACGAACAATCTCCCTCATGTAGATCTTAGACAAGCTAGAAGCAGAACGGTAGACTTGACCGGAATGAACTGAGCAAATTTGATCGGCCTATCCACAATAACCCAGATACTCTCATTGCCATTCCTATACCTTGGCAATCCATCAATGAAGTCCATGGAAAGCTGTTTCCACTTCCAGTTGAGAATATTTAGGGGATGCAACAACCTAGGGGTCTTCTGATGATCGACCTTGACTTGCTGACAAGTCGCACACCAACTAACAAAGATAGAGACATCCCGCTTTATCCCTCTCCACCAATAAAGCCTCTTCATATCTTGATACATCTTCGACACACCAGGATGAATAGAAAGTCTGGATCGATGATTCTCCCAAGCAACTCTTGCCTCAAATCATTTGCATTCGGGACACAAATCCTGCCATTAATCCTCAAAATACCGCTATCATCAATCTGAGCTCCACCACCAACCCTGCTCCGAACACTCTCCTTCATTAACCTAATCATCTCATCCCCATCCTGCTTAGCCTTGATACGATCCAGAAGAGGAGAAGAAACAACAAGCTGACACAATAAAGCCTTCTTCCGACTTAGAGCATCGACCACAACATTAGCTTTATCGGAAGAATAGCTAATATCGAGGTCGTAAGAAGCCAGAAACTCAAGCCAACGAACTTGCCTCTGATTCATATCCTTCTAGGTGAAGATATATCTCAGAGACTGATGATCATTGAAAAGCTCAAACTTAGCCCCAAGAAGATGATGCCTCCAAAGCTTCAAAGCAAAGACAACAGCAAGCAACTCTAAATCATGAGCAGCATAATTAGCTTCATGGGTTTTCAACTGACAACTAGCATAGGCTATGACTTTACCATCCTTCATGAGAACGGCACCCAATCCCTTACGACAAGCATCAATATATACCGTCAATCCCCCACTTCCATTCGGAACAGTAAGAACTGGTGCATAAGTTAGCTTTCTCTTTAACTCGTTGAATGCATCTTTACACTTCTCATCCCAAAAAAACTTAACATTCTTACAAGTCAAAGCAGTGAGAGGTGCAGCAATCTGAACAAAATTCTCAATAAATATCCGGTAGTAACCGGCAAGGCCCAGAAAACTACGAATCTCAGAAGGAGTCTTAGGAGTTTCCCAATCCTGTAACAGAAATAGGGAAAAATAAGAACCACAAAAGAGATAGAATGATTAAATGAAGAAGGAAAAAGAAAAAGAAAGACTTACATTGATCGCACCACTCTTGGCTGGATCAACAGAAACTCCATCACCAGAAATAATATGTCCAAGGAATCGGACTTCATTTTTCCAGAAATGGCATTTAGGAAATTTAGCCTTTAATTGATGACTTCTAAGAATCTCTAAAACAGATTTCAAGTGCGACTCATGCTCTACCTTGGTCTTAGAAAAGACAAGGATATCATCAACAAAGACTAGAACAAATTTATTAAGCACATCACGAAAAACATGATTCATAAGATCCACAAAGGAAGCAGGAGCAGTAGTCAAACCAAAAGGCATGACTAACCATTCATAAAACTCATTCTCAGTATGGAAAGCAGTCTTAGGAATGCTTTCCTCAGCAACTCTGAGCTGGTGAAAACCTGTGGCAAGATCAAGCTGAGAAAAACAAGTGGCACCATAAAGCTGATCAAACATGCCATTGATGCGAGGCATTGGATATCTGTTTTTCATAGTGAGCTTGTTCAGCTCCCTATAGTCAACACACATCCTCAAAGATCCATCGGACTTGGTGACGAAAACCACCGTTGCTCCCCATTATGAATGGCTAGGTCTGATCAGAATATTGGAGAACAAGTCCTCAATTTGCTTTGCTAACTCAACCTTCTCACGAGGTGCCATTCTCCTAGGAGGAAGAACAACAGGTCAAGCTCCAGGAATAAGATCAATGCGGAAATCTGTCTCCCGCTTAGGAGGCAAAGCAGTGACTTCATCAAAAACATCTGGAAAGAGTTTGACCACACGGGTCGAATAAAGATCACCAAGAGCAGAATCCAGAGAATAAATAAAACTTCCGGCAAAATCCTAAGGCATGCGGCACTAAATAACAAAGGAATTGTCCAGATCATCTTCGAGATAAACAGACCGGGATTTACAAGAGATATGAGCATCATACCTACCAAGCCGATCACCACAAGCAACATATAAAAAGCATCGAAGCCCAAAACATAAAAATCACCACTGAAGAAATGATCAGAATAAAGAAGCTTCACTTGTTTACAAATCCTATTAAGGTTTGCGGGACCCCCAATTGGATTTGAAACACATAAGGATTCAGAAACATACTCGGGAGAAAGGAGATGCTCAAACTTATCACACAAATCAATAGATATAAAACTGTGGGATGCACCAGTATCAAACAAAACACGAATAGGATGCTCAAATAAAGAAAAAGAACCCTGGAGAGTACCTTGGTCATCACTAGGAGCTGGAGGGGTAGGTGCTGGAGAAGAGGCAGAGGTGACAGCAAATATACCAGAAGGCTTACCCTTCTGCTGGGTGGGGCAATCCTTCCTGAAATAGCCAGGCTGGAGACAGATGTGACAAAGATCACGCCTAGCTGGCTGAGCAGGTGGAGGAATGGCAGTACCAACAATAGTAGGACAACTATTCGCATAGTGTCCCTTCTGGCCACATTTGAAGCAGGTGATGGAAGAAAGGTCAACTGGCTGCCTCTGAGATAGAGCAGATGATGAAGATCCCAAACTCGAATTCTTGAGCCATTTCTTCTTCTGCTGCTGGAAACTAATCCTTCTCTTCTTAGAATTTGCAGAAGAAGTCTGAGATGAAGGAGCACCAACTGAAGCAGGACCCTTAGAAGTAGGGTTCTCATAACGAAGAGCCATATCCATAAGCTGGGTAAAAGTGCCATGAACATGAGAAATGAGCCGACTATAGTACTCGGGACGGGCACCAGTAATAAACTTCTCATTCTTCTACAGTGGATTGTCCATCAAACCAGGCCCGAACTTAGAAAGTTCGTTAAACTTCCTCTTGTACTCTGAAAAAGACATGCTTCCCTGCTTGAGGTCCATGAACTCCCTGTAAAGCTGGGATTTCCCGGCTTCGGGCATCCACTTAGCAACAAAAGCCTCCCTAAGAAGAATGATAATTAAGCTTAGAAAGGCACGAAAAGATTAAAAAAATAGAATTCAAAGAAACACAAGAAGATACCTGAACTGTTCCCAAGTAAGATTAGCCTCAACGGTGTTAGCCGTAACAGACTCCCACTAATCTTGGGCAGCCTCCTGCAACTGCCATGCGGCTAACTGACGCTTCTGGGCATCAGTAATCTCAAGACCAGTAAATATCCTCTCGATACTCCCCAGCCATTGTTGAGCCTCAATGATAGACTCAGAACTAGTGAACTTGGTTCCACCAAGCTGAGTAAATTCTTTGCAAAGAACAGTGAAACAGACAGGAGCTGGGGCTGGAACTGGGGCAGCACCACGACCCTGACCTCTAGCATTTCTACGATTCATCCTGAAAATTCAAGAATGAATATTAGGACAAAGGTAGAGATAAGATAGAGACAAGACAAGACAAGATAATCCACTTGGATGAACATCCTAATTACAGAAATTTCTAACAAGGTAGATACGAAAGGAAAGAAGTTAGAAAAATTTGCTTTTAAAACAAGTATATCAAAATAATCTTTGAAAAATCCTTTGAAAATCATTTTATACTTTGAAAATATGTTATCTCACAAAGAAATGATTCTAAAGTTGATTTCACTCATTTTAGGGTATTTCTACCCTATCTCTAATGAGGTTTTTGCTCCGTAGGCTAAGGTTTGCCTAAAAACAAAAACTCTGATACCAAATGTAACGATCCTTTATTTTCCACCATTCAAATCGACAATAATCCACACATGCCGGACTTGAATAATACAAAATAACAGATTGTAATTGTCACGATCCTGATTTTTAATTAAATTTAAATTGATAATTAAAATAAATTTTTGAATAAAATTGTAAATTAATTTGAATTTTTCAAATTAAATAGGATATTTATCTATTGGGACATTGATTTTTAAATTTAACTATGGATTTGAATCTGTATATTTAAAGTCTTATAAATAAGAAAATAAAATAAAATAACATCCTACAATTTGTCAAAGTAATATTTTAAACTTCTGGAATTTAATTTGAAAATAAATTAAAAGAAAAATCTCAAACAAATAAAATAAGTAATAACTATATATGGATAAAACGCCAATTTCTTTAGAATTTAAATTTTAAGATGATAAATATTTTAAGAAAATCATTTGAATTCAAATTATGTATATAATACATACTTTCTTTTGAAGGAAAAAATCACTTATTAATAAAATTAGTGCTTAAAGTCATTTCTTTAAATTGGTATAAGTAGGAGTAATAGACATAAATGAATTTTTATTCAAGTGAATTGGAATTTGAAATTAAATTTAAAATAAGTATTTTAAGACTAAGTAGCATTTAAAAAAATTTAAGATACAATATATGTAATGAAAATTTAGTTAAACTCTTTTAACATTGTACATATATATACAAACAAACAAGGAATGCATTTATTTATAAAAGTGTATATAATATAAAAATTAAATTTTATAAAAAATTCTTTTTTCTTTGAAAATTTTACGTGTAAACATACACATAAAAGAGACGGAATAAAGAAGTTAAAAAAATTTAGTCCTCATGATGATTTTTAAAAAAGGGCGTCTAACATATTTAATTGAATAAAATATTTAAATAAAAAATTACAAATAACTCTTCACTTCCCCATATGTAATTATAATAACTCCCAGCAAATCTGAAAAAGTAAGTAATCAACGATTTAGCTTTTCAAAACTTCAATACCCAAGAAAGCAAATAAAGATAGAAAGAAAGAAATGATAAAACCTGAAAACAGAAATTCAAAACCAAGAAGAAAATCAAACAAAGCTTTCTACCTGATTCAATGAGAAAAGCAATATAAAGATCAAAGCATTTAAATTCAGTGGTAATCAGGAATCAAAATTCAGATCAGAAAGTAACTTCAACCTGGATTTGCATATCATAATCAAAGCTGCAGTTCTTTTGGCCAGAGCAATGCAAGAATCTCTGGAATGAATTAAGTTAAGTAAAATTCTTTTAAAAGATTTGAATTTTTATGTTGTATGTCAGTAGTAAATTAAGAATCTAATGAACAAATTTAATCAATTGCAGGAAAACAAATCAAGTGCAAGGCAAATTTGTTTCTGTTTTTAAATGCAGGAATTCCTCTGTTATATATATATAATTTCAAACATGTAAGTAATTTAATTTTTTTTCCCTTTTGTATTGAACGAATTAAGAACAACAAAGAGTAAATAGAGATCTCTATTTATAACTTACAGACCTAAAACTCCAAGATTTAAAGAAGAAAAAAATATAGAGGCTCAAACTTTTCTCTGTCCTCTGTCTTTCTTCAGCAATTTCATGTGTGACATCCCGGAATTTTGACCCTATTATTATAATAAGTTTTTAATCAAATTTAAATAAAATACAGTATTTTCATTTATAAATAAATAAGATTTTGGACATTATTAGTTGTATATGTGTTATAAAGGAATTTATGATTTCAAAATATAAAATAGACACTTTTAACAATATTTAAAATTAAAACTGTTTTATTCAATTAAATTAAAAGTGATATATTAATGACATTTAATAACAAAAATATAAATGTAGTTGATAATAATAATATTTACAATAACATAAGTCTATTCATATTAAATATAAATATAAATACATCAATGCAAATATAGGTTACAAATCAAATATTGGAAAGATTTAACTTTAAATAAAAATAAGATCTAAGAAGTGTTTCTAACAATAGCTTTTGTAATTAAAATAAAATAAGCTTATAAATATTTAATATAAGTATAACATAAAATATGGTTGTAAACATAAGTTTACAAACATAAGTTTACAAACATAAGTACAAAACTTTGATATGAAAATAAGATATAAATAAAAATGTTAACTTTGTAAACATAAACATATAGAATACATGACCTATAGGGTTATTCATGCAATAAAGACAATATGAAAACCGGCAAGCAAACTTTATATGCATAAGAAAGCTAAGTGTTCAATTTTAAAAAAAAAATAAGACAAACATCTTTGTACAAATGCAAAGATCATTATATATCTTTAAACAAAACAAAGTTTGCCAGCAAAACATATTAGTACAAACACAAAAATCTGCAAATATCTTTATACAAATAATGTGTCAGCAAACATTAATTATGTGTTAACATAAGTGAAAACATAGGCATTTAATTAGCATTACAATCTGTCTGAAAATATCATTCCAGCCGAAATATTCATATCACCTTAGATTTTCTATAGTAAATAAAGCAAAATGTTATTATATCTCAGAAAGGCTTATATGAGAAGCTAATACCCTGTCCAAAAACAGTTCTTATCTATAAATAACACATCATCCTATTTATATATATATTTATATCATTTAGTTCGTTTATAACTTCAAAACAAAGCCTAAATAAAAACTGAGATAAGAAAAGAAAATTAAAATAACATCATACTTCCAAGCTCAAACAAAATTCAGGAAGCCAAGAAGTTTACAAGAATTCAACACTTCAAACTGCAGACTTCTATTATCATCCAATACCTCTCTGTTTCAACAGTATTTTGGTGAGTAAACTTATTTTAAATCTAACTCTCAATATGCATTTCATGAAGTATTGTTATGTGGATGATTTAAGTTCTGGAATGTTTTGCTTAGTACTGTATGTTCTGCATATTATGCTCTTCCAGGTTTCAAATTTCTGTTGAGGCAAAGAAATCAGAGAATATATCATACTTTTATAAAAATTCATTTTCTTTAAGTAGTAACTCAACTTAATAAATACTAAATAAATTTGTTTAAGCTTAAGATTAAGGTTTTGGAAATTTTTCTATGTAGCAGTGAAATGTAAAACACTGTAAACTAAAATTTACAGTAAAAATAAAACAAAGTTCAAAATTCGAATAACTCGAATTGTAAACTTGAACTTACAAATTGAAACAACATACTAAGTTATGATTTTTAAGACCGAAATTATAATTTTTAGTTAACAATTCTGAGAGCAGTTTAATAGTAAGCCATATATGCTTTTCTATGAAATTCTGAAGATTCCTTCAATAATTATTGATGAAATTTGACATGAAGCTTGAGTGTTGATGTGAGATCAACAGCAAAAATGTTTAAAAAAAAATTTGAACGCAAGATTTTTGACGAATGATCAAGAGTAGGGTTTTGGGTTCAGTGTTTTGGGTTCGGTTCATTGGTTGTTCGCGTCGCCATAGTGCCACCGAGTGCCGAGAGATTTTGGGAAGTGATAGAAGGGGTTGAGGGCGAGATATAGCCGAAACCATGTCGTCTCGGGTGGTCGAGAACGTGGGAACGTGGCGAATTCGACTATAGTGTTTGAGTAGCTGTGGGAATTTTCAAGCATATTTCGATTGAGATCATTTTGCATCGATTTGAGTTTAGATTTCGAACGAGAGGTGAGTTCATGGTTTGTTGGTAGCGTCGTGGGGCGCCGGAGCGGTGGCGAACCGGCGTGCATGTGCGTGGCGGCGGGGAAGTGCCGCTGGGTGTCGACTCGAGTGAAACTCGAGTTTGTTAGCTTGATGCTTCGGGTTGGTCACTGGGTCAGGGTTGCGCGTGTGTGTTAATAAGTTTCAACAGTTAATCTTAAAGCTTTTAAAAAAAAGAAACAGGAGAAAGAACAGAGGAAGGAGAAGAGAAGCGCGTGAGGGATTGACGCGAGAAAAGGTTCAGGAAAATCTCGAGTTCGACCGAGTAATTGCGTTGTTATCTTCGGTTTGTTTTAATTCTTGAAGTTGTTAACTGTTATAATAAGTTGAAAAGGGTATAAGTTAAGTATTAATTAAGTTAAGGATGTTGACCAATTTGTTTTAAGCCCGGATGAACTTTAAAGCTTTACTGAAACAAAGAGGAGTAATTAATTTAAAATCATAGTTAATTAAGAATGTAATCAATTTTATAATTATAATTTAATAAGTAGTTCAAGATTTAATTAAATTTGTAATTAAAGATTTTTATGATCTTGTGTAAACCCATGTGTAATTAAGAATTTAATTAATCATTTGAAGTTGATTAATTAACAAATCGTAGTTAACGGATTAAATAACTAACTAATGATTAAACGATTAATTTAATTAATAATTAATGATTAATTAAGCAAATAGTAATAATTAAATGTGTAATTGATTTTATAAATCAATAATTAAGGTTATTGATTAATAATAAAGAATCAATTAATTAAGTGAATAATTAATAAGTAATTAATAAATTGAAATAAGTTAATTAATTAGTTTATTCTTAATCAAGTAAGCAAGTTTAAAATAAATCAAACTAAATGTTGATATGAATCGATGATTCTATTGATTGACTCTGACATTTATTTATATCCTGTGATGTTCTGTGATATTCTGGATATATCTGTGATGACTGTGTATGATTTATCTGTGTTAAATTGCTTTATGAATTCGATTGTTGAATTTAAACTGCACAAGTTAATTAGACAACTTGGCCTTTAAAATGGCGTTTGGATTTCGATGAGACCGGGATCGGGTATCGATTTGATATTCCAAAAACCACATCGATCCAAATTAAACGTTAGGTCGTGTAATCTCAAGTGAAGATCGAGATGGTGTTTTCAGAATGCAAGGGTTATCGTCGTTGACTCTAAGGGTGATTCCAAAATGAGTGTGACGAGATAACGCCTTTGGTTTCGTTCGAACCCGGAACGAACTTGTATGGAATGAATGCTTTCAGCACATCGTCAGGCGGACGATGAGCATTCTAAGAGATATGATATGTAAAGGCAAACGCGGCCTCAAGACTCATCAACCGGGAATGGCTAAAACAAAGGATGTGCAGCAAGGTTAGGTGGGTCATGCCCAAGCAGGACGAGGTATACTCCTGTCTAGATGTCTCTTTTATTCAGCTGTGTGGGCGGTTGGTCTGCAGCCAACTGCGGGGTTATCTTGTTCGGGACTGTTCAGTAAGGAATGGTTCCGGCCTTGTGTTGCAGGGGAGTTAGGGTGGCTCCCCGGTACGGTGATCTAGGCCACGTCCTATGACGAGCGGTACCCTAGTAGCCTTGCCATTGTATGGGATCCAATTTCCAATAAGCGCCGTACGTTTTGATTGTGCCCAACTACGTTGGAATGTGAGATGTAAGAATTTCAGCTATTTCTGTATTTTACTTGAAAACCCTAGACACTATTATAATATCATTGAATTTCCTATAAAATGTTTTGGTTAGCATAAGGTAAAAACTTACCCGTATTTATGTGTGGAAGTCTTACGTGATACCTTTATTTCAAATGATTTTCAAAGTTAAACAACTTTAACCCGTTTACTCATACCAGACCCATGTCTGACCCGGAGTTTATATTTGGTTTTCATAAACTCTTGGGTACTCAAATTTTTATGAGTAGCCAAGTGATAGGTATTCGGAGTATAGAGTTTTCTGGAGGAATTGGAGCAGAAGACCAGACGTATCCGCTGTGTTAGTTAGTTTATGATGTATTTGAGATGTATGTTCTGACAGATATGTATATGATAGTCATGTTGTATGATATTGTATAACTCTGATGTGTATATAACTATGTAATAGTATGTTGATATATTATATTTTGTTCCATTCCGCTGTGAGATTCTGATGTTGTTATTCTTTCTTTCTATTCTTTTCTATTTCTATCGCTTTCTTTCTTATTGATGGCACGTCTTTCTGGAGTTAGAAAGTCGGGTCGTCACAGTTGGTATCAGAGCGCTAGGTTGAGCGAGTACCTAAGCTCTGGAGTAGTATTTATCTTGAGAGTGCGTATTTTTATTTTTATAAAATTATATAATATACCCATCTAAATTTGTTGAGTTACCTATTCAGGTGGCCAACATGAGTTCTGGAAGAAGAGGCAGAGTTAGGGCCAGTACTTCGATTGGTAATGTTCGAAGTCAAATTGCTAGAGAGGCTGTAAATCCAGTACCGCCTCAAGTTAGTTTTGCAGCCTTATGTAAAGATTTTATCGATCTCGGAGGCCAACCATTTAAAGGTTCAGAATCAATAACTGAAGTTCAAGCCTGGCTACGTTCGTGTGAGCGCATTTTTAAGAGTATGAGATTGTCGGATGATCGGAAGAGGGAAATGGCATCGTGGCAATTACAGGGAGGCACAACAACATGGTGGGATGCAACAATTGCATATATTCCTGAAGAAGATATTTCATGGGAAAGATTTAAGGAGTTATTTGAGGAAAAGTTTATGCCGACGGCAAGGAAAACTCAATTGTACCAGGATTTTCTTAATTTGAAGCAGGAAAGCATGACTGTTTCTGAGTATGAGACCAAATTCAACGAACTTTCGTGTTATGGATCAGGATTAATTGATACTCCCCTCAAGAAGAATGAAAAGTTTGTGCAAGGATTGAGGTTCGAATTTCACGATAAAGTGACGGTGCTCTTGAAGGGATCTTATGTTGATTTAGTTGATATGCTTTGAGGTATGAGAATTTGATGAGCAAGAAATTGGAGGCAACAGCAACAATTTCGAGAGGGAATTCCGCTAACCCAAATAAAAGAAAGTTTAATCCGCTTTGGAAAAGACAAGCTAAGGGAAAGAAATCGAGAGGAAGCAATAACGGACCCCGCAAGTGTTATAATTGTCAGCAAAATGGACATTTGGCAAACCAGTGTTCTCAAGGAGGATCTTAGCAATAGCAACGACAGAGTGGTCCAGGATTGGCAGTAGTTCAAAGATCGTTGTGTTTTAATTGTCTTCAGTCCGGTCATATGATTAAGAATTGTCCACTTTTGAAGAGGACACTACAGAATAAAGTTTTTGCTCTAGAAGCCGGTCCATCTTCTTCTTCTCAAGGCAAAGGAGTTTTGGAAGTTACCTTACTCTTAGATGGCAAATATATTAAAGTTTTTTTGATTCGGGTGCTTCTTTGAGTTTCATATCTCTGGAATCGGTAGAAAAGTTTTATCTCAACCTCGGTACAGTGGATCGTCCCATTATTGTATCTAATCCTATAGGTGGGGCAACCAAATTGGATACAATCTGTAAGGACTTGAAGCTTTCTTATCTATCTCACGGCTTCTCTTGTGACCCATATGTATTAAATTTTAAGGGATTTGATCTTATTTTGGGAATGGATTGGCTCGATAAGTATAAAGAAGTCCTGAATTGTGATGGGAGGACAGTTTCATTGGAGACTGATTTGGGTAGGATTGCCAAAGTGTCGTGCGATAGTTCTGGATTTCACTTGAGTAGTCTTTTGCAAGGAGTTGAGACTCCTCAAGAGAAAGTGAGGAAATCGATGTGGTTCAAGATTTTCCTGATGTCTTTGAAGAAGTTAAGTGTCTGCCGCCACATCGAGAAATAGAGTTTCGTATTGATTTGATTCCAGGAGCAGTGCCGGTGATTCAACCCAGTAGGAGAATGCCTCCTAGAGAGAGAGAAGAGTTGATTAAGCAGACACAAGATCTTTTGGAGAAGGGTTTGATTAAACCCAGTTTTTCTTGTTGGGGCTATGCTGCGGTGTTTGTCACCAAATTGGATGGTTCGCTAAGGTTCTATGTTGATTATAGAGAATTGAACAAAGTGACCATTCGAAATAAATATCCTTTTCCTCGCATCGATGATCTTTTTGACCAGTTGCATGGAGCTTCTATCTTTTCTCAACTAGATCTAGCTTCAGGTTTCCATCAATTGAGGGTAGCTGAAGATAGTATCCCATTGATAGCATTTAGGGGACCGAATTGTTTTTATGAGCGGTTGGTTATGTCTTTCGGGTTAACCAACGCACCTGCCTATTTTGTTGACCTAATGAACCGAGTATTTAGTGATGTGTTGAATAAGTTCGTGCTAGTATTCATTGATGACATCTTGGTCTACTCCAAATCGGAAAAAGAGCACTGGCATCATTTGAGGATTGTATTGGAGACTCTTCAAAGTGCCATTTCTGGAAATCAGAAGTTAAATTTTTAGGGCACATTGTTTCTGGTGAAGGCATTTCTATAGATCCAGCGAAGGTTGAAACTATTTTGGAATGGAAACAGCCGGAGACACCGACTGAAGTTCGCAGTTTTCTGGGTTTGGCTGGCTACTACAGAAAATTCATTAAGGATTATTCCAAAATTTCTTCGCATCTGACCAAGCTGACTAGGATAGGAGCCAAATTCAAATAGACACCTTAATGTGAAGAAGCTTTTCAGGAATTGAAGACAAGGCTAACCAGTGCACTAGTGCTTGCTATTCCAGATGGGAAGAGAAAATTTGAAGTATATACGGATGCATGTTTAGTTGGACTGGGAGCAGTTCTGATGCAGAATGGCAGAGTGATTGCGTATGCTAGTCGGCAATTGAAGTCACATGAGAAGAACTGTGCTACGCATGATCCAGAACTTTTAGCTATTGTTTTTGCTTTGAAGATCTGGAGACATTATATTTTGGGCGAAAGTTTGAGTTATTCACGGATCACAAACCGTTGAAATATATTTTCTCTCAAAAAGATCTTAATTTGAGACAGCAGAGATTGGTCGAATTTTTGGCATCTTATGATCTGGATATTTTGTATACTCCGGGGAAAGCGAATGTCCTGGCTGATGATCTTAGTAGAAATGCGGTCTTATCTATTCTGGAAGTCATTCCATCCCTCTAAGAAAGTTTTTTTATTTTAAATTCCAAAAAGTGATGTTATTTTATGATTTAAAAATAGAGGAAGGGATTTGATTTTTCTTAACTTCTTGAGTTTGTGATTAGAACAGTGGCAAGATATGTATGTATACATGCAATCAATGATTACAGAGACATGCAAGCACTTATCAATATTCACAAGCAAGCATATCAAGAAAATCCACAGAAATAAAGGAGGCTGGTTTAAAAGAGGGTCTGCTCACTGGTTTTGAAGTCTGGACAGAGACAGGCTTGATATTTTGTAACTTTACTTTGATTGCTTGAGTCTGTTTGCCTGAACTTGCATGTTTCCCCCAAGCTTTGAAATTGCTCCCAGGCTAAAGCTTCCAGATTTTCATTTGTATTGAGTTTTTCTTTTCTTTTCCTTTTAGACTAAGTAGGATTGTTTGAATTCTTGTTGAAGTTGATTTCCAGGCTTGCTTTGAATTTGTTTTTGAACTTGGATTTGGTCACAGGAATGTTGCATGCTTTCAGGTTTGAAAACTTGATCTGGTTGTTGAGATGATTCATTTTCAGGTTGATGAAAATCTGGTTTATAGATTTCGAACTGAAGCTTTGAAAACCAGGCTTTGATTTTGCTTGCTTGACGTTGTTTCAGGCTTCATGAAAATCTTATTACAGTTTACAAACTGAACTTTTGTTTTTTTTCTCTGTTTTCAGGTTTCATATTTTTTTCTTCTTTAAGTTAATAAAAAAAACTGAGTATAGCCTGATTTTGAACTGCCTATGATTTTGAAACGTGTGAGGCAAATCTCCTTTTCAGATTTTTGCTAAGATATGGTATGATTCCAATATGGAAAGATGTAAAGTTTCCTTTTTATTTTAAATTTGATTATTTTATTAAGTAATTGTGCCATTTGTATGTATATATACAATGTAAGATCTTAATGCATGTTATAATTATTTGTATATACATATATACAATATTGAAAGAAAATTGTGTTTTAACCAATATTCATATATACACACATTTTGTTTTATTAATTTTAAAGAAAGAAATGATTTTAACTAATTATGTTTTTAATAAATAAACACATATATAATAGTATTTAGTTCTACACAATTGTTCTAAAATCATTTGTATCCAATTCAAAATACAACTTTTAAATCCAACTAATTTGATAAAAATATTAATTATTGAATTTTCAATTAAAAGTTCCATTTTAAAATACATACTTTTTTTTATTAATCTTTAAGCCTTTAAATTCTATTTACAATATATTTTAATCTTAGAATCCCCAAATTTCAAGTCAATTTAATTTTTATTTACTTGTAATCAAATTTCTATTCAAAATCTAAAATTTTAAGTTTATTCTGAAAATCTCTAATTAATTCACAAATAATCCCACAATTTAATTTTAAAATTAAATTAATTATTTCGGCTAATATTCCAGCAATGTTATAGATTCCCCCACTTAAGAAATTTTGTCCCCGAAATTTGCTACAGAGACAAAAAGATAGATGGAAGATAGAGAAATATCTTTCCAAATCAGATCGGATAACAATTCTGTATTTGGGTTACCAAAACAGAACATCGACAATATGAGAACAAACTCATATAATATCACACAAGAGATATTTGGGTCCAGCGGTCTACGAATACGCAAAGGCATTGATTAGTTCGAAGGAATAACCAACCATTCATATAATATATATCCGGACCCCAAATAATAGACAGATACGTAGATTCGATCCAAACTCCTAGTTTAGAAACTAAATATACCTATCAACCATAGCAAACAAAGCAATTAAGGCAACCAATACATCCAAACAAACAAAAAACAAATAAATTTGGCCTATCTGGAGTTTATGTCCCATTTCAACTCATCTTTTGGTCTAACCAAAATGATGATCTTCTACCAAAGCTTCTCTCTCGAATTGCCACGAAGCCGACAAAGAATTGAAATCGAATCAAAGGAAATTGAGAAGAAATGATAAGCAAAAGAGATAGATAGAGAAAAGATTATTTCCTCGTTGTTACAGGTATTGACCATATGTAGTGGTACTTCCCTGTCCCCTATCTCGTCCTCTTCTTGCACTCATACTTACTACTGATGAATAGTAAGAGAATTTACTGAGGCGTTCGAACGGATATCTTAAGGATATACTCATACTAGGGTATACTTCACCCCATCTCTAATGAGCTACTTAATGTGTTATACTCCTGAGCTAAAGTTTTAATCCTCAGCTCTGATACCAAATGTAGCGACCCTGACTCGACCTTCGAAAATCGACACCGAATACCACACTCGTATTCAAATGCTGCAGATCCAAACGTCGAATCTTGTTCGCCGGAGCTTATAACACCATTAAGTAAAACAACACAGCGGAAGAAAAAGAATATATCAATATACAACATTGATACAATATCAGATACAATATGATACAACAGCTGATACAATGAATATACATCAGAGATATGATACAAGATAATAGCAGCGGAAAAGAAAAGATAACACAACAACGGAACAACAACTCTAATATGGTCTTCAAGAAAGAAGTCCATCTTCAAAGCACCAATCCAGAAATAGCTCGAACTCCCAATAATGATGCACAAAATAAGCAAGTGCGGTTCAGATCCGAAGAATGAACTAGCTCCAGATAATCTACTAGACCTGACTATCTGAAAAACCCAACTCTAGACTGCCCGTGTGGGAAAATAGTGGGCACCCAGAGTTTAGGATAGGAACAATAAACTCCAGGTCAGTCATGGGACTTGTTAACGCTAAAATTTGAACGCTAACACCCCGGTGTGTGAAGTGTAGTTGTGAAAGCACCACCCGTTAGCACGGGAATAAGATACAAGTAAAGAAATTGCAGGAAAAGCAGTAAAAACACAAGTTTTATAGTGGTTCGGCCTAAAATCGAGCCTACGTCCACTTAGATTTCTTTATTGCTGATTCGAGTACAACTTATACAACTTTCTTCAATTACAAACCACTCTAGACTGTTAGTACAAACTTTAATGGAGAATTATCCTTCAAATCCATGATGAACGAAGTAGATTCTATCTCTTGAAGTTTGGTGTAATGTCTTTGATGTTTGGAGTGCTTGAAGTGTTGCTTGAGTTGAGAAAATGGCAGAGTATCGGCGCTTCGAGAATGAGCCCCCAAAAGTCCCTTGAACGTTGGAAGTGGTCGTCTATTTATAGAGAGTTCTGGTCTGGAATTTTTGCCAAGTTCTAAGTCGCGACCGACTTAGTATAAGTCGTGGCCGGCTTAACTTATCCCATCGCCGATCTAACGAGCCAAGCCCACGACTTAATGGAAGCAAGCTTGTCTGAATTGAGTTGTTGCCGAGATAAGCTAGGTCGTAGGTCCCCCTTTCTCTTATGCATGGCTCATGCTTTTAATGGGGCAAGCATGCTTCTCCGGACTTAAATCACCAGTTCTAAGTCGTAGCCGAGTTAACATGCCCCGGCTTAAGTATGAGTCGTGTACCTTTCCATGTCCTCATCAAGTAGGTCGGCAGCTCCTTTAGATAATTAGACCGGTACTCAAGTTAGATCGGTAGACTTCCTAAGTCGGCATCCTTCAAGGCATTAGGTCGTTAACCATTTAAGCCCTTAGGTCGGGAACTTGGTAAAGGCATTGAGTCGGCACCCATGATAAGGCATTGGATCGGTACGCTTCTTAACCAGTTAGGTCGGCATCGAATTAAGTCCTGAGCTATTAGATCGGCAAACCCTTTGGGTTGTTAGGTCGGCATAGCCTTAGGTCGGCATAGCCTTTAAGGCATTAGGTCGGCAACCTATTGAAACCTTAGGTCGGCAACCTATTGGATCTGTTAGATCGGCATAGCCTTAGGTCGGCAACTCATCAGGCCTTAGGTCGGCATCCCTTTTAGACCTTAGGTCGGTAGCACCTTTAGGTCGGCATCCCATCAGGCCTTAGGTCGGCATCCCTTTTAGCCTTAGGTCGGCATTCCATGCTATGTTACTAGGTCGGCACCCGCTTATCTCGTTAAGTCGGTTGACCCTTTAACTCCTTAAGTCGGTGCCACTTCTTGAGTCGCCACTTATTGAGTCGCCCACTTCTTGAGCAGTTAGGTTGCTGGCCTTGAATAGAAGATAGGTCGCTTCATTCTTTAAGTCGTATACCGTTTTGGTCGGGGCGCTGCCCCGCACCCCGCCGGGGGCGCTGCCCCTTGGACCCCTGCGACCTGACCGGTCAGGTCGAACACCGTAGGCGGTGGCGTTGCCCCCGCACCCCCACCTAGGGGGGTTGGCACCCCCCCTGGACCCCCCCTCCGTAGGGGATCTTATCTGAAAATACATTCAACAGAACTTGCTTTGTTGGGGGGTTGAGTTGACCATCCTTCGAGATGAACTATCATTAGCTTCTCAGTCGATTTTTGATATCACGGCCTTGCTGAAAAAGTGGAGTTAACACTTGCCCCTCGAAGTATACGCCTAGGGACTAGGTCGTGTGCTTCGATTCTTCTTAACTCGTGCTCTACTGAGCTGCTGAGCTTGTACTTAGGAAACTTTGCATTGCTTTTGACCTGAAGCCTTTTAAACTTGACCAATGCGATCCAATGGAACCTTGACCTGAACTTGCTGCATCTCTTTACAGATTATTTTAACAACCTGTTAAACGCAACATTTGTAGAAAAATAGGGCGAATATACTCATCACCGATTGCCCATATCAAGTGATGGATTAGATCGAAGAACTGGTATTTTATTGTAAGCAAATTAATATGGTCTTGATGAAGTGTTGCGAATCAATTGTCTTGAATGAAGTATCAACACAAAGTTTACACAGTTATAACTGCTATCTGCATTGACACCGCACTTACTTTCAAATAACAAGCCTCGAATTTTTCTGAATTGACATATGCCAACCAGTATTATTTCAAGTATTGCTTTAATTACTTGTTATTTTAGTAGCTTTGCACAACACTTCATATGCTTTTAGAAAACGTGCACCTTTACTCTTGAATATCCAGTTCTTCATATAGAATATCCTTTCGATAAGAAGAGTAGTGGGGCAAACTGGATCCTTTCATTTCTGGGATTTTCAAAATCCAAGTTGTCCGGTACCAATTTCATTCTTTACTTTTGCAGCACTTCCTTCCTTTTTCCGAATATTCCAGTCACAAGTCAATTTTTAAAAGACTAAGTGCTGTGACGGTTAAGGAGAGGAGTGTTGAATTTTTGCTGAAAGATGAATTCTTGCACTAATTCGAACTTTTGCACTCCTTTTGGTCGACTTAGCTTCACGATGCCCCTGGTTTTTCAAGCAGAAACTTCAGATGCCCCAGCTTTCGCAAAGGAACTTGCATCAATGAAACCTATTGCGGAAGCCTTATTGGTGTAATGTTTTACTCCGTTTGACGGTGTGGGGTCATCCTTCTTGTTTTGCCTTTTGAAACCTGCACGTGCATAACAAATTTTATAGAAACTTTTGTCTGTATTTGAGAATGTATTTACTCCTCATTTTCAAACAAGTTTCTTTATTCTCTTTGCATGATATTGTAGTGAGCTTGTGGTACGTTGCTTAGGTTTTGTTTTTATTATTGTAGCAATATTATATTGCCCCATACCACAACTCATTGTAATATTTTCCATTTTGAGGAAATTTTTGGAGAACAATTCTTCTGTTTTTAAAAGACTTGTACTCTTTCTTTAGAGAATAACTCTTCCATTTTGACAAGGCATGCACTCTTCCTCTAGAGAATAATTTTCCATTTTTGAGGAAATATTATTCTTGCTCTGTTAGAGTGTGCCTTGTATTGGAGAAGCCTTTTTTCCCTTTTTTTTTTTTTTTTTTTTTTTTTTTGGTTGCGCCTCGCTAGAGGGCTTTGATTTGACATTTCAACTCTGGAGGAGTGGGCCTCCACAGAGATTGCACTTCAGCTCCGGTGAAATGTGCCCCCGAAGAGGTCTTTATTTGGCACTTCACCTCTGGAGAAGTGGGCCTCCGAAGAGTTTGCACTTCAGCTCTGGTGAAATGTGCCCCCGAAGAGGTCTTTATTTGGCACTTCACCTCTGGAGAAGTGGGCCTCCGAAGAGTTTGCACTTCAGCTCTGGTGAAATGTGCCCCCGAAGAGGTCTTTATTTGGCACTTCACCTCTGGAGAAGTGGGCCTCCGAAGAGTTTGCACTTCAGTTCTGGTGAAATGTGCCCCCGAAGAGGTCTTTATCCTCTGAAGGGTTGTGCCTTTGAGTAGGGCTTTAGTTTAAGCTTCAAACATGGGAAGCGTGCCTCATTGGAGGGCTTTAGTTTAAGCTTCAAACATGGAAAGCGTGCCTCATTGGAGGGCTTTAGTTTAAGCTTCAAACATGGGAAGCGTGCCTCATTGGAGGGCTTGAATTTGCACTTCAAACTTGGGAAGTGTGCCTCATTGGAGGGCTTTAGTTTGCACTTCAAACTTGGGAAGTGTGCCTCATTGGAGGACTTTAGTTTGCACTTCAAACTTGGGAAGTGTGCCTCATTGGAGGGCTTTAATTTGCACTTCAAACTTGGGAAGTGTGCCTCATTGGAGGGCTTTAATTTGCACTTCAAACTTGGGAAGTGTGCCTCATTGGAGGACTTGTGCCTCCGAAGAGGGCTTGTGTGTTTTCTGTCTGCTTGCCCATGCCTCTTCACCATCCGCTCCTTAGCGATTCCTCGTTATTATTTCCACAGCCATGTTCTTTTCTTTGCAAGTTATTTGTCTCTTTTCCAGAGAAATGCTCCTCAATGTTAAGTGAATCCATAGGGCAGACCCAAACTACCCGACTAGATGTCTGTTTGCACAAACGATCTTTGTCGGTTAGCGAGGGCCTGAAACCATCGCGTTGGGAAGGTGCCCTTTTGGTTGTATCAACTGTTCATGAGGAACATTTCTTATGCAGGAATTCAATTTGGAACCTTTTCTGGCTTGACATTTATTTGCTCAATGACTTATAGGAATCGCTTTGCTTTGCGATGTGCTGACTAGGTAAGCTTTGCTTTGATTGCCTGCAATATTAAATCGACATTTTAGCAATATATTCAAGATATTTGGCATATCGAAATGAAACAGGTCTTTTATAGTAATAGAAAACACAAGATTTATAGTTCCTATATTTCATTTGCAATGTTTTTACAATGACTTTTAATATGAGAATGATAAATCCATCATTCTTTTACAAATTTGTAACAAAGCCATAAAGTAAAACATGGATGCAAATCATTGCTGTCCCAAGCTCCTCGGGATCGAATCCCCGGTGTGAGAACAGGAACATTCTCTCCCTTCGGGGCTTTTCTTAGAGCATGAGCGTGTCCTTCCATCCCATCATGATTCCTGACTGCCGGGTGAGGGCCTCCCCTGAGTGGATGAGGATGGGTCATTCCTGCCTCTTTTGACATATTGCTGAAGTTTATTCTGTCTCAATAGTTCTTCAATCAAATTCCTTAAATGACGACATTCATTGGTGTCATGACCAGGTTGGTTGTGGAACTGACAGAACCTCCCATTATGCATAGCATTTTTCCCAACCTTCAACTCAGGTGGCTTAGGATAATCAAAAGCATCCTTGGTTGCGAGAAAGATGTTCTCCAGGGTATCAGTTAAGAGAGTAAAGTCTGAGGGTTTAAAGCGGCGAGCTTTCTTCAAGTCTCTCTGCTTTTTTCCACCATCGTTCTTCCTCTTCTGTCCTCTAGGTTCCCTTTTATCAGAAGTAACACCGACATTCAAAATTTCGGCCTCGATTGCTCTTGATGTCGCAGGAAAGCTTTCCAAACGCATAAATTCATCAGCCTTCTTATAGAATTTCTCAAGTGAGTTTGGCTCCTTCATTTTTAGCCATTTACCGAATTCACTCGATTTATCGATAGCTCGCATTAGATAAGTCAAAACCATCCTTGGCTCTGCGTTCTCGACTTCAGCTAGGGCTATATTGAAACGATTTAAGAATGATCTGGTAGATTCTCCGGGGTTTTGTTCTAGACTAGAGAGAGACATTATATCCTTGGCTTTTGTAGCATATAGCCTGAACCGATCCTTGAACTTCCGTGTTAAGTCAGAGAATTGATCCACGGATCTAACTGGCAGCTTTGTGAACCAAAGTAAGGCCACTCCCTCTAAGTATACCGGAAAGTAACGGCACTTGATCTCATCTATTGCTCTTGCCCCGGTCATATGCCAATCGTACTTGTACAGGAATTGGTTAGGGTCACTTGTCCCTCGATAAGCTGGGATGGTAGGAGGTACAAATTTCTTGGGAAACTCTGCCTTTAAGATTTTTTCGGTGAAAGGTGTCTTACTCGGGGCAAATCCCCAATCATTTTCATCCTCTTGCCTTTGCATGCTTTCTTTCATAATCGAGCGAACCATCCCTGATAGGTACTCCTCATCGTTCAAAGGTCTTGCCGGGCAGACGTCTGCGTCCGCTGTTCTTTCGGAGGTTTGCCTGGGCAAATATTCGCGAAAAGTTGGTTGCGGCCTTGAACCTTCAGCTTGGGAAGGTCCCCTTGCAGTGGTGTTGTCTGCTTTTTGAGGAATACCTTTCTCTTGGGGGTCACGGGCATCTTCAGCATAGATTGTTTCATTATCCTTTCGTTGGTGATTTGCCTCAAGTAGGGTGTTTAACCTATCCATAATCAAGGCATTCTGGGCATTCTGGGCTTCCAACTGCGCATTTTGAGCATTCAATTGCTGATTCAATCCCAAAACTACGGCGTCCAATTCTGCTCGTGTAACTCCAGCGTTTGGAGCTGCTTGACTTGAAGGAGGAGAGGTAGCAGTATTCTCTTGAACATTATCGGATCTTGCGGAACTTCGCTTTCTCCCAGGAGCCATTATTTCCAATAAACTTCTAGTCTTTAGAGAGATTCTTTCAACAAACTTTCGCGAAGCAATGGTGAAAGTATTCCTGAGTTCAATTCTCAGTGAAAGCACCAAAAATGTTAACGCTAAAATTTGAACGCTAACACCCCGGTGTGTGAAGTGTAGTTGTGAAAGCACCACCCGTTAGCACGGGAATAAGATACAAGTAAAGAAATTGCAGGAAAAGCAGTAAAAACACAAGTTTTATAGTGGTTCGGCCTAAAATCGAGCCTACGTCCACTTAGATTTCTTTATTGCTGATTCGAGTACAACTTATACAACTTTCTTCAATTACAAACCACTCTAGACTGTTAGTACAAACTTTAATGGAGAATTATCCTTCAAATCCATGATGAACGAAGTAGATTCTATCTCTTGAAGTTTGGTGTAATGTCTTTGATGTTTGGAGTGCTTGAAGTGTTGCTTGAGTTGAGAAAATGGCAGAGTATCGGCGCTTCGAGAATGAGCCCCCAAAAGTCCCTTGAACGTTGGAAGTGGTCGTCTATTTATAGAGAGTTCTGGTCTGGAATTTTTGCCAAGTTCTAAGTCGCGACCGACTTAGTATAAGTCGTGGCCGGCTTAACTTATCCCATCGCCGATCTAACGAGCCAAGCCCACGACTTAATGGAAGCAAGCTTGTCTGAATTGAGTTGTTGCCGAGATAAGCTAGGTCGTAGGTCCCCCTTTCTCTTATGCATGGCTCATGCTTTTAATGGGGCAAGCATGCTTCTCCGGACTTAAATCACCAGTTCTAAGTCGTAGCCGAGTTAACATGCCCCGGCTTAAGTATGAGTCGTGTACCTTTCCATGTCCTCATCAAGTAGGTCGGCAGCTCCTTTAGATAATTAGACCGGTACTCAAGTTAGATCGGTAGACTTCCTAAGTCGGCATCCTTCAAGGCATTAGGTCGTTAACCATTTAAGCCCTTAGGTCGGGAACTTGGTAAAGGCATTGAGTCGGCACCCATGATAAGGCATTGGATCGGTACGCTTCTTAACCAGTTAGGTCGGCATCGAATTAAGTCCTGAGCTATTAGATCGGCAAACCCTTTGGGTTGTTAGGTCGGCATAGCCTTAGGTCGGCATAGCCTTTAAGGCATTAGGTCGGCAACCTATTGAAACCTTAGGTCGGCAACCTATTGGATCTGTTAGATCGGCATAGCCTTAGGTCGGCAACTCATCAGGCCTTAGGTCGGCATCCCTTTTAGACCTTAGGTCGGTAGCACCTTTAGGTCGGCATCCCATCAGGCCTTAGGTCGGCATCCCTTTTAGCCTTAGGTCGGCATTCCATGCTATGTTACTAGGTCGGCACCCGCTTATCTCGTTAAGTCGGTTGACCCTTTAACTCCTTAAGTCGGTGCCACTTCTTGAGTCGCCACTTATTGAGTCGCCCACTTCTTGAGCAGTTAGGTTGCTGGCCTTGAATAGAAGATAGGTCGCTTCATTCTTTAAGTCGTATACCGTTTTGGTCGGGGCGCTGCCCCGCACCCCGCCGGGGGCGCTGCCCCTTGGACCCCTGCGACCTGACCGGTCAGGTCGAACACCGTAGGCGGTGGCGTTGCCCCCGCACCCCCACCTAGGGGGGTTGGCACCCCCCCTGGACCCCCCCTCCGTAGGGGATCTTATCTGAAAATACATTCAACAGAACTTGCTTTGTTGGGGGGTTGAGTTGACCATCCTTCGAGATGAACTATCATTAGCTTCTCAGTCGATTTTTGATATCACGGCCTTGCTGAAAAAGTGGAGTTAACAGGACTGGTGTGAGCAAACAAAACATTTGGTCTTTAAAACAAACAAAAGAATTTAAATTTGAAATTCGCAATGCTTTTTAGAAAATGAAATTACCATAAGGCCTCCCGCCACACACACAATGCAAACGCAGAATTGGAGGAGATTTCTCCTTATGATAGTCAAATATGCTTAATACGAGAAATTCTTTGATATTATTATTATAAGTGCAAAGTGTGGAAAACCATTTCGAAAGTATAATATAAATCCTAGCCAACATACGACCAGTATCGTATGCCTACTATAGCTACCATCTAAACAGTGGGGTGCCACCATAAGTAAATGGCAGGTAATACAACTAAAACCGTACAAGGCACGTATTGGATGAATGGATTTCCAACAAATGGTCAGGCTAAGGAACTTCCTACTGCCACATGGGATCGCCTCTGGCGGGACGTCCCGAGAACTAACGCTACGGTTAGATCTCTGCCAACACAAGGCCGGGTTACCTCTGTAACTAGGTAACTACTACACGAATATGCCATCCCCCGGTCCTTTGGGACCTTTATCCGAGGCGCCTCAAAACCACAAAGCAATCACAAAGTAATAGATCTGCAGTATCCACATGAGTAAGTATCTGGGCTCCATACCATGATACCACCCTTTACCAGAAGGGAATGACACACCCTAAAGGGCGCGACCCTCATAACCTTGCCGCATCTTTCCTGTTTCGACCATTTCCGGGGTGTGAGGTCCTGATGCAGTCTCGTCCACAAAGCTACGCTTTATACAAAAGCCATGCTTTGATCACAAATGATCAAAAAATGATCATCATCACACAGCAGCACTCAGCATGTCACATTACCAAATTGGGAATATATCACTGATAAATATCAACTACGTAACCTCTGAGCTCGTACGTCTTAGAGAAGGGTGTTAAGCTAAGAGAATAAATTCTCCGCCCCCAAGCAGAAATGTATTTGATAGAGATCAGTTTAATATCTCAAAGTGTATTGTCAGACATACAACCATACAAGTCTGTTCCGGGTTCGAACAGAACCGAAGGCACTTCCGAAGAAGCCCTTGCAAATCCGGGTATCCACAATCCCGATCGGACTTCCCATCACTTAGGAGAACTCTATACCGGAGCAACTCAGTGCAGAGTCAATCGACAGGTTATCCTATCATTCTTGAAGACACCCGGTCTTCAATGCCGGTCTTCAAATGCGATCCATATCGTCGTATCACTACTCGGAATGGGCTATATGACACAAGGTCCACTCCCGGCTAAACCGAATAATGAGCGTCGTATTTTAAAACATATGGATATGGGATTAACTTAAGTCACAACTTAAAAATCCAAAGCTTTTCTTTCAAATGGTTAACAAATTACCATTTTAAATCTTTAAACAAAAGATTTATTTCACAAAGTTTCACCCAGTTTCACAAAGGTCCATTTATAGATTTCCAAAACAAATTTCCATTTCAAATGGATTAACTCATTAAATCTTTAAATTAAAGACTTAATTTTTAGCTTTCAAACCGTTCCCAAAGATTTATTCATAACTAGGAAAAACTATTTTCCATTTTATACTTGAAATCCTTTTAACACAAATTGGACGTTTACTTCTTATGTGAAAGCTTTTATTATTTGAAAACGACAGTTTTCGTTTCAGAAAAATCCAATTATATTCATACAAGTTAAAACCTTGGGTTAAATTTAAAGTCCCAAAACAACACTTTTTAAAATGGTTTAAAAACTCATATAAACCCAATTATATGTTGAATACCCTTTTTAAACCTTAGTTCCAAATCATAGAATTCAATTTCAAATATTGAATTCAAATTTAAATCAAATTATTTAAATTTCAAAACTCAATCAAGTTATTCAAAATAACTTTTATTTTTGAAACTCATTTTCAAAAGCTTCAATTCTAATTCCAAAACTATTTTGGATTTAAAAATTTAATTTTAAAACAATTTCAAAATCTGTGACTTAACTAATTTCCACGTGCAATCCATACTTGTGTGTGTATAAGTGTGGTCCAGGGGTTCAACACAATAGTGCACAACATCATCATCACAGATTCAATCATATCGATAAGCGATATAACCCATAACGCTTATCTCTATTCACGAATTCATAGATAAAGTAGATCGTCAATCACAAAGATTCACTAATATGATTCGATGTGGGTTTCGGATAACCAATTGGAATCCGACTCCCTGTCGCATCGAAATTCTAGTGTCGTTCTATGGGTCAAGGGGTTACATATACATATAACAATATATACATCACAGATATAATAGTCTAGCACAAAACATTACATGGCATCACATCACACAACAGAAACATCAATCCATCACATATCATCTAACAATCAAACATCCATAAGTAAGATCAGTTAATTGTTTGATTCAAATCAATTTTAATTGCTTATGAATAATTACTAATCCTGGTTAATTTATCATTAATAAATTACAAATCATTTTGATTAAACTTTCTTTAATCATTTATTAATCAACCATTTATAGTAAATTAATTAACCTTTAATTGTAATTTATCAACCTTTAATTATTTAGTAATTAATCATAATTTATTTAATTCACCGTTAAATACATTATCTTTAATTAATTAATCAACCCTAAATTAATTAATTATCGCTAAGTTAGTTATCCTTATTTAATTACAACAATTTATTAACCTTAAGTTAATCATAAGATAAATTAATTTTTAATTAATAACATCCCTTAATTACTTTCACAAATTACTGACCTTTAATTAATAAATTTTTTCTCTTCTTAATCACTTTAATTAATTATCCTTTAATTAATTAATCTCAAATCTTAATTAAATAAATTTAAGCCTTTAATTACTTATTTAATTAATCCGAGTCAATAATTAATTAGATAAATAAATTATCCATTTCAATTAACTTAATAATTTAATGAATTTCAAATTATTAAATCCTCATTAAATTTTAAGAAAAACATCATCCTCATTAATGATTTAATTTATCATTAACAAAGTATCTTAAACCATTTTCTTTCAAATTTACTTTCAAATTTCCATTTTTTACACTTAAGATTTAGAATGGGTACAATTTAAAGTTAAAACAATTTGAAACACATTTTGAAATCTTAAGTTAAGGAAATACTCATTTTCTAAAAGAAGTTTAAAGAAAATTTAAAAACAAATTCTTTTTTTTTCAAACCATTTTAAATCATACTTTAATATTTAAAATTGTCAAACAATTTAAATTTTGAAAACTCATAAATCTCCAAACCCAAATACCAATCATTTTTAATTTCTGGATTTAAAATCTTTGATTTAAATTTGAACAGACAGGTTTTAAAAGAAAACCTGAACCAACATTTTACCCGAGTTGCCCCTGCTTTACTTCGAGTAAAACACCCCAAAACTTCAAGTCTCTCACGATATCGACTCGGGAAAAACACGAGTAATTTGCCCTCTGCTTCAAACCAATACACTGACACAATCTCTTCCTCGTGCACATGTACCAATGCTCCAACAAACTCTAGCTGACCTCGCCGTCTCCAACATGTCGACGTTGATCCCCTCGACCCAAACGACCATCCATCACCATTGTTTACCACTAAAATTGAAATCGAGCTTGCAGATCACCATCCGGAACCAACAGTTCACCTAAAACCTCACCGTGACGACGTCTCCGATCATCTGAAACTACGCAACTCCGGCCACTCCCTCGTTAATGACCACACTTCCACTACTCCAAATCTTAAAGCACTCGATCACTTGGGAAGAAAGAAAAAAAATAAAATGTTCAACCCAGTAAAACTAGGGTTGCCGACCCAAATTTCCTTCGCGCCCCTCCAACAGGATTTGATAAATTTTCTTGCTATTTTTCCCTAAGTCTATGATCATCCAGCGAGCTTCAGATTCAATCACAAGGTGAATCGACAATGCGATCACCAGAATTTGATAAAAAACTCAAAACTGTTCAACTTTGAATTTCCCAACAAATACGATATTAAAAATCTTGATTTTAGTTTTAAAAATCTAGTTTTTGATTAAGTAATCATCTTGTAATCCTGAATCAATAATTTAAAAAGTTTGAATTTTGACTTAGATT
This sequence comes from Allium cepa, assembly GCA_030765085.1. Lineage (NCBI taxonomy): Eukaryota > Viridiplantae > Streptophyta > Magnoliopsida > Asparagales > Amaryllidaceae > Allium > Allium cepa. Next base: position 11,552,745 of record CM060929.1, read on the forward strand.
AATTTTTCTCTGTTGTTCTTTGATTCCTAAAGGCAATTCCAATTTGTTTTAACTTAAATTTTTTGTTAAACTTTACATTATCATATAACAAACTTTCTTTAAATCCTAAGTCTTAACAACCATCAGATCAAGAGACAATGTATTTTGATCAGGACTTGGGTTTGAACTGGAAACAAATATCTAAGGTAAAAACGGAAGAACAAGAAAAACAACATATCCAAGCAAATAAAATCAACACAGGAAAAACCATTCATTCACATGCAAAACCAAAGTGTAAATGGGTTTAGGAGCTTGCTCACAAACAAAAATAAACAAATTTCAGAGTTGAAGGTTGCTCACAGCTATACTCTGATCTTTATATTTTCTTTGATTTCCAGGCAGAGAACTTAAACATTGATATTATTTTGCTTTACCAGATTCTACTGTAATTCCCAAACTTCTTACGTATTTCCAAACCTATCTTGCTAGAATTTTATTTTAAACTTTCAACTCATACTTTAACAAACATATTTTTATTTGAATCTCAACATCTAACAATGACCAGACAAGGGGTTTGAATCTCTTAGTTTTTTTTTCTGTAGTTTAATCACAGAGAAGAACAAGACAAATTATACATACACACATCTAAACATTCACATATACACACATGAACTTATTTGTATAGATTCACAACATACTTATCTTCCAGATATAAACATGCAACCAAATTTCAATTTTTTTATATTTTAAATTTCAAAAAGTGATGTTATTTTATGATTTAAAAATAGAGGAAGGGATTTGATTTTTCTTAACTTCTTGAGTTTGTGATTAGAACAGTGACAAGATATGTACGTATACATACAATCAATGATTACAGAGACATGCAAGCACTTATCAATATTCACAAGCAAGCATATCAAGAAAATCCACAGAAATAAAGGAGGCTGGTTTAAAAGAGGGTTTGCTCACTGGTTTTGAAGTCTGGACAGAGACAGGCTTGATATTTTGTAACTTTACTTTGATTGCTTGAATTTGTTTGCCTGAACTTGCATGTTTCCCCCAAGCTTTGAAATTGCTCCCAGGCTAAAGCTTCCAGATTTTCATTTGCATTGAGTTTTTCTTTTCTTTGCCTTTTAGACTAAGTAGGATTGTTTGAATTCTTGTTGAAGTTGATTTCCAGGCTTGCTTTGAATTTGTTTTTGAACTTGGATTTGGTCACAGGAATGTTGCATGCTTTCAGGTTTGAAAACTTGATCTGGTTGTTGAGATGATTCATTTTCAGGTTGATGAAAATCTGGTTTATAGATTTCGAACTGAAGCTTTGAAAACCAGGCTTTGATTTTGCTTGCTTGACGTTGTTTCAGGCTTCATGAAAATCTTATTACAGTTTACAAACTGAACTTTTGTTTTTTTCCTCTGTTTTCAGGTTTCATATTTTTTTCTTCTTTAAGTTAATAAAAAAACTGAGTATAGCCTGATTTTGAACTGCCTATGATTTTGAAATATGTGGGGCAAATCTCCTTTTCAGATTTTTGCCAAGATATGGTATGATTCCAACATGGAAAGATGTAAAGTTTCCTTGTTATTTTAAATTTGATTATTTTATGAAGTAATTGTGCCATTTGTATGTATATATACAATGTAAGATCTTAATGCATGTTATAATTATTTGTATATACATATATACAATGTTGAAAGAAAATTGTGTTTTAACCAATATTAATATATATACACATTTTGTTTTATTAATTTTAAAGAAAGAAATGATTTTAACTAATTATGTTTTTAATAAATAAACACATATATAATAGTATTTAGTTCTAAACAATTGTTCTAAAATCATTTGTATCCAATTCAACATACAACTTTTAAATCCAACTAGTTTGATAAAAATATTAATTATTGAATTTTCAATTAAAAGTTCCATTTTAAAATACATACTTTTTTTTATTAATCTCTAAGCCTTTAAATTCTATTTACAATATATTTTAATCTTAGAATCCCCAAATTTCAAGTCAATTTAATTTTTATTTACTTGTAATCAAATTTCTATTTAAAATAAAAAAATTTTTGTTTATTCTGAAAATCTCTAATTAATTCACAAATAATCCCACAATTTAATTTTAAAATTAAATTAATTATTGAATTATTTCGGCTAATATTCCAGGAATGTTATAGAAAGAATCGTTAGTAAGCAAATGAAGGATACATCTTCTGAGGAAATAATTCTTGGAACTAAGGACGGTCGATATTCGGATTTCAAGATGGACGATCAAGGTGCTTTAAGGATTAATGGTCATTTGTGTGTGCCTAATATTGATGGACTGAGACAAGAAGTCTTAGCTGAGTGTCATCGCTCCAAATTGAATATTCACCCAGGAATCTCGAAGATGTATAAAGATATGAGGAGAGTTTTCTGGTGGCCGAATATGAAGAAGGATGTAGCTGCTTTTGTAAATAGTTATGTCATCTGCCAGCAAGTGAAGGGAGATCAACAGAAGTCTGCAGGACTATTGCAACCTTTGGAAATTCCAGATTGGAAGTGGGAGATGATCTCGATGGACTTCATCGACGGTTTGCTTAAAACCAGGAAAGGAAATGAAGGAATATGGGTTATTGTGGATCGTTTAACGAAGAGTGCCCATTTTTTTGGTTAAGGCAACTCGTACTGTAGTTTCCCTGGCAGAAATTTTCTTGAAGGAGATAGTCAGATTGCATGGTATTCCTGTTAGCATAGTAAGTGACCGTGATCCTATTTTCACTAGTAAATTCTGGGAAGCTCTGCAATCAGCAATGGGAACAAGTTTGAGATTAAGTACAGCCTAACATCCTCAGACGGACGGACAAACGGAAAGGCTTAATCGTTTTCTGGAAGATATGCTGCGAGCTTGTGTATTGGATTTTGGTGGATCATGGGAAGACCATCTTCATTTAGTGGAATTTTATTATAATAACAGCTACCAAGCGAGTATTAAGATGGCTCCTTATGAAGCTCTGTATGGAAGACTGTGTAGATCCCCATCTTGTTGGATTGAATCGAATGAACGACTTGTACTCGGACCCGATCTAAATCGTGAAGCTTCTGCGAAGGTTGAGCTTATCAAGAAAAGGTTGAAAGCTGCTCAAGATCGTCAGAAAAAATATGCAGATAAGCGACGAAGACCACTGGAATTTGAGATCGGAGATTTAGTTTTTATCAAAGTTTCCCCAATCAAAGATGCTATAAGATTCGAAAAAACGGGAAAATTTGCTCAGAGATATATTGGTCCATTCCGAGTGTTGGAAAGAATTGGAACTGTAGTCTACAGGATTGCATTGCCTGAACAGATTTCTGGGATTCACAATGTATTCCATGTGTCTCATTTAAGGAAATTTATTCATGACCCATCATTAGTGGTAGAACCAGTTGTTCAGGAAGATTTAGAAGTAGAACCCAACCTGACTGTGGTTTGAAATCCTGTTCAGATTGTAGATCAAGACGAGAAGCAACACAGGAACAAAGTGGTGGAACTCGTCAAAGTGCAATGGAGTGAGGATCCCAGAGATTGTACCTGGGAAACTCTTGATAGTTTTAGAAAAGCTTATCCAAATTTATATCCAAATAGCTAGTAATGTTGTTGGAATTGACTGTTTGATTGTTTGTTTTTGTATGGATGATATGTATGTTTGGAGTGTTAATATTAAGAGTTGAAATTAACAGTTGTTTAAATTTCGGGGACGAAATTCTTTTAAGGGGGGAGGAATGTGACATCCCGGAATTTTGACCCTATTATTATAATAAGTTTTTAATCAAATTTAAAATACAATATTTTCATTTATAAATAAATAAGATTTTGGACATTATTAGTTGTATATGTGTTATAAAGGACTTTATGGTTTCAAAATATAAAATAGACTCTTTTAACAATATTTAAAATTAAATCTGCTTTATTCAATTAAATTAAAAGTGATATTTTAATGACATTTAATAACAAAAATATAAATGTAGTTGATAATAATAATATTTACAATAACATAAGTCTATTCATATTAAATATAAATATAAATACATCAATGCAAATATAGGTTACAAATCAAACATTGGCAAGATTTAACTTTAAATAAAAATAAGATTTAAGAAGTGTTTCTAACAATAGCTTTTGTAATTAAAATAAAATAAGCTTATAAATATTTAATATAAGTATAACATAAAATATGGTTATAAACATAAGTTTACAAACATAAGTACAACACTTTGATATGAAAATAAGATATAAATAAAAATGTTAACTTTGTAAACATAAACATATAGAATACATGACCTATAGGGTTATTCATGCAATAAAGACAATATGAAAACCGGCAAGCAAACTTTGTATGCATAAGAAAGCTAAGTGTTCGATTTAAAAAAAAAATAAGACAAACATCTTTGTACAAATGCAAAGATCGATATATATCTTTAAACAAAACAAAGTTTGCCAGCAAAACATATTAGTACAAACACAAAAATATGCAAATATCTTTATACAAATAATGTGTCAGCAAACATTAATTATGTGTTAACATAAGTGAAAACATAGGCATTTAATTAGCATTACAATCTGTCTGAAAATATCATTCCAGCCGAAATATTCATATCACCTTAGATTTTCTATAGTAAACAAAGCAAAATGTTATTATATCTAAGGAAGGCTTATATGAGAAGCTAATACCCTGTTCAAAAATAGTTCTTATCTATAAATAACACATCATCCTATTTATATATATATCATTTAGTTCGTTTATAACTTCAAAAGCAAAGCCTAAATAAAAACTGAGATAAGAAAAGAAAAATAAACTAACATCATACTTCCAAGCTCAAAAAAATTCAGGAAGCCAGGAAGTTTACAAGAATTCAACACTTCAAACTGCAGACTTCTATTATCATCCAATACCTCTCTGTTTCAACAGTATTTTGGTGAGTAAACTTATTTTAAATATAACTCTCAATATGAATTTCATGAAGTATTGTTATGTGGATGATTTAAGTTCTGGAATCTTTTGCTTAGTACTGTATGTTCTGCATATTATGCTCTTCCAGGTTTCAAATTTCTGTTGAGGCAAAGAAATCAGAGAATATATCATACTTTTATAAAAATTCATTTTCTTTAAGTAGTAACTCAACTAAATAAATTTGTTTAAGCTTAAGATTAAGGTTTTGGAAATTTTTCTATGTAGCAGTGAAATGTAAAACACTGTAAACTAAAATTTACAGTAAAAATAAAACAAAAGTCAAAATTCGAATAACTCGAATTGTAAACTTGAACTTATAAATTGAAACAACATACTAAGTTATGATTTTTAAGACCGAAAATATAATTTTTAGTTAACAATTCTGAGAGCAGTTTGATAGTAAGTAATATATGCTTTTCTATGAAATTCTAAAGATTCCTTCAATAATTGTTGATGAAATTTGACATGAAGCTTGAGTGTTGATGTGAGATCAACAGAAAAATGTTTAAAAAAAATTTCGAAGGCAAGATTTTTGAGGAATGATCGAGAGTAGGGTTTTGGGTTCAGTGTTTTGGGTTCGGTTCATTGGTTGTTCGCGTCTCCTTGGTGCCACCGAGTGCCGAGAGATTTTGGGAAGTGATAGAAGGGGTTGAGGGCGAGATATGGCCGAAACCATGTCGTCTCAGGTGGTCGAGAACGTGGGAACGTGGCGAATTCGACTATAGTGTTTGAGTAGCTATGGGAATTTTCAAGCATATTTCGATTGAGCTCATTTTGCATCGATTTGCGTTTAGATTTCGAAGGAGAGGTGAGTTCATGGTTTTTTGGTGGCGTCGTGGGGCGCCGGAGTAGTGGCGACCCACCGTCCATGTGCACGGTGGCGGGGAAGTGCCGCTGGGTGTCGACTCGAGTGAAACTCGAGTTTGTTAGCTTGATGCTTCGGGTTGGTCACTGGGTCAGCGTTGCACGCGTGTGTTAACAAGTTTCAACAGTTAAAACTTAAAGCTTTTAAGAAAAGAAACAGGAGAAAGAACAGAGGAAGGAGAAGAGAAGCGCAGGAGGGATTGACGCGAGAAAAGGTTCAGGAAAATCTCGAGTTCGACTGAGTAATTGCGTTGTTATCTTCGGTTTGTTTTAATTCCTGAAGTTGCTAACTGTTATAATAAGTTGAAAAGGGTATAAGTTAAGTATTAATTAAGTTATGGATGTTGACCAATTTGTTTTAAGCCCAGATGAACTTTAAAGCTTTACTGAAACAAAGAAGAGTAATTAATTTAAAATCATAGTTAATTAAGAATGTAATCAATTTTATAATTATAATTTAATAAGTAGTTCAAGATTTAATTAAATTTTTAATTAAAGATTTTTATGATCTTGTGTAAACCCATGTGTAATTAAGATTTAATTAATCATTTGAAGGTGATTAATTAACAAATCGTAGTTAACAGATTAAATAACTAATTTATGATTAAACGATTAAGTTAATTAATAATTAATGATTAATTAAGCAGATAGTAATAATTAAATGTGTAATTGAGTTTTATAAATCAATAATTAAGGTTATTGATTAATAATTAAGAATCAATTAATTAATGAAGTGAATAATTAATAAGTAATTAATAAATTGAAATAAGTTAATCAATTAGTTTATTCTTAATCAAGTAAGTAAGTTTAAAATAAATCAAACTAAATGTTGGTATGAATCGATGATTCTATTGATTGACTCTGACATTTATTTATATCCTGTGATGTTCTGCGATATTCTGGATATATCTGTGATGACTGTGTATGATTTATCTGTGTTAAATTGCTTTATGAATTCGATTATTGAATTTAAACTGCATAAGTTAATTAGACAACTTGGCCTTTAAAATGGCGTTTGGATTTCGATGAGACCGGGATCAGGTGTCGATTTGATATTCTGAAATCCACATCGATCCAAATTAAACGTTAGGTCGTGTAATCTCAAGTGAAGATCGAGATGGTGTTTTCAGAATGCAAGGGTTATCGTCGTTGACTCTGAGGGTGATTCCAAAATGAGTGTGACGAGATAATACCTTCGGTTTCGTTCGAACCCGGAACGAACTTGTATGGAATGAATGCTTTCAGCACATCGTCAGGCGGACGATGAGCATTCTAAGAGATATGATATGTAAAGGTAAACGCGGCCTCAAGCCTCGTCAACCCGGAATGGCTAAAACAGGGGATGTGCAGCAAGGTTAGGTGGGTCATGCCCAAGCAGGACCAGGTATACGCCTGTCTAGATGTCCCTTTTATTCAGCTGTGTGGGCGGTTGGTCTGCAGCCAACTGCGGGGTTATCTTGTTCGGGACTGTTCAGTAAGGAATGGTTCCGGCCTTGTGTTGCAGGGGAGTTAGGGTGGCTCCCCGGTACGGTGACGGACGGTACCCCATTAGCCCTACCATTGTATGGGATCTAATTTCCAATAAGCGCCGTACGTTTTGATTGTGCCCAACTACGTTGGAATGTGAGATGTAAGCATTTCAGCTATTTCTGTATTTTACTTGAAAACCCTAGACACTATTATAATATCATTGAATTTCCTATAAAATGTTTTGGTTAGCGTAAGGTAAAAACTTACCCGTATTTATGTGTGGGAAGTCTTACGTGGTACATTTATTTCAAATGATTTTCAAAGTTAAACAACTTTAACCCGTTTACTCATACCAGACCCATGTATGACCCGGAGTTTATATTTTATTTTCATAAACTCTTGGGTACTCAAATTTTTATGAGTAGCCAAGTGATAGGTATTCAGAGTATAGAGTTTTATGGAGGAATTGGAGTAGAAGACCAGACGTATGTATCTATCTATATAATTCTGATGTGTTAGTTAGTTTATGATGTATTTGAGATGTATGTTCTAACAGATATGTATATGATAGTCATGTTGTATGATATTGTATAACTCTGATGTGTATATAACTATGTAATAGTGTGTTAATATATTATAATTTGTTCCATTCCGTGTGAGATTCTGATGCTGTTATTCTTTCTTTCTATTCTTTTCTATTTCTATCCCTTTCTTTCTTATTGATGGCACGTCTTTCTAGAGTTAGAAAGTCGGGTCGTCACATCAGGTGAGCAATCCTTTAATCTTAAAGCCTTAGGTTTGTTTGAATATCTGTTGCATGTGATGTTCTAGGAAATTATGGATTAGTAATGATGGGTTATGCCTCTGTGTATATGTCTTCTTTATGCATAGATCTGGAAACAGATATTAAGGCCTCTGCTAGAAAAAAAGATTTACAGGCTTAATTTTAAAGTTCAAAATCCAATTCTAAATGTTATGATCATTATTAGCCAATAATGAAAAAATAAAATATGATCCCTTATCAGAATGCAATGTTAAAAATAAAATTTTGATATAACATGAAATAGTTTTATCTGGATGTGGAGATACAGTGAAAAAAATCGAGTTCTACCCAATTTTTGTTTTGCATGGAATTAAATTTGGATTACATCATCTAAAACTACTTCGAAAATGATTATTTTAGAAAGCTATATCACAATTTTTAACGTGTTAAATCGTGGGAAAGAGAAAGACGAACAGAATTGTTGTATTCTTCAGACTCTGGCGATCACGGTGATCAAGGGTCTCGAGATTGATGTGGTAGGTGGTTCATGGGCTGGTGATTGTCAGAAAAATCGTGGGTAAATTTATTATTCGTCGTGGTGGCCGTGAAAGCTTAGTGTAGGGTTTTAAGTCAGGTTAGTAACTAGTTGGGTTCTCGTGATTGCTGCGTGGTCGTGGATGGACCTAGTGCCACCGCACCAGTGCCAAATGAGGCGTCGAACATTGTGGAGGGTTCGTGTGCATTCGGGTAATCTACGATGGCCTGAGGTGATGGCACCGGGCAATTTCCTGATGATGCTCCGCTGGGTTTATTTGGTCGAGACGACTCGATCGCGTTTTCAAATTTGATTCGAGTTTATGGGTGTTTGGCTGGCTTGGGGCGATTGAAGGTGACTGGTCGGCGATGGTTTTGGAGGTCGGAGCTCCGGCATCTGAGGGTACATGTGCGCAACCCCTGGCGTGTATCAGTAGCACGTTGGGACGAAAGGGTTTATTTCTCAAAGTTGTCTTCGGGAAAGAGGGTTGCTGGCTGCAGTTTTTACTCAAGTAAAAATTCTAATTTATCTGGTAAGAATACTTAGGAAAAAAATTTAAGGTTTGAAGTTAGGAACTCGGGTTGATTCTCGACGAAACTCGAAGTAATGGCAATTTCCTCGGGGGTGACTCGAAGCAGTCTCGGGTCTGCCCTTTAAACTTGTTTTTTTTTGCTTTAAAATAAAGCCAAAACTTTTAAACATTTTAATCCATGTTTTCAAAGAGATGATCTTAAGTAAAGTTTTGAGATTAATTAAGGATTTAAGTAAGATGTTTTAAAGGAATTAAATTTAATTTATTTAATCTTGTTTACACTATTTTATAAAGTTATTTATTAAATAAATAATGTAATTCAAAGGGATAAGTAAGATAAAATGTTATTTAAACTATCTTAACTTTTTAAAATGTGATAAGGATGATAATTAAACAAGGTTTATTAAATAAGAATCAAAGGATAAGAAAAATAATAATAATAAAGATAAATGGCTATCTCTTAGTTGACGAAATTTTAAATAATTGACTAATGAAAGTAATTAAAGTAAATTGATTAATAATTCAAGTTAATTAATCAAGTAATTAATGAATGATTAAATTAAGATAATATTTACATAGTGAAAGTAATTAAGAATAGATAATTTAAGACTAAAGATGGATTAATCTAATATTTAGGGTTAATTACCTTAAAGCATAATTAATTAACGTGGTTAATTAGTTAAGGAAATTAAATCAAGAATAATTAATTAAGGTTAATTAACTTAAAGTGATTAAGAAATCATTATTAATTAAGGAGTAATAAATTATTGTAATTAATTAAGGCATAATAAATCGATTAATTAATTAATTAAGGACAATTAATTATAATTAAGATTTAATTAATCAATAATTAAAGTAATTAATTATGGAATAATTGATTAATAAAAGTAATTAAGATTTAATTAATTGCAATTAACGGTTAATTAATTAAGATAATTAATTAAAGAAATGATTAATTAATGAAGGTGGTTAAGGCCTAATCAATTGTAGTTAAATAATCATTGATTAAATATTACTAATGAAGGTGACTATGTGGGGAATGAATTTAAAACCACACGATTTACTCACCTTAATCAAAGATGTTTGATTGTTATTGAATGCTATGTGATGGATTGACATATTTGATATGTGATGTGATGCTATGTAATGCTTTGTGCTCAGTTGTTATATTTGTGATGTATTGCTGTTGTATGAATATGAAAACCCTTGACCCGTAAAACGACATTTGAATTTCAATGCGACAGGGAGTCGGATTCCAGTTGGTTATCCAAATCCCACATCGAATTGTAATGATAGATCTTTGTGATTGGTAATTTATTTTACCTATGTATCTGTGAATAAAGATAAGCGTTATGGGTTATACCGCTTATCGATATGATTGAATCTGTGATGATGATGTTGTGCACTATATTGTTGAATCCTTGGACCACACTTATGCACACACAAATATGGATTGCACGTGGAAATGGGTTAAGTCACAGATTTTGAAATTGTTTTAAAGATTGAATTTTTGAATCCAAAATAGTTTTGGAATTAGAATTGAAGCTTTTGAAAATGAATTTCAGAAATAAAAGTTATTTTAAATAACTTGATTGAGTTTTGAAATTTAAATAATTGGATTTCAATTTGAATTCAATATTTGAAATTGAATTCTATGATTTGGAAACTATGGTTTAAAAAGGTTGTTCAACTTATAAATGTGTTTATATGGGTTTTTAAAACCATGTTAAAAGTGATGTTTTGGGAATTTAAATATAACCCAAAGATGTAACTTGCATAAATGAAATCGATTTTTCCGAAACGAAAACTATGTGTTTCAAATGGTAAAGGCTTTCACATAAGAAATGAACTATCAATTTGTGTTAAAAAGGTTTCAAGTCTAAATTGAAAATAGTTTTCCAAGTTATGAATAAATCTTTGGAAACGTGTTTTGAAAGCTAAAAATTAAATCTTTAAATTAAAGATTTAACTGAGTTAATCCAAATGGAACTGTAAATTGTTTTGTAATCTATGAATAGATCTTTGTGAAACTGGGTGAACTTTATGAAAAGAATCTTTATGTTAAAAGATTTAAAATGATAATTTGTTTAACCATTTGAAAGAAAAGCTTTGAATTTTTAAATTGTGGCTTAACTAAAATCCCATATCCATATGTTTTTAAATATGGAGCTCACTATTCGATTTAGCCGGGAGAGGACCTTGTGCCATATAACCCATTCCGAATAGTGATACGACGTTATGGATTGCATTTGAAGACTTGTGTTGAAGACCGGGTGCCTTCAAGAATGATAGGATAACCTGTCGATTGACTCTGCACTGGAAGTCCGATCGGGATAGTGGATAACCGGATTTGCAAGGGCTTCTTCGGAAGTGCCTTCGTTTCTGTTCGAACTCGAAAAAGGCTTGTACGGTTGTATGTTCGACATTACACTTTGAGATATTAGACTGATCTCTATCAAATACATTTCTGTTTGGTAGCGGAGAATTTATTCTCTTAGATTAACACCCTTCTCTGAGACATACGAGCTCATAGGTTATGTAGTTGATATTTATCAGTGATATACTCCCAATTTGGTAGTGTGACATGCTGAGTGCTGCTGTGTGTTGATGATCATTTGTTGATCATTTGTGATCAAAGCGCGGCTTTTGTATAAAGTGTAGCTTTGTGGACGAGACTGCATCAGGACCTTACACCCCGGAAATGGTCGAAACAGGAAAGATGCGGCAAGGTTATGAGGGTCACGCCCTTTAGGGTGTGTCATTCCCTTCGGGTAAAGGGTGGTATCATGGTATGGAGCCCAGATACTTACTCATGTGGATACTGCAAATCTATTACTTTGTGATTGCTTTGTGGTTTGGAGGCGCCTCGGATAAAGATCCCAAAGGACCGGGGTATGGCATGCTCGAGTAGTAGTTACCTAGTTACAAAGGTAACCCGGCCTTGTGTTGGTAGAGACCCGGTTAGGTTCTTGGGACGTCCCGCCAGAGGCGATCCCATTGACAGTAGGAAGTTCCTTAGCCTGACCATTTGTTGGAAATCCACTCATCCAGTACGTGCCTTGTATGGTTTTAGTTGTAGAACCTGCCATTTTCTTATGGTGGTCACGACTGTTTAGATGGTAGCTATAGTAGGCATAGTTCGGAATGTCTAAGCTGGCTAGGATTAATATTATACTTTCGAAAGATTTTCCACCATGCACTAATAATAATATCAAAGAATTTTTCTCGTATTAAGCATATTTGACTATCATAAGGAGAAATCTCCTCCAAGTCTGCGTTTGCATTGTGTGTGTGGCGGGAGGCCTTATGGTAGTTTCATTTTCCAACAAGCATTGCGGATTTCAAATTTAAATTCTTTTGTTGTTTGTTTGAAAAGATAAAACTGTTTTGTTTGCTCACACCAGTTCCATGAATGACCTGGAGTTTATTGTTCCTTTCATAAACTCTGGGTGCCCATAATTTTTCCAGACGGGCAGTCTAGAGTTGGGTTTTTCAGATAGTCAGGTTTAGTAGATTATCTGGAGCTAGTTCAGTCTTTAAATCAGGACTGTACTTGATTATCTTTATGCATCATTATTGGGAGTTCGAGCTATTTCTGGATTGGTGCCTTGGAGATGGAGATTACCGATGCTGGAGTTCTCTTTTGAAGATCATATTGGAGATTTTGTTCCGCTGCTGGTGTTATATTTTCTTTCCGCTGCTATTGTCTTGTATCATATCTCTGATGTATTCCGCTGCTATTGTCTTGTATCATATCTCTGATGTATATTCATTGTATCATTCAGTTGTATCAGTTATTGTATCAAACGTTGTATATTGATATATGCTATTCATTTATTCCGCTGTGTTGTACTTACTCTGTTATAAGCTCCGACAAACCAGATTCAACGTTTCGATCTGCGGCATTTGAATACGAGCGTCGTATTCGGTGCCGATTTTCGAAGGCCGAGTCAGGATCGTCACAATTGGTATCAGAGCTGAGGGTTAAAACTTTAGCTTAGGAGTATAACACATTAAGTAACTCATTAGAGATAGGGTAAGGTATACCCTAGAATGAGTGATCCCTAAGATATCCGTTCGAATGCCTTAATAAATTCTCTTACTATCCACTAAGAGTGAGTTTGATTGCAAGAAGAGGACGAGATAGGGGACATGGGAATACCACTACAAATGGTCAATACCCTGCAATGGAGATAACTTTCTCTATCAATCTCCTTTGATTCGATTTCAAAATTCTTTTGACTGCTTCATATCAGCTACAAGAAGAAGCTTCGGTGTGATGGTGACCCTATGTCTCATTATAGAAGATCCTTACCTCGTATCTTCATCGGTTTCTTACCAGCTTTTCGTTCTAAACTTTAATGAAATTTGAAATTGAAAATTTTAAATAAATTGGAAATTTTAAATTAAGTAAATTGGTTAATAGAATATGAAGCTAAATTTGAATTGAATCAATAAAACGATATCGGTTGAAACCAAAATTGAAATTCTATTGTAATCTCTTGTGTATATCAAAGTCTGAGGAGGGACAAGTTGGTATATACTTTGGAGTATGCCGACTTGAATTTGGAATCCATATCTAGTGTTAAGAAATTATAGGAGATTAAATTCATCTATCTATTCTCTGGGATCCGATATATTCTACGAACGATTGGTTATCCCTTCAAACTAATCAATGCCCTCGCATATTTGTAGACTAGTGGACCCGAGTATCTTGTAAAATAATTTGTATGAGTTTGTTCTCATATCGTTGATATTCTGATTTTGTAAGTCAAATGCAGAATCGATATCTAGTTTGATTTGGAAAGATATTTCTTTATTTATCGTCCATTCTTTCTTGTCTTCCTTGCAAATTTCGAGGACGAAAATTTTTTTAAGGGGGGAAATCTGTAACGATTCTAATTTTTAATTAAATTTAAATTGATAATTAAAATAAATTTTTGAATAAAATTGTAAATTAATTTGAATTTTTCAAATTAAATAGGATATTTATCTATTTGGACATTGATTTTTAAATTTAACTATGGATTTTAATTTGTATATTTAAAATATTATAAATAAAAAAATAAAATAAAATAACATCCTAAAATTCGTCAATATAATATTTTAAACTTTTGGAATTTAATTTGAAAATAAATTGAAAGAAAAATCTCAAACAAATAAAATATGTAATAACTATATATGGATAAAACGCCAATTTCTTTTGAGTTTAAATCTTGAGATGATAAATATTTTAAGAAAATCATTTGAATTCAAATTTTATATATATATAATACATACTTCCTTTTGAAGGAAAAAAATCACTTATCAATAAAATTAGTTTTTAAAATCATTTCTTTCTTTAAATTGGTATAAGTAGAAGTAATAGACATAAATGAATTTTTATTCAAGTGAATTGGAATTTGAAATTAAATTTAAAATAAGTATTTTAAAAATAAGTAGCATTTAATTTTTTTTAAGATATAATATATGTAATGAAAATATTAGTTAAACTCTTTTCACATTGTACATATATATACAAATAAACAAGGAATACATTTATTTATAAAAGTGTATATAATATAAAAATTAAAGTTTATAAAATATTCTTTTGTCTTTGAAAATTTTAAATGTAAACATATACATAAAAGAGATGGAATAAAGGAGTTAATAAAATTTAGGCCTCATGATGATTTTTTAACAAATGGCATCTAGCATATTTAATTGAATAAAATAATTAAATAAAAAATTACAAAGAACTCTTCACTTCTCCATATGTAATTATAATAACTCTCAGCAAATCTGAAAAAGTCAGTAATCAAAGATTTAGCTTTTCAAAACTTCAACACCCAAGAAAGCAAATAAAGATAGAAAGAAAGAAATGATAAAACCTGAAAATAGAAATTCAAAACCAAGAAGAAAATCAAACAAAGCTTTCAACCTGATTCAATGAGCAAAGAAATATAAAGATTAAAGCATCTAAATTTAGTGGTGATCAGGAATCAAAATTCAGATCAGAAAGTAACTTCAACCTGGATTTGTAGATCATAATCAAAGCTGCGGTTCTTTTGGCCAGAGCAATGCAAGAATCTCTGGAATGAATTAAGTTAAGTAAAATTCTTTTAAAAGATTTGAACTTTTATGTTGTAAGTCAGTAGTAAATTAAGAATCTAATCAATAAATTTAATCGACTGCAGGAAAACAAATCAAGTGCAAGGCAAATTTGTTTCTATTTTCAAATGCAGGAATTTCTCTGTTATATATATAAAATTTCAAACCTATAAGTAAATTTTTTTCCCTTTTGTATTGAATAAATTAAGAACAACAAAGAGTAAATAGAGATCTCTATTTATAATTTACAGATCTAAAACTCCAAGATTTAAAGAAGAAAAAAAATATACAGGCCCAAACTTTTCTCTGTCCTCTATCTTTCTTCAGCAATTTCAGGTGAGCAACCCTTTAATCTTAAAGCATTAGGTTTGTTTGAATATCTGTTGCATGTGATGACCTAGGAAATTATGGATTAGTATGATATTGGGTTATGCCTGTGTGTATATATCTTCTTTATGCATAGATCTGGAAACAAATATTAAGGCCTCTGGTAGAAAAAAAAGATTTATAGGCTTAAATTTTAAAGTTCAAAATCCAATTCTAAATGTTCTAATCATTATTAGCTAATAATGTAAAAATAAAATATGATCAAAATCATCAGAATGTAATGTTAAAAATAAAGTTTTGATATAACATGAAATAGTTTTATCTGGATGTGGAGATATAGTGGAAAAAAATCAAGTTCTACCCAATTTTTGTTTTGCATGGAATTAAATTTGGATTATATCATCTAAAACTACTTCGAAAATGATCATTTTAGAAAGTTATATTAGAATTTTTAACGTGTTAAATCGTGGGAAAGAGAGAGATGAACAGAATTATTGTTTCGATCACGGTGATCAGGGGTCTCGAGATTGATGTGGTAGGTGGCTGATGGGCTGGTGATTGTCAGAAAAATCGTGGGTAAATTTATTATTCGTCGTGGTGTCCGTGCAAGCTTAGTGTAGGGTTTTAAGTCAGGTCAGTAACAGGTTAGGTTCTCGTGATTGCTGTGTGGTCGTGGATGGACCGAGTGCCACCGTACTAGTGCCAAACGAGGCATCGAACATTGTGGAGGGTTCGTGTGTATTCGTGCGATCTACGATGGCCTGAGGTAATGGTGTTGGGCAATTTCCTGATGATGCTTCGTTGGGTTTATTTGGTCGAGACGACTCGATTGCGTTTTCAAATTTGATTCAAGTTTATGGGGTTTGGATGGCTTGGGGTGATTGAAGGTGACTGGTCGGCGATGGTTTTGGAGGCCAAAGCTCCGGCATCTGAGGGTACACGTGCACAACCCCTGGCGTGTATCAGTAGCACGTTGGGAACGAAAGGGTTTATTTCTCGAAGTTGTCTTCGGGAAAGAGGGTTGCTGGCTGCAGTTTTTACTCAAGTAAAAATTCTAATTTATCGGGTAAGAAAATTTGGAAAAAAATTTAAGATTTGAAGTTAGGCACTCAGGTTGATTCTCAAAGAAACTCGAAGTAAACTGGAAATTTCCTCGTGGGTGACTCTAAGCAGTCTCGGGTCTGCCCTGTAAACCTTTTTTTTGCTTTAAAATAAATTCAAAACTTTTAAACATTTTAGTCCATGTTTTCAAAGAGATGATCTTGAGTAAAGTTTTGAAATTAATTAAGGACTTAAGTAAGATGTTTTAAAGGAATTAAATTTAATTTATTTAATCTTATCTACATTATTCTATAAAGTTATTTGTTAAATAAATAATGTAATTCAAAGGGATAAGTAAGGTAAAATGTTATCTAAACTATCTTAACTTTTTAAAATGTGATAAGGATTATAATTAAACAAGGTTTATTAAATAAGAATCAAACGATAAGAAAAATAATAATAATAATAAAGATAAATGGCTATCTCTTAATTGACAATATTTTAAATAATTGACTAATGAAAGTAATTAAAAAATTAAAGTAAATTGATTGATAATTAAGTTAATTAATCAAGTAATTAATGAATGATTAAATTAAGATAATAATTACATAGTGAAAGTAATTAAGAATAGATAATTTAAGACTAAAGATGGATTAATCTAATATTTAGGGTTAATTACCTTAAAGCATAATTAATTAACGTGGTTAATTAATTAAGGAAATTAAATCAAGGTTAATTAATTAAGATTAATTAACTTAAAGTGATTAAGAAATCATTATTAATTAAGGAGTAATAAATTATTGTAATTAATTAAGGCATAATAAATCTATTAATTAATCAATTAAGGATAATTAATTATAATTAATATTTAATTAATCAATAATTAAAGGTTTATTAATTAAAATAATAAATTAAGGAATAATTAATTAATAAAAGTAATTAAGATTTAATTAATTACAATTAAGGGTTAATTAATTCAGATTATTAATTAAAGAAATGATTAATTAATGAAGGTGGTTAAGACCTAATCAATTGTAGTTAATTAATCATTGATTAAAGATTACTAATGAAGGTAATTATGTGAGGAATAAATTTAAAACCACACGATTTACTCACCTTAATCAAAGATGTTTGATTGTTATTGAATGATATGTGATGGATTGATATATTTGATATGTGATGTGATGCTATGTAATGCTTTGTGCTGAGCTGTTATATTTGTGATATATATACTGTTGTATGAATATGAAAACCCTTGACCCGTAAAACGACATTTGAATTTTGACGCGACAGGGAGTCGGATTCCAGTTGGTTATCCGAATCCCACATCGAATTGTAATGATAGATCTTTGTGATTGATAATTTATTTTATCTATGTATCTGTGAATAAAGATAAGCGTTATGGGTTATACCGCTTATCGATATGATTGAATCTGCGATGATGATGTTGTGCACTATTGTGTTGAACCCCTGGACCACACTTATACACACACAAATATGGATTGCACGAGGAAATGGGTTAAGTCACAGATTTTGAAATAATTTTAAAGACTGAATTTTTGAATCCAAAATAGTTTTGGAATTAGAATTGAAGCTTTTAAAAATGAATTTCAGAAATAAAAGTTATTTTAAATAACTTGATTGAGTTTTGAATAGTGATACGACGTTATGGATTGCATTTGAAGACCGGTGTTGAAGACCTGGTGTCTTCAAGAATGATAGGATAACCTGTCGATTGACTCGGCACTGAGTTGCTCTGGTATAGAGTTTTCCCTAAGTGACAGGAAGTCCGATCGGGATTGTGGATACCCGGATTTGCAAGGGCTTCTTCGGAAGTGCCTTCGGTTCTGTTCGAACTCGAAACAGGCTTGTATGGTTGTATGTCCGACATTACACTTTGAGATATTAGACTGATCTATATCAAATACATTTCTGCTTGGTGGTGGAGAATTTATTCTCTTAGCTTAACACCCTTCTCTGAGACGTACGAGCCCCGAGTTTTTGTAGTTGATATTTATCAGTGATATACTCCCAATTTGGTAGTGTGACATGCTGAGTGCTACTGTGTGTTGATGATCATTTGTTGATCATTTGTGATCAAAGCATGGATTTTATATAAAGCGTAGCTTTGTGGACGAGACTGCATCAGGACCTCACACCCCGGAAATGGTCGAAACAGGAAAGATGCGGCAAGGTTATGAGGGTCATGCCCTTTAGGGTGTGTCATTCCCTTCTGGTAAAGGATGGTATCATGGTATGGAGCCCAGATACTTACTCATGTGGATACTGCAGATCTATTACTTTGTGATTGCTTTGTGGTTTGGAGGCGCCTCGGATAAAGGTCCCAAAGGACCGGGGGATGGCATGCTCGAGTAGTAGTTACCTAGTTACAAAGGTAACCCGGCCTTGTGTTGGCAGAGATCCGGTTAGGTTCTCGGGACGTCCCGCCAGAGGCGATACCATGGACAGTAGGAAGTTCCTTGGAAATCCAGTCATCCAATAGGTGCCTTGTACGGTTTAATTGTAGAACCTGCCATTTACTTATGGTGGTCACCACTGTTTAGATGGTAGCTATAGTAGGCGTAGATCAGAATGTCTATGCTGGCTAGGATTAATATTATACTTTCGAAAGATTTTCCACTATGCACTAGTAATAATTTCAAAGAATTTTTCTCGTATTAAGCATATTTGACTATCATAAGGAGAAATCTCCTCCAAGTCTGCGTTTGCATTGTGTGTGTGGCGGGAGGCCTTATGGTAGTTTCATTTTCCAAAAAGCATTGCGGATTTCAAATTTAAATTCTTTTGTTGTTTGTTTGAAAAGATAAAACTGTTTTGTTTGCTCACACCAGTCCTATGACTGACCTAGAGTTTATTGTTCCTTGCCTAAACTCTGGGTGCCCATAATTTTTCCACACGGGCAGTCTAGAGTTGCGTTTTTCAGATAGTCAGGTTTAGTAGATTATCTGGAGCTAGTTCAGTCTTTGGATCAGGACTATACTTGCTTATCTTTGCGCATCGTTATTGGGAGTTCGGGCTATTTCTCGATTGGTGCCTTGGAGATGGAGATTACCGATGCTGGAGTTCTCTTTTGAAGATCATATTGGAGATTTTGTTCCGCTGCTGGTGCTATATTTTCTTTCCACTGTTATTGTCTTGTATCATATCTCTTATGTATATTCATTGTATCATTCAGTTGTATCAGTTATTGCATCAAATGTTTTATATTGATATATGCTATACATTTATTCCGTTGTGTTGTACTAAATGTGTTATAAGCTTCGGCGAACCAGATTCGACGTTTCGATCAGCGGCATTTGAATATGAGTGTCGTATTCGGTGCCGATTTTCGAAGGCCGAGTCTGGATCGTCACAGTAATAAAAATTCGGAGCAAATAAAATCAAATCATAAAATCACAGACACAGAACATTAGAATATCTCGCAGTGGAAAATAAAATTCCATAGTAGTTCATGAAGCTGCTATCACAAGTCTCAAAACCAAATACATAATATGAGTCGGAAAGCAGATACAACATAAAATCCCAAATACAAAGAAGTCCACTAATACAAAGCTGATAACAGAACAACAGAACTGAAATATAGATAACTAGATAAGCTGATAAATCTCCAGCGATTCTAGACCTCCAGAGAGTGGAAATCCAAATCTGTGAATTACTGAGGCTGACCCGAGCGTAAAATTAAACACAAACACTCGAGTCAGGACATACATACTTATCCAATGTAAACCAACTCAAGTGAACTGTGGTAAAGGTACAAGTAACTTGGAAGATGCTTGGGACCTCCCATCCTCTAAGGATCCGTTAAACTATTTACTATGTAGTATATTGCACTATTATAATAGTGTCTATCAGTAAAATAAACTTACTTTAAAATAGTGTTAAGGAGTGACCCAATAGTCCCCTTAACATAAATAATGCCAATAGTCTATGCAGTACCTGCATATCTCCTGATCGAAGACTATGAGAAGATACTACATAGGTACGACACAAATAGAAACTCGTAGTAAAGGCTCGATATGTTAGATGACATGGCACACAAGGTAGTGCCAGGGTAGATATACCATTACGACACTCAGGCTAGTGGTAATGCAGCAGCCACATACGCCCACCGCGGAACACATTTCCAAATCGGAGGGTGGCCACCAAACAATCACAAGTAATAGAATGGTATCGAAGAAATGCATCCACTACGAGGTGCGACCTCAATTGGCTCGAGACCGCTCCTGTTTTAGCCACCTTATGCCAACTCACGGGAGTTAGGTCCACGTAACATACCATAAGAACTTCACCGCCATCCTACTTCATTCTGGAATCTCCACCGCGTGCACAGTTATCAAAGTGCTTTTCGGTATTGACATAGAGTATGTCCATATCTAATCACGGTCTCGTTGCCAACCAATCGTTATTGTAACCAAGGTTATAACTTTCATAACAATATTTTATATTTCAAAATAAATATCAATTCAAATCCAAATCTTTAACAAAATAAAGATCAAATCATTTCCAAAACATTTCAATATCAAAATATCATATCTTTTCGAAACTCCCTTTTCAAATCATTTATATAAGTTCAAATCCAAATATTCAACTTTAAATATCCTTTTAAATTCAAAGATAACATTCATTAATTTCAGTTCAAATCATCTTTTAAAATGATTCATTTTCCAATTAAATTTATTCATTTAAATCATTTAAAAGTGAAGTTATTATTCTTTCAAGTCAAGTATTCAAATTTCAAAGTTTCAAGTCATTCCGAGCTCATTTACCAAGTCAAAACCCATAATTATTAAAATTTCATCCTTTCACAGCATTTAGAAAAGCTGTTATAAGTTATACTTGAAAACACTTTAATTCAGCAAAGACAGAACTTAAAAACTACTATTAAAACTCAGTTTTAGTTAAATTTTGGTTAACAGCAAAGACAGCATTTTCAGAAATGCTGTAATAGCTAAGGTTTCAAAACAGGGTTTTATTCATTTCTGCAAAGACAGCAGACCACTACAGCTTTTACAGAAACCCTATAATAGCTCTGAGTTAAATTTTCAGCGTATTCAATTTACTACAGCAACTACAGCATTTCAGAACTGTCGTAATAGCTCTTTTATTAGCCTTTTTGTTCATTTCCAGAAACCATAGCACTTCTGAATGCTATTAAAAGTGATTTCCAAGTTTTAGTGTATTTCCAGCAATTAATAATCTTCATTTTAAACCCTTTAAACATTGCAAAATCATAATTTAACATTTAAAATGTTCATTAACATATCAATTAACATATTATTTTATATAATAAGATTCTTATAATTAAATCTAATTTCACCAAATTACTTAATAAATTCAAGTGTAAAAGTTTTCAATTCTTCACATTTTTAAATAAACAACCTAACACTTAAATTTTCTCCATTACTTTTCTTTCAAATAAAATTTAATTTCCATTTCTATTTCCTATAACCAAATTTTTTGAGACGACCCGACTTTCCACTCTCGGAAAATCGCATCATCTTTAAGAAAGGGATAGAAAAGAGAATTGAAAGAAGAGAAGAAAGGAACAAAACATTAGAATCTAACAGCGGAGCGAATAAATTATATTAATAACATAAATATTACATAGTTTACAACAAATATCAGAGTACACAGATATACACACATACTAGACAGTTATAAACACCTGTCTAGTTATACAAATAATACAACAACTCAGAGAACACACAGCGGAATACTAGATATATATCTACATGCGGAAGCCTCCTGCTCCATTGCTCCTCCATAATTCGTCGAAGCTATCTAGAATTCTAACCTGAATTCCCTTGGCCACTCGTAAAAATTTGAGTACCCAAGAGTTTATGGAAAACAAAAATAAACTCCGGGTCAGACATGGGTCTGGTGTGAGTAACAGTTTAAAGTTGCTTAACTTTCAAAAACCTTTGAAAAGAAAAGGTATCACGTAAGGCTTTTCACACATAAACATGGAAAAGTTTTTACCTTACACTAACCAAAACATTTGATAGGAAATCCGATGATATTATAATAGTGTCTAGGGTTTTCAAGTAAAATACAGAAATAGCTTGAATGCTTATATCTCACGTTCCAACATAGCTGGGCACAACTAATACGTACGGCACTTATTGGATTTTGGATTCCATACAATGGCAGGGCTACAGGGGTACCGCCCGTCACAGTACGTGGCCTAGATCAACGTACCGAGGATCACTCCTGACCCCCTGCAACACAAAGCCGGACCCATTCCTTACTGAATAGTTCCGAACAAGACAACCCCGTGGTTGTAGCTAGCAACCACCCACACAGCCGAATATAAAGGGACTTCTAGACAGGGATCAATCTTGCTCTCCAGTGGGCGCGACCCGCGAAGCTTTGCTGCACCTCCCCTGTTTTAGCCATTCCCGGTTGATGAGGCTTGAGGCTACGATTACCTTTATAGAACATATCACTTAGAATGCTCATCGTCCACCTGACGATGTTCTGAAAGCATTCAATCCATACAAGTTCGTTCCGGGTTCGAACAAAACCGAAGGCATTATCTCGTTACACTCATTTTGGAATCACCCTCAGAGTTAACGACAATAACCCTTGCACTCTAATCCACCATCTCGAATCTATAAGAACTAATTCCGTCAACTCATTACGGAATCACCCACAGAGTTATAATGACTCATAGTCCTTACACCTCGAGTCTTCACAAAGCTCCACTTTGAATTCACGAACTAACGTTATTTGGAATCGATGTGGTTTTCGGATATCCAAATATGGAAACCCGATCCCGGTCTCATCGAAATCCAAAGCGTGTCTTTTAAGGTCCAAGTTGTTTTAAAGGTTCAAAACAATTTAATTACAGTATCTATATACACACAGATAGATAACTTATAAATCATAACTGATAATCAACATTATCACATAACAGGTAATTCACATCATCAATATCAAATAGATAATCCATATATCTCCATCACAATAGATAATCTGTGTTATCATCACAATACAATCAAACATCCATACATGCAATATCATTCATCTCATTACTGAGATCACAAAGCATCCAAGACAATCAATGACATCCATTCACACATAAGCAAAGATTTACTCATCACCATATAATTAATTTAAAATGAATTAAATTAACCATCTCTATTTCTAATTAATTTAAAATAAATTAAATTAATCACTTCATCTTTAATTAATTTAAAATAAATTAAATTAATTACTTCAACAAATTATAACTTGCTTACCCAACTATTTAATTGATTACAATCAATTAATCAATCATAAATTACTTTAATTAATCACTCTTGATTAATTACCCTTAATTACATTCATGTAATTATCCTTAAATTAATTTCACAAATTAATTATCCTCAACTAAACAGTAATTAACCTTTAATTACTCAATTAATTAATTAATCATAATTAATTACATTAATTCTTAATTAATTACATTAATTGATTACCTTTAATTGCTTATCATTGATTAATTAGTCATAATTAATCATCTTTAATTACATCATTAATTAAAATACATAATGATCCTTAATTATTAATTACCTTAAGTAATTAACTCATAATTATTAATCACCATCACAGATTAATTACATTTAGTAATTAACTAACTTAATTACTATATTAAATAAATTAATTATCCATTAATTAATTATTTAATTAATTATTTGATTAATTACTAAATAATTAATCCAAACTATCTCATACTTAAACATCTCCACTTAATTACAATCCTGTAATTATTAAACAATTACTTAACTAAGTAATTTCCAAAACATTAATTACATAAGGTAATTATCCTTAACCCAAGTGTTTTAAAATTAATTAAACTTAATAAATTAAAATAAACAATCTCATTAAACTAAATTAATTACATTAAGTAATTAATTCTTAATTACTTTATCAAGTAATCACTCTCTAACCATTTATAAATGATTATTATTAAATTAATTAACCTAATTAATTATAAAAATTAACTACATTAATTAATTGTTAAATAATCATGGTTAATGACCTTCATTAACCATCCTCAAATTATTTTATAAGGTAATTAACTTAATTTAATTACCATTTTAAATTATCTTTGATCATTTATTAATTAAAGTTAATTATTAAATTAATTAACCTTAATTTAAAACTTAATTACATAATTAATATTCATTTATCATTAATTAATAACTTAATTAATGATCTTAATTTTAAATTGATTAATCATTAATCAATTATTAATTCCAAATTTAATTAATTAATTAAATTAATTAATCAATCTTAATTACCTTATTAATTAAATAAATCTCAAACATTTATCTTAATTAAATTTTAAGATAAAACATTTCTTAATCATGTTCAAAAACAAATTTATTTGAAAACAAATTTTCTTTTGAACTTGCTTCCAAATTTCATTTTAAAGTCCAGCTTTAAAATGAAAATAATTTAAACTTATCAAAGTTTATACAATTTATAACTTTCAACATTTCAATAACTTCAATTTATATTTAGTTTAAATCTTTCAAATTTAAACCTTCTTTTAATTTCAAAAACTGAAATTCATTTTTGAATTTAGATTTCCAGATTTAAATTCTATTTTAAATCTTGCTCATATCTCAAAACTTCATTCCATTTTTTTTAAGACTGAGATTTTAGATTTTCAACTTGGATTTTTAACTTAATTCAAATTCTTGCTTAACATTTAAATAACTTCTGTTTAAAATTTTCAAAACCAAGATTACAGATTACCACAAAACCTGTTCTTAAAATTTTTAAACACTCGGTACAGTTTACTGTTAAAACTTGTAAACTAAGAATACCCTAGAACACCCCTATTTACTTCGAGCTTTATACCTAACTTTCCCAAGCTAAATGCCCTACTGCTTCGAGCAATCTCAAACTTAACTCACGCAAATAAACAACATCACCAACTTCATCAGATATCAGTGCACCGTGCACAAGTACTGAGCCGCCGATCAACTCCATCCATCAGCGGTGATTTTCACACATCGGACATCATCTCTGCACCCTAACTCGATCATCCGATCGAACTTCTGATCTCAAAATCAAATTCGAGATGACATGCTCAAACCTGGAACAACTGAGCAACCCAACCCAAAACATGGCAATGCCACGACCGCTGTCCTCCGACCACCTAAAACACTACAACTCCGGCCATGAACTTGTATACGACCAAGCTTTCTTCACCCAAAGACTTGAAGCACTCGATCCATTGTAGAACCCATAGTGATCGATTCATCATTCCTAGTTAAAACTAGGGTTCCAGAAAAGATTTCACTGTCGCAACCTCGCTGATGAACTCCAACGCCATCCACTATTTTTCTGAGCATCACCTATACCCTCTCCATTACTCAGAAGAAATCCAAGACTTCTCAATCCATGAATCATCAGAACTTGCTAAAGATCCGTTTATGGTTCAATTCTAAACTGCACCTCTAACCTTTCTCTAAAAATTCCAATTCTTGATTTTAAAATCAAGTTTTAGTTTAGATATTTGATTTATAATCCTGAATTTATAAATCATGACAAATAACATTTGACCCAATTCAAGATTTCACTATGTTTTATTTTTTCCTAGAACAATACTAAGTTATTTTAATTAACTAAAATCTTTAAACTAACATTTATGATATAACAATCATATTTCATTTGTAACTTAGATCTTATCAAAGCCTAGATCAAGAGATAAGGAAATAAAAATCAAACTTGAACTAGAAAATTTAAACAGAGATGTCTACAGGTCTTTAACAATATGCAGATATCATATTTCTCATATTCACCAATTTCAAAAATAAGTAAAAACAAACACATGATTATCTTCAGACATAAAG
The DNA here is from genome assembly GCA_030765085.1 of Allium cepa. Lineage (NCBI taxonomy): Eukaryota > Viridiplantae > Streptophyta > Magnoliopsida > Asparagales > Amaryllidaceae > Allium > Allium cepa. Next base: position 11,579,186 of record CM060929.1, read on the forward strand.
CAAGCAACCATATAGAAATATACTTAAGCATTTTTAAAAGGAAGTCACTCACCTTATATTTAAAGGAAGCAGAGTTCTGTTTTGATCATTTAAAATTTGCAGAAAACAAATGCAGGCTTGACCCTTTTTTTTTTAAATCTGAGTTGAAATTTGAAAGCTCAAGATCCAAACTCGAATTGCTTGCATGCAGAAAGAAGATGCAGTAGCTAATCCCCCCCCTCCCCCAAAGACATGCAGATGCTAATCACTTCCCAGTTTTAAAAACAGGATGCAGAAAAACAAAAGTGTGCAGGCTCATCTTGAATTTGAGGAGGAACATGCAGATTATTGGTGAATAGATGCAAATTTGCATTGGACTTGAACATGTAATTGAAGGGCTTAGATATGAGGTATGCAGATTTGAATATGGTTTTGATTATGCAGATTCGTGGATTTCTTTTTAAGGAAATGCAGATTGAAGGATTTGTACAGGGTTTAGATGAACTTGTATATGCAGATTTCACTTGAATTTGATGAGGAGTTTTGATCTTTTTTTTCTTTGGTTAAGGAAAATAAAAATGAAATATAAATGAAGATTGTAAACTATACAAATGTATTCTCCGATTTTAATGAAAGTGCAGAAAAGAAAAACTAAAATTTACACTTGTCAATTTAACAACACTTGTCAAATTGAATGCATATGAATTTAACACTTGTATTTCCTTTAAAGGTAACTGGTATTTATTTACAATTTAATGTGTATGAATTTATAAAAGAAATAACAACAAATCATGTTTATAAACTTACACTAATAAAAATTAAAACAAATGAAGATTTTATACTTTGAATTTAAATTCAAACTAAATTCAAAATCAATTATTCTCAAATCAAGTTATAAATATAAATTCAATTTGAAATAAAAACTACAAATCCTATTTAAAACTTATTTATAAAGTCAATACAATATTAATATTGTTTTTATAACTCTCTTATTATTAAATTAAAATCATTTTACAAAAGATTATATTTTTATTAATAAATTATTTATTTATTAAGCCATAAAACATTTTATTGAATTTATTCTAAATTTAAAACTCGGTCTAATTTTATTTAAACACTATAATATTTTTCTTATCAATTTTAAAATCATATATTTATTTATGAAATAGTTATTAAAACTCAATACTAATTAAAACAAAATTTTCAATTTAAATGTATATATATTAGAATTTTAGAACATGATTCAATATTAAATTTAAACCAAAACCATTTATTTAACTTTGAAAAACTTAAATATTAAAGAAAACAAAATTTCCAAATTATTAAAACTAAAAAAAAATATGCTTTATTTATTAAAATTAAAACAAAACCAATCTATTTAAAATATAAACCATATATTTATAGTGTAAATAGAAATCAATTTATATCATTTAAAAGATAAAATAACCAATTTAAATATTTATTAAAGAAGATTATTAAATCTATCTGAATAATTATTAACAGAACATCAATATCAATTTAATTTTAACTACACATTATTAAATTGATATTGTTAAAAATTCCGGGATGTTACAATCCTTCCCCCTTAAAAGAATTTCGTCCTCGAAATTTAAAACAAAGGTAATTTAATAATCTTATTATATTTTAATTTTAAACACAAGCATATATCAAACATATGCTAACAACTAGAGCAATCAATTCAACCAAAAACAACCAATCAAACAAATCTAATTATCCAGACAAATTCTGGATAAAATTTTATCGAGTTTCCCCAGGTATATATATATACCGGGATACTCGCTCCAAAGAGAATCCCAACAATCAATACTATGAAGCTATAAAGCTCCTATACAACTATATCTATCACACTAGACAAGGTATCAGACTACAAACGAGTCTGACTCAACAACCAAAACTCCAGAACTACTGGTTCCACAACCATAGATAGATCATACACGTACTCCCTCAGAGATACGTGAAACATATCGAAATCCAGTTATCCAAAATGGCAATTCAATCCTGTAGATCAACCACTTATTCTCCAAAATACAGAAAAGATCCAAAACACTTCAGAGCTAGCTTCTCAAACTTACCCAAACTTATAGCTCACATTTGATCGGGGAAAACTTATCCAAAATTAAATCTCCGACTTCAGAGTCCAAATCCCTTCGTTTCTTATCCACAAAATCTCTTCAGATAAATCTTGGGCTGTCTATAACCTTACTGATCAGCTCAACCTTCGCTGATGCTCTAGAAACAAACTAGACCAATCAACACAACAAAATGATCTCCTCAAGATCAACCAAAACCAAGAACTCAACTTCAACTCCTCAACATCATAAAACAACTACTTCTCCTACCCAGGAAAAGAAAAGTAGATACAGTCCCAACTACTTCCGCGGCTCAACTCTGATCCGACAGAGAAGAGAACGCTGAAGAAGAACATTAGCACAAACAGGGCAACACACCTCAGAGATATGATTCAACAAATCCATAAGAAAAGATTCAGAAGTTCCTCCAAAACTCCGAGCTGCTACACCAACTCAACTTCTGGAACCATTCTTCTATAAAGCTGAACCACCGATACCACTCCTGGAATTCCAGTCGATAAGAAAAACTCAATCTCCAGATGTAGATAAAACTCTGACTTTCTGAAGGTATTCAGAAAAATCAGATAACCCACGAGAACACTCAAACAATCGTAAGTCACTTTTGCGAACCACCCAAACCAAATCCAAGAAAAACTGTTCTCCCTTAACCAAATAGAACGGCGTAAACTTAACTGGCCAACCCATCGAAGAAACGGGTCCACTAATATGCTTCTGAACTCCACTTCAGAAAAACTGCTAAGCCAGAAGATCTCTTGCCAACACCGAGAACACTCCAAACTGCACTGTTGCCACAGATGCCAAAGAATTCCAAAACAAAGCTCTCCGAGAAACTCGAACCTCAAAGCAAACAGAAACTCCAGCTGAACACGGCCACAACACCTAAGCAGACTCACCTCCTTAACTTGTTCCAAAGAAAACATCTTCGGGAACATCCATAGTCACTGCGTCTCATCACGCAGCTACTATTTCCTATGGTATCCAAAATACCATCACTCGCTTTAGCCAACCAACATCCAACTTCTACTCATCCAACTTCAAAAATGAAATCCGAACCTTAACAGGTTATCTTCAGAGATCAATGAAGTTCTTCATCACTACAGAACTCACTCGAGACGATATTAGGTTTACAGTCAAACACTTCCAACCTCAAACATTCAAACTCCAACCAATGATAGTAATCGTGTTACACACACTACTACCTCATCTACCTTTATAACTTATATTGGAAAACCTAAACAGGTAATCCAACAGATAGGTAGAAATAAATATATATATATAGATATATATCAAAACTACAAATAGGCTCTCTCAAGAAAGACTCCACTACAGAGCCTAGGTATTCACTCAACCTAATGCTCCCTAAGAAAGACACACTTCAGAGCCTAGGTATTCACGCAGCCAAATGCTCTGATACCAAACTGAGACGACCCGACTTTCCACTCCCGGAAAATCGCATCATCTTTAAGAAAGAAAGGGATAGAAAAGAGAATAGAAAGAAGAGAAGAAAGTAACAACACATCAGAATCTAACAGCGGAAAGAATAAATTATATTAATAACATAAATATTGCATAGTTTACAACAAATATCAGAGTACACAGATATACAACACATACTAGACAGTTATAAACACCTGTCTAGTTATACAACATAATACAACAACTCAGAGAACACACAGCGGAATACTAGATATATATCTACACGCGGAAGCCTCCTGCTCCATTGCTCCTCCATAATTCGTCAAAGCTATCCAGAATTCTAACCTGAATTCCCTTGGCTACTCGTAAAAATTTGAGTACCTAAGAGTTTATGGAAAACAAAAATAAACTCCGGGTCAGACATGGGTCTGGTGTGAGTAACAGGTTAAAGTTGCTTAACTTTCAAAAACCTTTGAAAAGAAAAGGTATCACTTAAGACTTTCCACACATAAACATGGAAAAGTTTTTACCTCACGCTAACCAAAACATTTGATAGGAAATCCGATGATATTATAATAGTGTCTAGGGTTTTCAAGTAAAATACAGAAATAGCTGGAATGCTTACATCTCACGTTCCAACATAGTTGGGCACAACTAATACGTACGGCACTTATTGGATTTTGGATTCCATACAATGGTAGGGCTACTGGGGTACCGCCCGTCACAGTACGTGGCCTAGATCAACGTACCGAGGATCACTCCCGACCCCCTGCAACACAAAGCCGGACTCATTCCTTACTGAATAGTTCCGAACAAGACAACCCCGTGGTTGTAGCTAGCAACCACCCACACAGCCGAATATAAAGGGACTTCTAGACAGGGATCAATCTTGCTCTCCAGTGGGTGCGACCCACGAAGCTTTGCTGCACCTCCCCTGTTTTAGCCATTCCCGGTTGATGAGGCTTGAGGCTACGATTACCTTTATAGTACATATCACTTAGAATGCTCATCGTCCACCTGACGATGTTCTGAAAGCATTCAATCCATACAAGTTTGTTCCGGGTTCGAACGAAACTGAAGGCATTATCTCGTTACACTTATTTTGGAATCACCCTCAGAGTTAACGACAATAACCCTTGCACTCTAATCCACCATCTTGAATCTATAAGAACTAATTCCGTCAACTTATTGCGGAATTACCCACAGAGTTATAATGACTCATAGTCCTTACACCTCAAGTCTTAACAAAGCTCCACTTTGAATTCACGACCTAACGTTATTTGGAATCGATGTGGTTTTCGGATATCCAAATAAGGAAACCCGATCCCGTTCTCATCGAAATCCAAAGAGTGTCTTTTAAGGTCCAAGTTGTTTTAAAGGTTTAAAACAATTTAATTACAGTATCTATATACACACAGATGGATAACTTATAAATCATAACTGATAATCAACATTATCACATAACAGGTAATTCACATCATCAATATCAAATGGATAATCCATATATCTCCATCATAATAGATAATCTATGTTATCATCACAATACAATCAAACATCCATACCACGCAATATCATTCATCTCATTACTGAGATCATAAAGCATCCAAGACAATCGATGGCATCCATTCACACATAAGCAAAGATTTACTCATCACCATATAATTAATTTAAAATGAAATAAATTAACTATCTCTATTTCTAATTAATTTAAAATGAATTAAATTAATCACTTTATCTTTAATTAATTCAAAATAAATTAAATTAATTACTTCATCAAATTATAACTTGCTTACCCAACTATTTAATTGATTACAATCAATTAATCAATCGTAAATTACTTTAATTAATCACTCTTGATTAATTACTCTAAGTTACATTCATGTAATTATCCTTAAATTAATTTCACAAATTAATTATCCTCAACTAAACAGTAATTAACCTTTAATTACTCAATTAATTAATTAATCATAATTAATTACATTAATTCTTAATTAATTATATTAATTAATTACCTTTAATTACTTATCATTGATTAATTAGTCATAATTAATCATCTTTAATTACATCATTAATTAAAATAATTAATGATCCTTAATTATTAATTACCTTATGTAATTAACTCATAATTATTAATCACCATCACAGATTAATTACATTTAGTAATTAACTAACTTAATTACTATATTAAATAAATTAATTATCCTTTAATTAATTACTTAATTAATTATTTGATTATTTACTAAATAATTAATCCAAACTATCTCATACTTAAACATCTCCACTTAATTACAATCCTGTAATTATTAAACAATTACTTAACTAAGTAATTTCTAAAACATTAATTACATAAGGTAATTATCCTTAACCCAAGTGTTTTAAAATTAATTAAACTTAATAAATTAAAATAAACAATCTCATTAAACTAAATTAATTACATTAAGTAATTAATTCTTAATTACTTTATCAAGTAATTACTCTCTAACCATTTATAAATGATTATTATTAAATTAATTAATCTAATTAATTATAAAAATTAACTACATTAATTAATTGTTAAATAATCATGGTTAATGACCTTCATTAACCATCCTCAAATTATTTTATAAGGTAATTAACTTAAATTAATTACCATTTTAAATTATCTTTGATCATTTATTAATTAAAGTTAATTATTAAATTAATTAACCTTAATTAAGAACTTAATTACATAATTAATATTCATTTATCATTAATTAATAACTTAATTAATGATCTTAATTTTAAATTGATTAATCATTAATCAATTATTAATTCCAAATTTAATTAATTAATTTAATTAATTAATAAATCTTAATTACCTTATTAATTAAATAAATCTCAAACATTTATCTTAATTAAATTTTAAGATAAAACATTTCTTAATCATGTTCAATAACAAATTTATTTGAAAACAAATTTTCTTTTGAACTTGCTTCCAAATTTCATTTTAAAGTCCAGCTTTAAAATGAAAATAATTTAAACTTATCAAAGTTTATACAATTTATAACTTTCAACATTTCAATAACTTCAATTTATATTTAGTTTAAATCTTTCAAATTTAAACCTTCTTTTAATTTCAAAAACTGAAATTCATTTTTGAATTTAGATTTCCAGATTTAAATTCTATTTTAAATCTTGCTCATATCTAAAAATTTCATTCCATTTTTTTAGACTGAGATTTTAGATTTTAAACTTGGATTTTTAACTTAATTCAAATTCTTGCTTTACATTTAAATAACTTCTGTTTAAAATTTTCAAAACCAAGATTACAGATTTACTGCAAAACCTGTTCTTAAAATTTTTAAACACTCAGTACAGTTTACTGTTAAAACTTGTAAACTAAGAATACCCGAGAACACCCCTATTTACTTCGAGCTTTATACCAAACTTTCCTGAGCTAAATGCCCTACTGCTTCGAGCAATCTCAAACTTAACTCACGCAAATAAACAACATCACCAACTTCATCTGATATCAGTGCACCGTGCACAAGTACTGAGCCGCCGATCAACTCCATCCATCAGCGATGATTTTCACACATCGGACATCATCTCTGCACCCTAACTCGATCATCCGATCAAACTTCTGATCTCAAAATCAAATTCGAGATGACATGCTCAAACCTGGAACAACTGAGCAACCCAACCCAAAACCTGGCAAAGCCTCGATCGTTGTCCTCCGACCACCTGAAACACTACAACTCCGGCCATGAACTTGTATACGACCAAGCTTTCTTCACCCAAAGACTTGAAGCACTCGATCCATTGTAGAACCCATAGTTATCGATTCATCATTCCTAGTTAAAACTAGGGTTCCAGAAAAGATTTCACTGCCGCAACCTCGCTGATGAACTCCATCGCCATCCACTATTTTTCTGAGCATCACCTATACCCTCTCCATTACTCAGAAGAAATCCAAGACTTCTCAATCCATGAATCATCAGAACTTGCTAAAGATCCATTTATGGTTCAATTCTAAACTGCAGCTGTAACGACCCGTAAATTTCGACCATTAAATCTGTTTATTTAATAGGATTTTTATAATTTATTTTAGTAGAAATAATAAAGGTGGTAGATAAATAGTAAAATAAATGCTGAATTTAATTATGTGAAAAGAGACTTTAAAACCTATTTATAGAAATTTGAATAAAAATCAAATTGATCTAAGTAGAAGAAGATTCTTACCTGTATATAAAAATCTAATATGAGGAAGTTATGAAGGTATTAATTTGATTTAGTGCAATAAAAGATTGTAAACGGAAATGGGAATAAATTAAGGAAGCATATTAGTGCAAGTTAATAATTTATGACTTGAATGAAATTCCAATTCAATAAAATCATCTAAATGTATGTTTTGATTTTATAGAATATGAGAAGAAGAAAAAAAACAAAACGTAAGGATTTGATTAATACATATGTTATTTATTCAGGATATTGAATAAATTGGGAATCCAATTGTAATTAATGATAATAACGTTGGTATTAATTAATAAATAAATTTCAATGCAATACTCATAAATGAATGTATATAAATTGTAACGTTATAATAATAAATAAATTGGATGTCACTAATATAAGATAACAAATTGCAGATTTTGGGTTTTTATTTAAAGTGTGAATGGAAATTTTTGTTTGGTTATTAATAGAATGGAATTCAAATATGTTGGGAAAGATAGATGGATATTTGGTAAATAAAATTTAAACGGACCTGAGTATTGAAGTTTTATAATTAATATATATAATAAATAATGATTAAATGAAACACAATACTCTGTAGATATCTATAATATTTGAGTGGAAGTAATATACTTATAAATGTGGGATTTAAGTAAATTGTTAATGCAAGGTAATTAATGCTAAATTTATGTCAATAATAATGAGTAGCGATTAAATCAAAACTTGCAACATAGATTATTTAATTACCTACTTACTTGTTAATGGAATTTGAGTGTGTAATGAGTAATAGTAAGATAAATGAATGTACACTAATGGAAAAATGAAATACTTAAATGCTGGGAAATTTTTGAATCATATTTATTATAAACGTTACTTAAATAATTGTGGTTGAGGGTGAGATCAATATGGGAGTGTAGAGTAATAACTAGGGTAGTAATACGTTATAAATAAGTGTAACCTAAACTTAAGTGTAGGTAAAAGGTTAACATTGAATAAAATCCATTGGAAACTTATTAAATTAAACTGGATTCAATTTATAATAAAAATGGTAAATTTAGTTACTTTAATTTGAAACGGAAATTGATTTAAATTAGTATAAATAAATAAGTAATTTTTACGTTAAATCAAGGATTAAGTTGAAATGAGATATTTATGTGATAATTTTTAATCCAATGGTAAACCCTTATAATTGAAATAAATATAGGATAATTCAATTAAAAAGGGAAATTTGGAAATTATCTATAAATTGGAATTTTATGAAATTGAGAATTAATATTGAAAGTTATAAGTGAATCATCAAAAATTTACATTTTTAATAGGTTTAAAATCAATGTAAATGTATGAGGATTATTAAGTGATAAAATTTTCCAATACTAAAACTGGAATATAAAAATTTTGGATTTTTCGTACTAATTTTTAATCTATTTAATTAATATAAAAATAGCCATTTTGGCCACGGACTCGGATTTCGACGAAACCAGTTTCATCGGATCCGTATAAGTGAATTATTGTAGGGTTTCAAGTTTCGTAATGATCGAACCTGTCGTTTGATCGTATGGACGCGAAACGCCTTGAAATCGATTTAATTAAAATCAATTTGAAATCAATTTGGAAATTTTGTTTTCATCATAACTTCTTCATACGATCAAATTTGGACGTAAGACTTTTTCCATCGTGTCCAGAATATTTTAAAATACCTATTTGGATATATGGGTTTAATAAATTTCGTTCCGGGGTCAGAACGGGCTTTTTGGGCCATAGTTTGTTCCGCACGCTCATCTATCCGGTCTATCTACTCTAATCCAACCCTACTTATAAATAGACGATTATAAACCCTAGCCTCCATCTTCTATCATTTGTCTATACGTTCATTTTCTTCATCTCTTTCTCTTCCTCAATGGTTGCAAAACCTAGATCTATCTACGGTTCAAAATCAAAAGTGAAATTTCAAACACCTCAGAAAAATCCCTAAAAATTATATGTTAAAGTTCTCGAGATACGTAATCTGCTGGTACAACTCGTTTTTCGTTTTGGTATGTGTTTGACCAGAAGAAATCGATGAAACCTCGGCCGTTCATAGGCTTTTGCTCGATTCAATGGTAGATCTGAGTTGATAGCTTGATCCGATGATGCTGCAGCGTAGAGGAGGCTTTAAGGAGTTCATCCATACGGTTCACTTGGATCGGAGGCGTGTAAATTCGCCGTGATTGGCTGTAGAAGGCATGCGACGTCGTGGGGCCAGGAAGGACCGGAGGTGGCGGCGAAGGCAGGGTGGGGGCGGCTCATCGTTGGCGACTCGGTGGAGCAACTGGATCTTGGTACGATCGCTTGTGGAAGCCTCAAAAATTGATGATTTAAACGGCGGCTAGGGTTTTCTCCCTGAAGAGGACTATCGCGTGCAGCACTTGGAAGAGGAAGTCACGCGTGCGTACGTGGCCCAGTGCGTGTTTCTTCTAGGATGACGTGTCATAAGTGAGTTTAATTTTTGTTTTATTTTAAATTTTGATTTCAACTCGATTAACTTGAATAACTTTCTCTTACGACATCCGATTCACGCGAAATTTCTTTTGTTAGGATCGTAATTAAATTCCGGATCTGTTGACGCTGGTTTGGACCAATTTGGAGACTGTCTAATTTTTGAGTTTAAATCGAATTTAAATTCGATTTAAATTCAAAAGGTGAGTGTTTTAACCCACTCACAACTTCTAAAAGTTTTTATGTTTGTTAAATTTATTTTAGATATGAGTAGAAATTTATTTATGACTGTTTGGCATGTTTTATTCATCATATCTGTTAAATCGCATTCATTTAATATAACTGTTCATTAAATTTTATTACTACGTATAGATTGACAGTTATAGTTATTTATTTGCATATAAACTGTTAGTTTAATAGTTGTTAAATTTTATTTTGAATATAACTGCCAGTTATTACCTGTTATATACTATCAGATATATATTGATATTGATTTATTATTGGACGATGATTGTGATTTGGATGATGGATGATTTTGATGAATGGATGTTTTATTGTATATCATTAAACTGCAAGTTATCATGCATTTTTCATTTCATTCGGGATTGTGGTTTGAAATGATATACAACCGCAAAATTTTATTTTTAAATTGCGGATTGAAATGATAAATATCCGTATCACTTGACAATAGGATAGAAAATTATATACAGGCACCGTGGTCTATATATAAAATATTTTAAAGTGATTTCTATGGTTTGTATGGAATACGGTTTATAATTTTTAATTTTTGATATTTTCTTCTATATATATACATATGAAGTTAGAGATTTTGAATTTAAGCTGTGTATAAATCTCTTAAATAAAAATGGAAAAATTGAGAAAAATGGAGTTTGGTAATTATATCATATGTTTAATGTTTTTGGAAATGTTAAGATATGATATTTATAACTGGACTTTTTCCAAGATAAATTTAAATGAATATTCTAGTATAATTAAATTTAAGAAAATATTAAATTTCTAGAAATTGGAGTTGTATTTATGGATTTTTATGTGAATATTAATGACTAAATAATAGAACAATTGATTTGTTGAAAGAATAAAATTCCAACTTTAGTTTTGAAATATTAATACTCCAAATGGATATATATATATATATATATATATAGACATTGAAATGGTTTTGGAACTTGAAAGTGATATTTAAATTATGATTTAGACTTTAAATAAAGAAATATATTTGTAAAGCCATGGAAATTATTTTTCTTTAAAAAGTAACCTTAAAGTCAAACCATTTATTTTATATACCGTTGAATATCCAAACCATTCAAGTTTTAGAAGTTATGGTTTTAAAACTATGAATTTTCGAAATATTATGCTTTGAAAGTATAATTCAAATGTTTGGTTTCCAGATATTATAGATTTTAAAGCAGTATGATTTTTGGAAAAGAATTATATTTGGATAAAACGATATCATATTGTTTTGGGTTTTAAAATGATATCGTATTCATAATTTTTGAAATGGAAATTTTTATTCTGGTTTTTAAGTATAAACTATTTTTAAATGACCGCGGTGTTATAATAACGATGGGTTGGCAAAGAGACCGGGATCGGATATGGACATACTCTCTGTCGATACCGAAAACCACTTTGACTAACCGTGTACGCGGTGGAGATTCCAGAATGAAGTAGGTTGGTGGTGACGTTTCCTGTAAGGTAAATACGTGGACCCAACTCCCGTGGGTTGGCATAAGGTGGCTAAAACAGGAGCGATTCTCGGGCCAATGATATAACAACCCGGTAATTGCATCAATTAATAATCGACATTTAGACGATAAATATTGTTGCAGGATTCCATTTGGGGTTTATAAATTTGAACCAAAATTCTTTTATAAATTGTTAAAAGAAATTCTGGGCTTTGAAATTAAATAGTGGTCCATGTTTTTATATTGGGCCGTGTTAATTCTCAAAGCATAAAACCCGATCCCCCTTTATCCATTTTTCATTCGTTCACCAACCCTAACCAAATCACGAAAATAATGGCGGTCGTTCCTTTCGTTCTGTTCGATAATTAGGGCGTTTCAAAGTCAGGGGCGTCGTCTTCAATTCAATCGAGTTCATCTTCGATGGAGCATGGAGCCTTCGCACGTCTTCAGCAGCTAGGGCTTTGGCAATCGAACCCCCAATTCGAACGGCAACTTCAAAATTGGTCGAGCCGTCTTCACTTTCATAGCAAAAATGAGTAATTTACATTACTCACTTCTAATTCGAAACTGATTGACTTTGTATGCTTAATTTGTTTTCGTGGTTGTTTCGACTTCGATTTGATATTTGTTCGTGTTGATGCTTTTATGCCTTGAGTTGATTTTGGGTCTGCTTTTGATTTTGGCTTGACTTGTTCGACTCTATGATCTGGTTTGGTTCGATTTCTTGTTATTTCGGGTTTGCACTTGCATAGCACTGAACTTTGTTTCGAATTCTGTCTGTCTTTACCTCGTTTACCACCAGTGTTCATTCATGAGTATAACTGGTTCGATTTGTTCGATCATTGACTTACATTCACCTAGATGTTGTTGACTTCACTTGAGTATATTGTAGCCTGGTCCTCATTTTATGTTGTTATCGCCTCGTGCTCTGTTAGTTGCTGGCCTTTGTTGTTTCTTCAGCAATGTGCTTTGTTTTTGGTTGTGATGCTTGCATTATCCAGTTTCCTGTATTTGATTACTGGTGCCTCATTTGGTTCAAAATGCATTCACTTGCCTACCCATTCATCACATAGTTTCTGTATTGAGTTTAGAACAGGGTAGTTGATTGATGTACACCCCTGTGTACATTTCTCTGTGCACATTGAATTTGCTGTATTTATGAGTAGTTACTGTTTTGGTCATAACTTCATTTAAGGCCCAGTTAAAACCATTTGATAGTTGCCAGTTTGCGTAGTTGGAATTATATTGCCTTTGTTAGTGCTCGAGTTTGATACATTGCATTAATGCCTTGTATTCATTTGCATTTGGCCCATTGTATTTAATTGGTTGTGTGCTGTGGTGCCATAATTTTGGTGCCCTCACCTCCATCCTACTGCCTTCATGTAATTCACGTGCAGTTTGTAGTTTCTGTCTTGTATCACTTGTGTCACTTGAAGTTGCACTTGATAGGCCCAGGTCCATTCTTTCTTGAGCCTGTTGTGCTGTGCATTAAGCATTATTTTGTTTTCTAGTCTTCATTGTTGTTTCGGCTGTTGCATGCTTTGTTCATGCACCTTGTGTTATTGTCCAATTTCTTTTAGTGTTTGCTGATGCATTTGTGTCATTTGGTTGATAACCCACGGCTTGACTTGACTTTGCTGCAGTGTGCATATATGGTTATTTATAACCATTTCACTTTGAGGTTGTGTCACTGATGTCGGCTTGCCTTATTCATTTCTCAGTCGAACTTTGGTTCATTTTACAGTGTCATCCCCCATGTAATTTGCAGTTGCATTTCTGGTCAATATTTGCACCTGTGTCACTGATATTGGTTTGCATTATTTTGTTCATTTGGATTCAACAATCTTGTTGAGTTCACTTGAAATCCCTGTATGCATGTCATATGGGTTTACTTTGTGGTACACTGTACTGCATTTCTGAGTTAGTTATTGTCATTTTCTACATATTTATATATGTGGCCTTGTACCACTTGATGGCATTTGGATTGATTTTTGAATTACACTTGAGTTGAATCCGGTGACTCGGGTTTGATCTTGTGTTTGCTTGTGAATTTTCATTGGGTATATCATTATTGTTGTGGCAAGGCAGTGCATGCAAGCGTGAACTGCAGCCACACGGTATTCATTGGGCACGTCATCACTGTAGTGGCAAGGCAGTGCACGCAAGCGTGAACTGCAGCCACACGGTACTGCTTTCATTGTTATTTCTTTTGCTTTTGATTTATGGATCTATTTCGTATTCCATATGTAGTAGTGGCGAGGCAGTATACGCGTGCGTATACTACAGCCCTACTCGAGTTGACCTTTTAATTGATGTTCCAATTGTTTTGAATTGGTTCGCGTTATATTTATCGTTATCCGATTTCTTATTTAAGAATCGGATAGGTAAATTTATTTCTGTGACTGTCGTCTATTCATTATTTAATTATTATTGCTTCTGTGCACTAATAACTGAGTTTGAATTAGACTGACCCGAGTATTATTTTCTTTTGAATTTAATACTCGGGTCAGACCGAGTATTTACAGGTTGTAGATTTTTAGCTTCAGGTTGCTGCTTGGGCTATGAAGACTTTTCATATCTTTTGGAGTTGTCGTGTCATATTATAGGTTGATATGTATTCATGTATATTAGTCGATAATGTACTTGTATATATGTAACTTCCTGAGTCGACTGTTGTAGTTGTATCACATGTACTGTGTCAAATGTATCGTAACTGGCATCAGTTATTATATATATATGAGACTTTCTGTTTCATCTGTGTTCCGCATTTATATTATCTGTGTTATTATTTTATATTTTGTCCTAGACTATTATAGCCACTGTGTAGTAGCTTTGAGTTTGCATTGGCATGTCGGATTTCCTTCTGAAATGAAATGCACGTTTTTACTATCTGGCATACCGGTGCTCGCCCAAAGCAATTACACGGATGGTCGCTCCTCAACAGCCTTATTCTCCGTGCTAGTCGACAGCACTACACCGTAGTGTTCTTGGCTAGCGTGGGTATAGAGGTGGGGCGTCACAGCTTGGTATCAGAGCCTGGGGTTTAGGACGAATATAAAACATAACTAGATGGAACATGTGCTACAATTATTTGTCGATGTTTTGTCTCACATCTTTATCAAAGATCATCTTTGATTGTTAGGTATGAATTCCTAACGCTTATTTATGAGCATTGTTGCTATTCTCTGTCGCACTTGCTCATTTGAGTTTACACTTCTAAGTATCATTGTGTATATGCTCTACCAAGTTGCATATTGCTGCAACTCGTACCCACTTCGATTAGAACTCGCATTGTTTATTCGAACTGCTGTATATATGCATTCTTGTCTCTGATTCGTGTACTTAATGCAGTCTCCATGCAATTGGGTTTTGGGTATCAATTTTTGAGACAAATTGCATTTCAATTGTCGACTCTGTCTGTTTATCCATGGTTTGTTGGTTTTCATGTGCCTCTCTCTGATAGTTTTAAAATTTCTTTGGTACAAAAGAAATTGTCTTGGACTTTGCCTTGTCGATATCGACATTGACTTGACTTTTACTTTTGCTAAAGTCATTCAAGCATTTATGCTCGTTCTGCTTTGTTTTTCCAATTGTTGATCGATTCTTCTTTTCGGATTAGTTGTTATCACTTTTGTCGACTTTGATAACTTCTATTTCAGGAATTTTTGGGTATTCCTACTTTGATGGATTGGAATCGTATTCTTCGGATTTTATTCACGTCTTCGAATGTGAATCTTAGTGAATTGATTTGGTTTTCGAATTTAATCGATTCTTGATTATTTCCCGATTTGTTGCTATTATTTATTAGCAACTTTGATGACCTTTTCTTTGGGATTTTTGGTGAACATACCTTTCGATGAATTCGACATCGATTTCTTTGGATTCTATTCACGTCTTCGTATGTGAATTCTTGTGATTGATTGTTTCTACAATCATTTTTGTGACGTGTCACTTTAAAAAATATAAAGGTTTTAATACTAGTAGTAAATATCAAAACTCTTTTATCAAAATGTTTTCAACTCTATTTTCAATATCAAACTCTTTTCCTAAATCGTTTTTTTTTCAATCTACTAGTATATACAAGCCTTTACCTCACTCGGATGAGAAATCTAATTAAACGGCTTAGTAAAAAAAGTGGTATGAAACGCTTGCGTTTGCTTCGTCGGTTAATTCTTGGACTTATTCGATTGAACCTCTTGTGACAATTTTATTAGTGAAGATTTACAGTTTGTTCGTAAATATTTAAGTTAAGCAAGTGGTTATGAGACATGAAGCTAAACTTTTATATTCACTAACTTAGTGTAATTGACACTTCTCGTTGATCATGATGATCATTCTTATGATTTAGACTAGCAATTGTGCGATGTCTCTTTTTGGTTAGGCTAGACACCACTTGTGTGATTCCATTCACACATACCTTTTCGGTTAGCCTAGACACCACTTGTGTGATTCCACTCACACATACATTTCTTTTGTTTGCGAGGTTAGACTAGACACCACTTGTGTGATTCCACTCACACATACCTTTTTGATTTTTGGTTAGTCTAGACCTCATTCTGTGTGATTCCGACTCACACATGTGGGGTAGCGCCCCACGGTCTTCGGGCCATTAGTGTGTCAAAATTAATGGCTTGCAACCATGAGATAGCGTCTCGTTATGCGTTGCACGTGTTGATGATTTTTCATGCTCGCGTGCAGGTGAGATTCCGTGCTCCCGTTCTCGCTTTGCGTTGCACGTGTTGGTGATTTTCATGCTCACGTGTAGGTGAGATTCCGTGCTCCCGTTCTCGCTATGCGTTGCACGTGTTGGTGATTATCATGCTCACGTGTAGGTGAGATTCCATGCTCCCGTTCTCGCTTTGCATTGCACGTGTTGGTGAGTTTTCATGCTCGCATGTAGGTGAGTTTTCGTGCTCCCGTTCTCATTATGCGTTGCACGTGCTGATGAATTTTCATGCTCGCATGTAGGTGAGTTTTCGTGCTCCCGTTCTCGCTTTGCGTTACATGTGCTGATGAGTTTTCATGCTCGCGTGTAGGTGAGTTTTCGAGCTCCCGTTCTCGTTATGCGTTACGTGTGTTGATGAGTTTTCATGCTCGCGTGTAGGTGAGTTTTCATACTCTCCGTTCGAGTTTTCATACTCCGTTCGAGTTTTCATACTCTCCTTCGAGTTTTCATACTCCGTTCGAGTTTTCATACTCCGTTCGAGTTTTCATACTCGGTTCGAGTTTTCATACTCTCCTTCAAGTTTTCATACTACGTTCGAGTTTTCATACTCTCCTTCGAGTTTTCATACTCCGTTCGAGTTTTCATACTCTCCTTCGAGTTTTCATACTCCGTTCGAGTTTTCATACTCTCCTTCGATTTTTCATACTCCGTTCGAGTTTCCATACTCCCGTTCGAGTTTTCATACTCTCATCTTGTGATTTTCTTGATTTCTTGTGTAGTCTTCTGGAATTTGTGCTTCACCAATTTTTGTGATTTCTATTGATAAGTTTTATCAATTCTTGTGCATTGGTGAATTTGTGTGTTATTGACTTGTTATGAATACAAGTCTAGGGTATGATACCCTTTTCCATCTTTGAGAAGATTCTTGTGATATTGATTATCTCTTATCGGTTGATCTCCTGTTGATTATTATTTACATGCTTATAGTCGTATGTCAGTATGGATATTTCATATTTATGCCATACCTCTTATCGGTTGATCTCCTGTTGACCATTATTTACATACTTATAGTAGTATGTCATTATGGATATTTTATGTTATGCCATATCTTTTATTCTATGACATACTCCCGCTGGAGTTTTCATACTCCCGTTTGAGTTTTCATACTCATTTTGTATTTTCTGATTATCGCTTGTGATAATCAGATATTTGAGGTTTAATTACCATTTGGGATAATTAAATATTTTTTATTTGAAATTTTCGATTATCGTTTTTCTGATAATCTTGTTGATTTGAAATTTGATTATCGTTTGTGATAATTGAATATTACTGATAATTGCATTTATTCAGTTTATTTCATCCATTTTTAGAAGATGATTTTGTGCTTGTATTGCCCATCGAGTGCTTTAAGAATTCTGGTCGATGCGCTTGATCAACGTTATCGATAGGAATCTCCTAGACGCTTTGATGAGACAATCAGACACAATAAATTAAGTTATAAAATGTAAATTTTTCTGAAAAGATAATTACATAAAGTAAATTGTAAATTTCGAAAGCTTTAGCTTTTCGGGTAAGAATATTATTTAAAACAACTCTTTTTCGATACTTCTATCCTTGTAATTCCCGAAGGAACCAAGACTTTATCGTTTGTACCAATGCTAATCGTGTTGGTTTGCATACCATTCTCTTGCAGAAGAGAACGTGCTGTCTCTTGTGTTTCTAAATCATTAATGCCTATTGAGACTATATATGCTACTCATGATCTAGTGCTCTTGGCTATTGATTTCGTTCTTCAAAAATTGGCACCATTATTTTTGGGTGAGAAATTTGTTCTCTACCCTGATCATGAATCTTGGGAATATTTATTTTCTCATAAGGAACTTAATTTACGTCAACCACGTTGACTCAAGTTCCCTATATCTTATGATCTTGATATTCTTTACACTCCCGAAGAGGGGAAATCTTGTTACCGGTGCACTTGTCGTAGGCAACAAGTGGTTGTTTCTTTGATGATGTCCGGATGGAATCATCTTTTTTACCAAGTTCATCAGACGTTTTGATGTACTTCGTTTTATTGAGCTTCATCTCATTCCTTTTATGGACTTACGTCTGATGTTCTTTTATGTTGATCGGTTCATTGGACGTACCGTTTTGTACTACGTCGGCATTCCGATTAATGAAGCTTTGATTCATCTGGCTTATCGTTATTGTACTACGCTGTTGTTCCAAATTATTCATGTTTCACCTATGATAGGTGTTGTACGTTTCAGTCGGTCGGGGAAGTTAGTGCCTCGAAATATAGGGCCATTTCCTATCACTAAACGTATTGGTTTCTTGGCTTATCGCCTCTTATTACCGGCTCAATTTTCTGTTATTCATGACGTGTTTCACGCGTCCTTCCTTCTACGGAAATGCCTTAGGGATTCCGATTTTATTCTTGAGCCCGGTATTATTGAAGAAATTGAAGTTTCACCAGATTTGACTTTGAGCAACATTCTATTCACATCAATGTTTCGGGGGTTCAGCACCTTCGAAATAAAGATGTTCTTCTCGTGAAAGTTCAGTGGTTCTCAAATCCTATGAATTTCACTTTGGAATCCAGAGAATTCATCGAGCAAACACGATCAGGCTTTCTCTTTCATGCTCTATATGGTGAACTTTCTATTTCAAATTTCTTCATCTTGTGATGATATGCTTTTATGGTTGTTACCTTTTGTCCATTCATCTCTTATGATTGCGAGGACGCAATTTCTTTAAGGAGGGGAGTCTGTAACAACCCGGTAATTGCATCAATTAATAATCGACATTTAGACGATAAATATTGTTGCAAGATTCCATTTGGGGTTTTTAAATTTGAACTAAAATTCTTTTATAAATTGTCAAAAGAAATTCTGGGCTTTGAAATTAAATAGTGGTCCATGTTTTCATATTGGGCCGTGTTAATTCTCAAAGCATAAAACCCGATCCCCCTTTATCCATTTTTCATTCGTTCACCAACCCTAACCAAATCACGAAAATAATGGCGGTCGTTCCTTTCGTTCTCTTCGATAATTAGGGCGTTTCAAAGTCAGGGGCGTCGTCTTCAATTCAATCGAGTTCATCTTCGATGGAGCATGGAGCCTTCGCAAGTCTTCAGCAGCTAGGGCTTTGGCAATCGATCCCCCAATTCGAACGGCATCTTCAAAATTGGTCGAGCCGTCTTCACTTTCATAGCAAAAATGAGTAATTTACATTACTCACTTCTAATTCGAAACTGATTGACTTTGTATGCTTGATTTGTTTTCGTGGTTGTTTCGACTTCGATTTGATATTTGTTCGTGTTGATGCTTTTATGCCTTGAGTTGATTTTGGGTCTGCTTTTGATTTTGGCTTGACTTGTTCGACTCTATGATCTGGTTTGGTTCGATTTCTTGTTATTTCGGGTTTGCACTTGCATAGCACTGAACTTTGTTTCGAATTCTGTCTGTCTTTACCTCGTTTACCACCAGTGTTCATTCATGAGTATAACTGGTTCGATTTGTTCGATCATTGACTTACATTCACCTAGATGTTGTTGACTTCACTTGAGTATATTGTAGCCTGGTCCTCATTTTATGTTGTTATCGCCTCGTGCTCTGTTAGTTGCTGGCCTTTGTTGTTGCTTCAGCAATGTGCTTTGTTTTTGGTTGTGATGCTTGCATTATCCAGTTTCCTGTATTTGATTACTGGTGCCTCATTTGGTTCAAAATGCATTCACTTGCCTACCCATTCATCACATAGTTTCTGTATTGAGTTTAGAACAGGGTAGTTGATTGATGTACACCCCTGTGTACATTTCTCTGTGCACATTGAATTTGCTGTATTTATGAGTAGTTACTGTTTTGGTCATAACTTCATTTAAGGCCCAGTTAAAACCATTTGATAGTTGCCAGTTTGCGTAGTTGGAATTATATCGCCTTTGTTAGTGCTCGAGTTTGATACATTGCATTAATGCCTTGTATTCATTTGCATTTGGCCCATTGTATTTAATTGGTTGTGTGCTGTGGTGCCATAATTTTGGTGCCCTCACCTCCATCCTACTACCTTCATGTAATTCACATGCAGTTTGTAGTTTCTGTCTTGTATCACTTGTGTCACTTGAAGTTGCACTTGAAAGGCCCAGGTCCATTCTTTCTTGAGCCTGTTGTGCTGTGCATTGAGCATTGTTTTGTTTTCTAGTCTTCATTGTTGTTTCGGCTGTTGCATGCTTTGTTCATGCACCTTGTGTTACTGCCCAATTTCTTTTAGTGTTTGCTGATGCATTTGTGTCATTTGGTTGATAACCCACGGCTTGACTTGACTTTGCTGCAGTGTGCGTATATGGTTATTTATAACCATTTCACTTTGAGGCTGTGTCACTGATGTCGGCTTGCCTTATTCATTTCTCAGTCGAACTTTGGTTCATTTTACAGTGTCATCCCCATGTAATTTGCAGTTGCATTTCTGGTCAATATTTGCACCTGTGTCACTGATGTTGGTTTGCATTATTTTGTTCATTTGGATTCAACAATCTTGTTGAGTTCACTTGAAATCCCCGTATGCATGTCATATGGGTTTACTTTGTGGTACACTGTACTGCATTTCTGAGTTAGTTATTGTCATTTTCTACATATTTATATATGTGGCCTTGTACCACTTGATGGCATTTGGATTGATTTTTGAATTACACTTGAGTTGAATCCGATGACTCGGGTTTGATCTTGTGTTTGCTTGTGAATTTTCATTGGGTATATCATTACTGTTGTGGCAAGGCAGTGCATGCAAGCGTGAACTGCAGCCACACGGTATTCATTGGGCACGTCATCACTGTAGTGGCAAGGCAGTGCACGCAAGTGTGAACTGCAGACACACGGTACCGCTTTCATTGTTATTTCTTTTGCTTTTGATTTATGGATCTATTTCGTATTCCATATGTAGTAGTGGCGAGGCAATATACGCGTGCGTATACTGCAGCCCTACTCGTGTTGACCTTTTAATTGATGTTCCAATTGTTTTGAATTGGTTCGCGTTATATTTACCGTTATCTGATTTCTTATTTAAGAATCGGATTGGTAAATTTATTTTTGTGACTGTCGTCTATTCATTATTTAATTATTATTGCTTCTGTGCACTAATAACTGAGTTTGAATTAGACTGACCCGAGTATTATTTTCTTTTGAATTTAATACTCGGGTCAGACCGAGTATTTACAGGTTGTAGATTTTTAGCTTCAGGTTGCTGCTTGAGCTATGAAGACTTTTCATATCTTTTGGAGTTGTCGTGTCATAGTATAGGTTGATATGTATTCATGTATATTAGTCGATAATGTACTTGTATATATGTAACTTCCTGAGTCGACTGTTGTAGTTGTACCACATGTACCGTGTCAAATGTATCGTAACTGGCATCAGTTATTATATATATATATATATGAGACTTTCTGTTTCATCTGTGTTCCGCATTTATATTATCTGTGTTATTATTTTATATTTTGTCCTAGACTATTATAGCAACCGTGTAGTAGCTTTGAGTTTGCATCGGCATGTCGGATTTCCTTCTGAAATGAAATGCACGTTTTTACTATCTGGCATATCGGTGCTCGCCCAAAGCAATTACACGAATGGTCTCTCCTCAACAGCCTTATTCTCCGTGCTAGTCGACAGCACTACACCGTAGTGTTCTTGGCTAGCGTGAGTATAGAGGTGGGGCGTCACAAATGAGGTCATTCCTCTGATCGAACGCACTCCTACGATACTATACTTTGACTTTGGATTGATTCAGTGGCTACTATTGATTTCTTTGATTTGGGGGTGTTAGTTCGAGGTGGGCGGTAGCTGCGGCTACGCGTTACCACCAGCCCGGATAGCAATTGGTATATCTACCCTGGCATTGCCTAGTTGTGCCGTGTCACCTACCCTAGCGCGCCTTATACGATTTTGGCTTTGTACCATACCTATGGAGTGCCCTCTGACGACGCCCAGTACGGGGGAGATTACGGTACTGTATAGACTATGGGAATATATTATGTGTTAAGGCTGTATGGGTAACCCCTTAACGCTATTTAAAAGTACGTTTATTTTACGAATAGACACTACTATAATAGTGCAGTATACTACATAGTAAATAGTTTAACGGATCCTTAGGAGATGTAAATCTCGACCATCTCTTGAGTTACTGTACTCATATTTATTTCAGTTAATTTAACTCTCATAAGATCTTTTAGTTCTGACTCGAGTGTTTTTGTCTTTTCAAATTCGCTCGGGTCACTCCGAGCGTTTCAGGATTTGAGGATTTAGCTCTGGAGGACGAAGACGAAGATTTGTATTACTAGTATCTACTATATTATTCCACTACACTATTTAATTCCGCTGCATTCTTGTATTGGTATGTGTAACTCTGATGTTTATTGTATAAGTAAAATAAAATATTTTGAAAACGGTTTCATGAACTATATATTTTATTATTATATTTTATCCTTCCGTTGTGAGATTCTATTTTGTTTTTCCTTCTCTGTTTTTCTTATTTACCCCATAACAATCCGCCCTTCCGTATGGTTTGAATTGGCACGTGTGTCTGTTTGAATTGTGCGAAAAGGCGGGACGTTACAGCTGGTATCAGAGCTTTGGTTTAGCGATAAACCTTAGCTTTGTGGGGTTTGACTCTTTACTAATAGGGTAGTAATACCCTATGGGAGTCGCTGAGTGTATATATATGAGAGAGCGTATTTGTTAGTGCTATAAAAAGATTTTGATATTGTGTTAATCTGTTCCGTTTTGTATTTGTAAATTCTGGTTGATGCACGGGACGCTGTGACATCAATAGGGGTTTCTAAACACTAAATAGGACAGACCGACATAATATCTGTTTTAATATAGGTGAATGAAATAATTTTGCCTATTATATTTTCTATATATAAAATAAAATTTTCAAATAATATCTATATTTGGTTGCAATAGATTGGTTGTTAGGAATAAAATTTATATATAATAGGTAAATAAGATTGAATTTAAAATCAATGAAATTTGGAAATTTTAGAACTTAAGTCCGGGATTTTGAAAATCTGCTTTCAAAGGATTTATGGAATATAATGATTTGGTTCATAAGTATTTTCTTATATAAATATTTAGTATAGTTCGGAAGAATTGTTTAAATAAGATTTTGGAGAAATTAAATTTTGTACTTTCCTCTCTGTCGCTGGAAAATAATTTCGGTGATGGCGGCCGCATCATCGACTTTCATTTTCGAGTTTCGAAGGGGAAAGGCCACTGTAGTAGATTCTACTGCAGATTTATTTTGAAATTATCAAAAATTTAATTGTTTTAAAATATAATTAGAGATATATAAGTTGTAAGAAATTATTTATCTATTATTTTTAAAATAATTTGAAATTTGACCCGGTATTTAATTCTTAAATTTCCATTAATCAATTGTTTAAATTATTTTAGTGAAATAAAAGGTAAGTAATTAATGAATTGAAACCTCTAATTTAGGTAAGAGACTTTAATGCTAAGTTATAAAGGAAGTTAAAATTTTAACTTATAAGAAAAGGTAAAAATTTATTGAACAATGAATTAAATTAAAAGAAGAGATAAAACTTGTATAAGTTCTTTTGCATTTTCTTTAACACATATAACTTACCAAATATGAAAAGTTGAAATGTTAAATAAGAGATTAGAATAGAATATTATACCAGCAGAAATTTTGGAAATAATGAATTATTCAATGAACTGCTGTTATAAATGAGAATTTAATATTTTAAAACTTAAGTGATAAATTGAAATTTTAAGGCAAGTACTATAAACATGTGATTTTAAACTTAAGAAAATAAAATGAAATTCTTTAATAAATAAGGATTGATGTGTAGGGTTATTAACTTAAATATAAGTGCTACTAGTTTAATATAATAAAAAGTAGGTAATATAAATAAATGACTGTGAACCCTAGGTAAAAAATTAATAAAATCCTTTATTTATAAGAATGGAGGTTATAAGGTTAAGAATTTAAGTGTAAATAAAAAGGATTACTGTAATTTAATATAATAGAAATGTAAGCATTAAATAAGTGATTGAAAGTGAGAAGTGTATTAAATGTAATACAATAGGAGAAACTTATATAACCTGAATAAATAAAAATGAATAATGGTAAGTAATAAGTAGAAATAAGGAAACAACCATTGAATGAGAAATAAAATTTGAGAGCTGTTAGAAATAAATGTAAATTATAAAAAGAGAAATTTATGTGGTATGAATTGTAAACTTAAGAAAAAGGGTTTAAGAAAATAAAAGATAAACTGTTATATGAATGAAAAGATCAAACAGCTAATGTATAAAATAAAAATTTATAATGAGTTAATTGATTTGTTGGTTGAATTGTTATTGTTTGATTTATGGTTTGGTCGGGTAAGGAAATTTGAAGTAGTTGGATGAATAAATAATCTATTCCGGCTCATCTAAGACTGTTGAGTAAATGATGCACTGGATAGTTATTTTTCATTCCGTACCATTTCAAGTTTTGAACCCGAACAACTATTTGCTTGTTTGATTGAGTGGTTGTTTTGTATGCTGGTTGTTGAAATTGATGATTGTGTATTGATTGTTGTTAGTAGCTAAAACCATGAAAATATTTCACTTTAATATAAATAGTTAACCTTTTAGATTATGTAAGTGAAATGCAGGTATGGAAGCAATTGCTACTGCTTTTGGTTCCATAAATTAAGCGTAATTTGCCCGACAAATAGGTACGCTTCGGATTACGAATTATAACGCTAATTTATATAATTTTCCCGTGTTGGGATATAATTTTTTTGGATAATATATGTAATATAATTGTTATATTTTGATATTATATTTTTCTCTTGAGCCTCTCCGTATAAAGGAGACTCTGCCAAAATTTTCCGTAAATTTTGGACTTAGAATTATGTTGAAGATGTTTTCCAAACTCTAATTATTTAAGTATAAAAGGATATAATGATTATAAAACGGGTATATTTCATTTAAGGAAATTTAATTAGTAAATTACTGTATATAAGTTAATATTTGAAATAAGATGTACTATTTATTAAATTCTTCCTTCTCTTTTCTTTTCCTTTTCGAGGACGAAAAGTTTTGAGTGGGGGAGAGTGTAACGACCCGTAAATTTCGACCATTTAATCTGTTTATTTAATAGGATTTTTATAATTTATTTTAGTAGAAATAATAAAGGTGGTAGATAAATAGTAAAATAAACGCTGAATTTAATTATGTGAATGGAGACTTTAAAACCTATTTATAGAAATTTGAATAAAAATCAAATTGATCTAAGTAGAAGAAGATTCTTACCTGTATATAAAAATCTAATATGAGGAAGTTATGAAGGTATTAATTTGATTTAGTGCAATAAAAGATTGTAAACTGAAATGGGAATAAATTAAGGAAGCATATTAGCGCAAGTTAATAATTTATGACTTGAATGAAATTCCAATTCAATAAAATCATCTAAACGTATGTTTTGATTTTATAGAATATGAGAAGAAGAAAAAAAAAACGTAAGGATTTGATTAATACATATGTTATTTATTCAGGATATTGAATAAATTGGGAATCCAATTGTAATTAATGATCATAACGTTGGTATTAATTAATAAATAAATTTCAATGCAATACTCATAAATGAATGTATATAAATTGTAACGTTATAATAATAAATAAATTGGATGTCACTAATATAAGATAACAAATTGCAGATTTTGGGTTTTATTTAAAGTGCGAATGGAAATTTTTGTTTGGTTATTAATAGAATGGAATTCAAATCTGTTGGGAAAGATAGATGGATATTTGGTAAATAAAATTTAA
This sequence comes from Allium cepa, assembly GCA_030765085.1. Lineage (NCBI taxonomy): Eukaryota > Viridiplantae > Streptophyta > Magnoliopsida > Asparagales > Amaryllidaceae > Allium > Allium cepa. The sequence continues at coordinate 11,605,554 of CM060929.1, forward strand.
ACGGACTTGAATATTGAAGTTTTATAATTAATATATATAATAAATAATGATTAAATGAAACACAATACTCTGTAGATATCTATAATATTTGAGTGGAAATAATATACTTATAAATGTGGGATTTAAGTAAATTGTTAATGCAAGGTAATTAATGCTAAATTTATGTCAATAATAATGAGTAGCGATTAAATCAAAACTTGCAACATAGATTATTTAATTACCTGCTTACTCGTTAATGGAATTTGAATTTGTAATGAGTAATAATAAGATAAATGAATGTACACAAATGGAAAAATGAAATACTTAAATGCTGGGAAATTTTTGAATCATATTTATTATAAACGTTACTTAAATAATTGTGGTTGAGGGTGAGATCAATATGGGAGTGTAGAGTAATAACTAGGGTAGTAATACGTTATAAATAAGTGTAACCTAAACTTAAGTGTAGGTAAAAGGTTGACATTGAATAAAATCCATTGGAAACTTATTAAATTAAACTGGATTCAATTTATAATAAAAAGGGTAAATTTAGTTACTTTAATTTGAAACGGGAATTGATTTAAATTAGTATAAATAAATAAGTAATTTTTACGTTAAATCAAGGATTAAGTTGAAATGAGATATTTATGTGATAATTTTTAATCCAATGGTAAACCCTTATAATTGAAATAAATATAGGATAATTCAATTAAAAAGGGAAATTTGGAAATTATCTATAAATTGGAATTTTATGAAATTGAGAATTAATATTGAAAGTTATAAGTGAATCATCAAAAATTTACATTTTTAATAGGTTTAAAATCAATGTAAATGTATGAGGATTATTAAGTGATAAAATTTTCCAATACTAAAACTGGAATATAAAAATTTTGGATTTTTCGTACTAATTTTTAATCTATTTAATTAATATAAAAATAGCCATTTTGGCCACGGACTCGGATTTCGACGAAACCAGTTTCATCGGATGCGTATCAGTGAATTATTATAGGGTTTTAAGTTTCGTAACGATCGGACCTGTCGTTTGATCGTATGGACGCGAAACGCTTTGAAATCGATTTAACTAAAATCAATTTGAAATCAATTTGGAAATTTTGTTATCATCATAACTTCTTCATACGATCAAATTTGGACGTGAGACTTTTTCCATCGCGTTCAGAATATTTTAAAATACCTATTTGGATATATGGGTTTAATAAATTTCGTTCCGGGGTCAGAACGGGCTTTTTGGGCCATAGTTTGTTCCGCACGCTCATCTATCCGGTCTATCTACTCTAATCCAACCCTACTTATAAATAGACGATTATGAACCCTAGCCTCCATCTTCTATCATTTGTCTATACGTTCATTTTCTTCATCTCTTTCTCTTCCTCAATGGTTGCAAAACCTAGATCTATCTACGGTTCAAAATCAAAAGTGAAATTTCAAACACCTCAGAAAAATCCCTAAAAATTATATGTTAAAGTTCTCGAGATACGTAATCTGCTGGTACAACTCGTTTTTCGTTTTGGTATGTGTTTGACCAGAAGAAATCGATGAAACCTCGGCCGTTCATAGGCTTTTGCTCGATTCAATGGTAGATCTGAGTTGATAGCTCGATCCGATGATGCTGCAGCGTAGAGGAGGCTTTAAGGAGTTCATCCATACGGTTCACTTGGATCGGAGGCGTGTAAATTCGCCGTGATTGGCTGTAGAAGGCGTGCGATGTTGTGGGGCCAGGGAGGACCGGAGGTGGCGGCGAAGGCAGGGTAGGGGCGGCTTGTCGTTGGCGACTCGGTGGAGCAACTGGATCTTGGTACGATCGCTTGTGGAAGCCTAAAAAATTGATGATTTAAACGGCGGCTAGGGTTTTCTCCCTGAAGAGGACTATCGCGTGCAGCACTTGGAAGAGGAAGTCACGCGTGTGTACGTGGCCCAGTGCGTGTTTCTTCTAGGATGACGTGTCATAAGTGAGTTTAATTTTTGTTTTATTTTAAATTTTGATTTCAACTCGATTAACTTGAATAACTTTCTCATACGACATCCGATTCACGCGAAATTTCTTTTGTTAGGATCGTAATTAAATTCCGGATCTGTTGACGCTAGTTTGGACCAATTTGGACACTGTCCAATTTTTGAGTTTAAATCGAATTTAAATTCGATTTAAATTCAAAAGGTGAGTGTTTTAACCCACTCACAACTTCTAAAAGTTTTTATGTTTGTTAAATTTATTTTAGATATGAGTAGAAATTTGTTTATGACTGTTTGGCATGTTTTATTCATCATATCTGTTAAATCGCATTCATTTAATATAACTGTTCATTAAATTTTATTACTACGTATAGATTGACAGTTATAGTTATTTATTTGCATATAAACTGTTAGTTTAATAGTTGTTAAATTTTATTTTGAATATAACTGCCAGTTATTACCTGTTATATATTATCAGATATATATTGATATTGATTTATTATTGGATGATGGATGATTTTGATGAATGGATGCTTTATTGTATATCATTAAACTGCAAGTTATCATGCATTTTTCATTTCATTCGGGATTGTGGTTTGAAATGATATACAACCGCAAAATTTTATTTTTAAATTGTGGATTGAAATGATAAATATCCGTATCACTTGACCATAGGATAGAAAATTATATACAGGCACCGTGGTCTATATATAAAATATTTTAAAGTGATTTCTATGGTTTGTATGGAATACGGTTTATAATTTTTAATTTTTGATATTTTCTTCTATATATATACATATGAAGTTAGAGATTTTGAATTTAAGCTGTGTATAAATCTCTTAAATAAAAATGGAAAAATTGAAAAAAATGGAGTTTGGTAATTATATCATATGTTTAATGTTTAAGTTTGGAAATTTTAAGATACGATATTTATAACTGGACTTTTTCCAAGATAAATTTAAATGAATATTCTAGTATAATTAAATTTAAGGAAATATTAAATTTCTAGAAATTGGTGTTGTATTTATGGATTTTTATGTGAATATTCAAGACTAAATAATAGAACAATTGATTTGTTGAAAGAATAAAATTCCAACTTTAGTTTTGAAATATTAATACTCCAAATGGATATATATATATATATATATAGACATTGAAATGGTTTTGGAACTTGAAAGTGATATTTAAATTATGGTTTAGACTTTAAATAAAGAAATATATTTGTAAAGCCATGGAAATTATTTTTCTTTAAAAAGTAACCTTAAAGTCAAACCATTTATTTTATATACCGTTGAATATCCAAACCATTCAAGTTTTAGAAGTTATGGTTTTAAAACTATGAATTTTCGAAATATTATGCTTTGAAAGTATAATTCAAATGTTTGGTTTCCAGATATTATAGATTTTAAAGCAGTATGATTTTTGGAAAAGAATTATATTTGGATAAAATGATATCATATTGTTTTGGGTTTTAAAATGATATCGTATTCATAATTTTTGAAATGGAAATTTTTATTCTGGTTTTTAAGTATAAACTATTTTTAAATGACCGCGGTGTTATAATAACGATGGGTTGGCAAAGAGACCGGGATCGGATATGGACATACTCTCTGTCGATACCGAAAACCACTTTGACTAACCGTGTACGCGGTGGAGATTCCAGAATGAAGTAGGTTGGTGGTGACGTTTCCTGTAAGATAAATACGTGGACCCAACTCCCGTGAGTTGGCATAAGGTGTCTAAAACAGGAGCGATTCTCGGGCCAATGAGGTCATTCCTCTGATCGAACGCACTCCTTCGATACTATACTCTGACTTTGGATTGATTCAGTGGCCACTATTGATTTCTTTGATTTGGGGGTGTTAGTTCGAGGTGGGCGGTAGCTGCGGCTACGCGTTACCACCAGCCCGGATAGCAATTGGTATATCTACCCTGGCATTGCCTAGTTGTGCCGTGTCACCTACCCTAGCGCGCCTTATACGATTTTGGTTTTGTACCATACCTATGGAGTGCCCTCTGACGACGTCCAGTACGGGGGAGATTACGGTACTATATAAACCATGAGAATATATTCTGTGTTAAGGGCTATATGGGTAACCCCTTAATGCTATTTAAAAGTAAGTTTATTTTATGAATAGACACTACTATAATAGCGCAGTATACTACATAGTAAATAGTTTAACGGATCCTTAGGAGATGTAAATCCCGAGCATCTCTTGAGTTACTGTACTCATATTTATTTCAGTTAATTTAACTCTCATAAGATCTTTTAGTTCTGACTCGAGTGTTTTTGTCTTTTCAAATTCGCTCGGGTCAGTCCGAGCGTTTCAGGATTTGAGGATTTAGCTCTGGAGGACGAAAACGAAGATTTGTATTACTAGTATCTACTATATTATTCCACCATACTATTTAATTCCGCTGCATTGTTGTATTGGTATGTGTAACTCTGATATTTATTGTACAAGTAAAATAAAATATTTTGAAAACAGTTTCATGAACTATATATTTTATTATTATATTTTATCCTTCCGCTGTGAGATTCTATTTTGTTTTTCCTTCTCTATTTTTCTTATTTACCCCATAACAATCCGCCCTTCCGTATGGTTTGAATTGGCACATGTGTCTGTTTGAATCGTGCGAAAAGGCGGGACGTTACAGCAGCTCTAACCTTTCTCTAAAAATTCCAATTCTTGATTTTAAAATCAAGTTTAGTTTAGATATTTGATTTATAATCCTGAATTTATAAATCATGTCAAATTACATTTGACCCAATTCAAGATTTCACTATGTTTTATTTTTTCCTAGAACAATACTAAGTTATTTTAATTAACTAAAATCTTTAAACTAACATTTATGATATAACAATCATATTTCATTTGTAACTTAGATCTTACCAAAGCCTAGATCAAGAGATAAGGAAATAAAAATCAAACTTGAACTAGAAAATTTAAACAGAGATGTCAATAGGTCTTTAACAATATGCAGATATCATATTTCTCATATTCACCAATTTCAAAAATAAATAAAAACAAACACATGATTATCTTCAGACATAAAGCAAGCAACCATATAGAAATATACTTAAGCATTTTTAAAAGGAAGTTACTCACCTTATATTTAAAGGAAGCAGAGTTCTGCTTTGATCATTTAAATTTTGCAGAAAACAAATGCAGGCTTGACCCCTTCTTTTTTTTTTAAAATCTGAGTTGAAATTTGAAAGCTCATGATCCAAACTCGAATTGCTTGCATGCAGAAAGAAGATGCGGTAGCTAATCCCCCCCAAAGACATGCAGATGCTAATCACTTCCCAGTTTTAAAAACAGGATGCAGAAAAACAAAAGTGTGCAGGCTCATCTTGAATTTGAGGAGGAACATGCAGATTATTGGTGAATAGATGCAGATTTGCATTGGACTTGAACATGTATTTGAAGGGCTTAGATATGAGGTATGCAAATTTGAATATGGTTTTGATTATGCGGATTCGTGGATTTCTTTTTAAGGAAATGCAGATTGAAGGATTTGTACAGGGTTTAGATGAACTTGTATATGCAGATTTCACTTGAATTTGATGAGGAGTTTTGATCTTTTTTTCTTTGGTTAAGGAAAATAAAAATGAAATATGAATGAAGATAGTAAACTATACAAATGTATTCTCAGATTTTAATGAAAGAAAAGAAAATAAAAACTAAAATTTACACTTGTCAATTTAACAACACTTGTCAAATTGAATGCATATGAATTTAAAACTTGTATTTCCTTTAAAGGTAATTGGTATTTATTTACAATTTAATGTGTATGAATTTATAAAAGAAATAACAACAAATCATGTTTATAAACTTACACTAATAAAAATTAAAACAAATGAAGATTTTATGCTTTGAATTTAAATTCAAACTAAATTCAAAATCAATTATTCTCAAATCAAGTTATAAAGTCAATACAATATTAATATTGTTTTCATAACTCTCTTATTATTAAATTAAAATCATTTTACAAGAGATTATATTTTTATTAATAAATTATTTATTTATTAAGCCATAAAACATTTTATTGAATTTATTCTAAATTTAAAACTCAGTCTAATTTAATTTAAACACTATAATATTTTTCTTATCAATTTTAAAATCATATATTTATTTATGAAATAGTTATTAAAACTCAATACTAATTAAAACAAAATTTCCAATTTAAATGTATATATATTAGAATTTTAAAACATGATTCAATATTAAATTTAAACCAAAACCATTTATTTAACTTTGAAAAACTTAAATATTAAAGAAAACAAAATTTCCAAATTATTAAAACTAAAAAAAATATGCTTTATTTATTAAGATTAAAAAAAACCAATCTATTTAAAATATAAACCATATATTTGTAGTGTAAATAGAAATCAATTTATATCATTTAAAAGATAAAATAACCAATTTAAATATTTATTAAAGAAGATTATTAAATCTATCTGAATAATTATTAACAGAACATCAATATCAATTTAATTTTAACTACAGATTATTAAATTGATATTGTTAAAAATTCCAGGATATTACATTTTTATTTAACAAAATTTCAATTTCTACTTAAGTTATATTTTCAAAATTCAATTTAACTATTTATTTTTCCAACATTTTTAACTTATAGAAAATTCCAAATTTCTATATTTAATATTTAAAAATCCGATTTAATTCAAATTTTTATATATATACATTTTTAAAATTACTTAAAATTTCTAGAAACTTTATAAAAATAACCACCGGCCTGTATACAGTTTTCTAACCTAGGTCAAGTGATACGGATATATATCATTTCAATCCGTGGTTTACAGATAAAAATCCAGGTTCTATTATTTCAAACCCGCAGTCCCAAGTCAAAATAAATAGCTAAAAACCGTTCAGACCTATCATTTCAGCCCATAATGATTTTTTCCTATTTTAAATTCCGTTCGGATATGTATCGTTTCAACCCATAGTGAACCTAATCTATAGGGAACTTGCAGTGTGATAAACAAATATAAATGAACAGTTTAACAGTATACAACATTAAAGATGATATGACATGTAATTTAACAGGTATAACCATATATGAATATTCACAGGCAGTTATAGCATCATTTATAATTCTACACATTTAAATGTTGTTGCTTCACAATTGCATAGGTATATCGTGTCCTGTGAGGTTTACTCACCTTTAAATGCTGGAAATTTCAAACCAATAACACAATGGAATCGAAAGCAAACTGACAAGACTACGGACTTTGAGTGGAGAGCGAGACCCAGTGTTATAACTCTTGTGTTACAACCCAAACAAAATCAAAACAATTTATAAATACAATACCATATTGAAATGAAATAACTTTTAAATAAAAAGAGATTTGAATGTCAAATCTTTTTCCTTGCTTTCTTATATGCTATGCACAGCCTAGGGATACATTTGGCTCAGGTTTAGACATGACATGGCGCGGGTTTGGTCATGTAAATGCACGACATAAAGGCTAGAATGATGGAGGAGGTTACAACATGGAAATGTGAAGAGTTTTAGGCAATATAATGGTTTTTGGTCATCAAAGTGGTTCGGCCATAGAGAGTGGGCTCGGCCTGTGGGTGCACCATGCCTGGACAGTGGCTTGAGGGTTGTGTGGTGGTCAGTTCAGCGAAGTGGTGGCGGCTAGGGGTGGAGGCCGTGGTGGTGGTTGAAGGAAATGAAACAAAGTGGCCAAACTAGCATGGTTTCAAAGGTCTAGTTGCAGTTTTGTGGAGTTTGATCACCATGGAGGGCTCGGCCATGGTCAAGATCTGAGGAATAGCTGGTGGTGATGGCAGGGAAGAGGTGTAGGAGGTGGTGGCCATGGCTATAGAGAAGAGGCTTGTCAAATAGCATGAGAAAACAAGGCAAAGTTCGTAGAAAATAAGAAGAAAAAGCATAAAAGATGCAGCCATTACCAAAAGAATTCTCTAGCCGTGAATGGAAAAATGAAATGAGAAATTTTGTCCGTGAGAAGTAATAAAACTCACGGATAAACACAAAAATTTACACGGCCAAAAGAAATTGAACGAGGAGTTAAAGAAAATGAAAAGTCTGGAAAGGGAAAAGTCAAAAGAAAAGGAAGATGCCTCTTCAAATTTCCATTTCCTTTAAAACAAGTGAACCAAAATAATTTCGGCAAATACCTTTTAAAAACCGAAACCAAGTGAAATAGTATGAAAATAAATAATTAAATACAAAGAAAAATAGAAATGAATAAAAGAAATTGCTTAAAAATCCAAAACAGTGTCAAGAAATTACAAATAAATCACTACTAGCCTTGGAAAAATATCCACTTCATTTTAAAAATATTATGAAGTAAAAATTTGAAATAAAATAATTTATTTACCATTTTTAAAATGAAATAAATAATTATATTGGAGAAAAATAGAAAAAGAACTAAAGAAATCGTTTAAAAATGGCAAACATGACATGAAAATTACACAAAAATACCATTATTTCTAAAAAAATTCCTACTTCGCTTTAAAATATTTTAAAACAAAATTTTAAGTAAAATAATTTCTAAAACATTTTCAAAGTGAAATATATTCAATTAAAATTAATTTCAAAAATATTGGGTTGTTACAAATTGTGTGATGACAAACACACTGGACAAAAAGATATGACTGAAGTTTAGGAAAAAACTGAATTAAGTTTTTCTTTCAAAATAATATAAGCAAGCATGTACATATAAATATATTTGATCATTGTTTTTTGGTTTGCACAAGGCAGACTAAAGTGTACGAAATCATTGTAAGGATCCCTGATTACCTTCCACATCATATAAACACAGGCAATTCTAATTTGTTATCATGGTAGTTAAGGCGCTAAAGCGTAAAAAAGAGCCAAACTGGCTTACTTAACCACTAACATATCATAAAATAGCACGAGAAATTATGAAGTTTCATATCACTAACATATCAAAATGCTGATACATTTGTGCTGTGAGTACTTACCACTGCAAACAAAAAGAATGAGATTTGCATCGATATATTGAGGTATGAAGAGTGTTTTAGGCACCATGTTCACGAATGCAATGTGCATTGGGTTTGGATCACCATTCCATCTGTACCCAAAAACCACCTTAACTTCACCTTCCATGCTCCTTATCATGTTCCTGTAGCTATCAAGGATAAACTAACCGTTTCTTGGTTCTTCTTCATCGTTACTGGCCCTAACCTTACCAACAGTTGATATGGTCACTACAAAAATAAAGAGTGTAGCTACCAGTGTTTTATGTAACATTGTATATTTGATGTGTACTGCAGAGTTAGTTGGCTGGGTTTTTGAAGGGGAGGAAAGAGGTTGTGCTGTAGACACGTGTTTGTGTGTACATTGAAACGTGGCGAGGGATATTATTGTATCTGCATCTATTTTGCTGGTGAAACAATGATGAATACTCGATCAAGTTCTGATCCAGAATTTGTGTAGCAGTAATACATGACATGTATGCTGATATCAATATTAATGAACACAACTCTTTAAAATAGATCTGGTGGTTCTAAAAGCTTGCAAAATATTGCATCTCGATTCTCATCGATCCAACAATTGTAGGAAACTACCTCGGAATAAAAATAATAACATTAGACTGTTGTCTTAGTACAGCTTTAGAACTACCATCACATCGATCACGCTCAACTGCCAATATAGCACAACGATTTCAACAACTTTTCCAAATACTGAGTCTGCAACCACAAACTTGTCATAATTCCAAGATGCAATAATACTACCAGATTACCCAATCAATAATTGTTGCATGGTTATTAAGCATATAGCAATTGTATACAAAGAGCTATTCAGGCTGAGCTGACCATGCACAGAGATCTATTGTAAGTAAATTACTGAGAATTATTCTTCTAAAGCTACTTTCGATAATATACAGATACTGACAGTTACATATTTTCGAAACACAGATTTACAAAACCCAAGTAGTAGCTACTACATTCCTACAAGGAATAGGAAAAAACTATCCATAACAGGACATTCTTTGAGAAAATTAAAAAAAAACTAACACGACATTCTTTGTACAAATGTAAAATACACATGGATATTGTTAAGGACCGTTGGTTCAACTATTTAATGGTACGACACTCCAGACATAATTTTAAGGATCATTTGTTTAAACTTTAAAAGCATCAAAATGAATCTTCTACTTGGATAAACTACCACTTTTAGTGTTTAAAAAATCACATGCAAAGTGCACACACAAAATCATAATAAGGAATTGACTGCATAAATAAAAACAAATAAACACACACAACTAAAGGCCTCCGAGAGGGGATTTTCAAATTCCTACCAATAGAAAAGCAGTTGGATTTTCTAGTTAAGAAAATAAAATAACATGAACAAAAGATAACACTGTTTCACCACTGTGGTAATACAGGCATTTTGAATCTTTAATGATAAACTTATAAATGTAGTTTGTTCATGCATCGACATCAGTCTATTTCCACTAACTGAAATTGTGGGTAGTAACATATTGTAGGATGTATGCGTAAACGGATGTGAAGTCCATACTGCTTGATAAGCTACCACACTGACACTACATGGAGTAATAAACAGTTTTTGATGGAATGTGTCATGTAGCCAATAAAAACGTTAAATTCCTTTAGACTGGTGGATATAACACCTAAAGTATAATAATTCAACACCGCAAAAATTGGGTTTCTTTAGAAACAACAGGCCACAGCTTTCTTGGCCCATTTGCCAGCAGTAGTTAAGTTGAACAAAGTATCCATGTCATTGAACTAAAAAGCAACTGTGCTTGATTATAAATATTGTGGGGAACTTTTCTAGATAACTATATTTGTCCTTAAATATTGTTAGAAAGAATGAAAATAATATTTAAGCAATGAAGTGCATACTTTGGGTTTTCTTCTCCATGTGTCATCTTCTCCAAGGACTCCGATTCGAAGTATAGCTTCCAACATCCCAGCAGTCTGGTATATCAAAGAAAAGGCCTTCTCTTTAGGAAAGAACCCAATCTACAGACACACTACACAAAACAAACATTGAGCTTAATTAAGAAAAACACAGTTATACAGATCTATATCAATCTCTTTCAAATGCTTCATGACCATCAGATTACAGAAATCCAACGACCACTCTTCATTCTCTGCTTTGTCTCAGATTACTAATATATTGGGCCCAGCCCAATATCATTTCTTTTGTACATAAATAGCCCAATATCATTTTCTCTGGAATAATAAAATTAAAAGGTCAGACAGCAGTGCAACTAGATGAAAGCAACTACATTATGTGTAAATAAACAGATCATTCTTATTCTCTTTATGGTATCAGAGCACTTACTGTCAAACGACAGATCATCAGAAACTGCTCAAAATCATCATTGAGCCATCCAAGAAGAAGAGACATATAGTCAGATCTTCGGTTGCTCTCAGTCTTTACTAAGCATATGATCATTTGATTCATTTTTTCTATTTCCCTCTTAACTAAAATCAATTCTCATATCTGTTCATATCTGTTCTTTCTCTTCAAGATTCATTTTCTTGAAATCAATACCTGGCTACAAACTAGTTATTTGCCTCACCAGAATCTGTTTGTATCATCATGGCTGAAGATAGCACAACTGCCGCCAACATCAGAAGTCAGGGCAAGCAATGCAGTCATTTTCTCTGAAATAATAAAATTAAAAGGTCAGACAGCAGTGCAACTAGATGAAAGCAACTACATTATGTGGAAATATAATATTGAAACTGCCATTAAAGGCCATGGGTTAGAGGAATATATCAATGGTACTCTGATCATTCCACCCAAAATGGTGACTGATAATCAGAACAAGATAGTTCCTAATCAAGAATTCATATTTTATCAAAGGCAAGATAATCTTCTTGCAACATGGCTGATGTCTTCAATCAGCACAAACATTTTATCTCACATTGTTGGATGCAAAACTTCACAAGAAATCTGGGAAGCAATTGATCAATTCTTTAATTCTCAATCCTCAGCAAGAATTATACACTACAAAAGGCAATTGCAGAATTTAAGAAAGAATGATATGTCTATGAGAGAATACTTAACAAAGGCCAAGAATTACTGTGATCTTCTCAGCACAACTGGATACAAAGTATCTGAAACTGAACAAATTCTCACAGTTCTAAGTGGATTAGATGAAGATTATGAGTCCATAGTGGCTGTTATCTCTGCTAAAAAGAATTTACCAAATATTCAATATGTCCATGCAACTCTCCTTGCTCATGAAGGGAGAATTGATCAAAAGAAAGTACAAAATTCTGACTACTCTATCAACTATACCTCTGTCAATAAAAAGAAAAATCAAGACACTGCTCAAAACTCAAATAAAAATCAAAGTGGAAGTTACAGGGGAGGAAATCAAAACAGCAGAGGAAGAGGCAGAGGCAGATCTAATAATTTTAATCGACCTAAGTGTCAGATTTGTGAGAAAATAGGACATACAGCATCAAAATGCTATTTCAGATTCGATCAAAACTACTCACTCAATAACAACAATAATAATCAAAGACCAACAAATCCAAATGCTAACATAGCACACACTGGAATGGATGCCAGCAATCCAAATACTACTCAATCTTCAAAGAATGAAGATGCAGCATATGAAGAATGGTATCCAGACTCAGGGGCTACTAATCACATTACCAACAATTTGGAAAATCTGAACTTGGGCAATAAGGAATACAAAGGTACACAATCAATTTTCTTAGGTAATGGTAGATCTATAAAAATCACACACACTGGGAATGCTAAAATTCTTGGCAAAAGAGAATTACACTTAAATAATTTACTTAGAGTTCCTCAAATAAAGAAAAATCTAATAAGTGTCTCTCAATTTGCCAAAGATAATCAAGTATACTTTGAATTTTTTCCAAAACTTTGCTTAGTTAGAGATGTATCAACCAAAGAAATTTTACTGCAGGGTAATGTGCAAAATGGGCTATACTCTCTCAATCTGAGGCAGCAAAATAGAGTACACAATTCTGGAAAATGGTGCAATAATGTTGAGAATAAAATTAGGGATAGCAACATCTTTGATCTCTGGCATTGTAAATTGGGTCATCCCAGTATAAATACTGTTAAGTCTGTGTTACTGAGTAATAATATCAACTTTAATGATATATCTCTACCATATATATGTTCTGCATGTCAAATTGGAAAGAATCACAAATTACCCTTTCTTGAATCATCAACTAAATATACAAAACCATTAGAAATGGTAGCTACAGATTTATGGGGACCAGCCCTAATAAATTCTGATTTTAAGTTTAAATACTATTTATCTTTTGTTGATTCTTTCTCAAGGTATACATGGTTATATTTTCTACAAAATAAGTCTGAAACACATAGGGCAGTCATTCAATTCACTACTCAAGTAGAAAGACAACTCAATCATCAACTAAAAATAATTCAAACTGATGGGGAAACAGAATTCAAACCATTAAAAAATTATTTTTTAGAAAAAGGAATTATACATAGAACTACCTGCCCATATACCTCTGAGCAAAATGGGCTAGTTGAAAGGAAGCATAGGCATATTGTCGACACTGGCATCACTCTTTAGACACATGCTTCAATGCCACTCAAATTCTGGCCTGATGCCTTCTATTCAGCAGTTCATCTCATCAATCGAATGCTAACAAAGGTACTGCACAATAAAACTCCTTTAGAATTATTATTCAATACTGTACCAGATTATAATACTCTTAAAACATATGGTTGTCTATGTTTTCCATATATGAGACCATATAATTCTCATAAACTGAGTAGAAGATCAGCACCCTGTACCTTTATTGGTTACACATCTAATCAAAAAGGGTACAAGTTCTTAACCAACAATGGTAAAATTATAATATCTCGACATGTTGGATTTAATGAATCTATTTTTCCATTTGCAAGTGCAGGAAATAAAACAACTGAGAAGGTTTATAATGCAAAGAAAATTATACCTGAAATACCTATTCTCTCTCACAACAAAATAGATGAAGTCACAAATCAGAGTCAACTCAAACCTCAACTCACAATATCCAGTGAAGAATCAGGTCAAGATTCAAGTGACCTGAATAATGACTTCAACAGCAACAATGAATCCAACACAAAAACTATCTATGCTCAAGAGAATCAGAACAAAACTGTTCCTCACCACCACACCTCTAATGAGGAAGGACATGGTCATCACATGATGACTAGATCAAAGCATGGTATATTCAAACCCAAAGCATATCATATCATCAGCAATCCCTCTGAACCTTTTTGCTTTGATGAAGCCATACAGGATGAGAAGTGGAAAGCAGCTATGGATGATGAGTACAATGCTCTCATCAAAAATGAAACTTGGACTCTTGTTCCTACACCAAAAGATAAGAATATTATTAAATGTAGATGGATATATAAAATCAAGAAAGATTCAGAAGGAAATATTGACAAATACAAAGCCAGACTCGTAGCGATGGGCTACTCCCAGCAATATGGGATAGATTTCAGTGAAACCTTTTCACCAGTTGTAAAACCTACAACTATAAGAGTAATTCTCACTATTGCTTTTCACAACAGATGGCAAATAAAACAACTAGATGTCAATAATGCCTTTTTAAATGGCGAACTTCATGAAGAAGTTTTTATGCAACAGCCATCTGGATATAACCATAAAGACAGGATCAACTGGGTATGTAAACTCAACAAAGCTATATATGGGCTAAAACAAGCTCCACGTGTCTGGTATGAAAAACTTAAATCTACTCTTATTAATCTCAATTATCATCCCACCAATTCAGATAATTCTCTATATATCAAAATTTACAACAATATTACTGTGTTTATACTTGTTTATGTGGATGATATCATAATCACAGGAAATTGCATGAAGGAAATCAGGTATGTTACTAATCACTTAAACAACAAGTTTTCTCTAAAAGACTTAGGGAACTTAAAATATTTTCTAGGCATTGAGGTCATAAGAAAATCAGAACATGAAATAATTCTCTGTCAAAGAAAATACATACTTGAAGTTCTAAATAGAGCAAAAATGAGTGCTGCAAAGCCCATGCCTACTCCATTGTCAAGCAACATACATCTATCTAAAAACGAAGGAGAAGCCTTTGATAATGAAAAGCTTTATAGAAGTATCATAGGGGCTTTGCAGTACATCACTATTACTAGACCTGACTTATCATTCGCTGTGAATAAAGTTTGCCAATTTATGCAGAAACCCTTAGATCTTCACTGGAAAGCAGTCAAGCATATCCTACGATACTTAAAAGGATCTATCAATCAAGGACTAAAGCTTACTGAATGCAAAGACTTATCTATCAGAGGGTTTGCTGACGCTGACTGGGCATCTGACTCTGACGACAGACGATCAACGACAGGCTACTGCATCTATCTAGGAAGTAACCCAGTATCCTGGTGTTCCAAGAAGAAGCCTACCATGTCCCGCTCCAGCACAGAAGCAGAATATCGAAGCGTGGCAAGCACGGCAGCTGAAATTATCTGGCTCAGGTCTCTTCTCAAAGAAATCAAAGTCGATTCTTTACATCAACCTGTAATTTGGTGTGATAACTCTGGAGCTGTTTCCATCTCCTCAAATCCTTTCCTCCATTCCAGAACCAAGCACATAGAAATCGATTTATACTTTGTGCGAGATTAAGTCATCAAAAAGGAACTCGCCGTTAACCATATTCCAGCTAGCCATCAGATCGCTGATGTTCTTACTAAATCTCTCTCGAAGCATAGCTTCGAAAGATTCAAAGCCAGCTTAAAAATAGAAGATGTTGGAAGCAGATCTGAAACGAAAGAGGAAGGAGGAAAAACCCTAGATAAAACTAAAGGAGGCAATTAAGAAAAACACAGTTATACAGATCTATATCAATCTCTCTCAAATGCTTCATGACCATCAGATTACAGAAGATCCAACGACCACTCTTCGTTCTCTGCTTTGTCTCAGATTACTAATATATTAGGCCCAGCCCAATATCATTTCTTTTGTACATAAATACCTTGTATTACGTTCTGCATTTTTTACTTCTGTAACAATCATTCATATGTGTAAATAAACAGATCATTCTTATTCTCTTTAAGCTTATTTCAAGATAAATACCTAGTTTAAGATAACAAAATTAAAAAAATTTACCTGTTGATACTTATCTATGGTAACATGTTTGTTTCTTTAAATTCGTACTCTTCCCATTCAAATTTCAATTCATCGCCATCAACTGAGGTGTTGGATGATGCCTGCTTAATGTACCATCTGTATATTAGCAAACTAATATTAATGAGTCAATCCACTACCAGAAGTGGCAGAAAGATGCAAAATTCATTCGTATTATACTGAATTCATAGCACAAAGAGACCATATTGCAAGAATCGATTTTAAACTACTTAGAAGTAGTTTTGAGTTGTAACCTTTACGTAGTTCAACAGAATAGTAAAATAATATAAACCTTTTGATTCTACATTGAAATTCCGATAAAATTTGTTTGTAAAATATACGAGAAATCATAACCAAGGTTCGAACGTAACCATAAATCATAACCAGAAATTTGTTTGTAAAATATACCAGAAATCATAACCAAAAATATAAACTACATGATAATAAACTATCATAAATCGAATTCAACCAACTTAAAAAGGAATACAGTTCGAGTAACGTAAAAAGGAAGATTTGGTACCTTGATAATGAGAAGCCATGGCCAAATCTAATCCGCAAAATCACGTTTGAAATTAACAATGAAAATAAATTTCTAGGGTTTTTTTTGTTTTGAAGCAGGCGAAATACTATTTGGGGGAAATGAATTAGAAAATAAGCGGCAGAAAAAATTAGGATGGCGGGAATTAACGGGTGCCTAATGAAAGTGATTTGATCCGACATTGACAACCTAAATAATTTGAAATTGCATCGTCTTCGCTAGTGAACCGATGCGAAAATGATTATTTTGGATCCATCGAACAAAACTATGTTGGTAAGGGTTGCAAATTAATGTAGCTGCATCGATTGACTTTAAAACTGATGCGACTAAAGCTATTTGCATCGATGTATTTTCTTCGGTTGTTGGTGACAACTGATGCAAATTTGATGTTTTATTACCTATTGCTTTCCACGTACCAATTGCACTGGTTATTAAGGTAGAACTGATGCAAATAGTTCTATTTGCATCTGTTTTTACTTCAACCGATTCAAATGAGGCGAAGCAATATGCACTTTTTATACTAATGTTGAAAGTAATTTGGCTTTGGAAATGAATTTATTTGAAAGTGTATTTAAATAAGAATTGTATTTAAATATATAAATTTGAACTTATTGAAATTGAAGATTTAAGAATATGAACTTATAAAGTGGTTTGATTTAAGATGATTTAAAGGAATATTTCAAGCTGAATAAATTGAAGGAAATATTCAGTGATTTGACATTTGGGTTTTATTTAAATAATATATTGATTTGATTTTGGAATTTAAATGAGATATCATTACTTTGGTTTTTGAAATGGATATGATATTTTGGTTTTAAAGTATAAATGATTTTGAAATAAATATCCATGGGTTATAATAATGTTGGGTTGTTAAAGAGATCGGGATCGGAAATTGTCATACTCTCTGCCAACCCCGAAAACCACTTTAACAACCGTGTACGTGGTGGAGATTTCAGAATGAAGTAGGGTGGTGGTAGTGTTCCTTTGAGGTATATACGTGGACCCAACTCCCGTGAATTGGCATAAGGTGACTAAAATAGGAGCGATCTCGGCCCAATAAGGTCATTCCTTTGATCGAAGACACTCCTTCGATATTATATTCTGATTTTGAGATTTATTTGGCGGCCACTTTTGATTTTTGATTTAGGGGTGTGACTCAAGGTGGGCGGTTGTAGCTGCTACGCATTACCACCTGCCTATGTCCGTAATTAGTATATCTACCCTGACATTGCCTTGTGTGCCGTGTCACCTACCCTAGCGCATCTTGTATAAGTTTGGTTTTCTCCCGTAGCCCGTGGAGTATTTAGGTTAGTCCCCTGATCTAGAGATGCGCTGATACTGGATGGACTACTGGGACTATTACGTGATAAGGGCTATATGGGTAACCCCTTAAGGCTATTTAAAATTAAGTTTATTTTACTATAGACATTATTATAATAGCGAAATATTACTATATAGTAAATAGTTTAACGGATCCTTAGAGGATGGGCGGTCCCAAGCATCCTTTAAGTTACTTGTACCTTTATATTACAGTTCACTTGTGTTGGTTTACATTGTATAAGTATGTATGTCCTGACTCGAGTGTTTTGTGTTTTGCTTTACGCTCGAGTCAGACTGAGTGATGAAGCATTCGAGACTCATCTTGAGATTTGGAGCTGCTTAAAGATCCAGCTATCAATTTCATTTCAGTTATCCAGTTCATTCCAGTCATCCAGTTGATTCCTGGGATGTATTCGGGTTGTACTTGATTTTCATATTGAGACTTCTATTGTATCTCGTTTAACTCTGATGTATATTTATATAGTAGCTTCATGAACTACTATTTCTTTGCTTCTGCTGCATTTACTACTCTGTGTTTATGATTTTGTGATTTATTTATTTGCTATATATTCTGAGATTTGCCAAATTTATATTTACAATTCGGTATTTTGAGCAATTCAAGTCCAACGTGTGTGGATATGAATGGTTGAAAATATCGGATCGTTACACATGTCTATGGTGATAGTGTTTATTTTGGTTGATTATTGTTTGAGTTTATCTAAAACTCACGATAGTAGATGCTTGTTAAGGTCTGGTATGTTCGCTTGAAACAGAGATGACGCTAGAAACTGTGGCCATGATCTGGTGGGCTTGTCTGGATGATGAGATGGGTGTTGGAGGTGCTAGTATCACCTGTGTTGTTTATTGAGTGTAAATGATGATGAAGCTCGAGATAATGAAGTTTAACTGCTGTAATGGAATATGGGAATGGGCGTTAAGCCTATTTTTAATGTCAATAGAGATTTTGATACCATTTTAATTGGTTTCGATAAATACTAGAAATTTTCTTCACAAATTCCTTAAGCTGATTAGATCTTTTTATTAGTTTATGTTCTACATCTATAAAAGCTGTATGATTCTGTTTAGGTTGATAATTTATTTATACTTCATACAGATACCACTAAAAGCCTTGTCCGAGGAGCAACAAACTATTGTTAAAGGATTAGAAAAGGTTATGCTGGAGCTATCTACATCAAAAAGGGATGGTCCGGTGTCTGATGTTTTTCCAAAGGTGCTATCACGTTTTCATGTATCATTGTCTCACGTATTATAAATCCATGTTTGTTTTGATTTAATATATGGTATTTTGGGTTAAGATCCTTCTTCCAACTCATTGCTTTTACAAATAATTTCACTCTTATATGCCAAGAAAAACAAGTTATCAAACAACCATTTTTGAACCTGAAATAATTTTATGACAGAAAAACACTCAAACTATGTAGACTTTATGAGCTACATATGTGAGTCCCTTCTTAATGAGAAGTATTAAACATTTG
This sequence comes from Allium cepa, assembly GCA_030765085.1. Lineage (NCBI taxonomy): Eukaryota > Viridiplantae > Streptophyta > Magnoliopsida > Asparagales > Amaryllidaceae > Allium > Allium cepa. The sequence goes on from CM060929.1 coordinate 11,625,016, forward strand.
ATCTCCAGAACCGTTCCTACAGGCAGAGAAACAAGGCCTTTGGCATATTAAGGATTGTCAAGTATGCTACTGATGTTTACAATCGATGCTTTGGGTTGACATATATTTCTCATTCCACTTTATATTGATTTTTAACATGCTCTGTGAATGCATAAAAAATCATGACAACAGTTGTTTAAATGTATGTTATAGTACTTGCAAGCATTATCTATAAACTACTATTTTCTTTTTTACTTCATTTGTTCTTTTATGAAATTATGATGTGCATCTGATTTTAGAATCTGAAGGAGTTTATTAATAGTGCTAAAACTAAAGGACAATCAATTACAGCACTTTATACCATGGCGGTATGCTCCTGAAATCTTTACTGGTTGATAACATTTTATTTAGTTCTCCACTAAATAAATATCTTTCTTAAAGTGTTAACATGGTAAAAATGCAGATATCGTTTCCGTATATTATGAAGAGAACCCTTCTTAATGTCCTTTTGAACAAGGTCAGTGATCCTTGTGATTACTCTACTTGTCAAATAGCCTTTGCCAACAAGTATGTCTTCAAGTTATAAACATATGCATGATTCCAATATATGCCCTGATACATATTGTTAACTTCTTTTTAAGCAAAAATTACCAACACTGGCTAAAAAGTGCCTGCAACTAAGAGACACACACACACACCTCCTTTTCCTAAGTAATAACAACTATGAGATATAAATTGATATGCGTATAAACTATGTATTAACTACATATATTGGTCATATTCCATGAACATTTTTTTTTATTTAACACCTGAAAGTTGTTATAATGGTAATTTTGCAATAGGCTAATGGGACTTACTAGTTAATTGGGGTTTGTATGATGTTGGGGTTTGTATGATGTTGATATTAGCTATTTTTATACAGTAGGGATTCCTGATTCCAAATTTTAACTGTATACTATGTTTTTAAAATCTTGAAGTTATGTTTTTATATACTTATCTAATTAAAAATTATTACTAACAAAATAACATAATTTTTGATAAACAATCTAAATATATATTGTCATGATTTCAGGGAACTGCGCAAGTCTGTCAGAGTAGATGGTTGCTTCAGGAATATTGGTGGGTAACAATCATGTTTTTGCAATTGATTTCTTATTCTTTATAAGCTACCACATCTTTCGTGAGAGTGATACTGTGACTTAGCTTCTTGTTTTTGGTTACAATAAAACTACTTTATCCTTGAATGTCATCCATACAAATTATAAATTATGTACTTAATTTATAGGTATTTGCAGAGGATGGGTATCCATACAGATTATAAACTGTGTACTTAATTTATTGGTATTTGCAGAGGATGGGAAAGACATATCCATTCTGTTGACAAAACAATGGTGGAAATCAATGGTAAAAGGTGGCCCTGAAATTGATACCGGTAAAATTGAGCCTGAGAACAACAAGTCGACTGATTTAGAGCTGGAGACTCATTATATAGTTGAGAAAATGATGGTAAAGTTTAATTCATTGAATGCTTCTTTTTTTGATCCTTTCTTTTTTCTTGTTCTTTTGGTAAAATGGTGCTTATATGTTTATGGTCATGGTGTTTTTCTTTTTAAATGAATTTGCAGTCTGACCAGAGGCAGATTCAGATGGGTCTTCCAACTAGTGATGAGATGCAGAAACAAGAACTACTTAAGAAGTTTATGGCTGAGGTGTGTCACTTTCTCTTCCCTTTGGTTGATCTGTTGTATGCATTATCATCATGTTCATATGGTTTAATTTTTTATGTTTATATTATTGCAGCATCCATAGATGGACTTCTCGAAGGCTGAAATTGGATGAGTTCTTGTCGTGGATTTGAAGTTTTTAGATGTGGAAAATGTTACTATATTTTTTTCCTTTTATTTTGAGTGTTGTAGTAATGGATATGTTTTTTCATCAGCTAAGCCTAATTTGTTATTCGAAGAACTTTTGTTGCCTCTTTCGCTGTTTGCTACAGATATACTAGCATGTCTTATAGATAAGCCGAGTTAATAGTAGTGTTTTATGAAACCACTTGAATCTGGCTTCACCAACTCGTGAGTTGCACATGAAACCATGATAAAAAATGTGGTTAGGTGTGAGTGCTCTTTCGAATCAAGAGCGAGATCTTTTGCGTCAGTTGCAATAACCAACCTTAAGAAAAAAAGCCTTTTTTGGTTATTTAAAACAAGAGTAGCAACAGACTTCGCTATTGAAGTCGAATGTCGATTTTTTCCTTCGGTTTTTATAAAGAATCGTAGTAAAAATAGTCATGTTGCCATTATTGTATAAACAATAATGGCACAAAAAAGTGGTTTCTTGCGTCGGTTCAACAGCCGTAGCAATAGATTTATGCCTGTTGCGACGTTTGCGGCGTTTGCATTTGCTACAGTTGTTGAACCGAGACAATAGATGTTAACCAACCGATGCACATGACTTGTTTTGTAGTGGTGACATGTTCATGTATCTTTATTTCTACTGCATTTCTTATTTTGTATTAATCGGCATTTGTGAAGACCGATTGCTATAACTATCCATGCTGATAATATGTTAGTTTACTTTTATTGATATATGTATATTATAGTTTTCTTTTGCAAAGGCCATGTGTATATTTTATATTACTCGTCATAATGTGAGATTTCGTTTTGTCTTTTATTTCTACAGTCCAACAATCTGTCTTTCCAACATTCGGATGTTCAGCACATCAATACCATGATGTATTAACATCAACTTTTGAGAGTCGAAAAGGTAGGTCGTTACAACAAGTTAAAGAGGTAGGGTGTTGCACTGGTTGACATATATGTCTAAAATAAATTAGGATAGATATTTCTAATATTATCCTCTACCTCTCAGGCATAATCTTCTACATCGTCAAACCACTGGATGCAAACAGCCTAATTACCTTGTTCATTGACTCTTTTGTATCATGACCTATTCTCCTTTTTGGTCGCCCAACATATGTCATGTTTGGTTCCATTGATAAACCACCAATTGTCCTTATTTCCGCCTTCGTAATAGTGCCATGCACATATTTCCTCAAATACGATATTTGAAAAACATTATGCACATCCGAAAACTATTTGGTATCTCGATTCAATATGCAAGACTATTGATCCTCTTGGATAACTTATCAACTATCGCCTAATGTTATCACTCCCCGTTCTTGGCCTAGGAAACCCATCTATAAAATCCATAGAAATCGAGTCCCACATCTAAGTCGGTACTTCTAGTGGTTAAAGTAGTCCACTTGGCTTTTGATGTTCATCCTTAACTTGTTGACATGCGAAACATTTTTTCACACATTTTCCAATGTCTATCTTCATTCCTTCCCAAAAGAAAACATGCTCCATATCATGATACATATTCATGCCTTTGGGATGAATCGTAATCTTAGACCGATGACTTTCCTCTAAGATTTCCTTCTTAAGATCTCTCAAATTCGAGATTCGCAGTCTTCATTTCTTTTTAAGAAATCATTTTGAGTCTACCTCAAATCATCTCGGATCATCCACACCCATCTCTAATCGTCTAATTCCCTTGATTAATAATGGGTCCTCTCTTTGCCTTATAGTATTTCTATCCATATGCGCTGGATGAACTTCCAAATCGCTAATGTGCCTGGATCGTACATTTTTCTAAAAATGCACCCTACATAAAGCTAACGCTTCTAGGCCTTCCATTGCCCAGTCATGGCTAACACTCCATTCTAGTGCTTCCTATCAAAGCCTCGACAACTTGGTTCCATTTTCCTTTTGTATACTCTATACCAAAGTTGTATGCCGCCAAGAACTCAAACTACCTTTGTTGCCTCATATTTAACTCCTTTAGAATAAATAAATACTTAAGAGACTTATTGATGCAGCCCAGCCAGATGAAGACTTAGGTCGAGAGGGACCTAAGCACACCTACAAGTCGCTCCAACAACCTAATGATGAAGACGAGCTAAGTTTGGGTCGCGTGCGACTTAACAGGATGAAAAATGAACGAGTTAAGGAGATGAAAATGCAGGAAAACGAGTTGGAAAGTTACTCAAGCGAGCTACGACCTAGCTACGTCGTTCCAGCGGCCTACCGGGACAAGTATCTGATGCTATCGGCCAATTTTCTTTAGGTCGCGAACGACCTTCCATTCTTAGGTCGCGAACGACCTTACTTGGGTTTGCCTGCAGCTTAGGCCGCTTTGTTACATAGGTCGTAACTTGTACGTTGCTTTGTTGTATAGCTATGGCATAGTATATTGGTGTTATGATTAGGTCGCATAAGTGTATAAGTGTTGTAATATGTTGTCTGTTAGGTCGCTACTGATAGGCCGCAAATATGGTTAGGTCATTAACGGCCTATGTAAGGTCGTAGGTCGCGTGAACGACCTAATGGTCTGGGTGTTGTAAATGCTATAAATAGTGGGTGAGTTGTAACTTTGAGGTGGAGACTTTGAATGAAACTTTGTTTGAGTGCTTTGTGCCTCTTTGAAATTGGTAGTTGAGTGTGATCTCCTATCTCCACTTTCGGTTATTCGAGTGCGCTCGAATCAACGATTGTTGAAGCCAATTCACGGTATCAAGTGCGCTTGATCAATGTTCGAAGAATTGTAGATCTTCTTTCACGCATGGTGCGCGATCAACGTGTCGAAGATAGCTAGAATTCGGTATCTTTCGAAGATCAACGAATTTGGGCATTCGGTATCCTTCAATCTATCGATTCATATTGATTCATCTAATTGTTCTTCGATTAGTTTGACACGAAATCTTCATTTCGTCGTCAATCCGTAAATCCGCTACGTCAGTTTTTGGTATCAGAGCTAGACATAGCCAATCATAGCTAAGCCGAGTCTTGGAGCCAAGGAGTTTGAAGTTGGTGTTCATCGTGTTCAACGTGAAGTTGCAACAAGTGGGAGTTTTCGATCCATATCATTTTGGATCAAAGTTCGGAAAGTGTTTGAATTTTCTCATTGGAGTTTTGCGTGCCAAAGTGAAGTTTGACTTAGGCCAAGCCGAGCTAGTTGGAGTTGAGCCGTGCATCAAGTGTCCAAGGCCGAAAGTTGTGTTTGTGAAATTTGTTGAAGATTAATCATGCCTCCGAGAAGAGCTAATCGCCATCAGAATGTTGAAGATTTGTACAAAAGAGAAGATGCTGAACAGAAGGAACAACGCATTAGCAATAAATTCAATGAGAAGTTAGATGAAGGCATTGGTAGATTGGAGAAATTGATGATTGATATGAATCAGAGGAGAAGGTCGAGGAAACAGATTTTCACCATCGGTGACGGAAGCGAGAACGGTGTCGCCACAATCTTTTAGAGAAAGAAGAGAAACATCAATTTCATCGAGAAGAGATCACCGTGAATATAGACATGAAGAGAGAAGAACTCCACGTGAGTTTGTAGATGAGCCATATCGAGATGAAGAGAGACATAGTAGAAGAGACGTGTGTGATCAAAGGGATGTTGATGGTCGAGATCGATATAGACGTACATTTGATTTTGATGAAGAGGGTGATAGAGCTGGCATTCATTATCGAGATCGAGACCAAGTTCAAAACTCATATCGGGATATTGAGGATGACCAACGATGGGAGTTGGGTATGAAGGTGGAAATTCCAGAATTCAAGGGTGGAATGGTAGCGGAAGAATTTCTGTATTGGTTGTCTAATATTGAAGAGATTTTTGACTTCAAAGAAGTTCCTGAGCATAGAAGAGTTAAGTTAGTTGCTACAAGGTTGAGAGGGAGAGATATGTCATGGTGGCAACAAACGAAACTTACACGGGAAAGAATGGGGAAGTCAAAGATTGAATCATGAGAGAAGATGAAGAAGCTGATGAAGGCTACATTCTTGCCTTACAATTATCAATCACTCATGTATCAGAGGTTGCAGAATCTGAGGAAAGGGACGAAGACTGTTAATGATTATGTTGATGAATTTTATCAACTGAATGCTCGAAATGACATTATGGAGATGGAGGAACAATTGACTGCTAGGTTTATTGGGGGTTGAGGATCCAGATCCAGGATATGGTGAACATGTTTGACCCTAGAACTGTGGCTGAAGCGCACCAGAAAGCGTTGGCTTGGGAGAAGCAGGGAAAACGAAAGGGTGGTGTGTTTCCAAGTTCCAATACTCAGAACAAAGGTGCTAGTGGGAGTTCCAATGTTTCGAAAGCTGTCAGTAAACCAGTTGTGAATGAGGTTGCAAAGGCAAAGATCAACAACAGTTTCAAATGTTATAATTGCCAAGAGGTGGGTCACAAGAGTAATGAATGTACGAAGCCGAAGAAGCGAACTATGATTGCTGAAACGAAAGGTGAGGATGTTGGTGAAGGTCATTCTAGTCCAGTTGAGGAGGATGAACAGGATATCGCATTGGGAGATGAAGAATGTAATCTAATGATGAGGAGGTCTTGTTTAACACCAAAGTAAGAGGATGAGGCTAGTTGGTTGAGGAGTAATATCTTTCAGTCGACATGCACTATACTGGGGAAAGTGTGTAAATTTGTGATTGACGCAGGAAGTTGTGACAATATCATTTCTACCGAAGCTATGAGAAAGTTGAAGTTGAAGACGGAGAAGCATCCAAATCCTTACAAGTTAGCATGTTTGAGGAAAGGAGGAGAGGTGAAGGTGGATAGGCGAGCTTACGTTCCATTTTCTATTGGGAAGGAGTATAAAGATGAGATTTGGTGTGATGTAGTGGAGATGGATGTTTGTCACTTACTTTTGGGAAGACCATGGCAGTATGAACGAGCAGTGCAGCATGATGGTCGAACCAATAGCTACAGCTTTATGTTTGAAGGTACTAAGATCATTTTAGTTCCAAAGAAGAGGCAACAAGGAGAAAGCCAATCAGAAGAGATTGAGGAGCTGAAAACTTTGTTGACTTTGAAGGAGTTTATTGAAGAAGTAGAGGAGAGTCCAGAGGTATTTTTGTTGATTGTACATGAAGCTATTGAATCTGTTGAAGTTCCTGAGGAAATAAAACCGGTATTAGAAGAATTCAGAGATGTGTTTCCTAAAGAGTTGCCAACGGAGTTACCACCATTGAGAGATATTCGACATCAGATTGATCTTCTGCCAGGGGCAGTATTACCACACAAGCCACATTACAGGATGAGTCCTAAGGAGCATGAGGAACTGAGAAGCCAGGTGGAAGAATTGTTAGAACAAGGACGTGTTCAGGAGAGCTTGAGTCCTTGTGCAGTACCAGCCTTATTAGTACCGAAGAAGGATGGGACATGGCGGATGTGTACGGACAGTCGGGCTCTAAACAAGATCACTGTGAGATACAGATTTCCTATGCCGAGGTTCGATGATTTGATTGACCAGTTGAGTGGGGCTGTTGTGTTTTCAAAGATTGACTTGAAGAGTGGATACCATCAGATTCGTATTAGACCGGGTAATGAGTGGAAGACTGCTTTTAAAATGAGGGAAAGTTTATACGAATGGCTGGTTATGTCGTTTGGCTTGTCAAATGCTCCTAGTACATTTATGAGAGTAATGAACCAGATTTTCAGACCATTCATTGGGAAGTTTGTAGTAGTTTACTTTGAAGATATTTTGATCTATAGTGGGAGTATAGAAAAGCATGTCCAACATTTGCGAGAAGTATTGTTGATTCTACGACAGGAGCAATTCTATGCAGCAGCAAAGAAGTGTGTGTTCATGACGCACAATGTTTTGTTTCTGGGGCATGTTCTGTCGAAGGAAGGTATTCAAGTGGATGAAAGTAAAGTAGAAGCTGTCAGGAGTTGGCCACAACCCAAGAAAATTACTGAAGTGAGAAGCTTTCATGGGTTGGTATCTTTTTATCGAAGATTAATTCCACATTTTAGCAGTGTAATGGCACCTGTAACAGATTGCATGAAAGGAAAGAAGTTCGTGTGGATGGAGGAAGCAGAGTTAGCTTTTGAAAAGATTAAGACACTTTTGACGTCAGCACCAATTCTAGTATTGCCGGATTTTCAGTTATTGTTCGAGTTACATACTGATGCATCGAAAGTTGGGATTGGTAGAGTAATGAGTCAGAAGGGAAGACCAGTTGCTTATTTTAGTGAGAAGTTGTCTGGAGCCAAGTTGAGATATGGCACTTATGACATAGAATTTTATGCAATTGTTCAAGCTGTGAAGCATTGGAGACATTATCTGTTTCAGAAGGAGTTTTTTCTTTATACAGAACATGAAGCTTTGAAGCATTTGCAAGGGCAGGACAAAATTTCTGCCAGACACACTTCATGGGTCGCATATCTACAGCATTTTACTTTTGTTGTGAAACACAAGTCAGGGGTGACGAATCGTGTAGCTGATGCTTTGAGCAGGAGGAATCATTTGTTGACAACGATGAAAGTTGAAGTGACAGGATTTGAACTATTGCCAAAATTGTTTGAAGAAGATCCTTATTTTACGAAGATTGTTGAGAAAGTCAAGGATGGAAATACTGATGAGTTTATGTTGGTAGATGGATTCTTATTCAAGGGGAATCAATTGTGCGTACCAAATTGCAGCTTGAGAATGAAAATTGTAAAAGAGTTGCATGAAGAAGGACATGTTGGTCGAGATCGTACTTTGCAGTTGATCTCAAGGTCATATTTTTGGCCGTCAATGAGAAAAGAAGTTGAAAAGTTTGTTCAGAGATGTCATGTTTGTCAAGTTTCGAAGGGGATAGCTACAAATGCGGGGTTGTATATGCCTTTACCTGTTCCTACAAAGCCGTGGGTAGATATAAGCACGGATTTTGTGTTGGGTTTGCCGAGGACTCAACGGGGAAATGACTCTATATATGTTGTAGTGGACCGTTTCTCGAAGATGGTACATTTTATTGCTTGTAAGAAGACGGCAGACGCAGTCCATGTGGCACAGTTGTTTTTTAGAGAGATCTATCGTTGGCATGGTTTACCAGAATCTATAGTTTCAGACAGGGATACCAGATTTCTGACTCATTTTTGGCTAAGTTTGTGGAAAATGGTGGGAACGAAGCTGAAATTCAGTAGTGTGTATCATCCATAGACAGATGGACAGACTGAAGTTGTGAACAGATCCCTGGGAAATTTGTTGCGGTGCCTCGTGAAGGGTAATCTGAAGAGATGGGATGTGAAGTTATGTCAAGTAGAGTTTGCTCATAATCATGCTATCAACCGTAGTACGGGTTTCAGTCCATTTCAGATTGTATATTCGAGCTTGCCAAAGGGGCCGTTAGATTTAACGATAGTACCACAATCAAAGGGAACAGTTAAGCGGGCTGCTGATTTTGTTGATGGATTGACAAAATTCCATAGAACCGTTCAGGAACGATTGGAGAAGACGAATGAGAAATATAAACAATCTGCGGATCTAAAATGAAGAAGAGTTGAATTTAAGGAAGGAGAGTTAGTATATGATGTACTAACGAAGGATCGTTTTCCAGTAGGAACATACAATAAACTTAAAGCTCGAAAGATTGGTCCTGTAAAGATTGTGAAACGAATAAATGAAAACGCTTATAGGTTGAAGCTGCCGGAGAATGTGTACATTTCTGACGTGTTTAATGTTAAACATCTTATACCTTATTAAAACAAACCAATGGGGAAGAACTTTTAAATTCGAGGACGAATTTATCCCAACCAGGGGAGGATGATGCAGCCCAGCCAGATGAAGACTTAGGTCGAGAGCGACCTAAGTACACCTACAAGCGCTCCAACGGCCTAATGATGAAGACGAGCTAATTTTGAGTCGCGTGCGACTTAACAGGATGAAGAATGAACGAGTTAAGGAGATGAAAATGCAGGAAAACGAGTTGGAAAGTCACTCAAGCGAGCTACGACCTAGCTACGTCGTTCCAGCGACCTACCGGGACAAGTATCTGATGCTATCGGCCAGTTTTCTTTAGGTCACGAATGAACTTCCATTCTTAGGTCGCGAACGACCTTACTTTGGTTTGCCTGCAACTTAGGCCGCTTTGTTACTTAGGTTATAACTTGTACGTTGCTTTGTTGTATAGCTATGTCATAGTGTATTGGTGTTGTGATTAGGTCGCATAAGTGTATAAGTGTTGTAATATGTTGTCTGTTAGGTCACTACTGATAGGCCTCAAATATGGTTAGGTCATTAATGACCTATGTAAGGTCGTAGGTCGCGTGAACGACCTAATGGTCTGGGTATTGTAAATGCTATAAATAGTGGGTGAGTTGTAACTTTGAGGTGGGGATTTTGAATGAAACTTTGTTTGAGTGCTTTGTGCCTCTTTGAAATTGGTAGTTGAGTGTGATCTCCTATCTCCACTTTCGGTTATTCGAGTGCGCTCGAATCAACGATTTGTGAAGCCAATTCACGGTATCAAGTGTGCTTGATCAACGTTCGAAGAATTGTAGATCTTCTTTCACGGCATCGTGCGCGATCAACGTGACGAAGATAGCTAGAATTCGGTATCTTTCGAAGATCAACGAATTTGGGCTTTCGGTATCTTTCAATCCATCGATTCATCTAATCTTTCTTCGATTAGTTTGACACGAAATCTTCATTTCGTCGTCAATCCGTAAATCCGCTGCATCACTTATGGTCCATATATTGAAACATTCTCCAAAGAAATAATGTCTCTAAAATTAATGCAAAGATCATTGTTGCCATCTCCAAGTCATGACTCGGATAGCGAACTTCTTATTGTCTCAACCGTTAAGATGCATAAGCTATCACTCTTACTTTTTGCATCAATACCGCTCCTAATCCAATTCACAGGCATCAATAGACAAACCAAATCATGTTACCCTTTAGGTATAAACAAGGCGAGAGCATCATTACTATTCTCTTCAACTCTAAAAATAACCCTTTACATCTACCAATAAACTCGAACTAAATGCTTCTGGTCAACTTGATCAAGGGATTGTTATATGCAAAATATCCTTAATGAATCTTCGGTAATACCCCACCAATCCCAAGAAACTTCTCACTATAAATATCTACTGTCTTGTCCGATCGTTAATTATTTCTATTTAGTGGATCCACTGCCAATCCATTATCTGAATTGACGTGACCTAGAAATTTAACATCTTATTTTCAAAAGTGACACTTAGAAAACTTTGTCATTAACTTATGCTGTCTCAAGGTCTCCAATATCAATCTAAGATGGACCTCATGATCTCTCTCATTTTAAGAATAAACTTAGATATCATCAATGAAGACTATCACAAATCTAACCAATTAAATGTGAAAAATTCGATTCATACGATCCGCAAAGAATATAAAGGCATCGATCAGTCCAAAAGGCACGTGGTCAATGGAACACTATCCTCATATACTCTAAGTGGATGGAATCTTTTTGCCAAATCTAGCTACAAGAATACTCTAGCTCTTCTCAATTGATAAAACGGGTCGTCTATCCTAAGCAATGGATAATGGTTCTTTACTATCAGCTCGTTTAACTTTCGGTAATCAATACACATCCGGAGTGATCCATCTGACTTCTTCACAAATATAATGGATGCTCCCTATAGTGAACTGCTTAGCCTAATGAAACTTTTATTCTCAAATTCCACTAGTTTCTTCGTCAATTATTCCATCTCTTTAGACTATACTCTTCTAGGTGGTCTACTAGCAGTTTGTGCCTTCAATATCAGATCTATCTGAAATTCAATCGTCGTTTCGAAAGTATCTTCAAATTACCAACCACTAATTCTCTGTTAATAACATCCTCCTAAGTCTCCATGTCACACAACATTTTTCCATACTTCTCTTTTAACATATCTAATGCCATCATAATCACTTTCAGGACTTCTCAAAGCAATAAATCTATCACTGTAATAAATTCTTATCATTACTTACTAGCCAATCTATATCCAAACTTACCTAGTACCCTATGAAGTCAAACAAAAATGGTTCGCAAGCAAATAAATGTCCTCACAAATCGATTTCTAAATTTGTATACCTCATCCCAAGAGTTGCATGCCCATCGATTGGATTAATCACATGAAAAGTCGTAACCAGATAAGTGACACTAACCCTAGTATATCAACCAAATCTTTTAAGGTGAAAGAGTTTGTAGCACTAGTATGAAATAGGAATTTAGCTGAAATACTGGAAATTAAAATTTTACATTTAAGCACCACACCCTTCCCTTTCTCCTCAACAACAGTCATGTTGTTAATCCCTCTAAAGTATAAGCCTTTGCTTGTCTTAATTTCGGACAGTCCTTATGGCATATTTTGTAATAATTGAAGCACTTGGCCTTAACCACTCCAGTCGGTTTTGGATATTTTGATGTATAGTGGCCCATCTGAGAAAAATTATAACAAGTGACCTAAAAATCATCCTTCTGCACTCCTCCTCCCAGGCCTTTTCCTTCATAGCTGAACCTTCTTACCCATTTGGTATGCAATGAACTCATTCCTCCTATCGGTTTATGCCTTTTGCCCCTATTGCTCCTTTCGGTGTACATCTACTCATACAGTATCACCATATCCACCACTTCATTAAATGATAGGGCTAATTGATCCATCATCTTATCACTCAATTTAGGCCTTAAGCCCATGATAAACTTTTCCACCTACTTTCTCAATGTTTGAATCAAATTCCTTCCATACTTAGAAAAAGTGTTAAACTTTTGTCAATAGTCTAGTACAGTCAAGTCCACTTGTTTTGGCTCTAATAGGGCTACCGAACTTAATGCTACATTAGGTTCACTATAACCTGTTAGGAAAGTGCATTCATGACTACATGTACTACAGTCAGAGCTGGCATTTGTATACCGTCCTCTACTCCAACTTTCGAGCGTGTCTCCCATCGTTGGCCATTCATCTACATGCTCGCAGTTCCTCGACTTTCATTTGCTCGAGCACCTCATAACATCAAGCATCTGCTTTGGGTTTCCATTCTTACTTTCTACGTAAGAAATGGAAGTAAAGAGAGTGAGAACAACAGTAGACGGATAGCTATGTTCATCAATATATGTGTATCAAAATACAAGTACGATATATATATATAGCGTGTACCCTCCTTGATTTGTTCACTATCAAGTTTCTTTAAAGGTTTGCACTTAACTCAATTTTACTTAAGTGTCCCATAACCTAAGCTCTGATACTAAGTTGTAACATCGCACATTCTAAGACCTAAAAATAAACACCGGTGATGTTGTAGTCATCACCAGAATTGTGTTCAAACAACAAAAATGAATCAGCCTTTTATTTAACAACATTAAGTAAACAGAGTAGGTAAATATTTTACATTACATAAATTGCCTTTACTTTTCACAAGCCTGGGTTAAATATAATAAAACATAAATAATAGTGTCATGCCTGACATATGAAGATGCCAACACAAACACTTAACCAGTTACATAAACTTGCTTCACAACAACGAATTCAAATTATTTTATTATCTACTTCGCTTTTTATTTCAACTTTGAAGCTTCTATTCATCTTCCAAAAGCAACCTGTCAAAACCATAAACTTAGCCTGCTCGAATGAGTACCTCTGAGTTTATAGGAAAAACAAAAATAAAAGGATCGATAAAACGTAAATCCTAGTAAGATTAATGCTCAACCATAGACAAAAAGCATGGTGAGACCACGCCACCTAGCAAAACGGGCTTTCCCTTACGAACTCAAAATCAACAATTTCATTATATCAAATAAAGCGATCATCATGACATGAATCATAATCACGAAACATCATTTCGGTCATAAGTGTACCCAACACTTAATGTCACATCATGATTAAGTTTTATAGTTGTTTCTTCTAGGTTTCCATTTAGGCCTTAAATCATTATTCCTAACTAAAGTCAAAATTTTCCATTTGCATTCCCACTTAGGCCATATACCATAACTTTCCAAATATGTCGTGGACATACATTTAGATGCGACTCAAGCCTTACACTAATGTTTTCGAATATTGTCTTCAACGGACAATTGGTTACCACGAAGGCTATAATACCCCGTAATTTTGACGATTGAAGATTTAAATAATTAATTTAAGCATCTAAAAGTTAAGCAATGAATGCCTTATATACTCAATTTTTGCAAATGATCGATTTAGGACTTGGAACCACTTTCGTTAAGTCTGGACCAATGTTGCAAATCTAAATGAATATAAGAATGAATATAAGCATCGATATTTTCGATCGATCGATTTTAGCTAATAGCCTGCATTCGATTCGTAAATCAATCCAAAAGGCTAACTTTTATATATGATGTAATTAAGTCCTGAAACCTTTTCCATTGGGTCCATAAAGACATCTAGGATTTGATTGAGTATAATGTTCGTTTTGCTTGAAGTTAGAAATTTTCGAAAAATTTCGAATGGAAAGGATTTGGCCAAGTGCATTCACTAGCGGATAAGCGATTAATTCCTCTCATTTACTTCTCATTAACGTCCATTCCTTCTCCGCTTTCTCTAATGGCCTCCTAATTACTCCTTAATCCACTTCTCATCCCTAAGTCCAAAACCCATCAAATAAATTTCCTAAAATCTAATAAAATTCACTATAATTCCTCTCTTCCAATTCTCTACAAAATCTGCAAAGGAATCTGCTTGAATCGGATTTTAGAGGGTGATCTCCACTTTAAATTAATCTTGGAATTGGGTTCTGATGATTTGGGACTTGGTTTGGAGAAGAAGAGGTGAGTGAGATGGTTCTCCTTATCAATTTATGTGCTATACTTCATATTTTTGTTTATTACCTAATATCGAATTATATAAAGTGGCTCGGAGAAGATTGGGTTAGTTTGGATTTGTGTTTATATTGTAAACATGATTACATTAACTCGTTAATTGTCTAAGACCCTAATTACTATATTTCAAATGTTAGTAAGCTATAGAATTGATTTTAGGTTAAATTAGGTGATTGTTTGTGATGTTATGATTTGATTCCTGATTAATTAAGTAGTATAATGATTTGCATGTCATTATGAAAAATTAATTAATCAATTTCAATTGATTTACAAAAAGGTTAGTAAGATAATTAAGGGGTTTAGGCATTCTAACCCATCATTAAAATGATTAGAGATCCAATGACTATTAAGTAGTATTTATAAAATAATTTGAAGATTTTATAAATGAAGATTATATTTTATAAAATAGATATGAGATTTATAAAATGGTAAAATGATGAATACTTGATTTTAATGAAGTGATTAAGTATTTTAAAAAGACTATAAAGTGATTTATAAGCAAGTATGATATTTTAAAAACGGTAAGAGATTTCATAAAATGATATAAGGAGATGTTCCAACTTTTAAAAAGATTTAGTTAATAAGAGTAATTTTTGATTTAAATAATAATTGAATTACTTATTCGAATATACGTATACGTATATGTACACGAGAGGTCTACGTATATGTTTATTTAGAGCTAAGCGATAATTAAAAAAAATGATATTGTAGTTAGGATTGTTTTATGATTTTTTTTTCATATAGATATGCAATTGTTTGATTATATAGGAATATAATTGGTTACAAGTCCATGCGGGCATTCCACGTAGTTATAAAGACTATCACGTGCATAGAGTTGTGTGAGAGTATACCGGGCCGAGCAATTGTCCCGGTGAATTCCAAAATGCGATTTTTGTTTTGTTGTGCATTAGGGATGCATAAATGAGTGCAGCAATACACGCATGGGCTACGTACAAGGCAGGAATGAAAACCCAATTTACGTAAATTCATGAATTGAAGTCTACAGGTTGAATAGAGGTCTCTATGATTGCAATGGAAGAAGCAGCGAGTCATTTCGAGCTAGGGACTGAGAGTTATGGATGTTTGAAAGTTATTCCTACGCATGATAAGCATCCAGACATCTGACTTTGGTCGCCAGACGTCTAATAAAACCAGATGGCAAACATATAGAAATTAGTGTATTTTCAAGGATTTTAGATGTCTAAAACTTAGTTATATGTCTAAACTAAATTTAGACATTTGAATTACAGTTTAGATGTTTGAATACTTGTTGTTCAAATTTTGTTGATCGATCAATCGAAATTTCAAAATGCGATATCTTTCACATACGAACTCGGATTGGTGCGTGGTTTGGTCCAATATTCGCTCTTTTCAAGGGTTACAACTTGTGAAGTTTTGACGGCTTTGGAGTAATTTAATTTTGGTCCCACATAGGATCCATCCTAGCACGTATTCCAAAACACGTAGATTCTGAGGTAGACAGGGAGGACGTACCAAGGGAGTATTACGATATTGAGGTTATGCATTCCATTTGATTTGCGATTTGAGTTAGTATGGGGTTTTGTTAGAGTCGATGGGTTGTTGAGCCTTGGCGACTAGAGCTCATGGCGATTCCATACGTTATATATGAAGTGAGTTCGTACTTTAAGATTTCAACCTTAGAGTGATATTTTGGGTGTTGACTTGTTGTAACACACAAGGGTATGGACTTATGTGACCTACTTAGGGTATGGACTTATTTGACCTACCTAGGTATCGTTTTCGTGTTCCTAGAGCATTGTCGATGGCCATGACACACTCGACACAATCTTTGGAGACCGTAAATAGCTTTATCTCATTGTGATCTGCTTGGACTTTTATGGGTTCTAAGTTCGTAATCTTACGAACGATTGGTCTTAGCTATAGTGATCATATCCATTACAACATATCTATTTGGTCTTAGCGGTAGTGACCATGTGCATTGTGGCATACCTATTCAGTTTAGCTGTAGTGACCATACGCATTGTGGCGCACCTATTTGGTCTTAGCTGTAGTGACCATACATGTTATAACGTACCGATTCAATCTTAGCAGTAGTGACCATATGCGTTGCGGCATATCTTATTGATCTTAGCAGTAGTGATCATTATTTTGGGATCACGGTTTGATCATGGTATATTGGTACTATAATATTAGTAGTTTTGGGCTAGTGTAGAGCAATGGAAGATATCGTGCTAATTTGTTGTTCTAGGAAAAGAGCAGGTCATGGTGTGATCCCCAACTTTTAAGATGGATTTACTATACATGTTTATAGGAAGTTCTACTACCCCTAAGCCAATTTTATAAAAAGGGCCTGCTATGATTTAGTACTTTCTATTTATTTGGATATAATTTTAATATATAGTATTTTGAGATAGTTCCCCTCACATCAGACTTTATGTCTGACCCATGTTTTGTCTTTGTTTGCTTATGTCATGACAACTCTTAGGTACTAGGTTGAATAGTTCGGGATTCAGGTGCTTTTGGAGATACGCTAGCAGAGTGCACAGCTGGGGCATTTCGGAGGATGGCATTGATGTTTTAAGATATATACTTGTTATTTCGTTTGTATATGACATACTTTTTACTTATATACCAAACTATTGTATCAGATATTTTTTCAGAACTCTGTGTTTCTTTGGAGTTAATGTATTCCGACTATTTTGTACTGATATTTATTTGTCAGTTGCTTCCGTTAATGCAGTCTCTTATATACCGTTATTTTATTCATATATGTTGGGTATATTATATGTTGTCATTCCGTTGTGAGATCTTATCGATATCTTAATTTAGTGTTTTCTTCTAATTTTACCTCGACAATCTATCTTTTGTGGTATTCGAAATTCGTGCAATGATGTAAGGAACATACTTTTCGAGTACTACGAAAGGCTGGTTGTTACAGTTGGTATTAGAGCTTAGGCTCAACACTCGGACCAAGTAGACAATTTGAGTTGATCAATCTAGTCAAAGGAGATTCATTGAGAGAGAGTACTTGTATTTTTTTGTAACACCCTAGATTTTTGATAACATTATTTAGGAGATTTAATTAGATAAACTAAATAAAATAATGTGTTGATAAGGGTATTGAGAATTTATTTAAATAAGACAGACGTGCCTTTTTGACGAATAAATTAAATGAAGGGTTTAAAATGAATTAGAGGAGGGGTATTATAGGAAAGTGGCCATTCCTATATTATCTTCCTTAGGCCGTGTATCTATATACACATTCATTTCATTTATAAAAAAAATTAAAGTGAGGTTGGCCACCATTAACAAGGAAAGAAGAAGAGGAAACAAAAGAAAAGCTTAAGGAAAGCATATTCAAATCATACTCATTCAAATCTCAAGCTCCTTAATCACTAAAGCAAAGGTGAGTAATGTTTACATCTCTAATTTTTATAGTTTCGGTTTTAAGATTAAACCTGAATGGTTTTGCAAAGATTTGACATGCTTTTGAATGATAAAACGATAATATATACATGTTGATGATTTATGTATGTTCATAAAGATTTTATGACATGTTTTGAGATGAAAACTCTATTAAATAACATCCATTAGCCTTGTTAATTTTTATGATGATCTAAAAAATTAATTTAGAGATGGGTTTCAATTTTCATATTTTTCTGAATTTATGTGGAATTTTTACGAATTTTCTAAGGACGAAAATGGTATTTTGGATTATGAAGTTTTTTACGGAAAAATAATTTATTATTTGGATCTGAAAATTTTATATGTTGAAAAGAACATATTAATTGATTTTCTGGAATTTTTCTATAATTTTTCTAAAATGATTTAATAGTTATATAAAATTATTTAAGGAATGAGACTTAAATGTTTTATACAATTATAATGGAGAAAGGGGCTTTCCCAAAACTGTTTAAATTTCCAAATAAGGAAAGTCGGCAGCATTTTTGAATTTAAAAAATCTGGCAGCTAATCAGATTTACAAATAAGGCAGGTTGGATACACAGAACTATTTTAAAGTACAAATAAATAGTATTTCTACCTTTCGGCAAGAAGTTCCCCCTCTATTCCAAACCTTCCAACAAGGTCAAAAGGTATCAAACCTTTCGACTAGGTCAACAACAAATGCACATTGTATCAGGAAACTGGTACATAGTGAATTCGAAGGAGTCGAAAGGTTTAGGGCCGAAAGATTAGAGCTTTCGAAAGAGACGAAGCTTTGTTTTGGTTTTAAAAGAAAATATGCTTGCTAGCTTTCGACAAAGAGCTTCGACATTGTCAAATGGTTTAAAAGAAAAGGTTTCAATTAGTTTGCTTTCTTGTTTTAATTAAAACCTTTTGACAAATTCGAAAGGTATAGCTTTCGATAAGGTCGAAGAATAGTTGTCGTTTCCAAACCATTCGACCCAGATGGAGTCGAAGGCAATCTTTTGTTTTCTAAAATATGCTGCCTCTCCATTGCTTTCGAAGGATTGGTTCCAACACCAACACTTCATTGTTTTCGAATGTTTTCGGAAGATTTTGTTTAATGCTTCGAAGCAGTTGCTTTTGACTCCTATGTTCTTCTGATTCTTTTGCTCAACTTAAAGGCATAATCTAAAAGTTTCATTGCTTTCGAAAGGTTTATCAATGATTTCATAGGGGAGGTACCCCAAGCTTTCGACAAACTCGAAAGGTGAAACCTTTCCACTAGGTCGAAAAGAAACCTTCCGACGAGGTCGAAAGGTGGGACATTCCAACAAGGTCGAAAGGTATGGTTTTGCAACGTTTTCAAAAGGATAAGGTTTAAAGTATTTTAATGAGGATGTCATATGTTTTAAAAGCTTATAAAAGGAAGGATTTTTATTGGTATGAAGGAGTTACCTTTATTGATTTCAAAAGGTTTCATTAAAGGTTACGAAGCAGTTACCTTCAATGCTTTCGAAAGGTTTTTATTATTGATTTCAAAGGGGTTACCTTCAATGATTTCGAAAGGTTGTTTAAAGGTTTAAACAAAGGTTTCGAATATAATGACTAGGAAGTTAACCTAAGTGTTAACTCCGCCTCGGTTTAGACTCTGCGACTCAAGGAGATGCCGACCTAAGGCTCAACAAGGGTGCCGACCTAAGGCTCAACAGGGGTGCCGACCTAAGATTCAAAGGGTTGCCGACCTAACACTTCAATGAGGCTACTGACTCAACATAGATACCGACCTAACAGTCTAGGGAGATTGCCGACTTAACTGGTTGCCGACCTAACTGCCTCAACAGGAATGCCGACCTAAGGCCGAAAAGGGATACCGACTTAAGAGAGGTGCCGACCCAATGCTCTAGCATGTATACCAACCTAAGACTTAAGGAACGCCGACCCAAGATAGCTACCGACCTAAGTCATGGCCGACCTATGACCAATGTTAAGTCGGTCACGACCTAAGCAAAGGAAGGTAAGTTCAATGCAGCTACTTGGCACAGTGGCCTCTTAACTCGTACACGATCCAGGACTTACCAGTTGGACCGTGACTTGCGACTTACCAAGTTAACTCGTCCACGACCTAAAGCCACTAAGTATAAGCCCGATGCCATATTACTAAGAAGTAGTGTTGACTCGGAGGCGACCTAGGACTTGTGCAAGTGAACTCCTGTGAAGCCAGAAGGGGGCCAGATGGACCGGCCACGACTCATATTAAGTCGGCTACGACTTAACTTAGATCGGCCACGACTTAGGACTCGGCAAAAATTTCAGACCAGAACTCTCTATAAATAGGCAACCACCTCCAACATTCAAAGGACTTTTGGGCACATTCTCTTCATACACCGTTACCTTGCTGCATTGAGAACTTCATCAACACTTAGAGCTTTCAAGATTAGAGGAATACATCGAAGAAATTCACGAAGAAACCACACATCTTCAACATGAATCTAAGGACTTTAATCGACATTGAAGCTTAAGACTTGTTCCAAATCACTTGTAACTTGAAGTATATTGTATTTGAGAAGAATTGTATCAGCTTGTAACGGGATTATTAATAAAAGTGCTTAGAGTGGACGTAGGCTATACCCTTAAGCCGAACCACTATAAAATCGTTGTTGTTTACTGCTTTTCTGCTATTACTTGCTTGTAATTCTTTCCTGATCTATCGGGTGGTGCTTTCACAACTATAGCTCATACACCGGGGTGTTAGCGTTCAAATTTTAGCGTTAACATTTTTGGTGCTTTCACTGAGAATTGAACTCAGGGGCAAACTTCAACCATTGTTCAACAAAATTCTAAAAGAAATCATGGCTTCAGAAAGGAAACGGAAGTTGTTAAGGTTTGAAGGTACTTGCAGCAATACCATTGCTCTTCCCACGCTAAGTGAAACAGCTTCAAGTATTGGAGTCACAAGGGCTGAATTAAATGCCGTGATATATGGAATATATCAACACATGGAAGTTCAAAGCAATAGGATACTGGATAAGATGAACGCATTGCAGGAAGAAGTCCATCGACTAGAAAGTGATATAAAAACCATTGCCAAAGAGGCCCAGGTTTCAGAAGAATGGAATGCTCCTCAACGAGCAACTGGCATTACTATTGGAACATTCCCCCAAACGGAGAATTCATGGCCACGACCAACTATCCACGAACGTTTGTCAAGGCGAACTTTTGAAAGAATAATTGATGATTACCCATTAAGTCCTGGCAACGATGAAGAATACATACCGGAAATGATTGAACAGAAAGAGAAGAATGGGGGAAGGAGAAAACAGAAACTCTTGAAAAAAGCTCGACGCTTCATACCCTCCAACTTCACTCCTTTGACCGACACTCCGGAAAGTATCTTCTTGGCAACAAAGGATGTTGTTGTTTACCCCAAACCATCTCTGATGAGGAGAAGCGCGACAGACAATGGGAAATTCTGTCAATTTCACAATCAACCTGGCCATGAAACTAACCAATGTCGCCATCTAAGGAAGGAGATTGAAGAATTGATCAAGCAGAATGAACTGCAACAGTATGTGAAAAAAGATGAAATTAACTACTCCTCATCCTCTAAGGTGCAGCTGGTTCCCGCTCAACAATGTAGCTCAAGTAAGAGAACCGTGGCACAGGGAGATGAAGGTCCTATCATCAGTGTCATCACAGCAAGCCCTCACCAGGCAGGGAAAAATTGGATGAGGCGGGAAGACGTGCTCACGCTCCAAGTGGACCTTCAAAGTGAAAGGAAGTTTCGATTCTGAAAGATGTTGCCATCCAGTCCTCTTATGCCAAAAAATTCAATTCCTAAAGCCTGGGGCAGCAATTGCTTCCATACCTTACTTGAACATTTTGTTTCAAATTTGTAAAAGAGTGCTGATCCAATGATTCTTGTTTCAAAATCTGTAGTAAAAACAATGCCAATGAATAATAAAAACTATAAGTCTTGCTTTCCCTATTATTACGAGTCGCTTATTTTATTTCGATATGTGAAATATTCTGAGAATATCACTAAGATTATCGATCTAAATTTGCAGGCAATCAATACCAAGCTGATTCATTGCAATATCAAGCAACCCTTGGTAGCATTCAAAAGCAAGCCTTAAACAACAGAATTCCAGGGTCAAATCCTGAATAAGAAGTACTCTAAGCAAACAAATAAGATTTGGCTAGAGTATGTTTCTTCAGTTAAAACCACCCGCCAACAGAAAAACACTTAAAGACGGCACTAAGGAATTGCTAATATAATCAATCAAATTCGCAACTGTCAAAAGAAAACCAATTCCAAGAACTTGGAACAGCAACTATTTACATCCATATTTTACATGAAAACTTTGCTAAGATATTGCAAAGAATATGATTCTCTTGTTAAAGGCAATTGCAAGGCAGGCGAATAACAAAAGCTATAAAGTGGATATAGGCCCAGTTTCGGTTAAACCACTATAATTCTTATGTTCCCTACTATTATAAACTGCTTTTTTTATTTCGGCATATGAAATACGTTAATCGTGTTACTAAAAAAACGATTTAATAATGCAGGCCATAAAAACAAAGCTTATCAGTCACGAGACCAAGGGATCCGCAACATCATCCGGCAATCAAGCACTGGGCCATTCAAAGTTCCCATGTTCAAATCCTACAAAAGGAGAACTTCAAACGAAAGTAAGCGAGGTGGATAGAAGCAGATCATATATAGCTAACTACAAATGTTTGAACAAACAAACAGCAAGTTAAAGAACCTAAATCTGCCACCACCAATTCGCTTAACTATAAAATATACTCCTTTGGGTAAGGGAGAGGCCTAGTAGCTGAAAGTGGTGACACTTGCGAAGCAATGGGGATTGTCAACATGAATCAACGGCAAAGAGACATGCGAGAGCAAGCGTCAGCCAGCAAAAAGAATATTTCATAAGCACAAGCCCTCTTTGAAGGCATAACTCCTCAGAGGATAAAGACCTCAAGCGGGCTTCACCGAAAAAAGGCGTCTTTCTCGTTACAAAGTCGTGGAGTTATCGGTCGACACACTCCCAAGAATCCATCCAACCGAGAAAAGGAAACTCCAAACTTCCTGACAATAACCCTACTTAGGGGCGTGCATTTCACCACAACCGGTCAACATACTCCTGTGAGATGAAATGTGAAAAGCCCTCTTCGGAGGCGAAAAGCTTCTCTACGGAGACCGAATGCTTCTCCCCAGAGACCAAAGCCCTCTTCGGAGGCGAAAAGCTTCTCTACGGAGACCGAATGCTTCTCCTCAGAGACCAAAGCCCTCTTCGGAGGCAAAATGCTTCTCTACGGAGACCGAATGCTTCTCCTCAGAGATCAAAGCCCTCTACGGAGGCAAAATGCTTCTCTACAGAGACCGAATGCTTCTCCTCAGAGACCAAAGCCCTCTTCGGAGGCAAAATGCTTCTCTACGGGGACCGAATGCTTCTCCTCAGAGGCCAAAGCCCTCTTCGGAGGCGAAAAGCTTCTCTACGGAGACCGAATGCTTCTCCTCAGAGACCAAAGCCCTCTTCGGAGGCAAAATGCTTCTCTACGGAGACCGAATGCTTCTCCTCAGAGACCAAAGCCCTCTTCGGAGGCGAAATGCTTCTCTACGGAGACCGAATGCTTCTCCTCAGAGATCAAAGCCCTCTACGGAGGCAAAATGCTTCTCTACGGAGACCGAATGCTTCTCCTCAGAGACCAAAGCCCTCTTCGGAGGCAAAATGCTTCTCTACGGGGACCGAATGCTTCTCCTTAGAGGCCAAAGCCCTCTTCGGAGGCGAAAAGCTTCTCTACGGAGACCAAATGCTTCTCCTCAGAGACCAAAGCCCTCTTCGGAGGCGAAATGCTTCTCTACGGAGACCGAATGCTTCTCCTCAGAGATCAAAGCCCTCTACGGAGGCAAAATGCTTCTCTACGGAGACCGAATGCTTCTCCTCAGAGACCAAAGCCCTCTTCGGAGGCAAAAAAATTTCTCTACAGGGACCGAATGCTTCTCCTCAGAGACCAAAGCCCTCTTCGGAGGCAAAATGCTCCTCTTCGGAGGCACAACTCTTCGGAGGACAAAGACCTCAAATGGGACATATGCCGCAAAAAAGAAAGTTCTCTACTCAACAAAAAAGATTGGAGGAGTCATGACCCACCAACCATGAGAGAGTAACTTCCAGGCAATGTATACCATCTCTGGGGCACATTTCACCAGGAGTTGAAGTGTAACAGCCGCTCTTCGGAATTACACTTCACCAAAGTTGAAATGCAAACAAAATAAAGACCTCTTCGGGGGCACATTTCACCAGGAGTTGAAGTGTAACAGCCGCTCTTCGGAATTACACTTCACCAGAGTTGAAATGCAAACAAAATAAAGACCTCTTCGGGGGCACATTTCACCAGGAGTTGAAGTATAACAGCCGCTCTTCGGAATTACACTTCACCAGAGTTGAAATGCAAACAAAATAAAGACCTCTTCGGGGGCACATTTCGCCAGGAGTTGAAGTGTAACAACCGCTCTTTGGAATTTCACTTCACCAAAGTTGAAATACAAAGCAAGATAAAGACCTTCCTGGAAGCCCATGTTTCACCGAGATTGAAATAAAACTTCCAAGTGTCGAAACGTGAAAAGGCTTTCCTCGAAGGCACAACTCTTTGGAGGTACATGTTTCACCAAGATTGAAATAAAACTTCCAAGTGTTGAAACGTGAGAAATCCCTCCTCAGAGGTACAACCCCCTCCCGGGGACACAATTAAGAAGAAAGACCTCTTCGGAAACCCACGTTTCATCGAGATTGAAATAAAACTTCCAAGTGTTGAAACGTGAAAAGGGTTTCTAAGGCATAACTCTTTGGAGGTACACGTTTCACCGAGATTGAAATAAAACTTCCAAGTGTTGAAACGTGAAAAATCCCTCCTCAGAGGTACAACTTTCTATATATATAAAAAGAGAATCCTCATCAAGAGCATACTTTAACTTCCAAAGGAAGAGTAGTTTACCTATTATGGAGAATGATCTTCCTCAAAAAAAAAAGGGGGGGTTAAAGTACATTCAGAGGTCCGCTTTGCCACATAGAAGAATTCACTTGGCAAAATATATACAAACGCAAAAGGAGAAAGTGATTTCTTCAAAGGACAAAGCGTAGAAACTTATATGAAGGAAGTTGCACTCTACGAAAATTCTTCTCGAGAATGAAGTAATTATTCTTTAGAAAACGAGAGTGCAAGTCCCCTTAAAGTATACGATATTGCAGTAAGCTCATGGTATAGGGGCAACATGGTATAGTTACATACAAAGCGGTATAACTATGTCGGTAAAGTATGCTCAAACAACATACCACAAGCTCACCGCAACATCGTATAAATAAAACTTGTGCAAAAAAAAAAAAAGAACTTGTGCAAAAATGAATAATAAATGCATTCTCAAATTCAAACAAAAGTCTGTACAAATAAAGAATCATTTTATTCAATTGCAGATATTGCAGATACAGGTTTCAAAATAAGAAGCAGGGGCCGGTGCCTGCACAACATCCGACCATTACACAAAAAAGGAATCAAAAAGCTCAACTCTTCATTTCTTCTTGCCGCCTTTAGACCCTTTACCCGGCCGAGTGGTTAGCTTTTCGGGTCTTCCAGGTTGGTCTGAAGGCATAAGGGAAGAAGGGGAGGGAGGTACAACTGGCGCAATTTCCGGTTCTTCTTCAGTGGTGATAATTTTCTTCCCCCTCCTCTTCGATGTCCCATGCTTCTTCCTTCTGTGCGAAGAAGACTCACTCCCCGGAGTAACGAGAGCGGACAAAACTACGTCGTCAGAAGGAGTCCGCTCCGGAGAGATCTCGCCTCCTTCGAGTCCCTCATCTTTTTGCTCCTGCGAGGCAACAGGGTCATCCAAACCATGAAGAGCCTCAATTTTCTCCTCTTGTGACCCAGGTTGTGAAGCAGAAGGAGGAGTCACCTGAAGAGATGGAGGAGGAATAACCAGAGAAGGCGAAGTCTGCACGACACTTGTTGTTTCAACTGCAGAAGAAGAAAAATTGAAAATGTTAGTATCTTCCCGAAAGAAGGGAGATATGGGTTCATCGAGATTCGAGAGGTAATCGAGAAGCTCATCAAATTTTTGAGGAATAAGCAGGCAATCCACCTGAATCGGACCAATGTCGAAATTACCTGAAGATATTGGCTTTGTCAGTTCAATCTCATAATTCTGAGCCCCAATGTCCTCCAAAGCCTCTTCATCAGTAGGGGTGATTACCCCAGTTCTTGTAGGAAGCGGCAAATGAGCACTAGGGCCTGTAATGACCACCTCGGGAGAAACTAGAGGACGTTCGGAGATGGTAGGCGGTACTTCTTTTTCAGAACGCTCCTCTTCCGCCATCCCGGCCCGCGCTCTGGCAAGCTGCTCCTTACCCTTGACAAGAGCGGCACGGGCTTCGTCATCAAGATAATGCTCTTCAAGGGCTGACTCAGCATATCCAGCACCTTTACCACCGAGCATATCAAGTGCTGTCTCCCAAACTTCAGCCAGTGTGATTTCATACTTGGGGCCCAGAAAGGCAAGGCTTCCACGCCCCAAGACGCTGTGCAAGTAGAAGTCGAATAATGTTGAGCTGATGCTGTTTTTGGTTGCCTCATGAGATTCTTCAGCTGCGATTCTGCCGGCGACAGCCTCATCACGCTCCCTTTCAGTTTTGGCAAGCTGAAGCTTAAGCATTTGTATCTCCGCCTCCTGGGAGTTGTTTTTCTCTCGGAGCTCAGCAATATCAATAGCATAACCTTCACTGATTCTTTTTTGTACTTCGAGCCTGTCTTCGGCATCCCTTTGGCTAGCGTGAGCGTCTCTCACTTGTTTCAGGAGCACTTCTTCTTTTTGAGAATAGGAAGTAGAGGAAGCAGCAAGCTCATGTTTCAATTCCTCGACTTTTGCTTCAAGCTCCTCATTGTAAGAAGCAATGTTCCTCATTTCGGTGTCGTGTTGCTCAACGACCTTTTGCCATTCGGCCTTATCGTTTTCCATAGTAAGCATGGCCTCTATGTTGGCACGGTTAACTCTTTGAAGCTCATCGACAAGCTTCTGCCAGTTTGACATCCTCTCGATATCAAGTTTGACGGCGTCAAGATTGCGCAACATGGCAGATTTGTCGATGGGGACCAAGTCTAGGTCGAACCTCACTCCCTTAAGGCACCATTGAGGAAACCGGCTCTGCAGAGTAGCAGGACCCGGTCCAACTTGAAATTTGGGCCTGCTAATTATCGTTTGAATATCTGATTTCCCAAGAGCGGGAGAGTCAGAAGGAATGTCGAGCGAGACAGGAGTAGTAACTTTCTCAGGAGTAGTAGAGGCCTGCTTTTCACTGTGACGGGCTCGTTTGCTTAAGTCTTCACCCATGTGACCTTTTCCTCGATCGTCATGAGATTTTCTCTTGTGGGAGTCATCGCCTTTTTGCCAAGAATCATGGCGCTCTTCTCTCTCCCTTCTTTCACGATGTTCTTCTTCAATCCTCCTTTCATGAGCCTTTCGGGCAGCCCTCTCTTCATCCGACTCTCTGTAAGAAGGAAGGTAACGCCTGTAATCATACTGGCTACGCCTCCCGTAGCGCTGGAAATCGTCATAATATGAGCCACTGCGCCCCATAGGAGAATCTGGAATTAAAATAATAAGCTTTAGAAATCTTTAAAGTGCAAGAAGATAAGTGCATAGAAGTGATGAGAAATTCTAAGTGTGTGTGTTGTGCAAACTACGCGCATTAATCTACGAACCACTCTTTATTTGGGGAGTTGTTGTGGGTGTAATAGTTAACGTCAACTCTTGAGTCGACGACGGCTGTTGCAAAATAGAAGTAGCTTCAACTACTGAAGAAGAAATTCCGGCAGTAGTAGGGTCATCTTTGAAGATCTCTTGTGAAGTAGCGAAGAGGTCGCTCAATCCTTCGAAGGTATCGTCTCTGCTTTGCTTGACAGGACTGGATTTCTTAGCCTTTTCACCAGATTCTTGTGAATGGTGAGAGGATCCCTGAGGCTCTTCTTCCTCGATAACCGGGGCAAGTTTACCAGATGGCCCCGCAACATCAACAGAAGTGGAGCACTTCACCAGCGAAGATTCAGGAGTCTTTATCGGAGAATCGGGGACTTCCGTTGGAACTTCATGAGCATGCATAGAGCGAGAAGTGTGTAGAAGCCCATGTTGATGTAAAAATTCATCCCTCAACAGAAATTTTATGCTCCTCTCTTCTGTGGCCACGGCACTAA
The DNA here is from genome assembly GCA_030765085.1 of Allium cepa. Lineage (NCBI taxonomy): Eukaryota > Viridiplantae > Streptophyta > Magnoliopsida > Asparagales > Amaryllidaceae > Allium > Allium cepa. Next base: position 11,653,272 of record CM060929.1, read on the forward strand.
ACCTCTCAAAAACTTGCTTGTGAATTGGGTCTCTAGAGGGGAGAGGAAGTGCTGAAAGGAACAAAGAATGAAATTAGCAACAAAAAGTTCGGATCTCGAAAAAGTTTCAAAACGGAGAAAATAGAAACACTAATCTTACTTCCTACTCTCCAGATGGCATAAAAGCCTGAGGGACAGCGGGCAAAGAAAAACTGGTTCAAAAATCCGTGAACGCTTTCAGTAAGATCGGAAATGAGCTTGCGGTTTCTGGCACTTCTCACAATAATAAGGGAAGGATGATCTTTACTCTTTGCAAACGAGCACAGATAACGAATTTCTTCAAAACTCGGTAGGCGATCAAGGGTTCTTCTAAACAAAACACATAACCCCGTCAAGATGGCATAGCCATTGGGATGAAGTTGAAACGGAGAGATTGTCAACCGAAGGAGAAGAGTTCGAAGGAAGTCGTTAAAAGGAGGAATCGCCCCACTTAAGCACATTTGGCGATTGACTGCAACAAAGCCATAGGGAGGATTGTCAGCAGTATCACTTGGCCCAGGGAGAAGAACATCACTTTCAGCAAAGCCAAATTGAGTGCGCAGCTGGACAAACGCTCTCGAAGTTAGAATAGTCGGGGTTCTCTCCGGAGGATTCTCTATGGGAACAGCTATCGGAAAAGTTTCTTCCTCTTGAGTTACCACTTCTTCTTCTCGGTGGGAAGTCATTCTACATAAACAACTGGGTATTCAAACATGAAGGTGCACGTTTTCTAAAGTGTGTGAAGTGTTGTGTAAAATCAATCAAGCAGTGAACAAATATAACTGGAATGAAAACTAGCAAACATTCGTTAGTTATGGAATTCAGGGACTATTGTTTTAAGCCTAAATATGCAAGTAAGATGTTGATGCAGATAAATCAGTTCAGATTATTGATACTTTGCATTAATGTTTAACTTTAACTGATTGATTCACAAACATTTCATGCAATATAATTAAGTTGCTTGTCTTGTCTTGACTAATCTGTCATCTGACATGGGCAGTCGATGGCAGTATTTTCGCCTTGGTTTTCTTTGTTTGTTATTTTCAGCAGGTTAGCAGCTTATAAGTTAATGCGATCTGTGAAATAATACAATGAGATTCAAGCAAATTTAAAGTTGGGGCAGTTCAAAATTCAGGCAACTTAGTTTGGCAGTTCGAGTCAGAAATTCAAAGTGGATCTATGCTCTCAAAATGTCAGCACGCCCAAAGCCTAAGTGTTAACTCGGCTGCGATTCAAAAAGGGGTGTGAAATTCCCCTAAGGGTCAACTCGGCTGCGGTTTAAAGGTTGGATCAGCAGAAGTTGGCAATTTTCTCCCAAGGGTTAACTCAGCCACGACTTAGGGTTTAGACCGCTTCACTTAAGGGCCAGGTCGGCCAAAGGCTAGTTCACCCAACTCCACTAACTCGTTCCCAAATCAACATCCTACGGCCATCAACCCGTTAATCCAATAACTGTTCCATCAACCACAGCAATAACCCGTTAAGTCCCATCAATTAGTTCGAAACTGCCGCGAGTTCAACACCTTGCAACCCTAGCACAAATCAAATTCAACTAGCCTGAATCATCTTCATCATCGGTCAGTTAAAATCGAACCAAGCGGCATAAACTCCATCAGCCATGGGTGCAATGGAATTCACGATGAAGCATTATGCGAGGTGGTGGTTTAAGTGTGAGTGATGGGGTTCGTGGACCAACAATAACCTATGATTGAAGAAAATTCACTTACGCAACAATTATCGGTGGTTGATGGAGCAAAATCGCCTTTTTGAAGCTTGGAGAAATTTTTAATGGCGGGATTGAGAGAGCAGGTAATGAGAAAGAAGAAGGGGTTGTGATTTATACCTTGCAGTGAAGGGATCTGGAGCGGCACATGCGACTTAACTATTAGCTCGCGTACGACCTACCGACCTAAGAGGGGACGGGTTAAGGGCTATCGAAGCACACGACCTAACCAGTAGGCGTATACTTCGAGGGGCAATTGTTAACTCCGCCTCGGTTTAGACTCTGCGACTCAAGGAGATGCCGACCTAAGGCTCAACAAGGGTGCCGACCTAAGGCTCAACAGGGGTGCCGACCTAAGATTCAAAGGGTTGCCGACCTAACACTTCAATGAGGCTACTGACTCAACATAGATACCGACCTAACAGTCTAGGGAGATTGCCGACTTAACTGGTTGCCGACCTAACTGCCTCAACAGGAATGCCGACCTAAGGCCGAAAAGGGATACCGACTTAAGAGAGGTGCCGACCCAATGCTCTAGCATGTATACCAACCTAAGACTTAAGGAACGCCGACCCAAGATAGCTACCGACCTAAGTCGCGGCCGACCTATGACCAATGTTAAGTCGGTCACGACCTAAGCAAAGGAAGGTAAGTTCAATGCAGCTACTTGGCACAGTGGCCTCTTAACTCGTACACGATCCAGGACTTACCAGTTGGACCGTGACTTGCGACTTACCAAGTTAACTCGTCCACGACCTAAAGCCACTAAGTATAAGCCCGATGCCATATTACTAAGAAGTAGTGTTGACTCGGAGGCGACCTAGGACTTGTGCAAGTGAACTCCTGTGAAGCCAGAAGGGGGCCAGATGGACCGGCCACGACTCATATTAAGTCGGCTACGACTTAACTTAGATCGGCCACGACTTAGGACTCGGCAAAAATTTCAGACCAGAACTCTCTATAAATAGGCAACCACCTCCAACATTCAAAGGACTTTTGGGCACATTCTCTTCATACACCGTTACCTTGCTGCATTGAGAACTTCATCAACACTTAGAGCTTTCAAGATTAGAGGAATACATCGAAGAAATTCACGAAGAAACCACACATCTTCAACATGAATCTAAGGACTTTAATCGACATTGAAGCTTAAGACTTGTTCCAAATCACTTGTAACTTGAAGTATATTGTATTTGAGAAGAATTGTATCAGCTTGTAACGGGATTATTAATAAAAGTACTTAGAGTGGACGTAGGCTATACCCTTAAGCCGAACCACTATAAAATCGTTGTTGTTTACTGCTTTTCTGCTATTACTTGCTTGTAATTCTTTCCCGATCTATCGGGTGGTGCTTTCACAACTATAGCTCATACACCGGGGTGTTAGCGTTCAAATTTTAGCGTTAACACTAAGTGTTTTAAGTTATAAAAAAATTTAACTTATTCTAAAAGGATAGATAATCCTTAATGAACATCATCAACATTATTTTAGCCATGATATATATATATATATATATATATATATATATCATGGCTAAAATAGCTTAGAGTGAAGCTAAAGATATATTTTCCTTATATACATATGGTTTGACAGACTAAATTATTTTGAAAAAAATTTCAAGGAAATTTGATGGATAGTTAACCCAAAAGAAAATTCGAGTAGTTAGCTAATTTAAATTCGTACAGTCGCTCCATTTTTAGGGAAATCGGCCCAGAGGATAGTTAGTCCATAAAAGAGCAGTTAGCACTGATACGAACAATTAGTTCAGTTTACCATAATGGACCTTGATACTTCTCAAGGATAGATAGTCCACACTTTTTACCTGTTTTTGGGCAGATAGCCCATTATCTAGCCTAAGATATTGTCATTTTTGTATAATCAGTTTTAGGACAGATAGTCTAAAGAAGAGCGATTAGCTTAGAATTTAGGACAGATAGTCCTTTAAAGAGCACATAGCTCAGATTTAAGGCACATAGTCTATTTTATTTCCTGTTTTAGCATAATGGATATTGCTATATTATTTTTATAATCAATTGATTAACTAGTTTGGTTGCAGGAAAGGATTTGCAAAATATATGTTTTGAAAAGAGATATTAGTGAAGGGAAACCTATTCTGCTAAGCGAGTAGTCTTACTACATAGCAGTAAACATAGATGTAATAGAAATTATTCTTATCAGGATTTACGTCTGACTCAAAGTTTTTGTTTCCCCTTAAACTCTAGGGTGCTCAAAATTAGATTTGAGTAGGCTGAGGATTTAGGTTTTCAGGTTTTAGCAGATTTTGGCGAATAAACTTCCGAAGGCGAGCAGGTGGCTGGCGAATATATAAATTTAGGAATTCTTTTTTAAATTTTTTTCCACTGTGTATTAAGACATTTATATCTATATTTCTTTGATCATCTAAGTGGGCATCTTCACATGTCGCTCTTGGCTAATTGTTGTAATTATATTTGATCATTGCCTGGGAATAGTTGGAATTTTTGTAATTTGGATATGATTTGTTTGAAATATAATCACTAAAATTTTTTTTTGGAATTTTGTATTTTGTTCATATTCAAGTACTATTGATATTATGGATACTGTTAACATTACCGTATCTCGTCGCCAGAAGTTAATACTGTGGGTGACTGCAGCATCCATAGTGCTTAGCTTTTGGCCCCCTTATATGGGATGTTACAATTTGGTATCAGAGCATAGGTTTGTGAGAAATTTAACTAAAAATTGGTTTCGAAAACAAAAATCCAAAGAAAATAAGTAAGATTTTTGGTTGGGTTAACTCTATAGTAACGTACTTGTATTTTCCATATATAAGTATGCGCTTTGTCTTCATTCACCTATCTTTGATTAGGTTATCTTTCGGTTTGAATGCAGATATGGATGGAAGAAGAAGCAGAGTTAACCCACTAGGGGGAAGCACCGAAAGGAATGCCGAATCAAATGCAAGGATAGGTCAAGGTCAGGCAGAGAATGTTGGTGTCGAGGTCCTACAGGTCGGAATGGAAGCCATGTATCAGTTTTTCAAGAACATGATGCAGGCAGGAGTTGCAGCCGGACTGTTAGGAGAAAATGCTGTCGCGGCAGGGGTTTTGGAAGTTCCAATGGTTAATTATTTTACCAAGATGAGTGGTGATTTTGTGAAGCTAGATGAAAGCAGTCAGCTTTGATTAGGCAGATTGCTGAGCTAGTGCAGGGTGAGATGTTTGTAGTTGAGTACGCTAGGAAGTTTGAAGAGTTGGCCCGGTGTGGGTATGCTTCTGTAGATTCAGTGTTGAAGCGGGTGAGAAGTTTATCAGAGGATTGAAGCCAGAATTGGCTAGTTCTACTTTTTCTTATCTTAGAGATCCTTCTGATTGTTAACACTAAAATTAGACGCTAACACCCCGGTGTAAGTTGAAATAAAGTGAAAGCACCACCCGTCGATACGGGAACTAGAAATAAGCAGAAAATCACTGAAAACGGTAAATAGACAACGGTTTTTATAGTGGTTCGGCTTAAATTCAAGCCTACGTCCACTTTAATCTTCTTTATTGCTGGTTCGATTACAACTTTTAGAATGATCTTCGATTACAACACCACTAAGACAAGTAGCTAGAACTTCGATGTAGAAGAGCTCTTCGAATTCATGTTGAATGTGCTAGATCTCTTCCTAAAGTTCGTTGAAGCGTCTTCGGTGTTTGAAGTGTCAGATGAGTCGAGAAAACAGCAGAGTATAGGCGTTCCAGAAATGAGCCAGCAATAAATACCCTCGAACTCGTATGAGTCGCGGCCGAGACAGGACTTGGAGAATTTCACACTGCTCTGAACTAAAAATTTTCTCATTACTATGCCTTACGACTTAGAGAACCAGTGACTCAAGGCATCAATGACTTGGAGCATAAACGACCTAGCTTAACTTGCTTCATAACCTTTAAAACGTGGACGAGTTATCACATTGTACTGCTTTGAAGCATAATTCTGACTCGATCTTTGACTTGAATTGCTGAAATAAACTGCCTGAATATTGAATTGTTTGGACTTTGACCTGCTAAACTTTGTTGCATATTTTAGTTTTACAGATTGCTTCAGTTTGCAAGTATACAACCTGTTTAATACAACAATCACAGAAAATCGGGACGAATATACTGCCATTGATTGCCCACATCCAATGACAGATTAGTCAATAGAAGATAAATGTTAAATAGATTGCGTGAATGAAGTACTTTAAACCAATGAATCTAAGTAGAGTGCTAAAGCAATGTTGAAATAGTCAACTGAAATTGACCGGTTTGCACTAACACTATACCTGAAACTTTAAATTAACAAGTCCTGAAATTTAGTAATTGATCAATTGCCAACTAGCTTAACTTCAGTTATATTTACTTGTTTATCTCCATTAGTTCTGCACAACACTTCACACTTTTAGGAAACGTGCACCTTCGCATTTGAACATCCAGTTGCTTGTGTAGAATGACTTCTCAACAAGAAGAACCGATGGGCCAGGCTGAAGATGTCTTCCCAATAGCTAACCCATTGGATAACCCTCCGGAGAGAACTTCCACAACTCTGAATCAGCGGGTGTTTAACCAATTGCGCATCCAGTTTGGCATTGCCGAAGCTGATGCTTTACTGCCGAGGCCAAATGATACTGCAGATAGGCCCCCTCTTGGCTTTATTGCTGTCAATCGCCAAATGTGCTTGAGCGGTGCCATCCCACCTTTTAATGAATTCCTTCAGCAGTTCCTACTTCGGTTATCTATCTCTCCATTCCAATTGCACCCCAACGGCCATGCCATTCTGATGGGGTTATGTGTGCTATTTAGGAGAGTTTTGGACCGATTACCGAGCTTTGGGGAAATCTGCTACTCTGCTCATTCACAAAAATTAAAGATCATCCCTCTATTGTAGTTATAAGGAGTGCTCGAAATCGCAAACTCATCACTGATCTTCCTGAAAGCGTTCATGGATTTCTAAATCAGTTTTTCTTTGTTCGCTGTCCTCCAGGGTTTTATGCCATCTGGAGAGTAGGAAGTAAGATTTCCTGTCTTTATTTCTCCATTCTTGAGCTTTTCGAAGTCTGAGTTGCTAAATGCTAACTTCGCTTCTTTTTTTCATGTTTTAGCGCTTCCTCCTCCCTCTAGAGATCCATGCTATAAGCAAATTTTTGAAAGACTGAATGCCGTGGCGGCAGAAGATATGAGTATAAAGTTTTTGTTAAATGATGAATTTTTACATCAATATGGGCTTCTTCATTCCTCTCGCTTCACTCAGCCTCATGAAGTTCCAACTGAAATTCCCGATTCTCCGATGGAAACTCCTGATGCCCCGGTCTCTACTAAAGAGCACATGCGGGGAGGAACCTCTATAGAAACTTCACTAGTGAAGTGTTCAACTCCGAAGGATGCTGCGGGGCCGTCTGACAAGTCTGTACTTGCCCCAGTTACCGAAGAGGAAGAACCTCCACGATCTTCCGGGAGATCTGCTGACGAAGGAGTTGAGAAAGCAAGTCCCAAAAAGCATGATGGTGACGATGTTTTTGAGGGGTTGAGCGACCTAATTGTGACTTCACAAGAACTTTTTAAAGATGATGTTTCCAAAACTATCTCTTCCGTAATCGAGGCGACATCTTCTCTACAACAAATGTCAACTCCTCCTACTCAAGTTATCACCACCTCTACTCCACAGTGTGGTCTGTAGCTTGATGCGTGTAGTTTACACACTACACAACACTTAGGATTTTTCAGCACTTCTACGCACTTATCTTCTTATACTTTAAAGATTTCTAAAGCTTATCTTTTTTTATTTCAGATTCTCCGATGGGGCGCAGCAGCTCATATTACGATGATTTCGAGCGCTACGGAGTCGTAGCCAATATGATTATAGGCGTTACCTCCCCTCTTACAGAGAATCTAATGAAGAAAGAGTTGCCCGAAAGGCTCAAGAGAAGAGGGCTCAAGAGGAGCGCTACGAAAGAAGGGAGAGGGAAGAGCGCCATGATTCTTCACAGAGAGGTGACGATTCCCATAAAAGAAAAACCCATGATGACAGAGGAAAAGGTCATGCGGTTGAAGATTCGAGCAAGCGAGCGTGACATGGTGAGAAGCATACCGCTATAACTCCTGAAAAGGTTACCGCCCCTGCCTCGCTTGATATTCCTTCCGGCTCTCCCGCTCTCGGGAAGTCAGACATCCAAACTATAATTAGCAGACCCAAATTCCAAGTTGGACCGGGTCCTGTCACTTTGCAAAGTCGATTTCCTCAATGGTGCTGAAGGGAGTAAGGTTTGACCTTGACTTGGTCCCTATTGACAAGTCTGCCATGTTACAAAACCTTGACGCCGTTAAGCTTGACATTGAGAGGATGTCGAACTGGCAGAAACTTGTTGACGAGCTTCAGAGGGTTAATCGTGCGAACATAGAGGCCATGCTCACCATGGAAAATGATAAAGCTGAATGGCAAAAGGTGCTCGAGCAACATGACACCGAGATGAGAAGCATTGCTTCTTACAATGAGGAGCTTGAAGCGAAAGTTGAAGAACTGAAACAAGAGCTTGTTGCTTCCTCTACTTCTTATTCTAAAAAAGAAGAAGTGCTCCTCAAACAAGTGAGAGATGCCCACGCTAGCCAAAGGGATGCCGAAGACAGGCTCGAAGTGCAGAAAAGAATTAGTAAGGGCTATGTTGCCGACATTGTAGAGCTTCGGAAGAAAAATAGCTCCCAAGAGGCGGAGATTCAAATGCTTAAGCTTCAACTTTCTAAAGCTGAAATGGAGCGTGATGAGGCCGGTGCCGGCAAAATTGCAGCTAAAGATTCTCACGAGGCAACGAAAGCCAATATTAGCTCAACATTATTTGATTTCTATTTGCACAGCATTTTGGGGCGTGGTAGCCTCGCCTTTCTAGGCCCTAAGTATGAAATTACACTAGCTGAAGTTTGGGAGGCAGCACTCGATATGCTCGGTGGTAAAGGCGCTGGCTACGCTGAGTCAGCTCTTGAAGAGCATTATCTTGATGATGATGCCCGCGCCGCTCTTGCCAAGGGGAGAGAACAGCTTGCAAGATTGAGAGCCGAAACAGCGGCAGGAGAAAATTCAGGAAAAATCACCTCAACTACTCCAATACAACCTTCTTCTTCAGCCGAAATTGATATTATCGGTTCTAGTTCTCATTCCCCTTCTCCTACTAAAGTCACCACTGATATTACAAGCATACAAGGTGGAGATGAGGGCGGCGAGAGTGCCGAGGCACAGGCTTACGAAGTTGACGTCAGGGAACCGACTTCTGCAGGTAACCCTACTGACAATCTTATCCAAGTAGACTGCTCATCTGTTTCTTATGAACTTGATGGGCTTTTCGACTACTTCTTGAATCTCGGCGAACCTTTATCTCCGCTTTTTGCTGACTTAAACTTTTTTCCTTCTGCAGAGAAAACGTTGGGCATTGTTCAGGCTTCTCCTCCTTCAATTATTCCTTCTCCGCTTCTTAAGGTCACTCCTCCTTCTGCCTCGCAACCCGGGTCACAGGTAGAGCAAATAGAAGCCCTTCACGGCTTAGATGATCCCGTTGCTTCTCAAGATCCAAAAGGAGAAGAAACTGAAGGAAGCGAGAGGACGCCAGAACCCACCAGCTCCGACGCTGAACCGTTATCCAAACTTTTTTCTCCAGGGAGTGGGCCTTCCTCCAAAAAGAGAGGGAAGCAGGGAGTTTCCAAGAAGAAGAATAAGAAGGAATCTCTAACTGGCGAAGAAGAGACGGAAGAAAGTCCGATCGAGCCTCTTTCTCCTTCATCCCTACCCTTACAAGCCGTCCTAAAAAGTTGGTCATTCGGCCAGGTGCGGGCTCAAAAGGTGGGCGGAAGAAGAAATGATGGCTCTGGTTCTGTGGCTTTCATATCGCTTTTTTGCCTTTTTTGCATGCAATAACCGGAAATTGTGCGGGTACCGGTCCCCCGCTTTTCTTTTGTTGGAACCTGTACCTGTATATAAAATAGTGTTGAATAAAATGATTCTTTTTCCTTTGTATAAACTCCTGTTTGAATTTGAGAATGCATTTATTATTCATTTTTCCACAAGTTTATTTATATGATATTGCAGCGGGCTTATGGCATGTTGTTTGAGCATTACTTTCGCCGGTGTGGCTATACTATATTGTATGTAACTATACCCTGTTGTCCCCATACCATAAGCTTGCTGCAATATTTTATACTTCGAGGGGACTTGCACTCTTATTTTCTGAAGAATAATTATTTCATTCTTGAAGAAATTTTTCGTAGAGTACAACTCCCTTCATATAAGTTTTTACGATATTTAATACTTCGAGGGGACTTGCACTCTTATTTTCTGAAGAATAATTATTTCATTCTAGAAGAAATTTTTCGTAGAGTACAACTCCCTTCATATAAGTTTTTACGCTTTGTCCTTCGAAGAAATCACTTTTTCTTTTGCTTATGTACACATTTTACCAAGTGAATTCTTCTATGAGGTCAAGCGGGCCTCTGAAGGGTACTTTAACTTTCTCTCTTTTTTTTTTTTTTTTTTGAGGAAGATTAATTTCCAGAATAGGTAAATCACTCTTCCTTTGAAAGTTAAAGTGTGCTTTTGATGAGGATTTTTTTTAAAACACAGAAAGTTGCACCTCTGAGGAGGGATTTCTCACGTTTCAACACTTGGAAGTTTTATTTCAATCTTGGTGAAACGTGTACCTCCAAAGAGTTGTGCCTTTGAAGGAAGCCTTTTCACGTTTCAACACTTGGAAGTTTTATTTCAATCTCGGTGAAACGTGGGCTTCCGAAGAGGTCTTTCTTCTTGATTGTGTCTCCGGGAGGAGGTCTTTATTTTGTTTTGCATTTCAACTCTGGTGAAGTGAAACTCCAAAGAGCGGCTGTTACACTTCAACTCCCGGTGAAATGTGCCTCCGAAGAGGTCTTTATTTTGTTTGCATTTCAACTCTGGTGAAGTGAAACTCCGAAGAGCGGCTGTTACACTTCAACTCCTGGTGAAATGTGCCTCCGAAGAGGTCTTTATTTTGTTTGCATTTCAACTCTGGTGAAGTGAAACTCCGAAGAGCGGCTGTTACACTTCAACTCCTAGTGAAATGTGCCTCCGAAGAGCTCTTTATTTTGTTTGCATTTCAACTCTGGTGAAGTGAAACTCCGAAGAGCGGCTGTTACACTTCAACTCCTGGTGAAATGTGCCTCCGAAGAGGTCTTTATTTTGTTTGCATTTCAACTCTGGTGAAGTGAAACTCCGAAGAGCGGCTGTTACACTTCAACTCCTGGTGAAATGTGCCTCAGAGAGGATTTTCATTGCCTGGAAGTTACTCTCTCATGGTTGGAGGGTCATGACTTCTCCAATCTTTTTTGTTGAGTAGAGAACTTTCTTTTTTGCGGCATATGCCTCATTAGAGGTCTTTATTCTCCGAAGAGTTGTGCCTCCGAAGAGGAGCATTTTGCCTCCGAAGAGGGCTTCGGTCTCTGAGGAGAAGCATTCGGTCCCCGTAGAGAAGCATTTTGCCTCCGAAGAGGGCTTCGGTCTCTGAGGAGAAGCATTCAATCTCCGTAGAGAAGCATTTTGCCTCCGAAGAGGGCTTCGGTCTTTGAGGAGAAGAATTCGGTCTCCACAGAGAAGCATTTTGTCTCCAAAGAGGGCTTCGGTCTCTGAGGAGAAGCATTCGATCTCCGTAGAGAAGCATTTTGCCTCCGTAGAGGGCTTCGGTCTCTGAGGAGAAGCATTCGGTCCCCGTGGAGAAGAATTTTGCCTCCGAGAGGGCTTCGGTCTCTGAGGAGAAGCATTCGATCTCCGTACAGAAGCATTTTGCCTCCGAAGAGGGCTTCGGTCTCTGAGGAGAAGCATTCAATCTCCGTAGAGAAGCATTTTGCCTCCGAGGAGGGCTTCGGTCTCTGAGGAGAAGCATTCGGTCTCCGTAGGGAAGCATTTTGCCTCCGAAGAGGGCTTCGGTCTCTGAGGAGAAGAATTCGGTCTCCGTAGAGAAGCATTTTGCCTCCGAAGAGGGCTTCTCACATTTCATTTCACGGGAGTATATCGACCGATTATTGTGAAATGTGTGCCCATGAATAGGGTTATTGCTAGGAAGTTTGGAGTTTCCCTCTCTCGGTTGGACGGATTCTCGGGAGTGTGTCGACCGATAATTCCGCAACTTTGTAACGAGAAAGACCCCCATTTTTCTGGTGAAGCCCGCTTGAGGTCTTCATCCTCCGAAGAGGGCTTGTGCCTCTGAAATGGTCTTTTGCTGACTGACGCTTGCTCGCCCATATCTCTTTGCCGTTGATTCCTGTTGACGATTCCCGCTGTCTTTTGCAAGTGTCATCACTTTTAGCTGCCAATGATTTCCCTTATCTAAAAGAGTATATTTTATAGTTAAGCAAATTGGTGGTGGCAGACACAGGTTATTTAACTCGCTGTTTGTTTGTTCAAACATTTGCAGTTAGTTAGATATGATCTGCTTCTGTCCACATTGCTCACTTTCGTTTGAAGCACTTCTTTTATAGGATTTGAATATGGGAATTTTTAATGGCTCAGTGTTTGACTGTTGGATGATGTTGCGGATCGCTCGGTCTCGTGACGGGTAAGCTTTGTTTTTATGGCCTGCATTATTAAATCGACATTTTAGTAACACAATTACCGTATTTTATATGTCGAAATAAAACAAAGCAGTTTATAATAGTAGGGAACACAAGAATTATAGTGGTTTAGCCAAAATTGGGCCTATATCCACTTTATAGCCTTTTGTTATTCACGCGCCTTGCAATTGCTTTTAATAGAAGAATCATATATTCGTAATTCCTTTACAATATTTCAGCAAAGTTTTCAAGTAAAATATGGATGCAAATGGTTGCTGTTCCAAGTTCTTGGAATTGGCTCCCCTTTGACAGCTGTGAGTTTGATTGACTAATTTAGCAACTCCTTGGTGTAATCTTTAAGCATGCATCATCTTCTTTTGTTAGTGGGTAGTTTTATCCAAAGAAATATACTCCAACCAAACCATTAATTGTTTGCTTAGAATACTTCTTATTTAAGATTCGACCTTGGAATTTTGTTGTTTAAAACTTGCTTTCGAGTGCTACCAAGGGTTGTTTGGTATTGCCTGCAAATTTAGATCAATCTTTTTAGTCATATTTACATATAGATATAAAATAAGCGATTTGTAATAATAGAGAAAACAAGACTTATAGTTTCTATTATTTATTTTCCCTGTTTTTTGTAATAGCTTTTGATACAGGAATGATACATTCGGTATTCTTTTACAAATTTGTAACAAGGCGTTTAAGTAAAGTATGCAAGCCATTGCTGCCCCAGGCTTCTAGGAATTGAATCTTTGGCATGAGGGGATTAGATGGCAGCTTTTTTCAGAATCGAAACTTCCTTTCACTTTGAGGACTTCCTTGAGGCGTGAGCATGTCTTCGCGCCTCATCCAATTTTTTCCCGCCGGATGAGGGCTTGCCGTGATGACACTGATAATAGGCCCTTCATCTCCCTACGCTACGGTTCTTCTATTTGAGCTGCCTTGTTGAACGGGAACTAGCTGCATTTTAGAGGATGAGGGGAGGTCATTTCTATCTTTCTTCACATATTGTTGCAGTTCATTCCGCTTAAGCAATTCTTCAATCTCTTTCCTTAACTGGCGACATTGGTTAGTGTCATGGCCAGGCTGATTGTGAAATTGACAGAATTTTCCATTGCCTGGAGCACTTCTCCTTATCAGAGATGGTTTGGGGTACACAACAACATCTTTTGTTGCCAAGAAGATATTCTTCGGAGTGTCGGTCAAAGGGGTGAAGTCGGAGGATCTAAAGCGCCGAGCTTTTTTCGAGACTTTCTGCTTTCTCCTACCTTCATTCTCCTTTCTTTGTTCGATCATCTCCGGTATGTATTCCTCATCATTGTTAGGACTCAAGGGGTAGTCGTCGACTATTCTTTCAAAAGTTTGCCTCGACAAACGTTCATGGATAGTTGGTCGTGACCATGAGCTTTCCGTTTGGGGGATTGTTCCAATAGAAATGCCAGTTGCCCGTTGAGGAGTATTCCATCCTTCCGAAACATGAGCCTCTTTGGTGATGGTTTTTATATCACTTTCTAGTCGTTGAACCTCCGCTTGCAATGCATTCATCTTGTCGAGAATCCTATTGTTCTGAACTTCCATGTGTTGATATAATCCATACACTACGGCGTCTAATTCAGCCCTTGTGACTCCAATACTAGAAGCTGTTTCACTTAGCGTAGGAAAAGCAATAGCGTTGTTGCAAGTACCTTCAATCCTCAAAAATTTACGCTTTCTTTCGAAAGTCATGATTTCCGTTAGACTTTTGGTTCGGAGAGAAATCTTTTCCACAAGCCTTTGTCGAGCGATCGTGGAAGTTGCCTGAGTTCAATTCTCAGTGAAAGCACCAAAAATGTTAACGCTAAAATTTGAACGCTAACATCTCGGTGTATGAAGTGAGATTGTGAAAGCACCACCCGATAGCTCGGGAACAAATTATAAGCAGATAATAGCGAAAAAACAGTAAACAACAGCAATTTTATAGTGGTTCGGCTTAAGAGAGAGCCTACGTCCACTTTGAATATCTTTACTGACGATTTGATTACAAGTCGATGCAGTTACACTTCGATTACAATACACTTCGAGTTACAAGTGACTTAGAACAAGTAGCCTAAACTTCAATGTCGATCCAAATCTTTGAACTCATGTTGGACATGTATGATTTCTCCGTGAAGTTCCTTGAGGCATTCTTTATATCTCAAAAGCTTTAAGTGTTGAAGTAGTTCGGAATGCAGCAGAGTAACGGTGCTTGAAATGAATGAGCCAAAAGTCCCTTGAATGTTGGAGGTGGCCATGTATTTATAGGAGTTTTCAGCCCTGAGTCGTGAGTCGTGTTCGACTCTTACTTGACTCGTGGTCGAGTCAAATTAGGTCGTGGCCGACTCATCGAACCAAGCCCTTGGTTTCTCCATGGCCCATTCCTTTGCTAGATTTTAAGCTAAGTCCTGAGTCGCTTGCGAGTCAATCCTCATTGGCATAGGCACTGTGGCAATGGAATACGACTCAATGGCTTTAAGTCGTGGACGAGTCATTCTGAGTCATGAGTCGTTAAGTCGTTAACGACTTATCAGGTAGCGGTATATAGGTGAAGCGACTTAGGGACTTATCTTCTTAGGTCGACAATCCTCTTGAGTCGTCTCATATGATAAGTCGCGAACTTGTTGAGTCATTGATCCACTGAGTCGTCTCATATGATAAGTCGCGAACTTGTTGAGTCGTTGATCCACTGAGTCGTTGTAAGCTCTGAGTCGCTGTAAGCTCTGAGTCGCTGCTTACCATGAGTCGTTGAGACGGTAGTCTTGATGAGTCGGTAACTCACTGAGCCGTCCTGCCTTGTGAACCGTTAACCCCTTGAGTCGTCCTATCCCTCTAAGAAGATGAGTCGGTCCATCCCTTAAGTAGATGAGTCGGTCCATCCCTTGAGTAGATGAGTCGGTCCATCCCTTGAGTAGATGAGTCGGTCCTGTCTTTGGTTGGATGAGTCGGTCCAGTCCTTGAATCGTTGGCAAAACGAGGTTAACACCAAATTAATCTTGATAAATTTCAGGAATGTCACACGATCTAACTGCTCTAGGTCGTGGGCGACTCAACAGGCTCGCTAGGTCACATGCCGATATGTCATCCTTTCTTTCCCCTATATAAGTTATTAGCTCGTTTCTTCCTCCTCATTCCACTGCTTGTATTCTGCCGCCGCCATTGCCATTCTTGAGCTCGAGAATCATCAAAGCGAAACTCCTTGTTGCTTCGATCTTCACTCCTAACAACAATCTTAGGTAAATCGATCCCCTCTCCATTGTATTTGCCATCGATTTTGCCGTAACCACTTCCACACGGTTTTTGTTACTTCGCCGTAAGACTTCTTCCTGATTCGTTCTCCGATCGCCATTGACCTGCTTGTAGTTGCTTTATTGGCCTATGATTGAATGCGCTTTTAGGAAACACAGAGGAGATGACGGAGTTTTAGGTGTTTGGGGAAGACGATGACATGTGATGTTAACGGGTTAGTGGATAGCGGGTTATGCGGTGGTGTCTCGAGCAAAGCAATGGTTGATGGCAAAGCGTGATTGGAGAGTAGGGCATAGGGGTTTTGATGGGAGATAGCTTGACATTGCCGAGTTGCTTCAGAAGCGACCTAGTAAATTTGTTGACCTAAAAACCTTTACGACATAACAGATTTGGCTGACCTAACAATCTTTACGACCTAACTTCTTGTGACTTAAGCTATTTTCGACTTAACTTTTTAAGTCGCATGTGTATTCGAGCAACCTAGGACTTAGCCAAATTTGCACTGCCTTGCCTTGAAGTCTTATGCCTTGAACTGCCGAGATATCATGCCCGAACTTATTGCACTTCTTTACAGATTACATTAACTTTAATGCTAACAATCTGTTAAACACAACATTTGTAGAAAAACGGGACGAATATACTCATCATCGACCGCCCACATCGAGTGATGGATTAGATTAAAGAACTGATACTTTACTTAAGCAAAATAGTGTAAATCTGATTAAAGATGAAGTGATGTGAATCAACTGATTTAAATGGAGCATCAATGCAAAATTCATACAGTTATCACTTCTTATTGCTAAATATCATTTGCATTGATACTACACTTACCTTGATTTAATAACAAGCCTCGAACCTTCCTGAATTGATGTGCATCAGTCAGTACGATCTCAAGTTTTATTTTATTTACTTGTTATTTCAGTAGTTTTGCACAACACTTCACACACTTTTAGGAAACGTGCACCTTCA
This sequence comes from Allium cepa, assembly GCA_030765085.1. Taxonomy (NCBI): domain Eukaryota; kingdom Viridiplantae; phylum Streptophyta; class Magnoliopsida; order Asparagales; family Amaryllidaceae; genus Allium; species Allium cepa. Next base: position 11,669,799 of record CM060929.1, read on the forward strand.
TATTTGAATACCCAGTTCCTTGTGTAGAATGACTTCTCAACAAGAAGAGATAGTAGGGCAAGCTGGAGAGGTCTTCCCAATAGCTAACCCCTTGGATAATCCCTCGGAAAGAACTTCAACTACCCTTAATCAATGGGTGTTCAATCAATTATGTATTCAGTTTGGTATCGCTGAAGCAGATGCTTTGCTTCCTGGGATAAACGATACTGCTGACAGGCCACCTCTCGGGTTTATCGCGGTTAATTGTCAGATGTGCTTGAGTGGAGCTATTCCTCCCTTTAACGATTTTCTTCGACAGCTCCTTCTCCGATTAACTATCTCTCCCTTCCAGTTGCACCCCAATGGCTACGCCATCTAGATGGGACTGTGCGTACTGTTCAGGAGAACACTCGACCGTCTTCCAAGCTTTGAATAAATTTGTTGCTTATGCACATTTGCGAAGAACAAAGATCATCCTTCTATAATACTTGTGAGAAACGTAAGGAACCGTAAACTGATCACTGATCTTCCTAAAAGTGCTCACGGGTTTTTGAACCAATTTTTCTTCGCACGTTGCTCCTCAGGGTTTTACGACATCTGGAGAGTAGGAAGTAAGCTTGTCTATTTCCATTCTTTCCGTTTCTGAGCTTTTCAAAATCTGAGTTGTCAAGTGCTAACTTCATTCTTTACTTTTACAGCACTTCCTCCTCTTTCTAAAGATTCCAGCCACAAGTCAACTTTTGAAAGACTAAGTGTTGTGTCTGTCGAGGAGAGAAGCATTTAGTTCTTATTGAAGGACGAAATTTTGCATCGATTCGGACTTCTGCACCCCTTACGATTCCCTCGGCTTCGTTATGCCCCCGGTTCTCAAACAGAGACGCCAGATGCCCCAATTTCCGCAAAAGAACTTACACCAAAGGAACCTGTTGCAGAGGCCTTATTGGTGAAATGTTCTACTCTTGTTGACGGTGCGGGGTCATTTGGCAAGCTTACACTTCCCCCGGTTATCGAAGAAGAGGAACTTCCTCAACATTCCGGGAAGGCTGCTGATGAGGGAGTTGAGAAAGAGAGTTCTGCTAGGCATGATGGTGATGACATTTTCGGAGGGCCCAGCGATCTAGCGGTGACTTCACATGAGCTTTTCAAAGATGATACCACTACTTCTAAACTTGTTTCTCTAGCTGTCGAAGTGACATCTACCTTACGACCAACTTTGTCGACTCAAGAGTTGACGCCTATTGCAAAAGTCGACATTACTCCCAAGCTGAAGAGTGGTTTGTAGCTCGACGCGTGCAGTCCGCACATCACACACACACTTAGGATTTCTGGCAACTATATGCACCTAGCTTCTTTACTTCGAAAATTTCTGAACTTGTCTCTTTCTCACTTTCAGGTTCTCCAATGGGACGTAGTGGATCATACTATAATGATTTTCAGCGCTATGGAAGACGCGACTCTTATGATCCCAGGCGGTATCTTCCTGCCCCGAGGGAAACTGACGAAGAAAGAGCCGCAAGAAAAGCTCGCGAGAGGGGGGCGTATGAGGAGCGCTATGGGAGAAGGGATGAATGACATGATTCATCCCAGAGAGATGATGATTCCCACAAAAGAAAATCTCATGATGACAAATGGAAAGGTCATATCACCGAAGATCCAAGCAACAGGCCAAACTTAGCGAAAGACCAGCGTCTGCAATTTTTGAAAATCCCGCTGCTCCCGTCTCTTTGGAAATTCCCTCCATCTCTCCTACCCTTCAAAGTGCTGATATTCAAACGATCATCAACAGGCCTCCGTATCAAATTGAGAATGCTCCGCCTGCACTCCAAATCCGGTTTCCAAACTGGTGTTTAAAAGGAGTACGCTTCGACTTGGACTTGATTCCTATTGACAAGCAGGCCATGCTAAGGAATCTTGACGCTGTTAAACTTAACATTGAGAGAATGTCTGGATGGCAAAAGCTAGTTGACGAGCTTCAAAGGGTGAATCGCTTAAATCTTAAGGCTATGTTAACCATGGAGAGCGATAAGTCCGAGTGGAAGAAAATTCTCGACCAGCACGATGCAGAGATGAAAAACATCACCACTTACAATGAGAAGCTTGAAGCGGAAATTGAAAAACTCAAAGAAGAGCTTGCCACTTCTTCCACTTCCTATACTCAAAAGGAAGAAGTGCTTCAAAAACAAGTGAGAGATGCCCATGCTGGTCAAAGAGACGCTGAGGCTAGACTCGAGGTACAATAGCAGATTGTAGAAAGCTACCGAACTGATGTTGCTCAGTTGCGAGAAAAAACTAGCTCCCAGGACATGGAGATTAAAATGTTAAGAGCTCGGCTTTCTGAAGTTGAAAAAGAGCGTGATGAAGCTATCGCCGGCAAAGCAACAGCCGAAGAATCTCATAAGGCAACCAAAGCCAACATCAGCTCTACCTTATTCAAGTTTTATTTGCACAGTGTCCTAGGGCGCGGTAGCCTTTCGTTTTTGGGCCCGAAGTACAACATTACCTTGGCCAAAGTGTGGGAGGCCGCAATTGATATGATTGGAGGCGTTGGCTATACTGAGGCAGATCTTGAAGCACACTATCTGGATGATGAGGCACGTGCTGCCCTTGCCAGGGGAAGGAGCAACTTGCTAAAGAGCGAGCCGGAAAGGCGGAAGGAGAACATTTAGGGAAGGCACATTTGACCGACCCGACTATTCCTTCGATTTCGGCCGACATTGATATCATTGGCTCCAGTTCCCATTCTTCGTCTCCTGCCAAAGCTGACATCGAAATTGTAACTGCTCATACTGGAGATGAGGCTCAAGAAAGCGCTGAAGCACAAGGCTTTGAAGTTGACGTGATAAAGCCAACTTCTCCATGTAAGTTCAACGTTGATTTAGCTCTAGTGGACTACTTGTTCGCTACACATGAGCTTGATGAACATTTTGATTATTACATAAGCCTTGACGTGCCACTATCTCCTCTCTTTGCAAGGAATACTAATTTTAACTTCTCTTCTTCTGTAGTGAAAATGCCAAGTGCTGCACAGACTTCTCCTCTTCCAGCTATTCCACCTCCATCTCTTCAAATTACGCCTCCTTCTGCTTCTCAACCGGGGTCACAAGAAGAATTAATAGAAGCTCTTCAAGGCTTGGATGACCCAGCCGCTTCACAAGAGCAGAAGGCTGAGGAACTTGAAGAAGGTGAAAGGGCTCAGGAGAAATTTCATGATGTCACAAAGCTGTCTGAACTTAAAACTCCAGGCAGCGAGTCTTCTTCAAGGAAGAAGGGGAAGCGTGTAACTTCAAAGAAGAAAAGGAAAAGCACTTCTGCTAGTGAAGAGAAGGCGGAAGTGGACTCAGCTGTACCTCTATCTCCCTCTTCCCCGACTCGTTCAAGCCGACTCCCAAAGTTAACCATTAGGCCAGGCGAGGGCTCTAAAGATGGCAGGAAGAAGAAATAATGAGTCTCGCTTTACCCTTCTTGTTTTGCTTTCTGCTTGTATATAAAGGCTTGTATTGACCGGAATTTGTGCGGGTCCCGGTCCCCGCTCTTTTGAAACCTGCATATGTATAAAAAAATTATATATGGAATAAAATGATTCTTTTTACTTGTACAATCTTTGGACTGTATTTGTGAATGCATTTATTCCTTATTTACGCACAAGTTTCTTCGTTTTCTTTGTATGATATTACAATAAGTTTGTGGTATGTTGCTTGAGCGTTGCTTTTATTAATGTAGCTATATTGTATTGTATTGCCCCCATACCACGGCTTATTGCAATTTCTTTCATTTGGTAAGACTTTGGAGAACAATTCTTCTGTTTCGAGAAGACTTATACTCTTAAGTTGGAGAACAACTCTTCCATTTTGAAAAGGCTTGCACTCTTACTTTAGAGAATAATTTTTCTATTTTGAGGAAATATTACTCCGCTTTAGTAGAGTGTGCATTGTACTGGAGAAGTCTGCTCTCTCTTTTGTTCGAAAAAGTTTTTACACTTCACTTTCGGAGATAGTCACTTTTATTCCTGACAAATGGACTCCCCTACGCGGTGAAGTGGGCCTTCCGAAAAGGGCTTTGATCTGTTTGTGCCTTCGGAGAGGGCTTTTGTTTGTGCCTCTGGAGAGAGGGCTTTAGTTTGTGCCTCTGGAGAGAGGGCTTTTTGTTTGTGCCTCTGGAGAGAGGGCTTTTTGTTTTTTCCCTATACGCGGGGAAGCGTGCCTTCGAAGAGGGCTTTGGCACTTCAACTCTGGTGAAGTGGACCTCCGAAGAGGGCTTTGGCACTTCAACTCTAGTGAAGTGGGCCTCTGGAGAGGGCTTTTGGCACTTCAACTATAGTGAAGTGGGCCGCCGAAGAGGGCTTTTAGCACTTCAACTCTGGTGAAGTGGGCCTTCGAAGAGGGCTTTTGGCTCTTCCGCCTTGTGAGGAGAAGAGGGCCTCCGAAGAGGGCTTTTGGCTCTTCCCCCTTGTGAGGAGAAGAGGGCCTCCAAAGAGGGCTTTGGGTGGTTGGCTTGCCAGGAAGGTTGCATCTCACTATTAAGTGGATCCACGGGGCAGACGCAAGCTATCCAACCAGATGTTTGTTTGCACAAACGATCGCAATCAGTTAGCAAGGGCCTGGTGCCTTCGCTTTGGAAAGGTTCCCCTCCGGTGGTTCCACCAACCTTTTTGTTGAGAGGCAAGACTCCTTTTTGCCTGCTTTCTGTCTACTCGCCCATTTCTTTGCACCATCTGCCTTTTAGCGATTCCTTGTTATCGTGTCCAAGCACATGTTTTTCTCCTTTGCAACTTGTTTGCTTTTTCCAGAGAAGTGCATTTCATTGTTAAATGAATCCACGGGGCAGACACAAGCTACTTGACCGGATGTCCGTTTGCACAGACGATCACAATTAGTTAGCAAGGGCCTGGAACCTTCGCTTTGGGAAGGTGCCCCTCCGGTGGAATCACTAACTATTTGTGAGAAGCACTTCTAATGTAGGAATTGAATGTGGAATTTTTGGTGGCTTGACATTTGTTTGTTGAGTGATGTGCAGAAATCGCTGAGCCTTGTGACGTGTTGAATAGGTAAGCTTTGCTTTGAAGGCCTGCAATGTTAAATCGACATTTTAGCAATATATTTAAGATATATGCACATCGAAATGAGACAGGCATTTTGTAGTAATAAAGCACACAAGATTTACAGTAAAATTAGTGTGAATCAATACAAAAATGATACATCCATAACCATTTTACAAATTTAAGCATTGCTTTTAAGTAAAATATGGATGCAAGTGATTGCTGTTCCAGGCTTCCGGAGTTGAATCTCATCAGTGCTTGGAACCGACAAGACTTTCACAGGGACCAATCCCAATACTTGAGCTTTGCCAGAGCTTGAATACTTTGTGAGAGAATTTGCCTTCGTGTTTTCTTCCCAAGGTATATGGCTTATTGCGTAATGATTAAAATCATCAAGAAGCCCTCAGGACTTTGACAAGTAAGCAGGCAGATTTGTTCCTTTAGTCTGAAACTCTTTATTGACTTGGCATAGAACAAGCCGGGGCATATCCCAAAGCATGAGCGTACCTTTCCATCTCACCCCAACTTATGCCCGCTGGGTAAGGTCCTCCTGTGATAACATTAATGATAGGCCTCTCGGACTCCTGCGCTGAAGCTCTCTCACCTGAGCCGGATTGATAAGCGGGAATTTGTTGCCCATGAGTAGATGAGGTTGGGTCATTCCTGTTTCTTTTCACATATTGTTGAAGTTAGTTCTGGCTCAATAGCTCCTCAATCAAACTCTTTAGATGGCGACATTCGTTAATGTCATGTTCGGGTTGATTGTTGAATCGACAGAATCTTCCATTGTGTGCAATATTTTTCCAAGCCTCGACTTAGGTGGTTTAGGGTATTCGACAACATCCTTGGTTGCAAAAAAGATATTATCTGGAGTATCAGTTAAAGAAGTAAAATCGGAAAGTTTAGAGTAGCGAGTTTTCTTCGCATCTTTTTGCTTTTTTCCATTGTCATTTTTTCTTTTCTGACCACCAGATTCCTTTTTGTTAGAGGCAACGTTGTTATTTTCAACTTCGTTCACGACTACTTTTACCGACACAGGAAGGCTCTCTAAGCGCATAAATTTGTCGGCCTTCTTGTAGAATTTCTCAAGCGAATTTGGCTCTTTCATCTTTAGCCATTTCCTGAATTCACTGGACTTGTCAATAGCTCGCATCAAGTAAGTGAAAATCATCCAAGGCTCTGCATTATCCACTTCAGCCAAGGCTATGTTGAAGCAGTTTAAGAAAGACTTGAGAGGCTCTCCGGGGTTTTTGTTCGAGGATGGATAGTGACATTATATCCTTGGCCTTCGCAGCATATAACCTGAATTGATCCTTGAATTTTCGAGTGAGGTCAGAGAATTGATCCACAGAACGAACTGGTAGCTTCGTGAACCATAGCAGAGCCACTCCTTCCAAATACACCGTAAAATATCTGCACTTGATTTCATCCGATGCTCTGGCACCAGTCATATGCCAGTCGTACTTGTACAAGAACTAGTTGGGGTCGCTCGTTCCCCGATAAGCTGGAATAGTAGGAGGAACAAATTTCTTCGGAAATTCGGCTTTTAGGATTCTTTCAGTGAAAGGAGTTTTTCTTGGAGCAAACCCCCAGTCATTCTCATCTTCTTCCCTTTGCATACTTTCCTACATAATCTGTCGAATCATTCCCGAGAGGTACTCCTCATCGTTTATAGGCCCTGCGGGACTAACGTCAGTTACTTTCTCCGAAGTTTGCCTGGGCATACGTTCACGAAAAGTTGCCTGCGGCCTTGAACCTCCGGCTTGGGTAGGTGCCCCTTCGGCGGCGCCAACTACCCTTTAAAGAATACTCTTTCCTTGAGAATCACGGACATCTTCGGCAAAATTCTCTTCATTATCTTCTGGTTGACGGTTGACTCCAAGCAAAGCATTTATCTTGTCTAACATCAAAGTGTTCTGGGCTTCCATCTGTTGGTACAACCCAGAAACTGCAGCGTCCAATTCGGCCCTTGTAATTCCAACACTTGGATCCGCTTGATTTGATGTGGGAGAAGTAGCGGTGTTGACATAAGCACTTTCGGATCTAGCAGATTTACCTTTCCTTCAAGGAGCCATGATCTTCGATAGACTTCTGGTTTTTAGAGAGAGTCATTCAACAAATCTATGCGGAGCAATGATGAGAGCTTCCTGAGTTCAACTTCTCAGTGAAAGCACCAAAAATGTTAACGCTAAAATTAGACGCTAGCACCCCGGTGTAAGTAGAAATAAAGTGAAAGCACCACCCGTCGATATGGGAACTGGAAATAAGCAGAAAATCACTGAAAAACAGTAAAGAGACAACGGTTTTTATAGTGGTTCGGCTTAAAGTCAAGCCTACGTCCACTTTAATCTTCTTTATTGCTGATTCGATTACAACTTTTACAATGATTTTCGATTACAACACCACTAAGACAAGTAGCTAGAACTTCGATGTAGAAGAGCTCTTCGAATTCATGTTGAATGTGCTAGATCTCTTCCTAAAGTTTGTTGAAGCGTCTTCGGTGTTTGAAGTGTCAGATGATTCGAGAAAACAGCAGAGTATAAGCGTTCCAGAAATGAGCCAAAGTCCCCTTTCAGTTGGAGCTGGCGGGGTATTTATAGAGAAAATCTAGATGCAGGACTTTAGGTCGTAAACGACCTAGGGGTAGGTCGTAGGTCGTGGGCAACCCAGGGAGTATGGGTTACGGCTTAACAGGGTTGTACTATGTCAGCCGAGCGAGTTAGTAGGTCGTAGCGACCTATGGGAGGATGGTAGACGACCTAGAAATGTCGAAGCACCCGATGGGGCGACCTAGGCTGAGTTTAGGAGTAGCAGCGATCTAGTGTAGTTTCGACCTATAACTAGGCGACATAAGGATATGAAGCTTGTGGTCCGCTAGGTCGTAAACTTGCCAGGTCATTAGCTCACTAGGTCGCTTAGTTCATTAGGTTGCTAAGTCGCTGCATTCCTCTTTTGTGGTATATTGTTGTCCTGTGTTGGTCGCTAGGTCGCTAGGTCGTGCTGTGGATCTGCTTAGGTCGTTAGATTGTCACATGCTTAGGTCGCTTATCACGTTAGGTCTTGTATCATGTTACGTCGCTTATCACGTTAGGTCGCTTTAGATCTTCGGCCTTGTTAGCTCGCTCACACTTTAACTTGTTAGCTCGTTTGAATCCTTTAAGTATTTGAGTCGCTATTCAGGATGGTGTTAACATCGATATTGTTGCGGAGATGGCTTTGAGGCAGGAAGAAGTCCTTGAGTCTCTGGAGAAGAGAAAGCAAAAGGGGTCCAGGTTGGTTAGGGCCAGAAGAGAAATTTACTTCCCAAGAAAGGTGCTCAAAAGGGTGGAGTAGCCAAGAAAGCAAAGTCTAAGGCTGTCTGCTACAAACGCGACAAGAAAGGGATATTTTCTAATGAGTGTCGCTCATGGAAAGCAAAGGATGTGGCTAAGGGGAAGAATGTTAGGTGCTTCAACTCTGACCAGATAGGCCATTATAAGAACATGTGCAAGGAGCCTATTAGAGATGGTAAGGGCAAGGTGTATGCATTGGAGCCTGCTGCTTCCAAGCCAACAGCCCAGGAGAAGGGAAAAGCAGTTCTTTGAGGAAAGCTTCAGATTCATGGTATGTCTATTAGCGTTTTATTTGATACTGGTGCATCACTTCTTTTATATCTAGAAATTTGATATATAAGCTTAAGCTTGAACCACATATTTAGTTACTTCCTTATGGGTTGCGAATCCAATAGGAGGGTATGCAACTCTAGGGTTGAGGTGTGACCACTTCGAGTTTGACCCGTTAGGTCATACTTTTGTGTGCAGTTCGCATGTATTTGATTTTATGTGGTTTAGGATCATCCTAGGTATGGATTGGTTATGGGAGTATGATGCTAAGATATATTGCCAGGGTTGGAAGATATCTCTTAGACAACCGGATAGTAGAGATTGGATTGTTTTCACCGTTGGAGGTTCTAGTGGTGAGGTGTTTGCTCTATTGGGTGCTTTGGATTCAAATGATGAGTTCAGCCGAGTTTTCATGGTTAGAGAATTCACAGATGTATTTGAGCCAGTCGTTGAATTGCCGCCGAAACGAGCCACTGAGTTTTAGATAGATTTAGTTTCGAGAGCAGAAGCAGTGAGTACGCCGCCAAGAAGGATGACCCCTTCAGAAGTTAGGGATTTGAAGATGAAATTGGTGGATTTAGAGGGCAAGGGTTTTTTCACGCCTAGCAGTTCGCTGTGGGGTGCAGCGGCAGTGTTTGCTAAGAACCCGGACGGATCGTTGAGACTATATATCAATTATCGTAGGTTGAATGAGAGGACGGTAGAATCGATATCCATTGCCTAGGGTTGACAATTTGTTCGACCAGCTAAGTGGAGCAAAGGTATTTTCTCACTTGGATTTGGCAACAGGTTTCCATTAGCTCAGGGTAGCCGAGGATAGTGTACCTTCGATAGCATTCAGGACCAGATATGCATCGAACGAATGGTTAGTTATGTCATTTGGACTGACGAATGCTTCATCTTTATTTATGGATTTAATGAACCAGATTTTCCAAGAGCAGATAGGCTCGTGCTGGTTTTCATAGATGATATCTTGATTTAATTTAAGGATGAAAGAGAGCGTGAAGTTCATCTGAGAGTGGTGCTTGATACGCTGAGGCAGCATCAACTGAAAACAAAGTTTTCGAAGTGTCAGTTCTGGAAGAAGGAGGAAAATTTCTTGATCATGTGGTCATGGAAGAAGGGCTGTCAGTGGATCTGACTAAAATGAAGGCATTGAATAGGTAGAAGAGGTCTGAGACGGTAATCGAGTTTAAGAGTTTCCTTGTGTTGGCTGGTTATTATCAGAGGTTCATTAAAGATTTCCACGGATAGCAGCACCGATGACCAAGCTGATAAGGAAAGAGGTGAAGTTTGTATGGAACGATAAGTGTAAGGTAGCATTCCAGTGTTTGAAAAACTTATTGACCCATGCAACTGTGTTGGTTGTTCTAGAGGGAAATCGGGATTTGGTAGTCTATATTAATGTGTGTGGAATAGGATTAGAAGTGGTACTAATACAGAGGGGTAAAGTGATTGCCTATGCGTCTAGAGAGCCTCGACCGCATGAGGTCAGATATCCAATGCATGATTTAGAGTTTGTTGTTTGTGATTTTTGTTTTGAAAGTGTGGAGACATTACCTTTTAGGAGAAACGTTTGAGCTATACACAGATCATAAGTCGCTGAAGTATTAGTTCTCTCAGAAGAAGCTGAACATGAGACAACAAAGGTGGTTAGAGTTCATAGTCGCTTATGATATTGGGATTGAGTACACACCAGGGAAAGGAAACAAGGTTGCATACGCACTTAGCAGGAAGGATCAGAATGCAGTGTTGGCGATGATGACTGAGTGGAAAGATTTAGAAGCATTAGCAAATTGTAGGGTGTAGTGGAGATCTGAAGCTGGGTCTAGTGGTAATATAGTGTATTTTCTTGTTTAGAAGTTTAACTAGTGTTGATCAAACGGATTGCTTCTAAGAAGATAGAGGATCCAGTGTTAGCTAAATGTATCAGGAAGATAAAGGAAGGAACCAAGAGAGATGACTTGAAATATTTCAGTCTTGACCAGAATGGGCGGTTGAGAAAGAAAGGAAGATTATGTGTTCTGAGTGTAGGAAACATAAGGAAGGAAGTCTTAGAGGAATGTCATCATTCGAAGTTCACTATACAACCTGGAGATACCAAGATGTATTAGGATATGAAGAGGAGTTTCTTCTGGGAAGGAATGAAGCGATATATTGGTTTGTGTGTAAGGAAGTGCTTGAATTGCCAGCAGGAAAAGACCGAAAAACAGATGCCAAGAGGTTTAGTTCAGTCGTTAGACATTCTAGTATTGAAGTGGGATTCTATTTCTATGGACTTCATAGACGGGATTCCGAGGTCAAACAGAAGTAATGAAAGTATATGGATCATAGTTGATAGATTGACCAAGAGTGTCCATTTCATTCCAGATAAGTCAACTAGGACGACACTTATTTTAGTAAAGTTGTTCATGAAGAACGTGGTTAGACTGCATGGAGTTCCAAGCAGTATAGTTAGTGATAGAGGTCCCTTGTTAACTAGTGAGTTTTAGAAGAGTCTGTGGGAAGTTTTGGGAACCAAGCTTAAGATGTGTACAGCTTACTATCCGTAGACAGATGGGAAAAAAGAAAGAGTTAACAAGATCTTGGAAGATTTGTTAAGAGCTTGCGTTCTTGATTTTAAGGGATCATGGGAAGACCATCTACATCTAGTCGAGTTTTCGTATAACAACAGTTATCGGACTAGTATTGCTATGGCACCGTTTGAAGCTTTGTACGGAAGGTCATGCAAATATCTTGACTGTTGGTTGGAGGTCGGGGATAGGTTGATTCTTGGTCCAGATCTAGTTAGAGAAGCTGCAGAAAAGATTGAGGTAATTCGGGCTAGAATGAAGGAGGCTCGGCCTAGGCAAAAGAGTTATGCGGATAAGAGACGGGAAATTTGGAGTTCTCTGTTAGAAACCAAGTTTTTTTCAAAGTATCACCGATTAAGGGTATGCTTAGGTTTGGGAAGTCAAGGAAGTATTCTTGAGAGGATCGGGAAGCTCGCATATAAACTTAAGTTATCGAGCAGTTTGGTAGGTGTCCATGATGTTTTTCATGTTTCTCATCTCAAAAAGTGTGTTAGAGACCCAGAGACTGCTATTGCATCAATAGTGCCAGATGATTTAGTAGTAGAACCGGATTTGACTATAATGAGGAAGCCAGTTCGCACTGTCGTGAGAGATGAGAAAAGGTTTAGAACCAAGCCACTCAGATTTGTCAAAGTCCAGCGGAGTGATGATGACAGAGACTACACTTGGGAGGTTGAGAGCGGGATTAGAGATATTTATCCCGATTTTTTGATGTTATGTTTTACCTTCTTGTTTGTTTTGAGCTTTATTGTAATTTCGAGGACGAAATTCTTTAAGGAGGGGAGTCTGTTACACCTGAGAATTTTTATAATATTATTTAAGATATTTAGTTAGATAAACTAAATAAAATAATGTGTTGATAAAGGTTTAAAATAAATTAGAGGAGGGGTATTATGGGAAACAGGCCATTCCTATATTATTCCTTAAGTCGTGTATCTCTATACACATCCACTTCAGTTCAAAATTTTATACCGGCCACCATTAACAAGGAAAGAAAAAGAGGAAACAAAAGAAAAGCTTAATGAAGGCGTATTCAAATCAAACTCATTCAAATCTCAAACTCCTTAATCACTACAGCAAAGGTGAATAATGTTTATATCTCTAATTTTTATGGTTTCTGTTTTAAGATCAAATCCGTATGTTTTTACAAGGATTTGCCATGCTTTTGAATGATAAAATGATAATATATACATGTTGATGATTTATGTATGTTCATAAAGATTTTATGACATGTTTTGAGATGAAAACCCTATTAAATGACATCCGTTAGCCTGGCATATTTCTCTGATGATCTAAAAAAAAATTTTAGAGATGGGTTTCAATTTTCAATTTTTCTGAATTTATGTGGAAATTTTATAAATTTTCTAAGAAAATGGTATTTTGGATTATAAAATAATTTATGGAAAAATAATTTATTGTTTGGATCCGAAAATTTTTAATGTTGAAAAGAACATATTAGTAGATTTTCTGGAATTTTTCCAGAATTTTCTAAGATGATTTAATGTTGAAAAGAACATATTAGTAGATTTTCTAGATTGTTTGCAAACTTCTAGCAACCAATCAGATTTAGAAAAAAGGGAAGGTTGGATACAAAAGAACTATATTGAAGTACAAAAAAAATATTTTTCTACTATTTCAACTCTTTCGGCAAGAAGTTCCGCCTCTATTCCAAACCTTCCGGTAAGGTCGAAAGGTATCAGACCTTTCGACTATGTCAATGACCAATGCACATGGTATTAAGGAATTGTTACATTGTAAATTGAAAGGATTCGAAAGGTTTAGGGATGATCCATTAGAGCTTTCGAGAGAGACGTAGCTATGTTTTGGTTTTAAAAGAAAATATGCTTGCTAGCTTTCGACAAAGAGCTTTCGACGTTGTCAAACGGTTAAAAAAGGTTTTGTTTGGTTTTCTTTCTTGTTTTAATTGAAAACTTTCGACAAATTCAAAAGAAATAGCTTTCAACAAGGTCGAAAGAATAGTTGTCGTTTCCAAACCTTTCGACCCAGATGAATTCGAAGGAAATCTTTCGTTTTCTAAAATATGTTGCCTCTCCATTGCTTTTGAAGGGTTGGTTCCAACAACAACACTACATTGTTTTTGAATGGTTTCAAAAGGTTTTGTTAAAGGTTTCGAAGCAATTTCTTTCGACTCATATTATTTTTGATCCTTTTTCTCAATTTGAAGGCATAATCCAAATGTTTTAACCCAAAACATTTTAAAGGTTTCGAAGTAGTCAACTTCAAATGGTTTCGAAAGTTTCCACTTGTTTTAAATTGAACCAAATGTCTTCGAAAGATTTTAAGTTCCATTACTTTCAAAAGGTTTATCAATGATTTCATAGGGGAGGTACCCTAAGCTTTCGACAAAGTCGAAAGGTAAAACCTTTCCACTAGGTCGAAAAGAAACCTTCCAACAAGGTCGAAAGATGGGACCTTACAAAAAGGTCGAAAGGTATGGTTTTTGCAATGTTTTGAAAAGGCTAAGGTTTAAAGGATTTTAAGGCGGATGTCATATGTTTTAAATGCATATAAAAGGAAGGATTTTTATTGGTTTGAAGGAGTTACCTTCAGTGATTTCAAAAGGTTTCATTAAACGTTATGAAGGAGTTCCCTTCAATGCTTTCAAAGCGTATTGCTAATGATTTCAAAGGGGTTACCTTCAATGATTTCAAAAGGTTGTTTAAGGTTTTAAAAAAAGGTTTCGAATATAATGACTTGGAAGTTAGCCTAAGTATTTTAAGTTATAAAGAACTTTAACTTATTTTAAAAGGATATATAATCCTTAATGAACATCATCAATATTATTTTGAGTAAAGTATATATATATGGCTAAAATAGCTTAGAGTAAAGCTAGAGATATATTTTCCTTGTATATATATGGTTTGATGGACTATATCATTTTGAAATGGTTTTCGAGGAAAATTTGACGGGTAGTTAACCCAAAAGAAAATTCGGGCAGTTAGCTAATTTAAATTCGGATAGTCCAGAAAAGAGCAGTTAGCACTGACATGAACAGTTAGTTCAGTTTACCATAACGACTTTGCTGCTTCTTAAAGACAGGTAGTCCACACTTTTTACCTGTTTTTGGGCAGATAGTCCATTATCTAGCATAAAAGATATTGCTATTTTAGTATAATAGTTTTAGGACAGATAGTCCAGAGAAGAGCAGTTGGCTCGGAATTTAGGACAAATAGTCCAATAAAGAGCAGATATCTCAGATTTTAGACAGATAGTCTATTTTATTTCCAGTTTTAGCGTAATGGATATTGCTATATTATTATTATAATCAGTTGATTAACCATTTTGGTTATACGAAATGATCTGCAAAATATACGTTTTGAAAAGGGATATTAGTGAGGGGAAAGCCGTCCCACTAAGCGATGTGGTCTCACTATATATTAGCAAACAGGGATGTAACAGAAATTATTCATACCAGGATTTATGTCTGACTCAAAGTTTTTGTTTCCCCTTAAACTCTCAGGTGCTCAAAATTTGATTTGAGTAGGCTAGGGTTTAGGTTTTAGCAGATTTTGGCAAATAAGCTTCTGAAGATGGGCAGGTGGCTGACGGATAGCTAAATTTAGGAATTTTGCCATAAATTTGTTTCCACTGTGTATTAAGACATTTGTGTCTATATTTCATTGATCATCTAATGGGCATCTTCATATGTCGCTCTTGGAGTATTGTTGTAATTATATTTGATCATTTCCTAGGAATACATTGGGATTTTTGTAATTTGGATATGATTTGTTTGAAATGTAATCATTAAAATTATTGTTTTTGGGATTCTGTGATTTTGTTCATAAGTGCTTCTCTTATTATGGATACCAGTAGCATTACCATATTTCATCAATAGAAGTTAATATTGTAGATGATTGCAGCATCCATAACGCTTAGCATTTGGCCTCTAGATACAGGATGTTACATTTTCTACTCTTAGTTGAATCGTGAATATACTTTCGGGGATGTGACACATGAAAACCATTACAAACACCTGCCAACTTTGCCAGAGGCCTCACTCTATAGTCAAACATCCCTACTCTCTCTAATAGCTAATTAGGTGCGATGGCACGAAATATGATCGTTATAATTTTTAGGAATATTTAGTTAGTTTTAAATATTATATTAATGGTTTTTAAAAATATGTATAAAATCAATTTTGCAATAAAATGAATTTATAGGATATTTCAGTAATTTATAATTGGGAAAATAATCAAATTGTCGTTCGACATATTTTACGATAGATATTGGTATTTTTTGAATTTAACAGAATATGGTAGCTATCGTATTTTATAATTTTGGAATCATTTTATACTTCTATGCGCAATCGTATTTTTATTTTTGTTATTCAAGGTCCGTAAAAGGACGGGATAGTGTGTAGCGGAGTGCCACATATCTTTCTTTCAAAAAAAGTTTTCCTAAATCAAATCAAATTTAAATTCAAATTTTCAAATAGCATGGATGTTAATTTGTTGACTTGATGGGTTATCTTGGAGTATGGGATTTGGTTAACTAATGAAGTTGGGTTATCTTGTAAAGTTTGGATTACTTAAGGATAAAGTAGTGAGTTGGTTGGTAATAAGTGTGCACACATCACTCTTTTATTTCATTTCTTTCAACTTCATTTGTTTTACTACATTCTTCTTGCCACCAGCATCGTTTCTTTCTTCATCTCGTCTCTATGTTTTGGAAAACAAAGAAATTCAAACCATTCCTCAACTTTCTAAAATCCACATCTCTCAAACTAATCAAAATTAGCTAAAGCAGCAACATCAAAGTTGTTCATTTCCTCCTCTAATATTTCTTAAAAACAATCGCTCGACATTTCGTCAAGCGAGGTGGTGGGAATTGCCCAAAAGACTATAGATGTCGAGAAAAGTTAGTTGTTTCAACGAGTATGGAATGGAGAACGGAGTGTACAGTCGGCTTCATCTCGGCAAATCAAGACTTTTAGAGTTTGTCGAGTGATTTTACGAGTTGAGGTTGTGGTTGTGGAGGTCGGGATAAGGTTTTAGTGGCTATTGACTTATGGGTTCAATTTTCTGGTTGGAGGAAGGGGCATTTAGCAGCGCCTATTTAGCCATGGAATGGTCATGTAACACCCCTAATTTTATTGACATTGTTCAAAAGATTTAACTAGATAAATTAAATAGAATAATGTAGATAAGGATATTGAGGTTGATTAATAAACTAAGTGGCTGTGCTTATTTAATATCTAATAAACTTGTATAAATGGTTAGGAAATTAAACATAAGGGCATTAGGTAAATAACCATATTTCCCACCCTTATACTAATCTCATTCGGTCATACACGTTCGTTGTACTTAAAACAAAATTTTATAACCGTGAGAAGCAAGGCCGGCCTTAGGAAGAAGTGAAGAGAAAATCAATTTAAAGCTTAGGATTCAAGTTAGAAGGAATCAATCCCAATCTAAGGTGAATAATAGATTCTACATCTCTATTTTTATTTTTACATCAAATGGTTTGGATTTAATGATAAATCTATTATTATGATATTGAATGATGATATGCTTGATTTACGATTTATATGGATTAAACAGGGTTGTTTAAAAAGGTAGATATGCATGGTTTTAGGGTAAAACCAAGATGAAATTATTTTTAAATGCCATGGGAAAATTTTATGTTATAGAAAACATGATTTTGGAGATGGGTTCCAATTCTCATAATTTTCTGAGGTTATATGAATTTTATATTAATTTTCTAGTAAAGAAAATGATTTATTGGGTTATAAATTATTTACGATAAATATAATGATTATTTTGCTTCGAAATTTTTATATGTTGGAATACATATTAAAATATATTTTTTGGGATTTTTCCAGATTTTTCCTAAGTGTTTTGATAAATATATAAAATTATTTAAGGTATGGGACATAAATATTTTATATATTTAATTAAGGAGAAGAGGCATTTTACAAAATAAAATTGTTATTTAATTCTGAAATTTATGCCTACATTTTTCTGAAAAGAATTATTAATCAATGAGAATTTGACAAACAAAGTAAGGTTAGTTGAAAAGTTATTCTTTTTAAGTTAAAAACAAAGAAATCATACTTTTAGCATGTTTCGGCCTTTTACAGTAGTAAACCTTCCGATCGAGGCCTTTCGACTAAGTCGAAAGGTTATCGCTTTCGACAAGGTCAAACCAATGCATATAGTATCAAGTTACTTGGTCAAAAGGTTACTACTGCTTTACCGCTATTTTGTCTACCACTTATCATTGTTTTGTCTTGAACCTTTCAACACCGTCGAAAGGTTGTAACCGCTTTTTCCAACCTTTCGAAGTCGTTGCTTTCGACAAAGACGAAAGGTTTACTTGTTTTAAAAATCAGCTGCTTCTCCCATTGCTTTTGACAGGTACCAAAGCCTTCGACTTAGATGATATACCCGTGTTTTATAATTAATGTATAACCCAAGCTTTCGAAAGAGTTGCTTTAAAAGGGTGGAGGTCTATTGTTTTAAATGAAATGTTTTAAAGCTTTCGAACAGACCTTCCGATATGGTCGAAAGGTTGCTTCCACCGTAGTCGAAAGGTTTTAAAAGAGGAACTTCCCCATGTCTTACTTGAACCCGTTAAGTTTTCGAAAGATAAGATCCAATAGTTTTGAAAGGTTTATATTTTAAGAGTTCAATGCTTTCGAAAGGTTTAAAGTGTTGAATGTTTTCAATAATTTCGAAAGGTTTATATTTTAAGAGTTCAATGCTTTCGAAAGGTTTAAAGTGTTGAATGTTTTCAATGGTTTCGAAAGTTTGGATTCAAATTGTTGTTTTGAAAACCTTTCAACAAGTTATGCTTGAAAACCCATACTCTAAATTTTTAATGGAAAAACCCATGGCTTATATAAAGGAGTTTGTACTAGTTTTAAGTATGAAATTTTGAAGAAGTATGGCCTTGATAAAAATAAAAGTAAAAAGATGTTGACTATGTTTTATGAAATGTGTTTCAAGGAGCTTAAACCCACTAGAGTGGTATTGTTAAATTGTGTTTTTCTTCTTCAAATATGAATATATTCACATGATAACCCATAACTTTATTTTGAGGAAAAATGGGTAGAAGAACCATTTAGGTTAACTCAATAGTGAATATAAAATTACTTAAACTCGTGAATGAGTATAATTGCATCTAAGGAGCAAGGTGATCAAAATAGTAGGATGCCTAAACTTTGTAGTTAGCGGAGGTAACCAAAAAGTTTTCATGGTAAGCCCATGAAAACTATGATAAAGTACTTATTGGCATAAACCAAAAAGGTTCATAGTAAACCCATAAAAACAATGATTAAGTAGTTATTGGAGGAAACCAATAGGTTAATAGTTAACCCATGAATACTATGTATTAAGGATTAGTATGAGCTAAATGGTTTGTAGTGAACCCATGAAAATTATGTCCGGATTAAGAATTGACATCAATCAATAGGTTCCAAGTAAGCCCATGAAAACTAGGATAAGTAGGCGGCTAATGGAAGTAACAGTAGGTTCCTAGTCAACCATGAAAACTAGGTTGTTTAATGAGTTACTGGATAAGTCCATGGGTTCCTAGTCAACCCATGAAAACTAGGTTTAGGTGATTAGTTATAGGAACGACTAATAGGTTCGGGAGGACCCATGAATTAATTAAGTCAACTGACAGGAGCCTATAGGTTATTAGTAAACCCATGAAAACTAAAAAAAGGTTAATAATCACCCTAGAAACTATAATTATGATAGGGTGTCAGATTAAACTGGGAATGGGGAAATCCTATTTATTTTCATGTATGCATGTCATCATAATGTTTTGAAAAATATATGTTTTTAATCATAATGGATGCAAGAGCATGGAATATGGTTTTATAAAGGTCTTAGAATACTAATGAGGGGAAAACCCGTTCCGATAAGCGGCTTGGTCTCACTACATATCTAAAAGGATCAAGATGTTAGATTATTATTCAGACCAGGCTTTATGTCTGACCCAAAGTTTTTGTTTTCCCCTTAAACTCTCGGGTACCCAATTTATTTTGAGTAGTTTGAGATTTAAGGTTCTCAATTTTTATTCTCTGACAAATAAATCTTCCGGAGGCGTACAGCAGGCAGATAGATATTTATAGTTTTTATTTCTACTGTTTGTTTTGTTGTAAAGGCAGATCTATTAGCCTTACTATATTCTCTAATCGACCAAGGGGCATCTTCATATGTCGTGCTAGGCGTATTTATAATAACTATATTTTGCAAAATGTAGGTAACGTTTTGGGATTATGTGATGGACAAGAAATGTTTTGATTTAAATGTGGAAATATGTTTTTGAATTGTTAAATTTTTTACATATCTCTATGATCTGTGTATCAATGTATCTAACACCGTCGTATTTTGTCGCCGAAGATTAATAACTATGGATAAATACAGCATCCGTAGCCGTTAGTTTTTGGCCTCCAAGTAGTGGGATGTTACAAGTTGGTATCAGAGCATAGGTTTATGAAATTTAAAAATAAAGTTAAATCTAAAAGATTTTTGAAACATAATCCAATGAATTTGGAAATAAGATCGGGGTTTGGGTTAATTCTATAGTAACGTACTTATGTTTGATATATAGGTATATATTTATATACGTATTACACTCTCTCTTAG
This sequence comes from Allium cepa, assembly GCA_030765085.1. NCBI lineage: Eukaryota > Viridiplantae > Streptophyta > Magnoliopsida > Asparagales > Amaryllidaceae > Allium > Allium cepa. Next base: position 11,689,606 of record CM060929.1, read on the forward strand.
ATGGTTCTTCTGTATCTTACTAAGGTTTGTATGCAGATACGAGAAAGAGGATATGGAGGCAGGAAATGGAAGAGGAAATCTAGGAAAAAAAGCACCACAACCAACCGAAATGCTTGACCTAATACCCGAAGGAACCAAGGTCGATAGGCTAATGCCAACCAAAATGTTGAGGCCAATGTAGGTACTGGAAATCCGCCAGTAGATGCGGGGATGATGTATCCGTTGTTGGCTATTATTTTGCAAGAGGGACACGCTTTTAATGTGGAGGAGCTAATCATGTAGTTCCAGCTGGTTATAATTGTGCTAAGCTGAGTAGAGAGTATATCGGTCTTGGTGCGAAGTAGTTTCTTGCATCAGAGGGTTCTATCGAAGTAGAGAATTAGCTTCTGAATTGTGAAAGGATTTTTACAGCCTTAGGCTTGAATGATTGTGAGAATAGAAGGCTAGCCTCTAGACAGTTGCAAGGGTTAGCGCTTCATTGCTGGAACAGTGTGACGACAGGAGTGCCAGAAGAAGAGTTGACGTGGGCTGATTTCAGAAGGAAATTCGAGCAAAGGTTCTTCTCGAAGGTTGCCAACTTGGCACTAATGTGGAAGTTCATGGATCTTGTCTAAGGATAAATGTCTGTGATCGAGTATGCTGCTAAGTTTGATGAGCTATCTCGATATGGTTGTGCTTTGGTTGAGTATGGTGCTATGTTTGATGAGCTATCTCGATATGGTTGTGCTTTGGTTGACACCGATGTCAGAAGGAACGAGAGATTCATTATTGGTTTGAGGACAGAGCTAGGTAGGATGGGTATGACTCATATTAAAGAACCTTATCATGTGATGGTGGAGATGACCGTCTGCCATGAGCAGATGCTTGCTATTTCAGCTAGGGAGAAGTCAGTTGAGTCCCAGGGTTATCAAGGAAGAAAAAGGAAATTCTATAAGAAGAAAGGAGCCTAGAAAGGGGAGGCAGCTAAGAAGGCGAAGGCTGATTTAGTATGTTATAAGTGTGATAAGAAGGGCCATTATGCCCAGTAGTGCAGAACTGGTAAAGGAAAGAAGCCTATGTGAAGAAGAATGTGAAATGCTTCAACTGTGACCAAGTTGGGCATTATAAGAACCAGTGTCCGGAGCCAGTTAGGGCGGACAGAGGAAAGATGTTTGCAGTAGGACCACCATCTTCTTCTAGACCCACTGCAGCAAAGAAAGGGAAAACCATGATGGAAGGTACGCTTTTGATTCAGAGCATACCAGCTAGGGCACTTTTCGATACCGATGCATCATATTGATTTAAATCTCAGTATTTGTTTGACAAGTTATGTATAGAACCCACATACCTTGTTACTTCCTTATGGGTTGCAAATCCAATAGGAGGGTATGCAACTCGTGGGATGAGATGTGACCAGTTAGAACTTGATTTGTAGGTCATAAGTTTGCATGTAGTTTGTATGTTTTTGATTTCGTAGATTTGGGGATCATTTTGGGTACAGATTGGTTGGTTAGGTATGAGGCTAGGATATTTTGCCAGGATTGAAAAATATCATTGAGGTACCCAAATATTCGTAACTGAATCATTATCTCAGCGGAGAATTCCAATAAGAGTATTTATGCTTTGTTGAATGCCATAAAGGTTGAAGAAGAGCTTAATCGGGTTCGTGTGGTTAGAGAGTTTGCAGATGTATTTGAGCTGGTCACTGGATTACCTGAGCTTCAGCTCAAACGTTTAGGATGACAATCAAATGTATGATGCAAAGGAATAAGAATTCCAGACCTACTGCTCAGACGTTTGAGATTATTCCCAGACATCTAGGCGATCTGGAAGAAAATTTCTAGACCTTCAGCACAAACATCTTGGAAGATCCTCGGACTTCTGGCACTATTAAATTCAGTCAATTTTTCAATTTCTACGTGGGTTTCCGTTTTAATCAATTTTTGATGATCTGAATTGATGTTGTCATAAATTACCGACTTTGACGATTTCTTTTGTGGGTTTTTGAGAATATCCATTCGATTGGATTTGATATCAATTTTTATTGTTTTAATTCACATCGTCGAATGTGGATCTTGGTGATAGATTGTTTTTACAATCGTTTCTATGATTTATCACCTTAAAATACAAAGGTTTCTATACCAGTAGTAAATACTCAAACTCTTTCACAAAAATGATTTCAACATTTCTTTTAATACAAAGCTCGTTTTTAATACCATTTTCTAGTCTATTAGTATATACAAACCTTTACCCCATTCGTAAGAGAAATCCAACTAAATGACTTAGCAAAATAAGTGATATGAGATGCTTGCATTTACTTCGTCAGTTAATTCTTAGACTTGTTCAATTGAAATCTTGTGACAATTTTCGAGTGAAAATCTACAATTTGTTCGTAAATATTTAAGTTAAGCCAGTGGTTATGGGACATGAAGCTAAACTCGTTTATTTTGCTAGCTTGGTGTAATTTACACTTATTGATCTATGATGATCATTTTATGGTTTAGACTAGCGATATGCGAAGTCTCCATGTCCGTGTAGGGGACTATACCCCATTCTATTGAGCTTTGTCTCATTTTTATGAATTAGCGACCTATGGGATTTTTAACCATTTTATGGAGTTCGGTTCATCGGGCGTATCATTGTACTATGTCGTTGTTCCGGCTTATTTGAGTTTCAGGTTCATCAGGCATATTATTTTACTACATCGTTGTTCCAGCTTATTTGAGTTTTAGGTTCCTTGGACGTATCGTTGTACTATGTCGTTGCACCATTTATGAACATGTGTTGGTGAGTTTTCATGCTCCCATTTGTGATAGGTCTCCGCCTTTGTGTTTTCTGGATTTCTAATTATTGGTTTCTGGAATTTGTGCTTCACTGTGTTTGTGAGTTTTCATGCTCCCATTTTTGAAAAGCCTCCACCTTTGTATTTTCTGGATTTCTAATTATTGGTTTCTGGAATTTGTGCTTCACCAGTTTTTTCGATTTGCATTGATATGTTTTGTCAATATTTAAAGTTTGGTGAATAAGTAAAGAATATGATAATCTTTTTGGATATTTGAGGAGATTAGAGATATTATATGATTTTCATTGTTATCAAATATATACTTGTCATAGTGTGACATTTTTTATCATATATTTGTCGTATCCCTTATCTTATCTTATCTTATGTGATATTTATAGCTAGATTGATCCGTTTATTATTTTCCTTCTTAAATAATACTTGAGTCAAACCGAGGTGTTTCAGGTGCTTCCACTTGACTTCTTAGCAGGGACTAGCTTCCGACTTCATGACTCCATGATGTATATATATTCTTTTGTCTAGCACTTGTACCTATTATTTTGTGATGTAGTGGATCTTGCATGACCACTACATTGATGTCCACTTCTAAGTGTTATATTCATATCTGTTTCCACCTTAGTGATATGAATATCTGCGACTGATTTATGTTATGCTTATTTTATATATATTTTTGAAGGCCACATAGCCACTTTGTAGTAGCTCTGAGTTTGTACTCGATATGTCAGATTACCTCTTGAAATGAAATGCATGTCATGCTATCTGACATATCGGTACTTGCACAAAGCAATTACACAGATAGTCACTCCTCAACAACCTTATTTTCTATGCTAGTCGACGGCATTACCCCGTAGTGTTCCTGGCTAGTGTGAGTATAGAGGTGGGGCATCACAGCTTGGTATCGGAGCCAAACTTCGGAACAACATAGAATATTATGGCAAGAATCATTGTCCTAAATCTCTCATAGGAATCGTGCCTTGGGATTTAATCCGAGTCTTAGGACCCGTTCTATCCTATTTTCTTTTAAGATGCTTTGTTTTACCAATCAAGCTTGTTTGAATTCATTCTAAGAATAACATTTTTCCTCTTCGTTCTTTCTTTCTTAAAGAAGAAGAGATGGTTAGACCTAGAAGTCCTAGCACTGGTTAATCCAGTGGTTCTCCTTTCGATGGCGTATTCATGTCGGCCCAACAACTTTTGGATCTTGTAAAGAATCAAAGGTTTATCCGTGCTTTGAATAAGAACCCCAAAAAGGTTTTACCACTGAAATTAGAAGTGCCTTTCGACCAGCTTGTAGATATCACTCTTCGACTTAGAGAGGCCGATAAAGGAAGTGATAGTGATGTTGGAGGTGCCAAAAAGAGCCTCAATAACAATGAGAGGTATATTAAATTCAAATTCCCTAATCCTAACAAGAAAGGGAATCAAGCAAATTTAGTAGCAAAGACTCCTACCCCTAATCGTGGAGAATGCTATAATTGTGGATCTAAGGACCATTATGAAAATAAGTGTCCGAAGCCGCTTACTTCTCGCTATTACAAAAGTTCGGATCATCTTATATCTTCATGTCCCAAACTTTAAATTAAGAAAAGGGGAAAGTTGAATGTTGTGCAAGCCTCTAGTAACAATTCGCTTTGTCAAGGTATTTCTCATCTTGTCCTTGATAGAATTATTATGTTTCATGATCATTATATTCCAATTCTTATTGATAGGGGTGCATCTCACTCTTTTATATCAAAAGAACTTGTTGATACTCTTTCTTTAAATGTTATGGGATTGATGACTTCATTAAGAATTGCAAATCTGGTTGATGGATCTGCAACACTCAGTTTACATGGTAAAGATGTCGAGATTATTTTATGTGATTATTCTTTCTGAGCTGATTTGCATGTTGTGCGCTACTTAGGTTTCGTAATGATTTTGGGAATAGATTGGCATAACCGTTATGAAGCCCACATCATATGTCCCGAGAGGACTATCCTTCTTCAAATCCTCTATCTATTAAGCATATTTCTCTTATTCTTAGAGATTCAGATTCTAATTCGGTAGCATCCTTGTATTCTCTAAATCCACATGATGAGATAATGATGATGAGGAAGATGTCATTTCCCTCAGTCTCGTTGTTCATGAATTTATCAATATATTTGAGCCCATTTTAGGATTACCACCTAAGCGAGCAATTGAGTTCAGAATTTACCTAATCCCCGAAGCTCTACCTAGCACTCGTCCTCCTTATCGTATGTCCAATAAGGAAAATGAGGAGATGCGTAAATAATTATCCAAATTGGAAACAAAACGGTTTCTTCATTCTAGTTCCTCTCCTTGGGAGCTTCGGCTATCTTTGTAAAGAAGTCCAATGGTGCACTTAGGCTTTACGTTAACTACCGCAAGCTTAATGATCTCACCATTAAGAATAAATATCCCTTGCCTCGGATTGATGATCTATTCGATCGACTTAGCAGTGCTAGAGTCTTTTCACAGTTAGACTTAGCAACCGGTTTTTATCAGCTTTGTATTGCATAAGATAGCATTCCTTTGACATCATTCCATACTAGTTTTGGACCTTTTGAATTGCTTGTTATGCCATTTGGTTTAATGAATGCTCCAGCTTATTTCATTGACCTTATGAATCGAATTTTCAAAGGCTTCCTCGATCGATTTGTTCTCATCTTTATAGATGATATTCTTGTTTATTCTAAAACTGAGGTAGAGCATGAAAAACATCTTTGGATTGTGTTGGAAACCCTTAGGAGCAATCAATTGAAACAAAAATTTCTAAGTGCCACTTTTGGCAATCCGCTGTGAAATTTATAGGACACATTATTTCTGAATCTGGAATTTCTATAGATCCTTCAAAGATTGAGGCTATTCAAAATTGGAAGAGAACGGAGAGTGTGACGAAAATTCGTAGCTTTCTTGGATTGGGGGGCTATTACCATCTTTTCAGAAAGATTTTTCTAAAATTTCCGTACCTCTTACTAGTTTGACAAAGAAGGGAGTTAAGTACATTTGGTCAGAGAAATGTGAAGCTGCTTTTTAGAAATTAAAAGAACTCCTTTCCGATGCTCCTATTCTTGTGATTCCCAAAAGAAATCAAGACTTGATTGTTTATACCGTTGCTAGTCATGTTGGTTTGGGAGCCGTTCTCATGCAAAGGGAATGTATTATCGCTTATGCTTCTAGGCGATTAAAGCCTATCGAGACTAGATATGCCACTCGTAATTTAGAGCTTGTGGCCATTGTTTCGCCCTTAGAATTTGGCGTCATTGTCTTTTGGGAGAGAAACTTGTTCTCAACACCAATCATATATCTTTGAAGTATTTGTTCTCTCAAAAGGAACTTAATTTGCGTCAACAACGTTGTCTCAAATTCCTTACATCTTACGAACTTAATATTCTCTATACTCCCGGTGAAAGGGAAATCGTGTTGCCGATGCCCTTAACTGAAAGCAATAAGCGATTTTTTCCATGATGATATCCGAATGGAATGATCAAAAGACTTTGTCTACTTGTGAGATTCGAGATCATGACCCCAATTCATGTTCATCTCTTGTTTTATGTAGCCTTGAGGCTCATCCTTTTCTTTTAGACCGCATCCTTGAAGCTCAAAAGCAAGATCTCGAATTAGCTCTTCTAAGCAAAAGTTATAGGGATAAAAATAATATTGATGATCTGAAAGACTTTGAAATCAATACTCGCGGAGGCATTCGAAAATTTGGTAGACTTATCGTGTCAAATATTAGTAATCTTCATAAAGACATTTTAAAAGATTCTCATCGTTCTAAATTTACCATTCATCCCGGTAGTAGTAAAATGTACGCAGACATGAAGCAACTTTATTATTGGGATGGAATGAAATCTGATATTGTTAATTTTACTAAGCGTTTCATGACTTGCCAGCTCGTAAAGACCGAGCATCAAAGGCCTGGTAGGTTATTGCAACCTTTAGACATCCCGTTTGAAAGTGGGATCAAATTTCCATGGACTTTATTAATGGTCTTCCACGTTCTCGTTCGGGTCATGATAGTTTACGGATGATTGTAGATAGACTTAGAAAATCCACCCATTTTATTCCCTTTCATTCCAACCGGACTATATCTCTTTTGGTCAAATTTTATGTTAAAGAAATTGTTAAATTGCACGGACTACCTACTTCTATTGTTAGCGATCATGATCCATTATTTACTGGTGGTTTTTGGAAAGGTCTTCAAAAAAACTTTAGGAACGAGGCTTAGTTTTAGCACCGCTTATCATCCACGGTCTGATGGACAATCAAAGTGTGTGAATCAAACTCTTGAAGATCTTCTTCATGCATGTATTATTGATTTTGGTGGAAGTTGGGAAGATCATATTTCCCTTGTCAAGTTTTTTTACGATAATAGCTTCCAATCTAGTATTGGTAAGGCACCTTTCGGGGCTCTACGGAAGGCTATGCCAATCTCCTTCGTGTTAGCTTGAAGCCGGTGAGAAGCTGGTTTTAGGTCGTGATTTCATAAAAAAGATGACCTTATACGTCATAGGATGAGAGAAGCTCAAAGTAGAAAAAAATCCTATGCCAATAACCGAAGAATGAAATTAGAATTTTTCGTAGAGATTTGGTATTAATTCATGTTTCACCCATGAAGGTTGTTGTGCGTTTCGGTCATTCGGGAAAATTAGCACCTCGATACATTGGCCCATTTACCATCAACGAACGCATTGGTTCCATGACTTATCACCTTTTATTACCGGATTAATTTTCTACTATTCATGACGTATCCCATGTTTCTCAACTATAGAAATGCCTTAGAGATTCCGATTTTATTCTTGATCCCGTTGTTGTTGAAGAAATTGAAGTTTCATCTAATTTGACTTATGAGAAACATCCTATTCGTATCCGCAAATCCTAAGGATTGTTTTTAGGGATCTAGAGAATTCTTCGAGCGAACACATCCGGACTTACTCTCGTGTTTCTTAAGGTGAACTTCTCACTTCAAAATTTTCTTTCGTGTTGTTATGCCTTAGAGTGGTTGTTACTCTTTGTTTCCTTCTTAAAATATTGCAAGGGCGCAATTTCTTTAAGGAGGGGAGTCTATAACAACCCGCATATTTTAAGATAATATTTTATTTAAATATAGCGTCGTTGATTTAATTTGAAGTCCGAAATATGACTTTTTATAAATAGTTGAATATGGACTCAAGACCACTTTTATTGAGTTCAAAACGACGTTTACAACTTGTTTGAGTATAAACATTGATATGTCTGGAGTTGACTAGGATTTTGGTATTTTCATTTGGGCTTTGGATTTGGTTCTTGCCTTCCAACCCAACAAGATTACCCAAACTCCACTACCAAATACCCTAACTCCACTCCTCTTCATTCATTCTTTTCATAATTTCCTAATACTATCAAGCAAGAGGAAAAATATGGGGAAAAGAAAGGAAATTAAAATGCATAAGCTCAAGATTTTCTCAGGAATTCAAATTCAAGTTATAGATCAAAGAGAAGCTTAGGTAAGCATCCTCTTCATCTTCTCTATCTCAATCTCTCTTCAATTTTCATAATTTCTTATAACCTAACTTATGAAATCTTTGCATGTAATAATAGATGGAAAATCTTAGAGGTGTAGTTGATGAAGAATTGATCTTGCTTTGTTTTAGAGCTTCTCATTTCTTGTTTTTGAGTTTAAAGGTGAGTTCTTGAACTCACATCTATGTCTACACCATTAATTGTTGTTAGCATGAATTCCTAACGTCTATTTCTTATTCAATTGCTTTTGAATTGATTTAGTTTGGTGAATTCTTCAATTTTGGTATTTAAAAGTCAAAATCTATGAAAATCCTACTATGGATGTTTGGACATGTTGTTTGGAGTGTATTGAAGAGCCCATAGGGCTGGGTTGTCGCTTGGCATAAATCCCTAGCCACCATTGCTCATTCGATTGCTTCCGAGTTGATTTGGCCATCAATGGCCTTGGCAAATTTTTCCTTGAGCTTCAGCTCAGATGTTTGGGAAAACACTCATATGTCTGATGCAAAGGAATTAAAATTCCAAACGTGTTGCTCAGAATTCTGAGGTTATTCTCAGACATCTTGGCGATCTGGAAGAAATTTCCACATCTTCAGCTCAGACATATGGGAAAACCCTCAGATGTCTGGTGCTGTTAAATTCAGCTAATTTGCCTATTTTTATGTGGGTTCTCATTTTAATCAATTATTGATTATCCGAATGGTTATCGCCATTCATTAACGACTTTGACGATTTTTTTGCTGGATTTTTGGGAATATCCATTAGATTGGATTTGATATCGATTTTTATGGTTTTAATTCACGTCGTCGAATGTGGATTTTGGTAATAGATTGTTTTTACCATCATTTCTATGATTTGCCACTTTAAATACAAAGGTTTCTATACTAGTAGTAAATACTCAAAATCTTTCACAAAAATGATTTCAACATTTCTTTTAATACAAAGCTCGTTTTTAAAACCGTTTTTCAATCTATTAGTATATACAAACCTTTCCCTCATTCATACGAGAAATCCAATTAATCAACTTAGCGAAAAAAGTGGTATGAAACGCTTTCATTTGCTTCGTCGGTTAATTCTTAGACTTGTTCGATTGAAATCTTGTGACAATTTTCGAGTGGAAATCTACAATTTTTTTGTAAATATTTAAGTTAAGCCAGTGGTTATGGAACATGAAGCTAAACTCATTTATTTACTAGCTTGGTGTAATTTACACTTATTGATCTATGATGAACGTTTTATGGTTTAGACCAGCGATATGCGAAGTCTCTATGTCCGTATGGGGGACTATACCCCGTTCTATTGAGCTTCGTCTCATTTTAATGGGCTGGCGACCTATGGGTTTTTAACCATTTTATGGAGTTCGGTTCATCGGGCATATCGTTATACTACGTCGTTGTTCCAGCTTATTTGAGTATTAGGTTCATTGGACATATCGTTCTACTACATCGTTGTTCCAGCTTATTTGATTTTCAGGTTTCTTGGGCACATGGTTGTACTACGTCGTTGTTCCGGCTTCTTTGAGTTTCAAGTTCCTCGAGCGTATCGTTGTACTACATTGTTTCACCGTTTGTGATACACGTGTTAGTGAGTTTTCATGCTCCCGTTTGTGATAGGCTTCCCCGTTTGTGTTTTTTGGCTTTCTAATTATTGATTTCTGGAATATGTGCATTGATATGTTTTGTCAATATTTGAGGTTTGGTGAATAAGTAAAGAACATGATATTCTTTTTGGATATTTGAGGAGATTTGAGATATTGTATGATTTTCATTGTTATCAAATATATACTTGTAACAGTATGACACTATTGTCATCATATATTTTTGTCATATCTCTTATCAGATCTTATCTTATATGATATTTATAGGTAGACTGATCCATTTATTATTTTTCTTCTTAAATAATACTCTGGTCAGACCTAGCTGCTTCCACTTGACTTCTTAGTAGGGACTAGCTTTTGACTTTTGCCTAACTACTTTAGCTTAGTAGTTTTTGTTTTATACATTCGAGATAGAGACTCCATGATGTATACATGTTCTTTTGTTTAGCACTTGTACCTATTATTTTGTGATGTAGTGGATCTTGCATGACCACTACTTTGATGTTTACTTCTATGTGTTATATTCATATCTGTTTCCGCCTTAGTGATATGAATATCTGTGACTAATTTATGTTATGCTTATTTTATATATATTTTCGAAGGCCACATAGCCATAGTTTAGTAGCTTTGAGTTTGTATTTGATATGTCATATTTCCTCTTGAAATGAAATGCGTCATACTATCTGACATATCGGTACTCGCATAAAGCAATTACACATATGGTCACTCCTCAACAACCTTATTCTTTATGTTACTCGATGACATTACCCCGTAGTGTTCTTGGCTAGTGTGATTATAGAGGTGGGGCATCACAAGACCAGAGACAGTAACCAAGATCAGGAATTTTCTTAGACTTGCTGGCTATTACCGAAAATTCATCAAGGATTTCTCGTGGATAGCAGTGTCTTCGATTAAGTAGGTCAGGAAGGAAGCGAAGTTTGTTTGGTCCGACAAATGTGAGGAAGCATTCCTTAAGTTAAAGCATTTGTTAACCAATGCTCTAGTGTTAGTAGTTTCGTATGGTAACCAAGGGTTGGTAGTATATACCGATGCATGTGGCACTGGATTAGGAACAGTGTTGATGTAGAGGGGCAAAGTTATTGCTTATGCTTCTAGGAAGTTAGATCACACGAATTTAGATATCCTACTCATGACTTGGAGTTGGCAGCAGTGATCTTTGCCTTGAAGATTTGGAGGAATTATCTTTTGGGAGAGAGATTTGAGTTGTATACTAATCATAAGTCATTAAAGTATTTATCCTCTCAAAAGGAGTTGAATATGAGGCAGCGAAGATGGCTGGAGTTTTGGATGCTTATAATTTCAGTATAGAGCATACCCCTGGAAAAGGAAATAAGGTAGCAGATGCTCTCAATGGAATACACCAGAATATGGTGTTAGCGATGTTGGCAGAGTGGAAGGATATAGAAGCTTTGGCTAGTTGTTGTGTGCTGTTGAGATCTACTGCTAGTTCTAGTCAGGGTACTGACATGTTATCTTGTTTAGACGTTCGACCAATGTGTTGATCGAGAGGATAGCTTTTAAGCAAAAAGAATATCTAGTTTTAGCTGAAAGAATTAGAAGGCTTGAGGTCAGATCAGAGATTGATGATCTAAAGGATTTTACTCTTGACCAAAGAGGATGGCTGAGAAAGAAGGACGGTTATATGTCCCTGATATAGAGAGCTTAAGGAGAGATGTTCTAGAGGAATGTCATCGTTCAAAGTTTACGATTCATCCTGGAGGAACCAAGATGTATCAAGATATGTAGAGAAGCTTTTATTGGGAAGGCATGAAGAGGGATGTTAGCATGTGGGCTAGGCAGTGTGTAGACTGTTAACAAGTGAAAGCCGAACTGCATGGGCCAAGTGGGTTACTTCAACCTTTAAATATCCCATTCCGGAAATAGGATTCGATATCTATGGATTCTATCGACGGGTTGCCAAGGTCAAATCGAGGAAATGAAAGTATATGGGTTATTATGGACAAACTGACCAAGAATGCCCATTTCATTCCCGTAAAGTCAACCCAAACGACGCTTTTTTTGGCTAAGTTGTTTATGAAGAACATAGTTAGACTTCATGGGATTCCTAACAGCGTAGTCAGTGGAAAAGATGCATTATTCACTAGTGAATTTTAGAGGAGTCTACAAGAGGCATTAGGTACCAAGCTCAAGATTAGTACATCATATCACCCACAGACGGATAGGCAGACAAAGAGGGTCAATTAGGTAATTGAGGATTTATTGAGAGCTTGTGTATTGGACTTTGGTGGACTTTGGGAAGATCACCTCCATTTGATTGAGTTTTCCTATATTAATAGTTATCAGACTAGCATAGGAATGGCGTCTTTTGAAGCCTTGTATGGAAGGCCATGCAGATCGCCAGCATGTTGATTAGAAACTAGTGACAGATTGGTCTTAGGTCCGAATTTGGTGGGAGAGGTATCGGAAAAGATTGAGTTAATCCGAGAACAGATGAGGGAAGCTCAATCCAGGTAGAAGAGTTACGCAGATAATAGGCGTAAAGAATTAGAGTTCTCAATGGATGACAGGGTTTTCATTAAGGTATCACCAATGAAGGGTGTGGTATGGTTTGGAAAGTCGGAAAAGTTGGCCTCGAGGTATGTTGGTCCATTCCAGATTATAGAAAGGATTGGAAAGCTCGCATACAGAGTAGAATTGCCTAGTAGTTTGGCAGGTGCCCATAATGTATTCCATGTGCGTCATCTTCGTAAATATGTGCATGCTCCAAAGGATACTATTCCCAAGATAGAATTGTAGGACTTGGTAGTAGAGCCTGATTTGACTTTTGTTAGACAACCACTTTGGGTTGTAGCAAGATATGAGAAGAAAATGAGGACCAAGACTATCAAGTTGGTGAAGGTTCAATGGAGCGACAACGAGAAAGACTATACTTGGGAGACGGAGGATGGAATTAGAGAGGTTTATTTTGATCTGTTTTGATGGTATGTTTATAGTAGATTTACATAGATTGGTTGCTAGGATATGTTTCAGATGATTGCTATGTTTGCTAATTAGTCCTTACTGAATTTCGAGGACGAAATTCTTTAAGGAGGTGAGCCTGTCGCACCCTTAATTTTATCGAAATTATTCAGGAGATTTAATTAGAATAAATTAAATAGAATAACTTAGATAAGGAGATTGAGGTTGATTAATAAATTAGGCGGCCATACTTATTTAATATCTAATAAACTTGTATGAATGGTTAGGAAATTAAGCAAAAGGGCATTATGGTAAATAACCATACTTCCCACTCTTATACTATTCTCATTAGGTCATACACATTCATTTTATTTGAAACCAAATTTTATAGCCGTAGGAAGCAAGGTCGGCCATTAGGAAGAAGAGAAGAGAAAATCAACTTAAAGCTTAGGATTCAAGTTAGAAGGAATCAATCCCAACCAAAGTTCAATTTCCTTATCCAATCTAAGGTAAATAACAGTTTCTACATCTCTATTTTGATTTTCACATCATATGGTTTCGGATTTTATGATAAATCTACTTTTATGATATTAAATGATGGTATGCTTGATTTACGATTTATATGGATTAACGAGGTTGTTTAAAATGGTAGATATACATGGTTTTGGGGTAAAACCCAAAGGAAATGATTTTTAAATGCCATGGAAAAAAATTATTTTATATAAAACATGACTTTGAAGAAGGGTTTCGATTCTCATAATTTTTTGAGCTTATATGGATTTTATATTAATTTTCTAGTGAAGAAAATGATTTATTGGGTCATAAATTATTTACAGCAAAAATAATGATTACTTGGGTTTGAAATTTTCATATGTTGGAAAACATATTATAATAGATTTTTTGGGATTTTTCCATATTTTTCTTAAGTGTTTTGATAAATATATAAAATTATTTAAGGTATAGGACTTAAATGTTTCATATATTTAATTAAGGAGAATGAGCATTTTATAAAATAAAATTGTTATTTAATTCTGAAATTTATGGAAGCATTTTTCTAAAAATAATTATTAACCAATGAGAATTTGACAAACAAAGGCAGAGTCGAAAAGTTATCCTTTTTAAGTTAAAAACAAATAAATCATACTTTTAGCATGTTTCAGCCTTTTACGGTAGAAAACCTTCCGACCCAGACCTTTTGACTAAGTTGAAAGGTTATAGCTTTCGATAAGGTCAAACCAATGCAAATGGTATCATGTTACATGGTACATAATGAATTGGATAGATTCGAAGGGTTCTTAGTTGAAAGGTTTTTGGCCAAAGAGGTTGGAGTATGCTTGTTTTATAAACTAAAGCTTTCACCTACTTTGCTTTCGAATTAGAGCTTTCAACTTGGCTGCTTTCAACCAGATCATATTGTTAAAAGAAAGGTTTTAAACCTTTTGATAGAGTCGAAAGGTTACTGCGGCTTTACCACTGTGTTAACGCTTAAAATTGAACGCTAACACCCCAATGTATGTAGAGATTAAGAGAAAGCACCACCCGTGAATACGGGAATTAGAAAGAAGTAGAAAAGTCACAGAGAAAGACGTAAAAGACAACAGTTTTATAGTGGTTGGGCTTCAGGTTAAGCCTACGTCCACTTTAATCTTCTTTATTACTGAATCAATTACAACTTTACAACAATGTTCGATTACAACACTGATGGGACAAATAACTAGAACTCCGATGTAGAAGAAGTCTTTGAATCCATGTCGGTTGTGTTAGATTTCCTCTTGAAGTTTGTTTAGATGTCTTTCGTGCTTGAAGTGTCGAGTGAGTCGAGAATTCAGTAGAGTATCGGCGTTCCAGAAATGAGCCAAAAGATCCTTTTTCAGTTAGAGCTAGTGCTGTATTTATAGGGGAGATTCTGGACTGGGTCATAGGTCGCGAGCGACCTAGAGGACACGGCATACGACTCAACAGGGTAGCACTTGGTTTCTTCTGAGTGAGTCGGTAGGTCGTGGGCGACCTAGGTTAGGTCATAGGTCGTGGTTTATGGCTTAACAGAGGCTTATTGGATCATTTGAACACTCTGGCAAGTCTTTGGTCGTGAATGACCTAAGGAGAAGATGGCATATGAAGTTATCTCGACCTTGTTTAACTCGTAAGCGACCTAATGTAGGAAATTGCACGCATGAAGTCTTCCTTTGCTTTAATATGCTAGGTCGCTAGGTTATTAGGTCGCTAGCCCTCCTGTAAGTCGCTTGAGTTGTTTCGTGCTGTGCCGCTTCATGCTTGAGTCGCTAGGTCACTCAACTCCCTAGGTCGCTGAGCTTCTTAGCTCGCTGCAAAACTTCTTCCCCGTCAGATCGCTCCCCTCTTTAACTCGTTAGGTCGCTTCATACTTTAGGTCGTTAGGTCGCTTCACACTTTAACTCGTTAGGTCGCTTCATACTTTAGGTCGTTAGGTCACTCCTCCTCATAGGTCGTTAGGTTGCTTTCAAAGAGGAGCTAACACTTGCCCCTCGAAGTACATGCCTATGCCATAGGTCGTGTGCTTCGACCTAATTCTTCTTGGTCGTGAGCGACCCAATAGATTTAATAGCTCGCGTGCCCACTCATCTCTTCCCCTTTGCCCCATATAAACTGCTAACTCGTTTCTTCTTCCTTATTTAACTGCTTCAATATCCCGCTCCGCCATTAACGAAACTTCAAGCTTCCCAAAGGCGAATTCGAACTAACAAGTGGTCGTTTCCTTCTCACCATCACATCGCGTAAGTGAACTCGATCTTTATCCAACTCATAATCACCATCGAACCACGAATTTTCATCTTCTGTCCCCAGTTCAAATCCATACATCGCGTTCCACTTTCGAGCCATGTTGCGATTGGTTTCCGATCGCCATTGGCCATGTTGTTGTTGTGATTCATGAATGCATAGCAGCGCGCTGAATTTAAGATGGATTTGAGATGATCCGCGTCGATTATAGGTGATTTGGTGGAATGGGTAGATGATCGGTTTTGCTGAGAGGTTGGTGGATTTCGTTACCTAGGCGATAATGGGTTGTCGGGTTACAAGATAGCGAGCTATTGGGTAGGGTGGAGGTAAGCGAGCTACGAAAAGTGGAGTATACTGACTTTGACAGGGAGTGGTTCGAGATTGCTAAGCTTCATCAGAGGTGATCTTACGAATCTGAGCGACTTAAGAGTTTTAGCGACCTAACACACTTAGCCGACCTAAAAACTTACGACTTAAATGGCCTACGACTTAACCTCTTAGGTCGCGCTTGTATTCAAGCGACCTAGGACTTAGACAGATTCACACTGCCTTGTCTTGAACTCTTTAGCTTGAACCAGGCGACCTAGGACTTCTCGCGATGTAACTCTTAGGTCGCATATATGCCCTAGTGACTTAGAACTTAAGCAAATTTGCTTTGCCTTGACTTAAAGCTTTAAGCCTTGAACTTCTTGACTCGGATTGCGACTTAAGGACTTGAACAAAACTTGAAAGCTTCAAAATTTGACAGAACCTGATTGTACTTCCAACTTGAACTGCCAGAATGAACTGCTTGAACTTTGTTGCACTTCTTTATAGATTATACTAACATGTAGGCTAACAACCTACTGAACACAACATTTGCAGAAAACTAGGGCGAATATACTGCCATTGACTGCCCACATCAAATGGCAGATTAGTCGATAAAAGATAATCAACTTAAAGAAATTATATGAAATGCTGTGAATCAACAAACTCAAGTGAAGTATTAAAGCAAAGAAATGTTAATCAATTAGAACTGATTTTTTTTGCATCAATACTGCACTTGTATTTGGACTTAAAACAACAAACCCAGAAACTTTGTAATTAACAAATGCATGTTAGTTTAATTTCAGTTATACTTACTTGTCGTTTTATTAGTTTTGCACAACACTTCACACATTTAGGAAACATGCACCTTCATATTTGAATATCCAGTTCCTTGTGTAGAATATCTTCTCAAGAAGAGATAGTAGAGGAACCTGAAGGAGTCTTCCCGATAGCCAACCCATTGGATAATCCTCCGAAAGAACTCCAACTACCCTGAGTCAGTGGGCATTAAACCAATTACGTATTCAGTTTGGTATTGCTGAAGCAGATGCTATGCTTCCTAGGCCAAACGATACTGCTGATAAGCCACCCCTCGGTTTTATCGCCGTCAACCGTCAGATGTGTCTATGTGGTTCCATTCCTTCTTTCAATGACTTTCTTCAACGACCCTTTCTCCGATTAACTATCTCTCCTTTCCAACTGCATCCCAATAGCCACGACATCCTAATGGGACTTTGTGTGCTGTTCAGGAGGACACTTGAACGTCTTACGAGTTTTGAAGAAATTTGTTACTTGTGCATATTCGCAAAGAACAAAGACCATCCCTCTATCACACTCGTGAGAAGCGCCAGAAACCGTAGATTAATTGTCGATCTAACGAAAAGCGCCCACGGTTTCTTAAATCAATTCTTCTTCGTTCGTCGCCCTCCAGGATTTTACGCCATCTGGAGAGTAGGAAGTAAGATTTCTCACTCCCACTTTTTCCATTTAAGCTTTTCGAGATCCGAATTGCTTATGCTAACTACATTCTTTTCTTTTACAGTGCTTCCTCTTCCCTCTAGAGATCCCAGTCACAAAACGACTTTTGAAAGATTAAGTGTCATGCCGGTTGAGGATAGAAGTAGTAAGTTTTTGCTGAAATATGAACTTCTTCACCAATACGGGCTTCTGCAACCTTCCCGTTCTACTCAGCCTCATGAAGTCCCTGACTCCAGTAGAGACATCGGATGCCCCAGCTTCCGTCAGAGAACTTACGTCGAAAGAACATACTGTTGAGGCTTCATTGGTAAAGTGTTCTACTTCAATTGACGTTGTGGGGTCATCCGGCAAACTTTCACTTGCCCCGGTCATCGAAGAAGAGGAACCTCCCCAACAATCTGGGAAATCTGGTGACGAAGGAACTGAGATAACAAGTCCCGCCAGGCACAACGGTGATGATATTTTGAGGGGTTGAGCGACCTGATGATTACTTCACAGGAGCTTTTTAAAGATGATCCTATCACTGCTAAAGTTACTTCTCCAGTAGTTGAAGCGACATCCATTCTGCAACAAACTCCATCCGCCCAAGAGTTGACACTGGCTGTAAAATCCATCATCACCCCAACCCAGGAGTGGTTCGTAGTTCGACACGCGTAGTTTGCACGTTACACACACTTAGGACTTTTCAGCACTTATATGCGTTCAACTTCCTTGCTTTGAAGATTTCTGAGTTTATTGTTCTTCATTTTCAGGTTCTCCAATAGGAAGAAGTGGCTCTTACTACGACGATTTCCAGCGTTATGGGAAGCGCGGTTCTTATAACCCCAGGAGGTATCTTCCAGCCCTTGGGAAACCGACGAAGAAAGAGCTGCGAGGAAGGCTCGTGAGAAGCGTGCTTATGAAGAGCGCTACGGGAGACGGGACAAACGACATGATTCTTCCCAGAGAGAGGATGATTCCCACAAGCGAAAATCTCGTGATGACAAGGGAAAAACCCATGTCGCTTAGGACCCAAGTAAATGGGCCAAACTTGGTGAAAAACTGACATCTGAACTCTCTGAAAATCCCACTGCTCCCGTCTCTTTGGAAATTCCTTCCAGCTCCCCACCCCCTTCAAAGAGCTGATATTCAAACAGTCATAAGTAAGACCCCTATCAAGTTGGACAGGGTCCGGCTACTCTTCAAAGCCGATTCCCGCACCGGTGCTTAAAGGGAGTACGCTTCGATCTTGACTTGGTCCCGATTGATGAGCAAGCCATGTTGCGAAATTTTGATACCGTCAAACTCGATATCGAGAGAATGTCTTGTTGGAAGAAACTTGTTGACGAGCTTCAAAGAGTGAATCGCGCAAACCATGGAGCCATGCTGACTATGGAGAATGACAAATCCGAGTGGCAGAAAACACTCGATCAACATGATGCCGAAATGAAGAGTATTGCCGCTTATAATGAGAAGCTTGAAGCGGAAGTTGAAAAACTTAAGGAAGAGCTCGCCACTTCTTCCACTTCCTATTCTCAGAAAGAAGAAGTGCTTCAAAAACAAGTAAGAGATGCTCACGCTGCACGGAGAGATGCTAAAGTTAAATTTGTAGCACAACAGCAAGCTGTAGAAAACTACCAAGCTGACGTTGCTCAACTGCGAGAAAAAACCAACTCCTAGAACTTGGAGATTGAACTGCTCAAAGCTCGACTTTCTGAAGCTGAAAAGGATCATGATGAAGCTATTGCCGGCAAAGCAGCAGCCGAAGAATCTCATATGGCAACAAAAGTCGAAGTCAGTTCCACTCTATTCGAATTTTACATCCATAGTGTTCTGGGGCGCGGTAGCCTTAAATTTTTGGGACCGGAGTTTGAAATCACTTTGGCCAAAGTGTGGGATGACGCACTTGATATGCTTGGAGGAGCCGGATATGCCGAAGTAGATTTAATGGCACACTATCTAGATGATGATGCATGTGCCGCTCTTGCCAAGGGAAAGGAGCAACTCACCAAAGAGAGAGCCGAAATGAAAGAAGAAGAACATTTAGGGAAGACAATCTCAACCGTCCCAGTTCAACCTTCGGTTTCGGCCGACATCGATATTTTTTGCTCCAATCCATTCTCCTCCTCCTGCTAAAGCTGTTATTAAAAGTGCCACCGCCCAAACTGGACATGAGACTCAAGAAAGCGCTGAAGCGCAAAAACTTCGAAGTTGACATAGTAAAGCCTACTTCTCCAGGTAACTTCAATGTTGATCTCGCTCAAGTGGACTGCTTGTTTACTTCACATGAGTTTGATGAACTTTTTGATTATTACTTAAATGTTAACGTGCCACTTTCTCCTCTTTTTATGAGAGATACTGACTTTAACTTCTCTTCTCCTGTAGTGAAAGCGCCACGTGTTGTTCAGCCTTCCCATCTTCCAGTTGTTTCCTCTCTGCCTCTTAAGATTACTCCTCCTTCCGTTTCTCAACCGGGGTTAAAAGAGGAGCAGATAGAATCTCTTCAAGGCTTGGATGACCCGATCGCTTCTCAAGAACAGAAGGCCGAGGGACCTGAAGAAGGCGAAAGAACCCCGGAGCAAACTATTTTTAATGACATAAAGTTGTGTGCACTTTTCACTCTGGGCAGTGAGTCTTCTTCAAGGAAGAAGGGGAAGCACGGAGTCTCAAAGAAAAGAAGAGAAGCTTCTGCCGGTGAAGAAAAAGCAGAAGAAAGTCCAATTGCACCCCTTCCTCTTTCTTCCCCTACTCTCACAAGCCGGCCCAAAAAGTTAATCATCGGCCAAGCGAAGGCTCGAAAGGTGGCAGGAAGAAGAAGTGATGGGTTTGGGACTTATGCTTTTCGTCTCGCTTTTTTGCTTTTTTGCTTGTACATATAAAGACTTGTGTTGACCAGAGATTGTGCGGGTACCGGTCCCCGCCTTCTTCTGTTTTGAAACCTGCATATGTATAAAATTTTCATAGTATGGAATGAAATGATTCTTTTGCATGTACAAACTTCTGTCTGTATTTGAGAATTCGTTTATTATTCTTTTTCATACAAGTTTCTTTATTTTCACTGTGTGATGTTGCAGTAAACCTATGGTATGTTGCTCGAGCATTGTTTTTATTTTTGCAACTATATTATATTGCCTACATACCATGGTTTATTGCAATCTCTTTCACAATGGCAAAATTTTGGAGAACAACTCTTCTGTTTCGAGAAGACTTGTACTCTTTCTTTAGAGAACAACTTTTCCATTCGAAGGAGGTTTGCATCTGTACTTTATAGAACAATTTTTCCATTTTAAGGAAATATTTTTCTGATTTAGTAGAATGCGCCTCGTATTAGATAAGTTTCTCTTTCTTTTTTTTCTTTTTGTTGCGAAGTTTTTACACTTCACTTTTGGAGAAAGTCACTTTTATTTTTTGGCAAGTGAATTTTCCTTCGTGGTAAAGTGGGCCTCCGAAAAAGGGCTTTTGTTTGATTGTGCCTCTGGGAAGAGGGGTTTTTGTTTGATTGTGCCTCTGGGGAGAGGGCTTTTTTGTTTTTGCCTCTGGGGAGAGGCTTTTATTTTTTCCCTGTCCGTTGGGAAGCGGGCCTCTGAAGAGGGCTTTTCACATTTCGACTCGTATGAAGTTTTATTTCAGATCGCGGTGAAATGTGTGCCTCCGAAGAGGTCTTTTAGCATTTCAACTTTGGTGAAATGGGCCTCCGAAGAGGGATTTTCACATTCCAACACTTGTGAAGTTTTATTTCAGATCTCGGTGGAATGCGTACCTCCGAAGAGGTCTTTTCATCTTTCAACTCCTGTGAAGTTTTACTTCAGATCACGGTGAAATGTGTGCCGCCGTGTAGGCCTTTTGCCTGGAAGTTTCTTTCCTATGGTTGGATGGACTCACGGGGCGGACACAAGTTACTTGGATTGTTTGTTTGCATAAACGTTCTCAGCTAGTTAACGAGTGTCCTGTGCCACCGGTCATTCCACCAATCTTTTTGTTGAGAAAGAGAACTTTCTTTTTCTGGCAAGTCCCATTAGAGGTCTTTATCCTCCAAAGAGCTGTGCCTCCGAAGAGGTCTTTTGCTGTTCGCTGCTTGCTCGCCCATGTCTTTTCGCCATTTGCTCATATCAGCGGTTCCCTGTTATCATTTCCAAGCACACATTCCTTTCTTTTGCAAGTAGCTTATTTTATCCAACGAAGTGTACTTCATTGTTAAATCAGTTCGTAGGGGCAGACACAGGCTAATTAATCGGATGTTTGTTTGCACAAACGATCACAATTAGTGTCTACCTCTGGCGGAACCACTAACTGTTTGCTTGAAGCACTTCTTATATAGGATTTGAGTCTGGAATTTTTGTGGCTGAACATTCATTTGTTGAGTGATGTCAGGGATCGCTTGGTCTTATGATGGGTAAGCTTTGTTTTAATGGCCTACAATATTAAAATGACATTTTAGTAATACAATTGAAGTACTTTATATATGAAATAAAACAAGCAGTTTATAATAGTAGAGAACACAAGATTTATAGTGGTTCGGCCAAGAACTGGGCCGACATCCACTTTATAGTTCTTATTATTCACTTGCACTGACTTTACAATGGCTTTCACTACAAGAATCATACATTCATAATTCTTTTACAGTATTTCAGTAAAGCCTTTTAAGTAAAATATAGGCGCAAGTGATTGTTGTTCCAAGCTCTTGGAACTGGATCTCCTTCGACAGTTGTTAGTTTGAAAGTGCCATCAAGAAGTTTTTTGCCTATGACATATGGCCCTTCCCAGTTTGGCGCAAACACTCCTGTTGTTGTCATGATCCTTTGCTGATGGGCTGCAATTCTGAGCTGGGCCTTTTCCCTTTTTTCATCAAGGAAGTCAAGTGCTTCAAGTTGCAACTCTTCGTTTTCAGCTTGGTTGAAATGAATTCTTCTATGTGATGGGACTTCTATTTCCACCGGAATCATTGCTTCTGATCCATATGCCAATGAAAATGGAGTGTGCCCAGTCGCAGTTTTGTTGGTAGTTCTATATGCCCATAGTGCTAGTGGAAGCCTATCGACCCAACCACCTTTCGCTTTTTCCAGCTGTTTTTTGATGGTTGATTTGATAATTTTGTTTACTGCCTCCACTTGCCCGTTTGCCTGCGGATGAGCCACTGCTGAGAAGCTTTTTTGGATCTTGAATCGCTTGCAAAAATCTTGGAACTCTTCACTTTCGAATTGGGTTCCATTATCTGTGATTATCTTTTTAGGCACACCATACCTGCAAATGATATTCTTAGTTACAAAGTTTATCATCTTTTTAGAGGTAATAGTAGCTAATGGTTCAGATTCAGCCCATTTAGTAAAATGATCAACAGCAACAATAGCATATCTGATTCCGGATTCGGCGGTTGGCAAAGGCCCGATGAGATCTATTCTCCAAATAGAAAATGGCCACGGGCTGCCCATCTGTGTTATCTCAGTGGAAGGTGCTCTTGGGATTTTTGCAAATCTCTGGCATCGGTCACATTTTCGGGCATAGCTTGCAGCATCACGATTAATATCTGTCCAAAAACACCCATAACGGAGAATTTTCTTTGCTAGAGTTTGACCACCTGAATGGTCTCCACACTCTCCTCCGTGTACTTAAGCTAGAATTGCTTTAGCTTCTTCCTTAGTCACACATTGGAGTAATGGCATTGAGAATCCCCACCTATACAATCGACCATCTTGAATTATATATCTAGAGGCTTTTCTTAGCAGCTTCTGTCGTTCTTTTGAATTTTCTGGTAGAGAACCGTTGAGCAGATATTCCATTATCGGAGTCATCCATGATTCTTGCTCCTGAGATATAGTCATGATCCATTCGATATCCATCTCATCAGTGCTTGGAGCTGATAGGACTTCCATAGGAACTAATCCCAATAATTGAGCTTCACCAGTGCTTGCGTACTTTGCGAGAGAATCTTCCTTCATGTTCTCTTCCCGGGGTATATGACTTATCATATAATGGTCAAGATCATCGAGAAGTTCCCAGGCTCTTAACAAGTAAGCAGGCAGATTTTCTCCTATAGTTTGAAACTCTTTCTTGACTTGACATACAATAAGCTGTGAATCACTGAAGATCTGCAACACTTTGACATTTAATTCTTTAGCAATTCTCAAGCTGGCAATAAGAGCTTCATATTCTGCTTCATTGTTTGTCGAAGGGAATTCCAATCTCAACGCATAGCACAATGACCGCCCTTCAAGGGTTTCAAGCACAACCCCAGCTCCGGAATAGTAATCGTTTCTTGCACCATCAACATATAATTTCCATCGAATTTGGGCATTATCAGTCACCTCTTCCTCACTATCACCATTATCTGTACATTCTGCGATGAAATCTGCCAAAGCTTGTCCATTGGTTGCTCTTCGGGGATGATAAGTGATGTCGTATTGGCTGAGTTTAATATTCCACTTCAGAAGACGACCCTAAGTTTCAGGATGAAACAGGACTTGCTTTAGAGGTTGATTAGTGAGGACTTTGATAGGATGAGCTTGGAAATATGGCCTCAATTTTCTTGATGCGATTAGTAGACAATAGGCAAGCTTTTCCAACTTTGAATAATTCGTCTCTGCCCCAGTGAATCTTTTGCTGATATAATAGACCGGGCGCTGAATTTTTGCGTCTTCCCGTACCAACGCTGCACTGAGAGCATGAGATGAGATTGCCAAATATACGAAAAGATATTCACCATTGTCCAGCTTAGAAAGTATTGGAGGCATTTCCATATGACGAATCAACTCGTCGAAAGCTTTCTGGCATTCAGGAGTCCAGTGAAAATTTTTCTTTCCTTTTTTTCAAAGCATCAAAGAATGGAATGCATTTATCAATAGTTTGGAAATGAATCGACTCAAGGCAGTGACTTTTCCATTAAGACTTTGCAATTCCTGCTTCGTTCTAGGAGCTTTGACTTCTTTTAAGGCAGCAATCTGAGTAGGATTAGCTTCAATGCCCCTAGCACTCACAATGAAACCCAGAAACTTTTCGGACTCTACCCCAAACGAACATTTCAAAGAATTAAGTTTCATTTCGTACTTTCGGAGGATTGCAAACATTTCTACCAAGTGATCCATATGGTCTACTGCCTTCTTTGATTTCACCAGCATATCGTCAACATAAACCTCCATAGTTTTTCCAATCTGTGGCTTGAACATAGCATTGACGAGTCTTTGGTAAGTTGCCACTGCATTCTTATGTCCGAAGGGCATGACCCTATAGGAATAGAGACCAACATCGGTGATGAAGCTCGTGTCCTCCTGATCCGGCTCATGCATCATGATCTGGTTGTATCCGGAGTAAGCATCCATAAAAGATAACAACTCATGCCCCGTTGTTCCATCCACCAAATGATCTATTCTGGGTAACGGGAAGCAGTCTTTGGGGCATGCCTTGTTTAAATCTGAGAAGTCAATGCATACTCTCCACTTTCCATTAGCTTTCTTAACCAGTACAGGAATTGAAACCCAATTCGGGTAAGTAGACTCCCTGATGAAACCATTCTCCATGAGCCAGTCTACCTCTTCTTTCAACGCTGCTGACCTTTCAGGACCCTGGGTTCTTCTCTTCTGCTTTATCGGTGTAAACTTCGGATCAATATTCAGAGTATGTACTGCAATTTCTGGGGATATTCCACATATATCAGCATGAGTCCAAGCGAATACGTCCAGATTTGCTTTCAAGAATGTTACCAAGGAATTTTGAACTGTCACACTAAGTTGCGAACCCACTTTCACCACTTTGTTCGGATCTTTCGGGTCAACAGGTACTGGCACCGTTACTTCCACTGGCACCACTTTATTTACCCCTGCACTAGCTTTTCTAGGATCCATATCTCTTTGTGACCCGCTATGCTCACCAGTGCAGGGTCCACCCTGTAATTGCTACAAGGTTGGTTCTTTGATGCGGACTGGGGCTGCCGCATCTTTTCCCATCTCTCTCTTCCTTGCTTCACGCAAATATATTAGATAACATTCTCGCCCAGCATTCTGTTCCCCTTTAATAACTCCAACTCCATTATCTGTGGGGAATTTCATAGTGAGGCACCACGGGGCGAGAATTGCCTTAAAAGCCGCAAGAGTTGGTCGGCCTAGGAAGGCGATGTAGGCAGAAAATTCATCAACAATTACAAAAGTCTGTTTTTGAACCACCTTTTTCTGCCCCTCTCCAAGCTCTACGAACAAGTCAACAGTTCCAATTGGCTGCTTTGGTTCCCCAGTGAACCCAACAATCTTCTAAGATGAGGCTTGAACATCAGCCATTGGAATTTTCATTTGATCGAATGTCTTTTTGAAGAGAACGTTGCAAGAAGCGCCGCAATCTACAAGCACTCTTCTCACAGTAGCCGGCCCAATGCCTGCAGAGATGACCAAGGGATCCATGGTTGGAGCTTCAATACCCATAGAGTCCCTGGCTTTGAACACAATATCATCATTGAAAGTTTTCTGCTGCTTCAAAGGTGCAGCATCTTCTAGCACAAAAACACTCTCTTCTGCTGGTACATACTTCAAGGCATGGGCATATCTTTCCATCTCGCCCTAGCTTCTGCCTGCTGGGTGAGGATCTCCTGTAATCACATTAATAACGGGCCTTTCCGATTCATGCACGGTATTCCTCTCACCCGAGCCAGATGGATGAGCAGGAAGTTGCTGGCCCTTAGTAGATGAAGTTGGGTCATTTCTACTTTTCTTAACATATTGCTGCAACTTGTTCTCTCTTAGTAGTTCTTCAATTAAACTTTTCAGATGGCAACAATCATTGGTATCATGACCGGGTTGATTATGAAACTGACAGAATCTCCCACTTTGAGCAGCTTTTTCGCTAACTCTCATCTCTGGCAGTTTAGGATATTCTACCGCATCTTTGGTAGCAAAAAAGATATTCTCCAGGGTGTCAGTCAAAGGAGTGAAATATGAAGGTTTTAAGAAGCGAGGTTTCTTCACATCTTTCTGTTTCTTCCCACCATTATTTTCCCTCTTCTGAGTTTCGGATTCCTTTTTGATAGGGGCAGCAGTACTATTCTTAACCTCTGTCAATGCCACTTTAACTGGTGCCCAAAGGCTTTCCAAGCGCATGAATTCATCAGCTTTCTTATAGAATTTCTCAAGCGAATTTGGTTCTTTCATCTTCAGCCACTTCCCCAATTCACTTGATTTGTCCATTGCCCTCATCAGGTATGTCAAGACCATTCGTGGCTCTCCATTATCCACTTCAGCCAAAGCTATGTTGAAGCGGTTCGAGAAAGACCTAATAGATTCCCCAGGATTCTGTTCTAGGCTTGACAGTGACATAATATCCTTTGCCTTTGAAGCATACAACCTGAACTGCTCTTTAAACTTCCGAGTCAAATCGGTGAACTGGTCTATGGATCGGACCGAAAGCTTTGTGAACCAGAGCAGAGCCACTCCTTCCAAGTATACAGGAATTGATTAGGGTCGCTTGTTCTTTTATAAGCCGGGATGGTAGGAGGAACAAACTTCCTTAGGAATTCCGCCTTTAGAATCCTTTCAGTGAACGGAGTTTTGCTCGGAGAGAATCCCCATTCCTTTTCATTTTCATCCCTCTACATGCTTTCTTTCATGATTTGTCGCACCATGCCCGAAAGATATTCCACATCTTTTAAAGGATCTGTAAGACAGACTTCGGCCATTTTCTCGGAAGTTTGTCTAGACAAACGTTCGCGGAGAGTTGGCTGTGGTCTCGATCCTCCAGCTTGAGGAGGTGTTTCTTTGGCGGGGCTAACTGCTCTTTGAGGAATATTCCTCTCTTCAGGATTATGAACATCATCTGCAAGGTTTTCTTCATTATTCACCGGTTGACGGTTAGCTCCGAGCAATGCATTTAACCTTTCAAGCATCAAAGCATTCTGGGTTTCCATATGTTGGTATAACCCAGATACTGCAGCATCTAACTCCGCTTGTGTAATTCCGGCACTTGGTGCTGCTTGACTTGACAAAGGTGAAGTGGCAGTATTCTCATGGACATTCCTAGGTCTTGTAGATCCGCGCTTTCTTCCAGGAGCCATTATCTCTGACAGACTTCTGGTTTTGAGAGAGATTTTTTTAACAAACTTTTGCGAAGCAATGAGGAAGATAGCCTGAGTTGGGTTCTCAGTGAAAGCACCAAAAATGTTAACGCTTAAAATTGAACGCTAACACCCCGGTGTATGTAGAGATTAAGCGAAAGCACCACCCGTGAATACGGTAATTAGAAACAAGTAGAAAAGTCACAGAGAAGCAGTAAAAGACAACAGTTTTATAGTGGTTCGGCTTCAGGTTAATCCTATGACCACTTTAATCTTCTTTATTGCTGAATCAATTACAACTTTAGAACAATCTTCGATCACAACACTGATGGGACAAATAACTAGAACTCTGATGTAGAAGAAGTCTTTGAATCCATGTCGGTTGTGTTAGATTTCCTCTTGAAGTTTGTTGAGATGTCTTTCGTGTTTGAAGTGTCGAGTGAGTCGAGAATTCAGTAGAGTATCGGCGTTCCAGAAATGAGCCAAAAGATCCTCTTTCAGTTGGATCTAGTGTTGTATTTATAGGGGAGATTCTGGACTGGGTCGTAGGTCGCGAACGTTCTAAGTGTAGGTCGTAGGTCGCGAGCGACCTAGAGGACACGGCATACGGCTCAACAGGGTAGCACTTGGTTTCTTCTGAGTGAGTCGGTAGGTCGTAGGTCGCGGTTTACGGCTTAACAGAGGCTTATTTGATCATTTGAACACTCTGGCAAGTCTTAGGTCGTGAACGACCTAAGGAGAAGATGGCATATGAAGTTATCTCGACCTTGTTTAACTCGTAAGAGACCTAATGTAGGAAAGTGAACGCATGCAGTCTTCCTTTGTTTTAATACGCTAGGTCGCTAGGTTATTAGGTCGCTCGCCCTCCTGTAAGTTGCTTGAGTTGTTTCGTGCTGTGCCGCTTCATGCTTGAGTCGCTAGGTCGCTGAGCTTCTTAGCTCGCTGCAGAACTTCTTCCCTGTCAGGTCGCTCCCCACTTTAACTAGTTAGGTCGCTTCATACTATAGGTCGTTAGGCCGCTTCACACTTTAACTCGTTAGGTCGCTTTATACTTTAGGACGTTAGGTCACTCCACCTCATAGGTCGTTAGGTTGCTTTCAAAGAGGAGTTAACACACTATTTTTTTAACCTTTTGACACAGTCGAAAGGTTAATGCCACTTATCATTGTTTTGTTTTGAACCTTCTGACACATTCGAAAGGTTATTGCCTATTTTTCCAACCTTTCGAAGTCGTTTCTTTTGACAAAGACAAAAGGTTTACTTGTTTTAAAAACCATTCGCTTCTCCCATTGCTTTCAAAAGGTATCAAAGACTTCAACATAGATGATTTACCCTTGTTTTATAATTAAAGTGTAACCCAAGCATTCGAAAGGGTTGCTTTAAAAAGGCAGAGGTCTATTGTTTTAAGTGAAATGTTTTAAAGCTTTCGAAGCAGACCTTCTAACAAGGTTGAAAGGTTGCTTCCATCGTAGTTGAAAGGTTGCAAAGGAGGACCTTTCGAATGTTTTAACTTGGACCCAATAAGGTTTCAAAAGATAAGATCCAATAGTTTCGAAAGGTTTATATTTTAAAAGTTCAATTCTTTTGAAAGGTTTAAAGTGTTGAATGTTTTCAATAGTTTCGAAAGGTTTATATTTTAATAGTTCAATGCTTTTGAAAGGTTCAAAGTGTTGAATGTTCTCAATGGTTTCGATAGATTAGGACTCAAGTGGTTGTTTTGAAAACCATTCGACAAGGTCGAAAGGTTTGGTTTTAAAAGGTTTGAAAACCCATACTCTAAATTTTTAAAGGAAAAACTCACGGCTTACATAAAGGAGTTTGTATTAGTTTTAAGTATGAAATTTTGAAGAAGTATGGCCTTGATAAAAAATATAAGTAAAAAGATGTTTACTATGATTTATGAAATGTGTTTCAGGGTCTTAAACCCACTAGAGTTATATTGTTAAATTTTGTTTTTCTTCTTCAAATATGAATATGTTCATACGATAACCCATAACTATATTTTGAGGAAAAAGAGGTAAAGAACCATTTAGGTTAATTCAATAGTTAATATAAAATTACTTAAACTCCTGAATGAGTAGAATTGCATCCATGGAGTCGAGGTGACCAAAATTATAGGATGCCTAAACTTTGTAGTTATTGGAGGTAACAAAAAAGGTTCATAGTAAACCCATGAAAACCATGATAAAGTTGTTATTGGCATAAACCAAAAAGGTTCATAGTAAAACCACGAAAACTATGCTTAAATTTTTATTGGAGGAAACCAATAGGTTCATAGTTAACCCATAGAAACAATGTATTAAGGACTAGTATGAGCTAAGTGGTTTGTAATGAACCCATGAAAACTATATTCGGATTAACAATTAACATCATTCAATAGGTTCCTAGTAAACCCATGAAAACTAGGATAAGTAAGTGGCTAATGGAAGTATCAGTAGGTTCCTAGTCAACCCATGAAAACTAGGTTGTGCAGTGAGTTACTGGATAAGTCCATAGGTTCCTAGTCAACCCATGAAAACTAGGCTTAGTTGATTATTTATAGGAATGAATAATAGGTTCAGGAGGACCCGTGAATTAATTAAGTTAACTGGCAGGCCCCTATAGGTTATTAGTAAACCCATGAAAACTAAAAAAAGGTTAATAGTGACCCGAGAAACTATAATTATGATAGGGTGTCAGATTAAACTGGGAAAGGGGAAATATTATTTATTTTCAAGTATGCATATCATCCTAATGTTTTGAAAAAATATGTTTCAAACCATTGTGGATGTAGAAGCATAGAATATGGTTTTATAAGGGTTTAGGATACTAGTGAGGGGAAAACCCGTTCTGCTATGCGGCGTGGCCATTAGATATATAAAGGATTGAGATGTTAGATTATTATTCATACCAGGCTTTGTGTCTAACTCGAAGTTTTTGTTTTCCCCTTAAACTCTTGGGTATTCAATTTATTTTGAGTAGTTTGAGATTTAAGATTCTCAAGTGTTTTTCTCTGACAAAGAAAGCTTCCGAAGGCGTGTAGGAGGCAGATGGATATTTAAAGTTTTTCTCTCCGCTATGTGTTTTGTTGTAAAGGCGGATTTATTAGCCTTAATATATTCTCTACACAACCAAGGGGGCATTTTCATATGTCACTCTTGGTGTATTTTTAATAACTATATTTTGTTAAACGTGGGTAACGTTTTGGGATTATGTAATGAACAAGAAATGTTCTGATTTGAATGTGAAAATATGTTTTTGAATCGTTAAATTTTTTACATATTTCTGTGATCTATGTATCAATGTATCTAACGCCATCGTATTTGCTCGCCGAAGATTAATAACTATGGTGACTACAGCATTCGTAGCCGTTAGTTTTGAGCCTTCAAGTAGGGTTGGTTGTGGTAGAGGCAGCGGTGGGAAGCGATGGAACGTAATCAACTTTTAAAACCTTGACGTGATTTGTAAATGATAGCGGGAGTCGGAATTTGATTAAGGGAACAAGAGGAATTTGATTAAGGGCACGGGAGGTTGTGTCGTGGAGGCCGATGTAACGAGCGAGGCGAATGGAGTTTGGTGGCTGGGTTTGGTTTGGCGTCTAAGTGGCGTAGATGGACATGCACGTGCATGGCGTGCAATTTGATTTGGGTTGAAAGAAAATGCGAATTGAAGAAAGGATATATGGTGGATGCAGTTTGAATGGAGTTTAGGCCTCGGGCTTTAATGATTTGGGTGATAAATAATTCTTGTTTTCTTTAAAATTATATGGATGTAGTTGTAGATTTAAAATGTGACATCTTACCCATACGAAATCCATTTGACCCTAAGATTTTTGCATTTGACTCATATTGACAAGTTCAACACTATAGTATAAATAGTTGTTAGTTTTAATAAAGTATAGGTCAATAATCAAATAATAGGGGTTGATATTAATTACGTTATTTTAAATAATAACATGTTTAAATTAATTATACTTCATTAGTGATATATATTTCGCCAAATAAAACACCATTCTGTTAAATTAAATTGCGTAAATTATTTTGAACTTCTATTTAGCAGAATAAAACATCGTTCTATTATAACTAAATTGAATAGGTAACTGATGACACTTGTTTAGCAGAATAAACCCCCGTTCTGCTATTATATTAATTGGATATTTGTGCATATGCTAGTCAATTAACATGTGGGTTAACTAATATCGAATAGGTGATGGATTAGCTATTGATTCCTAATTGTTGATTTTATTTACATATATGATTGCTTATGTAAATACACGTGATATAACTTGGGAAATAAATTATAAATGAATGATCGCTTATTTATGTACTATAGTGGTCACTAGGCCTCTTTTTGAAACTGAATGGTAATGAATTTAAATTAACTCCAATTAGAGGTTAAATATTTATTTATTTATAAATGGTTTTAATTATTTTTATTAATAGGATTTAAGTTAATTAATTATTTTATTAAGCATGTTTAAGTTAATCAATTATTTTATTAATAAAGTTTAAGTTAAATAGTTATTTTATTAATGATGTTTAGGTCATTAAATTATATTATTAATGCTGTTTTAGGATATTTGATTATATTTTTAATGAGGTTTAAGTTAATTAATTATTAAATTCATGGTACTTAAAGTTAATTAGTCGTTGTAATTATTGATGTTTAAAGTAAATTGATTTAATTAATTGTATTTATGTTATTAAAGATGTTTATAAATAATAAATAGAGATTTAAAAGGAATTTTGCTGAATAAATGATATTTTATATAAATGATTTACAAATGATATTTTGTAAAGGAGGCTATAAACGATATTTTGTAAAGAAGTTTTATAACAGACATTTTTCAAGAGAAACTTATAAATGTTACTTTATAAATAAAATAGAGATTTATAAATTGTAATTTGTAAATAAAAGAAATGATTTATAAGTAATATTTTAAGGATAACGAAGATTTGTCTTAAATATATATGATTCATAAAAATGGGTTTGGATTATAAAAGGATTTTTATAAATGATTTTATAATAGAAATCTATAAAGGAGTTTATAAAGGAAGAAATAAAAAAGGGTTTTATTAATAAAAAAGAGTTTTATAAACAGAAAGGAATTTTAAATAATGTTAGAGATATATATAAGAAGTTTTATAAGTTAATTTGGAGATTTATAAAGGATTGTAAATATGGAATAGGTTTATAATAAAGGGAATTTTATAAAATGGGATGAGGTTTAATTTTGATAAATAATCCTTCTTAATTATGGCGGTATAGAAGTATTCTTTCTATACATAATATCGAAGGAAAAAGGGGTCTGGGTTTAGTGTAAGTAATGTTTCAAATGATATTTGTTTTTGGTCCATTTAAATATGAATTTGGAAAAAAGAAAATATTCCTTAATTTTTGTGAATATAATTATACCGTTGAGATAAGTATATGGATATATTTTCTAAGTATTGAAAATATAATGGATTGGTAATATACTTATACCTGTGTGATAAATGTATGAATGTTTCTCCAAGTATTGAAAGGAGTATAAGTGGTTTGTGAATATATCTTTTTTGAAGGTATTTTGAATCAAATAATGAAAAAGTGATTTAATTAATGAAAGATTAATTAATAGATCCTTAGTGGATCGCATATAGAATTTAATCTATGTTTGACTATTTGTATATTTGTAGTTAAATAACCGACTATTAATTCTTGGCCAAAATATAACTCTAGAAATATCTAGGAGAAACATAGAAGTTGCTGGCACGGTTGTAATGACCTGTATTTTTAACTATTTTAATTCATTAAATTTAACATAATTATTGAACAAAAATGGTGAGAAATAAAAATTAATGTTTTATTTATGTAATTTATTGGATATGAACTTAGAAAATTTTTAAATTACCAAACTCAATCAGATAAAAGATGATAACTTACATTAGAAAGTAAATTATATAATATTGAATTATAAATAATTGCATTGATGTTGAGTTACTGTAAAATGGAAGTAGTAATTTTATTATTTGAATTCATTTTAAAAGTTAAATTTTATATGTTAAATAACTTGTATTTCAAATATAGCGATTTATTGGATAATTAAATTGTTTAAATTTAAAGTTGGAAATTATTTAAATAATCGATCTTGAATTTAATATGAATGAAAATAATGTCGAAAGTTGATTTAAATTTTATTTGAACAAGAATGAAAATTTTTAACTTTTAAAATAGAATTTAAAGTTAATAAATTTATTTTGGAAATTTTATATTATAATTAACGTGTAAAGATAACCATTCGGGTAACTGTCTCGGATTCCGATGAAACCAGTTTCATTGGATCCGTAATAGTGAGGCATTATAGGATTTCAAGTTCGTAGCAATCAGACTTATCGTTTGGTCGTGCGAACTTGAAACGCGTATTATTTAATTAAAGGAATTTAATTTAAAATAATTTGATTTGAAAAGCCATCTTCTGTATATGATGGATTGGCTCTCGATACATATTCCATTGTGTTCGGAATGGGGGTATAACATATAGCACGCCAAGCGGCACGCTTTATTTGAAGTTTGAAATTTTCACAGATGAATAGTGCTTTGGAAAATAGTCTATAAATAACTGTAACCCTTCCTTTATTTCGCGTAACAAAAACCTGGCCGCTAAAAATAAAAATAAAAGCCTTAAATACAGTGGCAAACAACACTCAGAGTCGCTTGCGGCATTTTTAAGTCGGGGCCTCAACTAGAAAAAGGCGCGCATAGGGGAGTTTGTCACGTGATGGGTTTAATCGAACATGGCCTGTAACGTGAAAGGATGGAGAGGAAAGGGGAGTAATAGGTTTTGTTTTTAAAAGATATTAATTTTAGTTAATTAAATTTTTAATAATATCAAATGTTTAAAAATCCATAACTTTTTCATATTACGTCGAATTCGAGCGAAACGAGTCGAGTTGCGATCGTATCGACGAAGGCTATGCATGGAGTTGGATTGGAATTTATTTGAAGCTGAAAAAAATTTGATTTCAAATAAAGGTGAGTGATTAACCCGCTCGCGAATACTAAAATTTTCTTATGTTAGCTAAATTTAAATCATGAAGTGATTTATTTTTATTGACTATTGTTTGCTAATTTAACTAACATTTAAATTGACATATGAATTGAACTGATACAAATTTAATTTGACAATTAAATTTGAAATTTAAATTGAATTACTAGTTAAACACCAAATATTGATAACTAGTTAATTGTCATGATTTATTGGCTGATTTGAATGTTGATTGTGATGGATGTCTATTGCTTGATGTAGTAGATGATTTCGGTGTTTTTTTATTTTATATATCCCTATTATCACCCTGTATATTGTTGACGGTAGATAAAACTGTAAATCGAATTACATCGAATAAATTAAGAAATTGGTTAAAACGATATATACCTATGACACTTAGATTTGGATTGAAATGATATATATCCATCCCTGGGATTAAAAATTGAAATAACTGTTCATTTGGCTATAGGATAGAAAATTATATACGGATATCGAATTAGTTAAATTAAATGGTTTTAAAAATTCTTGGCTTTAAAATTATTTAAATGATTTTGTTAGAGAAAGAAGAAAATTTGAATTTATGAAAACTGAATTAATTTCGTATTTGAGTTTCGAAATGTTGAATTTAAAATTTGTTAAAGAAACTGTTTCAAAGAATTTAAATTTGGAATTTGAAGCTATACTTGAAATATGACTTGAATCATGGAAATTGGATTGTTTTAAGGTTTGAACTTTTACTTGAACTTCGAATTTATCTAAGTAAAAGTAATATAAATGGATATTTCAAATTTGAGCTCGGAATTTAATTATTTTAAAAAATTTGAATCTAAAATTGAATATTGAAGTTTAAATTGATTTATGTGATTTAAATCGGTAAATTGAAATTGGACTTGAAATTCATATAAAATTGAAATAGTTTCAAATAAAAATTGAATTGAAATTTAAACCATTGAATTAAATCGTGGAATCGAATTTGAAGTTGAAATGAAATGTTTCGAAATTGAAATTAATTTGAATTGAAATCGAAATTGAGTTGATTGAATTTAAATCGAAATTGAGATGATTCGAATTGAAAGATTTTGAATTGAATCAATTTGATTTAAATTTCGGCATGCGTCCAGATTTGTCGAAATGGAAAGAAACAGTTTGATTTGATCTGCTTAAAATCTATCCTTTTAAATATTCAAATTATTTTAATTTTCCAAACTATTTTACTATATAAACCATTTTCAATACTCAAACCATTTTATATCAAATTGTTTTAAATCTTTAAACTATTTTAAAGTAATCAAACTATTTTCTAAAAATTCAAACTGTGTAAAGTTGGAATGTTTATATTTAAATCATTGATTAAATGCGAATGTGGTTAAATGATGTTATAACCTATGTTGGAATTTGAAATGATATTTTTAAGTGAAAATGACATATGAAGTAAATACAATGATTTTGAAATGGAGAATATTTGAAGCAAATATGATATTTTGATATCATGTATGAATCGTTTTCTAAATGTAAAAAAACCAACCGATGTGTAAAACGACGTTTGGTTATTAAAGAGACCCAGGCCTCTTATTGACATACACTTTGTCAATATTGGAATAACTTTAACAATTGTGTACGGGGAGGAGATTTCAAAATGAAATGGTTGGATCTGGTGTACGTTGCTGGATTTGAAGAAAAAGAACGATGATGTATAGTCCCGACACTTGTGTCAATTTAAAATGACTAAAATAAGACAGCTTGACAGAGCGAATGAGGGTAGCTACCTCTAGCGGACATCTATTCTTCGATTTTATTTTTGGACATGGTCCATACTATTACCTTTGATGTTGGTTTCGATTGGTACACCTTGATTTGGGATAATCTCCATTTGAATTGATATGAAATGGATGGACATGGTGGGTAGTCATGGCTACGATGCGTTACCACCAGCTCTTCAATCCGAACTGATAGTATCCTACCTTGGGCATTACCTCACATGCTTTGTCATACTATTATCCTTATACGAGACCATTGCGAGTTTGGTTTAGTGTTTTCGTGTCACGGCGCATCCCTATCCCTTGTCGTGCTACTTGGGTGTCATATGCAAACTGTACGACAATGCTTAAAAACACGTTAAGGGGGATTAATGTAAAGCCTTAACGCTAGGAAAAAATATCTATTTTATTTATTAGATGTTACATATATAGCGTATTCTACTATACAAAGACATTTTTATGGAACCTTAAGAGACGGAAACCCCCGTAACATCTCTTGAGTTATTGTACGCACGTTATACACTGGATATGAGATGTAAAACCCCGTAAACATCTCTGAGGCTATTATACTCATGTTATATGTGATATTGATTTGACTTACATAAGAATATTTTAGTTTTTACTCGAGTGTATTGTTTTACTTTATGCTTGGGTCTGCCCTAAGTTTTTAGTGCATTGAAGATCATATTATTCCGGAGGATGAAGACAAAGATTTGGTATTATTGCTAGTATTATTTCCCTGCATCATGTTTTTTTGCTGCATTATTTATTTTGTCTCTACTGTATATATAACTCTGACTGATGTTGTAAAATTTTAATCAAATGTATAGTATAAACAGCTTCATGAACTGTTTATTTAGTTATTATATTTTGTCATTTCGCTCCGAGATTCTGTATTTGTTTTCTTCTTTTCTTATTTTTCTTAATTAACCACATTGATTATCTGTGTGCCAGATTGTTTGAGTTGGACATGTGCGGTTTATTGTCGACTTAAACCTTTCGAAATACAGGTCATCACAGTTGGTATCAGAGCTTTGGTTTAGCGATAATCTTAGCTCTGATGGTGATTGACTCATTAGAGATAGGGTAGTAATACCTAGAATGAGTTTGTTTTTGTGTGTGTATGTGTGTATTATAGCATGTACTTGCTTGTATTATAAAATATTTTACACTGTGTTTGCTTATCTGTTGATTTGTTTATGAATTCTGGTTGGTAGATGAGGTGTCATGTCATCGATAAGGGATCTAACCCCTTAAATGAGGCAAGTCGACATAATATTGTTTTAAAATCGTGTAAATGAAATAATTTTACCTAAATTATATTTCATATATAAAATTATAGATTTCATAAACCTGCATTATTATTAATGAATGTTATTTGTTCGAAAACGATAATAGTTAGTTATCATCGGTTATTGTTTGAATTAGATTAAAACAAATATTTTGTGAACTCCATTTCATGAAGCGCTCGATAATTAGATTGAATTGAAATCTAATTGCAATACGAATGGTTTACAATAGCAAATTTGAAATTAATGAAATGTTTTCACAATAAGGAAATGGAATTGTATGAGTCTATTGGTGATGCAGCTCAGGCTAGAAGGATAAGTCGTGTACGACTTATGGTTACAGGAGCCAACCACCAAGACGTTGACTGCAAATGACCCAAGCTAAGTCACATACGAGCTAAGGGCATGTCTTTAAGTCGTTCATGACTTAGAATGGAAGATTTAAGTCGTTTCCGACTTAACTGGAGACCAGAGGGGACACGTGGGGAAGAGACGCGAGCTAACTGGAAACCAGAGGGGTAGTTGTGCCGAGTTAACGACCTAACTCTAACGAGATACGACCTAAGATAAGTCGCTAGCCAACCTAAATCTATGATAAGCTAAGGCGCATGAAGATGGGCTTGAAGATGAATCTTAAGTCGCAACGTATATGAGTCGTAGGTCGGTAAGTTGATGAGTCGGCCGAAGGTGTGGGTTGCTGTATGCTTGAGTCGTAAGTCGTAAGACTTCTTGTATTGAGTCACTGTGTATATATATGTGTTGTGTTGTGTTGTAATTTGTTTCTCTTTAAGCTTTGAGTCGTGAGTCATCGAATGTAAGCTGATCATGTATATGAGGGGGACGTGATAAGTTGAGTCGGCGTGTGTGTTAAGTCGTTGCCGACTTAGTTAAGTCGTAAGTCGTATACGACTTAAGGTCTGGGTCGAAAACACTATAAATAGGGAGTGTGTTGTACATTTGAAGGTGGTTGAAAATTGAATAAAAATTTGGTTTGTGCTTTGTGCCTCCATCTTAAAGTTGGTAGTCGAGTGTTAACTCCTATCTCCACTTCGACATTCGAGTGCGCTCGAATCAACGAATGTTGAAGCCAATTCGCGGAATCAAGTGCGCTTGATCAACGCTCAAAGAATTGTAGATCTTTCTTCACGGAATCGTGCGCGATCAACGTGATAGAGATAGCTAGAATTCGGTATCTTCGGATTAACGAATTCGGGCATTACAGGATTATCAATTCACCGATTGCTACATTTTCATCGTTATATCGATTTTCTGTTAATCCGCTGCGTCAGTTTGGTATCAGAGCTTGACTTAGCCAATCATAGCTAAGACGAGTCTTAGAGCCAACGAATTTGAAGTTGAAGTTCATCGTGTTCATCTTGAAGTTGCAACAAGTTAGAAGCTTTCGATTCATTTCATTTTGGATCAAAGTTGGAAAGGTGTTGAATTTGAGCCGAGAGTTTGAAGAGTAGGCCGTGTATACTTGTGAAAGTAGCCGAGCCTTGGTGAAGTTTATTTGAAGTTTGAGGTTGTGACTTGTTGTACAAGTTAGAGTTGAAGTTTGAATTGTGAAGTGTTTGTGATTGAGTAATCTTGCCGCCAAGAAGAGCTAATCGTCATCAGAATGTTGAAGCGTTGTATAGAAGAGAAGAAGCCGAGCAAATGGAACAACGTATCAATGAGAAATTTGGTGTAGTCATTGGAAAGTTAGAGAAGTTGATGAATGATTTGAATCAAAATCAAAGGAGGAGATCACCAATCTCGAACCATGGAGGAAATAGAGTTTCGCCATCGGTTACGGAAGCGAGGAGGGTATCACCGCAATCTTTTAGAGAGAGAAGAGAAACATCAATTTCGTCAAGGAGAGATCACCATGACTATGGACATGAAGAGAGAAGAACTCCACGTGAGTATGAAAATGAGCCATATAGAGATGAAGAGAGACATAGTAGAAGAGACATGCGTGATCGAAGGGATGATAATGGTCGAGATCGATATAGATGTACATTTGATTTTGATGAAGAGGGTGATAGAGCTAGCATGCATTATCGAGATCGAGACCAAGTTCGAAATTCATATCGAGATGTGGATGAGGATCATCGATGGGAATCGGGTATGAAGATGGAAATTCCAGAAATCAAGGGTGGAATGGTAGCCGAAGAATTTCTTGATTGGTTGTCTAATGTTGTAGAGATCTTTGATTTCAAGGAGGTACCTGAGCATAGAAGAGTAAAGTTGGTTGCTACTAGGTTGAGGGGGAGAGCTATGGCATGGTGGCAACAAACTAAGCTTACGAGAGAGAGAATGGGAAAGTCAAAGATTGAATCATGGGATAAGATGAAGAAGTTGATGAGAGCTACATTTCTACCTTTAAACTATCAATCACTTATGTACCAGAGATTGCAGAACTTGAGGCAAGGGACGAAATCAGTCAATGATTACGCCGATGAATTTTACCAACTCATTGCCAGGAATGATATAATGGAGACGGAAGAACAACTGACTGCGAGATTTGTTGGAGGGTTACGAATGCAGATCCAGGATATGGTTAATATGTTTGATCCAAGGTCTGTGGCGGAAGCACACCAAAAGGCGTTGGCTTGGGAGAAGCAGGGAAGGCGTGGAGGTGGTGTGTTTACAAATTCCAACAATCAAGTGAAGGGTGCCATTGGGAATTCCAATGTTACTAAAGCTGTCAATAAACCAGTTGTGAATGAAGTGGCGAAGGCGAAGATTACTAACAGTTTTAAGTGTTATAACTGCCAAGAAGTGGGTCATAAGAGTAACGAATGTCCAAAGTCAAAGAAGAGAACTATGATAGCTGAAGTTGAAAGTGAGGATGCTGTTGAAGGTGAAGATAGTCCAGTTGAGGAGAATGAACAGGATATCGCGTCGGGAGATGAAGGGTGTAATCTAATGATGAGAAGGTCTTGTTTAACACCCAAACAAGAGGATGAGGCTAGTTGGTTGAGGAGCAACATTTTTCAATCTACATGCACTATTCTGGGAAAAGTTTGTAAGTTTGTGATTGATGCAGGAAGTTGTGACAATATTATTTCTACTGAAGCTGTGAGAAAGTTGAAGTTGAAAATGGAGAAACATCCTAATCCTTACAAGTTAGCGTGGCTGAGAAAAGAAGGAGAGGTGACGGTGGATAAGCGAATTCGAGTTCCATTTTCTATTGGAAAGAAATATAAAGACGAGATTTGGTGTGATGTAGTTGAGATGGATGTTTGTCATTTGCTTTTGGGAAGACCGTGGCAGTATGATCGAGCAGTGCAGCATGACGGTCGAACCAATAGTTATAGTTTTATGTTTGAAGGCGTTAAGATTATTTTAGTTCCAAAGAAGAGACAGCAGGGAGAGAGTAAATCTGAGGAGATTGAAGAGCTGAAAACTTTGTTAAGTTTGAAGGAGTTTGTTAAGGAAATTGAAGGGGAGCCTGAAGTATTCCTGTTAATTGGACGAGATTGTAGTGAAGAGGTTGAAATCCCAGAAGAAGCGAAGCCAGTTTTGAAAGAATTTGAGGATGTATTTCCAGAAGAGTTGCCCAAGGAGTTACCGCCACTTAGAGACATTCAACATCAAATCGATCTTGTTCCGGGAGCAGTATTACCACATAGACCACATTATCGAATGAGTCCGAAGGAACATGAAGAGTTGAGGAGGCAGGTGGAAGAATTACTTGAGCAGGGACGTGTGCAAGAAAGTTTGAGCCATTGTGCTGTGCCAGCTTTGTTAGTACCAAAGAAGGACGGGACGTGGAGGATGTGCACTGACAGTCGAGCATCGAATAAGATTACTGTAAGGTATAGATTCCCAATGCCGATGTTGGATGACTTGATAGATCAGTTGAGTGGGGCAACTATCTTTTCGAAGATTGATTTGAAAAGCGGATATCATCAAATTCGGATTAGACCTGGAGACGAATGGAAGACAGCCTTCAAGACGAGAGAGGGGTTATACGAATGGTTGGTTATGCCATTTGGTTTATCAAATGCACCTAGTACATTCATGCGGGTGATGAATCAAATCTTTAGACCATTCATTGGGAAGTTCGTGGTGGTTTATTTCGATGATATTCTGATATATAGCAGGAGTATGGAGGAGCATGTTCAACATTTGAGGGAAGTGCTGATTATTCTTCGTAAGGAACAATTTTATGCTGCTACGAAGAAATGCGTGTTCATGACGTATAGTGTTTTATTTCTGGGATATGTTGTGTCAGGAGAAGGTATACAGGTGGACCAG
Organism: Allium cepa; assembly: GCA_030765085.1. NCBI lineage: Eukaryota > Viridiplantae > Streptophyta > Magnoliopsida > Asparagales > Amaryllidaceae > Allium > Allium cepa. Next base: position 11,731,272 of record CM060929.1, read on the forward strand.
AATAAGTTGAAGCAGTCAGGAATTGGCCACAGCCAAAGACAATTACGGAAGTGAGAAGTTTTCATGGGCTAGCGTCATTCTACCGAAGATTCATTCCACACTTCAGTAGCGTGATGGCTCTAGTTACTGATTGCATGAAAGGGAAACAGTTTGTATGGTCAGAGGAAGCGGGGGTTGCTTTTGAGAAGATCAAGGAACTATTGACGACAGCACCGATTCTTGTTTTACCAGATTTTCAGTTGTTGTTTGAATTGCATACTGATGCGTCGAAGGTGGGAATTGGTGGAGTCTTGAGTCAGAGTGGGAAACCCGTTGCTTATTTCAGTGAGAAGTTATCAGGAGCAAAGATGAGGTATAGCACGTACGATGTGGAGTTTTACGCAATTGTTCAGGCTGTTAAGCATTGGAGACACTATCTGTTTCAGAAAGAATTTGTTCTGTACACTGATCATGAGGCGTTGAAGCATATGCAAGGGCAGGACAAGATTTCAGCAAGGCATGCATCGTGGATTGCCTATTTACAACAATTTACTTTCGTTGTCAAACACAAGTCTGGGGTGACGAATCGGGTCGCTGATGCTTTGAGTAGGAGGAGTCATTTATTAACGACAATGAAAGTTGAAGTGACAGGGTTTGAATTATTGCCAGAGCTGATTGAAGAAGATCCTTACTTTGTGAAATTTGTTGAGAAAGTCAAGGAAGGAAGTGCTGATGACTTTGTGATGGTGGATGGTTTTCTGTTTAAAGGAAATCGATTATGTATTCCAGATAGCAGTTTGAGATTGAAGATTATCAAGGAGTTGCACAAAGAAGGACATGTAGGCCGTGATCGTACTTTGCATTTGATTTCACAATCTTACTTTTGGCCGTCAATGAGGAAGGAGGTTGAAAGGTTTATGGAGAGATGTCATATTTGCCAGATTTCTAAGGGAACAGCGACCAATGCGGGATTATATATGCCGTTACCTGTACCGACTAAACCATGGGTTGATGTGAGTATGGACTTTGTTTTGGGTTTGCCAAGAATTCAAAGGGGTAACGATTCCATTTATGTAGTGGTTGATCGGTTTTCGAAGATGGCGCATTATATAGCCTGTAAGAAGACAGCGGATGCAGTACGAGTGGCACAATTATTCTTTAAAGAGGTGTATCGATTGCATGGTTTACCAGAATCTATTGTTTCCGATCGAGATACTAGATTTTTAAGCCATTTTTGGTTGAGTTTGTGAAAGATGGTCGGAACGAAGCTGAAATTTAGTAGTGCTTCTCATCCACAAACAGATGGACAAACAGAGGTGGTGAATAGATCGTTGGGAAATTTGTTACGATATCTTGTGAAAGACAATTTGAAGAGTTGGGATTTGAAGTTGTGTCAAGCTGAATTTGCTCACAATCATGCAAATAACCGAAGTACAGGTTTCAGTCCATTTCAGATTGTGTATTCAAATTTACCAAGGGGACCGTTGGACCTAACGGTAGTGCCACAACCGAAGGGGATGGTTAAACGAGCTGTAGACTTTGTTGATGGGTTGACTGAATGTTATAAAATCGTTCTAGAGCGATTGGAGAAAGCAAATGAGAAGTATAAGCGAACTGCAGATTTGAAGCGACGAAATGTTGAATTTAACAAAGGAGATTTGGTGTATGCTGTGTTAACGAAGGATCGTTTTCCAGTGGGTGCTTATAACAAGTTGAAAACCAGAAAAATTGGTCAGATTAATGAAAATGCTTATAAATTGAAGCTGCCGGAGGATGTGTACACTTCTGACGTGTTCAATGTTAAACATCTTGTACCATATTATGGAGATGAACAATCTGATGCGGAAGATTTTACAAATTCGAGGATGAATTTTTCTCAACCAGGGGAGGATGATGCAGCTCAAGCTAGAAGGATAAGTCGTATACGACTTATGGTTACAAGAGCCAACCACCAAGACGTTGACTGCAAACGACCCAAGCTAAGTCGCATACGAGCTAAGGGCATGTCTTTAAGTCGTTCACGACTTAGAATGGCAGATTTAAGTCGTTTCCGACTTAACTGGAGACCAAAGGGGACACGTGGGGAAGAGACGCGAGCTAACTGGAAACCAGAGGGGTAGTTGTGCCGAGTTAACGACCTAACTCTAACGAGATACGACCTAAGATAAGTCGCTAGCCAACCTAAATCTATGATAAGCTAAGGCGCATGAAGATGGGCTTGAAGATGAATCTTAAGTCGCAGCGTATATGAGTCGTAGGTCGGTAAGTTGATGAGTCGGCCGAAGGTGTGGGTTGCTGTATGCTTGAGTCGTAAGTCGTAAGACTTCTTGTATTGAGTCACTGTGTATATATATGTGTTGTGTTGTGTTGTAATTTGTTTCTCTTTAAGCTTTGAGTCGTGAGTCGTCGAATGTAAGCTGATCATGTATATGAGGGGGATGTAATAAGTTGAGTCGGCGTGTGTGTTAAGTCGTTGCCGACTTAGTTAAGTCATAAGTCGTATACGACTTAAGGTCTGGGTCGAAAACACTATAAATAGGGAGTGTGTTGTACATTTGAGGGTGGTTGAAAATTGAATAAAAATTTGGTTTGTGCTTTGTGCCTCCATCTTAAAATTGGTAGTCGAGTGTTAACTCCTATCTCCACTTCGGCAGTCGAGTGCGCTCGAATCAACGAACGTTGAAGCCAATTCGCGAAATCAAGTGCGCTTGATCAACGCTCAAAGAATTGTAGATCTTTCTTCACGGAATGGTGCGCGATCAACGTGATAGAGATAGCTAGAATTCGGTATCTTCGGATCAACGAATTCGGGCTTACAGGATTATCAATTCACCAATTGCTACATTTTCATCGTTATATCGATTTTCTGTTAATCCACTGCGTCAATTAGTAATATGGCTTATAAATAAAAAATATTTAAAAGCTGAGAATTTTAGAATTTAAAATCTCGTTATTTTCAAAAATTGTTCACAAAGTTTTCTGAAATAATAATATTATTTTGTGAGTGATTTTGACTAGAATTATATTTTAAAAAGAATTTTGAAAGAAATAAAAGCATTAAACTCGCTTTAGTTGCTGGGAAATAATTTTAAGGATGACTGCAGCATCATCAATATTCATTTTTAAGTTTCTGAGTGAGAATTGGTACCAAAAGAAATTTGTTTTTGGTTAAAACAAGTTGTTTATATTTCAAGGATATATATATATATATATATATATTAAATATGTATGATATTACTATGAAATGTTTTGAAATGTAAAAATTAGGTGTTCAAATTTTGAGATTTCTAGCTAAGCACGGTCAAAATGTGATTATGTGAATTTTAAAGGTGTTTGATTGTTTATAATAGTTTGGAATATAAATTAAAATAAATGCGTCGCGTTTTGGCAATTTGTGATTTAACGACCTGAAAATTTAAATGGATGTGTAGGATTCAATATAAGTTTGAATTCATTGAAACAAGAATTTTCTAAACCATTATGATCATATTTTTCATATGAAAGTGAAAAATCAAGATTTCGTTTAATAAAACTCAGTTATGTCCAAATTAAATTTTCAAAACCATCATTTTTAGTAGTTCGTAAATTATATTATTTTCGAACTATTAAAATGGTGAATAAATAGGGTTTAGAAGTTTGTTTAATAATTTGGATATGTAAAATAAATCTGAATTGGTATATATACTCTTTTGGATAGAAGAGTACTATATTAGTTTGGACTTGAAGCAAGGAATGTTTATTCACTTAAGTAAAAGTAGTAAGAAATAATTTAAATTTAAGTCTAAATTATGAAATGAATGGATTTATTTAATAAAATGAATATGAATGAAAAGTTTATAAACCAAGTTCGAAAATGTTAACTTAACCAATTCGTATTTATGGATATTTATGAACTTAGTAAAATCTAACTTCATTTTTAATATAATGAAATTTAAACTGAGAATTTGAGAACTTGAATTCAGGTGCTTTTGAAATTATTTTCTAAAATTTGAAAATAATATTAACATTATCTAAAATACGCACGAATAGAAGTTGTTTTCAAAAAAGGATTCAAAAAGGAAGTATGTCATGTATTTCTCTCTTTTTGTCGCTGGAAAATAATTTCGGTTATGATGGTTGCATCCTCGACATTCATTTTCAAGTTTCAAAGTGGATAAGATCACTTAGTAGCTTTGCTACGCATTTGGTTTGATAAATAGATTTTTGATTTGAGTTTCTAAATATGATTTGACACATATATAAAAATATGGGTATATATATTATTTAAGGAACCCTTCCTTCATTTCACATAATGAAAACCTAGCCTCTAAAAATAAAAATAAAACCCTTAAACTCGATGACCGACATCACTCGATGATGCTATGGGTGTTTTTAGGGCGCGGCCTCAACTGGAAAAAGGCGCGCACGCATAGGGGAGTTAGTCGCGTGATGAGTTCGATCGAACGTGGCCTGTAAGGTGAAAGGAGGGAGAGGGAAGGGGAATAATAGGTTTGTTTTCTAAATTTATTAATTTTAGTTAATTAAATTTTTAATTATATCGAACGTTTACAAATCCATAACTTTTTCATACGAGGTTGAATTCAAGTGAAACGAGTCGCATTGCGATCGTACCAACGAAGGCAACGACATGGAGTTGGATTTGAATTATTTGAAGCTAATATATTTTCAGTTTCAAATAATGTGGAGTGACTAAACCCTCGAATACTAAAATATTTCTGATGTTAACTAAATTAAAATCATGAAGTGATTTATTTTTATTGACTATTTTTTGGTAATTTAACTGACATTTAAGTTGACATATGAATTGAACTGATAGGAATTTAATTTGATATTTAAAATTGAAACTGAAATTGAATCGCTAGATAAACATCGGATATTGATAACTAGTTAACTGTCATGATTTATTGGCTGATTTGGATGTTGATTGTGATGGATGTCTATTGGTTGATGTATTGGATGATTTGGGTGTTTATTTATTTTATATATCCATGTTATCACCCTGTAAATTATTGAAAGTATATAAAAATGTAAATTGAATTATTTCGAATAAATTAAGAAATAGGTTGAAACGATATATACCTATGACACTGAGATTTGGATTGAAATGATATATATCCGTCCCTGCAATTCAAAATCGAAATAACCACTTACTTGGCTATACGATAGAAAATTAATACGGACACCAGATTGGTTAAATTAAATGGTTTTAAAATTATTTAAATGATTTTGTTAGAAAATGAAGAAAATTTGAATTTATGAGAATTGAATTAATTTTGGATTTGATTTTCGAAATGTTGAATTTAAAATTTGTTAAAGAAATTGTTTTAAGATTTGAACTTTTACTTGAACTTCTAATTTATCTAAGTAAAAGTGATATAAATGGATATTTCAAATATGAGCTCGGAATTGAATTATTTTAAAAGATTTGAATCTTAAATCGAATAATGAAGTTTAAGTTGATTTAAGTGATTTAAATCGGTAAATGGAAATTGGACTTGAAATTTATATAGAATTGAAATGGTTTAAAATAAAAATTGAATAGAAATTTAAACCATTGAATCAAATCGTGGAATCGAATTTGAAGTTGGATGAAACGTTTCGAAATTGAAGTTAATTCGAGTTGAAATCGAAATTGAGTTGATTTGAATTTAAATCAAAATTGAGATGATTTGAATTGTAAGATTTGGAATTGAATCGGTTTGATTTAAATTTGGACCTAGGCCAGATTTGTTGAAATGGAAAAAACAATTTCACTGAAACTATTTTATTTTAATATAGACTGCTTAAAATCTATCTTTTTAAATATTCAAATTATTTTGATTTTCTAAACTATTTTACTATATAAACCATTTTCAATACTCAAATCATTTTATATCAAACTTTTTTAAATCTTTAAACTATAAACTATTTTAAACTATTCAAACTATTTTCTAAAAATTCAAACTGTACAAAGTTGGAATGTTTATATCTAAATCATTGATTAAATTCGAACTTGGTTAAATGAGGTTATGACCTAAGTTGGAATTTGAAATTGTATTTTCAAGTGAAAATGACATATGAAGTAAATATGATTATTTTAAAATGAAGAATATTTTGCAGCAAATATGATATTTTGATACCAAGTATGAATCGTTTTGAAAATGTAAAAGAACCAGCCGGTGTGTAAAATGACGTTTAGTTGTTAAAGTGACCGGAGCCTCTTATTGGCATACTCTCTGTCAATATTGGAATCACTTTAACAATTGTGTATGCAGAGGAGACTCCAGAATGAAGTGGTTGGATTTGTTGTAAGTTGCTGGATTTGAAGAAAGAGAACGATGATGGATAGCCCCGATACTTGTGGCAATTTGAAATGACTAAAACATGACGGCTTGACAGGGCCAATGAGGGTAGATACCTCTAGTAGACATCTGTTTTTCGATTTTTTTTGGTTTGGTCCATACTATACCTTTGATGTTAGTTTCAATTAGTGCACCTTGATTTGGGATAGCCTCCATTTGACTCAATATGGGATGGATGGACACTGTGAGTGGTTGTGGTTATGATGCGTTACCACCAGCCCTGCGATCCGAACTGGTGTATCATATCTTAGGCGTTGCCTCAAGTGCCTTGTCATGCTTTTATCCTTATATGAGACCACTATGAGTTTGGTTTAGTGTTGTCGTATCACGGCGCATTCCTGTCCCCTAATGTGCTACAGGAGTGTTATATGCAAACTTTACGACAATGTATAAAAATACGTTAAAGGGGATTAATGTAAAGCCTTAACGCTAGGAAAAAAATATTTTATTAATTAGGCATTACATATATAGCGTATTCTACTATATATAGATATTTTGACGGATCCTTAAGAGATGAAAAATCCCGTAACATCTCTTAAGTTATTACCCGCACGTTATACACTGGATAGGAGATGTAAAACCCCGTAAACATCTCTAACGTTATTTCACTCATGTTATACATTATATTGATTTGACTTATATAAGAATATTTTAGTTCTGACTCGAATGTATTATTTTATTTCATGCTCGTGTTAGCCTTGAGTTTTCAGTGCATTAAAGGTCATATTATTCTAGAGGACGAGGACGAAGACGGAGATTTGGTATATTATTACTGGTATTATTTTGCTGCATCATGTTGTTCCACTGCATTATTTATTTTGTCTCTGTTGTATATATTACTCTGATTTATGTTGTAAAATTTTAATCAAATGTATAGTATAAACAGCTTTATGAACTATTTACTTGATTATTATATTTTTTCATTCTGCTGCGAGATTCTATGTTTGTTTTCTTTATTTCTTATTTTTCTTAATTTACCCCATTGAGTTGGATATGGGTGGTTTATTTGCCAACTTAAACATTCCAAAACATGGGTTGTCACAACTGTCATCTTAGTAATGTTGTATTGTGCATATAAATCTCATTTTGTTCTCCTAGGAAAAGTGATAAGGAATTTGTAACAACCCTGCTTTCAGACATTACCTGTTAATATTAAATTATAACGGTAGTTATAATTTAATATTGTAAATTTAATAAAATTGGACGTTTTATATTGTTTATTTGGAATAAACAATAAATTTTAAAAATAAAATGAGAAAAATAAAGTTTGGAACTTCATTTATTTATTTGGATTAATAGTGATGGAGAATGATCTTTATTTAGAGAAAATGAAATAATTTTTATAAATTATTGTCAATTACTTCTTTTAATAATTTTTAAATGAAGTATTTGATTTTTGAATGGTGTTTAATTAAGTAAAAAGATTAAAATTGGTATAAAAATGAGTGTTGGTTATAAATAAAGTTTGGATACCATTTGTAATATATTTCTAAGTAAGAAAATAATTTTTATGGAATTTTAAAATTCAAAAATGTATGCTTTTGCATTTAATTGTGGAAATAGTGCATTTTTGTGAAATAAAAGATTTTAATAATAAAAATGTTTTATAAATATAAATTTATCTTTTTATATGGTGGAAAATGATTTGGTTTTATAAGTGTTTAGGTTTAGAATTTTATTTGCATAAAAAATTTGAAAGATAGTGGCATTTGCTAATTACATATGGTTAAATATAAATATATGCATTTTAGTTTAAGCATGAATCAAAACATAGACTTAATGTTTCTTTTATTCATTTTGGGTCCAAGGCCCATTATAGTCTTAACCAGGTGAGAAAAGAAGAAATTTAGTTACATGTATGTTCGTAACTCATCTCCTCTTCTTCTTTCTTCCCTAAGACAAAAACAGTATAAAAAAAAAAACCTTCTTTCAAAATCAAACCTTAAGCTAATTTTCTTCAATTAAAGATTAAACTTCTTCAAATGATAGTAAATTAAAAGGCTATTGAAGACTAATTTCACCTTTAAGCTCCAATCTTTCTTCACAAATTCGGATATTTGCTTGCTAGATCAAAGGTGAGTTGAAAACTCACATTTTCTAGCATAATTTGAGATTTCAAGGTTAGAAATCTCAATTTGATTTTTATTGCATGTTCATTTGTAAACCGCTATCAGTTAATTGGGTATAACTTTTTCGTTTTAAATCGCAATTTGATTTTGTTTGATGTTCTGGAAAACTTGAAGAGATTGAGATAACTATCATGTTAAACACTTTCAAAAATTTAGAACATAGAGGGTCGAAAAATCCAATATAAACTCACTGTCCTGTCATTGTAAAAATGTGCTTATTATCGTTAGTAAATTGAGCATATCTTCCTTGTTTCCTGTCGGATTTGGATGATTTTTGAAGTTGCAGAAAGAAAATTTTATGTGTGAGGATTTTCCTGTTGAACATGTTTGCATATTTTGAGCATAGTTTAACCAAAATCCTGTTGCAAACTCTCAGCTCTGTCACTTTAGTAATTACGTTATCCAAACTTAACACAGTTAGTAAATTAGACATATCTTCCTTGTTTATTATCGGATTTGGATGATTTTAGAAGTTCTGGAATGCTTATTTTATGTGTAACAATTTTTTTGTTGAACACATTTGCATATTTTGAGCATAGGTTGATCAAAATGCTGTTGCAAACTCTTAGCTCTGTCACTTTAGTAATTACGTTATCCAAACTAAACATAGTTAGTAAATTAGACATATCTTCCTTGTCTCTTATCCGATTTGGATGATTTTTAAAGTTCTGGAAAGCATACTTTGTGTATGATAATTTTCATGTTGAGGATGTTTGCATATTTTGTGCATAGCTTGATCAAAATTCTATTGAAAAATCTCAGCTCTGTCACTTTGATAATTACGTTATCTAAACTAAATACAGTTAGTAACTTAAACGTATCTTTCTCGTTTCTTGTCGGATTTAGATAATTCTTGATGTTTTAGAAAACTTGGATTATTTATAAACCTTTCTTGTTTTGAGTTTTCTGAAATTTTGATGTTAGCTTATTAGATTTGTTTGATGTTGTCCCGAGAGTAAAACGACAGCAATAAATCATTGACTTGAGAATTGTACTGGTTAATTTTTGCTCTCATTCTTGTTAGAATTTGATGTGGTTTTGAAACGTTTTGAGAGCGATGATTCCTATCAATAAGCTAGCTATATTTGGAGAATTTGAAATTCAAATTTAGATAGAATTTGAATTAGTTTTGGGTTAAATTTGAATTGAATTCGTATTGAATTCAAGTTATCGGTCTTGAGTTATCTTTCTTGTTTTTCTTTGTTTTCGAGCACAGTTTTCACTAAACCATTTTTAAAGTGATTTTTGAAATGAACATTTCAAATTACCATTATATAGTTTTAAAATTATTTTTCTAATATAAAATCTATTTATTTCCTATAATAAAGGAATTTCAAATATTGGTTTTATTAATCTTTTTGAGAAATAATTTTAAAAGCTTGTTTTCTCTAGTAAACTATTTTAAATATAAAACATACACTTTACACTATTCGAACGTCTGAGAAAGAGAATTAAATGATTTAGTAAAACACGTGGTATGGGACATGTGCGTTTGCTATTTCGGTTAATTCCGGACTTGTACGATCGAAGCTATTTGAGATTATTGATTCTGAGACGTTCTGCCATTTTATGGCATATTTTGAGTTTTATAGTTCCTATTTATTGGAATTATTTAAGATGGCCAATATTTGGCAAGTATTATGGTTTGAGATCTCCTATGTAGGAGTATGGTCGATGAGAACCATCATGATGTTTTATTTACTTGCCAATGATATAAGGCAAGTCTTGAGTATATGATTTCATACTTTGAGATTTAAGATTTGTGATGAATCATCATGATGTTTTCACTTGTCGGTGAGATGAGACGTGTTACGATGTCATTTAATACTTGTCGATGAGATGAGACGAGTGTGGTGTCTCTTCATCACTCGCCAATGAGACGAAGCGAGGTTTGATTTTCTATGTTTCATGATGTTCCTAATGTGGCATCGACTAGCGGATAGTAAACCGCTAAGTGCAAACGTGTGGTATGGGACACACGTTAACACTTTTTGGGTTCCTATCCATGAGTTTGTGAACATTCACGATGTTTACCTAACAGAACTGCTTTGAGAGGTGTTAGCGACCTAGTCATGAGGATGAACTGCTTTGGGAGGTGTCAGCGACCTTGTTAGGGTTGACAAAATGGCTTGGAGAGGTGTTAGCGACCTTGTCATGAGGACGAATTGCTTAGGGAGGTGTTAGCGACCTTGTCAAAGGCTTCGGCCGTTTGAGAATGGCACGTGCAGCATCGCTTCGGCATGCAAATGGGATTTGGCCAATCCGGGGAATTTTTATGAGTCTTTGATTTCGATTTCACCAATTTTGAAATGATGAGTTTACCTATAGCCTTGAGATAGAGAAAGGCATATATATATAAATATATATATATATATATGTTGTTTTATGGTGATTTCGATATGGGGATTATAAACTCTTATTGAGTTTCATAAGTTTTTATTTGGAGATTATCATCGGCAATTGTTTATGTTATTTGAGTGTATTGTAGAATTTACCTCTTTCGAGGCCTTTGTATACTTAAATGACATTGTTTCACTTAAATCATGAGTATGTGTTCTTTTTATTGCCTCTTCTCATTTGAGAAGAATTATCACCTTGTATCTTATGCTTCATATTATCTTCTATCCTTATGAACTGATTGTTTTAGCTAGACTGACCCACGTATTTTATACTAGGGTCAGACCGAGTTGTTTCAAGTTAGCAATCAGTTACGGTACTTAGCTTTGATGCATCTGCTTGGATATCAGCCTAGCACTTTTGTGTAGTTTATATTTCTTTCCGCTTGACTCTGATATGTACTTGATTAGATGTATATAGTGTGGTCTCTGTACCACTTTTGTATATTAGTTTGTATCATATTGGGATGTATCTGTGTATATGTATTTATATATATGATGATTACTGTATTGTGATGTGATATGCATTCTGTTATTGTACTTTGTTCTAATAGATCCATTAGCCAACTATAGTATTGTATTAAGCATTTATTGGATATGTCGATCCACTTGAAATAGAAAAAAAATATAGAGCATTTATCGACGTATGCAGTAGATATTTAAGACAAGATTATAGATGGTCGCTCCTAACCAGTTCTATTCTCCGTATTAACAGACAGAGTTACCCAGTAATTCTCTTTGTTAATGTGGGTCTTGGAGTGGGGCGTCATAGCTTGGTATAAGAGCGAGATTCAGAACAAAGTATGATAAACACAGAACAGAAACACATATTACGGTACATCTAAGTGTAATACAAGTGTTACGAATTCCTTAACCATCGTGTCCTTTACCTTATCGTGCCTTTTGGAGTAGATAATTTGGGATATGTCTAGGAATATGTTTTATTTCGAAATATTCTCAAATTTAATTGATGACATCTTATCTTAGGAGTAATCCTAATCGTGATTGTTTTGTTCAAGTCCTCTTCAATACGGGTGCTTAACACCCATCCGTATTAAAGGAGTTTGTTGATGATCTTTGACGTTCTTATTTTGTGATTTCTTTGAGGATTGCGAATCCTATTGAGGGAATCTGCAATATATGGTATGATGTTAAGGATTTTGGGGTTTTTCCTTATAGCTTATCTTTTCAAGTGAATTAGCACGCTTCTTCCTCTTTAGAGTTTGGAATGATTTGAGTTGGAGTAGCTTGGGTATTTTCTAGTTGCATTCTATAATCCGAAGGAAGCTAAAATTAGGTACCCTAATTTTAGCTGATTTGTTGTTTCTTGCTCTTTGGAATGTTATTGATGATTTTGAAGTATCTGTATTCACTCTTGAGTTTTGAGATGTTGATGATATATCTCAAATTCCGGTCATTGTGACTCTGTTGATTTCTGTGAGTCTGTTTTGGGTATGACACACAATCGGGCAATCGAATATTGTACTGACTTCATTCTTGGTTCTTGGCCTGTCGGTCGTCCTTCCATGAGGATGTCCACTAGGGAAATGAGGTGTTTTCAAATTTTTCAAAAAAATAAATTAATCTTAAGATATGTTCTAAGAGAAATTAGTTTATATTTTTAGGGAAACACAAAAAATATTTTAAGTATTATATATGAGGTATTTCTTTAAAGAAAATGAATTTTTGTGTTGGGTTGTCCATCTAGTGCTTTAAGAATTCTGGTCGATGCGTTTGGCCAACGTTATCGATAGGGGTTTCCTAAACGCTGTGATGAGACAGCCAGACACGATAAATTGAGTTTTAATTAGTAAAGCTTGATAATAATTAATATGGTGGAGTATTAATTTTATTTTAATTGCTTAATAAAACCATTGAACCATAGTGAGTGTTGGAGGAGTGGCAAGGCATTTTTGATCGTTTGATCAACTATGCAGCCAATCGATGGGGTCATTCACTATAAATCAATGGTGAGGCAACACCCTTATATTATTTGAAATTTAAGAAATTGAATATGGTAATTTGTGTAAGTAAAGTGAATAATTCTAATTAAGGGGATGTCTTAATTAGAAGAAAAAATCATTTGATATTTTGATCGATAAAATGATGTATTTAAAGTAAAAGAATACATTGGTTTGAAAATTAAATTATTAATTGAATATTTTAATACAAGTTATTAATGATAACTATAAAAATTTATTTTTATGGATAATCAATAATCATCTATTTATAATGCAAGAAATTAGTTATCTCTTCGAAAATGAGTTTCATAGTTAAATTTTTTTAAAGCTAGATTTTGGAAAGTAATGAAAATATTTCCACTTAATAAAATGTTTTGTGGTGATTACGTAAAGTTGATCATAATTTTATATGTCTTAGCTTTCCAGAAAAAAGAGGATCATTTAATAAATGATTTACCCAAAAGCTTGTTTGAAATTGTAGTTTGAAATGAAAATGGTTTGGGAGAATTTCAAATTTTAAAATTTATTTTGAAAGCTGAAATTTCATTTAGAAAATTGTTGTACTAAAATAGCGATAACTAGAGATTTATAACTCAAAATGAGCTCAATATTTTTGCAAATGAAATATCTTTCAGTAAGCTATAAAGTTTCATTTTACCACTTTTAAATATTTTGCAATTTTGAGTCTAAAATGGGTTTGAATGGGGATAGGCAATTCTGCCCTATTACAAATTCTCTAAGATTAAGCTGAAAGTAAATTTAACATAACGTTCAAACCATAATTCCGATTTTGATGATCTTTATATTGTCGTAAAGCCTAGACTGATTAGAACAACTTTCATTCTATAAAGTTCTTTAGATTTTGTTGTTTTCTCGATCAAAATAGGTCTTCTTTACAGCAGGTCTGAACTGAAATTGATTTATTTTCCCCTCAATAGTTAAGTGTAGCATTTCTTATTTATGATCATGAACTACTATCATCTATTTGAGTTAAGTACAAGTGAAAAGAGGATAGATGGAATATATTTTGATCAAAAAGATTATGGATGTAAGTTTGTGCAAAACCGCTTTAAAATGCTAAAAGGGAAAGGTATGTTTTCGGATTAATTTTAAGTGTTAAATTATGATATATATTGCGTTTCCGACCTAATGGTCAATGTATATTATATAATTTATTTTTGTAATATTGTATATGGCCCTCCGTACAAAGTAGACTCGGTCAATTTTTTCGAAAATTTCTCACTTAGAAAATTTGAGAAACAAATTGAAAAATAACATGTTGCAAACTTGAATATACCTATGGAAGAATTAGAGAATAAACAACTTAAAATTTACTTACACTAATGAAGAGTAGTAAATTTAAATTTAAAATCTAAGTAAGAAGTATTGAAAAAAATTCAAGTGTTGAAAATTGTGGATATAACTATAAAGTATCGATCTTTTGGAACTCTAAGAATTTTTGATTGAGAGTATATACATATATTTTAGTTCCTTGTGAGTATCTTACTCTTGTGATATTTTCTAATGACGTGCATTTATGCAGTAGATCGAGTTTGAAACCACCTTTTGGTTGAACTATCTTTCCTCTATTATGTCTATCTTGTATTGGTGTTGTTCCTTCCGTAGTGTCATACGGAAAGATCATATCGATAATCATCTTGTTGATTAGAGTTTGGGTTGAAGTTGTGCTAAATCCCGACTCTACTTGAGGAGCTTATGAGAAATCAATCTCATTTGATTGATTCTTTTTGTTACATCTTGTTGTGCTTTTATTCGCTGGTGAGACGCCTTCGAAATCTTATGTGCTGATTGGAAAATTCAATGGTTTGCTAATTCCATATTTGCACTTTACGAACCACAGAATTAATCGAGCAATCTTATCTTGTTATTCTTTCATCTTGAGTTGAAAGTGAGGAATTGTGATCTTGTGCATATCTATCCTTCTTTGGTTGATGAAATACTTATGTTGAATACAACCTCTTCTCTAGAAATTGCGAGGACGCAATTTTGATAAGGGGGAGAGTCTGTAACAACCCTGCTTTCAGACATTACCTGTTAATATTAAATTATAATGGTAGTTATAATTTAATATTGTAAATTTAATAAAATTGGAAGTTTTATATTGTTTATTTGGAATAAACAATAAATTTTAAAAATAAAATGAGAAAAATAAAGTTTGGAACTTCATTTTATTTATTTGGATTAATAGTGATGGAGAATGATCTTTATTTAGAGAAAATGAAATAATTTTTATAAATTATTGTCAATTACTTCTTTTAATAATTTTTAAATGAAGTATTTGATTTTTGAAGGGTGTTTAATTAAGTAAAAAGATGAAAATTGGTATAAAAATGAGTGTTGGTTATAAATAAAGTTTGGATACCATTTGTAATATATTTCTAAGTAAGAAAATAATTTTTATGGAATTTTAAAATTCAAAAATGTATGCTTTTGCATTTAATTGTGGAAATATTGCATTTTTGTGAAATAAAAGATTTTAATAATAAAAATGTTTTATAAATATAAATTTATCTTTTTATATGGTGGAAAATGATTTAGTTTTATAAGTGTTTAGGTTTAGAATTTTATTTGCATAAAAAATTTGAAAGATAGTGGCATTTGCTAATTGCATATGGTTAAATATAAATATATGCATTTTAGTTTAAGCATGAATCAAAACTTAGACTTAATGTTTCTTTTATTCATTTTGGGTCCAAGGCCCATTATAGTCTTAACCAGGTGAGAAAAGAAGAAATTTAGTTACATGTACGTTCGTAACTCGGCTCCTCTTCTTCTTTCGTCCCTAAAACAAAAACAGTAAAAAAAAACCTTCTTTCAAAATCAAATCTTAAGCTAATTTTCTTCAATTAAAGATGAAACTTCTTCAAATGGTAGTAAATTGAAAGGCTATTGAAGTCTAATTTCACCTTTAAGCTCCAATCTTTCTTCACAAATTCAGATATTTGCTATCTAAATCAAAGGTGAGTTGAAAACTCAATTTTCTAGCATAATTTGAGATTTCAAGGTTAGAAATCTCAATTTGATTTTTATTGCATGTTCATTTGTAAACCGCTATCAGTAAATTGGGCATAACCTTTTTTTTTAAATCGGAATTTGATTTTGTTTGATGTTCTGTAAAGCATGAAGAGAGTGTGATAACTTTCATGTTAAACACTTTCGAAAACTTTGAACATAGAGGATAGAAAAATCCAATATAAAATCACTGTCCTGTCATTGTAAAACTGTGCTTATTATCGTTAGTAAATCGAGCATATCTTCCTTGTTTCTATCCAGATTTGGATGATTATTTATGTTTCGAAAAGTAAATTTTATGTGTGACAATTTTCCTATTGAACACATTTGCATATTTTGAGCTTAGGTTAATCAAAATCCTGTTGCAAAGTCTCAGCTCTGTCACTTTAGTAATTACGTTATCCAAACTAAACACAGTTAGTAAATTAGACATATCTTCCTTGTTTATTATTGGATTTGGATGATTTTTGAAGTTCTGGAATGCATATTTTACGTGTGACAATTTTCCTGTTGAACACATTTGCATATTTTGAGCATAGGTTGATCAAAATGCTGTTGCAAACTCTTAGTTCTATCACTTTAGTAATTACGTTATCCAAACTAAACATAGTTAGTAAACTAGACATATCTTCCTTGTTAACGCTAAAATTTGAACGCTAACACCCCGGTGTATGAAGTGAGATTGTGAAAGCACCACCCGATAGTTCGGGAACAGATTATAAGCAGATCACAGCGAAAAAAGCAGTAAACAACAGCAATTTTATAGTGGTTCGGCTTAAGAGAGAGCCTACGTCCACTTTGAATATCTTTATTGACGATTTGATTACAAGTCGATGCAAGTACACTTTGATTACAACACACTTCGAGTTACAAGTGACTTAGAACAAGTAGCCTAAACTTCAATGTCGATCCAAATCTTTGAACTCATGTTGGACATGTATGATTTCTTCGTGAAGTTCCTTGAAAGTGTTGAAGTAGTTCAGAATGCAGCAGAGTAACGGCGCTTGAAACGAATGAGCGAAAAGTCCCTTGAATGTTGGAGGTGGCCATGTATTTATAGGAGTTTTCAGCCCTGAGTCGTGAGTCGTGTCCGACTCATGCTTGGCTCGTGGCCGAGTCAAATTAGGTCGTGGCCGACTCACTGAGCCAACCCTTGATTTCTCCATGGTTTATTCCTCTGCTGGATTTTATGCTAAGTTCTGAGTCGTTTACGAGTCAACCCTTATTGGCATCGGCACTGTGGCAATGGACTACGACTCAATGGCTTTAAGTCGTGGACGAGTCATTCTGATTCATGAGTCGATAAGTCGTTAACGACTTATCAGGTAGCGGTATATAGGTGAAGCGGCACAAGGGTCCACCTTCTTATGTCGTTACTTCCACTGAGTCGTCTCATATGATGAGTCGCTAACTTATTGAGTCGTTGATCCACTGAGTCGTCCTGCCTTGTGAACTGTTAACCCCTTGAGTCGTCCTATCCCTTTAAGTAGATGAGTCGGTCTGTCTCATGAACCGTTAATTAGTTAAACCACTCTGCTCCTCTAAGGCATTAACTCGTTGAGTCGGTAACTCACTGTGTCGGCCTGTCTCATGAACCGTTAATCCCCATGAGTCGTTCCATTCCTTTAAGTCGCCGCGAACCTTAACTTGTTAGCTAATTAAGTCGTAACCAGTTGAGTCGGCCTGGATCTTAACTCGTTAAAGAAAAACGGGGTTAACATTTGCCCCTCGAAGTACATGCCTAAGTCGTAGGTCGTGTACTTCGACTCATCTTGACTCGCACGCGCCGACTCACGTTCCATTATCCTGGTATAAAAGGCATGAATCGTCACTTTTATCTTCTTCTTCTCATACCAATCTCATAAGTCGTTTTCTGCCATTAACATTCCTCCGAGCTTTCGAAAGCAATTCTATTCCAACTCCCTGCTAATAATCTTTGTTGCGTAAGTGAGCTTGATTCTCTTTCGATTCCTTACTGTTATTGAATTACGAATCCGGATTCCCTACTTTTCTGACCCTGATGCATCTTTGTGCCATGTTCCATCGCGACTCATGCTTTTTTGATCGATTTACAACTGCCATCGATTATATTATTGTTATTGTTCGCGATAACATAACAGCGCGTCAGATTCGTCGCAAACTTGAAGCGATTCGAATTGACCCTTTGAGTGATTTTCTGATGGTGTGAGGTGAAGACAATGGATTATAGTGCCTTGAATTATCTGGTCTGCGAGTTTGGAAGATAAGAATTGATCCTTAACGGGTTAAAGGGTTAGAGAGAAGATGACCGGTCGAGGAAATGACTTAGGATTCTCATGACCCAGTTGGCTTTTTGGATGACTTAGGTTTTTGGTCGTACGAGCGACTCAGCCCTTTAGATCCTCACTGCAACTCATCCTTTAAATTAACAAGTCCTGAAATTTAGTAATTGATCAATTGCCAACTAGCTTAACTTCAGTTATATTTACTTGTTTATCTTCATTAGTTCTGCACAACACTTCACACTTTTAGGAAACGTGCACCTTCGCATTTGAACATCCAGTTGCTTGTGTAGAATGACTTCTCAACAAGAAGAACCGATGGGCCAGGCTGAAGATGTCTTCCCAGTAGCCAACCCATTGGATAACCCTCCGGAGAGAACTTCCACAACTCTGAATCAGCGGGTGTTTGACCAATTGCGCATCCAGTTTGGCATTGGCGAAGCTGATGCCTTACTGCCGGGGCCAAATGATACTGCAGATAGGCCCCCTCTCGGCTTTATTGCTGTCAATCGCCAAATGTGCTTGAGCGGTGCCATCCCACCTTTTAATGACTTCCTTCAGCAGTTCCTGCTTCGGTTATCTATCTCTCCATTCCAATTGCACCCCAACGGCCATGCCATTCTGATGGGGTTATGTGTGCTATTTAGGAGAGTTTTGGACCGATTACCGAGCTTTGGGGAAATCTGCTACTTCTGCTCATTCACGAAAATTGAAGATCATCCCTCTATCGTAGTTATAAGGAGTGCTCGAAACCGCAAACTCATCACTGATCTTCCTGAAAGCGTTCATGGATTTCTAAATCAATTTTTCTTTGTTCGCTGTCCTCCAGGGTTTTATGCCATCTGGAGAGTAGGAAGTAAGATTTCCTGTCCTTATTTCTCCATTCTTGAGCTTTTCGAAATCTGAGTTGCTAAATGCTAACTTCGCTTCTTGTTTTCCTGTTTTAGCACTTCCTCCTCCCTCTAGAGATCCGTGCTATAAGCAAATTTTTGAAAGACTGAATGTCGTGGCGGCAGAAGAGAGGAGTATAAAGTTTTTGTTAAATGATGAATTTTTACATCAATATGGGCTCCTTCATTCCTCTCGCTTCACTCAGCCTCATGAAGTTCCAACTGAAATTCCCGATTCTCCGATGGAAACTCCTGATGCCCCGGTCTCTACTAAAGAGCACATGCGGGGAGGAACCTCTACAGAAACCTCACTAGTGAAGTGTTCAACTCCGAAGGATGCTGCGGGGCCGTCTGACAAGTCTGTTCTTGCCCCAGTAATTGAAGAGGAAGAACCTCCACGATCTTCCGGGAGATCTGCTAACGAAGGAGTTGAGAAAGCAAGTCCCAAAAAGCATGATGGTGATGATGTTTTTGAGGGGTTGAGCGACCTAATTGTGACTTCACAAGAACTTTTTAAAGATGATGTTTCCAAAACTATCTCTTCTGTAATCGAGGCGACATCTTCTCTACAACAAATGCCGACTCCTCCTACTCAAGTTATCACCTCCTCTACTCCACAGAGTGGTCTGTAGCTTGATGCGTGTAGTTTACACATTACACAACACTTAGGATTTTTCAGCACTTGTTTGTGTTTGACTTCTTTTTTCTAAAGGCTTTTAAGACTTGTCTTTTTGCCTTTCAGATCCTTCTATGGGGCATAGCGGCAGCGGTTCTTACTATAAAGACTTCCAGCGCTATGGAGGGCGCGGCAACTATGATTACATCGCTACCTTACTGGTCCCAGAGAAACCGACGAGCAGAGAGCCGCTCGAAAAGCTAGAGAGAGGAGAGAATATGAAGAACGTCATGAGAGGGTAGATGTGCGACATGAGTCTTCTTCAAGAGGCGGTGACTCCCACAAACGTAAAACACATGATGGTCGGGGGAAGAGCCACATTGTTGAGGACCCGAGCAAGCGGGCCAAGCCTAGTGAGAAACACGCATCTGCAATATCTGAAAAGCTTGACGCTCCCATCTCTATCAACATTCCTTCCAAATTCCCTGCTCTTGAAGGAAGTGCTATTCAAACACTTCTTAATAGGCCTTCATATCGTGTTGAAAGGGGTCCACCAACCCTACAGAGTCGGTTCCCGAATTGGTGTTTAAAGGGAGTTCGCTTCGATCTTGATTTAGTTCCCATCGATAAAGAAGCCATGTACCAAAATCTTGACGCCGTTAGACTCGATATTGAAAGAATGTCTGGATGGCAAAAGCTCGTTGATGAACTCCAAAGGGTCAATCGGGCCAATATCGAGGCGATGCTAACCATGGAGAACGATAAGTCGGAATGGCAGAAGATTCTTGACCAGCACAACATTGAGATGAAAAACATAACTGAGTATAACGAAAAACTTGAAGCTGAAGTCAAGCAGCTTAAAGACGATCTTGCCACCTCTTCTAACACTTATACTCAAAGAGAAGAGGTGCTACAAAAACAAGTGCGGGATGCACATGCTGGCCAAAGAGATGCCGAAGCTAAAGTTGAGAGACTAGAAGAGGTTGTAGAGAATTACCGCACTGATGCCGCTCAGTTGCGAAGTAAAATGAGCGCCCAAGACATGGAGATTGAAGCATTAAAAGCTCAACTTGCTAAAACCGAAAAAGAACGAGATGAGGCCATGGCTGGTAAAATCGCAGTCGAAGAATCTATTCAAGCCATGGAAGCCAACGTCAGTTCAACTTTATTCGACTTTTACTTGCACAGCGTCTTAGGGCATGGCAGTCTCTCTTTTCTCGGTCCTAAATACGAAATCACTTTGGCTGAAGTGTGGGAAGCTGCTCTCGACATGTTCAAAGGCGCCGGGTATACCGAGGAAGAGCTTGAGGCACGCTACCTAGATGAGGAAACTCGCGCTGCTCTTGCGAAGGGAAAAGAGCAACTCGCCAGAGTGCGGACTGGGATGGCGGAAGAGGAATGTTCTGAAAAAGAATTACCACCTACTACCTCCGGACGTCCTTTAGTTTCTCCTGAAGTTGACATCACAGGTTCCAGCGCTCATTCCCCGCCTCCTACAAGAACCGGGGTAATTACCCCTACTGATGATGAGGCTCTGGAGGATATTAGAGCTCAAAATTATGAGATTGAACTAACGAAGCAAATATCTCCAGGTAATTTTGACATTGGTCCGATTCAGGTGGATTGCCTGCTTGCTCCTCAAAAGTTTGATGAGCTTCTCGATTACTTCTTGAATCTTGACGAACCCATATCTCCCTTCTTTTGGGTAGATACTAATATTTTTAATTTCTCTTCTTCTGCAGTTGAAACACCAAGTGCTGTGCAAATTTCGCCTCCTCCGGTTATCCCTCCTCCGTCTCTTCAGGTGGCTCCTCCTTCTGCTTCACAGCCCGGGTCACAAGAGGAGCAAATTGAGGCTCTTAATGGCTTAGATGACCCTATCGCTTCGCAAGAGAAGAAAGACGATGGGCTTGAAGGAGGCGAGATCTCTCCGGAGCGGACTCCTTCTGATGACGTAATTTTGTCTGCTCTTATTACTCCAGGGAGTGAGTCTTCTTCGAAGAGGAGAAAGAAGCACGGAACATCGAAGAGGAGGGGGAAGAAAATCATTTCTACAGAAGAGGAACCGGAAATTGCACCAGTTGCACCTCCCTCTCCTTCTTCCCTTATGCCTTCAGACCGTCCTGAAAAGCTAACCATTCGGCCGGGCAAAGGGTCTAAAGGAGGCAAGAAGAAATGAAGATTTCAGCTTTTAGCTTCTTGTCTTTTACATGTACTGGTCGAGAACTGTGCGGGTACCGGCCCCTGCTTTTTATTTTGAAACTTGTATCTGCAATACAATTGAATAAAATGATGCTTTATTTGTACAGACTCCTGTTTGAATTTGAGAATGCATTTACTATTCATTTTTGCACAAGTTTATTTATATGATATTGCAGCGGGCTTATGGCATGTTGTTTGAGCATTACTTTCGCCGATGTAGCTATACCATATTGTATATAACTATACCATGTTGCCCCCATACCATAAGCTTGCTGCAATATTTTATACTTTGAGGGGACTTGCACTCTTATTTTCTGAAGAATAATTATTTCGTTCTTGAAGAAATTCTTCGTAGAGTACAACTCCCTTCATATAAGTTTTTACGCTTTGTCCTTCGAAGAAATCACTTTTTCTTTTGCTTATGTACACATTTTACCAAGTGAATTCTTCTATGAGGTAAAGCGGGCCTCTGAAGGGTACTTTAACTTTCTCTTTTTTTTTTTTTTGAGGAAGGTTATTTTCCAGAATAGGTAAATCACTCTTCCTTTGAAAGTTAAAGTTTGCTCTTGATGAGGATTTTTTTTTACATAGAAAGTTGTACCTCTGAGGAGGGATTTTTTCACGTTTCAACACTTGGAAGTTTTATTTCAATCTTGGTGAAACGTGTACCTCCAAAGAGTTGTGCCTTTGAAGGAAGCCTTTTCACGTTTCAACACTTGGAAGTTTTATTTCAATCTCGGTGAAACGTGGGCTTCCGAAGAGGTCTTTATTTTGTTTGCATTTCAACTCTGGTGAAGTGAAATTCCGAAGAGCGGTTGTAACACTTCAACTCCTGGTGAAATGGGCCTCCGAAGAGGGCTTTTATTTTGTTTTGCATTTCAACTCTGGTGAAGTGAAATTCCGAAGAGCGGTCGTAACACTTCAACTCCTGGTGAAATGGGCCTCCGAAGAGGGCTTTTATTTTGTTTTGCATTTCAACTCTGGTGAAGTAAAATTCCGAAGAGCGGTCGTAACACTTCAACTCCTGGTGAAATGGGCCTCCGAAGAGGGCTTTTATTTTGTTTTACATTTCAACTCTGGTGAAGTGAAATTCCGAAGAGCGATCGTAACACTTCAACTCCTGGTGAAATGGGCCTCCGAAGAGGGCTTTTATTTTGTTTTACATTTCAACTCTGGTGAAGTGAAATTCCGAAGAGCGGTTGTAACACTTCAACTCCTGGTGAAATGGGCCTCCGAAGATTGCCTGGAAGTTACTCTCTCATGGTTGGAGGGTCATGACTCCTCCAATCTTTTTTGGTTGAGTAGAGAACTTTCTTTTTTACGGCATATGCTTCGTTAGAGGTCTTTATCCTCCGAAGAGTTGTGCCTCCGAAGAGGACTTTAGTTGTTCCTTGTCCACTTGCTTACGCCTTTTCAGTGATCCTCTATTTTTTTTATTTTTTTTTAAGCTTGCACTCCCTTCTCTTACAAGTAGCTTGTTTAATCCAAAGAAGTGTACTTCATTGCTAGGCCAGTTCACAAGAACGGACATAAGCTTCTTAATTGGATGTTTGTTTGTTCAAACTTCTCAATTTATTAGCTAAAGCCCGTTTTCGGCGAAATCATTGACCGTTCAATTGAAGCACTTCTTATCTAGGATTTAAGCTCGGGAATTTTGCGACTTGGAATTTGTTTGTTGAATGATAACAAGGATCACTTGGCCTCGTAATGTGCAAGTTTTGTTTTCGTTGCCTGCAAAAATTTAAATCGACATTTCAGTAATACATTCAATGTACTTTTCATATCGAAAATAAAGCAAACATGTATCAATAATAAGGAACACAAGATTTATAGTGGTTCGGCCAAGAATTTGGGCCTACATCCACTTTATAGTCTTTCATTATTCACTTGCATCAGTTTTACAATTGTTTTCAATTACAGGAATCATACATTCATAATTCTCTTTATAATATTTCAACAAAGCTATCAAGTAAAGTATGGACGCAAGTGATTGCTGTTCCAAGCTCTTGGAATTTGATTTCCTTCGACAGTAGTGAGTTTGTATGTGCCGTCCAGAAGCTTTTGACCTATGACATATGGTCCTTCCCAATTTGGCCCAAACACACCTGTTGCTGTCATAATTCTCTTTAGGACTAAATCTCCAATTTCAAAGCGGCGTTGGCGAACTTTGGAATTGAAATGTCTGGCTATCCTTTGCTGATGAGATGCGATTCTGAGCTCAGCCTCTTCTCTTTTTTCATCAAGGAGATCTAGTGCCTCAAGCTGTAGTTTCTCATCCTCCGCTTGATTGAAATGGATTCTTCTATGTGAAGGGACCTCTGTTTCTACCGGAATCATTGCCTCTGATCCGTATGCCAATGAAAACGGAGTATGCCCAGTCGCAGTTTTGTGGGTAGTTCTGTAGGCCCATAGTGCCAGCGGTAGCTTATCGACCCAACCACCTTTTGCTCTTTCAAGTTGCTTCTTGATGGTTGACTTGATAATTTTATTTATGGCTTCCACTTGCCCGTTTGCCTGCGGATGGGCTACTGCTGAGAAGCTCTTTCGGATTTTGAATCGTTTGCAAAAATCTTGGAACTCTTCACTTTCGAACTGAGTACCATTGTCTGTAATTATTTTTTGAGGCACACCGTATCTGCAAATGATACTTTTAGTCACAAAACTTATCATCTTTTTTGAGGTGATAGTAGCCAGTGGTTCAGCTTCTGCCCACTTAGTAAAATAATCTTCAGCAACAATGGCATATTTAATTCCAGACTTGGCAGTTGGTAACGGTCCTACGAGTTCTATCCCCCATATTGCAAACGGCCACGGACTGACCATCTGTGTGAGTTCAGTGGAAGGAGCTCTAGGGATTTTGGCGAATCTTTGGCATCTGTCACATTTTCGGGAATAGTCTGCCGCATCTCGATTAATTTCTGGCCAAAAATATCCGTATCGGAGAATCTTTTTCGCTAAAGTTTGACCACCTGAATGATCACCACATTCTCCCCCATGCACCTCAGCTAGGATTGTTTTGGACTCTTCCCTAGATACACATCGAAGTAACGGCATCGAGAATCCCCGTCTGTATAACTGGCCATCCTGGACTATATAGCGAGAGGCTTTCCTTAGTAGCTTCTTTCGTTCTTTTGAGTTTTCCGGTAAAGTGCCATTGAGAAGATATTCTGTTATTGGAGTCATCCATGATTCTTGCTCTTGAGACACGCTCATGATCCAATCAATATCCATCTCATCAATGCTCGGAGTCGACAGGACCTCCACTGGAGTTAACCCCAGAAATTGAGCTTCGCCTGTGCTTGAATACTTTGCGAGAGAATCTGCTTTCATGTTTTCTTCTCGAGGAATGTGACTTATCATGTAATGATCGAAATCACCCAGGAGTTCCCATGCCTTTGACAAGTAGGCAGGCAGATTCCCCCCTTTTGCTTGGAATTCCTTTTTGACTTGGCATACAATAAGCTGAGAATCACTGAAGATCTGTAACGCTCGGATGTTTAGTTCTTTAGCAATCCTTAAGCCGATGATAAGGGCTTCGTATTCTGCTTCATTGTTTGTTGAAGGAAATTCCAATCTTAGTGCGTAGCATAATGATCGACCTTCAGGGGTCTCAAGTACAATTCCGGCTCCAGAACAGTAGTCGTTTCTCGCGCCATCGACATATAACTTCCACTGGATTGGGGAATCGTCGATCATTTCCTCCTCACTGTTACCCTTATCTGTGAATTCTGCGATGAAGTCCGCTAGAGCTTGTCCGTTGATTGCTTTTCGGGGATGATAAGTGATGTCATATTGACTGGGTTCAATATTCCACTTTAGGAGACGGCCCGAAGTCTCAGGGCGAAACAGGACTTGCTTTAAAGGTTGATCAGTGAGGACTCTGATAGGATGAGCTTGGAAATATTGCCTCAACTTCCTAGATGCAATTAGTAGGCAATAGGCGAGTTTTTCCAACTTAGAGTAATTCATCTCTGCCCCAGTGAGTCTTTTGCTGATATAGTAAACTGGATGTTGAATCCTCTTGTCTTCTCGTATCAGCGCTGCACTTAAAGCATGAGACGATACTGCCAAGTATATAAGAAGATCCTCGCCATCGCCAGGCCTAGAAAGTATTGGAGGCGTTTCCATATGGCGAATCAATTCATCAAAAGCTTTTTGGCATTCGGGAGTCCAATTGAAGTTTTTCTTTCCTTTCTTTAGGGCGTCAAAAAATGGGATGCATTTATCTGTGGCTTTGGAAATGAACCGACTCAAGGCGGCTACTTTTCCATTGAGACTTAGCAATTCCTTCTTTGTTCTAGGAGCTTTGACTTCCTTTAAGGCGGTAATTTGAGCTGGACTAGCCTCAATGCCCCTAGCGCTCACGATGAAACCGAAAAACTTGCCAGATTCCACTCCAAATGAACATTTTAAAGGATTGAGCTTCATTCTGTATTTTCGGAGGACTGCGAACATGTCTGCTAAGTGTTCTATGTGATCCACTGCTTTCTTAGACTTTACTAACATGTCATCGACGTAGACTTCCATAGTCTTGCCCAATTGCGGTTTGAACATAGCATTAACAAGTCTTTGGTATGTTGCCCCTGCGTTCTTCAACCCGAAGGGCATAACTCTGTAGCAGTAAAGACCAATGTCAGTGATAAAGCTTGTGTCCTCCTGATCTGGCTCATGCATCATGATCTGGTTGTATCCGGAGTAAGCATCCATAAAAGATAACAATTCGTGTCCCGCTGTTCCGTCTACCAGTTGATCGATTCTGGGTAATGGGAAGCAGTCTTTGGGGCAGGCCTTGTTTAGATCTGAAAAATCGATGCATACTCTCCATTTTCCATTGGCTTTCTTAACCAGCACAGGATTTGAAACCCAATTCGGATAGGTAGATTCTTTAATAAAATTATTCTCCATGAGCCGATCAACTTCTTCTTTTAACGCTGCTGACCTTTCTGGACCCTGAGTTCTCCTTTTCTGCTTCACAGGTGTAAATTTTGGATCAATATTTAGAGTGTGTACTGCCACTTCTGGGGATATTCCGCACATATCGGTATGAGTCCAAGCAAAAACATCCAAATTTGCCTTTAAAAAAGATATTAAGATATTCTGAATTGACACATTAAGTTGTGATCCCACATTCAACACCTTGTTTGGGTCCTTTGGGTCAACAGGTACTGGTATTGTCGTTTCCACTGGTACCACTCTATTCTCCCCTGCACTGACTTTTCTAGGATCCATCTCTTTCCTTGCTCCGCTGTGCTCGCCAGTGCAGGGTCCGCCCTGTAATTGCTACAAGGTTGGTTCTTTGATGCGGACTGGGGCTGCCGCATCCTTTCCCATTTCTCTTTTTCTGGTTTCTCATAGCTCTGTTAGATAACATTCCCGCCCCGCATTTTGATCCCCTTTTATAACTCCCACTCCATTATCTGTGGGAAATTTAATGGTGAGGCACCATGGGGCCAGAACAACTTTGAATGCTGCGAGAGTTGGACGGCCAAGGAAAGCATTGTAAGTAGAAAATTCGTCGACAATCACAAAAGTTTGCTTGCGGACCACTTTTCTCTCTCCTTCTCCAAGTTCCACAAACAAATCAACGGTTCCTATCGGCTGTTTTGGCTCCCCAGTGAAGCCAGCGATTTTCTGCGATGAGGCTTGCACATCAGCCATAGGGATCTTCATTTGGTCAAATGTTTTCTTGAAGAGGATATTGCAGGATGCGCCACAATCAATGAGAACTCTTCTGACAATAGCTGGCCCGATGCCAGCCGAGATGACTAAGGGATCCAAAGTAGGAGCTTCAATACCTGCGGAATCCCTGGCTCTGAACACAATATCATCATTGAAAGTTCTTTGTTGCTTCAGGGGCATAGCACCTTCCAAAACGAATACATCTTCCTCGGTCGGTACATATTTCAAAGCTCGGGTATACCTTTCCATCTCACCCCAGCTTCTGCCTGCTGGGTGAGGTCCTCCTGTAATGACATTGATAATGGGCCTTCCAGGTTCATGCCCTGCAGCCTTCTCACCTGTCCTAGGCTGATGAGCAGGAGCTTGTTGCCCCTGACTAGACGAAGCAGGATTGTTGCTATTCCTTTTCACAAATTGCTGCAGCTTGTTTTCCCTTAGCAACTCTTCAATCAGATTTTTCAGCTGGCGGCATTCGTCGGTCTCATGACCGGGTTGATTATGGAAGCGGCAGAACTTGCCACTCTGTATAGCCTTTTTCCCGGTTCTTAGAGGAAGAGGTTTAGGAAAATCAACAGAATCTTTAGTGGCAAGGTAGATACGCTCTGGCGTATCTGATAAAGGAGTATACTCTGATGGCTTGAAGGATCGAGGCTTCTTCAGATTACTCTGTTTCTTCCCATTGTTATTTTCCCTTTTTTGCCCTACAGATTCATTCTTGCGTGGAGCAACAGTGTTATCTTCAGCTTTTTCCAACACTGCCTTTACCGGTACGGGACGGCTTTCCAGGCGTATGAATTCATCTGCTTTTTTATAGAATTTTTCAAGGGAATTTGGTTCCTTCATGTTCAGCCATTTTCCAAATTCGCTCGACTTGTCGATGGCCCTCATCAGATAGGTCAAGATCATCCGTGGTTCTGCATTGTGTACCTCGGCCAGCGCTATATTAAAGCGATTCAAGAAAGATCTGATAGTTTCACCTGGATTCTGCTCTAAACTTGACAACGACATAATGTCCTTGGCTTTTGAAGCATATAGTCTGAATTGCTCCTTGAATTTCCGGGTCAAGTCCGAAAATTGATCAATAGATCGGACTGGTAGCTTGGTGAACCACATTAGAGCCACACCTTCTAGATATACAGGAAAATATCGGCACTTTATCTCATCAGAGGCTCTGGCACCTATCATGTGCCAATCATACTTGTATAAGGATTCATTCGGATCGCTTGTCCCCTTGTAAGCTGGAATGGTTGGAGGGACAAACTTCCTTGGGAATTCAGCCTTTAAGATTTTCTCGATAAATGGAGTTTTACTTGGGGCAAAACCCCATTCTTTCTCGTCTTCAACCCTCTGCATACTCTCTTTCATGATTTGTCGGACCATTCCAGAAAGATACTCCTCATCATGTCGAGTTCTAGATCCACCAACCTCAGGAAGTGTTTGTTCAAAGGGGCTAGCAGCCCTTTCAGGAGCATTCCTTTCTTCAGCATCATGAATGTTGCCAACAAAGTTCCTTTCATTACCTGCCGGTTGACGGTTTACCCCAAGCAAATCGTTCAACCTATTCAGAATTAGGGCATTTTGGGCATTCTGAGCCTCGAATTGTGCGTTTTGGGCATTTATCTGCTGGTTCAGCCCTAAGATTGCAGCATCCAGCTCTGCCTTTGTAACTCCGACAGCTGGAGTGGCTTGATTCGATACAGGGGAAGCGGAGGTTCCCTCTTGGGCATTTCCAGATCTTACAGATCTACTCTTTCTCCCCGGAGCCATGATTTCGGATAAACTTCTAGTCTTCAGAGAGGTTACTTCAACAAACTTTCGCGGAGCAATGATGACGATTCGCCTGAGTTCAGTCTTCTCAGTGAAAGCACCAAAAATGTTAACGCTAAAATTTGAACGCTAACACCCCGGTGTATGAAGTGAGATTGTGAAAGCACCACCCGATAGTTCGGGAACAGATTATAAGCAGATCACAGCGAAAAAAGCAGTAAACAACAGCAATTTT
Organism: Allium cepa; assembly: GCA_030765085.1. Classification (NCBI taxonomy): domain Eukaryota; kingdom Viridiplantae; phylum Streptophyta; class Magnoliopsida; order Asparagales; family Amaryllidaceae; genus Allium; species Allium cepa. Next base: position 11,760,761 of record CM060929.1, read on the forward strand.
ATAGTGGTTCGGCTTAAGAGAGAGCCTACGTCCACTTTGAATATCTTTATTGACGATTTGATTACAAGTCGATGCAAGTACACTTTGATTACAACACACTTCGAGTTACAAGTGGCTTAGAACAAGTAGCCTAAACTTCAATGTCGATCCAAATTTTTGAACTCATGTTGGACATGTATGATTTCTTCGTGAAGTTCCTTGAAAGTGTTGAAGTAGTTCAGAATGCAGCAGAGTAACGGCGCTTGAAACGAATGAGCGAAAAGTCCCTTGAATGTTGGAGGTGGCCATGTATTTATAGGAGTTTTCAGCCCTGAGTCGTGAGTCGTGTCCGACTCATGCTTGGCTCGTGGCCGAGTCAAATTAGGTCGTGGCCGACTCACTGAGCCAACCCTTGATTTCTCCATGGTTTATTCCTCTGCTGGATTTTATGCTAAGTTCTGAGTCGTTTACGAGTCAACCCTTATTGGCATCGGCACTGTGGCAATGGACTACGACTCAATGGCTTTAAGTCGTGGACGAGTCATTCTGAGTCATGAGTCGATAAGTCGTTAACGACTTATCAGGTAGCGGTATATAGGTGAAGCGGCACAAGGGTCCACCTTCTTATGTCGTTACTTCCACTGAGTCGTCTCATATGATGAGTCGCTAACTTATTGAGTCGTTGATCCACTGAGTCGTCCTGCCTTGTGAACCGTTAACCCCTTGAGTCGTCCTATCCCTTTAAGTAGATGAGTCGGTCTGTCTCATGAACCGTTAATTAGTTAAACCACTCTGCTCCTCTAAGGCATTAACTCGTTGAGTCGGTAACTCACTGTGTCGGCCTGTCTCATGAACCGTTAATCCCCATGAGTCGTTCCATTCCTTTAAATCGCCGCGAACCTTAACTCGTTAGCTAATTAAGTCGTAACCAGTTGAGTCGGCCTGAATCTTAACTCGTTAAAGAAAAACGGGGTTAACATTGCTTGTCTCTCATCCGATTTGGATGATTTTTGAAGTTCTGGAAAGCATATTTTGTGTATGATAACTTTCATGTTGGGGACATTCGCATATTTTGAGCATAGCTTGATCAAAATTCTATTAAAAAATCTCAGCTCTGTCACTTTGATAATTACATTATCTAAACTAAATACAGTTAGTAACTTAGACGTATCTTTCTCGTTTCTTGTCGGATTTAGATAATTCTTGATGTTTTAGAAAACTTGGATTGTTTATAAACCTTTCTTGTTTTGAGTTTTCTGAAATTTTAAAGTTAGCTTGATCAAAACTAGGTTTGTTTGTTGTTGTCCCAAGAGTAAAACGACAGCAATAAATCATTGACTTGAGAATTGTACTGGTTAATTTTTGCTCTCATTCTTGTTCGAATTTGACGTGGTTTTGGAATGTTTTAAGAGCGATGATTCCTATCAATAAGCTAGCTATATTTGGAGAATTTGAAATTCAAATTTAGATAGAATTTGAATTGGTTTTGGGTTAAATTTGAATTCGTATTGAATTTAAGTTATCGTCTTGAGTTATCTTTCTTGTTTTTCTTTGTTTTCGAGCACAGTTTTCACTAAACCATTTTTAAAGTGATTTTTAAAATGAACATTTCAAATTAGCATTATATAGTTTTAAAATTATTTTTCTAATATAAAATCTATTTATTTCCTATAATAAAGGAATTTCAAATATTGGTTTTATTAATCTTTTCGAGAAATAGTTTTAAAAGCTTGTTTTCTCTAGTAAACTATTTAAATATGAAACATACACTTTACACTATTCGAACGTATGAGAAAGAGAATTAAACGATTTAGTAAAACACGTGGTATGGGACATGTGCGTTTGCTATTTCGGTTAATTCCAGACATGTACGATCGAAGCTATTTGAGATTAATGATTCTGAGACGTTCTGCCATTTTATGGCGTATTTTGAGTTTTATAATTCCTATTTATTGGAATTATTTAAGATGGCCAATATTTGGCAAGTATTATGGTTTGAGATCTCCTATGTAGGAGTATGGTCGATGAGAACCATCACGATGTTTTATTTACTTGCCAATGACATAAGGCAAGTCTTGAGTATATGATTTCATACTTTGAGAATTATGGTTTATGAGGAACCATCACGATGTTTTCACTTGTCGATGAGATGGGACGAGTTACGATGCCATTTAATACTTGTCGATGAGATGAGACGAGTATGGTGTCTCTTTATCACTCGCCAATGAGACCAGGAGAGGTATGAATTTCTATGTTTCATGATGTTCCTAATGTGGCGTCGACTAGCGGATAGTAAACCGCTAAGTGCGAACGTGTGGTATGTGACACACGTTAACACTTTTTGGGTTCCTATCCATGAGTTTGTGATACATTCACGATGTTTACCTAACAGAACTGCTTTGAGAGGTGTTAGCGACCTAGTCATGAGGATGAACTGCTTTGGGAGGTGTCAACGACCTTGTTAGGGTTGACAAAATGGCTTGGAGAGGTGTTAGCGACCTTGTCATGAGGACGAATTGCTTAGGGAGGTGTTAGCGACCTTGTCAAAGGCTTCGGCCGTTTGAGAATGGCACGTGCAGCATCGCTCCGGCATGAAAATGGGATTTGGCCAATCCGGGGAATTTTATGAGTTTTTTATTTCAATTTCACCAATTTTGAAATGATGAGTTTACATATAGCCTTGAGTTAGAGAAAGGCTTATATATATATATATGTGTGTGTGTGTGTGTGTGTTGTTTTACGGTGATTTGGATATGGGGATTATAAACTCTTATTGAGTTTCATAAGTTTTTATTTGGAGATTATCATCGGCGATTGTTTATGTTATTTGAGTGTATTGTAGAGTTTACCTCTTTTGAGGCCTTTATATACTTAAATGACATTGTTTCACCTGAGTCATGAGTATGTGTTCTTTTTATTGCCTTTTCTTATTTGAGAAGAATTATCACTTGTATCTTATGCTTCATATTATCTTCTATCCTTATGAACTGATTATTTTAGCTAGATTGACCCGTGTATTTTCTACTCGGGTCAGACCGACTTGTTTCAGGTTAGCAATCAGTTACGGGACTTAGCTTTGATGCATCTGCTTGGATATCAGCCTAGCACTTTTGTGTAGTTTATATTTCTTTCTGCTTGACTCTGATATGTATTTGATTAGATGTATATAGTGTGGTCTCTGTACCACTTTTGTATATTAGTTTGTATCATACTAGGATGTATTTGTGTATATGTTTTTATATATATGATGATTACTGTTATGTGATGTGATATGCATTCTGTTATTGTACTTTGTTCTGATAGATCCATTAGCCAACTATAGTTTTGTATTAAGAATTTATTGGATATGTCGATCCACTTGAAATAGAAAAAAAAAATATAGAGCATTTATCGACGTATGCAGTAGATATTTAAGACAAGATTATAGATGGTCGCTCCTAACCAGCTCTATTCTCCGCAATAACAGACAGAATTACCCAGTAATTCTCTTTGTTAATGTGGGTCTTGGGGTGGGGCATCACAGAATTCTGTTCGCTTAAGGGTTAGTAGGTGATCTACAATCTTATGTATTGTCAGGTTATTTCCAAAAGAATCAGAGTTGAGTTTCTCGAAATCTATTGATTTGTTTTAGAGTGGTCAACAAGTGGGGGAGTGTACTTACATAAGATGACTCGAAATCGTAGCCACTCCAAAGTCATATGCGCATTCTATGCTTTAGTAGAGGTTCGAGATGAGTTGATTACACACTTTGGAAGAGGTTCAGGAAGATGGAATCAAATACAGAACTCTTTGAAGTGCAGGGGCAACTTGATACTAATCCCAGGAGTGATTCCAAAATGGATGCAGTAGAAATAGTATCTTCGGTTTGTTCATATTCTAAATAACTTGTATGGATGAATGCTAGCATTACATCATTGTCTATAAGACAATGTTAGCATTTTAAATGGGAGTATTAGGAGGAAAATGTAAAAGCATAACCTCACAAGCGTCACATCTCGGTAACGATGAAAACGGGGATGCTTGCAAGGCTATGTGGTGAGCTACCATTAGAAGCATCATTCATTGGTACACAATTTGTCTATTGCGTCGTCTTATTTGGATCAGTTGAGTTAGAAACTGAAGCAAATAGTATCATTTGCATCATTTTTTCTCTAACAACCATAGCAATCATTCTATGAAAAACATTAGAAAATTTAAAAACAATTTGCAACTATATTCGTCTAAGACATAGCACCTGCATAAGCAAATAGGGTTAACTGCATCTATTGTCTGAATAACCGACAACCGTAGTGAACATCATAAAGCGAATTTCTAATAATTAATTTTTACTAAAGTGGTCAACAAATTTACTTCCCGCTTTCATTTTTATCATCTCGCTGAGTACCGCTTCATAATACAAATCCTTGAAATCCCTAATTCATAAGCCTAAAACCTAAATCCACTTCCTTTCCTACACCAACCACTCCATTCGTCCCTAACTCCTCAAAGTTCTAATTTGTTTGTGCCACAACCACCACAGCTACTTAGAGCAAACTCGATGCCTCGATTACAACTAGCTCGCCAAATCACCAACCGCTACTGTTAACATTTATTATTCTATGACCTAACGAGATACGAGATAACGACCTAATGAGTTAGGGTGTGAGCAAGCTGAAGTTCTACCGCAAGCCAAGGGAATAGGCGACCTAGCGACCTAAAGTGTGAAGTAACCCAGCGACTCAACTAGTCAGTGACCTACCGAGCTCAATGACCTAGTGCCCTAAGGGTCGCGACTTAACAATCTATAACAGGCTGCGACCTAAAGAGTTAAAGCGGCAGCGACCTAGTAACTAAATGAAGACAAATTGACCCAAGAATGGAGCGGTCTTAATGACCTAAAGAGCTTACGACCTAAGGACTCCTACAACACAGCGACCTAATGGATTGAGCGACATAGCAAGTTAACGACCTAGTCTAGGTCGCTACATTGGATATCTCAACTTTGTTAAGTCACCAACTACTCACCTAGGTCGTCCACGACCTAAGACTTGCCAGAATGTACAAATGATTAAATAAGCCTCTGTTAAGCCGTAAACCATGACCTACGACCTACCCTAGGTCGCCCACGACCTACACTTAGGTCATTCGCGACCTATGACCCAGTCCAGAATCTCCCCTATAAATACAACATTAGCTCCTACTGAAAGAGGACCTTTGGGCTCATTTCTGGAACACCGACACTCTGTTGTTTTCTCAACTCACCGAACACTTCAAACACACAAGGCATTTCGTTGAACTTCAAGGAGAAATCAAACACATTCGACATGGATTCAGAGAGTTCTCTTGCATCGAAGTTCTAACAACTAGACTTTGTAGTGTTGTAATTGAAGAGTGTTGTAAAGTTGTAACCGATTCAGCAATAAAGAAGTTTAAAGTTGACGTAGGCTTAACTTGAAGCCGAACCACTATAAAACTGTTGTTTCTTTACTGTTTTCCTGCAATTTTCTACTCGTCTCTGATTCCTGTATCGACGGGTGGTGCTTTCATATCTACTCTACATACACCGGGGTGTTAGCGTTCAATTTTAAGCGTTAACATTTTTGGTGCTTTCATTGAGAAACCAACTCAGGATATCTTCGTCATTGCTTCGCAAAAGTTTGTTGAAAAAATCTCTCTCAAAACCAGAAGTCTCTTAGAGATAATAGCTCCTGGAAGAAAGCACAGATCTACAAGACCCACTAATGTTCATGAGAATACTGCCACTTCTCCTTCGTCAAGTCAAGCAGCACCAAGTGCCAGAATTACACGAGCGAAATTAGATGCTGCGATATCTGGGTTATACCAACAGATGGAAACCCAGAATTCTTTGATGCTTGAAAGGTTAAATGCATTGCTCGGAGCCAACCGTCAAACGGTGAATAATGAAGAGAACCTTGTAGATGATGTACATAATCCTGAAGAGAGGAATATTCCTCAAAGAGCAGCTAGCCCTACTGAAGAAACACCTCCTCAAGCTGGAGGATCGAGACCACAGCCAACTCTCCACGAACGTTTGTCCAGACAAACTTCCGAGAAAATGTCCAAAGTCTGTCCTGCGGATCCTTTAAATGATGAGGAATATCTTTCGGGCATGGTGCGAAAAATCATGAAAGAAAGCATGTAGAGGGACGAAGATGAAAAGGAATGGGGATTCGCTCCGAGCAAAACTCCATTCACTGAAAGGATTCTAAAGGCGGAATTCCCAAGGAAGTTTGTTCCTCCTACCATCCCGGCTTATAAGGGAACAAGCGACCCTAATCAATTCCTGTATAAGTATGATTGGCACATGACTGGTGCTAGAGCGTCTGATGAGATCAAATGCTGGTACTTTCCGGTATACTTGGAAGGAGTGGCTCTACTCTGGTTCACAAAGCTTCCGATGCGATCCATAGACCAGTTTGCTGATTTGACTCGTAGGTTTAAAGAGCAATTTAGGTTGTACGCTTCAAAGGCAAAGGATATTATGTCACTGTCAAGCCTGGAACAAAATCCTGGGGAATCTATTAGATCTTTCTTGAACTGCTTCAACATAGCTTTGGTTGAAGTGGGCAATGCAGAGCCACGGATGGTCTTGACATACTTGATGAGAGCAATCGACAAATCAAGCGAATTTGGGAAGCGGCTGAAGATGAAAGAACCGAATTCGCTTGAGAAATTCTATAAGAAAGTTGATGAATTCATGCGCTTGGAAAGTCTTCAGCACCGGTTAAAGCGGCACTGACAGAGGTTAAGGATAATACTGCTGCTCCTACCAAAAAGGAATCCGAAAATCAGAAAAGGGAGAATAATGGTGGAAAGAAACAGAAAGATATGAAGAAACCCCGCTTCTCAAAACCTTCAGATTTCACTCCTTTGACTGACACCCCGGAGAATATCTTTTTTGCTACCAAAGACGCGGTAGAATATCCTAAACCGCCTGAGATGAGAGTTGGGAGAAAAGCTGCTCAGGGTGGGAGATTCTGTCGGTTTCATAATCAACCCGGTCATGATACCAACGAATGCCGCCACCTAAAAAGTTTGATTGAAGAACTACTGAGAGAGAACAAGTTGCAGCAATATGTTAAGAGAAGTAGAAATGACCCAACTTCATCTACTAAGGGCCAGCAACTTCCTGCTCATCCATCTGGCTCGGGTGAGAGGAATACCGTGCATGAATCGGAAAGGCCTATTATTAATGTGATTACACGAGATCCTCACCCAGCAGGCAGAAGCTAGGGCGAGATGGAAAGATATGCCCATGCCTTGAAGTATGTACCAGCAGAAGAGAGTGTTTTTGTGCTAGAAGATGCTGCACCTTTGAAGCAGCAGAAAACTTTCAATGATGATATTGTGTTCAAAGCCAGGGACTCTATGGGAATTGAAGCTCCAACCATGGATCCCTTGGTCATCTCTGCAGGCATTGGGCCGGCTACTGTGAGAAGAGTGCTTGTAGATTGCGGCGCTTCTTGCAACGTTCTCTTCAAAAAGACATTCGATCAAATGAAAATTCCAATGGCTGATGTTCAAGCCTCATCTTAGAAGATTGTTGGGTTCACTGGGGAACCAAAGCAGCCAATTGGAACTGTTGACTTGTTCGTAGAGCTTGGAGAGGGGCAGAAAAAGGTGGTTCGAAAACAGACTTTTGTAATTGTTGATGGATTTTCTGCCTACATCGCCTTCCTAGGCCGACCAACTCTTGCGGCTTTTAAGGCAATTCTCGCCCCGTGGTGCCTCACTATGAAATTCCCCACAGATAATGGAGTTGGAGTTATTAAAGGGGAACAGAATGGTGGGCGAGAATGTTATCTAATAGATTTGCGTGAAGCAAGGAAGAGAGAGATGGGAAAAGATGCGGCAGCCCCAGTCCGCATCAAAGAACCAACCTTGTAGTAATTACAGGGTGGACCCTGCACTGGTGAGCATAGCGGGTCACAAAGAGATATGGATCCTAGAAAAGCTAGTGCAGGGGTAAATAAAGTGGTGCCAGTGGAAGTAACGGTGCCAGTACCTGTTGACCCGAAAGATCCGAACAAAGTGGTGAAAGTGGGTTCGCAACTTAGTGTGACAGTTCAAAATTCCTTGGTAACATTCTTGAAAGCAAATCTGGACGTATTCGCTTGGACTCATGCTGATATGTGTGGAATATCCCCAGAAATTGCAGTACATACTCTGAATATTGATCCGAAGTTTACACCGATAAAGCAGAAGAGAAGAACCCAGGGTCCTGAAAGGTCAGCAGCGTTGAAAGAAGAGGTAGACTGGCTCATGGAGAATGGTTTCATCAGGGAGTCTACTTACCTGAATTGGGTTTCAAATCCTGTACTGGTTAAGAAAGCTAATGGAAAGTGGAGAGTATGCATTGACTTCTCAGATTTAAACAAGGCATGCCCCAAAGACTGCTTCCCGTTACCCAGAATAGATCATTTGGTGGATGGAACAACGGGGCATGAGTTGTTATCTTTTATGGATACTTACTCCGGATACAACCAGATCATGATGCATGAGCCGGATCAGGAGGACACGAGCTTCATCACCGATGTTGGTCTCTATTCCTATAGGGTCATGCCCTTCGGACATAAGAATGCAGTGGCAACTTACCAAAGACTCGTCAATGCTATGTTCAAGCCACAGATTGGAAAAACTATGGAGGTTTATGTTGACGATATGCTGGTGAAATCAAAGAAGGCAGTAGACCATATGGATCACTTGGCAGAAATGTTTGCAATCCTCCGAAAGTACGAAATGAAACTTAATTCTTTGAAATGTTCGTTTGGGGTAGAGTCCGAAAAGTTTCTGGGTTTCATTGTGAGTGCTAGGGGCATTGAAGCTAATCCTACTCAGATTGCTGCCTTAAAAGAAGTCAAAGCTCCTAGAACGAAGTAGGAATTGCAAAGTCTTAATGGAAAAGTCACTGCCTTGAGTCGATTCATTTCCAAAGCTATTGATAAATGCATTCCATTCTTTGATGCTTTGAAAAAAAGGAAAGAAAAATTTTCACTGGACTCCTGAATGCCAGAAAGCTTTCGACGAGTTGATTCGTCATATGGAAATGCCTCCAATACTTTCTAAGCTGGACAATGGTGAATATCTTTTCGTATATTTGGCAATCTCATCTCATGCTCTCAGTGCAGCGTTGGTACGGGAAGACGCAAAAATTCAGCGCCCGGTCTATTATATCAGCAAAAGATTCACTGGGGCAGAGACGAATTATTCAAAGTTGGAAAAGCTTGCCTATTGTCTACTAATCGCATCAAGAAAATTGAGGCCATATTTCCAAGCTCATCCTATCAAAGTCCTCACTAATCAACCTCTAAAGCAAGTCCTGTTTCATCCTGAAACTTAGGGTCGTCTTCTGAAGTGGAATATTAAACTCAGCCAATACGACATCACTTATCATCCCCGAAGAGCAACCAATGGACAAGCTTTGGCAGATTTCATCGCAGAATGTACAGATAATGGTGATAGTGAGGAAGAGGTGACTGATAATGCCCAAATTCGATGGAAATTATATGTTGATGGTGCAAGAAACGATTACTATTCCGGAGCTGGGGTTGTGCTTGAAACCCTTTAAGGGCGGTCATTGTGCTATGCGTTGAGATTGGAATTCCCTTCGACAAACAATGAAGCAGAATATGAAGCTCTTATTGCCGGCTTGAGAATTGCTAAAGAATTAAATGTCAAAGTGTTGCAGATCTTCAGTGATTCACAGCTTATTGTATGTCAAGTCAAGAAAGAGTTTCAAACTATAGGAGGAAATCTGCCTGCTTACTTGTTAAGAGCCTGGGAACTTCTCGATGATCTTGACCATTATATGATAAGTCATATACCCCGGGAAGAGAACATGAAGGAAGATTCTCTCGCAAAGTACGCAAGCACTGGTGAAGCTCAATTATTGGGATTAGTTCCTATGGAAGTCCTATCAGCTCCAAGCACTGATGAGATGGATATCGAATGGATCATGACTATATCTCAGGAGCAAGAATCATGGATGACTCCGATAATGGAATATCTGCTCAACGGTTCTCTACCAGAAAATTCAAAAGAACGACAGAAGCTGCAAAGAAAAGCCTCTAGATATATAATTCAAGATGGTCGATTGTATAGGTGGGGATTCTCAATGCCATTACTCCAATGTGTGACTAAGGAAGAAGCTAAAGCAATTCTAGCTTAAGTACACGGAGGAGAGTGTGGAGACCATTCAGGTGGTCAAACTCTAGCAAAGAAAATTCTCCGTTATGGGTGTTTTTGGACAGATATTAATCGTGATGCTGCAAGCTATGCCCGAAAATGTGACCGATGCCAGAGATTTGCAAAAATCCCAAGAGCACCTTCCACTGAGATAACACAGATGGGCAGCCCGTGGCCATTTTCTATTTGGAGAATAGATCTCATCGGGCCTTTGCCAACCGCCGAATCCGGAATCAGATATGCTATTGTTGCTGTTGATCATTTTACTAAATGGGGAATCTATTAGGTCTTTCTCGAACCGCTTCAACATAGCTTTGGCTGAAGTGGATAATGGAGAGCCACGAATGGTCTTGACATACCTGATGAGGGCAATGGACAAATCAAGTGAATTGGGGAAGTGGCTGAAGATGAAAGAACCAAATTCGCTTGAGAAATTCTATAAGAAAGCTAATGAATTCATGCGCTTGGAAAGCCTTTGGGCACCAGTTAAAGTGGCATTGACAGAGGTTAAGAATAGTACTGCTGCCCCTATCAAAAAGGAATCCGAAAGTCAGAAGAGGGAAAATAATGGTGGGAAGAAACAGAAAGATGTGAAGAAACCTCGCTTCTTAAAACCTTCATATTTCACTCCTTTGACTGACACCCTGGAGAATATCTTTTTTGCTACCAAAGATGCGGTAGAATATCCTAAACCGCTAGAGATGAGAGTTAGCAAAAAAGCTGCTCAAAGTGGGAGATTCTGTCAGTTTCATAATCAACCCGGTCATGACACCAATGATTGTTGCCATCTGAAAAGTTTAATTGAAGAACTACTAAGAGAGAACAAGTTGCAGCAATATGTTAAGAGAAGTAGAAATGACCCAACTTCATCTACTAAGGGCCAGCAACTTCCTGCTCATCCATCTGGCTCGGGTGAGAGGAATACCGTGCATGAATCGGAAAGGCCTGTTATTAATGTGATCGCAGAAGGTCCTCACCCAGCAGGCAGAAGCTAGGGCGAGATGGAAAGATATGCCCGTGCCTTGAAGTATGCACTAACAGAAGAGAGTGTTTTTGTGCTAGAAGATGCTGCACCTTTGAAGCAGCAGAAAATTTTTAATGATGATATTGTATTCCGAACCAGGGACTCTATGGGCATTGAAGCTCCAACCATGGATCCCTTGGTCATCTCTGCATGCATTAGGCCGGCTATTGTGAGAAGAGTGCTTGTAGATTGCGGCGCTTCTTGCAACGTTCTCTTCAAAAAGACATTCGATCAAATGAAAATTCCAATGGCTGATGTTCAAGCCTCATCTCAGAAGATTGTTGGGTTCACTGGGGAACCAAAGCAGCCAATTGGAACTGTTGACTTGTTCGTCGAGCTTGGAGAGGGGCAGAAAAAGGTGGTTCGAAAACAGACTTTTGTAATTGTTGATGAATTTTCTGCCTACAACGCCTTCCTAGGCCGACCAACTCTTGCGCTTTTTAAGGCAATTCTCGCCTCGTGGTGCCTCACTATGAAATTCCCCATGGATAATGGAGTTGGAGTTATTAAAGGGGATCAGAACGCTGGGCGAGAATGTTATCTAATAGAGTTGCGCGAAGCGAGGAAGAGAGAAATGGGAAAAAATGCAGCAGCCCCAGTCCGCATCAAAGAACCAACCTTGTAGCAATTACAGGGTAGACCCTGCACTGGCGAGCATAGCGGGGCATGAAGAGAAATGGATCCCAGAAAAGCTAGTGCAGGGGAGATTAGAGTGGTGCCAGTTGAAGTAACGGTGCCAATACCTGTTGACCCGAAAGATCCGAACAAAGTGGTGAATGTGGGTTCGCAACTTAGTGTGACAGTTCAAAATTCCTTGGTAACATTCTTGAAAGCAAATCTGGACGTATTCACTTGGACTCATGCTGATATGTGTGGAATATCCCCAGAAATTACACTACATACTCTGAATATTGATCCGAAGTTTACACCGGTAAAACAGAAAAGAAGAACCCAGGGTCTTGAAAGGTCAGCAGCATTGAAAGAAGAGGTAGACCGGCTTATGGAGAATGGTTTCATCAGGGAATCTATTTATCCGAATTGGGTTTCAAATCCAGTACTGGTTAAGAAAGCTAATGGGAAGAGGAGAGTATGCATTGACTTCTCAGATTTAAACAAAGCCTGCCCCAAAGACTGCTTCCCGTTACCCAGGATAGATCAGCTGTGGATGGAACAGCGGGGCATGAATTGTTATCTTTCATGGATGCTTACTCCGGATATAACCAGATTATGATGCATGAGCCGGATCAGGAGGACACAAGCTTCATCACCGATGTTGGTCTCTACTGCTATAGAGTCATGCCCTTCGGACTTAAGAATGCAGGGCAACTTATCAAAGACTCGTCAATGATATGTTCAAACCGCAGATTGGCAAAACTATGGAAGTTTGTGTTGGCAATATGTTGGTGAAATCAAAGAAAGCGGTAGACCATATGGATCATTTGGCGGAAATGTTTGCAATCCTCCGAAAGTACGGAATGAAGCTTAATCCTTTGAAATGTTCGTTTGGGGTGGAGTCCGGAAAGTTCTTGGATTTCATTGTGAGTGCTAGGGGCATTGAAGCTAATCCTGCTCAAATTGCTGCTTTAAGAGAAGTCAAAGCCCCTAGAACAAAGAAGGAACTGAAGAGTCTTAATGGAAAAGTCGCTGCTTTGAGTCGATTCATTTCCAAAGCTACTGATAAATGCATTCCGTTCTTTGATGCTCTGAAGAAAGGAAGAAAAAATTTTGACTGGACTCCTGAATGCTAGAAAGCTTTCGATGAGTTGATTCGTCATATAGAAACGCCTCCAATACTTTCTAAGTCGGACAATGGTGAAGATTTTTTTGAATATTTGGAAATCTCATCTCATGCTCTCAGTTCAGCGTTGGTACGGGAAGACGCAAAAATTCAGCGCCCGGTCTATTATTTCAGCAAAGATTCACTGGGGCAGAGATGAATTATTCAAAGTTGGAAAAGCTCGCCTATTGTCTACTGATTGCATCAAGAAAACTGAGGCCATATTTTCAAGCTCATCCTATCAAAGTCCTCACTGATCAACCTCTGAAGCAAGTCCTGTTTCGCCCTGAGACTTCGGGTCGCCTTTTGAAGTGGAATATTGAACTCAGTCAATACGACATCACTTATCATCCCCGGAGAGCAATTAATGGACAAGCTTTGGCATATTTCATCGCAGAATATACAGATAAAGGTGATAGTGAAGAAGAAGTGACTGATAACACCCCAATCTGATGGAAATTATATGTTGATGGTGCAAGAAACGATTACTGTTCCGAAGATGGGGTTGTGCTTGAAACCCCTAAAGGGCGGTCATTGTGCTATGCATTGAGATTGGAATTCCCTTCGACAAACAATGATGCAGAATATGAAGCTCTTATTGCCGGCTTGAGAATTGCTAAAGAATTGAACGTCAAAGTATTGCAGATCTTCAGTGATTCACAGCTTATTGTAAGTCAAGTCAAGAAAGAATTTCAAACTAAAGGAGGAAAATCTGCCCGCTTACTTATCAAGAGCTTGGGAACTTCTTGATGATCTTGGCCATTATACGTAAATAATATACCCCGGGAAGAGAGCATGAAGGCAGATTCTCTCGCAAAGTACGCAAGCACTGGTGAAGCTCAATTATTGGGATTAGTTCCTGTGGAAGTCCTGTCATCTCCAAGCACTAATGAGATGGATATTGACTGGATCATGACTATATCTCAGGAGCAAGAATCATGGATGACTCCGGTAATGGAATATCTGCTCAACGGTTCTCTACTAGAAAATTCAAAAGAACGACGGAAGTTGCTAAGAAAAGCCTCTAGATATATAATTCAAGATGGCTGATTGTATAGGCGTGGATTCTCAATGCCATTACTCCGATGTGTGACCAAGGAAGAAGCTAAGACAATTCTAGAAGTACATGGAGGAGAGTGCGGAGACCATTCAGGTGGTCAAACTCTAGCAAAGAAAATTCTCCGTTATGGGTATTTTTGGCCAGATATTAATCGTGATGCTGCAAGCTATGCCCGAAAATGTGACCGATGCTAGGGATTTGCAAAAATCCCAAGAGCACCTTCCACTGAGATAACAGAGATGGTCAGTCCGTGGCCATTTTCTATTTGGGGAATAGGTCTCATCGGGCCTTTGCCAACCGCCAAATCCGGAATCAGATATGCTATTGTTGTTGTTGATTATTTTACTAAATGGGCTGAATCTGAACCATTAGCTACTATTACCTCTAAAAAGATGATAAACTTTGTAACTAAGAATATCATTTGCAGGTATGGTGTGCCTCAAAAGATAATCACAGATAATGGAACCCAATTCGAAAGTGAAGAGTTCCAAGATTTTTGCAAGCGATTCAAGATCCAGGAAAGCTTCTCAGCAGTAGCTCATCCGCAAGCAATCGGGCAAGTGGAAGCAGTAAACAAAATTATCAAATCAACCATCAAAAAACAGCTGGAAAAAGTGAAAGATGGTTGGGTCGATAAGCTTCTACTAGCACTATGGGCATATAGAACCACCCACAAAACTGCGACCGAGCACACTCCATTTTCATTAGCATGTGGATCAGAAGCAATGATTCCAGTGGAAATAGAAGTCCCTTCACATAGAAGAATTCATTTCAACCAAGCTGAAAACGAAGAGTTGCAACTTGAAGCACTTGACTTCCTTGATGAAAAAAGGGAAGAGGCTCAACTCAGAATTGCAGCCCATCAGCAAAGAATTGCCAGGCATTCCAATTTCAAAGTTCGCCAACGCAGCTTTGAGATTGGAGATCTAGTCTTGAAAAGGGTCATCATAGCAACAGGAGTGTTTGCGCCAAACTGGGAAGGGCCCTATGTCATAGGAAAAAAACTTCTTGATGGCACTTTCAAACTGACAACTGTCGAAGGAGATCCAATTCCAAGAGCTTGGAACAGCAATCACTTGCGTCCATATTTTACTTAAAAGCTTTGCTTAAATTTGTAAAATGATTATGGATGTTTCACTCTTGCATTGTAAACTATTGTAAAAGCGGTATGAATGAATAATAAGAACTATAAAGTGGATGTAGGCCCAGTTCTTGGCTGAACCACTATAAATCTTGTGTTCTCTACTATTATAAACTGCCTATTTTATTTCGATATATAAAGTACTTCAATTGTATTACTAAAATGTCGATTTAATATTACAGGCCATTAAAACAAAGCTTACCCATCATAAGACCAAGCGATCCCTGACATCGCTCAACAAATGAATGTTCAGCCACAAAAAATTCCAGACTTAAATCCTATATAAGAAGTGCTTCAAGCAAACAGTTAGTGGTTCCGCTAGAGGTAGACCCTTCCTAACTAATTGTGATCG
The DNA here is from genome assembly GCA_030765085.1 of Allium cepa. Classification (NCBI taxonomy): domain Eukaryota; kingdom Viridiplantae; phylum Streptophyta; class Magnoliopsida; order Asparagales; family Amaryllidaceae; genus Allium; species Allium cepa. The sequence goes on from CM060929.1 coordinate 11,776,279, forward strand.
TTTGTGAAAACAAACATCCGATTAATTAGCTTGTATCTGCCCCTGCGAACTCATTTAACAAAGAAGTACACTTCTTTGGATAGAATAAGCTACTTGCAAAAGAAAGGAATGTGTGCTTGAAAATGATAATAGGGAACCGTTAATATGAACAAATGGCGAAAATACATGGGCGAGCAGGCAGCATGCAGCAAAAGACCTCTTCGGAGGCGCAAGCTCTCTTCGGAGGCACAACTCTTCGGAGGATAAAGACCTCTAATGGGACTTGCCAGAAAAAGAAAGTTCTCTTTCTCAACAAAAGTTTTGGAATGACCGGTGGCACAGGACACTCGTTAACTAGCTGAGAACGTTTGTGCATACGAACAATCCAAGTAACTTGTGTCCGCCCCGTGAATCCATCCAACCGTGAGAAGGAAACTTCCAGGCAAAAGCCCTACTCGGAGGCACACATTTCACCATGATCTGAAATAAAACTTCAAACGAGTTGAAAGATGAAAAGACCTCTTTGGAGGCACGCGTTCCACCGAGATCTGAAATAAAACTTCACAAGTGCTGGAATGTGAAAAGCCCTCTTCGGAGGCCCATTTCACCATAGTTGAAATGCTAAAAGACCTCTTCGGAGGCACACATTTCACCGCGATCTGAAATAAAACTTCACACGAGTCGAAATATGAAAAGCGCTCTTCGGAGGCCCGCTTCCCAGCGGATAGGGAAAAAATAAAAGCCTCTCCCCAGAGGCAGAAACAAAAAAAGCTCTCCCCCAGAGGCACAATCACACAAAAAAGCCCTCTTCCCAGAGGCACAGTAAAACAAAAAACCCTCTTCCCAGAGGCACAATCAAACAAAAGCCCTCTTCGTAGGCACAAGCAGGTCAAAGCCCTTTTTCGGAGGCCCACTTTACCACGAAGGAAAATTCACTTGCCAAAAATAAAAGTGACTTTCTCCCAAAGTGAAGTGTAAAAACTTCGCCAAAAAAAAAGAGAGAACTTCTCTAACACGAGGCGCATTCTACTAAAAACTTCGCCAAAAAAAAGAGAGAACTTCACCAACACAAGGCGCATTCTACTAAATTAGAAAAATATTTTCTTTAAAATGGAAAAATTATTCTACAAAGTACAGATGCAAACCTTATTCGAATGGAAAAGTTGTTCTCTAAAGAAAGAGTACAAGTCTTCTCGAAACAGAAGAGTTGTTCTCCAAAAATTTTGCCAATGTGAAAGAGGTTGCAATAAACCATGGTATGGAGGCAATATAACATAGTTACAAAAATAAAAACAATGCTCAAGCAACATACCATAGGTTTACTGCAACATCACACAAAGGAAATAAAGAAACTTGTATGAAAAAGAAGAATAAATGCATTCTCAAATACAGACAAAAGTTTGTACAAGTAAAAGAATCATTTTATTCCATACTATAAAAATTTTATACATGTGCAGGTTTCAAAACAAAAGAAGGCGGGAACCGGTACCTGCACAATCTCCGGTCAACACAGGTCTTTACATATACAAGCAAAAGGCAAAAAAGCGAGACGAAAAGCATAAGTCCCAGACCCATCACTTCTTCTTCCTGCCACCTTTCGAGCATTCTCCTGGCCGGATGATTAACTTTTTGGCCGGCTTGTGAGAGTAGGGGAAGAAAGAGGAAGGGGTGGGACTTTTTTCTGCTTTTTCTTCTCCAGCAGTAGCTTCTCTCCTTTTCTTTGAGACTACACGCTTCCCCTTCTTCATTAAAGAAGACTCACTGCCCGGAGTGAAAAGTGCAGACAGCGTTATGTCATCAGAAATATTTTGCTCCGGGGTTCTTTCGCTTTCTTCAGGTTCCTCGGCTTTCTGTTCTTGAGAAGCGACCGGGTCATCCAAGCCTTGAAGAGCTTCTATCTGCTCCTCTTGTGACCCCGGTTGAGAAGCGGAAGGAGGAGTAATCTGAAGAGGCGGAGAGGAAACAGCTGGAAGAGGGGAAGGCTGAATAACACTTGGCGCTTTCACTATAGGAGAAGAGAAGTTAAAGTCAGTATCTCTCATAAAAAGACGAGAAATGGCGCGTCAAGATTTAAGTAATAATCAAAAAGTTCATCAAGCTCATGTGAAGTAAGCAAGCAGTCCACTTGAGCGAGATCAACACTGAGGTTACCTGGAGAAGTAGGCTTTATTATGTCAACTTCAAAGTCCTGCGCTTCAGCGCTTTCTCGAGTCTCATCTCCAGTGCGGGTGGTGGCACTTTCAATAACAGCTTTAGCAAGAGGAGGAGAATGAGAACTGGAGCCAGCAATATCGATGTCGGCCGAAACTGAAGGTAGAACTGGGTCGGTTGAGATTGTCTTTCCTAGATGTTCTCCTTCTGCCATTCCGGCTCTCTCTCTGGCAAGTTGCTCGTTTCCCCTGGTAAGAGCGGCACATGCATCATCATCTAAATAGTGCGCCATTAAATCTACTTCGGCATATCCGGCTCCTCCAAGCATATCAAGTATGGCCTCCCACACTTTGGCCAAAGTAATTTCATACTCCGGTCCCAAAAATTTAAGGCTACCATGCCCCAGAACACTATGGATGTAAAACTCGAATAGAGTGGAGCTGACATCGGCTTTAGTTGCCATATGAGATTCTTCGGCTGCAGCTTTGCCGGCAATAGCTTCATCACGCTCCTTTTCATCTTTAGAAAGTCGAGCTTTTAACAATTCAATTTCCAAGTTCTGGGAGTTGGTTTTTTCTCGTAGATGAGCAACGTCGGCTCGGTAGCTATCCACAACCTGTTGTTGTGCTTCAAATTTAACTTCAGCATCTCTCTGTGCCGCGTGAGCATCTCTCACTTGTTTTTGAAGCACTTCTTCTCTCTGAGAATAGGAAGTGGAAGAAGTGGCGAGCTCTTCCTTAAGTTTTTCAAATTCCGCTTCAAGCTTCTCATTATAAGCGGCAATACTCTTCATTTCGGCATCATGCTGATCGAGTGTTTTCTGCCACTCAGATTTGTCATTCTCCATAGTCAGCATGGCTTCAAGGTTTGCGCGATTTACCCTTTGAAGCTCGTCAACGAGTTCCTGCCAACCAGACATTCTCTCAATATCAAGTTTAATGGCATCAAGATTTCGCAACATGGCTTGCTTATCAATCAAGACCAAGTCAAGATCGAAACGCACTCCCTTTAAGCACCAATGCGGAAATCGGCTTTGAAGAGTAGCCGCTACTTATAATTGTTTGAATATCGTTTCTTTGAAGGGGGAGAGCCGGAAGGAATTTCTAAAGAGACGGGAGCAGCGGGCTATTCAAAGAGTTCAGATGTTAGTTTTTCACCAAGTTTGGCCCGTTTACTCGGGTCCTCGGTGACATGGCTTTTTCCCTTGTCATCACGGGATTTTCGCTTGTTGGAATCATCCTCTCTCTAAGAAGAATCATGTCGTTCGTCCCGTCTCCCGTAGCGTTCTTCATAAGCACGCTTTTCACGAGCCTTCCTCGCAGCTCTTTCTTCGTCAGTTTCCTAGGAGGCGGGATGATACCTCTTGGGGTCGTAAGAGTCGCGCCTCCCATAACGCTGGAAATCGTCATGGTAAGAGCCACTTCGTCCCATTGGAAAATCTAAAAATGAAAAATAATATAAATTCAAAAATCTTCAAAGCAAGGAAATTGAACGCATATAAGTGTTGAAAAGTCCTAAGTGTGTGGAACGTGCAAACTAAGCGCGTCAAACTACGAACCACTCCTCGGTTGTGGGGAGATGATAGGGTTTACATCTAGCGTCAACTCTTGGGTTGACGAAGTTTGTTGCAAAACAGATGTTGCTTCAACCGCTGAAGAAGTAACTCTAGCAGTGATAGGATCATCTTTAAAAAGCTCCTGTGAAGTAATCATCAGGTCGCTTAACCCCTCAAAAGTATCATCACCGCTATGCCTAGCGGGACTTGTTCTCTCAGTTCCTTCGTCACCAGATTTCTCGGGTTGCTGAGGAGGTTCCTCTTCTTCGATGACCGGGGCAAGTGCACGTTTGCCGGATGACACCACAACATCAATTGAAGTAGAACACTTTACCAATGAAGCCTTAACAGTATGTTCTTTCGGTGTAAGTTCTCTAACGGAAACTGGGGCATCCGATGTTTCTAATGGAGAATCAGGGACTTCATGAGGTTGAGTAGAACGAGAAGGGTGCAGAAGCCCGTATTGGTGAAGAAGCTCATCTTTCAGCAAAAAATTAATAATTCTTTCCTCAACCGGCAAGGCGCTTGATCTTTCAAAAGTTGTCTTGTGACTGGGCTTTTAGAGGGAGGAGGAAGTGCTGTAAAAGAGAAGAATGAAATTAGCACTTAGCAATTCGGATCTCGAAAAACTCAGAAACGGAAAGAACGGGGATGAGTAATCTTACTTCCTATTCTCCAGATGGCATAAAACCCTGGGGGGCAGCGAACGAAGAAGAATTGATTCAGAAAACCGTGAGCACTTTCGGAAAGATCGGTGATAAGTTTACGGTTTCTGGCACTTCTCACGAGTATGATGGAGGGGTGGTCCTTATTCTTTGTGAATGTGCATAAGTAGCAGATTTCTTTGAAGCTCGAAAGACGGTTAAGTGTCCTCCTAAATAAAACACACAATCCCATCAGGATGGCGTAGCTACAGGGATGCAGTTGAAAGGGAGAGATGGTTAGTCAGAAAAGGAGTTGTTGAAGAAATTCATTGAAAGGAGGAATGGCACCACAAAGGCACATCTGACGGTTGACGGCGACAAAAACGAGAGGTGGACTGTCGGCAGTATCATTTGGCCCAGGAAGTATAACATCGGCTTCGGCAATCCCAAATTGAATACGTAATTGGTTGAATGACCGTTGACTCAGGGTAGTTGGAGTTCTTTCCGGAGGATTATCCAATGGGTTGGCTATCGGGAAGACTCCTTCAGCTTGCTCTATTATCTCTTCTTGAGAAGACATTCTACACAAGGAACTGGATATTCAAATATGAAGTTGCACGTTTCCTAAATGTGTGAAGTGTTGTGCGGAACTAATAAAATGACAAGCAAATATAACTAAAATAAAACTAACAGGAATTTGTCAGTTACAAAGTTTCAGGTTTTGTTGTTTTAAGTCCAAATGCAAGTGCAGTGTTGCTGCAAACAAATCAGTTTTAATTGATTAATATTGCTTTGCTTTAATACTTCACTTGAATTTGTTGATTCATAGCACTTCATAAAATTTCTTTAAGTTGATTATCTTCTATCGACTAATCTGTCATTCGATATGGGCAATCAGTGGCAGTATATTAGCCCTAGTTTTTTGCAAATGTTGTGTTCAGCAGGTTGTTAGCTTACAAGTGAATATAATCTGTAAAGAAGTGCAGCAAAGTTCAAAAGTTTAAAGTCCACATAGTTCAAAGTTCAAACAATTCCAAGTTCATGCAGTTCAAGACATGCGAGTTCAAGTTGAAATTATGCTTCAAGACATGCAAAGCATTTTTTAAACTAAGTGTTAGCTCGTCCACGGCCTAAAAGCTATGTCACGGGTTAACTTAGGTCGTTAATTCTTTAAGTCATGACGAATATAAGAGAATAAAGCTTCAGGTTAGAATGACGCAAAATTGTTAAGTCCTAGCTCGGCCACGACCTAAAGCTTACGTCGTAGAAAGTTAGGTCGTTAGTTTTTAGGGTCGTTCTGCTTTTAACTTCACGTTATTCCAATGACCTATCATAGGTCGAATGTCCTTAAGCCATTCTGATGAAAATTCGTATGGTATTTTGACCAATTAGGTCACGAAACAGTTGGGCCGTTGAGCCAATTAGGTCGTGCAACTCATATCCAATTCTCCTTAGCCCGTCGGCTTCTCTCCACTTACCGAACCATCTAACTTCCAAACCCAATAACCCGTTAACGCCAAGCAAAAAAATCCACTACTTTCTCAACTAAATCCATCACCTATCTATGCTACCAAATCACCCAACGCGGATTCAAATTATTTCCGATCCATCGTAGATCCAGCACGTTGCTAGATCGCAATGACAACATGGATAATGGCGACCAAAATTGATTGCAGCCTGACTTGAAAGTAAAGCGAGACGTATGAAGTTAGTTTAGGGTCAGAGGACTGGAATTTGCCGTTCTACAGTGACTATGGATTGGAAAAAGATCAAGTTTACTTACGCAGTGTGATGGTAGGGTTGAATTGATGACAGGATGGACCGAATTCATCTCTGGAAGCTCTGAAGATCGTTAATGGCGGAAAAGATCGTTGAAGCAATTAGGTGAGGAGGAAGAAGCGAGTTAGCGTTTTATATGGGGCAAAGAACGGGAGACGAATAGGCATGCGAGATAGGAAGACACTTGGGTCGCTCACGACCTATCAGACTAGAACGAAGCACACGACCTATAGCATAGGCGTGTACTTCGAGGGGCAAATGTTAACATTTATTATTCTACGACCTAACGAGATACGGGATAACGACCTAATGAGTTAGGGTGTGAGCAAGCTGAAGTTCTACCGCAAGCCAAGGGAATAGGCGACCTAGCGACCTAAAGTGTGAAGTAACCCAGTGACTCAACTAGTCAGCGACCTACCATGCTCAATGACCTAGCACCTAAGGCTCGCGACTTAACAATCTATAACAGGCTATGACCTAAAGAGTTAAAGCGGCAGCGACCTAGTAACAAAATGAAGACAGAGCGACCTAAGAATGGAGTGGTCTTAATGACCTAAAGAGCTTACGACCAAAAGGGCTCCTACAATACAGCGACCTAATGGATTGAGCGACATAGCAAGTTAACGACCTAGTCTAGGTCGCTACATTGGATATCTCAACATTGCTAAGTCACCAACTACTCACCTAGGTCGTCCACGACCTAAGACTTGCCAGAATGTACAAATGATCAAATAAGCCTCTGTTAAGCCGTAAACCATGACCTACGACCTACCCTAGGTCGCCCACGACCTACACTTAGGTCGTTCGCGACCTATGACCCAGTCCAGAATCTCCTCTATAAATACAACATTAGCTCCAACTGAAAGAGGACCTTTGGGCTCATTTCTGGAGCGCCGATACTCTACTGTTTTCTCAACTCATCGAACACTTCAAACACACAAGGCATTTCATTGAACTTCAAGGAGAAATCAAACACATTCGACCTGGATTCAGAGAGTGCTCTTGCATCGAAGTTCTAACAACTAGACTTTGTAGTGTTGTAATTGAAGAGTGTTGTAAAGTTGTAATCGATTCAACAATAAAGAAGTTTAAAGTGGACGTAGGCTTAACTTGAAGCCGAACCACTATAAAACTGTTGTTTCTTTACTGTTTTCCTGCAATTTTCTACTTGTTTCTGATTCCCGTATCGATGGGTGGTGCTTTCATATCTACTCTACATACACCGGGGTGTTAGCGTTCAATTTTAAGCATTAACAGCCACTGACGAGAATAGGAAGCAGCCTGAGATTGATTGCTGCTGGAGTTTCTTTTGTCGCCGGAAGGAGCTGGTTACGCTAACATTGAGAGTGAATCATCGTCGCTTGCAAAACGAACGCCGCTGCCTAAAATAGATGTCGTCGCCCGAATTCAAAGTGCCAAGATCTGACAGCAATGCCGAGATGTCACTGTGCTATATGGATTCACAGAAATAAATATGTTATCGTGCTTATGATGCTTGGTCTGCTATTGGATGTGTGTTGTCCTGTTTCTCTTATGACCAATGCATTGTTGAAAACACGTCTATGGTGATAGTGTTTATTTTGGTTGATTGTTGTTCGAATTTGTCTAAAACTCATGATAGTAGATGCTTGTTGAGGTCTGGTATGTTCGCTTGAAATAGAGATGACACTAGAAACTGTGGCCATGATCTGGTAGGCTTGTCTGGATGATGAGATGGGTGTTGGAGGTGGTAGTATCACCTGTGTTGTTTATTGAGTGTAAATGATGATGAAGCTCGAGATAATGAAGTTTAACTGCTGTAATGGAATATAGGAATGCATGTTAAGCCTATTTTTAATGTCATTAGAGATTTTTGATACCATTTAAATTGTTTTCGATAAATACTAGAGATTTGGTTCAAAATTCCTTAGGCTGATTGAATCTATTTTTATTAGTTTATGTTCTACATCTATAACAGCTGTAGGATTCTATTTAGGTTGATGTTTTATTTATACTTCATACAGATACAATCAAAAGCCTTGTCCGAGGAGCAACAAACTATTGTTAAAGGATTAGAAAAGGTTGAGCTGGAGTTATCTACATCAGAAAGGGATGGTTCGATGTCTGATGTTTTTCGAAAGGTGCTATCACGTTTTCATGTATCATTTTGTCTTGTATATATAAATCCATGTTTGTTTTGATTTAATATATGGTGTTTTGGGTTATGATCCTTCTTCCAACTCATTGCTTTTACAAATAATTTCACTCTTATATGCCAAGAAAAACAAGTTATCAAACAACCATTTTTGAGCCTGAAATAATTTTATGACAGAAAAACACTCAAACTATGTAGACTTTATGAGCTAGATATGTGAGTCCCTTCTTAATGAGAAGTATTAAACATTTCATCCCCAGAACTGTTCCTACAGGTAGAGAAACAAGGCCTTCGACATATTAAGATTGTCAAGTATGCTAGTGTTGTTTACAATCGATGCTTTGGGTTGATGTAAATTTCTCATTCCACTTTATCTTGATTTTTAACATGCTCTGTGAATACATATAAATTATGACAACAGTTGTTAAATGTATGTTATAGTACCTGAAAGCATTATCTATGAACTACTATTTTCTTTTTACTTCATTTGTTCTTTTATGAAATTCTAATGTGCATCTGATTTTAGAATCTGAAGGAGTTTATTGATAGTGCTAAAACTGAAGGATAATCAATTACAACACTCTATACCACGGTGGTATGCTCCTGAAATCTTTACTGGTTGATAACATTTTATTTAATTCTCCACTAAATAAATATCTTTCTTCAAGTGTTAATAGGGTAAAATTGCAGATATGGTTTCCGTATACTATGGGGAGGACCCTTCTTAATGTCCTTTTGAACAAGGTCAGTGATCCTTGTAATTACTTTACTTGTTAAATAGCTTTTGCCAACAAGTATGTCTTTTCATATTACAAACATATGCATGATTCCAATATATGCCCTGATACATATTGTTCACTTCTTTTTGAATTAAAATTACCAACACTAGCAAAAAAGTTCCTGCAATTAAGAAGCATAAATAACATATATATATATATAGACACACACACGCACACCACCGTTTCCTAAGTAATAACAACTATGAGATATAAATTGATATGCGTATGAACTATGTATTAATTACATATATTGGTCATATTTCATGAACTTTTTTTTTTGATATTTAACACCTGAAAGTTGTTATAATGGTAATTTTGCAGTAGGATATTGGGCCTTACTAGTTAATTGGGGTTTGTATGATGCTGGGGTTTCTATGATGCTGATATTAGCTGCTTTTATACAGTAGGGATTCCTATTCCAAATTTTAACTGTATACTATGTTTTTAAAATCTTGAAGTTATATTTTTATATACTTACCTAATAAAAAATTATTACTAACAAAATAACATAATTTTTGATAAACAATCTAAATATATATTGTCATGATTTCAGGGAACTGCGCAAGTCTGTCAGAGTAGATGGTTGCTTCAGGAATATTGGTGGGTAACAACCATGTTTTTGTAGTTGATTTCTTATTCTTTATAAGCTACCACATTTTTCGCGAGAGTGATACTATGACTTAGCTTCTTGTTTTTGGTTACAATAAAAATAGTTTATTCTTGAATGCCATTCATGCAAATTATAAATTATGTACTTAATTTATAGGTATTTGCAGAGGATGGGTATCCATACAAATTAAAAATTGTGTACTTAATTTATTGGTATTTGCAGAGGATGGGAAAGCCATATCCATTCTGTTGACAAAAGAATGGTGGAAATCATTGGTAAAAGGTGGCCCTGAAATTGATACCAGTAAAATTGAGCCTGAGAACAGCAAGCTGACTGATTTAAAGCCGGAGACTCGTCAAATAGTTGAAAAAATGACGGTAAAGTTTAATTCATTGAATGCTTCTTTTCCTGATCCTTTCTTTTTTCTTGTTCTTTTGGTAAAATGGTGCTTATATATTTATAGTCATGGTGTTTTTCTTTTTAAATGAATTTGCAGTTTGAACAAAGGCAGACGCAGATGGGTCTTTCAACTAGTGATGAGATGCAGAAACAGGAACTGCTTAAGAAGTTTATGGCTGAGGTGTGTCACTTTCTCTTCCCTTCTGTTGATCCGTTGTATGCATTATCATCATGTTCATATAGTTTAGTTTTTTATGTTTATATTATTGCAGCATCTGAAAATGGACTTCTCAAAGGCTGAAATTGGATGAGTTCTTGTCGTGGATTTGAAGTTTTTAGGTGCGGAAAATGTTACTATATTTTTGTTATTTTCCTTTTATTTTGAATGCTTTAGTAATGGATATGTATTTTGATCAGCTGAGCCTAAATTGTTATTCGAAGAACTTTTGCTGCCTCTTTCACTGTTTGCTACTGATATACTAGCATATCATATAGATGAGCCGAGTTAATAGTAGTGTTGTATGAAACCACTTGAATCTGGCTTCACCAACTCGTGAGTTGCGCATGAAACCATGATAAAAAAATGTGGTTAGGCAAGCTCTTTGGAATCAAGAGGCGGATCTTTTGCGTCAGTTGCAATAACCAACCGTAGAAAAAAAATGCCTTTGCGTGGGTTATTTAAAACCAGACTAGCAATAGACTACGCTTTTGAAGTCAAATGTCGGTTTTTTGCTTCGATTGTTATAAAGAACCGTAGCAAAAAATAGTCACGTTGCCATTGTTGTATAAACAACGGACGCAAAAAAGTGGTTTTTTGCGTCATTTCAACAACCATAACAATAGATTTATATCTGTTGCGGCGTTTACATTTGCTACATTTGTTGAACCGAGGCAACAGAGGTTAGACAACCGATGCAAATGACTTGTTTTGTAGTGGTGACGTATTCATGTATCTTTATTTCAGATGCATTTCTTGTTTTGTATTTATCGGCATTTATGAAGATAGATTGCTATAACTATCCAGGTTGATGATATGTTAGTTTACTTTTATTAATATATGTATATTATAGTTTTCTTTTGCAATGATCATGTGTATATTTTATATTACTCGTCATAATGTGAGATTTCGTTCTGTATTTTGTTTCTTCAATCCAACAATCTGTCTTTTCAGCATTCGGATGCTCAGCACATGAATATCATGGATGTATTAATATCAACTTTTGAGAGTCGAAAAAGTAGGTTGTTACAGCAAGGTATAGCGGTAGGGTGTTGCACGGGTTAACATACATGTCTATAATAAATTAGGATAGATATTTCTAATATTATATTGTACCTCTCAGTACAATCATCTATATCATGATGCAAACAGCCTAGTTACCTTGTTCCTTAACTCTTTTGTATCATGACCTATTCTCTCTTCTGGTCGCCCAACATATGTCATGTTTAGTTCCATTGATAAACCTTCAATCGTCCTCAGTTTGGCCTTCGTAATAGTGTCGTGCACATATTTCCTCAAATACGATATCTGATAAACATTACGCACATACGAAAAACTATTTGGTATCTCGATTCAATATGCAAGTGCATTGATCTTGTTGCGTAGCTTATCAACTATCACCTAATATTATTATTCCCCGTTCTTGACCTAGGAAACCCATCTATAAAATTCATAGAAATCGAGTCCCGCTTCAAAGTCGGTACTTCTAGTGGTTAAAGTGGTCCACTTGGCTTTTGATGTTCATCCTTAACTTGCTGACAAGTGAAACATTTGTTCACATATTTTCCAATGTCTATCTTCATTCCTTCCCAGAAGAACCTATGCTTCATATCATGATACATATTCATGCCTTTGGGATGAATCGTAATCTTAAACTGATGACTTTCCTCTAAGATTTCCCTCTTAAGATCTCTCAAATTCAAGATTTGCAGTCTTCGTTTCTTTCTAAGCAATCATTTCCAGTCTACATCAAATCGTCTCGGATCATCCACACCCATCCCTAATCGCCTAATTCCCTTGATTAATAATGGGTCCTCCCTTTGCCTTGTAGTAGTTTTATCCATAAGTGCTGGATGAACTTCTAGATTGCTAATGGGCTTGGATCCTACATTTTTCTAAAAATGCACCCCGCATAAAGCTAACGCTTCTAGGCCTTCCTTCACCCATTCATGGCTAACACTCCATTCTAATGCTTCCTAATTAAAGCCTCGACAACTTGGTTCCATTTTCCTAGTGTATATTCTATACCAAAGTCATATGCCTCTAAGAACTCAAACTACCTTTGTTGCCTCATATTTAACTCCTTTGGAGTGAATAAATACTTAAGAGACTTATGGTCCATATACAACTTGAAACGTTCTCCAAAGAAATAATGTCTCCAAAATTAATGCAAAGATCATTGCTTCCATCTCCAAGTCATGACTCGGATAGTGAACTTCATGTTGTCTCAACCGTTAAGATGCATAAACTATCACTCTTCCTTTTTGCATCAATATCGCTCCTAATCCAATTCACAAGCATCAATAGACAAACCAAATCATGTTTCCCTTTAGGTATAATCAAGGCAAGAGCATCATTAATATTCTCTTTAACTCTAAAAATAACCCTTTACATCTACCGATACACTCGAACTACATGCTTCTGGTCAACTTGATCAAGGGTACTACTATATGCAAAATATCCTTAATGAATTTTCAGTAATAACCCACCAATCCCAAGAAACTTCTCATCTCTATAACTATCTCTAGTCTCGTCCAATCCTTAATTGTTTCTATTTTATGGATCCACTGCCAATCCATTATCTGAATCGACATGAGCTAGAAATTTAACATCCTATTTCCAAAAGTGACACTTAGAAAACATTGTCATTAACTTATGTTGTCTCAAGGTCTCTAATACCAATCCAAGATGGACCTCATGATCTCGCTCATTTTAAGAATAAATGTAGATATCATCAATGAAGTAAACGCAAAAAATTCGATTCATACGATCCGTAAAGAAAGTAAGGGCATCGGTCAGTCCAAAAGGCACGTGGTCAATGGAACACTATCCTCATCTACTCTAAGTGGATGGAATCTCTTTGCCAAATCTAGCTACAAGAATACTCTAGCCCCTCTCAGTTGATAAAACGGATCATCGATCCTAAGCAACGGATAATGGTTATTTACTATCAGCTCGTTTAAATTTCGATAATCAATACACATCCGAAGTGATCCATCTGAATTCTTCACAAATATAGCGGATGCTCCCTATAGTGAACTGCTCAGGCTAATGAAACTTTTATGCTTAAATTCCGCTAGTTTCTTCGTCGATTCTTCCATCTCTTTAGACTACATTCTTCTAGGTGGTCTGCTAACAGTTTGTGCCTTAAATATCGGATCTATTTGAAATTCAATCGTTGTTTCGAAAGTATCTTCAAATTACCAAACCACTAATTCTCTGCTAATAACTTCCTCCTAAGTCTCCATGTCACACAACATTTCTTCAAACTTCTCATTTAACATATTAATGCCATCATAATCACTTTTAGGACTTCTCAAAGAAATAAATCTATCGCTGCAATAAATTCATATCATTACTTACTAGCTAATCCATGTCCAAACTTACCTAGTACCTTATGAAGTCAAACAAAAATGGTTCGCAAGCAAACAAATGTCCTCGCAAATCGATTTCTAAATTTATGTACCTCATCCCAAGAGTTGCATGCCCATCGATTGGGTTAATCACATGAAAACTCGTAACTAGATAAGTGATACTAACCCTAGTATATCAACCAAATCTTTTAAGGTGAAAGAGTTTGTAGCACCAGTAACAAAATAAGCCTTCTCTTGTCTTAATTTTGGACAGTCTTTATGGCATATTTTGTCATAATTGAAGCACTTAGCTTAACCACTCCAGACGGTTTTGGATATTTTGATGTATAGTGGCCCATCTGAGAAAAATCATAACAAGTAACCTAAAATCATCCTTCTGCGCTCCTCCTCCCAGTGCCTTTTGCTTCTGTAGCTGAACCTTCTTACCCATCTAGTATGCAATGAACTCCTTCCTCCTATCGGTTTATGCCTTTTGCCCCTATTACTCCTTTCGATGTACATCTACTCGTACAGTATCACCATATCCACGACTTCATTAAATGATAAGCATTATCTTATAACTCAATCTAGGCTCCAAGCCCATGATAAACTTTTACACCTACTTTCTTGATGTCTGGATCAGATTCCTTCCGTACTTAGACAAAGTGTTAAACTTATGTAAATAGTCTAGTACAATCATGTCCACTTGTTTTGGCTCTATAAATGCTCAAAAAATTCCTGATATCTTTGATCTAGGAATAAATTATTCCTCAAATATATCCTTGAAACTCTCCCAAGCGATTTCTACCTCAAGAAATTAAGCCCTCACTATTTTCTGCTAGGTACTAGCCAAGCCTTTGAATCGTCTGGACACCAATTTCACATTTTGAACATTGGTGAATTCAAAGTCTACATGGATACGGTTATGCATCCTTAACAAATCGCTTTCTTCGTACACCTATTTCGTCCTATTAAACATCTCACCTTCTCGACTCCCAAAATCTTGATCCATCTTAGCAAAATTCTCCTTTGCAACTTACATTGGGCCATTTGGTTCATTTGGGACTTGTGGTGGCACTTGCTACCGAAGTTGATGCTACATTAGTTTCACTATAAACTGTTGGGAAAGTACATTCATGGCTACATTTCCTATAATCAGAGCTGGCATTTGTATACCATCCTCTACTTCAACATTAGAGGTTGTCTCCCATCTTTGGCCATTCATCTACGTGCTCGCAGTTCCTCTACTTTCATTTGCTCGAGCACCTCATAACATCAAGCATCCGCTTTGGGTTTCCATTCTTACTTTCTACGTAAGAAAGCATTCATAAGAAATGGAAGTAAAGAGAGTGAGAACAACAGTAGATGGATAGCTATATTCATCAATATATCTATATCAAAATATAAGTAAGATATATATATATATAGCGTGTACCCTCCCTGATTTGTTCACTATCAAGTTTCTTCATAGGTTTGTACTTAACTCAGTTTTACTTAAGTGTCCCATAACCTAAGCTCTGATACCAAGTTGTAACATTGCACATTCTAAGACCTAAAAATGAACACCGTTGATGTTGTAGTCATCACCAGAATTATGTTCAAACGACAAAACGGGATCAGCTTTTTATGTAACAACATGAAGTAAACAGAGTAGGTAAATATTTTACATTACATAAATTGTCTTTACATTTTCACAACCCAGGGTTAAATGTAATAAAACATAAATAATAGTGTCATGCCCGATATATGAAGATCGCAACACGTACACTAACCAGTTACATAACCTTGCTTCACAACAGCCAAATTCAAAATATTTTATTATCTACTTTGCCTTCTACTACAACTTTGAAGCTTCTATTCGTCTTCCAAAAGCAACCTGTCAAAACCATAAACTCAGCCTGCTCGAATGAGTACCCATAAGTTTATAGAAAAAACAATAATAGTAGAATCGATAAAACATAAATCCTAGTAAGATTAATGCTCAACCACACACACAAAGCATGGTGAGACCATGCCACCTAGCAAAATCGGTTTTCCCTTACAAATTCAAAATCAACAATTTCAACATATCAAATAAAGTGATCATCATGACATGAATCATAATCATAAAACATCATTTCGGTCATAAGTGTAACCTACACTTAATATCACATCATGATTAGGTTTTATAGTTGTTTCTTCAAGGTTTCCATTTAGGCCTTAAATCATTATTCCTAACCAAAGCCAAAATTTTCCTTTTATTTGCCACTCAGGCCATATACCATAACTTTCCAAATATGTCGGGGACATACATTTAGATGCGACTCAAGCCTTACACAAATGTTTTCGAATATTGTCGTCAACAGACAATTGGTTACCACTAAGGCCGTAATACCCCGTAATTTTGACGATTGAAGATTAAAATAATTAATTTAATATTTAAACGTTAAGCGATGAATGCCTTATATACTCAATTTTTTCAAATGATCTATTTAGGACTTGGAACCACTTTCATTGAGTCTGAATCGATGTTCTGAATCAAAATGAGTATAAGCATCGATATTTTCGATCGATTGATTTTACCTAGTAGCCTGCATTCGATTCGTAAATCAATCCAAAATGATAACTTTTATATACGATGGAATTAGGTCCTGAAACCTTTTCCACTGGGTCCGTAATGACATCCAAGATTTGATTGAGTATAAGGTTCGTTATGCCTGAAGTTAGGAATTTTCGAAAATGGATAGTGTCGAATGGAAAGGATTTGGGCTAAGCGCATTCACTAGTGGATAGGTGATTAATTCCTCTGATTTTCTCACATTCACTACTCATTCGCATCCATTCCTTCTCCACTTTCTCTAATGGCCTCTTAATTAGTCCTTAATCCACTTCTCATCCCTAAGTCCTAAACCCATCAAATAAATTTCCTAAACTCAAATAAAATTCACTATAATTCCTATCTTCCAATTCTCTACAAAATCCGCAAAGGAATTTGCTTGTATTGGATTTTAGTGGGTGATCTCAACTTTAAATTAAGCTTGGAATTAGGTTTTGATGATTTGGGGCTTGATTTGGAAAAGAAGAGGTGAGTGAGATGGTTCTCCTTATAAATTTATATGTTATACTTCATATTTTCGTTTATTGCCTAGTATTGAATTATATAAAGTGGCTTGGAGAATGATTTTGTATTTGTGTTTATGTTGTAAACATGAATACATTAACTCATTAATTATCTAAGAACCAAATTACTATATTTCAAATGTTAATAAGCTCAAGAATTGATTTTAGGTTAAAGTTGGTGATTATTTGTGATGATATGATTTGATTTATGATTAATTAATTAATATAATGATGTGCACGTCATTAGAAAATATTAATTAATCAATTTGAATTGATTTACAAAAAGGCTAGTAAGCTAATTAAGCGGTTTAGGCATTCTAACCCATCATTAAAATGATTAGAGACCCAATGAGCATTAATTAGTATTTATAAAACAATTTGAAGATTTTATAAATGAAGAATATACTTTATAAAATAGATATGAGATTTTATAAAATAGTAAAATGATGAATACTTGATTTTAATGAAGTGATTAGGTATTTTAAAAAGGCTATAAAGTGATTTATAAGCAAGTATGATATTTTGTAAAATGGTAAGAGATTTTATAAAATGATATAAGGAACTGTTCCAATTTTTAAAAAGTTTAGTAAATAAGAGTATGTTTTGATTTAAATAATAATTGAATTACTTATTCGAATATATGTATATGTAAATGTACATGAGCGGGTATGCGTATATGTGTATTTGGAGCTAAGCGATAATTAAACAAAGATGATATTGCAGTTAGAATTGTTTTATGATAGTTTATATAGATATGCAATTGTTTGATTATATAGGAATATAATTGATTACAAGTCCACTGTGGGCATTCCATGTAGTTATAGAGACTATCACGTGCACAGAGTTATGTGAGAGTATACCCGGCCGTGCAATTGTCCAGGAGAATTTCAAAATGTGATTTGTGTTTTGTTGTGCATTCATGTGAACGTGTGTGCATAAGGGTACATAAATGAGTGCATCAACACACGCATGGGATACGTACAAGGCGAGAATGAAAACACAATTTATGCAAATTCATGACCTGAAGTCTACAGGTTGAAGAGAGTTCTCTATGATCGCAACGGAAGAAACGGCGAGTCATTTTGAGCCAGGGACTGAAAGTTCAGGATGTTTGAAGGTTATTCCAACACATGATAAGCATCCAAACGTCTGACTTGGGTCGCCAGACGTCTAATAAAACTAGATGGAAAATAGATAGATATTAGTCATTTTCGGGGGATTCTAGATGTCTAAAACTAAGTTTAGATGTCTAAAATAAATTTAGATGTTTGAATTACAATTTAGACAATTGAATACATGTTGTTCAAATTTTGTTGATCGATCAATCGAAATTTCAAAATATGATATCTTTCGCATACGAACTCGAATTGACGCGTGGTTTGGTCCAATCTTCACCATTTTTCAGGAGATACAACTTGTCAAGTTTTGGTGGGTTTTGGAGTAATTTAATTTTGGGGCCCATGTAGGATCCATCCTAGCACGTATTCCAAGACCCGTAGATTCTGAGATAGACAGGGAGGGTATACCATAGGAGTATTACAATATTGAGGTTGTGTCCATTTGATTTGCGATTTTGTTAGTATGGGGTTTTGTTAGAGTCGATGGGTTTTTAGGCCTTAGCGACTAGAGCCGTGCGTGGCAATTCCATACGTTATATATGAAGTGAGTTCGTACTATAAGATTTCAACCTTAGAAGGATTTTTTCAATGTTGACTTGTTGTAATACACCAAGGGTATAGACTTATGTGACCTACTTAGGGTATGGACTTATGTGACCTACCTAGGTATCGACCTTGTTGTGGTGTACCTAGAGCATTGTCGATGGCCATGACACACTCGACATGATCTTTTAAGACCGTAGATATATTTACCTCATTGTGATCTGCTTGGTTTTTTTTGGTTTCTGAGTTCGTAATCTTACGAACGATTGGTCTTAACTATAGTGATCATATACATTTTGGCCTATCTATTTGGTCTTAGCAGTAGTGACCATATGCATTGTGTCATACCTATTTAGTCTTAGCAGTAGTGACCATATGCATTATGGCATACCTATTTGCTTAGTAGTGACCATACATGTTATGGCATACCGATTCGATCTTAGCAGTAGTGACCATAAACGTTACGGCATATCTTATTGATCTTAGTAGTAGTGATCATTATTTTGGGTCACGGTTTGATCATGGTATATTGGTACTATATTATTAGTAGTTTTGGACTAGGGCAAAGCAATGGAAGATATTGTGCTAATTTGTTGTCACAGGAGATGAGCAGGTTACGGTATGATCCCCAACTTTTTAGATGAATTTATTATACATGTTTATGGGCAGTTGGACTACCCCTGAGCCAATTTTGTGGAGAGGGCCTGCTATGATTTAGTAGTTCCTATTTATTTGTATATAATTTTAATATATATAGTATTTTGAGATAGTCCCCCTCGCATACAGACTTTATGTCCGACCCATGTTTTGTCTTTGTTTTCTAAAGTCACGATAATTCTCTGGTATTAGATTGAATAGTTTGGGATTCAGGTGATTTTGGAGATACGCTAGCAGAGTGCACAACTGGGGCATTTTGGAGGCATGGCATTGATGTTTTAAGATACATACTTGTTATTTCATTTGTACATGACATACTTGTTACTTATATACCAAACTATTGTATCAGATATTTATTCAGAACTCCGTGTTTCTTTGGAGTTAATTTATTTTGACTATTCTGCACTAATATTTATTTGTCAGTTGCTTCCGCTAGTGTAGTCTCTTATATACTGTTATTATATTATATTCATATATATTGGGTATATTATATGTTGTCATTCCATTGTGAGATCTCATCGATATCTTAATTTAGTGTCTTGTTCTAATTTTACCTCGACGATCTGTCTTTTATGGTATTCGAAATTCGTGTAATGATGTAAGGAACATACTTTTCGAGTATTACGAAAGGCAGGTTGTTATAGTTGGTATTAGTGCTTCGGCTCAACACTCGAAGCATGTAGACCAATTTGAGTTGATCAATCTAGTCAAAGGAGATACATTGAGAGAGAGATTACTTGTATTTTTCTGTAACACCCTAGATTTTTGGTAACATTATTTAGGAGATTTAGTTAGATAAACTAATAAAATAATGTGTTAATAAGGGGATTGAGATTTGATTTAAATAAGGTAGCCGTGCTATTTTAACTTTTAAATTAAATGAAGGGTTTAAAATGAAATAGAGGAGGGGTATTATGGGAAAGTGGCCATTCTTATATTATCTTCCTTAAGCTGTGTATCTCTATACACATTCATTTCAATTCAAAAAAATTAAAGTGAGGTCGGCCACCATTAACAAGGAAAGAATAAGAGGAAATAAAAGAAAAGCTTAAGGAAAGCATATTAAAATCATAATCATTTAAATCTCTAGCTCCTTAATCACAAAAGCAAAGGTGACTATTGTCTACATCTCTAATTGGTACAGTTTCGGTTTTAAGATTAGATCTGAATGGTTTTGCAAAGATTTGACAAGCTTTTGAATGATAAAATGATAATATATACATGTTGATGGTTTATGCATGTTAATAAAGATTTTATGACATGTTTTGAGATGAAAACCCTATTAAATGACATCCGTCAGCCTTGCAAATTTTTATGATGATCTAAAAAAATTATTTTAGAGATGGGTTTCAATTTTTATATTTTTCTGAATTTATGTGGAATTTATATGAATTTTCTAAGGACGAAAATGGTATTTTGGATTATAAAGTTAGTTACGGGAAAATAATTTAGTGTTTGGATCCGAAAATTTTATATGTTGAAAAGAACATATTAATTGATTTTTTGGAATATTTTCAGAATTATTCTAAGACGATTAAATAGTTATATAAAATTATTTAAGGAATGAGACTTAAATGTTTCATATAATTATAATGGAGAAAGGGCTTTCCCAAAACTGTTTAAATTTATAAATAAAGAAAGCCGACTGCATTTTTGAATATAAAAAAATTAGGCATCCAATCAGATTTAGACAAATAAGGCAGGTTGGGTACAAAAAAACTATCTTAAAGTACAAATAAATAGTTTTTCTACTATTTCAACTCTTTCGGCAAGAAGTTCTGCCTCTATTCCAAACCTTTCGACTAGGTCAATAACCAATGCACATGATATTAGGCAACTGGTACGTAGTGAATTGGAAGAAGTCGAAAGGTTTAGGGACGAAAGATTAGAGCTTTCGAAATAGGCGAAGCTTTATTTTGGTTTTAAAAGACAATATGCTTGCCACCTTTCGAAAAAGTGCTTTCGACATTGTCAAATGGTTTAAAAGAAAAGGTTTCAATTGGTTTGCTTTCTTATTTTAACTGAAACCTTTTGACAAAATCGAAAGGTATAGCTTTCGACGAGATCGAAAGAATAGTTGTCGTTTCCAAACCTTTCGACCCAGATGGAGTCAAAGTCAATCTTTTGTTTTCTAAAATATGTCGCCTCTCCATTTCTTTCAAAGGGTTGGTTCAGACACCAACACTTCATTATTTTTAAATGGTTTCGAAATGTTTTGTTTAAGGTTTCGAAGCAGTTGCTTTTGACTACTATGTTTTTTGATTCTTTTGCTCAACTTGAAGGCATAATCCAAATGTTTTAAGCCGAAATGTTATAAAGGTTCGAAGTAGTCAACTTCGAATGGTTTCAAAAAGTTTTCGCTTGTTTTAAATTGAACCCAGTGTCTTCAAAAGGTTTTAAGTTTCGTTGCTTTCGAAAGGTTTATCAATGATTTCGTTGGGAGGTTACCCCAGGCTTTCGACAAAGTTGAAAGGTGAAACCTTTCGACTAGGTCAAAAAGAAACCTTCCGACAAGGTTGAAAGGTGGGACCTTCCAAAAAGGTCGATAGGCATGGTTTTGCAATGTTTTATAAAGGCTATGATTTAAAGGACTTTAAGGCGGATGTCCTATGTTTTAAAAGCTTATAAAAGGAAGGCTATTCATTGGTTTGAAGGAGTTAACTTTAATGATTTCGAAAGGTTTTATTAAAGGTTATGAAGGAGTTACCTTCAATGCTTTCGAAGGGTTTTATTAATGATTTCGAAGGGGTTACCTTCAATGATTTCTAAAGGTTGTTTAAAGGTTTTAAACAATGGTTTCGAATATAATGACTAGGAAGTTAGCCTAAGTGTTTTAAGTTATAAAGGACTTTGACTTATTTTAAAAGAATAGATAATCCTTAATGAACATCATCAACATTATTTTGAGTAAAGTGTGTGTGTTTGTTTCTGTGTGTCATGGCAAAAATAGCTTAGAGTAAAACTAAAGATAAATTTGCCTTGTATATATATGGTTTGACGGACTAAATCATCTTGTAAAGGTTTTCAAGGAAAATTTGATGGGTAGTTAACCCAAAAGAAAATTCGAGTAGTTAGCTCATTTAAATTCGGACAATCAATCTATTTTGAGGGCAGTCAGTCTAGAGGACAGTTAGTCCAGAAAAGAGCATTTAGCTTTGATGTGAAGAGTTAGTTCATTTTAGCATAACGGACCTTGCTACTTCTTAAGGATAATTGGTCCACACTTTTTACCTGTTTTCGGGCAGATAGCCCATTATCTGGCATAAAAGATATTGCCATTTTTGTATAATCGGTTGTAGGACAGATAGTCCAGAGAAGAGCAGTTGGCTTAGAATTTAGGACACAGATAGTCCAGTAAAGAGTACATAGCTCATATTTTAGACAAATAGTCTATTTTATTTCCTGTTTAGCATAATGGATATTGCTATATTATTATTATAATTAGTTGATTATCCAGTTTGGTTGTAGGAAAGGATTTGCAAAATATATGTTTTGAAAAGAGATATTAGTGAAGGGAAGGCCCTTCCGCTAAGCGACGTGGTCTCGCTATATATCAGTAAACAGAGATGTAACAAAAATTATTTATATCAGGCTTTATGTCTGACTCAAAGTTTCTGTTTCCCCTTATACTCTCGGGTGCTCAAAATTTGATTTGAGTAGGCTGAGGATTTAGGTTCTCAGGTTTTAGCAGATTTTGGCGAATAAGCTTCCGAAAACAAGCAGGTGGCTGATAGATAGCTAAATTTAGGAATTATATTTTAAATTTGTTTCCACTGTGTATTAAGAGATTTATGTCTATATTTCTTTGATCATCCAAGGGGCATCTTCATATGTCGCTCTTGACGTATTGTTGTAATTATATTTGATCATTGCCTGGGAATACGTTGGGATTTTTGTAATTTGGATATGATTTCTTTGAAATGTAATCGCTAAAATTATTATTTTTGGAATTTTGTGATTTTGTTCGTATTCAAGTGGCTCTGATATTATGGATACCATTAGCATTACCGTATTTCACCAAAAGTTAATACTGTGGATGACTGCAGCATCCATAGCGCTTAACTTTTGGCCTCCAGATATGGGATGTTACAATTTAGCATCAGAGCATAGGTTTATGAAAAATTTACTAAAAATTGGTTTTGAAAACAAAAATCCAAAGAAATTAGAGTAAGATTATAGGGTGGGTTAACGCTATAGTAACGTACTTGTATTTGCTACATATAAGTATGCGCTTTATCTCCATTCATCTATCTTTGATTATGTTATCTTTCGGTTTGAATACTGATATTGATGGTAGAAGAAGCAGAGTTAACCCACTAGGGGGAAGCACCGAAAGGAATGCCCAACCAAATGCAAGGAGAGTTCAAGGTCAGGTAGAGAATGTTGGTGCTAAGGTCATACAGGTCATAATGGAAGCCATGTGTCAGTTTTTCAAGAACATGAGCAGCTAGGAGTTGCAGCAGAGTGTTAGAAGGAAACGTTACCAGGGCAGGGGTTTTGGAAGTTCTAATGGTTAATCATTTCGCCAGGATGAGTGGTGATTTTGTAAAGCTAGGAGGAAAGCGGTCAGCTTTGATTAGGCAGTTTGCTGAGCTAGTGTAGGGTGAGATGTCTGTAGCTGAGTATGCTAGGAAGTTTGTAGAGTTTGCCAGGTATGGGTATGCTTCTGTAGATTCAGTGCTGAAGCGGAATGAGAAGTTTATCAGAGGATTGAAGCCAGAATTGTCTAGTTCTACTTTATCTCATCTTAGAGATCCTTTTGATATTGTTGTGGAGATGGCTTTGAGGCAGGAAGAAGTCCTTGAGTATCTGAAGAAGAGAAGGCAAGAGGGGTCTAGGTTGGGCAGGGTTAGAAGAGAAATTTCTTTCCCAAGAAAGGTGCTTAGAAGGGTGGAGTAGCCAAGAAAGCAAAGTCTAAGGTTGTTTGTTATAAATGCGACAAGAAAGGGATCTTTGCTAACGAGTGTCGCTTAGGGAAAGCAAAGGATGTGGCTAAAAGGAAGAATGTTAGGTGCTTCAACTGTGACCAGATAGCCCATTATAAGAACCAATGCAAGGATCCCATTAGAGATGGTAAGGGAAAGGTGTATGCATTGGAGCCTGCTGCTTCCAAGCCAACATCCCAGGAGAAGGGAAAAGAAGTTCTTGGAGGAAAGCTACAGATTCATGGTATGGTTGTTAGCGTTTTATTTGATACCGGTGCATCACTTCTTCTATATCTATAATTTTGATAGATAAGCTTAATCTTGAACCCACATATTTAGTTACTTCCTTACGGGTTGCGAATCCAATAGAAGGGTATGCAACTCTAGGGTTGAGGTGTGACCAGTTTGAGTTTGACCTGTTAGGTCTTACTTTTGTGTGCAGTTTGCATGTGTTTGATTTTATGGGGTTCAGGATAATCCTAGGTATAGATTGGTTAAGGGAGTACGTTGCTAAGATATATTGCCAGGGTAGGAAGATATCTCTTAGACACCCGGATAGTAGAGATCGTATTATTTTCACCGTAGGAGGTTCTAGTGGTGAAGTGTTTGCTTTATTGGGTGCTTTGGATTCAAATGATGAGTTGAGCTGAGTTTTCATGGTTAGAGAATTCGCAGATGTATTTGAGCTTGTATGTGGATTACCGTCGAAACGAGCCATTGAGTTTCACATAGATTTGGTTTCGAGAGCAGAACCAGTGAGTATGCCACCATGAAGGATGACCCCTTCAGAAATTAAGGAATTGAAGGTGCACTTGATGGATTTAGAGGGCAAGAGTTTTGTCAGGACTACCAGTTCACAGTGGGGTGCAGCAGTAGTGTTTGCTAAGAAGCCGGAAAGATCGTTGAGGCTATGTATCAATTATCGTAAGTTGTATGAGAGGATGGTAAAGAATAGATACCCATTGCCCAGGATTAACAATTTGTTCGACCAGCTAAGTGGAGAAAAGGTATTTTCTCAGTTGGATTTGGCATCAGGTTTCCATCAGCTCAGGGTAGCCGAGGAGAGTGTACCTTTGACAACATTTAGGACCAGATGTAGATCGAACGAATGGTTAGTTATGTCGTTCGGACTGACGAATGCTCCAGCTTTCTTTGTGGATTTAATGAACCAGATTTTCCAAGAGCAGTTGGATAGGTTCGTGCTGGTTTTCATATATGATATCTTAATTTACTCTAAGGATGAAAGAGAGCGTGGAGTTCATCTTAGAGTGGTGCTTGATACGCTGAGGCAGCATCAACTAAAAGAAAAGTTTTTGAAGTGTCATGTCTGTAAGAAGGAGGAAAATTTTCTAGGTCATATGGTCTCAGAAGAAGGGTTGTCAGTGGATCCGACTAAAATGGAGGCAGTGAATAGTTGGAAGAGGCCCGAGATGGTAACCGAGATTAAGATTTTCCTTGGGTTGGCTGGTTATTATCGAAGGTTCGTTAAAGATTTCCATGGATAGCAGCACCGATGACCAGGAAGACAAGGAAAGAGGTAAAGTTTGTATGGACCGATAAGTGTGAGGAAGAATTCCAGAGTTTGAAACACTTATTTGACCCATGCATCTATGTTGGTTGTTCTAGAGAGGAATCAGGATTTGGTAGTCTATACCGATGCATGTGGAATAGGATAGGAGTTGAACTAATGTAGAGAGGTAAAGTGATTGCCTATGCTTCTAGAGAGCTTCGACCGCATGAGGTCAGATATCCAATGCATGATTTAGAGTTGGCTGCTATGATTTTTGTTTTGAAGGTATGGAGACATTACCTTTTGGGAGAAAGATTTGAGCTCTACATAGATCATAAGCTGCTGAAGTATTTGTTCTCTTAGAAGGAGCTGAACATGAGATAGCAAAGGTGGTTAGATTTCATTGCCGCTTATGATATTGAGATTGAGTATACACCAGGGAAAGGCAACAAGGTTGCATATGCACTTAGCAGGAAGCATCAGAATGTAGTGTTGTCGATGATGACTGAGTGGAAAGATTTAGAAGCATTAGCAAATTGTAGGGTGCAGTGGAGATCTAAGGCTGGGTCTAGTGGCGATATAGTTGTATTGTCTTGTTTAGAAGTTCAACTATTGTTGATTGAATGGATTGCGTCTAAGAAGATAGTTGATCTACTGTTAGCTGAATGGATCAGGAAGCTAAAGGAAGGAACCAAGAGAATGACTTGAAATATTTCAGTCTTGACCATAAGGGTGGTTGAGAAAGAAAGGAAGATTATGTGTTTCGAGTGTAGGAAACATAAGGAAGGAAGTTTTAGAGGAATGTCATCTTTCAAAGTTCACTATAAAACCTAGAGATACCAAGATGTATCAGGATATGAAGAGGAGTTTCTTCTGGGAAGGAACTAAGCGATATATTGGTTTGTGTGTAAGGCAGTGCTTGAATTACCCGCATGCAAAGGCCGAATAGCAGATGCCAAGTGGTTTGCTTCATTCGTTAGACTGCATGGAGTTCCAGGCAGTATTGTTAGTGATAGAGATCTCTTGTTCACTGGCGAGTTTTGGAAGAGTCTGTTGGAAGTTTTGGGAACAAAGCTTAAGATGAATACCGCTTACCATCCGTAGACAGATGGGTAAACGGAAAGAGTTAGCAAGATCTTGGAAGATTTGTTAAGAGCTTGTGTTCTGGATTTCGGGGGATCATGGAAAGACCATCTACATCTAGTCAAACTTTCGTATAACTACAACTATCATACTAGTATTGCGATGGCACCGTTTGAAGCTTTGTGTGGAAGGCCATGCAATTCTCCCGTTTGTTGGTTGGAGGCCGGGGATAGGTTAATTCTTGGTCCAGATCTGGTTAGAGAAGCTGCAGAAAAGATTGAGGTCATTCGGGCTAGAATGAAGGAGGCTCGGTCTAGGCAGAAGAGTAATGAGACGGAAAATTTGGAGTTCTCTGGGGAATCAAGTTTTTGTCAAAGTATCACCCATGAAGGGTATGCTTAGGTTTGGGAAGTCAGGGAAGTTATCTCCAAGGTTAATTGGACCTTCTCCTATTCTTGAAAGGATCGGGAAGCTCGCCTATAGACTTAAGTTACTGAGAAGTTTGGCAGGTTTCCACGATGTTTTTCATATTTCTCATCTCAAAAAGTGCGTTAGAGATCCGAAGACTGCTATTGCACCGATAGTGCTAAATGATTTAGTAGTAGAACAGGATTTGACCATTGTGAGGAAGCCAGTTCGCATTGTTGCGAGAGATGAGAAAAGGCATAGAACTAAGACGCTCAGAGTAGTCAAAGTCCAGTGGAGTGACGATGATAGAGACCGTACTTGGGAGACTGAGAGCATGATTAGAGATACTTATCCTTTTTTTTGATGGTATGTTTTACCTTCTTGTTTGTTTTGAGCTTTATTGTAATTTCGAGGACGAAATTCTTTAAGGAGGCGAGTCTGTTACACCCTAGAATTTTTACAACATTATTTAATAGATTTAGTTAGATAAACTAAATAAAATAATGTGTTAATAAGGGGATTGATATTTGATTTAATTAAGGTATCCGTGCCTTTTTAACTAACAAATTAAATCAAGGGTTCAAAATGAATTAGAGGAGGGTCACTACGAGAAACGGGCCATTCCTATATTATCTTCCGTAGGTCGTGTATCCCTATTCACATCCATTTCATTTCCAAATTTTATAAAGTGAGGCCGTCCACCATTAACACGGAAAGAAGAAGAGGAAACAAAAGAAAAGCTTAAGAAAAACATATTCAAAACAAACTCATTCAAATCTCAATCCCCTTAATCACTAAAGCAAAGGAGAGTAATGTTTACATCGCTAATTTTTATGGTTTCAGTTTTAAGATTAAATCCGAATAGTTTTGCCAAGATTTGCTACACTTTTGAATGATAAAATGGTAATATATACTTGTTGATGATTTATGTATGTTCATAAAGATTTTATGACATGTTTTGAGATGAAAACCCTATTAAATGATATCCGTTAGCCTTGAATTTCTATGATGATCCAAAAAATTATTTTAGAGATGGGTTTCAATTTTCAGATTTTTTGGAATTTATGTGGAAATTTTATAAATTTTATAAGGAAGAAAATAGTATTTTGCATTATAAAACTATTTATGGGAAAATAATATATTGTTTGGATCCGAAAATTTTCAAAGTTGAAAAGAACATATTAGTTGATTTTCTAGAATTTTTCTAGAATTTTCTAAGATGATTTAATAGTTATATAAAATTGTTTAAGGAATGTGACTTAAATGTTTTATATAATTATAAAGAAGAAAGGCGCTTTTTCAAAATTGTTTAAATTTCAAAATAAGATAATTTGCACCATTACAAAAAAGCTGGCAACCAGTCAGAATTAGAAAAAAAGGCAGGTTGGGTACAAAGAACTATGTCAAAATACAAACGAATTATTTTTATACTATTTCAACTCTTTCGGCAAGAAGTTCTGCCTCTATTGCAAACCTTCCGACAAGGTCGAAAGGTATCAGATGTTTAGACTAGGTCAATGACCAATGCACATGGTATTGAGGAATTGGTACATAGTGACCTGGAAGGAGTCGAAAGGTTTGGGGATGAATGGTTAGCGCTTTCGAAAGAGACGAAGCTTTGTTTTGGTTTTAAAAGAAAATACGCCTGCTAGCTTTCGACAAAGAGCTTTCGACGTTGTCAAATGGTTTTAAAAAAGGTTTTGTTCGGTTTGCTTTCTTGTTTTAATCAAAAACTTTCGACAAAGTCAAAAGGTATAGCTTTCGACAAGGTCGAAAGAATAGTTGTCGTCTCCAAACCTTTCGACCTAGAGGGAGTCGAAGGAAATCTTTTGTTTTCTAAAATATGCCGCCTCTCCATTGCTTTTGAAGGGTTGGTTCCAATAGCAACACTACAATGTTTTCAAATGGTTTCGAAAGGTTTTTTTAAAGGTTTCGAAACAGTTGCTTTCGACTCCTATGTTTTTTGATCCGTTTGCTCAACTTGAAGGCATAATCCAAATGTTTTAAGCCGAAATGTTTTAAAGGTTTTAAAGTAGTCAACTTCGAATGGTTTCGAAAGGTTTCCACTTGTTTTAAATTGAACCCAATATCTTCGAAAGGTTTTAAGTTTCATTGCTTTCGAAAGTTTATCAATGATTTCATAGGGGAGGTACCCCAGGCTTTCGACAAAGTCGAAAGGTGAAACCTTTCCACTAGGTCGAAAAGAAACCTTCTGACAAGGTCGAAAGGTGGAACCTTCCAATAAGGTCGAAAGGTATGGTTTTGCAATGTTTTTAAAAGGCTAAGGTTTAAAGGATTTTAAGGCGGATGTCATATGTTTCAAAAGCTTATAAAAGGAAGGATTTTTATAGGTTTCAAGGAGTTACCTTCAACGATTTCGAAAAGGTTTCATTAAAGGTTATGAAGGAGTCGCCTTCAACGCTTTCGAAGGGTTTTATTAATGATTTCGAAGGGGTTACCTTCAATGATTTCAAAAGGTTGTTTAAAGGTTTTAAATAATGGTTTTGAATATAATGACTAGGAAGTTAGCCTAAGTGTTTTAAGTTATAAAGAACTTTAAATTATTTAAAAGGATAGATAATCCTTAATGAGCATCATCAACATTATTTTGAGTAAAGTGTGTATAATATATATATATATATATATATATATATATCATGGCTAAAATAGCTTAGAGTAAAGCTAATGATATATTTTCCTTGTATATATGGTTTGACGGACTATGTCATTTTGAAAAGATTTTCAAGGAAAATTTGATGGGTAGTTAACCCAAAAGAAAATTCGGGCAGTTAGCTAATTTAAATTCGTACAGTCGATCCATTTTTAGAGCAGTCGGCCCAGAGGACAGTTAGTACAGAAAAGTGCAGTTAGCACTGGTACGAACAGTTAGTTTAGTTTACCATAACGGACCTTGCTACTTCTTAAGGATAGTTAGTCCACACTTTTTACCTGTTTTTGGGCAGATGGCCCATTATCTAGCATAAAATATATTGCTATTTTAGTATAATGAGTTTTAGGACAGATAGTCCAGATAAGAGTAGTTGGCTCAGAATTTAGGACAAATAATCTAGTTTTAGCATAATGGATATTGCTATGTTATTATTATAATCAGTTGATTAACCAGTTTGGTTGCAGGAAATGATTTGCAAAATATATGTTTTGAAAAGAGATATTAGTAAGGGGAAAGCCGTTCCGCTAAGCGACGTGTTCTCACTATATATCAGCAAACGGAGATGTAACAGAAATCATTCATACCAGGATTTATGTCCGAATCGAAGTTTTTGTTTCCCCTTAAACTCTCGGGTTCTCAAAATTTGATTTGAGTAGGCTGAGGATTTATGTTTTTAGGTGTGATAACCCAGATTTTGGTCAACAGATAATTTAATAATTACCTAATTTTACTACAAGGATACTGATTTTATTTGGACGAATAAATGGAATTCTGATAATTTAGAAATATCTGGATATATATTTATAAATAAATTTAAAATTATAATAAATCTTATGATAAATTTAATTATAGATAGATATATGAAAATTTTATGATATTGAAATTGTAAGTATATACATATACAAGTACAAGTGTGTGTGTATATATGTGGTTGATAATTTAAGTGTTAATGACTTAAGCCTATAAGAATCAAATTAATAAAGGGGTTTAAATTATTTCTTCTAAGTAATATCTTAGAAATAAATTTATAACTAGTATGTATAGATATTTGATTATAAATTAGCATATAATTAAGTTTTATATCATTTTTTCTTTAAAAAGTTAACATAAAATAAGTTAAGAGAAAAATTATTAATGGAAAATGTAAACATAGAATTTAAATAAACATAAAGCACTAAAAAGACTAATATTTATTAAGTTAAAACTTTGTAGCTTAAGTTTAAAATAGGATTTAATAAGGTTTATACTTTCTTTAATATAAGCATTAAACATAAAAATATAAGGACAAAAATAAATTTTTACAGTGATAAATCATTTTAAGTCGGAAATTAAGGTTGTTAAATCTTGAGTTTTGATTATGTAGACGTATTCGAATTTGGAATTGATGATTTTTGATGGTAGAATCAAAATTTTTAAGCTTGTATAAATCGAAATTTGGAGAGATGATCGGGAATAGGAATTTTGCCAATTTTCGGCGATCTTGGAAATCTGTAGTCTTGGGGTTGGGACGAAGGTTGTCTGATGGACGATGATCGAAAAGAAATGGGTCGGAGGGTTTATACTTCACCGTGGAGGCACGGCAAGGTAATAGTAGGGTTTAGGGAACATACTGGTTCGATGTTGTTTTCAATTCATCCCAATGGCGAGGATGGATTGGACTTGGTCGGTGTAGGTAGGATTGGTGCGTGAGCATATGGCGTAGGTTCGGGCGGAGTGTGGGGATCTCTGGCAACCTGAGACAGTGGCGTAGAGTGGTTGTTGTTGAACAGGTTTGGGGTTTAGTTGTATCGACTTGCTCGATTTCGTGTTTGGGGAAGATCCATACTTCTGGGTAGATGGAAACGACGGTGAGATCGTCGCCGACTTGTCTGAGGTCGCCGTGCTGATCGGAGCAGCGGTGAGGCTTTGTACCTGTGCATGCATTTATGTGTGTATCTGTTGTTTCGTTTTGTGGTTTTGCATCAGGGAAGAAAGAGTACTTCGGGTCAGTCTCGAATGGTACTCGAGTTTTATCAAGTGGGAGGTGATGCGTTTTGCTGGAAGTTAGCATCGGGAATTTGGGGTCGTAGCTTAGGTTTAGGCTCGAGTAATCAGATCTTTGGCTTAGGATTTCTAACACTTTAATAAGAACCCTTATTAACAAGTTTTCAAAACTAAGGTTAGAGAATGGTGATCAAGTTTTTGAAGCAGAATTAATATGTTACCCTGTTAAAGAAAAATCAAGTTTGTAGATACAAGTTCAAAGCTAACATTTAAATAAGTTTCAAATTTAATTTTTAAATAAGATGTTTTTTAAATTTAATTGTTTGATTTAGAAATTAAGTAAATTAATTAATTGAATCCTAAGTGTTTCCAAATAAGCTAATAATGAAGTTAAGTGAGTGCTTAATTAGTGTATTAAATTTTAATCAATTAAATTCTCAAGTGATTAATTATAAACATTTAATAAACAGTTAAGGGTTATAAATTAATAAATTTTTAATTTGATAATTAATTAATTAGATATTAATTAATTAGATATTATTTAATTGTTAATTAAGGATAAATTGATTAAGTAATTAGAGATAATCACTTAAATTGATAATTACTTGATGTATGTAATTAAGGGATAAATTTGTTGAGGATTAATTAATTTAATTAGTAATTAATGGTTAAATTAATTAATAATTAAAGGATAATTAATTGAGTATAACTAACCAATGGATAATTACTTAATGGATGTAATTATGAAAAACTAATGGGTAATTAAAGGATGATTAATTAATGGTTTGTAATTAATTAATGATTATGTAAGCAGGATTTAAAGGTGATTGAAGTAATTAATTTAACTTATTCAAATTAATTAGAAATGGTGTGACTAATTGGTCTTGCTTATAGATGATTAAGATATATTGAATGACTTAGATTAGTTGATATCTCTAATATGTGATTTATGATGTTTTTGTGATATGAGATACTTTGGTTGAACTGTGATATTGTGGGTTATCTATCTGAGATGGATGGTTATGAATATGAAATCCTAAATATAAATTGTATCGTTTCAAGTTAAACAATTTGGTTTAATGAACAACATTGGAATCGAAGAGACAGGGGTCAGGTATCAGTACATACCCAAAACCACTTCGATTTTGAATCTGCAATAATTCTTTATGAATTTGACTTTGGGATAAATAGGCTGGAATGGAATAAATGATGTAAATTTGGTCATTAAATCTGAGTAATAATGCTTAGATATGATATAAGATGTATTTGATTATGGAAAGTTAAGAACTTGTAATAAGGTACGAGTTACCCCGGGTTTTAAATAGTTTTATGCATTAGTATTTCATGTTAGATGGGTTTACTCACGCTGGTTTCCAGCCTGACCTGGGTGTTACTTTGATGTAATGCTCGGGTCAGACCGAGTATTATGTATTTTCAGGTTATGACGTTCTGAAGCTCAAGAGGCGAGCTGGATTACAGGAACGTATGGAGTTTACCGCTATGTATTTGAGTGTCGTATTGATAGTAATCTGGGACAGGTTAATATAACTATCCGGTCTATATGTAATGGATGTAACTCTGATAAATTGTATGTAATCTAACAATTAAAGCTTTCTTTGTATAAATATTATTATTTGTTATTATATTTAATCTGCTGCGAATGTGAGATGTGTTTGTTTCATGTTTCTTATTCTACCTCTTTCTGAATTTTCGAAAGTCGAAAATTTTGGGTCGTTACATTTGGTGTCAGAGCAGAAGGTTATGCGTGAACCTTGGCTCTGGTGGGATTAATCATTAAGGATAGGGTCAATGGTACCCTAAAATGAGTTGATTGTAGTATATATGAGGGCGTATTTGCTATTTTCTTATAAAATGATTTTTATATAAGTTTATCTTTTGATATATAAAGAAATAATTTTTCTAATTATTAAATATGTTAACGCTAAAATTTGAACGCTAACACCCCGGTGTGTGAAGTATAGTTGTGAAAGCACCACCCGTGAATACGGGAATCAAGAGATAACAGTAAGTAGCGGAAAATGCGGTAAATGAGCACAGAGTTTATAGTGGTTCGGCTTATGATCAAGCCTACGTCCACTTCAATTCTTTTTATTGCTGATTGAATTACAACTTATTACAATCTCCTTCAATTACAATTCAATTCAATTCAAAAAGACAAGTAGCTAGAGAAGACTTCGTCGTGACAAAGTTCTTTGAATCCATGATTGAATATGTCGAATCTTTGTGCGAAGTTTGGTCTAAATGTCTTGCGTGAGCTTGAAGTGATGAAGTGTAGATTGCTTTGAAGATGGTGAAGTTTCAATCTCTTGAAGAAAAAGATCCCCCCCCCCCCAAAAGTCCTTTGAATGTTGGAGGTGGTCGCGTATTTATAGGGGCTTCCGGTGTCAAGTTGTAGGTAGCTGCCGAGATGAGTCGGATCGCGAGTCGGCTCCGGGTTAGGCTAGGTCGTAGGTTGCTGCTCCTCACCTATGCACAGCCTATGGTTTAAATGGGAGGCGCATATTCTTCTGGCCCCAAATCCTAAGTCCCAAGTCGCTGCCGAGTTATCGTGACGCGCATTGAACTGTTGCACTACTTCCTCCTTCATACCCTTAGGTCGGTCACGACTTATCATGAGTCGTAAGCCGGTCGCGACTCCGGTGTGAACCAACTTATCCTTAACAGTTACGTCGGTAGACTCTTGTAAGTCCTAGGTCGGAATCTCCTTGATCCTTAAGTCGGCATCCTTCGTTAAGTCGGCAAAGCGTTAGGTCGGTCTCCTTTAAGGCATTAGGTAGTTAGGTCGGTGTCCATTCGGCCTTAGGTCGGCATCCTTCATTAAGTCGGCAGAGTGTTAGGTCGTTTTTTATCTTGGATCGGTGAGCCGAGGCCGAGGCGGGGTTAACAAAATATATTAAAGAAATTGTTTGTTGATTATTGGAACAAAATAAAATAATAAGAATTAAGTGGTGCTAGTAATACAACCAAATTGGAATTGAATGAAGATAAGTTTGAAATGGATCCAAACTAATATAAAAATCCTGAATTAGTAGAAGTTTTTTCGGAATAAGATAATAATGAATTGGTTTCCAGATTTGATAATCTTGGTTATTATCATAAATGGTTGTTGTGTTTAATAATGAAATGTGCGTTAATGATAAAGAAAAATAAAATGTTTAAGGTGGTAAACATTTAGGTGAGTATGACTTATAAATTGGAACTGAAGATAATTTAAATTTTGAAGTTGTAAATCTAAGCCCATAAAATTTGGAATTTGTTTCAAAGTGTTAAAATAATTTTTTTTTGAATTAAAACCAAAGGTGGTTTAAAATTTAAAGTATATCTTGGTGTGCAAAGGAAATAAATATGTATATATGAGGGATATACATAATATCAAAGATGATTTGAAATAAACTCTAAGTGTTGAGTTTTAAATTTTTCCTTGGAATGTAATGTGAAAACCCAAAGTGAAATAAGTTTTTGAACTTAAGGGGAAGATTATTAATAAAAAGTTTAAATTTTGAATGGGAACTCAAATTGGGTAAAGTAGACTAGATTAAATTGAATTGAATTTAACTTAGGAGAAGTTAAATAAGTTTAGAACAAACAACCTGAATTGGAAATTTCAAGATGAAATTGAGATTTAACTTGGGAAGTTAAATGGTTGATTTGAATAGGGAGTATGTGTGATCTCAAAATGGGTTTGAGATTTGGAAATTTGAATTAGATGCTATTGATGAATGCTTAAATTTGGATGTTTACATATCTTGGTATCATCATGTTGATATTAATAATCCTTAAACTCTGAATTGGATTGGTTTAAAATGAATTAAAAAGTGAATTGAAATAGCCTATATATCCATTAGTGAAATTAACTAAAAAGAAAACCTTATTTCAAAACTATTTAAAAGGCTTGATTCTTAAAATGAAATTATAATAGTAGAATGGGATCATATTGAACTTAAGATTCAACGGTAGAAATGAGCTTGTTGAAAATTTGATAAGAATTGGTTTCGAAGTTAAAAATGGATAATAAATTAGAATTTGAAGATAAAAAAAAATTTGAACTCTTATATGAACTTTGAAATAAGTTAAATAAAGGTAGTTTAAAAATAAAATTTTGAAAATTGGACTTAGAATTAAATGATTTAAAATTTTTTAAGTTGTTAATCTAAAATACAGGTTGGTTTGATTTAAAGGATTTAATCAACATTTAAAAATTTAACGCGAATTTATGAAATTCGAGATGGCTTTAAGTTGAGATTTGAATTATATTAGTTAAAATTAAATTTGATTTGAATTAATTGAAAATTTTATTGGAAAATTTATTGATGATGGATAAGTATAAAATTCAAATGGAAAGTTTAAATTGAATTAATTTGAAGTGAAATTGAAGTTGAATGAGTTCAAATTCAAGTGGGAAATTAATTTGAATTTGGGATAGAAATGGAAGTTAATTTAAATTTGAATTGGAATTAAATCAATTTAATAGAATGAGAAATTGATTTGAAGTGGGGATTGAGAAATTGAACCAGTTTGACTCTGGATTATTTTCAAAATAAATTGTTTTAATATAAACTGTTTTAAATCTATTTTCCTGGCTATTTACTATACAACCTTTCCTTTTGAAAACCCAAACTATCTTACACTTATTTTACAACTATTTGACTATTTTACAACTGTTTTAAAATTACTTAACTATTTTACTACTATTTGCAACTAATAACAATTTTACAACTACTTATCTATTTAAAAAAAATTCAAGCTATTTTCTTAATACAAGTTGGTCAGAGTGCAAACTGTCTATAATTGGATACCAATTGAGAGAAAAAATTAAGTTTTAACCCAAATGGAAATTGGGAGCAATTGTGAACAAGTGAATGGAATCAAAATGAAGGTGAATAGAAAGAGAACTGATTTAGCTAATAATCAATGAAGATAAATACGTAGGATGCACGTATATTATTCTATTCGCATAGTGATTTGATCCGGATTCGTGCACAGAATTTCGAGAGTATATCAGTCTGAATAGGGATTTTTCACTCGATTTTCGACGGCGAACCCTGGATATGGATTTTTGATTGATTCTGGAAATTCTCTATCATAGTCAGGCTATGCAAGGAGAATGATGGTTTCTAATCAAGAAACTAGATCTGAGCCCGCACTAGGAAGTCGGGTGGATGATACTAGTTCAGAAGTGAAATTGTGTGATCGAGTGAGCGATCGAATTTGATAATGCGTACGAATGGTATATGTACAACGTACGTGCTTAAACGAAATTGATATTGAAATTTTGGAAGAAATGCGAAATGGTTTTGAAAGGAATGGTATATTTTGAGAAGTATATACGAATAAAGATGGAAGTTGGATATCTTTGAATTTCGCTTTATGAAAAGTAAGTGATAAGGGAAATAACTTTTTAAAGGAAATCAAACTTGAATATTTGATTTGGTGTAAATAAAGTTATATATGTCTGATATATATAATAAATCATCCCTTGTTGAATCTATTGCCAGAAGAAAGGTTTTTGAAAGTATTTGAAGTATAAAGAGGAAATTTATACAAGTATGAAGTGATCCAAAGATTTTTCAAGATTATATATATCTATATATAGATGGTTTTATGAGAAAGATTTTGGAAAAATGTTTTGGAACCTATGGATTTTGAAAGACTTTTGATTTTTGGGAAAATCAAATTTTGGAAATTTGGAAAGCCAAGTTTGGAACTATCGATTTGAGATATCGATTTTGTGTAAAGGAGATTTTGATGTAAATCATAAAGGGTATGATTTGAAAGATACTATAAGTGTATAGTATAAAGTGTTTTGAGATTGGCTATGGGGAAAAAGGCGCTCCCATTGGAATGAACTTCATTAAAAGATCCATAGGGTGGGTCTGCCTTGAGCCCTAAGGGGAAGGATCTAAATTGAATCATGTGAGGAAGTCCGGACAAACTGAAGTTCCTGAGGATTATGTGTAGTGGGTAGCGAAAGTCGAGGGCACTGATGCCTACAAAGACATTTGGGTTATGCTGTGAAGACAGTGTAACTCGATGTCACTGCGATCTACAGTGGACCATAGCGGAAGTCGTGTGTGCTATTGAGAGCCAACGGTCTACGTTTGAATTTGTCGTGATGGAAACGTAACATCAGTAGACTGCG
This sequence comes from Allium cepa, assembly GCA_030765085.1. Lineage (NCBI taxonomy): Eukaryota > Viridiplantae > Streptophyta > Magnoliopsida > Asparagales > Amaryllidaceae > Allium > Allium cepa. Next base: position 11,814,036 of record CM060929.1, read on the forward strand.
ACCTATGAAGACATAGCAAAAGACAAGAGGCCATGAGAGCCTAAGGCAACATTGGGACTTGACTGATGTAGTCTGCGACCTATGTGGGAGTGGTGGAGTTTCATTTGGCAGCGAAAATCGAGGGCGCTGATGCCTACATTTACATGAACTTCTACCGTGATGGCAACGTAACCCTGGATGTAACTGCGATCTGTGGTGGGTTCCATGGCGTAATAGAGGGGCGCGGAGTGCCTACAGTTATCTATGGATTTTGCCGGGATGGAAATGTAACCATCGGGTTAACTGCAACCATGGAGGGGTGATGATTTCCATAGCATTCTCCCCAAAGATGTTTCCTCTGTTTCAAAAACGTTTTCTATATTTTCAACAAAAAAATTCCCTAGTATTTTCACTGGGTGTTGAAAACGGGTTTGCTAAGTACTTATAGATTTTCAGTCTTATGCCTGATCAACGTATGACCGAATTTCTGTGAGAACAAGGATGGACTTGTGAAAACATTGATTTATAAAATGTAATTTTATGAAACTGTTTTGGTAATATTATATAGATTTTAAAGTGTTTTTAAAATTCATAAATGAAGGGTTTATTTTTGAAATGGTTAATGAGCAATATAAGCTGATAATAATCATTTTAAACAAATAATGGTTTCGTTCCTTTTCGAGGACGAAAAGATTCTAAGGGGTGAGGAATGTGATAACCCGGATTTTGGTCATCTGATAATTTAGTAATTACTAGATTTTACTACAAGGATACTGATTTTATTTGGATGAATAAATGGAATTCTGATAATTTAGAAATATCTGGAAATATATTTATAAATGAATTTAAAAATATAATAAATCTTATGATAAATTTAATTATAAATAGATATATGCAAATTTTATGATATTGAAATTGTAAGTGTATACATATACAAGTATAAGTGTGTGTGTGTGTGTGTGTGTGGTTGATAGCTTAAGTGTTAATGACTTAAACTTATAAGAATCAAATTAATAAAGGGGTTTAAGTTATTTCTTCTAAGTAATATCATAGAAATAAATTTACAACTAGTATGTATAGATATTTGGTTATTAATTAGCATATAATTAAGTTTTATATCATTTTTTCCTTTAAAAAGTTAACATAAAATAAGTTAAGTGAAAAATTATTAATGGAAAATGTAAACATAAAATTTAAATAAACATAAAGCACTAAAAAGACTAATATTTATTAAGTTAAAACTTAGTAGTTTAAGTTTAAAATAGGATTTAATAAGGTTTATACTTTCTTTAATATAAGTATTAAACATAAAAATATAAAATATAATATATATATATAAAATATAATAAAACACATATAGGTATAAAAGTAAATAGAAAATATAATTTAGAAATTATATAAAGACATTTGTAAGCCTTATAATACATGAAATTAACAATCGTAACTTGAGTTAACATGCAAATTAACATGTAGCACTTTTGTTATCTTTTAAAAAAATTGTAAATATAAATAAATATCAAAGAATAAAACCAGGCTTTATTCAATTCCAAGCATCTTCATCTATCTTTCATTCTCTCAAAATAAAACTGAAAAATTAAATCAATATAAAGAAAGAAAGCTGAATCCACAACAACTTCTTTCAAAACCTGAGCATAAGCAGAAGATTCAATTCAAAGATCAGTTCAGATTCAAATTATCAAACAAGCTTCAGATCATTCCAACTAAAACATCAATTGAATCAAGCTACAGATCAAAAAAATCAAAAAACTTCCAAACTGCTCTGTTTAAATAATGCAAGGTGAGTAAACAGTTTTATTTAAAGGTTTTAAAACTGTTTTAAGTCTCAATGCATGCAATAAATTGTTGAAGTAAAGTGTGATGAGTGTGTGCATGATGGTTTAACATGATTCTATGTTTATATATACGATTATATCTATAAGCATGTCTGTTTATAAGCAGGAGAGTCTCTGTTTGGATGATAGCAGGCTGAACCAAGTTTCAAAAATCAAATTTTCTTTTTCTAATCAATATTAGGCTAGGATATTTGAAGGGAAAATGTGACAATGAATGTAACAGAAATTTTAAAAATAATCTCGAGTATATATCTGAAGTAATTAGGACAAAAAAAATACTTACGGTGATAAATCATTTTAGGTCAAAAATTAAGGTTGTCAAACCTCGAGTTTTGATTATGTAGTCGAATTTGAATTTGGAATTGATGATTTCTAATGGTAGAATCAAAAATTTTAAGCTTGTATAAATCGAGATTTGGAGAGATGATCGGGAATAGGAAATTTGCCAATTTTCGACGATCTTGGAAATCTGTAGTTTTGGGGTTGGGACAAAGGTTGTCTGATGGACGATTATCGAAAAGAAATGGGCCGGCGGGTTTATACTTCGCTGCAGAGGCGAAGCAAGGTAATAGTAGGGTTTAGGGAACTTTTTGGTTCGACGTTGTTTTCGGGTTCACCCCAACGGCGAGGATGGATCGGACTTGGTCGGTGTAGATAGGATTGGTGCATGAGCCTATGGCGTAGGTTAGGGCGGAGTGTGGGGATCTCTGGCAACCTGAGACGATGGCGTTGAGTGGTTGTTGTTGAACAGTTTTAGGGTTTAGCTGTGTCGACTTGCTCGATATCGTGTTGGGGGAAGATCCATACTTCTGGATAGATGGAACGACGATGAGATCATCACAGACTTGTATGACGTCGCAGTGCTAATCGAAGCAGCGGCGAGGCTTTGTACACGTGCATGCATTTACGTGTGTATTTGTTGTTTTGTTTTATGGTATTGCATTGGCGAAGAAGGAGTACTTTGGGTCAGTCTCGAATGGTACTCGAGTTTTATCGAGTGGGAGGTGATGCGTTTTGCTGGAAGTTAGCATCGGGAATTTAGAGTCGTAGCTCGGGTTTAGGCTCGAGAAATCATATCTTTGGCTAGAGATTTCTAACACTTTAATAAGAACCCTTATTAACAAGTTTTCAAAACTAAGGTTAGAGAATGGTGATCAAGTTTTCAAAGCAAAATTAATATGTTACCCTTTTAAAGAAAAATTAAGTTTGTAGATACAAGTTCAAAGCTATTATTTAAATAAGTTTCAAATTTAATTTTTAAATAGGATATTTTTTACATTTAATTGTTTGATTTAGAAAATTCTATGTTAAGTAAATTAATTAATTGAATCCTAAGTGTTTCCAAATAAATTAATAATCGAGTTAAGTGAGTGCTTAATTAGTGTATTAAATTTTAATCAATTAAATTCTCAAGTGATTAATTGTAAACATTTATTAAATAATTAAGGGTTATAAATTAATAAATTTTTAATTAGAGAGTTAATTAATTCGAGATTAGTTAATTAGAGATTAATTAATTGTTAATTAAGGATAAACTGATTAAGTAATTAGAGAGTAATTACTTAAATTGATAATTACTTAATGTATGTAATTAAGGGATAAATTTGTTAAGGATTAATTAATTTAATTAGTAATTAAAGGTTAAATTAATTAATAATTAAGGATAATTAATTGAGGATAATTAACCAATGGATGATTACTTAATGGAAGTAATTATGAAAAATTAATGGGTAATTAAAGGATGATTAATTAATGGTTTGTAATTAATTAATGATTAAGTAAGTAGGATTTAAAAGGTGATTGAAGTAATTAATTTAATTTATTTAAATTAATTAGAAATGGTGTAACTAGTTGGTCTTTCTTATAGATGATTAAGATATATTGAATGACTTAGATTAGTTGATATCTCTGATATGTGATTTATGTTGTTTTTGTGATATGAGATACTTCGGTTGAACTGTGATATTGTGGGTTATCTATCTGAGATGGATGGTTATGAATATGAAATCATGAATATAAATTGTATCTTTTAATGTTAAACAATTTGGTTTAAAGAACAACGTTGGAATCTAAGAGACCGAGGTCGGGTATCAGTACATACCCAAAACCACTTCGATTTGGAATCTATAATAATTCTTTATGAATTTGACTTTGGGGAATGGAATAAATGATGTAAATTTGGTCATCAAATCTGAGTAATAATGCTTAGATATGATATAAGATGAATTTGATTATGGAAAGTTAAGAACTTGTAATAACGTACGAGTTACCCCGAGTTTTAAATAGTTTTATGCATTAGTATCTCATGTTAGATGGGTTTACTCACGCTGGTTTCCAGCCTGACCCGGGTGTGACGTTGATGTAATGCTCGGGTCAGACCGAGTATTGCATATGTTTAGGTTAGGACGTTCTGGAGCTCAGGAGGCGAGCTGGATGGTAGGAACGTATGGAGTTTATCGCTATGTATTTGAGTGTTGTATTGATAGTAGTCTGGGACAGGTTGATATAACTGTCTAGTCTATTTGTAATGGATGTAACTCTGATAAATTGTATGTAATCTAACAATTACACCTTTCCTTGTATAAATATTATTATTTATTATTATATTTAATCCGCTGCGAATGTGAGATGTGTTTGTTTCCTGTTTCTTTTTCTACCACTTTCTTCTTTTCTCTAACAATCTGGAATTTTCGGAGTCGAAAGTTTCGGGTCATTACATTAGATTTTAGTAGATTTTGGCGAATAAGCTTTCGAAGATGTGAAGGTGGCTAATAGATAGCTAAATTTAGGAATTCTGTTTTAAATTTGTTTCCATCGTGTATTAAGGCATTTGTGTCTATATTGCTTTGATCATCCAAGGGGCATCTTCGTATGTTGCTCTTGGAGTATTGTTGTAATTATATTTGATCACTGCCTGGGAATACATTGGGATTTTTGTAACTTGGATATGATTCGTTTGAAATGTAATAACTAAAATTATTGTTTTTGGGATTTTGTGATTTTATTCATGTTGCTTCTCTTATTATGGATACCAATAGCATTACCCTATTTCGTCAACAAAAGTTAATACTGTGGATGATCGCAGCATCCATAGCGCTTAGCTTTTGGCCTCTAGATACAGGAAGTTACATTTTCTGCTATATACTACTATATACATGGCTTATCTTCTTAACTTAAATTATTTCCACAGCTAGTTATTAAGGTATTTTTGTTGGGCTATCCGTATAAGCAAATGAAATATAGGAGTGGTGTGGTTGATTCTCTGCTCTATATTCTCATCCTTCTAGTTTGGGGTGTGGGGGCGAATCTTGCTTTACACCTTTTCTCATTCAATTGTAATATCACGCATGCAATGCTTGGACATATAGATAAGGTTCGATTATGGGGTGATTTGCACTTTGTTTTCGTGATAGAAAGCTAAAGAAGAGGTTTGAACCAGCTCCACCGGCTAAAGGGACATGGAGCCTAGGCTTAGTTTTACTAACAGAATCTGAATCGGTAGCTTTAGTTGTAGGGATTTCGGTTCTAACTTAATAATAAGGTAATGGGGTAGACCACTGGCTTTAGACTCTTTGAAGCAGTGCCAGAATTTCCTTAGCCTTGGAGAGGAGCCATATTTGAGTCCTGAGATTGCTACTGAGGTGTAGTCTTATACACATGCATAAGAAGGCTTCCATCAATATAAGTCTAAGGAATGGTCTCATAAGTGAGATTGTTTCTCGGTAATTGGGAAGCAGAAACTTTCGCTGAGTAGGATGCAGTGGTTTTGTGGTTGATAAGTAGGCTTGCAATTCGGAATTTATTCAGGCATCACTTTAAGTTCTCATTTAATTTTTGAATCAAGAAGAGCATGTAACTTAAGTATTTCATCCATCCTGAGCAAGAAGCTTATCGGTGAAGTAGTGCTGACCGATTCAACCTTTTTTTAGGGTTTTTGGTGGTTGGTACTCCGTTGTTGCGGGCAAAGAGATTAGCCTTGGGTCTTAAGAAACAGTTGGGGATTTATTACTTAGTTTGATCCCTGTTAGGGTCCACTTTTGAATATCTCATTGGGATAGTTCTCCTTTGTGATAATGCCCATGAGATACCGTTGAGGTAATGAACGTGGAAAGCAAATGAAGCTCCAATTAAAGCATAAAAACCATGTTACAAGCAAGATCGAGCTTGTTTGAAAAGGAAAAGCTGGCATCGTATGTCAATCCTATGGCATATGGGAGGCATTTCGCTATGAAACGTCGTCCAGCTAAAGTGATGCATAAGTGCTTCGATTTCGATCAGCTTGATCACTTGAAGAAGGACTTCCCCACATTTTCAAAGGGTGTGTAAGTGATGATGACTTGTGCCTTTCAGGCATTACAGAGTCTTAGCAGGCTTACGGCATAGGAAAACTAAAAGGAGGTATGTAGTGTTTTATGCACTATTTTTGGAAAATCACTCCCGTTCCTTCTGACATTTTAGCGGTATACTTAATCATTGCCAGTTATTCGATACATAGGCTAAAATTGACGCCTTTCATAGGGTAAATTCTTCGGTAGAGATAAACCTTGTATGGGTCACCTTAGTTTCAAACTGAGGTGACGAGACCGAAGTGTTATCATTCAAACTTGATGAATGGGCATTCAAGTTGAGTGGGTTCGGTCGATGAACTATGCTTGGATTTATATCCAAGTAATCTTCGATCGATGCCCAGTAATAAGTAGAGACCGAACGGATGACTTATAGGTGTTTGTCTAGAGTCGTTCGTATTGTAACTGTTTTTCTTTGTGTCAATAAACCTTAGGTTATGGGGGTAATCCCATGTGTTGAAAGGGATATTTTCTAAATATTACTCCGGTCACATCTAATTCTTAACCTATATTTTGAGCACATAATTTCTAGGTGATTTACACAAGTTAGAATAGGATTTTTAATTTGATTCTGATAGATGAACATTTGAGTCGACTTCTCGGGTTGATTGAGAGATTTTCGAAACACGACCTTAGTCGTGCAAGGAGATTTCAGTAATTGGATCACGGAACTGGTTTGGAATTCACATGGATGGAGTCAGGTGGTCGATCCTAATTTGAAAAGAGATATTGCTAGCAAATGAAGGGTTGGAGAGGGTATCATGTCATTTGGAATGAGCTATAGAAATTATAAAATTTTACTGTAGCATAATTATTGCATGGGAGAGTTTGGTGAAGGATTTCTTGACTAGTTTTATGGCGATTCGGATAATCTCTTAAGTGATGAGATGATACTCGCCTAGGCGAGTGGCATAGTACATTAGTATATTATCCTTGGTAACATTGTGCAGTCGAGGGGAGTTTGAACCCGAGCAAGCTTGGGCAGTTCTAAATCTTCATTTAATGATGATTTAATCAATATAATTTCTCTTCTAGAGAATGAATTTTGTTCATAGGAAAAGGAAAGTTGAGGCACTAATTGTTGGGTTTCTTCGAGAGTTTTGAGACCCAATGATCCTGCATATCGTATAGGTTTTCCTTTCCATATTATGAGGTGTAATAGTCTTTCATGTATCATATTCACGAATGGGGTTACACTACTTACGCATTTATTGCTTTTGAATAATGGATGGTCTTATTGGAGTTTATGGTTCAACATGGGTATTTGACTCTTGATGGTTATCGGGCATATTATTATATACTCTATTAAATATTTCATTGCTTTATTGCTTGCTATTGTTTGTTATTTGTTCTTGTTTTTTTCTTGTTGTTGTTGCGGCTGTGTAATCGTATTTGTAGTTATTGTTTGACTTTAATGTTGGCTGATTTTTTTATTGTTGTTTGATTCTTGTTGATTGCTTGCTCGCATGTTTAATAGCTTATATGCTAGTTATTGCTGTTTATTCTTGCTTGCTATGATTTGATCGATGCTCGTTGCCTAATTGACATTTGTTACTAACTGTTATTGATTGATCAGATGTTAATTATATGATATAATTAAATGCATATCATTGATTGGCAATAATGTATTCCTACCTTTGGGGGTTATTCCGGGGTATGTATAGTTAGATAAATCATATTGGTCTTATATTAGTGACCATACACAATATTGATCTTATATTAGTAATTGTACATTGTATTAGCCTTATATTAGTTATCATGCCCATTATTGGATCTTGATAGATGTCTGAGTACGTTAGTGTACTGGCCCTGTTTATCTAGAATCGTTGGATCGTAATAACTATCCATTGTTGATTCCATCCTCAGTAATGATGGGTATCGATTTATATTCCTTAGCTATATAGAATAGATCGCGAATCATTCATGCCTACTAGGAGCTAGATAGTATCTATACAATCCCACTGCCTTTTGATATGACTAAAAGTCAGCGGTATATTTTGATGCTGACTCACTTGAGCTTACTCTCTAATTAATTGTCGTGTATGACTATAGTAGTACTGGTTACTACACTAAGATTACACATGCTTGAATTCTATGTTTGTGCAATCCTCTTCGTATAGTACAATTAGGTACTTGAGAGCTGATATATAGCTATTTGAATTCTTATTCGCTTAGATTGGCATTTAAATAGTAAGGAGCTTTCTTATGGGAGGCATGAATTTTTGGGTAATGTGGAATGATGTTGGTCATCGCATATTTCATAATGTGTGATGCATTCTAATTTGGGAGTTCCGCAGTGCTGATAGCACAAGGGAAAGAACTATTGGAATTTTCTGAAATTGAGATTCGGGAAGTTTAGTCAATCCTGTTACTTTCTTGTACTCATGTTAATTTTGGGAAATAAATTACTTTAAGTAGGGGATAATGTAATACCCCACAATTTTTAACGATCGAATATTTAAATGATCATTTTAAATCTTTAATTGTTAGGTGATGGAACGCCCCATGTACTAGATTTTTGCAAATGGTTGAATTAGGGCTCGAGAAAATTTCTATTGAGTTTAGATCGATGTTGTGAATCTAAATGAGTATAAGCATCAATATATTTCCATCGATGGATTTTTAGCTAGTAGCCTGCATTCAGTTCATGAATCAATTTAACAAGCTACCTTTTGTATACGATAGAATTAAGTCCTGAAACCTTTTTCATTAGGTACGGAATGGCGTTCAGGATTTGATTGAGTACAAGGTTCATTATGTTTGGAGTTATGAAATTTTGGGAATGAATAGCGCCGGATGGAGAGGATTTTGGCTAGGCCTATTCATTTGCCTATAAGTGACAAATTCCTCTCATTTCCTCTCATTCACTTCTCATTCACCTTCATTCCTTCTCTACTTTCTTTGATGGCCTCGTAATTACACCTTAATCCACTACCAATCCCTAAGCCCTAAACCCACCAAATAAATTTCCTAAAATCAAATGAAATTCACTGTAACGACCCGCAAATCCGTACCCCTTGAGTCAACACTATTCTACATCAATCAACTCAAGTTGAACAGAAATACGAACCATTTGGGTTAAAGAAGGAGAGGTAGAAGAAGAAAATAGAAAACAACATCGGAATCTAACCATCGCAGCGAAATAAAATATGATAGATAATTAATAATCTTTACTCAAAAATCAAATATATTTGTTTATATATTACATCATCAGAGTACATCAATCACAGTTCAACATCAATAACATACAACTGGATACACTACTCAACACAGCGGAATATATATGAAACAAGTATGAAAGTACGTATCGTCATCCAACTCGTCTCTTGAGCTCCACAGCATCATATCCTGTAACCTATAATACTCGGTCTGACCCAAGCATTATAGTTAAATAACACCCGAGTCAGTCTCGAATACCAGCGTGAGAAAATCACACTCAAATTGATTATTAAAGTTTCAAAATCCTTTGAAAACAAAAGCATCTTGCAAGACCACGCCACAAATAAACATGTCGGGTTTTTACCTTATGATAGCTAAAACACTTTTTATTAAAATCCTCTGATATTATAATAGGGTCTATATAAAAACACTTATTAAAATAGCTGAAATTGTTACATGATTAAATTCTAGCTACTAGCCACAGAGTGGGTAATACAAACAAAACTCGTAAAAGGCACGTAGGGAGAATGGATTTCCAACTAATAACTAGGCACTAGGGTACCACCTGTCACGGTACGTGGCCTAGATTACAGTACCGAGGAGCCACCCTAAATCCCCTGCAACACAAGACCGGGACTATCCCTTACTGGATAATCCGGAGTGAGATCACCCCACGGTTGGGATCAGCAACCGCACCACTCAGCCGAAATAAAAAGGGACATCTAGACAGGGATGACCTCACCCTGAGTGGGTGCTACCCACCTAGCCTTGCTGCATAACCCCTGATTTTCAGTCATTCCCGGTTGATGAGGCTTGAGGCTAAGCGTTACCTTTTAGAACATATCCCTTAGAATGCCCATCGTCCACCTGACGATGTTCCGAAAGCATTCATCCATACAAGTCCATCCTAGGTTTGAACAGAACCGAAGGCACTATTCCTACTACATCCATTTTGGAAATATCCTCAGGATTAGTAGCGACTAGCCCTTGCACTTTGTTGCTCCAACTTCGAATCCAAACTCGTTTCCTACGAAAACGTACAAACCGGATCGAAGTGGTTTTCGAGAAATAAATTTCGATTCCGGTCTCTTCGAAACGATCAACGCATTTGGCCAATACTGATAGTCGGTTATTTAACTATCAATTAACATTCACAACAATCACCAATCATAAATAATTTCACCAAATTATTTACTAGTCTCAAAATATCTTCACAAGATATATTTCCACTTTTCAACCCCTTTGAAAATAGTTTCAAACCATGCTCTTCTCAAAAGATGAACTTCCAAATATTTATTTCCACTAGAAACAACCAAGCACAAACTTTAGATTTTTAAAAATAATTTAAAAAACTTTATTTTAAGATATATTTTAACATTTAGATTGAAAACTATTTCAATACTTTATTAAAAATATACACTTTAGGAATATTTAAAATTAGGTTACTTTTATTATATATAAAATTAGATTTTCTCTTTTGAAACAAATACCAAGTCACTTAAAATAATTACTACCATAATAGATTAAAAGGAAATACTTACTTTAGAATTTAAATATTTAGAAATAATAAATTTTTCAAAAATTGCTTTTTTTAAACAACTTTAAAACTTTTAATTTATATTTAAAAATTTACTTTGAAAACGTACTTGGTTATCCAGGGAGAATTTCCAATTTCAATCACTTAAATAAATTTTCCAAATTGATTTCCAATTTACTCCATTTGAAATAAATTTCTTTACTTACTCAATTCATTTCAAAATTCATTAACTATGGACTTTATTGTTATTATATATATTTTTCGATTGATTTTAAATCTTTTAACTGAAATATACAGATTTCAAATTTTCCCAAATTTCTTCTTTATTCTTTTCAAATTTTAAATCTTAAATTTAAAATAAAAGCTTTGTTCTTTTAAATAATAACACTGAAGTTTAAAATTTATTAACTTTCTGTTTATTCTACATTGCCTTTCATACATGTTAACACCTCTTTTATTCACGACTCAACGACCTAAGGGAATAAGCGACTTAACTGCCTAAAGGCATAAACGACCTAACGACCTAAAGCACAAAGCGGCTCAACATGGCACGACCTAGCGACCTAGTGACTCAACGAGCAACGACCTAACGAGTTAAGACAAAAGCGATCCAACAACCTAGCAAGCTTCAGAGTTAAGCCGCATGCACACTGCCCCTTCCATTAGGTCGCTCACGACCTAAGCAAGACGAGATAACTCTTGTGCTACACATGCTAAGTCGCTCACAGCATATATCTCATTCAAGATGGCTCCATTAAGTCGCTAACGACTTATGCTACCTCGGGATCACTCTTAGGTCGCTCACGGCCTATGACCTCACACGACCTAACTCCGAAACTCCCCTATAAATACTCCACCTACTCCACTTCGGGGGGAGGAAGGACTTTTGGACCTTTTTCGAATGCCAAGACTCTGCTGTTTTCACAACTTCTACAACACTTCAAACACCAAAGACACTTTAAAAACCCTTGGAAAATATCAAGTTCATTCAACATGAATTCAAGGAGCTTTCTACATCAAAGTTCTAACGATCTGCCTTAATGGTGTTGTAATTGAAGAATTATTGTGAAGCTTGTAATCAAACCAATAAGAGAAGAGATTATATGGACGTAGGCTTGACTTTGAGCTGAACCACTATAAAAATTATTGTCTCTATACTATTTTCTGCTTACTTTTAGTTCCCGTACCAACGGGTGGTGCTTTCGCTATATCACAACTCTCATTGGGGTGTTAGCGTACATTTTTATGTTAACATTTTTGATGCTTTCACTGAGAACCGAACTCAGGCGTGCTCTCATCATTGCTTCACAAAGATTTGCTGAAAGGCTCTCCCTAAGAACTAGAAGTCTATCCGAAATTATGGCTCCTGGAAGAAAACGTAGATCTACTAGATCTAGAAATGCTTATGACAACACCGCCACTTCTCCCGCGTCAAATCAAGCGGCTCTTAGTGTTGGAATCACAAGGGCGGAATTGGATGCTGTAGTGTCTGGGTTGTATCAACAAATGGAAGCCCAGAACACTTTGATGTTGGACAGGTTAAATGCTTTACTTGGAGTTAACCAGTAACCAGAAAATAATGAAGAAACCTTTGCTGAAGATGTTTATGATTCCCAAGGGAAATGTATTCCTCAGAGGGCAGCTGGCACCGCCGAAGGGGCACCTCCCCAAGCTGGAGGTTCAAGGCCGCAGCCAACTCTTCGTGAACGTTTGTCCAGGCAAACTTTCGAAAAAGTAGCTGACGTCTGTCCCGCGGGGCCTCTAAAAGATGAGGAGTACCTCTCGAGAATGATTCGACAAATTATGAAGGAAAGCATGCAAAGGGAGGAAGATGAAAGTGACTGGGGGTTTGCTCCAAGCAAGACTCGTTTTACTGAAAGAATTCTGAAGGCTGAATTTCCGAAGAAGTTTGTTCCCCCCACTATTCCATCTTATTGGGGGACAAGAGATCCTAACCAGTTCTTATACAAGTATGACTGGCATATGACAGATGCCAGAGCAACATATGAGATCAAGTGCAGATACTTTCCTATGTACTTGGAGGGAGTGGCCCTGCTTTGGTTCACGTAGCTTCCAGTTCGATCTGTGGATCAGTTCTTCGACCTGACTCGAAAGTTCAAAGATCAGTTCAGGTTATATGCTTCGAAGGCCAAGGACATAATGTCGCTATCTAGCCTCGAACAATGCCCCGGAGAGTCTATCAAATCTTTCTTAAACTGCTTTAATATATCCTTGGCCGAAGTTGACAATGCAGAGCCTCGGATGATTCTGACTTACTTGATGCGAGCTATTGACAAATCAAGTGAATTTGGAAAATGGCTAAAGATGAAAGAGCCAAATTCACTTGAGAAGTTCTACAAGAAGGCCGATGAATTTATGTGCCTAGACAGCCTTCTTGTGCCGCAAAAGCAGTCGTGACTGAAGTTGAGAATAACAATGTTGCTTCTAACAAAAAGGAATCCGGTGGCCAGAAGTGGAAGAATGACGGTGGAAAAAAGCAGAAAGATGCGAAAAAAACTCGCCACTTTAGACCTTCAGATTTTACTCCCTTAACTGATACTCCAGAAAATATCTTTTTCGCAACCAAGGATGTTGTTGAATACCCCAAACCACCTAAGATGAGGCTTGGGAAAAATGTTGTGCATAATGGGAGATTCTGTCGTTTCCACAATCAACCTAGCCATGACACTAATGAATGTCGCCATTTGAAGAATTTGATTGAAGATCTGTTGAGACGGAATAAACTATAACAATATGTGAAAAGAAACAGAAGTGACCCAACCTCATCTACTCAGGGGCAACAAGTTCCTGCTCATCAATTCGACTCAGGTGAGAGGACTGCAGCGCAGGAATTTGAGAGGCCTGTCATTAATGTTATCACCGGGGGTCCTCACCCAACGGGGAGAATTTGGGGTGAGATGGAGAGATATGCTCACGCTTTGAGATATGCCCCGGTGGAAGAAAATTTTTTTGTCTTGGAAGATGCCGCACCTTTAAAACAGCAAAGAATTTTTGATGCTGACATCATATTTCGGGCTAGATACTCTGTTGGTGTGGAGTCTCCCACCATGGATCCCTTGGTGATATCTTCAGGCATCGGACAAGCCATTGTAAGAAGGGTGCTTGTTGAATGCGGCGCCTCTTGCAATGTTCTCTTCAGAAAGACATTCGATCAGATGAAAATTCCCATGGCTGATCCAAGCTTCCTTACAGAAAATTGTTGGGTTCAGTGGGGAACCAAAACAACCTATAGGAACTATTGACTTATTTGTAGAGCTTGGAGAAGGGGAAAAGAAGGTGTTCCGAAAACAAACTTTTGTTATTGTTGATGAATTCTCCGCTTACAATGCCTTCTTGGGTCGACCGTCTCCTTCCGCATTCAAGGCCATTCTCGCCCCATGGTGCCTAACTATGAAGTTCCCCACTGATAATGGCATCGGTGTTGTGAAGGGGGACCAAAATTTCGGGTGAGAATGCTATCTCATAGTGTTACGGGAGGCAAAGAAGAGAGAAATGGGTAAGGGTGCGGCAGCTCCGCTCTGCATCAAAGAGCCCACCTTGTCGCAATTACGGGGTGGACCCCGCACTGGTGAGCATAGTGGTGCACGAAAAGAGATTGATCCCAGAAAAACCAGTGCAGGGGAGAGTAGAGTGGTGCCGGTGGAAGTGGCGGTGCCAATACCTGTTGAGCTGAATGATCCGAACAAAGCGCTGAATGTGGCTTCACAACTCGGTGTGACGGTTCAGAGTATGTTGATATCATTCTTGAAAGCAAACCTAGATGTATTCGCTTGGAGTCATCTTGACATGTGTGGAATATCTCCAAAAATCGCAGTGCATGCTTTGAATATTGATCCAAAATTCACACCTGTAAAGCAAAAAAGAAGAACCCAGGGTCCTGAAAGGTCGACAGCATTAAAAGAAGAAGTAGATCGGCACATGGAAAATGGCTTCATCAAAGAATCCACTTATCCGAATTGGGTTTCTAATCTGGTGTTGGTTAAAAAAGCAAATGGAAAGTGGAGAGTATGCATCGACTTTTCAGACTTAAACAAAGCATGCCCCAAGGACTATTTCCCGTTAACCAGGATTGGTCAGTTGGTGGATGGAACAGCCGGGCATGAACTATTGTCTTTTATGGATGCTTACTCAGGATATAACCAAATCATGATGCATGAGCCAGATCAGGAGGAAACTAGCTTTATCACTGATGTTGGTCTTTACTGCTATAAAGTCATGCCCTTTGGACTAAAGAACGCGGGGGCAACTTATCAAAGACTTGTTAATGCCACGTTCAAACCTAGATTGGAAAGACTATGGAAGTATATGTTGATTATATGTTGGTAAAACCGAAGAAGGCAGTAGACCACATGGATCATTTGGCAGAAATGTTCACAGTCCTCCGAAAGTATGGCATGAAGCTAAATCCTTTGAAATGTTCATTCGGGGTAGAGTCCGGAAAATTATTGGGTTTCATTGTGAGTGCTAGGGGCATCAAAGCTAATCCTGCTCAGATTACTGCTTTAAGAGAAGTCAAAGCCCCTAAGACAAAAGGAATTGCAAAGCCTCAACGGGAAAGTCGTTGCTTTGAGTCGGTTTATTTCCAAGGCCACTGATAAATGCATTCCCTTCTTTGATGCTCTGAAGAAAGGAAAGAAAAACTTTGAATGGACTCCTGAATGTCAGAAAGCCTTTGATGAACTGATTCATCACATGGAAACGCCTCCAATACTTTCTAAGCCCAGCAATGGTGAAGATCTTTTCATATATTTAGTGGTTTCATCTCATGCTCTCAGTGCAGCATTATTACGGGAAGACGCAAAAGTTCAGCGCCCGGTTTATTACATCAGCAAAAGATTCACTGGGGCAGAGGTGAATTATTCAAAGCTGGAAGTTGATTGCGTTCAGAAAGTTGAGGCCATATTTCCAAGCACATCCTATTAAAGTCCTCATTGATCAACCTCTAAAGCAAGTCCTATTTCGTCCTGAAACTTCGGGTCGTCTTCTGAAGTGGAATATTGAACTCAGCCAATACGATGTCACATACCATCCCCGAAGAGCAATCAATGGACAAGCTTTAGCAGATTTCATTGCAGAATACACAGATAAAGGTGACAGTAAGGAAGAGGTGACTAATGAGATCCTGATCCGATGGAAATTATATGTTGATGGTGCAAGAAATGACTATTGTTTCGGAGCCAGGGTTGTGCTTGAAACCCCCGAAGGGCGGTCATTGTGCTATGCTTTGAGATTAGAATTTCCTTCGACAAATAATGAAGCAAAATATGAAGCCCTTGTTGCCGGCTTGAAGATTGCTGAAGAACTAAACATCAAAGTATTGTAGATCTTTAGTGATTCTCAGCTTATTGTATGCCAAGTCAAGAAAGAGTTTCAAACTAAAGGAGGAAATCTACCTGCTTACTTGTCAAAGTCCTGGGAGCTTCTTAATGATTTTGATCATTATACAATAAGCCATATACCCTGGGAAGAGAACATGAAGGCATATTCTCTCACAAAATATTCAAGATCTGGCGAAGCTCAATTATTGGGATTGGTCCCTGTAGAAGTCTTTTCAGCCCTAATTACTGATGAGACGGATATTGACAGGATTATGGCTGTATCTCAAGAGCAGGAGTCGTGGATGACCCCGATCAAGGAATATCTACTCAATGGCTCCCTGTCAGAAAACTCAAAAGAGCACCAGAAACTGTTAAGAAAAGCCTCAAGATATGTAATTCAAGACGGCCGGTTGTACAGACGGGGATTCTCGATGCCATTACTTCGATGTGTAACCAAGGAAGAGGCTAAGACAATTTTAGCTGAGGTGCATGGAGGAGAGTGTGGGGATCATTCTGGTGGCCAAACTCTAGCAAAGAAAATTCTCCGTTATGGGTATTTTTGGCCAGACATTAATCGAGACGCTACTAGCTACTCCCGAAAGTGTGACAGATGCCAGAGATTTGCAAAAATCCCGAGAGCACCTTCCACCGAGCTAACACGGATGGTCAGTCCATGGCCATTCGCCATTTAGAGGATAGATCTCATTGGGCCTTTGCCGGTTGCCAAGTCCGGAATCAAATATGATATTGTTGTTGTTGATTATTTCACTAAATGGGCTGAATCTGAACAGTTGGCTACTATTACCTCTAAAAAGATGATAAACTTAGTGACTAAGAATATAATTTGTAGGTATGGAGTGCCACAGAAGATAATCACTGACAATGGAACTCAATTCGAAAGCGAAGAATTCCGGGACTTTTACTCCGACTCAAGATCCAAAAAAGCTTCTCAGCAGTGGCTCATCCACAGGCAAACGGGCAAGTGGAAGAAGTGAACAAAATTATCAAACCAACCATCAAAAAACAGCTGGAAAAAGCAAAAGGTGGTTGGGTCGATAAGCTGCCATTAGAACTTTGGGCATAGAGAACTGCCCACTAGACTGCGACTGGGCACACTCCATTCTCATTAGCATATGGATCAGAAGCAATGATTCTAGTGGAAATAGGGGTCCCCTCACACAGGAGAATTCATTTCAACCAAGTTGCAACTTGAAGCACTTGACTTGCTAGATGAAAAAAGAAAAGAGGCTGAGCTCAGAGTTGCAGCCCATCAGTAAAGGATAGCCAGGCACTTCAATTCTAAAGTTCGCCAACGCATCTTTGAAATTGGGGATCTAGTCTTGAAAAGGGTCATGACAACAACAGGAGTGTTTGGGCCAAACTGGGAAGGGCCATACGTCAAAGGAAAAAAACTTTTGATGGCACCTTCAAGCTCACCACTGTCGAAGGAGATCCAATTCCGAGAGCCTGGAACAACAATCACTTGCGTCCATATTTTACTTAGAAGCTATGCTTAAATTTGTAAAATGATTATGGATGTATCATTCTTGTATTATGAGCTATTGTAAAATCATAACAAATCAAAAATAAGAACTATAAAGTGGATGTAGGCCCAGTTCTTGGCCGAACCACTATAAATCTTGTGTTCTCTACTACTATAAAATGCCTGTCTCGTTTCGATGTGCAAATATCTTAAATATATTGCTAAAATGTCGATTTAATGTTGTAGGCTATCAAAGCAAAGCTTACCTATTCAACACATCACAAGGCCAAGTGATTCTTACAAATCACTCAACAAACAAATGTCAAGTTACAAAAATTCCAGACTCAATTCCTACATAAGAAGCGCTTCTCACAAACAGTTGGTGATTCCACCGAAGGGGCACCTTCCTAACGTGGACATTCCAAGCCCTTGCTAACTGATTGCGATCGTTTGTGCAAACAAACATCCAGTTTGGTAGCTTGCGTCTTCCCCGTGGATTCACTTAACAATGAAATACACTTCTCTGGGAAAAAAGAAAGCAAACAACTTGCAAAAGAAAGGAACATGTGCTTGGAAATGATAACGAGGAATCGCTAAAGGGCAGATGATGAAAAGACATGGGCAAGCAGACAAAAAACAGCCAAAATGGAATCTTGTCTCTCAACCAAAAAGGTTGGTGAAACAACCAAAGAGGCACCTTCCCGAAGTGAAGGTTTCAGGCCCTTGCTAGTTAATTGTGATCGTTTGTTCAAACAAACATCCAGTTAGGTAGCTTGCGTCTGCTCCGTGGATCCACTTAACTGTGAGATGCAACCTTCCTGGCGAGCCAAACAAAAAACCCCTCTTCGGAGGCACAAATAAAAAAGCCCTCTTCGAAGGCCCACTTCTGCTCTCAAGGGGGGGTGCCAAAAAAGCCCTATTCGGAGGCCCACTTCTGCTCTCAAGGGGGAAGTGCCAAAAAAGCCCTCTTTGGAGGCCCACTTCTGCTCTCAAGGGGGAAGTGCAAAAAAAGCCCTCTTCGGAGGCCCTCTTCTGCTCTCAAGGGGGAAGTGCCAAAAAAGCCCTCTTCGGAGGCCCTCTTCTGCTCTCAAGGGGGAAGTGCCAAAAAAGCCCTCTTCGGAGGCCCAAGAAAGCCCTCTTCGAAGGCCCAAAAAATCCCTCTTCGGAGGCACAAAAAAGCCCTCTAACGGGGCACACCCAAAAATGGAATGTTATCTCTTGAAAAAGTCGTTGGTGGGACCACCAAAGGGGCACCTTCCCGAAGTGAAGCTTGCAGGCCCTTGCTAGTTAATTGTGATCATTTGCGCAAGTAAACATCCAGTTAGGTAGCTTGCGCCTGCTCCGTGGATCCACTTAGCGATGAGATATAACTTTCTGGCAAACAAATCAAAGCCCTCTTCGGAGGCCCGCTTCACCGCGTAGGGGAGTCCACTTCTCAAAAATAAAAGTGACTATCTCCGAAAGTTGAAGTCGTAAAAACTTTTTCTAAAAAAAAAATTCCAATACAAGACACACTCTACTAAAGAAAAATAATATTTCCTCAAAATGGAAGAATTATTCTCCAAAGTAAGAGTACAAGTTTTCTCAAAATGGAGAAGATTGCAATGAACAGTGATATGGGGGCAATATAATATAGCTGCATTAATAAAAACAATGCTCAAGCAACATACCACGAGCTCACAGCAATTGAAACTTTTGTGAAAATAAGGAATAAATGCATTTACAAATACAGACAAAAGATCGTACAAGTAAGAAGAGTCATTCTATTCCATACTATAAAAAATCTGTATAAATGTGCAGGTTTCAAAAAGCGGGGGCCAGTACCCGCACAATCTCCGGTCAATACAAGTCTTTAAATACAATAAAACATGGTTTAGCAGATATCATGGTTTTCATTTTTTTTCTTCGTAAAGTTGCCAAACAACCAAAATAAGATAAGCATGGTAGGTCCAACTTACAAGCATGGCTTAAGCAAAAACCAAATTACGTACAAAACTGAACTGAACTTACCAACTGAGACGGAACGAGTACATCTAGCATATCTGCAATTTTTATATGCAAGATTTATTAATTAAAACATAAACATTATGTAAATAACACCAAGTCGCACTTATAGTAATGATGGATGCTTACGTATAACACAAACTGTTTGTTAACATCCGTAGGCCATCAGAAGAAAATTTATTTTCATCCCAGAGCACATGGTAATGAGTAGGGCGACTTGTACCCTGGAAGATATATACAAATGAAGGTTTGGTCAAATTATTAAACACTAAAACTGGCTCAATCACTAATTGTTGTTTTACCTTGATGCCAGCATGACTACAGAGATAAAAATCAAACTCTCTTGGATGGCAAATCTTCCTATCTACCACAGTCCCTGTGCATCAGTGTATATGCAAACAATTTAAGCAAAAAAATTGCGCAATAACCCAAAAGCATTAGATTATAAAAATACTTAAAATTGAACAAGTTTCAACTCAAACATGATAATTTAGCACAAATATGAATGAGAAGCATTCAACATAATAAGGTATAATGGTTCATTTGAAGAACATGGAAGTTGTCAAGATTTTGATATTTAAGCTGCAGAACAACAGTTTCAAACTAGGAATCCTAATAATTGTATATAACATCCAAATGTAAGAAGAAAAAAACTCAAGCAATTATTTAAATTATAGTACAAGAAACCTGGAGGTATATTGCCGCTCTTATCGGTTAGATTTTGAGGAAAAAAGTGTGTGTGATGTCTTTTTTGTACCACGACAAATGTAACCGGAGGAAGATAATCTGCTTCAAGATACTGACAAGCCTACCATAAAGAAAATATTGAAGTTGTTATTACAAGGTTGAATTTTGAACTGAACAATAAATTTATCATTATTGCTTACTCTGTTTATTGCATCAAACTCTTTGAGTAGAACAGTATTAAATTCTCCTTCACTCACACCATCTCTGGAGAAATTTAACCGTTAGAAAGCTCAATATATTTAAAGAAGTATTAGTTATTCAGTACCTGCAAAAGATAATCCGATGGGGCTTAAGGCCTGTAGATCGTCTAAAGGATATAAGCTGCTCTCTGCAAAAAAGGAAAACAGATGCACAACCGTTAGCAACAAGCATGTGAATGATATGTAAATTTCCATCATATTCACCAATTACCTTATCATACCGCCTGGCACCATTTCTCCCTTTGCGTTTAGGTTAGAAATAAAAAGGTCATTAATTATCTCTCCACGTGGTTGAGCGGAAGCTAGCCCTTTGTATTTTGTTATTTCGGGCCAGTCCATAAACCAACAACCTAAAATAAAATGGAAGTCATAATACACAATTTTATAGATATTTCCATTAAAATAGAATGTGAACCGAAGGAATCCTCTTCAGGTGGTGGATGAGTGACGTCGGCACCAAAAATTATAGTAGGTTTATCTGTAATTTTGGGTATGTTCCTCATAACTGCATCGACAAGCACCGTATTTCTCCCTCCAACCTTATCGGTAATTAATAACAAATTAGAAATTAAAACATGTGCAAAAGATCTATTTACGAAGTTAGTCAAGAGAGTAAATTAACCTTCATATTAATTTTTAATGCGACATTCGACAAATATTGAGTCTTGCATGACTGAACATTCTTAGGCAAATAGCATTCAGACACGATACCCAACTCAGTTTCACAACATCGCTTAATCCTACCTAAAAACAACAATGAATTAATGATATGAACCATCAAACCATATACAAACTTCAATTATAAAAAAGCATATATCGTTATGATTAACATACCATAATATCCAGTTACATCTGGTAAGATAACCAGAAGCAACTGAAGAGTACCAGCTTGATTGTGCAGAGTCTTTAATACACTTTCGATATTACCAGGTTGTTCATACAAGATGGGAACAACCGGTCTTTGATTCACATCCTAGTTTATTTGTACTCGAAGTGAGTGTTTGCAGTAGAAAATATAGTACGATAATACTGAGGAAATGTTGTGCTTTAACATATCATTATTTGTGTTTGTTACAATTACCAATGCATTGATAACTGTAATAACACAGATTAGTGTACAGAAATCAATGATGACAGCAATCAGTGAATTAGTGCATTTAAACAAAACCCGTATCGAATTAGAGATTAGTATTTTTTTTAATATACAGATTAATGCACAGAAATCAATGATGACAGCAATCAGTAAATTAGTAATTGCAATTAAACAAAACCCATATTGAATTAGAGATTAGTACTTTTTTAAATATACCATTCCCGCTTGGCGGCAAGCTGACATTAGATTATGTATGAACCTTTCCACTACATCAGGATAAGAATGGGAGAAACTGATGCAAGCCCAAGATGTTATTTTGCCTTAGTCGCCTCATGTGATTGTTCAGCTGCTGCTTTTCCAGCGATGGCCTCGTCGCGCTCCTTTTCAGCCTTGGAAAGCTGGGCCTTTAACATTGCAATCTTCAAATCTTGGGAGTTAGTCTTTTCCCGCAATTGAGCAACATCATTGCGGTAATTTTCCACGATTTTTTGTTGTGCCCCAAGTTTAGCCTCAGCATTCCGTTGAGCAGCGTGGGCATCTCTTACTTGCTTTTGAAGAACCTCTTCCTTTTGAGTATAAGAAGTGGAAGAGGTGGCAAGATCATCTTTAAGCTTCTTGACTTCAGCCTCAAGTTTCTCTTTGTAGGCAGTGATGTTCTTCATCTCCGTATCATGTTGATCAAGAACTTTTTGCCACTCAGACTTATCACTTTCCATGGTCAGCATGGCATCAAGATTTAAGCAATTTACCCTCTGAAGCTCACCAACTAGTTTCTGCCAGCCGGACATTCTTTCGATATCAAGCTTGACGGCGTCAAGATTTCTCAGCATGGCCTGCTTATCAATTGGAACCAAGTCCAGATCAAAACGTACTCCTTTTAAACACCAATGCGGAAATTGGCTTTGGAGTGCAGGCGGAGACTTCTCAACTTGATAAGGAGGCCTATTAATGATTGCTTGAATGTCAGTTCTTTGAAGGGAAGGAGAGCTAGAGGGGATTTCTAGAGAGATAGAAGCAACGGGCACTTTAGAAATTTCAGATGAAGATTTTTCGCTAAGCTTGGCTCGCTTGCTTGAATCTTCGGCTACATGACTCTTCCCCTTATCGTCATGAGACTTTCTCTTATGGGAGTCATCATCATGTCGGTCGTCTTTCCTTCCATAACGCCCCTCATGAGCCTACCTCTCGCGAGCTTTCCTAGCTGCTCTTTCCTCATCAGTCTCCTTAGAGCAGGAAGATAGCGCCTAGGGTCATAAAAATCACGCCTCGCATAGCGTTGAAAGTCATCATAATATGAGTCGCTGCGTCCCATGGGAGAACCTGAAATTGAAGAAAAGATAGAATTTAGAAATCTTTGAAATAAAGAGGCTAAGTGCACATAATTGCCAAAAATCCTAAGTGTGTGTGGCATGTTAACTACGCGCGTCAAGCTACAAACCACTCTTCGGCTTAGGAGTGATGTCGGCTTTTGCAACAGGAGTCAACTCCTGGGTTGATGGAACTGATCGCAAAATGTATGTCGCTTCAATTTTTGGAGAAACAAGCTTAGAGGTGATGGTGTCATCTTTAAAAAGCTCTTGGGAAGTCACCATAAGGTCGCTCAGTCCCCCAAAGACATCATCACCATCGTGCCCAACGGAATGAGTCATATCAGCAGTGCCCTCTTAAGCATGCTTTGCACTCTTCGTAGCAGAAATTTCTTTCCCAACTCCCTCATCGACTTCTCCAGTAGCCTTTCCGGAATGTTGAGGAAATTCTTCTTCTTCAATAACTGGGGGAAGTTTAGATTTGCCAGATAATCCCTCACCGCCAATGGAACTGGAGCATTTCACTAATGAAGCCTCTATAATAGGTTCCTTCGGTGCGAATTCCTTTGCGGAGGCTGGGGCATCTGACGCTTCTGCTTGAGAACCGGGGGCATCACGAGACTGAATGGATCGAGAAGAGTGCAAAAGTCTGAATTGGTGCAAAAACTCATCCTTCAGCAGGAACTTAATACTTCTCTCATCAACAGCTACGGCATTCAATCTTTCGAAAGTTGGTTTGTGCTAGAATCTTTGGAGGGAGGAGGAAGTGCTGCAAAAGTAAAGAATGAAGTTAGCACTTGACGGCTCGAATTTTGAAAGGCTCAGAAATGAAGTGAACTAGATAGGTAGTCTTACTTCCTACTCTCCAGATACCGTAGAATCCCGGGGGGCAATGGAAAAAGAAGAACTGGTTTAAAAACCCGTGAGTGCTCTTGGGCAGATCCGTAATCAACTTACGGTTTCTTGCACTCCTTACAAGAGTAATAGAAGGGTGATCTTTGTTCCTCCCGAATGAACACAAATATCATATCTCCTCGAAGCTTGGGAGGCGGTTAAGTGTCCTCCTGAATAGTACGCACAACCCCATCAAAATGGCATAGCCATTAGGGTGCAACTGGAATGGAGAAATAGTTAGTCGAAGGAGGAGTGTTCTGAGAAAATCGTTGAAGGGAGGAGTAGCTCCATTCAAACACATCTGATGATTGAATGCAATGAAGCCAGGAGGAGGCCTATCGGCAGTGTCATTTACCCCAGGAAGTAGATCATCCGTTTCAGTAATGCCGAATTGAATACATAGTTGGTTGAAAGCCCGTTGGCTCAATGAAGTTGAAACTCTTTCGGGAGGATTCTCTAAAGGGTCGGCTATTGGGAAAATCTCATCGGTCTGCTCTACTATCTCTTCTTATGTTTGTTGAGAAGCCATTCTACACAAGGAACTGAATATTCAAATATGAAGGTGCACGTTTCCTAAAAGTGTGAAGTGTTGTGCAAAACTAATAAAATGACAAGCAAATATAACTGGAATTAAACTAGTTGGCGTTTGTCGATTATAAAGTTTCAGGGCTTGTTATTTTAAGTCCAAGTACAGTGTTGATGCAAACAGATCAGCTTTTGCTTTAATACTTCACTTGAACCGTTTAATTCACAGCATTTCGTTCACACAAATTCCCTTAAGTTGATTACTCTTTATCGACTAATCTGTCATTCGATGTGGGCAGTCAATGGCAGTATATTCGCCCTAGTTTTATGCAAATGTTATATTTAACAAGTTGTTACCTTAAAAGTTAATACAATCTGTAAAAGAGTGCAATACGTTCAAGAAGTTCATTCTGGCAGTTCAAGTTGGAAATTCAATCAAGTTCTGTTAATTTCTAGCAATTCATCAGTCATATTCCTACGAGTTAAAGCTATGCTGCGAGTTAAATTAGGTCGTGTTGATTCTTTTAGTCGTTCTGCTTTAAGTCATGTGCTATTCTGGTAAGATAAGTCGCAAGTCATTTGGGTCGCAGTCCCTTATGTCGTTCAGGGTTTGAATGTTAAGTCGTTAAGTCATTCACTGAGTTAAGTCGTGCGATTCATGTCCAAACTGCTGAACCCTAGGTCGTTCGAAGCTCCTAAGTCGGGCACTTCCTAACTCTCCTTAACCCGCTAACTCCTCTTTAATCAACAACTTGCCTAACTCGCTAACCCGTTAACTCGCCTAACCCGATAACCCGTTAGCATCTCCACAATAAAATCCATCATCACTCCACCGCCAAATCATCCAAAAACCGATTCAAATCACCTCAGATCCATCATAGATCTGATGCATTGCTGTATTCTCATGAATTACAACGACAACATGTCCAATGACGATCAAAAATCGATCGTAACATGATTTGTGGTGAAACGCAGCACATGAAATTGGATTAGGGTCGGAAAATGGGTTCAAGATACGGTGATGGTCGTGGTTCGATAATGATCGGATTCACTTACATAGTTTGATGGTGAAGATGATCAACGACTAGTTAGCTTAAGTTCGTCTTTGGGAGCTCGGAAATTCTTCAATGGCGGTTTAGAGTATTAGAGCAGGTGAAGAGAAGAAGGAGCTGCCGAAGCGACTTATACATAGGGGCAATGGAACACGAATCGGCACGAACGACCTAGCTCTCTTATAAGTCGCTCACGACTTAGCGACTCAAGATGGTCCGAGTTAAGAGGTATCGAAGCACATGACCTAGCCCCTCGGCGTATACTTCGAGGGGCAAGTTTTAACACCTCTTTTATTCACGATTCAACGACATAAGGGAATAAGTGACTTAACTACCAAAAGGCATAAATGACCTAACGACCTAAAGCACAAAGCGGCTCAACATGGCACGACCTAGCAACCTAGCGACTCAACGAGCAACGACCTAACGAGTTAAGACAAAAGCGATCTAACAACCTAGCAAGCTTCAGAGTTAAGCCGCATGCACACTACCCCTTCCATTAGGTCGCTCACGACCTAAGCAAGCCGAGATAACTCTTGTGCTACACATGCTAAGTCGCTCACAACATATATCTTGTTCAGGATGGCTCCATTAAGTCGCTAACGACTTGTGCTACCTCGGGATCACTCTTAGGTCGCAACCCCTAGGTCGCTTATGACCTATGACCTCACACGACCTAACTCTGAAACTCCCCTATAAATACTCCACCTACTCCACTTTTGGGGGAGGGACTTTTGGACCTTTTTCGAATGCCAAGACTCTGTTGTTTTCACAACTTCTACAACACTTCAAACGCCAAAGACACTTCAAAGACCCTTGGAAAAGATCAAGTTCATTCAACATGAATTCAAGGAGCTTTTCTACATCAAAGTTCTAACGATTTGCCTTAATGGTGTTGTAATTGAAAATTTATTGTGAAGCTTGTAATCAAACCAATAAGAGAAGAGATT
This sequence comes from Allium cepa, assembly GCA_030765085.1. Classification (NCBI taxonomy): domain Eukaryota; kingdom Viridiplantae; phylum Streptophyta; class Magnoliopsida; order Asparagales; family Amaryllidaceae; genus Allium; species Allium cepa. Next base: position 11,840,504 of record CM060929.1, read on the forward strand.
AAGTGGGCGTAGGCTTGACTTTGAGCCGAACCACTATAAAAATTGTTGTCTCTTTACTATTTTCTGCTATTTTCTGCTTACTTTTAGTTCGCGTACCAACAGGTGATGCTTTCGCTATATCACAACTCTCATTGGGGTGTTAGCGTACATTTTAACGTTAACAATACATGGAATTATTTATTAGAATTTTAAAACCACTAATATTCTTATTCAGTTCATTTTTAATTTATTTAAATTCTCTATAATTACTCCACTTACAAATTCTATTCCTTTTATTTTCAAAAATCCAATTCCATATATTTTGATAACTCAGTGTACCGGAATATATTCAAGTAAACCACATCATTTAATATTCCAATATAATTCATCACAGAATATAAAATAATCATGACAGAGAATATTGCATAATTTAAATAAATGTTGAGGAATCCAGTTGGATCGCTCCAACCTGTTTTCCTGCATCCACAGACGTTAGCACAACATAAATACCAATTCCACTTCAAGGTGGAATATCGTGGTATATGGGTTTTAAATAAAAAATCAATCCGTTATTATGCGGCGCATAGGGTCTCATCCGCTATATAATGCGGGAAATCAATCATTCCAAGACATATTATATACTATAATATAACACATCGAATCAATTCGACGATTCAACCAAAATATTTAAATTTAACCATTTAAATTAAAATTAAAATTCAGTTGAGTGAGATTAACTCACCTTTGACTTAAATTTGCAGTCTGTTTCCATTCACTTCCATTCCAGCTTGTTTCTTGATTTTTAGACCTTGTATAACATTATATAGCTTATTAAGACTTGAACTAATCCAATAATTGATTAACATTTGCTTATTTATTTTAACTTATAATTTAATTAAAAGAAAATTTAAAATAATAAATTTTCCATAACAAATTATCCTTGGTAACCAATAATTTAATAAGTTAATCAAAATAGTTAAATCATCAACCCACTTCTTTCAAAATAAACTAGTAGGATAAAAATATTTTTAGCAACTAAAATGATTAAATAAGTTAATTAAACAATTTAATCTCCCAATCTGATATTTAAAAATTAAACTAGTAGATGTAGAATGTGTATCCATTTACGTTTGAAACTATATACTTAAACAAATAACTAGTATATTTAAAAAAACAATCTTTATATAAAATCTTTCAAAGATATTTTTTTTACTAGACTGTTTTGAAATCCACCAAAATTTAAAACCTTCTTTTTTACAGACAATATCTTAAAATTGGCGTTAACATATATACTGCAATTATTTTTCAATCCATATATAAATTTAGCTAAGTAAAATCGAAATAAATGAATTAAATACCTCTGTTAACACAGGCTCCTCCAATACATCCAGTCTCGCCGACAGCATGAAGGCAGCATCGTGACCACCAACATTAGCACCCAATAATAACAAGATCGAAATCGAATTCTTCCAAGCTAACGGCTGCCTCACGAAACCCTAGATTGCCTCGACGTCCAGGCCGTGTCGTGCCTTCAAGCACTCGAGCTTCCACCTTCCAGCCATCCACGAATCGATATAAATAGCCTACATCACGCAACCCACATCATCGTGCAGCGACACCTCTCCTTCTCGCCCCGCTTCGCGCGCGCGTACGAGCCTCGTGCTTGGCCTAAGTCTCCCCTTTCTTTGCCGAGAGTTTTCGATTTCAATTCGAAATGAGGAAGAGGAAAAAGAGTTTCCCTCAGAATTCGGCTATTCGATTTTGATTTTTAAATGAGCAAAGAGGAAAGGAAGACATGGTTCATTTATTTCTATTAGAAGTGTCGGCCATGATTTTATCAGTTCGTTTTTTTATATAAAACTGAATGCGTGAATTCTTGAAGAAGGCTCGGCTTTTGAAAAAAATGAGAAAGGAGGCGTATAGAAGAAGATTTGACTATAGATTTGATTTTTCTTTTATATGTATATTTTATTATATTTTTTTATAAAAAATATCACAAATTATAACTGTAAAAATTTGAAATCATATTTAGACGTGCCGCTAGACTTTTATAATGTTTTACCCCTATTTCAAACACAATGGAAAAGTTTCGAGTCCTAGTTCGATCATATGGAGAAGCTAGCATTTTGGATCAGTTATTATATTGATTTCTGATATAAAGTTCCAGCGCGTTTACTTATCGTAAGCTCACACAACAACTCCAATCAATACGAAATTTGAAATCCGATAATAGTTCAATATTATGGATCAAATAGAACTGGGTTCGTCGAATTCCGAGACTGTGCCTCGGAAGGCTGTTTTTAAATTCAATTTAAATGATAAAATTTTAAAAACTGAACAAATCAGTATTAAATCCAAATTTTAAAACTTTTATTATCCTCAACACTATTAATATAAATTTTATAAACCTTCAAATTATTTTTAACCGGCTTAAAACTCCAGATTCAATATTTTACCCAACTTCCAATTAATTTAATCTAAAAATTAAATTACCAAATAAATAGTGATATTTGAATTCAAATTAAAAAAATTCACTTTTAAATATTTAAAATCAATTTAATATACCAGTTTCAAATGCTTAAAAATTCTGGGTCGTCACATTCCTCCCCCCTTAAAAGAATTTTGTCCCCGAAATTACTAGTTAGGAAGAATGATTCAATACCCATTACTATTTTCTAAAACCAAACAGTTTCTAACAATTTTCCAAAACAACCTTTTTATTAAGAACACCCTACCACTGTTCCTACTTTCCAAACTTCTTCCATTAGGTTCCCACTAATATCATATACCCAACCGTTCAAATTTCAATTTGAAACCAAATTTTTAAATTACCAAAATTTCCTCAAAAATTTTCTAATTCCCCAAATTTTCGAAAAATTTTGCCAGCGTCTCCTTTGCGCGGCTAGCTCGGTACAACTACAAAAGGCCTCTGCGGGCTCCCAAATTCCAAAAGAAAATAAAAGGCCAAGTGGCTCGATCAAAAACCCAATCAAATTTCATACCGAAATTTAAATACATACCTTTTTTGTCGAGCAGTTCAAATTTATCTTCTGAAATCAAAACCAACTTTTTTTCTTTTCTCTTTATATTACCTGCATATCCTGCTTAGCACTAATATCCAACCAAACTTTCAAAACATTTTATTGACTTCCTTACCAATGTCAATATCTATTCATCCCAGATATTAATCTTAGAATATATTTGTAGTATCAATTTCCAATCAAGAATTCACCATTCCTTTCTTAAGTTTAGTATAAGCATTTCATATGTTTCTTTATTTATTTTCAATTCACCACTTTAGTTTATATCTATTTCTATTCAAATTGGTTCTCCCATTTTCATATGAATTCAATTTATTTTCAATTCTGAATATCAAATTTTATCTTCCATTTATACTAATTCATGTCACTGTTTTAAATTAGTTGCGTTCCCTAATTTATTTCAATTTCCAATTTGAATTCGTTTTGTCGTTAAATAAAAAATTTCCAAAATTCCCAAAAAAAATTAACTCCCAAAATTTTCGAAAATTTTTGGCAGAGTCTCCTTTGAACGGAGGAGCTTCTGCAATTTGACAAAAGATATAAATATATATATATCGACCCACCCGGTCGGAAAAACCAAAAACAGTTCATATTTCCTATTTTTATTGCGTAGGCGTACCTTATTTAGCATTTTTAAACAAGCGGCTTATTATTTTAGCATTTTGCGCCACCAACTCCAGCCACACGGCTTTCAGGTACCTGTACTTACTCAATTCAAACATGTAAGTGCCATATATATGAAGTTTAACAACATTTTATTTATTTGCAATAGTTAAACACATGAATTCTAATAGCAATGCACATTAAACACTTTACGTAAGCAATTCATATAGTTTTAATACTAATTCAACTGTTTATATACCATTTTTATTTAATTTTAATGGTTTACAGCCCACTTGCTTACATTCAATTCATTTTAATTCTAAACAAACCCATATTATTCAAATTGAGTTAAAAATCAACTCTATTCACCTCTGTTAGTACATTTACTTTCGTTTAATATGGAATGATTAACTTTCTGTGCAAATTTGATGTTATTCACATAAATGAACACCTGCTTATAAGCTTATAACCATTTTAAATTGATTCCAACTCAATTTGTATTTATTTCCTTCTATTTTTAATTCATTCACAACCATTTTATTTAGCTCGACACACTCCATTTCAGTTTTATTCACGATCCATTCATTTGTGTTTCATTTCTTATCCGCGTTCATTTAAACCTATTCTATTAAACTTGAAAACATTCAATTGTTCATATTGTCTCTAAGTTATTTCAATTCCTTAACAATTTAAATGGTTTACAATTATTTATTTAAGAATTTCATTCCATTAAATATTATCTATAACTCACCGAATTTTATTTCGATTAAAATTTATTTTCACTTGATTTAAATCCAACCCATATCATTAAACTTAGTTTAAGTTGACTTCAATTCAACTCTCCTCCATCTATTTAGCTTAAGTTAATTTTGCTCAATTTATTCAAATTTTATACTTAAGCTCATTTTCATTTTACAAGTAAAATTTCTTTTCTGTTCAACTTAATTCTGTCTCAATCAAATCTCATTCTAAATCTACAATTCATTTGATTAGTTATTATAAAATTTTAAATTTTTAGATTCAATTCATTCAATTGATTACAAGGCCATTTTCAATTTTATTCCCACTCATATGGGTTTTATTTACAACCAAAAACAATCCCTACTTTAATCTATTTCCAATCATATTTACTTTACTAACAATTCATGTCGAATTTAATTTATAACCTGAGTTTTATTTTCAAACTTCGATATTAACTCACAAATCCAACTTCTTTTTGACTACATTAGGTTCCATTTATACATTTCATTAACTAATTTATTATCTGATTAGTTCTTCCCCTGGTTAAAATTCAATACTTGATTTTTAATTCCAAATATCACTTCATTTAATTTTCTTAAGTTCAATTTATTTTATAATTCAAGTTTGGATTTTTGTTTTATTTTCCAATTCGTCAAACAATATTTATTTGAGTTTTCTATTCCATAAGTCACAACTTATTATTTTACACATTTCCATTCATTCTAGGCTTGAACATATTCATCTTTATTTTTAACTCAAGCCTTATGCTTATTTATAACACAAGCATATTTTTATTCCATGGATTTTTAATTCTTTTACAAGTTATTCTAATTTATTTATTCCAACTTATTTCTTATCCAACTTACTTCCATTTATTCAGGTAAGAATCTGATACCATTCCATATCACCTATAACTCAACTGAATTTTATTCCAATTCGATTCTATTTTAACTCAGATTTATTTAATTCAATTTAATTCAATTTTCTTCATTAATCCAAGTTAACCTATTTTTAACTTCTCACTTTAAATTTAAATTCCAACATTCAAAGCTCATATTTCCTTCCTGATTTAAAAATCATCTCAGTTTATAAACCTATCTCATCAGGATTTTTAAACACCCAGCTTTTGGTTTCAAATCATTTTGAAATCTACAACATCTCAAATCACACTTCTCAAAAATTTAAACCAATCCTGGTTTTTATCCCCTACCAATTTCCTTTTAAATTTCAAACATAAACTAGTTCGTCTGAACAAATCAATTTGGCAGCAATCCATCACTTAGAAACTCGAAAATGAATACTGATGATGATGCGCAGTCATCACCAGGATTATTTTCCAGCGACTGAAGTGAGCTCGATTCTATATCCCCTTCTAAAATTTATTTGAAACAAATTCCTTTCAGAAATACCCTAAAACAACAATGCTATTATTTATCTTCAAAATACTTCCAAATCTCCGAGATTTAAATTCCCAAATCCTACTTAAATCAATTTTAACTGTAATTCATTAATATAAATTTCCATTTGTTCATATTTCAATTTATAAATCATGTTGATAATTTATATTTATAAATTTCCTTTTATAAATGAATTTATTTTCCTTAACTTTTGGTTACATTTTCAATCTCTAGTTAAATTTCCACACAACAATGATAATAATTTAATATTATTTTTCCTAACATCCAATCAACCATATATTAGCTAAAATAGTTTACAAAAACTTTTCTTTATATCAAAATATATTTTTGGGTAAAACTATTTCATTCACCCACATTTAAAACAATACCGTGTCAAACTGTTCTATTCAAGTGTTTAGAAACCCCTTCGATACAGTTATCCAGACTGTGCGGACAAAGGTTCATATGCCACTCAATAAATCAATCAACATGATATTAAAACAATTTATATTCACTAACAAATACGCACTCATATCTATTAATACGCTCAAACTCATTCTAGAGTACTACGGACTCTAATTTAAATGAGTAATTCCCACCAGAGCCAAGGTTATCACCAACCTAAGCTCTGATACCAAGTGTAACGACCCGTAAATCTGTACCCCTTGAGTCAACACTATTCTACATCAATCAACTCAAGTTGAACAGAAATACAAACCACTTGGGTTAAAGAAGGAGAGGTAGAAGAAGAAAATAGAAAATAACATCAGAATCTAACCATCGCAGCGGAATAAAATATAATAGATAATTAACAATCTTTACGCAAAAATCAAATATATCTGTTTATATATTACATCATCAAAGTACATCAATCACAGTTCAACATCAATAACATACAACTGGATACACAACTATTCAACACAGCGGAATATATATAAAACAAGTACGAAAGTACGTATCGTCATCCAGCTCGTCTCTTGAGCTCCACAGCATCATATCCTGTATCCTATAATACTCGGTCTGACCCGAGCATTATAGTTAAATAACACCCAAGTCAGTCTGGAATACCAATGTGAGAAAACCACACTCAAATTGATTATTAAAGTTTCAAAATCCTTTGAAAACAAAAGCATCTCATAAGACCACGCCACAAATAAACATGTCGGGTTTTTACCTTACGATAGCTAAAACACTTTTTTGTTAAAATCCTCCGATATTATAACATGGTCTATATACAAATACTTATTAAAATAGCCGAAATTGTTACATTATTAAATTCTAGTTACTAGCCACAAAGTGGGTAATACAAATAAAACTCATAAAAGGCGCATAGGGAGAATGGATTTCCAACTAATGACTAGGCACTAGGGTACCACCTGTCACGGTACGTGGCCTAGATCACAGTACCGAGGAGCCACCCTAACTCCCCTGCAACACAAGACCGGGACAACCCCTTATTGGATAATCCCGAGTGAGATCACCTCATGGTTGGGATCAGCAACCGCACCACAAAGCCGAAATAAAAAGGGACATCTAAACAGGGATGACCTCGCCCTGAATAGGTGCTACCCACCTAGCCTTGCTGCATAACCCCTGATTTTCAGTCATTCCCAGTTGATGAGGCTTGAGGCTAAGCGTTACCTTTTAGAACATATCCCTTAGAATGCCCATCGTCCACCTGACGATGTTCCGAAAGCATTCATCCATACAAGTCCGTCCTGGGTTCCTCCTACTACATCCATTTTGGAAATATCCTCAGGACTAGTAGCGACTAGCCCTTGCACTTCATTGCTCCAACTTCGAATCCAAACTCGTTTCCCATGAAAACATACAAACCGGATCGAAGTGGTTTTCGAGAAATAAATCTCGATCCCGGTCTCTTCGAAACGCTCAACGCATTTGGCCAATATTGATAGTCGGTTATTTAACTATCAATTAACATTCACAACAATCACCAATCATAAATAATTCCACCAAATTATTTATTAGTCTCAAAATATCTTCACAAGACATATTTCCACTTTTCAACCCCTTTGAAAATAGTTTCAAACCATACTCTTCTCAAAAGATGAACTTCCAAATATTTATTTCCAGTAGAAACAACCAAGCACAAATTTTAGATTTTAAAAAAAAACACTTTATTACAAGATATATTTTAACATTTAGATTGAAAACTATTTCAATACTTTATTAAAAATATATACTTTAGGAATATTTAAAATTAGGTTACTTTTATAAAATATAAAATTAGATTTTCTCTTTTAAAACAAATACCAAGTCACTTAAAATAATTACTACCATAATAGATTAAAAGGAAATACTTGCTTTAGAATTTAAATATTTAGAAATAATAGATTTTCCAAAACTAGCTTTTTAAACAACTTTAAAACTTTTAATTTATATTTAAAAATTTACTTTGAAAACGTACTTGGCTATCCAGGGAGAATTTCCAATTTCAATCACTTAAGTCAATTTTCCAAATTGATTTCCAATTTACTCCATTTGAAATAAATTTCTTTACTTTCTCAATTCATTTCAAAATTCATTAATTATGGACTTCGTTGTTATTATAATTTTTTTCCGATTGATTTTAAATCTTTTAACTGAAATATACAAATTACAGATTTTAGCAAATTTCTTCTTTATTCTTTTCAAAATTTAAATCTTAAATTTAAAATAAAAGCTTTGTTCTTTTAAATAATAACACTAAAGTTTAAAATTTATTAACTTCCTGTTTATTCAAAATTCCCTTTCATACACGGAATTATTTATTAGAATTTTAAAACCACTAATATTCTTATTCAGTTCATTTTTAATTTATTTAAATTCTCTATAATTATTCCACTTACAAATTCTCTTCCTTTTATTTTCAAAAATCCAATTCCATATATTTTGATAACTCAGTGTACAGGAATATATTCAAGTAAACCACAACATTCAATATTCCAATATAATTCATCATAGAATATAAAATAATCATGACAGAGAATATTGCATAATTATAATAAATGTTGAGGAATCCAGTTGGATCCCTCCAACCTGTTTTCCTGCATCCACACACGTTAGCATAACATAAATACCAATTCCACTTCGAGGTGGAATATAGCGGTATATGGGTTTTAAATATAAAAATCAATCCGCTATTATGCGGCGCATAGGGTCTCATCCGCTATATAATGCGGGAAATCAATCATTCCAAGATATATTATATACTATAATATAACCAATCAAATCAATTAAACCATTCAACCAAATTATTTAAATTTAACCATTTAAATTAAAATTAAAATTCAGCTGAGGGAGATTAACTCGCCTTTGACTTAAATTTGCAGTCTATTTTCATTCACTTCCATTCCAGCTTGTTTCTCAATTTTTAGACCTTGAATAACATTATATAGCATATTAACACTTGAACTAATCCAATAATTGATTAACATTTACTAACTTATTTTAACTTATAATTTAATTAAAATAAAATTTAAACTAATAAATTTTCCATAACAAATTATCTTTGGTAACCTAATAATTTAATAAGTTAATCAAAATAGTTAAATCATCAACCCACTTCTTTCAAAATAAACTAGTAGGATAAAAATATTTTTAGCAGCTAAAATGATTAAATAAGTTAATTAAAATAATTTAATCTCCCAATCTGATGTTTAAAAATTAAACTAGTAGATATAGAATATGTATCCATTTTCCTTTGAAACTATATACTTAAACAAATAACTAGTATATTTAAAAAAAAGCTTTATATAAAATCTTTCAAAGATATTTTTTTACTAGACTGTTTTGAAATCCACCAAAATTTAAAACCTAATGTTTTATAGACAATATCTTAATATTAGTGTTAACATATATACTGCAATTATTTTTCAATCCATATATAAATTTAGCCAAGTAAAATCGAAATAAATGAATTAAATACCTCTGTTAACACAGGCTCCTCCAATACATCCAGTCTCGCCGACAGCATGAAGGCAGCACCGTGACCATCAACATTAGCACCCAAAAATAACAAGATCGAAATCGAATTCATCCAGGCTAACGGCTGCCTCACGAAACCCTAGATCGCCTCGTCGTCCAGGCCGTGTCGCGCCTTCAAGCGCTCGAGCTTCCACCTTCCAGCCATCCTCGAATCGATACACATAGCCTACATCACGCAACCCACATCATCGAGCAGCGACACCTCTCCTTCTCGCTCCGCTTCGCGCGTGCGTACGAGCCTCACGCTTGGCCTAAGTCTCCCCTTTCTTTGCCGAGAGATTTCGATTTCAATTCGAAATGAGGAAGAAGAAAAAGAGTTTCCCTCAGAATTCGGCTATTCGATTTTGATTTCTAAATGAGCAGAGAGGAAAGGAAGACATGTTTCATTTATTTATATTAGAAGTGTCGGCCATGATTTTATCAGTTCGTTTTTTTATATAAAACTGAATGCGTGAATTCTTGAAGAAGGCTCGGCTTTTGAAATAAATGAGAAAGGAGGCGTATAGAAGAAGAATTAACTATAGATTTGATTTTTCTTTTATATGTATATTTTATTTTATATTTTTTTATAAAAAATATCACAAATCATATACTATAAAAATTTGAACTCATATGTAGGCGTGTCGCTGGACGTTTATAATGTTTTACCCCTATTTTAAACACAATGGAAAAGGTTTCGAGTCCTAATTCGATCGTATGGAGAAGGTAGCATTTTGGATCAGTTATTATATTGAATTTTCGATATAATGTTCCAGCGCGTTTACTTATCGTACGCTCACACAACAACTCTAATCAATACGAAATTTGAAATCCGATAATAATTCAATATTACGGATCAAATGGAACTGGGTTCGTCGAATTCCGAGACTGTGCCTCGGAAGGCTGTTTTTAAATTCAATTTAAACGATAAAATTTTCAAAACTGAACAAATCAGTATTAAATCCAAATTTTAAAACTTTTATTATCCTCAACATTGTCAATATAAATTTTATAAACCTTCAAATTATTTTAACCGGCTAAAAACTCCAGATTCAATATTTTACCCAACTTCCAATTAATTTAATTTAAAAATTAAATTACTAAATAAATAGTGATATTTGAATTCAAGTTAAAAAAATTCACTTTTAAATATTTAAAATCAATTTAATATACTAGTTTCAAATGCTTAAAAATTCTAGGTAGTCACATTCACTATGATTCCTCCCTTTCAACTATCTACAAAATCGATGAAGAAATTAGCTTGACTCGGATTTCGGATGGTGATCTCAACTTTAAATAAGCTTGGAATTGGGTTTTGGTGATTTGGGGCTTGGTTTGGAGAAGAAGACGTGAGTGAGATGATTCTCCTTATCAATTTATATGCTATGTTTCATATTTTCATTTATTGCTAATATTGAATTATATGAAGTGATTTGAAGAATGACAGGGTTATTCTGGACTTGTATTTATGTTGTAGACATGATTACATTAACCCATTAATTGTTTAACTACCCAATCACCCTATTTTGAAAAGTTAGTAAGCTCGAGAATTGATTTGGGATTAAAATGGATGGTTGTTTATGATATTATGGTTTGATTTATGATTAATTAATTAGTATAATGATGTGCATGTCATTAGAAAATATTAATTAATCCATTTGAGTTGATTTAAAAAAAGGTTAGCAAGCTAAATAAGGGGTTTATGAGTTCTACCCCCATCATTAAAATGATTAGAGACCCAATGAGCATTAATCGGTATTTATAAAATGGTTTGAAGATTTTGTAAATGAAGATTATATTTTATAAAATAGATATGAAATTTTATAAAATAGTAAAATGATGAATACTTGATTTTAATGAAGTGATTAATTATTTTAAAAAAGGCTATAAAGTGATTTATAAGCAAGTATGATATTATGTAAAATGGTAACAGAATTTATAAAATGATATAAGGGGATGTTTCACTTTTGCTGAAAAGAATTAGTAAGTAAGAGTAAGTTTTGATTTAAGTAATAATTTAAATACTTATTCAAATATATGTATGCGTATACATATACGTGCACAAACAAGTATACGTATACATGCATTTGGAGTTAAGCGACAATTTTAAAAAGATGATATTGTAGTTAGAATTGTTGTGTGATTGTTTGTTTATATAGATATCTAATTGTTCGATTATATAGAATTATAACTGATTACAAGTGCATTGCGGGCATTTCACTTAGCCATAGATACTACCACATGTGCTAAGTTGTGATCATACGTGTTGTGGCATACCTATTTGTTCTTAGCAATAGTGATCATATGCATACTTATTTGATATTAGATGTAGTGACCACAAGTGTTGTGGCACCATACGTGTTGTGGCATACCTATTTGGTCTTAGCAGTAATGACCATGTGCATTGGGGTGTACCTATTTGATTTTAGGAGTAGTGATCGTTGTTTTGGGATCACAGTTTGACCTGGTATATTGGTACTATATTATTAGTAGTTTTGGGCTAGTGTAGAGTAATGGAAGATATTGTACTAATTTGTTGTTACAGGAAAAGAGCAGGTTAAGGTATGATCCTCGGCTTTTGAGATGGATTTGGTATACTTGTTTATATGCAGTCTGGATTACTCCTAAGCCAATTTTGTGGAAAGGGTTGGCTGTGATTTAGTAGTTTCTATTTATTTGTATATAGTTAATATACAATATTTTGAGAAAATTTCCCTCACATAAGACTTCATGCCTGACCTGTGTTTTGTCTTTGTCTGCTTAGGCCATGACAACTCTCGGGTACTCGGTTGAGTAGTTCGGGAGTCAGGTGCTTTTAGAGATATGCTAGCAGGTTGCATAGTTGGAGCATTTTGGAGGCGAGGCATTGATGTTTTGAGATAAATATACTTGTTATTTCATTTGTACATGACAGACCTATTATTTATATATGAGACTGTTGTATCAGATATTTATTCCAAACTTCGTTTTTCTTTGAAGTTGATATATTCCGACTAAACTGTACCGATATTTATTTGTCAGTTGCTTCCGCTAGTGCGGTTTCTTATATATCTTTATTATATTTTATTCATGTATATTTAATATACTATATATTTTTATTCCATTGCAAGATATTATCCATGTCTTGATTTAGTGTTTTATTCTAATTTTACCCGACGATATGTCTTCTGTGGTATTCGAAAATCATGCGATGATGTAAGGTGCATACTTTTGGGTATTACGAAGGGCGGGTTGTCACAGTTGGTATCAGAGCTTAGGCACTTGGACCAAGTAGACCAATTTAAGTTAATCAATCTAGTCAAAGGAGATATGTTGAGAGAGCGTACTTGTGTATTTCTACCATATAATACTATATACATCGCTTATCTTTTGAAATTAAATTATTTCTACCACTAGTTGTTAAGGTATTTTTGTTAGGCTATCCGTATGAGCAGATGAAATACATAAGCGACGACGGGTGGGCAGTCTAAGATGCCTGATCTATTCGGTAACTATTTAGCTACTACAAAAGACGTTATGTTGCCTGTGAACACTTCCAACTGATTGCGGGTAGCGCCAAAAGTGGTGCAGCCCTTTAGGTATCAGTAATTTTAGCTCCACCAGCTTTAGACTCTTTGAAGCAGTGTTGGAATTTCCTTAGCCTTGGAGGGGAGTCATATCTAAGCCCTGAGATTGTTGTTGGGGCACGATCTTGGACACATGCATTGTGACGACCCGGAATTTTTAACAATTTAAAATAAAATAATTAACTGATTTTAAATACTTGAAGGTTAATTTTAATATGAATTTCAAAATATTATTATTTACTTGATAATTCAATTATTGATTTATATAGTTTCAATATTGAATTTAATAATTGAAATTTGGTAAATTGTTGAATCTGGGATTCTAAGCCTGTTTAAAAATATTTTGAAGATTTATAAAATTTATAATGATGATAATGAAGATAATAGAATGGTTGGAATTTAATTTAAAGGTAATTTTTTCAACCTTAATAATAGATCGTTTAAATTGAAATTTAAAAACAGCCTTCCGAGGCACAATCTCGGAATTTGACGAAACCAGTTTCATTGGATCCGTAATAGTTAGTTTTTATCGGATTTCAATTTTCGTAGCAATCGGAGTTGTCGGTTGACCCTGGCAGCTCGAAACGCTTAGATTTATTTTAATCGATTTAATTTAATATAGATCATTTGATTCCGTAACTCGCACATACGTTCAAATCAGCCTACGAAACACGTTTCATTGTGTTCGGAATGCGGGTAAAACTTTATAAACGCCTCTCGGCATGTTTGATTCGGGATTTGTGATTTTGTGTTATGTACAACACGAGATATTTTGAATATTTAATTTTATAATAATAAAAGCTTATGCTAGAAGCTATTCGCAACTTATACATCTCTGTCCCTCTCTATCTTCGAACACAATACCGAATCGGAAAAAAAAACAATCTTCAGAGAGAAGATAATGGCCAATCAAAATATCTCCTTCCTCTCCCTCATTTTCTATTCGAATTCGATATTTTTTTCCCTTCTCTAAAAATCATTCAAAACTAATCGAACCCCAGCCCCTCTTCCTCTCTTCAGGCATTGCGACCCGTTATATAAAAAAAATGATGAGAGGCCGAAGTCGTTAAAAAAAAAAGGATTTTAGGGTTTCGATTTTCGGGATGTAGGCTCGAGTTGGCATGGGGGAAACGAGTTGAGCGACGTGCTCTTAGAGGATAGCATGGTGATGTTGGGGGTTCTTGAGGGCAGCGACGCTAGAGGAACGGCCGCGCTCGTCGATTAGGGGGGAAAAGATGGGATCTTGTCGCGATTCGCCAGGCATCGAGATGGTTTTCCTAGGGTCGATTTTGTTTGTGGTTGGAGATGGTACAGTGGCTTGGATGCGGATCACTGGAGGTTGGCGGAGTCGACAGTGTAGTGGGTGGCGGGTCGAGGTCGTGGAGAGTGACGTGATGGCGATGCCAGGATTGGATTTGTGCACGCTGAAGTGGGGGCAATCAGGATTCAGGTGAGTAATCTTCGTTAGATTGTATACAATTTATCTCTTAGTAAAAAAAAAAACAAAATGATGTTTTTATCTTAAAGTTAATTAAATTTAATGATCTGAAATTCACTAAATTGTAAGGTAAATAAAGGGATTAAATAAATAAGTGAATTAATTAATGTTATGGATTAATTAATTAAATTAATAAGGGTGTTAAGTTTATGATTTGGATTAAGGTCATTAATTTAGGGAATTGTGAAAAGGGAATTTTGATTTACAGAAGAAGAAATATATATATATATTTATGAAATGGAAATTCAATTTAATTACTTGTTCAAAACCAAATTATTAGTTTAAGTTAGATAAGTAAGAAGTAATTAACTGTTCGATCAATTCCAATATTAATTAATTATATAAATATTTATATAAGGTCAAAACTTGAGAAGAAACAAGCTGGATTTGAGAATGGATGCTAATAAAGCAAGGGTGAGTAAATCTCACTTTGTTGGATTTCTATTTAAATTTAAACGGTTAAATTTAAATATTTAATTGAATGATTGATTTGATTTGATATGCACCGTGAATTGATGATCTGGTGATTTTGGTTTGGATGGTTCTCGAGTTAATTATTGCTTAACTCGAAATATTGGGAATTTTAAGTTGTTTTAAAACTTCAACATAAATAAGAAAATGTTTCCGTTTTTAAAAGTTACTAAGGATTTGAATTAAGTAATTAAAGTTAAATTTATTTACTAAGTATAAGTAATTCAGAATAATCATTTGATTGTGTGATAAATAATCACTTTATTAATTAAGATAATTAAGTAAGGAGTAATTAATTTATAAATGAAGTAAATATCAAGGTGAATAATTACGGGATGAGATACATCAAGAATGATAATATTTGCAGTTTATTTAGTGATCAATTATTTGATGTAATTGATTAGTTTAGGGTTAATTGAATTATAAATGTAAATCAGTGATTTATAAATCAGCGATGTAATTAAAGACTGATTAATTAACATGAATGAATCAATAATAAGTGACTGGTGAGAAATAAATTAATATAAGTAATTAAAGATTAATGTAATTAAAGTAGATAATTAATTCATGAAGTAATTAAAGATTACTTATCGATTTTAATTAAGAAGAGTTAAATCGTGATAATTAATTAAAGATAATTACTTGAATGTAATTGAAGGATAATTAATCCAAGGTGATTGATTAAGATGAAAGAATGAAGGGTTGATTTATTAATTGATTTGGAATCAATTAATATTTTAAATGAAGGAATCTAAGTGGATGGTGTTAGTAATTCAATCAGAACTAATTTAATTAATTTGAAAGTGATTAAGCTTTGCTTATGAATGATTGAATGGTATTGAATGCTTTGGATGAGTTGATAGCTCTGATATGAAATGTTGAGTATTTCATTTGGATAACTTGGGTAAGGGTGGCATGAATTTCGGAGAGACCGAGGTCGGGTATTGGGAAATACCCGAAACCACTCTGATTTTTTTTGTAAAATGATTTGTAAAATCAATAGGCAGGAATGAAATGTTTTAAGTGAATTGGATTATTTTATTTAAATTTGGTACTTAGAAATTGATATGTGAAATAGGTGTTGTCTATAGCAAATTCTAAATTGGTTAAATTGATATAAGTTACCCCGGGTTTTATATAAGTTGTTTGTTTTAGTATTCCTTGTTAGGTAGGTTTACTCACGCTGGTTTCCAGCCTGACCCGGGTGTTACTTTGATGTAATGCTCGGGTCAGACCGAGTATTACAGATTTTCAGGTAGGTTCGTTCTGGAGCTCAGGAGGCGAGATGGATGGCGATATCGTATAGAGTATTCCGCTGTATTTATATTATTGTTAATCTGAGTCATGATAATTGTAAATATTCAGTGACTGCATATAATGTGAAACTCTGATGTATATTAAATGTAATCGGCATATATAGTATTCTTGTGAAAGCTATTATTATTTATTATTATATTTTATCCGCTGTGAATGTGAGTTGTTGATATTTCTGTTCTTCTTCTTCTATCTCTTCCTTCTTTTTCATAACTATCTGGAATTTCGAGTCGTTACATTTGGTATCAGAGCTGAAAGGTTAAGCGAGAACCTTGGCTCTGGTGGGGATTACTCATTAAGGATAGAGTCAGCAGTACTCTAGAATGAGTTGAATATATATAGATACATATATATATATATATATATATGAGCGCGTACTTGTTATTTTCTTATATAAAGGTTTTAAATGATTTTATATAAAAATATATTTTGATATATAAAGCCATAATTCCTTCTAATGAATATTAAGGAGGTTGGTTGTTAAATTATTGGAAATTAAGCTAAGAAGTAATATAAAATATGACCAAATTGAAACTTATAACCAAGTTGAAGAGTAAACTTATATAACAAAATGGAATTTGAAATATAGATTATAAATGTAATTTATAAATTGAAATAAACTTCATAAATAAATGAGATTATAATTTGAAATAGAGTAAGATGAAAATTCCAGAGTAATGTTTAAATATGAATTTGATGGGTTGGGAGTTTGGAATTTTGGGAAAAATTAAAATTCCTTTGGGTTTGTAAGTGGTTTCCAAAGGTTTTGTAGAAATAATAGTATTATTTCAAAAATATCTTTGGTGTTGAATTTGAAATCTGGAAGATTTGAAATAAAAAAATGTTTTAAAAGAGATAAAAGCATTGAACTCTTTCAGTCACTGGAAAATAACGTCGGTGATGACTGCAGCATCTTCGATGTTCATTTTCGAGTTTCTAGAAGAGAAATTGCTACCAAATTGTTTTAAATTGGAATTGTTTGTGATCTGGGTTTGGTTTTGAAATTCGAAGGGATAATTGAATTTGCCAAAGAATTTTAGATATAGTTGAATTCTAAGATGGTATTGAAATTTTGGAAAATTATTTAAACTCTGGAATCTGAATTTAAAATGTTTATGGAATAATAAAATATATTGGTTAAATAAAATGTATAACTCCAAGTTAAAAGCAAAATGTGAAAGTAATTGATTATAAATAGAAGTTGTAAAATTTTAAATTATAATTAAAGTTGTACAAGTTTAAAATTCAAATGGGAAATTTGTATTGGATTAACTGAAAAAGGGTATTGAACTTGAAGAGAGTTCAATTGATATTAGTCCAGATTTATCTGAATAATTTGGGAATTGGTTTAAGATCAAATGGAATTTGATTTGAAGTTGAAGCAAATTGAGAATCAATTCAATTTGAAATGGGGAGTGAATCAAGTCCAATGGAAATTGGAGTAAATTAAATTGGGATTGGGTTAATTTAAATGGAGTGGAAATTTAAATTGGATTGTTGGGGAAGGGAACAGTTTTGACTCTAGACCATTTTCAATATAAATTGTTTTAATATAAATAGTTTTAAATCTATTTTCTTATCTATTTACTATACAACTTTCTTTTTAAAACCTAAACTATTTTATACTAGTTTTGCCACTACTTTTGGATCTCTTTAACTATTTTACAACTATTTTATAAACTAATTACTAATTTTCAACTAAGTTACAAATTAATTTCTATTTTACAACTATTTTGCAATTATTTAAGATTTCTATAACTATTTTCCAACTCTTTTACAATTAGTCAATTATTCTGCAACTCTTTTGCAAACTATTGATTATTTTTCAACTACTTATCTATTTTAAAAAATTTCAAGGCTATTTTCTAAAAATAAACTGGTCGGAGTTCAAACTGTTATTGATTTAAATACCCAACTGGGATAAGAATTGAGGAAATAATCCAAATGGGGATAAAGGCAAATGTGAATAAGTGAATGTGAATAGAAAGGAAATTGATATTGGAAAGAGTAATCAAATTTGAATATTTGATTTTGGATAAACAAAGTTATATCTTTTTATATATATTCTTCCCTTGTTAAATCTGTTGTTGGAAGAAAAAGGATTTTTGGAAGTGTTTGAGGTATAAAATGGATTTTATACGAGTTTAAAGTGATCCAAAGTTTTAAAAAAATAATAATATATACCTGTATATATATAAAGGGTCTTATGAGGTTTTTGGAAAATGGGTTTTGAGAAACTTTGGATTTGGAAAGGCTTTGATTTTTGGATAAAATCAATATGAGAATTTGGAAAGCCTAGTTTGAGAATTATCGATTTTGGGATAATCGATTTTGTAAAGAGCTTTATATGAAATTCATACAAGTGTATGATTTGAAAGATACTATATATAGTATAAAGTGTTTTGATGATAGCTCTGGGGAAAAAGGCGCCTCTTTTGAAATGGACTTCTCAGGAGTGCCATTGGGTGGTGCTGCCTTGAGCCCTAAGGGAGGGTTGTAAAGTTGATCCTGTGAGGAGTTCGGACAAAACTAGTTCCTGAGGATTATGAGTTGAGTTTACCATAGCGTAAGTCGTGAGTGCCACGGAGAGCCAACAGTTACATGGACTTTTGTTGTGACTGCAACGTAACCCAGGATGTAACTGCGACCTATGGTAACATTGCGAAAGTCCTGTGTGCCGCTGAGAGCCAACAGTCTGCGTTTGAGTTTATCTCGGTAGACTGCGACCTATGTAGGAGTGAAGAAGTTTCATTTCGACAGCAAAAATCAGAGTGTCGCGGAGAGTCTGCAGTTACATGGACTTTTGCTGCGACGGCAACGTAACCCTGGATGTAACTGTGATCTGCTGTGTGGGTTCCATGGCGTAATCGTGAGTGCCGCGGAGAGCCTGCAGTTACATGGACTTTTGTTGCGACTGCAACGTAACCCTGGTATGTAACTGTGACCATGGAAAGGGGGTGATGATTTCCAGAGTATTCTCACCAAAGATATTTACTCTATTTCAAAATGCTTTCAATATTTTCAATAAAATTATTTTCAAAGGTATTTTCACTAGGTGTTGAAAACGGGTTTACCAAGTACTTATAGATTTTCAGTTCTACGCCTGATCAACGTATGACTGAATTTCTGTGAGAACAAGGATGGACTGGTTGAGACATCGAGTTATAAGAAATATTTTATAAAAGCTATTTTAAATAGTATTATCTGAATTTAAAAGCATTTCTAAAATTTAAAATAAAAGAGAATCCAAACTGGAATAATGAAATAAAACTAAACTCAGGAAAATTTAACGAAGAGATTTTTGTAAATAAAGTTGGAGGTAGGCTAATCAGCTAAATAAATTATTTGAATAGAAGGTATTAATTAAATTTAGCTCGGCTAAATAAAATGAATTGTATGTTAATAATGGAATTTGGAGATTAATTCGAATTTGTAAATAGAAGTCGACTTGGGTTTGATAATAAATTAAATAAGGAGTGGTGTTGCATAAATGAAAATAGAGTTGGATCAAATAATAAAGGTTTGAATTACAAATAAAACTCAAGGTGATATGAATAATATTTAACGAAATTTGCAAATAAATTAGATAATGGAAGAGTTGTAGAATGAAATTAAAGTGAACTATAATAGTAATGGTTTGAATTGCAACTAAAACCCAGGTGGGTAGAGATAAGTTGAGAATGGCTTTGTATTAATAAATAAATTCGCAAATGAATTAAGAAAGTGAAATACGAAATGAGTTAATGACATTAAATAATAAATGAATGAAGTCTGATAGAAAGAGAAAAAAAAACTAAAATTAAAGTTGTGATTAGAATTGGATTATCAGACTGAACATAAGATCGGTGGAATAATAATTTGAAGTATAAATGAGTAAATATGAGTTGGATATTATTTCGATAAATTGAGAAGATAAATCAAAAATTAAGATTTAAATGGATGGGCTTACCGAATTTAATGAAATTTGATTAAATGAGAATCAAATAGAAGTAAACTTAAGTTTGGTGTTGGAATAAACTAAAGTAAATTCCCTTAAGTTTAAATTTTATGGAACTTTGGCTTCGAATAAGAGTGAAAGCCCATTAAATAGAGCTTGGGTTAAATTAATTTGGAAATGGTCATTAATTTATAAGTTTGAATGTGCCAAGCTTAATAAATTGTTTTGCATGAATTTAATGCGGAAATTAAATGAAATGCAACGAATGGTTGGTAGATAGTTTAGAAATGAAATGGAGTTAAATTCAGAATGAGTTGAAATTAATTTTAAGTAGTTATAAACTAAAATAGATACTCTATCAAGCGAATATCGTCGAGATTGCATAACAATAATTGTTGTTTGGCGTAAACCTTTAAAATACTATGAGTTGATAGAGATTTAATGAAATTGATTTTGAATCATTTGAAGTGAATATGAGCTTATTAGGGGTAAAAATCAATGGAATGTAAGAAATTGAGTTGCAAACAATTGAAATTGAATAAAATGGTTTATAAATTGGATGAAAGCAATTGAATTAGCTTTAAGATCATATAAATCACTTATGGAAAGGTTTTAGTGCTTGTTGCTTATGATATTCATGCGTAGCTATTGAAAATAAGTGATGTGCTAATAGATTTTATTTATATGGCACTTACATATTCAAATTGAGTAAGTACAGGTACCTGAAGGCCGTTTGGTTGGTTTGGATTGCACTAATTGCTAAAATAAATAAGCTGCTTGCTTAAAATGCTAAATAAGGTACGCCTATGCAATAAAAATAGGAAATATGAACTGTTTTTGTTTTTTCCGACCGGGTGGGTCGATGTATATATATTTATATCTCTTGTCAAATTGCGAAAGCTCCTCCGTACAAAGGAGACTCTGCCAAAATTTTCTAAAAATTTTGGGAGTTAGAAAATTTTTTGTAAAATTTTATTAACGACAAAAAAATTTCAAATTTGAAACCAAAGTAAATTAGTAAATGAAACTATTATGAATCGGTTATAAATAGAAAATAAAATTTAATATTCATAATTGTAGACGAATTGAATTCGCATGGAAGAGGGCAACTAATTTGTATAGAGGTATATGTGAAAACTTCTACAAGGAAAGTATAAATGATTTGTAAGTTACAATTGAATATTGTTGCTAAACAAGATATGCAGGTATTAAAAGGAAAGGGAAATGGATTTGATTCCAAAAGATAAATGTGAATTGCCCGACAAAGAGGTACGTATTTAAATTTCTGGATGAAATTGGGTTGGGTTTTTAATGTAGCCACTTGGCTTTTGTTTTCTTTTGGATTTGGGACCCCGTAGAGGCCTTTTGTAGTCGTACCGAGCTAGCCGCGCAAAGGAGACCCTGGCGAAATTTTTCGGGAATTTAGAGAGTTAGAAAAATTTTGAGAAAATTTTGATAATTCAAAATTATTTTTAAATTGAAATTTAAATGATTGAGCAAGAGGGTATTGTTTGAAACCATAGAAGGTTTTGAGAAGTTGGTTAAGGATAGTGGGTCTTTAATAAAAGATAGTTGGTAGGATGTTGAATTGGGAATTTTGGGAAAGGTATACGGATATCGGACCATTCTTCCTAACTAGTAATTTCGAGGACGAAATTCTTTTAAGGGGGGAAGAATGTGACGACCCGGAATTTTTAACAATTTAAAATAAAATAATTAACTGATTTTAAATACTTGAAGGTTAATTTTAATATGAATTTCAAAATATTATTATTTACTTGATAATTCAATTATTGAGTTATATAGTTTCAATATTGAATTTAATAATTAAAATTTGGTAAATTGTTGAATCTGGGATTCTAAGCCTGTTTAAAAATATTTTGAAGACTTATAAAATTTATAATGATGATAATGAAGATAATAGAATGGTTGGAATTTAATTTAAAGGTAATTTGTTCAACCTTAATAATAGATCGTTTAAATTGAAATTTAAAAACAGCCTTCCGAGGGACAGTCTCGGAATTTGACGAAACAAGTTTCATTGGATCCGTAATAGTTAGTTTTTATCGGATTTCAATTTTCGTAGCAATCGGAGTTGTCGGTTGACCCTGGCAGCTCGAAACGCTTAGATTTATTTTAATCGATTTAATTTAATATAGATCATTTAATCCTGTAACTCGCACATACGTTCAAATCAGCCTACGAAACATGTTTCATTGTGTTCGGAATGCGGGTAAAACTTATAAACACCTCTCGGCATGTTTGATTCGGGATTTGTGATTTTGTGTTATGTACAACACGAGATATTTTGAATATTTAATTTTATAATAATAAAAGCTTATGCTAGAAGCTATTCGCAACTTATACAGCTCCGTCCCTCTCTATCTTCGAACACAATACCGAATCGGAAAAAAACAATCTTCAGAGAGAAGATAATGGCCAATCAAAATATCTCCTTCCTCTCCCTCATTTTCTATTCGAATTCGATATTTTTTTTTCCTTCTCTAAAAATCATTCAAAACTAATCGAACCCCAGCCCCTCTTCCTCCTCTTCAGGCATTACGACCCGTTATATAAAAAAAAATGATGAGAGGCCGAAGTCGTTAAAAAAAAAGGATTTTAGGGTTTCGATTTTCGAGATGTAGGCTCGAGTTGGCATGGGGGAAACGAGTTGAGCGACGTGCTCTTAGAGGATAGCGTGGTGATGTTGGGGGTTCTTGAGGGCGGCGACGCTAGAGGAACGGCCGCGCTTGTCGATTAGGGGGGGAAAAGATGGGATCATGTCGCGATTCGCCAGGCGTCGAGATGGTTTTCCTGGGGTCGATTTTGTTTGTGGTTGGAGATGGTACAGTGGCTTGGATGCGGATCACTGGAGGGTGGCGGAGTCGACAGTGTAGTGGGTGGCGGGTCGAGGTCGTGGAGGGCGACGTGATGGCGATGCCAGGATTGGATTTGTGCACGCTGAAGTGGGGGCAATCAGGATTCAGGTGAGTAATCTTCGTTAGATTGTATTCAATTTATCTCTTAGTAAAAAAAATGATGTTTTTATCTTAAAGTTAATTAAATTTAATGATCTGAAATTCACTAAATTGTAAGGTAAATAAAGGGATTAAATAAATAAGTGAATTAATTAATGTTATGGATTAATTAATTAAATTAATAAGGGTGTTAAGTTTATGATTTGGATTAAGGTCATTAATTTAGGGAATTGTAAGAAGGGAATTTTGATTTACAGAAGAAGAAATATATATATATTTATGAAATGGAAATTCAATTTAATTACTTGTTCAAAACCAAATTATTAGTTTAAGTTAGATAAGTAAGAAGTAATTAACTGTTCGATCAATTCCAATATTAATTAATTATATAAATATTTATATAAGGTCAAAACTTGAGAAGAAACAAGCTCGATTTGAGAATGGATGCTAATAAAGCAAGGGTGAGTAAATCTCACTTTGTTGGATTTCTATTTAAATTTAAACGGTTAAATTTAAATATTTAATTGAATGATTGATTTGATTTGATATGCACCATGAATCGATGATCTGGTGATTTTGGTTTGGATGGTTCTCGAGTTAATTATTGCTTAACTCGAAATATTGGGAATTTTAAGTTGTTTTAAAACTTCAACATAAATAAGAAAATGTTTCCGTTTTTAAAAGTTACTAAGGATTTGAATTAAGTAATTAAAGTTAAATTGATTTACTAAGTATAAGTAATTCAGAATAATCATTTGATGGTGTGATAAATAATCACTTTATTAATTAAGATAATTAAGTAAGGAGTAATTAATTTATAAATGAAGTAAATATCAAGGTGAATAATTACGGGATGAGATACATCAAGAATGATAATATTTGCAGTTTATTTAGTGATCAATTATTTGATGTAATTGATTAGTTTAGGGTTAATTGAAATATAAATGTAAATCAATGATTTATAAATCAGCGATGTAATTAAAGACTGATTAATTAAGATGAATGAATCAATAATAAGTGACTGGTGAGAAATAAATTAATATAAGTAATTAAAGATTAATGTAATTAAAGTAGATAATTAATTCATGAAGTAATTAAAGATTACTTATCGATTTTAATTAAGAAGAGTTAAATCGTGATAATTAATTAAAGATAATTACTTGAATGTAATTGACGGATAATTAATCCAAGGTGATTGATTAAGATGAAAGAATGAAGGGTTGATTTATTAATTGATTTGGAATCAATTAATATTTTAAATGAAGGAATCTAAGTGGATGGTGTTAGTAATTCAATCAGAACTAATTTAATTAATTTGAAAGTGATTAAGCTTTGCTTATGAATGATTGAATGGTATTGAATGCTTTGGATGAGTTGATAGCTCTGATATGAAATGTTGAGTATTTCATTTGGATAACTTGGGTAAGGGTGGCATGAATTTCGGAGAGACCGAGGTCGGGTATTGGGAAATACCCGAAACCACTTTGATTATTTTTGTAAAATGATTTGTAAAATCAATAGGCAGGAATGAAATGTTTTAAGTGAATTGGATTATTTTATTTAAATTTGGTACTTAGAAATTGATATGTGAAGTAGGTGTTGTCTATAGCAAATTCTAAATTGGTTAAATTGATATAAGTTACCCCGGGTTTTATATAAGTTGTTTGTTTTAGTATTCCTTGTTAGATAGGTTTACTCACGCTGGTTTCTAGCCTGACCCGGGTATTACTTTGATGTAATGCTCGGGTCAGACCGAGTATTACAGATTTTCAGGTAGGTTCGTTCCGGAGCTCAGGAGGCGAGATGGATGGCGATATCGTATAGAGTATTCCGCTGTGTTTATATTATTGTTAATCTGAGTCATGATAATTGTAAATATTCAGTGACTGCATATAATGTGAAACTCTGATGTATATTAAATGTAATCGTCATATATAGTATTCTTTTGAAAGCTATTATTATTTATTATTATATTTTATCCGCTGCGAATGTGAGTTGTTGATGTTTCTGTTCTTCTTCTTCTATCTCTTTCTTCTTTTTCATAACTATCTGGAATTTTTGGGTTCGAAAATTTCGGGTCGTTACATGCATAAGAAGGATTCCATCGATATAAGTCTAAGGAATGTTCTCATAAGTGAGATTGTTTCTCGGCAATTAGAAAATGGAGACTTTGGCTAGGTAGGGTATTGTGTTTTTATGGCTGATAAGCAGCCCCATGATTCGGAATTTATTCAGGCATCACTTTAAGTTCTCAACTCATTTTTGAGATCGAGAAGGGAATATATCTTAAGTATTCCATCCATGCTGAATAGGATAGCTTAATAGTGAATGTGTGTTAAACGATTCAACCTTCTATCAGTACTCCGTTGTTATAGGCAAAGAGATTTGCCTTGGATCTTAATCAATAGTTGGAGATTCATTGCTTACTCTTATCCTTATTGGGGTCCACTTTTGATTATCTCGTTGGGATGGTTCTCCTTTGTGAGAATGCCCATGAATACCATTACCGTAATGAAAGTGGAAAGCAACCGATACTCTAACCAAAGCTTAAAGACCATGTTACAAGGAAGATTGAGCTTGTTCGAAAAGGAAAAGCTGGCCTCGTATGTCACTCCTGTGGCATATGGGTTCGCCTATAAAATGTCGCCCAACAAAATTATTTTATGGAGTCATTCTAATTTCGGGGACCAAATTATTTTAACGAGGGAAGAATGTAATGCCCTATAATTTTAACGATCGAATATTTAAACGATTAATTTAAATATTTAATCGTTAAGTGATGGACACCTTATATACTAGATTTTTGCAAATGTTTGATTTAGGACTTGTAACCACTTTTGTTGAATCCAGATCGATGTTGCAAATCTAAATGAGTATAAGCATTGATATATTTCAATCGATGGATTTTCAGCTAGTAGCCTGCATTCAATTCGTAAATCGATCCAAATGGCTAACTTTTGTATATGATGGAATTAGATTTCGCAACCTTTTCAATTGGATCCATAATCGCATCTAGAATTTGGTTGAGTATTATGTTAACTATGTTAGGAGTTAGGAACTTTTGGAAATGAATAGTGTTGGATGGAGAGGATTTGGGCTAGGCCCATTCACTAGCCTATAAGTGACTAATTCCTCTCATTTTCTCTCATTCACATTCATTCCTTCTCCACTCTCTATAATGGCCTCCTAGTTACTCCTTAATCCACTTCTAATCCCTAATCCCTAAACCCATCAAATAAATTTCCTAAAATCAAATAAAAGTCACTATAATTCCTCTCTTCCAATTCTCTACAAAACCCACGAAGGAATTAGCTTGAATCGGATTTTGGAGGGAGATCTCAACTTAAAGTAAGCTTGGAATTATGTTTTGGTGATTTAGGGCCTGGTTTGGAGAAGAAGAGGTGAGTGGGATGATTGTCCTTATTAATTTATATGCTATATTTCATATTTTCATTTATTGCATATTATCGAATTATATGAGGGGTTTGGAGAATGATTGGGTTAGTTTGGACGTGTATTTATGTTGTAAACCTGATTACATTAACCCACTAATTGTTTAAGACCATATTTACTATATTTTGAAAAGTTAATAAACCCTAGAATTGATTTTGAGTTAAATTGAGTAATTGTTTGTGATGTTATTGTTTGGTTTATGATTAATTAAGTAGTATAACGATGAGTATGTCATTATAAAATATTAATTAAACCACTTGAATTGATTTACAAAAATGTTAGTAAGCTAGTTAAGGGTTTTAAGTGTTCTATGCCCATCATTAAAATGATTAGAGACCCGATGAGCATTAATTAGTATTTATAAAATGGTTTGAAGATTTTATAAATGAAAAATATATTTTATAAAATAGATATGAGATTCTATAACATAGTAAAATGATGCATACTTGATTTTAATTAATTGATTAAGTATTTTGAAAAGGCTATAAAGTGATTTATAAGCAAGTATGATATTTTTAAAATGGTAAGAGATTTTATAAAATGATATAAGGAGTTGTTTCACTTTTATTGAAAAGATTTAGTAAATAAATGTAAGTTTTGATTTAAGTAATAATTGAATTACTTATTCGAATAAACATATACGTATATGTGCATGAGCGGGTATACGTATACATGCATTTGGAGCTAAGCGACAGTTAAAACGGAGATGATATTGTAGTTAGAATTGTTGCGTGATTGTTTGTTTATGTAGATATGCAATTTTTTGATTATATACAATCATATTTGATTACAAATCCATTGCCGGCATTTCACTTAGCTATAGATACTATCACGTACGCTAAGTTACATGAGTATATGCCGAGCTGAGCAATTGTCCCGATGAATTCCAAAATGTGATTTTCGATTTGTTGTGTGTTTGCTTAAACGTGTGCGCATTGGCATGCACAAATAAACGCATCGGCACACGTCAGTCTATGCACAAGGCAAGAAGGAAAATTCAAATTATGTAAATTCATGATTTTGAAGTCTATAAATTGAAGAAGAGTTCTCCATGATCGCAACAGAAAAAATGACGAGTCGTTTGGAGCTACGGATTGGAAGTTATAAATGTTTGAAGGTTATTCCTACCCATGACAGGCATCCAGAAATCTGACTTTAGTCTCCAGACTTCTGGATAAGTCACAGGGGCAAATAGATAGAAAATAGTATATTTTCAAGAGGTTTTAAATGTCTAAAACTAAATTTAGGCATCTAAAATTGAATTTAAACATCTGAATTACGGTTTAGACGTCTGAATACATATGTTCAAACTTTATGACTGATCAATCAAAATTTCAAAATCCGATATCTTTTGCATAGAACTTGGATTGAGATGTGATTGGTTCAATCTTCACCATTTTTCAGGGGCTACAACTTATGAAGTTTTGGTAGGTTTTGAAGTACTCTAATTTTAGGGTCCATATGGGACCCACCCTCAGCACGTATTTTAAAAACCGATGAATTTGAGGTAGACCGGGAGGGTATAATGGAGGAATATTACGATATCGAGGTCGTGCATTCCATTTGGAATGTGATTTTCTTTAGTATGGGATTTTGTTAGGGTTGTCCGGTGGGTTTTTAGGCCGTGACGATTGGAGCCGTGCTTAACTATTCCATACGTTATATACGAAGTGAGTCCGTACTTAAGATTTTAACCTTAGAGTAATATACGATTTGTTTCGTGTTGACTTGTTGTGACACACCAAGGGTATGGACTTATGTGACCTACTCAGGGTATGGACTTATGTGATCTACCCAGTATCGACCTTATTATGGTGTACCTAGAGTGTTTTTGATGGCCATGACATGCTCAACGTAGTCTTTTGAGATGGTAAATAGATTAACTTATTGTGATCGCTTGGAAGTTTTTGGCTCCTACGTTTGTAATCTTACAAATGATTGGTCTCAGCAGTAGTGACCATACACGTTGTGGCATACCTCTTTGGTCTTAGTAGTAGTGACCATACATGTTGTGGCATACCTAGACTGTCTTAGCATTAGTGACCATAAATATTGTGGCGCACCTAGTCAGTCTTAGCAGTAGTGACCATACGCATTGCGGCATACATATTTGGACTTAGCAGTTGTGACCATCCATGTTGTGACTTACCTATTCGGTCTAAGCAGTAGTGGCTATATGCATTAGGGCGTACCTTATTGATCTTAGCAATAGTGATCCTTGTTTTGAAATTACAGTTTGATCATGATTTTTTTAGCAAATCTAGCCGGCTTTATAGTGGGTCGTGCCACTGTATACATGATGGAAAACCAGGTGTTCTACACATGCACAGAACAACTAAATGGAAGCAATCAGCCCAACCACAAAGGAAAAAAATAGAGTACAAGAGCTAGGCAAAAAGGAACCTACACCATTAAACAACAAGACTACGCGTCCTCCGAAGAGGAGAGGCCAGAACTAACGGCAGACGTTGGTCCAATAACATGCATAAACCCGAAGAAAAGAGCAGCCGTATTAGGAGCATAACCATCAGAATCGGGCGAGTAAATAAATTTCATATCCCAAGTTACATCATAAAACTTACGTTTATTATCCTCACCAATCTCCGCCAGAGAAAGACCCTCACCGTCAATATGATAAAAAGACTATGACTCTCCTCCTCCACATCACTAATAAAGGCATAGTAAGTGTTAGTTTCTGGCGAGTAAAGCATATCAAAAGGAACATGAATCTAGGCTCGCTTCTCGGAATTCCAAGCAATAGAATCAGATAAGATAGCAGCAGCTTCCATAGACTGGGCCTCACCAACAGCATCATCAATAATAGTAGCGGCAACAGCTGCATGAACAGTAGGAGCCATAATAGTAGGAGCGACTATAGGAGGTGAAACAGAGGGAGGCGGAGCAACCTTCGAGACCCACCTCCTGATTGGCGGATGTGGCAAAGGAACCCGATCAGATAGGGGGCTTCTAGCAAAGGCTGAACCGGAACACGCCACCGAAACATGCCTAAGGGAATGACTATCGTACATATCTCTGGTTTCCAACTGTATCGCACTCTGACCTTAGCAAAATGACCATCATCGATTCTGAATTTAAGCACTGAAGGAAGAGGTTTGGCTGGGGTTATTTCAATCAGAGCTTTGGTATAAACTAATCTATTTATGGCTACTGTATTTGCATCATAACAAATCACCTTGCCAATAAGGCCTGCTAGCCAATCAATCCCATAAGAGGTTGAACAACAGAAGGAATGTTTGAAAATAGGCCCAAACGGGAATAGCTAAAACTTGAGAACGAGCCTTATCCACTGATGAACTCTAGGTGGTAATAATGAAAGGTTTCCCGTCTATGAGAATTGGGCCGGGTTCGAGGACATGCTGTCTTTCATCACTACTCGAGAATTTTAAATAGAACATTTCATTGTCAAAATGAACACTCAATCCCCCTCCTAGCTTCCAAACCTAGTTGCATTTAGCTTTTACAATATGATAGGGAGGATTGGACTCGAGGAAAAAACCCACCATTTAATCCTTCAAATAAACAACGTCGGCCTCAATCACTTCCGTGGGAGGAACCTTGACACCGTTAATGTCAACATTGTCAAAGAAAACCGAAGAATGCTTACCAGCATTATTAGGCATTTTGGTGTAGAGAGACGACAACATAGGAGGAGACCTAGGTAGAGATGATTCTAAAGGGGCACCATGATTGTCAAGAGGCAAAAGAGGACTCGAAGGCAAAATAGTTGAGGCAGTAACCGGTGCAACAATACCACAAACACTTGGAGTGCATTCCTGCAAGACACCACTGTTAACAGACTTGCACCGAACCGCTTCAAACCCTTCTACATGATCATTTCGGCCAGCATTGGCAATAGCAACCGAACCATTTATAACATCAAAGTGCTCACTTCCATCTTTACTAGCCGAAGAAACACCATTCAAACCCACTTTCGATTGAGACCAAGAGGAGTTACCTGCATTCTCAAATATCGGTGAAAGACTATGCTCACCAACAGCCATCGGACAGGGAGACAGAAGCTTGGAGGCATTATGGTAGAGATGATACTGTTGAGCAGGGAGGCAAAAGAATTATTAGTGAGTGGTTTTCCATCACCTATAGATTCCAAGGCGGGGATAGATACAGACTTCGCAGAGAAGCTACACCTGGCTATTGGAGGACCAGCAAGCTCGGTAGTAGCACGGATCGAAGCAGTAGAACGCCTAACTACTCGATCGAGATCTGGCAGAGAGGAAGCAGGCAAAGGATTTTTCTTCGGAGGCATAGATCATGCTGCTACCGGGAAATGACAAGCAAAGAAGCTTAGACTAATAGAAGAAGGTCGGAGATGCCAGAAAGCGAAGAGGAGAAATTATCACAGTCATCGGGAAAAGAAATTGCCATGGATTTAATATATACATACATACATACATATACATACACATATATATGTTGAATATGCGATTATATGATTTTTGTTTGATGATAACAAACATATATATATATATATTCATGTAAATGTATTTGTTAATGTACTCATAGATAAAATAAATATTTGCTGAATAAAAGTAGATAACACAGAATTTGAATTCAAACAAAAATTTTATTCAAACAAATATTTATTACAATTTTGAATAGTACAAATTCAAGCTCTCACTATACATACACAATTTCGATTACAATATAAATTCAATTACATCACAATCTTTCATTTACAAATGTCCTCACTACATATCGCTCATTCACCCATAATTTATCTTCAACTTCGTTCCAGATTGAATCCAGCATCTGAGCAATCTGCAAAAATATATATTGACGCATTAAAATTGAAAAGGAAATATTTTTTGCAGTATAAAACAATATGTGAATTTTGAAAATAATATCTGCCTCGGTTATTTGGGTTGTTCGTCATCATTTAATTTTCAATTCATCATACACGAACAGCTTGTGACATACACATTGTATCACTGTATATGCCAGAAGGCCGTGCACACCGATATATACACTTGATAAATTTACAGGGACAGGTGAGCACAGGTCAAACCCAAATTATCGGATTCAACTC
Organism: Allium cepa; assembly: GCA_030765085.1. NCBI lineage: Eukaryota > Viridiplantae > Streptophyta > Magnoliopsida > Asparagales > Amaryllidaceae > Allium > Allium cepa. Next base: position 11,872,513 of record CM060929.1, read on the forward strand.
AAGTACGATAAAATAATGTCACAAACTTCAGCACAGGGTCAAATCCGAGCTATAAGCTAGATTCAACACAGGTGCAAGTTCGAGACAACTAAAACATGCCTCGGCCAAAAATCCAAATGTACAAAACTATATGCAAACTGAAACAGGCAATGGCAACAACTATAAAGTATGGAGGCAATGTACATGCCAACAAGACAAGTGGATAAATACATATGCAAATGCCACTGTGGCCTCGACAAACCAAGACAAGCTTACATATCAGAGCGCACAAAGGCAGATATACCAAAACAAATGCAACAGTACAAAGAAACAAACTCGGCAATGCTCAAAGACCAAGGCACGGTACACAAGTGACACAAGCATCAGACTAAAGTACATCATGAAGCAAAACCAAGTTCAGGTTAATTCAAGGAAGACTGTACATGAAAATGAAATACAACAGACTCAAGTCTGCAACTCAAATTGAAGCCAACACACTAATACATATGATACACCAAGTACAAGGCACAATAAAACAGAAGCATGGCAGAAATTCGTATACACTTGAGGCACAGTGCTATCAGGTTGAAGACACATTACAGTGACAATACGAAGACAGCAAATATAACATGCAGTTTGTTGTGATACAAGGCAAGACCGCCAGTAAACCAAACTTCACAATGAACATCTCAATGAATGCATGAACCAGACTCAAGTCAATGAAGAAACATATGAAACCAATACAGTGACACAGCAACAATAACTCAATGCAACATGACAATGCAGACTCGTGTACACAAGGATCAGGCTCAAAATATGCTACAAGTGAAACAAACATCACAGCTTCAATTGGCCGAAGTCATGAAATAGCAAGACTACATAAATAAAGACTCGGCATGTAAATACAACTGATGCAAGTGTCGACTAGGCAAGAAGCAACTACAAAGAACTACAGCAACCAAAATTGGTGCGGTAAAGACTGAAGCTCGAGGCTACAGCAACAAAACATCAATGGCACTACACAGCAATGTGCGGCCGCAAACAATCAAGCACATGAAGTTTAAGTCAAGGCCGAAGCCATCAGAAGACATGAAACTCAGTAATGACCAAGGAGATCAAACAGTTCAAAAAATCATCAAGCCGTGGATAACAAGAATATGATGAACAAGTCAAAATCGTGGTGGCTAAGAAAATTGACCGAGTTAAAAATCAATACCGTGAGAAGCAAGCATCAATTATACGAATTTGATTAAGTCAGAGAAATCATCAACGTTAATCAAATGGCCGAAGCACAATTTTTGAAACAATCAGACGAACGCAATTCAAGGAGATCGAACACTTACATAAACCCAATCATCACTGGCATAATGAACATTGAGTTCAAGTACGAAAACACTAAAGCACAAAAGCATAAATTACATACCAAAGAAAAGATAGAACTCGATCAACGAATCAGCCAAAGTGAGAAACGAGGAAACGATCGAAGCCACTCGTGATTATCCACTCGATCGATCAATTTAAAGTCGGCGCTTCAAAAAGCTCTAATTTTTAATCAGTTTGGAACGAAGAACAAAGGAAAACGAGCTGCCATTATACAAGAGGAAAAGAAATAGGAACGGCCAATAAAACAAATAAAGAAGGCCGATGTTATTGGGCCGTTCTACTTTCCTTTATTAATTAAGTTATAAATTAGGGTTTAAGTCTCATTTTTTATTTTCAATTTGTTTTTAAATTTGCAATTTCCTTTTAAACCATTGTAATTTCTAGTCGTGTGACTAGGGGACAAACTACGTGGCGTAGTTTGAGAATTCGCAACTCAGTGGCTGAGTTGTGGCAGGGTTTTAAGCGTAGAGTTAGGTTAGTCAGTAGCGGGTGTCGCGGGTTTACGTGTGTAAGCCTGTGACTACTTAATTTTTAGTAGAAACCTTGGGGGCAGCACGTAGGCAGGGTTTTGCCGAAGATGGGTAAATTCTGTCATTATATTTCTACTTTTATTATTCTGCTATTATCTGTGCTGTTATTATTCTGTGATCTGTGTTGAAATAATTTTATAAGCTTCCGCAATTAATTTTTATAATTAATAGCATCACCCTATTCACCCTCCCCTCTAGGGTGAAATCGATCCTACAATATATATTTATAAGGTGATGATCATGATATAATAGTACTATATTATTAGTAATTTTGGGCCAGTGTAGAGCAATGGAAAATATTATTAGTCTTTTTCGTATTCCCATTGTTAATTACTGGCGCCACAAGCATATTGCTCGTCACACATCCTCGTGAGTAATAATAGTAGTAACAATTATGTTTAGAAATTGGGTTCCTACGTAGGCCTTATAACCACTCTTACAAATACAATATCATGTTTACTTCATTAGCTATCACATGTCAACTTTATTAGCCATCGCATGTTAACTTCATTAGTTATCGTATGTTTAACTTAGTTAGCAATCGCATGTTAACTTCAATAGTTATCACAAGTTTAACTTCACTAGCTGTCGCAAGTATAAACTTAAGTGTCATCGCACATTTAACTCAAGGGCTATCGCACCTTTATGTTATCACAAGTATAAACTTAAGTGTTATCTACCTTCTAACTCATGGGTTTTTTCACTTGTAAGCAACGTACTATTGCAAGTCTCACATGAAAGCTACTGTTGGTATCAATTTTTAGGCTATCTCAAGTATCAATTTTCAAGCTATTGCACATATCGATATTGGGTTATCACATGTTTGAACATGGTGCTTTCTCACTTATAAAAAACTATCGTGAGAATGAAAACATGGTGCTATCACAGTTAAAAAATAGCTATCATGAGTAAACATACATGTTGTTATCTCACTTATAAAATAATCATCGCATGTGTAAAATGACACTTTTATAAGTTTCCTTAAAATTGATTAATTTCCTTTAAAAACAATTACTTTTCACCAAATCTTTCTACATGTCGAATTTCTTATTCATTAACCAAAATCTTTATAGAATTCTTTTTAGGAAATTTCAGAGATAATTTCATTTTCATTTTGTAATATTAATTAATACCATGATTAATTAACCAATTTTCAATTAGAATTCAATTTTCCTTCACCAAATAAATCATATCAATTAAAAAATATATGGGAAAAATATATGGGAAAAATCTCCAAAATTCCCAAAAATTGGATTCTCTACCTTTTAACATATATATAAACTGTAGGTTAAAATAATTATTTTATATATATAAATAATTAAAACCCAAAATTAAACATTTTCTAAACGTAGAAAACTCATAGGAAACCAAACAAATTCGAAAAAATTCATCTCCAATTTAATGTTACAGACAACATATTATAATTTTAAGGGATTTTGGAAGATAATTCATGTTTTACTCTTAATATCTCAAAACAATGATAATTTAATATCCTAGTATGTATAACTTCATTCTATTATCATTTCAACGTGTTCATAAACATTCAAATCATTCAAAATATATTAAAAAAACGAACCCAAATGGTTTTGAGAAAAATGGGGGTAAGTATTACCCACCTAAAGCTTGAAATTTTGATTAAATTTATTCTTCTTTTGAATGAAGGCTTGTGTCATGCCCATAGATTAATCTTCCTTTCTTCTTCTCCTTAGAATGGTGGTCGACCAAGCTTTTGATTTTCTTGTATTATGAAATGAAAATGAATGAAGAAATGAAATAGTTAGGAGATGTAAGAGTTAATAATTTGGGCTTGGGCTAATGCCTCTTTCTAGCATAGTCTCTTATTAATTCATTAATCCCTTGTCTATTACATTTCCCTTCTATTTCTTTTACTTATGGCCAAACTTCAAGCATACTAATTTTTCTTGGTTTGCTATATTGATAATTTATGTGTCCAATACTTAATCAGTTAATTTTTCCTTGAGTGCCCTTTTTAATTAAATTCACTTCATTATCATTCAATTGATTCCTAATATTAATTAGGTTACCATATTATGACAGCTCAAAATATGCGGTGTTACATTATTGATCATGTTTCATTACAAGAAACAGGACATTTTCTAACCACTCAAAACAGTCGGCGGCCGTCGGAAGCCATCGAGAGCCCTCAGAAAAAACAAGAGAAAAAACATACGCTGCTAAACAGGATTTTCGATGGCTTTCGACAGACCCTGTCGACGTATTTCCGACGGCTACTAACGGCCTACCGATGGCTCCCGACGGTCATCAGAAGAAACGTAGACGGTCACGGGGGGTGCCAAAAATTATCGTCGGAAGTTGTCGTTTCCCTCCGTCGCCGCCCGTCAGAAGCCGTCGGAAATTTTCAGCCTACAAGTCATCGAAAGCCGTTAGAAAACCTGAACCTGCTTTTCATTTTTTCTACTGCATTTTTGCCTTACATCCACAATCCATAAACAGTATATTCCACCACACAAGCACATATAAAATTCAAATATTCAATACAAAATCAAACCATACAAATATAATCAAATCGCATAATGAAATAAACCAAGCATAATTCGTATAAAATCAAACCACCACTTCACTAACATAATTTACATACATCTCATTGTCAAAATATATATCAATCGTTCATCAACTCCCCACCGTCAACTCCCAAATATCAAAATTATTATCACTGAATGTACCATCAAACAATATACACAAACATTTTAAATCCAACTCCACCAACTCAATGTATCATCAAAAATTACTAAACAATGACGCAAAACCAAAAAAAATACCTATCGCTCCGGTGAATCACCTCCAGAATCTCTGGAACCAGCTGAAGATAGAAAGCAGCCACTATATTACTACATGTACTCAGTAATACACTGGCCCAGCGGTTGTGTCATCTCTATGGTCTACCGACGGTTCTGCTCTTCTAGTTGTGCCATCCTAGCTCTCAACTCTTCGATCTCTGCTAAATCGTTCTGAGCTCTGGCCGTCTGGCTGGCTCTTTTCTATCCGTTGGCCTGCAATACTTATTTGATTTTGTGACGACCAGTAATTTTTAACAAATTAAATTGGAATAATTAATTGATTTTAAATATTTAAAGGTAAATTTTAGTTTGAATTCCAAATTATTAATATTTGCTTGATAATTAAATTATTGAATTATATAATTCGAAATTGGGTAAAATTTTGAACATGGAATTTTAAGCCTGTTAAAATATAATTTGAAGGCTTATAAAATTTATAATGATGATACTGAAGATAATAGAATGGTTGAAATTTAATTTAAAGGTGATTTGTTCAGTTTAATTAATTTATCGTTTAAATTGATGTTTAAAAATAGCCTTCCGAGGCACAGTCTCGGAATTCGACGAAACCAGTTCTATTGAATCCGTGATAGTTAGTTATTTCGATTTCAATTTTCGTAATGTTTGGAGTTGTTGTGTTATCGTACGATATGTAAACGCGTCGATAGGAGTTTGAGATATTTTGAAAATTAATAATATTAAAATATAAAGGTTAAATCAGCAGCCGAAATAATGTCGCATCTTTTTTCCGTTTCTCTGCAAACCATTATACGCAGCAAGCAGCACGAAAAAAATCAAATCATGTCCCTTTTGTCTTTTGAAGCAAGCCTCTAGCTTTCGTCCTTTTAAATCGAGATTCGCCTCTTTCTTTCACAAGTTATTCTGAAATCTATCTTCAGATGCAACCCCAAAATCATTCGTCTTCATCTAAATAAAAAATGGAGGTTGCAAACGAAGGGATCCCAAATTTAAAACCATTCAAATTAAAAAAAGAAAAAGACTCGCGATTGTAATCTCGAGATGAAGGTGGAAGCTCGAACAAGATCGACGACGAAGTCCCGATTGAAGCTAGGGCTCGCGATCGTTGGAAGTGGTCGCGGCGTCATTGGATTTGGAGCAACGCGTGTAAGGGTTTGATTGCTCGTCGTAAGCGGTGCCATGGATGTCGCAGCCAAGGTGGTGGCGCACTGGAAACTCATGTGTGATGATGCGAATTTAGGATTGAGATCTGAAGCCGAGCTCAAGCTTTGGGAAAGGGATGGCGAGCAGTTCGAGTAGAATTCGGGTGGCCGAGCTCAGGAAGCAGGTCGCGATGCCTCTGTTCGGTGAAGTAGCGATTTGGGATGGCCTCTTCTTCTTTATTTCAAATTTGTAAAGTAAAAAAAAAATTATTATATAACTGTAAAGAAAAGTATAAGATATACAGAAAACAGAGATGATATATACATATGTATAAATATTGGATTTAGAAATGGGACTTTTAGTTGGTGTGTAGATTTGTTTTCAAAAGCAAGCACAGAGTTTCAAATGAAGAAACAGGAATAAACATAAATATACATATTCAAATTTTAAGGCTACTAATTTATTTTAAAGATAATGTATTATGGTGATTAATCAGCTTATTTAATTATTGCAGTCGCTAAAAATATTTTATTGAAAGAACATTGGTTTGAAATTTAATCAGTACTTTAAAGCCAAATTGTTAGTGTAAATTAAATAAATGGATAGTAATTGTTTGAGCGATTTATTTCAAATATTAGTAAAATCATATAATATTTATACAAGGCTTGAGAAGAAACAAGCTGGATTTGGGAATGGATGCTAATAAAATGAAGGTGAGTAAATCTCACTCTGTTTAATTTCTATTTAGATTTAAATGGTTAAATTTAAAATAATTGGTTGATTGATTGGGTTGATTGAATGTGTGCTGAAGATCTGGTGACTTTGGTTTTGGTTGATTCGGGAGTTGATTGTTGTTTGACTCGAAACGTTTGGGTTTTAAATGGTTTTAAACTTAAATCGTAAATAAGAAAATGGTTCAGATTAAAATCAATAAAGATTTAATGATTGGTGATTCATTAAATAAATAGGATAATTTAATGAATAATTAATTAATTAAATTAATTTATGATTTGGGTTAATTAATTGGGTTTAAATTAATTAGAATGATCATTGGGTGGTTTGATAAATAATTACTTAATGAAATTAATAAAATATAATTACTTTGTGTAATTAATCGGGAGATAAATTAAGATGATTAATTAAGGAGAATTAATTTATTTAATGACGTAAATAAAAGGTAGATAATTTCGGGTGGAGATAAATCAAGTATGATTAATATTGTTGTTTAATTAATATAATTAATTTAGATTAAGATAAATTGAAATATAATTGGAAATCAATAATTTATATAATTAACGATGTAACTAAAGATTTGATTAATTAAGGTTAATTAATCCATAATATGTGATTTATGAGAAATTAATTAATATAAGTAATTAAGGATTAATGTAATTAATTATAGTTAATTAACTTGTGAAGTAATTAAAGATTAATTTTTGTTTGGTTAAGAACAATTAATATTGTGAAGTTAATTAAAGATAATTACTTAAATGTAATTGAAGAATAATTAATGCAGGGTGATTAATTAAGATGAATAACGAAGGGATGATTGATTAATTGATTTGAAATTAATTAATGTTAAATGAAGAAATCTAAGTGGTTGAGGTTAGAAATTCAATCAGGATTAATGAAATTAAGTTTGTACGTGCTTAATCTTTGCTTATGAATGATTGAATGGTATTGGATGCTTTGAATTAGTTGATATCTCTGATATGAAATGTTGTGTATTTCATGTGGATAACTTGGGTTAGGATGACTTGAGACTCGAAGAGACCGAGGTCGGGTACTAGGAAATACCCGAAACCACTTCGAATTTTTATAGATTGATATATGAAATCTATAGGCTGGACTGAAGTGATTTAAAGGAGTTGGACTATTTAAATTTAAACCTTGGTACTTAGAAATGGATGTGTGGAATTAGTGATGTCCATAATTAATTGTGCTTTGTGAATTGAAATGAGTTACCCCGGGTTTTATATAAGTTAAATGCTTGGTATTCCATGTTAGATGGGTTTACTCACGCTGGTTTCCAGCCTGACCCGGGTGTTACTTTGATGTAATGCTCGGGTCAGACCGAGTATTACAGATTTCAGGTAAGGATGTTTTGGAGTTTAGGAGGCGAGCTGGATGGCAAGAGAGTATAGAGTATTTCCGTTGTATTTATATTATTATTAATCTGGGACATGATAATTGTATATATTCAGTGACTGTATATATGTGAAACTCTGATGTATATTAAATGTAATCAACAGATATAGTATTCTTTTTGTAAACTGTTATTATTTATTATATTTTATCCGCTGCGAATGTGAGTTGTTGATGTTTCTGTCCTTCTTCTTCTTCTATCTCTTTCTTCTTTTGCATAACTATCTGGAATTTTGGGATTCGAAATTTTCGGGTCATTACATTTGGTATCAGAGCTGAAAGGTTAAGCGAGAACCTTGGCTCTGGTGGGGATTACTCATTTAATAGAGTCTGTAGTACTCTAGAATGAGTTGTTTATATATATATATATATATATATATATATATATATATATATATATATGAGCGCGTACTTGTTATTTTCTTATATAAAGGTTTTAAATGAATTTATATAAAAGTATATTTCGATATATAAAGCAATATTTTCTTCTAATAAATATTTAGGTCATTGGTTGTTAATTATTGAACTTAAAATTAAGAAGTAATAAAATACAACATAACTGAAATCTTGAATTGGAATTAAATTAAGTGGTAACAGAAATACAACCAAATTAAATTTAAATTGGTTGAAATGAAATTCTAGAATTTGAGCTCATAAATTAAATTGTTTAAAAGATTTAAATAAAAGTAAGTTTGAAATGGATTCAAACTGAAATTTAATCTTGAATTTATAGAAGTAAGATTAATATAAAAAGGAATTGGTATCTAGATATGATTACCTTGGGTATTATCATAAATAGTTATTGTGTTTAATAATGACATATTTGTTATTAGGTACATTTATAAGATGAGTATAACTTCTAAATTAAAGTGGGTTTTAAAATTTGTGATGTGTTAGAAACCTAAGTCTAGAAACAATCAATTGTTTCAAAGAGTTAAAGAAAATAACAAATAATATAATTCAGGCTATTTTGAATGTAGTCTTATTTTAAAATAAGAAATGTTGGGAAGATTTTTAAGGGATTTGTTTTGAAATTTAAAACCAAGGGTGGTTTAAAATTTAAAAGTAGCCTGGTGTGTAAAGGAAATAAATATGAAAATAAACTCTAAGGTTGAGTTTAGAATTTTCCTTGGAATGTGATGTGAAACCCAAAGTGAAGCAAATTTTGAAATCAAGTGGAAGGTTATCAATCTGAAGGTTTAAAATTTTGAATGGGAATTGGGATTAATTCAAGCAGAAATTGAAATGATTTGAAACTGAAGTGGATTCAATTTGAAATTAGTCCAAATTTATTTGAATAATTTGGAACCGTAAATAAAGTTGAATAAGTAAGAATCAAATGGAATTTGATTTGAAGATGGAAGGAAATTGAGAATTAATTCAACTTGAATTGGGGATAAATCAAGTCCAATGGAAATTGAAGTTATTTAAATTGGAATTGGGTCAATTTAAAAGGGAGTGGAAATTTAAATTGAATTGATGGGAAAGTGAACAGTTTTGACTCTGGACTATTTTCAATATAAATTGTTTTAATGTAAACTTATTTTTCTAAGCATTTGAATATATACAACCTTTCTTTCTTAAAGCCAAAATATTTTATACTTGTTTTACAATTATTTTTGGAGCTATTTAACCATTTTTCAACTGTTTTATACACTAATTACTATTTTCAACTATTTTACCAATTAACTACTATTCTACAACTATTTTGCAATTATTTAAAAATTTTGAAACTTTTCAACTATTTTCCAACTATTTCACAAGTATGTAACTATTTTACAGCTATTTTACAAACTAATAATTATTTTTCAACTACTTATCTGTTTTTAAATTTTGAAGCTATTTTCTAAAAATAAACTGGTCGGAGTTCAAACTGTTATGGATTAAATACTCAACTGAGATAAGAATTGAAGTGATAATCCAAATGGGGATTAAGGCAAATGGGAATAAGTGAATAAAATTCAAAGTGAGGATGAATAGAAAGGAAATTGATTTAGCTAAAAATTAATGAAAATAAATACGTAGGATGTACGTATATTATTCTATTCGCATAGTGATTTGATCCAGATTCGAGCACAGAATTTCGAAATAGTATATCGATCCGAGTTGGGATTTTTCGCTCGATTTTCGACGGAGAACCTGGATATGGATTGTTGATTGGTTCTGGATATTCTCTATCTTAGTTATAGCTATGCAAGGAGAATGACGGTTTCTAATCAAGAAACCAGGTTTGTGTCCGCACTAGAAAGTCGGGTAGACAATACTAGTTCGGAAGTGAAATTGTGTGATCAAGTGAGCGATCAGATTGGTATAGCGTATGGATGATATGTGTACATCGTACGGATTTGAATGAAATTGACATTGGAAGGAGTAATCATATTTGAATGTTTGATTTTGAATAAACAAAGTTAAATATCTTTGTTATATAAGATAAATCTCACGTTTTTAAATCTATTGCCAGAAGAAAATGATTTTTGAAGGTGCTTGAAGTATAAAAGGAATTTTATACAAGTTTGAAAGGATCCAAAGTTTTTAAAAAAAATTATACATATCTGAATATATATAAAGGATCTTATGAGGATTTTGGAAAAGGGTTTTGGAAACCTTTGGATTTAGAAAGGCTTTTGATTTTTAGGTAAAATCAATATTAAAATTTGAAAAGTCTAGTTTGAGAATTATCGATTTTGGGATAATCGATTTTGTGTAAAGAAGCTTTGTATGAGATCATACTAGGTGTATGATTTGAATGATACTATATGTGTATAGTATAAAGTGCTTTGATGATGGCTCTGGAGAAAAAGGCGCTCCCTTGAAATGAACTTCTCAGGAGTGCCACCGGGTGGTGCTGCCTTGAGCCCAAAGGGGGTTCTAAAGTTGATCCTGTGAGGAATCGGGACAAAACTAGTTCCTGTGGATTATGAGTAGTGTATACCATAGCAAAAGTCGTGTATGCCGCTGAGAGCCAACAGTCTGCGTTTGATTTTATATCGGTAGACTACGACCTATGGTAACATAGCGAAAGTCGTGTGTGCTGCTGAGAGCCAATAGTCTGCGTTTGATTTTATATCGGTAGACTGCGACCTATATAGGAGTGGTGAAGTTTCATTTTGACAGCGAAAATCAGAGGCCGCAGAGTGCCTGCAGTTACATGGACTTTTGCTGTGATGGCAACGTAACCCTGGAATGTAACTGCGATCTGTCGTGGGTTCCATGGCATAATCGAGAGGCCATGGAGAGCCTGCAGTTACATAGATTTTTGCTGCGATGGCAACGTAACCCTGGAATGTAACTGCGACCATGGATGGGGGTGATGATTTCCAGGGCATTCTCACCAAAGATATTTCCTCTATTTCAAAATGCTTTCAATATTTTCAATAAAATTATTTTCAAAAGTATTTTCACTGGATGTTGAAAACGGGTCTACCAAGTACTTATAGATTTTTAGTCCTACGCCTGATCAACGTATGACCGAATTTCTATGAGAACAAGGATGGACTGGTTGAGACATCGAGTTATAAGAAGTATTTTTGCTATAAAGAGCTATTTTATTAGTATGATGTGAATTTAAAAGCATTTCTAAAAAATAAAGGTGTTGGAATTTTGGAAAATGAAGAAATCCAAACTGGAATTATGAAAATTTTTGAATTCAGGAAAATTTAATGAAGTGATTTTTGTAATAAAATCAAACATTGATTTAAAAGTTGGAAATAAGCTAATCAGTTAAATAAATTATTTGATAGAGTATATTGATAACTCGGTTAAATAAAAAGGATTGTAAATTAATAATGGAGTTTGGAAATAAATTCGAATTGTAAATAGAATTCGACTTGGATTTGATAGTGAATTAAATAAGTGGAGGTGCTATAAAAATAAGAATAAATTAGAGTTGGATCGAAATAGTGATAGTCGGAACTATGAATAAAATTCAAGTGTGTTATAAATAATATCAAATGTAAATTGCAAGTAAATTAGATATAATAGGAGTGCTGTCGAATGAAATGAAAGTGAATTATAATAGAAATGGTTTGAGTTGAAAATAAAACCCAAGTGAATAGAAATAAATTGAGAATGACTTTGTATTAATAAAATAAATTCGAAATGAGTTAAGCTGGTGAATTAAATTTTTAAAATGGGGTGGATACATTGGTTAATTGAATTAAATAATAAATGGATGAGTCTGATTGAATGGAAATTAAATTAAGGTTTTAATTGGAATTGGATTATCAGAATGGACTTAAGTTATGAGACGAATAAATATGAAGTAAAATTTCTTAAATTAATGAAAGCTTGGATTGAGTGAGAATAGTAAACCATTAAATAAGGACTAGTTAAATTTATTTGGGAAAAATGGATATTAATAATAAGCAATGAATGTTGTCAAGCTGATTGAAATAGTTTTAAAATGGAAACGATGCGGAGATGAAATGGAATGCATATGTATGGTTGGTGAATAAACTTGAAATGAAACGGAATTAAATACAGGATGAGTTGAAATTAAATTGAAGTAGTTATAAACTTAAAAGGATACTCTATTAAGCAAATATCACCAAAATTTTCATAAAAATAGTTGTCGTTGTTGTAAACAAAGGTAACTAAAATTATATGGGCTGAGAGAAGTTAAATAATATTGATTTTGAATCATTTGAAGTGAATATGAGCTTGTTTCGATTAAAAATCAATTGAATGTAAGAAATTGAGTTGCAAACCATTAAAATTGAAGGAAATGGTATATAAATTGGTTGAAAGCAATTGAATTTGTTTTGAAAACATATAAATTGTTCGAGGAAGTTATTTTGAATGCATTTCTTTTATAATTGAAGTGTTATAGTTGTTTAAATAAGAGAAATGTTATAAACTTCATATATATGGTGCTATATGTGTAAATTGAGTAAGTACAGGTACCGGGAAGCCGTTTGGTTGGATTTGGTTGCACTAATTTCTAAAATAAATAAGCTGCTTGCATAAAATGCTAAATAAAGGTACGCCTACGCAATAAAAATAGGAAATATGAACTGTTTTTTCTTTTTCTGACCGTGTGGGTCGATGTATACATATTTATATCTCTTGTCAAATTGCAAAAGCTCCTCCGTACAAAGGAGACTCTGCCAGAATTTTCTGAAAATTTTGGAAGTTAGAAAAAAAAATTAAAAATTTATTAGCAACAAAATGATTTTAAATATGAAACTGAAATAACTTAGTAGATGAAACTAATATGAACCAGTTATAAATGGAAGAAAAATTCAATATTCAGAATTGAAGATAAATTGAATTCATATGGAAATAGGAAAAAAACAAATTGAATAGAAGTAAATGAGAAAACTTCTGTAAGAGAATGTATAAAATGGTTTGAAAGGTTACAATTGGATATTATTGCTAAGTAGAATATGCAGGTATTATAAAGAGAAAGGAAAATTGGATTTGATTTCGAGAGATAATTTGAATTGCCCGACTAAAAGGTATGTATTTAGAATTTTGTATGGAATTGGATTGGGTTTTTGATCTAGCCACTTGGCTTTTGTTTTCTTTTCGAATTTGGGAGCCCGTAGAGGCATTTTGCTGTTGTACCGAGCTAGCCACGCAAAGGAGACGCTGGCAAAAAATTTTGGAAATTTAGAGAATTAGATAAAAAATTGTGAAAGGTTGTGAAAATTTAAATTTGAACAAGTGGAGTAAATAATGTTGTTGGAAATTATGGAAGGTTTTGGGAAGTTGGTTGAAGTAATAATTAGTCTTTAATAAAAGATATGTTATGGCAAGCTGATATAACTGTTTGGTTTTTGGGAAGAGAAACGGGTTTTGAACCATTCTTCCTAACTAGTAATTTCGGGGACGAAATTCTTTAAGGGGGAGGAATTTAACGACCCGTAATTTTTAACAAATTAAATTGGAATAACTGATTGATTTTAAATATTTAAAGGTTAATTTTAATTTGAATTCCAAATTATTAATATTTTCTTGATAATTAAATTATTGAATTATATAATTCGAATTTGGGTAAAATTTTGAACATGGAATTTTAAGCCTGTCAGAATATAATTTGAAGGCTTATAAAATTTATAATGATGATACTGAAGATAATAGAATGGTTGAAATTTAATTTAAAGGTGATTTGTTCAGTTTTAATAATTTATCATTTAAATTGATGTTTAAAAATAGCCTTCCGAGGCATAGTCTCGGAATTCGACGAAACCAGTTCTATTGAATCCGTAATAGTTAGTTATTGTCGGATTTCAATTTTCGTAATGTTTGGAGTTGTTGTGTTATCGTACGATATGTAAACGCGTCGATAGGAGTTTGAGATATTTTGAAAATTAATAATATTAAAATATAAAAATATAAAGGTTAAATCAGCAGCCGAAATAATGTCGCATCTTTTTTCCGTTTCTCTGAAAACCATTATACGCAGCAAGCAGCACGAAAAAAATCAAATCATGTCCCTTTTGTCTTTTGAAGCAAGCCTCTTGCTTTCGTCCTTTTAAATCGAGATTCGCCTCTTTCTTTCACAAGTTATTCTGAAATCTATCTTCAGATGAAACCCTAAAATCATTCGTCTTCATCTAGATAAAAAATGGATGTTGCGAACGAAGGGATCCCAAATTTAAAACCGAATTCAAATAAAAAAAGAAGAAGGCTCGTGATTGTAATCTCGAGATGAAGGTGGAAGCTCGAACAAGATCGGCGACGAAGTCTCGATTGAAGCTAGGGCTCGCGATCGTTGGAAGTGGCGGCAACGTCGTTGGATTTGGAGGAACGCGTGTTAGGGTTTGATTGCTCGTCGTAAGCGGCGCCATGGATGTCGCAGCCAAGGTGGTGGCGCACTGGAAACTCGCGTGTGATGATGCGAATTTAGGATTGAGATCTGAAGCCGAGCTCAAGCTTTGGGAAAGGGATGGCGAGCAGTTCGAGTAGAATTCGGGTGGCCGAGCTCAGGAAGCAGGTCGCAATGCCTCTGTTCGGTGAAGTAGCGATTTGGGATGGCCTCTTCTTCTTTATTTCAAATTTGTAAAGTAAAAAAAAAATATTATATAACTGTAAAGAAAAGTATAAGATATACAGAAAACAGAGATGATATATACATATGTATAAATATTGGATTTAGAAATGGGACTTTTAGTTGGTATGTAGATTTGTTTTCAAAAGCAAGCACGTAGTTTCAAATAAAGAAACAGGAATAAACATAAATATACATATTCAAATTTTAAGGCTACTAATTTATTTTAAAGATAATGTATTATGGTGATTAATCAGCTTATTTAATTATTGCAGTCGCTAAAAATATTTTATTGAAAGAACATTGGTTTGAAATTTAATCAGTAGTTTAAAGCCAAATTGTTAGTGTAAATTAAATAAATGGATAGTAATTGTTTGAGCGATTTATTTCAAATATTAGTAAAATCATATAATATTTATACAAGGTCAAAACTTGACAAGAAACAAGCTGGATTTGGGAATGGATGCTAATAAAATGAAGGTGAGTAAATCTCACTTTGTTTGATTTCTATTTAGATTTAAATGGTTAAATTTAAAATAATTGGTTGATTGATTGAGTTGATTGAATGTGTGCTGAAGATCTGGTGACTTTCGTTTTGGTTGATTCTCGAGTTGATTGTTGTTTGACTCGAAGCGTATGGGTTTTAAATGGTTTTAAACTTAAATCGTAAATAAGAAAATGGTTCAGATTAAAATCAATAAAGATTTAATGATTGGTGATTCATTAAATAAATAGGATAATTTAATGAATGAATAATTAATTAAATTAATTTATGATTTGGGTTAATTAGTTGGGTTTAAATTAATTAGAATGGTCATTGGGTGGTTTGATAAATAATTACTTAATGAAATTAATAAAATATAATTACTTTGTGTAATTAATCGAGAGATAAATTTAGATAATTAATTAAGGAGAATTAATTTATTTAATGAAGTAAATAAAAGGTAGATAATTTCAGGTGGAGATAAATCATGTATGATTAATATTGTGGTTTAATTAATATAATTAATTTAGATTAAGATAGATTGAAATATAATTGGAAATCAATAATTTATATAATTAACGATGTAACTAAAGATTTGATTAATTAAGGTTAATTAATCCATAATATGCGATTTATGAGAAATTAATTAATATAAGTAATTAAGGATTAATGTAATTAATTATAGTTAATTAACTTGTGAAGTAATTAAAGATTAATTTTTGTTTGGTTAAGAACAATTAATATTGTGAAGTTAATTAAAGATAATTACTTAAATGTAATTGAAGAATAATTAATGCAGGGTGATTAATTAAGATGAATAATGAAGGGATGATTGATTAATTGATTTGAAATTAATTAATGTTAAATGAAGAAATCTAAGTGGTTGAGGTTAGAAATTCAATCAGGATTAATGAAATTAAGTTTGTACGTGCTTAAGCTTTGCTTATGAATGATTGAATGGTATTGGATGCTTTGAATGAGTTGATATCTCTGATATGAAATGTTGTGTATTTCATGTGGATAACTTGGGTTAGGATGACTTGAGACTCGAAGAGACCGGGGTCGGGTACTAGGAAATACCCGAAACCACTTCGAATTTTTATAGATTGATATGTGAAATCTATAGGCTGGACTGAAGTGATTTAAAGGAGTTGGACTATTTAAATTTAAACCTTGGTACTTAGAAATGGATGTGTGGAATAAGTGATGTCCATAATTAATTGTCCTTTGTGAATTGAAATGAGTTACCCCGGGTTTTATATAAGTTGAATGCTTGGTATTCCATGTTTGATGGGTTTACTCACGCTGGTTTTCAGCCTGACCCGGGTGTTACTTTGATGTAATGCTTGGGTCGGACCGAGTATTACAAATTTAAGATAAGGACGTTTTGGAGTTCAGGATGCAAGCTGGATGGAAAGAGAGTATAGAGTATTTCCGTTGTATATATATTATTATTAATCTGGGACATGATAATTGTATATATTCAGTGAATGTATATATGTGAAACTCTGATGTATATTAAATGAGTTAACAGATATAGTATTCTTTTTTTAAACTGTTATTATTTATTATATTTTATCCACTGCGAATGTAAGTTGTTGATGTTTATGTTCTTCTTCTATCTCTTTCTTCTTTTTCATAACTATCTGGAATTTTCGGGTTCGAAATTTTCAGGTCATTACAGATTTTGTCTATGATCTTACTATCGAAGCTACAACATAATGTGTTAATTGTTATATTTATAAACTTATTAATGAAACTAAAGCGATATGAAGTTCTTTAGAACTAAAAGATTATTAAATTGCTATATCTTAATATATTATTCATTATCACTTGTTTGTCAAAGCCGTAACGCCTGTTCCGTGAAGGTGTATCCATGACTGGCTCAAAAATGACGTCCTTCTCGTCCGTCGTCAGCTGCTCTTGACCAGTTTCCTCTAGAAGTTTCTGCCTTTGTTCCATAAACCTTGCCTGCATGAACAAATAAAAATACTGTTAAAATTAATAGCATTATATCTTAATTCATTATAATTTAATAATTAAAACAGTTACTAATAGTATATAAACTAACATATACTTACATGGCTCTTTCTCAATTTACTGTCATGCCTTTTATATGAAACTGTCCTGTTTGGATTTACATGCTCGATGACATGAGTACGGGTAAATACATCCATGTATGATACGGGACTATGTGCCTTAGCTTTCTGAAATTGATTATTATGTACTATTATTGTATATTCAAAATTATACAGCACAATGACTATTTACAATTCATATTTAATAAATTTACCCTAGCTACATTGTTGGAATGACCTGGACTCTCCTCGATGAGTGACAGGATTTCTGTTCTTATTTGCAGAGTTTCTTTCCGACTCTGCCTCTACATATAAATTTAATATTTTATTTACTTATCCAATAGTTTTTGACATTTACGTATCAATCAAATAACTAATAAAAATTTAGTACACTTACCTTCGCCTCGTCACTATCCCAGTGTGCCAACCACCCTTCCCACACACTTGCTTCCATCCAGTTCAGCTTCTTCCTTTTATGCTTCATAGCCAACATAGAATTCCTGTAGTTCTTCCTCATCTTCTGCATCCAGCAGTGTCGTACCAGCTGTAGGTCATCTGATTGTACGTCAACTATGGCCTGCATTTCATGATAAATAAGCGATAAAAATTTAAACAATAAAAGGTAAACAATAAATAAGCGACAAAAAAATAAAGAATGGAAAATAGAATATTATAGTTACAATGAAATCCTACCATATACACTCCAGGATGTGGGAGGGATATTATCCCTCTGCTCTAGGGACTAACCCTTCTACTCTAGGTGCTAGATACACAGCGGGACGCTACGGCGGCTGCGATGGCTGCGATGGACCGCTGCCATCGCCTCCTGAAGAATGGAAAGAACTCTTCCTTCTGAACGACATGATACCTGTCACAGATGCGCCATTTTAAAAGAGAATAATAGCAGATAATGAAATATATTTTATAGTTAAATGACATAAATGAGATAAAGTACATAAAGTGCAAAGTATACCTGATTCAGATTGGGTCTCATATTCCGATGATAAGCAGAATACATTGCATTTTTAACATAAATTGCTAAATAAATGATATAAATGGTAATGACATAGATGATGTAAATGATGTAATGACATAAATGATGCAAAATAAATCTCATCAATTACATAAATTGCATAACACATAAGAATTCGACATAATATTATATCAATCCTCATCATCTTCTGATTCAGATTCAGTCTCGTATTCTACATTATTTTCCTCCCTACTCTCGAATGCTTCTACCAAAATGTTTGATTCATCGTTCAGAAGTCCAAAATCAGTACGATGTCTGTTATAATTATTTCGTTGCTTTGCTCAATATCTACCCGATAAGCTTGTTCGTCTGGAATATTCTTCTCTATTCTCACACTATATCATCTCATATGAGGTGCAGTTACAGAAGATGCATATAATATTTGAAGCCTGGAAGTGATGGGTAAATATGCATACGTTTGTATGAACTACGTTTCTCTTCTTTCTTCTTGGTTTGTACCTTTCCTCGTTAAATATTCTACGCTTCCAAAGAGTGGTGTCCTCTTTCCAAAACAACATGCAGCCATTTAAATATGTATCTATTTTTTGATAAGGTAAACTAAAAGCCGACATAAGTTTTGTAACTTCATAGTGATCTTCACACATTAAATTATCAGGTGATATTTGTCTTTTTGCAGCTTGTACAATATCTGTAAATCCGGTTTGATGATGTTGTATTTTGACTTCATCGCAATGTATTATGTTGTTACTGATAGCTGGATGCCACTTTTACAACCATCACAAAGAGGTCTCTTAGCAGCACCCAGTAAATCATAAATTTTTTCTTGCTTCAATATTTGGTTCTCCAACATTTACATTATCGTCGTCGACTTCAACAGTAGGGAACATTGATCGTGCTGCATCTTCAACCATATTTTCTATATGGTTCGTTATAACAATTTCATTACCAGCAATCTCTAATTCAGACTCTACAGATGTATGTGCTACAACTTCTCCATGAAAATCCCAAACATAACACTCCAGCACGAAACCGTTTTTCCATAAATGGACTTTCACAATATCGAGTAACATATACTTTAAATGTTTACACCTACTACACGACAACGAATTTCTACATTGTTTTCGTTATTACTTAAAGAGAATTCAACAAATACGTTTATGCCATTATAAAAAACTTCTTTTATTGAGCCTCTCAATCCCCTTATTTGATATATCCATCTCTTCGTTCAACAAAATAATCGATCGTTTTTTCTATTTGAAAAAATATGTCGCAAATTCAAAAAAAAAAAATTGGTCATTTTACGAATTCACATTTTATTTTTCACTGTACTGATACAAAAACTTATATGCGTCAATTTTACCCCACTTAAGAATACGATATAGAAATGTTGGTTCATGGTTATCATTTTTCCTGGTCAGTCATCCTACTTTCCATTACAAACATAGTAAACACTTCCATTTCGTACATTATTTCATTTTAAACAATTTAACAAAGTTTCGACAAAACTTCCCCTTTGTTTCCTGCATTATACACAAATGCGTGTACACAGGAAACAAAAAGGAATAGTGACGGTGAAATTTTGTGAACCGCTTGAAACAAAATAATGTATGAAATGTAATTGTTTACTGTGTTTATAACTTGTTAACTACATGAACAAATCCAACAAGTATTGTACCAGATGAATATAAATAATTGTTTTGTGACAAAAACGAATATTTATATAACGATCGTGTACAACACTTGTCGGACGGGGTCAAAAACTCTCTAAGGGATGTAAAAAAAAGTAGTTTATAAAAATGAATATTTACTAATCTTATATATTTCAAAAAATTATAAATTTACCACATTTATTCCGCGTATTTTATCGAATAAGATTGCTTTAATATTGTTGTCATTTTCCAATGCAGTCAAAAAAAATTTTGAGACTCATGCATTAGTTATTGTTATACAAGTCAAGATGTTATACAACTCATGTCTTATTACAATCAACACAATACAATGGAAGAAACAATACATATATAATGGTTCACACATACACACAAAATCACAAATTATACATACTCACAATAACATATGAAATAGGTATACCATGGGATAGTATAAACCATTATTAGGCTATTGGAAACAATTACGATTACTAAATAGCCCTAATTTATCAACTTATCCGAATCTAGGTTTCGGGTAAAAATTAGATTTTTCGCGAAAATAAGAGATTACATCTGAAATTGAAAGCAATAGAGGGCGAAAATAAGAGATTACACCATCCTTCCCTCTACCTCCAACAACGATCACGTCGTTCAACTCTTCGCTGATCGACGGCAATCGACAAAAACCCAATAACTGATCAACTCAAGAATTCTTCACATCCCAAATCTAAAAAAATCATGAAAGTATTATCTAAAATCATTATTTTCTGATTCGAATCTGATTGTGAAATCCAAACATGAAATTATGAACATTGATTTTCGACTTATAATTGATTTTTATTGTAAAATCCTATTTTTGAAATAATTTCTTAACATAAATTCTTGAATTTATTTTTAAAAATGATGTGATAGTCTTATAATCAATTTTCATTTGAAATTCAAAGCCTAACATTGATTATATGAAGAGAAATGGAATTATTTTATTAAATTTTGAGCTTGTAACATAACAGAGGTACATATATATGTATACATATACACTGACATTGCACAGAACATATCATTTTATATACATGCATTCGCATCCATACTCATGCAAACATTATTTACTACATTATTCATCACAAGCATCAAAGCATACAACCATATTTAAGATTTTAAGCAAAATGTTTACTCACTGGTTAAGATGATAACAAAGCAACAAGCTTCCTTTACTGATCTGGAACCTAATGCTTGATTGAACAACTTGAATTGAAATTGATCTTTGAATTTGCTTAGTTTGATATGAATTTACTTGAGTTGATCTACTGCTTGTTAGCTTGCTATTGAGCTGAAACTTGAAACAGGTTGTTGTAGTTTAGTTTTGATTTCTTTTGGTTTAGTTTTAAGAAGATGAGAGAAAGATGATTTAGAAATGAACCTCAAAATAAAATAGCCAGGTTTTTTTTAATTCTTAGTTATTTATATAATTAAATTTTAAAGAAAACACACTTGCCACTTGTTAATTGCAAGGCATATATAAGTTACAAATGTTAATGCATGTTTTTAATTATCTTACAAATGTCAAAACCCTTTATTTATTGTTTTCTTATGTTTTCATAATTTTATCTATTATGTTTTTAAGTGTTTATATATATATACAAATTACATTTATTCATGTTAAATTTAAATAGAAAGAATATTAAACCTCTTTATCAAATTCTATTTCAAACTTAAGCTATTATACTTTTTAACTTAATAAATAGTTATCTTAAATGTTTTGAAAAAAATGCACAAATAAACTTTAACTAGCTTTGAAAATTATTATATTGAATCCAAAACAACGCTTCCAATCACAATATACATATATATTATAATTAGAAAACATTTTTATTAGCTTTGAAAAGATAAATTTTGCTAAATTAAATAGTTTTAGATTATCAAACCAATATTGTCAATTCAAATTATTATAAATGAAGATTATCGAATTGCTATTACCAAAATTCCGGGTCATCACATGTATTGAAGCAATAGATGAATGCTAGAACAAAAATGGAAGAAGAAAAAGTTACGAGAATACATTAAAATATCTGAAGGCATACCCTTTGTATTTTAGTTGATAGAATATGACCTAATGTTTATATAGTTGGTAACGAGCTAACCATTGTGATTGTAGACGGATGGATAAACTCATGTGTAAGGCATAACTTAACAGACTCTAGGCTCTGGTACGTTCTTTGGTTAGATGGTTTTCAACGTACGATATTACGTTTGTTCAAATATATACATAGTATTGTTATATGATGCCTTAATCTAGACTTAGATTATGATTTGTTTGCTTGAACGACGAACTATAGGGCATGAGCAAACTAAACGATAGTTTCAATGTATATATGGTGTAGTTAACTTTCGTACTACTTGATTTATGTTTTTCTTGAGAGATGGAATTAAGTACGCATATACAAAAATAGATAGGTGAATCGATGCGACTTTGTATTCATTGGTGATGTTCATAATTACCTTGATCCTAATATCATAATTATTTGTACCGTGTATTTTATTCCATGTACATATACCATATGTGTATTATACTCATATATCAGCGTCAAACATTACTATTGCCAATATTATTCCATAACTAATATTATTCCATAACCGAATGAACTTATACGTTTGTTTTTTTAAATGACCTTTTGTATCTGATTTTAATTGCATTGTAGCTTTTTTTCCTACGTTTCAATATTTTGTTCCTATACATTGAGAAACAAGTATTACACAAGTTATGGATTACATTGTTATTTCATTAAGTTGAATTTGGTAGCAATGATCAACACGCAGAGATCAAAAACATAAACATAACATTCAAAGAATGTATATCATGAGTACAGGATTCAATTAATTATGGCACGACCATAATCATTCAAACAAGATTTAAACCAAAGCAATTAAGCAACACAACGAAATCAATATTTGCTGGTTGTCCTAAAAATATACCGAGTATCAACAGTAAAACATAAAATCCTTGATGTTATCCTTGACCGGGGGCAATGATCTGACACCAACTGGTTTACCCCTTGGTCCATTTGCAGAATCTGAATCTGCATCAACATATAACCTTGCACGCGATGCAGCAAGATGTGCATAATATGCAGGTGGTACTGCACAGAGCAAAAAACATCACATTTGTTCAAAAGGCAACGTGAGGAAAACTAAAAAAAAAAAAAAAAAAAAACATGTTCAACAAATTTAATACTAATAACTTAACAGGTATCACAAAGTTTGATCAGGTTTACATTTTTAGTCCGTGCTAGGACAAGAGAACGAAATTGAATGACACTGAATATGGGTCTGAGAAATCTGTCACTTAGGATTTTGCCGCAGAATATGTTAAATAGGCCGCCCACTTTACACTGTTTACAAAATATGCTAAACAATAAAACATGGTTTAGCAGATATCATGGTTTTCATTTTTTTTCTTCGTAAAGTTGCCAAACAACCAAAATAAGATAAGCATGGTAGGTCCAACTTACAAGCATGGCTTAAGCAAAAACCAAATTACGTACAAAACTGAACTGAACTTACCAACTGAGACGGAACGAGTACATCTAGCATATCTGCAATTTTTATATGCAAGATTTATTAATTAAAACATAAACATTATGTAAATAACACCAAGTCGCACTTATAGTAATGATGGATGCTTACGTATAACACAAACTGTTTGTTAACATCCGTAGGCCATCAGAAGAAAATTTATTTTCATCCCAGAGCACATGGTAATGAGTAGGGCGACTTGTACCCTGGAAGATATATACAAATGAAGGTTTGGTCAAATTATTAAACACTAAAACTGGCTCAATCACTAATTGTTGTTTTCCCTTGATGCCAGCATGACTACAGAGATAAAAATCAAACTCTCTTGGATGGCAAATCTTCCTATCTACCACAGTCCCTGTGCATCAGTGTATATGCAAACAATTTAAGCAAAAAAATTGCGCAATAACCCAAAAGCATTAGATTATAAAAATACTTAAAATTGAACAAGTTTCAACTCAAACATGATAATTTAGCACAAATATGAATGAGAAGCATTCAACATAATAAGGTATAATGGTTCATTTGAAGAACATGGAAGTTGTCAAGATTTTGATATTTAAGCTGCAGAACAACAGTTTCAAACTAGGAATCCTAATAATTGTATATAACATCCAAATGTAAGAAGAAAAAAACTCAAGCAATTATTTAAATTATAGTACAAGAAACCTGGAGGTATATTGCCGCTCTTATCGGTTAGATTTTGAGGAAAAAAGTGTGTGTGATGTCTTTTTTGTACCACGACAAATGTAACCGGAGGAAGATAATCTGCTTCAAGATACTGACAAGCCTACCATAAAGAAAATATTGAAGTTGTTATTACAAGGTTGAATTTTGAACTGAACAATAAATTTATCATTATTGCTTACTCTGTTTATTGCATCAAACTCTTTGAGTAGAACAGTATTAAATTCTCCTTCACTCACACCATCTCTGGAGAAATTTAACCGTTAGAAAGCTCAATATATTTAAAGAAGTATTAGTTATTCAGTACCTGCAAAAGATAATCCGATGGGGCTTAAGGCCTGTAGATCGTCTAAAGGATATAAGCTGCTCTCTGCAAAAAAGGAAAACAGATGCACAACCGTTAGCAACAAGCATGTGAATGATATGTAAATTTCCATCATATTCACCAATTACCTTATCATACCGCCTGGCACCATTTCTCCCTTTGCGTTTAGGTTAGAAATAAAAAGGTCATTAATTATCTCTCCACGTGGTTGAGCGGAAGCTAGCCCTTTGTATTTTGTTATTTCGGGCCAGTCCATAAACCAACAACCTAAAATAAAATGGAAGTCATAATACACAATTTTATAGATATTTCCATTAAAATAGAATGTGAACCGAAGGAATCCTCTTCAGGTGGTGGATGAGTGACGTCGGCACCAAAAATTATAGTAGGTTTATCTGTAATTTTGGGTATGTTCCTCATAACTGCATCGACAAGCACCGTATTTCTCCCTCCAACCTTATCGGTAATTAATAACAAATTAGAAATTAAAACATGTGCAAAAGATCTATTTACGAAGTTAGTCAAGAGAGTAAATTAACCTTCATATTAATTTTTAATGCGACATTCGACAAATATTGAGTCTTGCATGACTGAACATTCTTAGGCAAACAGCATTCAGACACGATACCCAACTCAGTTTCACAACATCGCTTAATCCTACCTAAAAACAACAATGAATTAATGATATGAACCATCAAACCATATACAAACTTCAATTATAAAAAAGCATATATCGTTATGATTAACATACCATAATATCCAGTTACATCTGGTAAGATAACCAGAAGCAACTGAAGAGTACCAGCTTGATTGTGCAGAGTCTTTAATACACTTTCGATATTACCAGGTTGTTCATACAAGATGGGAACAACCGGTCTTTGATTCACATCCTAGTTTATTTGTACTCGAAGTGAGTGTTTGCAGTAGAAAATATAGTACGATAATACTGAGGAAATGTTGTGCTTTAACATATCATTATTTGTGTTTGTTACAATTACCAATGCATTGATAACTGTAATAACACAGATTAGTGTACAGAAATCAATGATGACAGCAATCAGTGAATTAGTGCATTTAAACAAAACCCGTATCGAATTAGAGATTAGTATTTTTTTTAATATACAGATTAATGCACAGAAATCAATGATGACAGCAATCAGTAAATTAGTAATTGCAATTAAACAAAACCCATATTGAATTAGAGATTAGTACTTTTTTAAATATACCATTCCCGCTTGGCGGCAAGCTGACATTAGATTATGTATGAACCTTTCCACTACATCAGGATAAGAATGGGAGAAACTGATGCAAGCCCAAGATGTTATTTTGCCTTAGTCGCCTCATGTGATTGTTCAGCTGCTGCTTTTCCAGCGATGGCCTCGTCGCGCTCCTTTTCAGCCTTGGAAAGCTGGGCCTTTAACATTGCAATCTTCAAATCTTGGGAGTTAGTCTTTTCCCGCAATTGAGCAACATCATTGCGGTAATTTTCCACGATTTTTTGTTGTGCCCCAAGTTTAGCCTCAGCATTCCGTTGAGCAGCGTGGGCATCTCTTACTTGCTTTTGAAGAACCTCTTCCTTTTGAGTATAAGAAGTGGAAGAGGTGGCAAGATCATCTTTAAGCTTCTTGACTTCAGCCTCAAGTTTCTCTTTGTAGGCAGTGATGTTCTTCATCTCCGTATCATGTTGATCAAGAACTTTTTGCCACTCAGACTTATCACTTTCCATGGTCAGCATGGCATCAAGATTTAAGCAATTTACCCTCTGAAGCTCACCAACTAGTTTCTGCCAGCCGGACATTCTTTCGATATCAAGCTTGACGGCGTCAAGATTTCTCAGCATGGCCTGCTTATCAATTGGAACCAAGTCCAGATCAAAACGTACTCCTTTTAAACACCAATGCGGAAATTGGCTTTGGAGTGCAGGCGGAGACTTCTCAACTTGATAAGGAGGCCTATTAATGATTGCTTGAATGTCAGTTCTTTGAAGGGAAGGAGAGCTAGAGGGGATTTCTAGAGAGATAGAAGCAACGGGCACTTTAGAAATTTCAGATGAAGATTTTTCGCTAAGCTTGGCTCGCTTGCTTGAATCTTCGGCTACATGACTCTTCCCCTTATCGTCATGAGACTTTCTCTTATGGGAGTCATCATCATGTCGGTCGTCTTTCCTTCCATAACGCCCCTCATGAGCCTACCTCTCGCGAGCTTTCCTAGCTGCTCTTTCCTCATCAGTCTCCCTAGAGCAGGAAGATAGCGCCTAGGGTCATAAAAATCACGCCTCGCATAGCGTTGAAAGTCATCATAATATGAGTCGCTGCGTCCCATGGGAGAACCTGAAATTGAAGAAAAGATCGAATTTAGAAATCTTTGAAATAAAGAGGCTAAGTGCACATAATTGCCAAAAATCCTAAGTGTGTGTGGCATGTTAACTACGCGCGTCAAGCTACAAACCACTCTTCGGCTTAGGAGTGATGTCGGCTTTTGCAACAGGAGTCAACTCCTGGGTTGATGGAACTGATCGCAAAATGTATGTCGCTTCAATTTTTGGAGAAACAAGCTTAGAGGTGATGGTGTCATCTTTAAAAAGCTCTTGGGAAGTCACCATAAGGTCGCTCAGTCCCCCAAAGACATCATCACCATCGTGCCCAACGGAATGAGTCATATCAGCAGTGCCCTCTTAAGCATGCTTTGCACTCTTCGTAGCAGAAATTTCTTTCCCAACTCCCTCATCGACTTCTCCAGTAGCCTTTCCGGAATGTTGAGGAAATTCTTCTTCTTCAATAACTGGGGGAAGTTTAGATTTGCCAGATAATCCCTCACCGCCAATGGAACTGGAGCATTTCACTAATGAAGCCTCTATAATAGGTTCCTTCGGTGCGAATTCCTTTGCGGAGGCTGGGGCATCTGACGCTTCTGCTTGAGAACCGGGGGCATCACGAGACTGAATGGATCGAGAAGAGTGCAAAAGTCTGAATTGGTGCAAAAACTCATCCTTCAGCAGGAACTTAATACTTCTCTCATCAACAGCTACGGCATTCAATCTTTCGAAAGTTGGTTTGTGCTAGAATCTTTGGAGGGAGGAGGAAGTGCTGCAAAAGTAAAGAATGAAGTTAGCACTTGACGGCTCGAATTTTGAAAGGCTCAGAAATGAAGTGAACTAGATAGGTAGTCTTACTTCCTACTCTCCAGATACCGTAGAATCCCGGGGGGCAATGGAAAAAGAAGAACTGGTTTAAAAACCCGTGAGTGCTCTTGGGCAGATCCGTAATCAACTTACGGTTTCTTGCACTCCTTACAAGAGTAATAGAAGGGTGATCTTTGTTCCTCCCGAATGAACACAAATATCATATCTCCTCGAAGCTTGGGAGGCGGTTAAGTGTCCTCCTGAATAGTACGCACAACCCCATCAAAATGGCATAGCCATTAGGGTGCAACTGGAATGGAGAAATAGTTAGTCGAAGGAGGAGTGTTCTGAGAAAATCGTTGAAGGGAGGAGTAGCTCCATTCAAACACATCTGATGATTGAATGCAATGAAGCCAGGAGGAGGCCTATCGGCAGTGTCATTTACCCCAGGAAGTAGATCATCCGTTTCAGTAATGCCGAATTGAATACATAGTTGGTTGAAAGCCCGTTGGCTCAATGAAGTTGAAACTCTTTCGGGAGGATTCTCTAAAGGGTCGGCTATTGGGAAAATCTCATCGGTCTGCTCTACTATCTCTTCTTATGTTTGTTGAGAAGCCATTCTACACAAGGAACTGAATATTCAAATATGAAGGTGCACGTTTCCTAAAAGTGTGAAGTGTTGTGCAAAACTAATAAAATGACAAGCAAATATAACTGGAATTAAACTAGTTGGCGTTTGTCGATTATAAAGTTTCAGGGCTTGTTATTTTAAGTCCAAGTACAGTGTTGATGCAAACAGATCAGCTTTTGCTTTAATACTTCACTTGAACCGTTTAATTCACAGCATTTCGTTCACACAAATTCCCTTAAGTTGATTACTCTTTATCGACTAATCTGTCATTCGATGTGGGCAGTCAATGGCAGTATATTCGCCCTAGTTTTATGCAAATGTTATATTTAACAAGTTGTTACCTTAAAAGTTAATACAATCTGTAAAAGAGTGCAATACGTTCAAGAAGTTCATTCTGGCAGTTCAAGTTGGAAATTCAATCAAGTTCTGTTAATTTCTAGCAATTCATCAGTCATATTCCTACGAGTTAAAGCTATGCTGCGAGTTAAATTAGGTCGTGTTGATTCTTTTAGTCGTTCTGCTTTAAGTCATGTGCTATTCTGGTAAGATAAGTCGCAAGTCATTTGGGTCGCAGTCCCTTATGTCGTTCAGGGTTTGAATGTTAAGTCGTTAAGTCATTCACTGAGTTAAGTCGTGCGATTCATGTCCAAACTGCTGAACCCTAGGTCGTTCGAAGCTCCTAAGTCGGGCACTTCCTAACTCTCCTTAACCCGCTAACTCCTCTTTAATCAACAACTTGCCTAACTCGCTAACCCGTTAACTCGCCTAACCCGATAACCCGTTAGCATCTCCACAATAAAATCCATCATCACTCCACCGCCAAATCATCCAAAAACCGATTCAAATCACCTCAGATCCATCATAGATCTGATGCATTGCTGTATTCTCATGAATTACAACGACAACATGTCCAATGACGATCAAAAATCGATCGTAACATGATTTGTGGTGAAACGCAGCACATGAAATTGGATTAGGGTCGGAAAATGGGTTCAAGATACGGTGATGGTCGTGGTTCGATAATGATCGGATTCACTTACATAGTGTGATGGTGAAGATGATCAACGACTAGTTAGCTTAAGTTCGTCTTTGGGAGCTCGGAAATTCTTCAATGGCGGTTTAGAGTGTTAGAGCAGGTGAAGAGAAGAAGGAGCTGCCGAAGCGACTTATACATAGGGGCAATGGAACACGAATCGGCACGAACGACCTAGCTCTCTTATAAGTCGCTCACGACTTAGCGACTCAAGATGGTCCGAGTTAAGAGGTATCGAAGCACATGACCTAGCCCCTCGGCGTATACTTCGAGGGGCAAGTTTTAACACCTCTTTTATTCACGATTCAACGACATAAGGGAATAAGTGACTTAACTACCAAAAGGCATAAATGACCTAACGACCTAAAGCACAAAGCGGCTCAACATGGCACGACCTAGCAACCTAGCGACTCAACGAGCAACGACCTAACGAGTTAAGACAAAAGCGATCTAACAACCTAGCAAGCTTCAGAGTTAAGCCGCATGCACACTACCCCTTCCATTAGGTCGCTCACGACCTAAGCAAGCCGAGATAACTCTTGTGCTACACATGCTAAGTCGCTCACAACATATATCTTGTTCAGGATGGCTCCATTAAGTCGCTAACGACTTGTGCTACCTCGGGATCACTCTTAGGTCGCAACCCCTAGGTCGCTTATGACCTATGACCTCACACGACCTAACTCTGAAACTCCCCTATAAATACTCCACCTACTCCACTTTTGGGGGAGGGACTTTTGGACCTTTTTCGAATGCCAAGACTCTGTTGTTTTCACAACTTCTACAACACTTCAAACGCCAAAGACACTTCAAAGACCCTTGGAAAAGATCAAGTTCATTCAACATGAATTCAAGGAGCTTTTCTACATCAAAGTTCTAACGATTTGCCTTAATGGTGTTGTAATTGAAAATTTATTGTGAAGCTTGTAATCAAACCAATAAGAGAAGAGATTAAGTGGGCGTAGGCTTGACTTTGAGCCGAACCACTATAAAAATTGTTGTCTCTTTACTATTTTCTGCTATTTTCTGCTTACTTTTAGTTCGCGTACCAACAGGTGATGCTTTCGCTATATCACAACTCTCATTGGGGTGTTAGCGTACATTTTAACGTTAACAATACATGGAATTATTTATTAGAATTTTAAAACCACTAATATTCTTATTCAGTTCATTTTTAATTTATTTAAATTCTCTATAATTACTCCACTTACAAATTCTATTCCTTTTATTTTCAAAAATCCAATTCCATATATTTTGATAACTCAGTGTACCGGAATATATTCAAGTAAACCACATCATTTAATATTCCAATATAATTCATCACAGAATATAAAATAATCATGACAGAGAATATTGCATAATTTAAATAAATGTTGAGGAATCCAGTTGGATCGCTCCAACCTGTTTTCCTGCATCCACAGACGTTAGCACAACATAAATACCAATTCCACTTCAAGGTGGAATATCGTGGTATATGGGTTTTAAATAAAAAATCAATCCATTATTATGCGGCGCATAGGGTCTCATCCGCTATATAATGCGGGAAATCAATCATTCCAAGACATATTATATACTATAATATAACACATCGAATCAATTCGACGATTCAACCAAAATATTTAAATTTAACCATTTAAATTAAAATTAAAATTCAGTTGAGTGAGATTAACTCACCTTTGACTTAAATTTGCAGTCTGTTTCCATTCACTTCCATTCCAGCTTGTTTCTTGATTTTTAGACCTTGTATAACATTATATAGCTTATTAAGACTTGAACTAATCCAATAATTGATTAACATTTGCTTATTTATTTTAACTTATAATTTAATTAAAAGAAAATTTAAAATAATAAATTTTCCATAACAAATTATCCTTGGTAACCAATAATTTAATAAGTTAATCAAAATAGTTAAATCATCAACCCACTTCTTTCAAAATAAACTAGTAGGATAAAAATATTTTTAGCAACTAAAATGATTAAATAAGTTAATTAAAACAATTTAATCTCCCAATCTGATATTTAAAAATTAAACTAGTAGATGTAGAATGTGTATCCATTTACGTTTGAAACTATATACTTAAACAAATAACTGGTATATTTAAAAAAACAATCTTTATATAAAATCTTTCAAAGATATTTTTTTTACTAGACTGTTTTGAAATCCACCAAAATTTAAAACCTTCTTTTTTACAGACAATATCTTAAAATTGGCGTTAACATATATACTGCAATTATTTTTCAATCCATATATAAATTTAGCTAAGTAAAATCGAAATAAATGAATTAAATACCTCTGTTAACACAGGCTCCTCCAATACATCCAGTCTCGCCGACAGCATGAAGGCAGCATCGTGACCACCAACATTAGCACCCAATAATAACAAGATCGAAATCGAATTCTTCCAAGCTAACGGCTGCCTCACGAAACCCTAGATTGCCTCGACGTCCAGGCCGTGTCGTGCCTTCAAGCACTCGAGCTTCCACCTTCCAGCCATCCACGAATCGATATAAATAGCCTACATCACGCAACCCACATCATCGTGCAGCGACACCTCTCCTTCTCGCCCCGCTTCGCGCGCGCGTACGAGCCTCGTGCTTGGCCTAAGTCTCCCCTTTCTTTGCCGAGAGTTTTCGATTTCAATTCGAAATGAGGAAGAGGAAAAAGAGTTTCCCTCAGAATTCGGCTATTCGATTTTGATTTTTAAATGAGCAAAGAGGAAAGGAAGACATGGTTCATTTATTTCTATTAGAAGTGTCGGCCATGATTTTATCAGTTCGTTTTTTTATATAAAACTGAATGCGTGAATTCTTGAAGAAGGCTCGGCTTTTGAAAAAAATGAGAAAGGAGGCGTATAGAAGAAGATTTGACTATAGATTTGATTTTTCTTTTATATGTATATTTTATTATATTTTTTTATAAAAAATATCACAAATTATAACTGTAAAAATTTGAAATCATATTTAGACGTGCCGCTAGACTTTTATAATGTTTTACCCCTATTTCAAACACAATGGAAAAGTTTCGAGTCCTAGTTCGATCATATGGAGAAGCTAGCATTTTGGATCAGTTATTATATTGATTTCTGATATAAAGTTCCAGCGCGTTTACTTATCGTAAGCTCACACAACAACTCCAATCAATACGAAATTTGAAATCCGATAATAGTTCAATATTATGGATCAAATAGAACTGGGTTCGTCGAATTCCGAGACTGTGCCTCGGAAGGCTGTTTTTAAATTCAATTTAAATGATAAAATTTTAAAAACTGAACAAATCAGTATTAAATCCAAATTTTAAAACTTTTATTATCCTCAACACTATTAATATAAATTTTATAAACCTTCAAATTATTTTTAACCGGCTTAAAACTCCAGATTCAATATTTTACCCAACTTCCAATTAATTTAATCTAAAAATTAAATTACCAAATAAATAGTGATATTTGAATTCAAATTAAAAAAATTCACTTTTAAATATTTAAAATCAATTTAATATACCAGTTTCAAATGCTTAAAAATTCTGGGTCGTCACATTCCTCCCCCCTTAAAAGAATTTTGTCCCCGAAATTACTAGTTAGGAAGAATGATTCAATACCCATTACTATTTTCTAAAACCAAACAGTTTCTAACAATTTTCCAAAACAACCTTTTTATTAAGAACACCCTACCACTGTTCCTACTTTCCAAACTTCTTCCATTAGGTTCCCACTAATATCATATACCCAACCGTTCAAATTTCAATTTGAAACCAAATTTTTAAATTACCAAAATTTCCTCAAAAATTTTCTAATTCCCCAAATTTTCGAAAAATTTTGCCAGCGTCTCCTTTGCGCGGCTAGCTCGGTACAACTACAAAAGGCCTCTGCGGGCTCCCAAATTCCAAAAGAAAATAAAAGGCCAAGTGGCTCGATCAAAAACCCAATCAAATTTCATACCGAAATTTAAATACATACCTTTTTTGTCGAGCAGTTCAAATTTATCTTCTGAAATCAAAACCAACTTTTTTTCTTTTCTCTTTATATTACCTGCATATCCTGCTTAGCACTAATATCCAACCAAACTTTCAAAACATTTTATTGACTTCCTTACCAATGTCAATATCTATTCATCCCAGATATTAATCTTAGAATATATTTGCAGTATCAATTTCCAATCAAGAATTCACCATTCCTTTCTTAAGTTTAGTATAAGCATTTTATATGTTTCTTTATTTATTTTCAATTCACCACTTTAGTTTATATCTATTTCTATTCAAATTGGTTCTCCCATTTTCATATGAATTCAATTTATTTTCAATTCTGAATATCAAATTTTATCTTCCATTTATACTAATTCATGTCACTGTTTTAAATTAGTTGCGTTCCCTAATTTATTTCAATTTCCAATTTGAATTCGTTTTGTCGTTAAATAAAAAATTTCCAAAATTCCCAAAAAAAAATTAACTCCCAAAATTTTCGAAAATTTTTGGCAGAGTCTCCTTTGAACGGAGGAGCTTCTGCAATTTGACAAAAGATATAAATATATATATATCGACCCACCCGGTCGGAAAAACCAAAAACAGTTCATATTTCCTATTTTTATTGCGTAGGCGTACCTTATTTAGCATTTTTAAACAAGCGGCTTATTATTTTAGCATTTTGCGCCACCAACTCCAGCCACACGGCTTTCAGGTACCTGTACTTACTCAATTCAAACATGTAAGTGCCATATATATGAAGTTTAA
Source organism: Allium cepa (assembly GCA_030765085.1). Taxonomy (NCBI): domain Eukaryota; kingdom Viridiplantae; phylum Streptophyta; class Magnoliopsida; order Asparagales; family Amaryllidaceae; genus Allium; species Allium cepa. The sequence continues at coordinate 11,906,774 of CM060929.1, forward strand.
CAACATTTTATTTATTTGCAATAGTTAAACACATGAATTCTAACAGCAATGCACATTAAACACTTTACGTAAGCAATTCATATAGTTTTAATACTAATTCAACTGTTTATATACCATTTTTATTTAATTTTAATGGTTTACAGCCCACTTGCTTACATTCAATTCATTTTAATTCTAAACAAACCCATATTATTCAAATTGAGTTAAAAATCAACTCTATTCACCTCTGTTAGTACATTTACTTTCGTTTAATATGGAATGATTAACTTTCTGTGCAAATTTGATGTTATTCACATAAATGAACACCTGCTTATAAGCTTATAACCATTTTAAATTGATTCCAACTCAATTTGTATTTATTTCCTTCTATTTTTAATTCATTCACAACCATTTTATTTAGCTCGACACACTCCATTTCAGTTTTATTCACGATCCATTCATTTGTGTTTCATTTCTTATCCGCGTTCATTTAAACCTGTTCTATTAAACTTGAAAACATTCAATTGTTCATATTGTCTCTAAGTTATTTCAATTCCTTAACAATTTAAATGGTTTACAATTATTTATTTAAGAATTTCATTCCATTAAATATTATCTATAACTCACCGAATTTTATTTCGATTAAAATTTATTTTCACTTGATTTAAATCCAACCCATATCATTAAACTTAGTTTAAGTTGACTTCAATTCAACTCTCCTCCATCTATTTAGCTTAAGTTAATTTTGCTCAATTTATTCAAATTTTATACTTAAGCTCATTTTCATTTTACAAGTAAAATTTCTTTTCTGTTCAACTTAATTCTGTCTCAATCAAATCTCATTCTAAATCTACAATTCATTTGATTAGTTATTATAAAATTTTAAATTTTCAGATTCAATTCATTCAATTGATTACAAGGCCATTTTCAATTTTATTCCCACTCATATGGGTTTTATTTACAACCAAAAACAATCCCTACTTTAATCTATTTCCAATCATATTTACTTTACTAACAATTCATGTCGAATTTAATTTATAACCTGAGTTTTATTTTCAAACTTCGATATTAACTCACAAATCCAACTTCTTTTTGACTACATTAGGTTCCATTTATACATTTCATTAACTAATTTATTATCTGATTAGTTCTTCCCCTGGTTAAAATTCAATACTTGATTTTTAATTCCAAATATCACTTCATTTAATTTTCTTAAGTTCAATTTATTTTATAATTCAAGTTTGGATTTTTGTTTTATTTTCCAATTCGTCAAACAATATTTATTTGAGTTTTCTATTCCATAAGTCACAACTTATTATTTTACACATTTCCATTCATTCTAGGCTTGAACATATTCATCTTTATTTTTAACTCAAGCCTTATGCTTATTTATAACACAAGCATATTTTTATTCCATGGATTTTTAATTCTTTTACAAGTTATTCTAATTTATTTATTCCAACTTATTTCTTATCCAACTTACTTCCATTTATTCAGGTAAGAATCTGATACCATTCCATATCACCTATAACTCAACTGAATTTTATTCCAATTCGATTCTATTTTAACTCAGATTTATTTAATTCAATTTAATTCAATTTTCTTCATTAATCCAAGTTAACCTATTTTTAACTTCTCACTTTAAATTTAAATTCCAACATTCAAAGCTCATATTTCCTTCCTGATTTAAAAATCATCTCAGTTTATAAACCTATCTCATCAGGATTTTTAAACACCCAGCTTTTGGTTTCAAATCATTTTGAAATCTACAACATCTCAAATCACACTTCTCAAAAATTTAAACCAATCCTGGTTTTTATCCCCTACCAATTTCCTTTTAAATTTCAAACATAAACTAGTTCGTCTGAACAAATCAATTTGGCAGCAATCCATCACTTAGAAACTCGAAAATGAATACTGATGATGATGCGCAGTCATCACCAGGATTATTTTCCAGCGACTGAAGTGAGCTCGATTCTATATCCCCTTCTAAAATTTATTTGAAACAAATTCCTTTCAGAAATACCCTAAAACAACAATGCTATTATTTATCTTCAAAATACTTCCAAATCTCCGAGATTTAAATTCCCAAATCCTACTTGAATCAATTTTAACTGTAATTCATTAATATAAATTTCCATTTGTTCATATTTCAATTTATAAATCATGTTGATAATTTATATTTATAAATTTCCTTTTATAAATGAATTTATTTTCCTTAACTTTTGGTTACATTTTCAATCTCTAGTTAAATTTCCACACAACAATGATAATAATTTAATATTATTTTTCCTAACATCCAATCAACCATATATTAGCTAAAATAGTTTACAAAAACTTTTCTTTATATCAAAATATATTTTTGGGTAAAACTATTTCATTCACCCACATTTAAAACAATACCGTGTCAAACTGTTCTATTCAAGTGTTTAGAAACCCCTTCGATACAGTTATCCAGACTGTGCGGACAAAGGTTCATATGCCACTCAATAAATCAATCAACATGATATTAAAACAATTTATATTCACTAACAAATACGCACTCATATCTATTAATACGCTCAAACTCATTCTAGAGTACTACGGACTCTAATTTAAATGAGCAATTCCCACCAGAGCCAAGGTTATCACCAACCTAAGCTCTGATACCAAGTGTAACGACCCGTAAATCTGTACCCCTTGAGTCAACACTATTCTACATCAATCAACTCAAGTTGAACAGAAATACAAACCACTTGGGTTAAAGAAGGAGAGGTAGAAGAAGAAAATAGAAAATAACATCAGAATCTAACCATCGCAGCGGAATAAAATATAATAGATAATTAACAATCTTTACGCAAAAATCAAATATATCTGTTTATATATTACATCATCAAAGTACATCAATCACAGTTCAACATCAATAACATACAACTGGATACACAACTATTCAACACAGCGGAATATATATAAAACAAGTACGAAAGTACGTATCGTCATCCAGCTCGTCTCTTGAGCTCCACAGCATCATATCCTGTATCCTATAATACTCGGTCTGACCCGAGCATTATAGTTAAATAACACCCAAGTCAGTCTGGAATACCAATGTGAGAAAACCACACTCAAATTGATTATTAAAGTTTCAAAATCCTTTGAAAACAAAAGCATCTCATAAGACCACGCCACAAATAAACATGTCGGGTTTTTACCTTACGATAGCTAAAACACTTTTTTGTTAAAATCCTCCGATATTATAACATGGTCTATATACAAATACTTATTAAAATAGCCGAAATTGTTACATTATTAAATTCTAGTTACTAGCCACAAAGTGGGTAATACAAATAAAACTCATAAAAGGCGCATAGGGAGAATGGATTTCCAACTAATGACTAGGCACTAGGGTACCACCTGTCACGGTACGTGGCCTAGATCACAGTACCGAGGAGCCACCCTAACTCCCCTGCAACACAAGACCGGGACAACCCCTTATTGGATAATCCCGAGTGAGATCACCTCATGGTTGGGATCAGCAACCGCACCACAAAGCCGAAATAAAAAGGGACATCTAAACAGGGATGACCTCACCCTGAATAGGTGCTACCCACCTAGCCTTGCTGCATAACCCCTGATTTTCAGTCATTCCCAGTTGATGAGGCTTGAGGCTAAGCGTTACCTTTTAGAACATATCCCTTAGAATGCCCATCGTCCACCTGACGATGTTCCGAAAGCATTCATCCATACAAGTCCGTCCTGGGTTCCTCCTACTACATCCATTTTGGAAATATCCTCAGGACTAGTAGCGACTAGCCCTTGCACTTCATTGCTCCAACTTCGAATCCAAACTCGTTTCCCATGAAAACATACAAACCGGATCGAAGTGGTTTTCGAGAAATAAATCTCGATCCCGGTCTCTTCGAAACGCTCAACGCATTTGGCCAATATTGATAGTCGGTTATTTAACTATCAATTAACATTCACAACAATCACCAATCATAAATAATTCCACCAAATTATTTATTAGTCTCAAAATATCTTCACAAGACATATTTCCACTTTTCAACCCCTTTGAAAATAGTTTCAAACCATACTCTTCTCAAAAGATGAACTTCCAAATATTTATTTCCAGTAGAAACAACCAAGCACAAATTTTAGATTTTAAAAAAAAACACTTTATTACAAGATATATTTTAACATTTAGATTGAAAACTATTTCAATACTTTATTAAAAATATATACTTTAGGAATATTTAAAATTAGGTTACTTTTATAAAATATAAAATTAGATTTTCTCTTTTAAAACAAATACCAAGTCACTTAAAATAATTACTACCATAATAGATTAAAAGGAAATACTTGCTTTAGAATTTAAATATTTAGAAATAATAGATTTTCCAAAACTAGCTTTTTAAACAACTTTAAAACTTTTAATTTATATTTAAAAATTTACTTTGAAAACGTACTTGGCTATCCAGGGAGAATTTCCAATTTCAATCACTTAAGTCAATTTTCCAAATTGATTTCCAATTTACTCCATTTGAAATAAATTTCTTTACTTTCTCAATTCATTTCAAAATTCATTAATTATGGACTTCGTTGTTATTATAATTTTTTTCCGATTGATTTTAAATCTTTTAACTGAAATATACAAATTACAGATTTTAGCAAATTTCTTCTTTATTCTTTTCAAAATTTAAATCTTAAATTTAAAATAAAAGCTTTGTTCTTTTAAATAATAACACTAAAGTTTAAAATTTATTAACTTCCTGTTTATTCAAAATTCCCTTTCATACACGGAATTATTTATTAGAATTTTAAAACCACTAATATTCTTATTCAGTTCATTTTTAATTTATTTAAATTCTCTATAATTATTCCACTTACAAATTCTCTTCCTTTTATTTTCAAAAATCCAATTCCATATATTTTGATAACTCAGTGTACAGGAATATATTCAAGTAAACCACAACATTCAATATTCCAATATAATTCATCATAGAATATAAAATAATCATGACAGAGAATATTGCATAATTATAATAAATGTTGAGGAATCCAGTTGGATCCCTCCAACCTGTTTTCCTGCATCCACACACGTTAGCATAACATAAATACCAATTCCACTTCGAGGTGGAATATAGCGGTATATGGGTTTTAAATATAAAAATCAATCCGCTATTATGCGGCGCATAGGGTCTCATCCGCTATATAATGCGGGAAATCAATCATTCCAAGATATATTATATACTATAATATAACCAATCAAATCAATTAAACCATTCAACCAAATTATTTAAATTTAACCATTTAAATTAAAATTAAAATTCAGCTGAGGGAGATTAACTCGCCTTTGACTTAAATTTGCAGTCTATTTTCATTCACTTCCATTCCAGCTTGTTTCTCAATTTTTAGACCTTGAATAACATTATATAGCATATTAACACTTGAACTAATCCAATAATTGATTAACATTTACTAACTTATTTTAACTTATAATTTAATTAAAATAAAATTTAAACTAATAAATTTTCCATAACAAATTATCTTTGGTAACCTAATAATTTAATAAGTTAATCAAAATAGTTAAATCATCAACCCACTTCTTTCAAAATAAACTAGTAGGATAAAAATATTTTTAGCAGCTAAAATGATTAAATAAGTTAATTAAAATAATTTAATCTCCCAATCTGATGTTTAAAAATTAAACTAGTAGATATAGAATATGTATCCATTTTCCTTTGAAACTATATACTTAAACAAATAACTAGTATATTTAAAAAAAAGCTTTATATAAAATCTTTCAAAGATATTTTTTTACTAGACTGTTTTGAAATCCACCAAAATTTAAAACCTAATGTTTTATAGACAATATCTTAATATTAGTGTTAACATATATACTGCAATTATTTTTCAATCCATATATAAATTTAGCCAAGTAAAATCGAAATAAATGAATTAAATACCTCTGTTAACACAGGCTCCTCCAATACATCCAGTCTCGCCGACAGCATGAAGGCAGCACCGTGACCATCAACATTAGCACCCAAAAATAACAAGATCGAAATCGAATTCATCCAGGCTAACGGCTGCCTCACGAAACCCTAGATCGCCTCGTCGTCCAGGCCGTGTCGCGCCTTCAAGCGCTCGAGCTTCCACCTTCCAGCCATCCTCGAATCGATACACATAGCCTACATCACGCAACCCACATCATCGAGCAGCGACACCTCTCCTTCTCGCTCCGCTTCGCGCGTGCGTACGAGCCTCACGCTTGGCCTAAGTCTCCCCTTTCTTTGCCGAGAGATTTCGATTTCAATTCGAAATGAGGAAGAAGAAAAAGAGTTTCCCTCAGAATTCGGCTATTCGATTTTGATTTCTAAATGAGCAGAGAGGAAAGGAAGACATGTTTCATTTATTTATATTAGAAGTGTCGGCCATGATTTTATCAGTTCGTTTTTTTATATAAAACTGAATGCGTGAATTCTTGAAGAAGGCTCGGCTTTTGAAATAAATGAGAAAGGAGGCGTATAGAAGAAGAATTAACTATAGATTTGATTTTTCTTTTATATGTATATTTTATTTTATATTTTTTTATAAAAAATATCACAAATCATATACTATAAAAATTTGAACTCATATGTAGGCGTGTCGCTGGACGTTTATAATGTTTTACCCCTATTTTAAACACAATGGAAAAGGTTTCGAGTCCTAATTCGATCGTATGGAGAAGGTAGCATTTTGGATCAGTTATTATATTGAATTTTCGATATAATGTTCCAGCGCGTTTACTTATCGTACGCTCACACAACAACTCTAATCAATACGAAATTTGAAATCCGATAATAATTCAATATTACGGATCAAATGGAACTGGGTTCGTCGAATTCCGAGACTGTGCCTCGGAAGGCTGTTTTTAAATTCAATTTAAACGATAAAATTTTCAAAACTGAACAAATCAGTATTAAATCCAAATTTTAAAACTTTTATTATCCTCAACATTGTCAATATAAATTTTATAAACCTTCAAATTATTTTAACCGGCTAAAAACTCCAGATTCAATATTTTACCCAACTTCCAATTAATTTAATTTAAAAATTAAATTACTAAATAAATAGTGATATTTGAATTCAAGTTAAAAAAATTCACTTTTAAATATTTAAAATCAATTTAATATACTAGTTTCAAATGCTTAAAAATTCTAGGTAGTCACATTCACTATGATTCCTCCCTTTCAACTATCTACAAAATCGATGAAGAAATTAGCTTGACTCGGATTTCGGATGGTGATCTCAACTTTAAATAAGCTTGGAATTGGGTTTTGGTGATTTGGGGCTTGGTTTGGAGAAGAAGACGTGAGTGAGATGATTCTCCTTATCAATTTATATGCTATGTTTCATATTTTCATTTATTGCTAATATTGAATTATATGAAGTGATTTGAAGAATGACAGGGTTATTCTGGACTTGTATTTATGTTGTAGACATGATTACATTAACCCATTAATTGTTTAACTACCCAATCACCCTATTTTGAAAAGTTAGTAAGCTCGAGAATTGATTTGGGATTAAAATGGATGGTTGTTTATGATATTATGGTTTGATTTATGATTAATTAATTAGTATAATGATGTGCATGTCATTAGAAAATATTAATTAATCCATTTGAGTTGATTTAAAAAAAGGTTAGCAAGCTAAATAAGGGGTTTATGAGTTCTACCCCCATCATTAAAATGATTAGAGACCCAATGAGCATTAATCGGTATTTATAAAATGGTTTGAAGATTTTGTAAATGAAGATTATATTTTATAAAATAGATATGAAATTTTATAAAATAGTAAAATGATGAATACTTGATTTTAATGAAGTGATTAATTATTTTAAAAAAGGCTATAAAGTGATTTATAAGCAAGTATGATATTATGTAAAATGGTAACAGAATTTATAAAATGATATAAGGGGATGTTTCACTTTTGCTGAAAAGAATTAGTAAGTAAGAGTAAGTTTTGATTTAAGTAATAATTTAAATACTTATTCAAATATATGTATGCGTATACATATACGTGCACAAACAAGTATACGTATACATGCATTTGGAGTTAAGCGACAATTTTAAAAAGATGATATTGTAGTTAGAATTGTTGTGTGATTGTTTGTTTATATAGATATCTAATTGTTCGATTATATAGAATTATAACTGATTACAAGTGCATTGCGGGCATTTCACTTAGCCATAGATACTACCACATGTGCTAAGTTGTGATCATACGTGTTGTGGCATACCTATTTGTTCTTAGCAATAGTGATCATATGCATACTTATTTGATATTAGATGTAGTGACCACAAGTGTTGTGGCACCATACGTGTTGTGGCATACCTATTTGGTCTTAGCAGTAATGACCATGTGCATTGGGGTGTACCTATTTGATTTTAGGAGTAGTGATCGTTGTTTTGGGATCACAGTTTGACCTGGTATATTGGTACTATATTATTAGTAGTTTTGGGCTAGTGTAGAGTAATGGAAGATATTGTACTAATTTGTTGTTACAGGAAAAGAGCAGGTTAAGGTATGATCCTCGGCTTTTGAGATGGATTTGGTATACTTGTTTATATGCAGTCTGGATTACTCCTAAGCCAATTTTGTGGAAAGGGTTGGCTGTGATTTAGTAGTTTCTATTTATTTGTATATAGTTAATATACAATATTTTGAGAAAATTTCCCTCACATAAGACTTCATGCCTGACCTGTGTTTTGTCTTTGTCTGCTTAGGCCATGACAACTCTCGGGTACTCGGTTGAGTAGTTCGGGAGTCAGGTGCTTTTAGAGATATGCTAGCAGGTTGCATAGTTGGAGCATTTTGGAGGCGAGGCATTGATGTTTTGAGATAAATATACTTGTTATTTCATTTGTACATGACAGACCTATTATTTATATATGAGACTGTTGTATCAGATATTTATTCCAAACTTCGTTTTTCTTTGAAGTTGATATATTCCGACTAAACTGTACCGATATTTATTTGTCAGTTGCTTCCGCTAGTGCGGTTTCTTATATATCTTTATTATATTTTATTCATGTATATTTAATATACTATATATTTTTATTCCATTGCAAGATATTATCCATGTCTTGATTTAGTGTTTTATTCTAATTTTACCCGACGATATGTCTTCTGTGGTATTCGAAAATCATGCGATGATGTAAGGTGCATACTTTTGGGTATTACGAAGGGCGGGTTGTCACAGTTGGTATCAGAGCTTAGGCACTTGGACCAAGTAGACCAATTTAAGTTAATCAATCTAGTCAAAGGAGATATGTTGAGAGAGCGTACTTGTGTATTTCTACCATATAATACTATATACATCGCTTATCTTTTGAAATTAAATTATTTCTACCACTAGTTGTTAAGGTATTTTTGTTAGGCTATCCGTATGAGCAGATGAAATACATAAGCGACGACGGGTGGGCAGTCTAAGATGCCTGATCTATTCGGTAACTATTTAGCTACTACAAAAGACGTTATGTTGCCTGTGAACACTTCCAACTGATTGCGGGTAGCGCCAAAAGTGGTGCAGCCCTTTAGGTATCAGTAATTTTAGCTCCACCAGCTTTAGACTCTTTGAAGCAGTGTTGGAATTTCCTTAGCCTTGGAGGGGAGTCATATCTAAGCCCTGAGATTGTTGTTGGGGCACGATCTTGGACACATGCATTGTGACGACCCGGAATTTTTAACAATTTAAAATAAAATAATTAACTGATTTTAAATACTTGAAGGTTAATTTTAATATGAATTTCAAAATATTATTATTTACTTGATAATTCAATTATTGATTTATATAGTTTCAATATTGAATTTAATAATTGAAATTTGGTAAATTGTTGAATCTGGGATTCTAAGCCTGTTTAAAAATATTTTGAAGATTTATAAAATTTATAATGATGATAATGAAGATAATAGAATGGTTGGAATTTAATTTAAAGGTAATTTTTTCAACCTTAATAATAGATCGTTTAAATTGAAATTTAAAAACAGCCTTCCGAGGCACAATCTCGGAATTTGACGAAACCAGTTTCATTGGATCCGTAATAGTTAGTTTTTATCGGATTTCAATTTTCGTAGCAATCGGAGTTGTCGGTTGACCCTGGCAGCTCGAAACGCTTAGATTTATTTTAATCGATTTAATTTAATATAGATCATTTGATTCCGTAACTCGCACATACGTTCAAATCAGCCTACGAAACACGTTTCATTGTGTTCGGAATGCGGGTAAAACTTTATAAACGCCTCTCGGCATGTTTGATTCGGGATTTGTGATTTTGTGTTATGTACAACACGAGATATTTTGAATATTTAATTTTATAATAATAAAAGCTTATGCTAGAAGCTATTCGCAACTTATACATCTCTGTCCCTCTCTATCTTCGAACACAATACCGAATCGGAAAAAAAAACAATCTTCAGAGAGAAGATAATGGCCAATCAAAATATCTCCTTCCTCTCCCTCATTTTCTATTCGAATTCGATATTTTTTTCCCTTCTCTAAAAATCATTCAAAACTAATCGAACCCCAGCCCCTCTTCCTCTCTTCAGGCATTGCGACCCGTTATATAAAAAAAATGATGAGAGGCCGAAGTCGTTAAAAAAAAAAGGATTTTAGGGTTTCGATTTTCGGGATGTAGGCTCGAGTTGGCATGGGGGAAACGAGTTGAGCGACGTGCTCTTAGAGGATAGCATGGTGATGTTGGGGGTTCTTGAGGGCAGCGACGCTAGAGGAACGGCCGCGCTCGTCGATTAGGGGGGAAAAGATGGGATCTTGTCGCGATTCGCCAGGCATCGAGATGGTTTTCCTAGGGTCGATTTTGTTTGTGGTTGGAGATGGTACAGTGGCTTGGATGCGGATCACTGGAGGTTGGCGGAGTCGACAGTGTAGTGGGTGGCGGGTCGAGGTCGTGGAGAGTGACGTGATGGCGATGCCAGGATTGGATTTGTGCACGCTGAAGTGGGGGCAATCAGGATTCAGGTGAGTAATCTTCGTTAGATTGTATACAATTTATCTCTTAGTAAAAAAAAAAACAAAATGATGTTTTTATCTTAAAGTTAATTAAATTTAATGATCTGAAATTCACTAAATTGTAAGGTAAATAAAGGGATTAAATAAATAAGTGAATTAATTAATGTTATGGATTAATTAATTAAATTAATAAGGGTGTTAAGTTTATGATTTGGATTAAGGTCATTAATTTAGGGAATTGTGAAAAGGGAATTTTGATTTACAGAAGAAGAAATATATATATATATATATATATGAAATGGAAATTCAATTTAATTACTTGTTCAAAACCAAATTATTAGTTTAAGTTAGATAAGTAAGAAGTAATTAACTGTTCGATCAATTCCAATATTAATTAATTATATAAATATTTATATAAGGTCAAAACTTGAGAAGAAACAAGCTGGATTTGAGAATGGATGCTAATAAAGCAAGGGTGAGTAAATCTCACTTTGTTGGATTTCTATTTAAATTTAAACGGTTAAATTTAAATATTTAATTGAATGATTGATTTGATTTGATATGCACCGTGAATTGATGATCTGGTGATTTTGGTTTGGATGGTTCTCGAGTTAATTATTGCTTAACTCGAAATATTGGGAATTTTAAGTTGTTTTAAAACTTCAACATAAATAAGAAAATGTTTCCGTTTTTAAAAGTTACTAAGGATTTGAATTAAGTAATTAAAGTTAAATTGATTTACTAAGTATAAGTAATTCAGAATAATCATTTGATTGTGTGATAAATAATCACTTTATTAATTAAGATAATTAAGTAAGGAGTAATTAATTTATAAATGAAGTAAATATCAAGGTGAATAATTACGGGATGAGATACATCAAGAATGATAATATTTGCAGTTTATTTAGTGATCAATTATTTGATGTAATTGATTAGTTTAGGGTTAATTGAATTATAAATGTAAATCAGTGATTTATAAATCAGCGATGTAATTAAAGACTGATTAATTAACATGAATGAATCAATAATAAGTGACTGGTGAGAAATAAATTAATATAAGTAATTAAAGATTAATGTAATTAAAGTAGATAATTAATTCATGAAGTAATTAAAGATTACTTATCGATTTTAATTAAGAAGAGTTAAATCGTGATAATTAATTAAAGATAATTACTTGAATGTAATTGAAGGATAATTAATCCAAGGTGATTGATTAAGATGAAAGAATGAAGGGTTGATTTATTAATTGATTTGGAATCAATTAATATTTTAAATGAAGGAATCTAAGTGGATGGTGTTAGTAATTCAATCAGAACTAATTTAATTAATTTGAAAGTGATTAAGCTTTGCTTATGAATGATTGAATGGTATTGAATGCTTTGGATGAGTTGATAGCTCTGATATGAAATGTTGAGTATTTCATTTGGATAACTTGGGTAAGGGTGGCATGAATTTCGGAGAGACCGAGGTCGGGTATTGGGAAATACCCGAAACCACTCTGATTTTTTTTGTAAAATGATTTGTAAAATCAATAGGCAGGAATGAAATGTTTTAAGTGAATTGGATTATTTTATTTAAATTTGGTACTTAGAAATTGATATGTGAAATAGGTGTTGTCTATAGCAAATTCTAAATTGGTTAAATTGATATAAGTTACCCCGGGTTTTATATAAGTTGTTTGTTTTAGTATTCCTTGTTAGGTAGGTTTACTCACGCTGGTTTCCAGCCTGACCCGGGTGTTACTTTGATGTAATGCTCGGGTCAGACCGAGTATTACAGATTTTCAGGTAGGTTCGTTCTGGAGCTCAGGAGGCGAGATGGATGGCGATATCGTATAGAGTATTCCGCTGTATTTATATTATTGTTAATCTGAGTCATGATAATTGTAAATATTCAGTGACTGCATATAATGTGAAACTCTGATGTATATTAAATGTAATCGGCATATATAGTATTCTTGTGAAAGCTATTATTATTTATTATTATATTTTATCCGCTGTGAATGTGAGTTGTTGATATTTCTGTTCTTCTTCTTCTATCTCTTCCTTCTTTTTCATAACTATCTGGAATTTCGAGTCGTTACATTTGGTATCAGAGCTGAAAGGTTAAGCGAGAACCTTGGCTCTGGTGGGGATTACTCATTAAGGATAGAGTCAGCAGTACTCTAGAATGAGTTGAATATATATAGATACATATATATATATATATATATATGAGCGCGTACTTGTTATTTTCTTATATAAAGGTTTTAAATGATTTTATATAAAAATATATTTTGATATATAAAGCCATAATTCCTTCTAATGAATATTAAGGAGGTTGGTTGTTAAATTATTGGAAATTAAGCTAAGAAGTAATATAAAATATGACCAAATTGAAACTTATAACCAAGTTGAAGAGTAAACTTATATAACAAAATGGAATTTGAAATATAGATTATAAATGTAATTTATAAATTGAAATAAACTTCATAAATAAATGAGATTATAATTTGAAATAGAGTAAGATGAAAATTCCAGAGTAATGTTTAAATATGAATTTGATGGGTTGGGAGTTTGGAATTTTGGGAAAAATTAAAATTCCTTTGGGTTTGTAAGTGGTTTCCAAAGGTTTTGTAGAAATAATAGTATTATTTCAAAAATATCTTTGGTGTTGAATTTGAAATCTGGAAGATTTGAAATAAAAAAATGTTTTAAAAGAGATAAAAGCATTGAACTCTTTCAGTCACTGGAAAATAACGTCGGTGATGACTGCAGCATCTTCGATGTTCATTTTCGAGTTTCTAGAAGAGAAATTGCTACCAAATTGTTTTAAATTGGAATTGTTTGTGATCTGGGTTTGGTTTTGAAATTCGAAGGGATAATTGAATTTGCCAAAGAATTTTAGATATAGTTGAATTCTAAGATGGTATTGAAATTTTGGAAAATTATTTAAACTCTGGAATCTGAATTTAAAATGTTTATGGAATAATAAAATATATTGGTTAAATAAAATGTATAACTCCAAGTTAAAAGCAAAATGTGAAAGTAATTGATTATAAATAGAAGTTGTAAAATTTTAAATTATAATTAAAGTTGTACAAGTTTAAAATTCAAATGGGAAATTTGTATTGGATTAACTGAAAAAGGGTATTGAACTTGAAGAGAGTTCAATTGATATTAGTCCAGATTTATCTGAATAATTTGGGAATTGGTTTAAGATCAAATGGAATTTGATTTGAAGTTGAAGCAAATTGAGAATCAATTCAATTTGAAATGGGGAGTGAATCAAGTCCAATGGAAATTGGAGTAAATTAAATTGGGATTGGGTTAATTTAAATGGAGTGGAAATTTAAATTGGATTGTTGGGGAAGGGAACAGTTTTGACTCTAGACCATTTTCAATATAAATTGTTTTAATATAAATAGTTTTAAATCTATTTTCTTATCTATTTACTATACAACTTTCTTTTTAAAGCCTAAACTATTTTATACTAGTTTTGCCACTACTTTTGGATCTCTTTAACTATTTTACAACTATTTTATAAACTAATTACTAATTTTCAACTAAGTTACAAATTAATTTCTATTTTACAACTATTTTGCAATTATTTAAGATTTCTATAACTATTTTCCAACTCTTTTACAATTAGTCAATTATTCTGCAACTCTTTTGCAAATTATTGATTATTTTTCAACTACTTATCTATTTTAAAAAATTTCAAGGCTATTTTCTAAAAATAAACTGGTCGGAGTTCAAACTGTTATTGATTTAAATACCCAACTGGGATAAGAATTGAGGAAATAATCCAAATGGGGATAAAGGCAAATGTGAATAAGTGAATGTGAATAGAAAGGAAATTGATATTGGAAAGAGTAATCAAATTTGAATATTTGATTTTGGATAAACAAAGTTATATCTTTTTATATATATTCTTCCCTTGTTAAATCTGTTGTTGGAAGAAAAAGGATTTTTGGAAGTGTTTGAGGTATAAAATGGATTTTATACGAGTTTAAAGTGATCCAAAGTTTTAAAAAAATAATAATATATACCTGTATATATATAAAGGGTCTTATGAGGTTTTTGGAAAATGGGTTTTGAGAAACTTTGGATTTGGAAAGGCTTTGATTTTTGGATAAAATCAATATGAGAATTTGGAAAGCCTAGTTTGAGAATTATCGATTTTGGGATAATCGATTTTGTAAAGAGCTTTATATGAAATTCATACAAGTGTATGATTTGAAAGATACTATATATAGTATAAAGTGTTTTGATGATAGCTCTGGGGAAAAAGGCGCCTCTTTTGAAATGGACTTCTCAGGAGTGCCACTGGGTGGTGCTGCCTTGAGCCCTAAGGGAGGGTTGTAAAGTTGATCCTGTGAGGAGTTCGGACAAAACTAGTTCCTGAGGATTATGAGTTGAGTTTACCATAGCGTAAGTCGTGAGTGCCACGGAGAGCCAACAGTTACATGGACTTTTGTTGTGACTGCAACGTAACCCAGGATGTAACTGCGACCTATGGTAACATTGCGAAAGTCCTGTGTGCCGCTGAGAGCCAACAGTCTGCGTTTGAGTTTATCTCGGTAGACTGCGACCTATGTAGGAGTGAAGAAGTTTCATTTCGACAGCAAAAATCAGAGTGTCGCGGAGAGTCTGCAGTTACATGGACTTTTGCTGCGACGGCAACGTAACCCTGGATGTAACTGTGATCTGCTGTGTGGGTTCCATGGCGTAATCGTGAGTGCCGCGGAGAGCCTGCAGTTACATGGACTTTTGTTGCGACTGCAACGTAACCCTGGTATGTAACTGTGACCATGGAAAGGGGGTGATGATTTCCAGAGTATTCTCACCAAAGATATTTACTCTATTTCAAAATGCTTTCAATATTTTCAATAAAATTATTTTCAAAGGTATTTTCACTAGGTGTTGAAAACGGGTTTACCAAGTACTTATAGATTTTCAGTTCTACGCCTGATCAACGTATGACTGAATTTCTGTGAGAACAAGGATGGACTGGTTGAGACATCGAGTTATAAGAAATATTTCATAAAAGCTATTTTAAATAGTATTATCTGAATTTAAAAGCATTTCTAAAATTTAAAATAAAAGAGAATCCAAACTGGAATAATGAAATAAAACTAAACTCAGGAAAATTTAACGAAGAGATTTTTGTAAATAAAGTTGGAGGTAGGCTAATCAGCTAAATAAATTATTTGAATAGAAGGTATTAATTAAATTTAGCTCGGCTAAATAAAATGAATTGTATGTTAATAATGGAATTTGGAGATTAATTCGAATTTGTAAATAGAAGTCGACTTGGGTTTGATAATAAATTAAATAAGGAGTGGTGTTGCATAAATGAAAATAGAGTTGGATCAAATAATAAAGGTTTGAATTACAAATAAAACTCAAGGTGATATGAATAATATTTAACGAAATTTGCAAATAAATTAGATAATGGAAGAGTTGTAGAATGAAATTAAAGTGAACTATAATAGTAATGGTTTGAATTGCAACTAAAACCCAGGTGGGTAGAGATAAGTTGAGAATGGCTTTGTATTAATAAATAAATTCGCAAATGAATTAAGAAAGTGAAATACGAAATGAGTTAATGACATTAAATAATAAATGAATGAAGTCTGATAGAAAGAGAAAAAAAAACTAAAATTAAAGTTGTGATTAGAATTGGATTATCAGACTGAACATAAGATCGGTGGAATAATAATTTGAAGTATAAATGAGTAAATATGAGTTGGATATTATTTCGATAAATTGAGAAGATAAATCAAAAATTAAGATTTAAATGGATGGGCTTACCGAATTTAATGAAATTTGATTAAATGAGAATCAAATAGAAGTAAACTTAAGTTTGGTGTTGGAATAAACTAAAGTAAATTCCCTTAAGTTTAAATTTTATGGAACTTTGGCTTCGAATAAGAGTGAAAGCCCATTAAATAGAGCTTGGGTTAAATTAATTTGGAAATGGTCATTAATTTATAAGTTTGAATGTGCCAAGCTTAATAAATTGTTTTGCATGAATTTAATGCGGAAATTAAATGAAATGCAACGAATGGTTGGTAGATAGTTTAGAAATGAAATGGAGTTAAATTCAGAATGAGTTGAAATTAATTTTAAGTAGTTATAAACTAAAATAGATACTCTATCAAGCGAATATCGTCGAGATTGCATAACAATAATTGTTGTTTGGCGTAAACCTTTAAAATACTATGAGTTGATAGAGATTTAATGAAATTGATTTTGAATCATTTGAAGTGAATATGAGCTTATTAGGGGTAAAAATCAATGGAATGTAAGAAATTGAGTTGCAAACAATTGAAATTGAATAAAATGGTTTATAAATTGGATGAAAGCAATTGAATTAGCTTTAAGATCATATAAATCACTTATGGAAAGGTTTTAGTGCTTGTTGCTTATGATATTCATGCGTAGCTATTGAAAATAAGTGATGTGCTAATAGATTTTATTTATATGGCACTTACATATTCAAATTGAGTAAGTACAGGTACCTGAAGGCCGTTTGGTTGGTTTGGATTGCACTAATTGCTAAAATAAATAAGCTGCTTGCTTAAAATGCTAAATAAGGTACGCCTATGCAATAAAAATAGGAAATATGAACTGTTTTTGTTTTTTCCGACCGGGTGGGTCGATGTATATATATTTATATCTCTTGTCAAATTGCAAAAGCTCCTCCGTACAAAGGAGACTCTACCAAAATTTTCTAAAAATTTTGGGAGTTAGAAAATTTTTTGTAAAATTTTATTAACGACAAAAAAATTTCAAATTTGAAACCAAAGTAAATTAGTAAATGAAACTATTATGAATCGGTTATAAATAGAAAATAAAATTTAATATTCATAATTGTAGACGAATTGAATTCGCATGGAAGAGGGCAACTAATTTGTATAGAGGTATATGTGAAAACTTCTACAAGGAAAGTATAAATGATTTGTAAGTTACAATTGAATATTGTTGCTAAACAAGATATGCAGGTATTAAAAGGAAAGGGAAATGGATTTGATTCCAAAAGATAAATGTGAATTGCCCGACAAAGAGGTACGTATTTAAATTTCTGGATGAAATTGGGTTGGGTTTTTAATGTAGCCACTTGGCTTTTGTTTTCTTTTGGATTTGGGACCCCGTAGAGGCCTTTTGTAGTCGTACCGAGCTAGCCGCGCAAAGGAGACCCTGGCGAAATTTTTCGGGAATTTAGAGAGTTAGAAAAATTTTGAGAAAATTTTGATAATTCAAAATTATTTTTAAATTGAAATTTAAATGATTGAGCAAGAGGGTATTGTTTGAAACCATAGAAGGTTTTGAGAAGTTGGTTAAGGATAGTGGGTCTTTAATAAAAGATAGTTGGTAGGATGTTGAATTGGGAATTTTGGGAAAGGTATACGGATATCGGACCATTCTTCCTAACTAGTAATTTCGAGGACGAAATTCTTTTAAGGGGGGAAGAATGTGACGACCCGGAATTTTTAACAATTTAAAATAAAATAATTAACTGATTTTAAATACTTGAAGGTTAATTTTAATATGAATTTCAAAATATTATTATTTACTTGATAATTCAATTATTGAGTTATATAGTTTCAATATTGAATTTAATAATTAAAATTTGGTAAATTGTTGAATCTGGGATTCTAAGCCTGTTTAAAAATATTTTGAAGACTTATAAAATTTATAATGATGATAATGAAGATAATAGAATGGTTGGAATTTAATTTAAAGGTAATTTGTTCAACCTTAATAATAGATCGTTTAAATTGAAATTTAAAAACAGCCTTCCGAGGGACAGTCTCGGAATTTGACGAAACAAGTTTCATTGGATCCGTAATAGTTAGTTTTTATCGGATTTCAATTTTCGTAGCAATCGGAGTTGTCGGTTGACCCTGGCAGCTCGAAACGCTTAGATTTATTTTAATCGATTTAATTTAATATAGATCATTTAATCCTGTAACTCGCACATACGTTCAAATCAGCCTACGAAACATGTTTCATTGTGTTCGGAATGCGGGTAAAACTTATAAACACCTCTCGGCATGTTTGATTCGGGATTTGTGATTTTGTGTTATGTACAACACGAGATATTTTGAATATTTAATTTTATAATAATAAAAGCTTATGCTAGAAGCTATTCGCAACTTATACAGCTCCGTCCCTCTCTATCTTCGAACACAATACCGAATCGGAAAAAAACAATCTTCAGAGAGAAGATAATGGCCAATCAAAATATCTCCTTCCTCTCCCTCATTTTCTATTCGAATTCGATATTTTTTTTTCCTTCTCTAAAAATCATTCAAAACTAATCGAACCCCAGCCCCTCTTCCTCCTCTTCAGGCATTACGACCCGTTATATAAAAAAAAATGATGAGAGGCCGAAGTCGTTAAAAAAAAAGGATTTTAGGGTTTCGATTTTCGAGATGTAGGCTCGAGTTGGCATGGGGGAAACGAGTTGAGCGACGTGCTCTTAGAGGATAGCGTGGTGATGTTGGGGGTTCTTGAGGGCGGCGACGCTAGAGGAACGGCCGCGCTTGTCGATTAGGGGGGGAAAAGATGGGATCATGTCGCGATTCGCCAGGCGTCGAGATGGTTTTCCTGGGGTCGATTTTGTTTGTGGTTGGAGATGGTACAGTGGCTTGGATGCGGATCACTGGAGGGTGGCGGAGTCGACAGTGTAGTGGGTGGCGGGTCGAGGTCGTGGAGGGCGACGTGATGGCGATGCCAGGATTGGATTTGTGCACGCTGAAGTGGGGGCAATCAGGATTCAGGTGAGTAATCTTCGTTAGATTGTATTCAATTTATCTCTTAGTAAAAAAAATGATGTTTTTATCTTAAAGTTAATTAAATTTAATGATCTGAAATTCACTAAATTGTAAGGTAAATAAAGGGATTAAATAAATAAGTGAATTAATTAATGTTATGGATTAATTAATTAAATTAATAAGGGTGTTAAGTTTATGATTTGGATTAAGGTCATTAATTTAGGGAATTGTAAAAAGGGAATTTTGATTTACAGAAGAAGAAATATATATATATTTATGAAATGGAAATTCAATTTAATTACTTGTTCAAAACCAAATTATTAGTTTAAGTTAGATAAGTAAGAAGTAATTAACTGTTCGATCAATTCCAATATTAATTAATTATATAAATATTTATATAAGGTCAAAACTTGAGAAGAAACAAGCTCGATTTGAGAATGGATGCTAATAAAGCAAGGGTGAGTAAATCTCACTTTGTTGGATTTCTATTTAAATTTAAACGGTTAAATTTAAATATTTAATTGAATGATTGATTTGATTTGATATGCACCATGAATCGATGATCTGGTGATTTTGGTTTGGATGGTTCTCGAGTTAATTATTGCTTAACTCGAAATATTGGGAATTTTAAGTTGTTTTAAAACTTCAACATAAATAAGAAAATGTTTCCGTTTTTAAAAGTTACTAAGGATTTGAATTAAGTAATTAAAGTTAAATTGATTTACTAAGTATAAGTAATTCAGAATAATCATTTGATGGTGTGATAAATAATCACTTTATTAATTAAGATAATTAAGTAAGGAGTAATTAATTTATAAATGAAGTAAATATCAAGGTGAATAATTACGGGATGAGATACATCAAGAATGATAATATTTGCAGTTTATTTAGTGATCAATTATTTGATGTAATTGATTAGTTTAGGGTTAATTGAAATATAAATGTAAATCAATGATTTATAAATCAGCGATGTAATTAAAGACTGATTAATTAAGATGAATGAATCAATAATAAGTGACTGGTGAGAAATAAATTAATATAAGTAATTAAAGATTAATGTAATTAAAGTAGATAATTAATTCATGAAGTAATTAAAGATTACTTATCGATTTTAATTAAGAAGAGTTAAATCGTGATAATTAATTAAAGATAATTACTTGAATGTAATTGACGGATAATTAATCCAAGGTGATTGATTAAGATGAAAGAATGAAGGGTTGATTTATTAATTGATTTGGAATCAATTAATATTTTAAATGAAGGAATCTAAGTGGATGGTGTTAGTAATTCAATCAGAACTAATTTAATTAATTTGAAAGTGATTAAGCTTTGCTTATGAATGATTGAATGGTATTGAATGCTTTGGATGAGTTGATAGCTCTGATATGAAATGTTGAGTATTTCATTTGGATAACTTGGGTAAGGGTGGCATGAATTTCGGAGAGACCGAGGTCGGGTATTGGGAAATACCCGAAACCACTTTGATTATTTTTGTAAAATGATTTGTAAAATCAATAGGCAGGAATGAAATGTTTTAAGTGAATTGGATTATTTTATTTAAATTTGGTACTTAGAAATTGATATGTGAAGTAGGTGTTGTCTATAGCAAATTCTAAATTGGTTAAATTGATATAAGTTACCCCGGGTTTTATATAAGTTGTTTGTTTTAGTATTCCTTGTTAGATAGGTTTACTCACGCTGGTTTCTAGCCTGACCCGGGTATTACTTTGATGTAATGCTCGGGTCAGACCGAGTATTACAGATTTTCAGGTAGGTTCGTTCCGGAGCTCAGGAGGCGAGATGGATGGCGATATCGTATAGAGTATTCCGCTGTGTTTATATTATTGTTAATCTGAGTCATGATAATTGTAAATATTCAGTGACTGCATATAATGTGAAACTCTGATGTATATTAAATGTAATCGTCATATATAGTATTCTTTTGAAAGCTATTATTATTTATTATTATATTTTATCCGCTGCGAATGTGAGTTGTTGATGTTTCTGTTCTTCTTCTTCTATCTCTTTCTTCTTTTTCATAACTATCTGGAATTTTTGGGTTCGAAAATTTCGGGTCGTTACATGCATAAGAAGGATTCCATCGATATAAGTCTAAGGAATGTTCTCATAAGTGAGATTGTTTCTCGGCAATTAGAAAATGGAGACTTTGGCTAGGTAGGGTATTGTGTTTTTATGGCTGATAAGCAGCCCCATGATTCGGAATTTATTCAGGCATCACTTTAAGTTCTCAACTCATTTTTGAGATCGAGAAGGGAATATATCTTAAGTATTCCATCCATGCTGAATAGGATAGCTTAATAGTGAATGTGTGTTAAACGATTCAACCTTCTATCAGTACTCCGTTGTTATAGGCAAAGAGATTTGCCTTGGATCTTAATCAATAGTTGGAGATTCATTGCTTACTCTTATCCTTATTGGGGTCCACTTTTGATTATCTCGTTGGGATGGTTCTCCTTTGTGAGAATGCCCATGAATACCATTACCGTAATGAAAGTGGAAAGCAACCGATACTCTAACCAAAGCTTAAAGACCATGTTACAAGGAAGATTGAGCTTGTTCGAAAAGGAAAAGCTGGCCTCGTATGTCACTCCTGTGGCATATGGGTTCGCCTATAAAATGTCGCCCAACAAAATTATTTTATGGAGTCATTCTAATTTCGGGGACCAAATTATTTTAACGAGGGAAGAATGTAATGCCCTATAATTTTAACGATCGAATATTTAAACGATTAATTTAAATATTTAATCGTTAAGTGATGGACACCTTATATACTAGATTTTTGCAAATGTTTGATTTAGGACTTGTAACCACTTTTGTTGAATCCAGATCGATGTTGCAAATCTAAATGAGTATAAGCATTGATATATTTCAATCGATGGATTTTCAGCTAGTAGCCTGCATTCAATTCGTAAATCGATCCAAATGGCTAACTTTTGTATATGATGGAATTAGATTTCGCAACCTTTTCAATTGGATCCATAATCGCATCTAGAATTTGGTTGAGTATTATGTTAACTATGTTAGGAGTTAGGAACTTTTGGAAATGAATAGTGTTGGATGGAGAGGATTTAGGCTAGGCCCATTCACTAGCCTATAAGTGACTAATTCCTCTCATTTTCTCTCATTCACATTCATTCCTTCTCCACTCTCTATAATGGCCTCCTAGTTACTCCTTAATCCACTTCTAATCCCTAATCCCTAAACCCATCAAATAAATTTCCTAAAATCAAATAAAAGTCACTATAATTCCTCTCTTCCAATTCTCTACAAAACCCACG
The DNA here is from genome assembly GCA_030765085.1 of Allium cepa. Lineage (NCBI taxonomy): Eukaryota > Viridiplantae > Streptophyta > Magnoliopsida > Asparagales > Amaryllidaceae > Allium > Allium cepa. The sequence goes on from CM060929.1 coordinate 11,929,803, forward strand.
AAGGAATTAGCTTGAATCGGATTTTGGAGGGAGATCTCAACTTAAAGTAAGCTTGGAATTATGTTTTGGTGATTTAGGGCCTGGTTTGGAGAAGAAGAGGTGAGTGGGATGATTGTCCTTATTAATTTATATGCTATATTTCATATTTTCATTTATTGCATATTATCGAATTATATGAGGGGTTTGGAGAATGATTGGGTTAGTTTGGACGTGTATTTATGTTGTAAACCTGATTACATTAACCCACTAATTGTTTAAGACCATATTTACTATATTTTGAAAAGTTAATAAACCCTAGAATTGATTTTGAGTTAAATTGAGTAATTGTTTGTGATGTTATTGTTTGGTTTATGATTAATTAAGTAGTATAACGATGAGTATGTCATTATAAAATATTAATTAAACCACTTGAATTGATTTACAAAAATGTTAGTAAGCTAGTTAAGGGTTTTAAGTGTTCTATGCCCATCATTAAAATGATTAGAGACCCGATGAGCATTAATTAGTATTTATAAAATGGTTTGAAGATTTTATAAATGAAAAATATATTTTATAAAATAGATATGAGATTCTATAACATAGTAAAATGATGCATACTTGATTTTAATTAATTGATTAAGTATTTTGAAAAGGCTATAAAGTGATTTATAAGCAAGTATGATATTTTTAAAATGGTAAGAGATTTTATAAAATGATATAAGGAGTTGTTTCACTTTTATTGAAAAGATTTAGTAAATAAATGTAAGTTTTGATTTAAGTAATAATTGAATTACTTATTCGAATAAACATATACGTATATGTGCATGAGCGGGTATACGTATACATGCATTTGGAGCTAAGCGACAGTTAAAACGGAGATGATATTGTAGTTAGAATTGTTGCGTGATTGTTTGTTTATGTAGATATGCAATTTTTTGATTATATACAATCATATTTGATTACAAATCCATTGCCGGCATTTCACTTAGCTATAGATACTATCACGTACGCTAAGTTACATGAGTATATGCCGAGCTGAGCAATTGTCCCGATGAATTCCAAAATGTGATTTTCGATTTGTTGTGTGTTTGCTTAAACGTGTGCGCATTGGCATGCACAAATAAACGCATCGGCACACGTCAGTCTATGCACAAGGCAAGAAGGAAAATTCAAATTATGTAAATTCATGATTTTGAAGTCTATAAATTGAAGAAGAGTTCTCCATGATCGCAACAGAAAAAATGACGAGTCGTTTGGAGCTACGGATTGGAAGTTATAAATGTTTGAAGGTTATTCCTACCCATGACAGGCATCCAGAAATCTGACTTTAGTCTCCAGACTTCTGGATAAGTCACAGGGGCAAATAGATAGAAAATAGTATATTTTCAAGAGGTTTTAAATGTCTAAAACTAAATTTAGGCATCTAAAATTGAATTTAAACATCTGAATTACGGTTTAGACGTCTGAATACATATGTTCAAACTTTATGACTGATCAATCAAAATTTCAAAATCCGATATCTTTTGCATAGAACTTGGATTGAGATGTGATTGGTTCAATCTTCACCATTTTTCAGGGGCTACAACTTATGAAGTTTTGGTAGGTTTTGAAGTACTCTAATTTTAGGGTCCATATGGGACCCACCCTCAGCACGTATTTTAAAAACCGATGAATTTGAGGTAGACCGGGAGGGTATAATGGAGGAATATTACGATATCGAGGTCGTGCATTCCATTTGGAATGTGATTTTCTTTAGTATGGGATTTTGTTAGGGTTGTCCGGTGGGTTTTTAGGCCGTGACGATTGGAGCCGTGCTTAACTATTCCATACGTTATATACGAAGTGAGTCCGTACTTAAGATTTTAACCTTAGAGTAATATACGATTTGTTTCGTGTTGACTTGTTGTGACACACCAAGGGTATGGACTTATGTGACCTACTCAGGGTATGGACTTATGTGATCTACCCAGTATCGACCTTATTATGGTGTACCTAGAGTGTTTTTGATGGCCATGACATGCTCAACGTAGTCTTTTGAGATGGTAAATAGATTAACTTATTGTGATCGCTTGGAAGTTTTTGGCTCCTACGTTTGTAATCTTACAAATGATTGGTCTCAGCAGTAGTGACCATACACGTTGTGGCATACCTCTTTGGTCTTAGTAGTAGTGACCATACATGTTGTGGCATACCTAGACTGTCTTAGCATTAGTGACCATAAATATTGTGGCGCACCTAGTCAGTCTTAGCAGTAGTGACCATACGCATTGCGGCATACATATTTGGACTTAGCAGTTGTGACCATCCATGTTGTGACTTACCTATTCGGTCTAAGCAGTAGTGGCTATATGCATTAGGGCGTACCTTATTGATCTTAGCAATAGTGATCCTTGTTTTGAAATTACAGTTTGATCATGATTTTTTTAGCAAATCTAGCCGGCTTTATAGTGGGTCGTGCCACTGTATACATGATGGAAAACCAGGTGTTCTACACATGCACAGAACAACTAAATGGAAGCAATCAGCCCAACCACAAAGGAAAAAAATAGAGTACAAGAGCTAGGCAAAAAGGAACCTACACCATTAAACAACAAGACTACGCGTCCTCCGAAGAGGAGAGGCCAGAACTAACGGCAGACGTTGGTCCAATAACATGCATAAACCCGAAGAAAAGAGCAGCCGTATTAGGAGCATAACCATCAGAATCGGGCGAGTAAATAAATTTCATATCCCAAGTTACATCATAAAACTTACGTTTATTATCCTCACCAATCTCCGCCAGAGAAAGACCCTCACCGTCAATATGATAAAAAGACTATGACTCTCCTCCTCCACATCACTAATAAAGGCATAGTAAGTGTTAGTTTCTGGCGAGTAAAGCATATCAAAAGGAACATGAATCTAGGCTCGCTTCTCGGAATTCCAAGCAATAGAATCAGATAAGATAGCAGCAGCTTCCATAGACTGGGCCTCACCAACAGCATCATCAATAATAGTAGCGGCAACAGCTGCATGAACAGTAGGAGCCATAATAGTAGGAGCGACTATAGGAGGTGAAACAGAGGGAGGCGGAGCAACCTTCGAGACCCACCTCCTGATTGGCGGATGTGGCAAAGGAACCCGATCAGATAGGGGGCTTCTAGCAAAGGCTGAACCGGAACACGCCACCGAAACATGCCTAAGGGAATGACTATCGTACATATCTCTGGTTTCCAACTGTATCGCACTCTGACCTTAGCAAAATGACCATCATCGATTCTGAATTTAAGCACTGAAGGAAGAGGTTTGGCTGGGGTTATTTCAATCAGAGCTTTGGTATAAACTAATCTATTTATGGCTACTGTATTTGCATCATAACAAATCACCTTGCCAATAAGGCCTGCTAGCCAATCAATCCCATAAGAGGTTGAACAACAGAAGGAATGTTTGAAAATAGGCCCAAACGGGAATAGCTAAAACTTGAGAACGAGCCTTATCCACTGATGAACTCTAGGTGGTAATAATGAAAGGTTTCCCGTCTATGAGAATTGGGCCGGGTTCGAGGACATGCTGTCTTTCATCACTACTCGAGAATTTTAAATAGAACATTTCATTGTCAAAATGAACACTCAATCCCCCTCCTAGCTTCCAAACCTAGTTGCATTTAGCTTTTACAATATGATAGGGAGGATTGGACTCGAGGAAAAAACCCACCATTTAATCCTTCAAATAAACAACGTCGGCCTCAATCACTTCCGTGGGAGGAACCTTGACACCGTTAATGTCAACATTGTCAAAGAAAACCGAAGAATGCTTACCAGCATTATTAGGCATTTTGGTGTAGAGAGACGACAACATAGGAGGAGACCTAGGTAGAGATGATTCTAAAGGGGCACCATGATTGTCAAGAGGCAAAAGAGGACTCGAAGGCAAAATAGTTGAGGCAGTAACCGGTGCAACAATACCACAAACACTTGGAGTGCATTCCTGCAAGACACCACTGTTAACAGACTTGCACCGAACCGCTTCAAACCCTTCTACATGATCATTTCGGCCAGCATTGGCAATAGCAACCGAACCATTTATAACATCAAAGTGCTCACTTCCATCTTTACTAGCCGAAGAAACACCATTCAAACCCACTTTCGATTGAGACCAAGAGGAGTTACCTGCATTCTCAAATATCGGTGAAAGACTATGCTCACCAACAGCCATCGGACAGGGAGACAGAAGCTTGGAGGCATTATGGTAGAGATGATACTGTTGAGCAGGGAGGCAAAAGAATTATTAGTGAGTGGTTTTCCATCACCTATAGATTCCAAGGCGGGGATAGATACAGACTTCGCAGAGAAGCTACACCTGGCTATTGGAGGACCAGCAAGCTCGGTAGTAGCACGGATCGAAGCAGTAGAACGCCTAACTACTCGATCGAGATCTGGCAGAGAGGAAGCAGGCAAAGGATTTTTCTTCGGAGGCATAGATCATGCTGCTACCGCGAAATGACAAGCAAAGAAGCTTAGACTAATAGAAGAAGGTCGGAGATGCCAGAAAGCGAAGAGGAGAAATTATCACAGTCATCGGGAAAAGAAATTGCCATGGATTTAATATATACATACATACATACATATACATACACATATATATGTTGAATATGCGATTATATGATTTTTGTTTGATGATAACAAACATATATATATATATATTCATGTAAATGTATTTGTTAATGTACTCATAGATAAAATAAATATTTGCTGAATAAAAGTAGATAACACAGAATTTGAATTCAAACAAAAATTTTATTCAAACAAATATTTATTACAATTTTGAATAGTACAAATTCAAGCTCTCACTATACATACACAATTTCGATTACAATATAAATTCAATTACATCACAATCTTTCATTTACAAATGTCCTCACTACATATCGCTCATTCACCCATAATTTATCTTCAACTTCGTTCCAGATTGAATCCAGCATCTGAGCAATCTGCAAAATTATATATTGACGCATTAAAATTGAAAAGGAAATATTTTTTGCAGTATAAAACAATATGTGAATTTTGAAAATAATATCTGCCTCGGTTATTTGGGTTGTTCGTCATCATTTAATTTTCAATTCATCATACACGAACAGCTTGTGACATACACATTGTATCACTGTATATGCCAGAAGGCCGTGCACACCGATATATACACTTGATAAATTTACAGGGACAGGTGAGCACAGGTCAAACCCAAATTATCGGATTCAACTCAAGTACGATAAAATAATGTCACAAACTTCAGCACAGGGTCAAATCCGAGCTATAAGCTAGATTCAACACAGGTGCAAGTTCGAGACAACTAAAACATGCCTCGGCCAAAAATCCAAATGTACAAAACTATATGCAAACTGAAACAGGCAATGGCAACAACTATAAAGTATGGAGGCAATGTACATGCCAACAAGACAAGTGGATAAATACATATGCAAATGCCACTGTGGCCTCGACAAACCAAGACAAGCTTACATATCAGAGCGCACAAAGGCAGATATACCAAAACAAATGCAACAGTACAAAGAAACAAACTCGGCAATGCTCAAAGACCAAGGCACGGTACACAAGTGACACAAGCATCAGACTAAAGTACATCATGAAGCAAAACCAAGTTCAGGTTAATTCAAGGAAGACTGTACATGAAAATGAAATACAACAGACTCAAGTCTGCAACTCAAATTGAAGCCAACACACTAATACATATGATACACCAAGTACAAGGCACAATAAAACAGAAGCATGGCAGAAATTCGTATACACTTGAGGCACAGTGCTATCAGGTTGAAGACACATTACAGTGACAATACGAAGACAGCAAATATAACATGCAGTTTGTTGTGATACAAGGCAAGACCGCCAGTAAACCAAACTTCACAATGAACATCTCAATGAATGCATGAACCAGACTCAAGTCAATGAAGAAACATATGAAACCAATACAGTGACACAGCAACAATAACTCAATGCAACATGACAATGCAGACTCGTGTACACAAGGATCAGGCTCAAAATATGCTACAAGTGAAACAAACATCACAGCTTCAATTGGCCGAAGTCATGAAATAGCAAGACTACATAAATAAAGACTCGGCATGTAAATACAACTGATGCAAGTGTCGACTAGGCAAGAAGCAACTACAAAGAACTACAGCAACCAAAATTGGTGCAGTAAAGACTGAAGCTCGAGGCTACAGCAACAAAACATCAATGGCACTACACAGCAATGTGCGGCCGCAAACAATCAAGCACATGAAGTTTAAGTCAAGGCCGAAGCCATCAGAAGACATGAAACTCAGTAATGACCAAGGAGATCAAACAGTTCAAAAAATCATCAAGCCGTGGATAACAAGAATATGATGAACAAGTCAAAATCATGGTGGCTAAGAAAATTGACCGAGTTAAAAATCAATACCGTGAGAAGCAAGCATCAATTATACGAATTTGATTAAGTCAGAGAAATCATCAACGTTAATCAAATGGCCGAAGCACAATTTTTGAAACAATCAGACGAACGCAATTCAAGGAGATCGAACACTTACATAAACCCAATCATCACTGGCATAATGAACATTGAGTTCAAGTACGAAAACACTAAAGCACAAAAGCATAAATTACATACCAAAGAAAAGATAGAACTCGATCAACGAATCAGCCAAAGTGAGAAACGAGGAAACGATCGAAGCCACTCGTGATTATCCACTCGATCGATCAATTTAAAGTCGGCGCTTCAAAAAGCCCTAATTTTTAATCAGTTTGGAACGAAGAACAAAGGAAAACGAGCTGCCATTATACAAGAGGAAAAGAAATAGGAACGGCCAATAAAACAAATAAAGAAGGCCGATGTTATTGGGCCGTTCTACTTTCCTTTATTAATTAAGTTATAAATTAGGGTTTAAGTCTCATTTTTTATTTTCAATTTGTTTTTAAATTTGCAATTTCCTTTTAAACCATTGTAATTTCTAGTCGTGTGACTAGGGGACAAACTACGTGGCGTAGTTTGAGAATTCGCAACTCAGTGGCTGAGTTGTGGCAGGGTTTTAAGCGTAGAGTTAGGTTAGTCAGTAGCGGGTGTCGCGGGTTTACGTGTGTAAGCCTGTGACTACTTAATTTTTAGTAGAAACCTTGGGGGCAGCACGTAGGCAGGGTTTTGCCGAAGATGGGTAAATTCTGTCATTATATTTCTACTTTTATTATTCTGCTATTATCTGTGCTGTTATTATTCTGTGATCTGTGTTGAAATAATTTTATAAGCTTCCGCAATTAATTTTTATAATTAATAGCATCACCCTATTCACCCTCCCCTCTAGGGTGAAATCGATCCTACAATATATATTTATAAGGTGATGATCATGATATAATAGTACTATATTATTAGTAATTTTGGGCCAATGTAGAGCAATGGAAAATATTATTAGTCTTTTTCATATTCCCATTGTTAATTACTGGCGCCACAAGCATATTGCTCGTCACACATCCTCGTGAGTAATAATAGTAGTAACAATTATGTTTAGAAATTGGGTTCCTACGTAGGCCTTATAACCACTCTTACAAATACAATATCATGTTTACTTCATTAGCTATCACATGTCAACTTTATTAGCCATCGCATGTTAACTTCATTAGTTATCGTATGTTTAACTTAGTTAGCAATCGCATGTTAACTTCAATAGTTATCACAAGTTTAACTTCACTAGCTGTCGCAAGTATAAACTTAAGTGTCATCGCACATTTAACTCAAGGGCTATCGCACCTTTATGTTATCACAAGTATAAACTTAAGTGTTATCTACCTTCTAACTCATGGGTTTTTTCACTTGTAAGCAACGTACTATTGCAAGTCTCACATGAAAGCTACTGTTGGTATCAATTTTTAGGCTATCTCAAGTATCAATTTTCAAGCTATTGCACATATCGATATTGGGTTATCACATGTTTGAACATGGTGCTTTCTCACTTATAAAAAACTATCGTGAGAATGAAAACATGGTGCTATCACAGTTAAAAAATAGCTATCATGAGTAAACATACATGTTGTTATCTCACTTATAAAATAATCATCGCATGTGTAAAATGACACTTTTATAAGTTTCCTTAAAATTGATTAATTTCCTTTAAAAACAATTACTTTTCACCAAATCTTTCTACATGTCAAATTTCTTATTCATTAACCAAAATCTTTATAGAATTCTTTTTAGGAAATTTCAGAGATAATTTCATTTTCATTTTGTAATATTAATTAATACCATGATTAATTAACCAATTTTCAATTAGAATTCAATTTTCCTTCACCAAATAAATCATATCAATTAAAAAATATATGGGAAAAATATATGGGAAAAATCTCCAAAATTCCCAAAAATTGGATTCTCTACCTTTTAACATATATATAAACTGTAGGTTAAAATAATTATTTTATATATATAAATAATTAAAACCCAAAATTAAACATTTTCTAAACGTAGAAAACTCATAGGAAACCAAACAAATTCGAAAAAATTCATCTCCAATTTAATGTTACAGACAACATATTATAATTTTAAGGGATTTTGGAAGATAATTCATGTTTTACTCTTAATATCTCAAAACAATGATAATTTAATATCCTAGTATGTATAACTTCATTCTATTATCATTTCAACGTGTTCATAAACATTCAAATCATTCAAAATATATTAAAAAAACGAACCCAAATGGTTTTGAGAAAAATGGGGGTAAGTATTACCCACCTAAAGCTTGAAATTTTGATTAAATTTATTCTTCTTTTGAATGAAGGCTTGTGTCATGCCCATAGATTAATCTTCCTTTCTTCTTCTCCTTAGAATGGTGGTCGACCAAGCTTTTGATTTTCTTGTATTATGAAATGAAAATGAATGAAGAAATGAAATAGTTAGGAGATGTAAGAGTTAATAATTTGGGCTTGGGCTAATGCCTCTTTCTAGCATAGTCTCTTATTAATTCATTAATCCCTTGTCTATTACATTTCCCTTCTATTTCTTTTACTTATGGCCAAACTTCAAGCATACTAATTTTTCTTGGTTTGCTATATTGATAATTTATGTGTCCAATACTTAATCAGTTAATTTTTCCTTGAGTGCCCTTTTTAATTAAATTCACTTCATTATCATTCAATTGATTCCTAATATTAATTAGGTTACCATATTATGACAGCTCAAAATATGCGGTGCTACATTATTGATCATGTTTCATTACAAGAAACAGGACATTTTCTAACCACTCAAAACAGTCGGCGGCCGTCGGAAGCCATCGAGAGCCCTCAGAAAAAACAAGAGAAAAAACATACGCTGCTAAACAGGATTTTCGATGGCTTTCGACAGACCCTGTCGACGTATTTCCGACGGCTACTAACGGCCTACCGATGGCTCCCGACGGTCATCAGAAGAAACGTAGACGGTCACGGGGGGTGCCAAAAATTATCGTCGGAAGTTGTCGTTTCCCTCCGTCGCCGCCCGTCAGAAGCCGTCGGAAATTTTCAGCCTACAAGTCATCGAAAGCCGTTAGAAAACCTGAACCTGCTTTTCATTTTTTCTACTGCATTTTTGCCTTACATCCACAATCCATAAACAGTATATTCCACCACACAAGCACATATAAAATTCAAATATTCAATACAAAATCAAACCATACAAATATAATCAAATCGCATAATGAAATAAACCAAGCATAATTCGTATAAAATCAAACCACCACTTCACTAACATAATTTACATACATCTCATTGTCAAAATATATATCAATCGTTCATCAACTCCCCACCGTCAACTCCCAAATATCAAAATTATTATCACTGAATGTACCATCAAACAATATACACAAACATTTTAAATCCAACTCCACCAACTCAATGTATCATCAAAAATTACTAAACAATGACGCAAAACCAAAAAAAATACCTATCGCTCCGGTGAATCACCTCCAGAATCTCTGGAACCAGCTGAAGATAGAAAGCAGCCACTATATTACTACATGTACTCAGTAATACACTGGCCCAGCGGTTGTGTCATCTCTATGGTCTACCGACGGTTCTGCTCTTCTAGTTGTGCCATCCTAGCTCTCAACTCTTCGATCTCTGCTAAATCGTTCTGAGCTCTGGCCGTCTGGCTGGCTCTTTTCTATCCGTTGGCCTGCAATACTTATTTGATTTTGTGACGACCAGTAATTTTTAACAAATTAAATTGGAATAATTAATTGATTTTAAATATTTAAAGGTAAATTTTAGTTTGAATTCCAAATTATTAATATTTGCTTGATAATTAAATTATTGAATTATATAATTCGAAATTGGGTAAAATTTTGAACATGGAATTTTAAGCCTGTTAAAATATAATTTGAAGGCTTATAAAATTTATAATGATGATACTGAAGATAATAGAATGGTTGAAATTTAATTTAAAGGTGATTTGTTCAGTTTAATTAATTTATCGTTTAAATTGATGTTTAAAAATAGCCTTCCGAGGCACAGTCTCGGAATTCGACGAAACCAGTTCTATTGAATCCGTGATAGTTAGTTATTTCGATTTCAATTTTCGTAATGTTTGGAGTTGTTGTGTTATCGTACGATATGTAAACGCGTCGATAGGAGTTTGAGATATTTTGAAAATTAATAATATTAAAATATAAAGGTTAAATCAGCAGCCGAAATAATGTCGCATCTTTTTTCCGTTTCTCTGCAAACCATTATACGCAGCAAGCAGCACGAAAAAAATCAAATCATGTCCCTTTTGTCTTTTGAAGCAAGCCTCTAGCTTTCGTCCTTTTAAATCGAGATTCGCCTCTTTCTTTCACAAGTTATTCTGAAATCTATCTTCAGATGCAACCCCAAAATCATTCGTCTTCATCTAAATAAAAAATGGAGGTTGCAAACGAAGGGATCCCAAATTTAAAACCATTCAAATTAAAAAAAGAAAAAGACTCGCGATTGTAATCTCGAGATGAAGGTGGAAGCTCGAACAAGATCGACGACGAAGTCCCGATTGAAGCTAGGGCTCGCGATCGTTGGAAGTGGTCGCGGCGTCATTGGATTTGGAGCAACGCGTGTAAGGGTTTGATTGCTCGTCGTAAGCGGTGCCATGGATGTCGCAGCCAAGGTGGTGGCGCACTGGAAACTCATGTGTGATGATGCGAATTTAGGATTGAGATCTGAAGCCGAGCTCAAGCTTTGGGAAAGGGATGGCGAGCAGTTCGAGTAGAATTCGGGTGGCCGAGCTCAGGAAGCAGGTCGCGATGCCTCTGTTCGGTGAAGTAGCGATTTGGGATGGCCTCTTCTTCTTTATTTCAAATTTGTAAAGTAAAAAAAAAATTATTATATAACTGTAAAGAAAAGTATAAGATATACAGAAAACAGAGATGATATATACATATGTATAAATATTGGATTTAGAAATGGGACTTTTAGTTGGTGTGTAGATTTGTTTTCAAAAGCAAGCACAGAGTTTCAAATGAAGAAACAGGAATAAACATAAATATACATATTCAAATTTTAAGGCTACTAATTTATTTTAAAGATAATGTATTATGGTGATTAATCAGCTTATTTAATTATTGCAGTCGCTAAAAATATTTTATTGAAAGAACATTGGTTTGAAATTTAATCAGTACTTTAAAGCCAAATTGTTAGTGTAAATTAAATAAATGGATAGTAATTGTTTGAGCGATTTATTTCAAATATTAGTAAAATCATATAATATTTATACAAGGCTTGAGAAGAAACAAGCTGGATTTGGGAATGGATGCTAATAAAATGAAGGTGAGTAAATCTCACTCTGTTTAATTTCTATTTAGATTTAAATGGTTAAATTTAAAATAATTGGTTGATTGATTGGGTTGATTGAATGTGTGCTGAAGATCTGGTGACTTTGGTTTTGGTTGATTCGGGAGTTGATTGTTGTTTGACTCGAAACGTTTGGGTTTTAAATGGTTTTAAACTTAAATCGTAAATAAGAAAATGGTTCAGATTAAAATCAATAAAGATTTAATGATTGGTGATTCATTAAATAAATAGGATAATTTAATGAATAATTAATTAATTAAATTAATTTATGATTTGGGTTAATTAATTGGGTTTAAATTAATTAGAATGATCATTGGGTGGTTTGATAAATAATTACTTAATGAAATTAATAAAATATAATTACTTTGTGTAATTAATCGGGAGATAAATTAAGATGATTAATTAAGGAGAATTAATTTATTTAATGACGTAAATAAAAGGTAGATAATTTCGGGTGGAGATAAATCAAGTATGATTAATATTGTTGTTTAATTAATATAATTAATTTAGATTAAGATAAATTGAAATATAATTGGAAATCAATAATTTATATAATTAACGATGTAACTAAAGATTTGATTAATTAAGGTTAATTAATCCATAATATGTGATTTATGAGAAATTAATTAATATAAGTAATTAAGGATTAATGTAATTAATTATAGTTAATTAACTTGTGAAGTAATTAAAGATTAATTTTTGTTTGGTTAAGAACAATTAATATTGTGAAGTTAATTAAAGATAATTACTTAAATGTAATTGAAGAATAATTAATGCAGGGTGATTAATTAAGATGAATAACGAAGGGATGATTGATTAATTGATTTGAAATTAATTAATGTTAAATGAAGAAATCTAAGTGGTTGAGGTTAGAAATTCAATCAGGATTAATGAAATTAAGTTTGTACGTGCTTAATCTTTGCTTATGAATGATTGAATGGTATTGGATGCTTTGAATTAGTTGATATCTCTGATATGAAATGTTGTGTATTTCATGTGGATAACTTGGGTTAGGATGACTTGAGACTCGAAGAGACCGAGGTCGGGTACTAGGAAATACCCGAAACCACTTCGAATTTTTATAGATTGATATATGAAATCTATAGGCTGGACTGAAGTGATTTAAAGGAGTTGGACTATTTAAATTTAAACCTTGGTACTTAGAAATGGATGTGTGGAATTAGTGATGTCCATAATTAATTGTGCTTTGTGAATTGAAATGAGTTACCCCGGGTTTTATATAAGTTAAATGCTTGGTATTCCATGTTAGATGGGTTTACTCACGCTGGTTTCCAGCCTGACCCGGGTGTTACTTTGATGTAATGCTCGGGTCAGACCGAGTATTACAGATTTCAGGTAAGGATGTTTTGGAGTTTAGGAGGCGAGCTGGATGGCAAGAGAGTATAGAGTATTTCCGTTGTATTTATATTATTATTAATCTGGGACATGATAATTGTATATATTCAGTGACTGTATATATGTGAAACTCTGATGTATATTAAATGTAATCAACAGATATAGTATTCTTTTTGTAAACTGTTATTATTTATTATATTTTATCCGCTGCGAATGTGAGTTGTTGATGTTTCTGTCCTTCTTCTTCTTCTATCTCTTTCTTCTTTTGCATAACTATCTGGAATTTTGGGATTCGAAATTTTCGGGTCATTACATTTGGTATCAGAGCTGAAAGGTTAAGCGAGAACCTTGGCTCTGGTGGGGATTACTCATTTAATAGAGTCTGTAGTACTCTAGAATGAGTTGTTTATATATATATATATATATATATATATATATATATATATATATATATATGAGCGCGTACTTGTTATTTTCTTATATAAAGGTTTTAAATGAATTTATATAAAAGTATATTTCGATATATAAAGCAATATTTTCTTCTAATAAATATTTAGGTCATTGGTTGTTAATTATTGAACTTAAAATTAAGAAGTAATAAAATACAACATAACTGAAATCTTGAATTGGAATTAAATTAAGTGGTAACAGAAATACAACCAAATTAAATTTAAATTGGTTGAAATGAAATTCTAGAATTTGAGCTCATAAATTAAATTGTTTAAAAGATTTAAATAAAAGTAAGTTTGAAATGGATTCAAACTGAAATTTAATCTTGAATTTATAGAAGTAAGATTAATATAAAAAGGAATTGGTATCTAGATATGATTACCTTGGGTATTATCATAAATAGTTATTGTGTTTAATAATGACATATTTGTTATTAGGTACATTTATAAGATGAGTATAACTTCTAAATTAAAGTGGGTTTTAAAATTTGTGATGTGTTAGAAACCTAAGTCTAGAAACAATCAATTGTTTCAAAGAGTTAAAGAAAATAACAAATAATATAATTCAGGCTATTTTGAATGTAGTCTTATTTTAAAATAAGAAATGTTGGGAAGATTTTTAAGGGATTTGTTTTGAAATTTAAAACCAAGGGTGGTTTAAAATTTAAAAGTAGCCTGGTGTGTAAAGGAAATAAATATGAAAATAAACTCTAAGGTTGAGTTTAGAATTTTCCTTGGAATGTGATGTGAAACCCAAAGTGAAGCAAATTTTGAAATCAAGTGGAAGGTTATCAATCTGAAGGTTTAAAATTTTGAATGGGAATTGGGATTAATTCAAGCAGAAATTGAAATGATTTGAAACTGAAGTGGATTCAATTTGAAATTAGTCCAAATTTATTTGAATAATTTGGAACCGTAAATAAAGTTGAATAAGTAAGAATCAAATGGAATTTGATTTGAAGATGGAAGGAAATTGAGAATTAATTCAACTTGAATTGGGGATAAATCAAGTCCAATGGAAATTGAAGTTATTTAAATTGGAATTGGGTCAATTTAAAAGGGAGTGGAAATTTAAATTGAATTGATGGGAAAGTGAACAGTTTTGACTCTGGACTATTTTCAATATAAATTGTTTTAATGTAAACTTATTTTTCTAAGCATTTGAATATATACAACCTTTCTTTCTTAAAGCCAAAATATTTTATACTTGTTTTACAATTATTTTTGGAGCTATTTAACCATTTTTCAACTGTTTTATAAACTAATTACTATTTTCAACTATTTTACCAATTAACTACTATTCTACAACTATTTTGCAATTATTTAAAAATTTTGAAACTTTTCAACTATTTTCCAACTATTTCACAAGTATGTAACTATTTTACAGCTATTTTACAAACTAATAATTATTTTTCAACTACTTATCTGTTTTTAAATTTTGAAGCTATTTTCTAAAAATAAACTGGTCGGAGTTCAAACTGTTATGGATTAAATACTCAACTGAGATAAGAATTGAAGTGATAATCCAAATGGGGATTAAGGCAAATGGGAATAAGTGAATAAAATTCAAAGTGAGGATGAATAGAAAGGAAATTGATTTAGCTAAAAATTAATGAAAATAAATACGTAGGATGTACGTATATTATTCTATTCGCATAGTGATTTGATCCAGATTCGAGCACAGAATTTCGAAATAGTATATCGATCCGAGTTGGGATTTTTCGCTCGATTTTCGACGGAGAACCTGGATATGGATTGTTGATTGGTTCTGGATATTCTCTATCTTAGTTATAGCTATGCAAGGAGAATGACGGTTTCTAATCAAGAAACCAGGTTTGTGTCCGCACTAGAAAGTCGGGTAGACAATACTAGTTCGGAAGTGAAATTGTGTGATCAAGTGAGCGATCAGATTGGTATAGCGTATGGATGATATGTGTACATCGTACGGATTTGAATGAAATTGACATTGGAAGGAGTAATCATATTTGAATGTTTGATTTTGAATAAACAAAGTTAAATATCTTTGTTATATAAGATAAATCTCACGTTTTTAAATCTATTGCCAGAAGAAAATGATTTTTGAAGGTGCTTGAAGTATAAAAGGAATTTTATACAAGTTTGAAAGGATCCAAAGTTTTTAAAAAAAATTATACATATCTGAATATATATAAAGGATCTTATGAGGATTTTGGAAAAGGGTTTTGGAAACCTTTGGATTTAGAAAGGCTTTTGATTTTTAGGTAAAATCAATATTAAAATTTGAAAAGTCTAGTTTGAGAATTATCGATTTTGGGATAATCGATTTTGTGTAAAGAAGCTTTGTATGAGATCATACTAGGTGTATGATTTGAATGATACTATATGTGTATAGTATAAAGTGCTTTGATGATGGCTCTGGAGAAAAAGGCGCTCCCTTGAAATGAACTTCTCAGGAGTGCCACCGGGTGGTGCTGCCTTGAGCCCAAAGGGGGTTCTAAAGTTGATCCTGTGAGGAATCGGGACAAAACTAGTTCCTGTGGATTATGAGTAGTGTATACCATAGCAAAAGTCGTGTATGCCGCTGAGAGCCAACAGTCTGCGTTTGATTTTATATCGGTAGACTACGACCTATGGTAACATAGCGAAAGTCGTGTGTGCTGCTGAGAGCCAATAGTCTGCGTTTGATTTTATATCGGTAGACTGCGACCTATATAGGAGTGGTGAAGTTTCATTTTGACAGCGAAAATCAGAGGCCGCAGAGTGCCTGCAGTTACATGGACTTTTGCTGTGATGGCAACGTAACCCTGGAATGTAACTGCGATCTGTCGTGGGTTCCATGGCATAATCGAGAGGCCATGGAGAGCCTGCAGTTACATAGATTTTTGCTGCGATGGCAACGTAACCCTGGAATGTAACTGCGACCATGGATGGGGGTGATGATTTCCAGGGCATTCTCACCAAAGATATTTCCTCTATTTCAAAATGCTTTCAATATTTTCAATAAAATTATTTTCAAAAGTATTTTCACTGGATGTTGAAAACGGGTCTACCAAGTACTTATAGATTTTTAGTCCTACGCCTGATCAACGTATGACCGAATTTCTATGAGAACAAGGATGGACTGGTTGAGACATCGAGTTATAAGAAGTATTTTTTCTATAAAGAGCTATTTTATTAGTATGATGTGAATTTAAAAGCATTTCTAAAAAATAAAGGTGTTGGAATTTTGGAAAATGAAGAAATCCAAACTGGAATTATGAAAATTTTTGAATTCAGGAAAATTTAATGAAGTGATTTTTGTAATAAAATCAAACATTGATTTAAAAGTTGGAAATAAGCTAATCAGTTAAATAAATTATTTGATAGAGTATATTGATAACTCGGTTAAATAAAAAGGATTGTAAATTAATAATGGAGTTTGGAAATAAATTCGAATTGTAAATAGAATTCGACTTGGATTTGATAATGAATTAAATAAGTGGAGGTGCTATAAAAATAAGAATAAATTAGAGTTGGATCGAAATAGTGATAGTCGGAACTATGAATAAAATTCAAGTGTGTTATAAATAATATCAAATGTAAATTGCAAGTAAATTAGATATAATAGGAGTGCTGTCGAATGAAATGAAAGTGAATTATAATAGAAATGGTTTGAGTTGAAAATAAAACCCAAGTGAATAGAAATAAATTGAGAATGACTTTGTATTAATAAAATAAATTCGAAATGAGTTAAGCTGGTGAATTAAAATTTTAAAATGGGGTGGATACATTGGTTAATTGAATTAAATAATAAATGGATGAGTCTGATTGAATGGAAATTAAATTAAGGTTTTAATTGGAATTGGATTATCAGAATGGACTTAAGTTATGAGACGAATAAATATGAAGTAAAATTTCTTAAATTAATGAAAGCTTGGATTGAGTGAGAATAGTAAACCATTAAATAAGGACTAGTTAAATTTATTTGGGAAAAATGGATATTAATAATAAGCAATGAATGTTGTCAAGCTGATTGAAATAGTTTTAAAATGGAAACGATGCGGAGATGAAATGGAATGCATATGTATGGTTGGTGAATAAACTTGAAATGAAACGGAATTAAATACAGGATGAGTTGAAATTAAATTGAAGTAGTTATAAACTTAAAAGGATACTCTATTAAGCAAATATCACCAAAATTTTGATAAAAATAGTTGTCGTTGTTGTAAACAAAGGTAACTAAAATTATATGGGCTGAGAGAAGTTAAATAATATTGATTTTGAATCATTTGAAGTGAATATGAGCTTGTTTCGATTAAAAATCAATTGAATGTAAGAAATTGAGTTGCAAACCATTAAAATTGAAGGAAATGGTATATAAATTGGTTGAAAGCAATTGAATTTGTTTTGAAAACATATAAATTGTTCGAGGAAGTTATTTTGAATGCATTTCTTTTATAATTGAAGTGTTATAGTTGTTTAAATAAGAGAAATGTTATAAACTTCATATATATGGTGCTATATGTGTAAATTGAGTAAGTACAGGTACCGGGAAGCCGTTTGGTTGGATTTGGTTGCACTAATTTCTAAAATAAATAAGCTGCTTGCATAAAATGCTAAATAAAGGTACGCCTACGCAATAAAAATAGGAAATATGAACTGTTTTTTCTTTTTCTGACCGTGTGGGTCGATGTATACATGTTTATATCTCTTGTCAAATTGCAAAAGCTCCTCCGTACAAAGGAGACTCTGCCAGAATTTTCTGAAAATTTTGGAAGTTCGAAAAAAAAAATTAAAAATTTATTAGCAACAAAATGATTTTAAATATGAAACTGAAATAACTTAGTAGATGAAACTAATATGAACCAGTTATAAATGGAAGAAAAATTCAATATTCAGAATTGAAGATAAATTGAATTCATATGGAAATAGGAAAAAAACAAATTGAATAGAAGTAAATGAGAAAACTTCTGTAAGAGAATGTATAAAATGGTTTGAAAGGTTACAATTGGATATTATTGCTAAGTAGAATATGCAGGTATTATAAAGAGAAAGGAAAATTGGATTTGATTTCGAGAGATAATTTGAATTGCCCGACTAAAAGGTATGTATTTAGAATTTTGTATGGAATTGGATTGGGTTTTTGATCTAGCCACTTGGCTTTTGTTTTCTTTTCGAATTTGGGAGCCCGTAGAGGCATTTTGCTGTTGTACCGAGCTAGCCACGCAAAGGAGACGCTGGCAAAAAATTTTGGAAATTTAGAGAATTAGATAAAAAATTGTGAAAGGTTGTGAAAATTTAAATTTGAACAAGTGGAGTAAATAATGTTGTTGGAAATTATGGAAGGTTTTGGGAAGTTGGTTGAAGTAATAATTAGTCTTTAATAAAAGATATGTTATGGCAAGCTGATATAACTGTTTGGTTTTTGGGAAGAGAAACGGGTTTTGAACCATTCTTCCTAACTAGTAATTTCGGGGACGAAATTCTTTAAGGGGGAGGAATTTAACGACCCGTAATTTTTAACAAATTAAATTGGAATAACTGATTGATTTTAAATATTTAAAGGTTAATTTTAATTTGAATTCCAAATTATTAATATTTTCTTGATAATTAAATTATTGAATTATATAATTCGAATTTGGGTAAAATTTTGAACATGGAATTTTAAGCCTGTCAGAATATAATTTGAAGGCTTATAAAATTTATAATGATGATACTGAAGATAATAGAATGGTTGAAATTTAATTTAAAGGTGATTTGTTAAGTTTTAATAATTTATCATTTAAATTGATGTTTAAAAATAGCCTTCCGAGGCATAGTCTTGGAATTCGACGAAACCAGTTCTATTGAATCCGTAATAGTTAGTTATTGTCGGATTTCAATTTTCGTAATGTTTGGAGTTGTTGTGTTATCGTACGATATGTAAACGCGTCGATAGGAGTTTGAGATATTTTGAAAATTAATAATATTAAAATATAAAAATATAAAGGTTAAATCAGCAGCCGAAATAATGTCGCATCTTTTTTCCGTTTCTCTGAAAACCATTATACGCAGCAAGCAGCACGAAAAAAATCAAATCATGTCCCTTTTGTCTTTTGAAGCAAGCCTCTTGCTTTCGTCCTTTTAAATCGAGATTCGCCTCTTTCTTTCACAAGTTATTCTGAAATCTATCTTCAGATGAAACCCTAAAATCATTCGTCTTCATCTAGATAAAAAATGGATGTTGCGAACGAAGGGATCCCAAATTTAAAACCGAATTCAAATAAAAAAAGAAGAAGGCTCGTGATTGTAATCTCGAGATGAAGGTGGAAGCTCGAACAAGATCGGCGACGAAGTCTCGATTGAAGCTAGGGCTCGCGATCGTTGGAAGTGGCGGCAACGTCGTTGGATTTGGAGGAACGCGTGTTAGGGTTTGATTGCTCGTCGTAAGCGGCGCCATGGATGTCGCAGCCAAGGTGGTGGCGCACTGGAAACTCGCGTGTGATGATGCGAATTTAGGATTGAGATCTGAAGCCGAGCTCAAGCTTTGGGAAAGGGATGGCGAGCAGTTCGAGTAGAATTCGGGTGGCCGAGCTCAGGAAGCAGGTCGCAATGCCTCTGTTCGGTGAAGTAGCGATTTGGGATGGCCTCTTCTTCTTTATTTCAAATTTGTAAAGTAAAAAAAAAATATTATATAACTGTAAAGAAAAGTATAAGATATACAGAAAACAGAGATGATATATACATATGTATAAATATTGGATTTAGAAATGGGACTTTTAGTTGGTATGTAGATTTGTTTTCAAAAGCAAGCACGTAGTTTCAAATAAAGAAACAGGAATAAACATAAATATACATATTCAAATTTTAAGGCTACTAATTTATTTTAAAGATAATGTATTATGGTGATTAATCAGCTTATTTAATTATTGCAGTCGCTAAAAATATTTTATTGAAAGAACATTGGTTTGAAATTTAATCAGTAGTTTAAAGCCAAATTGTTAGTGTAAATTAAATAAATGGATAGTAATTGTTTGAGCGATTTATTTCAAATATTAGTAAAATCATATAATATTTATACAAGGTCAAAACTTGACAAGAAACAAGCTGGATTTGGGAATGGATGCTAATAAAATGAAGGTGAGTAAATCTCACTTTGTTTGATTTCTATTTAGATTTAAATGGTTAAATTTAAAATAATTGGTTGATTGATTGAGTTGATTGAATGTGTGCTGAAGATCTGGTGACTTTCGTTTTGGTTGATTCTCGAGTTGATTGTTGTTTGACTCGAAGCGTATGGGTTTTAAATGGTTTTAAACTTAAATCGTAAATAAGAAAATGGTTCAGATTAAAATCAATAAAGATTTAATGATTGGTGATTCATTAAATAAATAGGATAATTTAATGAATGAATAATTAATTAAATTAATTTATGATTTGGGTTAATTAGTTGGGTTTAAATTAATTAGAATGGTCATTGGGTGGTTTGATAAATAATTACTTAATGAAATTAATAAAATATAATTACTTTGTGTAATTAATCGAGAGATAAATTTAGATAATTAATTAAGGAGAATTAATTTATTTAATGAAGTAAATAAAAGGTAGATAATTTCGGGTGGAGATAAATCATGTATGATTAATATTGTGGTTTAATTAATATAATTAATTTAGATTAAGATAGATTGAAATATAATTGGAAATCAATAATTTATATAATTAACGATGTAACTAAAGATTTGATTAATTAAGGTTAATTAATCCATAATATGCGATTTATGAGAAATTAATTAATATAAGTAATTAAGGATTAATGTAATTAATTATAGTTAATTAACTTGTGAAGTAATTAAAGATTAATTTTTGTTTGGTTAAGAACAATTAATATTGTGAAGTTAATTAAAGATAATTACTTAAATGTAATTGAAGAATAATTAATGCAGGGTGATTAATTAAGATGAATAATGAAGGGATGATTGATTAATTGATTTGAAATTAATTAATGTTAAATGAAGAAATCTAAGTGGTTGAGGTTAGAAATTCAATCAGGATTAATGAAATTAAGTTTGTACGTGCTTAAGCTTTGCTTATGAATGATTGAATGGTATTGGATGCTTTGAATGAGTTGATATCTCTGATATGAAATGTTGTGTATTTCATGTGGATAACTTGGGTTAGGATGACTTGAGACTCGAAGAGACCGGGGTCGGGTACTAGGAAATACCCGAAACCACTTCGAATTTTTATAGATTGATATGTGAAATCTATAGGCTGGACTGAAGTGATTTAAAGGAGTTGGACTATTTAAATTTAAACCTTGGTACTTAGAAATGGATGTGTGGAATAAGTGATGTCCATAATTAATTGTCCTTTGTGAATTGAAATGAGTTACCCCGGGTTTTATATAAGTTGAATGCTTGGTATTCCATGTTTGATGGGTTTACTCACGCTGGTTTTCAGCCTGACCCGGGTGTTACTTTGATGTAATGCTTGGGTCGGACCGAGTATTACAAATTTAAGATAAGGACGTTTTGGAGTTCAGGAGGCAAGCTGGATGGAAAGAGAGTATAGAGTATTTCCGTTGTATATATATTATTATTAATCTGGGACATGATAATTGTATATATTCAGTGAATGTATATATGTGAAACTCTGATGTATATTAAATGAGTTAACAGATATAGTATTCTTTTTTTAAACTGTTATTATTTATTATATTTTATCCACTGCGAATGTAAGTTGTTGATGTTTATGTTCTTCTTCTATCTCTTTCTTCTTTTTCATAACTATCTGGAATTTTCGGGTTCGAAATTTTCAGGTCATTACAGATTTAGTCTATGATCTTACTATCGAAGCTACAACATAATGTGTTAATTGTTATATTTATAAACTTATTAATGAAACTAAAGCGATATGAAGTTCTTTAGAACTAAAAGATTATTAAATTGCTATATCTTAATATATTATTCATTATCACTTGTTTGTCAAAGCCGTAACGCCTGTTCCGTGAAGGTGTATCCATGACTGGCTCAAAAATGACGTCCTTCTCGTCCGTCGTCAGCTGCTCTTGACCAGTTTCCTCTAGAAGTTTCTGCCTTTGTTCCATAAACCTTGCCTGCATGAACAAATAAAAATACTGTTAAAATTAATAGCATTATATCTTAATTCATTATAATTTAATAATTAAAACAGTTACTAATAGTATATAAACTAACATATACTTACATGGCTCTTTCTCAATTTACTGTCATGCCTTTTATATGAAACTGTCCTGTTTGGATTTACATGCTCGATGACATGAGTACGGGTAAATACATCCATGTATGATACGGGACTATGTGCCTTAGCTTTCTGAAATTGATTATTATGTACTATTATTGTATATTCAAAATTATACAGCACAATGACTATTTACAATTCATATTTAATAAATTTACCCTAGCTACATTGTTGGAATGACCTGGACTCTCCTCGATGAGTGACAGGATTTCTGTTCTTATTTGCAGAGTTTCTTTCCGACTCTGCCTCTACATATAAATTTAATATTTTATTTACTTATCCAATAGTTTTTGACATTTACGTATCAATCAAATAACTAATAAAAATTTAGTACACTTACCTTCGCCTCGTCACTATCCCAGTGTGCCAACCACCCTTCCCACACACTTGCTTCCATCCAGTTCAGCTTCTTCCTTTTATGCTTCATAGCCAACATAGAATTCCTGTAGTTCTTCCTCATCTTCTGCATCCAGCAGTGTCGTACCAGCTGTAGGTCATCTGATTGTACGTCAACTATGGCCTGCATTTCATGATAAATAAGCGATAAAAATTTAAACAATAAAAGGTAAACAATAAATAAGCGACAAAAAAATAAAGAATGGAAAATAGAATATTATAGTTACAATGAAATCCTACCATATACACTCCAGGATGTGGGAGGGATATTATCCCTCTGCTCTAGGGACTAACCCTTCTACTCTAGGTGCTAGATACACAGCGGGACGCTACGGCGGCTGCGATGGCTGCGATGGACCGCTGCCATCGCCTCCTGAAGAATGGAAAGAACTCTTCCTTCTGAACGACATGATACCTGTCACAGATGCGCCATTTTAAAAGAGAATAATAGCAGATAATGAAATATATTTTATAGTTAAATGACATAAATGAGATAAAGTACATAAAGTGCAAAGTATACCTGATTCAGATTGGGTCTCATATTCCGATGATAAGCAGAATACATTGCATTTTTAACATAAATTGCTAAATAAATGATATAAATGGTAATGACATAGATGATGTAAATGATGTAATGACATAAATGATGCAAAATAAATCTCATCAATTACATAAATTGCATAACACATAAGAATTCGACATAATATTATATCAATCCTCATCATCTTCTGATTCAGATTCAGTCTCGTATTCTACATTATTTTCCTCCCTACTCTCGAATGCTTCTACCAAAATGTTTGATTCATCGTTCAGAAGTCCAAAATCAGTACGATGTCTGTTATAATTATTTCGTTGCTTTGCTCAATATCTACCCGATAAGCTTGTTCGTCTGGAATATTCTTCTCTATTCTCACACTATATCATCTCATATGAGGTGCAGTTACAGAAGATGCATATAATATTTGAAGCCTGGAAGTGATGGGTAAATATGCATACGTTTGTATGAACTACGTTTCTCTTCTTTCTTCTTGGTTTGTACCTTTCCTCGTTAAATATTCTACGCTTCCAAAGAGTGGTGTCCTCTTTCCAAAACAACATGCAGCCATTTAAATATGTATCTATTTTTTGATAAGGTAAACTAAAAGCCGACATAAGTTTTGTAACTTCATAGTGATCTTCACACATTAAATTATCAGGTGATATTTGTCTTTTTGCAGCTTGTACAATATCTGTAAATCCGGTTTGATGATGTTGTATTTTGACTTCATCGCAATGTATTATGTTGTTACTGATAGCTGGATGCCACTTTTACAACCATCACAAAGAGGTCTCTTAGCAGCACCCAGTAAATCATAAATTTTTTCTTGCTTCAATATTTGGTTCTCCAACATTTACATTATCGTCGTCGACTTCAACAGTAGGGAACATTGATCGTGCTGCATCTTCAACCATATTTTCTATATGGTTCGTTATAACAATTTCATTACCAGCAATCTCTAATTCAGACTCTACAGATGTATGTGCTACAACTTCTCCATGAAAATCCCAAACATAACACTCCAGCACGAAACCGTTTTTCCATAAATGGACTTTCACAATATCGAGTAACATATACTTTAAATGTTTACACCTACTACACGACAACGAATTTCTACATTGTTTTCGTTATTACTTAAAGAGAATTCAACAAATACGTTTATGCCATTATAAAAAACTTCTTTTATTGAGCCTCTCAATCCCCTTATTTGATATATCCATCTCTTCGTTCAACAAAATAATCGATCGTTTTTTCTATTTGAAAAAATATGTCGCAAATTCAAAAAAAAAAAATTGGTCATTTTACGAATTCACATTTTATTTTTCACTGTACTGATACAAAAACTTATATGCGTCAATTTTACCCCACTTAAGAATACGATATAGAAATGTTGGTTCATGGTTATCATTTTTCCTGGTCAGTCATCCTACTTTCCATTACAAACATAGTAAACACTTCCATTTCGTACATTATTTCATTTTAAACAATTTAACAAAGTTTCGACAAAACTTCCCCTTTGTTTCCTGCATTGTACACAAATGCGTGTACACAGGAAACAAAAAGGAATAGTGACGGTGAAATTTTGTGAACCGCTTGAAACAAAATAATGTATGAAATGTAATTGTTTACTGTGTTTATAACTTGTTAACTACATGAACAAATCCAACAAGTATTGTACCAGATGAATATAAATAATTGTTTTGTGACAAAAACGAATATTTATATAACGATCGTGTACAACACTTGTCGGACGGGGTCAAAAACTCTCTAAGGGATGTAAAAAAAAGTAGTTTATAAAAATGAATATTTACTAATCTTATATATTTCAAAAAATTATAAATTTACCACATTTATTCCGCGTATTTTATCGAATAAGATTGCTTTAATATTGTTGTCATTTTCCAATGCAGTCAAAAAAAATTTTGAGACTCATGCATTAGTTATTGTTATACAAGTCAAGATGTTATACAACTCATGTCTTATTACAATCAACACAATACAATGGAAGAAACAATACATATATAATGGTTCACACATACACACAAAATCACAAATTATACATACTCACAATAACATATGAAATAGGTATACCATGGGATAGTATAAACCATTATTAGGCTATTGGAAACAATTACGATTACTAAATAGCCCTAATTTATCAACTTATCCGAATCTAGGTTTCGGGTAAAAATTAGATTTTTCGCGAAAATAAGAGATTACATCTGAAATTGAAAGCAATAGAGGGCGAAAATAAGAGATTACACCATCCTTCCCTCTACCTCCAACAACGATCACGTCGTTCAACTCTTCGCTGATCGACGGCAATCGACAAAAACCCAATAACTGATCAACTCAAGAATTCTTCACATCCCAAATCTAAAAAAATCATGAAAGTATTATCTAAAATCATTATTTTCTGATTCGAATCTGATTGTGAAATCCAAACATGAAATTATGAACATTGATTTTCGACTTATAATTGATTTTTATTGTAAAATCCTATTTTTGAAATAATTTCTTAACATAAATTCTTGAATTTATTTTTAAAAATGATGTGATAGTCTTATAATCAATTTTCATTTGAAATTCAAAGCCTAACATTGATTATATGAAGAGAAATGGAATTATTTTATTAAATTTTGAGCTTGTAACATAACAGAGGTACGTATATATGTATACATATACACTGACATTGCACAGAACATATCATTTTATATACATGCATTCGCATCCATACTCATGCAAACATTATTTACTACATTATTCATCACAAGCATCAAAGCATACAACCATATTTAAGATTTTAAGCAAAATGTTTACTCACTGGTTAAGATGATAACAAAGCAACAAGCTTCCTTTACTGATCTGGAACCTAATGCTTGATTGAACAACTTGAATTGAAATTGATCTTTGAATTTGCTTAGTTTGATATGAATTTACTTGAGTTGATCTACTGCTTGTTAGCTTGCTATTGAGCTGAAACTTGAAACAGGTTGTTGTAGTTTAGTTTTGATTTCTTTTGGTTTAGTTTTAAGAAGATGAGAGAAAGATGATTTAGAAATGAACCTCAAAATAAAATAGCCAGGTTTTTTTTAATTCTTAGTTATTTATATAATTAAATTTTAAAGAAAACACACTTGCCACTTGTTAATTGCAAGGCATATATAAGTTACAAATGTTAATGCATGTTTTTAATTATCTTACAAATGTCAAAACCCTTTATTTATTGTTTTCTTATGTTTTCATAATTTTATCTATTATGTTTTTAAGTGTTTATATATATATACAAATTACATTTATTCATGTTAAATTTAAATAGAAAGAATATTAAACCTCTTTATCAAATTCTATTTCAAACTTAAGCTATTATACTTTTTAACTTAATAAATAGTTATCTTAAATGTTTTGAAAAAAATGCACAAATAAACTTTAACTAGCTTTGAAAATTATTATATTGAATCCAAAACAACGCTTCCAATCACAATATACATATATATTATAATTAGAAAACATTTTTATTAGCTTTGAAAAGATAAATTTTGCTAAATTAAATAGTTTTAGATTATCAAACCAATATTGTCAATTCAAATTATTATAAATGAAGATTATCGAATTGCTATTACCAAAATTCCGGGTCATCACATGTATTGAAGCAATAGATGAATGCTAGAACAAAAATGGAAGAAGAAAAAGTTACGAGAATACATTAAAATATCTGAAGGCATACCCTTTGTATTTTAGTTGATAGAATATGACCTAATGTTTATATAGTTGGTAACGAGCTAACCATTGTGATTGTAGACGGATGGATAAACTCATGTGTAAGGCATAACTTAACAGACTCTAGGCTCTGGTACGTTCTTTGGTTAGATGGTTTTCAACGTACGATATTACGTTTGTTCAAATATATACATAGTATTGTTATATGATGCCTTAATCTAGACTTAGATTATGATTTGTTTGCTTGAACGACGAACTATAGGGCATGAGCAAACTAAACGATAGTTTCAATGTATATATGGTGTAGTTAACTTTCGTACTACTTGATTTATGTTTTTCTTGAGAGATGGAATTAAGTACGCATATACAAAAATAGATAGGTGAATCGATGCGACTTTGTATTCATTGGTGATGTTCATAATTACCTTGATCCTAATATCATAATTATTTGTACCGTGTATTTTATTCCATGTACATATACCATATGTGTATTATACTCATATATCAGCGTCAAACATTACTATTGCCAATATTATTCCATAACTAATATTATTCCATAACCGAATGAACTTATACGTTTGTTTTTTTAAATGACCTTTTGTATCTGATTTTAATTGCATTGTAGCTTTTTTTCCTACGTTTCAATATTTTGTTCCTATACATTGAGAAACAAGTATTACACAAGTTATGGATTACATTGTTATTTCATTAAGTTGAATTTGGTAGCAATGATCAACACGCAGAGATCAAAAACATAAACAGAACATTCAAAGAATGTATATCATGAGTACAGGATTCAATTAATTATGGCACGACCATAATCATTCAAACAAGATTTAAACCAAAGCAATTAAGCAACACAACGAAATCAATATTTGCTGGTTGTCCTAAAAATATACCGAGTATCAACAGTAAAACATAAAATCCTTGATGTTATCCTTGACCGGGGGCAATGATCTGACACCAACTGGTTTACCCCTTGGTCCATTTGCAGAATCTGAATCTGCATCAACATATAACCTTGCACGCGATGCAGCAAGATGTGCATAATATGCAGGTGGTACTGCACAGAGCAAAAAACATCACATTTGTTCAAAAGGCAACGTGAGGAAAACTAAAAAAAAAAAAAAAAAAAAAACATGTTCAACAAATTTAATACTAATAACTTAACAGGTATCACAAAGTTTGATCAGGTTTACATTTTTAGTCCGTGCTAGGACAAGAGAACGAAATTGAATGACACTGAATATGGGTCTGAGAAATCTGTCACTTAGGATTTTGCCGCAGAATATGTTAAATAGGCCGCCCACTTTACACTGTTTACAAAATATGCTAAACAATAAAACATGGTTTAGCAGATATCATGGTTTTCATTTTTTTTCTTCGTAAAGTTGCCAAACAACCAAAATAAGATAAGCATGGTAGGTCCAACTTACAAGCATGGCTTAAGCAAAAACCAAATTACGTACAAAACTGAACTGAACTTACCAACTGAGACGGAACGAGTACATCTAGCATATCTGCAATTTTTATATGCAAGATTTATTAATTAAAACATAAACATTATGTAAATAACACCAAGTCGCACTTATAGTAATGATGGATGCTTACGTATAACACAAACTGTTTGTTAACATCCGTAGGCCATCAGAAGAAAATTTATTTTCATCCCAGAGCACATGGTAATGAGTAGGGCGACTTGTACCCTGGAAGATATATACAAATGAAGGTTTGGTCAAATTATTAAACACTAAAACTGGCTCAATCACTAATTGTTGTTTTCCCTTGATGCCAGCATGACTACAGAGATAAAAATCAAACTCTCTTGGATGGCAAATCTTCCTATCTACCACAGTCCCTGTGCATCAGTGTATATGCAAACAATTTAAGCAAAAAAATTGCGCAATAACCCAAAAGCATTAGATTATAAAAATACTTAAAATTGAACAAGTTTCAACTCAAACATGATAATTTAGCACAAATATGAATGAGAAGCATTCAACATAATAAGGTATAATGGTTCATTTGAAGAACATGGAAGTTGTCAAGATTTTGATATTTAAGCTGCAGAACAACAGTTTCAAACTAGGAATCCTAATAATTGTATATAACATCCAAATGTAAGAAGAAAAAAACTCAAGCAATTATTTAAATTATAGTACAAGAAACCTGGAGGTATATTGCCGCTCTTATCGGTTAGATTTTGAGGAAAAAAGTGTGTGTGATGTCTTTTTTGTACCACGACAAATGTAACCGGAGGAAGATAATCTGCTTCAAGATACTGACAAGCCTACCATAAAGAAAATATTGAAGTTGTTATTACAAGGTTGAATTTTGAACTGAACAATAAATTTATCATTATTGCTTACTCTGTTTATTGCATCAAACTCTTTGAGTAGAACAGTATTAAATTCTCCTTCACTCACACCATCTCTGGAGAAATTTAACCGTTAGAAAGCTCAATATATTTAAAGAAGTATTAGTTATTCAGTACCTGCAAAAGATAATCCGATGGGGCTTAAGGCCTGTAGATCGTCTAAAGGATATAAGCTGCTCTCTGCAAAAAAGGAAAACAGATGCACAACCGTTAGCAACAAGCATGTGAATGATATGTAAATTTCCATCATATTCACCAATTACCTTATCATACCGCCTGGCACCATTTCTCCCTTTGCGTTTAGGTTAGAAATAAAAAGGTCATTAATTATCTCTCCACGTGGTTGAGCGGAAGCTAGCCCTTTGTATTTTGTTATTTCGGGCCAGTCCATAAACCAACAACCTAAAATAAAATGGAAGTCATAATACACAATTTTATAGATATTTCCATTAAAATAGAATGTGAACCGAAGGAATCCTCTTCAGGTGGTGGATGAGTGACGTCGGCACCAAAAATTATAGTAGGTTTATCTGTAATTTTGGGTATGTTCCTCATAACTGCATCGACAAGCACCGTATTTCTCCCTCCAACCTTATCGGTAATTAATAACAAATTAGAAATTAAAACATGTGCAAAAGATCTATTTACGAAGTTAGTCAAGAGAGTAAATTAACCTTCATATTAATTTTTAATGCGACATTCGACAAATATTGAGTCTTGCATGACTGAACATTCTTAGGCAAACAGCATTCAGACACGATACCCAACTCAGTTTCACAACATCGCTTAATCCTACCTAAAAACAACAATGAATTAATGATATGAACCATCAAACCATATACAAACTTCAATTATAAAAAAGCATATATCGTTATGATTAACATACCATAATATCCAGTTACATCTGGTAAGATAACCAGAAGCAACT
This sequence comes from Allium cepa, assembly GCA_030765085.1. NCBI lineage: Eukaryota > Viridiplantae > Streptophyta > Magnoliopsida > Asparagales > Amaryllidaceae > Allium > Allium cepa. The sequence continues at coordinate 11,960,569 of CM060929.1, forward strand.
GAAGAGTACCAGCTTGATTGTGCAGAGTCTTTAATACACTTTCGATATTACCAGGTTGTTCATACAAGATGGGAACAACCGGTCTTTGATTCACATCCTAGTTTATTTGTACTCGAAGTGAGTGTTTGCAGTAGAAAATATAGTACGATAATACTGAGGAAATGTTGTGCTTTAACATATCATTATTTGTGTTTGTTACAATTACCAATGCATTGATAACTGTAATAACACAGATTAGTGTACAGAAATCAATGATGACAGCAATCAGTGAATTAGTGCATTTAAACAAAACCCGTATCGAATTAGAGATTAGTATTTTTTTTAATATACAGATTAATGCACAGAAATCAATGATGACAGCAATCAGTAAATTAGTAATTGCAATTAAACAAAACCCATATTGAATTAGAGATTAGTACTTTTTTAAATATACCATTCCCGCTTGGCGGCAAGCTGACATTAGATTATGTATGAACCTTTCCACTACATCAGGATAAGAATGGGAGAAACTGATGCAAGCCCAAGATGTTATTTTGCCCCCATTAACCATTTTCTAGCAAAATAAAATTAAAGTAACATTAAAGTCACAAAATGATGTCAAGTGATTAGATGAATGTTAAAAGATACCGAGTACTGATTAATCAAAACAAACATGTTTGCCAAACAAAAGACAAAAATATTTAGCAGAATAGAAAATCAAATCATCGACAAACCTTATTTTGCATGTTCCACGTTCCACCTTGCGGAATGCAAGTTTTCTCTTTACCAGAATCATGGTATTTCAACTACAATGCACAAATGATAGAACAATTGGTGTATAATGCCTTGCACGGTAAAAGTCAAAAACAAGTCTTACAGTTGGAGGTGGCAGAATCCGAGCCTCCACAGTGGCCATTGAATTAACAACTTGTATTCCAAATTCTTTTACACACACATCATTCTCATAATCTTTGGCACGTGTCATCTGTAAATTTGATTTACCAGTTAATATATTCAAAGGATAATTATAGAACTGTTTATAATTCACAGATCTAAAACTAAACGTACATCCATAATACTTTTTTCACGGTCCATAGGACGTTGACAAGTAGATCTAAGAATTTCTGTCACTTGTTTGGGGCTTAGTTTCTTAATGTACTTTGCCCTTGGACAACTCTACATACCTGAATAATATTACATCCATAATCCATATTTGAACTATTTTTGAAGAAAATAATCTACCACGCTAATTTTGTTTCCTTGATCATCAACAGAAAACCTAATGATAGACAACAAAGCCAATCAACATGCCAAGTACCAAGATATTTTTAGGGGACAAAAAGGACTTCTTTTATAAAGAAAATAATTACGTAAGCTGATTTAAAGGCTCTGTTGTTATCCCCTTGATTTTATTACGCCTGCGAAAATCCTTCCTGTGGGTGACTTCAACACTAATTCCTTTTAAGGTCTTCTTCAACTGCATGTTTTGAAAATAGGTGTTGAAAAAAAAAAGTGAAAATGATGTTTTACGAATTGATTGTTAATACATATATAAATATGCTTACAGTAATCCTTTGTCTATCATTCAAAGAACGAGAAACATCTCTGATGCTAAGACATTCTGCAACAAAATCAACTACTGGCAATGGCTTGTAAAAGGCTGTTGCAGATATATCTGCATTTTAAAATATTACAACATACTTTCATAACTGATTCATGAATGTCTAAAATAAGTCATATTAGTTAAGCGAGTTAGGACAAGTACCAATGTTAAGGGACAATCCCATTTGTGTGAGGCGAAGAGATTGATAGTAACCTCTCCAGCATTCCATGCCATCACCAATATCTGTGGTGTTGCCAAATTTTTTTGAGAAGAAAGACCTGGATACTGAAACATAAATGTAGGCTAAAAAGGTAAATATAGAACCTAAATCATTTTGTACGATATTTACATGAATATAAAACTAATGAAATGAAATATAGTACTTATTTGATGGAAATTCTCTAAGAACAATATCAAGACACTGGATCGTATCTTGTGGTGTTTCAAAATGCCTCCCCGATAGAAATTGTTGGATGCGTTCCAATTCAGCTTTTCCGACTAATTTGATGGAAACTTTGAACTCTTTCTCCCTGATTTGTTTTTGGAATTTAGTAAACATAAACATAGAAAAGTTAGGAACTATAAGAAGTTCAATGTTAGGACAGAAGGCAGGGAAAAAATCATTCACCGCTTGTTTTCAGTGATATTAACTGCAAACTGCTGAGATTTGAAAGGAAGTTCTCCAGCTGTGTACAGAGTTTTCCTACCATCATAAGCAGGGTTTAACCTTCCTAGATTTGAATCTTTGTGGCAATCAACTAACTTCTTAATGATTTTCCTACATCCGGTTTTACTCGTCACCTCTGGTTTTATGGAAACCTGCCCAAATTTGATAATTTGCATTAATCACCTAAGGAACACTGTTAAGTTTACTAAATTATTCTGAAAAGAATGCATTTCATTATTGACAATTAGAGAAGATAGGTTTCTTTTTTCACTTATGACTTTCCATACTATTTGGGTAGAAGACCTGACTCAGTATTCATTTTATTATTATTTACCCTGTTTGCACTAGCGTTTACAATCAAAACAATAATAGCTTTAAATTGGCCTTTGATAAATTTTAGTATAAAGGTCTGAAATTTAAGAGGACAAGTACAATAAAGAGAAGAACAATGCCAGATAGGTAGCCTACAGGCCCTACACCTTCATGGATAGATATTTATGCCCAAAATTATTAATAAAAAATAACTTATCAGTTACAGTACATACAAGGTAAAAATAGAGGCATGCAAGCATGTAATGGAAACACAACAAAGCATTAAAAAAAAAATTCAACATGGTTCATTAACGCCAACAAGTGTCGATCTCAAGGATCGAACTTGCGACCTATATTCTCATAGTCTAAACTACCAACCAACTGTCAACCCGGTTGTAAACATAGAAAAAAATAAACTTTAAAACATGTTATATTTAACCAATAAAACTTATGTGAGCAAAACTTTCGCCGGTGAAAATAATCAAAACAAAGAAAACCCTTGCTAACGTGATTAAAAAGCAAAACAATCCTCCACTAAAAAGTGCCACATACCCACACACGCACCCAATAAAAATCAGGTACGAAAAGTTTAATAAAAAAGAAAAAAAAGTCCCAAATTTAGTTGAAAAAAACAAGTCTTATAATTTTTCAAGTTTACAAATATAGAGAGCGCAATTATGAAATCAAACAAATTTACAAAAACCTTTTTTAAAATTTCCAGTTATTTATACTATTCTATCAGTTGAACTGATTAACAAAGTTCTCGTGGTATATCAGTAGTACTACAGTACTATAAAAGCGATAAATTATATAAAATGCATAAGCTAGAAATACGAATAAATAAAATATGCTTTCTGTAACTAGCCAGTAACATTGTTATTTAAGTGTTGATAACGTTAACAATAAATCATTAGCAACAACCATAAATGTATTTGTTAACAAATGAACCGTGATACCGTACAACCACAATCTTATGTTTAGAACAAAAGTAATATAAAATTATACAGTTATTATAGCACCCTTCAAATCAACTTATAACGAACCAAATAAAACCATAAAAAAATTCAAGTCATTGTATACAATAAAATAATGAAAACAAACAAGGATCTGTTGTTCCTTAGCTGAAATATTTTAAATTCTTCACTTATTCTGAATAAAAAATTAACATCAGCCTAAGAAGAAAAGCTTACATCATAATGGAATAGTTCACGATCAACAACCTGGACCAGAAAATGATTAGCTTTGACCAAACACTTAATTCCTTTGGTGCCAAAATCGGGTCGATTTGGATGCCTCGTTGCCTTCTTTGATGAAGGTGCAGGAATCAAAGACCCTGACACTGACATCAGAGTATCAGCTGAGTCGTTTTCAGGAGTAATCATTGCCTTCTTTGATGAAAGTGCAGGAACTACCGATTCTGACATTGCTGTCAGTGCTACAGTCTCAGTTGACTCCTCAGAAATCATCAGTTTCTCAGCTCCCTTCGTAACATCAGCAGGAATAAAAGGTGCTGCTGTAGAAGACAATAATGCAGAATGCACAAATGTAGAAGGCATAGATGTTGGCAGCTGTACTGTGGCTTCTCTTCCACCAGCTCTACCAAAAACAGCACCTCTTCCACGTCTTCCGCCAAAATCACCATTTCTTCCTCCACCATGTCCGAAATCACCACCTCTGCCACCACGACCAAAACCGCCACCTCTGCCGCTGCCACGACCAAAATTCCCACCTCTTCCACCACCATGGCTAAAATCTCCAACTCTTCCCCCACCACGGTTGAAATGGCCTCCTCTTCCACCACCACGGCCAAAATCACCACATCTTCCACCACGGCCAAAATCCCCTCTTCCACGCGATTAGGGTTTGGGTTGCTGCTAAATCTGCCTGACATTTTTAGTTTTATAACTTTATAGAGAATCAAGGTAAAGGAGAATGGTCTTATTTTACAATGTTAGTGAAGGTATGCTGAAGTTCTATTTATATGTAGTGATAACGAATGGCAGTTATATTCTAGTTCCAAAACAGGTACAATTTTTTTTTTAATTTGAATCTGCTTTTAAAATAAAATAATTCTTCTCCAACATGCCATAAACATCTGAATTTGAGCGGGTTAATTAGATCCATAGGATTTGTGCGTCCTTTTATTATCTACGTTCCGTTTCCACACCCATATATTTCTACACCACAAATAGCTGGTCATTCTAGTAGTACTCTTTAAAATATATTAATTGATATGATAGTCATTTAAAGTAAAGAATAAATGAAAATTAATTTAAGAATAGAAAAGGAGAGAAATAAATGTTTAAATTTTAAGCAAATATTAATGAATTGCATTACTAAATCTGAGGAAAGAACGCATGTTTCCTAATTGCCTAATTAAGGGTGAATATGTACACATCACATAGGTTAATACATAGCTAAATATTAAAAGTCATTAATTTTGTATCACATTCCGAAATGGTTAGCAATTTAATTTATGAAATCCATTTAAATATATGACAAACTCAGCGTTAATGAAAAGAAAAAAAAAATGTGTTCAAATATATATACAAAGCATTAAGCATTTATTAATTTTAAGCAACATTAATGATCAACTTCCATATAAATTCAATCTTCCTTAGGAAACTCATTGTTTCAATTCCTCTAAAGGAAAACAAAATTGCTGGTTCTATTAACACACCAAAAATGATCTTACACACCCAGCTTTAGAAATAAATATTTTATTACATTTTGGCCCTACCACATATTTTAAATGATTAAAATTTAAACAGTTAAAATCAAAAATCCTAATCCTAAATAAAAACACAAGAAAATGGATCTATGAGGTATAAAAATATAAATCAAGAATATCATAACATACTTCCATTTAGATCTAAAAACAAATTAAATCTATTAATAGCAATTAAATCTACTAATTAACTCCACTAATAACAGTTTTAATTTTGAATTTGTAGCAAACATGAAACTCAAATATATTGCATTTATATCAGACCAAATGTGGAGAACAAATAGCGAATTAACAAATTTCCATTTGGATTTCCTTTCCCTCCATATCACTTGTAGTTTTGATAGACATAAAGTATGATTTTCTTTTTCGTACCAGGATTATATGGATTACATAAAAGAGAGAAAGTGAGGGAATTTGAAGAACCTATTCTTGGATTTGGTAAAAAAAAAAATAGACGAGGAAGAAGGGTATAATTATTGGGGAATGAAGTGGGGTATGCTGCTTCTTCTTTTTTAAGAAAATGGCAGGATGTGTAAGCACTATGCGGGGTCTTAATAAACGCTGCCAAATAAAAATAAATCCTTTTGGGCTCAGTGTAATATGAACTGAATGCCTTAAAATAACTCATGAGAAAATGTGGTCATAACGGTACAAAATATTCATGAGAAAATATGGATAAAATTAATTTTTCATGTATAATACCAGTAGCACTAAATACATCAGGGTCTATCTTGAGGGGTTTAAAGGATATAAGTGTCATTTGTTTTATTTTCGAGTTGACACGTAAAATTTTATAAAATGTTTAATTTTACTGCATAAGTTTAGACAAATACTTTATTTGTGATATAAATATAATAAGGCAAAGTAATGGGATAGAAAATTAATACAATTTAATCTCATGTTTAAAATGTTCAAACCTTACATGTCATATTTTGTTTTCATATTTTATTAGTTTTCATATTATTTAATTAATAAATTTGTGTTCAACAAATAATATATTAATTCATTATCAATAATCAAACTTTCGACGCATATACGTCCAAAGCACCCTTTGATTCAATGGTAATAGAAAACATGAAAACAAATTAACTTAAAAAACATTCCATAGTATTGGTTATAGTAACGTCGGTATGTATCATATATAACAAGCAAATAGGGTTAAGCTAATAAAATTATTAATAGTTAACCGAAGGACCCCACCTATAATGAAAATTCGAATGACTTATTTCTACATTTTTTTTCGTATTTAATGTTTTCACACTGCATATTTTTCGTTAATACTACGAAAACACCATTTCTATTGAAACTACACACAAAATTCATAAAATTAGCATTTTATTTTCTTTTTTATTTATACCTTTACAGTGATGCATGTTTTGCAGGCTACACACATACACACACAAAAAAAACATATATACAGGCATGTAATGTGATTGTTCAGAACATTAGAAAACTAAAAGTAATTTTTGTACTTACATAATTATTTACTATGTTCTTGTAAGTGAAAATGTTGCATTTTCCAAGGTGCAAAATTTGTTCATTTCACATGTATAGTCTTTAAAATTTACATCTAATTGTCAATTTAGCAAATACATATATTTTGCATTTTGAATTTATCTTTTTATATACTTTTAGAAAAGACATGACACATGCATTTTTCCCAATATGCACTTTTGCATTTTTAGCACATAAATTATTGGGCAAATTTTAGAGTATGTTGAGTAGTCCCCTCAAAATTTTTAAATTCTTATTGGACTAAAATACTTATTTTTTTTATGTTTTCGGCTACCTCGTAGGTAAGCCTTTGAATCTCGTAGAACCAATATGAGATAAGTCATTTTACCTCGTAGTCAACCTACGAATCAAGTCCTTTAACTACATAGACCTATTGCGTGGTATGTATTTAACCCACGCATTCACACTACGTGGTTATTTCACAATCCACGTAGACGCTCTACATGGTGGTCAAAAACATCAAAAATATATGTATGCCTATAGTAGAAATATGGAAGGGCAATTTAATCTAAAAAGTTTTTTTTTTAAGTTAGGGGGCTACTCAACATATACTTGGGTCCAAATGGAATTTGTCTTGCATATATTCTGCACTTTGATTTTTTCATGCACAAAATGTATAACATGTACAATTTTTTTTTTCAAAATATGACTGTTTTTGCACTTTTATATTTTCGCCTTTTAGTACATAGTTATGTTATGCAATTCGTAATAGCATTTTAATTTTGTAGACGATTTTCAATTTTTTTTAATTTTTTTTCAGTTTTCGCAAAATGTAGAAGATATGTACTTCTTGAAAACATCTTCCTCTTTTGTATTCAATGCTTGTAGTAAGTATGGGTTGTAAATTTTAACTACATTTCATTACTAGCGATAACTTGTACTTTTACATCTTTTTTTTTATGAAATGTGTCACTGTTAAAATTCTTATAAAAAAGTTCAAACATGTATGTTTTATTTATTTTTGTTGCATGTATTAAATCCGTTTTGTTTTAATTACATTCAATCTGCAGTTTTATTTTCGTAATTACATGTACGCTCTAAAATGTGTAAAAAAGAAGGAAAATTGTGGTAAAATATACGAAGTACTAAAGTATTTAGAAAAAAGGAAAATTGTGTTAAAATATATATCTTACTATCTATTATCTGCAATATTATATGAAACATGAGTTTAAATTGTTACCATTCGTTCTCGATTTTCTCAAAAATACAACTGTGCTACGGTGCTGCCACATGTACTTATAAAGAAAACTAAACCATGACTTTTCATTTCCAAATCTTTATCTTCTTTTCTTTTTGAACTTGCCACTGACATCGTTAAATTATTTTGATGATTAAATCTTTTTTCATATCTATATATTCTATTACATATGAAGTTCAATATATGGTTAATGTTTATCTCACACCTTCTCAATCGAAATGCTTAATGCTCATGAATCCTAACTCAAATTTTACGTTAAAAATCTGTCTTCTTCTTTGAACGATTGTTGAAATTTTATTTTGACATCGCCAACATTTAAAAAAAATTAGCCTCACATTAATGATGTATTTTTCCTCTTTTTCATTACAAACTAAATTCTACACATTCCATTTTAACATTTCTTCCTACACTCCATTCATTCTGTATATTCTATATTTCATATCTATTCTATTTATTATGTATTAATATATTTATTTGTATACACTAAAAGGTAAGTCTTTGACCATTTGTATTCTATTTTTCTTGTAATTTTGAGAATAAAACTTTAACTTTCTTAATTCCCAACGTTCATTATTTCTTTTGTAATCTAACCATGTTTTCTTCATCTTCTCCCACGTTTCTATTCGAATTTTTTCCTTATTTTAATAATTTTTTCATCTTCGCCTCTTCTTCCTCTTCACTATATAATTTTCTCACGGCTGTCTCTTTCCCTCTCTTCTTGTTTGTATAAACAAGTTTAAAACAATAATTCAGTTCTTAAATTAGATAGAAGTAGGATCCGTTCAAAACAATTTTTAAACGATCTTAGTAACTTTTTAGACTTTGATATTCCATAAATAGTTTTCACATTTGTGGTCACCTTATTTTCTTTAAGTTTTCGTTCATGTTTCACCGTGATTTTGATTCTATCTTGCTTTAATGGCTATACAATTTACGGAGAAATCTAGAAGTCGCAAAAAAAAACCTTGCCTTGCTGGATAAATTGATTTGCATTTAAAGATTTGATCATTATTTTGTTATCATATTTTATTTTTAATTTGAGGTTGTATTCATCGCTTTTCTTCTAAACATTTGACTCCTAACCTTTTCTTACTTTGTATCCAATTTTATATATAAAGCTTAATTTTTGACCATTACCATTCCTTTTTCTCATAATTATAAGAACTAACACATTTTAACTTTTTATTTTGCATATTTCCCTTCATAAGATATTATATTCATTTAACTCACTCCTAAACCAACATTGAATATTACTTTGTAACCAAACCATGTTCTCTTCATCTTCTCCACATTTTCAATACATTTTTTGTTATTTCATCAATTTTTTCATTCTCACTTTCTTCTCCATCCCCACTGCATAACTTTCTCGTAATTTTCTCTCTTTTCATTTTCCTATTTGCATAGACAAGTTTAAAACAAAACAAAAATCAATTCTCGAACTGAATAAAAATAAAAACAAGGATAGTCGATCTTAACTTTTTAATCTGATTAGAATTTGATTTGATCCATTAGTAGTTTCATGTTCGTATTCATTGTAGGGTTTTTTTAGATTTTATTCACATTTTGTAGTAATTGTGTTTCTACCTAAAAAATTATGGAAGGATTATCTAAAAGTTGCAAAATAATCTTGGCCTACTGGATTAATTGACCTTCATTAAAGGTTTGTAACGACTCGATTTTTCGGTGCCCGAAAATCGACATCAATACGTCCACTGTATCAAAATGTCGAACAATCGAATGCCGAAAAACCGAACCATTAGGATTAAAAAAGAAGGAGATAGAAGAAGAGAATACAAAACAACAGAATCTTACCATCGCAGCGGAATAAAATATAATAGATAATAACTGATCTTTGCACAAAAGAAAACTATATTTGTTTAATATACATCATCAGAGTAACACATAGACAAAACAACAATTAACAGCCTGCCTCACATCTTGCTGGCAATTCAACAATCACAGCAGCGGAAATAAACAAGTACGGGTAATACGTCTCGGACTTCAGCTCCTCTCCCGAGCTTCCAAGCATCCTATCATGTATTCTATAATACTCGGTCTGACCCGAGCATTATAGTTAAATAACACCCGAGTCAGTCTGCAATACCAGCGTGTGAAAACCACACTCAATTTGACTATTAAATTTTCAAAATCCTTTGAAAACAAAAGCATCTCGTAAGACCACGCCAAAAATAAACATGTCGGGTTTTTACGTTACGATAGCCAAAACATTTCTTATCAAAATCCTCTGATATTATAATAGTGTCTATATACAAATACTTATTAAAATAACTGAAATTGTTACATGATTAAATTCCAGCATACTAACCACAAAGTGGATTCTACAAACAAAAACCGTAAAGGCACGTCGGGAGAATGAATTTTCAACTAATGGCTAGGCACTGGGGTACCACCTGTCACAGTACGTTGCCTAGATCACCGTACCGAGTATCCATCCCGATCCCCTGCAACACAAGACCGGGACTACCCCTTACTGGATAATTCCGAGTAAGATCACCCCGCAGTTGGGATCAGCAACCGTCCAGTAAGCCGAATACAAAAAGGACATCTAGACAGAGATGATCTTACCCTAATGGGTTCTACCCACTTAGCCTTGCTGCATATCCCCTGATTTTCAGTCATTCCCGGTTGACGAGGCTCGAGGCTAAACGTTACCTTTTTAGAACATATCACTTAAGAATGCTCACCGCCCACCTGACGATGTTCTGAAAGCATTCATCCATACAAGTCCGTTCCGGGTTCGAACAGAACCGAAGGCGCTACTCCTACTACATCCATTTTGGAATCACCTCGGGATTAGTAGCAGCTAGCCCTTGCACTTCACCGCTCCACCTTCGAATCCAAACTCTTGTTTTCCACACGAAAACGTTCAAACCGGATCGAAGTGGTTTTCAGAAAATAAATTCAGATCCCGGTCTCTTCGAAACGAACAGCGCATTGGCCAATATTGATAGTCGGTTATTTAACTATCAAATAACATTCACAAACAACCATCAAACATAAATAATTTCACCAAATTATTTATTAATCTCAAAATATCTTCACAAGATATATTTCCACTTTTCAACCCTTTGAAAACAGTTTTCAAACCACGCTCTTCTCATGGAATGAATTCCCAAATATTTATTTCCACTGAAAACACCAAGTACAATACTTTAGATTTTTAAAATAATTTAAAACACTTTATTATAAATTATACTTAAACATTTAAAATAAAAACTACTTTAATACTTTATTTAAAAATATATGCTTTAAGAATATTAAAAATAAAGCTACTTTATAAAATATAAAACTAAATTTTTCTCTTTTAGAAACATAGTACCAAGCCACCTTTAAGTAATTACTACTAAGATAAATTTGAAAAGTACTTACTTTAAAAATTAAACATTTAAAAATAATAAATTTTCTAAAACATGCTTTTAAAACAACTTTTAACTTCTAACTTATACTTAAAAATTTGCTTCAAAAACGTACTTGGCTTTCTAAGAAAATACACTTCTCTTTCACATCCTTTAAAAATAAATCACTATTTATTTTTAAACAAATTTACCCATTCCTTTAATAAATTCCTACCGTGAATTTATTCTTCCAAATATCTACTGATATATTACTTCACTTTTATAAACTCAGTTTATGAATTTCTTGGTCCTATCCTTCTTAAAATTCCAATTTCAGACACTTAAATCAATTTTCAAATTGATTTCCAAATTACTCTATTTTGGAATAAATTCTTTTACTTGCTCATTTAATTCAAAACCCATTAACTTCATATTTTATTTCTTAATTATGATTTAAAAATCTTATTTAACTGAAAATACCAACTTCATATTTCCAAATTCCTTCTTTATCCTTTTAAATAAATTTAAACCTTGAAATTTAAAATAAATTCTTTGTTCCTTTAATTAATAACACTTGAGTTTTTAAGAAAAATCACTTATTCCCATTTATTCAAAATCTCATTTTCCATACTTGGAATTTTATTTATTACTATTCAAAAATCAACTTTTATTCTTTTCCAATTCATTCTTTAATTTATTCAAATTCCTATAATTGTTTACTTAAAATTCTCTCTTTTATTTTCTTCTAAAAATCCAAATCTGTACAATTTAATAACTCAATATATCCAAATATATTCGATCAAACCATAGCATCCAACATTTGAATTTCCAACATAATCTATCACCGATTATCACATAAATCATATAACAGAGTATTAAACAATCTAAATAAATTTGAGAAATCCAGTTGGATCCCTCCAACCTGTTTCCATGCATCCACAGATGTTAGCACAATATAAAATACCAATTCCACTTCGAGGTGCAATATCGCGGTATATGGGTTTATATAATATCATCCGCTATTATGCGGCCATAGGGTCTCATCCGCTATATAATACGGGAAAATCAATCACTCCAATACATACTATATATATACTACTATATATAGCACATCAAATCAATTCAACCATTCAACCAATTATTTAAATTTAAGCATTTAAATTTAAATAAAACCCAAATGAGTGAGATTAACTCACCTTTGATTTTTGTTTTGCAATCCAATCCAAACCAGCTTTATTTCTTCCGAATATTGACCTTGTAAAAACAATTCATGATTTATTACTATTTGAATAAATCAAACAATTGATCACCATTCGCTTATTTAATTTTAACTTATTATTTGATTTAAAAAATTTAAAACAATCTAAATAAATTTGAAGAATCCAGTTGAATCCCTCCAACCTGTTTCCCTGCACCCATAGATGTTAGCACAATATAAAATACCAATTCCACTTCGAGGTGGAATATCGCGGTATATGGGTTTATATAATATCATCCGCTATTATGCGGCGCACAGGGTCTCATCCGCTATATAATGCGGGAAAATCAATCACTCCAATACATGCTATATATATACTACTATATATAATATAGCACATCAAACAATTCAACCATTCAACCAATTATTTAAATTTAATCATTTAAATTTAAATAAACCCAGATGAGTGAGATTGACTCACCTTTGATTTTGTTTTGCAATCCAATCCAAACCGGCTTTATTTCTTCCGGATATTGACCTTGTAAAAACAATTCACGATTTATTACTATTTGAATAAATCAAACAATTTGATCACCATTCACTTATTTAATTTTAACTTATTATTTGATTTAAAAATTTTAAACTAATAGTTTCCTTTAACAAATTATTTCTAGCAACCCAAAAATTAAATAAGTAAATTAAAACAGCTTAATTATCAAACCTATTCTTTTTTTAAACAAACTAGTAGAATAAAAATTATTTATACATGTATATTATTCTATATTTTGAACTACTTACATGTTTATAAAATAATTCATAGGGACCAAAATCAAACTTTATATAAATTCTCTAAACATTTTTGAAATCCATATATATATATTTATTGATTATCTATGTATATATATTTAAATTAACCAGTAAGTTAAGGTCTGTATTACTAATATCAGATTAAAAAAACACAACTGCTTAGTATTTTACTGTAACCTATCTGCATTATTCTTTTTCTAAACCTTACTGTAATTCTGTGTTCATGTGTATATATATATATATAATTGAAAAATGCAGTTGAAATTTTTTTTTTTGCTATATCATCCAACGTATATAAATTTAAATTAGATTTAACTGAGAAATAAATTAAATTAAAAAACAACTACCTCTGCCTCAAGTCGTATCGCGACACCATCGCGAAACCCTACTCAGCACCGTGCCTGCCAACACGAGACGCTCGAAAACCCTCACGATGCTCAACTGCCACTCGCGACCTCAACATCGAAGCTGATGACGACGCTCTTTCAAATGAAATCGAACTTCGAGCCTTTCTTGCGCTTGCAAATGCCTCGAGACGACTCCCTCAACACCCTCGTGCCGTCGCTGCCATTCTTCGCAACTGCAACACCACCCACGATCGCGCTTCCTCGGTCATGGCGATCGCGACAACGTCGCGACCTAGAAATGATTCGTGAATCCCTTATCTCACGCGAGCACAATTTCTTTCCCCTTTTCGCTCTGAAATCGTGGCCATGGATCTATATTTTTTTGAAGATTAACTTATTCGATTTGAGAAAAGAAAACGAGGGAGGAAGACGTTCGAACTGACTCCGGTTCGAATGAAGAAAGCGGCTAAGTTTTTGTTCTTGTTTAAACTGCTTACGTTTGAAAATTGCAGAGGAAGATTTCGTGTTTAAGATGGGAATGGGGAACAAGATTTGAGGGAAGCTACAGTGATTGCAGAGGAGACAAAGGCTGCTGAGGAGAAAAAGGTTTGATGTGCTATAAATTCAGCTGAAGTTGACAGGATAAATATATATAAATTTAAATTTAAATTCAAATTGTCTTGATAAATGCAACTTAAGATTTCGAACTCTTATCGAGGCGTGCCGCTAGGCGTTTATAATGTTAAACCCTCGTTCCGAACACAATGGAAAAAGGTTTCGAGTCCTAATTCGATCGTATGCAGAAGATAACTTTTTGGACCAAGTTATCATATTGAATCTTCGATATAAATTTCAGCACGTTTACTTACCGTGTGCTCGCAAAACAACTCTAAATGCTACGAAAATTAAAATCCGATAATAATACGATATTACGGATCCAATGGAACTGGTTTCGTCGAAATCCGAGACTGTGCCTCGGAAGGCTATTTAAATATCAATTTAAACGATAAAATTTAAAAACTTAACAAAGCACTTCCAAATTCAATTTTAACACTTTTACTATCTTCGGTATTATTAATATAAATTTTACAAGCCTTCAAATTATTTTTAACAGGCTTAAAACTGAAGATTCAATAATTTACTCAATTTCAGTTTATTAAATCCAATAACTTAATTGCTAAATAATAATAATATTTGAAATTCAAGTTAAACTACCTTTCCAATATTTAAAATCAATTAAATATTTCATTTTCAAATATCCAGAAATTTCGCGTCGTCATATTTTGTTATCATATTTTCTTTTAATTTAAGGCTGAGTTTAGTCTTTTCTCCTAAATTTTGACCCTCCTTTTCTTCGAGTTTTGTGCCCAAATAATTTTATTAACTTTTGATTTTTATTTCCATTAGCAAACTTAAAAATAGTTTTATTAACTTTTGATTTTTATTTACATTAGCAAATTTATGAATTTGGATTCCTTCATTGATTTTTTAGGGGTTTATCGGATCTATTAATACATGAAAAACGTTGAATCTTCGTTTTCTTTCATAAGATTCATTACATGTAAGGTATTTTCTTATTCACAAGTTTTGTTTACTATATTTGTTTAGCAGACCATAATTTGTTTACTATTAATCGTTTTTTAATTCTTGAGGATCATACAGAACCAGGTAATTATCTGTAATTTTTTATAGTCTTTTAAGTTATGTTGTTTTAGTTTTTTCGCGATTTAAAGATGTTTATAAATAATTGTACATTGAATATGTATTTATAATGTTTATAAGTATACTAACTTCAAAAGGAAAGAATTACGTCAAATAATACTAATATGCAATCGATAAAAGAAATTAATCATTACCAATTTCATTTTGTTTAAATTCAACCTAATTAGATAACCAATTGCAATTAATTCTCTTTTACTGAAATTCGATTTAATGAGAAAATTAATTACATAAGTTCAATATAATTTTTGATTTTATGATGAATTAAGATTTCTTTTTAATTTTATAGTTACATATTTTCAAAATGTACCTTCAATACGTCATGTTTTTTAGTTCATATTCGTATTATTAGCACGTTTCCCAACAAACTAGGATTGTGTTTTAAGCAGTTGGAATCATATGCATAAGCCAAGTTTCTTTATGGTCAAAATGATGCAATTGGTAATATATTACACACACACAAAAAACTATTGGTTTGTAATTCATATAATATTTATTTTTAGTTTAGTTTTTAATACTATAAATCAATATGCTCATATATTTTAATCTTTAATATTCAATTACTTAATTATAATCTAACGAATATACCCACTAACGATATTTAATTCATTAAACTAGCATCAAAGAGAATTAATTCAAGAATTAATATGCAACTAATTCTCTTATTTAAAATTGTAAATCAAACCAAAAGAAAGGGCATAATTTGTTAAAATTAATTGGAATTCAATATGGATAGCTCTCTATTAAATTTGACTTAAAATATAAAATAGTAAATAAAATTATCATAATTTACTTCCAATTACGATTGCATGCAACAATAAATATATTTCAAATTCACATGGTCTATATTCTTATGTGTTTGTGTGAAATATTTATATACAATTAAGTTGCAACCCGTGCTTCACACACGAGTACGTAGTGGTCGTGGTTAGGTTATGAATATCGACCGTTTGGTGTAATTCATAAACTTTTTTATTTCGTTCATATGTTTGCTTCATGATTTGAGCTTGTAACGTTGGGATGGAATGACGTTCTATTGGAAATCATGTAGTGTTTTGTAGATTTTAGTGCCTACCTGCTTTGACACTGCGTTATAACTATGCAAGTTTCGCTGGCAACAAATTTTAGTTCGCCGGTTGATCATCGAATAAAAAATATAAAGCAGTGCTGAATGAAATTAGTTAAGGGAAAATGGTTATGTATACATGTTTAGAATTAACCAATTATTTTGAACAAAGTATAGAATTCATTTTACGAAAAAATAGGAGCACGGTGCATTTTCCATGCAATACCTGCCTACCATTCTGGAATGAATGACCTACAAACGGCCGTAAATAATTCGATTAAATATTTAGTATATTATGTCAGTATTCAAATGAAATAGTAATAGTTTTGTAACTGCAAAAATTAAGTACGATAAATGTAATTATTCATTGGCTGTTTGTCATACAATATTTTGCTGACATTGAATACTACATATCTTCAGCAAATTTGGTTCCAATAGAAAATCTTACCCGAAACTAATCCCCGGTTGTGGCTGATTTAATTTTAAATCAATCGCCTTCCTAATTTTCGCATAATCTCACGCATCAGATTTCGAACCTCGTAGAATGCTCCTTTGGTTTAAATTGTCTATATTTAAGCTAATATGCAAGTAAAATTGTAATTAACATAGTATAGCTATGGAAATAGCGTCAGATTCATATTTTTTTTATTACATGCATTACTAAAAACCCCAACCATCCGAAGAACAGGTATATGATAACCAATTAACTTTACACCAAAGCATGATGGACATCACAGTTTATGCGAGTAGAAAATAATCAACATCAATCCTTGTAACCAATTTGAGGAATGAATTTTGAAAAAATTGTTAGGTCAGATTTTGAAAATCAATGTAAAGATCATTACAAACATTAGAGTCGACTCACATAACCGCATATGATGAAATATTATGATGTATATTTGGAAGAATAAGTAAAACTAATAGTCTTCTTTTACCTTTTTTGCACGGATAATAATTATATGTTACCCTCCCTATATTGTAGTCAAATTTAGTACAAATTGCATACATCTTCATTAAGATAGAACTAAGAATAGCAAGCTCAACCAAAAAATAAAGTAATAACAGACACTTGAAATGAGTACAGGGATTTTCAAGTACATTTTAATTATGAGAAAAAACAAGTACAAATTAAGAAAAATGAATCAACAAACCGAGGAAGTAAGCACCAGGTTTTTGAGTAGGTGCATTCATTTTTCTTAGACTTGCTTTTTTGGTACATTGGATTTGGAGTTAACTTCTTCGTCGTTATTCTTGTTGCTCAAATTTCTCACGGGTATAAAATGGACCAACCTGCATTGTCCAACCAACCAGTATGATTTCATCCATTTTTCATCTTGGCCCTCGTACTTCCAAGGTCCAGCACTTTAGCTCGTCCGCCTAGGAGTGGTCAACCTCGACAAGGCCTACCCTACAAGCAGACCACCCGACTCAAGCACAAATGGTCCCGATATCGCCCGCTCAGACAATGGACGAGACAATGACAAATAGCAGCTCAGCATAGAAGCCCGCCCACCACCTTAACGATCCAGAATTTTGGTTATTTGAAATTGAAATATTTAAAAGTTAATTTTTAACTCGAATTTCAAATATAACGACATATTGGATATAATTTATTTATTGAATTTAACAATTGAATCTTGGTTAAAATATTGAATCTTGAGTTTTAAACTTGATAAAAATAATTTAAAGGCTTATAAAATTTATATTTATAATAATGAAGATAATAAAACCTTTTTAATTGAATTTAAAAGTGATTTGTTCAATTTTAAAAAATATATAACGTTTGAATTAACGTATATAAATAGTCATCCGGGACACAGTCCCGGAATTCAACGAAACTAGTTCTATTGGATCCGTAATTGTGTATTATTATCGGATTTAAAATTTCGTAGCGTTTGGAGTTATCGCTTGGCCGTACGGGATATAAATGCGCTGAAATTTATATACGATCAAATTAGGACTCCGAAACCTTTTCCATTGCGTTCGAAATAGGAATATAACATTATAAACGTCTAGCGGCACGTCTCGATAGGAGTTCGAGATTTTAAGTTACGTAAAACGAGATGGTTTGAAAATTTAAATAATATATATATTAACGCTAAAAATGTACGCTAACACCCCGGTGTAAGTTGTACTATAGTGAAAGCACCACCCGTTGGTACGGGAACTGAAAATAAGCAGAAAATAGTAGAGAAATAGTAAAGAGAAAACAGTTTTTATAGTGGTTCGGCTTAAAGTCAAGCCTACGTCCACTTAATCTTTTTTATTGCTGATTTGGTTACAACTTTTTTAATGATCATCTGCTTTGGCTGGTAGGTCGTTGTGACCTATAGGAGAATGGAGGGCGATTTAGTTGCGTTGACGCATCAAGTGAAGCGACCTAGGTTAGGTTTGGAGATGGCAGCGACCTAATGCTGACGCGGCCTATGATTAAATGGCTTAGGGATATGCGGCTTGTTAACTCGTTAGGTCGTTGAACCTTTAACTCGCTAGGTCGTTGGACCTTTAACTCGCTAGGTCGTTGGACCTGCTTAGATCGTTAGGTCGTTACATGTTTAGATCGTTAGGTCGCTTATCATGTTCGCTCGCTTGCATTTTAGCTCGTTAGGACGCTTGTTTCCTTTGAGTAATTGAGTCGCCGTTCAGAACGGTATTAACACTTGCCCTCGAAGTATATGCCTATGTCATAGGTCGTGTGCTTCGATCTAATTCTGCTAGGTCGTGGGCGACTCAAGAGGCTCTCCCGGGCCTTGTTTAAGGCTGGATAGTGGCATTATATCCTTGGCCTTTGCAGCATATAACCTGAACCGATCTTTGAATTTCCGAGTGAGGTCAGAGAATTGATCCACGGAACGAACTGGCAGCATCGTGAACCAAAGCAGAGTCACTCCTTCCAAATACACCGGAAAATATCTGCACTTGATCTCATCCGATGATCTGGCACCAGTCATATGTCAGTCGTACTTGTATAAGAATTGGTTAGGATCGCTTGTTACCCGATAAGCTGGAATAGTGGAAGGAACAAACTTCTTTGGAAATTCGGCCTTCAGGATCCTTTCAGTAAAAGGAGTCTTGCTTGGAGCAAACCCCCAGTCATTCTCATCTTCTTTCCTTTGCATGTTTTCTTTCATAATTTGTCGAATCATTCCCGAGAGGTATTCCTCATCGTTTAGATGTCTCGCGGGACAGACGTCAGCTATATTTTCGAAAGTTTGTTCGGACAAACGTTCGCGAAGATTTGGTTGCGGCCTTGAACCTCCGGCTTGGGGAGATGCCCCTTCGGCGGTGCCAGCTACCCTCTAAGGAATACTCTTTCCTTGAGAACCATGAACATCTTCGGCAAAGGTTTCTTCATTATTTTCTGGTTGACGGTTAACTCCAAGTAAAGCATTTATTATGTCTAACATCAAAGTGTTCTGGGCTTCGATCTGTTGATACAACCCAGACACTGCAGCGTCCAATTCGGCCCTTGTAATTCCAACACTAGGAGCCGTCTGATCTGACGCGGGAGAAGTGGCGGTGTTGTCATAAGCACTTCCAGAACTAGCAGATTTACCTTTCCTTCCAGGAGCCATGATCTCCGATAGACTTCTGGTTCTTGAAGAAAGTCTTCCAACAAGTCTTTGCGGAGCAATGATGAAAGTATCTTGAGTTCAATTCTCAGTGAAAGCACCAAAAATGTTAACGCTAAAAATGTATTGGCGTTTCAGAAATGATCCAAAATCCCCCGGTGGAGTAGGCCGGGTATTTATAGGGAAATTCTGGAGTTAGGTCGTAGGTCGTGGGCAACATAAGGGTTAGGTCGTAGGTCGTGAGCGACCTAAGGAATACGGTTTAAGGCTTATAACAGTTGCGCTTGATCATCTGCTTTGGCTGGTAGGTCATTGTGACCTATAGGAGAATGGAGGGCGACTTAGATGCGTTGAGGCATCAAGTGAAACGACCTAGGTTAGGTTTGGAGATGGCAGCGACCTAATGCTTACGCGACCTATGATTAAATGGCTTAGGGATATGCGGCTTGTTAACTCGTTAGGTCGCTGAACCTTTAACTCGCTAGGTCGCTGGACCTGCTTAGATCGTTAGGTCGTTACATGTTTAGGTCGTTAGGTCGCTTATCATGTTAGCTCGCTCGCATTTTAGCTCGTTAGGTCGCTTGTTTCCTTTGAGCAATTGAGTCGCGGTTCAGAATGGTATTAACAATATATATATATTATTTGATTGACTTTATTTCCATCAGCTCTTTTTCCCCTCATTTCGAAACACTGTAGCATTCTCCTTACATGCAAAACATCACATCTCTTTTCTTTTAAAAATCACATTTCCCCCTTTAAACAACTGATTACAAAAGAAGAAAAAAAAGGAAAATTATATGAAGTTCAAAATAGATATCCCTCACCTCAAATTTCAAAACTGCGTAATCTTTCTCAAACGAAAACAAAATCAATTAACTGAAAGAAAAAAAAGAAACAAATCGCACTCTCGACTTCGGCATATAGGCATCAATGTGGGCTAGTGTTGCTAGCGACAGTCGAAAGGAGGGCTTGATAGCAGGCGGCGACTGTGCAGGGCGAGGCGATGGACGAAGGGGAAGCGATGCGAGTAGTCGCGCATTTAGTGTTGGTCGATGTCGCAACTTGTGTTCGCGTGCGTAGGAAGGGAAAACACGATCGATGAGGGGCGAGATTGATGGTGGAGTACTCCGGATAGTGGCGCAGTCGAGGCTGGAGGAAGGGGGTAGGGCGGCGATGCAAGTAGGTCGAAGGCAGCATCGGTGATGGTGGCATTCGAGCTAGGTTGGGTGTTTGTTTGGGAGGTCGCGACCTCGACAGTGGCCGAACGAGCGGCAGCACAGTGAGTTGGAGGCGGCAGTTATGGGAAGTGGATGATAATGGGAAAGTTCGGCAATAATGGGTCATTAGAGCAGTTGAGTTAGCTGAGATAATTAACATTTTTTTTAAATCTGTCGACTGGATTAATTTATTATCCAAATGTTTATAAATCCATGATTTGTCTATACGAGGTCCAAAAATACGAAGTCGATAACGATAAATTCGTAGCTGCAAAATTCACATTTCTGGAGGTGGTTCGGAATTTTTCGGAGTCCGTTGGGATTTTAAATTAAATCGAATGATGTTCGATTTAGTTTAAAAATCGGGATTTTTGCCAAAATAAAAATCAAGGTGAGAATTTCTCACTCATTTGGATTATTAGAACTTAATTTTAAATAGTTAAATTTAATTATTGGATGCATGGTTGAAATTATTAATTATTGTCTGTGAATGATATATTATTATATACATGGTAGTATATATATTAGCAATTAGGGTGATTATTCCCACATATTTTAGCGGATGAGACCCTATGCGCCCCACAAAATAGCGGATGACCCTATATACCGCGATATCCTCTCGAAGTGGGATTGATATTTTTATATTGTATTCACATCTGTGGATGCAGGGAAACAGGTTGGAAGGATCCAACTGATCTCTTAAAAAATAATTAAATTTCATATATATTGATGCATGGTATGTTTGAATAATCTGTGATTGATTATAGTGTGATTTGAATCTGCTGCTACGGTAGTTTTGGCCTAGATTTTGGTATTTTTAAATACCGATGATAAATGTTTGAAATTTGAAAAGAAAATAAAAAAGAAAATTAAAAGTAAAAATATTTACAGTGAAATTTGGATTAATTAAAAAGAAATGAATTTGGGAAAAATAAATACTTTGAGTTTAAAATTTGTGCTTAATAATTTCGGAATATGAAAATTAGAGATTTTGGAATAATGTAAATAAAAGGATTTTAATAATAAAACTTAAGTGATATTTGTTTAAGTGTAAAATGGTTTAAAATCGAGATTTAAAATAGTTTGGAAAAATAAAAAGGAAATTTGATAATAAAATATGGAATTGTTATAGTAGATCTTAAATAAGATTTTAAATTTATGAAATGGAAGTGGAATCGGAATTTAGTGGGGTTTGGAATATAGTTGGGTTACATAAGAAATTAATTTAAAAATGGAATTCAATTTAGAAATTGATTATGTATTGTGAAACCGTTATAAACGGGACATGAGACTATGAAATTTATAAACAAGGTTTATATATAAAGTGAAGTGATTATCAGTGGATAAATTGAAGTTATAAATTCACGATGAGGATTTATAAGGAGATGAGTAAATCGGCTTAAAAGTAAATGGTAGATTTATTTTTAGAAATGTGGAAAGGGGATTTACGGAATTGGAACGTAAATCAAATTGGGAATAAATCGAGAGAGATTTATAAATGCTAGACTGGTTATATTGAAATTGAAAATTATATTTTTTTTCTATCGGGAGATTGAGTTTGTTTTAAAAAGGATGATTTTTAATTATTAACTGGGTAATTAAAAAAGGTGTCTAAGAATATTGCAAAATATTAATTATTTAGTTGTTTAAAATTGTTTTAAGTATATTTGATTATTAATTAAATTAGTTTCTAATTAGTTGATATTAAAGTAACTATTATTTAAGAATAAATCAGTTTTATTATTTTTACAAAATAAATTATTAAATATTAATATTATTTTACATAACAACTTTTATTTTAAATAAATATTTGCCTAAATTAAAACTTGGAAATTTATATTGAAATTTTGTAAGTGTAGAAAATTATTAAATAAAGTTTTCGGGAAGTAATGGTATACTTTCATGGCGCAATTGTAGGTCGTAAGTGCCTGTAGTTAAGTTTTGAATTTCTCTACGATAGAGATATAACCATTGAGCTGTGAATCCATGATTGATACCGCGGTGGTACTTTCCTTATTATTTTAAAAATGTTTTCAAATATTTTTGAAAAGGACAGTTTGTGAATATACTAAATTCGGTAAGATAAGTATATATTTTGGATTAAGAGATTTAAGTGATTGAAATTTAAAATGAATATGACTTAGTGAAGTCGGTTGAAAATGGAATCTTTGATTGTATGATTGTTTATTTGATAGTTAAATAACTGACTGCAAATCTGAATCAAAAATATAATTTTGGGAATATTTAGAGGAAACTTGAAAATTATGTGGTACAATTACCGTTTAATGTGCTATACTGTACGTATAAACTCGTTTCATGACGCCCCATCTCTATACTTACACTAGCCAAGAGCACTACAGAGTAACGCCGTCGACTAACACGAAAAATAAGGCTGTTGAGGGGCGACCATCTGTGTAATTGCTTTATGAGAGTACATATATGTCAGCTAGTATTGCATGCATTTCGTTTCAAGGGGAAATCTGACACATCAATTACAAACTCAAAACTACTACACAATGGCTATGTGATCTTCGAAAACAAACATAAAATAGGCATAAAACAAATCAGTCACAGATATTCATATCACTAAGGCGGAAACATACATAAATATGACACATAGAAGTGTACATCAAAGCAGTGGTCATACAAGATCCACTACATCACAAAAGAATGGGTACAAGTGCTAGACAAAAGAATATATATACATCAAGGAGTCTCTATCTAGAATGTATAAAAAAACGAAAACTACTAAGCTAAAGTAGTTAGCCAAAAGTCAGATGACGGTCCCTGATAAGAAGTCAAGTAGAAGCACCTGAAACACCTCGGTCTGACCCGAGCAATATTTGAGAAAAATAATAAACCGATCAGTCTAGCTATAAATATCATATAAATGAGATAGGATAAGAGATATAATAGAAATATACTATAACAATGAAAATCATACAATATCTCAAATCTTCTCAAAACACCAAAAAGCATGTCATATTCTTTAGCTTATTCATCAAACCTCAAATATCGACAAAACATATCAATGCAAATCGCAATAAATTGTGAAACATATATTCCAAAAATCCATGATAAAAAGTCCAGAAAATACAAAAAGGGGAGGTCTATCACAAACGGTAGCATGAAAACTCACCAACACATGTATCATAAATGGATCGCTATCCTATAAAACGAGCCGGAGCACCTCCAAACAGGGTATAGTCCCCTTTGCGGACTATGAGCCGAAGCTCCTCCAAACAGGGTATAGTCCACATTTGCGGACTATGAGCCGAAGCTCCTCCAAACAGGGTATAGTCCCCTTATGCGGACTATGAGCCAAAGTTCCTCCAAACAAGGTATAGTCTCCATTTGCGGACAAAGAGACATCGCATATCGCTAGTCTAAACCACAAAATGATCATCATTGATCAATAAGTGTAAATTATATTAAGCTAGTAAATAAATGAGTTTAGCTTCATGTCCCATAACCACTGGCTTAACCTAAATATTTACGATCAAATTGTAGATTTCCACTCGAAAATTGTCACAAGATTTCAATCGAACAAGTCCAAGAATTAACCGACAAAGAAAACGCAAGTGTTTCATGCCACTTGTTTTGCTAAGTCGTTTAATTAGATTTCTCATACGAATGAGGTAAATGTATGTATATACTAACAGATTGAAAAAAGGTTTTAAAAACGAGTTTTGTATTAAAAATAACATTGAAATCATTTTTTTGAAAGAGTTTGAATATTTACTACTAGTATACAAACCTTTGTATTTTAAAGTGACAAATCACAGAAATGATTGTAAAAACAATCAATCACCAAAAATTCACGTTCGATGACGTGAATTAAAACCATGAAAACCGATATTAAATCCATCAAATGGATACTCCAAAAATCCAGAAAAGAAGTCATCGACGTCGATAAAAGTGATAACTAATCGGATCAACCAAAAATCAATATAAATGGAAACCCATATAAAATAGACAAATTGGTTGAATTTAACAGCTCTAGACGTCTGGTTGGTTATCCGAGCTGAAAGGCTGGAATTTTCTTCCAGATCGCCCAGACGTTTGGAAAGTAAGCTCAGACGTCCGAGCTGTACATCTGGAATTTTTATTCCGATGGTCCGGACATCTGAGTGTTATACCAGACGTCTGAGCTGAAGCTCACACAAAAACCAGCCTAGGCCAATGATGGCCGAATCATCTCGAAGGCGATCGAATGAGCAACGATGGCTAGGGATTTATGCCTAACAACCACCCAACCCTTTAGACTCATCAATACACTCCAAACAACATGTCCAAACATCCATAATATGGTTTTCATAGATTTTGACTTCAAAATTCCAAAAATTGAAAAATTCGCCAAACCAATTCAATTCATGAGCAAATGGACATGAAATAGATGTTAGGAATTCATACCTAACAAATATCAAAGGTATAGACATAGATGTGAGTTCAAGAACTCACCTTTAAACTCAAAAACAACAAATGAGAAGCTTTAAAACAAAGCAAAGATCAACCACTCTTCAACTTCAACTCTAAAAGCTCCAATCTAATATCATAAGCAAATATTTCCTAAGTTAGTTTATAGAAAATTTCTGAAAATTGAAAAGGAAATGAGATGGAGACGGTGAAGAAGATGTTTACCTAAGCTTCTCTTTGATTTTGAACTTGAATTTGAATTTCCTAATAAAACTAGGATTTCGGAATTTTAATTTCGCATCTTTTCCCCATTTCCTTTTAGCTTAAGAGTGTTAGGAAATTAGAAATAAAATGAATCAAGATGAGTGGAGTTAGGGTGTTTGATAGAGGAGTTGAGTTCCTTATTAGGTAAGTGGGCTGAAACCCAAACCCAAAGCCCCAAATGAAAATATCAAAATTCTAATCAACCTCAAACATATCGATGTTTATACTCAAAAGGGTCGTAAACGCCGTTTTGAACTCAATGGAAGTGATCTCGAGTCCTAATTTGACTGTTTACAGAAAGAAGCATTTCGTACTTTAATCCGACTAGTGATGCTATATTTAAATATATAATCGTAAAATATGCAGGTTGTTATGCGTTTCATTCTTCTAGGACGATTATAAGAAAATCTGCCCACTAACGGTTAGGCGGTGATCTTCGATCTAATTTCCGTCTATTTATTTCCTAAAGAACCAGGGTAGAGTTTACCGGAAATATCGAACGTTGTTTCGAAGAGACCGAGATCGGATAAATTATCCGAAAACCACTTTGATCTAACGAGTACGTTTCAAAGTGAAAACAAAAGCATGGAATCGAAGATGGAGCAGTGAAGTGCAAGGGCTAATCGCTATTAATCTTGAGAATGATTCCAAAATGGATGTACTAGGAATAGTGCCTTCGGTTCCGTACGAACCCAGAACGGACTTGTATGGATGAATGCTATCAGTATATTATTATTGAAGAACAATGAGCATTCTAAATGAAAATTTCTTAAAAAGTAATCGTAGCCTCTAGCCTCATCAATCGGGAATGACTGAAAATCAGAGGAGTTGCAGCAAGGCTAAGTGGGTCGCACCAAATTAGGGTATGTTTACACCTTTCTAAATACCCTCGAATATTATTACTATGGTGCATGGAAGAGCTCGGAAGGATGGGAACACCCGGGGTGATAGCATATTCGGTCTATCCAGGTTAGGGGTAGTCCGGTTTTGTGTTGTAGGGGATCCTGATGTGATCCTCGGTATATTTTTCTAAACGTATACTGTGACAGGTGATAACCCAGTGCTTAGTCATTCGTATGAAATCTATTTTCTAATACGTGTCTTTACGGTTTTGGTTGTAGAACCTAGTATGCTGAAATTTAATTAATGTAACAATTTTAGCTATTTGAATAAGTATTTGTACTTAGACATTATTATAATATCAGATGATTTTGATATAAAACGTTTTGGTTATCGTAAGGTAAAAACCCGTCGTGTTTAATGTGGTATGGTCTTACGAGATACCTTTGTTTTTTAAAGAATTTGATAACTTTAATAATTCAAATTGAGTATGTTTTCTCACGTTGGTTTTTCAGATTGACTCTGGTATTATTTTATTATAATGCTCGGGTCGGACCGAGTATTTCAGATACAGGGTAGGAATGCTATGAAGCTCAAGAGACAAGCTAGATGAGAAAGATGTATTACACGTATCTGATTATATTCCGCTGCGTATTGTAAGCTGTATATTCAGCACTTGTGAGGACAAGTTATTATAACTGTCCAGTATTGAGTTGTTGATGTGTTGTACTCTGATGATGTAATGTATAAATAATGGTTATAGTTCTTTTTTGTATAAAGACCAGTTGTTATCTGTATATATTGTTCCGCTGCGGTTGTGAGATTCTGTGTTATTATTTCTATTTTCTTCTTCTACCTCTTTCTTCTTTTCTCTTGCGATCTGGTATTTCCGGCATTCGATCGCTCGGCATATAATACAGTAAACGTATTGATGTCGATTTTCGAGCATTGAAAATCCAGGCCATGACAACGACCGAACAGGTCTCCATAACACAAGACAAAGCTCCTAACGGTCACAAGCGGGCGACAACAAGGGATAGCCGACCAACACACAGTAGGTCTCTTACCTATTAATTGGCCCGGCCAACGACGCACTCCCTAGCTCGCTCTCTTCATCGATCGCCCGTTCCTTCCTAAGCCTCCTCGCCTTATCTCGACAGGCCCCAACTGAAGAAAACTTCACTTGCATTGTTTTCCTGCAAAGATTGACAAACTACATCTCTCATCTGATAAAAGTTTCAGCCACCACTCCTGAACCCGTGTCATTTGCTTTTGTACCAAGCAGACTCAAGGTACGGCCCACCAACTGGTGTCATCTCGACCATACAGTTCAGTCAACTTCCTAGCTTGCATGCACTTCAAACTTATGTTACCTGATACGCAGAACGATTTGGTACGCAGAACGAAAACGGGAACTGAAAATGTCACATACTACTACAGAACGCAATACGTTGAAGATAGGCATAACCGAAACGCTTAGTCAGAACGGAATACGCTTAGCCGAATGTTGAGCGCTTCTAAAAAAGATCTCTTTACAAATTTATACAATATTGTCATCCGGTATCCCCTACAAGTGAATGGACACAAAGTAAAATCATTCTTGTATAAATAAACATTATCATTAACGTTCATTTCCAACTAGTTATACATTATAGATTATATTAATTGAAGCTAAATAAAATTGCGAAACGATCAAATATTATTGCATAAATGCTAACAGAGTGTGTTATTTTTTCTACTCTTTATAGCAGTTGAAAATAATAACAAAGTTACATTATGTTTTTTTCTTTGTGAATTCTTGACGATGACCCTCTCTACTGCATGGACCTTGAAGTTGGAATGGTTTTCATACATTAATACAACATTAGCTTCTTCAAATATATTATCAAAATCATCAATGTTTTTTTTCTTCCAAATACTATATTCCAAGTTGAAAAAAGTACATGGAAAAAAAGAACATTTGAAAGATAGTTATGTAAAAAAGAAGAAGAATATATAAGCATTAATGAAGAGTTCATAAGTATATGTAACTTTACATTATTATGGTAATTGAGAGTTAAAATAAAGTAGAAAACAAAGTTTTTACTCTTCCTAAGGCTGATTTGAAATCATTCTTATTATTCATATTTTCAGTATGAACTTATTATTATATGATAACAAGAAATCGTTATTATTTCATGCACATTAATACACAAATCAACAAACTAAACATGCTGGAACATCCGAATCAACATTTTGGAACATCGAATTAAACGTTTCGCAACATTAAATTCAACATTTTGAAACGTCAAAATTAGTGTACCAAATCGTGTGCCCATAGTGTTTTCAAACGCTGGTGTATTGCGTTTCGGAATGCACATACCAAAACGGAATACGACAGCTAAAGTGTGAATTGTGGTAACATAGCTTCAACCGTGCAGCCACATCAAGGGATTATAGTGATTCTTGGTCTCAACTGCGCAATCTCAGCCACTCAACACCATTTTCATCGGTTATAAATACCTCAAGATCTTCATCGTTACAAAGGGTACAGTAGAAGCTCTCTTGTATTTAGTTATTATTGTCTCTTGTAATAATTTATTGTAAGAGAAGCAAAATAGTAAGAAATTCCTTACAGTAGGCGTACGCAAGCTTAGTCGAACCACTCTAAACTTGTGTTCTTTTATATTTTTTGCATCTTACTTACTCATTTAGTCATTTTACATCTTTAATTAAGTATTATCAAGTGACCTTTGTTAATATCACCAATCAACAATTCTATAAGTAGTGATTTAATGTTATTGAAACGAACGGTTACGTACAAGCGGTAGTAAGCATACAAATGAGAAGAGGATGTGATAAGTAGTAATTAGGTAACATTCAGTACATGCAAAGTTCTATTTCATTTGATAAGCCATAACATTAAATATAAAGTGTGCTATATATTAAACTGTTATGATCCTCATGATCATATATTTGTCCCTTAGAGCTAGGTTTGTTTGTTTTTTTGGTTCAATCCTTTTGTTTATTTCATTATCTGAGAAATATCCGGTAAAACTTTGAATGCCTTCATTAGGCTGAGCGATCAAGAGCGGTTTACAAAATTACTTACGATATTACATACATGTGGGCATCACATATAAAGGATGTCATGTAGAAACAATTGAAACTGAAACTAACAGCTTTATTTTTAGGATGATGGAAACAAAATTTAGAGGAGAAAATAAGAATGGTTATGATATATTACACCTTTGGGGCATTGAATCCAAGACTTTGAATAATCAGATATCTTTGATTAGTCATTTTCTTTTTAGAAAAATTCTCTGTTCTTGTCATTAATTAGGTCCAGGAATTCTTGTTTTTTGCATATGAAAGGAAAATTAATGAAAGTGAAATTCATCCAAAGTATTAAATAATATTAAATATAAAGGGTAACTTTGTTCATGCAATTTTGTAAAAGATTTTAGCTGAATCGTATGTTTTAGGCAGGTGGACTGGTTGTACAGTGTCTGAGTTTGGGTGACATGACCTTATATTTAGTAAAATAAATTGTTGGAATACACAGGTGGTAGATGATTGATAAATAGTGATGAAGTATTTGTGCATGTGAAGTAATAAATGTTTTAACCATTTGAAAATTGTAACCACCAAATAATGGAGGAAGTGGATACATACATTAATGATGCCACCTTTTCGGACACTCTCTCCACTTGCTATAGCAAGATTGCATTCTCTAGTTTTGTCATTACTGGAAGGTTTCTTCTCGTCGCCCTGATGGAAATACAGTTTAAGACTAGTTTATTCTCAGTTCAATTAGAATCGGCAATATTGATAATGAAACGGGAATACTTTCTTGATCACATTCTGTAAATTACATAAGATCTATATGAAATGTATATGTATGAATAATGATGATAATATCATCATTGTCTTACTGAATTAAATTTGACTTTGGCATTAGGAAGTAAATGAGTATCTGTATACAATGATTGTGATCATTTGTAAATTGTAAAGGTTAATGTTTTAAGTTAGTAGCATAAATAGGCATTTTAGTCAGTAGGAAAAGCTCATATTTTTAATCATCGTTTATTGTGGAAAATGGAAACTATAAATTTCCATTCATTTAGCTTCATCCATTTTCACACAAGATTGAACCAACGAATTCATAATAAATTCAACAACTAAGTCTTGATGTTGCACATATATTGACTAATACAATTACAAAAGTAAATTTTAAAAGAACAATTTACCTCCAATCAATGATCCTGCTATTTCTCGCCCAAGTGCAAGTTGAAGAAGAATTTGTAACTTGAGAATTAGATCTTCATTTTGGCCTTTTTCGACACTTGAGTTCAAGTGGCTTGGATATCGTAACTGATGACCATCAAGTTTTTCTGCGCACATCGTAAAACAACAGTGCAACACGTTGGGTTTTTGAGAAGTCCAGAGTCAACTTCATTCGGAGTCCTAATGGATTAACTTGTAAAGTTTACAATTAAATTACCCAAATATTAGTGAAAATGGAAACCGCACATATGCGACATTCTATTATCAATTTTATGATTCTTCTTTCTCTCAGCCTCCTGCATTCATTTTTTTTAACCCACATCTGAAAAATAGTTTTAAAATTATAAATATTGATATTTTAACATTCATAATTCACAAATATCGAAAATAATTGGAAGTAATTGTTTATTCATTTAACAAAAGTAATAGCCAGTATAAATTTATTTCATAAATTACATGGAAACAAATATGTGAACATCAAAAATTAGGAAGCGACATATATACCTTGACTATTTCAATTGTAAACAGACCAAGCATCCATCTTAGGTGTTTTATGTAAAAAAGTATCATATAGTTATTGAATTAGCATTGACTGTCACTGTTGTATGGACGTAACATTAAGTTAAATATACAGAAGTGAATAAAGAAGTAGCTATATAGAATGATTTATAGATGGATGAACATTCTTTTCAAAAATTAAAGATTGTAAATTAGAATAAGTGCAGTTAGGTTTTCCAAGGCTGCGACAAAACAGTAATGATTTGGGCAACACATATTGATATGAATGTTATTTGTTATTCAGACTGATTCTTAGTAACAATTTATATCAATTCATGCAATATTATACATAGATGTGCCATGAAACAAAATAAACAATAATTTTTTTGGTACACAATAGATTAAAAACAAACCATTGAATTAAAAGTACCAAAAAAGACCCCTAATTTAAATATTTAGATGGAAAAAAAATTCACCTTCTTTTATGTAGAAACAGTAACGTACATCTGGCCAATCTTCTTTGATGATATCTTTTAATGCTAGATGGAAGGGGAAAATAGTTTAGTACATAGTAGAGAATATAAAAAAATCAGTATTTAATATTAACAGAATTATCAAGATAATGTAAACATGTTAGATGCAAAATATATGATTGATCGGAAATGAGAAAAATTAGAAAATACGGCTAACATAGATTTATAGACCGTACAAATTGATGGATAATATCATGAAATAAATAAAATAATTGTTCATTGTTTGATTCATCTTCAGCGCATAATCTCAATTTAGGAATCATTAATAAGAAAGAACAAAATTATTGTGCAGTACTGTAACTATCACTTCTGACAATCAATTCTGAAACAGTGGTGAATATTATAAAGGAGTAAATGAGTGTATATTTTACCAATCATGCCCGTCCCTTCCTGTAGGGTTATCCATCTTCAACCCTCAACAATTTAACTTCTCTCGTATTCCAATATGATGATGCAATGTAACTTACTACATGAATATCCTAAAAAGTTATCCAGGTTTTGAACAAACCAAACCATCTATGATCACAACAAATTTTCTCCAACTTCGCAAAACCTTGCATAGAAAATATCCAAATTTTTTGCATCGAGACAAAATAACATGGGGTTGCTTGAGTAAGTGTGCTCGAGTGAAATACTCAGATGGAGCTTACCCGGATACCCAGAGTAGAACATAAGTGAACTGGGCCATTCTACCTAAGTTCAGATCCTTTGGTCAAGGATGCCATCACGCCCACCGCCAATCACAGTGAATCCATTATGTTACCCGGTTTGGGACATATGACTTTAAATTCTCAACTCGACGTTGGTTTTGGTGATTATGGACTTCCGATCTAAATTATATTGAGGGTATTATAAAGAAATTGGGGTTTCGGGAGGGTTAGGGTTTCTTGATAGGAAGCGAGAAGATAAATGAAGAAAAATCGTGGATCCTTCAGTGGAAATGGAGTTAATTTCTGTGGCGATGAAATTGGTAAGAAGAAAGATTCGGTTTGGATGGAAGGGTAAAAAGAATTCCATATTTGAACTACTTTTGGCAGACGTGGGAGAAAGAAAGAAGGACATTTAAAAACTAATTATCACAAATAGCCTTGTTTAAAAAATATTATCAATTATAGCCCTGTTTTGACCAGCTCAGCCCCGAGCTGTCAAAACGTACTGGCGACTTTTTAAAAGTCGCCAGTTATTTTTTTCACGAAAAATCACGCGCCTGTTTTGTTACAAAACGCAGGCGACTTTTGGGAAGTCGCTTGTTGGCGACTTCCCAAAAGTCGCCCATTCGGGGCTCTGCAACAAAACCAGAGCCCCTCTTTTTTCCCCGCTTCATTTTAAATCTATCCATTTCCAAATTAGAAACCCTCCCCCTCCGATTTATTTTCCCCAACTCAGAAATTTTTCGTTAAATACTTTTAAAAGAAGTAGATTTCGAAGAACTACCTCAAGCCTAGCGAAACGTTGTTCGGTCGAATCCAATCAAGGTATGCAGTAGAAACCCTAAGTTTTGAATTTAGTTTGCAAAGTAAAAAAAATTTGTACTTGATGCAGAATGGCTCCTAGTTATATTCCAACTATATGCTATTTTGATGGTGGATTGGTTATTGACGATTTAATGTGTGGGAAATATCTCGGTGGATCTTATAAATCGGCAAAAGTTCGAAAAGGATCTACTTTTGAGCAGTTGAAAGAGTCGGTTTATAAAGCAACAAAGATAAAACAGGAAGAGTACGAGATTGAAATTGTTTACAATTGGCCAACAGATTCTAGTTCCAAAGCAATCAAAATTGTTGACGACGATGATGTTGAATTAATGTTTGCTGCATCGATCAAATCTATTGAGTTGTTTGTTGGGAAAAAAAAGGAGATCGGTTGCAGAAGAACCAAGACCGGCACCCGCAACAAATTTTGGCGTTGAAGAATATTCTAGAATGGTGGGGAACATGAGTACTGGTCAAGGAATTCCGTCACCTAGTTTTAGCAATCCGACTCAGCACATATCGCAATACGGGCAACAACAAATGTATTATGGTTTTCATCCGTTCATGAGTTTGCAGCCAAATGTCCAATTTACCTATCCACATTTAACGCAGGACAGCTTTCCACGAATGAGTCAGAGGTATCGTTTAGCCGTGATTATATAGAGTTATGTTTTATTGAATTTATATAATTCTTAAACCCAATTTGTATTCCCGTGCAGTTTAATTCCAAATCAGAATTCCACTCAAAGAAGTGGTAGAGCATCGAGTAGTCGTACAAATGAACGAATGCCGCCAACTCGTCCCGAATTTGACCATTTAAGCCAAAAGTAAGTCAAATATTGCAACATGTTGCAAAATCGTTGGTATGAAGAAATAAACTAAAAATGGTGTATTAATTTACTACAGCTGGGCAGCAAATAACACTACCACACAGTCATACGTTCAACCACCAAATGAACCAGCAGGTCAAACTATGTGCAATGATGATATGGATGTAGAAGATGAAGAAGATGTACAAGCTGTAGATGCTGTAGATGTTCCTGCAGTTGATAGTATGTCTGTTGTGTCAATACCAGATGTTGATACAACGTGGGTGGAAAACATGCAAGTAAACAATGATCCACTAGAGTATGATTTTGGCGGTGCAGAAGCAGAGTTTGTGGACAATGATGAACCAGAAATGGAGATACCGTTGGATGATGATCTGTGCAGTGCACAAATTATGGCTAGGTCGATTGTAGCAAATGTAAACTTCAACAGCGAATTATTTCTATCCTGCAGCGTACAGACTGGTTTCAAAGTTGGCATGGTGTTTGAGAGTAAAGCTAAATTTCTGCAACAGCTATCAGAATGGTCAATCCTACATGCGGTGTCCTTTAAGCCAATAAGGTCGAACAAAGCAAAATATACCGCCATTTGTAACGTCGATGACAGTTGTTCTTGGAGAATACATGCTATTGACTCAAAAAAGACACAGGCTGGATGGTGGGTTATAAAAAAATATCCTTGTGATCATACATGTGTTAACCCTACAGTGAACTCAAATCATAGGCAAGCCACATCATCCTTTATGATATCGAAGATCATGCCTTTCGTGAAATCTGATTTGAACATTACAGCCGGAACGGTGCAAGTTCTAATGGAGGAGCAATTATTTATTAAAATTAGCTATCTGAAAGCATGGAGAGCATTGAGCAAGGCTGTTGAAAGAATTTATGGCGATTGGGCAGAGTCATATTCCAACCTATGGCAATACTTTGGTGAAATATGCAAAATAAATCCTAAAAGTGTAGGACATGCGACTACTGATGAGTATGGAGTTTTTGATCATGCATTTTGGTCATTTGGGCCATGTATTGAGGGATTTGTCCATTGTCGACCTTTGCTTTGCATAGATGGTACACATTTATATGGAAAATACAAAGGAACCTTACTTGTTGCAACAGCCGTTGATGCAAATGATCAGCTATTTCCCTTGGCATTTGTCATCGTTGAGTCCGAATCCAGTGATAGTTGGGGTTGATTTTTCGCATGCATGCAAAGGTTCATTCACAGCGTGAACAATCGCCGTATTACCTTCATTTATGATAGAATGAAAGGAATACCTACAGCGTTGCAGAGCAAATGGCTAGTCGCACATAAACACAAATACTGTGCCAGACATTTGAAAGCAAATTTTGAAGCAGCAGGTTTTAGAGATAAACGATTGACCGGTTTATTCTACGCTGCTGCATGTGCCTCTGAGGAGATAGAGTATTTAAAGATTCGTGAGGAAATTAAAAGCAGTAGTATAAGAGCACACAACTGGATAGAGAGAAGTTTGGGTGGAAAGGAGGAAAATTGGGCATTATGTAAAGATGATGGTGGTCGTTTTCATGTTATGACGACTAATGCGTCAGAAAGTTTTAATGGTGTACTTAGGGGTGCAAGATCTTTGCCTATTAGAGCACTTGTTGCACGTACCTTCTATCGATCCGTTGATTACTTTTGCCAAAGAAGAGAGTTAGCTAAGAATTCCACACTTCGTGTCACTCCAAAATGGGAAGCAAAAATAGCGGAGAGAGCAAGCGAAGCTAGACGTTGTCGGATTGTTCGTTTTAGTCAAATTGAATGGCAAGTGATTCATTACTTCGGCGATGGATTCAAAGTTATAATCGATGGTAACACGTGTTCATGTACATGCAACATCCCATTGCTTTAGCATCTCCCCTGCGCCCATGTGGTGGCTGCTTGTTCGTCGGTGGCCAATGGGGCAAACAGAGCTCATCATGATTTTGCATCACATTGGTACTCTGTTCAGAATTACCTAGCTGCATACTCTGCGGAATTTCATCCCGTACGCGATAAAAGGTATTGGTCTCCACATGAAGGTCAAATGGTACTTCCACCTCCCGCTAGGCGAGCTCCGGGAAGGCCTAAGTCAACTTGAATTAAAGGCGCTATGGACAAGATGCAGCCTCCAAGGCCTAATAGATGCAGTAAATGTGGTATGAACGGTCACAAAAGGAGTCGTTGTAATTCAGTTATTTAGTTCACGTATGCGTGTTATTATTGGTTTGATGTTTGTATGCCATATGTAGTTTATGTAAGAACAGTTTGTGTTTATATTTCATTTGCTAAGTTCTTTGTGATGATGAATGTTACATAAAATAATTGCATATAAGAATTGCATATACATGAAAGCTACCGATACAAAGTACATGAAAGCCACCGATACAAAGTACTTAATTAAATTACATATAAATAAACACCTAAATCTGTGTTTACTTCTCCCACAACGTACGAGGACTCAACTTATCGAACGGTACACCCTTATTCAGTAGTGCGTTTCGATACTGTAGGTTCAACTTCTCCAAACGGGCGTTTTCCGCTTGCATCTACAGGGCATATTCAACTCCCCTCGGACACATTTCCGGATCTTTCCATTTAAAAAAGTTACAACATTCAACATAGTTTGGCTGTATCTTATTATCGTTGTACGATTCACAACGGTAAAAGCGAAGGCCCGCATTCCTTTCATTCCGACACACAACCACTTGACATTCAGCTCCGCAATAACAAAGCACCCGAGGCGCTATCCGGCTTGTAGTAGCATTGTTAGTCTTACGACGAGCAAGCACATCCATTAATTTTCCATGAAGTGATTGATGTTTTGATTCACCGCTATCCATGGCCAATGTCGATTTACCGCCAACCCTAGAGGGGGGCAAGTGTTCAACCTGCGTCTCAGGGACGAAATCAACCTCAACATTTTCTTCATTTACCGGCGCAGAGCCTTGTTGCAGTTCAAATTCTTCATACATTTTCATCATCGTCTCGTCGTCAATCTCCCAATTGTCCATTCTTGAAAATATCAATGTTGGAGTTAGGCTAAATCGCAAAACATTAAACAAATTTAATAGTGCTTATGAATCTTACCTTCTTTTGGTGTCTTCAAATATCAATAATATATTCCTTTGCCGCCAGGAACTATAGATTTTGTGGAAGAGAGAAGTGGGTTAGGTTTGAGGCTCTATATTTGCAATATGGTAAAGTGAAGACTGTGGTAGGGGGAAGGTATGGGTTTCTGTTTTGAAACTCTGCACAATACTGGGGCGACTTTTCAAAAGTCGCCCACAGGCGACTTTTGAAAAGGCACCTATGGGCGACTTTTCAAAAGTCGCCCCAGTATTGTGTAGGGTTTCAAAATAGAAACCCTACACAACCATTTTCACTCTTCAAAATTTCAATGGAATTCAAACAATTTCTAATTCACCATTTCTACCAAACACAATCATCCACAACTCAAATTACAACATTCAAACAATTCAACAATTAAATTCAAACAATTCGCATCCAACAATTCAACAACAAAAATAATCCCAATATTTCAGCAGTTCATTAAACAAAATAAATCCGGACAAACCATATCAATCACTTATACCATTCTCAGTTCTTCAATCTACGAAGTTCTCGAGGAGTTCATTTTGGTTTTCTCCTAGACAGTGGAATTTCATCCAGCGAATCCTCCTCTTTACTTGCTTGTGTAGGATCTATAGGCTGTGAAGGGCCGGGAGCAACTTCAACCTGTGTTTCTTGAGACGAAGATGCGCCTTTACGATGTCTACGTCGCTGATACGTACGAGTAGTGGGGGAGGAACATCATGGGCTTCTATGGCATATTCGATGAGCCCCTGTGCTGGTGGAGGAGGAGGCGGTGGGGGAGGTCTTGGTCTTGTTAACTTGTTTCTTCCCAAAATAGACTCTAAGATGCGTTTCACACTAAAGCATTTCCCCTACGACCTTTCAGGAACCTCTTGTGCAAGCTCGTCTACAATTTCGATCGCACGGTATATGTCGTTCGCCTGTCATGACATAAAATTCAAGAAAATGTTTAAGTTTCAAATATTGAAATAAAGACTAAATGTAGTACGTACCACGTTCCTTTCAAGAGGTGCTCTAGGAGTGTAAGGGTATGCAACCACAGGAGGCGCTGTAAGTGGATCAATGGCACGAAGAACATATCGACGCGTGATGTTCCAGTACCAAGACATATATTCATGTTCGGACAATGTGAACTCGCGTTCCTGTTGCGTGTGCATGTAGCGGTCGGTCCATGTCTCAATCGCCATAGCATATTCCCCAGCTTCAATATCAATCCTGTAATGGGGTGGTTGTTCCGGTAAATGCTGGGTCATACCAAACTGCCTCATCACTCGGTCAGGTAGATGATAGGCGACATCATTAAAGCAAATCAAAGGAACCCGAGCAGTCCACAGCTGAATGGAAGTGGTGCATAAGTTTGGAAGATGTCCAAGCACATCGTCGTACGGGGTCCAACTCACAGCCTGATAGTCTAGCACATCGAACTCGTTACGGTAGAAGGCAACATGACGCCTCGGCGATGAAACGGTGCTTTTAGGTCCTACCCACCTGTACAAATATTCAATTGTGACTTCTCAAATCCAAACACGTATACTTAGTATACTACATAATTAATTATACCTAGCACCGTATGGCAATGATAAATCAATCGCCGTCCTCTTCATCGTTATTCTACCCACGGGTAGATAAGTCCAACACCAAAGCTGCAAATAAAATTGAACACATGGTTTTAGTTGGATAAAAGAATATGAAATAACGGTCGGCGAAAGTAAAATATGGACATACCTGTACTAGGCTCACACAACCACCTATGCTTGTGCTCTCTTGCAAAGCAAGCCTCGTCAACTCGCGGTACGTATACGCTAGAACTGCACTGCCCCACGAATACTGGCGACAAACTTCAAAGTTTTCTAAAAAAAGGAAGCCATCTAAGCCATATCCGTGTCTTAGAATGATTGCATATCAACCTCGAGCATATAATATGCAATATAATGGCCCTGGCCCGTTGCTGAATCTGAATCTCTGTCGCATCTGCAGGTATGTCGTCCGCAAAATGTTCCCTAAACCACAGTGTCCGTATCATTTCGTTTCCCCACCACTCCTCTGTTGGAGGAGTTAAACCTAGGAGCTCCTAGCATAAACTAATGTAATCAACGGCATCGGGGTTGGTCAACGGAGCACCGTCTATGGGTATGCCAAGCAAGCACACCTAACGTGATAGTCATCTCTCCGGCTCGTAGGTGAAATGTCGATGTCTCTGGCCTCCATCTATCCACCAAAGTGGTGATAAGATGATGATCTAACTAGATGTGCCTCATCCTAAAAACAAGTCCAAATCCAGCTTGGTCTATCAACTGTATAACGCCTGGATGACCGGATGTTACTCTTTTCATTTTGGACGAATGATCTATGGTTTTGTCTGCAGTATTACTCTGTCAAAATATCACAAAAATATTATCAACATGTAACATACATTACCTTTCGATATTTGTTCATTTCGAATACTAAAAAATTTACTGCGACAAATTCCGGATTATTCGTTCGATGCCGTTGTTGCAAATAGAGGACAGATCCATCAACTGGTCCAGGTACCATCTCCGCGTAATCTACAC
The DNA here is from genome assembly GCA_030765085.1 of Allium cepa. NCBI lineage: Eukaryota > Viridiplantae > Streptophyta > Magnoliopsida > Asparagales > Amaryllidaceae > Allium > Allium cepa. The sequence continues at coordinate 12,000,618 of CM060929.1, forward strand.
ATATACAAGTTAATGATTTTTTTATCTTTATTTTGCAACATCAACACTGCGATTTTACGCATTGTTTTTCCACATTTTACCAATGATTTCAACCATACACACATACCTCAACCATCAATTATTGCTTACAATTCCTAAAAATTACTAATTTACAAATTTCTTCAAAACCCTAAATTGAAATATTAATGATTTTCCCATACCTGCAGACGCATCCGGCATTGAAGAGCTAGCCATCTTCTAATTTGTTCAACGAATTGCGAAAAATTTCTGAGTTGGGAAAAAAAATCGGAGAGGGAGGGTCTCTAATTTGGGAGTGGATAGGTTTAGAATGAAGGGGGAAGAAAGAGTGGCTCTGGTTTTGTTGCAGAGCCCCGAATGGGCGACTTTTGGGAAGTCGCCAGGCGACTTCCCAAAAGTCGCCCTTCATTTTTCGTGGAAAAAAAAATAACTGGCGACTTTTGAAAAGTCGCCAGTACGTTTTGGCCAGCTCGGAGCTGAGCTGGCCAAAACAGGGCTATAATTGATAATAGTTTCTAAACAAGGCTATTTGTGATAATTAGTTTTTAAACGAGGCTAAATTGAAAATAAATCCAAGAAAGAAAGATGGTATGTACTGCTCTCTTTTCCCGCTATACCGGTCATTATTATCAATTTTAGTAAAGTTCCTAAACAATTTAATATGGTCTGGCTTGAAACCTCAATTTTTGACAAAATAATTTTTCGGTTGAGTAGTTTTGTCACATCACTACTTATCAACTTTTACGACAAAATACTGATGATATTTTATCAAAATCAGTGTGACACTGATATTATCAATGCAATAATTACCTGTTTATCGTTATATCGTCCTTCAATATACCTACAAATCAGTAACGATGACGGTATGAAATTTTGATAATGAAATTGTTTGTTAAATTGATTGCGTGAAATTTTGAAGAATGAAACAATGAATTTTTTCCTCAAGTTTGAAGAACCATGTGGTTCGAAGGGGCTGGATTAGAAGTTTTCTAAGGATTTTGAGGTTAGACCGTTGGTTCATGAATGTGTAGGATTATTTCATTTTCAAAACTATAACGCTTCAAGATCAAAGGTTAACCATAGCCGAGCCGATTATAAGCTGAGTCTTTAAAACACTAGTTAGAAGTACAGTTCATTTAAGCTAGTTGAGTCCACTATTTTATTTTAAAATAAATTGAGCAGCTAAAAAAATTAAAATTAGTTATACATTCAGTGGTATAAAAATACTATATTGTTGTTAATTTTCCCTTTAGAAAAACGAAATGTTACACTTTGGATTGTATAATAGAATAGTTTGAAAATGCGGTCTATTTTGTATGGTTTCATTACTAGAAAATGCATTGCCTACCTCTCTGGTATTACCAACGTGATTCCGACATTGAAAAATAAGGCATCAGCGAGGCATCGGTAAAGCCTCAAAAAATGTCTACCAACATAAATTTTCAAATGCCCTACCAATACCAGTAAAAGAACTTTGGCAGAGCATCGGTATGGCATCGTCTCAAATCATACCTACCCAGTCGACGTTCTCTCCATTCACTTTTCGGATTAAAACAAAAAAAACTCTTACCACATTTCGCCTCCTCCTTCCTCCACACCGCTATAAGCCAAACCCCTCCCCAAGCACAATGTCGCCTCTTTCCCCAAGCCCAGTGCCTTCTTCTTCCCTAATCCACCGCAAGCTAAACTCCTCCATAAGCCGCCATCTCCAAGCACAACACCTCGTCGTCGTCAGCCACCGTTTCCCAATCCTTCAAGTCCAACACTTACTCCAATTCGTCGCATCTATGCTCTAAGCTGCAACTAGCCATCCAGCCACCGTTTTCCAAGCATCCCCCAAGCTTCCAAACCGCCGCAAGCAAAGCCTTCCGTCGGCATGATTTATTACTTCGATTCATTTATTATAAGCTTGATTTGATTAGGTTCGTATATGACATAGATTTGTTTGTTTAAGATATTGTTGGTATTATTTTTAAATTGTTCAATAATTCATTATTATTGATGTGTTATTATTAATTAAATCCGTCGATGTTTAGTTTTTGTCTATGATTGAGTTAGATTTATAGTATATTTCGATATACTATTATTGATGGACTGATAAGGTGAATGGAGTTTATATAACGTTAGAAGTTGAATTTTACTATATCCGGGGATCCATAATATGGTTTTCTTTTGATATAATAGTAAGCTTGACCGAAGAAGCCATGCATGCTCGGCATGTTCTGACAAGTGTATAATGGTCACAAGCTGTGTAATAGGGATTGTTTTTCGATTGTTGATGATGAAATTTTACCGATTGATACATGTTAGATTGATTGAAAAGTTAGAGAATTGTATAACTGATGGTAAAATTATAAAATTTAATAAAGAATACGGTGGCTATTAAAAATCGAAAGTATATTAGATATTAGAAATATATAGTATATAAGCTAATATAAACCAAGAGTATGTTAATGACTGGTGTTCAAGGGTATATAGACCTCAAATATAGCTAACATTATAGATATTAGTTCAGTTCTTATTTTGTGGCCATAGCAACTGCATTCTTTTATTTTATTTGTATTTTTTGGATATACAGATTCGAGTTGGAGTTGTAAAATTCCATGTTTAGTTGTAAAATTCCATGTTTAGTCTACTCAAATCAATTTTGAGCACCGGAGGGTTTAAGGAAAAAAAATATAAACTTTGAGTCAGACATAAAGCTTGGCGTGAATAATATTATACATCCGGTTATTATTGTCAAGTGAGACCACTCCGCTTAGCGGAACGGGTTCCCTCACTAAAATTAGTTTAAAACATAGCTTTTGCAAATCTTTTCCTGCAACCGCAAATGGTTAAATACTGTAAAGTATATATCATTATATAAACATACATGTCAGGTAATAAAAGAACTATTTGTTCTAATGCTTTGATTTTGTTTGGCTGACTATTAACCTTTGGTCGATTCGGGCCTATCAGACAAAATAACAAAATAATCTAACATCTGTTAGGCACATCTCTTATGGATGATCTGTCCTTAACTACCTATTAAGTACTTCTCTTTTGGACGGTTTGTCCCTAACTTAACATCTTCCAGGATCACCCGATCCTAGTGGTTTTGCGGGTTCACCAATAACCTATCTGTATACAAAAATATATTCCCTTCCGTGTGTAATCATAATTTTAGTCTTACCTGTGACAAAGCCCTACACACTGGAATTTTGGACTAGATTAGCTGGGGACAATAGCTAATGTATAGGGCGTGACCCTATATCAGTCCATCTGGTATTCTAATATCTGAGTCATTTTACTTAGGGATATCTTCCAAAGTTTTCCTTGAAAACTTTTTTCAAAATGATTTAAAACCTTTAAATCAAACTCACACAAGAAAAATACATATATTCTATGCTTTACTCAAAATCATCTTACCATGTTATATATATATATATATATATATATATATATATATATATATATATATATATATATAATTTACTCAAATCTTTGTTGATGGAAACATTTAACCATTTGAAAGTACCCCTTTTGATCCTATTGAAAGTAACCCTTTCGACCATGTAAAACCCTTCATTTATCTAGGTCGAAATGCCAAAACCTTCCTTCCAAAACCATTATTAAAACCCTTTTGAAACCTTTGAAAACCTTCCTTTTGAAAGCTTTAAACCTCAGATATCATATCTTAAAACACTTCAAAACATTGCCAATAAAAACCCTTGGAAAAACCTTTCATTTCAACCCTTTTGAAACCATCGGAAAAACAGTACCTTTCGACTCCTTCGAAACTCTTTGGTAAGCCATCCCTTCGAAATCATTTTCAAAACCTTTCGAAAGCATTAAACCTTAAGAAACTCAAACATTTCGAAAGCACCCAGGTTCAATTTAAAACATGTGGAAAAATACCTTTCGAAACCATTAAACCTTCTCTTTCGAAACCACTGAGTTATACTTCAACAGAACAAAAAGGTCATTTAAAAACATCTAAGTCGAAAGCCTTCCTTTCGAAACTATTCTTAAGTAAAGAAGTGATGGTATCGGAACCACCCTTCCAAAAGCATTGGGGAAGTGGCTAATTTTAAAAAGTTAAGTATAGCTTCCGAAACCATTGACTTCAAAAGGTAGAAAGGCGGCAGCTAGATGTTTCGACCCCTTCAAAAGCATTACTTAAACAAAGAGAGCAACCCATTCTAAACCTCTTCTTTTAAAACATTTGACTTGGTCGAAAGCCAACTGAGTCGAAAGCTATCCTTTCGAAAGCAAAGTAGACGCTTCTTTAATTTAAAACAAGGCATACTCCAACCTCTTCGGAACCTAATGTTTCAACTATGTACCTTTCGCCTTTATCCAATACGCTACGTACCAAGTACTTGATATGATGCGCGGTAGTTTCGAAAGCATGGTGGCGAAACACCCTAGTCGGAACCCCTGGTGCCAAAAGTAGCGGAACGCATTAAAAACAAGTTATTTTTGTTTTTAACTTAAAAAAGAAACCTTTTAACTAACATGATATTGTTTGTCAAAATTTCATTTGTTGCTAAATACCTTTTTAAGAGTGCTGCAAATATTTTGAGAATTTTACAATGATTTTATTTTGCAAAATGTCCCTTCTCCTTAACTAAATATATAAAATTTTTAAGTCCCATACCTTAAATAATTTTATATATTCATTAAAAAGCTTAGGAAAATTCTACAGAAATTCCAGAAAATCCTATTTAATATGTTTTCTAACATATGTAAATTTCAGACCTAAATAATTATTTATTTTGCCGTAAATAATTTATAACCCAATAAATTATTTTCTTTACAAGAAAATTAATATAAATCCACATTAATTCAGAAAATTATGAAAATTGAAACTCACCTCTAAAATATTTTTCTGATCTATATCTAAATTCGCAAGGCATTTGGATGTCATTTAATAGGGTTTTCATATCAAATATATCATAAAAATCAATATAAATATGCATAAATCATCAACAAGTATATATAAACTTTTAATCATTCTAAACATGGCATAAACATGCAAAAATACTTTGGATTCATTCTTAAAACCAAAAATCATAAAAAGTGAGATGTAGTAATTATCCACCTTAGCTTTGTGATTAAAGATGTGAGATTTGATCTTGATTAAGTTGATTTGTTTTTCCTCTTGAAAACATTAACTTTCTCTTCTTCTCCTTTGCTAATGGTGGTCGACCTTGGTTTGGATATCTTTGTTTCAGATAAAATGAAATGAAGGTGTGCTCGTTTTCCCTAAGGGTTTAGGGTATTAGAAAATCCCTTTTTCCTATTTTGCCTTCCCTTATTTCCTAACACTTAAGTCCATTTTACTACATTTACCTATCATTGATATGGCACGGCTACCCCTTAATTTAATCGCAATTCTCAATCCTCTAATCACCTTACATTATTTTATTTTATTTAACTAATTAAATATCCTAAATAATGTTACTAATAATATGGGGTGTTGCAATCTCCCCTCTTTAAAGAATTTCGTCCTCGAAATCACGATAAGGAACACATCAAAACAATCAAAGGAAAAACATACCATCAAATAAGTCAGCATAAGCGTCTCTAATCCTGCTCTCGATTTCCCAAGCACAGTCTTTAACATCGTCACTCCACTGGACTTTCACTAATCTAACTGTCTCGTTCCTCAACTCCTTCTCATCTCTAGCGACTATCTGGATAGGCTTCCTAACTATAGTCATGTCTAGTTCCACTACTAAATCTTCTAACACGGTCGATGCTATAGTAATGTCTGGATCCCAAACATACTTCCTCAGAGATACATGGAAAACATCGTGGACTCCTACCAAACTACTTGGTAACTCTACTCTATATGCGAGTTTCCTTATCCTTAGAAAAACGGTCCTATGAACCTTGGTGCTAACTTCCCCGTCTTCCCGAACCTGACAACACCTTTCATCGGTGATACTTTGACAAAAACATGATCTCCAACAAAGAACTCTAAATCTTTTCATCTTCCATCTGCATGACTTTTCTTCCTAGACTGAGCTTCCTTCATTCTCGTCCTTATCGGCTCAATCTTTTCTGCTACTTCTCTTACCAAATTAGGACCAAGGACCAATCTATCTCCAGCCCAGGGGATTTGCATGGTCTTCCATACAAAGCCTCAAACGGTGCCATCCCTACACTAGTCAGATAACTATTGTTATACAAAAACTCAACTAGATGTAGGTGGTCTTTCCATGATCCCTTGAAGTCTAATACACAGCTCATAACAAGTGCTCCAAGATCTTGTTAACTCTTTCCATTTTCCCATCAGTCTATAGATGGTAGGTGGTACTCAGCTCGAGCTTGGTTCCTAAATTTTCATGTAGACCCTTCCAGAACTCACTGGTGAATAAAGAATCTCCATCACTGACAATAGTACTAAGGATTCTGTGCAGTCTAACCACATTCTTTATGAACAACTTTGCTAAAATAGTCGTCGTCCTATTTGACTTAACTGGAATGAAATGGGCACTCTTGGTCAATCTGTCCACTATGACCCATATACTTTCATTCCCTCTCATAGACCTCGACAACCCGTCTATGAAATCCATAGAAATAGAATCTCTCTTCCACACCGGAATATCCAATGGCTGAAGCAATCCACTCGGCTTTTGATGTGTTCGACTTTTACCTGCTAACAGTTCAAACACGTTTCACCCACAAGCCAACATCCCTTTCATGCCTTCCCAAAAGTAACTTCTCTTCATATCTTGATACATCTTAATTCTTCCTGGATGAATAGTGAAATTCGAACGATGGCATTCCTCCAAAACTTCTTTTCTTATGTCTCTTACATTTGGAACACATAATCTACCCATCTTTCTCAACCATCCACTTTAGCCAAGACGAAAATCCTTTAAGTCATCACTCTCCATTCCATCCCTTAATTTCCTAATCCTTTCAACTAACACTGGATCCTCTTCCTGTTTAGAAGCAATCTTCTCAATCAATACCCATCGAACTTCTAAACAAGACAATATAGTAGCTCCTCCACTAGACTCGGCCTCGGATCCCCACTGCACTCTACAAGCTGTCAATACTTCCAAGTCTTTCCATTCTACTATCGTTGCTAACGTTGCATTCTGATGCTTCCTACTAAGCGTATCTGCAACCTTGTTTCCTTTCCCCGATGTGTACTCTAGTTTGAAATCATAAGCAGCTTAAACCTTTAACCACCTCTATCGTCTCATGTTTAGTTCCTTCTGAGAGAACGAGTACCTCAACGACTTATGATATGTATAAAGCTCGAACCTCTCTCCCAAAAGGTAATGCATGCACACCTTCAAAGCAAAAATAACTACAGCTAACTCCAAGTCATGTGTCGAATACCTAACCTCATGTTGTCTAAGCTGTCGAGATGCATAAGCAATCACTTTACCCCTCTGCATTAGTTAGCTCTCAATCCTGTTCCACACGCATCAGTATAAACAACTAAATCCTGATTCCCTTTCGGAACAACCAATACAGGTGCATGGATCAATAAGTGTTTTAAGCTATGGAATGCTTCCTCACACAAATCGGTCCACACAAACTCTACAACCTTTCACGTTAGCTTGGTCATGGCACTGCTATCCGCGAGAAATCCTTTATAAACCCCCGATAATACCCAGCCAACCCAAGGAAACTTCTTATCTCAATTACCGTTTCTGGTCTCTTCTAATTATTAATGGCTTCAGTCTTTTCTAAATCGATTGATAATCCTTTCTCCAAAACCACGCGACCAAGAAACTTCACTTCCTTTTTCCAAAACTAATATTATTCCATAACCGAATGAACTTATACGTTTGTTTTTTTAAATGACCTTTTGTATCTGATTTTAATTGCATTGTAGCTTTTTTTCCTACGTTTCAATATTTTGTTCCTATACATTGAGAAACAAGTATTACATAAGTTATGGATTACATTGTTATTTCATTAAGTTGGATTTGGTAGTTATGTGGCCAATATATGCATCTGTGTATTGCCACGCTAGTCTCGATAAATCAATTGAATCATCAATTTAATCCAAAGATATACAAAAAAATTATTGGATAACCATTTTATTTTTAAAACCAATATTGATCAACTTTTATATACAAAGTTTGTTTTGATTACTAAAGCAATTATAAGTATGTATTGATAATATAATAAACTTTTAGTTGGTATGTAGATTTGTTTTCAAAAGCAAGCATGTAGTTTCAAATGAAGAAACAGGAATAAACATAAATATACATATTCAAATTTTAAGGCTACTAATTTATTTTAAAGATAATGTGTTATGGTGATTAATCAGCTTATTTAATTATTGCAGTCGCTAAAAATATTTTATTGAAAGAACATTAGTTTGAAATTTAATCAGCAGTTTAAAGCCAAATTGTTAGTGTAAATTAAATAAATGGATAGTAATTGATTGATCGATTTATTTCAAATATTAGTAAAATCATATAATATTTATACAAGGTCAAAACTTGAGAAGAAACAAGCTGGATTTGGGAATGGATGCTAATAAAATGAAGGTGAGTAAATCTCACTCTGTTTGATTTCTATTTAGATTTAAATTGTTAAATTTAAAATAATTGGTTGATTGATTGAGTTGATTGAATGTGTGCTGAAGATCTGGTGACTTTGGTTTTGGTTGATTCTCGAGTTGATTGTTGTTTGACTCGAAACGTTTGGGTTTTAAATGGTTTTAAACTTAAATCGTAAATAAGAAAATGGTTCAGATTAAAATCAATAAAGATTTAATGATTGGTGATTCATTAAATAAATAGGATAATTTAATGAATAATTAATTAATTAAATTAATTTATGATTTGGGTTAATTAATTGGGTTTAAATTAATTAGAATGATCATTGGGTGGTTCGATAAATAATTACTTAATGAAATTAATAAAATGTAATTACTTTGTGTAATTAATCGGGAGATAAATTAAGATAATTAATTAAGGAGAATTAATTTATTTAATGAAGTAAATAAAAGGTAGATAATTTCGGGTGGAGATAAATCAAGTATGATTAATATTGTTGTTTAATTAATATAATTAATTTAGATTAAGATAAATTGAAATATAATTGGAAATCAATAATTTATATAATCAACGATGTAACTAAAGATTTGATTAGTTAAGGTTAATTAATCCATAATATGCGATTTATAAGAAATTAATTAATATAAGTAATTAAGGATTAATGTAATTAATTATAGTTAATTAACTTGTGAAGTAATTAAAGATCAATTTTTGTTTGGTTAAGAACAATTAATATTGTGAAGTTAATTAAAGATAATTACTTAAATGTAATTGAAGAATAATTAATGCAAGGTGATTAATTAAGATGAATAATGAAGGGATGATTAATTAATTGATTTGAATTTAATTAATGTTAAATGAAGAAATCTAAGTGGTTGAGGTTAGAAATTCAATCAGGATTAATGAAATTAAGTTTGTACGTGCTTAAGCTTTGCTTATGAATGATTGAATGGTATTGGATGCTTTGAATTAGTTGATATCTCTGATATGAAATGTTGTGTATTTCATGTGGATAACTTGGGTTAGGATGACTTGAGACTCGAAGAGACCGGGGTTGGTACTAGGAAATACCTGAAACCACTTCGAATTTTTATAGATTGATATGTGAAATCTATAGGCTGGACTGAAGTGATTTAAAGGAGTTGGACTATTTAAATTTAAACCTTGGTACTTAGAAATGGATGTGTGGAATAAGTGATGTCCATAATTAATTGTGCTTTGTGAATTGAAATGAGTTACCCCGGGTTTTATATGTGTTAAATGCTTGGTATTCCATGTTAGATGGGTTTACTCACGCTGGTTTCCAGCCTGACCCGGGTGTTACTTTGATGTAATGCTCGGGTCTGACCGAGTACTACAGATTTCAGGTAAGGATGTTTTGGAGTTCAGGAGGCGAGCTGGATGGCAAGAGAGTATAGAGTATTTCCGCTGTATTTATATTATTATTAATCTGGGACATGATAATTGTATATATTCAGCGACTGTATATATGTGAAACTCTGATGTATATTAAATGTAATCAACAAATATAGTATTCTTTTTGTAAACTGTTATTATTTATTATATTTTATCCGCTACGAATGTGAGTTGTTGATGTTTTTGTTCTTCTTCTTCTATCTCTTTCTTCTTTTTCATAACTATCTGTAATTTTCGGGTTCGAAATTTTCGGTTCATTATATTTGGTATCAGAGCTGAAAGGTTAAGCGAGAACCTTGGCTCTGGTGGGGATTGCTTATTAAATAGAGTCCGTAGTACTCTAGATTGAGTTGTGTGTGTGTGTGTGTGTGTGTATGAGCGCGTACTTGTTACTTTCTTATATAAAGGTTTTAAATGATTTTATATAAAAGTATATTTTGATATATAAAGCAATATTTTCTTCTAATAAATATTTAGGTGATTGGTTGTTAATTATTGAAATTAAAATTAAGAAGTAATAAAATACAACGTAACTGAAATCTTGAATTGGAATTAAATTAAGTGGTAACAGAAATACAACCAAATTAAATTTAAATTGATTGAAATGAAATTCTAGAGTTTGAGCTCATAAATTAAATTGTTTAAAAGATTTAAATAAAAGTAAGTTTGAAATGGATTCAAACTGAAATTTAATCTTGAATTTATAGAAGTAAGAATAATATAAAAAGGAATTGGTATCTAGATATGATTACCTTGGGTATTATCATAAATAGTTATTGTGTTTAATAATGACATATTTGTTATTAGGTACATTTATAAGATGAGTATAACTTCTAAATTAAAGTGGGTTTTAAATTTGTGACGTTTTAAAAACCTAAGTCTAGAAACAATCAATTGTTTCAAAGAGTTAAAGAAAATAACAAATAATATAATTCAGGCTATTTTGAATGTAGTCTTATTTTAAAACAAGAAATGTTTGGAAGATTTTTAAGGGATTTGTTTTGAAATTTAAAACCAAGGGTGGTTTAAAATTTAAAAGTAGCCTGGTGTGTAAAGGAAATAAATATGAAAATAAACTCTAAGGTTGAGTTTACAATTTTCCTTGGAATGTGATGTGAAACCCAAAATGAAGCAAATTTTGAACTCAAGTGGAAGGTTATCAATCCGAAGGTTTAAAATTTTGAATGGGAATTGGGATTAGTTCAAGCAGAAATTGAAATGATTTGAAACTGAAGTGGATTCAATTTGAAATTAGTCCAAATTTATTTGAATAATTTGGAACTGTAAATAAAGTTGAATAAGTAAGAATCAAATGGAATTTGATTTGAAGATGGAAAGAAATTGAGAATTAATTCAACTTGAATTAGGGATAAATCAAGTCCAATGGAAATTGAAGTTGTTTAAATTGAAATTGGGTCAATTTAAATGGGAGTGGAAATTTAAATTGAATTGATAGGAAAGTGAACAGTTTTGACTCTGGACTATTTTCAATATAAATCTTTTTAATGTAAACTTATTTTTCTAAGCTATTGAATATATACAACCTTTCTTTCTTAAAGCCAAAATATTTTATACTTGTTTTACAATTATTTTTGGAGCTATTTAACCATTTTTCAACTGTTTTATAAACTAATTACTATTTTCAACTATTTTACCAATTAATTACTATTTTACAACTATTTTGCAATTATTTAAAAAATTTGAAATTATTCAACTATTTTCCAACTATTTCACAAGTACGTAACTATTTTACAGCGATTTTACAAACTAATAATTATTTTTCAACTACTTATCTGTTTTAAAATTTTCAAGCTATTTTCTAAAAATAAACTGGTCGGAGTTCAAACTGTTATCGCTTAAATACTCAAGTGAGATAAGAATTGAAGTGATAATCCAAATGGGGATTCAGGCAAATGGGAATAAGTGAATAAAATTCAAAGTGAGGATGAATAGAAAGGAAATTGATTTGGCTAAAAATCAATGAAAATAAATATGTATGATGTACTTATATTATTCTATTCGCATAGTGATTTGATCCAGATTCGAGCACAGAATTTCGAGATAGTATATCGATCCGAGTTGGGACTTTTCGCTCGATTTTCGACGGCGAACCTGGATATGGATTGTTGATTGGTTCTGGATATTCTCTATCTTAATTATAGCTATGCAAGGATAATGACAGTTTCTAATCAAGAAACCAGATCTGTGTCCGCACTAGGAAGTTGGGTGGACAATACTAGTTCGGAAGTGAAATTGTGTGATCAAGTGAGCGATCAGATTGGTATAGCGTATGGATGATATGTGTACATCGTACGGATTTGAATGAAATTGACATTGGAAGGAGTAATCATATTTGAATGTTTGATTTTGAATAAACAAAGTTATTTATCTTCGTTATATAAGATAAATCTCTCGTTGTTAAATCTATTGCCAGAGGAAAATGATTTTTGAAGGTGCTTGAAGTATAAAAGGAGTTTTATACAAGTTTGAAAGGATCCAAAGTTTTTAAAAAAATTATATATATCTGAATATATATATAAAGGATCTTATGAGGATTTTGGAAAAGGGTTTTGGAAACCTTTGGATTTGGAAAGGCTTTTGATTTTTGGGTAAATCAATATTAAAATTTGAAAAGCCTAGTTTGAGAATCATCGATTTTGGGATAATCGATTTTGTGTAAAGAAGCTTTGTATGAGATCATACTAGGCGTATGATTTGAATGATACTATATGTGTATAGTATAAAGTGTTTTGATGATGGCTCTGGAGAAAAAGGCGCTCCCTTGAAATGAACTTCTCAGGAGTGCCAGCGGGTGGTGCTGCCTTGAGCCCAAAGGGGGTTCTAAAGTTGATCCTGTGAGGAGTCCGGACAAAACTAGTTCCTGAGGATTATGAGTAGTGTATACCATAACAAAAGTCGTGTGCGCCGCTGAGAGCCAACAGTCTGTGTTTGATTTTATATCGGTAGACTGCGACCTATGGTAACATAACAAAAGTCGTGTGTGCTGCTGAGAGCCAATAGTCTGCGTTTGATTTTATATCGGTAGACTGCGACCTATATAGGAGTGGTGAAGTTTCATTTTGACAGCGAAAATCAGAGGCCGCAGAGAGCCTGCGGTTACATGGACTTTTGCTGTGATGGCAACGTAACCCTGGAATGTAACTGCGATCTGTCGTGGGTTCCATTGCGTAATCGAGAGGCCACGGAGAGCCTGCAGTTACATGGACTTTTGCTGCGATGGCAACGTAACCCTGGAATGTAACTGCGACCATGGATGGGGGTGATGATTTCCAGAGCATTCTCACCAAAGATATTTCCTCTATTTCAAAATGCTTTCAATATTTTCAATAAAATTATTTTCAAAAGTATTTTCACTGGATGTTGAAAACGGGTCTACCAAGTACTTACAGATTTTCAGTCCTACGCCTGATCAACGTATGACCGAATTTCTATGAGAACAAGGATGGACTGGTTGAGACACCGAGTTATAAGAAGTATTTTTTCTACAAAGAGCTATTTTATTAGTATGATGTGAATTTAAAAGCATTTCTAAAATTTTTAAATAAAGGTGTTGGAATTTTGGAAAATGAAGATATCCAAACCGGAATTATGAAAACTTTTGAATTCAGGAAAATTTAATGAAGTGATTTTTGTAATAAAATCAAACATTGATTTAAAAGTTGGAAATAAGCCAATCAGTTAAATAAATTATTTGATAGAGTATATTGATAACTCGGTTAAATAAAAAGGATTGTAAATTAATAATGGAGTTTGGAAATGAATTCAAATTGTAAATAGAATTCGACTTGGATTTGATAATGAATTAAATAAGTGGAGGTGCTATAAAAATAAAAATAAATTAGAGTTGGATCGAAATAGTGATAGTCGGAACTATGAATAAAATTCAAGTGTGTTATAAATAATATCAAATGTAAATTGCAAGTAAATTAGATATAATAGGAGTGCCATCGAATGAAATGAAAGTGAACTATAATAGAAATGGTTTGAGTTGCAAATAAAACCCAAGTGAATAGAAATAAATTGAGAATGACTTTGTATTAATAAAATAAATTCGAAATGAGTTAAGCAGGTGAATTAAAATTTTAAAATGGGGTGGATAAATTGGTTAATCGAATTAAATAATAAATGGATGAAGTCTGATTGAATGGAAATTAAATAAAGGTTTTAATTGGAATTGGATTATCAGAATGGACTTAAGTTATGAGACGAATAAATATGAAGTAAAATTTCTTAAATCAATGAAAGCTTGGATTGAGTGAGAATAGTAAACCATTAAATAAGGACTAGTTAAATTTATTTGGGAAAAATGGATATTAATAATAAGCATTGAATGTTGTCAAGCTGATTGAAATAGTTTTAAAATGGAAACGATGCGGAGATGAAATGGAATGCATATGTATGGTTGGTGAATAAACTTGAAATGAAATGGAATTAAATACAGGATGAGTTGAAATTAAATTGAAGTAGTTATGAACTTAAATGGATACTCTATTAAGCAAATATCGCCAAAATTTTCATAAAAATAGTTGTCGTTGTTGTAAACAAAGGTAACTAAAATTATATGGGTTGAGAGAAGTTAAATAATATTGATTTTGAATCATTTGAAGTGAATATGAGCTTGTATGGATTAAAAATCAATTGAATGTAAGAAATTGAGTTGCAAAACATTAAAATTGAAGGAAATGGTATATAAATTGGTTGAAAGCAATTGAATTTGTTTTGAAAACATATAAATTGCTTGAGGAAGTTATTTTGAATGCATTTCTTTTATAATTGAAGTGTTATAGTTGTTTAAATAAGAGAAATGTTATAAACTTCATATATATAGTGCTTATATGTGTAAATTGAGTAAGTACAGGTACCGGGAAGCCGTTTGGTTGGATTTGGTTGCACTAATTTCTAAAATAAAGAAGCTGCTTGCATAAAATGCTAAATAAAGGTACGCCTACGCAATAAAAATAGGAAATATGAACTGTTTTTGCTTTTTCCGACCGTGTGGGTCGATGTATACATATTTATATCTCTTGTCAAATTGCAAAAGCTCCTCCGTACAAAGGAGACTCTGCCAAAATTTTCTGAAAATTTTGGGAGTTAGAAAAAAAAAATTTAAAAATTTTATTAGCAACGAAACGATTTTAAATATGAAACTGAAATAATTAGTAGATGAAACTAATATGAACCAGTTATAAATGGAAGAAAAATTCAATATTCAGAATTAAAGATAAATTGAATTCATATGGAAATGGGAAAAAAAACTAATTGAATAGAAGTAAATGTGAAAACTTCTGTAAGAGAATGTATAAAATGGTTTGAAAGGTTACGATTGGATATTATTGCTAAGTAGAATATGCAGGTATTATAAAGAGAAAGGAAAATTGGATTTGATTTCGAGAGATAATTTGAATTGCCCGACTAAAAGGTATGTATTTAGAATTTTGTATGGAATTGGATTGGGTTTTTGATCTAGCCACTTGGCTTTTGTTTTCTTTTGGAATTTGGGAGCCCGTAGAGGCATTTTGCAGTTGTACCGAGCTAGCCACGCAAAGGAGACGCTGACAAATTTTTTTGGAAATTTAGAGAATTAGAATTTTTTGTGAAAGATTGTGAAAATTTAAATTTGAATAAGTGGAGCAAATAATGTTGTTGGAAACTATGGAAGGTTTTGGGAAGTTGGTTGAAGTAATAATTAGTCTTTAATAAAAGATATGTTATGGCAAGTTGATATAACTGTTTGGTTTTTGGGAAGAGATAAACGGGTTTTGAACCATTCTTCCTAACTAGTAATTTCGGGGACGAAATTCTTTTAAGGGGGAGGAATTTAACGACCCATAATTTTTAACAAATTAAACTGGAATAATTAATTGATTTTAAATATTTAAAAGTTAATTTTAATTTGAATTCCAAATTATTAATATTTTCTTGATAATTAAATTATTGAATTATATAATTCGAATTTGGGTAAAATTTTGAACATGGAATTTTAAGCCTGTTAAAATATAATTTGAAGGCTTATAAAATTTATAATGATGATACTGAAGATAATAGAATGGTTGAAATTTAATTTAAAGGTGATTTGTTCAGTTTTAATAATTTATCGTTTAAATTGATGTTTAAAAATAGCCTTCCGAGGCATAGTCTCGGAATTCGACGAAACCAATTCTATTGAATCCGTAATAGTTAGTTATTGTCGGATTTCAATTTTCGTAATGTTTGGAGTTGTTGTGTTATCGTACGATATGTAAAAGCGTCGATAGGAGTTTGAGATATTTTGAAAATTAATAATGTTAAAATATAAAAATATAAAGGTTAAATCAGCAGCCGAAATAATGTCGCATCTTTTTTCCGTTTCTCTGCAAACCATTATACGCAGCAAACAGCACGAAAAAAATCAAATCAAGTCCCTTTTGTCTTTTGAAGCAAGCCTCTTGCTTTCGTCCTTTTAAATCGAGATTCGCCTCTTTCTTTCACAAGTTATTCTGAAATCTATCTTCAGATGAAACCCTAAAATCATTCGTCTTCATCTAAATAAAAAATGGAGGTTGCGAATGAAGGGATCCCAAATTTAAAACCGAATTCAAATAAAAAAAGAAGAAGACTCGCGATTGTAATCTCGAGATGAAGGTGGAAGCTCGAACAAGATCGGCGACGAAGTCCCGATTGAAGCTAGGGCTCGCGATCGTTGGAAGTGGCCGCGACGTCGTTGGATTTGGAGGAACGAGTGTTAGGGTTTGATTGCTCGTCGTAAGCGGCGCCATGGATGTCACAGCCAAGGTGGTGGCGCACTGGGAACTTGCGTGTGATGATGCGAATTTAGGGTTGAGATCTGAAGCCGAGCTCAAGCTTTGGGAAAGGGATGGCGAGCAGTTCGAGTAGAATTCGGGTGGCCGAGCTCAGGAAGGAGGTCGCGATGCCTCTGTTCGGTGAAGTAGCGATTTGGTATAGCCTCTTCTTCTTTATTTCAAATTTGTAAAGTAAAAAAAATTATTATATAACTGTAAAGAAAAGTATAAGATATACAGAAAACAGAGATGATATATACATATGTATAAATATTGAATTTAGAAATGGGACTTTTAATTGGTATGTAGATTTGTTTTCAAAAGCAAGCATGTAGTTTCAAATGAAGAAACAGGAATAAACATAAATATGCATATTCAAATTTTAAGGCTACTAGTTTATTTTAAAGATAATGTATTATGGTGATTAATCAGCTTATTTAATTATTGCAGTCACTAAAAATATTTTATTGAAAGAACATTAGTTTGAAATTTAATCAGTAGTTTAAAGCCAAATTGTTAGTGTAAATTAAATAAATTGATAGTAATTGATTGATCGATTTATTTCAAATATTAGTAAAATCATATAATATTTATACAAGGTCAAAACTTGAGAAGAAACAAGCTGGATTTGGGAATGGATGCTAATAAAATGAAGGTGAGTAAATCTCACTCTGTTTGATTTCTATTTAGATTTAAATGGTTAAATTTAAAATAATTGGTTGATTGATTGAGTTGATTGAATGTGTGCTAAAGATCTGGTGACTTTGGTTTTGGTTGATTCTCGAGTTGATTGTTGTTTGACTCGAAACGTTTGGGTTTTAAATGGTTTTAAACTTAAATCGTAAATAAGAAAATGGTTCAGATTAAATCAATAAAGATTTAATCATTGGTGATTCATTAAATAAATAGGATAATTTAATGAATAATTAATTAATTAAATTAATTTATGATTTGGGTTAATGAATTGGGTTTAAATTAATTAGAATGATCATTGGGTGGTTTGATAAATAATCAATTAATGAAATTAATAAAATATAATTACTTTGTGTAATTAATCGAGAGATAAATTAAGATAATTAATTAAGGAGAATTAATTTATTTAATGAAGTAAATAAAAGGTAGATAATTTCGGGTGGAGATAAATCATGTATGATTAATATTGTGGTTTAATTAATATAATTAATTTAGATTAAGATAAATTGAAATATAATTGGAAATCAATAATTTATATAATTAACGATGTAACTAAAGATTTGATTAATTAAGGTTAATTAAACCATAATATGCGATTTATGAGAAATTAATTAATATAAGTAATTAAGGATTAATGTAATTAATTATAGTTAATCAACTTGTGAAGTAATTAAAGATTAATTTTTGTTTGGTTAAGAATAATTAATATTGTGAAGTTAATTAAAGATAATTACTTAAATGTAATTGAAGAATAATTAATGCAAGGTGATTAATTAAGATGAATAATGAAGGGATGATTGATTAATTGATTTGAAATTAATTAATGTTAAATGAAGAAATCTAAATGGTTGAGGTTAGAAATTCAATCAGGATTAGTGAAATTAAGTTTATACGTGCTTAAGCTTTGCTTATGAATGATTGAATCCAAACTCTTGTTTTCCACACGAAAACGTTCAAACCGGATCGAAGTGGTTTTCAGAAAATAAATTCCGATCCCGGTCTCTTCGAAACGAACAGCGCATTGGCCAATATTGATAGTCGGTTATTTAACTATCAAATAACATTCACAAACAACCATCAAACATAAATAATTTCACCAAATTATTTATTAATCTCAAAATATCTTCACAAGATATATTTCCACTTTTCAACCCTTTGAAAACAGTTTTCAAACCACGCTCTTCTCATGGAATGAATTCCCAAATATTTATTTCCACTGAAAACACCAAGTACAATACTTTAGATTTTTAAAATAATTTATAACACTTTATTATAAATTATACTTTGAACATTTAAAATAAAAAGTACTTTAATACTTTATTTAATATTTAAAATAAAGCAACTTTATAAAATATAAAACTAAATTTTTCTCTTATAGAAACATAGTACCAAGCCACCTTTAAGTAATTAATACTAAGATAAATTTGAAAAATACTTACTTTAACATTTAAAAATAATAAATTTTTTAAAACATGCTTTTAAAACAACTTTAAACTTTTAACTTATACTTAAAAATTTGCTTCGAAAACGTACTTGGCTATTCAGGGAAATACACTTCTCTTTCACATCCTTTAAAAATATATCACTGTTTGTTTTTAAACAAATTTACCCATTCCTTTAATAAATTCCTACCGTGAATTTATTCTTCCAAATATCTACTGATATATTACTTCACTTTTGTAAACCCAGTTAATGAATTTCTTAGTCTCGTCCTTCTTAAAATTCAAATTTCAAACACTTAAATTAATTTTCAAATTGATTTCCAAATTACTCTATTTTGGAATAAATTCCTTTACTTACTCATTTACTTCAAAACTCATTAACTTCAGATTTTATTTCTTAATTATGATTTAAAAATCTTATTTAACTGAAAATACCAACTTCATATTTTCAAATTCCTTCTTTATCCTTTTAAATAAATTTAAACCTTGAAATTAAAATAAATTCTTTATTCTTTTAAATAATAACATTTGAGTTTTTAAGAAAAATCACTTATTCCCATTTATTCAAAATCTCATTTTCCATACTTGGAATTTTATTTATTAGAATTCAAAAATCAACTTTTATTCTTTTCCATTTCATTCTTTAATTTAGTCAAATTACTATAATTGTTTACTTAAAATTCTCTCTTTTATTTTCTTCCAAAAATCCAAATCTGTACAATTTGATAACTCGATATATCCAATTATATTCAATCAAACCATAGCATCCAACATTCGAATTTCCAACATAATCTATCACCGATTATCACATAAGCCATATCACAGAGTATTAAACAATCTAAATAAATTTGAGAAATCCAGTTCGATTCCTCCAACCTGTTTCCCTGCATCCACATATGTTAGTACAGTATAAAATACCAATTCCACTTCGAGGTGGAATATCACGGTATATGGGTTTATATAATATCATCCGCTATTATGCGGCGCATAGGGTCTTATCCGCTATATAATGCGGGAAAAATCAATAACTCTAATACATACTATGTATATACTACTATATATAATATAGCACATCAAATCAATTCAATCATTCAACCACTTATTTAAATTTAACCATTTAAATTTAAATAAAACCCAGATGAGTGAGATTAACCCACCTTTGATTTTGTTTTGCAATCCAATCCAAACCGGCTTTATTTCTTCCGGATATTGACCTTGTAAAAACAATTCACGATTTATTACTATTTGAATAAATCAAACAATTTGATCACCATTCACTTATTTAATTTTAACTTATTATTTGATTTAAAAAATTTAAACTAATAGTTTCCTTTAACAAATTATTTTTAGCAACCCAAAAATTAAATAAGTAAATTAAAACAGCTTAATTATCAAACCTATTCTTTTTCTAAACAAACTAGTAGAATAAAAATTATTTATACATGTATATTATTCTATATTTTGAACTACATACATGTTTATAAAATAATTCATAGAGACCAAAATCAAACTTTATATAAATTCTCTAAACATTTTTAAAATCCATATATACATTTACTGCTTATCTACGTATATATTTTAAATTAACCAGTAAGTTAAGGTCTGTATTACTTATATCTGATTAAAAAAAACACAACTGCTTAATATTTTACCGTAACTATCTGCATTATTCTTTTTCTAAACCTTACTGTAATTCTGTGTTCATATATATATATATCTCCTGATTTTCAGTCATTCCCGGTTGATGAGGCTCGAGGCTAAGCGTTACCTTTTTAGAAAATATCACTTAGAATGCTCACCGTCCACCTGACGATGTTTTGAAAGCATTCATCCATACAAGTCCGTTCCGGGTTCGAACTGAACCGAAGGCACTACTCCTACTACATCCATTTTGGAATCACCTCAGAATTTGTCGCGACTAGCCCTTGCACTTCACTGCTCCACCTTCGAATCCAAACTCTTGTTTTCCACACGAAAACATTCAAACCGGATTGTAGTGGTTTTCAGGAAATAAATCTCGATCCCGGTCTCTTCGAAACGACAAGCGCATGGCCAATATTGATAGTCGGTTATTTATCTATCAAATAACATTCACAAACAAGCATCAAACATAAATAATTTCACCAAATTATTTATTAATCTCAAAATATCTTCATAAGATATATTTCCACTTTTCAACCCTTTGAAAACAGTTTTCAAACCACTTTTCTCATGGAATGAATTCCCAAATATTTATTTCCACTGAAAACACCAAGTACAATACTTTAGATTTTTAAAATAATTTAAAACACTTTATTATAAATTATACTTAAACATTTAAAATAAAAACTACTTTAATACTTTATTTAAAAATATATGCTTTAAGAATATTAAAAATAAAGCTACTTTATAAAATATAAAACTAAATTTTTCTCTTTTAGAAACATAGTACCAAGCCACCTTTAAGTAATTACTACTACGATAAATTTGAAAAATACTTACTTTAAAAATTAAACATTTAAAAATAATAAATTTTCTAAAACATGCTTTTAAAACAACTTTTAACTTCTAACTTATACTTAAAAATTTGCTTCAAAAACGTACTTGGCTATCCAGGGAAATATACTTCTCTTTCACATCCTTTAAAAATAAACCACTATTTATTTTTAAACAAATTTACCCATTCCTTTAATAAATTCCTACCGTGAATTTATTCTTCCAAATATCTACTGATATATTACTTCACTTTTATAAACCCAGTTGATGAATTTCTTGGTCCTATCCTTCTTAAAATTCCAATTTCGGACACTTAAATCAATTTTCAATTTGATTTCCAAATTACTCTATTTTGGAATAAATTCCTTTACTTGCTCATTTAATTCAAAACCCATTAACTTCAGATTTTATTTCTTAATCATGATTTAAAAATCTTATTTAACTGAAAATACCAACTTCATATTTCCAAATTCCTTCTTTATCTTTTTAAATAAATTTAAACCTTGAAATTTAAAATAAATTCTTTGTTCCTTTAATTAATAACACTTGAGTTTTTAAGAAAAATCACTTATTCCCATTTATTCAAAATCTCATTTTCCATACTTGGAATTTTATTTATTACTATTCAAAAATCAACTTTTATTCTTTTCCAATTCATTCTTTAATTTATTCAAATTCCTAATATTGTTTACTTAAAATTTTCTCTTTTATTTTCTTCCAAAAATCCAAATCTGTACAATTTAATAACTCAATATATCCAAATATATTCAATCAAACCATAGCATCCAACATTTGAATTTCCAACATAATCTATCACCGATTATCACATAAATCATATAACAGAGTATTAAACAATCTAAATAAATTTGAGAAATCCAGTTGGATCCCTCCAACCTGTTTCCCTGCATCCACAGATGTTAGCACAATATAAAATATCAATTCCACTTCGAGGTGCAATATCGCGGTATATGGGTTTATATAATATCATCCGCTATTATGCGGCCATAGGGTCTCATCCGCTATATAATACGGGAAAATCAATCACTCCAATACATACTATATATATACTACTATATATAGCACATCAAATCAATTCAACCATTCAACCAATTATTTAAATTTAAGCATTTAAATTTAAATAAAACCCAGATGAGTGAGATTAACTCACCTTTGATTTTTGTTTTGCAATCCAATCCAAACCGGCTTTATTTCTTCCGGATATTGACCTTGTAAAAACAATTCATGATTTATTACTATTTGAATAAATCAAACAATTGATCACCATTCGCTTATTTAATTTTAACTTATTATTTGATTTAAAAAAATTAAAACAATCTAAATAAATTTGAGGAATCCAGTTGAATCCCTCCAACCTATTTCCCTGCATCCACAGATGTTAGCACAATATAAAATACCAATTCCACTTCGAGGTGGAATATCGCGGTATATGGGTTTATATAATATCATCCGCAATTATGCGGCGCACAGGGTCTCATCCGCTATATAATGCGGGAAAATCAATCACTCCAATACATGCTATATATAATATAGCACATCAAACAATTCAACCATTTAACCAATTATTTAAATTTAATCATTTAAATTTAAATAAACCCAGATGAGTGAGATTAACTCACCTTTGATTTTGTTTTGCAATCCAATCCAAACCGGCTTTATTTCTTCTGGATATTGACCTTGTAAAAACAATTCACGATTTATTACTATTTGAATAAATCAAACAATTTGATCACCATTCACTTATTTAATTTTAACTTATTATTTGATTTAAAAATTTTAAACTAATAGTTTCCTTTAACAAATTATTTCTAGCAACCCAAAAATTAAATAAGTAAATTAAAACAGCTTAATTATCAAACCTATTCTTTTTTTAAACAAACTAGTAGAATAAAAATTATTTATACATGTATATTATTCTATATTTTGAACTACATACATGTTTATAAAATAATTCATAGAGACCAAAATCAAACTTTATATAAATTCTCTAAACATTTTTAAAATCCATATATATATTTATTGATTATATATGTATATATATTTAAATTAACCAGTAAGTTAAGGTCTCTATTACTAATATCAGATTAAAAAACACAACTGCTTAGTATTTTACTGTAACCTATCTGCATTATTCTTTTTCTAAACCTTACTGTAATTCTGTGTTCATGTGTGTGTGTATATATATATATAATTGAAAAATGCAGTTGAATTTTTTTTGCTATATCATCCAACATATATAAATGTAAATTAGATTTAACTGAGAAATAAATTAAATTAAAAAACAACTACCTCTGCCTCAAGTCGTATCGCGACACCATCGCGAAACCCTACTCAGCACCGTGCCTGCCAACACGAGGCGCTCGAAAACCCTCGCGATGCTCAACTGCCACTCGCGACCTCAACATCGAAGCTGATGACGACGCTCCTTCAAATGAAATCGAACT
Organism: Allium cepa; assembly: GCA_030765085.1. Taxonomy (NCBI): domain Eukaryota; kingdom Viridiplantae; phylum Streptophyta; class Magnoliopsida; order Asparagales; family Amaryllidaceae; genus Allium; species Allium cepa. The sequence goes on from CM060929.1 coordinate 12,024,443, forward strand.
TCGAGCCTTCCTTGCGCTTGCAAATGCCTCGAGACGACTCCCTCAACACCCTCGTGCCGTCGCTGCCATTCTCCGTAACTGCAACATCACCCACGATCGCGCTTCCTCGGTCATGGCGATCGCGACAACGTCGCGACCTAGAAATGATTCATGAATCCCTTATCTCACGCGAGCACAATTTCTTTCCCCTTTTCGCTCTGAAGTCGTGGCCATGGATCTATATATTTTTGAAGATTAACTTATTCGATTTGAGAAAAGAAAACGAGGGAGGAAGACATTCGAACTGACTCCGGTTCGAATGAAGAAAGTGGCTAAGTTTTTGTTCTTGTTTAAACTGCTTACGTTTGAAAATTGCAGAGGAAGATTTCGTGTTTAAGATGGGAATGGGGAACAAGATTTGAGGGAAGCTACAGTGATTGCAGAGGAGACAAAAGCTGCTGAGGAGAAAAAGGTTTGATGTGCTATAAATTCAGCTGAAGTAGACAGGATAAATATATATAATTTTAAATTTAAATTCAAATTGTCTTGATAAATGCAACTTAAGATTTCGAACTCTTATCGAGGCGTGCCGCTAGGCGTTTATAATGTTAAACCCTCGTTCCGAACACAATGGAAAAAGGTTTCGAGTCCTAATTCGATCGTATGCAGAAGATAACTTTTTGGACCCAGTTATCATATTGAATCTTCGATATAAATTTCAGCACGTTTACTTACCGTGTGCTCGTAAAACAACTCTAAATGCTACGAAAATTGAAATCCGATAATAATACAATATTACGGATCCAATGGAACCGGTTTCGTCGAAATCCGAGACTGTGCCTCGGAAGGCTATTTAAATATCAATTTAAACGATAAAATTTAAAAACTTAACAAAGCACTTCCAAATTCAATTTTAACACTTTTACTATCTTCGGTATTATTAATATAAATTTTACAAGCCTTCAAATTATTTTTAACAGGCTTAAAACTGAAGATTCAATAATTTACTCAATTTCAGTTTATTAAATCCAATAACTTAATTGCTAAATAATAATAATATTTGAAATTCAAGTTAAACTACCTTTCCAATATTTAAAATCAATTAAATATTTCATTTTCAAATATCCAGAAATTTCGCGTCGTCATATTTTGTTATCATATTTTCTTTTAATTTAAGGCTGAGTTTAGTCTTTTCTCCTAAATTTTGACCCTCCTTTTCTTCGAGTTTTGTGCCCAAATAATTTTATTAACTTTTGATTTTTATTTCCATTAGCAAACTTAAAAATAGTTTTATTAACTTTTGATTTTTATTTACATTAGCAAATTTATGAATTTGGATTCCTTCATTGATTTTTTAGGGGTTTATCGGATCTATTAATACATGAAAAACGTTGAATCTTCGTTTTCTTTCATAAGATTCATTACATGTAAGGTATTTTCTTATTCATAAGTTTTGTGTTGAATTCGATTTTTATTTGATTTTTTTACAAGTTCAAACATAGAATGCTTATTTGTAAGATTATGAATATAGTTTCTTTCATTTATTTTCAGGTCAATATTGATTGATGGGTACCTAAATATCGAATAATCTTCGATTAAACTGTATAGCCTATTAGAATTAAAGTTGTTCTTTTCTAATATTCTCAAACATACGATAGTACATAAAAACATTAACACCGGTGAAAACATCGTGTTTGAATTAAAATTATAATCCTAGGATATTGTTTCAGACCGTAATTGGTGAAAAAGTGTAAATGTAAAAGTAGTACTTTTATTCTGCTCCGGTATGCAGCTTAAATTTTTGTTAAAAGTTTAGTTTTAAACGTTTATTTTGTGAACTAGTTTATTTTTAAATTTTTTGTGTAATCTTAGTCAAACTAAACTTATTGCCTATAAAATCTAATACTACCTTTCTTAGTCAACATAGATTATAATACATTTTCCAAAGGTGTGGTAAATAGACCATGAAATGTTATGTTGTATTGTTTTTTTTATGATTTGGACATGTTTATTGATAATCATAGACTACAAACATTGTTATTCGTAATGTTTATAAGTAATTTTAAATAGGAAAGATCATATAGAATTTAATCACCACGTGACTATTAAAGGGATTGATTTAAACAAATGAAATGTTTTGTAATCCATTTAATTTGAATTCAAAAATAACTAAAGAATTAACAATTAATTCTCCTTAATTGGAATTTAAATTAATGAGATAGTTAATTACATTAATTCTCTTAAATGCTAATCAGATAGGGAATTAGTACTCAATCCATATTTAATATGTATTGTATCCCCTTGCAACATTCTTATTTCCATCTATAACAATCACATATTTATTACTGTGAAAATTGGGCTCACATCCCTAAAACCAAACACAATACACAAAAACTCCATCCGTTCGAAACTTCTTAAATCCGGTCTCTATTTTGTTTCAGTTTAATTCTTTTCCATAAATACCCTCGTTTATCTGTCGCAGTTTTGTGATTGCAGCCAATATTTGAAATCTACGTTTCCGTTTATCGATCTACTTTGTGAAATCATATTATCGCTTTATTATGGCTTCATCGTATTCTAGGTAAAGATGATATCTACTTTTTAATCAATGGTTTTTCTTTCTAATTGGTTGTGTTTTTCTTTTTTATTAATTATTGTAAATGATTAATGAATTTTATCAATTATTGTAAATGATTATTGGTTGTGTTTCTTTCTAATTGGTTGTGTTTCTTTTTTTATCAATTACATGAATAATTGCTGATAAAAATGCAATTACTTTGAATATTTGCAGCAATAAATGCAATGTTTGAGAATAACTGCGGAAACTGTACGCAATAGTTGCAGAAATTTCTGCATCTATATGCAATAGTTGCAGACATTTCTGCAACTATTTGAAATACTAGCATTTCTGCAACTATATGCAATAGTTGCAGAAATGTCTACAACTATATGCAATAGTTGCAGACATTTCTGCAACTATTAGCAATAGTTGCATTTCTTCATATATTAGAAATAGTCGCATTTCTGCATATATTAGCAATAGTTGCAGCAACTATATGCAATAGTTGTAGACATTTATGCAACTATTTGCAATAATTGCAGACATTTCTACAATTATACCATATAGTTGCATAAATTTCTGCAACTATATGCAATAGTTGCAGACATTTCTGCAACTATACCATATAGTTGCAGACTTATCTGCAATTATTTGCAAATTTTGTAAATTTGAAGAACAAAAATCGAAAATGTTCAAAATTTGCTGAATTGTTTGCAAATATTTGAAATAACAGCACGTTCACTACAAATATAAATTCTTGGTATCAATAATGGATCTCATTTTAAAGATCATAAAATTTGTGATTTTTTGGTGAAAACGGTAAGTTGATCCAGTTTTTGTATATAAAGTTATACATGTTTGAAATATTAAAAACATAAAGGGTATTTTGCTCTTTTGCGTGCGCAAATTTGAAATTAGGGAGCGGAAACGTAAGTTTTGTTTGTGAACGATGTTTTCTCTATTTTGAAACTTATTAGGGATGTGAGCCAAACTTACCCTTTATTATTTCTTTATAATCTAATCGCAATTCTCTTCCTCTTCTTTATGTTTTCAATAAAAGAATTTTTCTGTTTCTATAATTATTTTCGTATTAATGTTTTTCACCCTTTTCAATTTCTCACATTTTTTTCTCTTCCACTTTTAAGTCTCATATATGTACAAAAATTTATTAAAATTTATTGACCAATTCCATTAACACATCACCTTTTGCATTTCCCACCCTATAAAAAGTGTGAAAATGAATAAATATGTTATCCATGTAATTATTTAGCTTAATATGTTTTGTGTCTTTCCCTATTTTCTAATTTTTTTACATTTTATTGATAGAAATGGATGAGTATGAGGATGGAATCTTTGATGAAGACCAACTTATTAGAAAATGATAGTGTTTTTAGAGAAAATGATGGTATTGGATCTAGGTATAGTTTCTTTTAATCTAGTTTTTGTTTTGGAATTAGACGTATTTTTTTTTTTTGAAACTGGGTACTTATATTTACAAAGTAGGCAGCACACAAGTCTGCAAGAATCATCGTAATGCACAGTTTAATATGCCAGAGGCAGGGATCGAACTGCCGACCTTGTCGTCAACAGCCTGGCGTTTTTACCACTGCGCCAAGGCCTTAGACGGAATTAGACGTATGTTTTCTAGTGCTATGTTCATAGTAGCTAGAATATGATAGCAATCGATCTTATATATAGCTTGGACTGTTAGTAAAATTAATGTATACTGCACTTGAAATAACATAAGACCTATTATAGTGAAATACATTGTATAAGATTCATACTTCTTTTATGGTGTATTAAAATGTAACTTATTTTCTCTTTTAGATTGCAGTGTTGGATGAAAAAAAATTTATAAAGAAATGACTGCAAGATTAAACAATAAATTACCTTGTTTCTGCTTTGATGTAGCTTTTTCCCCATGATTTTGATGGTAGGTTTTGTGTTTGATAAAGTAAGAAGATAGAAAGAATGAGTGAATAATAGGGGCAATGGTGTTTTGGGTATAAAATGGGGAAGAAAAGAAAAAAGTGGGTTATGTCCTTTTTAAAACACTCGAACGTGAAAAACAAAATGTGATGTGTTAATAGAAGTGACCAAATCTATTTTCTTTCTGAATCAAATTAGATATTCTTTCCAAATAATTTTAGCTCGATCTCTTGATTCTCTTTAGAGAAATATTTTGACTAGAATTTGATTCAATTCTTCAGTGTTTCTTCACATTTTGTCTTTCCCATCCCCAGTGTTTTGTAGTGATTGTGTTTGTATTTTTCTTTCAATATTACCGTTTTTATGGAAAAATTATCTAAAGAGCACCAAAAAAGTTTGGCTGACCGAATCGCTCGAGCTCAATTTAAAGGTTTGAATTTTATTTTGTTTTTTTTTCATTTAATTTGATATTGAATTTGTTGTTTTTGTTCTAAATTTTTGATTTCAAATATTTGCTTTGAGTTTTGTGCCTAAAATTATATTCTTATTTTTGTTTCAATTCATAAGATTATGTTTCCATCATTTATTTCATAGCAAATTAGTGGATTTATAAAAACAAAGATACAATGAAAACCTCTATTATTTTGTAAAATCTATTAGAAGTTGTACAACTTTTTTCATTCTCAAGTTTTATACCTAAATCAACTTTTATCTTATATTTGTTCATTTAGGATAACTATAAATTTTATTTCCTATATTCGTTTAGCAGACCATAATTTGTTTACTATTAATCGTTTTTTAATTCTTGAGGATCATACAGAACAACAGGGTAATTATCTGTAATTTTCTATAGTCTTTTAAGTTATGTTGTTTTAGTTTTTTCGCGATTTAAAGATGTTTATAAATAATTGTACATTGAATATGTATTTATAATGTTTATAAGTATACTAACTTCAAAAGGAAAGAATTACGTCAAATAATACTAATATGCAATCGATAAAAGAAATTAATCATTATCAATTTCATTTTGTTTAAATTCAACCTAATTAGATAACTAATTGCAATTAATTCTCTTTTACTGAAATTCAATTTAATGAGAAAATTAATTACATAAGTTCAATATAATTTTTGATTTTATGATGAATTAAGATTTCTTTTTAATCTTATAGTTACATATTTTCAAAATGTACCTTCAATATGTCATGTTTTTTAGTTCATATTCGTATTATTAGCACGTTTTCCAACAAACTAGGATTGTGTTTTAAGCAGTTGGAATCATATGCATAAGTCAAGTTTCTTTATGGTCAAAATGATGCAATTGGTAATATATTACACACACACAAAAAACTATTGGTTTGTAATTCATATAATATTTATTTTTAGTTTAGTTTTTAATATTATAAATCAATATGCTCATATATTTTAATCTTTAATATTCAATTACTTAATTATAATCTAACGAATATACCCACTAACGATATTTAATTCATTAAACTAGCATCAAAGAGAATTAATTCAAGAATTAATATGCAACTAATTATCTTATTTGAAATTGTAAATCAGACCAAAAGAAATGGCATAATTTGTTAAAATTAATTGGAATTCAATATGGATAGCTCTCTATTAAATTTGACTTAGAATATAAAATAGTAAATAAAATTATCATAATTTACTTCCAATTACGATTGCATGCAACGATAAATATATTTCAAATTCACATGGTCTATATTCTTATGTGTTTGTGTGAAATATTTATATACAATTAAGTTGCAACCCGTGCTTCACACACGGGTACGTAGTGGTCGTGGTTAGGTTATGAATATCGACCGTTTGGTGTAATTCATAAACAACTTTTTTATTTCGTTCATATGTTTGCTTCGTGATTTGAGCTTGTAACGTTGGGATGGAATGACGTTCTATTGGAAATCATGTAGTGTTTTGTAGATTTTAGTGCCTACCTGTTTTGACACCGCGTTATAACTACGCAAGTTTCGCTGGCAACAAATTTTAGTTCGCCGGTTGATCATCGAATAAAAAATATAAAGCAGTGCTGAATGAAATTAGTTAAGGGAAAATGGTTATGTATACATGTTTAGAATTAACCAATTATTTTGAACAAAGTATAGAATTCATTTTACGAAAAAATATGAGCAAAGTGCATTTTCCATGCAATACCTGCCTACCATTCTGGAATGAATGACCTACAAACGGCCGTAAATAATTCGATTAAATATTTAGTATATTATGCCAGTATTCAAATGAAATAGTAATAGTTTTGTAACTGCAAAAATTAAGTACGATAAATGTAATTATTCATTGGTTGTTTGTCATATAATATTTTGTTGACATTGAATACTACCTATCTTCAGCAAATTTGGTTCCAATAGAAAATCTTACCCGAAACTAATCCCCGGTTGTGGCTGATTTAATTTTAAATCAATCGCCTTCCTAATTTCCGCATAATCTCACGCATCAGATTTCGAACCTCGTAGAATGCTCCTTTGGTTTAAATTGTCTATATTTAGCTAACATGCAAGTAGAACTGTAATTAACATAGTATAGCTATGGAAATAGCGTCAGATTCATTTTTTTTATGATATGCATTACTAAAACCCCCAACCATTCGAAGACCAGGTATTTGATAACCAATTAACTTTACACCAAAGCATGATGGACATCACAGTTTATGCGAGTAGAAAATAATCAACATCAACCCTTGTAACCAATTTAAGGAATGAATTTTGAAAAAATTGTTAGGTCGGATTTTGAAGATCAATGTAAAGATCATTACAAACATTAGAGTCGACTCACATAACCGCATATGATGAAATATTATGATGTATATTTGGAAGAATAAGTAAAACTAATAGTCTTCTTTTACCTTTTTTGCACGGATAATAATTATATGTTACCCTCCCTATATTGTAGTCAAATTTAGTACAAACTGCATACATCTTCATTAAGATAGAACTAAGAATAGCAAGTTCAACCAAAAAATAAAGTAATAACAGACACTTGAAATGAGTACAGGGATTTTCAAGTACATTTTAATTATGAGAAAAAATAAGTACAAATTAGGAAAAATGAATCAACAAACCGAGGAAGTAAGCACCAGGTTTTTGAGTAGGTGCATTCATTTTTCTCAGACTTCCTTGCAATATTTATCTTTTCTTTTTTGGTACATTGGATTTGGAGTTAACTTCTTCGTCGTTATTCTTATTGCTCAAATTTCTCACGAGTATAAAATGGACCGACCTGCATTGTCCAACCAACCAGTATGATTTCATCCATTTTTCATCTTGGCCCTCGTACTTCCAAGGTCCAGCACTTTAGCTCGTCCGCCTAGGAGTGGTCAACCTCGGCAAGGCCTACCCTGCAAGCAGACCACCCGACTCAAGCACAAATGGTCCCGATATCGCCCGCTCAGACAATGGACGAGACAATGACAAATAACAGCTCAGCATAGAAGCCCGCCCATCACCTTAACGATCCAGAATTTTGGTTATTTAAAATTGAAATATTTAATTGGTTTAAATATTTAAAAGTTAATTTTTAACTCGAATTGCAAATATAACGGCATATTGGATATAATCTATTTATTGAATTTAACAATTGAATCTTGGTTAAAATATTGAATTTTGAGTTTTAAACTTGATAAAAATAATTTAAAGGCTTATAAAATTTATATTTATAATAATGAAGATAATAAAACCTTTTTAATTGAATTTAAAAGTGATTTGTTCAGTTTTAAAAAATATATAACGTTTGAATTAACGTATATAAATAGTCATCCGGGACAGTCCCAGAATTCAACGAAACTAGTTCTATTGGATCCGTAATTGTGTATTATTATCGGATTTAAAATTTCGTAGGGTTTGGAGTTATCGCTTTGGCTGGTAGGTCGTTGTGACCTATAGGAGAATGTAGGGCGACTTGGATGCGTTGAGGCATCAAGTGTAGCGACCTAGGTTAGGTTTGGAGATGGCAGCGACCTAATGCTGACGCGGCCTATGATTAAATGGCTTAGGGATATGCGGCTTGTTAACTCGTTAGGTCGTTGAACCTTTAACTCGCTAGGTCGTTGGACCTTTAACTCGCTAGGTCGTTGGACCTGCTTAGATCGTTAGGTCGTTACATGTTTAGATCGTTAGGTCGCTTATCATGTTCGCTCGCTTGCATTTTAGCTCGTTAGGTCGCTTGTTTCCTTTGAGTAATTGAGTCGCCGTTCAGAACGGTATTAACACTTGCCCCTCGAAGTATATGCCCATGTCATCGGTCGTGTGCTTCGATCTAATTCTGCTAGGTCGTGGGCGACTCAAGAAGCTCGTTAACTCGCGTGCTGATTCGTCTTCTCCTCTTTCCCCTATATAAGCCACTAGCTCGTCTCATCCTCCTCATTCAACTGCTTACACTCTGCCGCCATTGCCGTACTTGAGCTCAAGAATTTCAAAGCGAAACCCCATTCCTTGTTGCTTCGATCATCTTTCTCAACAACAAATTTAGGTAAATTGATCATCTATTCATTGTGCCTGCCGTCGATTTCTCCATAACCAGTTTCGCACATTTTGCATTACCCTGCTGTAAGATTGCCCCTTGATTCGTCCTCTGATGACCATTGAATCGTTGGAAATCGTTTTAAAACTGAATAGCTTAGCGATGGTTTCTGGAGATTCGGACGAGACGATGAGGCTTTAGGTGATCGGAGGAGTCGAAGGGATATTTAGTTAACGGGTTAGCGGGATTTAGGTTAAGCCGTGATGCTTCTTGTGATGCAAGGGTGGTGGACGCGTGGCAAAGTGTGAGTGGAGAGTAGGCCTTAGGGTTTTTTGATGGGAGAAAGCTCAGCATTTCCGAGTTACTTTTAGAGCGATCTAGTGAGCTGAGTGACCCAATGATTCAAACGACCTAATGAATCGAACGACCTAAGTGCCTTGTAACCTAAGGGAAGCTGAATGACTTTCGAATTTGCGACTTAACCTTTTGCGACATAAGCTTTAGGTTGCGGACACACCCGAACGAGCTAACACTTAAACAAACTTGCCTTGTCCTGCCGTGTAGCCTTAACTCGTATGAGCATGATTGATGAACCCCTTGACTTGAACAGAGCGACTTAAGGAGGCTCGACTTATGCTAAGCTGTTTGGACTTGATCACTTGTAAAATTTGACAGCATTTAATTGAATCTTCAACTTGAACTGCCAGAATAAACTGCTTGAACATGTTGCATTTTTCCACAGATTGAATTAACTTTTAAGCTAACAACCTGTCGAACACAACATTGCAGAAAAATGGGACGAATATACTCATCATCGACTGCCCGAATCGAGTGATGGATTAGATCAAAGAAACAACATTTTACTTAAGTAAAATAACATGAATCTAATTAAAGATAAAGGGTTGTGAATTAACTGACTAAATTTAGCATCAACGCAAAATTCATACAGTTATAGCTGCTTATTGCTGGATATCATCTGCATTGATACTACACTTAACTTTGATTTAATAACAAGTCTTGAACTTTCCTGAATTGACATGCATCAATCAGCACCATTTCAAGTTTTATTTTATGTACTTAGTTTTGCACAACACTTCACACGCTTTTAGGAAACGTGCACATTCATATTTGAATATCCAGTTTCTTGTGTAGAATGACTTCTCAACAAGAAGAGATAGTAGGGCAAGCTGAAGAGGTCTTCCCAATAGCTAACCCCTTGGATAATCCCCCGGAAAGAACTTCAACCACTCTGAATCAACGGGTTTTCAGCCAACTATGCATTCAGTTCGGTATTGCTGAAGCGGACGCCCTGCTTCCTGGTGCAAATGACACTGCTGACCGGCCACCTCTTGGCTTTATTGCAGTTAACCATCAAATGTGTCTGAATGATGCAGCACGATCTACAGAAATTCAGAGATTAGGCTGTTCACGAGATAAGGAAGTTTCGGTTTTAACTCTTAAGTCGTGCATGAGTCAGCCTAATCAAGTTTCAGGTTTAACTCGTAAGTCGTGCGCGACTCAACCTAAGGAATCACATGGGAAAGAGCTACGACCTAAGGGGAAGATACGAGTTACTGAGAAGGAGCTTGAGTCGTTCACGAGTCAGCCTAATCAAGTTTCAGGTTTAACTCGTAAGTCGTGCGCGACTCAACCTAAGGAATCACATGGGAAAGAGCTACGACCTAAGGGGAAGATACGAGTTACTGAGAAGGAGCTTGAGTCGTTCACGAGTCAACGACCTAAGGAAAGGGAAGATTGTCTACGACTTAACATTGATGCAAGAAAGGAGTCAGGATGTACGACTTACGACTCAGTTAAGTCGCCTAAAGAAGAACTAATACCGAAGCCAGGAGTCGCTAAGTCGTTTCCGGGACATCTTGACTAGGTCTTTTACGACTTATGGCCAGTATCATGTATAAGTCGTAAGTCGGTAAGGGGTGAGTCGTTGGTATACTTAAGTCGGAGGTCGTTATCTGTTTAACTCGTACGTGTTGTATTTTCTTAAGTCGTGTCTGAGTGTAAATTGATGAGTCGTAAGTCGTGACATGGTGTTGTAAACTGTTTGTTTTCTTGAGTCGTTTACTTCTTATGTCGTCAGTCGCTAGGTCGTATACGACCTAAGTGTTGTGTTATGTTGAAATACGTTGAGTCGTTTGTACCATTGAGTCTGTACATGTCTTGAGTCGTTGTATTCTGGGTCGTAAGTCATTCACGACCTAGTATAAGTCGTGTAATGTGTTGTTTGTAAGTGAGTGTTGTACTAAGTCGTGTGCGACTTAAATGTTGAGTCGTGTGTTCTCATGGTAGGTCGGCAACGACCTAGGAAGGTCATAAGTCGTATACGACTTAAGGGTGAATGGTGAAAACACTATAAATAGGGAGCGTGTTGTACATTTTGAGGTGGTTGATATTTGAATAAAATTCTCTTTTGTTAGCTTTGTGCTTGCATGCAAATTGGTAGTTGAGTGTGATCTCCTATCTCCTCTTTCGGTTAATCGAGTGCGCTCGATTCAACGATCGTAGAAGCCGATTCACGGTATCTAGTGCGCTAGATCAACGTATGAGAATCGTAGATCTTTGAACACGGTATAGTGCGCTATCAACGTGTTTGAGATAGCTAGAATTCGGTATCTTTGGATCAACGAATTTGGGCATTTTTGGTATTCATCAATCCACCGATTGTTACTTTCATCGATCCATATCGTTTTGTTAATTATCCGCTGCGTCAGTTTTGGTATCAGAGCCAGACTTAGCCAATCATAGCTAAGCCGAGACTTGGAGCCAATTTTTGAAGTTTGAAGTTGTTGATCGTTGTGTTCATCTTGAAGTTGCAACGAGTTTGAAGTTTTAAATCCATTTCATTTTGGATCTAGGGTTGGAGAAGTGTTTGAAGTATTGTAGCCGAGCCAAGGAGTTTTGTGCGAGTTATTGGCGTTAAGCCGTGCATTGTTTGACTTATATTGAAGTATTTGTTGAAGTTCTTGTGAAGAATTTCCAATCATGCCACCAAGGAGAGCTAATCGTCATCAAAACGTTGAAGCCTTGTATCGAAGAGAAGAAGCCGAGCTTATGGAACAACGTATTAATGAGAAATTTGATGAAGGCATTGGAAAGTTAGAGAAATTGATGAATGATTTAAATCAAACTCAAAGGAGGAGATCACCAAACTCGAACCATGGAGGAAACAGAGTTTCGCCATCGGTTACGGAAGCGAGGAGGGTATCACCGCAATCTTTTAGAGATAGAAGAGAAACATCAATTTCATCACGGAGAGATCATCATGACTATGGACATGAAGAGAGAAGAAGTCAACGTGAATTTGACAATGAGGCATATAGAGATGAAGAGAGACATAGTCGAAGAAACATGCATGAACGAAGGGATGATAATGGTCGAGATCGATGTAGGCGTATTTTTGATTTTGATGAAGAGGGTGATAGAGCTAGCATTCATTATCGAGATCGAGACCAAGTTCGAAATTCTTATCGGGATGTTGAAGATGATCGTCGATGGGAATCGGGTATGAAGATGGAAATTCCAGAGTTCAAGGGTGGAATGGTAGCTGAAGAATTTCTTGATTGGTTGTCTAATGTTGAAGAGATCTTTGATTTCAAGGAGGTTCCGAAGAATCGAATGGTGAAGTTGGTTGCTACTAGGTTGAGGGGGAGAGCTTTGGCGTGGTGGCAGCAAACTAAACTTACAAGGGAGAGAATGGGAAAGTCAAATATTGAATCATGGGAGAAGATGAAGAAGTTGATGAGAGCTACATTTTTACCTTACAACTATCAATCACTCATGTACCATAGGTTGCAGAATCTGAGGCAAGAGACGAAGTCTGTTAGTGATTATGCTGATGAATTTTACCAACTCATTGCCAGAAATGATATCATGGAAACGGAAGAACAGCTCACTGCTAAATTCATTGGGGGATTGAGAATGCAGATCCAGGATATGGTTAATATGTTTGATCCTAGATCTGTAGCGGAGGCACATTAGAAAGCGTTGGCTTGGGAGAAGCAAGGAAGGCGTGGAGGTGGTGTGTTTACTAATTCCAATAATCAAGCGAGGGGTGTTAGTGGAAGTTCTAATGTTCCTAAACCTGTCAATAAGCCAGTGGTGAAGGAGGCTGAGAAGGCGAAGGTTAACAGTGGTTTCAAATGTTATAATTGTCAGGAGTTGGGTCACAAAAGCAATGAATGTCCGAAGTCGAAGAAGAGAGCAATGGTTGCTGAGATTGAGGATGATGGTGAGGAGGCAGAATGTTCAAATGCACCTTATGTTGAGGAGGAAGAAGAATTGTCTGGAGATGAAGGTTGCAATCTTATGATGAGGAGGTCATGTCTTACACCAAAGCAAGAGGAGGATTGTAGTTGGTTGAGAAGCAATATTTTTCAGTCGACATGCACTATTCTAGGGAAAGTTTGCAAGTTCGTTATTGATGCTGGAAGCTGTGACAATATTATTTCTACAGAAGCAGTAAGGAAGTTGAACTTGAAAACTGAGAAGCATCCTAAACCGTACAAGCTAGCATGGTTAAGGAAGGGTGGTGAAGTAAAGGTGTGTCGAAGGGCTTGTGTTAATTTTTCTATTGGGAAGAAATACAAAGACGAAATCTGGTGCGATGTAGTGGATATGGATGTTTGTCATCTGTTGTTGGGCAGACCATGGCAGTTCGATAGAGCAGTGCAGCATGATGGTCGGGCCAATAGCTATAGTTTCATGTTCGAGGGTACTAAAATCACTTTGGTTCCCAAGAAGCAACAACAGAAGGAGAGCAAGCTGGAAGAGATTGAGGAATTGAAAACTCTGTTGACTTTGAAGGAGTTTGTTAAGGAGATTGAAGAGGAGCCTGAAGTATACTTGTTGATTGGGCGTGAGAGCAGTGAAGAGGTTGAAATTCCAGAAGAAGCGAAGCCTGTTTTGAAAGAATTTGAGGATGTATTTCCAGAGGAGTTGCCTAAAGAGTTACCGCCACTGAGAGACATTCAACATCAAATCGATCTTGTTCCGGGAGCAGTATTAGCACATAGACCACATTATCGAATGAGTCCGAAGGAACATGAAGAGTTGAGGAGGCAGGTGGAAGAGTTGCTTGAACAGGGACGTGTACAGGAGAGTCTGAGTCCATGTGCTGTGCCAGCTTTATTGGTACCCAAAAAGGACGGGACGTGGAGGATGTGCACTGACAGTCGAGCATTGAATAAGATCACTGTGAGATATAGATTTCCAATGCCGAGGTTAGATGACTTACTGGATCAGTTGAGTGGGGCAACTATCTTTTCGAAGATTGATTTGAAGAGTGGTTATCACCAGATTCGAATTAGACCTGGAGACGAGTGGAAGACAGCGTTTAAGACGAGGGAGGGGTTATACGAATGGTTGGTTATGCCATTTGGTTTATCAAATGCACCTAGTACATTCATGCGGGTGATGAATCAAATCTTTAGACCATTCATTGGGAAGTTCGTGGTGGTTTATTTCGATGATATTCTGATATATAGCAGGAGTATGGAGGAGCATGTTCTACATTTGAGGGAAGTGTTGATTATTCTTCGTGAGGAACAATTTTATGCTGCTACGAAGAAATGTGTGTTTATGACAAGAAGTGTTTTATTTCTCGGGTATGTTGTTTCGGAGGAAGGAATTCAAGTTGACCAGAATAAAGTGGAAGCAGTCAGGAATTGGCCACAGCCGAGGACGATTACAGAGGTGAGAAGTTTTCATGGGCTAGCGTCATTCTACCGAAGATTCATTCCGCACTTCAGTAGCGTGATGGCTCCAGTTACTGATTGCATGAAGGGGAAACAGTTTGTATGGTCAGAGGAAGCGGGGGTTGCTTTTGAGAAGATCAAGGAATTGTTGACGTCTGCACCAATTCTTGTCTTACCAAATTTTCAGTTGTTGTTTGAATTGCACACTGATGCGTCGAAGGTGGGAATTGGAGGAGTCTTGAGTCAGAGTGGGAAACCCGTTGCTTATTTCAGTGAAAAGTTATCAGGATCAAAGATGAGATACAGTACATATGACGTTGAATTCTATGCTGTGGTACAAGCTATTAAGCACTGGAGGCACTATCTATTTCAGAAGGAATTTGTTCTGTACACTGATCATGAGGCATTGAAGCATATGCAAGGGCAGGACAAGATTTCCGCGAGACATGCGTCATGGATTGCTTATTTACAACAGTTTACTTTTGTCGTTAAGCACAAATCAGGGGTAACAAATCGTGTAGCGGATGCTTTGAGCAGGAGGAATCACTTATTGACAACGCTGAAGGTTGAAGTGACAGGATTCGAATTATTACCACAATTGTTTGAGGAGGATCCTTACTTTGCAAAGTTTGTTGAAAAGGTTAAGGATGGAAGTACGGATGAAGTTGTGTTGGTTGATGGATTCTTGTTCAAGGGGAATCGATTATGCATCCCAGACTGTAGCTTGAGAGTGAAGATTGTTAAGGAGTTGCACGAGGAAGGTCATGTGGGCCGTGATCGTACTTTGCAGTTAATTTCTCAATCTTACTTTTGGCCATCGATGAGAAAAGAAGTGGAAAGGTTTGTGGAGCGATGTCATATCTGTCAGATTTCGAAGGGAACAGCGACCAATGCTGGATTGTATATGCCGTTACCTGTACCATCTAAACCATGGGTTGATGTGAGTATGGACTTTGTGTTGGGATTGCCGAGAACGCAACGAGGAAATGATTCTATATATGTTGTGGTTGATCGATTCTCAAAAATGGCACATTTTATCGCTTGTAAGAAAACGGCGGATGCTGTTCGGGTGGCACAGTTGTTCTTTAAGGAAGTCTATCGCTTACATGGGTTGCCGGATTCCATTGTTTCACACAGGGACACCGGATTTTTGAGTCACTTTTGGCTAAGCTTGTGGCAGATGGTCGGAACAAAGTTGAAATTCAGTAGCGCGTATCATCCACAGACAGATGGACAAACGGAAGTGGTTAACAGATCATTGGGAAATTTGCTACGGTGTTTATTGAAAGATAATCTGAAGAGTTGGGACATGAAGCTGTGTCAGGCAGAGTTTGCTCATAATCATGCAATGAATCGTAGTACAGGATTCAGCCCATTTCAGATTGTATATTCAAATTTACCCAGGGGACCGTTGGATTTAGCAGTAGTACCACAACCGAAGGGGACGGTTAAACGGGCTGTTGATTTTGTCGATGAATTAACTGAATGTCACAAAATCGTTCAGGAACGATTGATAAAGACGAATGAGAAGTATAAGCGAAATGCAGATTTGAAGCGACGAAATGTTGAATTTAACGAGGGTGATTTGGTTTACGCTGTGTTAACGAAGGATCGTTTTCCAGTAGGCGCTTATAACAAGTTGAAAGCCAGAAAAATTGGTCATGTCAAAGTTGTGAAGCGGATTAATGAAAATGCTTATAAGTTGAAATTACCGGAGGATGTTTACACTTCTGACGTGTTCAATGTTAAACATCTCGTACCATATTATGGAGATGAACAACCTAATGGGGAAGAATTTACAACTTCGAGGACGAATTTTTCTCAACCAGGGGAGGATGATGCAGCACGATCTACAGAAATTCAGAGATTAGGCTGTTCACGAGATAAGGAAGTTTCGGTTTTAACTCTTAAGTCATGCACGAGTCAGCCTAATCAAGTTTCAGGTTTAACTCGTAAGTCGTGCGCGACTCAACCTAAGGAATCACATGGGAAAGAGCTACGACCTAAGGGGAAGATACGAGTTACTGAGAAGGAGCTTGAGTCGTTCACGAGTCAGCCTAATCAAGTTTCAGGTTTAACTCGTAAGTCGTGCGCGACTCAACCTAAGGAATCACATGGGAAAGAGCTACGACCTAAGGGGAAGATACGAGTTACTGAGAAGGAGCTTGAGTCGTTCACGAGTCAACGACCTAAGGAAAGGGAAGATTGTCTACGACTTAACATGGATGCAAGAAAGGAGTCAGGATGTACGACTTACGACTCAGTTAAGTCGCCTAAAGAAGAACCAATACCGAAGCCAGGAGTCGCTAAGTCGTTTCCGGGACATCTTGACTAGGTCTTTTACGACTTATGGCCAGTATCATGTATAAGTCGTAAGTCGGTAAGGGGTGAGTCGTTGGTATACTTAAGTCGGAGGTCGTTATCTGTTTAACTCGTACGTGTTGTATTTTCTTAAGTCGTGTCTGAGTGTAAATTGATGAGTCGTAAGTCGTGACATGGTGTTGTAAACTGTTTGTTTTCTTGAGTCGTTTACTTCTTATGTCGTTAGTCGCTAGGTCGTATACGACCTAAGTGTTGTGTTATGTTGAAATACGTTGAGTCGTTTGTACCATTGAGTCTGTACATGTCTTGAGTCGTTGTATTCTGGGTCGTAAGTCATTCACGACCTAGTATAAGTCGTGTAATGTGTTGTTTGTAAGTGAGTGTTGTACTAAGTCGTGTGCGACTTAAATGCTGAGTCGTGTGTTCTGATGGTAGGTCGGCAACGACCTAGGAAGGTCATAAGTCGTATACGACTTAAGGGTGAATGGTGAAAACACAATAAATAGGGAGCGTGTTGTACATTTTGAGGTGGTTGATATTTGAATAAAATTCTCTTTTGTTAGCTTTGTGCTTGCAAGCAAATTGGTAGTTGAGTGTGATCTCCTATCTCCTCTTTCGGTTAATCGAGTGCGCTCGATTCAACGATCGTAGAAGCCGATTCACGGTATCTAGTGCGCTAGATCAACGTATGAGAATCGTAGATCTTTGAACACGGTATAGTGCGCTATCAACGTGTTTGAGATAGCTAGAATTCGGTATCTTTGGATCAACGAATTTGGGCATTTTTGGTATTCATCAATCCACCGATTGTTACTTTCATCGATCCATATCGTTTTGTTAATTATCCGCTGCGTCACTGAACGGAGCTATTCCCCCCTTCAATGATTTTCTTCAAATGTTCCTTCTTCGATTAACTATCTCTCCTTTCCAGTTACACCCTAATGGCTACGCCATCTTGATGGGCCTGTGCGTACTGTTCAGGAGGACGCTCGACCGTTTTCCGAGCTTTGAAGAGATTTGCTATTTGTGCACATTTGCGAAGAACAAAGATCATCCTTCTATTACACTTGTGAGGAGCGTGAGAAACCGTAAACTGATTATCGATCTTCCTGAAAGCGCCCACGGGTTATCGAAGAAGAACTTCCTCAACATTCCGGAAAGGCTGCTGAAGAGGGAACTGAGAAAAAGAGTTCCGCTGGGCATGATGGTGATGACATTTTCGGAGGGCTGAGCGATCTAGTGGTGACTTCACATAAGCTCTTCAAAGATGATACCACTGCTTCTAAACTTGTTTCTCCAGCAGTCGAAGTGACATCCACCTTGTGACCAACTTTGTCAACCCAAGAGTTGACGCATGTTGCAAAAGTCGACATTACTCCCAAGCTGAAGAGTGGTTTGTTGCTCGACGCGTGTAGTCCACACATTACACACACACTTAGGATTTTGGCAATTATGTGTACTTAGCTTCTTTATTTCGAAGATTTCTAAACTTTCACTTTTTCACTTTCAGGTTCTCCAATGGGACGCAGTGGTTCGTACTACGACGACTTTCAACGCTATGGGAGGCGCGATTCTTACGACCCCAGGCGTTATTTTCCTGCCCCTAGAGAAACCGATGAGGAAAGAGCTGCCAGAAAAGCTCGTGAGAGGCAGGCTTACGAGGAGCGGTACGGAAGAAGGGATGACCGCCATGACTCTCACCCAAGGGATGATGATTCCCATAAAAGAAAGTATCACGATGACAAAGGGAAGAGTTATGAAGCTGAAGGGTCCAGCAAGCGGGCCAAGCCTACGAAACATCTTTATCTGAAATTTCCAAAGTGCCTGCTACTTCTACTTCTCTGGACACCCCTTCTAGTTCCACTGCCCTCAAAAGAACTGAGATTCAGACATTCATTAATAGGCCTACATATCAAGTTGAGAATGCCCCGCCTGCACTCCAAATTCGGTTTCCACACTGATGTTTAAAAGGAGTACGCTTTGACTTGGACTTGGTTCCCATTGGCAAACATGCTATGTTAAGGAATCTTGATGCTGTTAGGCTTGACATTGAAAGAATGTCGGGTGGCAAAAGCTAGTCGATGAGCTTCAAAGAGTGAACCGTTTAAATCTTGAAGCTATGCTAACCATGGAGAGTGACAAATCTAAATGGAAAAAAGTTCTCGACCAGCACAACACAGAGATGAAGAACATTACTGCATATAATGAGAAACTCGAAGCTGAAGTCGAGCAACTTAAAATTGAACTTGCTACCTCTTCCACTTCTTTTACTCAAAAGGAAGAGGTGCTTCAAAAGCAAGTTAGAGATGCCCATGCTAGTCAACGAGATGCTGAGGCTAGACTTGAGGCACAACAAAGACTTGTGGAAAGCTGCCGCACTGACGTTGCTTGGTTGCGGGAAAAGAATAGCTCCCAGGAAATGGAGATAGAAATGTTAAAAGCTCAACTTTCTAAAGTTGAAAAAGAGCGCGACGAGGCCATTGCTGGAAAAGCAGCAGCTGAACAATCTCATGAGGAGACGAAGGCCAAGGTCAGTTCTACTTTATTTGAGTTTTACATTTACAGCGTCTTGGGGCATGGCAGTCCCTCATTTTTGGGGCCAAAGTATGAAATTACCCTGGCAGAAGTGTGGGAGGCAACGGTTGAAATGCTTAAAGGTGACGGCTATGCTGGGGAGGGTCTTGAGGCTCATTTTTTGGACGATGAAGGATAAGCCGCCCTTGCCAGAGGAAAAGAACAGCTCGCCAAAGAACGAGCCGAAGCAACGGAAAGAGAGCATTCAGGGAAGGCACCTTTGACCGACCCGATTCGTCCTTCGGCTTCGGTTGACGTTGACATTATTGGCTCTAGTTCTCATTCTCCGCCTCCTACTAAAGCCGAGATCGAAATTATGACTGCCCACACCAAGGCCCGGGAAGACATCGAAGCCCACGATTTTGAAATCGACGTGATAAAGCCAACTCCTCCAGGTAACTTCAACACTGATCTAGCTCAAGTGGACTACTTGTTTGCTTCACATGAGTTTGATGAACTTCTTGATTATTACTTAAAGCTTGACGTGCCACTGTCTCCTCTTTTTGCGGGAAATACTGACGTTTAATTCTTCTTCTTCTGTAGTGAAAACAGCAAGTACTGCACAAGCTTCACCTCCTCCTGCTGTTGCTCCTTCATCTCCTCAAGTTCCTCCTTCTCTTGCTTCTCAACCGGGATCCCAAGAGGAACAGATAGAAGCTCTTCAAAGCTTGGATGACCCGGCCGCTTCGCAAGAGCGAAAAACTGAAGGGCTTGAAGAGGGTGAGAGGACCCCGGAGGAATTCACTGCCGACAATACAAAGTTGATTGATCTTATTGGTCCGGGCAGTGAATCTTCTTCGAAGAATAGGGGCAAGCGTGGAGTTTCGAAGAAAAGGAAGGAGACTTCTGCTGGTGATGAGAAAGCAGAAGAGGACCCGATTGCGCCTCTTTCTCCTCCTTCCCCGACCCGTTCAAGCCGACTTAAGAAGTTAACCATTAGGCCGGGTGAAGGCTCTAAAGGCGGAGGGAAGAAGAAGTGATGGGTCCGGCCTTATCCTTGTTGTTTTGCTTTTTTGCTTTTTACTTGTATTGACCGGAGATTGTGCGGGTACCGGCCCCCGCTTCTCGAAACCTGCACATGTATACAGATTTTTATAGTATGGAATAAAATGATTCTTTTTACTTATACAAACTTTTGTCTGTATGTATAAATGCATTTATTCCTTCTTATCACACAAGTTTCTTTATATTCTTTGTATGATATTGCAGTGAGCTCGTGGTATGTTGCTTGAGCGTAGCTTTTATTAATGCGGATATATTATATTGCCCACAATACCATGGCTTATTGCAATCTTCTCCATTTTGAGAAAACTTATACTCTTACTTTGGAGAACAATTCTTCCACTTTGAGAAGATTTGTACTCTTACTTTGGAGAATAATTCTTCCACTTTGAAAAGATTTGTACTCTTACTCTGGAGAATATTTCTTCCATTTTGTGGAAATATTATTCTACTCTAGTAGAGTGTGCTTTGTATTGGAGAAGTTTTCTTTCTCTTTTGTTTGAAAAAGTTTTTACACTTCACTTTCGGAGATGGTCACTTTTATTTTTGAGAAATGGATTCCCCTACGCGGTGAAGTGTGCCTCCGAAAAGGGCTTTGATTCGTTTATGCCTCCGAAGAGGGCTTTTTGTTTGTGCCTCCGGAGAGAGGGCTTTTGTTTGTGCCTCTGGAAAGAGGGCTTTTGTTTGTGCCTCTTGAGTGAGGGCTTTTTGTTTTTTCCCTGTACGCGGGGAAGCGTGCCTCCGAAGAGGCCTTTGGCACTTCAACTCTGGTGAAGTGGGCCTCCAAAGAGGGCTTTTGCCTCCGAAGATGGCTTTGGCTCTTCCCCCCGTGAGGAGAAGAGGGCCTCCGAAGAGGGCATTTGCCTCCGAAGAGGGCTTTGGCTCTTCCCCTTGCGAGGAGAAGAGGGCCTTCGAAGAGGGTTTTTGGCACTTCCCCTTTGCGAGGAGAAGAGGGCCTCCGAAGAGGGTTTTTGGCTCTTCCCCTTGTGAGGAGAAGAGGACCTCTGAAGAGGGCATTTGGCTCTTCCCCCTTGTGAGGAGAAAAGGGCCTCCGAAAAGGGCTTTGTTGTTCGCCTGGAAGGTTGCATCTTACAGTTAAGTGGATTCACGGAGCAGACGCAAGCTACCTAACTGGATGTTTGTTTGCACAAACGATCGCAATTAACTAGCAAGGGCCTGGAACCTTCACTTTGGGAAGGTGCCCCTTCGGTGGTTCCATTAACCTTTTTGGTTGAGGTACAAGATTCCATTTTGGCCGTTCTTTGTCTGCTTGCCCATGTCTTTCTACCATCTGCCTCTCAGCGATTCCTCATTATCGTTTCCAAGCACATGTTCCTTTCTTTTGCAAGTTTTTTGCTTTTTTCCAAAGAAGTGCATTTTATTGTTAAGTGAATCCACGGGGCAGACGCAAACTACTTGACCGGATGTCCGTTTGCACAAACGATCGCAATCAGTTAGCAAGGGTCTGGAACCTTCACTTTAGGAAGGTGCCCCTCCGGTGGAATCACCAATTGTTTGTGAGAAGCACTCCTTATGTAGGAATTGAATTTGAAATTTTTGTGACTTGACATTTGCTTGTTGAGTGATATGTAGGAATCGCTTGGCCTTGTGATGTGTTGAATAGGTAAGCTTCGCTTTGATAGCCTGCATTATTAAATCGACATTTTAGCAATATATTTAAGATATATGCACTTCGAAATGAGACATGCATTTTACAGTAGTAAAGAACACAAGATTTATAGTAAAATCAGTGTGAATCAATACAAAGATAATACATCCATAATCATTTTATAAATTTAAGCATTGCTTTTAAGTAAAATATGGACGCAAATGCTCGCTGTTTCAGGCTCTCGAAATTGGGTCTCATCAGTACTTGGGGCTGACAACACTTTCACAGCGACCAATCCCAATAATTGAACTTTGCCATAGCTGCAATTCTTTGCGAGAGAATCCGCCTTTATGTTCTCTTCCCGGGATATATGGCGCTCCTAGGCCTTTGACAAATAAGCAGGCAGATTTTCTCCTTTAGTCTGAAACTCTTTTTTGACTTGACATAGAACAATCCGGGGCATATCTCAAAGCGTGAGCATATCTTTCCATCTCACCCCAACTTCTGCCCGCTGGGTGAGGACCCCCTGTATAACATTAATGATAGGCCTCTCGAACTCCGGCGCTCCAGCTCTCTCACCTGAGCCGGATTGATAAGCGGAAACTTGTTGCCCCTGAGTAGGTGAGGTTGGGTCGTTTCTGTTTCTCTTCACATATTGTTGAAGTTTATTCTGGCTCAACGGCTCCTCAATCAAACTCTTTAAATGGCGACATTCATTAGTGTCATCGTCGGGTTGATTGTGGAATCGACAGAATCTTCCATTATGCGCAACATTTTTCCCAAGCCTCAACTTAGGTGGTTTAGGGTATTCAACAACATCCTTGGTTGCGAAAAGGATATTCTCTTGAGTATCAGTTAAAGGGGTAAAATCTGAAGGTTTAAAGTAGCGAGTTTTCTTCGCATCTTTTTGCTTTTTTTCATCGTCATTTTTCCTCTTCTGACCACCGGATTCCTTTTTGTTAAAAGCAACGTTGTTATTCTCAACTTCGTTCACGACTACTTTTACCGGCACAGGAAGGCTCTCCAAGCGCATAAATTCATCGGCCTTCTTGTAGAATTTCTCAAGCGAATTTGGCTCTTTCATCTTTACCCATTTCCCGAATTCACTAGATTTGTCGATAGCTCGCATAAAGTAAGTGAGAATCATCCGAGACTCCGCATTGTCAATTTCAGCCAAGGCTATATTGAAGCGGTTTAAGAAAAAATTAAGAGGCTCTCCCGGGCCTTGTTTAAGGCTGGATAGTGGCATTATATCCTTGGCCTTTGCAGCATATAACCTGAACCGATCTTTGAATTTCCGAGTGAGGTCAGAGAATTGATCCACAGAACGAACTGGCAGCTTCGTGAACCAAAGCAGAGTCACTCCTTCCAAAAACACCGGAAAATATCTGCACTTGATCTCATCCGATGCTCTGGCACCAGTCATATGTCAATCGTACTTGTATAAGAATTGGTTAGGATCGCTTGTTACCCGATAAGCTGGAATAGTGGAAGGAACAAACTTCTTTGGAAATTCGGCCTTCAGGATCCTTTCAGTAAAAGGAGTCTTGCTTGGAGCAAACCCCCAGTCATTCTCATCTTCTTTCCTTTGCATGATTTCTTTCATAATTTGTCGAATCATTCCCGAGAGGTATTCCTCATCGTTTAGATGTCTCGCGGGACAGACGTCAGCTATATTTTCGGAAGTTTGTTTGGACAAACGTTCGCGAAGGGTTGGTTGCGGCCTTGAACCTTCGGCTTGGGGAGGTGCCCCTTCGGCGGTGCCAGCTACCCTCTAAGGAATACTCTTTCCTTGAGAACCATGAACATCTTCGGCAAAGGTTTCTTCATTATTTTCTGGTTGACGGTTAACTCCAAGTAAAGCATTTATTATGTCTAACATCAAAGTGTTCTGGGCTTCCATCTGTTGATACAACCCAGACACTGCAGCGTCCAATTCGACCCTTGTAATTCCAACACTAGGAGCCGTCTGATCTGACGCGGGAGAAGTGGCGGTGTTGTCATAAGCACTTCCAGAACTAGCAGATTTACCTTTCCTTCCAGGAGCCATGATCTCCGATAGACTTCTGGTTCTTGAAGAAAGTCTTCCAACAAATCTTTGCGGAGCAATGATGAAAGTATCTTGAGTTCAATTCTCAGCGAAAGCACCAAAAATATTAACGCTAAAAATGTACGCTAACACTCCGGTGTAAGTTGTAGTATAGTGAAAGCACCACCCGTTGGTTCGGGAACTGAAAATAAGCAGAAAATAGCAGAGAAATAGTAAAGAGAACGGTTTTTATAGTGGTATGGCTTAAAGTCAAGCCTACGTCCACTTAATCTCTTTTATTGCTGATTTGATTACAACTTTTTCAATGATTCTTCAATTACAACACAACTGAGACAAGTAGCTAGAACTTCGATGTAGAAAAGCTCTTCGAATTCATGTTGAACGAGTTAGATCTTTCTTGAAGTTCGTGTAAGTGTCTTCGGTGTTTGAAGTGTTGAAGGAGTTGAGAAAACAACAAAGTATTGGCGTTCCAGAAATGATCCAAAATCCCCCCGATGGAGTAGGCCGGGTATTTATAGGGAAATTCTGGAGTTAGGTCGTAGGTCGTGAGCGACATAAGGGCTAGGTCGTAGGTCGTGAGCGACCTAAGGGATACGGTTTAAGGCTTATAACAGTTGCGCTTGATCATCTGCTTTGGCTGGTAGGTCGTTGTGACCTATAGGAGAATGGAGGGCGACTTAGATGCGTTGAGGCATCAAGTGAAACGACCTAGGTTAGGTTTAGAGATGGCAGCGACCTAATGCTGACGCGACCTATGATTAAATGGCTTAGGTATATGCGGCTTGTTAACTCGTTAGGTCGCTGGACCTTTAACTCGCTAGGTCGCTGGACCTTTAACTCGCTAGGTCGCTGGACCTGCTTAGATCGTTAGGTCGTTACATGTTTAGGTCGTTAGGTCGCTTATCATGTTAGCTCGCTCGCATTTTAGCTCGTTAGGTCGCTTGTTTCCTTTGAGCAATTGAGTCGCCGTTCAGAATGGTATTAACAATATATATATTATTTGATTGACTTTATTTCCATCAGCTCTTTTTCCCCTCATTTCGAAACACTGTAGCATTCTCCTTACATGGCAAAACATCACATCTCTTTTCTTTTAAAAATCACATTTTCCCCCTTTAAACAACCGATTACAAAAGAAGAAAAAAAAGGAAAAATATATGAAGTTCAAAATAGATATCCCTCACCTCAAATTTCAAAACTGCGTAATCTTTCTCAAACGAAAACGAAATCAATTAACTGAAAGAAAAAAAGAAACAAATCGCACTCTCAACTTCGGCATATAGGCATCAACGTGGGCTAGTGTTGCTAGAGACAGTCGAAAGGAGGGCTTGATAGCAGGCGGCGACTGTGCAGGGCGAGGCGATGGACGAAGGGGAAGCGATGCGAGTAGTCGCGCATTTAGGGTTGGTCGATGTCGCAACTTGTGTTCGCGTGCGTAGGAGGGGAAAACACGATCGATGAGGGGCGAGGTTGATGGTGGAGTACTCCGGATAGTGGCGCAGTCGAGGCTGGAGGAAGGGGGTAGGGCGGCGATGCAAGTAGGTCGAAGGCAGCATCGGTGATGGTGGCATTCGAGCTAGGTTGGGTGTTTGATTGGGAGGTCGCGACCCCGACAGTGGCCGAACGAGCGGCAGCACAGTGAGTTGGAGGCGGCAGTTATGGGAAGTGGATCGGAGATGGGAAAGTTCGGCAGTAGTGGGTCATTAGAGAAGTTGAGTTGGCTGAGATAATTAACGTTTTTTTTTAAATCTGTCGACTGGATTAATTTATTATCCAAATGTTTATAAATCCATGATTTGTCTATACGAGGTCCAAAAATACGAAGTCGATAACGATAAATTCGTAGCTGCAAAATTCACATTTCTGAAGGTGGTTCGGAATTTTTCGGAGTCTTTTGGGATTTTAAATTAAATCGAATGATGTTCGATTTAGTTTAAAAATCGGGATTTTTGCCAAAATAAAAATCAAGGTGAGAATTTCTCACTCATTTGGATTATTAGAACTTAATTTTAAATAGTTAAATTTAATTATTGGATGCATGGTTGAAATTATTAATTATTGTCTGTGAATGATATATTATTATATACATGGTAGTATATATATTAGCAATTAAGGTGATTATTCCCACATATTTTAGAGGATGAGACCCTATGCGCCCCACATAATAGTGGATGACCCTATATACCGCGATATCCTCTCGAAGTGGGATTGATATTTTTATATTGTATTCACATCCGTGGATGCAGGGAAACATGTTGGAAGGATCCAACTGATCTCTTAAAAAATAATTAAATTTCATATATATTGATGCATGGTATGTTTGAATAATCTGTGATCGATTATAGTGTGATTTGAATCTGCTGCTACAGTAGTTTTGGCCTAGATTTTGGTATTTTTAAATACCGATGATAAATGTTTGAAATTTGGAAAGAAAATAAAAAGGAAATTGAAAGTAAAAATATTTAGAGTGAAATTTGGATTAATTAAAAAGAAATGAATTTGGGAAAAATAAATACTTTGAGTTTAAAATTTGTACTTAATAATTTCGGAATATGAAAATTAGAGATTTTGGAATAATGTAAATAAAAGGATTTTAATAATAAAACTTAAGTGATATTTGTTTAAGTGTTAAATGGTTTAAAATCGAGATTTAAAATAGTTTGGAAAAATAAAAAGGAAATTTGATAATAAAATATGGAATTGTTATACTAGATCTTAAATAAGATTTTAAATTTATGAAATGGAAGTGGAATCGGAATTTAGTGGGGTTTGGAATATAGTTGGGTTACATAAGAAATTAATTTAAAAATGGAACGGAGCTAAACGAGTGGCCAAAACCTTAGAAATCACTTTGTTGGAGAAATTACACAGACTGATTGGTCGAAATTCCGCGCATGATCGAGGGTTATCACACTTCGGAATTAGAATCAAGTTGGTGGAAGACCAACTAATGGGAAGAATGCTGCCGGAAAAGAAGTGCTGAATAGCCAAGCAGAAGTCTGGTTGGATAATAGGCCAAACACTCCGATAGAAGGAGCCGTTGAAGCCATCTGGTCCACTTGCACTGTTCTTACTAAGAGCAAAGACGCTGGCAGGGATTTCTTCCGGAGAAGGCGGAGCAGCCAAAGCGTCGTTCTCCTCAGAAGGAACCAATCGGGGAATGAAGGAGAGGATATCCTGGTCCGGCTCGGACACAGACGGAGTTTCCAAAAAGGATTGAAAATGAGACAAGATGATCTCCTTGACTTCAGACGGGGACGAAGCCATAGAGAGATCCGGTCTCAAAATTTCACGAATAGAAAGAAGGTTGACTTTTTTGCGGATAGACGAGTGGAAAAATTTAGAGTTCGAGTCGCCTTCAACCACCCATTTGACCCTCGCCTTCTGGCGAAGATATGCGTTTTCAATACGGAGTTCCGAAGAGAACACCAGTTGGGCAGAGGACCAACGCTCCTTGTTATCGGCAGAAGGGTTCTCGTCGAACAAGGATTCCGCGAGGATGAGGGACTCCTCGGCTGCTCGAACACGATTGAAAATGTTCTTGAAAACATCGGAATTCCAATGTTTAAAGCGAGTCTTTAGACGTTTCAGCTTTTGGGAGAAAGACCCCATAGGAGAAGCCGAAATTGGAGCGGACCACGAGTCCTCCACGACCTGGAGAAACGAGTGGTGAGACCGCCACATACTAAGGAATCGAAAGGAAGAAGGACCCGTTAGAGAACGCGGCGAGCAGCATAACACTAGCGGGGCATGGTCAGAACAGGAACGATGAAGATGAGAGGTTGAGAAGGAGAAAGGGAGATTCAGCCAATCGGAAGATCCAAAAATTCTGTCCAACCGGGATAAAATCCGGTTCGGACCCTCCTGGTTGTTAGACCAAGTATAAGCAGAGCCCACGAATGGGATTTCAGATAATCCAGAGCTGACAATGAACGAGTTGAAGTCAGAAACGGAGGATCGGTTGATGGCGATCCCTCCTAATTTTTCGGTCTGACTAGCGACAACATTGAAATCTCCACCCACTACAGAGCAAGGAAATCCCATCTCAACTAGAGAGAGAATATCTTCCCACAGGGATAATCTCTCCCTCCTATCGCACTTGGCGTAAACCGCCGAGAAGAGAAAAGGATGAGGAAAGAAGGAAGAAGAACACACCGAAGAAATAAGCTGGTCCGAGTCAAAAACCGGACGAACCTCACAATTTTTGGACCAGAGAATCCAAATCTTACCCGAAACATTGGACATGGCACCTCCAAAACCAAGCAACAGGACAATCTTGGTAATCTCTCCAGGACCCACAAAAGGTTCTAAAAGAGCTACCAAGCAGACAGAGTGTTTCCGGACAATACGCTTCAATCGGGCACATGAAGCCTCATTGCCAATACCGCGTATATTCCAGAAAAGGAAGTTCGACATTAAAGCCTAGAAAAAAGAGGAGCAGAAAAGCAGCGACAGCAACGCAGGCTGAACTCAGATGAGATACAAGGAGTGAACAGCAGACCGATCAGTCTGCTCTGTCGCCGCTATAGAGCGAGTACGGATAGTGCGAGGAATGATGTGCTGACCTCTCGATCTGCGACGGGAGCGACTAAGAGGAATCGGGTCCGAAACCCGAGGGGTCGGCTCGTCAGAAGGGCCAGACGAAACAATCGAACCCGATATACTAGAGGGAGAAGATCTGGAAGGAGCCGAGTTCTTGATCAAGCGAGCTAAGCGATCATTAATGATCGCAATCTCCTCTTCGCTAAGCAGCGGAATGGAAATCGAAAAGGAGCAAGAGGAAGAGGGAAGGGAACAAAGAGAAGAGCAACAATCAGACGAACAAACGGAAGAGACAGAGGCAGACGGAGAGAAACGAAGATATGTAGGGGAGCTGATAATGCGCAACCCACGTTGTTGTAGAAACCGAACCCATGCCGGACTGTCACTAATCAAACAGCCCCACGCTACAGGTATGGTTCGCTCGTTGGACCTGACAGAGAGATCATCGTAGCGGATCGAGGAAAGCTGGCAAAGTTCCCGGTTGCCCGCATAGCGATCCGAAACGGAGACCACTAAGCGACCAGACCAAGAATGTCGTCCGAGCCAATCGATCCAGGCTAGATGAAATGACCGTAAGGACCAAAGGAGATCAGCCAAAAAAACCAGATGCAAGGCATCCATGAGCGACACTGATAAGGCCTCGCCATGGCACAAAAACAAAACCCAAAAGAAGCTCCCGCACTGACTGCTCCAAACGGAGCGCTCAGTATCGATAGGACCTGACACGTCACCGTTCGAGGACTGGGCAACAGTGTCAGGGAGCACACACCTAGGTGTGCCATGGCTCATAATCAAGCAAGAGGCACCATCAACAAGTAACCCAACAGTCACTGCTATACCATCAACTAGTAGCAAAAAGGAAATAGTAGGCGAGAAACTCACCTGCCTGCTCCAATCAAAACTCACCTGCTCTGCCCGAGTTTGACAAAAAGCAACCGAAGCAACCAAGATCTGCTCAACAAACGTTGCAGCCATAGCACACGGGGCAAAGGCATTCCCAACATTGGGAACACCAAAACAATCAAAAAATTGCTGACCCACGGAGCCATAACAAGAGCAAAACCGATATAACACAGGGCATTCCCCCCGATGGAATCATCGTCTTCAGCCATCTCAGACGAAACAACCATCCCACAACAATCAATGAGTCGCGGAGACAGAGCTGCTAAGCAATCAAGCACAGGAACAAAAGGGGCGGTCAACTCCCCATTTGCCACAACATGCTCAGAGAAGCTAGAATCACAAACCCCCGTGCCCACCAAATCTAAATCCTCCCCACAAGGTTGCAAATCACTCCCACTACCATTAATAAGGCACGGAGACGAAGATGCAAGGCAATCAATCACAGGAACAAAAGGGGCGATAAAATCCCCATCTGCCTCAACTTGCTCAGAGGAATCAAATCCACAAACCACCGAGCCCACCAAAACATTATCCACCCCACAAGGCAGCAAATCACTCGACGCCGAAAAACGCAAGGAAGGTTCAAATTGGGCGATGAAACCCCGCCTTGAAACCTCCTCGAAAATGCTCAGATCTGTCGGCGCCGACCAAGGAAGATAACAACGCTATGAGGGAGGAACCCAAGTCTTCAAACCAACGTCGAAGACAGGCAGAATCTCCATAAAACAATCCAACACCCACAAGAAACGCGAACGACAAAAATCCCCAAAAATAGAAACTGAGTAAACCCTAATTTCCACAGTGCATTCACCAGAGAATGACACCGAGATGGGGTCATCCACTACTTCCAAGAGGGCAGCGGCAATGTCGAGAAAAGGAGGACAAGCACGCAAAAATGAGCCCGAAAGCACGAATTCGCCTTCAATCGATTGATGCATCAGAAACGGGCCAACTACCCACAAAACAGGCAGGGCTCTGAATTCGGCAGAGACGATAGAGAGCACAGAGCAAGAGAGTAAATCGAAAAATAACCAAGAGAGTTAGGACGCAAAGAAAAAGGGGGGTTCAGAGAAGAGACGCCATTAAATGACCGTTGAGAGTTTTTTTATTTTATTTATCTCTCAGCCTCCTGCATTCATTTTTTAACCCACTTCTGAAAAATAGTTTTAAAATTATAAATATTGATATTTTAACATTCATAATTCACAAATATCGAAAATAATTGGAAGTAATTGTTTATTCATTTAACAAAATTAATAGCCAGTATAAATTTATTTCATAAATTACATGGAAACAAATATGTGAACATCAAAAATTAGGAAGCGGCATATATAACTTGACTATTTCAATTGTAAACAGACCAAGCATCCATCTTAGGTGTTTTATGTAAAAAAGTATCATATAGTTATTGAATTAGCATTGACTGTCACTGTTGTATGGACGTAACATTAAGTTAAATATACAGAAGTGAACAAAAAAGTAACTATATAGAATGATTTATAGATGGATGAACATTCTTTTCAAAAATTAAAGATTGTAAATTAGAATAAGTGCAGTTGGGTTTTCCAAGGCTGCGACAAAACATTAATGATTTGGGCAACACATATTGATATGAATGTTATTTGTTATTCAGACTGATTCTTAGTAACAATTTATATCAATTCATGCAATATTATACATAGATGTGCCATGAAACAAAATAGACAATAATTTTTTTGGTACACAATAGATTAAAAACAAACCATTGAACTAAAAGTACCAAAAAAGACACCTAATTTAAATATTTAGATGGAAAAAAAATTCACCTTCTTTTATGTAGAAACAGTAACGTGCATCTGGCCAATCTTCTTTGATGATATCTTTTAATGCTAGATGGAAGGGGAAAATAGTTTAGTACATAGTAGAGAATATAAAAAAATCAGTATTTAATATTAACAGAATTATCAAGATAATGTAAACATGTTAGATGCAAAATATATGATTGATCGGAAATGAGAAAAATTAGAAAATACGGCTAACATAGATTTATAGACCGTACAAATTGATGGATAATATCATGAAATAAATAAAATAATTGCTCATTGTTTGATTCATCTTCAGCGCATAATCTCAATTTAGGAATCATTAATAAGAAAGAACAAAATTATTGTGCAGTACTGTAACTATCACTTCTGACAATCAATTCTGAAACAGTGGTGAATATTATAAAGGAGTAAATGAGTGTATATTTTACCAATCATGCCCGTCCCTTCCTGTAGGGTTATCCATCTTCAACCCTCAACAATTTAACTTCTCTCGTATTCCAATATGATGATGCAATGTAACTTACTACATGAATATCCTAAAAAGTTATCCAGGTTTTGAACAAACCAAACCATCTATGATCACAACAATTTTTCTCCAACTTCGCAAAACCTTGCATAGAAAATATCCAAATTTTTTGCATCGAGACAAAATAACATGGGGTTGCTTGAGTAAGTGTGCTCGAGTGAAATACTCAGATGGAGCTTACCCGGATACCCAGAGTAGAACATAAGTGAACTGGGCCATTCTACCTAAGTTCAGATCCTTTGGTCAAGGATGCCATCACGCCCACCGCCAATCACAGTGAATCCATTATGTTACCCGGTTTGGGACATATGACTTTAAATTCTCAACTCGACGTTGGTTTTGGTGATTATGGACTTCCGATCTAAATTATATTGAGGGTATTATAAAGAAATTGGGGTTTCGGGAGGGTTAGGGTTTCTTGATAGGAAGCGAGAAGATAAATGAAGAAAAATCGTGGATCCTTCAGTGGAAATGGAGTTAATTTCTGTGGCGATGAAATTGGTATTATCAATTATAGCCTTATTTAGAAACTATTATCAATTATCACAGATAGCCTTATTTAGAAACTATTATCAATTATAGCCCTGTTTTGACCAGCTCAGCCTCGAGATGCCAAAACGTACTGGCGACTTTTCAAAAGTTGCCAGTTATTTTTTTTTCACGAAAAATCACGGACGACTTTGGGGAAGTCACCAACAGGCGACTTCCCAAAAGTCGCCTATTTTGTTACAAAAGTCGTCCATTCGGGGCTGTGCAACAAAACCAGAGCCTCTCTTTTTTCCCCACTTCATTCTAAACCTATCCATTCCCAAATTAGAAACCCTCCCCCTCCGATTTATTTTCCCCAACTCAGAAATTTTTCGTTAAATACTTTTAAAAGAAGTAGATTTCGAAGAACTACCTCAAGCCTAGCGAAACGTTGTTCGGTCGAATCCAATCAAGGTATGCAGTAGAAACCCTAAGTTTTGAATTTAGTTTGCAAAGTAAAAAAAATTTGTGCTTGATGCAGAATGGCTCCTAGTTATATTCCAACTATATGCTATTTTGATGGTAAATTGGTTATTGACGATTTAATGTGTGGGAAATATCTCGGTGGATCTTATAAACCGGCTAAAGTTCGAAAAGGATCTACTTTTGAGCAGTTGAAAGAGTCGGTTTATAAAGCAACAAAGATAAAACAGGAAGAGTACGAGATTGAAATTGTTTGCAATTGGCCAACAGATTCTGGTTCCAAAGCAATCAAAATTGTTGACGACGATGATGTTGAATTAATGTTTGTTGCATCGATCAAATCTATTGAGTTGTTTGTTGGGAAAAAAAAGGAGATCGGTTGCAGAAGAACCAAGACCGGCACCCGCAACAAATTTTGGCGTTGATGAATATTCTAGAATGGTGGGGAACATGAGTACTGGTCAAGGAATTCCGTCACCTAGTTTTAGCAATCCGACTCAGCACATATCGCAATACGGGCAACAACAAATGTATTATGGTTTTCATCCGTTCATGAGTTTGCAGCCAAATGTCCAATTTACCTATCCACATTTAACGCAGGACAGCTTTCCACGAATGAGTCAGAGGTATCGTTTAGCCGTGATTATATAGAGTTATGTTTTATTGAATTTATATAATTCTTAAACCCAATTTGTATTCCCGTGCAGTTTAATTCCAAATCAGAATTCCACTCAAAGAAGTGGTAGAGCATCGAGTAGTCGTACAAATGAACGAATGCCGCCAACTCGGCCCGAATTTGACCATTTAAGCCAAAAGTAAGTCAAATATTGCAACATGTTGCAAAATCGTTGGTATGAAGAAATAAAAGTAAGTTTGAAATGGATTCAAACTGAAATTTAATCTTGAATTTATAGAAGTAAGAATAATATAAAAAGGAATTGGTATCTAGATATGATTGCCTTGGGTATTATCATAAATAGTTATTGTGTTTAATAATGACATATTTGTTATTAGGTACATTTATAAGATGAGTATAACTTCTAAATTAAAGTGGGTTTTAAATTTGTGACGTTTTAAAAACCTAAGTCTAGAAACAATCAATTGTTTCAAAGAGTTAAAGAAAATAACAAATAATATAATTCAGGCTATTTTGAATGTAGTCTTATTTTAAAACAAGAAATGTTTGGAAGATTTTTAAGGGATTTGTTTTGAAATTTAAAACCAAGGGTGGTTTAAAATTTAAAAGTAGCCTGGCGTGTAAAGGAAATAAATATGAAAATAAACTCTAAGGTTGAGTTTACAATTTTCCTTGGAATGTGATGTGAAACCCAAAGCGAAGCAAATTTTGAACTCAAGTGGAAGGTTATCAATCTGAAGGTTTAAAATTTTGAATGGGAATTGGGATTAGTTCAAGCAGAAATTGAAATGATTTGAAACTGAAGTGGATTCAATTTGAAATTAGTCCAAATTTATTCGAAAAATTTGGAACTGTAAATAAAGTTGAATAAGTAAGAATCAAATGGAATTTGATTTGAAGATGGAAAGAAATTGAGAATTAATTCAACTTGAATTGGGGATAAATCAAGTCCAATGGAAATTGAAGTTGTTTAAATTGAAATTGTGTCAATTTAAATGGGAGTGGAAATTTAAATTGAATTGATAGGAAAGTGAACAGTTTTGACTCTGGACTATTTTCAATATAAATCTTTTTAATGTAAACTTATTTTTCTAAGCTATTGAATATATACAACCTTTCTTTCTTAAAGCCAAAATATTTTATACTTGTTTTACAATTATTTTTGGAGCTATTTAACCATTTTTCAACTGTTTTATAAACTAATTACTATTTTCAACTATTTTACCAATTAATTACTATTTACAACTATTTTGCAATTATTTAAAAAATTTGAAACTATTCAACTATTTTCCAACTATTTCACAAGTACGTAACTATTTTACAGCGATTTTACAAACTAATAATTATTTTTCAACTACTTATCTGTTTTAAAATTTTCAAGCTATTTTCTATAAATAAACTGGTCGGAGTACAAACTGTTATCGCTTAAATACTCAAGTGAGATAAGAACTGAAGTGATAATCCAAATGGGGATTAAGGCAAATGGGAATAAGTGAATAAAATTCAAAGTGAGGATGAATAGAAAGGAAATTGATTTGGCTAAAAATCAATGAAAATAAATATGTATGATGTACTTATATTATTCTATTCGCATAGTGATTTGATCCAGATTCGAGCATAGAATTTCGAGATAGTATATCGATCCGAGTTGGGACTTTTCGCTCGATTTTCGACGGCGAACCTGGATATGGATTGTTGATTGGTTCTGGATATTCTCTATCTTAATTATAGCTATGCAAGGATAATGACAGTTTCTAATCAAGAAACCAGATCTGTGTCCGCACTAGGAAGTTGGGTGGACAATACTAGTTCGGAAGTGAAATTGTGTGATCAAGTGAGCGATCAGATTGGTATAGCGTATGGATGATATGTGTACATCGTACGGATTTGAATGAAATTGACATTGGAAGGAGTAATCATATTTGAATGTTTGATTTTGAATAAACAAAGTTATATATCTTTGTTATATAAGATAAATCTCTCGTTGTTAAATCTATTGTCAGAAGAAAATGATTTTTGAAGGTGCTTGAAGTATAAAAGGAGTTTTATACAAGTTTGAAAGGATCCAAAGTTTTTAAAAAAATTATATATATCTGAATATATATATAAAGGATCTTATGAGGATTTTGGAAAAGGGTTTTGGAAACCTTTGGATTTGGAAAGGCTTTTGATTTTTGGGTAAAATCAATATTAAAATTTGAAAAGCCTAGTTTGAAAATCATCGATTTTGGGATAATCGAT
Source organism: Allium cepa (assembly GCA_030765085.1). Lineage (NCBI taxonomy): Eukaryota > Viridiplantae > Streptophyta > Magnoliopsida > Asparagales > Amaryllidaceae > Allium > Allium cepa. Next base: position 12,060,278 of record CM060929.1, read on the forward strand.
TTTGTGTAAAGAAACTTTGTATGAGATCATACTAGGTGTATGATTTGAATGATACTACATGTGTATAGTATAAAGTGTTTTGATGATGGCTCTGGAGAAAAAGGCGCTCCCTTGAAATGAACTTCTCAGGAGTGCCGCCGGGTGGTGCTGCCTTGAGCCCAAAGGGGGTTCTAAAGTTGATCCTGTGAGGAGTCCGGACAAAACTAGTTCCTGAGGATTATGAGTAGTGTATACCATAACAAAAGTCGTGTGTGCCGCTGAGAGCCAACAGTCTGCATTTGATTTTATATCGGTAGGCTGCGACCTATGGTAACATAGCGAAAGTCGTGTGTGCTGCTGAGAGCCAATAGTCTGCGTTTGATTTTATATCGGTAGACTGCGACCTATATAGGAGTGGTGAAGTTTCATTTTGACAGCGAAAATCAGAGGCCGCAGAGAGCCTGCAGTTACATGGACTTTTGCTGTGATGGCAACGTAACCCTGGAATGTAACTGCGATCTGTCGTGGGTTCCATTGCGTAATCGAGAGGCCACGGAGAGCCTGCAGTTACATGGACTTTTGCTGCGATGGCAAAGTAACCCTGGAATGTAACTGCGACCATGGATGGGGGTGATGATTTCCAGAGCATTCTCACCAAAGATATTTCCTCTATTTCAAAATGCTTTCAATATTTTCAATAAAATTATTTTCAAAAGTATTTTCACTGGATGTTGAAAACGGGTCTACCAAGTACTTATAGATTTTTAGTCCTACGCCTGATCAACGTATGACCGAATTTCTATGAGAACAAGGATGGACTGGTTGAGACACCGAGTTATAAGAAGTATTTTTTCTACAAAGAGCTATTTTATTAGTATGATGTGAATTTAAAAGCATTTCTAAAAATTTTAAATAAAGGTGTTGGAATTTTGGAAAATGAAGAAATCCAAACCGGAATTATGAAAATTTTTGAATTCAGGAAAATTCAATGAAGTGATTTTTGTAATAAAATCAAACATTGATTTAAAAGTTGGAAATAAGCTAATCAGTTAAATGAATTATTTGATAGAGTATATTGATAACTTGGTTAAATAAAAAGGATTGCAAATTAATAATGGAGTTTGGAAATGAATTCGAATTGTAAATAGAATTCGACTTGGATTTGATAATGAATTAAATAAGTGGAGGTGCTATAAAAATAAAAATAAATTAGAGTTGGATCGAAATAGTGATAGTCAGAACTATGAATAAAATTCAAAAATGTTATAAATAATATCAAATGTAAATTGCAAGTAAATTAGATATAATAGGAGTGCTGTCGAATGAAATGAAAGTGAACTATAATAGAAATGGTTTGAGTTGCAAATAAAACCGAAGTGAATAGAAATAAATTGAGAATGACTTTGTATTAATAAAATAAATTCGAAATGAGTTAAGCAGGTGAATTAAAATTTTAAAATGGGGTGGATAAATTGGTTAATCGAATTAAATAATAAATGGATGAAGTCTGATTGAATGGAAATTAAATAAAGGTTTTAATTGGAATTGGATTATCAGAATGGACTTAAGTTATGAGACGAATAAATATGAAGTAAAATTTCTTAAATCAATGAAAGCTTGGATTGAGTGAGAATAGTAAACCATTAAATAAGGACTAGTTAAATTTATTTGGGAAAAATGGATATTAATAATAAGCATTGAATGTTGTCAAGCTGATTGAAATAGTTTTAAAATGGAAACGATGCGGAGATGAAATGGAATGCATATGTATGGTTGGTGAATAAACTTGAAATGAAATGGAATTAAATACAAGATGAGTTGAAATTAAATTGAAGTAGTTATAAACTTAAATGGATACTCTATTAAGCAAATATCGCCAAAATTTTCATGTCGTTGTTGTAAACAAAGGTAACTAAAATTATATGGGTTGAGAGAAGTTAAATAATATTGATTTTGAATCATTTGAAGTGAATATGAGCTTGTATGGATTAAAATCAATTGAATGTAAGAAATTGAGTTGCAAACCATTAAAATTGAAGGAAATGGTATATAAATTGGTTGAAAGCAATTGAATTTGTTTTGAAAACATATAAATTGCTGGAGGAAGTTATTTTGAATGCATTTCTTTTATAATTGAAGTGTTATAGTTGTTTAAATAAGAGAAATGTTATAAACTTCATATATATAGTGCTTATATGTGTAAATTGAGTAAGTACAGGTACCGGGAAGCCGTTTGGTTGGATTTGGTTGCACTAATTTCTAAAATAAAGAAGCTGCTTGCATAAAATGCTAAATAAAGGTACGCCTACGCAATAAAAATAGGAAATATGAACTGTTTTTGCTTTTTCCGACCGTGTGGGTCGATGTATACATATTTATATCTCTTGTCAAATTGCAAAAGCTCCTCCGTATAAAGGAGACTCTGCCAAAATTTTCTGAAAATTTTGGGAGTTAGAAAAAAAAATTTAAAAAATTTATTAGCAACAAAACGATTTTAAATATGAAACTGAAATAATTAGTAGATGAAACTAATACGAACCAGTTATAAATGGAAGAAAAATTCAATATTCAGAATTAAAGATAAATTGAATTCATATGGAAATGGGAAAAAAAACTAATTGAATAGAAGTAAATGTGAAAACTTCTGTAAGAGAATGTATAAAATGGTTTGAAATGTTACGATTGGATATTATTGCTAAGTAGAATATGCAGGTATTATAAAGAGAAAGGAAAATTGGATTTGATTTCGAGAGATAATTTGAATTGCCCGACTAAAAGGTATGTATTTAGAATTTTGTATGGAATTGGATTGGGTTTTTGATCTAGCCACTTGGCTTTTGTTTTCTTTTGGAATTTGGGAGCCGTAGAGGCATTTTGCAGTTGTACCGAGCTAGCCACGCAAAGGAGACGCTGACAAATTTTTTTGAAAATTTAGAGAATTAGAATTATTTTTTTGTGAAAGAGTGTGAAAATTTAAATTTGAATAAGTGGAGTAAATAATGTTGTTGGAAACTATGGAAGGTTTTGGAAAGTTGGTTGAAGTAATAATTAGTCTTTAATAAAAGATATGTTATGGCAAGTTGATATAACTGTTTGGTTTTTGGGAAGAGATAAACGGGTTTTGAACCATTCTTCCTAACTAGTAATTTCGGGGACGAAATTCTTTTAAGGGGGAGGAATTTAACGACCCGTAATTTTTAACAAATTAAATTGGAATAATTAATTGATTTTAAATATTTAAAAGTTAATTTTAATTTGAATTCCAAATTATTAATATTTTCCTGATAATTAAATTATTGAATTATATAATTCGAATTTGGGTAAAATTTTGAACATGGAATTTTAAGCCTGTTAAAATATAATTTGAAGGCTTATAAAATTTATAATGATGATACTAAAGATAATAGAATGGTTGAAATTTAATTTAAAGGTGATTTGTTCAGTTTTAATAATTTATCGTTTAAATTGATGTTTAAAAATAGCCTTCCGAGGCATAGTCTCGGAATTCGACGAAACCAATTCTATTGAATCCGTAATAGTTAGTTATTGTCGGATTTCAATTTTCGTAATGTTTGGAGTTGTTGTGTTATCGTACGATATGTAAAAGCATCGATAGGAGTTTGAGATATTTTGAAAATTAATAATATTAAAATATAAAAATACAAAGGTTAAATCAGCAGCCGAAATAATGTCGCATCTTTTTTCCGTTTCTCTGCAAACCATTATACGCAGCAAGCAGCACGAAAAAAATCAAATCAAGTCCCTTTTGTCTTTTAAAGCAAGCCTCTTGCTTTCGTCCTTTTAAATCGAGATTCGCCTCTTTCTTTCACAAGTTATTCTGAAATCTATCTTCAGATGAAACCCTAAAATCATTCGTCTTCATCTAAATAAAAAATGGAGGTTGCGCACGAAGGGATCCCAAATTTAAAACCGAATTCAAATAAAAAAAGAAGAAGACTCGCGATTGTAATCTCGATATGAAGGTGGAAGCTCGAACAAGATCGGCGACGAAGTCCCGATTGAAGCTAGGGCTCGCGATCGTTGGAAGTGGCCGCGACGTCGTTGGATTTGGAGGAACGAGTGTTAGGGTTTGATTGCTCGTCGTAAGCGGCGCCATGGATGTCACAGCCAAGGTGGTGGCGCACTGGGAACTTGCGTGTGATGATGCGAATTTAGGGTTGAGATCTGAAGCCGAGCTCAAGCTTTGGGAAAGGGATGGCGAGCAGTTCGAGTAGAATTCGGGTGGCCGAGCTCAGGAAGGAGGTCGCGATGCCTCTGTTCGGTGAAGTAGCGATTTGGTATAGCCTCTTCTTCTTTATTTCAAATTTGTAAAGTAAAAAAAATTATTATATAACTGTAAAGAAAAGTATAAGATATACAGAAAACAGATATGATATATACATATGTATAAATATTGGATTTAGAAATGGGACTTTTAATTGGTATGTAGATTTGTTTTCAAAAGCAAGCATGTAGTTTCAAATGAAGAAACAGGAATAAACATAAATATACATATTCAAATTTTAAGGCTACTAGTTTATTTTAAAGATAATGTATTATGGTGATTAATCAGCTTATTTAATTATTGCAGTCACTAAAAATATTTTATTGAAAGAACATTAGTTTGAAATTTAATCAGTAGTTTAAAGCCAAATTGTTAGTGTAAATTAAATAAATAGATAGTAATTGATTGATCGATTTATTTCAAATATTAGTAAAATCATATAATATTTATACAAGCTCAAAACTTGAGAAGAAACAAGCTGGATTTGGGAATGGATGCTAATAAAATGAAGGTGAGTAAATCTCACTCTGTTTGATTTCTATTTAGATTTAAATGGTTAAATTTAAAATAATTGGTTGATTGATTGAGTTGATTGAATGTGTGCTGAAGATCTGGCGACTTTGGTTTTGGTTGATTCTCGAGTTGATTGTTGTTTGACTCGAAACGTTTGGGTTTTAAATGGTTTTAAACTTAAATCGTAAATAAGAAAATGGTTCAGATTAAATCAATAAAGATTTAATCATTGGTGATTCATTAAATAAATAGGATAATTTAATGAATAATTAATTAATTAAATTAATTTATGATTTGGGTTAATGAATTGGGTTTAAATTAATTAGAATGATCATTGGGTGGTTTGATAAATAATTACTTAATGAAATTAATAAAATATAATTACTTTGTGTAATTAATCGAGAGATAAATTAAGAAAATTAATTAAGGAGAATTAATTTATTTAACGAAGTAAATAAAAGGTAGATAATTTCGGGTGGAGATAAATCATGTATGATTAATATTGTGGTTTAATTAATATAATTAATTTAGATTAAGATAAATTGAAATATAATTGGAAATCAATAATTTATATAATTAACGATGTAACTAAAGATTTGATTAATTAAGGTTAATTGATCCATAATATGCAATTTATGAGAAATTAATTAATATAAGTAATTAAGGATTAATGTAATTAATTATTGTTAATCAACTTATGAAGTAATTAAAGATTAATTTTTGTTTGGTTAAGAATAATTAATATTGTGAAGTTAATTAAAGATAATTACTTAAATGTAATTGAAGAATAATTAATGCAGGGTGATTAATTAAGATGAATAATGAAGGGATGATTGATTAATTGATTTGAAATTAATTAATGTTAAATGAAGAAATCTAAATGGTTGAGGTTAGAAATTCAATCAGGATTAGTGAAATTAAGTTTATACGTGCTTAAGCTTTGCTTATGAATGATTGAATCCAAACTCTTGTTTTCCACACGAAAACGTTCAAACCGGATCGAAGTGGTTTTCAGAAAATAAATTCCGATCCCGGTCTCTTCGAAACGAACAGCGCATTGGCCAATATTGATAGTCGGTTATTTAACTATCAAATAACATTCACAAACAACCATCAAACATAAATAATTTCACCAAATTATTTATTAATCTCAGAATATCTTCACAAGATATATTTCCACTTTTCAACCCTTTGAAAACAGTTTTCAAACCACGCTCTTCTCATGGAATGAATTCCCAAATATTTATTTCCACTAAAAACACCAAGTACAATACTTTAGATTTTTAAAATAATTTAAAACACTTTATTATAAATTATACTTTAAACATTTAAAATAAAAACTACTTTAATACTTTATTTAATATTTAAAATAAAGCTACTTTATAAAATATAAAACTAAAATTTTCTCTTATAGAAACATAGTACCAAGCCACCTTTAAGTAATTAATACTAAGATAAATTTGAAAAATACTTACTTTAACATTTAAAAATAATATTTTTTTAAAACATGCTTTTAAAACAACTTTAAACTTTTAACTTATACTTAAAAATTTGCTTCGAAAACATACTTGGCTATTCAGGGAAATACACTTCTCTTTCACATCCTTTAAAAATAAATCATTGTTTATTTTTAAACAAATTTACCCATTCCTTTAATAAATTCCTACCGTGAATTTATTCTTTCAAATATCTACTGATATACTACTTCACTTTTATAAACCCAGTTTATGAATTTCTTAGTCTCATCCTTCTTAAAATTCAAATTTCAAACACTTAAATTAATTTTCAAATTGATTTCCAAATTACTCTTTTTTGGAATAAATTCCTTTACTTACTCATTTACTTCAAAACCCATTAACTTCAGATTTTATTTCTTAATTATGATTTAAAAATCTTATTTAACTGAAAATACCAACTTCATATTTTCAAATTCCTTCTTTATCCTTTTAAATAAATTTAAACCTTGAAATTAAAATAAATTCTTTATTCTTTTAAATAATAACATTTGAGTTTTTAAGAAAAATCACTTATTCCCATTTATTCAAAATCTCATTTTCCATACTTGGAATTTTATTTATTAGAATTCAAAAATCAACTTTTATTCTTTTCCATTTCATTCTTTAATCTAGTCAAATTACTATAATTGTTCACTTAAAATTCTCTCTTTTATTTTCTTCCAAAAATCCAAATCTATACAATTTGATAACTCGATATATCCAATTATATTCAATCAAACCATAGCATCCAACATTCGAATTTCCAACATAATCTATCACCGATTATCACATAAACCATATCACAGAGTATTAAACAATCTAAATAAATTTGAGAAATCCAGTTGGATCCCTCCAACCTATTTCCCTGCATCCACAGATGTTGGCACAGTATAAAATACCAATTCCACTTTGAGGTGGAATATCATGGTATATGGGTTTATATAATATCATCCGCTATTATGCGGCGCATAGGGTCTCATCCGCTATATAATGCGGGAAAATCAATTACTCCAATACATACTATGTATATACTACTATATATAATATAGCACATCAAATCAATTCAATCATTCAACCACTTATTTAAATTTAATCATTTAAATTTAAATAAAACCCAGATGAGTGAGATTAACCCACCTTTGATTTTGTTTTGCAATCCAATCCAAACCGGCTTTATTTCTTCCGGATATTGACCTTGTAAAACAATTCACGATTTATTACTATTTGAATAAATCAAACAATTTGATCACCATTCACTTATTTAATTTTAACTTATTATTCGATTTAAAAAATTTAAACTAATAGTTTCCTTTAACAAATTATTTTTAGCAACCCAAAAATTAAATAAGTAAATTAAAACAGCTTAATTATCAAACCTATTCTTTTTCTAAACAAACTAGTAGAATAAAAATTATTTATACATGTATATTATTCTATATTTTGAACTACATACATGTTTATAAAATAATTCATAGAGACCAAAATCAAACTTTATATAAATTCTCTAAACATTTTTAAAATCCATATATATATTTACTGCTTATCTACGTATATATATTTAAATTAACCAGTAAGTTAAGGTCTGTATTACTTATATCTGATTAAAAAAAACACAACTGCTTAATATTTTACCGTAACCTATCTGCATTATTCTTTTTCTAAACCTTACTGTAATTCTGTGTTCATATATATATCTCCTGATTTTCAGTCATTCCCGGTTGATGAGGCTCGAGGCTAAGCGTTACCTTTTTAGAAAATATCACTTAGAATGCTCACCATCCACCTGACGATGTTTTGAAAGCATTCATCCATACAAGTCCGTTCCGGGTTCGAACTGAACCGAAGGCACTACTCCTACTACATCCATTTTGGAATCACCTCAGAATTTGTCGCGACTAGCCCTTGCACTTCACTGCTCCACCTTCGAATCCAAACTCTTGTTTTCCACACGAAAACATTCAAACCAGATTGTAGTGGTTTTCAGGAAATAAATCTCGATCCCGGTCTCTTCGAAACGAGCAGCGCATGGCCAATATTGATAGTCGGTTATTTATCTATCAAATAACATTCACAAACAAGCATCAAACATAAATAATTTCACCAAATTATTTATTAATCTCAAAATATCTTCACAAGATATATTTCCACTTTTCAGCCCTTTGAAAACAGTTTTCAAACCACTCTTCTCATGGAATGAATTCCCAAATATTTATTTCCACTGAAAACACCAAGTACAATACTTTAGATTTTTAAAATAATTTAAAACAATTTATTATAAATTATACTTAAACATTTAAAATAAAAACTACTTTAATACTTTATTTAAAAATATATGCTTTAAGAATATTAAAAATAAAGCTACTTTATAAAATATAAAACTAAATTTTTCTCTTTTAGAAACATAGTACCAAGCCACCTTTAAGTAATTACTACTAAGATAAATTTGAAAAATACTTACTTTAAAAATTAAACATTTAAAAATAATAAATTTTCTAAAACATGCTTTTAAAACAACTTTTAACTTCTAACTTATACTTAAAAATTTGCTTCAAAAACGTACTTGGCTATCCAGGGAAATACACTTCTCTTTCACATCCTTTAAAAATAAATCACTATTTATTTTTAAACAAATTTACCCATTCCTTTAATAAATTCCTACCGTGAATTTATTCTTCCAAATATCTACTAATATATTACTTCACTTTTATAAACCCACTTTATGAATTTCTTGGTCCTATCCTTCTTAAAATTCCAATTTCAGACACTTAAATCAATTTTCAAATTGATTTCCAAATTACTCTATTTTGGAATAAATTACTTTACTTGCTCATTTAATTCAAAACCCATTAACTTCAGATTTTATTTCTTAATCATGATTTAAAAATCTTATTTAACTGTGAATACCAACTTCATATTTCCAAATTCCTTCTTTATCTTTTTAAATAAATTTAAACCTTGAAATTTAAAATAAATTCTTTGTTCCTTTAATTAATAACACTTGAGTTTTTAAGAAAAAACACTTATTCCCATTTATTCAAAATCTCATTTTCCATACTTGGAATTTTATTTATTACTATTCAAAAATCAACTTTTATTCTTTTCCAATTCATTCTTTAATTTATTCAAATTCCTAATATTGTCTACTTAAAATTCTCTCTTTTATTTTCTTTCAAAAATCCAAATCTGTACAATTTAATAACTCAATATATCCAAATATATTCAATCAAACCATAGCATCCAACATTTGAATTTCCAACATAATCTATCACCGATTATCACATAAATCATATAACAGAGTATTAAACAATCTAAATAAATTTGAGAAATCCAGTTGGATCCCTCCAACCTGTTTCCCTGCATCCACAGATGTTAGCACAATATAAAATATCAATTCCACTTCGAGGTGCAATATCGCGGTATATGGGTTTATATAATATCATCCGTTATTATGCGGCCATAGGGTCTCATCCGCTATATAATACGGGAAAATCAATCACTCCAATACATACTATATATATACTACTATATATAGCACATCAAATCAATTCAACCATTCAACCAATTATTTAAATTTAAGCATTTAAATTTAAATAAAACCCAGATGAGTGAGATTAACTCACCTTTGATTTTTGTTTTGCAATCCACTCCAAACTGCCTTTATTTCTTCCGGATATTGCCCTTGTAAAAACAATTCATGATTTATTACTATTTGAATAAATCAAACAATTGATCACCATTCGCTTATTTAATTTTAACTTATTATTTGATTTAAAAAATTTAAAACAATCTAAATAAATTTGAGGAATCCAGTTGAATCCCTCCAACCTATTTCCTTGCATCCATAGATGTTAGCACAATATAAAATACCAATTCCACTTCGAGGTGGAATATCGCGGTATATGGGTTTATATAATATCATCCGCAATTATGCGGCGCACAGGGTCTCATCCGCTATATAATGCGGGAAAATCAATCACTCCAATACATGCTATATATAATATAGCACATCAAACAATTCAACCATTTAACCAATTATTTAAATTTAATCATTTAAATTTAAATAAACCCAGATGAGTGAGATTAACTCATCTTTGATTTTGTTTTGCAATCCAATCCAAACCGGCTTTATTTCTTCCGGATATTGACCTTGTAAAAACAATTCACGATTTATTACTATTTGAATAAATCAAACAATTTGATCACCATTCACTTATTTAATTTTAACCTATTATTTGATTTAAAAATTTTAAACTAATAGTTTCCTTTAACAAATTATTTCTAGCAACCCAAAAATTAAATAAGTAAATTAAAACAGCTTAATTATCAAACCTATTCTTTTTTTAAACAAACTAGTAGAACAAAAATTATTTATACATGTATATTATTCTATATTTTGAACTATATACATGTTTATAAAATAATTCATAGAGACCAAAATCAAACTTTATATAAATTCTCTAAACATTTTTAAAATCCATATATATATTTATTGATTATCTATGTATATATATTTAAATTAACCAGTAAGTTAAGGTCTGTATTACTAATATCAGATTAAAAAACACAACTGCTTAGTATTTTACTGTAACCTATCTGCATTATTCTTTTTCTAAACCTTACTGTAATTCTGTGTTCATGTGTGTATATATATATATATATATATATATATAATTGAAAAATGCAGTTGAATTTTTTTTTTTGCTATATCATCCAACATATATAAATTTAAATTAGATTTAACTGAAAAATAAATTAAATTAAAAAACAACTACCTCTGCCTCAAGTCATATCGCGACACCATCGCGAAACCCTACTCAGCACCGTGCCTGCCAACACGAGACGCTCGAAAACCCTCGCGGTGCTCAACTGCCACTCGCGACCTCAACATCGAAGCTGATGACGACGCTCCTTCAAATGAAATCGAACTTCGAGCCTTCCTTGCGCTTGCAAATGCCTCGAGACGACTCCCTCAACACCCTCGTGCCGTCGCTGCCATTCTTCGTAACTGCAACATCACCCACGATCGCACTTCTTCGGTCATGGCGATCGCGACAACGTCGCGACCTAGAAATGATTCGTGAATCCCTTATCTCATGCGAGCACAATTTCTTTCCCCTTTTCGCTCTGAAGTCGTGGCCATGGATCTATATTTTTTTGAAGATTAACTTATTCGATTTGAGAAAAGAAAACGAAGGAGGAAGACGTTCGAACTGACTCCGGTTCGAATGAAGAAAGCGGCTAAGTTTTTGTTCTTGTTTAAACTGCTTACGTTTGAAAATTGCAGAGGAAGATTTCGTGTTTAAGATGGGAATGGGGAACAAGATTTGAGGGAAGCTACAGTGATTGCAGGGAGACAAAAGCTGCTGAGGAGAAAAAGGTTTGATGTGCTATAAATTCAGCTGAAGTTGACAGGATAAATATATATAATTTTAAATTTAAATTCAAATTGTCTTGATAAATGCAACTTAAGATTTAGAACTCTTATCGAGGCGTGCCGCTAGGCGTTTATAATGTTAAACTCTCGTTCCGAACACAATGGAAAAAATGTTTCGAGTCCTAATTCGATCCTATGCAGAAGATAACTTTTTGGACCCAGTTATCATATTGAATCTTCGATATAAATTTCAGCACGTTTACTTACCGTGTGCTCGCAAAACAACTCTAAATGCTACGAAAATTGAAATCCGATAATAATACAATATTACGGATCCAATGGAACTGGTTTCGTCGAAATCCGAGACTGTGCCTCGGAAGGCTATTTAAATATCAATTTAAACGATAAAATTTAAAAACTTAACAAAGCACTTCCAAATTCAATTTTAACACTTTTACTATCTTCGGTATTATCAATATAAATTTTACAAGCCTTCAAATTATTTTTAACAGGCTTAAAACTGAAGATTCAATAATTTACTCAATTTCAGTTTATTAAATCCAACAACTTAATTGCTAAATAATAATAATATTTGAAATTCAAGTTAAACTACCTTTCAAATATTTAAAATCAATTAAATATTTCATTTTCAAATATCCAGAAATTTCGAGTCGTCATATTTTCTTTTAATTTAAGGCCGAGTTTAGTCTTTTCTCCTAAATTTTGACCCTCCTTTTCTTCGAGTTTTGTGCCCAAATAATTTTATTAACTTTTGATTTTTATTTCCATTAGCAAACTTAAAAATAGTTTTATTAACTTTTGATTTTTATTTACATTAGCAAATTTATGAATTTGGATTCCTTCATTGATTTTTTAGGGGTTTATCGGATCTATTAATACATGAAAAACGTTGAATCTTCGTTTTCTTTCATAAGATTCATTACATGTAAGGTATTTTCTTATTCATAAGTTTTGTGTTGAATTCGATTTTTATTTGATTTTTTTACAAGTTCAAACATAGAATGCTTAGTTGTAAGATTATAAATATAGTTTCTTTCATTTATTTTCAGGTCAATATTGATTGATGGGTACCTAAATATCGAATAATCTTCAATTGAACTGTATAGCCTATTAGAATTAAAGTTGTTCTTTTCTAATATTCTCAAACATACGATAGTACATAAAAACATTAACACCGGTGAAAACATCGTATTTGAATTAAAATTATAATCCTAGGATATTGTTTCAGACCGTAATTGGTGAAAAAGTGTAAATGTAAAAGTAGTACTTTTATTCTGCTCCGGTATGCAGCTTAAATTTTTGTTAAAAGTTTAGTTTTAAACGTTTATTTTGTGAACTAGTTTATTTTTAAATTTTTTGTGTAATCTTAGTCAAACTAAACTTATTGCCTATAAAATCTAATACTACCTTTCTTAGTCAACATAGATTATAATACATTTTCCAACGGTCTGGTAGATAGACCATGAAATGTTATGTTGTATTGTTTTTCTTATGATTTGGACATGTTTATTGATAATCATAGACTACAAACATTGTTATTCGTAATGTTTATAAGTAATTTTAAATAGGAAAGATCATATAGAATTTAATCACCACGTGACTATTAAAGGGATTGATTTAAACAAATGAAATGTTTTGTAATCCATTTAATTTGAATTCAAAAATAACTAGAGAATTAACAATTAATTCTCCTTAATTGGAATTTAAATTAATGAGATAGTTAATTACATTAATTCTCTTAAATGCTAATCAGATAGGGAATTAGTACTCAATCCATATTTAATATGTATTGTATCCCCTTGCAACATTCTTATTTCCATCTATAACAATCACACATTTATTACTGTGAAAATTGGGCTCACATCCCTAAAACCAAACATAATACACAAAAACTCCATCCGTTCGAAACTTCATAAATCCGGTCTCTATTTTGTTTCAGCTTAATTCTTTTCCATAAATACCCTCGTTTATCTGTCGCAGTTTTGTGATTGCAGCCAATATTTGAAATCTACGTTTCCATTTATCGATCTACTTTGTGAAATCATATTATCGCTTTATTATGGCTTCATCGTATTCTAGGTAAAGATGATATCTACTTTTTAATCAATGGTTTTTCTTTCTAATTGGTTGTGTTTTTCTTTTTTATTAATTATTGTAAATGATTAATGAATTTTATCAATTATTGTAAATGATTATTGGTTGTGTTTCTTTCTAATTGGTTGTGTTTCTTTTTTTTATCAATTACATGAATAATTGCTGATAAGAATGCAATTACTTTGAATATTTGCAGCAATAAATGCAATGCTTGAGAATAACTGCAGAAACTGTACGCAATAGTTGCAGAAATTTCTGCATCTATATGCAATAGTTGCAGACATTTCTGCAACTATTAGCAATAGTTGCATTTCTTCATATATTAGCAATAGTCGCATTTCTGCATATATTAGCAATAGTTGCAGCAACTATATGCAATAGTTGCAGACATTTATGCAACTATTTGCAATAGTTGCAGACATTTCTACAATTATACCATATAGTTGCATAATTTCTGCAACTATATGCAATAGTTGCAGACATTTCTGCAATTATACCATATAGTTGCAGACATATCTGCAATTATTTGGAAATTTTGTAAATTTGAAGAAAAAAATCGAAAATGTTCAAAATTTGTTGAATTGTTTGCAAATATTTGAAATAACAACACGTTCACTACAAATATAAATTCTTGGTATCAATAATGGATCTCATTTTAAAGATCATAAAATTTGTGATTTTTTGGTGAAAACGGTATGTTGATCCAGTTTTTGTATATAAAGTTATACATGTTTGAAATATTAAAAACATAAAGGGTATTTTTCTCTTTTGCGTGCGCAAATTTGAAATTAGGGAGCGGAAACATAAGTTTTGTTTGTGAACGATGTTTTCTCTATTTTGAAACTTATTAGGGATGTGAGCCAAACTTACCCTTTATTATTTCTTTATAATGTAATCGCAATTCTCTTCCTCTTCTTTATGTTTTCAATAAAAGAATTTTTCTGTTTCTATAATTATTTTCGTATTAATGTTTTTCACCCTTTTCAATTTCTCACATTTTTTTCTCTTCCACTTTTAAGTCTCATATATGTACAAAAATTTATTAAAATTTATTGACCAATTCCATTAACACATCACCTTTTGCATTTCCCACCCTATAAAAAGTGTGAAAATGAATAAATATGTTATCCATGTAATTATTTAGCTTAATATGTTTTGTGTCTTTCCCTATTTTCTAATTTTTTTTACATTTTTTTGATAGAAATGGATGAGTATGAGGATGGAATCTTTGATGAAGACCAACTTATTAGAAAATGATAGTGTTTTTAGAGAAAATGATGGTATTGGATCTAGGTATAGTTTCTTTTAATCTAGTTTTTGTTTTGGAATTAGACGTATGTTTTTTTTTGAAACTGGGTACTTATATTTACAAAGTAGGCAGCACACAAGTCTGCAATAATCATCGTAACGCGCAGTTTAATATGCCAGAGGCAGGGATCGAACTGCCGACCTTGTCGTCAACAGCCTGGCGTTTTTACCACTGCGCCAAGGCCTTAGACGGAATTAGACGTATGTTTTCTACTGCTATGTTCATAGTAGCTAGAATATGATAGCAATCGATCTTATATATAGCTTGGACTGTTAGTAAAATTAATGTATACTGCACTTGAAATAACATAAGACCTATTATAGTGAAATACATTGTATAAGATTCATACTTCTTTTATGGTGTATTAAAATGTAACTTATTTTCTCTTTTAGATTGCAGTGTTGGATGAAGAAAAAATAATAAAGAAATGACTGCAAGATTAAACAATAAATTACCTTGTTTGTGCTTTGATAGCTTTTTTCCCATGATTTTGATGGTAGGTTTTGTGTTTGATAAAGTAAGAAGATAGAAAGAATGAGTGAATAATAGGGGCAATGGTGTTTTGGGTATAAAATGGGGAAGAAAAGAAAAAAGTGGGTTATGTCCTTTTTAAAACACTCGGATGTGAAAAACAAAATGTGATGTGTTAATAGAAGTGACCAAATCTATTTTCTTTCTGAATCAAATTAGAGATTCTTTCCAAATAATTTTAGCTCGATCTCTTGATTCTCTTTAGAGAAATATTTTGACTAGAATTTGATTCAATTCTTCAGTGTTTCTTCACATTTTGTCTTTCCCATCCCCAGTGTTTTGTAGTGATTGTGTTTGTATTTTTCTTTCAATGTTACCGTTTTTATGGAAAAATTATCTAAAGAGCTCCAAAAAAGTTTGGCTGACTGAATCGCTCGAGCTCAATTTAAAGGTTTGAATTTTATTTTGTTTTTTTTTTCATTTAATTTGATATTGAATTTGTTGTTTTTGTTCTAAATTTTTGATTTCAAATATTTGCTTTGAGTTTTGTGCCTAAAATTATATTCTTATTTTTGTTTCAATTCATAAGATTATGTTTCCATCATTTATTTCATAGCAAATTAGTGGATTTATAAAAACAAAGATACAATGAAAACTTCTATTATTTTGTAAAATCTATTAGAAGTTGTACAACTTTTTTCATTCTCAAGTTTTATACCTAAATCAACTTTTATCTTATATTTGTTCATTTAGGATAACTATAAATTTTATTTCCTATATTTGTTTAGCAGACCATAATTTGTTTACTATTAATCGTTTTTTAATTCTTAAGGATCATACAGAACAACAAGGTAATTATCTGTAATTTTCTATAGTCTTTTAAGTTATGTTGTTTTAGTTTTTTCGCGATTTAAAGATGTTTATAAATAATTGTACATTGAATATGTATTTATAATGTTTATAAGTATACTAACTTCAAAAGGAAAGAATTATGTCAAATAATACTAATATGAAATCGATAAAAGAAATTAACCATTATCAATTTCATTTTGTTTAAATTCAACCTAATTAGATAACTAATTGCAATTAATTCTCTTTTACTGAAATTCGATTTAATGAGAAAATTAATTACATAAGTTCAATATAATTTTTGATTTTATGATGAATTAAGATTTCTTTTTAATCTTATAGTTACATATTTTCAAAATGCACCTTCAATATGTCATGTTTTTTAGTTCATATTCGTATTATTAGCACGTTTTCCAACAAACTAGGATTGTGTTTTAAGCAGTTGGAATCATATGCATAAGTCAAGTTTCTTTATGGTCAAAATGATGCAATTGGTAATATATTACACACATACACAAAAAACTATTGGTTTGTAATTCATATAATATTTATTTTTAGTTTAGTTTTTAATATTATAAATCAACATGCTCATATATTTTAATCTTTAATATTCAATTACTTAATTATAATCTAACGAATATACCCACTAACGATATTTAATTCATTAAACTAGCATCAAAGAGAATTAATTCAAGAATTAATATGCAACTAATTATCTTATTTAAAATTGTAAATCAGACCAAAAGAAATGGCATAATTTGTTAAAATTAATTGAAATTCAATATGGACAGCTCTCTATTAAATTTGACTTAAAATATAAAATAGTAAATAAAATTATCATAATTTACTTCCAATTACGATTGCATGCAACGATAAATATATTTCAAATTCACATGGTCTATATTCTTATGTGTTTGTGTGAAATATTTATGTACAATTAAGTTGCAACCCGTGCTTCACACACGGGTACGTAGTGGTCGTGGTTAGGTTATGAATATCGACCGTTTGGTGTAATTCATAAACAACTTTTTTATTTCGTTCATATGTTTGCTTCGTGATTTGAGCTTGTAACGTTGGGATGGAATGACGTTCTATTGGAAATCATGTAGTGTTTTGTAGATTTTAGTGCCTACCTGTTTTGACACCGCGTTATAACTACGCAAGTTTCGCTGGCAACAAATTTTAGTTCGCCGGTTGATCATCGAATAAAAAATATAAAGCAGTGCTGAATGAAATTAGTTAAGGGAAAATGGTTATGTATACATGTTTAGAATTAACCAATTATTTTGAACAAAGTATAGAATTCATTTTACGAAAAAATATAAGCAAAGTGCATTTTCCATGCAATACCTGCCTACCATTCTGGAATGAATGACCTACAAACGGCCGTAAATAATTCGATTAAATATTTCGTATATTATGTCAGTATTCAAATGAAATATTAATAGTTTTGTAACTACAAAAATTAAGTACGATAAATGTAATTATTCATTGGCTGTTTGTCATATAATATTTTGCTGACATTGAATACTACCTATCTTCAGCAAATTTGGTTCCAATAGAAAATCTTACCCGAAACTAATCCCGGGTTGTGGCTGATTTAATTTTAAATCAATCGCCTACCTAATTTCCGCATAATCTCACGCATCAGATTTCGAACCTTGAAGAAAGCTCCTTTGGTTTAAATTGTCTATATTTAAGCTAACATGCAAGTAAAACTGTAATTAACATAGTATAGCTATGGAAATAGCGTCAGATTCATTTTTTTTATGATATGCATTACTAAAACCCCCAACCATCCGAAGACCAGGTTTTTGATAACCAATTAACTTTACACCAAAGCATGATGGACATCACAGTTTATGCGAGTAGAAAATAATCAACATCAACCCTTGTAACCAATTTAAGGAATGAATTTTGAAAAAATTGTTAGGTCGGATTTTGAAGATCAATGTAAAGATCATTACAAACATTAGAGTCGACTCACATAACCGCATATGATGAAATATTATGATGTATATTTGGAAGAATAAGTAAAACTAATAGTCTTCTTTTACCTTTTTTGCACGGATAATAATTATATGTTACCCTCCCTATATTGTAGTCAAATTTAGTATAAACTACATACATCTTCATTAAGATAGAACTAAGAATAGCAAGCTCAACCAAAAAATAAAGTAATAACAGACACTTGAAATGAGTACAGGGATTTTCAAGTACATTTTAATTATGAGAAAAAATAAGTACAAATTAGGAAAAATGAATCAACAAACCGAGGAAGTAAGCACCAGGTTTTTGAGTAGGTGCATTCATTTTTCTCAGACTTCCTTGCAATATTTATCTTTTCTTTTTTGGTACATTGGATTTGGAGTTAACTTCTTCGTCGTTATTCTTATTGCTCAAATTTCTCACGAGTATAAAATGGACCGACCTGCATTGTCCAACCAACCAGTATGATTTCATCCATTTTTCATCTTGGCCCTCGTACTTCCAAGGTCCAGCACTTTAGCTCGTCCGCCTAGGAGTGGTCAACCTCGGCAAGGCCTACCCTGCAAGCAGACCACCCGACTCAAGCACAAATGGTCCCGATATCGCCCGCTCAGACAATGGACGAGACAATGACAAATAACAGCTCAGCATAGAAGCCCGCCCATCACCTTAACGATCCAGAATTTTGGTTATTTAAAATTGAAATATTTAATTGGTTTAAATATTTAAAAGTTAATTTTTAACTCGAATTGCAAATATAACGGCATATTGGATATAATCTATTTATTGAATTTAACAATTGAATCTTGGTTAAAATATTGAATTTTGAGTTTTAAACTTGATAAAAATAATTTAAAGGCTTATAAAATTTATATTTATAATAATGAAGATAATAAAACCTTTTTAATTGAATTTAAAAGTGATTTGTTCAGTTTTAAAAAATATATAACGTTTGAATTAACGTATATAAATAGTCATCCGGGACAGTCCCAGAATTCAACGAAACTAGTTCTATTGGATCCGTAATTGTGTATTATTATCGGATTTAAAATTTCGTAGGGTTTGGAGTTATCGCTTTGGCTGGTAGGTCGTTGTGACCTATAGGAGAATGTAGGGCGACTTGGATGCGTTGAGGCATCAAGTGTAGCGACCTAGGTTAGGTTTGGAGATGGCAGCGACCTAATGCTGACGCGGCCTATGATTAAATGGCTTAGGGATATGCGGCTTGTTAACTCGTTAGGTCGTTGAACCTTTAACTCGCTAGGTCGTTGGACCTTTAACTCGCTAGGTCGTTGGACCTGCTTAGATCGTTAGGTCGTTACATGTTTAGATCGTTAGGTCGCTTATCATGTTCGCTCGCTTGCATTTTAGCTCGTTAGGTCGCTTGTTTCCTTTGAGTAATTGAGTCGCCGTTCAGAACGGTATTAACACTTGCCCCTCGAAGTATATGCCCATGTCATCGGTCGTGTGCTTCGATCTAATTCTGCTAGGTCGTGGGCGACTCAAGAAGCTCGTTAACTCGCGTGCTCATTCGTCTTCTCCTCTTTCCCCTATATAAGCCACTAGCTCGTCTCATCCTCCTCATTCAACTGCTTACACTCTGCCGCCATTGCCGTACTTGAGCTCAAGAATTTCAAAGCGAAACCCCATTCCTTGTTGCTTCGATCATCTTTCTCAACAACAAATCTAGGTAAATTGATCATCTATTCATTGTGCCTGCCGTCGATTTCTCCATAACCAGTTTCGCACAGTTTGCATTACCCTGCTGTAAGATTGCCCCTTGATTCGTCCTCTGATGACCATTGAATCGTTGGAAATCGTTTTAAAACTGAATAGCTTAGCGATGGTTTCTGGAGATTCGGACGAGACGATGAGGCTTTAGGTGATCGGAGGAGTCGAAGGGATATTTAGTTAACGGGTTAGTGGGATTTAGGTTAAGCCGTGATGCTTCTTGTGATGCAAGGGTGGTGGACGCGTGGCAAAGTGTGAGTGGAGAGTAGGCGTTAGGGTTTTTTGATGGGAGAAAGCTCAGCATTTCCGAGTTACTTTTAGAGCGATCTAGTGAGTTGAGCGACGCAATGATTCAAACGACCTAATGAATCGAACGACCTAAGTGCCTTGCAACCTAAGGGAAGCTGAATGACTTTCGAACTTGCGACTTAACCTTTTGCGACATAAGCTTAAGGTCGCGGACACACCCGAACGAGCTAACACTTAAACAAACTTGCCTTGTCCTGCCGTTTAGCCTTAACTCGTATGAGCATGATTGATGAACCCCTTGACTTGAACAGAGCGACTTAAGGAGGCTCGACTTATGCTAAGCTGTTTGGACGTGATCACTTGTAAAATTTGACAGAATTTAATTGAATCTTCAACTTGAACTGCCAGAATAAACTGCTTGAACATGTTGCATTTTCCCACAGATTGAATTAACTTTTAAGCTAACTACCTGCCGAACACAACATTGCAGAAAAATGGGACGAATATACTCATCATCGACTGCCCGCATCGAGTGATGGATTAGATCAAAGAAACAACATTTTACTTAAGTAAAATAGCATGAATCTAATTAAAGATAAAGTGTTGTGAATTAACCGACTAAATTTAGCATCAACGCAAAATTCATACAGTTATAGCTGCTTATTGCTGGATATCATCTGCATTGATACTACGCTTAACTTTGATTTAATAACAAGTCTTGAACTTTCCTGAATTGACATGCATCAATCAGTACCATTTCAAGTTTTATTTTATGTACTTAGTTTTGCACAACACTTCACACGCTTTTAGGAAACGTGCACATTCATATTTGAATATCCAGTTTCTTGTGTAGAATGACTTCTCAACAAGAAGAGATAGTAGGGCAAGCTGAAGAGGTCTTCCCAATAGCTAACCCCTTGGATAATCCCCCGGAAAGAACTTCAACCACTCTGAATCAACGGGTTTTCAGCCAACTATGCATTCAGTTCGGTATTGCTGAAGTGAACGCCCTGCTTCCTGGTGCAAATGACACTGCTGACCGGCCACCTCTTGGCTTTATTGCAGTTAACCATCAAATGTGCCTGAACGGAGCTATTCCCCCCTTCAATGATTTTCTTCAAATGTTCCTTCTTCGATTAACTATCTCTCCTTTCCAGTTACACCCTAATGGCTACGCCATCTTGATGGGCTTGTGCGTACTGTTCAGGAGGACGCTCGACCGTCTTCCGAGCTTTGAAGAGATTTGCTATTTGTGCACATTTGCGAAGAACAAAGATCATCCTTCTATTACACATGTGAGGAGCGCAAGAAACCGTAAACTGATTATCGATCTTCCTGAAAGCGCCCACGGGTTATCGAAGAAGAAGAACTTCCTCAACATTCCGGAAAGGCTGCTGAAGTGGGAACTGAGAAAAAGAGTTTCGCTTGGCATGATGGTGATGACATTTTCGGAGGGCTGAGCGATCTAGTGGTGACTTCACATAAGCTCTTCAAAGATGATACCACTGCTTCTAAACTTGTTTCTCCTGCAGTCGAAGTGACATCCACCTTGCGACCAACTTAGTCAACCCAAGAGTTGACGCCTGTTGCAAAAGTCGACATTACTCCCAAGCTGAAGAGTGGTTTGTAGCTCGACGCGTGTAGTCCACACATCACACACACACTTAGGATTTTGGCAATTATGTGTACTTAGCTTCTTTATTTCGAAGATTTCTAAACTTTCACTTTTTCACTTTCAGGTTCTCCAATGGGACGCAGTGGTTCGTACTACGACGAATTTCAACGCTATGGGAGGCGCAATTCTTACGACCCCAGGCGTTATTTTCCTGCCCCTAGAGAAACCGATGAGGAAAGAGCTGCCAGAAAAGCTCGTGAGAGGCAGGCTTACGAGGAGCGGTACGGAAGAAGGGATGACCGCCATGACTCTCACCCAAGGGATGATGATTCCCATAAAATAAAGTATCACGATGGCAAAGGGAAGAGTTATGAAGCTGAAGGGTCCAGCAAGTGGGCCAAGCCTACGAAACATCTTTATCTGAAATTTCCAAAGTGCCTGCTACTTCTACTTCTCTGGACATCCCTTCTAGTTCCACTGCCCTCAAAAGAACTGAGATTCAGACAATCATTAATAGGCCTACATATCAAGTTGAGAATGCCCCGCCTGCACTCCAAATCCGGTTTCCACACTGGTGTTTAAAAGGAGTACGCTTTGACTTGGACTTGGTTCCCATTGGCAAACATGCTATGTTAAGGAATCTTGATGCTGTTAGGCTTGACATTGAAAGAATGTCGGGTGGCAAAAGCTAGTCGATGAGCTTCAAAGAGTGAACCGTTTAAATCTTGAAGCTATGCTAACCATGGAGAGTGACAAATCTAAATGGAAAAAAGTTCTCGACCAGCACAACACGGAGATGAAGAACATTACTGCATATAATGAGAAACTCGAAGCTGAAGTCGAGCAACTTAAAATTGAACTTGCTACCTCTTCCACTTCTTTTACTCAAAAGGCAGAGGTGCTTCAAAAGCAAGTTAGAGATGCCCATGCTAGTCAACGAGATGCTGAGACTAGACTTGAGGCACAACAGAGACTTGTGGAAAGCTGCCGCACTGACGTTGCTCAGTTGCGGGAAAAGAATAACTCCCAGGAAATGGAGATAAAAATGTTAAAAGCTCAACTTTCTAAAGTTGAAAAAGAGCGCGACGAGGCCATTGCTGGAAAAGCAGCAGCTGAACAGTCTCATGAGTAGACGAAGGCCAAGGTCAGTTCTACTTTATTTGAGTTTTACATTTACAGCGTCTTGGGGCATGGCAGTCCCTCATTTTCGGGGCCAAAGTATGAAATTACCCTGGCAGAAGTGTGGGAGGCAGCGGTTGAAATGCTTAAAGGTGTCGGCTATGCTGAGGAGGGTCTTGAGGCTCATTTTTTGGACGATGAAGGATAAGCCGCCCTTGCCAGAGGAAAAGAACAGCTCGCCAAAGAACGAGCCGAAGTAGCGGAAAGAGAGCATTCAGGGAAGGCATCTTTGACCGACCCGATTCATCCTTCGGTTTCGGTTGACGTTGACATTATTGGCTCTAGTTCTCATTCTCCGCCTCCTACTGAAGCCGAGACCGAAATTATGACTGCCCACACCGAGGCCCGGGAAGACATCGAAGCCCACGATTTTGAAATCGACGTGATAAAGCCAACTCCTCCAGGTAACTTCAACACTGATCTAGCTCAAGTGGACTGCTTGTTTGCTTCACATGAGTTTGATGAACTTCTTGATTATTACTTAAACCTTGACGTGCCACTGTCTCCTCTTTTTGTGGGAAATACTGACGTTTAATTCTTCTTCTTCTGTAGTGAAAACAGCAAGTACTGCATAAGCTTCACCTCCTCCTGCTGTTGATCCTTCATCTCCTCAAGTTACTCCTTCTCTTGCTTCTCAACCGGGATCCCAAGAAGAACAGATAGAAGCTCTTCAAGGCTTGGATGACCCGGCCGCTTCGCAAGAGCGAAAAACTGAAGGGCTTGAAGAGGGTGAGAGGACCCCGGAGGAATTCACTGCCGACGATACAAAGTTGATTGATCTTATTGGTCCGGGCAGTGAATCTTCTTCGAAGAATAGGGGCAAGCGTGGAGTTTCGAAGAAAAGGAAGGAGACTTCTGCTGGTGATGAGGAAGCAGAAGAGGACCCGATTGCGCCTCTTTCTCCTCCTTCCCCGACCCGTTCAAGCCGACTTAAGAAGTTAACCATTAGGCCGGGTGAAGGCTCTAAAGGCGGAGGGAAGAAGAAGTGATGGATCCGGCCTTATCCTTGTTGTTTTGCTTTTTTGCTTTTTACTTGTATTGACCTGAGATTGTGCGGGTACCGGCCCCCGCTTCTCGAAACCTGCACATGTATACAGATTTTTATAGTATGGAATAAAATGATTCTTTTTACTTATACAAACTTTTGTCTGTATGTATAAATGCATTTATTCCTTCTTATCACACAAGTTTCTTTATATTCCTTGTATGATATTGCAGTGAGCTCGTGGTATGTTGCTTGAGCGTAGCTTTTATTAATGCAGATATATTATATTGCCCACATACCACGGCTTATTGCAATCTTCTCCATTTTGAGAAAACTTATACTCTTACTTTGGAGAACAATTCTTCCACTTTGAGAAGATTTGTACTCTTACTTTGGAGAATAATTCTTCCACTTTGAAAAGATTTGTACTCTTAGTCTGGAGAATATTTCTTCCATTTTGTGGAAATATTATTCTACTCTAGTAGAGTGTGCTTTGTATTGGAGAAGTTTTCTTTCTCTTTTGTTTGAAAAAGTTTTTACACTTCACTTTCGGAGATGGTCACTTTTATTTTTGAGAAATGGATTCCCCTACGCGGTGAAGTGTGCCTCCGAAAAGGGCTTCGATTCGTTTATGCCTCCGAAGAGGGCTTTTTGTTTGTGCCTCCGGAGAGAGGGCTTTTGTTTGTGCCTCTGGAGAGAGGGCTTTTGTTTGTGCCTCTTGAGTGAGGGCTTTTTGTTTTTTCCCTGTACGCGGGGAAGCGTGCCTCCGAAGAGGCCTTTGGCACTTCAACTCTGGTGAAGTGGGCCTCCGAAGAGGGTTTTGGCCTCCGAAGAGGGCTTTGGCTCTTCCCCCCGTGAGGAGAAGAGGGCCTCCGAAGAGGGCTTTTGCCTCCGAAGAGGGCTTTGGCTCTTCCCCTTGCGAGGAGAAGAGGGCCTCCGAAGAGGGTTTTTGGCTCTTCCCCTTTGCGAGGAGAAGAGGGCCTCCGAAGAGGGTTTTTGGCTCTTTCCCTTGTGAGGAGAAGAGGGCCTCTGAAGAGGGATTTTGGCTCTTCCCCCTTGTGAGGAGAAAAGGGCCTCCGAAGAGGACTTTGTTGTTCGCCTGGAAGGTTGCATCTTACAGTTAAGTGGATCCACGGAGCAGATGCAAGCTACCTAACTGGATGTTTGTTTGCACAAACGATCGCAATTAACTAGCAAGGGCCTGGAACCTTCACTTTGGGAAGGTGCCCCTTCGGTGGTTCCATTAACCTTTTTGGTTGAGGTACAAGATTCCATTTTGGCTGTTCTTTGTCTGCTTGCCCATGTCTTTCTACCATCTGCCTCTCAGCGATTCCTAGTTATCGTTTCCAAGCACATGTTCCTTTCTTTTGCAAGTTTTTTTCTTTTTTCCAAAGAAGTGCATTTTATTGTTAAGTGAATCCACGGGACAGACGCAAGCTACTTGACCGGATGTCCGTTTGCACAAACGATCGCAATCAGTTAGCAAGGGCCTGGAACCTTCACTTTAGGAAGGTGCCCCTCCGGTGGAATCACCAACTGTTTGTGAGAAGCACTCCTTATGTAGGAATTGAATCTGAAATTTTTGTGACTTGACATTTGCTTGTTGAGTGATTTGTAGGAATCGCTTGGCCTTGTGATGTGTTGAATAGGTAAGCTTCGCTTTGATAGCCTGCATTATTAAATCGACATTTTAGCAATATATTTAAGATATATGCACTTCGAAATGAGACATGCATTTTACAGTAGTAAAGAACACAAGATTTATAGTAAAATCAGTGTGAATCAATACAAAGATAATACATCCATAATCATTTTATAAATTTAAGCATTGCTTTTAAGTAAAATATGGACGCAAATGCTCGCTGTTTCAGGCTCTCGAAATTGGGTCTCATCAGTATTTGGGGCTGACAACACTTTCACAGCGACCAATCCCAATAATTGAACTTTGCCATAGCTGCAATTCTTTGCGAGAGAATCCGCCTTTATGTTCTCTTCCCGGGATATATGGCGCTCCCAGGCCTTTAACAAATAAGCAGGCAGATTTTCTCCTTTAGTCTGAAACTCTTTTTTGACTTGACATAGAACAATCCGGGGCATATCTCAAAGCGTGAGCATATCTTTCCATCTCACCCCAACTTCTGCCCGCTGGGTGAGGACCCCCTGTATAACATTAATGATAGGCCTCTCGGACTCCGGCGCTCCAGCTCTCTCACCTGAGCCGGATTGATAAGCGGGAACTTGTTGCCCCTGAGTAGGTGAGGTTGGGTCGTTTCTGTTTCTCTTCACATATTGTTGAAGTTTATTCTGGCTCAACGGCTCCTCAATCAAACTCTTTAAATGGCGACATTCATTAGTGTCATCGTCGGGTTGATTGTGGAATCGACAGAATCTTCCATTATGCGCAACATTTTTCCCAAGCCTCAACTTAGGTGGTTTAGGGTATTCAACAACATCCTTGGTTGCGAAAAGGATATTCTCTTGAGTATCAGTTAAAGGGGTAAAATCTGAAGGTTTAAAGTAGCGAGTTTTCTTCGCATCTTTTTGCTTTTTTTCATCTGATTTTTCCTCTTCTGACCACCGGATTCCTTTTTGTTAAAAGCAAGTTGTTATTCTCAACTTCGTTCACGACTACTTTTACCGGCACAGGAAGGCTCTCCAAGCGCATAAATTCATTGGCCTTCTTGTAGAATTTCTCAAGCGAATTTGGCTCTTTCATCTTTACCCATTTCCCGAATTCACTAGATTTGTCGATAGCTCGCATAAAGTAAGTGAGAATCATCCGAGACTCCGCATTGTCAATTTCAGCCAAGGCTATATTGAAGCGGTTTAAGAAAGATTTAAGAGGCTCTCCCGGGCCTTGTTTAAGGCTGGATAGTGGCATTATATCCTTGGCCTTTGCAGCATATAACCTGAACCGATCTTTGAATTTCCGAGTGAGGTCAGAGAATTGATCCACAGAACGAACTGGCAGCTTCGTGAACCAAAGCAGAGTCACTCCTTCCAAATACACCGGAAAATATCTGCACTTGATCTCATCTGATGCTCTGGCACCAGTCATATGTCAGTCATACTTGTATAAGAATTGGTTAGGATCGCTTGTTACCCAATAAGCTGGAATAGTGGAAGGAACAAACTTCTTTGGAAATTCGGCCTTCAGGATCCTTTCAGTAAAAGGAGTCTTGCTTGGAGCAAACCCCCAGTCATTCTCATCTTCTTTCCTTTGCATGCTTTCTTTCATAATTTGTCGAATCATTCCCGAGAGGTATTCCTCATCGTTTAGATGTCTCGCGGAACAGACGTCAGCTATATTTTCGGAAGTTTGCTTGGACAAACGTTCGCGAAGAGTTGGTTGCGGCCTTGAACCTCCGGCTATGGGAGGTGCCCCTTCGGCGGTGCCAGCTACCCTCTAAGGAATACTCTTTCCTTCAGAACCATGAACATCTTCGGCAAAGGTTTATTCATTATTTTCTGGTTGACGGTTAACTCCAAGTAAAGCATTTATTATGTCTAACATCAAAGTGTTCTGGGCTTCCATCTGTTGATACAACCCAGACACTGCAGCGTCCAATTCGGCCCTTGTAATTCCAACACTAGGAGCCGTCTGATCTGACGCGGGAGAAGTGGCGGTGTTGTCATAAGCACTTCCAGAACTAGCAGATTTACCTTTCCTTCCAGGAGCCATGATCTCCGATAGACTTCTGGTTCTTGAAGAAAGTCTTCCAACAAGTCTTTGCGGAGCAATGATGAAAGTATCTTGATTTCAATTTTCAGTGAAAATACCAAAAATGTTAACGCTAAAAATGTACGCTAACACTCCGGTGTAAGTTGTAGTATAGTGAAAGCACCACCCGTTGGTACGGAAACTGAAAATAAGCAGAAAATAGCAGAGAAATAGTAAAGAGAACAGTTTTTATAGTGGTATGGCTTAAAGTCAAGCCTACGTCCACTTAATCTCTTTTATTGCTGATTTGATTACAACTTTTTCAATGATTCTTCAATTACAACACAATTGAGACAAGTAGCTAGAACTTCGATTTAGAAAAGCTCTTCGAATTCATGTTGAACGAGTTAGATCTTTCTCGAAGTTCGTGTAAGTGTCTTCGGTGTTTGAAGTGTTGAAGGAGTTGAGAAAACAGCAAATTATTGGCGTTCCAGAAATGATCCAAAATCCCCCCGGTGGAGTAGGCCGGGTATTTATAAGGAAATTCTGGAGTTAGGTCGTAGGTCGTGGGCGACATAAGGGTTAGGTCGTAGGTCGTGAGCGACGTAAGGGATACGGTTTAAGGCTTATAACAGTTGCGCTTGATCATCTGCTTTGGCTGGTAGGTCGTTGTGACCTATAGGAGAATGGAGGGCGACTTAGATGCGTTGAGGCATCAAGTGAAACGGCCTAGGTTAGGTTTGGAGATGGCAGCGACCTAATGCTGACGCGACCTATGATTAAATGGCTTAGGGATATGCGGCTTGTTAACTCGTTAGGTCGCTGGACCTTTAACTCGCTAGGTCGCTGGACCTTTAACTCGCTAGGTCGCTGGACCTGCTTAGATCGTTAGGTCGTTACATGTTTAGGTCGTTAGGTCGCTTATCATGCTAGCTCGCTCGCATTTTAGCTCGTTAGGTCGCTTGTTTCCTTTGAGCAATTGAGTCGCCGTTCAGAATGGTATTAACAATATATATATTATTTGATTGACTTTATTTCCATCAGCTCTTTTTCCCCTCATTTCGAAACACCATAGCATTCTCCTTACATGCAAAACATCACATCTCTTTTCTTTTAAAAATCACATTTTCCCCCTTTAAACAACCGATTACAAAAGAAGAAAAAAAAAGGAAAAATATATGAAGTTCAAAATAGATATCCCTCACCTCAAATTTCAAAACTGCGTAATCTTTCTCAAACGAAAACGAAATCAATTAACTGAAAGAAAAAAAAGAAACAAATCGCACTCTCGACTTCGGCATATAGGCATCAACGTGGGCTAGTGTTGCTAGCGACAGTCGAAAGGAGGGCTTGATAGCAGGCGGCGACTGTGTAGGGCGAGGCGATGGACGAAGGGGAAGCGATGCGAGTAGTAGCGCATTTAGGGTTGGTCGATGTCGCAACTTGTGTTCGTGTGCGTAGGAGGGGAAAACACGATCGATGAGGGGCGAGGTTGACGGTGGAGTACTCCGGATAGTGGCGCAGTCGAGGCTGGAGGAAGGGCGTAGGGCGGCGATGCAAGCAGGTCGAAGGCAGCATCGGTGATGGTGGCATTCGAGCTAGGTTGGGTGTTTGATTGGGAGGTCGCGACCTCGACAGTGGCCGAACGAGCGGCAGCACAGTGAGTTGGAGGCGGCAGTTATGGGAAGTGGATCGGAGATGGGAAAGTTCGGCAGTAGTGGGTCATTAGAGCAGTTGAGTTGGCTGAGATAATTAACATTTTTTTAAATCTGTCGACTGGATTAATTTATTATCCAAATGTTTATAAATCCATGATTTGTCTATACGAGATCCAAAAATACGAAGTCGATAACGATAAATTCGTAGCTGCAAAATTCACATTTCTGAAGGTGGTTCGGAATTTTTCGGAGTCTGTTGGGATTTTAAATTAAATCGAATGATGTTCGATTTAGTTTAAAAATCGGGATTTTTGCCAAAATAAAAATCAAGGTGAGAATTTCTCACTCATTTGGATTATTAGAACTTAATTTTAAATAGTTAAATTTAATTATTGGATGCATGGTTGAAATTATTAATTATTGTCTGTGAATGATATATTATTATATACATGGTAGTATATATATTAGCAATTAAGGTGATTATTCCCACATATTTTAGAGGATGAGACCCTATGCGCCCCATATAATAGCGGATGACCCTGTATACCGCGATATCCTCTCGAAGTGGGATTGATATTTTTGTATTGTATTCACATCTGTGGATGCAGGGAAACATGTTAGAAGGATCCAACTGATCTCTTAAAAAATAATTAAATTTCATATATATTGATGCATGATATGTTTGAATAATCTGTGATTGATTATAGTGTGATTTGAATCTGCTGCTACAGTAGTTTTGGCCTAGATTTTGGTATTTTTAAATACCGATGATAAATATTTGAAATTTGGAAAGAAAATAAAAAAGGAAATTGAAAGTAAAAATATTTATAGTGAAATTTGGATTAATTAAAAAGAAATGAATTTGGGAAAAATAAATACTTTGAGTTTAAAATTTGTACTTAATAATTTCGGAATATGAAAATTAGAGATTTTTGAATAATGTAAATAAAAGGATTTTAATAATAAAACTTAAGTGATATTTGTTTAAGTGTAAAATGGTTTAAAATCGAGATTTAAAATAGTTTGGAAAAATAAAAAGGAAATTTGATAATAAAATATGGAATTGTTATACTAGATCTTAAATAAGATTTTAAATTTATGAAATGGAAGTGGAATCGGAATTTAGTGGGGTTTGGAATATAGTTGGGTTACATAAGAAATTAATTTAAAAATGGAATTCAATTTAGAAATCGATTACGTATTGTGAAACCGTTATAAACGGGAAATGAGACTATGAAATTTATAAACAAGGTTTATATATAAAGTGAAGTGATTATCAGTGGATAAATTGAAGTTATAAATTCACGGTGAGGATTTATAAGGAGATGAGTGAATCGGCTTAAAAGTAAATGGTAGATTTATTTTTAGAAATGTAGAAAGGGGATTTACGGAATTGGAACGTAAATCAAATTGGGAATAAATCGAGAGAGATTTATAAATGCTAGACTGGTTATATTGAAATTGAATTTTTTTTTTATCGGGAGATTGAGTTTGTTTTAAAAAGGATTATTTTTAATTATTAACTGGGTAATTAAAAAAGGTGTTTAAGAATATTGCAAAATATTAATTATTTAGTTGTTTAAAATTGTTTTAAGTATATTTGATTATTAATTAAATTAGTTTCTAATTAGTTGATATTAAAGTAACTATTATTTAAGAATGAATCAGTTTTATTATTTTTACAAAATAAATTATTCAATATTAATATTATTTTACATAACAATTTTTACTTTAAATAAATAAATAAATATTTGCCTAAATTAAAACTTGGAAATTTATATTGAAATTTTATAAGTGTAGAAAATTATTAAATAAAGTTTTCGGGAAGTTATGGTATACTTTCATGGCGCAATTGTAGGCCGTAAGTGCCTGCAGTTAAGTTTTAAATTTCTCTATGATAGAGATATAACCATTGAGCTGTGAATCCATGATTGATACCGCGGTGGAACTTTCCTTATTATTTTAAAAATGTTTTCAAATATTTTTGAAAAGGACAGTTTGTGAATATACTAAATTCGGTAAGATAAGTATATATTTTGGATTAAGAGATTTAAGTGATTGAAATTTAAATTGAATACGACTTAGTGAAGTCAGTTGAAAATGGAATCTTTGATTGTATGATTGTTTATTTGATAGTTAAATAACTGACTGTCAAATCTGAATAGGGAATATTTAGAGGAAACTTGGAAATTATGTGGTACAGTTACCGTTTAATGTGCTATACTGTACGTATAAACTCGTTTCGTGACTCCCCATCTCTATACTTACACTAGCCAAGAGCACTACAGAGTAATGCCGTCGACTAACACGAAACATAAGGCTGTTGAGGGGCGACCATCTGTGTAATTGATTTATGAGAGTACATATATGTCAGATAGTATTGCATGCATTTCGTTTCAAGGGGAAATCTGACGCATCAATTACAAACTCAAAACTACTACACAATGGCTATGTGATCTTCGAAAACAAACATAAAATAGGCATAAAACAAATCAGTCACAGATATTCATATCACTAAGGCGGAAACATATATAAATATGACACATAGAAGTGTACATCAAAGCAGTGGTCATACAAGATCCACTACATCACAAAAGAATGGGTACAAGTGCTAGACAAATGAATATATATACATCAAGGAGTCTCTATCTAGAATGTATAAAAAAACAAAAACTACTAAGCTAAAGTAGTTAGCCAAAAGTCAGATGACGGTCCCTGATAAGAAGTCAAGTAGAAGCACCTGAAACACCTCGGTCTGACCCGAGCAATATTTGAGAAAAATAATAAACGGATCAGTCTAGCTATAAATATCATATAAATGAAATAGGATAAGAGATATAATAGAAATATATGATAACAATGAAAATCATACAATATCTCAAATCTTCTCAAAACACCAAAAAGCATGTCATATTCTTTAGCTTATTCACCAAACCTCAAATATCACCAAACCACTGTCTTAACCTAAATATTTACAAACAAATTGTAGATTTCCACTCGAAAATTGTCACAAGATTTCAATCGAACAAGTCCAAGAATTAACCGACAAAGAAAACGCAAGTGTTTCATGCCACTTGTTTTGCTAAGTCGTTTAATTAGATTTCTCATACGGATGAGGTAAATGTATGTATATACTAATAGATTGAAAAACAGTTTTAAAAACGAGTTTTGTATTAAAAATAACATTGAAATCATTTTTTTGAAAGAGTTTGAATATTTACTACTAGTATAGAAACCTTTGTATTTTAAAGTGACAAATCACAGAAATGATTGTAAAAACAATCAATCACCAAAAATTCACGTTCGACGACGTGAATTAAAACCATGAAAACCGATATTAAATCCATCAAATGGATACTCCAAAAATCCAGAAAAGAAGTCACCAACGTCGATAA
The DNA here is from genome assembly GCA_030765085.1 of Allium cepa. Classification (NCBI taxonomy): domain Eukaryota; kingdom Viridiplantae; phylum Streptophyta; class Magnoliopsida; order Asparagales; family Amaryllidaceae; genus Allium; species Allium cepa. Next base: position 12,093,131 of record CM060929.1, read on the forward strand.
AAGTGATAACAACTAATCGGATCAACCAAAAATCAATATAAATGGAAACCCATATAAAATAGAAAATTGGTTGAATTTAACAGCTCTAGACGTCTGGTGGTTATCCGAGCTGAAAGGCTGGAATTTTCTTCCAGATTGCCCAGACGTTTGAAAAGTAAGCTCAGACGTCCGAGCTGTACATCTGGAATTTTTATTCCGATGGTCCAGACATCTGAGTGTTATACCAGACGTCTGAGCTGAAGCTCACACAAAAACCAGCCTAGGCCAATGATGGCCGAATCATCTCGGAGGCGATCGAACGAGCAACGATGGCTAGGGATTTATGCCTAACAACCACCCAACCCTTTAGACTCATCAATCGCTCCAAACAACATGTCCAAACATCCATAATATGGTTTTCATAGATTTTGACTTCAAAATTCCAAAAATTGAAAAATTCGCCAAACCAATTCAATTCATGAGCAAATGGACATGAAATAGATGTTAGGAATTCATACCTAACAAATATCAAAGGTATAGACATAGATGTGAGTTCAAGAACACACCTTTAAACTCAAAAACAACAAATGAGAAGCTTTAAAACAAAGCAAAGATCAACCACTCTTCAACTTCAACTCTAGAAGCTCCAATCTAAGATCATAAGCAAATATTTCCTAAGTTAGTTTATAGAAAATTTCTGAAAATTGAAAAGGAAACGAGATGGAGACAGTGAAGAAGATGTTTACCTAAGCTTCTCTTTGATTTTGAACTTGAATTTGAATTTCCTAATAAAACTAGGATTTCGGAATTTTAATTTCGCATCTTTTCCCCATTTCCTTTTAGCTTAAGAGTGTTATGAAATTAGAAATGAAATGAATCAAGATGAGTGGAGTTAGGGTGTTTGATAGAGGAGTTGAGTTCCTTATTAGGTTAGTGGGCTGAAACCCAAACCCAAAGCCCCAAATGAAAATATCAAAATTCTAATCAACCTCAAACATATCGATGTTTATACTCAAAAGGGTCGTAAACGCCGTTTTGAACTCAATGGAAGTGATCTCGAGTCCTAATTTGACTGTTTACAGAAAGTAGCATTTCGTACTTTAATCCGACTAACGATGCTATATTTAAATATATAATCGTAAAATATGCAGGTTGTTATGCGTTTCATTCTTCTAGAACGATTATAAGGAAATCTGCCCACTAACGGTTAGGCGGTGATCTTCGATCTAATTTCCGTCTATTTATTTCCTAAAGAAGCAGGGTAGAGTTTACCGGAAATATCGAACGTTGTTTCGAAGAGACCGGGACCGGATAAATTATCCAAAAATCACTTTGATCCAACGAGTACGTTTCAAAGTGAAAACAAAAGCATGGAATCGAAGATGGAGTAGTGAAGTGCAAGAGCTAATCGCTACTAATCTTGAGAATGATTCCAAAATGGATGTGGTAGGAATAGTGCCTTCGGTTCCGTACGAACCCAGAACGGACTTGTATGGATGAATGCTATCAGTATATTATTATTGAAGAACAATGAGCATTCTAAATGAAAATTTCTTAAAAAGTAATCGTAGCCTCTAGCCTCATCAATCGGGAATGACTGAAAATCAAGGGAGTTGCAGCATGGCTAAGTGGGTCGCACCAAATTAGGGTATGTTTACACCTTTCTAAATACCCTCGAATATTATTACTATGGTGCACGGAAGAGCTCGGAAGGATGGGAACACCCGGGGTGATAGCATATTCGGTCTATCCATGTTAGGGGTAGTCCGGTTTTGTGTTGTAGGGAATCCCGATGTGATCCTCGGTATATTTTTCTAGACGTATACTGTGACAGGTGATAACCCAATGCTTAGTCATTCGTATGAAATCTATTTTCCAATACGTGCCTTTACGGTTTTGGTTGTAGAACCCAGTATGCTGAAATTTAATTAATGTAACAATTTTAGCTATTTGAATAAGTATTTGTACTTAGACATTATTATAATATCAAATGATTTTGATATAAAACGTTTTGGTTATCGTAAGGTAAAAACCCGTCGTGTTTAATGTGGCTTGATCTTTCGAGATACCTTTGTTTTTCAAAGAATTTTGATAACTTTAATAATTCAAATTGAGTATGTTTTCTCACGTTGGTTTTTCAGATTGACTCTGGTATTATTTTATTATAATGCTCGGGTCGGAACGAGTATTTCAGATACAGGGTAGGATGCTATGAAGCTCAAGAGACAAGCTAGATGAGGAAGATGTATTATACGTATCTGATTATATTCCGCTGCGTATTGTAAGCTGTATATTCAGCACTTGTGAGGACAAGTTATTATAACTGTCCAGTATTGAGTTGTTGATGTGTTGTACTCTGATGATGTAATGTATAAATAACGGCTATAGTTCTTTTTTGTATAAAGACCAGTTGTTATCTGTATATATTGTTCCGCTGCGGTTGTGAGATTCTGTGTTATTATTTCTATTTTCTTCTTCTACCTCTTTCTTCTTTTCTCTTGCGATCTGGTATTTCCGGCATTCGATCGCTCGGCATGTAATACAGTAAACGTATTGATGTCGATTTTCGAGCATCGAAAATCCAGGCCATGACAACGGCCGAATAGGTCTTCATAACACAAGACAAAGCTCCTAACGGTCACAAGCGGGCGACAACAAGGGATGGCCGTCCAACACACAGTAGGTCTTTTACCTATTAATTGGCCCGGCCAACGATGCTCTCCCTAGCTCGCTCTCTTCATCGATCACCCGTGTAACGACTCGGTATTTTCAACCATTCGCATCCATTATAAGCGTATGGGTAGACATTCATGCCGAAATTGAATTGCTCAAAATACCGCGTTGTAAATAAAAATTTGGCAAATCTCAGAATATACAGTAAATGAAATCAAAGACCACAGACACAGAGTAATGATAATGCAACGGAAGTAAAAGAGGAGATAGTAGTTCATGAAGCTACTATATAAAATATGAGATACATCAGAGTTAAATAAGATACAACAGAAGAGTAACAGGATACATCAGGTACAAATCAGATACATCACTGAACCATTGGATACTGAAATAAAATAGATGGCTGGATCTTCAAGGAAAGCTCCAACGCCGAAGGTGAATCTTGAATGCTAACTCAATCAATCTGATCCGAGCGTAAACCAAAACACAAAACCCTCGAGTCAGGACATAAATACTTATAAACTGTAAATCAACTCAAGTGAACAGTAACAAAATGCATCAGTAACTTAAAGGATGCTTGGGACCGCCCATCCTCTAAGGATCCATTAAACTATTTACTATGTAGTAATATACGCTATATACGGTAGTGTCTAATCAGTAAAGTATAATCATATAGAAAATAGCGTTAAGGGGATGGTGAACCTTAACGCGGTCGGATCTTTAAAACCAAAATCGTAGTGGGCTCGATATAAGAATATGACACGGCACGCGAGGCAATGCCAGGGTGGATACACCGTTTGCACTCCCGAACCGGTGGTGACGGCAAGCCAGCAGCTTCCGCCCACCTCGAACAATACCCCCGAATCAAAGTGGCGCCACCAAATCGAATCACAACAGTAATAGAATGGTTTCCGATGGAGCATGCTCGATGAAAGGGTGCGACCCTTTGTGTAGCCCGGTATAGCTCCTGTTTTAGTCATATATGCCAACTCACGGGAGTTGGGTCCACGTAATATATACCTCGAGAACGTCGCCACCATCCTACTTCATTCTGAAATCTCCACCGCGTACACGGTTGTTAAAGTGGTTTTCGGTATTGGCCGGCTATAAGACAATATCCGATCCCGGTCTCTTTAATAACCCATCGTTATTATAACCCGTAGTTATAACTTTAAAAATATTTTATACTTCAAAATAAAATATCCTTTTCAATCCAAATCTTTATCAAAATAAAGATTAAATCATTTCCAAAACCATTTCAATATATCATCGTAAAATATCTTTCAATTCAAATATTTATCAAAATAAATATCAAGTCATTTCTAACCATTTCAATATATTAATTTTTCATACCCTTTCAACACTACCTTTCAGTTTCAAAATATCATATCTTTCAGAACTTCTTTTTAAATCATGTTAATATCAAAATGTCCTATCTTTCAAACTCCGTTTTTCAAATCATTTAATATCAAAAATATCATATCTTTTAAAACTTCGTTTCAAATCATTTTAATATATCAAAATATCATATCCTTTCAAAACTTCATTTTCAAATCATTCTAATAAATCAAAATATCGTATCTTTTCAAAACTTCATTCATTTCAAATCATTATTCATTTTATTCACTCTAAAATACCATTTCAATTCATATTTTAAAACAGTTTATATTCCAAAAATTCTTTTTTTTTTCATTTCAATGAAGTTATTATGCTTAATAATTAAATTATTAAATTTCCAAAAATTTCAACTTCCAAAGTTCATTTATTCACTTAAGTTTATCAAAACAGTGAAAATTCACTTTTCGCATCATTTAGAAAACTCTACGGAAAGTTACATTCAAAACAGTTCAATTTAACAAAAGACAACGTTTAAAAATGTTGTAATAGAGTTTGCTTAAATTTCAATAAACTTAGTTAAATTCAAAAATCATAGTACTTACAACAATTTCTATAATAGTTTTTTTCAATAGCTTTTTTTTTAGTTCATTATCATCAACTACAGTATTTACAATTGCTGTAATATCATTTACATTGTAATTAATATCATTTCAAAAATGCAGTCAATTAACTTCAAATATTCAATAAAATTTCTCAACCAGTTATATTTATATTAAAACATTTTTAACTTATAAAGTCATACATTTTCACATTTATAACATCATTTAATTTTCCTCAAGTTCATGATTTTACGGGGTTAAATTTCCATTCAAAAATCAAGATTTAATAATAATCCACTTATTAAAATGCAATGTTCAATTTTAAAATCCATTACATTAAATTTCAACTTAACACTTAAGTTCAAATTCTTAAATATAACTTAGTTTTATTTTTATTTGCTTAACTAAAAGTTCACTTTACGTTAATTTCATAAATTTCCAATTCTAGTTATATTTCAAAGTTTCAACTTAAAATATTTATTCATTTCACATTTCAACTTTAATAAAAAATCATAAATATGATAAAAATCATTTTAAATTTATTTAAATTCAAATTATCATAAATTTATCATAATTTCATGCTCAATTAAATTTCCAATTAAAATTAAATCAAAATTTCCAAAATAACTTACGTTCAAAATTTCTAACTTTTTCATTAATTCATTTCACTTACAATTATTCAGAAAATCAATAATATTTTACAAAAATTTTATTTTTATTAAATTTCAAATCAAAATATTATAATAATTAAATTTCTAAAATATTTTAAAATTTTTAGAAAAGCATATTTTAACTACGGGCCTGTATAAAAAATTTTACGCTAGGTAAAGTGATACGGGTAATATATCATTTCAACCCGTAATTTACAAAGAAAATCCGGGTTTTATCATTTCAAACCCGCAATCCCAAGTTAAAATAAATTAAATAAAATAATTCAGGCCTATCATTTCAGCCCGTAATGATTCTATTCTAACAGGGAACTTGCAGTGTAATCATATACAGGAATAATATAAACAAGGTCAATATCACAATATACAGTCATATATCAGATGTCGGGTGAAAATTAACAGTTTTAACATGGTAATAATATGATAATAACATGGCATAGCATATCATATGATCATCATTAACTTGCATAAACATTTTTTATTACTAAACACTTGTCATCAATTCACTTTTCATAAGTATAAATGTCAGAGTGAGAAAGACTCACTTTTTCAAGCTGAAGACCAAAATAACAAACACAAGAGCGGTTCCAAAAGTATGACAAGCACGATACAACACGACTTTTGATTTGAATAAATGGAGAGCCTTGATATTTGTCTTGTAAACAATAACCAAAACAAGACAATACACACATAAATATTCAACGCAAAACAATGTTGAAACAATGAAATACGAAGCAACAAAGGAATAGATTACTTGACCTTGCTTTAACCATTCAAATGCTTGGCCTAGGAGGTTCTTGGGTTCAGTGATGATGATGATATAGCTCAGGTTTGGCACCATAACTCACGGCTATAAGGAGTATGGAGTGGTAGGGTTATAACATGAAGCATACAATTGGTCAAGGCAACATATATGAAGTTTTTGAGCACAACAAGGCTCGGCCTTGGGTCAAGTGGGGCTTGGCCATACTTGTACAGGTTTGGACAATAGATGGAGGGGTGTGGGAAGGTCTGGAAAAGGTGGTGGTGGCGGCCTATGGTGGTGGCCAAGGTGGTGGATGAAGATATGAAGTGATAAGGTGGCTATCATGAATGTTTCAAGGCTTTATGCATTGTTTTTGTTGAGTTTTGGTTCATGGAGTCTTGGCCATGTCAATTTCAGATCTGGAAAGAGGCTAAGATGAAGTGTAGTGGTGGTATAAAGGTGGTGGTCGTGGCTAGAGGTGGTGGCCATGGTGAAGTATGAAGGTGGTGAAGTAATAGTGGTGGCTAGGGCATTGTTTTGGACATTATTTGCAATTTTGTGGAGTTTTGTCACCAAGGGAGGTGTGGCCATGGATGGATCTGAAATGATTGATGGAGATGATGCCAAGGAAGAGTGGTAGGGGATGGTGGAGAGTATGGTGGTGATGGTGGGTGGTAGAGGCCAATCCAGAGAGCATAGAAAACTAGGCAAAATACATAGAAAATGAGAAGAAAAAGGTAGAAAAAAAGATGTAGCCATTATCAGATTTTTTTCTCAAGATGGAGGCTATGATTTTTAGGGTTTTGGAGCTTGAAAATTCGTGAATAATATGAGGGAGTCGGCTGCAAAGGATGAGGAAAGGAATGGCTAAGATAAATTGATGTATTAATTGCAAAAAGAAACGGATAAAACGTCTTTACGTTTCAGGCTTTTAAGATCTCTTAACTTTCTAAACCTTTTGCATTTCCTTTTCTTTTTAATTTTATAAAAACAAAATAAACTCAGAAATGTTATTTAAAACCGAAACCAAGTAAGAATAAAATAAAATAAATAATTTATTTTAAGTAAAATAGAAAAAGGAAATAAGAAATTGCTTAAAAATAGCAACCCTGACATAAAAATTACAAGAAAATCTCCAATGACTTTGGAAAATTTATAACTTCACAAAAAAATATTTTAACACAAAATTTGAATTAAAAATGGTTTTAAAACATTTTCAAGGTAAAATAATAATTTAATTTTTATTAAATAGAAAGTTAAATAAAGAAAAATGCAGTAAATACCAACTAGGCTTTATAAATTGAAATAAATTCAAATAAACTTTAGAAAAATTATATTATCATTTTAAAAAGACTTAAAATTCAAAATATACATAATATAACATATTATCACATATTAAAATAAAATATAAGCAAGAAGAAGTAACTTATACAATTTAAATAGTCATTGTTAAATAACACTATATACGTACAATATTGTAAAGGGTATAACTTTCACAATTTACATCCAAATTCAACGAAACGAAAAGTGGTGTTCTTATAATTTTATGTACTTTCATAATGAAAGAAAAAAAATTAAATTTTTAAACTTTTAAAATTTTAAGTTGAAAGTCATAGTTTGACTATTTTGACCAAAATCAGCATTTCAGGCAAATATTCAACTTACACAAGTTTGAAATTATAACTCATATAAAAAAAATCAAGATTATATTTAAATAATAAATTTAATCATTTCAAATAAGTAAAATAAGTTTTTAAATCAAAATCTTACATTAAAAATAATTAAAATATACAATAAAATAATTACAAAATACAGGGTTGTTACACTCTCCCCCACTCAAAACTTTTCGTCCCCGAAAAGGAATGAGGTATGGAAGGGCACAGAAAAGATAGTGATAGGATTAAGATAAGATGACAAGAAGATTGAAGTTATACCTGATAACTGTTATTATAGGTAAGTTTAACAAGGTGGAGGTGATCTTTCCAAGATCCTCCGGAATCAAGAACAAAAGCATGAAAAAGTGGATTCAAAATGAGTACCAAAGGTCTATCAAAGATTATAGAAAGATTTCTAAACAGAAAGATTATAGAATGAGGCATATGCCGGTCTATAGCAAGATAAGGATGATAAGGACAACCAAAAGATAGTTTGAAAAACAAAATAAGGAAATGAATTTGAAAGCATGGAGATTTCAACTTAAACAGAGAATAAATCTTTACACAAGTTAAATAAATCTTAACTATCTCAAATTTCATTATCTTATTATCCAATCATCTAAAATTTACCATTTTTTAAAACCATGGGTTTGAAAAATAATCATTTATTACACTCACATTGTACTTAATAAATTTAATTCTTCTTTATTGCTAATTAAACTTAAATTTATTCCTCTCAATATATTCATCACTGATGTTAAATATACTTACACTTATTATAACTGCTTTATTTTATTCTTAGTTCTTCTAACATTGTTTTATTGTAAGTTATTCAATTACCCTTTATTATTCTTTAACTCTGTTAATCGTTTTATAACTTAAAATTTAAGTGTACAGCATTTATTATAACCACTCAAATTTTATTTATACATCTTTTTTATATTGTATATTACCCAATTACATTTTTAACTTCTGAAATTTTGGTAAGTTATATTTGAATGCAATTGTATTGTACAAATAAACCTTCCAATTAAATCATTTCGTGCTTGATATTCATCCAACATTTTGATAGATTGATTTTTTTCTTTGGAATTATTCTTTAAAATAAAATTTAAGAATTAAATTTCCGATTTCTTCAAACCATTTAGAGATAAGTAATAATATATGTCAAATCAAATTTCAATCACATATATATATATATATATATATTATAAATCAAGTCATATTTTAGAAATTCAAATCAATTTAATTTCCCAAAACAAAGCTGTAGCAAGACTACAGAACAGTCTCCTAACTTCGAAACTCGAAAATGAACGTCGATGATGTCGCGATCATCACCAAAGTTATTTTCCAGCGACAAAGAGAAAAGCACTAATTTTAAACCTTTAAAAATTCTTTGAAAACAAATTCTATTCAAAATACTTTAAATAATATAACCTTTTAAAACTTTAAACCAAAGTTCGAAATAATCGGGATTTAAATCCTCAAATTCTTGTTTTAAATTCATTTCATTAAGTTGCATAAATTTACTTATATATCAAAATTTATTTCATTAACCAATTTTTTTTTAAATATATTGTGTCCGTTTGTTCTGTCAAAGTGTTTTGGAAATCTTATCGATAGCGCTGATCAGACGTATCGATCAGAAACCCAACTCAACATCAACAACTCAAACAACACAATATATAAAACATTTTAAATTTTAAATACTAGTTTACAAATACACTATACATGAATAGATTTTCAAAGAAGGATAGAGATTCAATTTTTTTTGATTAACACAAATCAAAGGAGATTATGATTTAAAAATAAGTTGGAAACAAGGATGACATGATTAAATAACAGAATAGGAAGATGGATAAGCTTATATAAATCACGGGCAACCTTAACCGGGTCAACCGTGACTTAAAGAATAAGGTCAACGTTGATTTTTCTATGGTAAATCTACATTCGATCTCAAGAGTTAGAGTTTGAAATAACAAAAGATATTAGCATCTAAACCAAGGATAGATAAGAATCTCTGATGAATCGATGCTAACTGCAAAGGAGTTTTCCCCCTTTTTCAATTAAATTTGAAATTGGCGTGACCGCCGACTCACTAGAAAGATCATTCGAAGTGGAGTTATGGAATGCTCTAGAGTCAAAAGAAGATGAATAGTGAGGGATACGAATGGATTTTGGAACCGTAGGGAATGTTCCAAAATTCAAAGGAATCGAGTCAAAAGGGAGAGATTCAAACTCGAATGAAAAGTGATTCTGTAAATACATTCACTCCATATGCTGAGTTTTGCCTAGAGCAACCTGGCTCTGATACCAACTGTAACGACTCGGTATTTTCAACCATTCGCATCCATTATAAGCGTATGGGTAGACATTCATGCCGAAATTGAATTGCTCAAAATACCGCGTTGTAAATAAAAATTTGGCAAATCTCAGAATATACAGTAAATGAAATCAAAGACCACAGACACAGAGTAATGATAATGTAACGGAAGTAAAAGAGGAGATAGTAGTTCATGAAGCTACTATATAAAATATGAGATACATCAGAGTTAAATAAGATACAACAGAAGAGTAACAGGATACATCAGGTACAAATCAGATACATCACTGAACCATTGGATACTGAAATAAAATAGATGGCTGGATCTTCAAGGAAAGATCCAACGCCGAAGGTGAATCTTGAATGCTAACTCAATCAATCTGATCCGAGCGTAAACCAAAACACAAAACCCTCGAGTCAGGACATAAATACTTATAAACTGTAAATCAACTCAAGTGAACAGTAACAAAATGCATCAGTAACTTAAAGGATGCTTGGGACCGCCCATCCTCTAAGGATCCATTAAACTATTTACTATGTAGTAATATACGCTATATACGGTAGTGTCTAATCAGTAAAGTATAATCATATAGAAAATAGCGTTAAGGGGATGGTGAACCTTAACGTGGTCGGATCTTTAAAACCAAAATCGTAGTGGGCTCGATATAAGAATATGACACGACACGCGAGGCAATGCCAGGGTGGATACACCGTTTGCACTCCCGAACCGGTGGTGACGGCAAGCCAGCAGCTTCCGCCCACCTCGAACAATACCCCCGAATCAAAGTGGCGCCACCAAATCGAATCACAACAGTAATAGAATGGTTTCCGATGTAGCATGCTCGATGAAAGGGTGCGACCCTTTGTGTAGCCCGGTATAGCTCCTGTTTTAGTCATATATGCCAACTCACGGGAGTTGGGTCCACGTAATATATACCTCGAGAACGTCGCCACCATCCTACTTCATTCTGAAATCTCCACCGCGTACACGGTTGTTAAAGTGGTTTTCGGTATTGGCCGGCTATAAGACAATATCCGATCCCGGTCTCTTTAATAACCCATCGTTATTATAACCCGTAGTTATAACTTTAAAAATATTTTATACTTCAAAATAAAATATCCTTTTCAATCCAAATCTTTATCAAAATAAAGATTAAATCATTTCCAAAACCATTTCAATATATCATCGTAAAATATCTTTCAATTCAAATATTTATCAAAATAAATATCAAGTCATTTCTAACCATTTCAATATATTAATTTTTCATACCCTTTCAACACTACCTTTCAGTTTCAAAATATCATATCTTTCAGAACTTCTTTTTAAATCATGTTAATATCAAAATGTCCTATCTTTCAAACTCCGTTTTTCAAATCATTTAATATCAAAAATATCATATCTTTTAAAACTTCGTTTCAAATCATTTTAATATATCAAAATATCATATCCTTTCAAAACTTCATTTTCAAATCATTCTAATAAATCAAAATATCGTATCTTTTCAAAACTTCATTCATTTCAAATCATTATTCATTTTATTCACTCTAAAATACCATTTCAATTCATATTTTAAAACAGTTTATATTCCAAAAATTCTTTTTTTTTTCATTTCAATGAAGTTATTATGCTTAATAATTAAATTATTAAATTTCCAAAAATTTCAACTTCCAAAGTTCATTTATTCACTTAAGTTTATCAAAACAGTGAAAATTCACTTTTCGCATCATTTAGAAAACTCTACGGAAAGTTACATTCAAAACAGTTCAATTTAACAAAAGACAACGTTTAAAAATGTTGTAATAGAGTTTTCTTAAATTTCAATAAACTTAGTTAAATTCAAAAATCATAGTACTTACAACAATTTCTATAATAGTTTTTTTCAATAGCTTTTTTTTTAGTTCATTATCATCAACTACAGTATTTACAATTGCTGTAATATCATTTACATTGTAATTAATATCATTTCAAAAATGCAGTCAATTAACTTCAAATATTCAATAAAATTTCTCAACCAGTTATATTTATATTAAAACATTTTTAACTTATAAAGTCATACATTTTCACATTTATAACATCATTTAATTTTCCTCAAGTTCATGATTTTACGGGGTTAAATTTCCATTCAAAAATCAAGATTTAATAATAATCCACTTATTAAAATGCAATGTTCAATTTTAAAATCCATTACATTAAATTTCAACTTAACACTTAAGTTCAAATTCTTAAATATAACTTAGTTTTATTTTTATTTGCTTAACTAAAAGTTCACTTTACGTTAATTTCATAAATTTCCAATTCTAGTTATATTTCAAAGTTTCAACTTAAAATATTTATTCATTTCACATTTCAACTTTAATAAAAAATCATAAATATGATAAAAATCATTTTAAATTTATTTAAATTCAAATTATCATAAATTTATCATAATTTCATGCTCAATTAAATTTCCAATTAAAATTAAATCAAAATTTCCAAAATAACTTACGTTCAAAATTTCTAACTTTTTCATTAATTCATTTCACTTACAATTATTCAGAAAATCAATAATATTTTACAAAAATTTTATTTTTATTAAATTTCAAATCAAAATATTATAATAATTAAATTTCTAAAATATTTTAAAATTTTTAGAAAAGCATATTTTAACTACGGGCCTGTATAAAAAATTTTACGCTAGGTAAAGTGATACGGGTAATATATCATTTCAACCCGTAATTTACAAAGAAAATCCGGGTTTTATCATTTCAAACCCGCAATCCCAAGTTAAAATAAATTAAATTAAATAAATCAGGCCTATCATTTCAGCCCGTAATGATTCTATTCTAACAGGGAACTTGCAGTGTAATCATATACAGGAATAATATAAACAAGGTCAATATCACAATATACAGTCATATATCAGATGTCGGGTGAAAATTAACAGTTTTAACATGGTAATAATATGATAATAACATGGCATAGCATATCATATGATCATCATTAACTTGCATAAACATTTTTTATTACTAAACACTTGTCATCAATTCACTTTTCATAAGTATAAATGTCAGAGTGAGAAAGACTCACTTTTTCAAGCTGAAGACCAAAATAACAAACACAAGAGCGGTTCCAAAAGTATGACAAGCACGATACAGCACGACTTTTGATTTGAATAAATGGAGAGCCTTGATATTTGTCTTGTAAACAATAACCAAAACAAGACAATACACACATAAATATTCAACGCAAAACAATGTTGAAACAATGAAATACGAAGCAACAAAGGAATAGATTACTTGACCTTGCTTTAACCATTCAAATGCTTGGCCTAGGAGGTTCTTGGGTTCAGTGATGATGATGATATAGCTCAGGTTTGGCACCATAACTCACGGCTATAAGGAGTATGGAGTGGTAGGGTTATAACATGAAGCATACAATTGGTCAAGGCAACATATATGAAGTTTTTGAGCACAACAAGGCTCGGCCTTGGGTCAAGTGGGGCTTGGCCATACTTGTACAGGTTTGGACAATAGATGGAGGGGTGTGGGAAGGTCTGGAAAAGGTGGTGGTGGCGGCCTATGGTGGTGGCCAAGGTGGTGGATGAAGATATGAAGTGATAAGGTGGCTATCATGAATGTTTCAAGGCTTTATGCATTGTTTTTGTGGAGTTTTGGTTCATGGAGTCTTGGCCATGTCAATTTCAGATCTGGAAAGAGGCTAAGATGAAGTGTAGTGGTGGTATAAAGGTGGTGGTCGTGGCTAGAGGTGGTGGCCATGGTGAAGTATGAAGGTGGTGAAGTAATAGTGGTGGCTAGGGCATTGTTTTGGACATTATTTGCAATTTTGTGGAGTTTTGTCACCAAGGGAGGTGTGGCCATGGATGGATCTGAAATGATTGATGGAGATGATGCCAAGGAAGAGTGGTAGGGGATGGTGGAGAGTATGGTGGTGATGGTGGGTGGTAGAGGCCAATCCAGAGAGCATAGAAAACTAGGCAAAATACATAGAAAATGAGAAGAAAAAGGTAGAAAAAAAGATGTAGCCATTATCAGATTTTTTTCCTCAAGATGGAGGCCATGATTTTTAGGGTTTTGGAGCTTGAAAATTCGTGAATAATATGAGGGAGTCGGCTGCAAAGGATGAGGAAAGGAATGGCTAAGATAAATTGATGTATTAATTGCAAAAAGAAACGGATAAAACGTCTTTACGTTTCAGGCTTTTAAGATCTCTTAACTTTCTAAACCTTTTGCATTTCCTTTTCTTTTTAATTTTATAAAAACAAAATAAACTCAGAAATGTTATTTAAAACCGAAACCAAGTAAGAATAAAATAAAATAAATAATTTATTTTAAGTAAAATAGAAAAAGGAAATAAGAAATTGCTTAAAAATAGCAACCCTGACATAAAAATTACAAGAAAATCTCCAATGACTTTGGAAAATTTATAACTTCACAAAAAAATATTTTAACACAAAATTTGAATTAAAAATGGTTTTAAAACATTTTCAAGGTAAAATAATAATTTAATTTTTATTAAATAGAAAGTTAAATAAAGAAAAATGCAGTAAATACCAACTAGGCTTTATAAATTGAAATAAATTCAAATAAACTTTAGAAAAATTATATTATCATTTTAAAAAGACTTAAAAGTAAAAATATACATAATATAACATATTATCACATATTAAAATAAAATATAAGCAAGAAGAAGTAACTTATACAATTTAAATAGTCATTGTTAAATAACACTATATACGCACAATATTGTAAAGGGTATAACTTTCACAATTTACATCCAAATTCAACGAAACGAAAAGTGGTGTTCTTATAATTTTATGTACTTTCATAATGAAAGAAAAAAAATTAAATTTTTAAACTTTTAAAATTTTAAGTTGAAAGTCATAGTTTGACTATTTTGACCAAAATCAGCATTTCAGGCAAATATTCAACTTACACAAGTTTGAAATTATAACTCATATAAAAAAAATCAAGATTATATTTAAATAATAAATTTAATCATTTCAAATAAGTAAAATAAGTTTTTAAATCAAAATCTTACATTAAAAATAATTAAAATATACAATAAAATAATTACAAAATACAGGGTTGTTACACTCTCCCCCACTCAAAACTTTTCGTCCCCGAAAAGGAATGAGATATGGAAGGGCACAGAAAAGATAGTGATAGGATTAAGATAAGATGACAAGAAGATTGAAGTTATACCTGATAACTGTTATTATAGGTAAGTTTAACAAGGTGGAGGTGATCTTTCCAAGATCCTCCGGAATCAAGAACACAAGCATGAAAAAGGTGGATTCAAAATGAGTACCAAAGGTCTATCAAAGATTATAGAAAGATTTCTAAACAGAAAGATTATAGAATGATGCATATGCCGGTCTATAGCAAGATAAGGATGATAAGGACAACCAAAAGATAGTTTGAAAAACAAAATAAGGAAATGAATTTGAAAGCATGGAGATTTCAACTTAAACAGAGAATAAATCTTTACACAAGTTAAATAAATCTTAACTATCTCAAATTTCATTATCTTATTATCCAATCATCTAAAATTTACCATTTTTTAAAACCATGGGTTTGAAAAATAATCATTTATTACACTCACATTGTACTTAATAAATTTAATTCTTCTTTATTGCTAATTAAACTTAAATTTATTCCTCTCAATATATTCATCACTGATGTTAAATATACTTACACTTATTATAACTGCTTTATTTTATTCTTAGTTCTTCTAACATTGTTTTATTGTAAGTTATTCAATTACCCTTTATTATTCTTTAACTCTGTTAATCGTTTTATAACTTAAAATTTAAGTGTACAGCATTTATTATAACCACTCAAATTTTATTTATACATCTTTTTTATATTGTATATTACCCAATTACATTTTTAACTTCTGAAATTTTGGTAAGTTATATTTGAATGCAATTGTATTGTACAAATAAACCTTCCAATTAAATCATTTCGTGCTTGATATTCATCCAACATTTTGATAGATTGATTTTTTTTTTTGGAATTATTCTTTAAAATAAAATTTAAGAATTAAATTTCCGATTTCTTCAAACCATTTAGAGATAAGTAATAATATATGTCAAATCAAATTTCAATCATATATATATATATATATATATTATAAATCAAGTCATATTTTAGAAATTCAAATCAATTTAATTTCCCAAAACAAAGCTGTAGCAAGACTACAGAACAGTCTCCTAACTTCGAAACTCGAAAATGAACGTCGATGATGTCGCGATCATCACCAAAGTTATTTTCCAGCGACAAAGAGAAAAGCACTAATTTTAAACCTTTAAAAATTCTTTGAAAACAAATTCTATTCAAAATACTTTAAATAATATAACCTTTTAAAACTTTAAACCAAAGTTCGAAATAATCGGGATTTAAATCCTCAAATTCTTGTTTTAAATTCATTTCATTAAGTTGCATAAATTTACTTATATATCAAAATTTATTTCATTAACCAATTTTTTTTAAATATATTGTGTCCGTTTGTTCTGTCAAAGTGTTTTGGAAATCTTATCGATAGCGCTGATCAGACGTATCGATCAGAAACCCAACTCAACATCAACAACTCAAACAACACAATATATAAAACATTTTAAATTTTAAATACTAGTTTACAAATACACTATACATGAATAGATTTTCAAAGAAGGATAGAGATTCAATTTTTTTTGATTAACACAAATCAAAGGAGATTATGATTTAAAAATAAGTTGGAAACAAGGATGACATGATTAAATAACAGAATAGGAAGATGGATAAGCTTATATAAATCACGGGCAACCTTAACCGGGTCAACCGTGACTTAAAGAATAAGGTCAACGTTGATTTTTCTATGGTAAATCTACATTCGATCTCAAGAGTTAGAGTTTGAAATAACAAAAGATATTAGCATCTAAACCAAGGATAGATAAGAATCTCTGATGAATCGATGCTAACTGCAAAGGAGTTTTCCCCCTTTTTCAATTAAATTTGAAATTGGCGTGACCGCCGACTCACTAGAAAGATCATTCGAAGTGGAGTTATGGAATGCTCTAGAGTCAAAAGAAGATGAATAGTGAGGGATACGAATGGATTTTGGAACCGTAGGGAATGTTCCAAAATTCAAAGGAATCGAGTCAAAAGGGAGAGATTCAAACTCGAATGAAAAGTGATTCTGTAAATACATTCACTCCATATGTTGAGTTTTGCCTAGAGCAACCTGGCTCTGATACCAACTGTAACGACTCGGTATTTTCAACCATTCGCATCCATTATAAGCGTATGGGTAGACATTCATGCCGAAATTGAATTGCTCAAAATACCGCGTTGTAAATAAAAATTTGGCAAATCTCAGAATATACAGTAAATGAAATCAAAGACCACAGACACAGAGTAATGATAATGCAACGGAAGTAAAAGAGGAGATAGTAGTTCATGAAGCTACTATATAAAATATGAGATACATCAGAGTTAAATAAGATACAACAGAAGAGTAACAGGATACATCAGGTACAAATCAGATACATCACTGAACCATTGGATACTGAAATAAAATAGATGGCTGGATCTTCAAGGAAAGATCCAACGCCGAAGGTGAATCTTGAATGCTAACTCAATCAATCTGATCCGAGCGTAAACCAAAACACAAAACCCTCGAGTCAGGACATAAATACTTATAAACTGTAAATCAACTCAAGTGAACAGTAACAAAATGCATCAGTAACTTAAAGGATGCTTGGGACCGCCCATCCTCTAAGGATCCATTAAACTATTTACTATGTAGTAATATACGCTATATACGGTAGTGTCTAATCAGTAAAGTATAATCATATAGAAAATAGCGTTAAGGGGATGGTGAACCTTAACGCGGTCGGATCTTTAAAACCAAAATCGTAGTGGGCTCGATATAAGAATATGACACGGCACGCGAGGCAATGCCAGGGTGGATACACCGTTTGCACTCCCGAACCGGTGGTGACGGCAAGCCAGCAGCTTCCGCCCACCTCGAACAATACCCCCGAATCAAAGTGGCGCCACCAAATCGAATCACAACAGTAATAGAATGGTTTCCGATGTAGCATGCTCGATGAAAGGGTGCGACCCTTTGTGTAGCCCGGTATAGCTCCTGTTTTAGTCATATATGCCAACTCACGGGAGTTGGGTCCACGTAATATATACCTCGAGAACGTCGCCACCATCCTACTTCATTCTGAAATCTCCACCGCGTACACGGTTGTTAAAGTGGTTTTCGGTATTGGCCGGCTATAAGACAATATCCGATCCCGGTCTCTTTAATAACCCATCGTTATTATAACCCGTAGTTATAACTTTAAAAATATTTTATACTTCAAAATAAAATATCCTTTTCAATCCAAATCTTTATCAAAATAAAGATTAAATCATTTCCAAAACCATTTCAATATATCATCGTAAAATATCTTTCAATTCAAATATTTATCAAAATAAATATCAAGTCATTTCTAACCATTTCAATATATTAATTTTTCATACCCTTTCAACACTACCTTTCAGTTTCAAAATATCATATCTTTCAGAACTTCTTTTTAAATCATGTTAATATCAAAATGTCCTATCTTTCAAACTCCGTTTTTCAAATCATTTAATATCAAAAATATCATATCTTTTAAAACTTCGTTTCAAATCATTTTAATATATCAAAATATCATATCCTTTCAAAACTTCATTTTCAAATCATTCTAATAAATCAAAATATCGTATCTTTTCAAAACTTCATTCATTTCAAATCATTATTCATTTTATTCACTCTAAAATACCATTTCAATTCATATTTTAAAACAGTTTATATTCCAAAAATTCTTTTTTTTTTCATTTCAATGAAGTTATTATGCTTAATAATTAAATTATTAAATTTCCAAAAATTTCAACTTCCAAAGTTCATTTATTCACTTAAGTTTATCAAAACAGTGAAAATTCACTTTTCGCATCATTTAGAAAACTCTACGGAAAGTTACATTCAAAACAGTTCAATTTAACAAAAGACAACGTTTAAAAATGTTGTAATAGAGTTTTCTTAAATTTCAATAAACTTAGTTAAATTCAAAAATCATAGTACTTACAACAATTTCTATAATAGTTTTTTTCAATAGCTTTTTTTTTAGTTCATTATCATCAACTACAGTATTTACAATTGCTGTAATATCATTTACATTGTAATTAATATCATTTCAAAAATGCAGTCAATTAACTTCAAATATTCAATAAAATTTCTCAACCAGTTATATTTATATTAAAATATTTTTAACTTATAAAGTCATACATTTTCACATTTATAACATCATTTAATTTTCCTCAAGTTCATGATTTTACGGGGTTAAATTTCCATTCAAAAATCAAGATTTAATAATAATCCACTTATTAAAATGCAATGTTCAATTTTAAAATCCATTACATTAAATTTCAACTTAACACTTAAGTTCAAATTCTTAAATATAACTTAGTTTTATTTTTATTTGCTTAACTAAAAGTTCACTTTACGTTAATTTCATAAATTTCCAATTCTAGTTATATTTCAAAGTTTCAACTTAAAATATTTATTCATTTCACATTTCAACTTTAATAAAAAATCATAAATATGATAAAAATCATTTTAAATTTATTTAAATTCAAATTATCATAAATTTATCATAATTTCATGCTCAATTAAATTTCCAATTAAAATTAAATCAAAATTTCCAAAATAACTTACGTTCAAAATTTCTAACTTTTTCATTAATTCATTTCACTTACAATTATTCAGAAAATCAATAATATTTTACAAAAATTTTATTTTTATTAAATTTCAAATCAAAATATTATAATAATTAAATTTCTAAAATATTTTAAAATTTTTAGAAAAGCATATTTTAACTACGGGCCTGTATAAAAAATTTTACGCTAGGTAAAGTGATACGGGTAATATATCATTTCAACCCGTAATTTACAAAGAAAATCCGGGTTTTATCATTTCAAACCCGCAATCCCAAGTTAAAATAAATTAAATAAAATAAATCAGGCCTATCATTTCAGCCCGTAATGATTCTATTCTAACAGGGAACTTGCAGTGTAATCATATACAGGAATAATATAAACAAGGTCAATATCACAATATACAGTCATATATCAGATGTCGGGTGAAAATTAACAGTTTTAACATGGTAATAATATGATAATAACATGGCATAGCATATCATATGATCATCATTAACTTGCATAAACATTTTTTATTACTAAACACTTGTCATCAATTCACTTTTCATAAGTATAAATGTCAGAGTGAGAAAGACTCACTTTTTCAAGCTGAAGACCAAAATAACAAACACAAGAGCGGTTCCAAAAGTATGACAAGCACGATACAGCACGACTTTTGATTTGAATAAATGGAGAGCCTTGATATTTGTCTTGTAAACAATAACCAAAACAAGACAATACACACATAAATATTCAACGCAAAACAATGTTGAAACAATGAAATACGAAGCAACAAAGGAATAGATTACTTGACCTTGCTTTAACCATTCAAATGCTTGGCCTAGGAGGTTCTTGGGTTCAGTGATGATGATGATATAGCTCAAGTTTGGCACCATAACTCACGGCTATAAGGAGTATGGAGTGGTAGGGTTATAACATGAAGCATACAATTGGTCAAGGCAACATATATGAAGTTTTTGAGCACAACAAGGCTCGGCCTTGGGTCAAGTGGGGCTTGGCCATACTTGTACAGGTTTGGACAATAGATGGAGGGGTGTGGGAAGGTCTGGAAAAGGTGGTGGTGGCGGCCTATGGTGGTGGCCAAGGTGGTGGATGAAGATATGAAGTGATAAGGTGGCTATCATGAATGTTTCAAGGCTTTATGCATTGTTTTTGTGGAGTTTTGGTTCATGGAGTCTTGGCCATGTCAATTTCAGATCTGGAAAGAGGCTAAGATGAAGTGTAGTGGTGGTATAAAGGTGGTGGTCGTGGCTAGAGGTGGTGGCCATGGTGAAGTATGAAGGTGGTGAAGTAATAGTGGTGGCTAGGGCATTGTTTTGGACATTATTTGCAATTTTGTGGAGTTTTGTCACCAAGGGAGGTGTGGCCATGGATGGATCTGAAATGATTGATGGAGATGATGCCAAGGAAGAGTGGTAGGGGATGGTGGAGAGTATGGTGGTGATGGTGGGTGGTAGAGGCCAATCCAGAGAGCATAGAAAACTAGGCAAAATACATAGAAAATGAGAAGAAAAAGGTAGAAAAAAAGATGTAGCCATTATCAGATTTTTTTCTCAAGATGGAGGCCATGATTTTTAGGGTTTTGGAGCTTGAAAATTCGTGAATAATATGAGGGAGTCGGCTGCAAAGGATGAGGAAAGGAATGGCTAAGATAAATTGATGTATTAATTGCAAAAAGAAACGGATAAAACGTCTTTACGTTTCAGGCTTTTAAGATCTCTTAACTTTCTAAACCTTTTGCATTTCCTTTTCTTTTTAATTTTATAAAAACAAAATAAACTCAGAAATGTTATTTAAAACCGAAACCAAGTAAGAATAAAATAAAATAAATAATTTATTTTAAGTAAAATAGAAAAAGGAAATAAGAAATTGCTTAAAAATAGCAACCCTGACATAAAAATTACAAGAAAATCTCCAATGACTTTGGAAAATTTATAACTTCACAAAAAAATATTTTAACACAAAATTTGAATTAAAAATGGTTTTAAAACATTTTCAAGGTAAAATAATAATTTAATTTTTATTAAATAGAAAGTTAAATAAAGAAAAATGCAGTAAATACCAACTAGGCTTTATAAATTGAAATAAATTCAAATAAACTTTAGAAAAATTATATTATCATTTTAAAAAGACTTAAAAGTAAAAATATACATAATATAACATATTATCACATATTAAAATAAAATATAAGCAAGAAGAAGTAACTTATACAATTTAAATAGTCATTGTTAAATAACACTATATACGCACAATATTGTAAAGGGTATAACTTTCACAATTTACATCCAAATTCAACGAAACGAAAAGTGGTGTTCTTATAATTTTATGTACTTTCATAATGAAAGAAAAAAAATTAAATTTTTAAACTTTTAAAATTTTAAGTTGAAAGTCATAGTTTGACTATTTTGACCAAAATCAGCATTTCAGGCAAATATTCAACTTACACAAGTTTGAAATTATAACTCATATAAAAAAAATCAAGATTATATTTAAATAATAAATTTAATCATTTCAAATAAGTAAAATAAGTTTTTAAATCAAAATCTTACATTAAAAATAATTAAAATATACAATAAAATAATTACAAAATACAGGGTTGTTACACTCTCCCCCACTCAAAACTTTTCGTCCCCGAAAAGGAATGAGGTATGGAAGGGCACAGAAAATATAGTGATAGGATTAAGATAAGATGACAAGAAGATTGAAGTTATACCTGATAACTGTTATTATAGGTAAGTTTAACAAGGTGGAGGTGATCTTTCCAAGATCCTCCGGAATCAAGAACACAAGCATGAAAAAGGTGGATTCAAAATGAGTACCAAAGGTCTATCAAAGATTATAGAAAGATTTCTAAACAGAAAGATTATAGAATGATGCATATGCCGGTCTATAGCAAGATAAGGATGATAAGGACAACCAAAAGATAGTTTGAAAAACAAAATAAGGAAATGAATTTGAAAGCATGGAGATTTCAACTTAAACAGAGAATAAATCTTTACACAAGTTAAATAAATCTTAACTATCTCAAATTTCATTATCTTATTATCCAATCATCTAAAATTTACCATTTTTTAAAACCATGGGTTTGAAAAATAATCATTTATTACACTCACATTGTACTTAATAAATTTAATTCTTCTTTATTGCTAATTAAACTTAAATTTATTCCTCTCAATATATTCATCACTGATGTTAAATATACTTACACTTATTATAACTGCTTTATTTTATTCTTAGTTCTTCTAACATTGTTTTATTGTAAGTTATTCAATTACCCTTTATTATTCTTTAACTCTGTTAATCGTTTTATAACTTAAAATTTAAGTGTACAGCATTTATTATAACCACTCAAATTTTATTTATACATCTTTTTTATATTGTATATTACCCAATTACATTTTTAACTTCTGAAATTTTGGTAAGTTATATTTGAATGCAATTGTATTGTACAAATAAACCTTCCAATTAAATCATTTCGTGCTTGATATTCATCCAACATTTTGATAGATTGATTTTTTTTTTTTGGAATTATTCTTTAAAATAAAATTTAAGAATTAAATTTCTGATTTCTTCAAACCATTTAGAGATAAGTAATAATATATGTCAAATCAAATTTCAATCATATATATATATATATATTATAAATCAAGTCATATTTTAGAAATTCAAATCAATTTAATTTCCCAAAACAAAGCTGTAGCAAGACTACAGAACAGTCTCCTAACTTCGAAACTCGAAAATGAACGTCGATGATGTCGCGATCATCACCAAAGTTATTTTCCAGCGACAAAGAGAAAAGCACTAATTTTAAACCTTTAAAAATTCTTTGAAAACAAATTCTATTCAAAATACTTTAAATAATATAACCTTTTAAAACTTTAAACCAAAGTTCGAAATAATCGGGATTTAAATCCTCAAATTCTTGTTTTAAATTCATTTCATTAAGTTGCATAAATTTACTTATATATCAAAATTTATTTCATTAACCAATTTTTTTTTAAATATATTGTGTCCGTTTGTTCTGTCAAAGTGTTTTGGAAATCTTATCGATAGCGCTGATCAGACGTATCGATCAGAAACCCAACTCAACATCAACAACTCAAACAACACAATATATAAAACATTTTAAATTTTAAATACTAGTTTACAAATACACTATACATGAATAGATTTTCAAAGAAGGATAGAGATTCAATTTTTTTTGATTAACACAAATCAAAGGAGATTATGATTTAAAAATAAGTTGGAAACAAGGATGACATGATTAAATAACAGAATAGGAAGATGGATAAGCTTATATAAATCACGGGCAACCTTAACCGGGTCAACCGTGACTTAAAGAATAAGGTCAACGTTGATTTTTCTATGGTAAATCTACATTCGATCTCAAGAGTTAGAGTTTGAAATAACAAAAGATATTAGCATCTAAACCAAGGATAGATAAGAATCTCTGATGAATCGATGCTAACTGCAAAGGAGTTTTCCCCCTTTTTCAATTAAATTTGAAATTGGCGTGACCGCCGACTCACTAGAAAGATCATTCGAAGTGGAGTTATGGAATGCTCTAGAGTCAAAAGAAGATGAATAGTGAGGGATGCGAATGGATTTTGGAACCGTAGGGAATGTTTCAAAATTCAAAGGAATCGAGTCAAAAGGGAGAGATTCAAACTCGAATGAAAAGTGATTCTGTAAATACATTCACTCCATATGCTGAGTTTTGCCTAGAGCAACCTGGCTCTGATACCAACTGTAACGACTCGGTATTTTCAACCATTCGCATCCATTATAAGCGTATGGGTAGACATTCATGCCGAAATTGAATTGCTCAAAATACCGCGTTGTAAATAAAAATTTGGCAAATCTCAGAATATACAGTAAATGAAATCAAAGACCACAGACACAGAGTAATGATAATGCAACGGAAGTAAAAGAGGAGATAGTAGTTCATGAAGCTACTATATAAAATATGAGATACATCAGAGTTAAATAAGATACAACAGAAGAGTAACAGGATACATCAGGTACAAATCAGATACATCACTGAACCATTGGATACTGAAATAAAATAGATGGCTGGATCTTCAAGGAAAGATCCAACGCCGAAGGTGAATCTTGAATGCTAACTCAATCAATCTGATCCGAGCGTAAACCAAAACACAAAACCCTCGAGTCAGGACATAAATACTTATAAACTGTAAATCAACTCAAGTGAACAGTAACAAAATGCATCAGTAACTTAAAGGATGCTTGGGACCGCCCATCCTCTAAGGATCCATTAAACTATTTACTATGTAGTAATATACGCTATATACGGTAGTGTCTAATCAGTAAAGTATAATCATATAGAAAATAGCGTTAAGGGGATGGTGAACCTTAACGCGGTCGGATCTTTAAAACCAAAATCGTAGTGGGCTCGATATAAGAATATGACACGGCACGCGAGGCAATGCCAGGGTGGATACACCGTTTGCACTCCCGAACCGGTGGTGACGGCAAGCCAGCAGCTTCCTCCCACCTCGAACAATACCCCCGAATCAAAGTGGCGCCACCAAATCGAATCACAACAGTAATAGAATGGTTTCCGATGGAGCATGCTCGATGAAAGGGTGCGACCCTTTGTGTAGCCCGGTATAGCTCCTGTTTTAGTCATATATGCCAACTCATGGGAGTTGGGTCCACGTAATATATACCTCGAGAACGTCGCCACCATCCTACTTCATTCTGAAATCTCCACCGCGTACACGGTTGTTAAAGTGGTTTTCGGTATTGGCCGGCTATAAGACAATATCCGATCCCGGTCTCTTTAATAACCCATCGTTATTATAACCCGTAGTTATAACTTTAAAAATATTTTATACTTCAAAATAAAATATCCTTTTCAATCCAAATCTTTATCAAAATAAAGATTAAATCATTTCCAAAACCATTTCAATATATCATCGTAAAATATCTTTCAATTCAAATATTTATCAAAATAAATATCAAGTCATTTCTAACCATTTCAATATATTAATTTTTCATACCCTTTCAACACTACCTTTCAGTTTCAAAATATCATATCTTTCAGAACTTCTTTTTAAATCATGTTAATATCAAAATGTCCTATCTTTCAAACTCCGTTTTTCAAATCATTTAATATCAAAAATATCATATCTTTTAAAACTTCGTTTCAAATCATTTTAATATATCAAAATATCATATCCTTTCAAAACTTCATTTTCAAATCATTCTAATAAATCAAAATATCGTATCTTTTCAAAACTTCATTCATTTCAAATCATTATTCATTTTATTCACTCTAAAATACCATTTCAATTCATATTTTAAAACAGTTTATATTCCAAAAATTCTTTTTTTTTCATTTCAATGAAGTTATTATGCTTAATAATTAAATTATTAAATTTCCAAAAATTTCAACTTCCAAAGTTCATTTATTCACTTAAGTTTATCAAAACAGTGAAAATTCACTTTTCGCATCATTTAGAAAACTCTACGGAAAGTTACATTCAAAACAGTTCAATTTAACAAAAGACAACGTTTAAAAATGTTGTAATAGAGTTTTCTTAAATTTCAATAAACTTAGTTAAATTCAAAAATCATAGTACTTACAACAATTTCTATAATAGTTTTTTTCAATAGCTTTTTTTTTAGTTCATTATCATCAACTACAGTATTTACAATTGCTGTAATATCATTTACATTGTAATCAATATCATTTCAAAAATGCAGTCAATTAACTTCAAATATTCAATAAAATTTCTCAACCAGTTATATTTATATTAAAACATTTTTAACTTATAAAGTCATACATTTTCACATTTATAACATCATTTAATTTTCCTCAAGTTCATGATTTTACGGGGTTAAATTTCCATTCAAAAATCAAGATTTAATAATAATCCACTTATTAAAATGCAATGTTCAATTTTAAAATCCATTACATTAAATTTCAACTTAACACTTAAGTTCAAATTCTTAAATATAACTTAGTTTTATTTTTATTTGCTTAACTAAAAGTTCACTTTACGTTAATTTCATAAATTTCCAATTCTAGTTATATTTCAAAGTTTCAACTTAAAATATTTATTCATTTCACATTTCAACTTTAATAAAAAATCATAAATATGATAAAAATCATTTTAAATTTATTTAAATTCAAATTATCATAAATTTATCATAATTTCATGCTCAATTAAATTTCCAATTAAAATTAAATCAAAATTTCCAAAATAACTTACGTTCAAAATTTCTAACTTTTTCATTAATTCATTTCACTTACAATTATTCAGAAAATCAATAATATTTTACAAAAATTTTATTTTTATTAAATTTCAAATCAAAATATTATAATAATTAAATTTCTAAAATATTTTAAAATTTTTAGAAAAGCATATTTTAACTACGGGCCTGTATAAAAATTTTTACGCTAGGTAAAGTGATACGGGTAATATATCATTTCAACCCGTAATTTACAAAGAAAATCCGGGTTTTATCATTTCAAACCCGCAATCCCAAGTTAAAATAAATTAAATAAAATAAACCAGGCCTATCATTTCAGCCCGTAATGATTCTATTCTAACAGGGAACTTGGAGTGTAATCATATATAGGAATAATATAAACAAGGTCAATATCACAATATACAGTCATATATCAGATGTCGGGTGAAAATTAACAGTTTTAACATGGTAATAATATGATAATAACATGGCATAGCATATCATATGATCATCATTAACTTGCATAAACATTTTTTATTACTAAACACTTGTCATCAATTCACTTTTCATAAGTATAAATGTCAGAGTGAGAAAGACTCACTTTTTCAAGCTGAAGACCAAAATAACAAACACAAGAGCGGTTCCAAAAGTATGACAAGCACGATACAGCACGACTTTTGATTTGAATAAATGGAGAGCCTTGATATTTGTCTTGTAAACAATAACCAAAACAAGACAATACACACATAAATATTCAACGCAAAACAATGTTGAAACAATGAAATACGAAGCAACAAAGGAATAGATTACTTGACCTTGCTTTAACCATTCAAATGCTTGGCCTAGGAGGTTCTTGGGTTCAGTGATGATGATGATATAGCTCAGGTTTGGCATCATAACTCACGGCTATAAGGAGTATGGAGTGGTAGGGTTATAACATGAAGCATACAATTGGTCAAGGCAACATATATGAAGTTTTTGAGCACAACAAGGCTCGGCCTTGGGTCAAGTGGGGCTTGGCCATACTTGTACAGGTTTGGACAATAGATGGAGGGGTGTGGGAAGGTCTGGAAAAGGTGGTGGTGGCGGCCTATGGTGGTGGCCAAGGTGGTGGATGAAGATATGAAGTGATAAGGTGGCTATCATGAATGTTTCAAGGCTTTATGCATTGTTTTTGTGGAGTTTTGGTTCATGGAGTCTTGGCCATGTCAATTTCAGATCTGGAAAGAGGCTAAGATGAAGTGTAGTGGTGGTACAAAGGTGGTGGTCGTGGCTAGAGGTGGTGGCCATGGTGAAGTATGAAGGTGGTGAAGTAATAGTGGTGGCTAGGGCATTGTTTTGGACATTATTTGCAATTTTGTGGAGTTTTGTCACCAATGGAGGTGTGGCCATGGATGGATCTGAAATGATTGATGGAGATGATGCCAAGGAAGAGTGGTAGGGGATGGTGGAGAGTATGGTGGTGATGGTGGGTGGTAGAGGCCAATCCAGAGAGCATAGAAAACTAGGCAAAATACATAGAAAATGAGAAGAAAAAGGTAGAAAAAAAGATGTAGCCATTACCAGATTTTTTTCTCAAGATGGAGGCCATGATTTTTAGGGTTTTGGAACTTGAAAATTCGTGAATAATATGAGGGAGTCGGCTGCAAAGGATGAGGAAAGGAATGACTAAGATAAATTGATGTATTAATTGCAAAAAGAAACGGATAAAACGTCTTTACGTTTCAGGCTTTTAAGATCTCTTAACTTTCTAAACCTTTTGCATTTCCTTTTCTTTTTAATTTCATAAAAACAAAATAAACTCAGAAATGTTATTTAAAACCGAAACCAAGTAAGAATAAAATAAAATAAATAATTTATTTTAAGTAAAATAGAAAAAGGAAATAAGAAATTGCTTAAAAATAGCAACCCTGACATAAAAATTACAAGAAAATCTCCAATGACTTTGGAAAATTTATAACTTCACAAAAAAATATTTTAACACAAAATTTGAATTAAAAATGGTTTTAAAACATTTTCAAGGTAAAATAATAATTTAATTTTTATTAAATAGAAAGTTAAATAAAGAAAAATGCAGTAAATACCAACTAGGCTTTATAAATTGAAATAAATTCAAATAAACTTTAGAAAAATTATATTATCATTTTAAAAAGACTTAAAAGTCAAAATATACATAATATAACATATTATCACATATTAAAATAAAATATAAGCAAGAAGAAGTAACTTATACAATTTAAATAGTCATTGTCAAATAACACTATATACGCACAATATTGTAAAGGGTATAACTTTCACAATTTACATCCAAATTCAACGAAACGAAAAGTGGTGTTCTTATAATTTTATGTACTTTCATAATAAAAGAAAAAAATTAAAATTTTAAACTTTTAAAATTTTAAGTTGAAAGTCATAGTTTGACTATTTTGACCAAAATCAGCATTTCAGGCAAATATTCAACTTACACAAGTTTGAAATTATAACTCATATAAAAAAAATCAAGATTATATTTAAATAATAAATTTAATCATTTCAAATAAGTAAAATAAGTTTTTAAATCAAAATCTTACATTAAAAATAATTAAAATATACAATAAAATAATTACAAAATACAGGGTTGTTACAGCCCGTTCCTTCCTAAGCCTCCTCGCCTTATCTCGACAGGCCCCAACTGAAAGAAAACTTCACTTGCATTGTTTTCCTACAAAGACTGACAAACTACATCTCTCATCTGATAAAAGTTTCAGCCACCACTCCTGAACCCATGTCATTTGCTTTTGTACCAAGCATACTCAAGGTACGTCCCACCAACTGGTGTCATCTCGACCATACAGTTCAGTCAACTTCCTAGCTTGCATGCACTTCAAACTTATGTTACCTGATACGCAGAACGATTCGGTACGCAGAACGAAAACGGGAACAGAAAATGTCACATACTACTACAGAACGCAATACGTTGAAGATAGGCATAACCGAAACGCTTAGTCAGAACGGAATACGCTTAGCCGAATGTTGAGCGCTTCTAAAAAAGACCTCTTTACAAATTTATACAATATTGTCATCCGGTATCCCCTACAAGTGAATGGACACAAAGTAAAATCATTCTTGTATAAATAAACATTATCATTAACGTTCATTTCGAACTAGTTATACATTATAGATTATATTAATTGAAGCTAAATAAAATTGTGAAACGATCAAATATTATTGCATAAATGCTAACAGAGTGTGTTATTTTTTCTACTCTTTATAGCAGTTGAAAACATATAACAAAGTTACATTATGTTTTTTTCTTTGTGAATTCTTGACGATGACCCTCTCTACTGCATGGACCTTGAAGTTGGAATGGTTTTCATACATTAATACAACATTAGCTTCTTCAAATATATTATCAAAATCAACAATGTTTTTTTTTTCCAAATACTATATTCCAGTTGAAAAAGGTACATGGAAAAAAAGAACATTTGAAAGATAGTTATGTAAAAAAGAAGAAGAATATATAAGCATTAATGAAGAGTTCATAAGTATATGTAACTTTACATTATTATGGTAATTGAGAGTTAAAATAAAGTAGAAAACAAAGTTTTTACTCTTCCTAAGGCTGATTTGAAATCATTCTTATTATTCATATTTTCAGTATGAACTTATTATTATATGATAACAGGAAATCGTTATTATTTCATGCACATTAATACACAAATCAACAAACTAAACATGTTGGAACATCCGAATCAACATTTTGGAACATCGAATTAAACGTTTCGCAACATTAAATTCAACATTTTGAAACGTCAAAATTAGTGTACCAAATCGTGTGCCCATAGTGTTTTCAAACGCTGGTGTATTGCGTTTCGGAATGCACATACCAAAACGGAATACGACAGCTAAAGTGTGAATTGTGGTAACATAGCTTCAACCGTGCAGCCACATCAAGGGATTATAGTGATTCTTGGTCTCAACTGCGCAATCTCAGCCACTCAACACCATTTTCATCAGTTATAAATACCTTAAGATCTTCATCGTTACAAAGGGTACAGTGGAAGCTCTCTTGTATTTAGTTATTATTGTCTCTTGTAATAATTTATTGTAAGAGAAGCAAAATAGTAAGAAATTCCTTACAGTGGGCGTACGCAAGCTTAGCCAAACCACTCTAAACTTGTGTTCTTTTATATTTTTCGCATCTTACTTACTCATTTAGTCGTTTTACATCTTTAATTAAGTATTATCAAGTGACCTTTGTTAATATCACCAATCAACAATTCTATAAGTAGTGATTTAATGTTATTGAAATGAACGGTTACGTACAAGCGGTAGTAAGCATACAAATGAGAAAAGGATGTGATAAGTAGTAATTAGGTAACATTCAGTACATGCAAAGTTCTATTTCATTTGATAAGCCATAACATTAAATATAAAGTGTGTTATATATTAAACTGTTATGATCCTCATGATCATATATTTGTCCCTTAGAGCTAGGTTTGTTTGTTTTTTCGGTTCAATTCTTTTGTTTATTTCATTATCTGAGAAATATACGGTAAGACTTTGAATGCCTTCATTAGGCTGAGCGATCAAGAGCGGTTTACAAAATTACTTACGATATTACATACATGTGGGCATCACATATAAAGGATGTCATGTAGAAACAATTGAAACTGAAACTAATAGCTTTATTTTTTAGGATGACGGAAACAAAATTTAGAGGAGAAAATAAGGATGGTTATGATATATTACACCTTTGGGGCATTGAATCCAAGACTTTGAATAATCAGTTATCTTTGATTAGTCATTTTCTTTTTAGAAAAATTCTCTGTTCTTGTCATTAATTAGGTCCAGGAATTCTTGTTTTTTGCATATGAAAGGAAAATTAATGAAAGTGAAATTCATCCAAAGTATTAAATAATATTAAATATAAAGGGTAACTTTGTTCATGCAATTTTGTAAAAGATTTTAGCTGAATCGTATGTTTTAGGCAGGTGGACTGGTTGTACAGTGTCTGAGTTTGGGTGACATGACCTTATATTTAGTAAAATAAATTGTTGGAATACACAGGTGGTAGATGATTGATAAATAGTGATGAAGTATTTGTGCATGTGAAGTAATAAAAGTTTTAACCATTTGAAAATTGTAACCACCAAATAATGGAGGAAGTAGATACATACATTAATGATGCCACCTTTTCGGACACTCTCACCACTTGCTATAGCAAGATTGCATTCTCTAGTTTTGTCATTACTTGAAGGTTTCTTCTCGTCGCCCTGATGGAAATACAATTTAAGATTAGTTTATTCTCAGTTCAATTAGAATCGGCAATATTGATAATGAAACGGGAATACTTTCTTGATCACATTCTGTAAATTACATAAGATCTATATGAAATGTATATGTATGAATAATGATGATAATATCATCATTGTCTTACTGAATTAAATTTGACTTTGGCATTAGGAAGTAAACGAGTATCTGTATACAATGATTGTGATCATTTGTAAATTGTAAAGGTTAATGTTTTAAGTTAGTAGCATAAATAGGCATTTTAGTCAGTAGGAAAAGCTCATATTTTTAATCATCGTTTATTGTGGAAAATGGAAACTATAAATTTCCATTCATTTAGCTTCATCCATTTTCACACAAGATTGAACCAACGAATTCATGATAAATTCAACAACTAAGTCTTGATGTTACACATATATTGACTAATACAATTACAAAAGTAAATTTTAAAAGAACAATTTACCTCCAATCAATGATCCTGCTATTTCTCGCCCAAGTGCAAGTTGAAGAATTTGTAACTTGAGAATTAGATCTTCATTTTGGCCTTTTTCGACACTTGAGTTTAAGTAGCTTGGATATCGTAACTGATGACCATCAAGTTTTTCTGCGCACATCGTAAAACAACAGTGCAACACGTTGGGTTTTTGAGAAGTCCAGAGTCAACTTCATTCGGAGTCCTAATGGATTAACTTGTAAAGTTTACAATTAAATTACCCAAATATTAGTGAAAATGGAAACCGCACATATGCGACATTCTATTATCAATTTTATGATTCTTCTTTCTCTCAGCCTCCTTTTTTTTTGAGAATATATATGAATAAATTAACCCAACCAAAAGCTGTCAACAAGCCTGACAGATAACCAGATTACCAACAAGAGAAATATAAAAATACACCGGTAAAATACAGGAAAATAACAGACTCCTGCGAGAAACAGAGGCAAGGAACCTCTGGCACCAGGCACAAAACAGTCAGGATGAGCTCCGAAAAATCCACCACCCATCAAACATCGTCATCGAGCTTCGGCATGGCCACCGACCGATGACGATGTCGAGTGACAACCGTGCAAAAGAAGGAATAGCCCAACAGACGAACCAGCATAAAAGGAGGACAAAAACGTCCGGAAACCCAGATCCCCAGGAACGACAGAGGAATAAATATCTGAAGGAAAGCGATCCGAGCAACCATCCCTCAAAACAAGAACTGCGGAGAACCTCCGCCGGCCAAACATGAAAATCCAGGACCTGGAAATAATAGCAACAAAATAAGAGGGAAAAAAGGGGGGGCGACGGGGAAGGGAAAGCCAGAGCCACCTGGCTCGCAACCGGGGCTCATCCAATTCCCTCTCGAGCTGAAGACCGAGTACAAGAAATAGATAGCAAGGACACTAGGGGGCCAGATCGAGAACTAACCGCTCCCTTGAAAGGTCTACCACAAAAAGCCGAAAAAACATCATTCCTAACCCGACGAATAATGGATGTGGGATCCATGAGAGAATCCTCAAAAATAGCCTGATTTCGCGCACACCAAAGGTGCCAACAGATCAGACAAGGAATCAAGCGAAAGACGACAGAGCGCAATTATTTACCCAGTATACCGTTCCACCATGTGCTCTATAAGTCACTCGGCGAGGTGTATCTCCCGCGGATGCCAATCAGATTCCCAAAATAATTCCAACAAGCAATTGCTGAATTACCCGAGAAGAGTAAATGATCAGAGGATTCGGTTACACCGTTACCGCAGCACCTGCAACGGGATACGAAAGGAATTCCAATCCGCTGAATGTTCTCATCTACTGGCAACCCCTTATAAAGGGTTCGCCACATGAATAAAGACACTTTTGGAGGGATTCTAGAGTCCCAAATGAAAGAAAAGATAGGGATAATCGGTGCCGGAGTACGAGTAGAATTCCACGCTTTACAGATGGAAAACGAACCGCCATCCCAACCGGTAAGGCCTCCGTGAGAGTCTGAGAAAGATTTGATCAATTGCATGTGCTTCCAAGTCTCACTAGCGAAGCTAGTGGAACCAGAAAAGCCAGCGGGTGCTAATTGACGGTACTTGGCATGCAGGAACTGAGCCCATAAAGAATCGTTTGCCCCAAATCTGTACCACAACTTGCAGGCAAAAGCCGAGCAAAAGTCCTTTAGGTTGCGCACATCAAGTCCGCCCTCGTTCTTGGGACGACACACCACGTCCCAAGAAACCCAGTGATGAGTGTATATTTTACCAATCATACCCGTCCCTTCCTGTAGGGTTATCCATCTTCAACCCTCAACAATTTATCTCCTCTCGTATTCCAATATGATGATGCAATGTAACTTACTACATGAATATCCTAAAAGTTATCCAGGTTTTGAACAAACCAAACCATCTATGATCACAACAAATTTTCTCCAACTTCGCAAAACCTTGCATAGAAAATATCCAAATTTTTTTGCATCGAGACAAAATAATATGGGGTTGCTTGAGTAAGTGTGCTCGAGTGAAATACTCAGATGGAGCTTACCCGGATACCCAGAGTAGAACATAAGTGAACTGGGCCATTCTACCTAAGTTCAGATCCTTTGGTCAAGGATGCCATCACGCCCACCGCCAATCACAGTGAATCCATTATGTTACCCGGTTTGGGACATATGACTTTAAATTCTCAACTCGACGTTGGTTTTGGTGATTATGGACTTCCGATCTAAATTATATTGAGGGTATTATAAAGAAATTGGGGTTTCGGGAGGGTTAGGGTTTCTTGATAGGAAGCGAGAAGATAAATGAAGAAAAATCGTGGATCCTTCAGTGGAAATGGAGTTAATTTCTGTGGCGATGAAATTGGTAAGAAGAAAGATTCGGTTTGGATGGAAGGGTAAAAAGAATTCCATATTTGAACTACTTTTGGCAGACGTGGGAGAAAGAAAGAAGGAGTTATTTTCAATTTAGCCTCGTCTAAAAACTAATTATCACAGATAGCCTTATTTAGAAACTATTATCAATTATAGCCCTGTTTTGGCCAGCTCAGCCTCGAGCTGCCAAAACGTACTGGCGACTTTTCAAAAGTTGCCAGTTATTTTTTTTTCACGAAAAATCACGGACGACTTTTGGGAAGTCACCAACAGGCGACTTCCCAAAAGTCGCCTGTTTTGTTACAAAAGTCGTCCATTCGGGGCTGTGCAACAAAACCAGAGCCTCTCTTTTTTCCCCACTTCATTCTAAACCTATCCATTCCCAAATTAGAAACCCTCCCCCTCCGATTTATTTTCTCCAACTCAGAAATTTTTCGTTAAATACTTTTAAAAGAAGTAGATTTCGAAGAACTACCTCAAGCCTAGCGAAACGTTGTTCGGTCGAATCCAATCAAGGTATGCAGTAGAAACCCTAAGTTTTGAATTTAGTTTGCAAAGTAAAAAAAATTTGTGCTTGATGCAGAATGGCTCCTAGTTATATTCCAACTATATGCTATTTTGATGGTAAATTGGTTATTGACGATTTAATGTGTGGGAAATATCTCGGTGGATCGTATAAACCGGCTAAAGTTCGAAAAGGATTTACTTTTGAGCAGTTGAAAGAGTCGGTTTATAAAGCAACAAAGATAAAACAGGAAGAGTACGAGATTGAAATTGTTTGCAATTGGCCAACAGATTCTGGTTCTAAAGCAATCAAAATTGTTGACGACGATGATGTTGAATTAATGTTTGTTGCATCGATCAAATCTATTGAGTTGTTTGTTGGGAAAAAAAAGGAGATCGGTTGCAGAAGAACCAAGACCGGCACCCGCAACAAATTTTGGCGTTGATGAATATTCTAGAAATTGGTAAGAAGAATGATTCGGTTTGGATGGAAGAGTAAAAAGAATTCCATATTTGAACTATTTTTGGCAGACGGGGGAGAAAGAAAGAAAGATGGTATGTACTGCTCTCTTTTCCCGCTATACCGGTCATTATCAATTTTAGTAAAGTTCCTAAACAATTTAATATTGTCTGGTTGAAACCTCAATTTTTGACAAAATAATTTTTCGGTTGAGTAGCTTTGTCACATCACTACTTATCAACTTTTACGACGAAACATTAATGATATTTTTTCAAAATCAGCGTGACAATAATATTATCAATGCAATAATTACATGTTTATCGTTATATCGACCTTCAATATACCTACAAATCAGTAACGATGACGGTATGAAATTTTGATAATGAAATTGTTTGTTAAATTGATTGCGTGAAATTTTGAAGAATGAAACAATGGATTTTTTCCTCAAGTTTGAAGAACCATGTGGTTCGAAGGGGCTGGATTAGAAGTTTTTTAAGGATTTTGAGGTTAGACCGTTGGTTCATGAATGTGTAGGATTATTTCATTTTCAAAACTATAACGCTTCAAGATCAAAGGTTAACCATAGCCGAACCGATTTTAGGCTGAGTCTTTAAAACACTAGTTAGAAGTACAGTTCATTTAAGCTAGTTGAGTCCACTATTTTATTTTAAAATAAATTGAGCGGCTAAAAAAATTAAAATTAGTTATACATTCAGTGGTATAAAAATACTATATTGTTGTTAATTTGCCATTTAGAAAAACGAAATGTTACACTTTGGATTGTATAATAGAATAGTTTGAATATGCGGTCTATTTTGCATGGTTTCATTACTAGAAAATGCATTGCCTACCTCTCTGGTATTACCAACGTGATTCCAACATTGAAAAATAAGGCATCGGCTAGGCATCGGTAAAGCCTCAGAAAGTGTCTACCAACGTAAATTTTCAAATGCCCTACCAATACCAGCAAAAGAACTTTGGCAGAGCATCGGTATGGCGTCGTCTCAAATCATACCTACCTAGTCGACGTTCTCTCCATCCACTTTTCGGATTAAAATAAAAAAACTCTTACCACATGTCGTCTCCTCCTTCCTCCACGCCGCTATAAGCCAAACCCCTCCCCAAGCACAATGTCGCCTCTTTCCCCAAGCCCAGTGTCTTCTTCTTCCCTAATCCACCGCAAGCTAAACTCCTCCATAAGCCGCCATCTCCAAGCACAGCACCTCGTCGTCGTAAGCCACCGTTTCATCTATGATCTAAGCTGCAACTAGCCATCCAGCCACCGTTTTCCAAGCATCCCCCAAGCTTCCAAACCGCCGCAAGCAAAGCCTTCCGTCGGCATGATTTATTACTTTGATTCATTTATTATAAGCTATTATTTGATTAAGTTCATATATGACATAGATTTGTTTGTTTAAGATATTGTTGGTATTATTTTTAAATTGTTCAATAATTCATTATTATTGATGTGTTATTATTAATTAAATCCGTCGATGTTTAGTTTTTGTCTATGATTGAGTTAGATTTATAGTATATTTCGATATACTATTATCGATGGATTGATAAGGTGAATGGAGTTTATATAACGTTAGAAATTGAATTTTACTATATCCGGGGATCCATAATATGGTTTTCTTTTGATATAATAGTAAGCTTGACCGAAGAAGCCATGCATGCTCGGCATGTTCTGACAAGTGTGTAATGGTCACGAGCTGTGTAATAGGGATTGTTTTTCGATTGTTGATGATGAAATTTTACCGATTGATACATGTTAGATTGATTGAAAAGTTAGAGAATTGTATAACTGATGGTAGAATTATAAAATTTAATAAAGAATACGGTGACTATTAAAAATCGAAAGTATATTAGATATTAGAAATATATAGTATATAAGCTAATATAAACCAAGAGTATGTTATGACTGGTGTTCAAGGGTATATAGACCTCAAATATAGCTAACATTATAGATATTAGTTAAGTTCTTATTTTGTGGCCATAGCAACTACATTCTTTTATTTTAGGAAATTTTACATATGTAGGCCAGTTTTGAAAAGATATAACAAATATAGGTCAGTTCCAAAAGTATTTACAAATAAAGACCAGTTTTCGTTTTGCTGGTCTATAGCGTTGGCGATTTTTCGAAAATCGCCAACGTGAGATTTTTCAAAAATCGCCCAGGTAGAATAATTTGTTTTGCTTTGGGCGATTTTTCAAAAATGCCAGAAGAAACTGCTATAAATCCAAGCAGCCACCCTACCATCTTCTTTCACTATCAACTTTACCAAACTTATCATTAAATTCCTGAAAGTTTGCAAACCCTACTTCATAGAAAACCAAAAAAAAGTTCGATTCTCACAAGATACAATCAAAGCTTCTGAACAAGTAAGTGTAATCTTCGGTACAGGGTAATGTATATCGATTTACGCTTACTAAAATCCTAATTCGGAGCTGTTGTGTATTCTAACCATTGTTGACGTACTCGCAGCTGAAACAAACATGTATGATTGGGAGATAGACGACGAGATGATGTCGAAATGTTACGATGAGTTTGAAGCGCGAAGGGACATTACGCATATAACTGATGGTGAATTTGTTCCGGAAACGCAATTTGGGCCAATACGTCAAAAGTTCCATTCGGGAACATCATCTCTCAACACTCGCTTACGTGAAGTTGTAGCGAACCAAAGACCGGGAAAGCAAATTTCTTTTGAAGGTAAAGTACTTAGTCCTTGTAATCCTGTAGGGCCTACATTGCCATCCGGTGTATATCCAGTTTGCAGATGTGGCGATGAATGCGTGGTTGTCGTAGCCAAAACTGAAACCAATGCTGGAGGAAGATTTTACGGTTGTGCTTCTTACGAAGATCACATGATGAATCATGGTGAAGTGGGGTGCTGTAAATTTATGAAGTGGATCGATCCTCCATTGTGTGCTCGAGGAGTGGAATACGCCCTCGAAATGCAAGCTGAAGTTAGGCGTTTGAAAAAATTAGTTGAAGAAATGAATAGGAAATGTTGGTAGAGAAAAAAATGTCATATTTAGCTTTTGTTCGATGGAAACATTTGACAAACGGTTTCATATCATGAACTCTATGTTGGGTACTTCTTTTATTTTCATGTAATCGATGGATATTTTAACCTTTCGTAGATCGTACGTTAGTAGTTTTGTGTTGTTAAATTTATTTATTGTTAGCACTTTGTAACTGAGGGATAATCTCACCTATTCGTAGAATGTATGTTTGATTTTGTCTGAAATTGATGGTTATATCAAAGTGTTTGTCGTCGGATGAATTTATATGATCATATAGAGTTGTTTGGAGAAATCTCTGTATCACTTCTATTTTTTTAGTGAAAACAAACAATTGCCAAAATAGGCAGCCCACTGTTCTGAATGTGGCCATTTTACAAAATTCGCCAAAGGCGATTTTTGGAAAATCGCGTGCTGTTAGTTTGTTTTTGCGATTTTTCAAAAATCGCCCATTGGAGATTTTTGAAAAATCGCCCGTTGTTTCGCCTGTTACAAAACAGACAGGCAGCAAGCCCTCCCCCACTCACTCTACAACTTTAAACCAAGCTCCAAAAAACCCATTTCGGGTTTAAGCTCTCTCCCTCCCAAAAATTAATATTTTCTTTATTTTTTAATCAAATTCGAAGCTCATTTCGGCCATGGCTTCAACATCCGGAATAGTGGAGGATATTGGTAATGCACCCATCTCTAATTTCTTGATTTAGGGCATTTTTAGGGTTTTCTAGATTTCAATTTTTTGCAATTTCTTGTGAAAGCTAAGTGTTGTAGATTACATTACGAGGTATTTGCAAGTGAATGTTCATTCAATTGCGTGTGCTTTAGTGTAGATTGAAGAGAATTTAATTTATGATAGTTAAGGGTTGTATGCATTAATCTTTGCATTGTAGATTACATCGAGATGGAGCCCGGTCCGGTAGACCCGAGCGTGTTGTACCTACAGCCTAGACACCGCACGTCTAGTGAAGCGTATATGATGGTAATTTCCTATGATTTTCGTTTCACAAATTGTGTGAATGTTAATATCTGTACATGTAATGTTAAACAGAGTAAAGAAGCAGATTTCACCATCGATCACTCTATATCTCTCAAGGAAGTCACTTCACATCATCCTAGAGTATTAGAAGAGATTGATCGAGTAGGCTTTTCGACAGTACTGCGGTTAGGCTACCTCCAGTTAGATCATCATCTGATTACGGCTCTTGTCGATAGATGGAGACCGGAGACATCTACATTCCATCTTCCTGTCGGAGAGATGACGGTCACATTAGGGGATGTGGCCGTGCTTTTAGGTTTGCCTATAAAAGGCAATCCAGTGATGGGTGAGGACCATCATGATTATATTCAGTTGTGCACGGATTTGCTCGGTATTACTCCTCCTCCACAACAAGTAAGGAGTAACGACATGGTAGAAGTGAAATGGTTTCGACAAGCTGTAGCTGATGATATACCTGCCGATGCTACAGAGATTCAGATACAGCAGCGGGCACGAGCCATTATTCTACACATCATTACATCCCATTTAATGTGCGATCATTCCAAAAATCGCGTGGACTTGAAATGGCTACCATATTTAGCCGATCTCGATCAGTGTGCCCAGTACTCATGGGGTAGTGCTGTTTTGGCGTACACCTATATGGAGCTCTCCAATCTCGCTCTTATGGTGACTAAGCTTATAGGCGGGCGTTTGACGCTTGTTCAGGTACACGTATTATTTATCTTGCTCCTTCGACCAAATTTGAAATATATTGTAAGTAGCTAAATTTTTTTTTCCCTATAGATTTGGCCATGGACATATCTACCTGTCGGACGATCCAAGTCCGAAATGTTGTCGTCGATCACACACATCCTCTTGGATCTCGGTATAACTTCATGTCCTTTGAAAATTAATTTTGTAATTTGAAATTTGTTTACGCTAAAATATTGTTTCTTCGCTTGTTGACAGATGGGTTGGTCCAAAAAAGACATCTCAGACCCCTCGGCGGAATGTACGCTTTTACCGCAATGAGCTAGACGTTCTAGACCCAGCTGCAGTGACCTGGAATCCATACACGCAGGATGTATTGGAGGGTCTTCCGGCTATATGTACAGCCGCTAGATGTCTTTGGACTGCCAGGCTTTCACTTATTTGCACTACTCGTTGCGCACATCACCTACCCGATAGGGTCATGCGCCAGTTTGCAATGGCGCAGCATATTCCAGAAAACGCGCCAGTCTATACCGACGAGTACCATGTCGAGGAAATTGCAAATTCTATGGAGATATGGAACGAGCGCCATTTGTTTACGCAATTTGAAAGAGAGCCGATCACCCCTCTAGAGACATATATGCGGTGGTATTGGCATATCACGCGTAGGTATGTTATTCAGGCGCCTGTACAGGCTGTTGCCCATCATCCATACACCCCCCGTGCGCCCCTTGAGAGAAACGTTGTAAGTAGACTGAACCCCGTTAAATTAACCATATTTTCGAAAAAAGATAACTAATTGTCTTTGCGTTGTACAGGCTGATGGCATTTACAAGGCGTTGGAAACCGCCGAAAAGCTCGAACAACGTCTAGATCACGATGCGCGGTCGAAAGGAATGTGCATGGACATCAAAAACATTCTACGCGCAGTCTTGCGAAGAAACAAATTAGAGAGGCCAAGACTTCCTTCCCCCTATACCTCCACCTCCAGCAGACATACCTCCACCTCAAGGGGAGGCACCGCCGCTCCTACTTACTTTACAGGTGGCGACACAGAAGAGGCGAAGGAACTTCGTACGAAGAAGGCCCTTCGACGTCCCAACAACCGGAAGATTTCACCCATGGACCTTCTCAACCACCATGTACATTTGATCCTACCACCGAGATCGCGGAAGAAGAGTACATGTCTCAACGGCCAGAACGTCGTCGTCGCCGTACGCCTATGG
The DNA here is from genome assembly GCA_030765085.1 of Allium cepa. Lineage (NCBI taxonomy): Eukaryota > Viridiplantae > Streptophyta > Magnoliopsida > Asparagales > Amaryllidaceae > Allium > Allium cepa. Next base: position 12,135,069 of record CM060929.1, read on the forward strand.
AACTTCGTCGCTTGCGTAGATGATACGTGCATTATATTGGATATGGCTATGTAATTTGAACGGTGTTGTGTACGGTATAATTGTGTATGGTATGAACATGCTTTTGTGTACTGATTGGATATGGCTACTACCGATCTTTTTGTATGGGATGGAAAAGACTGTGATATTTGTATGCATTATTATGGGTGTGGACTTGTTGCTGTTTGTGTGCAGTATTACTTTCATATTTGTATGCAGTATTACTTTCATATTTGTGTTGCTGTTTGTTAGCAGCAGATTGTTGAAGGCGATTTTTGAAAAATCGCCCTCTGCGATTTTTCAAAAATCGCACTTTTCCTACAGCAACTGCCAAACAGGAGCAGCTTGTTTCATATATAACAAACAAAGCAAGGACCTGCAATTTATAGCATTTGACAAATTTTCTTACAGCAGCAAACAACATGACATATTAAGTAGACAGTAGAGTTCAATTACATAGAAGTCAAATAATACAAACACATCTACACGGTAGTAACACATCGCTTACGATTATGGCCTAGCACACCGCATTTGGTACACCTGTTTGATTTTGACGACTGACCTTCATCCATCACACCTTTCATCCTTGTAGACCGTGGCCTTCCCGGTTGCCGTCTCACAGTCGGCGGCAATATGTGAGGACCATTATATGTGCCCCAAAACCTCCGATCACGCACGGGATGAAACTCCGGCTTATAAGCGGCTTTGTAGCTGTCAACGGAGTACCTACTTGACGCTAAGTCATGATGTGCTCTATTAGCCCCACCTGTTTGCGCCGAACAAGCTGCCATTACATGACAGCATGGTATCTTCTGCAGTATCGGAATGTTGCATGTGCACGAGCAGTTGGTGCCGTCGATTATAACTTTGTATTCATCACCTAAGTGGTGAATTACCTGCCATTCGGTTTGACTAAATCGTACTAGTCTACAGCGACGTGCTTCACTGGCTCTTTCTGCTATTTTGGCTTCCCACTTTGGAGTCAAGCGTGTCGCTAGTTCATCTGCAATTTGGCGACGCTTGCAGAAATATTCAACTGAGCGATAGAATGTTCGTGCAACCAAGGCCTTTATAGGTAGCGATCTAGCTCCTTTTCAATACACCGTTAAAACTTTCATAAGCATTAGTTGTCATTACATGAAAGCGTCCTCCATCGTCTTTGCACAAAGCCCAGTTTTCTTTAAAATTTCCCAGACTACGCTCAATCCACTCATGCGCACGCCTACTTGTTGCTTTGATCTCTTCTCTAATTTTTATGTACTCCGCTACCTCAGACGCGCGCACTGCCGAATAAAGTAACCCTGTCAAACGCTTATTTCTGAATCCTGCCGCTTGAAAGTTGGCTTTTATATGTCTTGCACAATAACGATGTTTGTGCGGTTGTCGCCATTTTACGTGTAAAGCTTTTGGAATTCCTTTCATCCTATCGGATATGAAAGTAATACAACGACCGCGAACACTATGTATGAATTCTAGCATGCAGGAAAAAAACCAACCCCAAGAATCACACGACTCCGATTCAACTACTGCGTATGCCAAAGGATAAAGACAATCATCTGCATCTATCGCGGTTGCTACAAGCAATGTGCCTTTGTATTTACCGTACAAGTGCGTACCGTCGATACATAACAACGGCCGACAATGCGCAAAACCTGTCATGCAAGACCCAAATGCCCAAAAAGCTCGATCGAACACTCCCACTTCATCATGTGTCACGTGACCTATAGAGCCAGGTTTCGTTCTTTTTATCTCATCAAAGAACTACGGTAAAGTTGAGTACGATTCTGCCCAATCGCCATAAATTCTCTCTATTGCTTTGCTTAATGCTCACCATGCTTTCATGTAACTTATGTTGACGAACAACTGATCGTGCACAAGCACTTGGACTGTACCAGCTGAAATATCCAAATCGGCTTTGACAAAAGACATGATTTTTGTCACAAGAAATTTCGAAGTTGCTTGCTTATGGTTGGAATTAACTATTGGATTGACACAAGTGTGTTCGCTTGGATACTTCCGAATTTCCCACCATCCCGACTCGGATTTTTTCGAAACTATGGCATGTATTCTCCACGGACAATTATCAAGGTGCATATAGCGGTATATTGTGTTTTGTTCGACTTTATTGGTTTGTATGAAACGGCATGCAAAATTAACCATTCCATTAATTGTTGAAAAAACTTCTCTTTTGTCTCAAAAACCATTCCAACACTGAAACCAGCTTGAACGCAAGAGGTCGAAAATCGTTCACCGGAAAATTGAAGATTACCTACAACAGATCTTGCCAACATTTGAGCGGTGCAAAGATCATCATCCAAAGACACTTCCATCTCTGCTTCATCACTATCTGTATCATTGTCATCTGCTGCAGGGAAGTCATAATTCAACGGCTCGTTGTTAACTTGCATTCTTTGTAACCAAGAGTCTTCGTTAACATTCATAAAAGCAACGACCATGCTATCTACATGACGTTCTTCATCCACGGCTGCATTCCCACCAACATCCATGTCATTGTCAAAATTTGCATACGGAGAATGAGTGGATGGTCCGGCACTCCATTGCGCATCAGAATCAAGTGTCGTATACCTAATTCATATATAGAAGTCAACTAAACGACAATAGAAACCAAATGAGACGAAAAATATAGCCCAATCTGCAAACATACCTTTGACTCATATCATATAGTTCGCATGGATTAGGATACATTGACTGCGACATATTTGCATTAACATGTCCATCGCTTTCGTCATGCTGAATGTCTTGTTGTTGGAAGCTGTTTAAATTATGGCGTAACATAAGAAAAATTAACTACATAATAGTACATCTATAACTTCACCAAACTTTTTTTTTACCTTGGAATCGTATTTGCATCCATAGCCGGTTGCAATAAATGTTGTTTTCTTGCGTAAACTGTTGCGCGTCTTCGTACGGCATAAATCCGTACTGCATAGATGGAGGACGGTTTATGCCATCGTTTGGAAAAGGATTGCTATAGCTAGGAGATACGTAGTCAGTAGATGGATCCGCAGTCTCCGACATCTGCGTATAGTATCCAATTCCAATACTCACGACGGGAGATGCCACCTGATGTTCTTGTTGTTGCTTTGCTACTTTTCCTACATATAACTCAATAGATTTTGCAACAGTAGAAAACATTACTTCTACATCGTCATCGTCCGCCAATGCTATTGCTTTAGAACCCGAGTCCGTAGGCCAGTTAAACACTAGCTCAAGTTCAAATTCTTCTTTATTAATCTTCGTCGTTCTGTACACACCATCTTTTAATTCCGTCAATTTGCAACCTTTTCGCACTCTTCCTGGTTTACAAATACCCCCAACATATTTACCATTCCTTTGATCATCGACAAGTAGTTCGCCGTCATAGTAGCAAAGTGTAGAAATCATATTTCTCGCCATTCTACAGATCAGTATACAAATCGTTTAGTACGTACACATTATACCACTTTTCTAGCTTACCATAACCAATTATTAAGTTCACCAAAATACAGAAATTAGAAAAAAAACTAGGGTTTGGTGAATTTACCTTGACCAAGCTGAAATTTGCTAAGCAACGTTGACTCGATCTAGAGATTTAATACTGAACCAAAGTTTTAAAGAATATGAAGAAAGATTTCAGAACAGATCTGCCATTAAAGATTTTTTTTTTTTGAGGAAATGTTGGAAATGAGAGAGAAAGGGAGGGCTGTTTGTGGTTATTTCAATCTTGGCGATTTTTGAAAAATCGCACGTTGGCGATTTTTGAAAAATCGCCCAAAGCAAAACAAATTATTCTACCTGGGCGATTTTTGAAAAATCGCACGTTGGCGATTTTCGAAAAATCGCCAACGCTATAGACCAGCAAAACGAAAACTGGTCTATATTTGTAAATACTTTTGGAACTGGCCTATATTTGTTATATCTTTTCAAAACTGGCCTACATATGTAAAATTTCCTTTGTTTTATTTGTATTTTTTGGATATACAGATTCGAGTTGGAGTTGTAAAATTCCATGTTTGGTGTAGTACGCATGTTGTTCTTTCTTCCCACTAGGCCGAGTAAGCTCCATCCTCCATCGATTACCTACTTTTCGGAAATCATTGCATATTTTGTCAATGTTTGACCATATCCATACTTTCTCAAAAAAATGATGATATGGATATAATCGAAACATTAGTGGAATTTGCAAAAAAGAAGTGGTGTCTTATTAGGAAAAACTAACATTGTATTAGATGGTGAAGAAGTATCTAGACTTGAGAGATATATGATATCTATTTCAATGCAAGATAAGGACGGTCTAAGTCTAATCGCATATACATGGTATTTTTTTAAAAACTTTAACATTGTTATTTATTGATTATTTTATATGTTGCGTGCGTTGGATAACTGGGTCTGACCTATAGTGGTTATGCATTTAGAAAATTATGAAGCCAACTAAAAATTAAATTCAATATTGAATAAATAATAGTCACTAATGTATTATTTTTATTTATAACTAATCATTTATACTTTATATTTAACAATTAAAAGTTCAAAATTCAAATTAATATATAACAGGGAATACCATATAAGTACTATAATTAGTCGTTGACAATTTATGAATTATAATGTAATATCCCCTATCTAGAGGCCCAAAGCTAAGCGCTACAAATGTTGCAGCCATATATAGTATCAACTTCCAACGACTAAATACAGCTATGTTAATGGTATCTATAATATCAGAAACACTTGAATATGAAACAAATCACAAATTCCAAAACAACATTATTTCATTACATTTCAAAACATACGTTCCATATTCATATTACATAATCTCATATAGTTTCCCAGTTAATGAAAGTGCGACATATGAAGATGCCTCCTTGGATGATCAAAGTCATATAGCCACAATTTACTTAATACATACAAAACAGAAATAACAAAACAGAGAACTACAACTCCTAATAGCTATCAGTTAGCCTCCTGCTCGCTTCCGATAGCTTTATTCGTCATTCTACTAAAAACCTTAAAAGGCTCAACCATCAGTCTACTTAAATCAATTTTGAGCAACCGAGAGTTTAAGGGAAAAAAATATAAACTTTGAGTCAGACATAAAGCTTGGTGTGAATAATATTATACATCCGGTTATTATTGTTAAGTGAGACCACTCCGCTTAGCGGAACAGGTTCCCCTCACTAAAATTAGTTTAAAACATAGCTTATGCAAAAAAAATCCTGCAACCGCAACCGGTTAAATACTGTAAAGTATATATCATTATATAAACATACATGTCAGGTAATAAAAGAACTATTTGTTCTAATGCTTTGGTTTTTTTGGCTGACTATTAACCTTTGGTCGATTCGGACCTATCAGACAAAATAACAAAAAATCTAACATCTGTTCGGCACATCTCTTATGGATGATCTGTCCTTAACTACCTGTTAAGTACTTCTCTTTTGGACGGTTTGTCCCTAACTTAACATCTTCTAGGATCACCCGATCCTAGTGGTTTTGCGGGTTCACCAATAACCTATCTGTATACAAAAATATATCCCCTTCCGCGTATAATCATAATTTTAGTCTTACCTGTGACAAAGCCCTACACACTAGAATTTTGGACTAGATTAGCTGGGGACAATAGCTAATGCACAGGGCGTGACCCTATATCAGTCCATCTGGTATTCTAATGTCTGAGTCATTTTACTTAGGGATATCTTCCAAAGTTTTCCTTGAAAACTTTTTTCAAAATGATTTAAAACCTTTAAATCAAACTCACATAAGAAAAATACATATATTCTATGCTTTACTCAAAATCATCTTACCATGTTTTATATATATATATATAATTTACTCAAATCTTTGTTGATGGAAACATTTAACCATTTGAAAGTACCCCTTTTGATCCTATTGAAAATAACCCTTTCGACCATGTAAAACCCTTCATTTATCTAGGTCGAAATGCCAAAACCTTCCTTCCAAAACCATTATTAAAACCCTTTTGAAACCTTTGAAAACCTTCCTTTTGAAAGCTTTAAACCTCATATATCATATCTTAAAACACTTCAAAACATTGCCAATAAAAACCCTTGGAAAAACCTTCCATTTCAACCCTTTTGAAACCATCGGAAAAACAGTACCTTTTGACTCCTTCGAAACCCTTTGGTAAGCCACCCCTTCGAAACCATTTTCAAAACCTTTCGAAAGCATTAAACCTTAAGAAACTCAAACATTTCGAAAGCACCCAGGTTCAATTTAAAACATGTGAAAAATACCTTTCGAAACCATTAAACCTTCTCTTTCGAAACCATTGAGTTATACTTCAACAGAACAAAAAGGTCATTTAAAAACATCTAAGTCGAAAGCCTTCCTTTCGAAACCATTCTTAAGTAAAGAAGTGATGGTATCGGAACCACCCTTCCAAAAAGCATTGGGGAAGTGGCTAATTTTAGAAAGTTAAGTATACCTTCCGAAACCATTGACTTCAAAAGGTAGAAAGGCGGCAGCTAGATGTTTCGACCCTTCGAAAGCATTACTTAAAGAAAGAGAGCGACCCATTCGAAACCTCTTCTTTTAAAACATTTGACTTGGTCGAAAGCCAACTGAGTCGAAAGCTATCCTTTCGAAAACAAAACAAACGCTTCTTTAATTTAAAACAAGGCATACTCCAACCTCTTTGGAACCCAATGTTTCGACTATGTACCTTCCGCATTTATCCAATACGCTACGTACCAAGTACTTGATACCATGCACAGTAGTTTCGAAAGCATGGTGGCGAAACACCCTAGTCGGAACCCCTGGTGCCGGAAGTAGCGGATCGCACTAAAAACAAGTTATTTTTGTTTTTAAATTAAAAAAGAAACCTTTTAACTAACATGCTATTGTTTTTCAAAATTTCATTTGTTGCTAAATACCTTTTTCAAGAGTGCTGCAAATATTTTGAGAATTTTACAATGATTTTATTTTGCAAAATATCCCTTCTCCTTAATTAAATATATAAAACTTTTAAGTCCCATACCTTAAATAATTTTATATATTCATTAAAAATCTTAGGAAAATTCTACAGAAATTCCAGAAAATCCTATTTAATATGTTTTCTAACATATGTAAATTTCAGACCTAAATAATTATTTATTTTGCCGTAAATAATTTATAACCCAATAAATTTTTTCTTTACAAGAAAATTAATATAAATCCACATTAATTCAGAAAATTATGAAAATTGAAACCCACCTCTAAAATATTTTTCTAATCTATATCTAAATTCGCAAGGCATTTGGATGTCATTTAATAGGGTTTTCATATCAAATATATCATAAAAATCAATATAAATATGCATAAATCATCAACAAGTATATATAAACTTTTAATCATTCTAAACATGGCATAAACATGCAAAAATACTTTGGATTCATTCTTAAAACCAAAAATCATAAAAAGTGAGATGTAGTAATTATCCACCTTTGCTTTGTGATTAAAGATGTGAGATTTGATCTTGATTAAGTTGATTTGTTTTTCCTCTTGAAAACATTAACTTTCTCTTCTTCTCCTTTGCTAATGGTGGTCGACCTTGGTTTGGATATCTTTGTTTCAGATAAAATGAAATGAAGGTGTGCTCGTTTTCCCTTAGGGTTTAGGGTATTAGAAAATCCCTTTTTCCTATTTTGCCTTCCCTTATTTCCTAACACTTAAGTCCATTTTACTACATTTACCTATCATTGATATGGCATGGCTACCCCTTAATTTAATCGCAATTCTCAATCCTCTAATCACCTTACATTATTTTATTTTATTTAACTAATTAAATATCCTAAATAATGTTACTAATAATATGGGGTGTTACAATCTCCCCTGTTTAAAGAATTTCGTCCTCGAAATTACGATAAGGAACACATCAAAACAATCAAAGGAAAAACATACCATCAAACAAGTCAGGATAAGCGTCTCTAATCCTGCTCTCGATTTCCCAAGCACAGTCTTTAACATCGTCATTCCACTGGACTTTCACTAATCTAACTGTCTTGTTCCTCAACTCCTTCTTATCTCTAGCGACTATCTAGATAGGCTTCCTAACTATAGTCATGTCTAGTTCCACTACTAAATCTTCTAACACGGTCGGTGCTATAGTAATGTCTGGATCCCTAAGATACTTCCTCAGAGATACATGGAAAACATCGTGGATTCCTACCAAACTACTCGGTAATTCTACTCTATATGCGAGTTTCCTTATCCTTAGAAAAACGGTCCTATGAACCTTGGTGCTAACTTCCCCGTCTTCCCGAACCCGACAACACCTTTCATCGGTGATACTTTGACGAAAACATGATCTCCAACAAAAAACTCTAAATCTTTTCATCTTCTATCTGCATGGCTTTTCTTCTTAGACTGAGCTTCCTTCATTCTCGTCCTTATCAGCTCAATCTTTTCTGCTACTTCTCTTACCAAATTAGGACCAAGGACCAATCTATCTCCAGCCTCTAACCAATATGCAGGGGATTTGCATGGTCTTCCATACAAAGCCTCAAACGGTGCCATCCCTACACTAGTCAAATAACTATTGTTACACGAAAACTCAACTAGATGTAGGTGGTCTTTCCATGATCCCTTGAAGTCTAGTACACAGCTCATAACAAGTCCTTCAAGATCTTGTTAACTCTTTCCATTTGCCCATCAGTCTATAGATGGTAGATGGTACTCAGCTCGAGCTTGGTTCCTAAATTTTCATGTAGACCCTTCCAGAACTCACTAGTGAATAAAGAATTTCCATCACTGACAATAGTACTAAGGATTCTGTGCAGTTTAACCACATTCTTCATGAACAACTTTGCTAAAATAAGTGTCGTCCTAGTTGACTTAACTGTAATGAAATGGGCACTCTTGGTCAACCTGTCCACTATGACACATATACTTTCATTCCCTCTCATAGACCTCGGCAACCCGTCTATGAAATCCAAAGAAATAGAATCTCTCTTCCACACCGGAATATCCAATGGCTGAAGCAATCCACTCGGCTTTTGATGTGTTCGACTTTTACCTGCTAACAGTTCAAACACGTTTCACCCACAAGCCAACATCCCTTTCATGCCTTCCCAAAAGTAACTTCTCTTCATATCTTGATACATCTTAGTTCTTCCTGGATGAATAGTGAAATTCAAACGATGGCATTCCTCCAAAACTTCTTTTCTTATGTCTCTTACATTTGGAACACATAGTCTACCCTTCTTTCTCAACCATCCACTTTAGTCAAGACGAAAATCCTTTAAGTCATCACTCTCCATTCCATCCCTTAATTTCCTAATCCTTTCAACTAACACTGGATCCTCTTCCTGTTTAGAAGCAATCTTCTCAATCAATACCCATCGAACTTCTAAACAAGACAATATAGTAGCTCCTCCACTAGACTCGCCTCGGATCTCCACTGCACTCTACAAGCTGTCAATACTTCCAAGTCTTTCCATTCTACTATCGTTGCTAACGTTGCATTCTGATGCTTCCTACTAAGCGTATCCGCAACCTTGTTTCCTTTCCCCGATGTGTACTCTAGTTTGAAATCATAAGCAGCTTAAAACTCTAACCACCTCTATCGTCTCATGTTCAGTTCCTTCTGAGAGAACGAATACCTCAACGACTTATGATATGTATAAAGCTCGAACCTCTCTCCCAAAAGGTAATGCCTACACACCTTCAAAGCAAAAATAACTACAGCTAACTCCAAGTCATGTGTCGAATACCTAACCTCATGTTGTCTAAGCTGTCGAGATGCATAAGCAATCACTTTACCCCTCTGCATTAGTTAGCTCTCAATCCTGTTCCACGCGCATCAGTATAAACAACTAAATCCCGATTCTCTTTCGGAACAACCAATACAGGTGCATGGATCAATAAGTGTTTTAAGCTATGGAATGCTTCTTCACACAAATCGGTCCACACATACTCCACATCCTTTCACGTTAGCTTGGTCATGGCACTGCCATCCGCGAGAAATCCTTTATAAACCCCCGATAATACCCAGCCAACCCAAGGAAACTTCTTATCTCAATTACCGTTTCTGGTCTCTTCTAATTATTAACGGCTTCAGTCTTTTCTAAGTCGACTGATAATCCTTTCTCCAAAACCACGCGACCAAGAAACTTCACTTCCTTTTTCCAAAACTAATATTATTCCATAACCGAATGAACTTATACGTTTGTTTTTTTAAATGACCTTTCGTATCTGATTTTAATTGCATTGTAGCTTTTTTCTCTACGTTTCAATATTTTGTTCCTATACATTGAGAAATAAGTATTACACAAGTTATGAATTACATTGTTATTTCATTAAGTTGGATTTGGTAGTTATGTGATCAATATATGCGTCTGTGTATTTCCACGCTAGCCTCGATAAATCTATTGAATCATCAATTTAATCCAAAGATATACAAAAATTTTATTGGATAACCATTTTATTTTTAAAATCAATATTGATCAACTTTTATATACAAAGTTTTTTTTGATTACTAAAGCAATTATAAGTATGTTTTGATAATATAATAAACTTCCGATTTATCTGAATAAATAGGCAATCAAACAAATATTTTACAAATGAGATATTAATCAATTTAACTTAATAAAAAAACCAATTTCCATTAAATTTAAACGATTTAATCGGTTAATTCGGTTCTACCCAACTATTGCTCACCCCAACTTATAGCGGAATATCTTACTAAACCATATCTATATCCATATTTGAATATGAATGTGTACCTAATTAGGAATATACAACCTAGAAAGTCATAGTTTGTTATGCAAATACCAGACCATTTCACATGTACATGCTACAAATGAACATTAGCTTTCATTTTAGCAAAATGATATGAATATCTTCAAAACGAAATTATCATGCCCAAAACAAACAACGCCGATCAATCGAAAATTGAAACATGACATAGTATCATAGTTTTAAAACAGGAGTAGAAAGCCCAAAATAGGGTAAAATGCAGGAGTACATAATTTATTAAAGGAAAAGGATGAAACAAAATTCTGTAGTACTTCTGTATGGTAACAAAAAATAAAAATTCACTCCACCTGATGTTTTTTTTGTTAGAAGATTAAACTTTAGTGAAGCAAAAACCAACTCCATTTTACCTAAACGGAGGGATCACAGAAATTTTAGCACCAAATACATGCAGCAAATAAGGCAAAATTAAGTTATATCTTCTATTCTTCCAAACAATTTACTGAAATGCAACTAATTCAAAACCTCACAACAAAACAGGTAGCAATGATCAACACGCAGAGATCAAAAACATAAACAGAACATTCAAAGAATGTATATCATGAGTACAGGATCCAATTAATTATGGCACGACCATAATATTCAAACAAGATTTAAACCAAAGCAATTAAGCAACACAACGAAATCAATATTTGCTGGTTGTCCTAAAAATATACCGAATATCAACAGTAAAACATAAAATCCTTGATGTTATCCTTGACCGGGGGCAATGATCTGACACCAACTGGTTTACCCCTTGGTCCATTTGCAGAATCTGAATCTGCATCAACATATAACCTTGCACGCGATGCAGCAAGATGTGCATAATATGCAGGAGGTACTGCACAGAGCAAAAAACATCACATTTGTTCAAAAGGCAACGTGAGGAAAATAAAAAAAAAACATGTTCAACAAATTTAATACTAATAACTTAACAGGTATCACAAAGTTTGATCAGGTTTGCATTTTTAGTCCGTGCTAGGACAAGAGAACGAAATTGAATGACACTGAACATGGGTCTGAGAAATATGTCACTTAGGATTTTGCAGCAGAATATGTTAAATAGGCCGCCCATTTTACACTGTTTACAAAATATGCTAAACAATAAAACATGGTTTAGCAGATATCATGGTATTCATTTTTTTCTTCGTAAAGTTGCCAAACAACCAAAATAAGATAAGCATGCTAGGTCCAACTTACAGGCATGGCTTAAGCAAAAACCAAATTACATACAAAACTGAACTGAACTTACCAACTGAGACGGAACGAGTACATCTAGCATATCTGCAATTTTTATATGCAAGATTTATTAATTAAAACATAAACATTATGTAAATAACACCAAGTCGCACTTATAGTAATGATGGATGCTTACGTATAACACAAACAGTTTGTTAACATCTGTAGGCCATCAGAAGAAAATTTATTTTCATCCAGAGCACATGGTAATGAGTAGGGCGACTTGTACCCTGGAAGATTTATACAAATGAAGGTTTGGTCAAATTATTAAACACTAAAACTGGCTCAATCAATAATTGTTGTTTTGCCTTGATGCCAGCATGACTACAGAGACAAAAATCAAACTCTCTCGGATGGCAAATCTTCCTATCTACCACAGTCCCTGTGCATCAGTGTATATGCAAACAATTTAAGCAAAAAATTTGCGCAATAACCCAAAAGCATTAGATTATAAAAATACTTAAAATTGAACAAGTTTCAACTCAAACATGATAATTTAGCACAAATATGAATGAGAAGCATTCAACATAATAAGGTATAATGGTTCATTCGAAGAACATGGAAGTTGTCAAGATTTTGATATTTAGGCTGCAGAATAACAGTTTTAAACTAGGAATCCTAATAAATGTATATAACATCCAAATGTAAGAAGAAAAAAACTCAAGCAATTATTTAAATTATAGTACAAGAAACCTGGAGGTATATTGCCGCTCTTATCGGTTAGATTTTGAGGAAAAAAGTGTGTGTGATGTCTTTTTTGTACCACGACAAATGTAACCGGAGGAAGATAATCTGCTTCAAGAGACTGACAAGCCTACCATAAAGAAAATATTGAAGTTGTTATTACAAGGTTGAATTTTGAACTGAACAATAAATTTATCATTATTGCTTACTCTGTTTATTGCATCAAACTCTTTGAGTAGAACAGTATTAAATTCTCCTTCACTCACACCATCTCTGGAGAAATTTCACCGTTAGAAAGCTCAATATATTTAAAGAAGTATTAGTTATTCAGTACCTGCAAAAGATAATCTGATGGGGCTTAAGGCCTGTAGATCGTCTAAAGGATATAAGCTGCTCTCTGCAAAAAAGGAAAACAGATGCACAACCGTTAGCAACAAGCATGTGAATGATATGTAAATTTCCATCATATTCACGAATTACCTTATCATACCGCCTGGCACCATTTCTCCCTTTGCGTTTAGGTTAGAAATAAAAAGGTCATTAATTATCTCTCCACGTGGTTGAGCGGAAGCTAGCCCTTTGTATTTTGTTATTTCGGGCCAGTCCATAAACCAACAACCTAAAATAAAATGGAAGTCATAATACACAATTTTATAGATATTTCCATTAAAATAGAATGTGAACCGAAGGAATCCTCTTCAGGTGGAGGATGAGTGGCGTCGGCACCAAAAATTATAGTAGGTTTATCTGTAATTTTGGGTATGTTGCTCATAACTGCATCGACAAGCACCGTATTTCTCCCTCCAACCTTATCGGTAATTAATAACAAATTAGAAATTAAAACATGTGCAAAAGATCTATTTACGAAGTTAGTCAAGAGAGTAAATTAACCTTCATATTAATTTTTAATGCGACATTCGACAAATATTGAGTCTTGCATGACTGAACATTCTTAGGCAAACAGCATTGAGACACGATACCCAACTCTGTTTCACAACATCGCTTAATCCTACCTAAAAACAACAATGAATTAATGATATGAACCATCAAACCATATACAAACTTCAATTATAAAAAAGCATATATCGTTATGATTAACATACCATAATATCCAGTTACATCTGATAAGATAACCAGAAGCAACTGAAGAGTACCAGCTTGATTGTGCAGAGTCTTTAATACACTTTCGATATTACTAGGTTGTTCATACAAGATGGGAACAACCGGTCTTTGGTTCACATCCTCGTTTATTTGTACTCGAAGTGAGTGTTTGCAGTAGAAAATATAGTACGATAATACTGAGGAAATGTTGTGCTTTAACATATCATTATTTGTGTTTGTTACAATTACCAATGCATTGATTACTGTAATAACACAGATTAGTGTACAGAAATCAATAATGACAGCAATCAGTGAATTAGTAATTGCATTAAAACAAAACCCGTATCGAATTAGAGATTAGTATTTTTTTTAATATACAGATTAATGCACAGAAATCAATGATGACAGCAATCAGTGAATTAGTAATTGCAATTAAACAAAACCCATATTGAATTAGAGATTAGTACTTTTTTAAATATACCATTCCTGCTTGGCGGCAAGCTGACATTAGATTATGTATGAACCTTTCCACTACATCAGGATAAGAATGGGAGAAACTGATGCAAGCCCAAGATGTTATTTTGCCCCCATTAACCATTTTCTAGCAAAATAAAATTAAAGTAACATTAAAGTCACAAAATGATGTCAAGTGATTAGATGAATGTTAAAAGATACCGAGTACTGATTAATCAAAACAAACATGTTTGCCAAACAAAAGACAAAAATATTTAGCAGAATAGAAAATCAAATCATCGACAAACCTTATTTTGCATGTTCCACGTTCCACCTTGCGGAATGCAAGTTTTCTCTTTACCAGAATCATGGTATTTCAACTACAATGCACAAATGATAGAACTATTGGTGTATAATGCCTTGCACGGTAAAAATCAAAAACAAGTCTTACAGTTGGAGGTGGCAGAATCCGAGCCTCCACAGTGGCCATTGAATTAACAACTTGTATTCCAAATTCTTTTATACACACATCATTCTCATAATCGTTGGCACGTGTCATCTGCAAATTTGATTTACCAGTTAATATATTCAAAGGATAATTATAGAACTGTTTATAATTCACAGATCTAAATTAAACATACATCCATAATACTTTTTTCACGGTCCATAGGACGTTGACAAGTAGATCTAAGAATTTCTGTCACTTGTTTGGGGCTTAGTTTCTTAATGTACTTTTGCCCTTCTACAACTCTACATACCTGAATAATATTACATCCATAATCCATATTTGAACTATTTTTGAAGAAAATAATCTACCACGCTAATTTTGTTTCCTTGATCATCAACAGAAAAACCTAACGATAGACAACAAAGCCAATCAATATGCCAAGTACCAAGATATTTTTAGGGGACAAAAAGGACTTCTTTTATAAAGAAAATAATTACGTAAGCTGATTTAAAGGCTCTGTTGTTATCCCCTTGATTTTATAACGCCTGCGAAAATCCTTCCTGTGGGTGACTTCAACACTAATTCCTTTTAAGGTCTTCTTCAACTGCATGTTTTGAAAATAGGTGTTGAAAAAAAAAAGTGAAAATGATGTTTTACGAATTGATTGTTAATACATATATAAATATGCTTACAGTAATCCTTTGTCTATCATTCAAAGAACGAGAAACATCTCTGATGCTAAGACATTCTGCAACAAAATCAACTACTGGCAATGGCTTGTAAAAGGCTGTTGCAGATATATCTGCATTTTCAAATATTACAACATACTTTCATAACTGATTCATGAATGTCTAAAATAAGTCATATTAGTTAAGCGAGTTAGGACAAGTAAGGGACAATCCCATTTGTGTGAGGCGAAGAGATTGATAGTAACCTCTCCAGCATTCCATGCCATCACCAATATCTGTGGTGTTGCCAAATTTTTTTGAGAAGAAAGACCTGGATACTGAAACATAACTGTAGGCAAAAAAGGTAAATATAGAACCTAAATCATTTTGTACGATATTTACATGAATATAAAACTAATGAAATGAAATATAGTACTTATTTGATGGAAAATCTCTAAGAACAGTATCAAGACACTGGATCGTATCTTGTGGTGTTTCAAAATGCCTCCCCGATAGAAATTGTTGGATGCGTTCCATTTCAGCTTTTCCGACTAATTTGATGGAAACTTTGAACTCTTTCTCCCTGATTTGTTTTTGGAATTTAGTAAACATAAACATAGAAAAGTTAGAAACTATAAGAAGTTCAATGTTAGGACGGAAGGCAGGGAAAAAATCATTCACCGCTTGTTTTCAGTGATATTAACTGCAAACTGCTGAGATTTGAAAGGAAGTTCTCCAGATGCGTACAGAGTTTTCCTACCATCATAAGCAGGGTTTAACCTTCCTAGATTTGAATCTTTGTAGCAATCAACTAACTTCTTAATGATTTTCCTACATCCGGTTTTACTCGTCACCTCTGGTTTTATGGAAACCTGCCCAAATTTGATAATTTGCATTAATCACCTAAGGAACACTGTTAAGTTTACTAAATTATTCCGAAAAGAATGCATTTCATTATTGACAATTAGAGAAGATAGGTTTCTTTTTTCACTTATGACTTTCCATACTATTTGGGTAGAAGACCTGACTCAGTATTCATTTTATTATTATTTACCCTGTTTGCACTAGCGTTTACAATCAAAACAATAATAGCTTTAAATTGGCCTTTGATAAATTTTAGTATAAAGGTCTGAAATTTAAGAGGACAAGTACAATAAAGAGAAGAACAATGCCAGATAGGCAGCCTACAGGCCCTACACCTTCATGGATAGATATTTATGCCCAAAATTATTAATAAAAAATAACTTATCAGTTACAGTATATACAAGGTAAAAATAGAGGCATGCAAGCATGTAATGGAAACGCAACAAAGCATTAAAAAAAAAATCAACATGGTTCATTAACGCCAACAAGTGTCGATCTCAAGGATCGAACTTGCGACCTATATTCTCATAGTCTAAACTACCAACCAACTGTCAACCCGGTTGTAAACATAGAAAAAAATAATCTTTAAAACATGTTATATTTAACCAATAAAACTTATGTGAGCAAAACTTTCGCCGGTGAAAATAATCAAAACAAAGAAAACCCTTGCTAACGTGATTAAAAAGCAAAACAATCTCCACTAAAAAGTGCCACATACCCACACACGCACCCAATAAAAATCAGGTACGATAAGTTTAATAAAAAAGAAAAAAAAGTCCCAAATTTAGTTGAAAAAACAAGTCTTATAATTTTTCAAGTTTACAAATATAGAGAGCGCAATTATGAAATCAAACAAATTTACAAAAACCTTTTTTAAAATTTCCAGTTATTTATACTATTCTATCAGTTGAACTGATTAACAAAGTTCTCGTGGTATATCAGTAGTACTACAGTACTATAAAAGCAATAAATTATATAAAATGCATAAGCTAGAAATACGAATAAATAAAATATGCTTTCTGTAACTAGCCAGTAACATTGTTATTTAAGTGTTGATAACGTTAACAATAAATCATTAGCAACAACCATAAATGTATTTGTTAACAAATGAACTGTGATACCGTACAACCACAATCTTATGTTTAGAACAAAAGTAATATAAAATTATACAGTTATTATAGCACCCTTCAAATCAACTTATAACGAACCAAATAAAACCATAAAAAAATTCAAGTCATTGTATACAATAAAATAATGAAAACAAACAAGGATCTGTTGTTCCTTAGCTGAAATATTTTAAATTCTTCACTTATTCTGAAATAAAAAATTAACATCAGCCTAAGAAGAAAAGCTTACATCATAATGGAATAGTTCACGATCAACAACCTGGACCAGAAAATGATTAGCTTTGACCAAACACTTAATTCCTTTGGTGCCAAAATCGGGTCGATTTGGATGCCTCGTTGCCTTCTTTGATGAAGGTGCAGGAATCAAAGACCCTGACACTGATATCAGAGTATCAGCTGAGTCGTTTTCAGGAGTAATCATTGCCTTCTTTGACGAAAGTGCAGGAACTACCGATTCTGACATTGCTGTCAGTGCTACAGACTCCTCAGAAATCATCAGTTTCTCAGCTCCCTTCGTAACATCAGCAGGAATAAAAGGTGCTGCTGTAGAAGACAATAATGCAGAATGCACAAATGTAAAAGGCATAGATGTAGGCAGCTGTACTGTGGCTTCTCTTCCAACAGCTCTACCAAAAACAGCACCTCTTCCACGTCTTCCGCCAAAATCACCATTTCTTCCTCCACCATGTCCGAAATCACCACCTCTGCCACCACGACCAAAACCGCCACCTCTGCCGCTGCCACGACCAAAATTCCCACCTCTTCCACCACCATGGCTAAAATCTCCAACTCTTCCCCCACCACGGTTGAAATGGCCTCCTCTTCCACCACCACGGCCAAAATCACCACATCTTCCACCACGGCCAAAATCTCCTCTTCCGCGCGATTAGGGTTTGGGTTGCTGCTAAATCTGCCTGACATTTTTAGTTTTATAACTTTATAGAGAATCAAGGTAAAGGAGAATGGTCTTATTTTACAATGTTAGTGAAGGTATGCTGAAGTTCTATTTATATGTAGTGATAACGAATGGCAGTTATATTCTAGTTCCAAAACAGGTACAAATTTTTTTTAATTTGAATCTGCTTTTAAAATAAAATAATTCTTCTCCAACATGCCATAAACATCTGAATTTGAGCGGATTAATTAGATCCATAGGATTTGTGCGTCCTTTTATTATCTACGTTCCGTTTCCACACCCATATATTTCTACACCACAAATAGCTGGTCATTCTAGTAGTACTCTTTAAAATATATTAATTGATATGATAGTCATTTAAAGTAAAGAATAAATGAAAATTAATTTAAGAATAGAAAAGGAGAGAAATAAATGTTTAAATTTTAAGCAAATATTAATGAATTGCATTACTAAATCTGAGGAAAGAACGCATGTTTCCTAATTGCCTAATTAAGGGTGAATATGTACACATCACATAGGTTAATACATAGCTAAATATTAAAAGTCATTAATTTTGTATCACATTCCGAAATGGTTAGCATTAAGCATTTATTAATTTTAAGCAACATTAATGATCAACTTCCATATAAATTCAATCTTCCTTAGGAAACTCGTTGTTTCAATTCCTCTAAAGGAAAACAAAAT
This sequence comes from Allium cepa, assembly GCA_030765085.1. Lineage (NCBI taxonomy): Eukaryota > Viridiplantae > Streptophyta > Magnoliopsida > Asparagales > Amaryllidaceae > Allium > Allium cepa. The sequence continues at coordinate 12,153,996 of CM060929.1, forward strand.
TGCTGGTTCTATTAACACACCAAAAATGATCTTACACACCCAGCTTTAGAAATAAATATTTTATTACATTTTGGCCCTACCACATATTTTAAATGATTAAAATTTAAACAGTTAAAATCAAAAACCCTAATCCTAAATAAAAACACAAGAAAATGGATCTATGAGGTATAAAAATATAAATCAAGAATATCATAACATACTTCCATTTAGATCTAAAAACAAATTAAATCTATTAATAGCAATTAAATCTACTAATTAACTCCACTAATAACAGTTTTAATTTTGAATTTGTAGCAAACATGAAACTCAAATATATTGCATTTATATCAGACCAAATGTGGAGAACAAATAGCGAATTAACAAATTTCCATTTGGATTTCCTTTCCCTCCATATCACTTGTAGTTTTGATAGACATAAAGTATGATTTTCTTTTTCGTACCAGGATTATATGGATTACATAAAAGAGAGAAAGTGAGGGAATTTAAAGAACCTATTCTTGGATTTGGTAAAAAAAAAAATAGACGAGGAAGAAGGGTATAATTATTGGGGAATGAAGTGGGGTATGCTGCTTCTTCTTTTTTAAGAAAATGGCAGATGTGTAAGCACTATGCAGGGTCTTAATAAACGCTGCCAAATAAAAATAAATCCTTTTGGGCTCAGTGTAATATGAACTGAATGCCTTAAAATAACTCATGAGAAAATGTGGTCATAACAGTACAAAATATTCATGAGAAAATATGGATAAAATTAATTTTTCATGTATAATACCAGTAGCACTAAATACATCAAGGGTCTATCTTGAGGGGTTTACAGGATATAAGTGTCATTTGTTTTATTTTCGGGTTGACACGTAAATTTTATAAAATGTTTAATTTTACTGCATAAGTTTAGACAAATACTTTATTTGTGATATAAATATAATAAGGCAAAGTAATGGGATAGAAAATTAATACAATTTAATGTCATGTTTAAAATGTTCAAACCTTACATTTCATATTTTGTTTTCATATTTTATTAGTTTTCATATTATTTAATTAATAAATTTGTGTTCAACAAATAATATATTAATTCATTATCAATAATCAAACTTTCGACGCATATACGTCCAAAACACCCTTTGATTCAATGGTAATAGAAAACATGAAAACAAATTAACTTAAAAAACATTCCATAGTATTGGTTATAGTAACGTCGGTATGTATCATATATAACAAGCAAATAGGGTTAAGCTAATAAAATTATTAATAGTTAACCGAAGGACCCCACCTATAATGAAAATTCGAATGACTTATTTCTACATTTTTTTTCGTATTTAATGTTTTCACACTGCATATTTTTCGTTAATACTACGAAAACACCATTTCTATTGAAACTACACAAAAAATTCATAAAATTAGCATTTTATTTTCTTTTTTATTTATACCTTTACAGTGATGCATGTTTTGCAGGCTACACACATACACACACAAAAAAAACAAATATACAGACATGTAATGTGATTGTTCAGAACATTAGAAAACTAAAAGTAATTTTTGTACTTACATAATTATTTACTATGTTCTTATAAGTGAAAATGTTGCATTTTCCAAGGTGTAAAATTTGTTCATTTCACATGTATAGTCTTTAAAATTTACATCTAATTGTCAATTTAGCAAATACATATATTCTGCATTTTGAATTTATCTTTTTATATACTTTTAGAAAAGACATGACACATGCATTTTTCCCAATATGCACTTTTGCATTTTTAGCACATAAATTATTGGGCAAATTTTAGAGTATGTTGAGTAGTCCCCTCAAAAATTTTAAATTCTTATTGGACTAAAATACTTATTTTTTTTATGTTTTCGGCTACCTCGTAGGTAAGCCTTTGAATCTCGTAGAACCAATATGAGATAAGTCATTTTACCTCGTAGTCAACCTACGAATCAAGTCCTTTAACTACATAGACCTATTGCGTGGTATGTATTTAACCCACGCATTCACACTACGTGGTTATTTCACAATCCACGTAGACGCTCTACATGGTGGTCAAAAACATCAAAAATATATGTATGCCTATAGTAGAAATATGGAAGGGCAATTTAATCTAAAAAGTTTTTTTTCAAGTTAGGGGGCTACTCAACATATACTTGGGTCCAAATGGAATTTGTCTTGCATATATTCTGCACTTTGATTTTTTCATGCACAAAATGTATAACATGTACAATTTTTTTTTTTCAAAATATGACTGTTTTTGCACTTTTATATTTTCACCTTTTAGTACATAGTTATGTTATGCAATTCGTAATAGCATTTTAATTTTGTAGACGATTTTCAATTTTTTTAAATTTTTTTTCAGTTTTCGCAAAATGTAGAAGATATGTACTTCTTGAAAACATCTTCCTCTTTTGTATTCAATGCTTGTAGTAAGTATGGGTTGTAAATTTTAACTACATTTCATTACTAGCGATAACTTGTACTTTTACACCTTTTTTTTTATGAAATGTGTCACTGTTAAAATTCTTATAAAAAAGTTCAAACATGTATGTTTTATTTATTTTTGTTGCATAATTTTGTATTAAATCCGTTTTGTTTTAATTACATTCAATCTGCAGTTTTATTTTCGTAATTACATGTACGCTCTAAAATGTGTAAAAAAGAAGGAAAATTGTGGTAAAATATACAAAGTACTAAAGTATTTAGAAAAAAGGAAAATTGTGTTAAAATATATATCTTACTATCTATTATCTGCAATATTATATGAAACATGAGTTTAAATTGTTACCATTCGTTCTCGATTTTCTCAAAAATACAACTGTGCTACGGTGCTGCCACATGTACTTATAAAGAAAACTAAACCATGACTTTTCATTTCCAAATCTTTATCTTCTTTTCTTTTTGAACTTGCCACTGACGTCGTTAAATTATTTTGATGATTAAATCTTTTTTCATATCTATATATTCTATTACATATGAAGTTCAATATATGGTTAATATTTATCTCACACCTTCTCAATCGAAATGCTTAATGCTCATGAATCCTAACTCAAATTTTACGTTAAAAATCTGTCTTCTTCTTTGAACGATTGTTGAAATTTTATTTTGACATCGCCAACATTTAAAAAAAATTAGCCTCACATTAATGATGTATTTTTCCTCTTTTTCATTACAAACTAAATTCTACACATTCCATTTTAACATTTCTTCTTACACTCCATTCATTCTGTATATTCTATATTTCATATCTATTCTATTTATTATGTATTAATACATTTATTTGTATACACTAAAAGGTAAGTCTTTGACCATTTGTATTCTATTTTTCTTGTAATTTTGAGAATAAAACTTTAACTTTCTTAATTCCCAACGTTCATTATTTCTTTTGTAATCTAACCATGTTTTCTTCATCTTCTCCCACGTTTCTATTCGAATTTTTTCCTTATTTTAATAATTTTTTCATCTTCGCCTCTTCTTCCTCTTCACTATATAATTTTCTCACGGCTGTCTCTTTCCCTCTCTTCTTGTTTGTATAAACAAGTTTAAAACAATAATTCAGTCCTTAAATTAGATAGAAGTAGGATCCATTCAAAACAATTTTTAAACGATCTTAGTAACTTTTTAGACTTTGATATTCCATAAATAGTTTTCACATTTGTGTTCACCTTATTTTCTTTAAGTTTTCGTTCATGTTTCACCGTGATTTTGATTCTATCTTGCTTTAATGGCTATACAATTTACGAAGAAATCTAGAAGTCGCAAAAAAAAAACCTTGCCTTGCTGGATAAATTGATTTGCATTTAAAGATTTGATCATTATTTTGTTATCATATTTTATTTTTAATTTGAGGTTGTATTCATCGCTTTTCTTCTAAACATTTGACTCCTAACCTTTTCTTACTTTGTATCCAATTTTATATATAAAGCTTAATTTTTGACCATTACCATTCCTCTTTCTCATAATTATAAGAACTAACACATTTTAACTTTTTATTTTGCATATTTCCCCTCATAAGATATTATATTCATTTAACTCACTCCTAAACCAACATTGAATATTACTTTGTAACCAAACCATGTTCTCTTCATCTTCTCTACATTTTCAATACATTTTTTGTTATTTCATCAATTTTTTCATTCTCACTTTCTTCTCCATCCCCACTGCATAACTTTCTCGTAATTTTCTCTCTTTTCATTTTCCTGTTTGAATAGACAAGTTTAAAACAAAACAAAAATCAATTCTCGAACTGAATAAAAATAAAAACAAGGATGGTCGATCTTAACTTTTTAATCTGATTAGAATTTGATTTGATCCATTAGTAGTTTCACGTTCGTATTCATTGTAGGTTTTTTTAGATTTTATTCACATTTTGTAGTAATTGAGTTTCTACCTATTGCATTATCTGCTAAAAAATTTATGGAAGGATTATCTAAAAGTTGCAAAATAATCTTGGCCTACTGGATTAATTGACCTTCATTAAAGGTTTGTAACGACTCGATTTTTCGGTGTCCGAAAATCGACATCAATACGTCCACTGTATCAAAATGTCGAACAATCGAATGCCGAAAAACCGAACCATTAGGATTAAAAAAGAAGGAGATAGAAGAAGAGAATACAAAACAACAGAATCTTACCATCGCAGCGGAATAAAATATAATAGATAATAACTGATCTTTGCACAAAAGAAAACTATATTTTTTTAATATACATCATCAGAGTAACACATAGACAAAACAACAATTAACAGCCTGCCTCACATCTTACTGGCAATTCAACAATCACAGCAGCGGAAATAAACAAGTACGGGTAATACGTCTCGGACTTCAGCTCCTCTCCCGAGCTTCCGAGCATCCTATCATGTATTCTATAATACTCGGTCTGACCCGAGCATTATAGTTAAATAACACCCGAGTCAGTCTGGAATACCAGCGTGTGAAAACCACACTCAATTTGATTATTAAATTTTCAAAATCCTTTGAAAACAAAAGCATCTCGTAAGACCACGCCAAAAATAAACATGTCGGGTTTTTACGTTACGATAGCCAAAACATTTCTTATCAAAATCCTCTGATAGTATAATAGTGTCTATATACAAATACTTATTAAAATAACTGAAATTGTTACATGATTAAATTCCAGCATACTAACCACAAATTGGATTCTACAAACAAAAACCGTAAAGACACGTCGGGAGAATGAATTTTCAACTAATGGCTAGACACTGGGGTACCACCTGTCACAGTACGTTGTCTAGATCACCGTACCGAGTATCCATCCCGATCCCCTGCAACACAAGACCGGGACTATCCCTTACTGGATAATTTCGAGTAAGATCACCCCGCGGTTGGGATCAGCAACCGCCCAGTAAGCCGAATACAAAAAGGACATCTAGACAGAGATGATCTTACCCTAATGGGTTCTACCCACTTAGCCTTGCTGCATATCCCCTGATTTTCAGTCATTCCCGGTTGATGAGGCTTGAGGCTAAACGTTACCTTTTTAGAACATATCACTTAAGAATGCTCACCGTCCACCTGACGATGTTCTGAAAGCATTCATCCATACAAGTCCGTTCCGGATTCGAACAGAACCGAAGGCGCTACTCCTACTACATCCATTTTGGAATCACCTCAGGATTAGTAGCAGCTAGCCCTTGCACTTCACCGCTCCACCTTCGAATCCAAACTCTTGTTTTCCACACGAAAACGTTCAAACCGGATCGAAGTGGTTTTCAGAAAATAAATTCCGATCCCGGTCTCTTCGAAACGAGCAGCGCATTGGCCAATATTGATAGTCGGTTATTTAACTATCAAATAACATTCACAAACAACCATCAAACATAAATAATTTCACCAAATTATTTATTAATCTCAAAATATCTTCACAAGATATATTTCCACTTTTCAACCCTTTGAAAACAGTTTTCAAACCACGCTCTTCTCATGAAATGAATTCCCAAATATTTATTTCCACTGAAAACACCAAGTACAATACTTTAGATTTTTAAAATAATTTAAAACACTTTATTATAAATTATACTTAAACATTTAAAATAAAAACTACTTTAATACTTTATTTAAAAATATATGCTTTAAGAATATTAAAAATAAAGCTACTTTATAAAATATAAAACTAAATTTTTCTCTTTTAGAAACATAGTACCAAGCCACATTTAAGTAATTACTACTAAGATAAATTTGAAAAGTACTTACTTTAAAAATTAAACATTTAAAAATAATAAATTTTCTAAAACATGCTTTTAAAACAACTTTTAACTTCTAACTTATACTTAAAAATTTGCTTCAAAAACGTATTTGGCTTTCTAGGGAAATACACTTCTCTTTCACATCCTTTAAAAATAAATCACTATTTATTTTTAAACAAATTTACCCATTCCTTTAATAAATTCCTACCGTGAATTTATTCTTCCAAATATCTACTGATATATTACTTCACTTTTATAAACCCAGTTTATGAATTTCTTGGTCCTATCCTTCTTAAAATTCCAATTTCAGACACTTAAATCAATTTTCAAATTGATTTCCAAATTACTCTATTTTGGAATAAATTCCTTTACTTGCTCATTTAATTCAAAACCCATTAACTTCAGATTTTATTTCTTAATTATGATTTAAAAATCTTATTTAACTGAAAATACCAACTTCATATTTCCAAATTCCTTCTTTATCCTTTTAAATAAATTTAAACCTTGAAATTTAAAATAAATTCTTTGTTCCTTTAATTAATAACACTTGAGTTTTTAAGAAAAATCACTTATTCCCATTTATTCAAAATCTCATTTTCCATACTTGGAATTTTATTTATTACTATTCAAAAATCAACTTTTATTCTTTTCCAATTCATTCTTTAATTTATTCAAATTCCTATAATTGTTTACTTAAAATTCTCTCTTTTATTTTCTTCTAAAAATCCAAATCTGTACAATTTAATAACTCAATATATCCAAATATATTCGATCAAACCATAGCATCCAACATTTGAATTTCCAACATAATCTATCACCGATTATCACATAAATCATATAACAGAGTATTAAACAATCTAAATAAATTTGAGAAATCCAGTTGGATCCCTCCAACCTGTTTCCCTGCATCCACAGATGTTAGCACAATATAAAATACCAATTCCACTTCGAGGTGCAATATCGCGGTATATGGGTTTATATAATATCATCCGCTATTATGCGGCCATAGGGTCTCATCCGCTATATAATACGGGAAAATCAATTACTCCAATACATACTATATATATACTACTATATATAATATAGCACATCAAATCAATTCAATCATTCAACCACTTATTTAAATTTAATCATTTAAATTTAAATAAAACCCAGATGAGTGAGATTAACTCACCTTTGATTTTTGTTTTGCAATCCAATCCAAACCAGCTTTATTTCTTCCGGATATTGACCTTGTAAAAACAATTCATGATTTATTACTATTTGAATAAATCAAACAATTGATCACCATTCGCTTATTTAATTTTAACTTATTATTTGATTTAAAAAATTTAAAACAATCTAAATAAATTTGAGGAATCCAGTTAAATCCCTCCAACCTGTTTCCCTGCATCCATAAATGTTAGCACAATATGAAATACCAATTCCACTTCGAGGTGGAATATCGCGGTATATGGGTTTATATAATATCATCCGCTATTATGCGGCGCACAGGGTCTCATCCGCTATATAATGCGGGAAAATCAATCACTCCAATACATGCTATATATATACTACTATATATAATATAGCACATCAAACAATTCAACCATTCAACCAATTATTTAAATTTAATCATTTAAATTTAAATAAACCCAGATGAGTGAGATTAACTCACCTTTGATTTTGTTTTGCAATCCAATCCAAACCGGCTTTATTTCTTCCGGATATTGACCTTGTAAAAACAATTCACGATTTATTACTATTTGAATAAATCAAACAAATTGATCACCATTCACTTATTTAATTTTAACTTATTATTTGATTTAAAAATTTTAAACTAATAGTTTCCTTTAACAAATTATTTCTAGCAACCCAAAAATTAAATAAGTAAATTAAAACGGCCTAATTATCAAACCTATTCTTTTTTTAAACAAACTAGTAGAATAAAAATTATTTATACATGTATATTATTCTATAATTTGAACTACGTACATGTTTATAAAATAATTCATAGAGACCAAAATCAAACTTTATATAAATTCTCTAAACATTTTTGAAATCCATATATATATATATATATATATATATATATTGATTATCTATGTATATATATTTAAATTAACCAGTAAGTTAAGGTCTGTATTACTAATATCAGATTAAAAGACACAACTGCTTAGTATTTTACTGTAACCTATCTGCATTATTCTTTTTCTAAACCTTACTGTAATTCTGTGTTCATGTGTATATATATATATAATTGAAAAATGCAGTTGAAATTTTTTTTTGCTATATCATCCAACATATATAAATTTAAATTAGATTTAACTGAGAAATAAATTAAATTAAAAAACAACTACCTCTGCCTCAAGTCGTATCGCGACACCATCGCGAAACCTTACTCAGCACCGTGCCTGCCAACACGAGACGCTCGAAAACCCTCGCGATGCTCAACTGCCACTCGCGACCTCAACATCGAAGCTGATGACGACGCTCCTTCAAATGAAATCGAACTTCGAGCCTTCCTTGCGCTTGCAAATGCCTCGAGACAACTCCCTCAACACCCTCGTGCCATCGCTGCCATTCTTCGCAACTGCAACATCACCCACGATCGCGCTTCCTCGGTCATGGCGATCGCGACAACGTCGCGACCTAGAAATGATTCGTGAATCCCTTATCTCACGCGAGCACAATTTCTTTCCCCTTTTCGCTCTGAAATCGTGGCCATGGATCTATATTTTTTTGAAGATTAACTTATTCGATTAGAGAAAAGAAAACGAGGGAGGAAGACGTTCGAACTGACTCCGGTTCGAATGAAGAAAGCGGCTAAGTTTTTGTTCTTGTTTAAACTGCTTACGTTTGAAAATTGCAGAGGAAGATTTTGTGTTTAAGATGGGAATGGGGAACAAGATTTGAGGGAAGCTACAGTGATTGCAGAAGAGACAAAGGCTGCTGAAGAGAAAAAGGTTTGATGTGCTATAAATTCAGCTGAAGTTGACAGGATAAATATATATAGATTTAAATTTAAATTCAAATTGTCTTGATAAATGCAACTTAAGATTGCAAACTCTTATCGAGACGTGCCGCTAGGCGTTTATAATGTTAAACCCTCGTTTCGAACACAATGGAAAAAAGGTTTCGAGTCCTAATTCGATCGTATGCAGAAGATAACTTTTTGGACCCAGTTATCATATTGAATCTTCGATATAAATTTCAGCACGTTTACTTACCGTGTGCTCGCAAAACAACTTTAAATGCTACGAAAATTAAAATCCGATAATAATACAATATTACGGATCCAATGGAACTGGTTTCGTCGAAATCCGAGACTGTGTCTCAGAAGGCTATTTAAATATCAATTTAAACGATAAAATTTAAAAACTTAACAAAGCACTTCCAAATTCAATTTTAACACTTTTACTATCTTCGGTATTTTCAATATAAATTTTACAAGCCTTCAAATTATTTTTAACAGGCTTAAAACTGAAGATTCAATAATTTACTCAATTTCAGTTTATTAAATCCAATAACTTAATTGCTAAATAATAATAATATTTGAAATTCAAGTTAAACTACCTTTCCATATTTAAAATCAATTAAATATTTCATTTTCAAATATCCAGAAATTTCGCGTCGTCATATTTTGTTATCATATTTTCTTTTAATTTAAGGCTGAGTTTAGTCTTTTCTCCTAAATTTTGACCCTCCTTTTCTTCGAGTTTTGTGCCCAAATAATTTTATTAACTTTTGATTTTTATTTCCATTAGCAAACTTAAAAATAGTTTTATTAACTTTTGATTTTTATTTACATTAGCAAATTTATGAATTTGGATTCCTTCATTGATTTTTTAGGGGTTTATCGGATCTATTAATACATGAAAAACGTTGAATCTTCGTTTTCTTTCATAAGATTCATTACATGTAAGGTATTTTCTTATTCATAAGTTTTGTGTTGAATTCGATTTTTATTTGATTTTTTTACAAGTTCAAACATAGAATGCTTAGTTGTAAGATTATAAATATAGTTTCTTTCATTTATTTTCAGGTCAATATTGATTGATGGCTACCTAAATATCGAATAATCTTCAATTGAACTGTATAGCCTATTAGAATTAAAGTTGTTCTTTTCTAATATTCTCAAACATACGATAGTACATAAAAACATTAACACCGGTGAAAACATCGTATTTGAATTAAAATTATAATCCTAGGATATTGTTTCAGACCGTAATTGGTGAAAAAGTGTAAATGTAAAAGTAGTACTTTTATTCTGCTCCGGTATGCAGCTTAAATTTTTGTTAAAAGTTTAGTTTTAAACGTTTATTTTGTGAACTAGTTTATTTTTAAATTTTTTGTGTAATCTTAGTCAAACTAAACTTATTGCCTATAAAATCTAATACTACCTTTCTTAGTCAACATAGATTATAATACATTTTCCAACGGTGTGGTAAATAGACCATGAAATGTTATGTTGTATTGTTTTTTTTATGATTTGGACATGTTTATTGATAATCATAGACTACAAACATTGTTATTCGTAATGTTTATAAGTAATTTTAAATAGGAAAGATCATATAGAATTTAATCACCACGTGACTATTAAAGGGATTGATTTAAACAAATGAAATGTTTTGTAATCCATTTAATTTGAATTCAAAAATAACTAGAGAATTAACAATTAATTCTCCTTAATTGGAATTTAAATTAATGAGATAGTTAATTACATTAATTCTCTTAAATGCTAATCAGATAGGGAATTAGCACTCAATCCATATTTAATATGTATTGTATCCCCTTGCAACATTCTTATTTCCATCTATAACAATCACACATTTATTACTGTGAAAATTGGGCTCACATCCCTAAAACCAAACATAATACACAAAAACTCCATCCGTTCGAAACTTCATAAATCCGGTCTCTATTTTGTTTCAGCTTAATTCTTTTCCATAAATACCCTCGTTTATCTGTCGCAGTTTTGTGATTGCAGCCAATATTTGAAATCTACGTTTCCATTTATCGATCTACTTTGTGGAATCATATTATCGCTTTGTTATGGCTTCATCGTTTTCTAGGTAAAGATGAGATCTACTTTTTAATCAATGGTTTTTCTTTCTAATGGGTTGTGTTTTTCTTTTTTATTAATTATTGTAAATGATTAATGAATTTTATCAATTATTGTAAATGATTATTGGTTGTGTTTCTTTCTAATTGGTTGTGTTTCTTTTTTTATCAATTACATGAATAATTGCTGATAAGAATGCAATTATTTTGAATATTTGCAGCAATAAATGCAATGTTTGAGAATAGCTGCAGAAACTGTACGCAATAGTTGCAGAAATTTCTGCATCTATATGCAATAGTTGCAGACATTTCTGCAACTATTTGAAATACTAGCATTTCTGCAACTATATGCAATAGTTGCAGAAATGTCTACAACTATATGCAATAGTTGCAGACATTTCTGCAACTATTAGCAATAGTTGCATTTCTTCATATATTAGCAATAGTCGCATTTCTGCACATATTAGCAATAGTTGCAGCAACTATATGCAATAGTTGTAGACATTTATGCAACTATTTGCAATAGTTGCAGACATATCAACAATTATACCATATAGTTGCATAAATTTCTGCAACTATACCATATAGTTGCAGACATTTCTGCAACTATACCATATAGTTGCAGACGTATCTGCAATTATTTGCAAATTTTGTAAATTTGAAAAAAAAATCAAAAATGTTCAAAATTTGCTGAATTGTTTGCAAATATTTGAAATAACAGCACGTTCACTACAAATATAAATTCTTGGTATCAATAACGGATCTCATTTTAAAGATCATAAAATTTGTGATTTTTTGGTGAAAACGGTACGTTGATCCAGTTTTTGTATATAAAGTTATACATGTTTGAAATATTAAAAACATAAAGGGTATTTTGCTCTTTTGCCTGCGCAAATTTGAAATTAGCGAGCGGAAACGTAAGTTTTGTTTGTGAACGATGTTTTCTCTATTTTGAAACTTATTAGGGATGTGCGCCAAACTTACCCTTTATTATTTCTTTATAATGTAATCGCAATTCTCTTCCTCTTCTTTATGTTTTCAATAAAAGAATTTTTCTGTTTCTATAATTATTTTCGTATTAATGTTTTTCACCCTTTTCAATTTCTCACATTTTTTTCTCTTCCACTTTTAAGTCTCATATATGTACAAAAATTTATTAAAATTTATTGACCAATTCCATTAACACATCACCTTTTGCATTTCCCACCCTATAAAAAGTGTGAAAATGAATAAATATGTTATCCATGTAATTATTTAGCTTAATATGTTTTGTGTCTTTCCCTATTTTCTAATTTTCTTTACATTTTTTTGATAGAAATGGATGAGTATGAGGATGGAATCTTTGATGAAGACCAACTTATTAGAAAATGATAGTGTTTTTAGAGAAAATGATGGTATTAGATCTAGGTATAGTTTCTTTTAATCTAGTTTTTGTTTTGGAATTGGACGTATGTTTTCTACTGCTATGTTCATAGTAGCTAGAATATGATAGCAATCGATCTTATATATAGCTTGGACTGTTAGTAAAATTAATGTATACTGCACTTGAAATAACATAAGACCTATTATAGTGAAATACATTGTATAAGATTCATACTTCTTTTATGGTGTATTAAAATGTAACTTATTCTCTTTTAGATTGCAGTGTTGGATGAAGAAAAAATAATAAAGAAATGACTGCAAGATTAAACAATAAATTACCTTGTTTGTGCTTTGATAGCTTTTTTCCCATGATTTTGATGGTAGGTTTTGTGTTTGATAAAGTAAGAAGATAGAAAGAATGAGTGAATAATAGGGGCAATGGTGTTTTGGGTATAAAATGGGGAAGAAAAGAAAAAAGTGGGTTATATCCTTTTTAAAACACTCGGTTGTGAAAAACAAAATGTGATGTGTTAATAGAAGTGACCAAATCTATTTTCTTTCTGAATCAAATTAGAGATTCTTTCCAAATAATTTTAGCTCGATCTCTTGATTCTCTTTAGAGAAATATTTTGACTAGAATTTGATTCAATTCTTCAGTGTTTCTTCACATTTTGTCTTTCCCATCCCCAGTGTTTTGTAGTGATTGTGTTTGTATTTTCTTTCAATGCTACCGTTTTTATGGAAAAATTATCTAAAGAGCTCCAAAAAAGTTTGGCTGACTGAATCGCTCGAGCTCAATTTAAAGGTTTGAATTTTATTTTGTTTTTTTTTCATTTAATTTGATATTGAATTTGTTGTTTTTGTTCTAAATTTTTGATTTCAAATATTTGCTTTGAGTTTTGTGCCTAAAATTATATTCTTATTTTTGTTTCAATTCATAAGATTATGTTTCCATCATTTATTTCATAGCAAATTAGTGGATTTATAAAAACAAAGATACAATGAAAACTTCTATTATTTTGTAAAATCTATTAGAAGTTGTAGAACTTTTTTCATTCTCAAGTTTTATACCTAAATCAACTTTTATCTTATATTTGTTCACTTAGGATAACTATAAATTTTATTTCCTATATTTGTTTAGCAGACCATAATTTGTTTACTATTAATCGTTTTTTAATTCTTGAGGATCATACAGAACCAGGTAATTATCTGTAATTTTTATAGTCTTTTAAGTTATGTTGTTTTAGTTTTGTCGCGATTTAAAGATGTTTATAAATAATTGTACATTGAATATGTATTTATAATGTTTATAAGTATACTAACTTCAAAAGGAAAGAATTACGTCAAATAATACTAATATGCAATTGATAAAAGATATTAATCATTACCAATTTCATTTTGTTTAAATTCAACCTAATTAGATAACCAATTGCAATTAATTCTCTTTTACTGAAATTCGATTTAATGAGAAAATTAATTACATAAGTTCAATATAATTTTTGATTTTATGATGAATTAAGATTTCTTTTTAATTTTATAGTTACATATTTTCAAAATGTACCTTCAATATGTCATGTTTTTTAGTTCATGTTCGTATTATTAGCACGTTTCCCAACAAACTAGGATTGTGTTTTAAGCAGTTGGAATCATATGTGTTAACGCTAAAATTTGAACGCTAACACCCCGGTGTATGAAGTGAAATTGTGAAAGCACCACCCGATAGCTCGGGAACAGATTATAAGCAGATAATAGTGGAAAAACAGTAAACAACAGCAATTTTATAGTGGTTCGGCTTAAGAGAGAGCCTACGTCCACTTTGAATATCTTTATTGACGATTTGATTACAAGTCAATGCAGTTACACTTTGATTACAACACACTTTGAGTTTCAAGTGACTTAGAACAAGTAGCCTAAACTTCAATGTCGATCCAAATCTTTGAACACATGTTAGACATGTTCGATTTCTTCGTGAAGTTCCTTGAAGGTGTTGAAGTAGTTCAGAATGCAGCAGAGTAACGGCGCTTGAAATGAATGAGCCCCAAAAGTCCCTTGAATGTTGGGGGTGGCCATGTATTTATAGGCAAATCTGAATAGAAATTTTTCGCCCAAGTCCTGAGTCGTGACCGACTCAAGCTAAGCCGTGGCCGAGTCAAGTTGAGTCGTGGCCGGCTTATCTGATTAAGCATTTGGTCTTCTCACTAGCTCATTCTCTTGCTAGATTCTAAGCCAAGTCCTGAGTCGTTGGCGAGTCAATTCTCACTGGGACATGCATTGTGGCAACGGAATACGACTCAGTGGCTTTAAGTCGCGGACGAGTCATCCTGAGTTATGAGTTATTAAGTCATTTCTTAGGTCGTCAATCCTCTTGAGTCGTTTCTTATGATGAGTCGTGGACTTATTGAGTCGCTGAGGCGATATCTTTGATGAGTCGGTAATGCATTGAGTCGGTCTGTCTTCTGAAGCGTTAACCCCTTGAGTCGTAACCCTTTAAGTCGCTTTGAGCTTTAGGTCATTAACTTATTGAGTCGGTGATTCGATGAGTCGTGAGGCATCCTGAGTCATAGACCCTTCCTGAGCCGTTAAACACCTTAAGTCGTGGCTCATCTCAGGCCTTAACTCGTTGACTCCTTTAACTCGTGGGACCCTTAACTTGTAGGCTGGAACGAGGTTAACATTTACCTCTCGAAGCACACGCTTAAGTCGTAAGTCGTGTGCTTCGACTTATCATAACTCGGGCGTGCCGATTCGAGTTCCAGCTCTTCCAGATATAAAACGCTTGACTCGTTCCTCCTATCTCCCACTTCTTATCAGCGATTCTCTAAACCGCATCCGCCATTAACGCATCTCCAAGTTCTCACAGGCGATTCCAACTCGACTCTCCTCTGATCATCTTTGACACCACATTACTTAAGCAATCTTGCTTCCCTTCCGATTGTCGATCATCATTAACCTATGCGCTCCGTCCTTACCTCCAATTTACTCCCTTGAGTCTTGCAAGTTTGGTCATTCTAACCATCAATGGATGTAGGGTTGTCTGATCTGATGATTTGCGTCTTGAGGTGATTTAGTGGCGTGATAAGGCCAGGGTTGTTGATTGAGAGTTTTATTGGGTTAATGGGTTAAAAGTTGGAAGATTAACAGGTTAGGAGTGAAATGGTTTATGGGTTAAAAGTTAGAAGGTAAACTGGTTAGGAGTTAGGTGATTAGTTGGTCAGATAGAGTCGAATACTGCCTTAGGTATGACTCGGCCATTTTTGTATGATCCAACAACCTTTGCGATTTAACCATGATCCGACCCAACATGCTCCACGACCTAAGCCTTGAGTCGTGGCCGAGATAAGACTTGGAGATTTTCTTATTACTTTGAACCAGAGCTTCTCCCTTTTTCTACGACTTACGACTTAGGGCACTGCCGACTCAAAATTTTTGAGCCGTTGACGAGTTAGGACTTGCGTGAATTCTGCTCGAACTTTGAACCATTGCATAAACTTTGAACTGTCGAATTTTATTGCATTCATTTACAGGTTATTTTGTCTTGCAGGCTAACAATCTGTTCAATACTACATTCATAGAAAATTGGGACGAATATACTGTCATCGACTGCCCATATCAAATAACAGATTAGTTAATAACAGATAATTAACTTAAACAAATCGTGTGAACGAAGTGCCATCGATTTCAAGTAGAATATTAAAGCAACACTGAAGTAGTCAATTGAAACTGACCAGCCTGCACTAATATTATACTTGAACTTTAAATTAACAAGTTCTGAAATTACCATAGTCGATCAATCGTCGACCAGTTTAATTCCAGTTATATTTACTTGTTATCTTCATTAGTTCTGCACAACACTTCACACTTTTAGGAAACGTGCACCTTCGCATTTGAACATCCAGTTGCTTGTGTAGAATGACATCTCAACAAGAAGAATCGATGGGCCAGGCTGAAGATGTCTTCCCAGTAGCCAACCTGTTGGATAACCCTCCGGAGAGAACTCCCACAACTCTGAATCAGCGGGTGTTTAACCAATTGCTCATCCAGTTTGGCATTGCCGAAGCTGATGCCTTACTGCCGGGGCCAAATGATACTGCAGATAGGCCCCCTTCTGGCTTTATTGCTGTCAATCGCCAAATGTGCTTGAGCGGTGCCATACCACCTTTCAATGACTTCCTTCAGCAGTTCCTGCTTCGATTATCTATCTCTCCATTCCAATTGCACCCCAATGGCCATGCCATTCTGATGGGGTTATGTGTGCTATTTAGTAGAGTTCTGGGCCGATTACCGAGCTTTGAGGAAATCTGCTACTTCTGCTCATTCACAAAAATTAAAGATCATCCCTCTATCGTAGTTATAAGGAGTGCTCGAAACCGCAAGCTCATCACCGATCTTCCTGAAAGCGTTCATGGATTTCTAAATCAGTATTTCTTTGTTCGCTGCCCTCCAGGGTTTTATGCCATCTGGAGAGTAGGAAGTAAGATTTTCCTGTTTTTATTTCTCTATTCTTGGGCTTTTCGAAATCTGAGTTGCTAAATGCTAACTTTGCCTCTTTTTTCCTGTTTTAGCACTTCCTCCTCCCTCTAGAGATCCATGCTATAAGCAAATTTTTGAGAAATTGAACGCCGTGGCGGCAGAAAAGAGGAGTATAAAGTTTTTGTTAAATGATGGATTTTTACATCAATATGGGCTTCTTCATTCCTCTCGCTTCACTCAGCTTCGTGAAGTCCCAACTGAAATTCCCGATTCTCCGACGGAAACTCCTGATGCCCCGATCTCTACTAAAGAGCACATGTAGAGAGGAACCTCTATAGAAACTCCACTAGTGAAGTGTTCAATTCCGAAGGATGTTGCGGGACCGTCTGACAAGTCTGTACTTGCCCCAGTTATCGAAGAGGAAGAACCTCCACGATCTTCCGGAAGATCTGCTAACGAAGGAGTTGAGAAAGCAAGTCCCAAAAAACATGATGGTGATGATGTTTTCGAGGGGTTGAGCGATTTAATTGTGACTTCTCAAGAACTTTTCAAAGATGATGTTTCCAAAACTATCTCTTCTGTAATCGAGGAAACATCTTCTCTACAACAAACGTCAACTCTTCCTACTCAAGTTATCACTACCTCTACTCCACAGAGTGGTCTGTAACTTGATGCGTGTAGTTTACACGTTACACAACACTTAGGATTTTTCAGCACTTCTACGCATTCATCTTCTTATACTTTAAAGATTTCTAAAGCTTATTATTTTTATTCCAGATTCTCCAATGGGGCGCAGCAGTTCATACTATGATGATTTCCAGCGCTACGGGAGGCGTAGCCAATATGATTATAGGCGTCACCTCCCCTCTTACAGAGAATCCGATGAAGAGAGGGCCATCAGGAAAGCAGACGAGAGACGAGCATATGAAGAACGTCACCGAAGAGAACAAGAAAGACATGACCCTCCCCACAGAGATGATGATACCCAAAAAAGAAAGACTCACGATGAGAGAGGTAAAGGTCACATGGACGATTCTTCTAGCAAGCGGGCTAAACTTACTGAAGAAACAATGCCGACAGTTTCTCAAAATGTTCCTGCTCAATCTCCTGCCCCCGTTCGTTCCGACATTCAAACAATCATTAACCGGCCCGCATACCAAGTTGGGCAAGGTCCTCCCACTCTTCAAAGTCGATTCCCTCAGTGGTGCCTGAGAGGGGTTCGATTTGATCTCGACTTGGTTCCTCTCGACAAATCGGCTATGCTACGAAATCTTGATACTGTCAGGACCGATATTGAAAGAATGTCGAACTGGCAAAAACTTGTCGACGAGCTTCAGAGGGTTAACCGAGCCAATCTCGAGGCCATGCTCACAATGGAGAACGATAAGGCTGAGTGGCAGAAGACTCTCGAACAGCATGACGCCGAAATGAGAAGTATTGCTTCCTATAATGAAAAGCTGGAAGCGGAAGTAGAAAAGCTTAAGGAAGAATTACCGACTTCATCTACTTTCTATTCTCAAAAGGAGAGCATGCTTCAGCAACAAGTACGAGATGCGCATGCCAGTCAAAGGGCAGTCGAAGATAAGCTTACACACAAGGAGAAGGTCATAGAAGAATATCGCGCTGAAACTTTACAGCTGCGAGAACAGACCGGCTCTCAAAGCTTGGAGATAGAGATGTTAAAAGCTCGACTTGCTATGGCCGAAAAGGAGCGTGACGAGGCTGTTGCTGGTAAACTTGCGGCCGAAGAGGCCCATCAAGCAACCAAAGCTGACATTGGCTTCACATTATTTGATTTTTATCTGCACAGCATTTTGGGGCGTGGCAGCCTTGCCTTTCTAGGCCCTAAGTATGAAATTACACTAGCTGAAGTTTGGGAGGAAGCACTCGATATGCTTGGTGGTAAAGGTGCTGGCTACGCTGAGTCAGCTCTTGAAGAGCATTATCTTGATGATGATGCCCGCGCCGCTCTTGCCAAGGGAAAAGAGCAACTCGCCAGAGTGCGGGCAGGAATGGCGAAAGGGGAACGTTCTGAAAAAGAAATACCACCTACCACTTCTGAACGCCCTTTAGTTTCTTCTGAAGTTGACATCACAGGTTCCAGTGCTCATTCGCTGCCTCCTACAAGAACCGGGGTAATTACCCCTACTGACGATGAGGCTTTGGAGGATATCGGGGCTCAAAATTATGAGATTGAACTAACGAAGCAAACATCTTCAGGTAATTTTGACATTGGTCCGATTCAGGTGGATCGCCTGCTTGCTCCTCTAAAGTTTGATGAGCTTCTCGATTACTTCTTGAATCTCGACGAACCCATATCTCCCTTCTTTTGGGGAGATACTAATATTTTTAATTTCTCTTTTTCTGCAGTTGAAACCCCAAGTGTTGTGCAGACTTCACCTCCTCCGGTTATCCCTCCTCCGTCTCTTCAGGTGACTCCTCCTTCTGCTTCACAGCCCGGGTCACAAGAGGAGCAAATTGAGGCTCTTCATGGCTTGGATGACCCTATCGCTTCGCAAGAGCAGAAAGACGAGGGACTTGAAGGAGGCGAGATCTCTCCGGAGCGGACTCCTTCTGATGACGTAGTTTTGTCCGCTCTTGTTACTCCAGGGAGTGAGTCTTCTTCGAAGAGAAGAAAGAAGCACGGAACATCGAAGAGGAGGGGGAAGAAAATCATTGCTACTGAAGAAGAACCGAAAGTTGCACCGGTTGCACCTCCCTCTCCTTCTTCCCTTATGCCTGTAGATAGACCTGAAAAGCTAATCATTCGGCCGGGCAAAGGGTCCAAAGGTGGTAAGAAGAAGTGAAGAGTCGGGCTTCAGGCTTTTTGATTCCTTTTTTGTGTAATGGTCGGATGTTGTGCAGGCACCGGCCCCTGCTTTTTTATTTTGAAACCTGTATCTGCAATTGAATAAAATGATCCTTTATTTGTACAGACTCTTGTTTGAATCTGAGAATGCATTTATTATTCATTTTTGCACAAGTTTATTTATATGATATTGCGGTGAACTTGTGGTATGTTGTTTGAGCGTACTTTATCGATGTAGCTATACCATTTTGTATGTAACTATACCATGTTGCTCCCATACCATAAGCTTGCTGCAATATTTTATACTTTGAGGGGACTTGCACTCTTATTTTCTGAAGAATAATTACTTCATTCTTGAAGAAATTTTTCATAGAGTACAACTTCCTCCATATAAGTTTTTACGCTTTGTCCTTCGAAGAAATCACCCTTTTTTTTTTTTGCTTATGTACGTATTTTGCCAAGTGAATTCTTCTATGTGATAAAGCGGTCCTCTGAAGGGTACTTTAACTTTCTTCCTTTTTTTTTGAGGAAGGTTATTTTCTAGAATAGGTAAATCACTCTTCCTTTGAAAGTTAAAGTATGCCCTTGATGAGGATATATTTTTTTTTTAAATAGAAATTTGTACTTCTGAGGAGGGATTTTCCACGTTTCAACACTCGGAAGTTTTATTTCAATCTTGGTGAAACGTGTACCTACAAAGAGTTGTGCCTTTGAAGAAAGCATTTTCACGTTTCAACACTTGGAAGTTTTATTTCAATCTCGGTGAAACGTGAGCTTCCGAAGAGGTCTTTCTTTTTGATTGTGTCCCCGGGAGGGGGTTGTACCTCTGAGGAGGGATTTTTCACGTTTCAACACTTGGAAGTTTTATTTCAATCTCGGTGAAACGTAGGCTTCCGAAGGGGTCTTTCTTTTTGATTGCATTTCAACTTTGGTGAAGTGAAATTCCGAAGAGCGGTTGTTACACTTCAACTCCTGGTGAAATGTGCCTCCGAAGAGGTCTTTATTTTGTTTGCATTTCAACTCTGGTGAAGTGAAATTCTGAAGAGCGGTCGTAACACTTCAACTCCTGGTGAAATGGGCCTCCGAAGAGGGCTTTTATTTTGTTTGCATTTCAACTCTGGTGAAGTGAAATTCCGAAGAGCGGTTGTTACACTTCAACTCCTGGTGAAATGTGCCTCAGAGAGGGTTTTCATCGCCTGGAAGTTACTCTCTCATGGTTGGAGGGTCATGACTTCTCCAATCTTTTTTGTTGAGTAGAGAACTTTCTTTTTTGTGGCGTATGACCCATTAGAGGTCTTTATCCTCCGAAGAGTTGTGCCTCCGAAGAGGACTTGTGCTGCCGATGATGGCTTTGGTTGTTCCCTTGTCCACTTGCTTATGCCTTCTCAGCGATCCTTTTTTTTTTTTTACAAGTAACTTGTTTAATCCAAGGAAGTGTACTTCATTGTCAGGCGAGTTCGTAAGAACGAGCATCAGCTTCTTAATTGGATGTTTGTTTGTTCAAACGATCTCAATTTATTAGCAAAGGCCCGTTTCTGTCGAAATCATAGGCCGTTCAATTGAAGTACTTCCTATCTAGGATTTGAATTCGGAGCTTTTGTGACTTGAAATTTGGCGAGAATCACTTGGTCTTATTATGTGCAAGTTTCACTTCCATTGTCTGCAAAAATTTAAATCGATATTTCAGCAATACATTCTATGTACTTTTTATATCGAAAATAAAGCAAACATGTAATAATAATAAGGAACACAAGATTTATAGTGGTTCGGCCAGGAAATTGGGCCTACATCCACTTTATATTTTTTCATTATTTACTTGCATCAGTTTTACAATTGCCTTCAATTACAAGAATCATACATTCATAATTCTTTTTACAATATTTCAACAAAATTTTCAAGTAAAGTATGGACGCAAATGATTGTTGTTCCATGCCCTTGGAATTTGATCTCCTTCAACAGTAGTGAGTTTGAATGTGCCGTCAAGAAGCTTCTGACCTATGACATATGGTTCTTCCCAATTTGGCCCAAACACACCTGTCGCTGTCATAATTCTCTTCAGAACTAGGTCTCCAATCTCAAAGCTGCGTTGGCGAACTTTGGAATTGAAATGTCTGGCTATCCTTTGCTAATGAGCTGCAATTCTGAGATTAGCATCATCTCTTTTTTCATCAAGGAGATCTAGCGCTTCAAGCTGTAGCTTTTCGTTTTCTGCTTGATTGAAATGGATTCTTCTATGTGAAGGGACCTCTATTTCTACCGGAATCATTGCCTCTGACCCGTACGCTAATGAAAACGGGGTGTGCCCAGTCGCAGTTTTGTGAGTGGTTCTGTATGCCCATAGTGCCAGTGGTAGCTTATCGACCCAACCACCTTTTGCTCTTTCAAGTTGCTTTTTGATGGTTGACTTAATAATTTTATTCACGGCTTCCACTTGCCCGTTTGCCTGCGGATGAGCCACTGCTGAGAAGCTTTTTCGGATTTTGAATCGCTTGCAAAAATCTTGGAATTCTTCACTTTCAAACTGAGTACCATTGTCTGTAATTATTTTTTGAGGCACACCGTATCTGCAAATGATGTTTTTAGTCACAAAACTTATCATCTTCTTTGAGGTGATAGTAGCCAGTGGTTCAGCTTCTGCCCACTTAGTAAAATAATCTACAGCAACAATGGCATATTTAATTCCAGATTTGGCAGTTGGTAACGGTCCTACAAGGTCTATCCCCCATATTGCAAACGGCCATGGACTGACCATCTGTGTGAGTTCAGTGGAAGGTGCTTTAGGAATTTTGGCGAATCTTTGGCATCTGTCACATTTTCGGGAATACTCTGCTGCATCTCGATTAATTTCTGGCCAAAAATATCCGTATCGGAGAATTTTCTTTGCTAATGTTTGGCCACCTGAATGATCACCACATTCTCCTCCGTGTACCTCCGCTAGGATTGCTTTGGACTCTTCCCTGGATACGCATCGAAGTAATGGCATTGAGAATCCCCGTCTGTATAATCGGCCATCCTGGATTATATATCGAGAGGCTTTTCTCAGTAGCTTTTGTCGTTCTTTTGAGTTCCCTGGTAAGGATCCATTGAGCAGATATTCTGTTATCGGAGTCATCCATGATTCTTGCTCTTGAGACATGCTCATGATCCAATCAATGTCCATCTCATCAATGCTAGGAGTCGACAGGACCTCCACTGGAGTTAACCCCAGAAATTGAGCTTCGCCTGTGCTAGAATACTTTGCGAGAGAATCTGCTTTCATGTTTTCTTCTCGAGAAATGTGACATCATGTAATGATCGAAATCACCCAGGAGTTCCCAAGCCTTTGACAAGTAGGCGGGCAGATTCCCCCCTTTTGCTTGGAATTCCTTTTTGACTTGGCATACAATAAGCTGAGAATCACTGAATATCTGTAACGCTCGGATGTTTAATTCTTTAGCAATCCTTAAGCCAGCGATAAGGGCTTCGTATTCTGCTTCATTGTTTGTTGAAGGAAATTCCAATCTTAGCGCATAGCATAATGATCGGCCTTCAGGGGTCTCAAGTACAACTCCGGCTCCAGAACAGTAGTCGTTTCTCGCACCATCAACATATAACTTCCATTGGATTGGGGAATCGTTGACCGTTTCCTCCTCACTGTTACCCTTATCTGTGAATTCTGCGATGAAATCCGCTAAAGCTTGTCCGTTGATTGCTTTTCGGGGATGATAAGTGATGTCATACTGACTGAGTTCAATATTCCACTTTAGAAGGCGACCCGAAGTCTCAGGACGAAACAGGACTTGCTTTAAAGGTTGATCAGTGAGGACTCTGATAGGATGAGCTTGAAAATATTGCCTCAACTTCCTAGATGCAATTAGTACGCAATAGGCGAGTTTTTCCAACTTAGAGTAATTCATCTCTGCCCCAGTGAGTCTTTTGCTGATATAGTAAACTGGATGTTGAATCCTCTTGTCTTCTCGTATCAGCGCTGCACTTAGAGCATGAGATGATACTGCCAAGTATATAAGAAGATCCTCGCCATCGCTAGGCCTAGAAAGTATTGGAGGCGTTTCCATATGGCGGATCAATTCATCAAAGGCTTTTTGGCATTCGGGACTCCAATCGAAGTTTTTCTTTCCTTTCATTAGGGCGTCAAAGAATGGGATGCATTTATCTGTGGCTTTGGAAATGAACCGACTCAAGTCGGCGACCTTTCCATTGAGACTTTGCAATTCCTTCTTTGTTCTAGGAGCTTTGACTTCCTTTAATGCAGTAATTTGAGCTGGACTAACCTCAATGCCCCTAGCGCTCACGATGAAACCTAAAAACTTGCCGGATTCCACTCCAAATGAACATTTCAAAGGATTGAGCTTCATTCCGTATTTTCGGAGGACTGCGAACATGTCCGCTAAGTGTTCTATGTGATCCACTGCCTTCTTAGACTTTACTAACATGCCATCGACGTAGACTTCCATAGTCTTGCCTAATTGCGGTTTGAACATAGCATTAACAAGTCTTTGGTATGTTGCCCATGCATTCTTCAGCCCGAAGGGCATAACTCTGTAGCAGTAAAGACCAATGTCGGTGATAAAGCTCGTGTCCTCCTGATCTGGCTCATGCATCATGATCTGGTTATATCCGGAGTAAGCATCCATAAAAGATAACAATTCGTGTCCCGCTGTTCCGTCTACCAGTTGATCGATTCTGGGTAATGGGAAGCAGTCTTTGGGGCAGGCCTTGTTTAGATCTGAAAAATCGATGCATACTCTTCATTTTCCGTTGGCTTTCTTAACCAGCACTGGATTTGAAACCCAATTCGGATAGGTTGATTCTTTGATAAAATTATTCTCCATGAGCCGATCGACTTCTTCTTTTAATGCTGCCGACCTTTCTGGGCCTTGAGTTCTCATTTTCTGCTTCACAGGTGTAAATTTTGGATCAATATTTAGAGCGTGTACTGCAACTTCCGGGGATATTCCGCACATATCAGCATGAGTCCAAGCAAAAACATCCAAATTTGCCTTTAAAAAAGATATTAAGATATTCTGAATTGACGCATTAAGTTGCGAACCCACATTCAACACCTTGTTTGGGTCCTTTGGGTCAACAGGTATTGGTATTGTCGTTTCCACTGGTACCACTCTATTTTCCCCTGCACTGACTTTTCTAGGATCCATCTCTTTCCTTGCTCCGCTGTGCTCGCCAGTGCAGGGTCCGCCCTGTAATTGCTACAAGGCTGGTTCTTTAATGCGGACTGGGGCTGCCGCATTCTTTCCCATTTCTCTTTTTCTGGTTTCTCGTAGCTCTGTTAGATAACATTATCGCCCAGCATTTTGATCCCCTTTTATGACTCCTACTCCATTGTCTGTAGGGAATTTAATAGTGAGGCACCACGGGGCAAAAACAGCTTTGAACGCTGCCAGAGTTGGACGACCAAGGAAAGCATTATAAGCAGAAAATTCGTCGACAATCACAAAAGTTTGCTTGCGGACCATTTTTCTCTCTCCTTCTCCAAGTTCCACAAACAAATCAATGGTTCCTACCGGCTGCTTTGGCTCCCCAGTGAAGCCGGCAATTTTCTGCAATGAGGCTTGCACATCAGCCATAGGGATCTTCATTTGGTCGAATGTTTTCTTGAAGAGGATATTGCAGGATGCGCCACAATCAATGAGAACTCTTCTGACAATAGCTGGCCCGATACCAGCCGAGATGACTAAGGGATCCAAGGTAGGAGCTTCAATACCTGCGGAATCCCTAGCTTTGAACACAATATCATAATCGAAAGTTCTTTGTTGCTTCAAGGGCGTAGCACCTTCCAAAACGAATACATCTTCCTCGGTCGGTACATACTTTAAAGCTCGGGTATACCTTTCCATCTCACCCCAGCTTCTGCCCGCTGGGTGAGGTCCTCCTGTAATGACATTGATAATGGGCCTTCCAGATTCATGCCCTGCAGCCTTCTCACTCGTCCTAGGCTGATGAGTAGGAGCCTGTTGCCCCTGACTAGATGAAGCAGGATTGTTGCTATTCTTTTTCACAAATTGCTGCAGTTTGTTTTCCCTTAGCAACTCTTCAATCAAATTTTTCAACTGGCGGCATTCGTCGGTCTCGTGACCGGGTTGATTATGGAAGTGGCAGAACTTTACACTCTGTATAGCCTTTTTCCCGGTCCTTAGAGGAGGAGGTTTAGGAAAGTCAATAGAATCTTTAGTGGCAAGGTAGATACGCTCCGGCGTATCTGATAAAGGAGTATATTCTGATGGCTTGAAGGATCGGACCAATGTCAAAATTACCTGAAGATGTTTGCTTCGTTAGTTCAATCTCATAATTTTGAGCCCCGATATCCTCCAAAGCCTCATCATCAGTAGGGGTAATTACCCCGGTTCTTGTAGGAGGCAGCGAATGAGCACTGAAACCTGTAATGTCAACTTCAGAAGAAACTAAAGGGCGTTCAGAAGTGGTAAGTGGTATTTCTTTTTCAGAACGTTCCCCTTCCGCCATTCCGACCCGCACTCTGGCGAGTTGCTCTTTTCCCTTGGCAAGAGCGGCGCGGGCATCATTATCAAGATAATGCTCTTCAAGAGCTGACTCAGCGTAGCCAGCACCTTTACCACCGAGCATATCGAGTGTTGCCTTCCAAACTTCAGCTAGTATAATTTCATACTTAGGGCCTAGAAAGGCAAGGCTGCCACGCCCCAAAATGCTGTGCAGATAAAAATCAAATAATGTGGAGCCAATGTCAGCTTTGGTTGCTTGATGGGCCTCTTCGGCCGCAAGTTTACCAGCAACAGCCTCGTCACGCTCCTTTTCGGCCATAGCAAGTCGAGCTTTTAACATCTCTATCTCCAAGCTTTGAGAGCCGGTCTGTTCTCGCAGCTGTAAAGTTTCAGCGCGATATTCTTCTATGACCTTCTCCTTGTGTGTAAGCTTATCTTCGACTGCCCTTTGACTGGCATGCGCATCTCGTACTTGTTGCTGAAGCATGCTCTCCTTTTGAGAATAGAAAGTAGATGAAGTCGCTAATTCTTCCTTAAGCTTTTCTACTTCCGCTTCCAGCTTTGCATTATAGGAAGCAATACTTCTCATTTCGGCGTCATGCTGTTCGAGAGTCTTCTGCCACTCAGCCTTATCGTTCTCCATTGTGAGCATGGCCTCGAGATTGGCTCGGTTAACCCTCTGAAGCTCGTCGACAAGTTTTTGCCAGTTCGACATTCTTTCAATATCGGTCCTGATAGTATCAAGATTTCGTAGCATAGCCGATTTGTCGAGAGGAACCAAGTCGAGATCAAATCGAACCCCTCTCAGGCACCACTGAGGGAATCGACTTTGAAGAGTGGGAGGATCTTGCCCAACTTGGTATGCGGGCCGGTTAATGATTGTTTGAATGTTGGAACGAACGGGGGCAGGAGATTGAGCAGGAACATTTTGAGAAACTGTCGGCATTGTTTCTTCAGTAAGTTTAGCCCGCTTGCTAGAAGAATCGTCCATGTGACCTTTACCTCTCTCATCGTGGGTCTTTCTTTTTTGGGTATCATCATCTCTGTGGGGGAGGGTCATGTCTTTCTTGTTCTCTTCGGTGACGTTCTTCATATGCTCGTCTCTCGTCTGCTTTCCTGATGGCCCTCTCTTCATCGGATTCTCTGTAAGAGGGGAGGTGACGCCTATAATCATATTGGCTACGCCTCCCGTAGCGCTGGAAATCATCATAGTATGAACTACTGCGCCCCATTGGAGAATCTGGAATAAAAATAATAAGCTTTAGAAATCTTTAAAGTATAAGAAGATGAATGCGTAGAAGTGCTGAAAAATCCTAAGTGTTGTGTAACGTGTAAACTACACGCATCAAGTTACAGACCACTCTGTGGAGTAGAGGTAGTGATGACTTGAGTAGGAAGAGTTGACGTTTGTTGTAGAGAAGACGTTGCCTCGATTACAGAAGAGATAGTTTTGGAAACATCATCTTTGAAAAGTTCTTGAGAAGTCACAATTAAATCGCTCAACCCCTCGAAAACATCATCACCATCATGTTTTTTAGGACTTGCTTTCTCAACTCCTTCGTTAGCAGATCTTCCGGAAGATCGTGGAGGTTCTTCCTCTTCGATAACTGGGGCAAGTACAGACTTGTCAGACGGCCCCGCAACATCCTTCGGAATTGAACACTTCACTAGTGGAGTTTCTATAGAGGTTCCTCCCTGCATGTGCTCTTTAGTAGAGACCGCGGCATCAGGAGTTTCCGTCGGAGAATCGGGAATTTCAGTTGGGACTTCACGAAGCTGAGTGAAGCGAGAGGAATGAAGAAGCCCATATTGATGTAAAAATCCATCATTTAACAAAAACTTTATACTCCTCTCTTCTGCCGCCACGGCGTTCAATCTCTCAAAAATTTGCTTATAGCATGGATCTCTAGAGAGAGGAGGAAGTGCTAAAACAGGAAAAAAGAGGCAAAGTTAGCATTTAGCAACTCAGATTTCGAAAAGCCCAAGAATGGAGAAATAAAAACAGGAAAATCTTACTTCCTACTCTCAAGATGGCATAAAACCCTGGAGGGCAGCGAACAAAGAAATACTGATTTAGAAATCCATGAACGCTTTCAGGAAGATCGGTGATGAGCTTGCGGTTTCGAGCACTCCTTATAACTACGATAGAGGGATGATCTTTAATTTTTGTGAATGAGCAGAAGTAGCAGATTTCCTCAAAGCTCGGTAATCGGCCCAGAACTCTACTAAATAGCACACATAACCCCATCAGAATGGCATGACCATTGGAGTGCAATTGGAATGGAGAGATAGATAATCGAAGCAGGAACTGCTGAAGGAAGTCATTGAAAGGTGGTATGACACCGCTCAAGCACATTTGGCGATTGACAGCAATAAAGCCAGAAGGGGGCCTATCTGCAGTATCATTTGGCCCCGGCAGTAAGGCATCAGCTTCGGCAATGCCAAACTGGATGAGCAATTGGTTAAACACCCGCTGATTCAGAGTTGTGGGAGTTCTCTCCGGAGGGTTATCCAACAGGTTGGCTACTGGGAAGACATCTTCAGCCTGGCCCATCGATTCTTCTTATTGAGATGTCATTCTACACAAGCAACTGGATGTTCAAATGCGAAGGTGCACGTTTCCTAAAAGTGTGAAGTGTTGTGCAGAAATAATGAAGATAACAAGTAAATATAACTGGAATTAAACTGGTCGACGATTGATCGACTATGGTAATTTCAGAACTTGTTAATTTAAAGTTCAAGCATAATATTAGTGCAGGCTGGTCAGTTTCAATTGACTACTTCAGTGTT
The DNA here is from genome assembly GCA_030765085.1 of Allium cepa. Taxonomy (NCBI): domain Eukaryota; kingdom Viridiplantae; phylum Streptophyta; class Magnoliopsida; order Asparagales; family Amaryllidaceae; genus Allium; species Allium cepa. The sequence continues at coordinate 12,183,131 of CM060929.1, forward strand.
GCTTTAATATTCTACTTGAAATCGATGGCACTTAACATGGTATAGTTACATACAAAATGGTATAGCTACATCGGTAAAGTACGCTCAAACAACATACCACAAGTTCACCGCAATATCATATAAATAAACTTGTGCAAAAATGAATAATAAATGCATTTTCAAATTCAAACAAGAGTCTGTACAAATAAAGGATCATTTTATTCAATTGCAGATACAGGTTTCAAAATAAAAAAGCAGGGGCCGGTGCCTGCACAACATCCGACCATTACACAAAAAAGGAATCAAAAAGCCTGAAGCCCGACTCTTCACTTCTTCTTACCACCTTTGGACCCTTTGTCTGGCCGAATGATTAGCTTTTCAGGTCTATCTACAGGCATAAGGGAAGAAGGAGAGGGAGGTGCAACCGGTGCAACTTCCGGTTCTTCTTCAGTAGCAATGATTTTCTTCCCCCTCCTCTTCGATGTTCCGTGCTTCTTTCTTCTCTTCGAAGAAGACTCACTCCCTGGAGTAACAAGAGCGGACAAAACTACGTCATCAGAAGGAGTCCGCTCCGGAGAGATCTCGCCTCCTTCAAGTCCCTCGTCTTTCTGCTCTTGCGAAGCGATAGGGTCATCCAAGCCATGAAGAGCCTCAATTTGCTCCTCTTGTGACCCGGGCTGTGAAGCAGAAGGAGGAGTCACCTGAAGAGACGGAGGAGGGATAACCGGAGGAGGTGAAGTCTGCACAACACTTGGGGTTTCAACTGCAGAAAAAGAGAAATTAAAAATATTAGTATCTCCCCAAAAGAAGGGAGATATGGGTTCGTCGAGATTCAAGAAGTAATCGAAAAGCTCATCAAACTTTAGAGGAGCAAGCAGGCGATCCACCTGAATCGAACCACTATAAAATTGCTGTTGTTTACTGTTTTTCCACTATTATCTGCTTATAATCTGTTCCCGAGCTATCGGGTGGTGCTTTCACAATCTCACTTAATACACCGGGGTGTTAGCGTTCAAATTTTAGCGTTAACATTTTTGGTGCTTTCACTGAGAATTAAACTCAGGAGAACTATCATCATTGCTTCACAGAGGTTTGTAGAGAGAATTTCCTTGAAAACCAGAAGTCTATCCGAGATTATGGCTCCTGGAAGGAAAAGTAGATCTGTCAGATCTGGGAATATTCAAGAGGGAACCTCCGCTTCCCCTATATCAAATCAAGCCACTCCAGCTGTCGGGGTTACAAAGGCAGAGCTGGATGCTGCAATCTTAGGGCTGAACCAACAGATCAATGCCCAAAATGCACAATTCGAGGCTCAGAATGCCCAGAATGCCCTAATTCTGAATAGGTTGAACGATTTGCTTGGGGCAAACCGTCAACCGGCAGGTAATGAAAGGAATTTTGCTTGCAACATTCATGAGGCTGAAGAAAGGAATGCTCCTGAAAGGGCTGCTAGCCCCTTTGAACAAACACTTCCTGAGGTTGGTGGATCTAGAACTCGACATGATGAGGAGTATCTTTCTGGAATGGTCCGACAAATCATGAAAGAGAGTATGCAGAGGGTTGAAGACGAAAAAGAATGGGGTTTTGCCCCAAGTAAAACTCCATTTACTGAGAAAATCTTGAAGGCTGAATTCCCAAGGAAGTTTGTCCCTCCAACCATTCCAGCTTACAAAGGAACAAGTGATCCGAACGAATTCTTGTATAAGTATGATTGGCACATGACAGGTGTCAGGGCTTCTGATGAAATAAAGTGCCGATATTTTCCCGTATACCTGGAAGGCGTAGCTCTGCTTTGGTTCACCAAGCTGCCAGTCCGATCTATCGATCAGTTCTCTGACTTAACCCGGAAGTTCAAAGAGCAGTTCAGACTATACGCTTCAAAAGCCAAAGATATTATGTCATTGTCAAGTTTAGAACAGAATCCGGGTGAAACTATCAGATCTTTCTTGAATCGCTTTAATATAGCGCTGGCCGAGGTGGACAATGCAGAACCACGGATGATCTTGACCTATCTAATGAGGGCCATCGACAAGTCGAGCGAATTTGGAAAATGGCTAAACATGAAGGAACCAAATTACCTTGAAAATTTTTATAAAAAAGCAGATGAATTCATGCGCTTGGAAAGCCGTCCCGTACCGGTAAAGGCAGCGCTGGAAAAAGCTGAAGATAACACTGTTGCTCCACGCAAGAATGAATCTGTAGGGCAAAAAAGGGAAAATAACAATGGGAAGAAACAGAGTAATCTGAAGAAGTCCCGATCTTTCAAGCCATCAGAATATACTCCTTTATCAGATACGCCGGAGCGTATCTACCTTGCAACTAAAGATTCTATTGACTTTCCTAAACCTCCTCCTCTAAGGACCGGGAAAAAGGCTATACAGAGTGGGAAGTTCTGCCGCTTCCATAATCAACCCGGTCACGAGACCGACGAATGCCGCCAGTTGAAAAATTTGATTGAAGAGTTGCTAAGGGAAAACAAACTGCAGCACTTTGTGAAAAAGAATAGCAACAATCCTGCTTCATCTAGTCAGGGGCAACAGGCTCCTACTCATCAGCCTAGGACGAGTGAGAAGGCTGCAGGGCATGAATCTGGAAGGTCCATTATCAATGTCATTACAGGAGGACCTCACCCAGCGGGCAGAAGCTGGGGTGAGATGGAAAGGTATACCCGAGCTTTAAAGTATGTACCGACCGAGGAAGATGTATTCGTTTTGGAAGGTGCTACGCCCTTGAAGCAATAAAGAACTTTCGATGATGATATTGTGTTCAAAGCTAGGGATTCCGCAGGTATTGAAGCTCCTACCTTGGATCCCTTAGTCATCTCGGCTGGTATCGGGCCAGCTATTGTCAGAAGAGTTCTCATTGATTGTGGCGCATCCTGCAATATCCTCTTCAAGAAAACATTCGACCAAATGAAGATCCCTATGGCTGATGTGCAAGCCTCATTGCAGAAAATTGCCGGCTTCACTGGGGAGCCAAAGCAGCCGGTAGGAACCATTGATTTGTTTGTGGAACTTGGAGAAGGAGAGAGAAAAATGGTCCGCAAGCAAACTTTTGTGATTGTCGACGAATTTTCTGCTTATAATGCTTTCCTTGGTCGTCCAACTCTGGCAGCGTTCAAAGCTGTTCTTGCCCCGTGGTGCCTCACTATTAAATTCCCTACAGACAATGGAGTAGGAGTCATAAAAGGGGATCAAAATGCTGGGCGAGAATGTTATCTAACAGAGCTACGAGAAACCAGAAAAAGAGAAATGGGAAAGAATGCGGCAGCCCCAGTCCGCATTAAAGAACCAGCCTTGTAGCAATTACAGGGCGGACCCTGCACTGGCGAGCACAGCGGAGCAAGGAAAGAGATGGATCCTAGAAAAGTCAGTGCAGGGGAAAATAGAGTGGTACCAGTGGAAACGACAATACAAATACCTGTTGACCCAAAGGACCCAAACAAGGTGTTGAATGTGGGTTCGCAACTTAATGCGTCAATTCAGAATATCTTAATATCTTTTTTAAAGGCAAATTTGGATGTTTTTGCTTGGACTCATGCTGATATGTGCGGAATATCCCCGGAAGTTGCAGTACACGCTCTAAATATTGATCCAAAATTTACACCTGTGAAGCAGAAAAGGAGAACTCAAGGCCCAGAAAGGTCGGCAGCATTAAAAGAAGAAGTTGATCGGCTCATGGAGAATAATTTTATCAAAGAATCAACCTATCCGAATTGGGTTTCAAATCCAGTGCTGGTTAAGAAAGCCAACGGAAAATGGAGAGTATGCATCGATTTTTCAAATCTAAACAAGGCCTGCCCCAAAGACTGCTTCCCATTGCCCAGAATCGATCAACTGGTAGACGGAACAGCGGAACACGAATTGTTATGTTTTATGGATGCTTACTCCGATATAACCAGATCATGATGCATGAGCCAGATCAGGAGGACACGAGCTTTATCACCGACATTGGTCTTTACTGCAACAGAGTTATGCCCTTCGGGCTGAAGAATGCAGGGGCAACATACCAAAGACTTGTTAATGCTATGTTCAAACCGCAATTAGGCAAGACTATGGAAGTCTACGTCGATGACATGTTAGTAAAGTCTAAGAAGGCAGTGGATCACATAGAACACTTAGCGGACATGTTCGCAGTCCTCCGAAAATACGGAATGAAGCTCAATCCTTTGAAATGTTCATTTGGAGTGGAATCCGGCAAGTTTTTAGGTTTCATCGTGAGCGCTAGGGGCATTAAGGTTAGTCCAGCTCAAATTACTGCATTAAAGGAAGTCAAAGCTCCTAGAACAAAGAAGGAATTGCAAAGTCTCAATGGAAAGGTCGCCGCCTTGAGTCGGTTCATTTCCAAAGCCACAGATAAATGCATCCCATTCTTTGACGCCCTAAAGAAAGGAAAGAAAAACTTCGATTGGAGTCCCGAATGCCAAAAAGCCTTTGATGAATTGATCCGCCATATGGAAACGCCTCCAATACTTTCTAGGCCTGGCGATGGCGAGGATCTTCTTATATACTTGGCAGTATCATCTCATGCTCTAAGTGCAGCGCTGATACGAGAAGACAAGAGGATTCAACATCCAGTTTACTATATCAGCAAAAGACTCACTGGGGCAGAGATGAATTACTCTAAGTTGGAAAAACTCGCCTATTGCCTACTAATTGCATCTAAGAAGTTGAGGCAATATTTTCAAGCTCATCCTATCAGAGTCCTCACTGATCAACCTTTAAAGCAAGTCCTGTTTCGCCCTGAGACTTCGGGTCGCCTTCTAAAGTGGAATATTGAACTCAGTCAGTATGACATCACTTATCATCCCCGAAAAGCAATCAACGGACAAGCTTTAGCGGATTTCATCGCAGAATTCACAGATAAGGGTAACAGTGAGGAGGAAACGGTCAACGATTCCCCAATCCAATGGAAGTTATATGTTGATGGTGCGAGAAACGACTACTGTTCTGGAGCCGGAGTTGTACTTGAGACCCCTGAAGGCCGATCATTATGCTATGCGCTAAGATTGGAATTTCCTTCAACAAACAATGAAGCAGAATACGAAGCCCTTATCGCTGGCTTAAGGATTGCTAAAGAATTAAACATCCGAGCGTTACAGATATTCAGTGATTCTCAGCTTATTGTATGCCAAGTCAAAAAGGAATTCCAAGCAAAAGGGGGGAATCTGCCCGCCTACTTGTCAAAGGCTTGGGAACTCCTGGGTGATTTCGATCATTACATGATGTCACATTCCTCGAGAAGAAAACATGAAAGCAGATTCTCTCGCAAAGTATTCTAGCACAGGCGAAGCTCAATTTCTGGGGTTAACTCGAGTGGAGGTCCTGTCGACTCCTAGCATTGATGAGATGGACATTGATTGGATCATGAGCATGTCTCAAGAGCAAGAATCATGGATGACTCCGATAACAGAATATCTGCTCAATGGATCCTTACCAGGGAACTCAAAAGAACGACAAAAGCTACTGAGAAAAGCCTCTCGATATATAATCCAGGATGGCCGATTATACAGACGGGGATTCTCAATGCCATTACTTCGATGCGTATCCAGGGAAGAGTCCAAAGCAATCCTAGCGGAGGTACACGGAGGAGAATGTGGTGATCATTCAGGTGGCCAAACATTAGCAAAGAAAATTCTCCGATACGGATATTTTTGGCCAGAAATTAATCGAGATGCAGCAGAGTATTCCCGAAAATGTGACAGATGCCAAAGATTCGCCAAAATTCCTAAAGCACCTTCCACTGAACTCACACAGATGGTCAGTCCATGGCCGTTTGCAATATGGGGGATAGACCTTGTAGGACCGTTACCAACTGCCAAATCTGGAATTAAATATGCCATTGTTGCTGTAGATTATTTTACTAAGTGGGCAGAAGCTGAACCACTGGCTACTATCACCTTAAAGAAGATGATAAGTTTTGTGACTAAAAACATCATTTGCAGATACGGTGTGCCTCAAAAAATAATTACAGACAATGGTACTCAGTTTGAAAGTGAAGAATTCCAAGATTTTTGCAAGCGATTCAAAATCCGAAAAAGCTTCTCAGCAGTGGCTCATCCGCAGGCAAACGGGCAAGTGGAAGCCGTGAATAAAATTATTAAGTCAACCATCAAAAAGCAACTTGAAAGAGCAAAAGGTGGTTGGGTCGATAAGCTACCACTGGCACTATGGGCATACAGAACCACTCACAAAACTGCGACTGGGCACACCCCGTTTTCATTAGCGTACGGGTCAGAGGCAATGATTCCGGTAGAAATAGAGGTCCCTTCACATAGAAGAATCCATTTCAATCAAGCAGAAAACGAAAAGCTACAGCTTGAAGCGCTAGATCTCCTTGATGAAAAAAGAGATGAGGCTAATCTCAGAATTGCAGCTCATCAGCAAAGGATAGCCAGACATTTCAATTCCAAAGTTCGCCAACGCAGCTTTGAGATTGGAGACCTAGTCCTGAAGAGAATTATGACAGCGACAGGTGTGTTTGGGTCAAATTGGGAAGGACCATATGTCATAGGTCAGAAGCTTCTTGACGGCACATTCAAACTCACTACTGTTGAAGGAGATCAAATTCCAAGGGCATGGAACAGCAATCATTTGCGTCCATACTTTACTTGAAAATTTTGTTGAAATATTGTAAAAAGAATTATGAATGTATGATTCTTGTAATTGAAGGCAATTGTAAAACTGATGCAAGTAAATAATGAAAAAATATAAAGTGGATGTAGTCCCAATTTCCTGGCCGAACCACTATAAATCTTGTGTTCCTTATTATTATTACATGTTTGTTTTATTTTTGATATAAAAAGTACATAGAATGTATTGCTGAAATGTCGATTTAAATTTTTGCAGACAATGGAAGTGAAACTTGCACATAATAAGACCAAGTGATTCTCGCCAAATTTCAAGTCACAAAAGCTCCGAATTCAAATCCTAGATAGGAAGTACTTCAATTGAACGGCCTATGATTTCGACAGAAACGGGCCTTTGCTAATAAATTGAGATCGTTTGAACAAACAAACATCCAATTAAGAAGCTGATGCTCGTTCTCACGAACTCGCCTGACAATGAAGTACACTTCCTTGGATTAAACAAGTTACTTGTAAAAAAAAAAAAAAAAAGAGTGGATCGCTGAGAAGGCATAAGCAAGTGGACAAGGGAACAACCAAAGCCATCATCGGCAGCACAAGTCCTCTTCGGAGGCACAACTCTTCGGAGGATAAAGACCTCTAATGGGTCATACGCCACAAAAAAGAAAGTTCTCTACTCAACAAAAAAGATTGGAGGAGTCATGACCCTCCAACCATGAGAGAGTAACTTCCAGGCGATGAAAACCCTCTCTGAGGCACATTTCACCAGGAGTTGAAGTGTAACAACCGCTCTTCGGAATTTCACTTCACCAGAGTTGAAATGCAAACAAAATAAAAGCCCTCTTCGGAGGCCCATTTCACCAGGAGTTGAAGTGTTACGACCGCTCTTCGGAATTTCACTGCACCAGAGTTGAAATGCAAACAAAATAAAGACCTCTTCGGAGGCACATTTCACCAGGAGTTGAAGTGTAACAACCGCTCTTCGGAATTTCACTTCACCAAAGTTGAAATGCAATCAAAAAGAAAGACCCCTTCGGAAGCCCACGTTTCACCGAGATTGAAATAAAACTTCCAAGTGTTGAAACGTGAAAAGGCTTTCTTCGAAGGCACAACTCTTTGGAGGTACACGTTTCACCAAGATTGAAATAAAACTTCCAAGTGTTGAAACGTGAAAAATCCCTCCTCAGAGGTACAACCCCCTCCCGGGGACACAATCAAAAAGAAAGACCTCTTCAGAAGCCCACGTTTCACCGAGATTGAAATAAAATTTCCAAGTGTTGAAACGTGAAAAGGCTTTCTTCAAAGGCACAACTCTTTGGAGGTACACGTTTCACCAAGATTGAAATAAAACTTCCGAGTGTTGAAACGTGGAAAATCCCTCCTCAGAAGTACAAATTTCTATTTTAAAAAAATATATATCCTCATCAAGGGCATACTTTAACTTTCAAAGGAAGAGTGATTTACCTATTCTAGAAAATAACCTTCCTCAAAAAAAAAAGGAAGAAAGTTAAAGTACCCTTCAGAGGCCCGCTTTATCACATAGAAGAATTCACTTGGCAAAATGCGTACATAAGCAAAAAAAAAAAAGGTGATTTCTTCGAAGGACAAAGCGTAAAAACTTATATGAAGGAAGTTGTACTCTACGAAAAATTTCTTCAAGAATGAAGTAATTATTCTTCAGAAAATAAGAGTGCAAGTCCCCTCAAAGTATAAAATATTGCAGCAAGCTTATGGTATGGGGGCAACATGGTATAGTTACATACAAAATGGTATAGCTACATCGGTAAAGTACGCTCAAACAACATACCACAAGTTCACCGCAATATCATATAAATAAACTTGTGCAAAAATGAATAATAAATGCATTCTCAAATTCAAACAAGAGTCTGTACAAATAAAGGATCATTTTATTCAATTGCAGATACAGGTTTCAAAATAAAAAAGCAGGGGCCGGTGCCTGCACAACATCCGACCATTACACAAAAAAGGAATCAAAAAGCCTGAAGCCCGACTCTTCACTTCTTCTTACCACCTTTGGACCCTTTGCCCGGCCGAATGATTAGCTTTTCAGGTCTATCTACAGGCATAAGGGAAGAAGGAGAGGGAGGTGCAACCGGTGCAACTTCCGGTTCTTCTTCAGTAGCAATGATTTTCTTCCCCCTCCTCTTCGATGTTCCGTGCTTCTTTCTTCTCTTCGAAGAAGACTCACTCCCTGGAGTAACAAGAGCGGACAAAACTACGTCATCAGAAGGAGTCCGCTCCGGAGAGATCTCGCCTCCTTCAAGTCCCTCGTCTTTCTGCTCTTGCGAAGCGATATGGTCATCCAAGCCATGAAGAGCCTCAATTTGCTCCTCTTGTGACCCGGGCTGTGAAGCAGAAGGAGGAGTCACCTGAAGAGACGGAGGAGGTATAACCGGAGGAGGTGAAGTCTGCACAGCACTTGGGGTTTCAACTGCAGAAGAAGAGAAATTAAAAATATTAGTATCTCCCCAAAAGAAGGGAGATATGGGTTCGTCGAGATTCAAGAAGTAATCGAGAAGCTCATCAAACTTTTGATGAGCAAGCAGGCGATCCACCTGAATCGAACCACTATAAAATTGCTGTTGTTTACTGTTTTTCCACTATTATCTGCTTATAATCTGTTCCCGAGCTATCGGGTGGTGCTTTCACAATCTCACTTCATACACCGGGGTGTTAGCGTTCAAATTTTAGCGTTAACAATATGCATAAGCCAAGTTTCTTTATGGTCAAAATGATGCAATTGGTAATATATTACACACACAAAAAAAACTATTGGTTTGTAATTCATATAATATTTATTTTTAGTTTAGTTTTTAATATTATAAATCAATATGCTCATATATTTTAATCTTTAATATTCAATTACTTAATTATAATCTAACGAATATACCCACTAACGATATTTAATTCACTAAACTAGCATCAAAGAGAATTAATTCAAGAATTAATATGCAACTAATTCTCTTATTTAAAATTGTAAATCAAACCAAAAGAAATGGCATAATTTGTTAAAATTAATTGGAATTCAATATGGATAGCTCTCTATTAAATTTGACTTAAAATATAAAATAGTAAATAAAATTATCATAATTTACTTCCAATTACGATTGCATGCAACAATAAATATATTTCAAATTCACATGGTCTATATTCTTATGTGTTTGTGTGAAATATTTATATACAATTAAGTTGCAACCCGTGCTTCACACACGGGTACGTAGTGGTCGTGGTTAGGTTATGAATATCGACTGTTTGGTGTAATTCATAAACAACTTTTTTATTTCGTTCATATGTTTGCTTCGTGATTTGAGCTTGTAACGTTGGGATGGAATGACGTTCTATTGGAAATCATGTAGTGTTTTGTAGATTTTAGTGCCTACCTGTTTTGACACTGCGTTATAACTATGCAAGTTTCGCTGGCAACAAATTTTAGTTCGCCGGTTGATCATCAAATAAAAAATATAAAGCAGTGTTGAATGAAATTAGTTAAGGGAAAATGGTTATGTATACATGTTTAGAATTAACCAATTATTTTGAACAAAGTATAGAATTCATTTTACGAAAAAATAGGAGCACAGTGCATTTTCCATGCAATACCTGCCTATCATTCTGGAATGAATGACCTACAAACGGCCGTAAATAATTCGATTAAATATTTAGTATATTATGTCAGTATTCAAATGAAATAGTAATAGTTTTGTAACTGCAAAAATTAAGTACGATAAATGTAATTATTCATTGGTTGTTTGTCATACAATATTTTGCTGACATTGAATACTACCTATCTTCAGCAAATTTGGTTCCAATAGAAAATCTTACCCGAAACTAATCCCCGGTTGTGGCTGATTTAATTTTAAATCAATCGCCTTCCTAATTTCCGCATAATCTCACGCATCAGATTTCGAACCTCGTAGAATGCTCCTTTGGTTTAAATTGTCTATATTTAAGCTAATATGCAAGTAAAACTGTAATTAACATAGTATAGCTATGGAAATAGCGTCAGATTCATTTTTTTTTATTACATGCATTACTAAAAACCCCAACCATCCGAAGAACAGGTATTTGATAACCAATTAACTTTACACCAAAGCATGATGGACATCACAGTTTATGCGAGTAGAAAATAATCAACATCAATCCTTGTAACCAATTTAAGGAATGAATTTTGAAAAAATTGTTAGGTCAGATTTTGAAAATCAATGTAAAGATCATTACAAACATTAGAGTCGACTCACATAACCGCATATGATGAAATATTATGATGTATATTTGGAAGAATAAGTAAAACTAATAGTCTTCTTTTACCTTTTTTGCACAGATAATAATTATATGTTACCCTCCCTATATTGTAGTCAAATTTAGTACAAAATGCATACATCTTCATTAAGATAGAACTAAGAATAGCAAGCTCAACCAAAAAATAAAGTAATAACAGACACTTGAAATGAGTACGGGGATTTTCAAGTACATTTTAATTATGAGAAAAAACAAGTACAAATTAAGAAAAATGAATCAACAAACCGAGGAAGTAAGCACCAGGTTTTTGAGTAGGTGCATTCATTTTTCTCAGACTTCCTTGCAATATTTATCTTTGCTTTTTTGGTACATTGGATTTGGAGTTAACTTCTTCGTCGTTATTCTTGTTGCTCAAATTTCTCACGGGTATAAAATGGACCGACCTGCATTGTCCAACCAACCAGTATGATTTCATCCATTTTTCATCTTGGCCCTCGTACTTCCAAGGTCCAGCACTTTAGCTCGTCCGCCTAGGAGTGGTCAACCTCGACAAGGCCTACCCTACAAGCAGACCACCCGACTCAAGCACAAATGGTCCCGATATCGCCCGCTCAGACAATGGACGAGACAATGACAAATAGCAGCTCAGCATAGAAGCCCGCCCACCACCTTAACGATCCAGAATTTTGGTTATTTGAAATTGAAATATTTAAAAGTTAATTTTTAACTCGAATTTCAAATATAACGACATATTGGATATAATTTATTTATTGAATTTAACAATTGAATCTTGGTTAAAATATTGAATCTTGAGTTTTAAACTTGATAAAAATAATTTAAAGGCTTATAAAATTTATATTTATAATAATGAAGATAATAAAACCTTTTTAATTGAATTTAAAAGTGATTTGTTCAGTTTTAAAAAATATATAACGTTTGAATTAACGTATATAAATAGTCATCCGGGACACAGTCTCGGAATTCAACGAAACTACTTCTATTGGATCCGTAATTGTGTATTATTATCGGATTTAAAATTTCGTAGCGTTTGGAGTTATCGCTTGGCCGTACGGGATATAAATGCGCTGAAATTTATATACGATCAAATTAGGACTCCGAAACCTTTTCCATTGCGTTCGAAATAGGAATATAACATTATAAACGTCTAGTGGCACGTCTCGATAGGAGTTCGAGATTTTAAGTTACGTAAAACGAGATGGTTTGAAAATTTAAATAATATATATATATTAACGCTAAAAATGTACCTTAACACCCCGGTGTAAGTTGTACTATAGTGAAAGCACCACCCGTTGGTACGGGAACTGAAAATAAGCAGAAAATAATAGAGAAATAGTAAAGAGAAAACAGTTTTTATAGTGGTTCGGCTTAAAGTCAAGCCTACGTCCACTTAATCTTTTTTATTGCTGATTTGGTTACAACTTTTTTAATGATCATCTGCTTTGGCTGGTAGGTCGTTGTGACCTATAGGAGAATGGAGGGCGACTTAGTTGCGTTGAGGCATCAAGTGAAGCGACCTAGGTTAGATTTGGAGATGGCAGCGACCTAATGCTGACGCGGCCTATGATTAAATGGCTTAGGGATATGCGGCTTGTTAACTCGTTAGGTCGTTGAACCTTTAACACGCTAGGTCGTTGGACCTTTAACTCCTAGGTCTCGCTAGGTCGTTGGACCTTTAACTCGCTAGGTCGTTGGACCTGCTTAGATCGTTAGGTCGTTACATGTTTAGATCGTTAGGTCGCTTATCATGTTCGCTCGCTTGCATTTTAGCTCGTTAGGACGCTTGTTTCCTTTGAGTAATTGAGTCGCCGTTCAGAACGGTATTAACACTTGCCCCTCGAAGTATATGCATATGTCATAGGTCGTGTGCTTCGATCTAATTCTGCTAGGTCGTGGGCGACTCAAGAGGCTCTCCCGGGCCTTGTTTAAGGCTGGATAGTGCCATTATATCCTTGGCCTTTGCAGCATATAACCTGAACCGATCTTTGAATTTCCGAGTGAGGTCAGAGAATTGATCCACGGAACGAACTGGCAGCTTCGTGAACCAAAGCAGAGTCACTCCTTCCAAATACACCAGAAAATATCTGCACTTGATCTCATCCGATGATCTGGCACCAGTCATATGTCAGTCGTACTTGTATAAGAATTGGTTAGGATCGCTTGTTACCCGATAAGCTGAAATAGTGGAAGGAACAAACTTCTTTGGAAATTCGGCCTTAGGATCCTTTCAGTAAAAGGAGTCTTGCTTGGAGCAAACCCCCAGTCATTCTCATCTTCTTTCCTTTGCATGCTTTCTTTCATAATTTGTCGAATCATTCCCGAGAGGTATTCCTCATCGTTTAGATGTCTCGCGGGACAGACGTCAGCTATATTTTCGAAAGTTTGTTCGGACAAACGTTCGCGAAGAGTTGGTTGCGGCCTTGAACCTCCGGCTTGGGGAGGTGCCCCTTCGGCGGTGCCAGCTACCCTCTAAGGAATACTCTTTCCTTGAGAACCATGAACATCTTCGGCAAAGCTTTCTTCATTATTTTTTGGTTGACGGTTAACTCCAAGTAAAGCATTTATTATGTCTAACATCAAAGTGTTCTGGGCTTCCATCTGTTGATACAACCCAAACACTGCAGCGTCCAATTCGGCCCTTGTAATTCCAACACTAGGAGCCGTCTGATCTGACGCGGGAGAAGTGGCGGTGTTGTCATAAGCACTTCCAGAACTAGCAGATTTACCTTTCCTTCCAGGAGCCATGATCTCCGATAGACTTCTGGTTCTTGAAGAAAGTCTTCCAACAAGTCTTTGCGGAGCAATGATGAAAGTATCTTGAGTTCAATTCTCAGTGAAAGCACCAAAAATGTTAACGCTAAAAATGTATTGGCGTTCCAGAAATGATCCAAAATCCCCCGGTGGAGTAGGCCGGGTATTTATAGGGAAATTCTGAAGTTAGGTCGTAGGTCGTGCGCGACATAAGGGTTAGGTCGTAGGTCGTGAGCGACCTAAGGGATACGGTTTAAGGCTTATAACAGTTGCGCTTGATCATCTGCTTTGGCTGGTAGGTCGTTGTGACCTATAGGAGAATGGAGGGCGACTTAGATGCGTTGAGGCATCAAGTGAAACGACCTAGGTTAGGTTTGAAGATGGCAGCGACCTAATGCTGACGCGACCTATGATTAAATAGCTTAGAGATATGCGGCTTGTTAACTCGTTAGGTCGCTGGACCTTTAACTCGCTAGGTCGCTGGACCTGCTTAGATCGTTAGGTCGTTACATGTTTAGGTCGTTAGGTCGCTTATCATGTTAGCTCGCTCGCATTTTAGCTCGTTAGGTCGCTTGTTTCCTTTGAGCAATTGAGTCGCCGTTCAGAATGGTATTAACAATATATATATATTATTTGATTGACTTTATTTCCAGCAGCTCTTTTTCCCCTCATTTCGAAACACTGCAGCATTCTCCTTACATGCAAAACATCACACATCTCTTTTCTTTTAAAAATCACATTTTCCCCCTTTAAACAACTGATTACAAAAGAAGAAAAAAAAGGAAAAATATATGAAGTTCAATATAGATATCCCACACCTCAAATTTCAAAACTGCGTAATCTTTCTCAAACGAAAACGAAATCAATTAACTGAAAGAAAAAAAAGAAACAAATCGCACTCTCGACTTCGGCATATAGGCATCAACGTGGGCTAGTGTTGCTAGCGACAGTCGAAAGGAGGGCTTGATAGCAGGCGGCGACTGTGCAGGGCGAGGCGATGAACGAAGGGGAAGCGATGCGAGTAGTCGCGCATTTAGTGTTGGTCGATGTCGCAACTTGTGTTCGCGTGCGTAGGAGGGGAAAACACGATCGATGAGGGGCGAGATTGATGGTGGAGTACTCCGGATAGTGGCGCAGTCGAGGCTGGAGGAAGGGGGTAGGGCGGCGATGCAAGCAGGTCGAAGGCAGCATCGGTGATGGTGGCATTCGAGCTAGGTTGGGTGTTTGTTTGGGAGGTCGCGACCACGACAGTGGCCGAACGAGCGGCAGCACAGTGAGTTGGAGGCGGCAGTTATGGGAAGTGGATGAGATGGGAAAGTTCGGCAATAGTGTGTCATTAAAGCAGTTGAGTTAGCTGAGATAATTAACATTTTTTTTAAATCTGTCGACTGGATTAATTTATTATCCAAATGTTTATAAATCCATGATTTGTCTATACGAGGTCCAAAAATACGAAGTCGATAACGATAAATTCGTAGCTGCAAAATTCACATTTCTGGAGGTGGTTCGGAATTTTTCGGAGTCCATTGGGATTTTAAATTAAATCGAATGATGTTCGATTTAGTTTAAAAATCGGGATTTTTGCCAAAATAAAAATCAAGGTGAGAATTTCTCACTCATTTGGATTATTAGAACTTAATTTTAAATAGTTAAATTAAATTATTGGATGCATGGTTGAAATTATTAATTATTGTCTGTGAATGATATATTATTATATACATGGTAGTATATATATTAGCAATTAGGGTGATTATTCCCACATATTTTAGCGGATGAGACCCTATGCGCCCCACATAATAGCGGATGACTCTATATACCGCGATATCCTCTCGAAGTGGGATTGATATTTTTATATTGTATTCAAATATGTGGATGCAGGGAAACAGATTGGAAGGATCCAACTGATCTCTTAAAAAATAATTAAATTTCATATATATTGATGCATGGTATGTTTGAATAATCTGTGATTGATTATAGTGTGATTTGAATCTGCTGCTACGGTAGTTTTGGCCTAGATTTTGGTATTTTTAAATACCGATGATAAATGTTTGAAATTTGGAAAGAAAATAAAAAAGGAAATTGAAAGTAAAAATATTTACAGTGAAATTTGGATTAATTAAAAACAAATGAATTTGGGAAAAATAAATACTTTGAGTTTAAAATTTGTACTTAATAATTTCGGAATATGAAAATTAGAGATTTTGGAATAATGTAAATAAAAGGATTTTAATAATAAAACTTAAGTGATATTTGTTTAAGTGTAAAATGGTTTAAAATCGAGATTTAAAATAGTTTGGAAAAATAAAAAGGAAATTTGATAATAAAATATGGAATTGTTATACTAGATCTTAAATAAGATTTTAAATTTATGAAATGGAAGTGGAATCGGAATTTAGTGGGGTTTGGAATATAGTTGGGTTACATAAGAAATTAATTTAAAAATGGAATTCAATTTAGAAATTGATTACGTATTGTGAAACCGTTATAAACGGGACATGAGACTATGAAATTTATAAACAAGGTTTGTATATAAAGTGAAGTGATTATCAGTGGATAAATTGAAGTTATAAATTCACGATGAGGATTTATAAGGAGATGAGTAAATCGGCTTAAAAGTAAATGGTAGATTTATTTTTAGAAATGTGGAAAGGGGATTTACGGAATTGGAACGTAAATCAAATTGGGAATAAATCGAGAGAGATTTATAAATGCTAGACTGGTTATATTGAAATTGAATTTTTTTTTTTTTATCGGGAGATTGAGTTTGTTTTAAAAAGGATGATTTTTAATTATTAACTGGGTAATTAAAAAAGGTGTTTAAGAATATTGCAAAATATTAATTATTTAGTTGTTTAAAATTGTTTTAAGTATATTTGATTATTAATTAAATTAGTTTCTAATTAGTTGATATTAAAGTAACTATTATTTAAGAATAAATCAGTTTTATTATTTTTACAAAATAAATTATTCAATATTAATATTATTTTACATAACAACTTTTATTTTAAATAAATATTTGCCTAAATTAAAACTTGGAAATTTATATTGAAATTTTATAAGTGTAGAAAATTATTAAATAAAGTTTTCGGGAAGTAATGGTATACTTTCATGGCGCAATTGTAGGCCGTAAGTGCCTGCAGTTAAGTTTTGAATTTCTCTACGATAGAGATATAACCATTGAGCTGTGAATCCATGATTGATACCGCGGTGGTACTTTCCTTATTATTTTAAAAATGTTTTCAAATATTTTTGAAAAGGACAGTTTGTGAATATACTAAATTCGGTAAGATAAGTATATATTTTGGATTAAGAGATTTAAGTGATTGAAATTTAAATTGAATATGACTTAGTGAAGTCAGTTGAAAATGGAATCTTTGATTGTATGATTGTTTATTTGATAGTTAAATAACTGACTGCAAATCTGAATCAAAAATATAATTTTGGGAATATTTAGAGGAAACTTGGAAATTATGTGGTACAGTTACCGTTTAATGTGCTATACTGTACGTATAAACTCGTTTCGTGACGCCCCATCTCTATACTTACACTAGCCAAGAGCACTACAGAGTAATGCCGTCGACTAACACGAAAAATAAGGCTGTTGAGGGGCGACCATCTGTGTAATTGCTTTATGAGAGTACATATATGTCAGATAGAATTGCATGCATTTCGTTTCAAGGGGAAATCTGACGCATCAATTACAAACTCAAAACTACTACACAATGGCTATGTGATCTTTGAAAACAAACATAAAATAGGCATAAAACAAATCAGTCACAGATATTCATATCACTAAGGCGGAAACATATATAAATATGACACATAGAAGTGTACATCAAAGCAGTGGTCATACAAGATCCACTACATCACAAAAGAATGGGTACAAGTGCTAGACAAAAGAATATATATACATCAAGGAGTCTCTATCTAGAATGTATAAAAAAACGAAAACTACTAAGCTAAAGTAGTTAGCCAAAAGTCAGATGACGGTCCCTGATAAGAAGTCAAGTAGAAGCACCTGAAACACCTCGGTCTGACCAGAGCAATATTTGAGAAAAATAATAAATGGATCAGTCTAGCTATAAATATCATATAAATGAGATAGGATAAGAGATATAATAGAAATATATGATAACAATGAAAATCATACAATATCTCAAATCTTCTCAAAACACCAAAAAGCATGTCATATTCTTTAGCTTATTCACCAAACCTCAAATATCGACAAAACATATCAATGCAAATCGCAATAAATTGTAAAACATATATTCCAAAAATCCATGATAAAAAGTCCAGAAAATACAAAAAGGGGAGGTCTATCACAAACGGTAGCATGAAAACTCACCAACACATGTATCATAAATGGATCGCTATCCTATAAAACGAGCCGGAGCACCTCCAAACAGAGTATAGTCCCCTTTGCGGACTATGAGCCGAAGCTCCTCCAAACAGGGTATAGTCCCCATTTGCGGACTATAAGCCGAAGCTCCTCCAAACAGGGTATAGTCCCCTTATGCGGACTATGAGCCAAAGTTCCTCCAAACAAGGTATAGTCTCCATTTGCGGACAAAGAGACATCGCATATCGCTAGTCTAAACCACAAAATGATCATCATTGATCAATAAGTGTAAATTATATTAAGCTAGTAAATAAATGAGTTTAGCTTCATGTCCCATAACCACTGGCTTAACCTAAATATTTACGAACAAATTGTAGATTTCCACTCGAAAATTGTCACAAGATTTCAATCGAACAAGTCCAAGAATTAACCGACAAATAAAACGCAAGTGTTTCATGCCACTTGTTTTGCTAAGTCGTTTAATTAGATTTCTCATACGAATGAGGTAAATGTATGTATATACTAATAGATTGAAAACGGTTTTAAAAACGAGTTTTGTATTAAAAATAACATTGAAATCATTTTTTTGAAAGAGTTTGAATATTTACTACTAGTATAGAAACTTTTGTATTTTAAAGTGACAAATCACAGAAATGATTGTAAAAACAATCAATCACCAAAAATTCACGTTCGATGACGTGAATTAAAACCATGAAAACCGATATTAAATCCATCAAATGGATACTCCAAAAATCCAGAAAAGAAGTCATCAACGTCGATAAAAGTGATAACTAATCGGATCAACCAAAAATCAATATAAATGAAAACCCATATAAAATAGACAAATTGGTTGAATTTAACAGCTCTAGACGTCTGGTTGGTTATCCGAGCTGAAAGGCTGGAATTTTCTTCCAGATCGCCCAGACGTTTGGAAAGTAAGCTCAGACGTCCGAGCTGTACATCTGGAATTTTTATTCCGATGGTCCGGACATCTGAGTGTTATACCAGACGTCTGAGCTGAAGCTCACACAAAAACCAGCCTAAGACAATGATGGGTGAATCATCTCGAAGGCGATCGAATGAGCAACGATGGCTAGGGATTTATGCCTAACAACCACCCAACCCTTTAGACTCATCAATACACTCCAAACAACATGTCCAAACATCCATAATATGGTTTTCATAGATTTTGACTTCAAAATTCCAAAAATTGAAAAATTCGCCAAACCAATTCAATTCATGAGCAAATGGACATGAAATAGATGTTAGGAATTCATACCTAACAAATATCAAAGGTATAGACATAGATGTGAGTTCAAGAACTCACCTTTAAACTCAAGAACAACAAATGAGAAGCTTTAAAACAAAGCAAAGATCAACCACTCTTCAACTTCAACTCTAGAAGCTCCAATCTAAGATCATAAGCAAATATTTCCTAAGTTAGTTTATAGAAAATTTCTGAAAATTGAAAAGGAAATGAGATGGAGACGGTGAAGAAGATGTTTACCTAAGCTTCTCTTTGATTTTGAACTTGAATTTGAATTTCCTAATAAAACTAGGATTTCGGAATTTTAATTTCGCATCTTTTCCTCATTTCCTTTTAGCTTAAGAGTGTTAGGAAATTAGAAGTAAAATGAATCAAGATGAGTGGAGTTAGGGTGTTTGATAGAGGAGTTGAGTTCCCTATTAGGTTAGTGGGCTGAAACCCAAACCCAAAGCCCCAAATGAAAATATCAAAATTCTAATCAACCTCAAACATATCGATGTTTATACTCAAAAGGGTCGTAAATGCCGTTTTGAACTCAATGGAAGTGATCTCGAGTCCTAATTTGACTGTTTACAAAAAGTAGCATTTCGTACTTTAATCCGACTAACGATGCTATATTTAAATATATAATCGTAAAATATGCAGGTTGTTATGCGTTTCATTCTTCTAGGACGATTATAAGGAAATCTGCCCACTAACGGTTAGGCGGTGATCTTCGATCTAATTTCCGTCTATTTATTTCCTAAAGAACCAGGGTAGAGTTTACCGGAAATATCGAACGTTGTTTCGAAGAGACCGGGATCGGATAAATTATCCAAAAACCACTTTGATCCAACGAGTACGTTTCAAAGTGAAAACAAAAGCATGGAATCGAAGATGGAGCAGTGAAGTGCAAGGGCTAATCGCTATTAATCTTGAGAATGATTCCAAAATGGATGTAGTAGGAATAGTGCCTTCGGTTCCGTACGAACCCAGAACGGACTTGTATGGATGAATACTATCAGTATATTATTATTGAAGAACAATGAGCATTCTAAATGAAAATTTCTTAAAAAGTAATCGTAGCATCTAGCCTCATCAATCGGGAATGACTGAAAATCAGAGGAGTTGCAGCAAGGCTAAGTGGGTCGCACCAAATTAGGGTATGTTTACACCTTCCTAAATACCCTCGAATATTATTACTATGGTGCACGGAAGAGCTCGGAAGGATGGAACACCCAGGGTGATAGCATATTCGGTCTATACAGGTTAGGGGTAGTCCGGTTTTGTGTTGTAGGGGATCCCGATGTGATCCTTGGTATATTTTTCTAAACGCATACTGTGACAGGTAATAACCCAGTGCTTAGTCATTCGTATGAAATCTATTTTCTAATACGTGTCTTTACGGTTTTGGTTGTAGAACCTAGTATGCTGAAATTTAATTAATGTAACAATTTTAGCTATTTGAATAAGTATTTGTACTTAGACATTATTATAATATCAGATGATTTTGATATAAAACGTTTTGGTTATCGTAAGGTAAAAACTCGTCGTGTTTAATGTGGCATGGTCTTACGAGATACATTTGTTTTTCAAAGAATTTGATAACTTTAATAATTCAAATTGAGTATGTTTTCTCACGTTGGTTTTTCAGATTGACTCTGGTATTATTTTATTATAATACTCGGGTCGGACCGAGTATTTCAGATACAGGGTAGGATGCTATGAAGCTCAAGAGACAAGCTAGATGAGGAAGATGTATTACACGTATCTGATTATATTCCGCTGCGTATTGTAAGCTGTATATTCAGCACTTGTGAGGACAAGTTATTATAACTGTCCAGTATTGAGTTGTTGATGTGTTGTACTCTGATGATGTAATGTATAAATAACGGTTATAGTTCTTTTTTGTATAAAGACCAGTTGTTATATGTATATATTGTTCCGTTGCGGTTGTGAGATTCTGTGTTATTATTTCTATTTTCTTCTTCTACCTCTTTCTTCTTTTCTCTTGCGATCTGGTATTTCCGGCATTCGATCGCTCGGCATGTAATACAGTAAACGTATTGATGTCGATTTTCGAGCATCGAAAATCCAGGCCATGACAACGACCGAACAGGTCTCTATAACACAAGACAAAGCTCCTAACGGTCACAAGCGGGCGACAACAAGGGATGGCCGACCAACACACAGTAGGTCTCTTACCTATTAATTGGCCCGGCCAACGACGCACTCCCTAGCTCGCTCTCTTCATCGATCGCCCGTTCCTTCCTAAGCCTCCTCGCCTTATCTCGACAGGCCCCAACTGAAAGAAAACTTCACTTGCATTGTTTTCCTGCAAAGACTGACAAACTACATCTCTCATCTGATAAAAGTTTCAGCCACCACTCCTGAACCCGTGTCATTTGCTTTTGTACCAAGTAGACTCAAGGTACGGCCCACCAACTGGTGTCATCTCGACCATACAGTTCAGTCAACTTCCTAGCTTGCATGCACTTCAAACTTATGTTACCTGATACGCAGAACGATTCGGTACGCAGAACGAAAACGGGAACAGAAAATGTCACATACTACTACAGAACGCAATACGTTGAAGATAGGCATAACCGAAACGCTTAGTCAGAACGGAATACGCTTAGCCGAATGTTGAGCGCTTCTAAAAAAGATCTCTTAACAAATTTATACAATATTGTCATCCGGTATCCCCTACAAGTGAATGGACACAAAGTAAAATCATTCTTGTATAAATAAACATTATCATTAACGTTCATTTCCAACTAGTTATACATTATAGATTATATTAATTGAAGCTAAATAAAATTGCGAAACGATCAAATATTATTGCATAAATGCTAACAGAGTGTGTTATTTTTTCTACTCTTTATAGCAGTTGAAAATAATAACAAAGTTACATTATGTTTTTTTCTTTGTGAATTCTTGACGATGACCCTCTCTACTGCATGGACCTTGAAGTTGGAATGGTTTTCATACATTAATACAACATTAGCTTCTTCAAATATATTATCAAAATCATCAATGTTTTTTTTCTTCCAAATACTATATTCCAAGTTGAAAAAAGTACATGGAAAAAAAGAACATTTGAAAGATAGTTATGTAAAAAAGAAGAAGAATATATAAGCATTAATGAAGAGTTCATAAGTATATGTAACTTTACATTATTATGGTAATTGAGAGTTAAAATAAAGTAGAAAACAAAGTTTTTACTCTTCCTAAGGCTGATTTGAAATCAATCTTATTATTCATATTTTCAGTATGAACTTATTATTATATGATAACAAGAAATCGTTATTATTTCATGCACATTAATACACAAATCAACAAACTAAACAGGCTGGAACATCCGAATCAACATTTTGGAACATCGAATTAAACGTTTCGCAACATTAAATTCAACATTTTGAAACGTCAAAATTAGTGTACCAAATCGTGTGCCCATAGTGTTTTCAAACGCTGGTGTATTGCGTTTCGGAATGCACATACCAAAACGGAATACGACAGCTAAAGTGTGAATTGTGGTAACATAGCTTCAACCGTACAGCCACATCAAGGGATTATAGTGATTCTTGGTCTCAACTGCGCAATCTCAGCCACTCAACACCATTTTCATCAGTTATAAATACCTCACGATCTTCATCGTTGCAAAGGGTACAGTAGAAGCTCTCTTGTATTTAGTTATTATTGTCTCTTGTAATAATTTATTGTAAGAGAAGCAAAATAGTAAGAAATTCCTTACAGTGGGCGTACGCAAGCTTAGCCGAACCACTCTAAACTTGTGTTCTTTTATATTTTTTGCATCTTACTTACTCATTTAGTCGTTTTACATCTTTAATTAAGTATTATCAAGTGACCTTTGTTAATATCACCAATCAACAATTCTATAAGTAGTGATTTAATGTTATTGAAATGAACGGTTACGTACAAGCGGTAGTAAGCATACAAACGAGAAGAGGATGTGATAAGTAGTAATTAGGTAACATTCAGTACATGCAAAGTTCTATTTCATTTGATAAGCCATAACATTAAATATAAAGTGTGCTATATATTAAACTGTTATGATCCTCATGATCATATATTTGTCCCTTAGAGCTAGGTTTGTTTGTTTTTTTGGTTTAATCCGTTTGTTTATTTCATTATCTGAGAAATATCCGGTAAGACTTTGAATGCCTTCATTAGGCTGAGCGATCAAGAGCGGTTTACAAAATTACTTACGATATTACATACATGTGGACATCACATATAAAGGATGTCATGTAGAAACAATTGAAACTGAAACTAACAGCTTTATTTTTAGTATGATGGAAACAAAATTTAGAGGAGAAAATAAGAATGGTTATGATATATTACACCTTTGGGGCATTGAATCCAAGACTTTGAATAATCAGATATCTTTGATTAGTCATTTTCTTTTTAGAAAAATTCTCTGTTCTTGTCATTAATTAGGTCCAGGAATTCTTGTTTTTTGCATATGAAAGGAAAATTAATGAAAGTGAAATTCATCCAAAGTATTAAATAATATTAAATATAAAGGGTAACTTTGTTCATGCAATTTTGTAAAAGATTTTAGCTGAATCGTATGTTTTAGGCAGGTGGACTGGTTGTACAGTGTCTGAGTTTGGGTGACATGACCCTATATTTAGTAAAATAAATTGTTGGAATACACAGGTGGTAGATGATTGATAAATAGTGATGAAGTATTTGTGCATGTGAAGTAATAAATGTTTTAACCATTTGAAAATTGTAACCACCAAATAATGGAGGAAGTAGATACATACATTAATGATGCCACCTTTTCGGACACTCTATCCACTTGCTATAGCAAGATTGCATTCTCTAGTTTTGTCATTACTGGAAGGTTTCTTCTCGTCGCCCTGATGGAAATACAATTTAAGATTAGTTTATTCTCAGTTCAATTAGAATCGGCAATATTGATAATGAAACGGGAATACTTTCTTGATCACATTCTGTAAATTACATAAGATCTATATGAAATGTATATGTATGAATAATGATGATAATATCATCATTGTCTTACTGAATTAAATTTGACTTTGGCATTAGGAAGTAAATGAGTATCTGTATACAATGATTGTGATCATTTGTAAATTGTAAAGGTTAATGTTTTAAGTTAGTAGCATAAATAGGCATTTTAGTCAGTAGGAAAAGCTCATATTTTTAATCATCGTTTATTGTGGAAAATGGAAACTATAAATTTCCATTCATTTAGCTTCATCCATTTTCACACAAGATTGAACCAACGAATTCATAATAAATTCAACAACTAAGTCTTGATGTTACACATATATTGACTAATACAATTACAAAAGTAAATTTTAAAAGAACAATTTACCTCCAATCAATGATCCTGCTATTTCTCGCCCAAGTGCAAGTTGAAGAAGAATTTGTAACTTGAGAATTAGATCTTCATTTTGGCCTTTTTCGACACTTGAGTTTAAGTGGCTTGGATATCGTAACTGATGACCATCAAGTTTTTCTGCGCACATCGTAAAACAATAGTGCAACACGTTGGGTTTTTGAGAAGTCCAGAGTCAACTTCATTCGGAGTCCTAATGGATTAACTTGTAAAGTTTACAATTAAATTACCCAAATATTAGTGAAAATGGAAACCGCACATATGCGACATTCTATTATCAATTTTATGATTCTTCTTTCTCTCAGCCTCCTACATTCATTTTTTAACCCACATCTGAAAAATAGTTTTAGAATTATAAATATTGATATTTTAACATTCATAATTCACAAATATCGAAAATAATTGGAAGTAATTGTTTATTCATTTAACAAAAGTAATAGCCAGTATAAATTTATTTCATAAATTACATGGAAACAAATATGTGAACATCAAAAATTAGGAAGCGACATATATACCTTGACTATTTCAATTGTAAACAGACCAAGCATCCATCTTAGGTGTTTTATGTAAAAAAGTATCATATAGTTATTGAATTAGCATTGACTGTCACTGTTGTATGGACGTAACATTAAGTTAAATATACATAAGTGAATAAAGAAGTAGCTATATAGAATGATTTATAGATGGATGAACATTCTTTTCAAAAATTAAAGATTGTAAATTAGAATAAGTGCAGTTAGGTTTTCCAAGGCTGCGACAAAACAGTAATGATTTGGGCAACACATTGATATGAATGTTATTTGTTATTCAGACTGATTCTTAGTAACAATTTATATCAATTCATGCAATATTATACATAGATGTGCCATGAAACAAAATAAACAATAATTTTTTTGGTACACAATAGATTAAAAACAAACCATTGAATTAAAAGTACCAAAAAAGACACCTAATTTAAATATTTAGATGGGAAAAAAATTCACCTTCTTTTATGTAGAAACAGTAACGTACATCTGGCCAATCTTCTTTGATTATATCTTTTAATGCTAGATGGAAGGGGAAAATAGTTTAGTACATAGTAGAGAATATAAAAAAATCAGTATTTAATATTAACAGAATTATCAAGATAATGTAAACATGTTAGATGCAAAATATATGATTGATCGGAAATGAGAAAAATTAGAAAATACGGCTAACATAGATTTATAGACCGTACAAATTGATGGATAATATCATGAAATAAATAAAATAATTGCTCATTGTTTGATTCATCTTCAGCGCATAAACTCAATTTAGTAATCATTAATAAGAAAGAACAAAATTATTGTGCAGTACTGTAACTATCACTTCTGACAATCAATTCTGAAACAGTGGTGAATATTATAAAGGAGTAAATGAGTGTATATTTTACCAATCATGCCCGTCCCTTCCTGTAGGGTTATCCATCTTCAACCCTCAACAATTTAACTCCTCTCGTATTCCAATATGATGATGCAATGTAACTTACTACATGAATATCCTAAAAAGTTATCCAGGTTTTGAACAAACCAAACCATCTATGATCACAACAAATTTTCTCCAACTTCGCAAAACCTTGCATAGAAAATATCCAAATTTTTTGCATCGAGACAAAATAACATGGGGTTGCTTGAGTAAGTGTGCTCGAGTGAAATACTCAGATGGAGCTTACCCGGATACCCAGAGTAGAACATAAGTGAACAGGGCCATTCTACCTAAGTTCAGATCCTTTGGTCAAGGATGCCATCACGCCCACCGCCAATCACAGTGAATCCATTATGTTACCCGGTTTGGGACATATGACTTTAAATTCTCAACTCGACGTTGGTTTTGGTGATTATGGACTTCCGATCTAAATTATATTGAGGGTATTATAAAGAAATTGGGGTCTCGGGAGGGTTAGGGTTTCTTGATAGGAAGCGAGAAGATAAATGAAGAAAAATCGTGGATCCTTAAGTGGAAATGGAGTTAATTTCTGTGGCGATGAAATTGGTAAGAAGAAAGATTCGGTTTGGATGGAAGGGTAAAAAGAATTCCATATTTGAACTACTTTTGGCAGACGTGGGAGAAAGGAAGAAGGATTTATTTTCAATTTAGGCTCGTTTAAAAACTAATTATCACAAATAGCCTTGTTTAGAAACTATTATCAATTATAGTCATGTTTTGACCAGCTCAGCCCCGAGCTGCCAAAACGTACTGACGACTTTTCAAAAGTCACCAGTTATTTTTTTTCACGAAAAATCACGGGCGACTTTTGGGAAGTCACCAACAGGCGACTTCCCAAAAGTCGCCTGTTTTGTTACAAAACGCTGGCGACTTTCCAAAAGTCGCCCATTCGGGGCTCTGCAACAAAACCAGAGCCCCTCTTTTTTCCCCACTTCATTCTAAACATATCCATTCCCAAATTAGAAACCCTCCCCCTCCGATTTATTTTCCCCAACTCAGAAATTTTTCGTTAAATACTTTTAAAAGAAGTAGATTTCGAAGAACTACCTCAAGCCTAGTGAAACGTTGTTCGGTCGAATCCAATCAAGGTATGCAGTAGAAACCCTAAGTTTTGAATTTAGTTTGCAAAGTAAAAAAAATTTGTGCTTGATGCAGAATGGCTCCTAGTTATATTCCAACTATATGCTATTTTGATGGTGAATTGGTTATTGACGATTTAATGTGTGGGAAATATCTCGGTGGATCTTATAAACCGGCTAAAGTTCGAAAAGGATCTACTTTTGAGCAGTTGAAAGAGTCGGTTTATAAAGCAACAAAGATAAAACAGGAAGAGTACGAGATTGAAATTGTTTGCAATTGGCCAACAGATTATGGTTCCAAAGCAATCAAAATTGTTGACGACGATGATGTTGAATTAATGTTTGCTGCATCGATCAAATCTATTGAGTTGTTTGTTGGGAAAAAAAGGAGATCGGTTGCAGAAGAACCAAGACCGGCACCCGCAACAAATTTTGGCGTTGATGAATATTCTAGAATGGTGGGGAACATGAGTACTGGTCAAGGAATTCCGTCACCTAGTTTTAGCAATCCGACTCAGCACATATCGCAATACGGGCAACAACAAATGTATTATGGTTTTCATCCGTTCATGAGTTTGCAGCCAAATGTCCAATTTACCTATCCACATTTAACGCAGGACAGATTTCCACGAATGAGTCAGAGGTATCGTTTAGCCGTGATTATATAGAGTTATGTTTTATTGAATTTATATAATTCTTAAACCCAATTTGTATTCCCGTGCAGTTTAATTCCAAATCAGAATTCCACTCAAAGAAGTGGTAGAGCATCGAGTAGTCGTACAAATGAACGAATGCCGCCAACTCGGCCCGAATTTGACCATTTAAGCCAAAAGTAAGTTAAATATTGCAACATGTTGCAAAATCGTTGGTATGAAGAAATAAACTAAAAATGGTGTATTAATTTACTACAGCTGGGCAGCAAATAACACTACCACACAGTCATACGTTCAACCACCAAATGAACCAGCAGGTCAAACTATGTGCAATGATGATATGGATGTAGAAGATGAAGAAGATGTACAAGCTGTAGATGTTGTAGATGTTCCTGCAGTCGATAGTATGTCTGTTGTGTCAATACCAGATGTTGATACAACGTGGGTGGAAAACATGGAAGTAAACAATGATCCACTAGAGTATGATTTTGGCGGTGCAGAAGCAGAGTTTGTGGACAATGATGAACCAGAAATGGAGATACCGTTGGATGATGATCTGTGCAGTGCACAAATTATGGCTAAGTCGATTGTAGCAAATGTAAACTTCAACAGCGAATTATTTCTATCCTGCAGCGTACAGACTGGTTTCAAAGTTGGCATGGTGTTTGAGAGTAAAGCTAAATTTCTGCAACAGCTATCAGAATGGTCAATCCTACATGCGGTGTCCTTTAAGACAATAAGGTCGAACAAAGCAAAATATACCGCCATTTGTAACGTCGATGACAGTTGTCCTTGGAGAATATATGTTATTGACTCAAAAAAGACACAGGCTGGATGGTGGGTTATAAAAAAAATATCCTTGTGATCATACATGTGTTAACCCTACAGTGAACTCAAATCATAGGCAAGCCACATCATCCTTTATGGTATCGAAGATCATGCCTTTCGTGAAATCTGATTTGAACATTACAACCGGAACGGTGCAAGTTCTAATGGAGGAGCAATTATTTATTAAAATCAGCTATCTGAAAGCATGGAGAGCATTGAGCAAGGCTGTTGAAAGAATTTACGGCGATTGGGCAGAGTCATATTCCAACCTACGGCAATACTTTGGTGAAATATGCAAAACAAATCCCGAAAGTGTAGGACATGTGACTACTGATGAGTATGGAGTTTTTGATCATGCATTTTGGTCATTTGGGCCATGTATTGAGGGATTTGTCCATTGTCGACCTTTTCTTTGCATAGATGGTACACATTTATATGGAAAATACAAAGGAACCTTACTTGTTGCAACAGCCGTTGATGCAAATGATCAGCTATTTCCCTTGGCATTTGTCATCGTTGAGTCTGAATCCAGTGATAGTTGGGGTTGGTTTTTCGCATGCATGCAAAGGTTCATTCACAGCGTGAACAATCGCCGTATTACCTTCATTTCTGATAGAATGAAAGGAATACTTACAGCGTTGCAGAGCAAATGGCTAGTCGTACATAAACACAAATACTGTGCCAGACATTTGAAAGCAAATTTTCAAGCAGCAGGTTTTAGAGATAAACGATTGACCGGTTTATTCTACGCTGCTGCATGTGCCTCTGAGGAGATTGAGTATTTAAAGATTTGTGAGGAAATTAAAAGCAGTAGTATAAGAGCACACAACTGGATAGAGAGAAGTTTGGGTGGAAAGGAGGAAAATTGGACATTATGTAAAGATGATGGTGGTCGTTTTCATGTTATGACGACTAATGCGTCAGAAAGTTTTAATGGTGTACTTAGGGGTGCAAGATCTTTGCCTATTAGAGCACTTGTTGCACGTACCTTCTATCGATCCGTTGATTACTTTTGCCAAAGAAAAGAGTTAGCTAAGAATTCCACACTTCGTGTCACACCAAAATGGGAAGCAAAAATAGCGGAGAGAGCAAGCGAAGCTAGACGTTGTCGGATTGTTCGTTTTAGTCAAATTGAATGGCAAGTGATTCATTACTTCGGTGATGAATTCAAAGTTATAATCGATGGTAACACGTGTTCATGTACATGCAACATCCCATTGCTTTAGCATCTCCCCTGCGCCCATGTGA
Organism: Allium cepa; assembly: GCA_030765085.1. Lineage (NCBI taxonomy): Eukaryota > Viridiplantae > Streptophyta > Magnoliopsida > Asparagales > Amaryllidaceae > Allium > Allium cepa. Next base: position 12,212,971 of record CM060929.1, read on the forward strand.
TGGCTGCTTGTTCGTCGGTGGCCAATGGGGCAAACAGAGCTCATCATGATTTTGCATCACATTGGTACTCTGTTCAGAATTACCTAGCTGCATACTCTGCGGAATTTCATCCCTTACGCGATAAAAGGTATTGGTCTCCACATGAAGATCAAATGATACTTCCACCTCCCGCTAGGCGAGCTCCGGGAAGGCCTAAGTCAACTAGAATTAAAGGCGCTATGGACGAGATGCAGCCTCCAAGGCCTAATAGATGCAGTAAATGTGGTATGAACGGTCACAAAAGGAGTCGTTGTAATTCAGTTATTTAGTTCACGTACGCGTGTTATTATTGGTTTGATGTTTGTATGCCGTATGTAGTTTATGTAAGAACGGTTTGTGTTTATATTTCATTTGCTAAGTTCTTTGTGATGATGAATGTTACATAAAATAATTGCATATAACAATTGCATATACATGAAAGCTACCGATACAAAGTACATGAAAGCTACCGATACAAAGTACTTAATTAAATTACATATAAATAAACACCTAAATCTGTGTTTACTTCTCCCACAACGTACGGGGACTCAACTTATCGAACGGTACACCCTTATTCAGTAGTGCGTTTCGATACTGTAGGTTCAACTTCTCCAAACGGGCATTTTCCGCTTGCATCTCCAGGGCATATTCAACTCCCCTCGGACACATTTCCGGATCTTTCCATTTAAAAAAGTCACAACATTCAACATAGTTTGGCCGTATCTTATTATCGTTGTACGATTCGCAACGGTAAAAGCGACGGTCCGCATTCCTTTCATTCCGACACACAACCACTTGACATTCAGCTCCGCAATAACAAAGCACCCGAGGCGCTATCTGGCTTGTACTAGCATTGTTAGTCTTACGACGAGCAAGCACATCCATTAATTTTCCATGAAGTGATTGATGTTTTGATTCACCGCTATCCATGGCCAATGTCGATGTACCGCCAACCCTAGAGGGGGGCAAGTGTTCAACCTGCGTCTCAGGGACGAAATCAACCTCAACATTTTCTTCATTTACCGACGCAGAGCCTTATTGCAGTTCAAATTCTTCATACATTTTCATCATCGTCTCGTCGTCAATCTCCCAATTGTCCATTCTTGAAAATATCAATGTTGGAGTTAGGCTAAATCGCAAAACATTAAACAAATTTAATAGTGCTTATGAATCTTACCTTCTTTTGGTGTCTTCAAATCTCAATAATATATTCCTTTGCCGCCAGGAACTATAGATTTTGTGGAAGAGAGAAGTGGGTTAGGTTTGAGGCTCTATATTTGCAATTTGGTAAAGTGAGGACTGTGGTAGGGGGAAGGTATGGGTTTCTGTTTTGAAACTCTGCACAATACTGGAGCGACTTTTCAAAAGTCACCCACAGGCGACTTTTGAAAAGGCACCCATGGGCGACTTTTCAAAAGTCGCCCCGGTATTGTGCAGGGTTTCAAAACAGAAACCCTGCACAACCATTTTCACTCTTCAAAATTTCAATGGAATCCAAACAATTTCTAATTCAACATTTCTACCAAACTCAATCATCCACAACTCAAATTACAACATTCAAACAATTCAACAATTAAATTCAAACAATTCGCATCCAATAATTCAACAACAAAAATAATCCTAATATTTCAGCAGTTCATTAAATAAAATAAATCCGGACAAACCATATCAATCACTTATACCATTCTCAGTTCTTCAATCTACGAAGTTCTCGAGGAGTTCATTTTGGTTTTCTCCTAGACAGTGGAATTTCATCCAGCGAATCCTCCTCTTCACTTGCTTGTGTAGGATCTATAGGCTGTGAAGGGCCGGGAGCAACTTCAACCTGTGTTTCTTGAGATGAAGATGCGCCTTTACGATGTCTACGTCGCTGATACGTACGAGTAGTGGGGGAGGAACGTCATGGGCTTCTATGGCATATTCGATGAGCCCCTGTGCTGGTGGAGGAGGAGGCGATGGGGGAGGTCTTGGTCTTGTTAACTTGTTTCTTCCCAAAATAGACTCTAAGATGCGTTTCACACCAAAGCATTTCCCCTGCGACCTTTCAGGAACCTCTTGTGCAAGCTCGTCTACAATTTTGATCGCACGGTATATGTCGTTCGCCTGTCATGACATAAAATTCAAGAAAATGTTTAAGTTTCAAATATTGAAATAAAGGCTAAATGTAGTACGTACCACGTTCCTTTCAAGAGGTGCTCTAGGAGTCTAAGGGTATGCAACCACAGGAGGCGCTGTAGGTGGATCGATGGCACGAAGAACATATCGACGCGTGATGTTTCAGTACCAAGACAGATATTCATGTTCGGACAATGTGAACTCGCGTTCCTGTTGCGTGTGCATGTAGCGGTCGGTCCATGTCTCAATCGCCATAGCATATTCCCCAGCTTCAATATCAATCCTGTAATGGGGTGGTTGTTCCGGTAAATGCTGGGTCATACCAAACTGCCTCATCACTCGGTCAGGTAGATGATAGGCGACATCATTAAAGCAAATCAAAGGAACCCGAGCAGTCCGCAACTGAATGGAAGTGGTGCATAAGTTTGGAAGATGTCCAAGCACATCGTCGTACGGGGTCCAACTCACAGCCTGATAGTCTAGCACATCGAACTCGTTACGGTAGAAGGCAACATGACGCCTCGGCGATGAAACGGTGCTTTTAGGTCCTACCCACCTGTACAAATATTCAATTGTGACTTCTCAAATCCAAACACGTATACTTAGTATACAACATAATTAATTATACCTAGCACCGTATGGCAATGATAAATCAATCGCCGTCCTCTTCATCGTTATTCTACCCACGGGTAGATAAGTCCAACACCAAAGCTGCAAATAAAATTGGACACATGGTTTTAGTTGGATAAAAGAATATGAAATAACGGTCTGCGAAAGTAAAATATGGACATACATGTACTAGGCTCACACAACCACCTATGCTTGTGCTCTCTTTCAAAGCAAGCCTCGTCAACTCGCAGTACGTATACGCTAGAACTGCACTGCCCCACGAATACTGGCGACAAACTTCAAAGTTTTCTAAAAAAGGAAACCATCTAAACCATATCCGTGTCTTAGAATGATTGCATATCAACCTCGAGCATATAATATGCAATATAATGGCCCTGGCCCATTGCTGAATCTGAATCTCCGTCGCATCTGCAGGTATGTTGTCCGCAAATTGTTCCCTAAACCACAGTGTCCGTATCATTTCGTTTCCCCACCACTCCTCTATTGGAGGAGTTAAACCTAGGAGCTCCTGGCATAAACTAATGTAATCAACGGGATCGGGGTTGGTCAACGGAGCACCGTCTATGGGTATGCCAAGCAAGCACGCAACATCACCTAACGTGATAGTCATCTCTCCGGCTCGTAGGTGAAATGTCGATGTCTCTGGCCTCCATCTATCCACCAAAGCGGTGATAAGATGATGATCTAACTGGACGTGCCCCATCCTAAAAACAAGTCCAAATCCAGCTTGGTCTATCAACTGTATAACGCCTGGATGACCGGATGTTACTCTTTTCATTTTGGACGAATGATCTATGGTTTTGTCTGCAGTATTACTCTGTCAAAATATCACAAAAATATTATCAACATGTAACATACATTACCTTTCGATATTTGTACATTTCGAATACTAAAAAATTTACCGCGACAAATTCCGGATTACTCGTTCGATGCCGTTGTTGCAAATAGAGGACAGATCCATCAACTGGTCCAGGTACCATCTCCGCGTAATCTACACATATACAAGTTAATGATTTTTCCATCTTTATTTTGCAACATCAACACTGCGATTTTACGCATTGTTTTTCCACATTTTACCAATGGTTTCAACCATACACACATACCTCAACCATCAATTATTGCTTACAATTCCTAAAAATTACTAATTTACAAATTTCTTCAAAACCCTAGATTGAAATATTAATGATTTTCCCATACCTGCAGGCGCATCCGGCATTGAAGAGCTAGCCATCTTCTAATTTGTTCAACGAATTGCGAAAAATTTCTGAGTTGGGAAAAAAAATCGGAGAGGGAGGGTTTCTAATTTGGGAATGGATAGGTTTAGAATGAAGGGGGAAGAAAGAGGGGCTCTGGTTTTGTTGCAGAGCCCCGAATGGGCGACTTTTGGGAAGTCGCCAACAGGCGACTTCCCAAAAGTCGCCTGCTTTTTGTAACAAAACAGGCGATTTTTGGAAAGTCGCCTGTTGGCGACTTCCCAAAAGTCGCCCTTCATTTTTCGTGGAAAAAAAATAACTGGCGACTTTTGAAAAGTCGCCAGTACGTTTTGGCCAGCTCGGAGCTGAGCTGGCCAAAACAGGGCTATAATTGATAATAGTTTCTAAACAAGGCTATTTGTGATAATTAGTTTTTAAACGAGGCTAAATTGAAAATAAATCCAAGAAAGAAAGATGGTATGTACTGCTCTCTTTTCCCGCTATACCGGTCATTATTATCAATTTTAGTAAAGTTCCTAAACAATTTAATATGGTCTGGCTTGAAACCTCAATTTTTGACAAAATAATTTTTCGGTTGAGTAGTTTTGTCACATCACAACTTATCAACTTTTACGACGAAACACTGATGATATTTTATCAAAATCAGCGTGACACTGATACTATCAATGCAATAATTACCTGTTTATCGTTATATCGTCCTTCAATATACCTACAAATCAGTAACGATGATGGTATGAAATTTTGATAATGAAATTGTTTGTTAAATTGATTGCGTGAAATTTTGAAGAATGAAACAATGAATTTTTTCCTCAAGTTTGAAGAACCATGTGGTTCGAAGGGGCTGGATTAAAAGTTTTCTAAGGATTTTGAGGTTAGACCGTTGGTTCATGAATGTGTAGGATTATTTCATTTTCAAAACTATAACGCTTCAAGATCAAAGGTTAACCATAGCCGAGCCGATTTTAAGCTGAGTCTTTAAAACACTAGTTAGAAGTACAGTTCATTTAAGCTAGTTGAGTCCACTATTTTATTTTAAAATAAATTGAGTAGCTAAAAAAATTAAAATTAGTTATACATTCAGTGGTATAAAAATACTATATTGTTGTTAATTTTCCCTTTAGAAAAACGAAATGATACACTTTGGATTGTATAATAGAATAGTTTGAAAATGCGGTCTATTTTGTATGGTTTCATTACTAGAAAATGCATTGCCTACCTCTCTGGTATTACCAATGTGATTCCGACATTGAAAAATAAGGCATCAGCGAGGCATCGGTAAAGCCTCAAAAAATGTCTACCAACGTAAATTTTCAAATGCCCTACCAATACCAGTAAAAGAACTTTGGCAGAGCATCGGTATGGCGTCGTCTCAAATCATACCTACCCAGTCGACGTTCTCTCCATTCACTTTTCGGATTAAAACAAAAAAAACTCTTACCACATGTCGCCTCCTCCTTCCTCCACGCCGCTATAAGCCAAACCCCTCCCCAAGCACAATGTCGCCTCTTTCCCCAAGCCCAGTGCCTTCTTCTTCCCTAATCCACCGCAAGCTAAACTCCTCCATAAGCCGCCATCTCCAAGCACAGCACCTCGTCGTCGTAAGCCACTGTTTCCCAATCCTTCAAGTCCAACACTTACTCCAATTAGTCGCATCTATGCTCTAAGCTGCAACTAGCCATCCAGCCACCGTTTTCCAAGCATCCCCCAAGCTTCCAAACCGCCGCAAGCAAAGCCTTCCGTTGGCATGATTTATTACTTTGATTCATTTATTATAAGCTATGATTTGATTAGGTTCGTATATGACATAGATTTGTTTGTTTAAGATATTGTTGGTATTATTTTTAAATTGTTCAATAATTCATTATTATTGATGTGTTATTATTAATTAAATCCGTCGATGTTTAGTTTTTGTCTATGATTGAGTTAGATTTATAGTATATTTCGATATACTATTATTGATGGATAGATAAGGTGAATGGAGTTTATATAACGTTAGAAGTTGAATTTTACTATATTCGGGGATCCATAATATGGTTTTCTTTTGATATAATAGTAAGCTTGACCGAAGAAGCCATGCATGCTCGGCATGTTCTGACAAGTGTATAATGGTCACAAGCTGTGTAATAGGGATTGTTTTTCGATTGTTGATGATGAAATTTTACCGATTGATACATGTTAGATTGATTGAAAAATTAGAGAATTGTATAAATGATGGTAAAATTATAAAATTTAATAAAGAATACGGTGGCTATTAAAAATCGAAAGTATATTAGATATTAGAAATATATAGTATATAAGCTAATATAAACCAAGAGTATGTTAATGACTGGTGTTCAAGGGTATATAGACCTCAAATATAGCTAACATTATAGATATTTGTTCAGTTCTTATTTTGTGGCCATAGCAACTGCATTCTTTTATTTTATTTGTATTTTTTGGATATACAGATTCGAGTTGGAGTTGTAAAATTCCATGTTTAGTGTAGTATGCATGTTGTTCTTTCTTCCCACTAGGCTGAGTAAGCTCCATCCTCCATCGATTACCTACTTTTCGGAAATCATTGCATATTTTTTCAATGTTTGATCATATCCATACTTTCTCAAAAAAATGATGATATGGATATAATCGAAACATTGGTGGAATTTGCAAAAAAGAAGTGGTGTCTTATTAGGAAAAACTAACATTGTATTAGATGGTGAAGAACTATCTAGACTTGAGAGACATAAGATATCTATTTCAATGCAAGATAAGGACGGTCTAAGTCAATCGCATATACATGGTATTTTTTAAAAAGCTTTAACGTTGTTATTTATTGATTATTTTATATGTAGCGTGCGTTGGAGTAACTGGGTCTGACCTATAGTGGTTATGCATTTAGAAAATTATGAAGCCAACTAAAAATTAAATTCAATATTGAATAAATAATAATCACTAATGTATTATTTTTATTTATAACTAATCATTTATAATTTATATTTAACAATTAAAAGTTCAAAATTCAAATTAATATATAACAGGGAATACCATATAAGTACTATAATTAGTCGTTGACAATTTATGAATTATAATGTAATATCCCCTATCTAGAGGCCCAAATCTAAGCGCTACAAATGTTGCAGCCATATATAGTATCAACTTCCAACGACTAAATACAGCTATGTTAATGGTATCTATAATATCAGAAACACTTGAATATGAATCAAATCACAAATTCCAAGACAACATTATTTCATTACATTTCAAAACATACGTTCCATATTCATATTACATAATCTCGTATAGTTTCCCAATTAATGAAAGAGCGACATATGAAGATGCCTCTTGGATGATCAGAGTCATGTAGCCACAATTTACTTAATACATACAAAACAGAAATAACAAAACAAAAAACTACAACTCCTAATAGCTATCAGTTAGCCTCCTGCTCGCTTCCGATAGCTTTATTCGTCATTCTACTAAAAGCCTTAAAAGGCTCAACCCTCGGTCTACTCAAATCAATTTTGAGAACCGGAGGGTTTAAGGAAAAAAATAAAACTTGGCGTGAATAATATTATACATCCGGTTATTATTGTCAAGTGAGACCACTCCGCTTAGCGGAAAGGGTTCCCTCACTAAAATTAGTTTAAAACATAGCTTATGCAAATCTTTTCCTGCAACCACAACTGGTTAAATACTGTAAAGTATATATCATTATATAAACATACATGTCAGGTAATAAAAGAACTATTTGTTCTAATGCTTTGGTTTTGTTTGGCTGACTATTAACCTTTGGTCGATTCGGGCCTATCAGACAAAATAACAAAATAATCTAACATCTGTTAGGCACATCTCTTATGGATGATTTGTCCTTAACTACCTGTTAAGTACTTCTCTTTTGGACGGTTTGACCCTAACTTAACATCTTCCAGGATCACCCGATCCTAGTGGTTTTGCGGGTTCACCAATAACCTATCTGTATACAAAAATATATTCCCTTCCGTGTGTAATCATAATTTTAGTCTTACCTGTGACAAAGCCCTACACACTGGAATTTTGAACTAGATTAGCTGGGGACAATAGCTAATGTATAGGGCGTGACCCTATATCAGTCCATCTGGTATTCTAATATTTGAGTCATTTTACTTAGGGATATCTTCCAAAGTTTTCCTTGAAAACTTTTTTCAAAATGATTTAAAACCTTTAAATCAAACTCACACAAGAAAAATACATATATTCTATGCTTTACTCAAAATCATCTTACCATGTTATATATATATATATAATTTACTCAAATCTTTGTTGATGGAAACATTTAACCATTTGAAAGTACCACTTTTGATCCTATTGAAAGTAACCCTTTCGACCATGTAAAACCCTTCATTTATCTAGGTCGAAATGCCAAAACCTTCCTTCCAAAACCATTATTAAAACCCTTTTGAAACCTTTGAAAACCTTCCTTTTGAAAGCTTTAAACCTCAGATATCATATCTTAAAACACTTCAAAACATTGCCAATAAAAACCCTTGGAAAAACCTTCCATTTCAACCCTTTTGAAACCATTGGAAAAACAGTACCTTTCGACTCCTTCGAAACTCTTTGGTAAGCCATCCCTTCGAAATCATTTTCAAAGCCTTTCGAAAGCATTAAACCTTAAGAAACTCAAACATTTCGAAAGCACCCAGGTTCAATTTAAAACATGTGGAAAAATACCTTTCGAAACCATTAAACCTTCTCTTTCGAAACCATTGAGTTATACTTCAACAGAACAAAAAGGTCATTTAAAAACATCTAAGTCGAAAGCCTTCCTTTCGAAACTATTCTTAAGTAAAGAAGTGATGGTGTCGGAACCACCCTTCCAAAAGCATTGGGAAAGTGGCTAATTTTAAAAAGTTAAGTATACCTTCCGAAACCATTGACTTCAAAAGGTAGAAAGGCGGCAGCTAGATGTTTCGACCCCTTCGAAAGCATTACTTAAACAAAGAGAGCAACCCATTCGAAACCTCTTCTTTTAAAACATTTGACTTGGTCGAAAGCCAACTAAGTCGAAAGCTATCCTTTCGAAAGCAAAGTAGACGCTTCTTTAATTTAAAACAAGGCATACTCCAACCTCTTCGGAACCTAATGTTTCAACTATGTACCTTTCGCCTTTATCCAATACGCTACGTACCAAGTACTTGATATCATGCGCAGTAGTTTCGAAAGCATGGTGGCGAAACACCCTAGTCGGAACCCCTGGTGCCGAAAGTAGCGGAACGCATTAAAAACAAGTTATTTTTGTTTTTAACTTAAAAAAGAAACCTTTTAACTAACATGCTATTGTTTGTCAAAATTTCATTTGTTGCTAAATACCTTTTTAAGAGTGCTGCAAATATTTTGAGAATTTTACAATGATTTTATTTTGCAAAATGTCCCTTCTCCTTAACTAAATATATAAAACTTTTAAGTCCCATACCTTAAATAATTTTATATATTCATTAAAAAGCTTAGGAAAATTCTACAGAAATTCCAGAAAATCCTATTTAATATGTTTTCTAACATATGTAAATTTCAGACCTAAATAATTATTTATTTTGCCATAAATAATTTATAACCCAATAAATTATTTTCTTTACAAGAAAATTAATATAAATCCACATTAATTCAGAAAATTATGAAAATTGAAACCCACCTCTAAAATATTTTTCTGATCTATATCTAAAGTCGCAATGCATTTGGATGTCATTTAACAGGGTTTTCATATCAAATATATCATAAAAATCAATATAAATATGCATAAATCATCAACAAGTATATATAAAATTTTAATCATTCTAAACATGGCATAAACATGCAAAAATACTTTGGATTCATTCTTAAAACCAAAAATCATAAAAAATGAGATGTAGTAATTATCCACCTTAGCTTTGTGATTAAAGATGTGAGATTTGATCTTGATTAAGTTGATTTGTTTTTCCTCTTGAAAACATTAACTTTCTCTTCTTCTCCTTTGCTAATGGTGGTCGACCTTGGTTTGGATATCTTTGTTTCAGATAAAATGAAATGAAGGTGTGCTCGTTTCCCTAAGGGTTTAGGGTATTAGAAAATCCCTTTTTCCTATTTTGCCTTCCCTTATTTCCTAACACTTAAGTCCATTTTACTACATTTACCTATCATTGATATGGCACGGCTACCCCTTAATTTAATCGCAATTCTCAATCTTCTAATCACCATACATTATTTTATTTTATTTAACTAATTAAATATCCTAAATAATGTTACTAATAATATGGGGTGTTGCAATCTTCCCTCTTTAAAGAATTTCGTCCTCGAAATTACGATAAGGAACACATCAAAACAATCAAAGGAAAAACATACCATCAAACAAGTCAGCATAAGCGTCTCTAATCCTGCTCTCGATTTCCCAAGCACAGTCTTTAACATCGTCACTCCACTGGACTTTCACTAATCTAACTGTCTTGTTCCTCAACTCCTTCTCATCTCTAGCGACTATCTGGATAGGCTTCCTAACTATAGTCATGTCTAGTTCCACTACTAAATCTTCTAACACGGTCGGTGCTATAGTAATGTCTAGATCCCTAACATACTTCCTCAGAGATACATGGAAAACATCGTGGACTCCTACCAAACTACTTGGTAACTCTACTCTATATGCGAGTTTCCTTATCCTTAGAAAAACGGTCCTATGAACCTTGGTGCTAACTTCCCCGTCTTCCCGAACCTGACAACACCTTTCATCGGTGATACTTTGACGAAAACATGATCTCCAACAAAGAACTCTAAATCTTTTCATCTTCTATCTGCATGGCTTTTCTTCTTAGACTGAGCTTCCTTCATTCTCGTCCTTATCGGCTCAATCTTTTCTGCTACTTCACTTACCAAATTAGGACCAAGGACCAATCTATCTCCTGCCCAGGGGATTTGCATGGTCTTCCATACAAAGCCTCAAACGGTGCCATCCCTACACTTGTCAGATAACTATTGTTATACAAAAACTCAACTAGATGTAGGTGGTCTTTCCATGATCCCTTGAAGTCTAATACATAGCTCATAACAAGTGCTCCAAGATCTTGTTAACTCTTTCCATTTTCCCATCAGTCTATAGATGGTAGGTGGTACTCAGCTCGAGCTTGGTTCCTAAATTTTCATGTAGACCCTTCCAGAACTCACTAGTGAATAAAGAATCTCCATCAGTGACAATAGTACTAAGGATTCTGTGCAGTCTAACCACATTCTTCATGAACAACTTTGATAAAACAGTCGTCGTCCTATTTGACTTAACTGGAATGAAATGGGCACTCTTGGTCCATCTGTCCACTATGACCCATATACTTTCATTCCCTCTCATAGACCTCGGCAAGCCGTCTATGAAATCCATAGAAATAGAATCTCTCTTCCACACCGGAATATCCAATGGTTGAAGCAATCCACTCGGCTTTTGATGTGTTCGACTTTTACCTGCTAACAGTTCAAACACGTTTCACCCACAAGCCAACATCCCTTTCATGCCTTCCCAAAAGTAACTTCTCTTCATATCTTGATACATCTTAATTCTTCCTGGATGAATAGTGAAATTCGAACGATGGCATTCCTCCAAAACTTATTTTCTTATGTCTCTTACATTTGGAACACATAATCTACCTTTCTTTCTCAACCATCCACTTTAGCCAAGACGAAAATCCTTTAAGTCATCACTCTCCATTCCATCCCTTAATTTCCTAATCCTTTCAACTAACACTGGATCCTCTTCCTGTTTAGAAGCAATCTTCTCAATCAATACCCATCGAACTTCTAAACAAGACAATATAGTAGCTCCTCCACTAGACTCGGCCTCGGATCTCCACTGCACTCTACAAGCTGTCAATACTTCCAAGTCTTTCCATTCTACTATCGTTGCTAACGTTGCATTCTGATGCTTCCTACTAAGCGTATCTGCAACCTTGTTTCCTTCCCCCGGTGTGTACTCTAGTTTGAAATCATAAGCAGCTTAAACCTCTAACCACCTCTATCGTCTCATGTTTAGTTCCTTTTGAGAGAACGAGTACCTCAACGACTTATGATATGTATAAAGCTCGAACCTCTCTCCCAAAAGGTAATGCCTACACACCTTCAAAGCAAAAATAACTACAGCTAACTCCATGTCATGTGTCGAATACCTAACCTCATGTTGTCTAAGCTGTCGAGATGCATAAGCAATCACTTTACCCTTCTGCATTAGTTAGCTCTCAATCCTGTTCCACACGCATCAGTATAAACAACTAAATCCTGATTCCCTTTCGGAACAACCAATACAGGTGCATGGATCAATAAGTGTTTTAAGCTATGGAATGCTTCCTCACACAAATCGGTCCACACAAACTCTACATCCTTTCACGTTAGCTTGGTCATGGCACTGCTATCCGCGAGAAATCCTTTATAAACCCCCGATAATACCCAGCCAACCCAAGGAAACTTCTTATCTCAATTACCGTTTCTGGTCTCTTCTAATTATTAACGGCTTCAGTCTTTTCTAAATCGATTGATAATCCTTTCGCCAAAACCACGCGACCAAGAAACTTCACTTCCTTTTTCCAAAACTAATATTATTCCATAACCGAATGAACTTATACGTTTGTTTTTTTAAATTACCTTTTGTATCTGATTTTAATTGCATTGTAGATTTTTTTCCTACGTTTCAATATTTTGTTCCTATACATTGAGAAACAAGTATTACATAAGTTATGGATTACATTGTTATTTCATTAAGTTGGATTTGGTAGTTATGTGGCCAATATATGCATCTGTGTATTGCCACGCTAGTCTCGATAAATCAATTGAATCATCAATTTAATCCAAAGATATACAAAAAATTAATTGGATAACCATTTTATTTTTAAAACCAATATTGATCAACTTTTATATACAAAGTTTGTTTTGATTACTAAAGCAATTATAAGTATGTATTGATAATATAATAAACTTTTAGTTGGTATGTAGATTTGTTTTCAAAAGCAAGCATGTAGTTTCAAATGAAGAAACAGGAATAAACATAAATATGCATATTCAAATTTTAAGGCTACTAATTTATTTTAAAGATAATGTGTTATGGTGATTAATCAGCTTATTTAATTATTGCAGTCGCTAAAAATATTTTATTGAAAGAACATTAGTTTGAAATTTAATCAGTAGTTTAAAGCCAAATTGTTAGTGTAAATTAAATAAATGGATAGTAATTGATTGATCGATTTATTTCAAATATTAGTAAAATCATATAATATTTATACAAGGTCAAAACTTGAGAAGAAACAAGCTGGATTTGGGAATGGATGCTAATAAAATGAAGGTGAGTAAATCTCACTCTGTTTGATTTCTATTTAGATTTAAATGGTTAAATTTAAAATAATTGGTTGATTGATTGAGTTGATTGAATGTGTGCTGAAGATCTGGTGACTTTGGTTTTGGTTGATTCTCGAGTTGATTGTTGTTTGACTCGAAACGTTTGGGTTTTAAATGGTTTTAAACTTAAATCGTAAATAAGAAAATGGTTCAGATTAAAATCAATAAAGATTTAATGATTGGTGATTCATTAAATAAATAGGATAATTTAATGAATAATTAATTAATTAAATTAATTTATGATTTGGGTTAATTAATTGGGTTTAAATTAATTAGAATGATCATTGGGTGGTTCGATAAATAATTACTTAATGAAATTAATAAAATGTAATTACTTTGTGTAATTAATCGGGAGATAAATTAAGATAATTAATTAAGGAGAATTAATTTATTTAATGAAGTAACTAAAAGGTAGATAATTTCGGGTGGAGATAAATCAAGTATGATTAATATTGTTGTTTAATTAATATAATTAATTTAGATTAAGATAAATTGAAATATAATTGGAAATCAATAATTTATATAATCAACGATGTAACTAAAGATTTGATTAATTAAGGTTAATTAATCCATAATATGCGATTTATGAGAAATTAATTAATATAAGTAATTAAGGATTAATGTAATTAATTATAGTTAATTAACTTGTGAAATAATTAAAGATCAATTTTTGTTTGGTTAAGAACAATTAATATTATGAAGTTAATTAAAGATAATTACTTAAATGTAATTGAAGAATAATTAATGCAAGGTGATTAATTAAGATGAATAATGAAGGGATGATTGATTAATTGATTTGAAATTAATTAATGTTAAATGAAGAAATCTAAGTGGTTGAGGTTAGAAATTCAATCAGGATTAATGAAATTAAGTTTGTACGTGCTTAAGCTTTGCTTATGAATGATTGAATGGTATTGGATGCTTTGAATTAGTTGATATCTCTGATATGAAATGTTGTGTATTTCATGTGGATAACTTGGGTTAGGATGACTTGAGACTCGAAGAGATCGGGGTCGGTACTAGGAAATACCCGAAACCACTTCGAATTTTTATAGATTGATATGTGAAATCTATAGGCTGGACTGAGTGATTTAAAGGAGTTGGACTATTTAAATTTAAACCTTGGTACTTAGAAATGGATGTGTGGAATAAGTGATGTCCATAATTAATTGTGCTTTGTGAATTGAAATGAGTTACCCCGGGTTTTATATGTGTTAAATGCTTGGTATTCCATGTTAGATGGGTTTACTCACGCTGGTTTCCAGCCTGACCCGGGTGTTACTTTGATGTAATGCTCGGGTCTGACCGAGTACTACAGATTTCAGGTAAGGATGTTTTGGAGTTCAGGAGGCGAGCTGGATGGAAAGAGAGTATAGAGTATTTCCGCTGTATTTATATTATTATTAATCTGGGACATGATAACTGTATATATTCAGCGACTGTATATATGTGAAACTCTGATGTATATTAAATGTAATCAACAGATATAGTATTCTTTTTGTAAACTGTTATTATTTATTATATTTTATCCGCTACGAATGTGAGTTGTTGATGTTTTTGTTCTTCTTCTTGTTCTATCTCTTTCTTCTTTTTCATAGCTATCTGTAATTTTTGGGTTCGAAATTTTCGGGTCATTATATTTGGTATCAGAGCTGAAAGGTTAAGCGAAAACCTTGGCTCTGGTGGGGATTACTTATTAAATAGAGTCTGTAGTACTCTAGAATGAGTTTTGTGTGTGTGTGTGTGTGTGTATGAGCGCGTACTTGTTATTTTCTTATATAAAGGTTTTAAATGATTTTATATAAAATTATATTTTGATATATAAAGCAATATTTTCTTCTAATAAATATTTAGGTGATTGGTTGTTAATTATTGAAATTAAAGTTAAGAAGTAATAAAATACAACATAACTGAAATCTTGAATTGGAATTAAATTAAGTGGTAACAGAAATACAACCAAATTAAATTGATTGAAATGAAATTCTAGAATTTGAGCTCATAAATTAAATTGTTCAAAAGATTTAAATAAAAGTAAGTTTGAAATGGATTCAAACTAAAATTTAATCTTGAATTTATAGAAGTAAGAATAATATAAAAAGGAATTGGTATCTAGATATGATTACCTTGGGTATTATCATAAATAGTTATTGTGTTTAATAATGACATATTTGTTATTAGGTACATTTATAAGATGAGTATAACTTCTAAATTAAAGTGGGTTTTAAATTTGTGACGTTTTAAAAACCTAAGTCTAGAAACAATCAATTGTTTCAAAGAGTTAAAGAAAATAACAAATAATATAATTTAGGCTATTTTGAATGTAGTCTTATTTTAAAACAAGAAATGTTTGGAAGATTTTTAAGGGATTTGTTTTGAAATTTAAAACCAAGGGTGGTTTAAAATTTAAAAGTAGCCTGGTGTGTGAAGGAAATAAATATGAAAATAAACTCTAAGGTTGAGTTTACAATTTTCCTTGGAATGTGATGTGAAACCCAAAGTGAAGCAAATTTTGAACTCAAGTGGAAGGTTATCAATCTGAAGGTTTAAAATTTTGAATGGGAATTGGGATTAGTTCAAGCAGAAATTGAAATGATTTGAAACTGAAGTGGATTCAATTTGAAATTAGTCCAAATTTATTTGAATAATTTGGAACTGTAAATAAAGTTGAATAAGTAAGAATCAAATGGAATTTGATTCGAAGATGGAAAGAAATTGAGAATTAATTCAACTTGAATTGGGGATAAATCAAGTCCAATGGAAATTGAAGTTGTTTAAATTGAAATTGGGTCAATTTAAATGGGAGTGGAAATTTAAATTGAATTGATAGAAAAGTGAACAGTTTTGACTCTGGACTATTTTCAATATAAATCTTTTTAATGTGAACTTATTTTTCTAAGCTATTGAATATATACAACCTTTCTTTCTTAAAGCCAAAATATTTTATACTTGTTTTACAATTATTTTTGGAGCTATTTAACCATTTTTCAACTGTTTTATAAACTAATTACTATTTTCAACTATTTTACCAATTAATTACTATTTTACAACTATTTTGCAATTATTTAAAAAATTTGAAACTATTCAACTATTTGCCAACTATTTCATAAGTACATAACTATTTTACAGCGATTTTACAAACTAATAATTATTTTTCAATTACTTATCTGTTTTAAAATTTTCAAGCTATTTTCTAAAAATAAACTGGTCGGAGTTCAAACTGTTATCTCTTAAATACTCAAGTGAGATAAGAATTGAAGTGATAATCCAAATGGGGATTAAGGCAAATGGGAATATGTGAATAAAATTCAAAGTGAGGATGAATAGAAAGGAAATTGATTTGGCTAAAAATCAATGAAAATAAATATGTATGATGTACTTATATTATTCTATTCGCATAGTGATTTGATCCAGATTCGAGCACAGAATTTCGAGATAGTATATCGATCCGAGTTGGGACTTTTCGCTCGATTTTCGACGGCGAACCTGGATATGGATTGTTGATTGGTTCTGGATATTCTCTATCTTAATTATAGCTATGCAAGGATAATGACAGTTTCTAATCAAGAAACCAGATCTGTGTCCGCACTAGGAAGTTGGGTGGACAATACTAGTTCGGAAGTGAAATTGTGTGATCAAGTGAGCGATCAGATTGGTATAGCGTATGGATGATATGTGTACATCGTACGGATTTGAATGAAATTGACATTGGAAGGAGTAATCATATTTGAATGTTTGATTTTGAATAAACAAAGTTATATATCTTTGTTATATAAGATAAATCTCTCGTTGTTAAATCTATTGCCAGAAGAAAATGATTTTTGAAGGTGCTTGAAGTATAAAAGGAGTTTTATACAAGTTTGAAAGGATCCAAAGTTTTTTAAAAAATTATATGTATCTGAATATATATATAAAGGATCTTATGAGGATTTTGGAAAAGGGTTTTGGAAACCTTTGGATTTGGAAAGGCTTTTGATTTTTGGGTAAAATCAATATTAAAATTTGAAAAGCCTAGTTTGAGAATCATCGATTTTGGGATAATCGATTTTGTGTAAAGAAGATTTGTATGAGATCATACTAGGTGTATGATTTGAATGATACTATATGTGTATAGTATAAAGTGTTTTGATGATGGCTCTGAAGAAAAAGGCGCTCCCTTGAAATGAACTTCTCAGGAGTGCCACCGGGTGGTGCTGCCTTGAGCCCAAAGGGGGTTCTAAAGTTGATCCTGTGAGGAGTCCGGACAAAACTAGTTCCTGAGGATTATGAGTAGTGTATACCATAACAAAAGTCGTGTGTGCCGCTGAGAGCCAACAGTCTGCGTTTGATTTTATATCGGTAGACTGCGACCTATGGTAACATAGCGAAAGTCGTGTGTGCTGCTGAGAGCCAATAGTCTGCGTTTGATTTTATATCGGTAGACTGCGACCTATATAGGAGTGGTGAAGTTTCATTTTGACAGCGAAAATCAGAGGCCGTAGAGAGCCTGCGGTTACATGGACTTTTGCTGTGATGGCAACGTAACCCTGGAATGTAACTGCGATCTGTCGTGGGTTCCATTGCGTCGAGAGGCCACGGAGAGCCTGTAGTTACATGGACTTTTGTTACGATGGCAATGTAACCGTGGAATGTAACTGCGACCATGGATGGGGGTGATGATTTCCAGAGCATTCTCACCAAAGATATTTCCTCTATTTCAAAATGCTTTCAATATTTTCAATAAAATTATTTTCAAAAGTATTTTCACTGGATGTTGAAAACGGGTCTACCAAGTACTTACAGATTTTCAGTCCTACGCCTGATCAAAGTATGACCGAATTTCTATGAGAACAAGGATGGACTGGTTGAGACACCGAGTTATAAGAAGTATTTTTTCTACAAAGAGCTATTTTATTAGTATGATGTGAATTTAAAAGCATTTCTAAAATTTTTAAATAAAGGTGTTGGAATTTTGGAAAATGAAGAAATCCAAACCGGAATTATGAAAATTTTTGAATTCAGGAAAATTTAATGAAGTGCTTTTTGTAATAAAATCAAACATTGATTTAATAGTTGGAAATAAGCTCATCAGTTAAATAAATTATTTGATAGAGTATATTGATAACTCGGTTAAATAAAAATGATTGTAAATTAATAATGGAGTTTGGAAATGAATTCGAATTGTAAATAGAATTCGACTTGGATTTGATAATGAATTAAATAAGTGGAGGTGCTATAAAAATAAAAATAAATTAGAGTTGGATCGAAATAGTGATAGTCGGAACTATGAATAAAATTCAAGTGTGTTATAAATAATATCAAATGTAAATTGCAAGTAAATTAGATATAATAGGAGTGCCGTCGAAGGAAATGAAAGTGAACTATAATAGAAATGGTTTGAGTTGCAAATAAAACCCAAGTGAATAGAAATAAATTGAGAATGACTTTGTATTAATAAAATAAATTCGAAATGAGTTAAGCAGGTGAATTAAAATTTTAAAATGGGGTGGATAAATTGGTTAATCGAATTAAATAATAAATGGATGAAGTCTGATTGAATGGAAATTAAATAAAGGTTTTAATTGGAATTGGATTATCAGAATGGACTTAAGTTATGAGACGAATAAATATGAAGTAAAATTTCTTAAATCAATGAAAGCTTGGATTGAGTGAGAATAGTAAACCATTAAATAAGGACTAGTTAAATTTATTTGGGAAAAATGGATATTAATAATAAGCATTGAATGTTGTCAAGCTGATTGAAATAGTTTTAAAATGGAAACGATGCGGAGATGAAATGGAATGCATATGTATGGTTGGTGAATAAACTTGAAATGAAATGGAATTAAATACAGGATGAGTTGAAATTAAATTGAAGTAGTTATAAACTTAAATGGATACTCCATTAATCAAATATCGCCAAAATTTTCATAAAAATAGTTGTCGTTGTTGTAAACAAAGGTAACTAAAATTATATGGGTTGAGAGAAGTTAAATAATATTGATTTTGAATCATTTGAAGTGAATATGAGCTTGTATGGATTAAAAATCAATTGAATGTAAGAAATTAAGTTGCAAACCATTAAAATTGAAGGAAATGGTATATAAATTGGTTGAAAGCAATTGAATTTGTTTTGAAAACATATAAATTGCTTGAGGAAGTTATTTTGAATGCATTTCTTTTATAATTGAAGTGTTATAGTTGTTTAAATAAGAGAAATGTTATAAACTTCATATATATAGTGCTTATATGTGTAAATTGAGTAAGTACAGGTACCGGGAAGTCGTTTGGTTGGATTTGGTTGCACTAATTTCTAAAATAAAGAAGCTGCTTGCATAAAATGCTAAATAAAGGTACGCCTACGGAATAAAAATAGGAAATATGAACTGTTTTTGCTTTTTCCGACCGTGTGGGTCGATGTATACATATTTATATCTCTTGTCAAATTGCAAAAGCTCCTCCGTACAAAGGAGACTCTGCCAAAATTTTCTGAAAATTTTGGGAGTTATTTAAAAAAATTTATTAGCAACAAAACGATTTTAAATATGAAGCTGAAATAATTAGTAGATGAAACTAATATGAACCAGTTATAAATGGAAGAAAAATTCAATATTCAGAATTAAAGATAAATTGAATTCATATGGAAATGGGAAAAAAAACTAATTGAATAGAAGTAAATGTGAAAACTTCTGTAAGAGAATGTATAAAATGGTTTGAAAGGTTACGATTGGATATTATTGCTAAGTAGAATATGCAGGTATTATAAAGAGAAAGGAAAATTGGATTTGATTTCGAGAGATAATTTGAATTGCCCGACTAAAAGGTATGTATTTAGAATTTTGTATGGAATTGGATTGGGTTTTTGATCTAGCCACTTGGCTTTTGTTTTCTTTTGGAATTTGGGAGCCCGTAGAGGCATTTTGTAGTTGTACCGAGCTAGCCACGCAAAGGAGACGCTGACAATTTTTTTTGGAAATTTAGAGAATTAGAATTTTTTTTTTGTGAAAGATTGTGAAAATTTAAATTTGAATAAGTGGAGTAAATAATGTTGTTGGAAACTATGGAAGGTTTTGGGAAGTTGGTTGAAGTAATAATTAGTCTTTAATAAAAGATATGTTATGGCAAGTTGATATAACTGTTTGGTTTTTGGGAAGAGATAAACGGGTTTTGAACCATTCTTCCTAACTAGTAATTTCGGGGACGAAATTCTTTTAAGGGGGAGGAATTTAACGACCCGTAATTTTTAACAAATTAAATTGGAATAATTAATTGATTTTAAATATTTAAAAGTTAATTTCAATTTGAATTCCAAATTATTAATATTTTCTTGATAATTAAATTATTGAATTATATAATTCGAATTTGGGTAAAATTTTGAACATGGAATTTTAAGCCTGTTAAAATATAATTTGAAGGCTTATAAAATTTATAATGATGATACTGAAGATAATAGAATGGTTGAAATTTAATTTAAAGGTGATTTGTTCAGTTTTAATAATTTATCGTTTAAATTGATGTTTAAAAATAGCCTTCCGAGGCATAGTCTCAGAATTCGAAGAAACCAATTCTATTGAATCCGTAATAGTTAGTTATTGTCGGATTTCAATTTTCGTAATGTTTGGAGTTGTTGTGTTATCGTACGATATGTAAAAGCGTCGATAGGAGTTTGAGATATTTTGAAAATTAATAATATTAAAATATAAAAATATAAAGGTTAAATCAGCAGCCGAAATAATGTCGCATCTTTTTTCCGTTTCTCTGCAAACCATTATACGCAGCAAGCAACACGAAAAAAATCAAATCAAGTCCCTTTTGTCTTTTGAAGCAAGCCTCTTGCTTTCGTCCTTTTAAATCGAGATTCGCCTCTTTCTTTCACAAGTTATTCTGAAATCTATCTTCAGATGAAACCCTAAAATCATTCGTCTTCATCTAAATAAAAAATGGAGGTTGCGAACGAAGGGATCCCAAATTTAAAACCGAATTCAAATAAAAAAAGAAGAAGACTCGCGATTGTAATCTCGAGATGAAGGTGGAAGCTCGAACAAGATCGGCGACGAAGTCCCGATTGAAGCTAGGGCTCGCGATCGTTGGAAGTGGCCGCGACGTCGTTGGATTTGGAGGAACGAGTGTTAGGGTTTGATTGCTCGTTGTAAGCGGCGCCATGGATGTCACAGCCAAGGTGGTGGCGCACTGGGAACTTGCGTGTGATGATGCGAATTTAGGGTTGAGATCTGAAGCCGAGCTCAAGCTTTGGGAAAGGGATGGCGAGCAGTTCGAGTAGAATTCGGGTGGCCGAGCTCAGGAAGGAGGTCGCGATGCCTCTGTTCAGTGAAGTAGCGATTTGGTATAGCCTCTTCTTCTTTATTTCAAATTTGTAAAGTAAAAAAAATTATTATATAACTGTAAAGAAAAGTATAAGATATACAGAAAACAGAGATGATATATACATATGTATAAATATTGGATTTAGAAATGGGACTTTTAATTGGTATGTAGATTTGTTTTCAAAAGCAAGCATGTAGTTTCAAATGAAGAAACAGGAATAAACATAAATATACATATTCAAATTTTAAGGCTACTAGTTTATTTTAAAGATAATGTATTATGGTGATTAATCAGCTTATTTAATTATTGCAGTCACTAAAAATATTTTATTGAAAGAACATTAGTTTGAAATTTAATCAGTAGTTTAAAGCCAAATTGTTAGTGTAAATTAAATAAATAGATAGTAATTGATTGATCGATTTATTTCAAATATTAGTAAAATCATATAATATTTATACAAGGTCAAAACTTGAGAAGAAACAAGCTGGATTTGGAAATGGATGCTAATAAAATGAAGGTGAGTAAATCTCACTCTGTTTGATTTCTATTTAGATTTAAATGGTTAAATTTAAAATAATTGGTTGATTGATTGAGTTGATTGAATGTGTGCTGAAGATCTGGTGACTTTGGTTTTGGTTGATTCTCGAGTTGATTGTTGTTTGACTCGAAACGTTTGGGTTTTAAATGGTTTTAAACTTAAATCGTAAACAAGAAAATGGTTCAGATTAAATCAATAAAGATTTAATCATTGGTGATTCATTAAATAAATAGGATAATTTAATGAATAATTAATTAATTAAATTAATTTATGATTTGGGTTAATGAATTGGGTTTAAATTAATTAGAATGATCATTGGGTGGTTTGATAAATAATTACTTAATGAAATTAATAAAATATAATTACTTTGTGTAATTAATCGAGAGATAAATTAAGAAAATTAATTAAGGAGAATTAATTTATTTAATGAAGTAAATAAAAGGTAGATAATTTCGGGTGGAGATAAATCATGTATGATTAATATTGTGGTTTAATTAATATAATTAATTTAGATTAAGATAAATTGAAATATAATTGGAAATCAATCATTTATATAATTAACGATGTAACTAAAGATTTGATTAATTAAGGTTAATTAATCCATAATATGCGATTTATGAGAAATTAATTAATATAAGTAATTAAGGATTAATGTAATTAATTATAGTTAATCAACTTGTGAAGTAATTAAAGATTAATTTTTGTTTGGTTAAGAATAATTAATATTGTGAAGTTAATTAAAGATAATTACTTAAATGTAATTGAAGAATAATTAATGCAGGGTGATTAATTAAGATGAATAATAAAGGGATGATTGATTAATTGATTTGAAATTAATTAATGTTAAATGAAGAAATCTAAATGGTTGAGGTTAGAAATTCAATCAGGATTAGTGAAATTAAGTTTATACGTGCTTAAGCTGTGCTTATGAATGATTGAATCCAAACTTCGAATCCAAACTCTTGTTTTCCACACGAAAACGTTCAAACCGGATCGAAGTGGTTTTCAGAAAATAAATTCCGATCCCGGTCTCTTCGAAACGAACAGCGCATTGGCCAACATTGATAGTCGGTTATTTAACTATCAAATAACATTCACAAACAACCATCAAACATAAATAATTTCACCAAATTATTTATTAATCTCAGAATATCTTCACAAGATATATTTCCACTTTTCAACCCTTTGAAAACAGTTTTCAAACCACGCTCTTCTCATGGAATGAATTCCCAAATATTTATTTCCACTGAAAACACCAAGTACAATACTTTAGATTTTTAAAATAATTTAAAACACTTTATTATAAATTATACTTTAAACATTTAAAATAAAAACTACTTTAATACTTTATTTAATATTTAAAATAAAGCTACTTTATAAAATATAAAACTAAATTTTTCTCTTATAGAAACATAGTACCAAGCCACCTTTAAGTAATTAATACTAAGATAAATTTGAAAAATACTTACTTTAACATTTAAAAATAATAATTTTTTTAAAACATGCTTTTAAAACAACTTTAAACTTTTAACTTATACTTAAAAATTTGCTTCGAAAACGTACTTGGCTATTCAGGAAAATACACTTCTCTTTCACATCCTTTAAAAATAAATCACTGTTTATTTTTAAACAAATTTACCCATTCCTTTAATAAATTTCTACCGTGAATTTATTCTTCCAAATATCTACTGATATATTACTTCACTTTTATAAACCCAGTTTATGAATTTCTTAGTCTCATCCTTCTTAAAATTCAAATTTCAAACACTTAAATTAATTTTCAAACTGATTTCCAGATTACTCTATTTTGGAATAAATTCCTTTACTTACTCATTTACTTCAAAACCCATTAACTTCAGATTTTATTTCTTAATTATGATTTAAAAATCTTATTTAACTGAAAATACCAACTTCATATTTTCAAATTCCTTCTTTATCCTTTTAAATAAATTTAAACCTTGAAATTAAAATACATTCTTTATTCTTTTAAATAACAACATTTGAGTTTTTAAGAAAAATCACTTATTCCCATTTATTCAAAATCTCATTTTCCATACTTGGAATTTTATTTATTAGAATTCAAAAATCAACTTTTATTCTTTTCCATTTCATTCTTTAATTTAGTCAAATTACTATAATTGTTTACTTAAAATTCTCTCTTTTATTTTCTTCCAAAAATCCAAATCTGTACAATTTGATAACTCGATATATCCAATTATATTCAATCAAACCATAGCATCCAACATTCGAATTTCCAACATAATCTATCACCGATTATCACATAAACCATATCACAAAGTATTAAACAATCTAAATAAATTTGAGAAATCCAGTTGGATCCCTCCAACCTGTTTCCCTGCATCCATAGATGTTAGCACAGTATAAAATACCAATTCCACTTCGAGGTGGAATATCACGGTATATGGGTTTATATAATATCATCCGCTATTATGCGGCGCATAGGGTCTCATCCGCTATATAATGCGGGAAAATCAATTACTCCAATACATACTATGTATATACTACTATATATAATATAGCACATCAAATCAATTCAATCATTCAACCACTTATTTAAATTTAATCATTTAAATTTAAATAAAACCCAGATGAGTGAGATTAACCCACCTTTGATTTTGTTTTGCAATCCAATCCAAACCGGCTTTATTTCTTCCGGATATTGACCTTGTAAAAACAATTCACGATTTATTACTATTTGAATAAATCGAACAATTTGATCACCATTCACTTATTTAATTTTAACTTATTATTTGATTTAAAAAATTTAAACTAATAGTTTCCTTTAACAAATTATTTTTAGCAACCCAAAAATTAAATAAGTAAATTAAAACAGCTTAATTATCAAACCTATTCTTTTTCTAAACAAACTAGTTGAATAAAAATTATTTATACATGTATATTATTCTATATTTTGAACTACATACATGTTTATAAAATAATTCATAGAGACCAAAATCAAACTTTATATAAATTCTCTAAACATTTTTAAAATCCATATATATATTTACTTCTTATCTACGTATATATATTTAAATTAACCAGTAAGTTAAGGTCTGTATTACTTATATCTGATTAAAAAAAACACAACTGCTTAATATTTTACCGTAACCTATCTGCATTATTATTTTTCTAAACCTTACTGTAATTTTGTGTTCATATATATATATCTCCTGATTTTCAGTCATTCCCGGTTGATGAGGCTCGAGGCTAAGCGTTACCTTTTTAGAAAATATCACTTAGAATGCTCACCGTCCACCTGACGACGTTTTGAAAGCATTCATCCATACAAGTCCGTTCCGGGTTCGAACTGAACCGAAGGCGCTACTCCTACTACATCCATTTTGGAATCACCTCAGAATTTGTCGCGACTAGCCCTTGAACTTCACTTCTCCACCTTCGAATCCAAACTCTTGTTTTCCACACGAAAACATTCAAACCGGATTGTAGTAGTTTTCAGGAAATAAATCTCGATCCCGGTCTCTTCGAAACGAGCAGCGCATGGCCAATATTGATAGTCGGTTATTTATCTATCAAATAACATTCACAAACAAGCATCAAACATAAATAATTTCACCAAATTATTTATTAATCTCAAAATATCTTCACAAGATATATTTCCACTTTTCAACCCTTTGAAAACAGTTTTCAAACCACTCTTCTCATGGAATGAATTCCCAAATATTTATTTCCACTGAAAACACCAAGTACAATACTTTAGATTTTTAAAATAATTTAAAACACTTTATTATAAATTATACTTAAACATTTAAAATAAAAACTACTTTAATACTTTATTTAAAAATATATGCTTTAAGAATATTAAAAATAAAGCTACTTTATAAAATATAAAACTAAATTTTTCTCTTTTAGAAACATAGTACCAAGCCACCTTTAAGTAATTACTACTAAGATAAATTTGAAAAATACTTACTTTAAAAATTAGACATTTAAAAATAATAAATTTTCTAAAACATGCTTTTAAAACAACTTTTAACTTCTAACTTATACTTAAAAATTTGCTTCAAAAACGTACTTGGCTATCCAGGGAAATACACTTCTCTTTCACATCCTTTAAAAATAAATCACTATTTATTTTTAAACAAATTTACCCATTCCTTTAATAAATTCCTACCGTGAATTTATTCTTCCAAATATCTACTGATATATTACTTCACTTTTATAAACCCAGTTTATGAATTTCTTGGTCCTATCCTTCTTAAAATTCCAATTTCAGACACTTAAATCAATTTTCAAATTGATTTCCAAATTACTCTATTTTTGAATAAATTCCTTTACTTGCTCATTTAATTCAAAACCCATTAACTTCAGATTTTATTTCTTAATCATGATTTAAAAATCTTATTTAACTGAAAATACCAACTTCATATTTCCAAATTCCTTATTTATCTTTTTAAATAAATTTAAACCTTGAAATTTAAAATAAATTCTTTGTTCCTTTAATTAATAACACTTGATTTTTTAAGAAAAATCACTTATTCCCATTTATTCAAAATCTCATTTTCCATACTTGGAATTTTATTTATTACTATTCAAAAATCAACTTTTATTCTTTTCCAATTCATTCTTTAATATATTCAAATTCCTAATATTGTTTACTTAAAATTCTCTCTTTTATTTTCTTTCAAAAATCCAAATCTGTACAATTTAATAACTCAATATATTCAAATATATTCGATCAAACCATAGCATCCAACATTTGAATTTCCAACATAATCTATCACCGATTATCACATAAATCATATAACAGAGTAATAAACAATCTAAATAAATTTGAGAAATCCAGTTGGATCCCTCCAACTTGTTTCCCTGCATCCACAGATGTTAGCACAATATAAAATATCAATTCCACTTCGAGATGCAATATCGCGGTATATGGGTTTATATAATATCATCCGTTATTATGCGGCCATAGGGTCTCATCCGCTATATAATACGGGAAAATCAATCACTCCAATACATACTATATATATACTACTATATATAGCACATCAAATCAATTCAACCATTCAACCAATTATTTAAATTTAAGCATTTAAATTTAAATAAAACCCAGATGAGTGAGATTAACTCACCTTTGATTTTTGTTTTGCAATCCAATCCAAACCGGCTTTATTTCTTCCGGATATTGACCTTGTAAAAACAATTCACGATTTATTACTATTTGAATAAATCAAACAAATTGATCACCATTCACTTATTTAATTTTAACTTATTATTTGATTTAAAAATTTTAAACTAATAGTTTCCTTTAACAAATTATTTCTAGCAACCCAAAAATTAAATAAGTAAATTAAAACAGCTTAATTATCAAACCTATTCTTTTTTTAAACAAACTAGTAGAAT
Organism: Allium cepa; assembly: GCA_030765085.1. Lineage (NCBI taxonomy): Eukaryota > Viridiplantae > Streptophyta > Magnoliopsida > Asparagales > Amaryllidaceae > Allium > Allium cepa. Next base: position 12,240,523 of record CM060929.1, read on the forward strand.
AAAAATTATTTATACATGTATATTATTCTATATTTTGAACTACTTACATGTTTATAAAATAATTCATAGAGACCAAAATCAAACTTTATATAAATTCTCTAAACATTTTTGAAATCCATATATATACATATATATATATATATTGATTATCTATGTATATATATTTAAATTAACCAGTAAGTTAAGGTCTGTATTACTAATATCAGATTAAAAAACAAAACTGCTTAGTATTTTACTGTAACCTATCTGCATTATTCTTTTTCTAAACCTTACTGTAATTCTGTGTTCATGTGTATATATATATATAATTGAAAATTGTAGTTGAATTTTTTTTTTTTTGCTATATCATCCAACATATATAAATTTAAATTAGATTTAACTGAGAAATAAATTAAATTAAAAAACAACTACCTCTGCCTCAAGTCGTATCGCGACACCATCGCGAAACCCTACTCAGCACCGTGCCTGCCAACACGAGACGCTCGAAAACCCTCGCGATGCTCAACTGCCACTCGCGACCTCAACATCGAAGCTGATGACGACGCTCCTTCAAATGAAATCGAACTTCGAGCCTTCCTTGCGCTTGCAAATGCCTCGAGACAACTCCCTCAACACCCTCGTGCCGTCGCTGCCATTCTTCGCAACTGCAACATCACCCACGATCGCGCTTCCTCGGTCATGGCGATCGCGACAACGTCGCGACCTAGAAATGATTCGTGAATCCCTTATCTCACGCGAGCACAATTTCTTTCCCCTTTTCGCTCTGAAATCGTGGCCATGGATCTATATTTTTTTGAAGATTAACTTATTCGATTAGAGAAAAGAAAACGAGGGAGGAAGACGTTCGAACTGACTCCGGTTCGAATGAAGAAAGCGGCTAAGTTTTTGTTCTTGTTTAAACTGCTTACGTTTGAAAATTGCAGAGGAAGATTTCGTGTTTAAGATGGGAATGGGGAACAAGATTTGAGGGAAGCTACAGTGATTGCAGAGGAGACAAAGGCTGCTGAGGAGAAAAAGGTTTGATGTGCTATAAATTCAGCTGAAGTTGACAGGATAAATATATATAGATTTAAATTTAAATTCAAATTGTCTTGATAAATGCAACTTAAGATTTCGAACTCTTATCGAGGCGTGCCGCTAGGCGTTTATAATGTTAAACCCTCGTTCCGAACACAATGGAAAAAGGTTTCGAGTCCTAATTCGATCGTATGCAGAAGATAACTTTTTGGACCCAGTTATCATATTGAATCTTCGATATAAATTTCAGCACGTTTACTTACCGTGTGCTCGCAAAACAACTCTAAATGCTACGAAAATTAAAATCCGATAATAATACAATATTACGGATCCAATGGAACTGGTTTCGTCGAAATCCGAGACTGTGTCTCAGAAGGCTATTTAAATATCAATTTAAACGATAAAATTTAAAAACTTAACAAAGCACTTCCAAATTCAATTTTAACACTTTTACTATCTTCGGTATTTTCAATATAAATTTTACAAGCCTTCAAATTATTTTTAACAGGCTTAAAACTGAAGATTCAATAATTTACTCAATTTCAGTTTATTAAATCCAATAACTTAATTGCTAAATAATAATAATATTTGAAATTCAAGTTAAACTACCTTTCCATATTTAAAATCAATCAAATATTTCATTTTCAAATATCCAAAAATTTCGCGTCGTCATATTTTGTTATCATATTTTCTTTTAATTTAAGGCTGAGTTTAGTCTTTTCTCCTAAATTTTGACCCTCCTTTTCTTCGAGTTTTGTGCCCAAATAATTTTATTAACTTTTGATTTTTATTTCCATTAGCAAACTTAAAAATAGTTTTATTAACTTTTGATTTTTATTTACATTAGCAATTTTATGAATTTGGATTCCTACATTGATTTTTTAGGGGTTTATCGGATCTATTAATACATGAAAAACGTTGAATCTTCGTTTTCTTTCATAAGATTCATTACATGTAAGGTATTTTCTTATTCATAAGTTTTGTGTTGAATTCGATTTTTATTTGATTTTTTTACAAGTTCAAACATAGAATGCTTAGTTGTAAGATTATAAATATAGTTTCTTTCATTTATTTTCAGGTCAATATTGATTGATGGGTACCTAAATATCGAATAATCTTCAATTGAACTGTATAGCCTATTAGAATTAAAGTTGTTCTTTTCTAATATTCTCAAACATACGATAGTACATAAAAACATTAACACCGGTGAAAACATCGTATTTGAATTAAAATTATAATCCTAGGATATTGTTTCAGACCGTAATTGGTGAAAAAGTGCAAATGTAAAAGTAGTACTTTTATTCTGCTCCGGTATGCAGCTTAAATTTTTGTTAAAAGTTTAGTTTTAAACGTTTATTTTGTGAACTAGTTTATTTTTAAATTTTTTGTGTAATCTTAGTCAAACTAAACTTATTGCCTATAAAATCTAATACTACCTTTCTTAGTCAACATAGATTATAATACATTTTCCAACGGTGTGGTAAATAGACCATGAAATGTTATGTTGTATTGTTTTTTTTATGATTTGGACATGTTTATTGATAATCATAGACTACAAACATTGTTATTCGTAATGTTTATAAGTAATTTTAAATAGGAAAGATCATATAGAATTTAATCACCACGTGACTATTAAAGGGATTGATTTAAACAAATGAAATGTTTCGTAATCCATTTAATTTGAATTCAAAAATAACTAGAGAATTAACAATTAATTCTCCTTAATTGGAATTTAAATTAATGAGATAGTTAATTACATTAATTCTCTAAAATGCTAATCAGATAGGGAATTGGTACTCAATCCATATTTAATATGTATTGCATCCCCTTGCAACATTCTTATTTCCATCTATAACAATCACACATTTATTACTGTGAAAATTGGGCTCACATCCCTAAAACCAAACATAATACACAAAAACTCCATCCGTTCGAAACTTCATAAATCCGGTCTCTATTTTGTTTCAGCTTAATTCTTTTCCATAAATACCCTCGTTTATCTGTCGCAGTTTTGTGATTGCAGCCAATATTTGAAATCTACGTTTCCATTTATCGATCTACTTTGTGAAATCCTATTATAGCTTTGTTATGGCTTCATCGTTTTCTAGGTAAAGATGAGATCTACTTTTTAATCAATGGTTTTTCTTTCTAATGGGTTGTGTTTTTCTTTTTTATTAATTATTGTAAATGATTAATGAATTTTATCAATTATTGTAAATGATTATTGGTTGTGTTTCTTTCTAATTGGTTGTGTTTCTTTTTTTATCAATTACATGAATAATTGCTGATAAGAATGCAATTATTTTGAATATTTGCAGCAATAAATGCAATGTTTGAGAATAACAGCAGAAACTGTACGCAATAGTTGCAGAAATTTCTGCATATATATGCAATAGTTGCAGACATTTCTGCAACTATTTGAAATACTAGCATTTCTGCAACTATATGCAATAGTTGCAGAAATGTCTACAACTATATGCAATAGTTGCAGACATTTCTGCAACTATTAGCAATAGTTGCATTTCTTCATATATTAGCAATAGTCGCATTTCTGCACATATTAGCAATAGTTGCAGCAACTATATGCAATAGTTGCAGACATTTATGCAACTATTTGCAATAGTTGCGGACATATCTACAATTATACCATATAGTTGCATAAATTTCTGCAACTATATGCAATAGTCGCAGACATTTCTGCAACTATACCATATAGTTGCAGACGTATCTGCAATTATTTGCAAATTTTGTAAATTTGAAAAAAAAATCGAAAATGTTCAAAATTTGCTGAATTGTTTGGAAATATTTGAAATAACAGCACGTTCACTACAAATATAAATTCTTGGTATCAATAATGGACCTCATTTTAAAGATCATAAAATTTGTGATTTTTTGGTGAAAACGGTATGTTGATCCAGTTTTTGTATATAAAGTTATACATGTTTGAAATATTAAAAACATAAAGGGTATTTTGCTCTTTTGCGTGCGCAAATTTGAAATTAGCGAGCGGAAATGTAAGTTTTGTTTGTGAACGATGTTTTCTCTATTTTGAAACTTATTAGGGATGTGAGCCAAACTTACCCTTTATTATTTCTTTATAATCTAATCGCAATTCTCTTCCTCTTCTTTATGTTTTCAATAAAAGAATTTTTCTGTTTCTATAATTATTTTCGTATTAATGTTTTTCACCCTTTTCAATTTCTCACATTTTTTTCTCTTCCACTTTTAAGTCTCATATATGTACAAAAATTTATTAAAATTTATTGACCAATTCCATTAACACATCACCTTTTGCATTTCCCACCCTATAAAAAGTGTGAAAATGAATAAATATGTTATCCATGTAATTATTTAGCTTAATATGTTTTGTGCCTTTCCCTATTTTCTAATTTTTTTTACATTTTTTTGATAGAAATGGATGAGTATGAGGATGGAATCTTTGATGAAGACCAACTTATTAGAAAATGATAGTGTTTTTAGAGAAAATGATGGTATTGGATCTAGGTATAGTTTCTTTTAATCTAGTTTTTATTTTGGAATTAGACGCATGTTTTTTTTTTAAAACTGGGTACTTATATTTACAAAGTAGGCAGCACACAAGTCTGCAAGAATCATCGTAACGCGCAGTTTAATATGCCAGAGGCAGGGATCGAACTGCCGACCTTGTCGTCAACAACCTAGCGTTTTTACCACTGCGCCAAGGCCTTAGACGGAATTAGACGTATGTTTTCTACTGCTATGTTCATAGTAGCTAGAATATGATAGCAATCGATCTTATATATAGCTTGGACTGTTAGTAAAATTAATGTATACTGCACTTGAAATAACATAAGACCTATTATAGTGAAATACATTGTATAAGATTCATACTTCTTTTATGGTGTATTAAAATGTAACTTATTTTCTCTTTTAGATTGCAGTGTTGGATGAAGAAAAAAATAATAAAGAAATGACTGCAAGATTAAACAATAAATTACCTTGTTTGTGCTTTGATAGCTTTTTTCCCATGATTTTGATGGTAGGTTTTGTGTTTGATAAAGTAAGAAGATAGAAAGAATGAGTGAATAATAGGGGCAATGGTGTTTTGGGTATAAAATGGGGAAGAAAAGAAAAAAGTGGGTTATGTCCTTTTTAAAACACTCGGATGTGAAAAACAAAATGTTATGTGTTAATAGAAGTGACCAAATCTATTTTCTTTCTGAATCAAATTAGAGATTCTTTCCAAATAATTTTAGCTCGATCTCTTGATTCTCTTTAGAGAAATATTTTGACTAGAATTTGATTCAATTCTTCAGTGTTTCTTCACATTTTGTCTTTCCCATCCCTAGTGTTTTGTAGTGATTGTGTTTGTATTTTTCTTTCAATGTTACCGTTTTTATGGAAAAATTATCTAAAGAGCTCCAAAAAAGTTTGGCTGACTGAATCGCTCGAGCTCAATTTAAAGGTTTTTTCATTTAATTTGATATTGAATTTGTTGTTTTTGTTCTAAATTTTTGATTTCAAATATTTGCTTTGAGGTTTGTGCCTAAAATTATATTCTTATTTTTGTTTCAATTCATAAGATTATGTTTCCATCATTTATTTCATAGCAAATTAGTGGATTTATAAAAACAAAGATACAATGAAAACTTCTATTATTTTGTAAAATCTATTAGAAGTTGTACAACTTTTTTCATTCTCAAGTTTTATACCTAAATCAACTTTTATCTTATATTTGTTCATTTAGGATAACTATAAATTTTATTTCCTATATTTGTTTAGCAGACCATAATTTGTTTACTATTAATCGTTTTTTAATTCTTGAGGATCATACAGAACAACAAGGTAATTATCTGTAATTTTCTATAGTCTTTTAAGTTATGTTGTTTTAGTTTTTTCGCGATTTAAAGATGTTTATAAATAATTGTACATTGAATATGTATTTATAATGTTTATAAGTATACTAACTTCAAAAGGAAAGAATTACGTCAAATAATACTAATATGCAATCGATAAAAGAAATTAATCATTATCAATTTCATTTTGTTTAAATTCAACCTAATTAGATAACTAATTGCAATTAATTCTCTTTTACTGAAATTCGATTTAATGAGAAAATTAATTACATAAGTTCAATATAATTTTTGATTTTATGATGAATTAAGATTTCTTTTTAATCTTATAGTTACATATTTTCAAAATGTACCTTCAATATGTCATGTTTTTTAGTTCATATTCGTATTATTAGCACGTTTTCCAACAAACTAGGATTGTGTTTTAAGCAGTTGGAATCATATGCATAAGTCAAGTTTCTTTATGGTCAAAATGATGCAATTGGTAATATATTACACACACACAAAAAACTATTGGTTTGTAATTCATATAATATTTATTTTTAGTTTAATTTTTAATATTATAAATCAATATGCTCATATATTTTAATCTTTAATATTCAATTACTTAATTATAATCTAACGAATATACCCACTAACGATATTTAATTCATTAAACTAGCATCAAAGAGAATTAATTCAAGAATTAATATGCAACTAATTATCTTATTTAAAATTGTAAATCAGACCAAAAGAAATGGCATAATTTGTTAAAATTAATTGGAATTCAATATGGATAGCTCTCTATTAAATTTGACTTAAAATATAAAATAGTAAATAAAATTATCATAATTTACTTCCAATTATGATTGCATGCGACGATAAATATATTTCAAATTCACATGGTCTATATTCTTTTGTGTTTGTGTGAAATATTTATATACAATTAAGTTGCAACCCGTGCTTCACACACGGGTACGTAGTGGTCGTGGTTAGGTTATGAATATCGACCGTTTGGTGTAATTCATAAACAACTTTTTTATTTCGTTCATATGTTTGCTTCGTGATTTGAGCTTGTAACGTTGGGATGGAATGACGTTCTATTGGAAATCATGTAGTGTTTTGTAGATTTTAGTGCCTACCTGTTTTGACACCGCGTTATAACTACGCAAGTTTCGCTGGCAACAAATTTTAGTTCGCCGGTTGATCATCGAATAAAAAATATAAAGCAGTGCTGAATGAAATTAGTTAAGGGAAAATGGTTATGTATACATGTTTAGAATTAACCAATTATTTTGAACAAAGTATAGAATTCATTTTACGAAAAAATATGAGCAAAGTGCATTTTCCATGCAATACCTGCCTACCATTCTGGAATGAATGACCTACAAACGGCCGTAAATAATTCGATTAAATATTTAGTATATTATGTCAGTATTCAAATGAAATAGTAATAGTTTTGTAACTGCAAAAATTAAGTACGATAAATGTAATTATTCATTGGCTGTTTGTCATATAATATTTTGCTGACATTGAATACTACCTATCTTCAGCAAATTTGGTTCCAATAGAAAATCTTACCCGAAACTAATCCCCGGTTGTGGCTGATTTAATTTTAAATCAATCGCCTTCCTAATTTCCGCATAATCTCACGCATCAGATTTCAAACCTCGTAGAATGCTCCTTTGGTTTAAATTGTCTATATTTAAGCTAACATGCAAGTAAAACTGTAATTAACATAGTATAGCTATGGAAATAGCGTCAGGTTCATTTTTTTTATGATATGCATTACTAAAACCCCCAACCATCCGAAGACCAGGTATTTGATAACCAATTAACTTTACACCAAAGCATGATGGACATCACAGTTTATGCGAGTAGAAAATAATCAACATCAATCCTTGTAACCAATTTAAGGAATGAATTTTGAAAAAATTGTTAGGTCGGATTTTGAAGATCAATGTAAAGATCATTACAAACATTAGAGTCGACTCACATAACCGCATATGATGAAATATTATGATGTATATTTGGAAGAATAAGTAAAACTAATAGTCTTCTTCTACCTTTTTTGCACGGATAATAATTATATGTTACCCTCCCTATATTGTAGTCAAATTTAGTACAAACTGCATACATCTTCATTAAGATAGAACTAAGAATAGCAAGCTCAACCAAAAAATAAAGTAATAACAGACACTTGAAATGAGTACAGGGATTTTCAAGTACATTTTAATTATGAGAAAAAATAAGTACAAATTAGGAAAAATGAATCAACAAACTGAGGAAGTAAGCACCAGGTTTTTGAGTAGGTGCATTCATTTTTCTCAGACTTCCTTGCAATATTTATCTTTTCTTTTTTGGTACATTGGATTTGGAGTTAACTTCTTCGTCGTTATTCTTGTTGCTCAAATTTCTCACGAGTATAAAATGGACCGACCTGCATTGTCCAACCAACCAGTATGATTTCATCAATTTTTCATCTTGGCCCTCGTACTTCCAAGGTCCAGCACTTTAGCTCGTCCGCCTAGGAGTGGTCAACCTCGGCAAGGCCTACCCTACAAGCAGACCACCCGACTCAAGCACAAATGGTCCCGATATTGCCCGCTCAGACAATGGACGAGACAATGACAAATAGCAGCTCAGCATAGAAGCCCGCCCATCACCTTAACGATCCAGAATTTTGGTTATTTGAAATTGAAATATTTAATTGGTTTAAATATTTAAAAGTTAATTTTTAACTCGAATTGCAAATATAACGACATATTGGATATAATCTATTTATTGAATTTAACAATTGAATCTTGGTTAAAATATTGAATTTTGAGTTTTAAACTGGATAAAAATAATTTAAAGGCTTATAAAATTTATATTTATAATAATGAAGATAATAAAAACTTTTTAATTGAATTAAAAGTGATTTGTTCAGTTTTAAAAAATATATAACGTTTGAATTAACGTATATAAATAGTCATCCGGGACACAGTCCCGGAATTCAACGAAACTAGTTCTATTGGATCCGTAATTGTGTATTATTATCGGATTTAAAATTTCGTAGCGTTTGGAGTTATCGCTTGGCCGTACGGGATATAAATGCGCTGAAATTTATATACGATCAAATTAGGACTCCGAAACCTTTTCCATTGCGTTCGAAATAGGAATATAATATTATAAACATCTAGCGGCACGTCTCGATAGGAGTTCGAGATTTTAAGTTACGTAAAACGAGATGGTTTGAAAATTTAGATAATATATATATTAACGCTAAAAATGTACGCTAACACCCCGGTGTAAGTTGTAGTATAGTGAAAGCACCACCCGTTGGTACGGGAACTAAAAATAAGCAGAAAATAGTAGAGAAATAGTAAAGAGAAAACAGTTTTTATAGTGGTTCGGCTTAAAGTCAAGCCTACGTCCACTTAATCTCTTTTATTGCTGATTTGGTTACAACTTTTTCAATGATCATTTGCTTTGGCTGGTAGGTCGTTGTGACCTATAGGAGAATGGAGGGCGACTTAGATGCGTTGAGGCATCAAGTGAAGCGACCTAGGTTAGGTTTGGAGATGGCAACGACCTAATGCTGACGCGGCCTATGATTAAATGGCTTAGGGATATGTGGCTTGTTAACTCGTTAGGTCGTTGAACCTTTAACTCGCTAGGTCGTTGGACCTTTAACTCGCTAGGTCGTTGGACCTGCTTAGATCGTTAGGTCGTTACATGTTTAGATCGTTAGGTCGCTTATCATGTTCGCTCGCTTGCATTTTAGCTCGTTAGGTCGCTTTTTTCCTTTGAGTAATTGAGTCGCCGTTCAGAACGATATTAACACTTGCCCCTCGAAGTATATGCCCATGTCATAGGTCGTGTGCTTCGATCTAATTCTGCTAGGTCGTGGGCGACTCAAGAAGCTCGTTAACTCGCGTGCTGATTCGTCTTCTCCTCTTTCCCCTATATAAGCCACTAGCTCGTCTCATCCTCCTCATTCAACTACTTACACTCTGCCGCCATTGCCGTACTTGAGCTCAAGAATTTCAAAGCGAAACCCCATTCCTTGTTGCTTCGATCATCTTTCTCAACAACAAATCTAGGTAAATTGATCATCTATTCATTGTGCCTGCCGTCGATTTCTCCATAACCAGTTTCGCACAGTTTGCATTACCCTGCTGTAAGATTGCCCCTTGATTCGTCCTCTGATGACCATTGAATCGTTGGAAATCGTTTTAAAACTGAATAGTTTAGCGATGGTTTTTGGAGATTCGGACGAGACGATGAGGCTTTAGGTGATCGGAGGAGTCGAAGGGATATTTAGTTAACGGGTTAGCGAGATTTAGGTTAAGCCGTGATGCTTCTTGTGATGCAAGGGTGGTGGACGCGTGGCAAAGTGTGAGTGGAGAGTAGGCCTTAGGGTTTTTTGATGGGAGAAAGCTCAGCATTTCCGAGTTACTTTTAGAGCGATCTAGTGAGTTGAGCGACCCAATGATTCAAACGACCTAATGAATCAAACGACCTAAGTGCCTTGCAACCTAAGGGAAGCTGAATGACTTTCGAACTTGCGACTTAACCTTTTGCGCCATAAGCTTTAGGTCGCGGAAACACCCGAACGAGCTAACACTTAAACAAACTTGCCTTGTCCTGCCGTGTAGCCTTAACTCGTATGAGCATGATTGATGAACCCCTTGACTTGAACAGAGCGACTTAAGGAGGCTCGACTTATGCTAAGCTGTTTGGACTTGATCACTTGTAAAATTTGACAGAATTTAATTGAATCTTCAACTTGAGCTGCCAGAATAAACTGCTTGAACATATTGCATTTTTCCACAGATTGAATTAACTTTTAAGCTAACAACCTGTCGAACACAACATTGCAGAAAAATGGGACGAATATACTCATCATCGACTGCCCGCATCGAGTGATGGATTAGATCAAAGAAACAACATTTTACTTAAGTAAAATAGCATGAATCTAATTAAAGATAAAGTGTTGTGAATTAACTGACTAAATTTAGCATCAACGCAAAATTCATACAGTTATAGCTGCTTATTGCTGGATATCATCTGCATTGATACTACACTTAACTTTGATTTAATAACAAGTCTTGAACTTTCCTGAATTGACATGCATCAATCAGTACCATTTCAAGTTTTATTTTTATGTACTTAGTTTTGCACAACACTTCACACGCTTTTAGGAAACGTGCACATTCATATTTGAATATCCAGTTTCTTGTGTAGAATGACTTCTCAACAAGAAGAGATAGTAGGGCAAGCTAAAGAGGTCTTCCCAATAGCTAACCCCTTGGATAATCCCCCGGAAAGAACTTCAACCACTCTGAATCAACGGGTTTTCAGCCAACTATGCATTCAGTTCGGTATTGCTGAAGCGGACGCCCTGCTTCCTGGTGCAAATGACACTGCTGACCGGCCACCTCTTGGCTTTATTGCAGTTAACCGTCAAATGTGCCTGAACGGAGCTATTCCCCCCTTCAATGATTTTCTTTAAATGTTCCTTCTTCGATTAACTATCTCTCCTTTCCAGTTACACCCTAATGGCTACGCCATCTTGATGGGCTTGTGCGTACTGTTCAGGAGGACGCTCGACCGTCTTCCGAGCTTTGAAGAGATTTGCTATTTTTGCACATTTGCGAAGAACAAAGATCATCCTTCTATTACACTTGTGAGGAGCGCAAGAAACCGTAAACTGATTATCGATCTTCCTGAAAGCGCCCACGGGTTATCGAAGAAGAAGAACTTCCTCAACATTCCGGAAAGGCTGCTTGCCCATGTCTGCTTGCCCATGTCTTTCTACCATCTGCCTCTCAGCGATTCCTCGTTATCGTTTCCAAGCACATGTTCCTTTCATTTGCAAGTTGTTTGCTTTTTTCCAAAGAAGTGCATTTCATTGTTAAGTGAATCCACGGGGCAGACGCAAGCTACTTGACCAGATGTCCGTTTGCACAAACGATCGCAATCAGTTAGCAAGGGCCTGGAACCTTCACTTTAGGAAGGTGCCCCTCCGGTGGAATCACCAACTGTTTGTGAGAAGCACACCTTATGTAGAAATTGAATCTGGAATTTTTGTGACTTGACATTTGCTTGTTGAGTGATTTGTAGGAATCGCTTGGCCTTGTGATGTGTTGAATAGGTAAGCTTCGCTTTGATAGCCTGCATTATTAAATCGACATTTTAGCAATATATTTAAGATATATGCACTTCGAAATGAGACATGCATTTTACAGTAGTAAAGAACACAAGATTTATAGTAAAATCAGTGTGAATCAATACAAAGATAATACATCCATAATCATTTTATAAATTTAAGCATTGCTTTTAAGTAAAATATGGACGCAAATGCTCGCAGTTTCAGGCTCTCGAAATTGGGTCTCATCAGTATTTGGGGCTGACAACACTTCCACAGCGTCCAATCCCAATAATTGAACTTTGCCATAGCTGCAATTCTTTGCGAGAGAATCCGCCTTTATGTTCTCTTCCCGGGATATATGGCGCTCCCAGGCCTTTGACAAATAAGCAGGCAGATTTTCTCATTTAGTCTGAAACTCTTTTTTGACTTGACATAGAACAATCCGGGGCATATCTCAAAGCGTGAGCATATCTTTCCATCTCACCCCAACTTCTTCCCGCTGGGTGAGGACCCCCTGTATAACATTAATGATAGGCCTCTCGGACTCCGGCGCTCCAGCTCTCTCACCTGAGCCGGATTGATAAGCGGGAACTTGTTGCCCCTGAGTAAGTGAGGTTGGGTCGTTTCTGTTTCTCTTCATATATTGTTGAAGTTTATTCTGGCTCAACGGCTCCTAAATCAAACTCTTTAAATGGCGACATTCATTAGTGTCATCGTCGGGTTGACTGTGGAATCGACAGAATCTTCCATTATGCGCAACATTTTTCCCAAGCCTCAACTTAGGTGGTTTAGGGTATTCAACAACATCCTTGGTTGCGAAAAGGATATTCTCTTGAGTATCAGTTAAAAGGGTAAAATCTGAAGGTTTAAAGTAGCGAGTTTTCTTCGCATCTTTTTGCTTTTTTTCATTGTCATTTTTGCTCTTCTGACCACCGGATTCCTTTTTGTTAAAAGCAACGTTGTTATTCTCAACTTCGTTCACGACTACTTTTACCGGCACAGGAAGGCTCTCCAAGCGCATAAATTCATCGGCCTTCTTGTAGAATTTCTCAAGCGAATTTGGCTCTTTCATCTTTACCCATTTCCCGAATTCACTAGATTTGTCGATATCTCGCATAAAGTAAGTGAGAATCATCCGAGACTCCGCATTGTCAATTTCAGCCAAGGCTATATTGAAGCGGTTTAAGAAAGATTTAAGAGGCTCTCCCGGGCCTTGTTTAAGGCTGGATAGTGGCATTATATCCTTGGCCTTTGCAGCATATAACCTGAACCGATCTTTGAATTTCCGAGTGAGGTCAGAGAATTGATCCACAGAACGAACTGGCAGCTTCGTGAACCAAAGCAGAGTCACTCCTTCCAAATACACCGGAAAATATCTGCACTTGATCTCATCCGATGCTCTGGCACCAGTCATATGTCAGTCGTACTTGTATAAGAATTGGTTAGGATCGCTTGTTACCCGATAAGCTGGAATAGTGGAAGGAACAAACTTCTTTGGAAATTCGGCCTTCAGGATCCTTTCGGTAAAAGGAGTCTTGCTTGGAGCAAACCCCCAGTCATTCTCATCTTCTTTCCTTTGCATGCTTTCTTTCATAATTTGTCGAATCATTCCCGAGAGGTATTCCTCATCGTTTAGATGTCTCGCGGGACAGACGTCAGCTATATTTTCGAAAGTTTGCTTGGACAAACGTTCGCGAAGAGTTGGTTGCGGCCTTGAACCTCCGGCTTGGGGAGGTGCCCCTTCGGCGGTGCCAGCTACCCTCTAAGGAATACTCTTTCCTTGAGAACCATGAACATCTTCGGCAAAGGTTTCTTCATTATTTTCTGGTTGACGGTTAACTCCAAGTAAAGCATTTATTATGTCTAACATCAAAGTGTTCTGGGCTTCCATCTGTTGATACAACCCAGACACTGCAGCGTCCAATTCGGCCCTTGTAATTCCAACACTAGGAGCCGTCTGATCTGACGCGGGAGAAGTGGCGGTGTTGTCATAAACACTTCCAGAACTAGCAGATTTACCTTTCCTTCCAGGAGCCATGATCTCCGATAGACTTCTGCTTCTTGAAGAAAGTCTTCCAACAAATCTTTGCGGAGCAATGATGAAAGTATCTTGAGTTCAATTCTCAGTGAAAGCACCAAAATTGTTAACGCTAAAAATGTACGCTAACACTCCAGTGTAAGTTGTAGTATAGTGAAAGCACCACCCGTTGGTACGGGAACTGAAAACAAGCAGAAAATAGCAGTGAAATAGTAAAGAGAACAGTTTTTATAGTGGTATGGCTTAAAGTCAAGCCTACGTCCACTTAATCTCTTTTATTGCTGATTTGATTACAACTTTTTCAATGATTCTTCAATTACAACACAATTGAGACAAGTAGCTAGAACTTCGATGTAGAAAAGCTCTTCGAATTCATGTTGAACGAGTTAGATCTTTCTCGAAGTTCGTGTAAGTGTCTTCGGTGTTTGAAGTGTTGAAGGAGTTGAGAAAACAGCAAAGTATTGGCGTTCCAGAAATGATCCAAAATCCCCCGGTGGAGTAGGCCGGGTATTTATAGGGAAATTCTGGAGTTAGGTCGTAGGTCGTGGGCGACATAAGGGTTAGGTCGTAGGTCGTGAGCGACCTAAGGGATACGGTTTAAGGCTTATAACAGTTGCGCTTGATCATCTGCTTTGGCTGGTAGGCCGTTGTGACCTATAGGAGAATGGAGGGCGACTTAGATGCGTTGAGGCATCAAGTGAAACGACCTAGGTTAGGTTTGGAGATGGCAGCGACCTAATGCTGACGCGACCTATGATTAAATGGCTTAGGGATATGCGGCTTGTTAACTCGTTAGGTCGCTGGACCTTTAACTCGCTAGGTCGCTGGACCTTTAACTCGCTAGGCCGCTGGACCTGCTTAGATCGTTAGGTCGTTACATGTTTAGGTCGTTAGGTCGCTTATCATGTTAGCTCGCTCGCATTTTAGCTCGTTAGGCCGCTTGTTTCCTTTGAGCAATTGAGTCGCCGTTCAGAATGGTATTAACAATATATATATTATTTGATTGACTTTATTTCCATCAGCTCTTTTTCCCCTCATTTCGAAACACTGTAGCATTCTCCTTACATGCAAAACATCACATCTCTTTTCTTTTAAAACTCACATTTTCCCCCTTTAAACAACCGATTACAAAAGAAGAAGAAAAAGGAAAAATATATGAAGTTCAAAATAGATATCCCTCACCTCAAATTTCAAAACTGCGTAATCATTCTCAAACGAAAACGAAATCAATTAACTGAAAGGAAAAAAGAAACAAATCGCACTCTCGACTTCGGCATATAGGCATCAACGTGGGCTAGTGTTGCCAGCGACAGTCGAAAGGAGGGCTTGATAGCAGGCGGCGACTGTGCAGGGCGAGGCGATGGACGAAGGGGAAGCGATGCGAGTAGTCGCGTATTTAGGGTTGGTCGATGTCGCAACTTGTGTTTGCGTGCGTAGGAGGGGAAAACACGATCGATGAGGGGCGAGGTTGATGGTGGAGTACTCCGGATAGTGGTGCAGTCGAGGCTGGAGGAAGGGGGTAGGGCGGCGATGCAAGCAGGTCGAAGGTAGCATCGGTGATGGTGGCATTCGAGCTAGGTTGGGTGTTTGATTGGGAGGTCGCGACCTCGACAGTGGCCGAACGAGCGGCAGCACAGTGAGTTGGAGGCGGCAGTTATGGGAAGTGGAGCGGAGATGGGAAAGTTCGGCAGTAGTGGGTCATTAGAGCAGTTGAGTTGGCTGAGATAATTAACATTTTTTTTAAATCTGTCGACTGGATTAATTTATTATCCAAATGTTTATAAATCCATGATTTGTCTATACGAGGTCCAAAAATACGAAGTCGATAACGATAAATTCGTAGCTGCAAAATTCACATTTCTGAAGGTGGTTCGGAATTTTTCGGAGTCTATTGGGATTTTAAATTAAATCGAATGATGTTCGATTTAGTTTAAAAATCAGGATTTTTGCCAAAATAAAAATCAAGGTGAGAATTTCTCACTCATTTGGATTATTAGAACTTAATTTTAAATAGTTAAATTTAATTATTGGATGCATGGTTGAAATTATTAATTATTGTCTGTGAGTGATATATTATTATATACATGGTAGTATATATATTAGCAATTAAGGTGATTATTCCCACATATTTTAGAGGATGAGACCCTATGCGCCCCACATAATAGCGGATGACCCTATATACCGCGATATCCTCTCGAAGTGGGATTGATATTTTTATATTGTATTCACATCTGTGGATGCAGGGAAACATGTTGAAAGGATCCAACTGATCTCTTAAAAAATAATTAAATTTCATATATATATTAATGCATGGTATGTTTGAATAATCTGTGATTGATTATAGTGTGATTTGAATCTGCTGCTACAGTAGTTTTGGCCTAGATTTTGGTATTTTTAAATACCGATGATAAATGTTTGAAATTTGGAAAGAAAATAAAAAAGGAAATTGAAAGTAAAAAAATTTATAGTGAAATTTGGATTAATTAAAAAGAAATGAATTGCGGACAAAGAGACATCGCATATCGCTAGTCTAAACCACAAAATGATCATCATTGATCAATAAGTGTAAATTATATTAAGCTAGTAAATAAATGAGTTTAGCTTCATGTCCAATAACCACTGGCTTAACCTAAATATTTACAAACAAATTGTAGATTTCCACTCGAAAATTGTCACAAGATTTCAATCGAACAAGTCCAAGAATTAACCGACAAAGAAAACGCAAGTGTTTCATGCCACTTGTTTTGCTAAGTCGTTTAATTAGATTTCTCATACGAATGAGGTAAATGTATGTATATACTAATAGATTGAAAAACAGTTTTAAAAACGAGTTTTGTATTAAAGATAACATTGAAATCATTTTTTTGAAAGAGTTTGAATATTTACTACTAGTATAGAAACCTTTGTATTTTAAAGTGACAAATCACAGAAATGATTGTAAAAACAATCAATCACCAAAAATTCACGTTCGATGACGTGAATTAAAACCATGAAAACCGATATTAAATCCATCAAATGGATACTCCAAAAATCCAGAAAAGAAGTCACCAACGTCGATAAAAGTGATAACAACTAATCGGATCAACCAAAAATCAATATAAATGGAAACCCATATAAAATAGAAAATTGGTTGAATTTAACAGCTCTAGACATCTGGTGGTTATCCGAGCTGAAAGGCTGGAATTTTCTTCCAGATTGCCCAGACGTTTGGAAAGTAAGCTCAGACGTCCGAGCTGTACATCTGGAATTTTTATTCCGATGGTCCAGACATCTGAGTGTTATACTAGACGGCTGAGCTGAAGCTCACACAAAAACCAGCCTATGCCAACGATGGCCGAATCATCTCGGAGGCGATCGAATGAGCAACGATGGCTAGGGATTTATGCCTAACAACCACCCAACCCTTTAGACTCATCAATCGCTCCAAACAACATGTCCAAACATCCATAATATGGTTTTCATAGATTTTGACTTCAAAAATTGAAAAATTCGCCAAACCAATTCAATTCATGAGCAAATAGACATGAAATAGATGTTAGGAATTCATACCTACAAATATCAAAGGTATAGACATAGATGTGAGTTCAAGAACACACCTTTAAACTCAAAAACAACAAATGAGAAGCTTTAAAACAAAGCAAAGATCAACCACTCTTCAACTTCAACTCTAGAAGCTCCAATCTAAGATCATAAGCAAATATTTCCTAAGTTAGTTTATAGAAAATTTCTGAAAATTGAAAAGGAAACGAGATGGAGACAGTGAAGAAGATGTTTACCTAAGCTTCTCTTTGATTTTGGACTTGAATTTGAATTTCCTAATAAAACTAGGATTTCGGAATTTTAATTTCGCATATTTTCCCCATTTCCTTTTAGCTTAAGAGTGTTAGGAAATTAGAAATGAAATGAATCAAGATGAGTGGAGTTAGGGTGTTTGATAGAGGAGTTGAGTTGCTTATTAGGTTAGTGGGCTGAAACCCAAACCCAAAGCCCCAAATGAAAATATCAAAATTCTAATCAACCTCAAACATATCGATGTTTATACTCAAAGGGGTCGTAAACGCCGTTTTGAACTCAATGGAAGTGATCTCGAGTCCTAATTTGACTGTTTACAGAAAGTAGCATTTCGTACTTTAATCCGACTAACGATGCTATATTTAAATATATAATCGTAAAATATGCACGTTGTTATGCGTTTCATTCTTCTAGGACGATTATAAGGAAATCTGCCCACTA
Organism: Allium cepa; assembly: GCA_030765085.1. NCBI lineage: Eukaryota > Viridiplantae > Streptophyta > Magnoliopsida > Asparagales > Amaryllidaceae > Allium > Allium cepa. The sequence goes on from CM060929.1 coordinate 12,258,758, forward strand.
ACGGTTAGGCGGTGATCTTCGATCTAATTTCCGTCTATTTATTTCCTAAAGAACCAGGGTAGAGTTTACCGGAAATATCGAACGTTGTTTCGAAGAGACCGAGACCGGATAAATTATCCAAAAATCACTTTGATCCAACGAGTACGTTTCAAAGTGAAAACAAAAGCATGGAATCGAAGATGGAGCAGTGAAGTGCAAGGGCTAATCACTACTAATCTTGAGAATGATTCCAAAATGGATGTGGTAGGAATAGTGCCTTCGGTTCCGTACGAACCCAGAACGGACTTGTATGGATGAATGCTATCAGTATATTATTATTGAAGAACAATGAGCATTCTAAATGAAAATTTCTTAAAAAGTAATCGTAGCCTCTAGCCTCATCAATCGGGAATGACTGAAAATCAAGGGAGTTGCAGCAAGGCTAAGTGGGTCGCACCAAATTAGGGTATGTTTACACCTTTCTAAATACCCTCGAATATTATTACTATGGTGCACGGAAGAGCTCGGAAGGATGGGAACACCCGGGGTGATAGCATATTCGGTCTATCCATGTTAGGGTAGTTCGGTTTTGTGTTGTAGGGAATCCCGATGTGATCCTCGGTATATTTTTCTAGACGTATACTATGACAGGTGATAACCCAATGCTTAGTCATTCGTATGAAATCTATTTTCTAATACGTGCCTTTACGGTTTTGGTTGTAGAACCTAGTATGCTGAAATTTAATTAATGTAACAATTTTAGCTATTTGAATAAGTATTTGTACTTAGACATTATTATAATATCAAATGATTTTGATATAAAACGTTTTGGTTATCGTAAGGTAAAAACCCGTCGTGTTTAATGTGGCATGGTCTTACGAGATACCTTTGTTTTTCAAAGAATTTTGATAACTTTAATAATTCAAATTGAGTATGTTTTCTCACGTTGGTTTTTCAGATTGACTCTGGTATTATTTTATTATAATGCTCGGGTCGGACCGAGTATTTCAGATACAGGGTAGGATGCTATGAAGCTCAAGAGACAAGCTAGACGAGGAAGATGTATTATACGTATCTGATTATATTCCGCTGCGTATTGTAAGCTGTATATTCAGCACTTGTGAGGACAAGTTATTATAACTGTCCAGTATTGAGTTGTTGATGTGTTGTACTCTGATGATGTAATGTATAAATAACGGTTATAGTTCTTTTTTGTATAAAGACCAGTTGTTATCTGTATATATTGTTCCGCTGCGGTTGTGAGATTCTGTGTTATTATTTCTATTTTCTTCTTCTACCTCTTTCTTCTTTTCTCTTGCGATCTGGTATTTCCGGCATTCGATCGCTCGGCATGTAATACAGTAAACGTATTGATGTCGATTTTCGAGCATCGAAAATCCAGGCCATGACAACGACCGAACAGGTCTCCATAACACAAGACAAAGCTCCTAACGGTCACAAGTGGGCGACAACAAGGGATGGCCGTCCAACACACAGTAGGTCTTTTACCTATTAATTGGCCCGGCCAACGACGCACTCCCTAGCTCGCTCTCTTCATCGATCGCCCGTTCCTTCCTAAGCCTCCTCGCCTTATCTCGACAGGCCCCAACTGAAAGAAAACTTCACTTGCATTGTTTTCCTGCAAAGACTGACAAACTACATCTCTCATCTGATAAAAGTTTCAGCCACCACTCCTGAACCCATGTCATTTGCTTTTGTACCAAGCATACTCAAGGTACGTCCCACGAACTGGTGTAATCTCGACCATACAGTTCAGTCAACTTCCTAGCTTGCATGCACTTCAAACTTATGTTACCTGATACGCAGAACGATTCGGTACGCAGAATGAAAACGGGAACAAAAAATGTCACATACTACTACAGAACGCAATACGTTGAAGATAGGCATAACCGAAACGCTTAGTCAGAACGGAATACGCTTAGCCGAATGTTGAGCGCTTCTAAAAAAGATCTCTTTACAAATTTATACAATATTGTCATCCGGTATCCCCTACAAGTGAATGGACACAAAGTAAAATCATTCTTGTATAAATAAACATTATCATTAACGTTCATTTCCAACTAGTTATACATTATAGATTATATTAATTGAAGCTAAATAAAATTGCGAAACGATCAAATATTATTGCATAAATGCTAATAGAGTGTGTTATTTTTTCTACTCTTTATAGCAGTTGAAAATAATAACAAAGTTACATTATGTTTTTTTCTTTGTGAATTCTTGACGATGACCCTCTCTACTGCATGGACCTTGAAGTTGGAATGGTTTTCATACATTAATACAACATTAGCTTCTTCAAATATATTATCAAAATCAACAATGTTTTTTTTTCCAAATACTATATTCCAAGTTGAAAAAGGTACATGGAAAAAAAGAACATTTGAAAGATAGTTATGTAAAAAAGAAGAAGAATATATAAGCATTAATGAAGAGTTCATAAGTATATGTAACTTTACATTATTATGGTAATTGAGAGTTCAAATAAAGTAGAAAACAAAGTTTTTACTCTTCCGAAGGCTGATTTGAAATCATTCTTATTATTCATATTTTCAGTATGAACTTATTATTATATGATAACAGGAAATCGTTATTATTTCATGCACATTAATACACAAATCAACAAACTAAACATGTTGGAACATCCGAATCAACATTTTGGAACATCGAATTAAACGTTTCGCAACATTAAATTCAACATTTTGAAACGTCAAAATTAGTGTACCAAATCGTGTGCCCATAGTGTTTTCAAACGCTGGTGTATTGCGTTTCGGAATGCACATACCAAAACGGAATACGACAGCTAAAGTGTGAATTGTGGTAACATAGCTTCAACCGTGCAGCCACATCAAGGGATTATAGTGATTCTTGGTCTCAACTGTGCAATCTCAGCCACTCAACACCATTTTCATCAGTTATAAATACCTCAAGATCTTCATCGTTACAAAGGGTACAGTAGAAGCTCTCTTGTATTTAGTTATTATTGTCTCTTGTAATAATTTATTGTAAGAGAAGCAAAATAGTAAGAAATTCCTTACAGTGGGCGTACGCAAGCTTAGCCGAACCACTTTAAACTTGTGTTCTTTTATATTTTTTGCATCTTACTTACTCATTTAGTCGTTTTACATCTTTAATTAAGTATTATCAAGTGACCTTTGTTAATATCACCAATCAACAATTCTATAAGTAGTGATTTAATGTTATTGAAATGAACGGTTACGTACAAGCGGTAGTAAGCATACAAATGAGAAGAGGATGTGATAAGTAGTAATTAGGTAACATTCAGTACATGCAAAGTTCTATTTCATTTGATAAGCCATAACATTAAATATAAAGTGTGCTATATATTAAACTGTTATGATCCTCATGATCATATATTTGTCCCTTAGAGCTAGGTTTGTTTGTTTTTTTGGTTCAATCCTTTTGTTTATTTCATTATCTGAGAAATATACGGTAAGACTTTGAATGCCTTCATTAGGCTGAGCGATCAAGAGCGGTTTACAAAATTACTTACGATATTACATACATGTGGGCATCACATATAAAGGATGTCATGTAGAAACAATTGAAACTGAAACTAACAGCTTTATTTTTTAGGATGATGGAAACAAAATTTAGAGGAGAAAATAAGGATGGTTATGATATATTACACCTTTGGGGCATTGAATCCAAACTTTGAATAATCAGTTATCTTTGATTAGTCATTTTCTTTTTAGAAAAATTCTCTGTTCTTGTCATTAATAAGGTCCAGCAATTCTTGTTTTTTGCATATGAAAGGAAAATTAATGAAAGTGAAATTCATCCAAAGTATTAAATAATATTAAATATAAAGGGTAACTTTGTTCATGCAATTTTGTAAAAGATTTTAGCTGAATCGTATGTTTTAGGCAGGTGGACTGGTTGTACAGTGTCTGAGTTTGGGTGACATGACCTTATATTTAGTAAAATAAATTGTTGGAATACACAGGTGGTAGATGATTGATAAATAGTGATGAAGTATTTGTGCATGTGAAGTAATAAATGTTTTAACCATTTGAAAATTGTAACCACCAAATAATGGAGGAAGTGATACATACATTAATGATGCCACCTTTTCGGACACTCTCTCCACTTGCTATAGCAAGATTGCATTCTCTAGTTTTGTCATTACTTGAAGGTTTCTTCTCGTCGCCCTGATGGAAATACAGTTTAAGATTAGTTTATTCTCAGTTCAATTAGAATCGGCAATATTGATAATGAAACGGGAATACTTTCTTGATCACATTCTGTAAATTACATAAGATCTATATGAAATGTATATGTATGAATAATGATGATAATATCATCATTGTCTTACTGAATTAAATTTGACTTTGGCATTAGGAAGTAAATGAGTATCTGTATACAATGATTGTGATCATTTGTAAATTGTAAAGGTTAATGTTTTAAGTTAGTAGCATAAATAGGCATTTTAGTCAGTAGGAAAAGCTCATATTTTTATTCATCGTTTATTGTGGAAAATGGAAACTATAAATTTCCATTCATTTAGCTTCATCCATTTTCACACAAGATTGAACCAACGAATTCATGATAAATTCAACAACTAAGTCTTGATGTTACACATATATTGACTAATACAATTACAAAAGTAAATTTTAGAAGAACAATTTACCTCCAATCAATGATCCTGCTATTTCTCGCCCAAGTGCAAGTTGAAGAAGAATTTGTAACTTGAGAATTAGATCTTCATTTTGGCCTTTTTCGACACTTGAGTTTAAGTAGCTTGGATATCGTAACTGATGACCATCAAGTTTTTCTGCGCACATCGTAAAACAACAGTGCAACACGTTGGGTTTTTGAGAAGTCCAGAGTCAACTTCATTCGGAGTCCTAATGGATTAACTTGTAAAGTTTACAATTAAATTACCCAAATATTAGTGAAAATGGAAACCGCACATATGCGACATTCTATTATCAATTTTATGATTCTTCTTTCTCTCAGCCTCCTTTTTTTTTGAGAATATATATGAATAAATTAACCCAACCAAAAGCTGTCAATTTGAGAATATATATGAATAAATTAACCCAACCAAAAGCTGTCAACAAGCCTGACAGGTAACCAGATTACCAACAAGAGAAATATAAAAATACACCGGTAAAATACAGGAAAATAACAGACTCCTGCGAGCAACAGAGGCAAGGAACCTCTGGCAGCAGGCACAAACAGTCAGGATGAGATCCGGAAAATCCACCGCCCATCAAACATCGTCATCGAGCTCGGCATGGCCACCGACCGATGACGATGTCGAGTGACAATCGTGCAAAAGAAGGAATAGCCCAACAGACGAACTAACATAAAAGGAGGACAAAAACGTCCGGAAACCCAGATCCCCAGGAACGACAGAGGAATAAATATCTGAAGGAAAGCGATCCGAGCAACCATCCCTCAAAACAAGAATTGCGGAGAACCTCCGCCGGCCAAACATGAAAATCCAGGACCTGGAAATAATAGCAACAAAATAAGAGGGAAAAAGGGGGGGGGGGGGGGTGGGGCGACGGGGAAGGGAAAGCCAGAGCCACCTGGTTCGCAACCGGGGCTCATCCAATTCCCTCTCGAGCTGAAGACCGAGTACAAGAAATAGATAGCAAGGACACTAGGGGGCCAGATCGAGAACTAACCGCTCCCTTGAAAGGTCTACCACAAAAAGCCAAAAAAACATCATTCCTAATCCGACGAATAATGGATGCGGGATCCATGAGAGAATCCTCAAAAATAGCCTGATTTCGCGCACACCAAAGGTGCCAACAGATCAGACAAGGAATCAAGCGAAAGACGACAGAGCGCAATGATTTACCCGGTATACCGTTCCACCATGTGCTCTGTAAGTCACTCGGCGAGGTGTATCTCCCGCGGATGCCAATCAGATTCCCAAAATAATTCCAACAAGCAATTGCTGAATTACCCGAGAAGAGTAAATGATCAGAGGATTCGGTTACACCGTTACCGCAGCACCTGCAACGGGATACGAAAGGAATTCCAATCCGCTGAATGTTCTCATTTATTGGCAACCCCTTATGAAGGGTTCGCCACATGAATAAAGACACTTTTGGAGGGATTCTAGAGTCCCAAATGAAAGAAAAGATAGGGATAATCGGTGCCGGAGTACGAGTAGAATTCCACGCTTTACAGATGGAAAACGAACCGCTATCCCAACCGGTAAGGCCTCCGTGAGAGTCTGAGAAAGATTTGATCGATTGCATGTGCTTCCAAGTCTCACTAGCGAAGCTAGTAGAACCAGAAAAGCCAGCGGGTGCTAATCGACGGTACTTGGCATGCAGGAACTGAGCCCATAAAGAATCGTTTGCCCCAAATCTGTACCACAACTTGCAGGAAAAAGCCGAGCAAAAGTCCTTTAGGTTGCGCACATTAAGTCCGCCCTCGTTCTTGGGACGACACACCACGTCCCAAGAAACCCAGTGATGACGATGACTGTCAATCTTCGACCCCCAAAAGAAGGACGAGGCCAAAGATCGGAAAGATCGAAAGAAAGACTCGATAGGGGTCATCGCAGCGAAGACATGGGAACCCAACGAGCCTAAAACCGACTTGATAAGCACGAGTCTTCCAGCCTGAGAAAGCAGCGACGCATTCCAGCGAATAATCCTTCCCCTGACCTTGTCCGTCAGAGGGTCGAAAATGGCGTTCAGTTTCCTTCCTCTGTAGAGGACAACACCCAAGTACGACAGAGGAAGAGAGGCCGCTCTGAAGCCCGTGAACGAATGGACCCAAGAGACCCGGGACGGATCCATGTCTTTCTCATGAACGAAACAGCTCTTCGAAGAGTTAACGAGCTGACCCGAGCATCGCTCATACTGATGGATGAAGGAAATCAGCCGACGAACAGATGAACGATTGCCGTTCGAAAAAATAACTATGTCATCCGCAAAGGATAAGGAAGAAACAAGGGGGCACCCTTTCGGAAGACCAAATCGGTGAACCTGACCGAAAATCATTAAGGTGTGGATTCCACGAATAAAAGCTTCAGCCTCAATGACGAAAAGAGATGGAGATAGAGGATCCCCTTGTCGAAGGCCTCTACCCGCCCGAAAGAAACCGAAGGCCGATCCGTTAATCAGAACTGAGAACCAACAGTTTGAGATAAGCCTCCAAACCAGATCGATAAGGGGTTCCAGGAAACCCGAAGGCCCGCAGAACTCTAATGACAAAAAACCAAGACATACGATCATAGGCCTTTGCCATGTCAAGCTTGAAAACAACATTTGAGCCTCTAACCTTCCGGTCAATATGGGAAATCAGTTCCTGAGCCAACAGGACGTTGTCAGTGATTAAACAACCCTTAACAAAGCCAGCCTGAGAAGAGGAGATGATGCGATCAAGGAACAGAGCTAAACGAGTGGCCAAAACCTTAGAAATCACTTTGTTGGAGAAATTACACAGACTGATTGGTCGAAATTCCGCGCATGATCGAGGGTTATCACACTTCGGAATTAGAACCAAGTTGGTGGAAGACCAACTAATGGGAAGAATGCTGCCGGAAAAGAAGTGCTGAATAGCCAAGCAGAAGTCTGGTTGGATAATAGGCCAAACACTCCGATAGAAGGAGCCGTTGAAGCCATCTGGTCCACTTGCACTGTCCTTACTAAGAGCAAAGACGCTGGCACGGATTTCTTCCGGAGAAGGCGGAGCAGCCAAAGCGTCGTTCCCCTCAGAAGGAACCAATCGGGGAATGAAGGAGAGGATATCCTGGTCCGGCTCGGACACAGACGGAGTTTCCAAAAAGGATTGAAAATGAGACAAGATGATCTCCTTGACTTCAGACGGGGACGAAGCCACAGAGAGATCCGGTCTCAAAATTTCACGAATAGAAAGAAGGTTGACTTTCTTGCGGATAGACGAGTGGAAAAATTTAGAGTTTGAGTCGCCTTCAACCACCCATTTGACCCTCGCCTTCTGGCGAAGATAGGCGTTTTCAATACGGAGTTCCGAAGAGAACACCAGTTGGGCAGAGGACCAACGCTCCTTGTTATCGGCAGAAGGGTTCTCGTCGAACAAGGATTCCGCGAGGATGAGGGACTCCTCGGCTGCTCGAACACGATCGAAAATGTTCTTGAAAATATCGGAATTACAATGTTTAAGGCGAGTCTTTAGACTTTTCAGCTTTTGGGAGAAAGACTCCATAGGAGAAGCCGAAATTGGAGCGGACCACAAGTCCTCCACGACCTGGAGAAACGAGTGGTGAGACCGCCACATACTAAGGAATCGAAAGGAAGAAGGACCCGTTAGAGAACGCGGCGAGCAGCATAACACCAGCGGGGCATGGTCAGAACAGGAACGATGAAGATGAGAGGTTGAGAAGGAGAAAGGGAGATTTAGCCAATCGGAAGATCCAAAAATTCTGTCCAACCAGGATAAAATCCGGTTCGGACCCTCCTGGTTGTTAGACCAAGTATAAGCAGAGCCCATGAATGGGATTTCAAATAATCCAGAGCTGACAATGAACGAGTTGAAGTCAGAAACGGAGGATCGGTTGATAGCGATCCCTCCTAATTTTTCGGTCTGACTAGCGACAACATTGAAATCTCCACCCACTACAGAGCAAGGAAATCCCATCTCAGCTAGAGAGAGAATATCTTCCCACAAGGATAATCTCTCTCTCCTATCGCACTTGGCGTAAACCGCCGAGAAGAGAAAAGGATGAGGAAAGAAGAACACACCGAAGAAATAAGCTGGTCCGAGTCAAAAACCGGACGAACCTCACAATTTTTGGACCAGAGAATCCAAATCTTACCCGAAACATTGGACATGGCACCTCCAAACCCAAGCGACAGGACAATCTTGGTAATCTCTCCAGGACCCACAAAAGGTTCTAAAAGAGCTACCAAGCAGACAGAGTGTTTCCGGACAATACGCTTCAATCGGGCACATGAAGCCTCATTGCCAATACCGCGTATATTCCAGAAAAGGAAGTTCGACATTAAAGCCTAGAAAAAAGAGGAGCAGAAAAGCAGCGACAGCAACGCAGGCTGAACTCAGATGAGATACAAGGAGTGAAAAGCAGACCGACCAATCTTCCCTGTCGCCGCTATAGAGCGAGTACGGATAGTGCGAGAAATGATGTGCTGACCTCTCGATCTGCGACGGGAGCGACTAAGAGGAATCGGGTCCGAAACCCGAGGGGTCGGCTCGTCTGAAGGGCCAGACGAAACAATCGAACCCGATATACTAGAGGGAGAAGATCTGGATGGAGCCGAGTTCTCGATCAGGCGAGCTAAGCGATCATTAATGATCGCAATCTCCTCTTCGCTAAGCAGCGGAATGGAAATCGAAAAGGAGCAAGAGGAAGAGGGAAGGGAACAAAGAGAAGAGCAACAATCAGACGAACAAACGAAAGAGACAGAGGCAGACGGAGAGAAACGGAGATATGTAGGGGAGCTGATAATGCGCAACCCACGTTGCTGTAGGAACCTAACCCATGCCGGACTGTCACTAATCAAACAGCCCCACGCTACAGGTATGGTTCGCTCGTTGGACCTGACAGAGAGATCATCGTAGCGGATCGAGGAAAGCTGGCAAAGTTCCCGGCTGCCCGCATAGCGATCCGAAACGGAGACCACTAAGCGACCAGACCAAGAATGTCGCCCGAGCCAATCGATCCAGGCTAGATGAAATGACCTTAAGGACCAAAGGAGATCAGCCAAAAAAACCAGATGCAAGGCATCCATGAGCGACACTGATAAGGCCTCGCCGTGGCACAAAAACAAAACCCAAAAGAAGCTCCCGCACTGACTGCTCCAAACGGAGCGCTCAGTATCGATAGGACCTGACACGTCACCGTTCGAGGACTGGGCAACAGTGTTAGGGAGCACACACCTAGGTGTGTCATGGCTCATAATCAAGCAAGAGGCACCATCAACAAGTAACCCAACAGTCACTGCTATACCATCAACTAGTAGCAAAAAGGAAATAGTAGACGAGAAACTCACCTGCCTGCTCCAATCAAAACTCACCTGCTCTGCCCGAGTTTGACAAAAAGCAACCGAAGCAACCAAGATCTGCTCAACAAACGTTGCAGCCATAGCACACGGGGCAAAGGCATTCCCAACATTGGGAACACCAAAACAATCAAAAAACTGCTGACCCACGGAGCCATAACAAGAGCAAAACCGATAAAACATAGGGCATTCCCCCTGATGGAATCATCGTCTTCAGCCATCTCAGACGAAACAACCATCCCACAACAATCAATGAGTCGCGGAGACGAAGCTGCTAAGCAATCAATCACAGGAACAAAAGGGGCGGTTAACTCCCCATTTGCCACAACATGCTCAGAGAAGCTAGAATCACAAACCCCCATGCCCACCAAATCTAAATCCTCCCCACAAGGTTGCAAATCACTCCCACTACCATCAATAAGGCGCGGAGACGAAGATGCAAGGCAATCAATCACATGAACAAAAGGGGCGATAAAATCCTTATCTGCCTCAACTTGCTCAGAGGAATCAAATCCACAAACCACCGAGCCCACCAAAACATTATCCACCCCACAAGGCAGCAAACCACTCGACGCCGAAAAACGCAAGGAAGGTTCAAATTGGGCGATGAAACCCCGCCTTGAAACCTCCTCGAAAATGCTCAGATCTGCCGGCGCCGACCAAGGAAGATAACAACGCCTTGAGGGAGGAACCCGAGTCTTCAAACCAACGTCGAATACAGGCAGAATCTCCATAAAACAATCCAACACCCACAAGAAACGCGAACGACAAAGATCCCCAAAAATAGAAACTGAGTAAACCCTAATTTCCACAGTGCATTCACCAGAGAATGACACCGAGATGGGGCCATCCACTACTTCCAAGAGGGCAGCGGCAATGTCGGGAAAAGGAGGACAAGCACGCAAAAATGAGCCCGGAAGCACGAATTCGCCTTCAATCGATTGATGCATCAGAAACGGGCCAACTACCCACAAAACAGGCGGGGCTCTGAATTCGGCAGAGACGATCGAGAGCACAGAGCAAGAGAGTAAATCGAAAAATAACCAAGAGAGTTAGGACGCAAAGAAAAAGGGGGGTTCAGAGGAGAGACGCCATTAAATGACTGTTGAGAGTTTTTTTATTTTATTTATCTCTCAGCCTCCTGCATTCATTTTTTAACCCACTTCTGAAAAATAGTTTTAAAATTATAAATATTGATATAACATTCATAATTCACAAATATCGAAAATAATTGGAAGTAATTGTTTATTCATTTAACAAAATTAATAGCCAGTATAAATTTATTTCATAAATTACATGGAAACAAATATGTGAACATCAAAAATTAGGAAGCGACATATATACCTAGACTATGTCAATTGTAAACAGACCAAACATCCATCTTAGGTGTTTTATGTAAAAAAGTATCATATAGTTATTGAATTAGCATTGACTGTCACTGTTGTATGGACGTAACATTAAGTTAAATATACAGAAGTGAATAAAGAAGTAGCTATATAGAATGATTTATAGATGGATGAACATTCTTTTCAAAAATTAAAGATTGTAAATTAGAATAAGTGCAGTTAGGTTTTCCAAGGTTGCGACAAAACAGTAATGATTTGGGCAACACATATTGATATGAATGTTATTTGTTATTCAGACTGATTCTTAGGGCAACTCCAATGGTTACGTTACTTACTGAATATGATGATAATAATTTTCCAGTCGTTGAATTAAGTTTGAAAATTCAGTTGAATGTTCAGGATCCAATTCAGGATCCTGAACTGGGTTTGGGCGCCCATTAAATGGGCGCCCAAGCCCCCCAATTGTAGGGGGGCTTCAGGCTCCCATTTAATGGGAGCCTGACGCCAGACTCCCATTAAATGGGCGCCTGACCCTTGGAATATTCAGCCCACTTCAGGGCTGAATATTCAGGGCTCTGAATATTCAGCCCTGAATGGACTGGAGATGCCCTAACAATTTATATCAATTCATGCAATATTATACATAGATGTGCCATGAAACAAAATAAACAATAATTTTTTTGGTACACAATAGATTAAAAACAAACCATTGAATTAAAAGTACCAAAAAAGACACCTAATTTAAATATTTAGATGGAAAAAAAATCCACCTTCTTTTATGTAGAAACAGTAACGTACATCTGGCCAATCTTCTTTGATGATATCTTTTAATGCTAGATGGAAGGGGAAAATAGTTTAGTACATAGTTGAGAATATAAAAAAATCAGTATTTAATATTAACAGAATTATCAAGATAATGTAAACATGTTAGATGCAAAATATATGATTGATCGGAAATGAGAAAAATTAGAAAATACGGCTAACATAGATTTATAGACCGTACAAATTGATGGATAATATCATGAAATAAATAAAATAATTGCTCATTGTTTGATTCATCTTCAGCGCATAAACTCAATTTAGGAATCATCAATAAGAAAGAACAAAATTATTGTGCAGTACTGTAACTATCACTTCTGACAATCAATTCTGAAACAGTGGTGAATATTATAAAGGAGTAAATGAGTGTATATTTTACCAACCATGCCCGTCCCTTCCTGTAGGGTTATCCATCTTCAACCCTCAACAATTTAACTCCTCTCGTATTCCAATATGATGATGCAATGCAACTTACTACATAAATATCCTAAAAAGTTATCCAGGTTTTGAACAGAACAAACCATCTATGATCACAACAAATTTTCTCCAACTTCGCAAAACCTTGCATAGAAAATATCCAAATTTTTTGCATCGAGACAAAATAACATGGGGTTGCTTGAGTAAGTGTGCTCGAGTGAAATACTCAGATGGAGCTTACCCGGATACCCAGAGTAGAACATAAGTGAACTGGGCCATTCTACCTAAGTTCAGATCCTTTGGTCAAGGATGCCATCACGCCCACCGCCAATCACAGTGAATCCATTATGTTACCCGGTTTGGGACATATGACTTTAAATTCTCAACTCGACGTTGGTTTTGGTGATTATGGACTTCCGATCTAAATTATATTGAGGGTATTATAAAGAAATTGGGGTTTCGGGAGGGTTAGGGTTTCTCGATAGGAAGCGCGAAGATAAATGAAGAAAAATCGTGGATCCTTCAGTGGAAATGGAGTTAATTTCTGTGGCGACGAAATTGGTAAGAAGAAAGATTCGGTTTGGATGGAAGGGTAAAAAGAATTCCATATTTGAACTACTTTTGGCAGACGTGGGAGAAAAAAAGAAAGATGGTATGTACTTCTCTCTTTTCCCGCTATACCGGTCATTATCAATTTTAGTAAAGTTCCTAAACAATTTAATATGGTCCGGCTTGAAACCTCAATTTTTGACAAAATAATTTTTCGATTGAGTAGCTTTGCCACATCACTAGTTATCAACTTTTACGACGAAACACTGATGATATTTTCTCAAAATCATCGTGACACTGATAGTATCAATTCAATAATTACATGTTTATCGTTATATCGTCCTTCAATATACCTACAAATCAGTAACGATGACGGTATGAAATTTTGATAATGAAATTGTTTGTTAAATTGATTGCGTGAAATTTTGAAGAATGAAATAATGAATTTTTTCCTCAAGTTTGAAGAACCATGTGGTTCGAAGGGGCTGGATTAGAAGTTTTCTAAGGATTTTGAGGTTAGACCGTTGCTTCATGAATGTGTAGGATTATTTCATTTTCAAAACTATAACGCTTCAAGATCAAAGGTTAACCATAGCCGAGCCGATTTTAAGCTGAGTCTTTAAAACACTAGTTAGAAGTACAGTTCATTTAAGCTAGTTGAGTCCACTATTTTATTTTAAAATAAATTGAGCGGCTAAAAAAATTAAAATAAGTTATACATTCAGTGGTATAAAAATACTATATTGTTGTTAATTTGCCCTTTAGAAAAACGAAACGATACACTTTGGATTGTATAATAGAATAGTTTGAAAATCCTGTCTATTTTTTATGGTTTCATTACTGGAAAATGCATTGCCTACCTCTCTGGTATTACCAACGTGATTCCGACATTGAAAAATAAGGCATCAGCGAGGCATCGGTAAAGCCTCAAAAAGTGTCTACCAACGTAAATTTTCAAATGCCCTACCAATACCAGTAAAAGAACTTTGGCAGAGCATCGGTATGGCGTCGTCTCAAATCATACCTACCCAGTCGACGTTCTCTCCATCCACTTTTCGGATTAAAACAAAAAAAACTCTTACCACATGTCGCCTCCTCCTTCCTCCACGCCGCTATAAGCCAAACCCCTCCCCAAGCACAATGTCGCCTCTTTCTCCCAGCCCAGTGCCTTCTTCTTCCCTAATCCACCGCAAGCTAAACTCCTCCATAAGCCGCCATCTCCAAGCACAGCACCTCGTCGTCGTAAGCCACCGTTTCCCAATCCTTCAAGTCCAACACTTACTCCAATTCGTCGCATCTATGCTCTAAGCTGCAGCTAGCCATCCAGCCACCGTTTTCCAAGCATCCCCCAAGCTTCCAAACCGCCGCAAGCAAAGCCTTCCGTCGGCATGATTTATTACTTTGATTCATTTATTATAAGCTATGATTTGATTAGGTTCGTATATGACATAGATTTGTTTGTTTAAGATATTGTTGGTATTATTTTTAAATTGTTCAATAATTCATTATTATTGATGTGTTATTATTAATTAAATCCGTCGATGTTTAGTTTTTGTCTATGATTGAGTTAGATTTATAGTATATTTCGATATACTATTATTGATGGATTGATAAGGTGAATGGAGTTTATATAACGTTAGAAGTTGAATTTTACTATATCCGGGGATCCATAATATGGTTTCTTTTGATATAATAGCAAGCTTGACCGAAGAAGCCATGCATGCTCGGCATGTTCTGACAAGTGTATAATGGTCACAAGCTGTGTAATAGGGATTGTTTTTCGATTGTTGATGATGAAATTTTACCGATTGATACATGTTAGATTGATTGAAAAGTTAGAGAATTGTATAACTGATGGTAAAATTATAAAATTTAATAAAGAATACGGTGGCTATTAAAAATCGAAATAAAAATCGAAAGTATATTAGAAATTAGAAATATATAGTATATAAGCTAATATAAACCAAGAGTATGTTAATGACTGGTGTTCAAGGGTATATAGACCTCAAATATAGCTAACATTATAGATATTAGTTCAGTTCTTATTTTGTGGCCATAGCAACTGCATTCTTTTATTTTATTTGTATTTTTTGGATATACAGATTCGAGTTGGAGTTGTAAAATTCCATGTTTAGTGTAGTACGCATGTTGTTCTTTCTTCCCACTAGGCCGAGTAAGCTCCATCCTCCATCGATTACCTACTTTTCGGAAATCATTGCATATTTTGTCAATGTTTGATCATATCCATACTTTCTCAAAAAAATGATGATATGGATATAATCGAAACATTAGTGGAATTTGCAAAAAAGAAGTGGTGTCTTATTAGGAAAAACTAACATTGTATTAGATGGTGAAGAACTATCTAGACTTGAGAGACATAAGAAATCTATTTCAATGCAAGATAAGGACGGTCTAAGTCAATCGCATATACATGGTATTTTTAAAAAAACTTTAACGTTGTTATTTATTGATTATTTTATATGTTGCGTGCGTTGTAGTAACTGGGTCTGACCTACAGTGGTTATGCATTTAGAAAATTATGAAGCCAACTAAAAATTAAATTCAATATTGAATAAATAATAATCACTAATGTATTATTTTTATTTATAACTAATCATTTATAATTTATATTTAACAATTAAAAGTTCAAAATTCAAATTAATATATAATAGGGAATACCATATAAGTACTATAATTAGTCGTTGACAATTTATGAATTATAATGTAATATCCCCTATCTAGAGGCCCAAATCTAAGCGCTACAAATGTTGCAGCCATATATAGTATCAACTTCCAACGACTAAATATAGCTATGTTAATGGTATCTATAATATCAGAAACACCTGAATATGAAACAAATCACAAATTCCAAGACAACATTATTTCATTACATTTCAAAACATACGTTCCATATTCATATTACATAATCTCGTATAGTTTCCCAGTTAATGAAAGAGCGACATATGAAGATGCCTCCTTGGATGATCAGAGTCATATAGCCACAATTTACTTAATACATACAAAACAGAAATAACAAAACAAAAAACTACAACTCGTAATAGTTATCAGTTAGCCTCCTGCTCGCTTCCGATAGCTTTATTCGTCATTCTACTAAAAGCCTTAAAAGGCTCAACCCTCAGTCTACTCAAATCAATTTTGAGCACCCGAGGGTTTAAGGGAAAAAATATAAACTTTGAGTCAGACATAAAGCTTAGCGTGAATAATATTATACATCCGGTTATTATTGTCAAGTGAGACCACTCCGCTTAGCGGAACGGGTTCCCCTCACTAAAATTAGTTTAAAACATAGCTTATGCAAATCTTTTCCTGCAACCGCAACTGGTTAAATACTGTAAAGTATATATCATTATATAAACATACATGTTAGGTAATAAAAGAACTATTTGTTCTAATGCTTTGGTTTGGTTTGGCTGACTATTAACCTTTGGTCGATTCGGGCCTATCAGACAAAATAACAAAATAATCTAACATCTGTTAGGCACATCTCTTATGGATGATCTGTCCTTAACTACCTGTTAAGTACTTCTCTTTTGGACGGTTTGTCCCTAACTTAACATCTTCCAGGATCACCCGATCCTAGTGGTTTTGCGGGTTCACCAATAACCTATCTGTATACAAATATATATTCACTTCCGTGTGTAATCATAATTTTAGTCTTACCTGTGACAAAGCCCTACACACTGGAATTTTGGACTAGATTAGCTGGGGACAATAGCTAATGTATAGGGCGTGACCCTATATCAGTCCATCTGGTATTCTAATATCTGAGTCATTTTACTTAGGGATATCTTCCAAAGTTTTCCTTGAAAACTTTTTTTAAAATGATTTAAAACCTTTAAATCAAACTCACACAAGAAAAATACATATATTCTATGCTTTACTCAAAATCATCTTACCATGTTATATATATATATATATATATATATATATATATATATATATATATATATATATAATTTACTCAAATCTTTGTTGATGGAAACATTTAACCATTTGAAAGTACCCCTTTTGATCCTATTGAAAGTAACCCTTTCGACCATGTAAAACCCTTCATTTATCTAGGTCGAAATGCCAAAACCTTCCTTCCAAAACCATTATTAAAACCCTTTTGAAACCTTTGAAAACCTTCCTTTTGAAAGCTTTAAACCTCAGATATCATATCTTAAAACACTTCAAAACATTGCCTATAAAAACCCTTGGAAAAACCTTCCATTTCAACCCTTTTGAAACCATCGGAAAAACAGTACCTTTCGACTCCTTCGAAACCCTCTGGTAAGCCACCCCTTCGAAATCATTTTCAAAACCTTTCGAAAGCATTAAACCTTAAGAAACTCAAACATTTCGAAAGCACCCAGGTTCAATTTAAAACATGTGGAAAAATACCTTTCGAAACCATTAAACCTTCTCTTTCGAAACCATTGAGTTATACTTCAACAGAACAAAAAGGTCATTTAAAAACATCTAAGTCAAAAGCCTTCCTTTCGAAACTATTCTTAAGTAAAGAAGTGATGGTGTCGGAACCACCCTTCCAAAAGCATTGGGGAAGTGGCTAATTTTAAAAAGTTAAGTATACCTTCCGAAACCATTGACTTCAAAAGGTAGAAAGGCGGCAGCTAGATGTTTCGACCCCTTCGAAAGCATTACTTAATCAAAGAGAGCGACCCATTTGAAACCTCTTCTTTTAAAACATTTGACTTGGTCGAAAGCCAACTGAGTCGAAAGCTATCCTTTCGAAAGCAAAGCAGACGCTTCTTTAATTTAAAACAAGGCATACTCCAACCTCTTCGGAACCTAATGTTTCAACTATGTACCTTCCGCCTTTATCCAATACGCTACGTACCAAGTACTTGATACCATGCGCAGTAGTTTCGAAAGCATGGTGGCGAAACACCCTAGTCGGAACCCCTGGTGCCGAAAGTAGCGGAACGCACTAAAAACAAGTTATTTTTGTTTTTAACTTAAAAAAGAAACCTTTTAACTAACATGCTATTGTTTGTCAAAATTTCATTTTTTGCTAAATACCTTTTTAAGAGTGCTGCAAATATTTTGAGAATTTTACAATGATTTTATTTTGCAAAATGTCCCTTCTCCTTAATTAAATATATATAGAACTTTTAAGTCCCATACCTTAAATAATTTTATATATTCATTAAAAGCTTAGGAAAATTCTACAGAAATTCCAGAAAATCCTATTTAATATGTTTTCTAACATATGTAAATTTCAGATCTAAATAATTATTTATTTTGCCGTAAATAATTTATAACCCAATAAATTATTTTCTTTACAAGAAAATTAATATAAATCCACATTAATTCAGAAAATTATGAAAATTGAAACCCACCTCTAAAATATTTTTCTGATCTATATCTAAATTCGCAAGGCATTTGGATGTCATTTAATAGGGTTTTCATATCAAATATATCATAAAAATCAATATAAATATGCATAAATCATCAACAAGTATATATAAACTTTTAATCATTCTAAACATGGCATAAACATGCAAAAATATTTTGGATTCATTCTTAAAACCAAAAATCATAAAAGGTGAGATGTAGTAATTATCCACCTTAGCTTTGTGATTAAAGATGTGAGATTTCATGTTGATTAAGTTGATTTGCTTTTCCTCTTGAAAACATTAACTTTCTCTTCTTCTCCTTTGCTAATGGTGGCCGACCTTGGTTTGGATATCTTTGTTTCAGATAAAATGAAATGAAGGTATGCTCGTTTTCCCTAAGGGTTTAGGGTATTAGAAAATCCCTTTTTCCTATTTTGCCTTCCCTTATTTCCTAACACTTAAGTCCATTTTACTACATTTACCTATCATTGATATGGCACGGCTACCCCTTAATTTAATCGCAATTCTCAATCCTCTAATCACCTTACATTATTTTATTTTATTTAACTAATTAAATATCCTAAATAATGTTACTGATAATATGGGGTGTTGCAATCTCCTCTCTTTAAAGAATTTCGTCCTCGAAATTACGATAAGAAACACATCAAAACAATCAAAGGAAAAACATACCATCAAACAAGTCAGGATAAGCATCTCTAATCCTGCTCTCGATTTCCCAAGCACAGTCTTTAACATCGTCACTCCACTAGACTTTCACTAATCTAACTGTCTTGTTCCTCAACTCCTTCTCATCTCTAGCGACTATCTGGGTAGGCTTCCTAACTATAGTCATGTCTAGTTCCACTACTAAATCTTCTAACACGGTCGGTGCTATAGTAATGTCTGGATCCCTAACATACTTCCTCAGAGATACATGGAAAACATCGTGGACTCCTACCAAACTACTTGGTGACTCTACTCTATATGCGAGTTTCCTTATCCTTAGAAAAACGATCCTATGAACCTTGGTGCTAACTTCCCCGTCTTCCCGAACCTGACAACACCTTTCATCGGTGATACTTTGACGAAAACATGATCTCCAACAAAGAACTCTAAATCTTTTCGTCTTCTATCTGCATGGCTTTTCTTCCTAGACTGAGCTTCCTTCATTCTCGTCCTTATCAGCTCATTCTTTTCTGCTACTTCTCTTACCAAATTAGGACCAAGGACCAATCTATCTCCAGCCCAGGGGATTTGCATGGTCTTCCATACAAAGCCTCAAACGGTGCCATCCCTACACTAGTCAGATAACTATTGTTATACGAAAACTCAACTAGATGTAGGTGGTCTTTCCATGATCCCTTGAAGTCTAATACACAGCTCATAACAAGTCCTCCAAGATCTTGTTAACTCTTTTCATTTTCCCATCATTCTATAGATGGTAGGTGGTACTCAGCTCGAGCTTGGTTCCTAAATTTTCATGTAGACCCTTCTAGAACTCACTAGTGAATAAAGAATCTCCATCACTGACAATAGTACTAAGGATTCTGTGCAGTCTAACCACATTGTTTATGAACAACTTTGCTAAAATAGTCGTCGTCCTAGTTGACTTAACTGGAATGAAATGGGCACTCTTGGTCAATCTGTCCACTATGACCCATATACCTTCATTCCCTCTCATAGACCTCGGCAACCCGTTTATGAAATCCATAGAAATAGAATCTCTCTTCCACACAGGAATATCCAATGGCTGAAGCAATCCACTCGGCTTTTGATGTGTTCGACTTTTACCTGCTAACAGTTCAAACACGTTTCACCCACAAGCCAACATCCCTTTCATGCCTTCCCAAAAGTAACTTCTCTTCATATCTTGATACATCTTAATTCTTCCTGGATGAATAGTGAAATTCGAACGATGTCATTCCTCCAAAACTTCTTTTCTTATGTCTCTTACATTTGGAACACATAATCTACCCATCTTTCTCAACCATCCACTTTAGCCAAGACGAAAATCCTTTAAGTCATCACTCTCCATTCCATCCCTTAATTTCCTAATCCTTTCAACTAACACTGGATCCTCTTCCTGTTTAGAAGCAATCTTCTCAATCAATATCCATCGAACTTCTAAACAAGACAATATAGTAGCTCCTCCACTAGACTCGGCCTCGGATCTCCAGTGCACTCTACAAGCTGTCAATACTTCCAAGTCTTTCCATCTACTATCGTAGCTAACGTTGCATTCTGATGCTTCCTACTAAGCGTATCTGCAACCTTGTTTACTTTCCCCGATGTGTACTCTAGTTTGAAATCATAAGCAGCTTAAAACTCTAACCACCTCTATCGTCTCATGTTTAGTTCCTTCTGAGAGAACGAGTACCTCAACGACTTATGATATGTATAAAGCTCGAACCTCTCTCCCAAAAGGTAATGCCTACACACCTTCAAAGCAAAAATAACTACAACTAACTCCAAGTCATGTATCGAATACCTAACCTCTTGTTGTCTAAGCTATCGAGATGCATAAGCAATCACTTTACCCCTCTACATTAGTTAGCTCTTAATCCTGTTCCACACGCATCAGTATAAACAACTAAATCCTGATTCCCTTTCGGAACAACCAATACAGGTGCATGGATCAATAAGTGTTTTAAGCTATGGAATGCTTCTTCACACAAATCGGTCCACACATACTCAATACAGGTGCATGGATCAATAAGGGTTTTAAATGGTTTTAAACTTAAATCGTAAATAAGAAAATGGTTCAGATTAAAATCAATAAAGATTTAATGATTGGTGATTCATTAAATAAATAGGATAATTTAATGAATAATTAATTAATTAAATTAATTTATGATTTGGGTTAATTAATTGGGCTTAAATTAATTAGAATGATCATTGGGTGCTTCGATAAATAATTACTTAATGAAATTAATAAAATATAATTACTTTGTGTAATTAATCGGGAGATAAATTAAGATAATTAATTAAGGAGAATTAATTTATTTAATGAAGTAAATATAAGGTAGATAATTTCGGGTGGAGATAAATCAAGTATGATTAATATTGTTGTTTAATTAATATAATTAATTTAGATTAAGATAAATTGAAATATAATTGGAAATCAATAATTTATATAATTAACGATGTAACTAAAGATTTGATTAACTAAGGTTAATTAATCCATAATATGCGATTTATGAGAAATTAATTAATATAAGTAATTAAGGATTAATGTAATTAATTATAGTTAATTAACTTGTGAAGTAATTAAAGATTAATTTTTGTTTGGTTAAAAACAATTAATATTGTGAAGTTAATTAAAGATAATTACTTAAATGTAATTGAAGAATAATTAATGCAAGGTGATTAATTAAGATGAATAATGAAGGGATGATTGATTAATTGATTTGAAATTAATTAATGTTAAATGAAGAAATCTAAGTGGTAGAGGTTAGAAATTCAATCAGGATTAATGAAATTAAGTTTGTACGTGAACTTAAGCTTTGCTTATGAATGATTGAATGGTATTGGATGCTTTGAATTAGTTGATATCTCTGATATGAAATGTTGTGTATTTCATGTGGATAACTTGGGTTAGGATGACTTGAGACTCGAAGAGACCGGGGTCAGGTACTAGGAAATACCCGAAACCACTTCGAATTTTTATAGATTAATATGTGAAATCTATAGGCTGGACTGAAGTGATTTAAAGGAGTTGGACTATTTAAATTTAAACCTTGGTACTTAGAAATGGATGTGTGGAATAAGTGATGTTCATAATCAATTGTGCTTTGTGAATTGAAATGAGTTACCCCGGGTTTTATATAAGTTAAATGCTTGGTATTCCATGTTAGATGGGTTTACTCACGCTGGTTTCCAGCCTGACCCGGGTGTTACTTTGATGTAATGATCGGGTCTGACCGAGTATTACAGATTTCAGGTAAGGATGTTTTGGAGTTCAGGAGGCGAGCTGGATGGCAAGAGAGTATAGAGTATTTCCGCTGTATTTATATTATTATTAATCCGGGACATGATAATTGTATATATTCAGCGACTGTATATATGTGAAACTCTGATGTATATTAAATGTCATCAACAGATATAGTATTCTTTTTGTAAACTGTTATTATTTATTATATTTTATCCACTACGAATGTGAGTTGTTGATATTTTTGTTCTTCTTCTTCTTCTATCTCTTTCTTCTTTTACATAACTATCTGTAATTTTCGGGTTCGAAATTTTCGGGTCATTATATTTGGTATCAGAGCTGAAAGGTTAAGCGAGAACCTTGGCTCTGGTGGGGATTACTAATTAAATAGAGTCCGTAGTACTCTAGAATGAGTTTTTTTTTGTGTGTGTGTGTGTATATATATATGAGCGCGTACTTGTTATTTTCTTATATAAAGGTTTTAAATGATTTTATATAAAAGTATATTTTGATATATAAAGCAATATTTTCTTCTAATAAATATTTAGGTGATTGGTTGTTAATTATTGAAATTAAAATTAAGAAGTAATAAAATACAACATAACTGGAATCTTGAATTGGAATTAAATTAAGTGGTAACAGAAATACAACCAAATTAAATTTAAATTGATTGAAATGAAATTCTAGAATTTGAGCTCATAAATTAAATTGTTTAAAAGATTTAAATAAAAGTAAGTTTGAAATGGATTCAAACTGAAATTTAATCTTGAATTTATAGAAGTAAGAATAATATAAAAAGGAATTGGTATCTAGATATGATTACCTTGGGTATTATCATAAATAGTTATTGTGTTTAATAATGACATATTTGTTATTAGGTACATTTATAAGATGAGTATAACTTCTAAATTAAAGTGGGTTTTAAAATTTGTGACGTTTTAAAAACCTAAGTCTAGAAACAATCAATTGTTCCAAAGAGTTAAAGAAAATAACAAATAACATAATTCAGGCTATTTTGAATGTAGTTTCATTTTAAAACAAGAAATGTTTGGAAGATTTTTAAGGGATTTGTTTTGAAATTTAAAACTAAAGGTGGTTTAAAATTTAAAAGTAGCCTGGTGTGTATAGGAAATAAATATGAAAATAAACTCTATGGTTGAGTTTACAATTTTCCTTGGAATGTGATGTGAAACCCAAAGTGAAGCAAATTTTGAACTCAAGTGGAAGGTTATCAATCTGAAGGTTTAAAATTTTGAATGGGAATTGGGATTAATTCAAGCAGAAATTGAAATGATTTGAAACTGAAGTGGATTCAATTTGAAATTAGTCCAAATTTATTTGAATAATTTGGAACTGTAAATAAAGTTGAATAAGTAAGAATCAAATGGAATTTGATTTGAAGATGGAAAGAAATTGAGAATTAATTCAACTTCAATTGGGGATAAATCAAGTCCAATGGAAATTGAAGTTGTTTAAATTGGAATTGGGTCAATTTAAATGGGAGCGGAAATTTAAATTGAATTGATAGGAAAGTGAACAGTTTTGACTCTGGACTATTTTCAATATAAATTGTTTTAATGTAAACTTATTTTTCTAAGCTATTGAATATATACAACCTTTCTTTCTTAAAGCCAAAATATTTTATACTTGTTTTACAATTATTTTTGGAGCTATTTAACCATTTTTCAACTGTTTTATAAACTAATTACTATTTTCAAATATTTTACCTATTAATTACTATTTTACAACTATTTTGCAATTATTTAAAAAATTTGAAACTATTCAACTATTTTCCAACTATTTCACAAGTACGTAACTATTTTACAGCGATTTTACAAACTAATAATTATTTTTCAACTACTTATCTGTTTTAAAATTTTCAAGCTATTTTCTAAAAATAAACTGGTCGGAGTTCAAACTGTTATCGCTTAAATACTCAAGTGAGATAAGAATTGAAGTGATAATCCAAATGGGGATTAAGGCAAATGGGAATAAGTGAATAAAATTCAAAGCGAGGATGAATAGAAAGGAAATTGATTTGGCTAAAAATCAATGAAAATAAATATGTAGGATGTACTTATATTATTCTATTCGCATAGTGATTTGATCCAGATTCGAGCACAGAATTTCGAGATAGTATATCGATCCGAGTTGGGATTTTTCGCTCGATTTTCGACGGCGAACCTGGATATGGATTGTTGATTGGTTCTGGATATTCTCTATCTTAGTTATAGCTATGCAAGGATAATGACAGTTTCTAATCAAGAAACCAGATCTGTGTCCGCACTAGGAAGTTGGGTGGACAATACTAGTTCGGAAGTTTGAATGTTTGATTTTGAATAAACAAAGTTATATATCTTTGTTATATAAGATAAATCTCTCGTTGTTAAATCTATTGCCAGAAGAAAATGATTTTTGAAGGTGCTTGAAGTATAAAAGGAGTTTTATACAAGTTTGAAAGGATCCAAAGTTTTTTTAAAAATTCTATGTATCTGAATATATATATAAAGGATCTTATGAGGATTTTGGAAAAGGGTTTTGGAAACCTTTGGATTTGGAAAGGCTTTTGATTTTTGGGTAAAATCAATATTAAAATTTGAAAAGCCTAGTTTGAGAATCATCGATTTTGGGATAATCGATTTTGTGTAAAGAAGATTTGTATGAGATCATACTAGGTGTATGATTTGAATGATACTATATGTGTATAGTATAAAGTGTTTTGATGATGGCTCTGAAGAAAAAGGCGCTCCCTTGAAATGAACTTCTCAGGAGTGCCACCGGGTGGTGCTGCCTTGAGCCCAAAGGGGGTTCTAAAGTTGATCCTGTGAGGAGTCCGGACAAAACTAGTTCCTGAGGATTATGAGTAGTGTATACCATAACAAAAGTCGTGTGTGCCGCTGAGAGCCAACAGTCTGCGTTTGATTTTATATCGGTAGACTGCGACCTATGGTAACATAGCGAAAGTCATGTGTGCTGCTGAGAGCCAATAGTCTGCGTTTGATTTTATATCGGTAGACTGCGACCTATATAGGAGTGGTGAAGTTTCATTTTGACAGCGAAAATCAGAGGCCGCAGAGTGCCTGCAGTTAAATGGAGTTTTGCTGTGATGGCAACGTAACCCTGGAATGTAACTGCGATCTGTCGTGGGTTCCATTGCATAATCGAGAGGCCACGGAGAGCCTGCAGTTACATGGACTTTTGCTGCGATGGCAACGTAACCCTGGAATGTAACTGCGACCATGGATGAGGGTGATAATTTCCAGAGCATTCTCACCAAAGATATTTCCTCTATTTCAAAATGCTTTCAATATTTTCAATAAAATTATTTTCAAAAGTATTTTCACTGGATGTTGAAAATGGGTCTACCAAGTACTTATAGATTTTCAGTCCTACGCCTGATCAACGTATGACCGAATTTCTATGAGAACAAGGATTCACTGGTTGAGACACCGAGTTATAAGAAGTACTTTTTCTGCAAAGAGCTATTTTATTAGTATGATGTGAATTTAAAAGCATTTCTAAATTTTTTAAATAAAGGTGTTGGAATTTTGGAAAATGAAGAAATCCAAACTGGAATTATGAAAATTTTTGAATTCAGGAAAATTTAATGAAGTGATTTTTGTAATAAAATCAAACATTGATTTAAAAGTTGGAAATAAGCTAATCAGTTAAATAAATTATTTGATAGAGTATATTGATAACTCGGTTAAATAAAAAGGATTGTCAATTAATAATGGAGTTTGGAAATGAATTCGAATTGTAAATAGAATTCGACTTGGATTTGATAATGAATTAAATAAGTGGAGGTGCTATAAAGATAAAAATAAATTAGAGTTGGATCGAAATAGTGATAGTCGGAACTATGAATAAAATTCAAGTGTGTTATAAATAATATCAAATGTAAATTGCAAGTAAATTAGATATAATAGGAGTGCTGTCGAATGAAATGAAAGTGAACTATAATAGAAATGGTTTGAGTTGCAAATAAAACCCAAGTGAATAGAAATAAATTGAGAATGACTTTGTATTAATAAAATAAATTCGAAATGAGTTAAGCAGGTGAATTAAAATTTTAAAATGGGGTGGATAAATTGGTTAATTGAATTAAATAATAAATGGATGAAGTCTGATTGAATGGAAATTAAATAAAGGTTTTAATTGGAATTGGATTATCAGAATGGACTTAAGTTATGAGACGAATAAATATGAAGTAAAATTTCTTAAATGAATGAAAGCTTGGATTGAGTGAGAATAGTAAACCATTAAATAAGGACTAGTTAAATTTATTTGGGAAAAATGGATATTAATAATAAGCATTGAATGTTGTCAAGCTGATTGAAACAGTTTTAAAATGGAAACGATGCGGAGATGAAATGGAATGCATATGTATGGTTGGTGAATAAACTTGAAATGAAACGGAATTAAATACAGGATGAGTTGAAATTAAATTGAAGTAGTTATAAACTTAAATGGATACTCTATTAAGCAAATATCGCCAAAATTTTCATAAAAATAGTTGTCGTTGTTGTAAACAAAGGTAACTAAAATTATATGGGTTGAGAGAAGTTAAATAATATTGATTTTGAATCATTTGAAGTGAATATGAGCTTGTATGGATTAAAAATCAATTGAATGTAAGAAATTGAGTTGCAAACCATTAAAATTGAAGAAAATGGTATATAAATTGGTTGAAAGCAATTGAATTTGTTTTGAAAACATATAAATTGCTTGAGGAAGTTATTTTGAATGCATTTCTTTTATAATTGAAGTGTTATAGTTGTTTAAATAAGAGAAATGTTATAAACTTCATATATATAGTGCTTATATGTGTAAATTGAGTAAGTACTATTGAATATGTGCTTATATGATTTTTGTTTGATGATAATAAACATATATACATTCGTTTAAATGTATTTGTTAATATACTATTCTATTTTTCACAGTTTAAATAAATATTTGTTGAATAAAATAAATTACACAGAATTTGAATTCAAACAGATATTTTATTCAAATAAATATTTATTACATTTTGGAATAGTACAATTTCAAGCTCTCACTATAACTATACAACTTTGATTACAATTACATCACGTTTCATATTTACAGTTCACCTCACTACATATCACTCACACTCGTATTTATCTTCAACTTTCTTCCAGTTTAAATCCAGCATCTGAGAAATCTGCAAAAATATAAACTAACGCAGTAAAATTGAAAAAGAAATATTTTTGCAAATTCAAAAATAAAAGATAATTTTTGAAAATATGATTTGCCTCAGTTATTTGGGTTGTTCGTCATAATTTAAATTTGAATTCATCATACACGAACAACTTGTGACATACACAGTGTATTACTGTATATGCCACAAGGCCGTGCACGCCGATATATACACTTGATTGATTTACAGGGACAGGTGAGCACAGGTCAAACCCAAATGAAAAACCGGGTTCAACTCACGTGCAATAACATTGAAAATCACAACTCTCAGTACAAGGTCAAACCCGAGTTTTAAAACTGGATTCAACTCAGGTGCAAATCAAAAAGTACACATGAATGCTATGTTCAAACATGACACAGCCTCAAATCAATGGACATGCAGTCAACTCAAGTACATCAACTACAAGTTCAACAATATCAAGTTCAAGCCAGTGCCAACAAAGAATCAAAGCTCGACCAATATAATGCAAACTACACAAAGACCAAGTGATCAACTACATGTTGAACAAATGAAAACAGTATGCAAGCTCGAGCACAAATTATGAATACTGCAACAATATCCAACAGCTACATGAAGCATCAAATCTCATGAATGCAGTAGCAATGTTGCAAGCATATGAAATGCAGACAACAAGTGACAACATACTACAACGACCAGAATATAAATACAACTCGAATGAATGCAAGTTCATATGTACAGCAACCCAATAGTGATACAAATGCAACAACAAGCCCAAATATAGCCGAGCAACAGAATTATCTATGCAACAGGAAATCGAAGCATCACAAATATACAATGCAGACACAAGTCAGTAATGAAATATACAAAATGCTCAAGTCACGTTCATGTTAAAATTGACCAGAGAAGATGGCCAGAGACGAAGACTACGAGCTCAAGAGAGTACAACTACAACTCGATGCAACTGACACAAACAACTACAAAACCATCAAGCTACAACTCAAATGAAACAACTCCACTGACTCAAATGAACATACTAAACAGCGGCAGTTAAAGGAACTGTCAACAGGCCAGAAGCTCAAGAACACCAGTGACATAGTGATGCAATGCAAGGAGCATGGTACAATGCAAACTGCAATATCTACAACAAACAACTCAGTGAAGCCAAATATACACAAGTGCAGATGAACAGATATGGCCGAAGTATGATCAAGATCAAATGCAAACTCAACACAGAAATGCACAGTGAATAATGCAACATGGTAAAGGAACAATGTCAATGTCAATGCCAGAGACAAAGCATCACAAACATATTCAAGTTGAAGCCGTGAATGACACAAATACAGGCAGTGAAGAATACTGAAGTGAATGAAGAGTAGTAAACAGGTGAAATTGCAACAGGGAACACAAGACAGTGGAAAATGCATATATACCAGAGTGAACTATGAAGATCAACAAGTAAAGGCCGCAACAGAATACATCAAAAGCAAGCCGAGTAAATGTACTCAAAGCTACATACAATGATACATGTGCCAGTGAAACAGGGTGACTGAGGCAAATATACAGATCAAACACCAAATGCCACTGTGATTTCGACAAACCACTAAAAGTATCAATGACTGAGCCGGTAAATCAAAATATATAACCAAGTCAAAGCCGGTGGTCATCACAAAATCCAAGTCGAAGTCAACCAGAGAAAACCACGAAATTAATCAACACCGTAATGTACAAGCAATGAAAATATATACGCATATGTACAAGTCATAATTGACCAAGTTAAAGCCGTGACCATCAAGTTATGATAATATACGCTTTTTGAACAAGTCGAAATCATCTCAAGCATCAAAACATTATCAAACGGCCAAAGCACAGTGAAGACGAATTCAAACAAAACTCAGACGAACGCAATTATATGATTTTGAAATCTATATAAACCCACTCATCATCGACTTTCAAATCTATCGAGTAAAAGAGCAAGCAATCAAACGAGCAACAAAAGAAATTACATACCGAAATCATCAACAACTCGATCATCAGAGAACGAGCTAGCAACAAGCATCAATTATCAGAGAACAAGCGACGCAACAATCGATCATCAGAAATCGAGCACGAGCAAGAGCCGAAAGCCTCAATTTGGATCGATAGCACAAAAACCCTAATTTCAGAAAGAAGAAGATCGACGGACATTATTCTCAGGAGAAGAAAGGAACGGGTCAAAGAATAACAGTGGATCGGGTTAAAGAAAAGGGGCCGGCCTTTATTATCAAAAGGGAGTTTAATTATAAAGGGGTTTTTTAGTTTTTATTTTGAGCAAAAATTACGGGTCCAAAGTTGTATTTTAATTTTTGCTCCTGTTTTAATTGTGAAGTTGTTTTTTCTTTTCGAGTTAAAAGAATTTGTAAATCACCACCTAGGGTTTAGGTAGTGTCAGATTGTCTAGTTAGAATTAGTTCAGTGAGCAGGGTGTGCGAGTTTGCAAAACTCTATAGGCGGGAGCAGTGTTTGCGAGTAAGCGAAACTCTATAGGCGGAGCAGGGTGTGCGAGTCTAGTAGAGTGTTTGTGAGCGGGATCAAAAGGGTCTGCGAGTCTAGTAGAGTGTTTGTAAGCGGGATACTGTTTAATTCTAATAGAAATCTGGGAATGCAGCAGTAGGCAGGGGTTGCCGAAGCTGGGTAAATTTTGTGTGTGATTTACTTTTCAGCATATTTATTTCTACAGTTTATTTCTGTGTTTAATTCGAGAAAATTTGCTATAACCCTATTCACCCCCCCTCTAGGGTTAATCTAGATCCTACAAGTGGTATCAGAGCCCGGTATTTTGTTTTTAACTCTAGAGTCATGAATTCACCAAATAATGCTTTTTCTGAGGGGCAATCTATTGCTAGGCCACCCATGTTTAACGGGAACGATTACGCTTATTGGAAAGTTAGGATGGGTATCTATCTTAGTTCTGTTGATTATGATGTTTGGGATATTATTGAAACTGGCTATAAACCTCCCACTATAATCGTTGGTGATACTGAGATTCCTAAACCTAAGGATAGGTGGGATGCTAACGATAAGAGATTGAAAACGACAAATGCTAAAGCCATGAATGCTTTGATATGTGCTCTTGATAAAAATGAATTTAATAGAATTTCTCATTGTACAACAGCATAGGAAATTTGACACACTTTGGAGGTGACACACGAAGGAATTTCTCAAGTCAAGGAGTCTCGTCTAGCCCTATTCAGCAATGAATACGAAAACTTTGTGATGGAAAAAGGCGAGAGCATAAAGTATATGTTTGGACGCTTTTCAACCTTGGTATACAACGCTAGAGCGCTCGGGAAGGTATTCACTGAGGTAGAGCTTGTGAGGAAGATACTACGAGTCCTACCGATGAACTTTGAGGCAAAAGTCACGGCAATACAAGAATCGAAAGATCTGAGTAAGCTAAGCATGGAGGAGTTGATTGGCAACTTGATGACATATGAGCTTGAGCTAAAAGGAAAGGAAGAACGCAACAACTCCGAACCAAAGAAGAAGACGATTGCCTTAAAGAGCAAACAAGAGAACGATGAAGATGAAGAAGATCCAATTGAAGAGCTTGCAATGGCTGTCAATAATCTTAGAAGATGGTCTAGATTCAAGCCATGCAAGAAGAAAACAAGTCATAATAGGCCAAAAGATTCTGAAAATTCCGATAATGAACCGACGTGTTATAACTGCAACAAGCCTGGCCACATCAAACCAAAATGCCCACTTTTCAAAAACAACAAAGGAAAGAAAAAGAAGAAGAAGGCCTTTGCAGCAACTTGGGATGATGAAGAAGGAGAGGAAGTTTCGGATAGCAGCTCAGAGGAGGCTTACTTATGTTGTATGGCAAAATCAGAATCAGAAGCAACCTCCGAGGAATCTAGTGAGGTAGGTGAGTATTCCTATAGAGATCTTGTTTTTATTTGTCTTGATCTTACTAAGGTAGTGGATACTCTTGAATCTAAAATTGAAAAACTGAAATCTGATAGGAGAGAATTTGCTCGTGAAAATTTTAGATTAAAAACTGAACTTGAAAATATTCAAAACCTAGAATGTAAAAAATGTAAGATTTTAGATTCAGAATTATCAAAACTTAGGAATAACCTTGAGAATCTTGAAAAAGAAAACTTGAATCTTAAGGAAACCATTGACACTAGGAAAAAGGATTTTATAAATCGATGCACCTCGCTTGTCACTGAAAACACAACATTAAAAATCAAAGTTCAAAATCTTGAGAAATCCCTGAATAACTTTTCAAAAGGAGAAAAATCTTTCAAAATGATTTTGGGAAATCAAATTTTTGCTAACAATAAAAAAGGGCTAGGTTCTGGGAAATCACAAGATGATGATAATGCAAAAGGTAAAAGTGTTTTTGCTGGATCTGAAATAATTGGACATCATAGTCATAGGAACAAGAACACAAAATTTAATCAAGTCAATTCAATGTGTACAATTTGTAGAAAATTTGGACACAATCAAAATAATTGTTGGTATAGACCCAAACACGTGAAAACTATACCAATTTGGGTTCCAAAAGGCACAAATATAAAATCTTTGAAAGTCAAACAAATTTGGGTGCCAAAAGGAACATATATAAATAGTTTTGGGTCTCCACAAACATAATTTTCATATTCTGCCACTAACAATCATGGACTTATAAAAACAAATAGGTCACATAAATCTTTCATCGTGTACGTGTGGTGGCAGGCTAAGGAACAACAACAGTATTCTCTGGATTTTGGCTGTTCCAGAAACACAACGGGCGACAAAGCAAAGTTCCTTAGCCTAGTACAAAGGTGACAGAATCACAATGGGCAATCACGAAAAATTATCGTAAAGGTAAAACAGGTAAATTTGTTTTGAACGATATATTAAAAGTGATAATCTGCACCATAATCTGAATTAAATCAATCAATATTGAGATGAACAAAAGATGATGATTTTGATTCTATGATTTTTTTTTAAAATATTGACCAATCATCTTTAAATAGAATTACTTGGAGTAATTATGATGGTTGACTGATTCGAACTTACTTGATATAATCCTACATGACTTGTTCTTATTTATGACCTTGATTTGTGTTTAAATGATGATCAATCAAATTTTCAACTTTGAACTAATCCATATAAATTGTTCGATCAAATGATGGTATTTTATTGATCTTTGATTACTCATGCTACACGTAGATATATTTGTTTTGACATTTTGGTCACTGCTTGTAAATTTGCACCAAATTTCATGTGTAAAGCTGTTAAAAAGGATTTTAAGAAATTGTTGAAACTTCAAGAAATTGTTTTTGATTGACTGTTGATTACTCATGAAAATAACTTTTTTTGAAACTGACACTATGATATTTGGTTGATTGTTAACATGGTCTCAATTCAAATTCAAGAGAATTTCATTTAAAAATTGTTGAAAACAATTATGAGATAATTTGTTGAAATTTCACAATCTGGTCTTTGACATCCAACGAGTGAATATTGAGTGAAACTTAAATTCAGATGCAGATTACACTGGTAATATAGTTGATAGAAAAATTACTAGTGGAACATGATTAATTTTTGAAACATTCATTTGCTGCATCGTTTTTTTCAAAGAAAATATCTGCATATTTTTCACTTGAAATAATTTTTCAAATGGCAGAATTTTTCTCATACAACCCCTTCGAGAAAATCATTGTTGACCATATTTTCAGATTAGTCATTTTTATTTGATTTTAAATGACAAATTTTGACTAATCTAACTCCCTAATGATTATCAAAAAGATCAGTAGTGATTGAAAATGTGATGAGTGTCGATATTTGTCATACGTTACTCAAGACAATATATTTAGAAAAATTTCTTTAGAATTTCATAACAAGAGTTATAAAAACTTTTTGTTGGGTAAAAATTCCATGATCATTTCTATTTCTATCATCTTTCTATCGACCATCACTCATCAAAATCATATATAGCATGTAAATTTGTGGTAGTTTACAAAGGAAATTATTGGTTCTTCAATTTATTATTATAAAGGAAATTATCTATGCTTCAATTTATTATATTCTTCAATAAAATAAATATCCAAAATATTCATTCTCATTTAAAAGTCCTCACGGTTATGCATGGGTGAATTACTTGGATTTTTGATTATGTGCTCCCATGCTCATTTAAAAGTCCTCACGGTTATGCATGTATGGAACGCATATCAAAATTAATTGATTAAATAGACAAGTTGATTTTAATCCCATTTAAAAGTCCTCACGGTCATGCGTGGTTAGAAGATACTTGATTTCATTTTTAAATAAAAATTGTGAATACTACTAATCTCATTTAAAAGTCCTAACGGTTATGCATGGTTAGTAGATATTCAAATTTCCTGAAATAAATATACCACAAATAGACAGAACTGTATTTTTTTTTGATGATTTTATCCCCATCATTTCTGAAAGTGGAATATGCGTCTGACAAGGGTAATTATGATTTTTGTTTGATTTTTATTGAAATTTGATATTTATATTCAATTGAGTTAAATGTTTGATTCATGTCTGTCACTTTATCCCTATTTTTATAACACTATTATTCTTTTGCTTATAACAAAAGGGAGAGAGAAAAGTTAAGATTTTGTCAAATAGAATCAAGCAAATGTCAAATAATTTTCCATTTGCATCTAGGCTCATTTATATATTTCTATTTGTATGCATATATGTAGGGGGAGTATTGTGTAGAGAGGGAGCGTTCAAATAGGGGGAGCAAATTGAACGATCAAATACATTTAATACATTCAAAATCTTAAATATATGTTTGTTATCATCAAAAGGGGGAGATTGTTGAATATGCACTTATATGATTTTTATTTGATGATAATAAACAAATATACATTCGTTTAAATGTATTTGTTAATATACTATTCTATGTTTCACAGTTTAAATAAATATTTGTTGAATAAAATAAATTACACAGAATTTGAATTCAAACAGATATTTTATTCAAATAAATATTTATTACATTTTTGAATAGTACAATTTCAAGCTCTCACTATAACTATACAACTTTGATTACAATTACATCACATTTCATATTTATAGTTCACCTCACTACATATCACTCACACTCGTATTTATCTTCAACTTCCTTCCAGTTTGAATCCAGCATCTGAGAAATCTGCAAAAATATAAACTAACGCAGTAAAATTGAAAAAGAAATATTTTTGCAAATTCAAAAATAAAAGATAATTTTTGAAAATATGATTTGTCTTAGTTATTTGGGTTGTTCGTCATAATTTAAATTTGAATTCATCATACACGAACAACTTGTGACATACACAGTGTATTACTGTATATGCCACAATGCCGTGCACGCCGATATATACACTTGATTGATTTACAGGGACAGTTGAGTACATGTCAAACCCAAATGAAAACCGGGTTCAACTCACGTGCAATAACATTGAAAATCACGACTCTCAGCACAAGGTCAAACCCGATTTTAAAGCTGGATTCAACTCAGGTGCAAATCAAAAGGTACACATGAATGCTATGTTCAAACATGACACAGCCTCAAATCAATGGACATGCAGTCAACTCAAGTACATCAACTACAAGTTCAACAATATCAAGTTCAAGCCAGTGCCAACAAAGAATCAAAGCTCGACCAATATAATGCAAACTACACAAAGACCAGGTGATCAACTACATGTTGAACAAATGAAAACAGTATGCAAGCTCGAGCACAAATTATGAATACTGCAACAATATCCAATAGCTACATGAAGCATCAAAACTCATGAATGCAGTAGCAAGGTTGCAAGCATATGAAATGCAGACAACAAGTGACAATGTAACGACCCGCCTTTTTGGACAGTTTAAACTGACGATCAAATACACATGTCGATTCCAAACCATTCAAAAGGGCAGATAGTTATTGGGGTAAATAAGAAAAGAAAAGAAAAGAAATAAAGGAAATGAAACAACACAGAATCTCGCAGCGGAACGATAAAATATAATAGTCAAATAAACAGTTCATGAAGCGGTCTACTATACCTTGACAATTATTTATACAATATTTATCGGAGTTTATACATATACAACAGAACAATAAAATAATGCAGCAGATAACATGATGCAAGGGTAATAATAGTAATAGTATACCAAATCTTCGTCTTCATCCTCCAGAATAAATCTTCAAAAAAATCTGAAAAACTAAGGACTGACCCGAGCGTAATGAAAAGACAAAACACTCGAGTCAGGACTAAAATATCCTCATGTAAGTTAAATCAATCGTAAGTAAATATGAGTGTAACGGCGTCAGAGATGTCTACGGGGTTTGACATCTCCTATCCAGTGTCAACGTGCGTGCAATAACTTAAGAGATGTTACGGGATTTTCCATCTCTCAAGGATCCGTGAAACTATCTACTATGTAGTAATATACGCTAAGTAGATAATGCCTATCAGTAATATAAAGTATCAAAATAGCGTTAAGGCGTTACCATAATCCCCCTTAACACATTTTATATTCCCAAAAGCATATACAAGACCGTAGTTTCCCCAAAACCGGAAGTCACCAGAGGGCAATCCATATACTCAAGGTGCAAATCAAAACGTAGTGGTCGCGAATAGGATAATCAGTATGACAAGGTACATGAGGCGATACCAACTAGGATACTAGTAGTTGCGTGATCCGGACTGATGTTGGGCATAACCAGCAGCTACCCCAACACCGCGAAACAACACTCTCAAATCAAGGGGTGCACCCAAATCGAATCACAAATGTAATAGAAATGGTATCGAAGAAGCGTGTCCGCTAGAGGTGGCGAACCTCAACGGCCCGGCGCGGCTCCTGTTTTAGTCATGTCAGGGGTCATCCAATAATCGTTCTCTTTCTTCAGTCAACGCGTTCACCAAACCATCCACTTCATTCTGGATCAACACCCCGCGTATAATAGTTATTAAAGTGCTGTTCGGTATCGACAGAGAGTATGTCCATATCCGATCCCGATCTCTTTAATAACTACGTATTATTACACCGTTGGCTCTTTTACATTTCAAATCGATTCACAATTGATATCAAAATATCATATTCGCTTCAAAAGTCATATCCGTTTCAAATATCGTCGTATCTTTTCAAATACAAGATTTCGTTTCAAAAATCGTTTTCGCATCAATATCTCATTTCGATTTCAAAATCATTTCGAATTTCAATTTAGGTTGCAACTTCATTTAATCCAATCCGTATTTAAATTCAAGATTTAAATATAAACATTTCACCTTATTGACCAGCTTAGAATTTTAGAAAATAGTTTAAGTAGTTTAAAAGTAGTTTAAATAATTAAAATAGTTAAAAATACTTAAAATCTTAAAATGGATTTGAA
Source organism: Allium cepa (assembly GCA_030765085.1). Taxonomy (NCBI): domain Eukaryota; kingdom Viridiplantae; phylum Streptophyta; class Magnoliopsida; order Asparagales; family Amaryllidaceae; genus Allium; species Allium cepa. Next base: position 12,295,712 of record CM060929.1, read on the forward strand.
ATAGATAAATTAGTTTAACATAATTTAAATTGGGTTAAGTAGATTTAAAATAGATTAAAATAGTTTAAGTATTCACAAATGGTTTATATAACAGAGTAATTTGGAAAACGAAATAAAGCAGCTTCAAAACCAATCCATTTCAATTTATAACTTCCCAATTCAAATCAATTTCAATTTCCATTCTACTGATTCAATTTCGATTTCAATTCAAATCAATGTCAACTTTGACTTTAAATTTATTCAAATTTATATTCACTTTCAATTTATTCAATTTCAATTTATACCGATTTGGAGCTTGATTTTTTTTTTCAAAAATATCCATTTAACACTTAACAAAATTATCCAACAATTTTCGAGTTTAAATCCAAATTTCAAATATGATTCAATTCCAAGCTCGACTTCAAAATATCATTTTTATAACACTTTTACTTAGTATATTCAAAGCTCGAATTAAGGTTAAATCTTTAAACAAATCAATTTTCGAAATTCAGTCATATCCAAATTTTAAATCTCAAAGTCTCCACTTAAATTTTATTCAACAATTTCCTTTAACCAAAATTTTATTTCAACATTCCAAACTCAAATTTTCGATAAATTCGATTTCTATAAACTGATTTCTATTTATAACTTTTAAAATGAAACATTTAAATGAATTTCAAATCGACGGTTTCAAAAATTATTAATTTAACCAATTCGGTGTCCGTATATAATTTTCTATCCTATGGCCAAGTAATTATTTATTTCAATTAAATGTCAGGGATGGGTATATATTACTTAAATTAAATCACAGTATCATATGTATGCATAACAGGATCTATATAAGCAAATAAACATCCAAACATTCAATTATCAACCAATAGCATCCATCAAAATACATCATCCAATAAACAATACAATTCATGGCAGTTTCATAGTTATCAATGTCAGGTAATTTAATCGCAATTCAATTTCATTTCAATTTAACTGTCAATTTAATTTTCAATGGTTAATTCAAATGACAATCTATATGACAATTAAATTCTATCAAACAATGACAAATAAAATCATAACACTTCATAATATCAAATTTAACTAGCATAAAGATATTTAGTACGTTGTGAGCGTTATAAAACACTCACCTTGATTTTTACGATTTCAAATCAAATCGAACGACGTTCGATTTAATTCAAAATTTTCTCTAGCTCTAAACGGTTCCAATCCAGCTCCATAGCGTAGTGCTCGTCAATACGGTTCCAACGCAAAAAGTTTCGTCCGAATCCGACCTCGTAGCAAAAAGTTATAGCAGTTTAAACTTTGTACGAATTATAAAATAATAATTTTATGAATTATTTTCAATTTAAAACCCTACATCTATTATCAGCCGTTGATTCCCCTTCCAAGCGATCCAGGCCGCCGCTCCTATCTCTTCTCCCTTACGCATTGCTTCCAGGTCGCGTTCGAGAAAATCGAACCCAAGTGCCGCCATATGCTTCAAATTTATCGCGATAAATCACAAGCTTAAAATTCGATCAGAGGCCATCATTCAATTCGCCAACGTCAACACTGCTCTCGGCATGAGCACGGCCAAGCTCGGCCCTGTCCTTGCATTGATTTGCGTGCACGAACCAAGGAAAAACGCGGCCATCTCGCGATCAATCTACAGCTCCTTTTACGATCTTGACCGTTGGATAGAGAGATATCGATGCTCTCTACGTTTATCTAGTTGGGAGTTTTGGATGAAAGTCGACGGATTTTGGGATAATCGAGGGGGAAGGTGGTAGTGTTTCGGCCATTGATTGGTATAAGGGCGGCCGGCTATGAAAACCCTAGCCTTCATTATTTTTTTTTATTTTTTATTTGTGAATAAAGGGCTATTTATAGGAAACGACGAATACTATTCATCCGGCTTTTCCAAACTCCGAATTTCGCGCGGTAACTGACGTCCCTAGGGTTTATCCCGCGTTCCGGACACAATGGAACAGGTTTCGGAAGCTAATTCGATCGTCTGCGCGAAATATGGAATTAAACGATCAATTTAAATTAAACCGATTTAAACCGATTTCGATGCATTTTGGCTCGCCCAGGACAAACGATAAATCCAATTGACACGAAATTTAAATCTTACAATAATATCACATTACGGATCCGATGAAACTGGTTTCGTCGAAATCCGAGACCGTTTGAAAAATGACTATTTTAACTCGTTAAATTAATATTAAAACAATTCCGATGCGTTTCGAGCTGCCACGGTCAAACGACTACTCCGATTGCTATGAAAATTGAAATCCGATAATAACTAACTATTACGGATCCAATGGAACTAGTTTCGTCCAATTCTGAGACTGTTCAAAAATTGGCTATTTTTCAGTCGCTAATTAAATATTAAAATATTCAATTTTCACAAATAAATTTTAAATTCAGTTTTAAAAGTTCTATATCATCACTATAACTCCAATATGATAAAATAAAATTTTACAAATCATTTTTAATCATGTTAAACCCGTTATTCAATTTATCCAATAAATTCCAATTTTAAAATCTTATTAACTCTATTAAAATCCAAATATAACTTACATTCACTTTGGAAACCAATTTGAATCATATTAGATCAAATTTCATTTATTCATTCTATTTTCATATATTAAATTTCAATATCAAATTAATCGTATCAAATTCGGAATTTAATTATTCAAACATTTGTAATACTAAATTTAAATAAATTGATTATTCTTAAATCACTATCCTTTGAAATATTCAAAACGAACTTAAAATTTAACTTTTGAAACGAATTAAGATTATAGAACAACCATTTCCATTATACGGTTATTCAATTCCCATTATTAAATTATTCAATAAATTCCAAATATTCAATTTAAACAATTTCGCTTATCCAATAATTCATTATCTTTTGAAATATTGAAATTGAACTTATAAGATTCAACTTTTAAAACCAATTCACAATTTAGAACACTATTTTCATTTTACAGTTATTCAATTATTCAATAAGTTTTAAATATTTAATTTAAACAATTTACCTGTTCAATATTCAATGTTTGATTTTAAATAGATTTTACTTATCGATCAATTACTCTATTATACCCAATGGATTCAACATTTTATTATCCTATTCAACTTTTGATTGCAAAGGTATTCACTAAGTAGCTTTTATTTTTCATTACTTGGATAGTTATTGTTGCAATTCATTCCAGTTATTATTATTCCAAATGAATCACAAAAAAAAAATTCTAACATTAAATCACGAAATCTTATTAAATTAGCTATTTTAATTATCGAAAATTTACGGGTCGTTACACTCTCCCCCACTCAAAACTTTTCGTCCTCGAAAAGGAAAAAGAAGGGAAAAGGAACTAATTAAAGAATTCAACACTTGACATATTTTATTAAAAATTATCCACTTATAAACAATGAAATTCCACTTATAAAGTCATAACTACGCTTCCACTAAGTTACTCCAAACGGCTTCCTAACTTTAAAAGTTAGTAATCAAAACAAGTTATAAAAAAAAAATTAAAACTTGAAATTTTTTCTAACACCCGGATTTTACGGAAAATTTCGGCAGAGTCTCCTTTGCGCGGCTCGATCGGAAAAAAAATATAACAGTATATATATCACAAATATACATCTCATCAAGTGATGAGGCATCCCGCAGGGAAAAAGTGTAAAAATACGATATGTAATCCGAGATATGTACCTTATATATTGTTAGCGAGCATATACGGCTAATATAGCGCGAAAGCGAGCTCCAAATGGGAAGCAAGTGCAATCCGCACCTACTAAACTCTCAATAACTAAGTTAGAACCATGCATATAAAGATAGATCGATATACTTAGCCTACACAACATATATATAACATACTTAGCTTCAAAACTGAGATTCCAATTTCAGGACAGCAAACAAATCTTAGTTTTAGGACACATAAACGATAAAATTTGGCAACAGAATCTAAACAAAAGTTGTTGCATTCATTTCAGGCTTTTCGGAATGTCCAAAATCATCGAATTCGGACCATTCGTTCAAAAATTATGGCCGTTTTACTTAGCGGATACGCCTCAGCCTGGGCAATGCATTATGCAGGTCAGCGACGTTCACCCGCGTTTTCAACCTTCTAAACGACATCAAAACACAAACACTTAAAACAAAAGTTTTATCTTAAGTTCTTAGCTTTCCAGAAAGTGCAAGATCATCAAAATCTGATAAACCAGTCAAAAGATATGGCGAAAATACTAAGGGTGTATACTACTGATTTTACTTATTTTTACACAGGACAGCGAGTAACATTCAAGTTTTTAACCTAGTATACGAAGGAATTTTCTCAAGTTATCTAAACAAAAGTTGTGCTATAGTTTCTAAGCTCTCCGAAAAGTCCAAGATCGTCGAATTCCATTCAGCCATTTAAAAGTTATGGTTGTTTTCATTTCACCATATATTGGACAATTTTGGATTTTTCCCAAAATTTGCTTTTATTATTTCAAAATACAAACCATCAAAACTTCAAATTTTCTAAAGAACAATCATAAACACAAAGTCATTTATTTTCTTATTCATCCATGCAATAGGTTTACATTCAATTTGTTTCCGATTTATTCAAGTTTATTTCATTCACATTTTAAATTCAAGTCACTTTGCTTCAATTTAAATTGAATTCAATTATATTTAATTTCACTTTGCTTCAAATTTGAATTTAATTATTTTAAAATTTTATTCCGTTTGTTCAATTCCATTAACACTAATGAATTCTACTTAATCAATTATCATGCATCTAACAACCAATGCATATCAACATTAACATCCATCCAAACTCTACACTAAATAAATTATACATTTCCAAGTAAATTTTAATTTCATACACTTCCAAGTTTATTGACATTTAGTTATATTCAAATTTAATTAGTTTCCATTTACCAATTTTATATCTCATTAATTTTAAATTTTATTCATTCACTTATATATCATTCATTTTACAGCTTAAATTTCTTTTATATTTACAACTATCAATAGATCTTCACATTTTATTATTCACTCTCACACTGGTGTATTATTTCTCTACTTATCCTTATTAGCATTTTAAACCTTTTAAGTTTTTTTTTTTTTTTGGTAAGTTATATTTATGCAAATAGAATGTAGTTAAACAATATACAACTTCTTCTCATTTAAAATTGAATTTTCAATTGAATTTTCAATTAATTAATTCTTAAGTCATTACTTAAATTTCACTATAATTTAATTTCACATTTACATTCACATATAGTATTTCCATTTTATATTAACATAATTGTGAGTCACATTTAAATGTTAATTTAAATTCCAATTGTTTACTAACAATTTTTATTTATATTTGCAAACCATTAATTAAATGCATATTTCATTATTCAAACTTATACTTGTATATTATCCAATTAACAATTCATATAACATTTTTTTTTGAACTTCTTAAATATTTTGGTAAGTTATATCTATGCTATAGAATGAAATTTAATACTATGCGAGTTTTACAGTTTCAATTTTATTTTAAGTTCATAATTTCCTAATTCTAAGGATTTCTACTTCAATTGATATTTTCACTTAGCTCATAGGTTCGTTTCTCATTTCACAATTCAGATGTTCCTTAATGGTTCAAGTCTAAATTCATTTCAATCATTTAAAAAAATCATTAATTATTAAAGGACTTACCCGGTTTCATTTCGAGTCAAGTTTTGAAATAATATACACTTATATAATTTATATATCAAATCATACTATAGAGAATACAAAATAAAATAAAATTTGAATCAAAACAAGGTTTAGACAAGCTATTAAGTGGTCTCCCCCACTCGGATTCTCGAAAATAAACGCCGATGATGCGTGCACTCATCACCGAAATCATTTTCTAGCGTCAAGAGTAGGGAATATAACACTTATCATAAAAAAAATCCTTCGAAAACAATTTCAACTCAATTACACTATCATATAATACTCTTATTATATTTTTCAAATTCTTGTAAGTCAATTTCAAACACCGGAATTTAAATTCCCAAATCCAAGTTAAAATTCATTTATATTCATTATCAATTGTGTTTACAAGATTTCATTTTCCTAAATCCATTATTATTTAATCAATTTTTTTTTGTAAATATTGAATGATCAAACAATAACGATAATAATCTAATATTATCATCTCCTAACAATCAATTCAATCAAAATGAATAAATATTCAAATAATTCTTTTATATAAAATATATTCCAAAACGATATTGTGTTGGTTTGTCCTATTCGAGTGTTTAGAAATTCCTATCGACGCCTTGGCGTCCCAAGTATCGACCAGAATTCATAAATACTCAACGGAACAAAGTTAACACAATATAAAACCATTTTATATCAAATAACAAGTACGCTCTCTCATATACACTCAACTCATTCATATAGTTTACCTCTATTTCAATGAGTTATTCCCCACTAGAGCCAAGGTTTATCGCTAAACCAAAGCTCTGATACCAACTGTAACGACCCGCCTTTTTGGACAGTTTAAACCGACGATCAAATACACATGTCGATTCCAAACCATTCAAAAGGGCAGATAGTTATTGGGGTAAATAAGAAAAGAAAAGAAAAGAAATAAAGGAAATGAAACAACACAGAATCTCGCAGCGGAACGATAAAATATAATAGTCAAATAAACAGTTCATGAAGCTGTCTTCTATACCTTGACAATTATTTATACAACATTTATCAGAGTTTATACATATACAACGGAACAATTAAGTAATGCAGCAGATAACATGGCGCAAGGGTAATAATAGTAATAGTATACCAAATCTTCGTCTTCATCCTTCAGAATAGATCTTCAAAAAAATCTGAAAAACTCAGGACTGACCCGAGCGTAATGAAAAGACAAAACACTCGAGTCAGGACTAAAATATCCTCATGTAAGTTAAATCAATCGTAAATAAATATGAGTGTAACGGCGTCAGAGATGTCTACGGGGTTTGACATCTCCTATCCAGTGTCAACGTGCGTGCAATAACTTAAGAGATGTTACAGGAATTTCCATCTCTCAAGGATCCGTGAAACTATCTACTATGTAGTAATATACGCTAAGTAGATAATGCCTATCAGTAATATAAAGTATCAAAATAGCGTTAAGGCGTTACCATAATCCCCCTTAACACATTTTATATTCCCAAAAGCATATACAAGACCGTAGTTTCCCCAAAACCGGAAGTCACCAGAGGGCAATCCATATACTCAAGGTACAAATCAAAACGTAGTGGTCGCGAATAGGATAATCAGTATGACAAGGTACATGAGGCGATACCAACTAGGATACTAGTAGTTGCGTGATCCGGACTGATGTTGGGCATAGCCAGCAGCTACCCCAACACCGTGAAACAACACTCTCAAATCAAGGGGTGCACCCAAATCGAATCACAAATGTAATAGAAATGGTATCGAAGAAGCGTGTCCGCTAGAGGTGGCGAACCTCAATGGCCCGGCGCGGCTCCTGTTTTAGTCATGTCAGGGGTCATCCAACAATCGTTCTCTTTCTTCAGTCAACGCGTTCACCAAACCATCCACTTCATTCTGGATCAACACTCCGCGTATAATAGTTATTAAAGTGCTGTTCGATATCGACAGAGAGTATGTCCATATCCGATCCCGGTCTCTTTAATAACTACGTATTATTACACCGTTGGCTCTTTTACATTTCAAATCGATTCATAATTGATATCAAAATATCACATTCGCTTCAAAAGTCATATCCATTTCAAATATCGTCGTATCTTTTCAAATACAAGATTTCGTTTCAAAAATCGTTTTCGCATCAATATCTCATTTCGATTTCAAAATCATTTCGAATTTCAATTTAGGTTGCAACTTCATTTAATCCAATCCGTATTTAAATTCAAGATTTAAATATAAACATTTCACCTTATTGACTAGCTTAGAATTTTAGAAAATAGTTTAAGTAGTTTAAAAGTAGTTTAAATAATTAAAATAGTTAAAAATACTTAAAATCTTAAAATGGATTTGAAATAGATAAATTAGTTTAACATAATTTAAATTGGGTTAAGTAGATTTAAAATATATTAAAATAGTTTAAGTATTCAAAAATGGTTTATATAACAGAGTAATTTGGAAAACGAAATAAAGCAGCTTCAAAACCAATCCATTTCAATTTATAACTCCCAATCCAAATCAATTTCAATTTCCATTCTACTGATTCAATTTCGATTTCAATTCAAATCAATGTCAACTTTGACTTTAAATTTATTCAAATTTATACTCACTTTCAATTTATTCAATTTCAATTTATACCGATTTGGAGCTTGATTTTTTTTTTCAAAAATATCCATTTAACGCTTAACAAAATTATCCAACAATTTTCGAGTTTAAATCCAAATTTCAAATATGATTCAATTCCAAGCTCGACTTCAAAATATCATTTTTATAACACTTTTACTTAGTATATTCAAAGCTCGAATTAAGGTTAAATCTTTAAACAAATCAATTTTCGAAATTCAGTCATATCCAAATTTTAAATCTCAAAGTTTCCACTTAAATTTTATTCAACAATTTCCTTTAACCAAAATTTTATTTCAACATTCCAAACTCAAATTTTCGATAAATTCGATTTCTATAAACTGATTTCTATTTATAACTTTTAAAACGAAACATTTAAATGAATTTCAAATCGACGATTTCAAAAATTATTAATTTAGCCAATTAGGTGTCTGTATATAATTTTCTATCCTATGGCCAAATAATTATTTATTTCAATTAAATGTCAGGGATGAGTATATATTACTTAAATTAAATCACAGTATCATATGTATGCATAACAGGATCTATATAAGCAAATAAACATCCAAACATTCAATTATCAACCAATAGCATCCATCAAAATACATCATCCAATAAACAATACAATTCATGGCAGTTTCATAGTTATCAATGTCAGGTAATTTAATCGCAATTCAATTTCATTTCAATTTAACTGTCAATTTAATTTTCAACGGTTAATTCAAATGACAATCTATATGACAATTAAATTCTATCAAACAATGACAAATAAAATCATAACACTTCATAATATCAAATTTAACTAGCATAAAGATATTTAGTACGTTGTGAGCGTTATAAAACACTCACCTTGATTTTTACGATTTCAAATCAAATCGAACGACGTTCGATTTAATTCAAAATTTTCTCTAGCTCCAAACGGTTCCAATCCAGTTCCATAGCGTAGTGCTCGTCAATACGGTTCCAATGCAAAAAGTTTCGTCCGAATCCGACCTCGTAGAAAAAAGTTATAGCAGTTTAAACTTTGTACGAATTATAAAATAATAATTTTATGAATTATTTTCAATTTAAAACCCTACATCTATTATCAGCCGTTGATTCCCCTTCCAAGCGATCCAGGCCGCCGCTCCTATCTCTTCTCCCTTACGCATTGCTTCCAGGCCGCGTTCGAGAAAATCGAACCCAAGTGCCGCCGTATGCTTCGAATTTATCGCGATAAATCACAAGCTTAAAATTTGATCAGAGGCCATCATTCAATTCGCCAACGTCAACACTGCTCTCGGCATGAGCACGGCCAAGCTCGGTCCTGTCCTTGCATTGATTTGCGTGCACGAACCAAGGAAGAACGCGGCCATCTCGCGATCAATCTACAGCTCCTTTTACGATCTTGACCGTTGGATAGAGAGATATCGATGCTCTCTACGTTTATCTAGTTGGGAGTTTTGGATGAAAGTCGACGGATTTTGGGATAATCGAGGGGGAAGGTGGTAGTGTTTCGGCCATTGATTGGTATAAGGGCGGCCGGCTATGAAAACCCTAGCCATCATTATTTTATTTTATTTTTTATTTGTGAATAAAGGGCTATTTATAGGAAACGACGAATACTATTCATCCGGCTTTTCCAAACTCCGAATTTCGCGCGGTAACTGACGTCCCTAGGGTTTATCCCGCGTTCTGGACACAATGGAACATGTTTCGGAAGCTAATTCGAACGTCTGCGCAAAATATGGAATTAAACGATCAATTTAAATTAAACCGATTTAAACCGATTTCGATGCGTTTTGGCTCGCCCTGGACAAACGATAAATCCAATTGACACGAAATTTGAAATCTTACAATAATATCACATTTACGGATCCGATGAAACTGATTTCGTCGAAATCCGAGACCGTTTGAAAAATGACTATTTTAACTCGTTAAATTAATATTAAAACAATTCCGATGCGTTTCGAGCTGCCACGGTCAAACGACTACTCCGACTGCTATGAAAATTGAAATCCGATAATAACTAACTATTACGGATCCAATGGAACTAGTTTCGTCCAATTCTGAGACTGTTCAAAAATTGGCTATTTTTCAGTCGCTAATTAAATATTAAAATATTCAATTTTCACAAATAAATTTTAAATTCAGTTTTAAAAGTTCTATATCATCACTATAACTCCAATATGATAAAATAAAATTTTACAAATCATTTTTAATCATGTTAAACCCGTTATTCAATTTATCCAATAAATTCCAATTTTAAAATCTTATTAACTCTATTAAAATCCAAATATAACTTACATTCACTTTGGAAACCAATTTGAATCATATTAGATCAAATTTCATTTATTCATTCTATTTTCATATATTAAATTTCAATATCAAATTAATCGTATCAAATTCGGAATTTAATTATTCAAACATTTGTAATACTAAATTTAAACAAATTGATTATTCTTAAATCACTATCCTTTGAAATATTCAAAACGAACTTAAAATTTAACTTTTGAAACGAATTAAGATTATAGAACAACCATTTCCATTATACGGTTATTCAATTCCCATTATTAAATTATTCAATAAATTCCAAATATTCAATTTAAACAATTTCGCTTATCCAATAATTCATTATCTTTTGAAATATTGAAATTGAACTTATAAGATTCAACTTTTAAAACCAATTCACAATTTAGAACACTATTTTCATTTTACAGTTATTCAATTATTCAATAAGTTTTAAATATTTAATTTAAACAATTTACCTGTTCAATATTCAATGTTTGATTTTAAATAGATTTTACTTATCGATCAATTACTCTATTATACCCAATGGATTCAACATTTTATTATCCTATTCAACTTTTGATTGCAAAGGTATTCACTAAGTAGCTTTTATTTTTCATTACTTGGATAGTTATTGTTGCAATTCATTCCAGTTATTATTATTCCAAATGAATCACAAAAAAAAAAATTCTAACATTAAATCACGAAATCTTATTAAATTAGCTATTTTAATTATTGAAAATTTACGGGTCGTTACAGACAACATACTACAACGACCAGAATATAAATACAACTCGAATGAATGCAAGTTCATATGTACAACAACCCAACAGTGATACAAAATGCAACAACAAGCCCAAATATACAGAAGTCAGAGCCGAGCAACAGAATTATCTATGCAACAGGAAATCGAAGCATCACAAATATACAATGCAGACACAAGTCAGTAATGAAATATACAAAATGCTCAAGTCAAATTCATGTTAAAACTGACCAGAGAAGATGGCCAGAGGCGAAGACTACGAGCTCAAGACAGTACAACTACAACTCGATGCAACTGACACAAACAACTACAAAACCATCAAGCTACAACTCAAATGAAACAACTCCACTGACTCAAATGAACATACTAAATAGCGGCAGTTAAAGCAACAGTCAACAGGCCAGAAGCTCAATAACACCAGTGACACAGTGATGCAATGCAAGGAGCATGGTACAATGCAAACTACAATATCTACAATAAACAAATCAGTGAAGCCAAATATACACAAGTGCAGATGAACAGATATGGCCGAAGTATGATCAAGATCAAATGCAAACTCAACACAGAAATGCACAGTGAATAATGCAACATGGTAAAGGAACAATGTCAATGTCAATGCCAGAGACAAAGCATCACAAACATATTCAAGTTGTGTAACCTCCCCCCTTTTCGCACACTTTAAACCGACACACGTGCCAATTCAAAGCATACGCAAGGGCGGATTGTTATGGGGTAAATAAGAAAAACAGAGAAGAAATAAAGCAAAATAGAATCTCACAGCGGAAGGATAAAATATAATAATCAATATACAGTTCATGATAACTGTTTACAAAATATTTATTTTACTTATATAATTAATATCAGAGTTACACATACCAATACAATCAATGCAGCGGAAATTTAGAGTGTGGTGCAATACTATAAATAATATAATACGGATTCTTCGTCTTCGTCCTCCAAAGCTAAAATCTTCGATCCTGAAATGCTCGGACTGACCCGAGCGAATTTGAAAAGACAAAAACACTCGAGTCAGACTAAAAGATCTTATGTGAGTTAAATTAACAGAAATAAATATGAGTACAGTAACTCAAGAGATGTTCGGGATTTACATCTCCTAAGGATCCGTTAAACTATTTACTATGTAGTATATTGCGCTATTATAATAGTGTCTATTTATAAAATAAACTTACTTTTTAATAGCGTTAAGGGGTTACCCATATAGCCCTTAACACAAATAATGCCAATAGTCTATACAGTACCGTAATACCTCCTGATCGGGAAGCTACCAGAGGATACTCCATAGGTACGACACAAATAGAAACTCGTAGTAAAGGCTCGGTATGGTAGGTGACACGGCACAACTAGGCAATGCCAGGGTAGATATACCAATTGCTATCTAGGCTGGTGGAAACGCGTAGCCGCAGTTACCGCCCTCCTCGGACTAACTCCCCAAAATCAAAATATAGAAGTGGCCACTGAATCAATCCAAAATCAAAGTATAATATCGAAGAGGAGGGTCCGATCAGAGGAATGACCTCATTGGCCTGAGAATCGCTCCTGTTTTAGCCACCTTATGCCAACTCACGGGAGTCGGGTCCACGTATTTACCTTACAGGAAACGTCACCACCACCTACTTCATTCTGGAATCTCCACCGCGTACACGGTTAGTCAAAGTGGTTTTCGGTATCGACAGAGAGTATGTTCATATCCGATCCCGGTCTCTTTGCCAACCCATCGTTATTATAACACCGCGGTCATTTAAAAATAGGTTATACTTTAAAAATCAGAATAAACATTCCATTTCATAACCATGAATACGATATCATTTCAAAACCCAAAACCATATTTTATCACTTATCCCAAATATAATTCTTTTCCAAAATCATAATGCTTTAACTTCATAACGTCTGAAAATCAAATATTTTCAAATCATAATATTTTGAAAATCATAATTTAAAACCATAACTTCTATAAAAAAAACTTGAATGGTTTGGACATTCAACGGTATATGAATTAAATGGTTTAACTGAAATGTTACTTTGTAAAGAAAATAGTTCTTATGGCTTTACAAATACATTTCTTTATTAAAGTCTAAACCAAAATTTATATTATCTCTCTCAAGTTCGAAAACCACTTCAATTTATTTATATATACGTATATCCATTTTGAGTAACAATATTTCAAACTAAAATTGTATTTTATTCTTTCAACAGATCAATTGTTCTATTGATTAGTCTTGAATATTCACATAAAATCCATAAATAATAAGACTTCAATTTCTAGTAATAATATATATATATTTTCCCAATTCAAATTATACTAGAATATTCATTTCAATATATTTTGGGAAAAATCCAATTATAAATATCATATCTTAAAATTTCCAAACTTAACATTAAAACATATGATATAAATTATTAAACTCCATTTTCTTAATTTTCTTCCATTTTTAAATAAAGATTTTTATACACCTTTTAATTTCAAAATTTTCAACTTCATATGTATATATATGGAAGAATAATATTTATACAATATAAAATTTAAGATTATTAGAAACCGTATTCCATCCAAACCATAGAAATCACATTAAAATAGTTATATATAGACCGCGGTGCCTGTATAAAATTTTCTATCCTATGGTCAAGTGATACGGATGTTTATCATTTTAATCCGCAATTTAAAAAAAAAAAAAATTTTGCGGTTATATATCATTTCAAACCACAATCCCGAATGAAATGAAATATGCATGATAATTTGCAATTTAATGATATACAATAAACATCCATTCATCAACATCATCCATCATCCAAATCGCAATCATCAATCAATATCAATCAATAACAATATTATTTTTGGTACTACATAACAGGTAATACTGGCAATTTTATTCAAATTAAATTTAGCAGCTATTAATCTACAGTCTATATTCAGTAATAAATTATATAACTGTTAACTAGCAGTTCATATACAAACAAATAAATTTTAACTGTAAATTTATACGCAATAAATTAATTAAATTAACAGTTAAATTTAATAAATGCAATTCAACAGATATGAATAAAATAAACATGCCAAATACTCATAAATAAATTTCTATTCATTTCTAAAATTAATTTAACAAACATAAAAGCTTCTAGTAGTTGTGAGTGGGTTAAAACACTCACCTTTTGAATTTAAATCGAATTTAAATCCGATTTAAACCCAAAAATTCGACGGTCTCAGAATTTGTCCAACCAGCGTCAATGGATCTGGAATTAAATTACGATCCTAACAAAAGAAATTTCGCGTGAATCGGAGAACGTATGAAAAAAATATTCATTTTAAACGATTTGAAAACAAAAACAAAAATAAAATAAAACAAAACCCACTTAACTTCAATGGCCACGTCAGCTAAAAGCTACAGCACATCGTCGAATTTTTTCTGGTCAAACGAATATCCAAAACAGAAAATGAATTGTACCAGCAGATTACGTGTCTCGAGAACTTTATCATAAATTTTCTGGAATTTTTGTGGAGAGTTTGAATTTTATTAGAAAATTTGAATTGTAGATAGATTAGGTTTTGTAACCATTGAGGAAAAGAAAGAGATGAAGAAAAATGAACGTACAGCCAATTGACAATAGAAAGGAGGCTAGGGTTTATCACAGCCTATTTATAGATAGATCGCAACAGGATAGGTGTGCACAAATTTTAACGTGCAAACAGAAGTGGTCCCAAAAGGATATTAATTATATACGTTACGGATTAAATTATTTCTTTCTCAACATTTACATTGCATTTTAAGCGTATTCACACATGTATAATTAGATGCTTCATTTAAATTTCCATATATATATATTCACAATTCCATAAATTTCCAAATACGTAGATAAATTTCCAATTTCAACTAAATTCTAAATTACTGTAATAATTACAGATTAAATTTCTATCCATTCTCAATAGATTACGTTTACATACTAAAATCTACATTTCTATGTATATTTGAATTCCATATTATACATATTTTATTTATCTTAATTACTTCCAATTTAAATTTCAATCAACATAAAACGTTTTATTCAGTTTCCAAAATTTTCAATCATGCTTTAAATCCAAATGAATAAATAACTTAATTCCCATTTAAGCATTTTTCATTTGATTTGCAATCAACCTTTTATGATCAAATAAATCCTGATATATTAATTAAACGTTATTTCCATCATTCTTTATCCTATGAAGAAATTTAAGTTATTCACACCTATTACTAAATTTCATATTAATGCACACAAATTTACATTTATTGCAATGGTTACCAAATATTTCCCTGCAATAATTCATTCCCCTATACATACTTACAATTTCACTTAAACTTTACTATACCCATTTATTTTCTCAACATTAAAACCAATGTTACCTCAATTCCACTAATGTACACTTATTCTATTATCACTTACTAACCATTCAAATTTTTATTAACAAATAGGCAGGTAATTCCTATGTTACAAATTTTTAATTCATCCTAATCCCTTACTATTGACATACATTTGCATTACTTACATATCATTTACAATGTTACCCAAAATCTCTATCCATTGTAATTAATACCTTAAATAAGTTTCAATTTATATTCAAGTGAATACATTACCCTTTTTCGTTATGTCATCCATTTTTCGCAAGAAACGTTTTATCGTTTCGACAACATTTTATTTCTAATTACCTACATTGATTTGTGTACGTCTCTACTATTTAAAGCATTACCATTCTCACCTTCATCTAAATCTTCATTTATGAATATTTAAAATAAATTTCACTTATTTCCTATTTATACACTTATAAATTCCAATTCCAATAAATAGATAAATCTCCGTTTGCACTACTTAAATCAAAAATCAGCGATTATCCTATCTATACATTTTAAGTGGATGGATCAAATGTTGTATTCAAAAATCTACTTCTTAATATTCTTAGATTTAAACTCAACTCTCTATTAACAGATGTTTAAACTTCTTTTATTACCATTAACTTATTATTATACATTTAAACGTAAATATACTGACAAAGCTTGTTTTTGGTACTCTTTTCATTTCCATAAATAAAATTAGCAGTGGATTCATACCTTATTATGTAATTATCTTTAATTCCACCTAACTAAATATTTACATAATCTTTTATTTGCAATAAATCAACTATTTTATATTAATTAAATTTAATCTTCCTGGTTTACTTATTCATAGTATGTAATTCAGTTACTTACCCTAACCTATTTATTTGAAATCCAATCCAGATTATTTTTACTAAGTTTCAATTTCTAAAGGTTACTGCAATTAATCCAATTAATTGCAATAAATTCTAATAAATTTGATTTTATTGGATTACAACTCAAAATAAATCAATTATTACTCAACTACCTAATTAACATTTCTTTTATATTCCAATACATAAATATTTCCCAAAATTTCATCTTTTATTTGCATAACTTACCGTATCTAAATTTTATTGGAAATTTTGTTAACTTTACGCATAAATAAAGTTAGAACCTCAATTAATTCATTCCATTTTGGTTTCATTCTTTATATCACATTAATCATCATATTATGAATGGAAATTTATCTAGGTTACATCTTATTTATTCACTTACCAATATTCCACACTAACTGCAATAATTTAGTGCATTAATTGAAATTGATCAAAATAAAACTTAACAAACTAATAGAATAAATAACGTACAAAAATTTATTGTCATTAATCTATTTCATAAGTCTACACTCAAATACTCACTTAAAATAAGTTTTACGTTTCCATTAATTCGCGTTCGCACACCCGTTACTATATTAAAAATTACTAAAGTAACGTTTTTCTTAATAACAACATTAAAATTTCTCAATATTTAAATGAACTTTATTTCCAATACATGCTACCTAATTGCATTTACTTATGATCTTATCCAAACATTCATTTATATTTTATTTCCATCAATTAGTTAATATTTACATCCATTTATTAACAATTTACTTCCATTATACAATTGCAATTTATTATAGTTATTATTACATTAAATACTATTTCAATTTTATTCTTTTAGTATTAATTAAACAATCATATTTAAATTAAGATATTATAATGTTTTTCACTATTTATTTACACTCCATTAAAACCCAACAGTCGTCTCAATCACATTTGAATTTGCATTAAATTGGTTGTCCAGCAACTGCCATTTGTATTACTATCTTAATTCTTATACAGTTACCGTTTTACCAATTTACTAATACATAGGTAATTTAAATTTTTGTCTTTAATTCTTTATTTTATATTTTATTCAAGTGCAACAAATTCACTATTCCTTTATTGATATTTCACCTAACCTTTCAACAATTAAGTTAAATAACCGTTTCTACGATTCATTATTAATTATAAATTTAATTCTCCTTTATTTATGCAACTTACACAAGGGTATAAATCTTCCATTATCTCAATCATTAGATTTCTATTAAATTTAACAATAATTAAGATTTTTAATTACCGTTGCTATAAATTTTCATTTAGCGTTCATCTAGTATTAATTTACCTCCTTTATATATATATTTCCCTTTTCTACAAAATTTAGATTTCAAAATCCTTTTTAATTAAAAATTTAATTGTCGAAATTTACGGGTCGTTACACTCTCCCCCACTCAAAACTTTTCGTCCCCGAAAAGGAAAAGAAGGGAAAAGAAGAATTTCGAAATCAATATTTTAAATTTACAAAATTAGTTAATTTAGCTAAAATATACAAATTTATATAAAGTGAAATATTTAAGTGGTTTCAACCATTAAACAACCAAACAAAACAACAACCATCAACCTTACAAACAGCATACCTACACAAGACAAAGCAACCATTTAATTCATCAAACAAATAGTTATTCGGGTTCAGAACTTGAAATTTGTATGGGATGAAAATAACTATCAAGTGCATCCTTTACTCAACAGTCTTAGACGGAACAAAGATAGATTATTTATTCATCTAAAACTTCAAATTCCTTACCCAACAACCATAAATCAAACAATACAATTCAAACCAACAACCAAATTAACTTATTATACATTTAATTCATGCTTTAGTTGTTTGATTTTCTTTTTTTTTCCATTTATGGAGGGATTTCTTCATTTCCTACAAATTTCATTTTCCATTTATTACAAAATTCATTATATTGGTATCCTATTTTATTTACTTAAGTTTATATCATCTATTTAAAATCTTACCTTTACTTATATAGTAGAATTTCCAATTTAACTTAAGTTTATACAATTTAATTCTCATTTTATCACATCAAATTCATTGTTTACTTTCATTACCTTACTCTTCACTTGTAAGAATTTCCCTTACATTTTCTTACTAACTTTGCACTTTTCTTATATGGTAAGTTATATATGTTTTAAGAATGTAAGTGGAAATTTATACAAGTTTCTTCTCAATTCCTTTAATTAATTAATGGTTCATCAAATATATATTCGTTTTATAAATTAAAATTTCAATTTACCTTTAATTTCATTCATTTATTAAATGTTGACGTTTCTATTATATTTAATAGTAGTAACAATTTAATTTCCCACTTCCACTTATATTAAACTAGTAGCATTTAAATCACACTTAAGTTTATAACCCTACACATCAATCTTTATTTGTTAAAGAATTTCATTTTATTTACTTAAGTTTAAAATCACCTATTAATAATACTTATCTTAAATTATGGAAAAATTCAAATTATAACTTAAGTTTATACCATTATATTCTTATTTATAATAGCAATTCATTGAATCCTTCATTATTTCCCAAAATTCCTACTTGTAAAATATTCAATTCCAATCTCTCATTTAACATTTCAACTTTTTATATTTGGTAAGTTATATATATGTTAAAGAAAAATGCAATTGAACTTATACAAGTTTATCTAAATTCTTTTAATTCATTCATTGTTCAATAAATCTTTACCTCTCTTATAAGTTAAAATTTTAACTTCCTTTATAACTTAGCATTAATTCTCTAAATTAGAGGTTTCACTTCATTAATTACTTACCTTTTATTTCACTAAAATAATTTAAACCATTAATTAATGGAAATTTAAGAATTAAATATCGGGTCAAATTTCAAATTATCTTAAAAAAATAATAAATAATTTCTTACTACTTTTATATCTCAATTATATTTGTAAAAATTAAAATTTTAGATATTTTCAAAATAAATCTGCAGTAGAATTTACTACAGTGGTCTTTCCCCTTCGAAACTTGAAAATGAAAGTCGATGATGCGGCCGCCATCACCGAAATTATTTTCCAGCGACAGAGAGGAAAGTACAAAATTTATTTTCTCCAAAATCTTCTTTAAAACAATTCTTCTGAATTAAAATGAAATATTTATAGAAGAAAATACTTATAAACCAAAGCATTATATTTCATAAATCCTTTGAAAGCAAATTTTTAAAATCCCGGACTTAAGTTCTAAAATCTCCAATTTGATTTATTCTAATTTCAACTTAGCTTCAATTATTATAAATATTTTTATTTCCTAACACCCAATCTATATCAATCAAATATATACATAATATCATTTAAAACTTTATTTTATATATAGAAAATATAATAGGCAAATTATTTCATTCACCTATATTAAAACGGATATTATGTCGGCCTGTCCTATTAAGTGTTTAGAAATCCCTATTGATGACATAGCGTCCCATGCATCAACCAGAATTTATAAATACAAAGCGGAACAGATTAACACAATATCAAAATCTTTTATTAATACTAACAAATACGCTCTCTCATATATATATACACTCAGCGACTCCCATAGGATATTTCTATCCTATTAACAAAGAGTCAAACCCCACAGAGCTAAAGTTTATCGCTAAACCAAAGCTCTGATACCAACTGTAACATCCCCCCTTTTCGCACACTTTAAACCGACACACGTGCCAATTCAAAGCATACGCAAGGGCGGATTGTTATGGGGTAAATAAGAAAAACAGAGAAGAAATAAAGCAAAATAGAATCTCACAGCGGAAGGATAAGACATAATAATCAATATACAGTTCACGATAACTGTTTACAAAATATTTATTTTACTTATATAATGAATATCAGAGTTACACATACCAATACAATCAATGCAGCGGAAATTTAGAGTGTGGTGCAATACTATAAATAATATAATACAGATTCTTCATCTTCGTCCTCCAAAGCTAAAATCTTCGATCCTGAAATGCTCGGACTGACCCGAGCGAATTTGAAAAGACAAAAACACTCGAGTCAGACTAAAAGATCTTATGTGAGTTAAATTAACAGAAATAAATATGAGTACAGTAACTCAAGAGATGTTCGGGATTTACATCTCCTAAGGATCCGTTAAACTATTTACTATGTAGTATATTGCGCTATTATAATAGTGTCTATTTATAAAATAAACTTACTTTTTAATAGCGTTAAGGGGTTACCCATATAGCCCTTAACACAAATAATGCCAATAGTCTATACAGTACCGTAATACCTCCTGATCGGGAAGCTACCAGAGGATACTCCATAGGTACGACACAAATAGAAACTCGTAGTAAAGGCTCGGTATGGTAGGTGACACGGAACAACTAGGCAATGCCAGGGTAGATATACCAATTGCTATCCAGGCTGGTGGAAACGCGTAGCCGCAGTTACCGCCCACCTCGGACTAACTCCCCAAAATCAAAATATAGAAGTGGCCACTGAATCAATCCAAAATCAAAGTATAATATCGAAGAGGAGGGTCCGATCAGAGGAATGACCTCATTGGCCTGAGAATCGCTCCTGTTTTAACCACCTTATGCCAACTCACGGGAGTCGGGTCCACGTATTTACCTTACAGGAAACGTCACCACCACCTACTTCATTCTGGAATCTCCACCGCGTACACGGTTAGTCAAAGTGGTTTTCGGTATCGACAGAGAGTATGTCCATATCCGATCCCGGTCTCTTTGCCAACCCATCGTTATTATAACACCGCGGTCATTTAAAAATAGGTTATACTTTAAAAATCAGAATAAACATTCCATTTCATAACCATGAATACGATATCATTTCAAAACCCAAAACCATATTTTATCACTTATCCCAAATATAATTCTTTTCCAAAATCATAATGCTTTAACTTCATAACGTCTGAAAATCAAATATTTTCAAGTCATAATATTTTGAAAATCATAATTTAAAACCATAACTTCTATAAAAAAACTTGAATGGTTTGGACATTCAACGGTATATGAATTAAATGGTTTAACTTAAATGTTACTTTGTAAAGAAAATAGTTCTCATGGCTTTACAAATACATTTCTTTATTAAAGTCTAAACCAAAATTTATATTATCTCTCTCAAGTTCGAAAACCACTTCAATTTATTTATATATACGTATATCCATTTTGAGTAACAATATTTCAACTAAAATTGGATTTTATTCTTTCAACAGATCAATTGTTCTATTAATTAGTCTTGAATATTCACATAAAATCCATAAATAATAAGACTTCAATTTCTAGTAATAAAATATATATATTTTCCCAATTCAAATTATACTAGAATATTCATTTCAATTTATTTTGGGAAAAATCCAATTATAAATATCATATCTTAAAATTTCCAAACTTAACATTTAAACATATGATATAAATTATTAAACTCCATTTTCTTCCATTTCTAAATAAAGATTTTTATACACCTTTTAATTTCAAAATTTTCAACTTCATATGTATATATATGGAAGAATAAATTTATACAATATAAAATTTAAGATTATTAGAAACTGTATTCCATCCAAACCATAGAAATCACATTAAAATAGTTATATATAGACTGCGGTGCCTGTATAAAATTTTCTATCCTATGGTCAAGTGATACGGATATTTATCATTTCAATCCGCAATTTAAAAAATATATAAAATTTTGCGGTTATATATCATTTCAAACCACCATCCCGAATGAAATGAAATATGCATGATAATTTGCAATTTAATGATATACAATAAACATCCATTCATCAACATCATCCATCATCCAAATCGCAATCATCAATCAATATCAATCAATAACAATATTATTTTTGGTACTGCATAACATGTAATACTGGCAATTTTATTCAAATTAAATTTAACAGCTATTAATCTACAGTCTATATTCAGTAATAAATTATATAACTGTTAACTAGCAGTTCATATACAAAAAAATAAATTTTAACTGTAAATTTATACGCAAGAAATTAATTAAATTAACAGTTAAATTTAATAAATGCAATTCAACAGATATGAATAAAATAAACATGCCAAATACTCATAAATAAATTTCTATTCATTTCTAAAATTAATTTAACAAACATAAAAGCTTCTAGTAGTTGTGAGTGAGTTAAAACACTCACCTTTTGAATTTAAATCGAATTTAAATCCGATTTAAACCCAAAAATTCGACGGTCTCAGAATTTGTCCAAACCAGCGTCAATGGATCTGGAATTAAATTACGATCCTAACAAAAGAAATTTCGCGTGAATCGGAGAACGTATGAAAAAAATATTCATTTTAAACGATTTGAAAACAAAAATAAAAATAAAATAAAATAAAACAAAACCCACTTAACTTCAATGGCCACGTCAGCTAAAAGCTACAGCACATCGTCGAATTTTTTCTGGTCAAACGAATATCCAAAACAGAAAACGAATTGTACCAGCAGATTACGTGTCTCGAGAACTTTATCATAAATTTTCTGGAATTTTTGTGGAGAGTTTGAATTTTATTAGAAAATTTGAATTGTAGATAGATTATGTTTTGTAACCATTGAGGAAAAGAAAGAGATGAAGAAAAATGAACGTACAGCCAATTGACAATAGAAAGGAGGCTAGGGTTTATCACAACATATTTATAGATAGATCGCAACAGGATAGGTGTGCACGAATTTTAACGTGCAAACAGAAGTGGTCCCAAAAGGATATTAATTATACACGTTACGGATTAAATTATTTCTTTCTCAACATTTACATTGCATTTTAAGCGTATTCACACATGTATAATTAGATGCTTCATTTAAATTTCCATATATATATTCACAATTCCATAAATTTCCAAATACGTAGATAAATTTCCAATTTCAACTAAATTCTAAATTACTGTAATAATTACAGATTAAATTTCTATCCATTCTCAATAGATTACGTTTACATACTAAAATCCACATTTCTATGTATATTTGAATTCCATATTATACATATTTTATTTATCTTAATTACTTCCAACTTAAATTTCAATCAACATAAAACGTTTTATTCAGTTTCCAAAATTTTCAATCATGCTTTAAATCCAAATGAATAAATAACTTAATTCCCATTTAAGCATTTTTCATTTGATTTGCAATCAACCTTTTATGATCAAATAAATCCCGATATACTAATTAAACGTTATTTCCATCATTCTTTATCCTATGAAGAAATTTAAGTTATTCACACCTATTACTAAATTTCATATTAATGCACACAAATTTACATTTATTGCAATGGTTACCAAATATTTCCCTGCAATAATTCATTCCCCTATACATACTTACAATTTCACTTAAACTTTACTATACCCATTTATTTTCTCAACATTAAAACCAACGTTACCTCAATTCCACTAATGTACACTTATTCTATTATCACTTACTAACCATTCAAATTTTTATTAACAAATAGGCAGGTAATTCCTATGTTACAAATTTTTAATTCATCCTAATCCCTTACTATTGACATACATTTGCATTACTTACATATCATTTACAATGTTACCCAAAATCTCTATCCATTGTAATTAATACCTTAAATAAGTTTCAATTTATATTCAAGTGAATACATTACCCTTTTTCGTTATGTCATCCATTTTTCACAAGAAACGTTTTATCGTTTCGACAACATTTTATTTCTAATTACCTACATTGATTTGTGTACGTCTCTACTATTTAAAGCATTACCATTCTCACCTTCATCTAAATCTTCATTTATGAATATTTAAAATAAATTTCACTTATTTCCTATTTATACACTTATAAATTCCAATTCCAATAAATAGATAAATCTCCGTTTGCACTACTTAAATCAAAAATCAGCGATTATCCTATCTATACATTTTAAGTGGATGGATCAAATGTTGTATTCAAAAATCTACTTCTTAATATTCTTAGATTTAAACTCAACTCTCTATTAACAGATGTTTAAACTTCTTTTATTACCATTAACTTATTATTATACATTAAACTTAAATATACTGACAAAGCTTGTTTTTTGTACTCTTTTCATTTCCATAAATAAAATTAGCAGTGGATTCATACCTTATTATGTAATTATCTTTAATTCCACCTAACTAAATATTTACATAATCTTTTATTTGCAATAAATCAACTATTTTATATTAATTAAATTTAATCTTCCTGGTTTACTTATTCATAGTATGTAATTCAGTTACTCACCCTAACCTATTTATTTGAAATCCAATCCAGATTATTTTTACTAAGTTTCAATTTCCAAAGGTTACTGCAATTAATCCAATTAATTGCAATAAATTCTAATAAATTTGATTTTATTGGATTACAACTCAAAATAAATCAATTATTACTCAACTACCTAATTAACATTTCTTTTATATTCCAATACATAAATATTTCCCAAAATTTCATCTTTTATTTGCATAACTTACCGTATCTAAATTTTATTGGAAATTTTGTTAACTTTACGCATAAATAAAGTTAGAACCTCAATTAATTCATTCCATTTTGGTTTCATTCTTTATATCACATTAATCATCATATTATGAATGGAAATTTATCTAGGTTACATCTTATTTATTCACTTACCAATATTCCACACTAACTGCAATAATTTAGTGCATTAATTGAAATTGATCAAAATAAAACTTAACAAACTAATAGAATAAATAACGTACAAAAATTTATTGTCATTAATCTATTTCATAAGTCTACACTCAAATACTCACTTAAAATAAGTTTTACGTTTCCATTAATTCGCGTTCGCACACCCGTTACTATATTAAAAATTACTAAAGTAACGTTTTTCTTAATAACAACATTAAAATTTCTCAATATTTAAATGAACTTTATTTCCAATACATGCTACCTAATTGCATTTACTTATGATCTTATCCAAACATTCATTTATATTTTATTTCCATCAATTAGTTAATATTTACATTCATTTATTAACAATTTACTTCCATTATACAATTGCAATTTATTATAGTTATTATTACATTAAATACTATTTCAATTTTATTCTTTTAGTATTAATTAAACAATCATATTTAAATTAAGATATTATAATGTTTTTCACTATTTATTTACACTCCATTAAAACCCAACAGTCGTCTCAATCACATTTGAATTTGCATTAAATTGGTTGTCCAGCAACTGCCATTTGTATTACTATCTTAATTCTTATACAGTTACCGTTTTACCAATTTACTAATACATAGGTAATTTAAATTTTTGTCTTTAATTCTTTATTTTATATTTTATTCAAGTGCAACAAATTACACTATTCCTTTATTGATATTTCACCTAACCTTTCAACAATTAAGTTAAATAACCGTTTCTACAATTCATTATTAATTATAAATTTAATTCTCCTTTATTTATGCAACTTACACAAGGGTATAAATCTTCCATTATCTCAATCATTAGATTTCTATTAAATTTAACAATAATTAAGATTTTTAATTACCGTTGCTATAAATTTTCATTTAGCGTTCATCTAGTATTAATTTACCTCCTTTATATATATATATTTCCCTTTTCTACAAAATTTAAATTTCAAAATCCTTTTTAATTAAAAATTTAATTGTCGAAATTTACGGGTCGTTACAAGTTGAAGCCGTGAATGACACAAATACAGGCAGTGAAGAATACTGAAGTGAATGAAGAGTAGTAAACAGGTGAAAGTGCAACAGGGAACACAAGACAGTGGCAAATGCATATATATCAGAGTGAACTATGAAGATCAACAAGTAAAGTTCGCAACAGAATACATCAAAAGCAAGCCGAGTAAATGTACTCAAAGCTACATACAATGATACATGTGCTAGTGAAATAGGGTGACTGAGGCAAATATACAGATCAAACACCAAATGCCACTGTGATTTCGACAAACCACTAAAAGTATCAATGACTGGGCCGATAAATCAAAATATATAACCAAGTCAAAGCCGGTGGTCATCACAAAATCCAAGTCGAAGTCAACCAGAGAAAACCACGAAATTAATCAACACCGTAATGTACAAGCAATGAAAATATATACGCATATGTACAAGTCATAATTGACCAAGTTAAAGCCGTGACCATCAAGTTATGATAATATACGCTTTTTGAACAAGTCGAAATCATCTCAAGCATCAAAACATTATCAAGCGGCCAAAGCACAGTGAAGACGAATTCAAACAAAACTCAGACGAACGCAATTATAGGATTTTGAAATCTATATAAACCCACTCATCATCGGCTTTCAAATCTATCGAGTAAAAGAGCAAGCAATCAAACGAGCAACAAAAGAAATTACATACCGAAATCATCAACAACTCGATCATCAGAGAACGAGCTAGCAACAATGTAACGACCCGTAAATTTTCGATAATTAAAATAGCTAATTTAATAAGATTTCGTGATTTAGTGTTAGAAAAAAAATTGTAAGTCGTTTGGAATAATAATAAATGTTGAATCTATTGGGATTATAATAGAGTTAATAAGATTTTTAAAACTGGAATTTATTGGATAAATTGAATAACGGGTTTAATATGATTAAAAATGATTTGTAAAATTTTATTTTATCATACTTAAGTTAGAATGATGTTGTAGAACTTTTAAAATCGAATTTAAAATTTATTTGTGAAAATTGAATATTTTAATATTTAATTATCGCCTGAAAAATAGCCAATTTTTGAACAGTCTCAGAATTGGACGAAACTAGTTCTATTGGATCCGTAATAGTTAGTTATTATCGGATTTCAATTTTCGTAGCAATCGGAGTTGTCGTTTGACCGTGGCAGCTCGAAACGCGTTGAAATTGTTTAATATTAATTTGGCGAGTTAAAAATAGTCATTTTTCAAACGGTCTCGGATTTCGACGAAACTAGTTTCATTGGATCCGTAATGTTATATTATTGTAAGGTTTCAAATTTCAAGTCAAACGGATTTACCGTTTGTCCGGGGCAAGACAAAACGCATAGAAATTCGTTTAATCGGTTTAATTTAAAATTTGATCGTTTATCGCCGTAACTCGTGCATACTTTCGAATTAGCTTCCGAAACCTGTTCCATTGTGTTCGGAACGCGGGATAAACCCTAGTAGCGCCGGTCACCGCGCGTAAATCGGAGTTCGGAAAACCCGGGATGAATAGTGTTCGTCGTCTCTATAAAAGCGCTTCATTATATTATTATTTTTAAAACCCTAACCCTAGCAAATAACTTCAGCCGCCACTTCATATATTGATGGCCGAAAATCAATCCCCTTCATCCCTCATTTCTCCAAATCTATGCGTCGAATCGAGAAGTTATCAACTAGGGAATTATTGAGCTACGTGAGTTCTATAGGATCAACGGTCATGATCGAGTTTTATGGAGCGTAGAGGGAGGGAGGCCGGCGCGTTCGTGTGGGTTTCAAGCACGTTTTCCCGTGCATTGGCGAGGCCGAGCTCGATGGTGCTCTTGGCGTTGATAGAGGAGGCAATGGCCTTTAGCATGGTGGTCCTTGATCACCTTCAAGCGGCTCGGAGGGGCTCGAAAAATTGAAACCCTAACGGTGGCAAGTGGGTTGGTTGGTCTGGGAATAACGTAGGGTTCACGCGTGAGAAGAAGAACACAACGCGACCAAGATCTGGAGATTTTCAAGCGAACGGCTACGATGAGTTAAGGGTGAAACAAAATATAAATTGTAATATAAAATTGTAATTTAAATTGTGTAATATTTAAATTGCTGTATTTTCTTCATACGAGATCGGAAAAATGCGAAATCAGTTGCGGTGGAATCGTAACAACGAGCTCTACGCTATGGAGTTGGATTGGAGTCGATTGGAGTCGTCTGGAGCTAGAGAAAATTTTGGGTTAAATCGAACGTCGTTCGATTTGATTTAAAATCGGAAAATCAAGGTGAGTGTTTTATAACGCTCACAACGTACTAAATATCTTTATGCTAGTTAAATTGACATTATGAAGTGTTATGTTTTTATTTGTCATTGTTTGATAAAATTTAATTGTCATATAGATTGTCATTTGAATTAATCGTTGAAATTAAATTGACAGTTAAATTTAAATTGAAATTGAAATTGAATTGCGATTAAATTACCTGACACTGATAACTATGAAATTGCTATGAATTGTATTGTTTATTGGATGATGTATGTCGATGGATGTTATTGGTTGATATTTGAATGTTTGGATGTTTACTTGCTTATATATATCCTGTTATGCATACATATGATACTGTGATTTAAATTAAGTAATATATATTCATCCCTGACATTCAATTGAAATAAATAATTACTTGGCTATAGGATAGAAAATTATATACGGACACCGAATTGGCTAAATTAATAAATTTTAAAATCGTCGATTTGAAATTTATTTAAATGTTTTGATTTAAAAGGTATAAATAGAAATCGATTTATAGAAATTGAATTCATCGCAAAATTTAGTTTGGGATGTTGAAATAAATTTTGGTTGAAGGAATTTTGTTAAATAATTAAGTTGAGACTTTGGAATTAAAATTGGGATATGATTGAATTCCTAAAATTTATTTGTTTTAAAGATTGAACATTATTTCGAGCTTCGAATATTACTAAGAAATCGATATAAAAAGGTATTTTGAAATTGAGCTTGAAATTGAACCATGTTGGAAAATTTGGATTTAAACTTGAATATTGAAGGAAAATTTTGATAAGTGTTATTAATTGGTATTTGAACATTAAGTTCCAAATCGATATAAATTGAAATCGAATGAATTAAAGGTGAATGTAAAAATTGAATTAATTTGAAGTTAAAATTGGCATTGATTTGAATTGAAACCGAAATTGAACCGGTAGAATGAAAATTGAAATCGTTTGAATTGGGAAGTTAAAATCGAAATGGATTGGTTTTGAAGCCGTTTATTTTGTTTTCCAAATTACTCGGTTATATAAACCATTTTGAATACTTAAACTATTTTAATCTATTTTAATCTACTTAACCCAATTTAAATTATTTTAAACTAATTTATCTATTTTAAATCCATTTTAAAGATTTTAAGTATTTTTAACTATTTTAATTATTTGAACTACATTTAAACTACTTAAACTATTTTCTAAAAATTTCAAGCTGGTTAATAAGGTGAAATGTTTATATTTAAACCTTGAATTTAAATACGAATTGAGTTAAATTAAGTTGCAACCTAAATTGAAATTCGAAATGATTTTGAAAACCGAAATGAGATATTGATGCGAAAAACGATTTTGAAACGAAATCTTATATTTGAAAGGATACGACGATATTTG
Source organism: Allium cepa (assembly GCA_030765085.1). Classification (NCBI taxonomy): domain Eukaryota; kingdom Viridiplantae; phylum Streptophyta; class Magnoliopsida; order Asparagales; family Amaryllidaceae; genus Allium; species Allium cepa. Next base: position 12,325,547 of record CM060929.1, read on the forward strand.
AAATGGATTTGATTTTGAAGCGAATATGATATTTTGATATCAATTATGAATCGATTTGAAATGTAAAAGAGCCAACGGTGTAATAATACGTAGTTATTAAAGAGACCGGGATCGGATATGGACATACTCTCTGTCGATACCGAAAACCACTTTAATAATTATTATACGCGGAGTGTTGATCCAGAATGAAGTGGATGGTTGGTGAACGCGTTGACTGAAGAAAGAGAACGATTATTGGATGACCCCTGACATGACTAAAACAGGAGCCGCGCCGGGCCATTGAGGTTCGCCACCTCTAGCGGACACACTTCTTCGATACCATTTCTATTACATTGTGATGCGATTTGGGTGCACCCCTTGATTTGGGAGTGTTGTTTCGCGGTGTTGGGGTAGCTGCTGGCTATGCCCAACATCAGTCCGGATCACGCAACTACTAGTATCCTAGTTGGTATCGCCTCATGTACCTTGTCATACTGATTATCCTATTCGCGACCACTACGTTTTGATTTGTACCTTGAGTATATGGATTGCCCTCTGGTGACTTTCGGTTTTGGGGAAACTACGGTCTTGTATATGCTTTTGGGAATATAAAATGTGTTAAGGGGGATTATGGTAACGCCTTAACGCTATTTTGATACTTTATATTACTGATAGACATTATCTACTTAGCGTATATTACTACATAGTAGATAGTTTAACGGATCCTTGAGAGATGGAAAATCCCGTAACATCTCTTAAGTTATTGCACGCACGATGATACTGGATAGGAGATGTCAAACCCCGTAAACATCTCCGACGCCGTTACACTCATATTTATTTACGATTGATTTAACTTTCATAAGGATATTTAGTCCTGACTCGAGTGTTTGTCTTTTCATTACGCTCGGGTCAGTCCTGAGTTTTCAGTTTAGGTTGAAGATCATTTCCTCGGAGGACGAAGACGAAGATTTGGTATATTATCTACTACTATTATATTCATTCCATTCCGCTGCATTGTTGTATGATATTTGTTGTGTGTACTCTGATAAATGTTGTATAATAATAATCAAATGTATTCATTTCAAATGTATTCATTTAATTAACAACTTCATGAACTGTTATTTTATTATTATACTTTAGCCTTCCGTTGTGAGATTCTGTGTTGTTTCATTTCCTTTATTTCCCTTCCTTTTCTTTTCTTAATTACCCCAATAACTATCTGCCCTTTTAATGGTTTGGAATCGACATGTGTATTTGATCGTCGGTTTAAAACTGTCCAAAAAGGCGGGTCGTTACAAACAAGCATCAATTATCAGAGAACAAGCGACGCAACAATCGATCATCAGAAATCGAGCACGAGCAAGAGCCGAAAGCCTTAATTTGGATCGATAGCACAAAAACCCTAATTTCAGAAAGAAGAAGATCAGCCGACATTATTCTCAGGAGAAGAAAGGAACGGGTCAAAGAATAACAGTGGATCGGGTTAAAGAAAAGGGGCCGGCCTTTATTATCAAAAGGGAGTTTAGTTATAAAGGGGTTTTTTAGTTTTTATTTTGAGCAAAAATTACGGGTCCAAAGTTGTATTTTAATTTTTGCTCCTGTTTTAATTTTGAAGTTGTTTTTTCTTTTCGAGTTAAAAGAATTTGTAAATCACCACCTAGGGTTTACGTAGTGTCAGATTGTCTAGTTAGAATTAGTTCAGTGAGCAGGGTGTGCGAGTTTGCAAAACTCTATAGGCGGGAGCAGTGTTTGCGAGTAAGCTAAACTCTATAGGCGGAGCAGGGTGTGCGAGTCTAGTAGAGTGTTTGAGAGCGGGAGCAAAAGGGTCTGCGAGTCTAGTAGAGTGTTTGTAAGCGGGATACTGTTTAATTCTAATAGAAATCTGGGAATGCAGCAGTAGGCAGGGGTTGCCGAAGCAGGGTAAATTTTGTGTGTGATTTACTATTCAGCATATTTATTTCTGCAGTTTGTTTCTGTGTGTAATTCGAGAAAATTTGCTATAACCCTATTCACCCCCCCTCTAGGGTTAATCTAGATCCTACAAGTACAGGTACCGGGAAGCCGTTTGGTTGGATTTGGTTGCACTAATTTCTAAAATAAAGAAGCTGCTTGCATAAAATGCTAAATAAAGGTACGCCTACGCAATAAAAATAGAAAATATGAACTGTTTTTGCTTTTTCCGACCGTGTGGGTCGATGTATACATATTTATATCTCTTGTCAAATTGCAAAAGCTCCTCCGTACAAAGGAGACTCTGCCAAAATTTTCTGAAAATTTTGGGAGTTAGAAAAAAAATTTTAAAAAATTTATTAGCAACAAAACAATTTTAAATATGAAACTGAAATAACTTAGTAGATGAAACTAATATGAGCCAATTATAAATGGAAGAAAAATTCAATATTCAGAATTAAAGATAAATTGAATTCATATGGAAATGGAAAAAAAACTAATTGAATAGAAGTAAATGTGAAAACTTCTGTAAGAGAATGTATAAAATGGTTTAAAAGGTTACAGTTGGATATTATTGCTAAGTAGAATATGCATGTATTATAAAGAGAAAGGAAAATTGGATTTGATTTCGAGAGATAATTTGAATTGCCCGACTAAAAGGTATGTATTTAGAATTTTGTATGGAATTGGATTGGCTTTTTGATCTAGCCACTTGGCTTTTGTTTTCTTTTGGAATTTAGGAGCCCGTAGAGGCATTTTGCAGTTGTACCGAGCTAGCCACGCAAAGGAGACGCTGGCAAAAAATTTTGGAAATTTAGAGAATTAGAATTTTTTTGTGAAAGGTTGTGAAAATATAAATTTGAATAAGTGGAGTAAATAATGTTGTTGGAAACTATGGAAGGTTTTGGGAAGTTGGTTGAAGTAATAATTAGTCTTTAATAAAAGATATGTTATGGCAAGTTGATATAACTGTTTGGTTTTTGGGAGATAAATGGGTTTTGTACCATTCTTCCTAACTAGTAATTTCGGGGACGAAATTCTTTTAAGGGGGAGGAATTTAACGACCTGTAATTTTTAACAAATTAAATTGGAATAATTAATTGATTTTAAATATTTAAAGGTTAATTTTAATTTGAATTCCAAATTATTAATATTTTCTTGATAATTAAATTATTAAATTATATAATTCGAATTTGGGTAAAATTTTGAACATGGAATTTTAAGCCTGTTAAAATATAATTCGAAGGCTTATAAAATTTATAATGATAATACTGAAGATAATATAATGGTTGAAATTTAATTTAAAGGTGATTTATTCAGTTTTAATAATTTTTCGTTTAAATTAATGTTTAAAAATAGCCTTCCGATGCATAGTCTCGGAATTCGACGAAACTAGTTCTATTGAATCCGTAATAGTTAGTTATTGTCGGATTTCAATTTTCGTAATGTTTGGAGTTGTTGTGTTATCGTACGATATGTAAACGCGTCGATAGGAGTTTGAGATATTTTGAAAATTAATAATATTAAAATATAAAAATATAAAGGTTAAATCAGTAGCCGAAATAATGTCGCATCTTTTTTTCGTTTCTCTGCAAACCATTATACGCAGCAAGCAGCACGAAAAAAATCAAATCAAGTCCCTTTTGTCTTTTGAAGCAAGCCTCTTGCTTTCGTCCTTTTAAATCGAGATTCGCCTCTTTCTTTCACAAGTTATTCTGAAATCTATCTTCAGATGAAACCCTAAAATCATTCGTCTTCATCTAAATAAAAAATGGAGGTTGCGAACGAAGGGATCCCAAATTTAAAACCGAATTCAAATAAAAAAAGAAGAAGACACGCGATTGTAATCTCGAGATGAAGGAGGAAGCTCGAACAAGATCGACGACGAAGTCCCGATTGAAGCTAGGGCTCGCGATCGTTGGAAGTGGCCGCGACGTCGTTGGATTTGGAGGAACGCGTGTTAGGGTTTGATTGCTCGTCGTAAGCGGCGCCATGGATGTCGCAGCCAAGGTGGTGGCGCACTGGGAACTTGCGTGTGATGATGTGAATTTAGGGTTGAGATCTGAAGCCGAGCTCAAGCTTTGGGAAAGGGATGGCGAGCAGTTCGAGTAGAATTCGGGTGGCCGAGCTCAGGAAGGAGGTCCCGATGCCTCTGTTCGGTGAAGTAGCGATTTGGTATAGCCTCTTCTTCTTTATTTCAAATTTGTAAAGTAAAAAAATTTATTATATAACTGTAAAGAAAAGTATAAGATATACAGAAAACAGAGATGATATATACATATGTATAAATATTGGATTTAGAAATGGGACTTTTAATTGGTATGTAGATTTGTTTTCAAAAGCAAGCATGTAGTTTCAAATGAAGAAACAGGAATAAACATAAATATACATATTCAAATTTTAAGGCTACTAGTTTATTTTAAAGATAATGTATTATGGTGATTAATCAGCTTATTTAATTATTGCAGTCGCTAAAAATATTTTATTGAAAGAACATTAGTTTGAAATTTAATCAGTAGTTTAAAGCCAAATTGTTAGTGTAAATTAAATAAATGGATAGTAATTGACTGATCGATTTATTTCAAATATTAGTAAAATCATATAATATTTATACAAGGTCAAAACTTGAGAAGAAACAATCTGGATTTGGGAATGGATGCTAATAAAATGAAGGTGAGTAAATCTCACTCTGTTTGATTTCTATTTAGATTTAAATGGTTAAATTTAAAATAATTGGTTGATTGATTGAGTTGATTGAATGTGTGTTGAAGATCTGGTGACTTTGGTTTTGGTTGATTCTCGAGTTGATTGTTGTTTGACTCGAAGCGTTTAGGTTTTAAATGGTTTTAAACTTAAATCGTAAATAAGAAAATGGTTCAGATTAAATCAATAAAGATTTAATCATTGGTAATTCATTAAATAAATAGGATAATTTAATGAATAATTAATTAATTAAATTAATTTATGATTTGGGTTAATGAATTGGGTTTAAATTAATTAGAATGATCATTGGGTGGTTTGATAAATAATTACTTAATGAAATTAATAAAATATAATTACTTTGTGTAATTAATCGAGAGATAAATTAAGATAATTAATTAAGGAGAATTAATTTATTTAATGAAGTAAATAAAAGGTAGATAATTTCGGGTGGAGATAAATCATGTATGATTAATATTGTGGTTTAATTAATATAATTAATTTAGATTAAGATAAATTGAAATATAATTGGAAATTAATAATTTATATAATTAACGATGTAACTAAAGATTTGATTAATTAAGGTTAATTAATCCATAATATGCGATTTATGAGAAATTAATTAATATAAGTAATTAAGGATTAATGTAATTAATTATAGTTAATTAACTTGTGAAGTAATTAAAGATTAATTTTTGTTTGGTTAAGAACAATTAATATTGTGAAGTTAATTAAAGATAATTACTTAAATGTAATTGAAGAATAATTAATGCAAGGTGATTAATTAAGATGAATAATGAAGGGATAATTGATTAATTGATTTGAAATTAATTAATGTTAAATGAAGAAATCTAAGTGGTAGAGGTTAGAAATTCAATCAGGATTAATGAAATTAAGTTTGTACGTGCTTAAGCTTTGCTTATGAATGATTGAATGGTATTGGATGCTTTGAATTAGTTGATATCTCTGATATGAAATGTTGTGTATTTCATGTGGATAACTTGGGTTAGGATGAATTGAGACTCGAAGAGACCGGGGTCGGGTACTAGGAAATACCCGAAACCACTTCGAATTTTTATAGATTGATATGTGAAATCTATAGGCTGGACTGAAGTGATTTAAAGGAGTTGGACTATTTAAATTTAAACCTTGGTACTTAGAAATGGATGTGTGGAATAAGTGATGTCCATAATTAATTGTTCTTTGTGAATTGAAATGAGTTACCCCGGGTTTTAAATGAGTTGAATGCTTGGTATTCCATGTTAGATGGGTTTACTCACGCTGGTTTTCAGCCTGACCCAGGTGTTACTTTGATGTAATGCTCGGGTCAGACCGAGTATTACAGATTTAAGGTAAGGACGTTTTGGAGTTCAGGAGGCGAGCTGGATGGCAAGAGAGTATAGAGTATTTTCGTTGTATATATATTACTATTAATCTAGGACATGATAATTGTATATATTCAGTGAATGTATATATGTGAAACTCTGATGTATATTAAATGTAATTAACAGATATAGTATTCTTTTTTTAAACTGTTATTATTTATTATATTTTATCCACTGCGAATGTAAGTTGTTGATGTTTATGTTTTTCTTCTTCTTCTATCTCTTTCTTCTTTTTCATAACTATCTGGAATTTTCGGGTTCGAAATTTTCGGGTCATTGCAGATTTAGTCTATGATCTTACTATCGAAGCTACAACATAATGTGTTAATTGTTATATTTATAAACTTATTAATGAAACTAAAGCGATATGAAGTTCTTTAGAACTAAAAGATTATTAAATTTCTATATCTTAATATATTATTCATTATCACTTGATTGTCAAAGCCGTAACGCCTGTTCCGTGAAGGGGTATCCATGACTCGCTCAAAAATGACGTCCTTCTCGTCCGTCGTCACCTGCTCTTGACCAGTTTCCTCTACAAGTTTCTGCCTTTGTTCCATAAACCTTGCCTGCATGAACAAATAAAAATACTGTTAAAATTAATAGCATTATATCTTATTCATTATAACTTAATAATTAAAACAGTTACTAATAATATATAAACTAACATATGCTTACATGGCTCTTTCTCAATTTACTGTCGTGCTTTTATATGAAACTGTCCCTTGGATTTTCATGCTCGATGACATGAGTACGAGTAAATACATCCATGTATGATACGGGACCATGTGCCTTAGCTTTCTGAAATTGATTATTATGTACTATTATTGCATATTCAAAATTATACAGCACAATGACTATTTACAATTCGCATTTAATAAATTTACCAACTCCTAGCTACATTTTTGGAATGACTTGGACTCTCCTCGATGAGTGACAGGATTTCTGTTCTTATTTGCAGAGTTTCTTTCCGACTCTGCCTCTATATATAAATTTAATATTTTATTTACTTATCCAATATTTTTTGATATTTACGTATCAATCAAATAACTAATAAAAGTTTAGTACACTTACCTTCGCCTCGTCACTATCCCAGTGTGCCAACCACCCTTCCCACACACTCGTTTCCATCCAGTTCAGCTTCTGCCTTTTATGCTTCATAGCCAACATAGAATTCCTGTAGTTCTTCCTCATCTTCTGCATCCAACAGTGTCGTACCAGCTATAGGTCATCTGATTCTACGTCAACTATGGCCTGCATTTCATGATAAATAAGCGATAAAAATTTAAACAATAAAAGGTAAACAATAAATAAGCGACAAAAAAATTAAGAATGGAAAATAGAATATTATACTTACAATGAAATCCTGCCATATACACTCCAGGATGTGGGTGGGATATTATCCCTCTGCTCTAGGGACTAACCCTTCTACTCTAGGTGCTTGATACACAGCGGGACGCTACGGCGACTGCGATGGCTGCGATGGACCGCTGCCATCGCCTCCTGAAGAATGGAAAGAACTCTTCCTTCTGAAAGACATGATACCTGTCACAGATGCGCCATTTTAAAAGAGAATAATAGCAAATAACGAAATATATTTTATAGTTAAATGACATAAATGAGATAAAGTACATAAAGTGCAAAGTATACCTGATTCAGATTGGGTCTCATATTCCAACGATAAGCAGAATACATTGCACTTTTAACATAAATTGCAAAATAAATGATATAAATGGTAATGACATAGATGACGTAAATGATGTAATGACATAAATGATGCAAAATAAATCTCATCAATTACATAAATTGCACAACACATAAGAATTCAACATAATATTATATCAATCCTCATCATCTTCTGATTCAGATTCACTCTCGTATTCTACGTTATTTTCCTCCCTACTCTCGAATGCTTCTACCAAAATGTTTGATTCATCGTTCAGAGGTCCAAAATCAGTACGATGTCTGTTATAATTATTTCGTTGCTTTGCTCAATATCTACCCGATAAGCTTGTTCGTCTGGAATATTCTTCCTCTATTCTCACACTATGCCATCTCATATGAGGTGCAGTTACAGAAGATGCATATAATATTTGAAGCCTGGAAGTGATGGGTAAATAATGCATACGTTTGTATGAACTACATTTCCCTTCTTTTTTCTTGGTTTGTACCTTCCTCGTTAAATATTCTACACTTCCAAAGAGTGATGTCCTCTTTCCAAAACAACATGTAGCCATTTAAATATGTATCTATTTTTTGATAAGGTAAACTAAAAGCCGACATAAGTTTTGTAACTTCATAGTGATCTTCACACATTAAATTATCAGGTGATATTTGTCTTTTTGCAGCTTGTACAATATCTGTAAATCCGGTTTGATGATGTTGTATTTTGACTTCATCGCAATGTATTATGTTGTTACTGATAGCTGGATGCCACTTTTACAACCATCACAAAGAGGTCTCTTAGCAGCACCCAGTAAATCATAAATTTTTTCTTGCTTCAATATTTGGTTCTCCAACATTTACATTATCGTCGTCGACTTCAACAGTAGGGAACATTGATCGTGCTGCATCTTCAACCATATTTTCTATATGGTTCGTTATAACAATTTCATTACCAGCAATCTCTAGTTCAGACTCTACAGATGTATGTGTTACAACTTCTCCATGAAAATCCCAAACATAATACTCCGGCACGAAACCGTTTTTGCACAAATGGACTTTCACAATATCGAGTAACATATACTTTAAATGTTTACACCTACTACACGACTAAAGAGAATTCAACAAATACGTTTATGCCATTATAAAAAACTTCTTTTATTGAGCCTCTCAATCCCCTTATTTGATATATCCATCTTTTCGTTCAACAAAATAATCGATCGTTTTTCCTATTTGAAAAAATATGTCGCAAATTCAAAAAAAAAAATTGGTCATTTTACGAATTCACATTTTATTTTTCACTGTACTGATACAAAAACTTATACGCGTCAATTTTACCCCACTTAAGAATACGATATAGAAATGTTGGTTCATGGTTATCATTTTTCCTGGTCAGTCATCCTACTTTCCATTACAAACATAGTAAACACTTACATTTCGTACATTATTTCATTTTAAACAATTTAACAAAGTTTCGACAAAACTTCCCCTTTGTTTCCTGCATTGTACACAAATGCGTGTACATAGGAAACAAAAAGGAAAAGTGGCAGTGAAATTTTGTCAACCGTTTGAAACAAAATAATGTATGAAATGTAATTGTTTACTGTGTTTATAACTTGTTAACTACATGAACAAATCCAACAAGTATTGTACCAGATGAATATAAATAATTGTTTTGTGACAAAAACGAATATTTATATAACGATCGTGTACAACACTTGTCGGACGGGGTCAAAAACTCTCTAAGGGATGTAAAAAAAGTAGTTTATAAAAATGAATATTTACTAATCTTATATATTTCAAAAAATTATAAATTTACCACATTTATTCCGCGTATTTTATCGAATAAGATTGCTTTAATATTGTTGTCATTTTCCAATGCAGTCAAAAAAAATTTGAGACTCATGCATTAGTTATTGTTATACAAGTCAAGATGTTCTACAACTCATGTCTTATTACAATCAACACAATACAATGGTAGAAACAGTACATATATAATGGTTTACACATACACACAAAATCATAAATTATACATACTCACAATAACATATGAAATAGGTATACCATGGGATACTATAAACCATTATTAGGCTATTGGAAACAATTACGATCACTAAATAGCCCTAATTTATCAACTTATCCGAATCCAGGTTTCGGGTAAAAATTAGATTTTTCGCGAAAATAAGAGATTATACCTGAAATTGAAAGCAATAGAGCGTGATTAGGCAGCCGTGGAGGATCCGGAAGCTTGAAATTGAAGATTGGAAGCTTGAAATTGGGATTTAGGGGTTTTGATCTAAATTTTTTCGTTTAGCCAAATGAGGAAGAAAGGCTTCGGCCGTGACCTAATAATCACGAATTTACGATGGCTTCCAACGGCCGTCAACGGTCCGTCGAAAGCCGTCGGAAATATGTCATCGGAAGCAGTTGCCACCAGCTGTCGGTATTCAAGCCTTATCTAGTAGGTTTGTGTTACCCTTATGAGTTTTAACTTTTGGGTTTATCTGTACTACTAGTCATGGTATCGACTACAATGAGTTAAATGTAACAATGTAGTTGATTTCTTTAGTGAAGATAATATTTAACTTCAAATGTATTAACTTTATCATCTTTAATGGTACATTCATAGATGTATTAATTCCATTGGTCTCATTGTGCTTTTATTACCTCGTTCTTGATCCATAAGGAATTGAAAGTTGAGCCCAGTATGGAGTTAAGGATAGTTTGCTATGAGGATCTTGCATTTGGAATGTTTGAGTTAAAGAGCTTGGGCACGAGTAGTTTGGGAATAGGGACTCCTATATATTATTCAAATAGAGATTAGTTGCTTGGTGAGCTAAGATCGATTATTTTTTCGAGATAAAGTGGATTAGTTGTTGCTGCAAGGGCTGGTCGGGTCAATGGAAGGAATTCACCATTTAAAGCAGGTTAGCATTCTAGTAAGAAATAGTGGTGTTTCCTTGTTGAATTTTAATGATATTGAACGGCTAAACTAAATAAGTTGTTCCCATCTAACATGTATTGTGATGACCCACCTTTTATCCCACAGAAAGACGCATCATCAATAAGAAAGTAATGGATAGAAAAGAGAATTGATATGAAAGAAAGAACTAAACAATATCAGAATCTCACAACGAAATGAATAAATTATATTACATCACATAGTTATTACATAATAGACAACATCAGAGTTACACAGATTATACAACACATATTAGACAGTCGTGAAGACCTGTCTATCATATATCTCAAAACACAACAGAGCTACTAACACAGCGGAACCACAATATCTATATACGCTGAAGCCTCCTGCTCCAAGTCTCCTCTAGAAAATTTGTCAAAGCAAACCTGAATCCCTTGGCTACTCGTAAAAATTTGAGTACCCAAGAGTTTAAAAAAACAAGAAATAAACTCTGTGTCAGACATGGGTCTGGTGTGAGTAAACGGGTTAAAGTTGTTTAACTTTGAAAATCATTTGAAAACAAAGGTATCTCTTAAGACCGCGCCATAAATAAACATGTCGGGTTTTTACCCTACGATAACCAACACATTTGATAGGAAATCCAGTGATATTATAATAGTGTCTGGGGTTTTCAAGTAAAATAGAAAATAGCTGGAATGCTTACATCTTACGTTCCAACATAGTTTAACACAATCAAAACGTACGACACTTATTGGAGATTGGATTCCATACAATGGCAGGGCTACTGGGGTACCGCCTATCACAGTACCTGGTCTAGATCAGAGTACCGAGGATCCACCCTGATCCCCTGCAACACAAGACCGAAACCATACCTTACTGGATAATCCCGAATAAGACAACCCCGTAGTTGGCGCGACCAACCGCCCACACAGCCGAATAAAATGAACCTCTAGACAGGGGAAAATCTCATCCTATTTGGGTGCTACTCGCTTTGCCTTGCTACACCTCCCCTGTTTTAGCCATTCCCGATTGATGAGGCTTGAGGCTACGATTACCTTTTTAGAACACATATCTTGGAATGCTCACCGTCCTCCAATGACGATGGTCTGATAGCATTCATCCATACAAGTCCGTTCCTGGTTCGAACGAAACCGAAGGCACTATCTCGCTACACTCATTTTGGAATCACCTGAGAGTTAACGACAATAGTCCTTGCACTCTGAAACTTCATCTCGATCGAAGGCACTATCTCCTTTAAACTTGTTTTGGAATCACCCTCGAAGTTAGCGACAAATAGCCCTTCCTCTTTGAATCTTCATTTGATATTCACTTGAGATTTCACGGCCTATCGTTTAATTTGGATCGATGTGGTTTTCGGATATCCAATTTGGAATCTGATCCCGGTCTCGTCGAAATCCAAGCATTTCTTAAAGTCAAAGTTGTTTAAGTTTAAACAATTCAATCTATATTCATGGTAACATATTCGCACAGCAAATCTATCACAGATAGGTAACTCATAATTATCACATTTAAATCAAGCATTTCATATCACAAATCACATATCATAGATATTAAATAATACAGGGCATTCAATATCATTCAATCATCCATAAGCAAGATTAATTTAGTGGTACAATTCCTAATTAATTTAATTTAATCTCTCAATAAATTAAATTAATTACTTTAATTACTTTTAAATCCTACTTACTTCGCATTAATTAATTAATTACTAACCAATTAATTAATTATCTCTTAATTATCTATCTTAATTGATTACAAACTATGTCTCTTAATTAATTAATGAAATTGATTAATCATCTCTTAATTATTCACATTAATCAATTAACCTTTAATTAATTCCATTAATTATTATCCCCTAATTACTATCATTAATTAATTACTCTTTTAATTAATTACATTCATTAATTATCCTTAAATTACTTACCTTAACTAACCCTTTAATTAATTACTTTAATTAATTAATTCTTTAATTAATTTACCCTAAGTAATTAATCCTTAATTACTTCCATTAAGTAATTATCCTTTAATTGCTTTCATTAAGTAATTTCCCTTTTATTAATTACATTCAGTAATTATCCATTAATTACTTACACTAAGTAATTATACTTTATTAATTACATTAAGTAATTATACTTAATCAATTTCATTAAGTGTTATCCTTTATTAATTAAACTAATTAATTGTCTTAAATTAATTACATTAATTAATTATCCTTTAGTTAATCACATTCATTAATTAAACTTTAATTAATTACATTCAGTAATTATCCATTAATTAATCCCTTAATTACTAATTAATTATCCTTACATTAATTACATTCATTAACTATCCTTTAATTACCTTCATTAAGTAATTATCCTCTAAGTAATTATATTCATTAATTATTCTTAAATTAATCACATTAAATAATTAACTATCCTTTGATTATTAACGTTAATTAATTAACCCTTATTAATTATAATAAGTGATTAACCTTTAATTAATTACACTAATTAATTATCCCTAATTAATCACAACCTTAATGAGCTAAAGATAAATTCTTTATCTTAATTAATCACTCATTTGATTGTTATTTAATTTAAATGCTTGAAATTAATTTATACAAAAATCATTTGAAATTCTTTGATTAATTAAAATTGACACACTTATCTTAACACTTCTTAATTACATCATTAAACTTCATTTGGAAAATAATTAGGAATTAGTTACATAATTAACCTAATATAATTACCTTTAAACAACAATTTTAAACATTTACTTTAACATTTTAAATCTTTGAAAACTTATTTAAAACTTGTTTTAAATAAATTTATTTTGGAAACTAAATTCACATTTATTACTTTAAAAACCTGGTTAGTATATACTTCAAAACTTCCTTTTGAAACTTTGTTTAAATTTACTTGCTTGAAAACTTATACATTTCTTCTTAGCTAAATTTTTTTAAAAAAAAACTTTAAACTTAAAACAACAAAAAACACACCTGAGCCAAATCACAAAATCCCCGAGATATCCCCATGATACTCGCGAACTTCTTCTTCCTCGAGACAACACACAAAACCACTCGAGACCGGCCCGAGAAAAATGCTTCTTCCCCAAAGCCTCAAATCACACCAGACTTCACCGTGCACATGTTCACGTGCATGGATCACCGCCGCCGTTCCGATCATCTTCACCAATGCCTCAGGTCGTCGATGACCCTTGCTAACGTCCCGACCACCCAGCTCCGTCTATCTCGTCTGGAACAAAAATCGAGCACTCGAACAAAAACCTAGAATCATCCCAATTGATAAAACCACCACTTGCCATCGCCTCCGACCACCGATGTGCTCTTCGACCAACCCAAGGCTGCGTCACCTCACCACGCAACGTTTCCTCCCGGTCCGATCAATTCCAGTTCACCATCGACGTCGAACGAAGCTCGACAACTACCTCGACCAAAACAGGTCATCGAACCCTAGTTCGACGCCGCTCGACCTCCACGTCGATCTAAAAATTCCCTCACCATTTTTCCTACGATCACCATCCTTCCCTCTACCTCCAACAACGATCACGTCGTTCAACTCTTCGCTGATCGACGGCAATCGACAAAAACCCAATAACTGATCAACTCAAGAATTCTTCACATCCCAAATCTAAAAAAATCATGAAACTATTATCTAAAATCATTATTTTTTGATTCGAATCTGATTGTGAAATCCAAACATGAAATTATGAACATTGATTTTCGACTTATAATTGATTTTTATTGTAAAATCCTATTTTTGAAGTAATTTCTTAACATAAATTCTTGAATTTATTTTTAAAAATGATGTGATAGTCTTATAATCAATTTTCATTTGAAATTCAAAGCCTAACATTGATTATATGAAGAGAAATGGAATTATTTTATTAAATTTTGAGCTTGTAACATAACAGAGTTATATATATATATATATATATATATATATATATATACACACACATATACACTGACATTGCACAGAACATATCATTTTATATACATGCATTCGCATCCATACTCATGCAAACATTATTTACTATATTATTCATCACAAGCATCAAAGCATACAACCATATTTAAGATTTTAAGCAAAATGTTTACTCACTGGTTAAGACGATAACAAAGCAACAAGCTTCCTTTACTGATCTGGAACCTGATGCTTGATTGAACAACTTGAATTGAAATTGATCTTTGAATTTGCTTAGTTTGATATGAATTTACTTGAGTTGATCTACTGCTTGTTAGCTTGCTATTGAGCTGAAACTTGAAACAGGTTGTTGTAGTTTAGTTTTGATTTCTTTTGGTTTAGTTTTAAGAAGATGAGAGAAAGATGATTTAGAAATGAACCTCAAAATAAAATAGCCAGTTTTTTTTTTTAATTCTTAGTTATTTATATAATTAAATTTTAAAGAAAACACACTTGCCACTTGTTAATTGCAAGGCATATATAAGTTACAAATGTTAATGCATGTTTTTAATTATCTTACAAATGTCAAAACCCTTTATTTATTGTTTTCTTATGTTTTTATAATTTTATCTATTATGTTTTTAAGTGTTTATATATATACAAATTACATTTATTCATGTTAAATTTAAATAGAAAGAATATTAAACCTCTTTATCAAATTCTATTTCAAACTTAAGCTACTATACTTTTTAACTTAATAAATAGTTATCTTAAATGTTTTGAAAAAAATGTACAATTAAACTTTAACTAGCTTTGAAAATTATTATATTGAATCCAAAACAAAGCTTCCAATCACAATATACATATATGTATATTATAATTAGAAAACATTTTTATTAGCTTTGAAAAGATAAATTTTGCTAAATTAAATAGTTTTAGATTATCAAACCAATATTGCCAATTCAAATTATTATAAATGAAGATTATCGAATTGCTATTACCAAAATTCCGGGTCATCACATGTATTGAAGCAATAGATGAATGCTAGAACAAAAATGGAAGGAAAAAAAAGTTACGAGAATACATTAAAATATCTGAAGGCATACCCTTTGTATTTTAGTTGATAGAATATGACCTAATGTTTATATAGTTGGTAACGAGCTAACCATTGTGATTGTAGACGGATGGATAAACTCATGTGTAAGGCATAACTTGACAGACTCTAGGCTCTGGTACGTTCTTTGGTTAGATGGTTTTCAACGTACGATATTACGTTTGTTCAAATATATACATAGCATTGTTATATGATGCCTTAATCTAGACTTCGATTATGATTTGTTTGCTTGAACGACGAACTATAGGGCATGAGCAAACTAAACGTCAGTTTCAATGTATATATGGTGTAGTTAACTTTCGTACTACTTGATTTATGTTTTTCTTGAGAGATGGAATTAAGTACGTATATACAAAAATAGATAGGTGAATCGATGCGACTTTGTATTCATTAGTGATGTTCATAATTACCTTGATCCTAATATCATAATTATTTGTACCGTGTATTTTATTCCATGTACATATAACATATGTGTATTATACTCATATATCAGCGTCAAACATTACTATTGCCAATATTATTTCATAACTAATATTATTCCATAACAGAATGAACTTATACGTTTGTTTTTTCAAAATGACCTTTTGTATCTGATTTTAATTGCATTGTCCTACGTTTCAATATTTTGTTTCTATACATTGAGAAACAAGTATTACACAAGTGATGGATTACATTGTTATTTCTTTAAGTTGGATTTGGTAGTTATGTGGCCAATATATGCATCTGTGTATTGCCACGCTAGTCTCGATAAATCTATTGAATCATCAATTTAATCCAAAGATATACAAAAATTTTATTGGATAACCATCTTATTTTTAAAACCAATATTGATCAACTTTTATATACAAAGTTTGTTTTGATTACTAAAGCAATTATAAGTATGTTTTGATAATATAATAAACTTCCGATTTATACGAATAAACAGGCAATCAAACAAAATATTTTACAAATGAGATATTAATCAATTTAACTTAATAAAAAAACCAATTTCCATTAAAATTAAACGATTTAATCGGTTAATTCGGTTCTACCCAACTATTGCTCATCCCAACTTATAGCGGAATATCTTACTAAACCATATCTATATCCATATTTGAATATGAATGTGTACATACAACCTAGAAAGTCATAGTTTGTTATACAAATACCAGACCACTTCACATGTACATGCTACAAATGAACATTAGCTTTCATTTTAGCAAAATGATATGAATGATCTTCAAAACAAAATTATCATGACCAAAACAAACAACGCCGATTAATCGAAAATTGAAACATGGCATAGTACCATAGTTTTAAAACTGGAGTAGAAAGCCCAAAATAGGGTAAAATGCAGGAGTACATAATTTATTAAAGGAAAAGGATGAAACAAAATTTTGTAGTACTTCTGTATGGTAATAAAAAAATAAAAATTCACTCCACCTGATGTTTTTTTTCTTAGAAGATTACACTTTAGTGAAGCAAAAACCAACTCCATTTTACCTAAACGGAGGGATCACAGAAATTTTAGTACCAAATACATGCAGCAAATAAGGCAAAATTAAATTATATCTTCTATTCTTCCAAAATTTTTACTGAAATGTAACAAATTCAAAACCTCACAACGAAACAGGTAGCAATGATCAACACGCAGAGATCAAAAACATAAACAAAACATTCAAAGAATGTATATCATGAGTACAGGATTCAATTAATTATGGCACGACCATAATCATTCAAACAAGATTTAAACCAAAGCAATTAAGCAACACAACGAAATCAATATTTGCTGGTTGTCCTAAAAATATACCGAGTATCAACAGTTAAACATAAAATCCTTGATGTTATCCTTGACCGGGGGCAATGATCTGACACCAACTGGTTTACCCCTTGGTCCATTTGCAGAATCTGAATCTGCATCAACATATAACCTTGCACGCGATGCAGCAAGATGTGCATAATATGCAGGTGGTACTGCACAGAGCAAAAAACATCACATTTGTTCAAAAGGCAACGTGAGGAAAATTAAAAAAAAAAAAACATGTTCAACAAATTTAATACTAATAACTTAACAGGTATCACAAAGTTTGATCAGGTTTACATTTTTAGTCCGTGCTAGGACAAGAGAACGAAATTGAATGACACTGAACATGGGTCTGAGAAATATGTCACTTAGGATTTTGCAGTAGAATATGTTAAATAGGCCGCCCACTTTACACTGTTTACAAAATATGCTAAACAATAAAACATGGTTTAGCAGATATCATGGTTTTCATTTTTTTTTCTTCGTAAAGTTGCCAAACAACCAAAATAAGATAAGCATGCTAGGTCCAACTTACAGGCATGGCTTAAGCAAAAACCAAATTACATACAAAACTGAACTGAACTTACCAACTGAGACGGAACGAGTACATCTAGCATATCTGCAATTTTTATATGCAAGATTTATTAATTAAAACATAAACATTATGTAAATAACACCAAGTCGCACTTATAGTAATGATGGATGCTTACGTATAACACAAACAGTTTGTTAACATCTGTAGGCCATCAGAAGAAAATTTATTTTCATCCCAGAGCACATGGTAATGAATAGGGCGACTTGTACCCTGGAAGATTTATACAAATGAAGGTTTGGTCAAATTATTAAACACTAAAACTGGCTCAATCAATAATTGATGTTTTACCTTGATGCCAGCATGACTACAAAGATAAAAATCAAACTCTCTTGGATGGCAAATCTTCCTATCTACCACAGTCCCTGTGCATCAGTGTATATGCAAACAATTTAAGCAAAAAATTTGCGCAATAACCCAAAAGCATTAGATTATAAAAATACTTAAAATTGAACAAGTTTCAACTCAAACATGATAATTTAGCACAAATATGAATGAGAAGCATTCAACATAATAAGGTATAATGGTTCATTTGAAGAACATGGAAGTTGTCAAGATTTTGATATTTAAGCTGCAAAATAACAGTTTTAAACTAGAAATCCTAATAAATGTATATAACATCCAAATGTAAGAAGAAAAAAACTCAAGCAATTATTTAAATTATAGTACAAGAAACCTGGAGGTATATTGCCGCTCTTATCGGTTAGATTTTGAGGAAAAAAGCGGGTGTGATGTCTTTTTTGTACCACGACAAATGTAACCAGAGGAAGATAATCTGCTTCAAGAGACTGACAAGCCTACCATAAAGAAAATATTGAAGTTGTTATTACAAGGTTGAATTTTGAACTGAACAATAAATTTATCATTATTGCTTACTCTGTTTATTGCATCAAACTCTTTGAGTAGAACAGTATTAAATTCTCCTTCACCCACACCATCTCTGGAGAAATTTAACCGTTAGAAAGCTCAATATATTTAAAGAAGTATTAGTTATCCGATGGGGCTTAAGGCCTGTAGATCGTCTAAAGGATATAAGCTGCTCTCTGCAAAAAAGGAAAACAGATGCACAACCGTTAGCAACAAGCATGTGAATGATATGTAAATTTCCATCATATTCACAAATTACCTTATCATACCGCCTGACACCATTTCTCCCTTTCCGTTTAGGTTAGAAATATAAAGGTCATTAATTATCTCTCCACGTAGTTGAGCGGAAGCTAGCCCTTTGTATTTTGTTATTTCGGGCCAGTCCATAGAGGCAACAACCTAAAATAAAATGGAAGTCATAATACACAATTTTATAGATATTTCCATTAAAATAGAATGTATCGCAGCAATTGAACCGAAGGAATCCTCTTCTGGTGGTGGATGAGTGACGTCGGCACCAAAAATTATAGTAGGTTTATCTGTAATTTTGGATATGTTGCTCATAACTGCATCGACAAGCACCGTATTTCTCCCTCCAACCTTATCGGTAATTAATAACAAATTAGAAATTAAAACATGTGCAAAAGATCTATTTACGAAGTTAGTCAAGAGAGTAAATTAACCTTCATATTAATTTTTAATGCGACATTCGACAAATATTGAGTCTTGCATGACTGAACATTCTTAGGCAAACAACATTGAGACACGATACCCAATTCAGTTTCACAACATCGCTTAATCCTACCTAAAAACAATAATGAATTAATGATATGAACTATCAAACCATATACAAACTTCAATTATAAAAAAAGCATATATCGTTATGATTAACATACCATAATATCCAGTTACATCTGGTAAGATAACCAGAAGCAACTGAAGAGTACCGGCTTGATTGTGCAGAGTCTTTAATACACTTTCGATATTACCAGGTTGTTCATACAAGATGGGAACAACCGGTCTTTGGTTCACATCCTAGTTTATTTGTACTCGAAGTGAGTGTTTGCAGTAGAAAATATAGTACGATAATACTGAGGAAATGTTGTGCTTTAACATATCATTATTTGTGTTTGTTACAATTACCAATGCATTGATTACTGTAATAACACAGATTAGTGTACAGAAATCAATGATGACAGCAATCAGTGAATTAGTAATTGCATTTAAACAAAACCCGTATCGAATTAGAGATTAGTATTTTTTTTAATATACAGATTAATGCACAGAAATCAATGATGACAGCAATCAGTGAATTAGTAATTGCAATTAAACAAAACCCATATTGAATTAGAGATTAGTATTTCTTTAAATATACCATTCCCGCTTGGCGGCAAGCTGACATTAGATTATGTATGAACCTTTCCACTACATCAGGATAAGAATGGGAGAAACTGATGCAAGCCCAAGATGTTATTTTGCCCCCATTAACCATTTTCTAGCAAAATAAAATTAAAGTAACATTAAAGTCACAAAACGATGTCAAGTGATTAGATGAATGTTAAAAGTTACCGAGTACTGATTAATCAAAACAAACATGTTTGCCAAACAAAAGACAAAAATATTTAGCAGAATAGAAAATCAAATCATCGACAAACCTTATTTTGCATGTTCCATGTTCCACGTTCCACCTTGCGGAATGCAAGTTTTATCTTTACCAGAATCATGGTATTTCAATTACAATGCACAAATGATAGAACAACTGGTGTATAATGCCTTGCACGGTAAAAGTCAAAAACAAGTCTTACAGTTGGAGGTGGCAGAATCCGAGCCTCCACAGTGGCCATCGAATTAACAACTTGTATTCCAAATTCTTTTATACACACATCATTCTCATAATCGTTGGCACGTGTCATCTGCAAATTTGATTTACCAGTTAATATATTCAAAGGATAATCATAGAACTGTTTATAATTCACAGATCTAAAACTAAACATACATCCATAATACTTTTTTCACGGTCCATAGGACGTTGACAGGTAGATTTAAGAATTTCTGTCACTTGTTTGGGGCTTAGTTTCTTAATGTACCTTTGCCCTTCTACAACTCTACATACCTGAATAACATTAACAGCCAAAGCTTATTCATATAACAATGAAATGGAAATTAACAAAATATATACCAACTCCAAACTTATAGAATTATTATTTCATATACCTCCATTGTTAGGTGAGTTGGCTTACTATCACTTCCTGCAATCAAGCATGGCCATGCAAGATATCTGAGTTTACGATCATATTTTTGAAGAAAATAATCTACCACGCTAATTTTGTTTCCTTGATCATCAACAAAAAACCTAATGATAGACAACAAAGCCAATCAACATTCTGCAACAAAGAACGAGAAACATCTGAGTAATCCTTTGTCTATCATATCTGAGTAATCCTTTGTCTATCATTCAAAGAACGAGAAACATCTCTGATGCTAAGACATTCTGCAACAAAATCAACTACTGGCAATGGCTTGTAAAAGGCTGTTGCAGATATATCTGCATTTTAAAATATTACAACATACTTTCATAACTGATTCATGAATGTCTAAAATAAGTCATATTAGTTGAGCGAGTTAGGACAAGTACCAATGTTAAGGGACAATCCCATTTGTGTGAGGCGAAGAGATTGATAGTAACCTATCCAGCATTCCATGCCATCACCAATATCTGTGGTGTTGCCAAATTTTTTTGAGAAGAAAGACCTGGATACTGAAACATAACTGTAGGCTAAAAAGGTAAATATAGAACCTAAATCATTTTGTACGATATTTACATGAATATAAAACTAATGAAATGAAATATAGTACTTATTTGATGGAAATTCTCTAAGAACAATATCAAGACACTGGATCGTATCTTGTGGTGTTTCAAAATGCCTCCCCGATAGAAATTGTTGGATGCGTTCCAATTCAGCTTTTCCGACTAATTTGATGGAAACTTTGAACTCTTTCTCACTGATTTGTTTTTGGAATTTAGTAAACATAAACATAGAAAAGTTAGGAACTATAAGAAGTTCAATGTTAGGACAGAAGGCAGGGAAAAAATCATTCACCGCTTGTTTTCAGTGATATTAACTGCAAACTGCTGAGATTTGAAAGGAAGTTCTCCAGCTGTGTACAGAGTTTTCCTACCATCATAAGCAGGGTTTAACCTTCCTAGATTTGAATCTTTGTAGCAATCAACTAACTTCTTAATGATATTCCTACATCCGGTTTTACTCGTCACCTCCGGTTTTATGGAAACCTGCCCACATTTGATAATTTGCATTAATCACCTAAGGAACACTGTTAAGTTTACTAAATTATTCCGAAAAGAATGCATTTCATTATTGAGAATTAGAGAAGATAGGTTTCTTTTTTCACTTATGACTTTCCATACTATTTGGGTAGAAGACCTGACTCAGTATTCATTTTATTATTATTTACCCTGTTTGCACTAGCGTTTACAATCAAAACAATAATAGCTTTAAATTGGCCTTTGATAAATTTTAGTATAAAGGTCTGAAATTTAAGAGGACAAGTACAATAAAGAGAAGAACAATGCCAGATAGGTAGCCTACAGGCCCTACACCTTCATGGATAGATATTTATGCCCAAAATTATTAATAAAAAATAACTTATCAGTTACAGTATATACAAGGTAAAAATAGAGGCATGCAAGCATGTAATGGAAATGCAACAAAGCATTAAAAAAAAAATTCAACATGGTTCATTAACGCCAACAAGTGTCGATCTCAAGGATCGAACTTGCGACCTATATTCTCATAGTCTAAACTACCAACCAACTGTCAACCCGGTTGTAAACATAGAAAAAAATAAACTTTAAAACATGTTATATTTAACCAATAAAACTTATGTGAGCAAAACTTTCGCCGGTGAAAATAATCAAAACAAAAAAAACCCTTGCTAACGTGATTAAAAAGCAAAACAATCCTCCACTAAAAAGTGCCACATACCCACACACGCACACAATAAAAATCAGGTACGAAAAGTTAAATAAAAAAGAAAAAAAAGTCCCAAATTTAGTTGAAAAAACAAGTCTTATAATTTTTCAAGTTTACAAATATAGAGAGCGCAATTATGAAATCAAACAAATTTACAAAAACCTTTTTTAAAATTTCCAGTTATTTATACCATTCTATCAGTTGAACTGATTAACAAAGTTCTCGTGGTATATCAGTAGTACTACAGTACTATAAAAGCGATAAATTATATAAAATACATAAGCTAGAAATACGAATAAATAAAATATGCTTTCTGTAACTAGCCAATAACATTGTTATTTAAGTGTTGACAACGTTAACAATAAATCATTAGCAACAACCATAAATGTATTTGTTAACAAATGAACCGTGATACCGTACAACCACAATCTTATGTTTAGAACAAAAGTAATATAAAATTATACAGTTATTATAGCACCCTTCAAATCAACTTATAATGAACCAAATAAAAGCATAAAAAAATTCAAGTCATCGTATACAATAAAATAATGAAAACAAACAAGGATCTGTTGTTCCTTAGCTGAAATATTTTAAATTCTTCACTTATTGTGAAATAAAAAATTAACATCAGCCTAAGAAGAAAAGCTTACATCATAATGGAATAGTTCACGATCAACAACCTGGACCAGAAAATGATTAGTTTTGACCAAACACTTAATTCCTTTTGTGCCAAAATCGGGTCGATTTGGATGCCTCGTTGCCTTCTTTGATGAAGGTGCAGGAATCAAAGACCCTGACACCGACATCAGAGTATCAGCTGAGTCGTTTTCAGGAGTAATCATTGCCTTCTTTGATGAAAGTGCAGGAACTACCGATTCTGACATTGCTGTCAGTGCTACAGACTCCTCAGAAATCATCAGTTTCTCAGCTCCCTTCGTAACATCAGCAGGAATAAAATGTGCTGCTGTAGAAGACAATAATGCAGAATGCACAAATGTAGAAGGCATAGATGTAGGCAGCTGTACTGTGGCTTCTCTTCCACCAGCTCTACCAAAAACAGCACCTCTTCCACGTCTTCCGCCAAAATCACCATTTCTTCCTCCACCGTGTCCGAAATCACCACCTCTGCCACCACAACCAAAACCGCCACCTCTGCCGCTGCCACGACCAAAATTCCCACCTCTTCCACCACCACGGCCAAAATCACCACATCTTCCACCACGGCCAAAATCCCCTCTTCCGCGCGATTAGGGTTTGGGTTGCTGCTAAATCTGCCTGACATTTTTAGTTTTATAACTTTATAGAGTATCAAGGTAAAGGAGAATGGTCTTATTTTACAATGTTAGTAAAGGTATGCTGAAGTTCTATTTATATGTAGTGATAACGAATGGCAGTTATATTCTAGTTCCAAAACAGGTACAATTTTTTTTTTAATTTGAATCTGCTTTTAAAATAAAATAATTCTTCTCCAACATGCCATAAACATCTGAATTTGAGCGGGTTAATTAGATCCATAGGATTTGTGCGTCCTTTTATTATCTACCTTCCGTTTCCACACCCATATATTTCTACACCACAACTGGTCATTCTAGTAGTACTCTTTAAAATATATTAATTGATATGATAGTCTTTTAAAGTAAAGAATAAATGAAAATTAATTTAAGAATAGAAAAGGAGAGAAATAAATGTTTAAATTTTAAGCAAATATTAATGAATTGCATTACTAAATCTGAGCAAAGAACGCATGTTTCCTAATTGCCTAATTAAGGGTGAATATGTACACATCACATAGGTTAATACATAGCTAAATATTAAAAGTCATTAATTTTGTATCACATTCCGAAATGGTTAGCAATTTAATTTATGAAATCCATTTAAATATATGACAAACTCGGCGTTAATGAAAAGAAAAAAAAATGTGTTCAAATATATATACAAAGCATTAAGCATTTATTAATTTTAAGCAACATTAATGATCAACTTCCATATAAATTCAATCTTCCTTAGGAAACTCATTGTTTCAATTCCTCTAGGAAAACAAAATTGCTGGTTCTATTAACACACCAAAAATGATCTTACACACCCAGCTTTAGAAATAAATATTTTATTACATTTTGGCCCTACCACATATTTTAAATGATTAAAATTTAAACAGTTAAAATCAAAAACCCTAATCCTAAATAAAAACACAAGAAAATGGATCTATGAGGTATAAAAATATAAATCAAGAATATCATAACATACTTCCATTTATATCTAAAAACAAATTAAATCTATTAATAGCAATTAAATCTACTAATTAACTCCACTAATAACAGTTTTAATTTTGAATTTGTAGCAAACATGAAACTCAAATATATTGCATTTATATCAGACCAAATGTGGAGAACAAATAGCGAATTAATAAATTTCCATTTGGATTTCCTTTCCCTCCATATCACTTGTAGTTTTGATAGACATAAAGTATGATTTTCTTTTTCGTACCAGGATTATATGGATTACATAAAAGAGAGAAAGTGAGGGAATTTGAAGAACCTATTCTTGGATTTGGTAAAAAAAAATAGACGAGGAAGAAGGGTATAATTATTGGGGAATGAAGTGGGGTATGCTTCTTTTTTTTTTTAGAAAATGGCAGGATGTGTAAGCACTATGCGGGGTCTAAATAAACGCTGCCAAATAAAAATAAATCATTTTGGGCTCAGTGTAATATGAACTGAATGCCTTAAAATAACTCATGAGAAAATGTGGTCATAACAGTACAAAATATTCATGAGAAAATATGGATAAAATTAATTTTTCATGTATAATACCAGTAGCACTAAATACATCAGGGTCTATCTTGAGGGGTTTAAAGGATATAAGTGTCATTTGTTTTATTTTCGGGTCGACACGTAAATTTTATAAAATGTTTAATTTTACTGCATAAGTTTACACAAATATTTTATTTGTCATATAAATATAATAAGGCAAAGTAATGGGATAGAAAATTAATACAATTTAATGTCATGTTTAAAATGTTCAAACCTTACATGTCATATTTTGTTTTCATATTTTATTAGTTTTCATATTATTTAATTAATAAATTTGTGTTCAACAAATAATATATTAATTCATTATCAATAATCAAACTTTCGACACATATACGTCCAAAGCACCCTTTGATTCAATGGTAATAGAAAACATGAAAACAAATTAACTTAAAAAACATTCCATAGTATTGGTTATAGCAACGTCGGTATGTATCATATATAACAAGCAAATAGGGTTAAGCTAATAAAATTATTAATAGTTAACCGAAGGACCCCACCTATAATGAAAATTCGATAGACTTATTTCTACATTTTTTTTCGTATTTAATGTTTTCACACTGCATATTTTTCGTTAATACTACGAAAACACCATTTCTATTGAAACTACACACAAAATTCATAAAATTAGCATTTTATTTTCTTCCTTATTTTTATTTATACCTTTATAGTGATGCATGTTTTGCAGGCTACACACATACACACACAAAAAAAACATATATACAGACATGTAATGTGATTGTTCAGAACATTAGAAAACTAAAAGTAATTTTTGTACTTACATAATTATTTACTATGTTCTTGTAAGTGAAAAAGTTGCATTTTCCAAGGTGCAAAATTTGTTCATTTCACATGTATAGTCTTTAAAAATTATATCTAATTGTCAATTTAGCAAATACATATATTTTGCATTTTGAATTTATCTTTTTATATACTTTTAGAAAAGACATGACATATGCATTTTTCCCAATATGCACTTTTGCATTTTTAGCACATAAATTATTGGGAAAATTTTAGAGTATGTTGAGTAGTCCCCTCAAAAATTTTAAATTCTTATTTGACTAAAATACTTATTTTTTTAATGTTTTCGGCTACCTCGTAGGTAAGCCTTTGAATCTCGTAGAACCAATATGAGATAGGTCGTTTTACCTCGTAGTCAACCTACGAATTAAGTCCTTTAACTACATAGACCTATTGCGTGGTATGTATTTAACCCACGCATCCACACTACGTAGTTATTTCACAATTCACGTAGACGCTCTACATGGTGGTCAAAATCATTAAAAATATATGTATGCCTATAGTAGAAATATGGAAGGGCAATTTAATCCAAAAAGTTTTTTTTTAAGTTAGGGGGCTACTCAACATATACTTGGGTCCAAATGGAATTTGTCTTGCATATATTCTGCACTTTGATTTTTTCATGCACAAAATGCATAACATGTACAATTTTTTTTTTCAAAATATGACTGTTTTTGCACTTTTATATTTTCACCTTTTAGTACATAGTTATGTTACGAAATTCGTAATAGCATTTTAATTTTGTAGACGATTTTCAATTTTTTTAATTTTTTTCAGCTTTCGCAAAATGTAGAAGATATGTACTTCTTGAAAACATCTTCCTCTTTTGTATTCAATGCTTGTAGTAAGTATGGGTTGTAAATTTTAACTACATTTCATTACTAGCGATAACTTGTACTTTTACATCTTTTTTTTTATGAAATGTCTCTGTTAAAATTCTTATAAAAAAGTTCAAACGTGTATGTTTTATTTATTTTTGTTG
Organism: Allium cepa; assembly: GCA_030765085.1. Classification (NCBI taxonomy): domain Eukaryota; kingdom Viridiplantae; phylum Streptophyta; class Magnoliopsida; order Asparagales; family Amaryllidaceae; genus Allium; species Allium cepa. Next base: position 12,353,013 of record CM060929.1, read on the forward strand.
CATAATTTTGTATTAAATCCGTTTTGTTTTAATTACATTCAATCTGCAGTTTTATTTTCGTAATTTACATGTACGCTCTGAAATGTGTAAAAAAGAAGGAAAATTGTGGTAAAATATACAAAGTACTAAAGTATTTAGAAAAAAGGAAAATTGTGTTAAAATATATATCCAACTGTCTATTATCTACAATATTATATGAAACATGAGTTTAAATTGTTACCATTCGTTCTCGATTTTCTCAAAAATACAACTGTGCTACGGTGCTGCCACATGTACTTATAAAGAAAACTAAACCATGACTTTTCATTTCCAAATCTTTATCTTCTTTTCTTTTTGAACTTGCCACTGACGTCGTTAAATTATTTTGATGATTAAATCTTTTTTCATTATATCTATATATTCTATTACATATGAAGTTCAATATATGGTTAATATTTATCTCACGCCTTCTCAATCGAAATGCTTAATGCTCATGAATCCTAACTCAAATTTTACGTTAAAAATCTGTCTTCCTCTTTGAACGATTGTTGAAATTTTATTTTGACATCGCCAACATTTAAAAAAAATTAGCCTCACATTAATGATGTATTTTTCCTCTTTTTCATTACAAACTAAATTCTACACATTCCATTTTAACAATTCTTCCTACACTCCATTCATTCTGCATATTCTATATTTCATATCTATTCTATTTATTATCTATTAATATATTTATTTGTATACACTAAAAGGTAAGTCTTTGACCATTTGTATTTTATTTTTCTTGTAATTTTGAGAATAAAACTTTAACTTTCTTAATTCCCAATGTTCATTATTTCTTTTGTAATCTAACCATGTTTTCTTCATCTTCTCCCACGTTTTTATTCGAATTTTTTCCGTATTTTAATAATTTTTTCATCTTCGTCTCTTCTTCCTCTTCACTATATAATTTTCTCACGGTTTTGTCTCTTTCCCTCTCTTCTTGTTTGTATAAACAAGTTTAAAACAATAATTCAGTTCTTAAATTAGATAGAAGTAGGATCCGTTCAAAACAATTTTTAAACGATCTTAATAACTTTTTAGACTTTGATATTCCATAAATAGTTTTCACATTTGTGTTCACCTTATTTTCTTTAAGTTTTCGTTCATGTTTCACCGTGATTTTGGTTCTATCTTGCTTTAATGGCTATACAATTTACGGAGAAATCTAGAAGTCGCAAAAATAAAACCTTGCCTTGCTGGATAAATTGATTTGCATTTAAAGATTTGACCGTTATTTTGTTATCATATTTTATTTTTAATTTGAGGTTGTATTCATCGTTTTTCTTCTAAACATTTGACTCCTAACCTTTTCTTACTTTGTATCCAATTTTATATATAAAGCTTAATTTTTGACCATTACCATTCATCTTTCTCATAATTATAAGAACTAACACATTTTAACTTTTTATTTTGCATATTTCCCCTCATAAGATATTATATTCATTTAACTCACTCCTAAACCAACATTGAATATTACTTTGTAACCAAACCATGTTCTCTTCATCTTCTCTACATTTTCAATACATTTTTTGTTATTTCATCAATTTTTTCATTCTCACTTTCTTCTCCATCCCCACTGCATAACTTTCTCGTAATTTTCTCTCTTTTCATTTTCCTGTTTGAATAGACAAGTTTAAAACAAAACAAAAATCAATTCTCGAACTGAATAAAAATAAAAATAAGGATAGTCGATCTTAACTTTTTAATCTGATTAGAATTTGATTTGATCCATTGGTAGTTTCACGTTCGTATTCATTGTAGGTTTTTTTAGTTTTTATTCACATTTTGTAGTAACTGTGTTCCTACCTATTGCATTATCTGCTAAAAAATTTATGGAAGGATTGTCTAAAAGTTGCAAAATAATCTTGGCCTACTGGATTAATTGACCTTCATTAAAGGTTTTGTAACGACTCGATTTTTCGGTGTCCGAAAATCGATATCAATACGTCCACTGTATCAAATGCCGAACAATCGAATGCCGAAAAACCGAACCATTAGGGTTAAAAAAGAATGAGATAGAAGAAGAGAACACAAAACAACAACATAATCTTACCATCGCAGCGGAATAAAATATAATAGATAATAACTGATCTTTACACAAAAGATAACTATATTTGTTTAATATACATCATCAGAGTAACGCATAGACAAAACAACAATTAACAGCCTGGCAGTTATAGCAGCCTGGCAGTTATAACAGCCTGCCTCACAACTTGCTGGCAATTCAACAATCACAGCAGCGGAAATAAACAAGTACGGGTAATACGCCTCGGACTTCAGCTCCTCTCCTGAGCTTCCAAGCATCCTATCATGTATTCTATAATACTCGGTCTGACCCGAGCATTATAGTTAAATAACACCCGAGTCAGTCTGGAATACCAGCGTGCGAAAACCACACTCAATTTAATTATTAAATTTTCAAATCCTTTGAAAACAAAAGCATCTCGTAAGACCACGACAAAAATAAACATGTCGGGTTTTTACGTTACGATAGCCAAAACATTTCTTTTCAAAATCCTCTGATATTATAATAGTGTCTATATACAAATACTTGTTAAAATAACTGAAATTGTTACATGATTAAATTCTAGCATACTACCCACAAAGTGGGTTCTACAAACAAAAACCGTAAAGGCACGTCGAGAGAATGAATTTTCAACTAATGACTAGGCACTGGGGTACCACATGTCACAGTACGTAGCTTAGATCACCATACCGAGGATCCATCCCGATCCCCTGCAACACAAGACCGGGACTATCTCTTACTGAATAATCCCGAGTAAGATCATCCCGCGGTTGGGATCAGCAACCGCCCACTAAGCCGAATAAAAAAGTGACATCTAGAAAGAGATGACATTACCCTAATGGGTGCTACCCACTTAGCCTTGTTGCATACATGGTTTTAAATCTCCTATATCTCGCCCGAGATCTCATTTTCACACTTGAACGAGACGAGATATCAAATCTCCTCCATATCTCCCTCGACACTTATCTAGTCCGAGATATTCAGATCTCACCCGATATATGGATCAAAATCTCAATCGAGATCTCATCCGAAATTATACATTTTTCTTATTTTCCATAATAATTTTTATTTTCATATTAATTCAAAAGAAACTACTCATCCAATTATAATTTACCAACTTCTTAAACATATTCTTTACTTTTTATCTTAATGAGTCATAGCGAAAGGTTTCACTTCTTTATTACGTTCAAATAAAAGGATATTATTCAATCATTACCAAATCAATAAAGTTAATCAAGCAACTACTCTTCTAAAAATCTTTCTTTTTCCATGTAATCAAGTATGTTACCATTTTTATTTTTACTAAGAAAGTTATAATCGTTAAATAAATTTTTGACACATCAATTTTAAACACATAAGTACATCCGAGATATTCCCGAGATGCATTATAAGGCCGGAGATGTCAATCCGAGATGTACACCCGATACGTACTCATCTCGTCCAAGATCTCTCCCCATACGAGATAACTTTTGTAAAAATTCCGAGATGAAAAGTGACCGAAATCCGATATTTAAAACCTTGGCTGCATATCCCCTGATTTTCAGTCATTCCCGGTTGATGAGGCTCGAGGCTAAATGTTACCTTTTTAGAACATATCACTTAAGAATTCTCACCGTCCACCTGACGATGTACTGAAAGCATTCATCCATACAAGTCTGTTCCGGGTTCGAACGGAACCGAAGGCACTACTCCTACTGCATCCATTTTGGAACCACTTCAGGATTAGTAGCGATCAGCCCTTGCACTTCACTGCTCCACCATCGAATCCAAACTCTTGTTTTCCACACGAAAACGTTCAAACCGGATCGAAGTGGTTTTCAGAAAATAAATCTCGATCCCGATCTCTTCGAAACGAACAGCGCATTGGTCAATATTGATAGTCGGTTATTTAACTATCAAATAACATTCACAAACAACCATCAAACATAAATAATTTCACCAAATTATTTATTAATCTCAAAATATCTTCACAAGATATATTTCCACTTTTCAACCCTTTGAAAACAGTTTTCAAACCACGCTCTTCTCATGGAATGAATTCCCAAATATCTATTTCCACTGAAAACACAAGTACAATACTTTAGATTTTTAAAATAATTTAAAACACTTTATTATAAATTATACTTTAAACATTTAAAATAAAAACTACTTTAATACTTTATTTAATATTTAAAATAAAGCTACTTTATAAAATATAAAACTAAATTTTTCTCTTTTAGAAACATAGTACCAAGCCACCTTTAAGTAATTACTACTAAGATAAATTTGAAAAATACTTACTTTAACATTTGAAAATAATAAATTTTCTAAAACATGCTTTTAAAACAACTTTAAACTTTTAACTTATACTTAAAAATTTGCTTCGAAAACGTGCTTGGCTATTCAGGGAAATACACTTCTCTTTCACATCCTTTAAAAATAAATCACTATTTATTTTTAAACAAATTTACCCATTTCTTTAATAAATTCCTACCGTGAATTTATTCTTCCAAATATCTACTGATATATTACTTCACTTTTATAAACCCAGTTTATGCATTTCTTAGTCTCATCCTTCTTAAAATTCCAATTTCAAACACTTAAATTAATTTTCAAATTGATTTCCAAATTACTCTATTTTGGAATAAATTCCTTTACTTACACATTTACTTCAAAACCCATTAACTTCAGATTTTATTTCTTAATTATGATTTAAAAATCTTATTTAACTGAAAATACCAACTTCATATTTTCAAATTCCTTCTTTATCCTTTTAAATAAAGTTAAACCTTGAAATTTAAAATAAATTCTTTATTCCTTTAAATAATAACATTTGAGTTTTTAAGAAAAATCACTTATTCCCATTTATTCAAAATCTCATTTTCCATACTTGGAATTTAATTTATTAGAATTCAAAAATCAACTTTTATTCTTTTCCATTTCATTCTTTAATTTATTCAAATTCCTATAATTGTTTACCTAAAATTCTCTCTTTTATTTTCTTCCAAAAATCCAAATCTGTACAATTTGATAACTCGATATATCCAATTATATTCAATCAAACCATAGCATCCAACATTCGAATTTCCAACATAATCCATCATCGATTATCACATAAACCATATCATAGAGTATTAAACAATCTAAATAAATTTGAGAAATCCAGTTGGATCCCTCCAACCTGTTTCCCTGCATCCACGGATGTTAGCACAATATAAAATACCAATTCCACTTCGAGGTGGAATATCACGGTATATGGGTTTATATAATATCATCCGCTATATAATACGGAAAAATCAATTACTCCAATACATACTATATATATACTACTATATATAATATAGCACATCAAATCAATTCAATCATTCAACCACTTATTTAAATTTAATCATTTAAATTTAAATAAAACCCAAATGAGTGAGATTAACTCACCTTTGATTTTGTTTTGCAATCCAATCCAAACCGGATTTATTTCTTCTGGATATTGACCTTGTAAAAACAATTCACGATTTATTATTATTTGAATAAATCAAACAATTTGATCACCATTCACTTATTTAATTTTAACTTATTATTTGATTTAAAAATTTTAAACTAATAGTTTCCTTTAACAAATTATTTTTAGCAACCCAAAAATTAAATAAGTAAATTAAAACAGCTTAATTATCAAACCTATTCTTTTTTTAAACAAACTAGTAGAATAAAAATTATTTATACATGTATATTATACTATATTTTGAACGACATACATGTTTATAAAATAATTCATAGAGACCAAAATCAAACTTTATATAAATTCTCTAAACATTTTTAAAATCCATATATATATATTTATTGATTATCTATGTATACATATTTAAATTAACCAGTAAGTTAAAGTCTGTATTACTTATATCGGATTAAAAAAAACACAACTGTTTAATATTTTACTGTAACCTATTTGCATTATTCTTTTTCTAAACCTTACTGTAATTCTGTGTTTATATATATATATATATATATATATATATATATATATATATATATATATATATATATAATTGAAAACTGCAGTTGAATTTTATTTTCTATATCATCCAACATATATAAATTTAAATTAGATTTAACTGAGAAATATATTAAATTAAAAAAACAACTACCTCTGCCTCAAGTCGTATCGCGACACCATCGCGAAACCCTACTCGCCGCGTGCCTGCCAACACGAGACGCTCGAAAACCCTCGCGATGCTCAACTTCCACTCGCGACCTCAACATCGAAGCTGATGATGACGCTCCCTCAAATGAAATCGAACTTCGAGTCTTCCTTCTCGGTCATGGCGATCGCGACAACGTCGCGACCTAGAAATGATTCGCGAATCCCTTAGCTCGCGCGAGCACGATTTCTTTCCCCTTTTCGCTCTGAAATCGTGGCCAGGATCTATATTTTTTTTAAAGATTAACTTATTCGATTTGAGAAAACAAAACGAGGGAGAAAGATGTTCGAACCGACTCCGGTTCGAATGAAGAAAGAGGCTAGGTTTTTATTCTTGTTTAAACTGCTTGCGTTTGAAAATTGCAGAGGAAGATTGCGTGTTTAAGATGGGAATATGGAACAAGATTTGAGGGAAGCTACAGTGATTGCAGAGGAGACAAAAGCTGCTGAGGAGAAAAAGGTTTGATGTGCTATAAATTCAGCTGAAGATGACAGGTTAAATATATATAATTTTAAATTTAAATTCAAATTGTCTTGATAAATGCAACTTAAAATTTCGAACTCTTACCGAGGCGTGCCACTAGGCATTTATAATGTTAAACCCTCATTCCGAATACAATGGAAAAGGTTTCGAGTCCTAATTCAATCATATGCAGAAGATAACTTTTTGGACTCAGTTATTATATTGAATCTTCGATATAAATTTCAGCACGTTTACTTACCGTGTGCTCACTAAACAACTCTAAATGCTACGAAAATTGAAATTCGATAATAATACAATATTACGGATCCAATGTAACCGGTTTCGTCGAAATCCGAGACTGTGCCTCGAAAGGCTATTTAAATATCAATTTAAACGATAAAATTTCAAAACTTAACAAAGCACTTCCAAATTCAATTTTAACACTTTTACTATCTTCAGTATTATCAATATAAATTTTACAAGCCCTCAAATTATTTTTAACAGGCTTAAAACTGAAGATTCAATGATTTACCCAATTTCAGTTTATTGAATCTAATAACTTAATTGCTAAATAATAATAATATTTGAAATTCAAGTTAAACTACCTTTCCAATATTTAAAATCAATTAAATATTTCATTTTCAAATATCTAGAAATTTCGGGTCGTCACATTCCTCCCCCCTTAAAAGAATTTCGTCCCCGAAATTGCTGGGTAGGAAGAATGGTTCAATACCCGTTTACTATTTTTCCAAAACCAAACAGTTTTTAACAACTTCCCAAAACAATCCTTTTTATTAAAGACACGCTATCACTCTAACAACTTCTCAACCCACCCATAAGTTCCAAACAATATTACTTACTCAACAATTCGAATTATAATTTAAATTCAAATTTTAAATTATCAAAATTTTCTCAAAATTTTTCTAACTCCTTAAATTCCCGAAAAATTTCGCCAACGTCTCCTTTGCGCGGCTAGCTCGGTACAACTACAAAATGCCTCTACGGGCCTCCAGATTTCAAAAGCAAACAAAAGTCAAGTGGCTAGGCTAGAAAATCATCAAATTTCATACAGAAATTTAAATACATACCTTTGCCGAGCAAATTACAATTTATCTTCTGAAATCAAAAATCCCAATTTTCCCATTTGCTTTTTAATACTTGTATATCCAATTTAACCATATCCAACTACAGATTCCAAACTCATTTTATACACTTCTTTATAAAAATTTCAATATTCATTTCATTCAAGCCCGTACGATGTACATATATCAATCGTACGCAATACCAAATTTGATCGCTTACTCGATCATACAATTTTATTTCCGAACTAGTATCATCCATCTGACTTCCTAGTACGGACTCAGATCTGGTTCCTTGGTCAGAAACCGTCATTCTCCTTGCATAGCCACAAACTATGATAGAGAATATCCAGAATTCAATCAAAAATTAACATCCAGGGTTCCCCGTTGAAAATCGAGTGAAAAATCCCAACTCGGATCGGTATAACTACCTCGAAATTCTGTGCTCAAATCTGCATCAAATCGCTGTGCGAATAAATAATATACGTACATCCTACGTATTTGCCCCAATTGATTATTAGCTGTATCAATTCTCTTTTATTCACATTATTTCGATTTCTATTCTCTTAATCACAACCATCCCATTTCACAACTTCACTTAATTTCCATTCCAAAATTACTTAGAATATTCCCAATACCAAACTTACTCAAGAATTTCACCATTTATTTCTTAAGTTTTAATATAAGCATTTTATATACTCTTATATTAATACTCTACCACTTTAGCCTTTATATCCGCTTATTTTTAAACTGGATCTCCAAATCCATATGAATTCAATTTACCTTTATCTCAAACCATATTCAATTAATCATTTCTTTAATTAGTCCCACTACTAATTTATTTAAATCCCAATGGATTTATTTTCAACTTCAATTTATTCTTAGTCTACTACGAATTAATCTTTCCACTTCACTTTATGACTTGGTTTTTATCTATATTTAATCATTCCAATTTCATATAGATTCAATTTGCTTCATTTTACCAAACAAATTTCAAATCTCGATACTTTTTCCAATTTTCATTCAGATTTTCATTTCAATTCTACTTCAAACTCTGAATATTGACTTTAACTATCTTCCATTCACAACTGGTTCACATCATTATTTAAAATTAGTTCCACTCGCTAATTTTATTTTAAATCTCAATCAATTTCTTATTCTGAAACTTTATAATTTTAGTTCACTTTGAATTAATTCTATAACTTCACTTTATTTTACACATTTTATATTATATATTTTCCAATATACAATTCCAATACATTTGCTTACTCACTTGAATTAACTAGTTTACTCACAAATGTTATTTCAGTCCTTTATTTTATTTAGTCAAATCTTGATTACCTTCCATTACACACAATTTAAATAAATTTCAAATATTTAGTTTAAATCCTATTTACTTACAAATGCAAATTCATTTGTCTATCCACAATTCTCTAAACATTTTTAAAATCCATATATATATATATATATATATATTTACTGCTTATCTATGTATATATATTTAAATTAACCAGTAAGTTAAGGTCTGTATTACTTATATCGGATTAAAAAAACACAACTGCTTAATATTTTACCGTAACCTATCTGCATTATTCTTTTTCTAAACCTTACTGTAATTATGTATTCATATATATATCCCCTGATTTTCAATCATTCCCGGTTGATGAGGCTCGAGGCTAAGCGTTACCTTTTTAGAACATATCACTTATAATGCTCACCGTCCACCTGATGATGTTTTGAAAGCATTCATCCATACAAGTCCGTTCCGGGTTCGAACTGAACCGAAGGCACTACTCCTACTACATCCATTTTGGAATCACCTCAGTATTAGTAGCGACTAGCCCTTGCACTTCACTGCTCCACCTTTGAATCCAAACTCTTGTTTTCCACACGAAAACATTCAAACCGGATTGTAGTGGTTTTCAGGAAATAAATCCCGATCCCGGTCTCTTCGAAACGAGCAGCGCATGACCAATATTAATAGTCAGTTATTTAACTATCAAATAACATTCACAAACAAGCATCAAACATAAATAATTTCACCAAATTATTTATTAATCTCAAAATATCATCACAAGATATATTTCCACTTTTCAACCCTTTGAAAACAGTTTTCAAACCACTCTTCTCATGGAATGAATTCCCAAATATTTATTTCCACTGAAAACACCAAGTACAATACTTTAGATTTTTAGAATAATTTAAAACACTTTATTATAAATTATACTTAAACATTTAAAATAAAAACTACTTTAATACTTTATTTAAAAATACACGCTTTAAGAATATTAAAAATAAAGCTACTTTATAAAATATAAAACTAAATTTTTCTCTTTTAGAAACATAGTACCAAGCCACCTTTAAGTAATTACTACTAAGATAATGCAGGAAAATCAATCACTCCAATACATGCTATATATATATACACTACTATATATAATATAGCACACCAAACAATTCAACCATTCAACAAATTATTTAAATTTAATCATTTAAATTTAAATAAAACCCAGATGAGTGAGATTAACTCACATTTGATTTTTGTTTTGCAATCCAATCCAAACCGGTTTTATTTCTTCCAGATATTGACCTTGTAAAAAACAATTCACGATTTATTACTATTTGAATCAAACAATTGATCACCATTCACTTATTTAATTTTAACTTATTATTTGATTTAAAAATTTTAAACTAATAGTTTCCTTTAACAAATTATTTTTAGCAACCCAAAAATTAAATAAGTAAATTAAAACAGCTTAATTATCAAACCTATTCTTTTTTTTAAACAAACTAGTAGAATAAAAATTATTTATACATGTATATTATTCTATATTTTGAACTACATACATGTTTATAAAATAATTCATAGAGACCAAAATCAAACTTTATATAAATTCTCTAAACATTTTTAAAATCCATATATATATTTATTGATTATCTATGTATACATATTTAAATTAACCAGTAAGTTAAGGTCTGTATTACTAATATCAGATTAACAAAACACAACTGCTTAATATTTTACTGTAACCTATCTGCATTATTCTTTTTCTAAACCTTACTGTAATTCTGTGTTCATGTGTGTGTATATATATATATATAATTGAAAACTGCAGTTGAATTTTTTTTTGCTATATCATCCAATATATATAAATTTAAATTAGATTTAGCTGAGAAATAAATTAAATTAAAAAAACAACTACCTCTGCCTCAAGTCGTATCGCGATGCCATCGCGAAACCCTACTCAGCACCGTGCCTGCCAACACGAGACGCTCAAAAACCCTCGCGATGCTCAACTGCCACTCGCGACCTCAACATCGAAGCTGATGACGACGCACCTTCAAATGAAATCGAACTTCGAGCCTTCCTTGCGCTTGCAAATGCCTCGAGACGACCTCCCTCAACACCCTCGTGCCGTCGCTGCCATTCTTTGCAACTGCGACATCACCCACGATCGTGCTTCCTCGGTCATGGCGATCGCGACAACGTCGCGACCTAGAAATGATTAGCGAATCCCTTATCTCACGCGAGCACTATTTCTTTCCCCTTTTCGCTCTGAAATCGTGGCCATGGATCTATATTTTTTTGAAGATTAACTTATTCGATTTGAGAAAAGAAAACGAGGGAGGAAGACGTTCGAACTGACTCCGGTTCGAATGAAGAAAGCGGCTAGGTTTTTGTTCTTGTTTGAACTGCTTACGTTTGAATATTGCAGAGGAAGATTGTGTGTGGGAATGGGGATCAAGATTTGAGGGAAGCTACAGTGACTGCAGAGGAGACAAAAGCTGCGGAGGAGAAAAAGGTTTGATGTGCTATAAATTCAGCTGAAGTTGACAGGATAAATAAATATAATTTTAAATTTAAATTCAAGTTGTCTTGATAAATGCAACTTAAGATTTCGAATTCTTATCGAGGCGTGCCGCTAGATGCTTATAATGTTAAACCCTCGTTCCGAACACAATGGAAAAAGGTTTCGAGTCCTAATTCGATCGTATGCAGAAGATAACTTTTTGGACCCAATTATCATATTGAATCTTCGATATAAATTTCAGCACGTTTACTTACCGTGTGCTCGCAAAACAACTCTAAATGTTACGAAAATTGAAATCCAATAATAATACAATATTACGGATCCAATGGAACTGGTTTCGTCGAAATCCGAGACTGTGCCTCGGAAGGCTATTTAAATATCAATTTAAACGATAAAATTTAAAAACTTAACAAAGCACTTCCAAATTCAATTTTAACACTTTTACTATCTTCGGTATTATCAATATAAATTTTACAAGCCTTCAAATTATTTTTAACAGGCTTAAAATTGAAGATTCAATAATTTACTAAATTTCAGTTTATTAAATCCAATAACTTAATTGCTAAATAATAATAATGTTTGAAATTCAAGTTAAACTACCTTTCCAATATTTAAAATCAATTAAATATTTCATTTTCAAATATCCAGAAATTCCGCGTTGTCGTATTTTGTTATCATATTTTATTTTAATTTAAGGCTGAGTTTAGTCTTTTCTCCTAAATTTTGACCCTTGACCTTTTCTTCGAGTTTTGTGCCCAAATAATTTTATCAACTTTTGATTTTTATTTCCATTAGCATAAAAATAGTTTTATTAACTTTTGATTTTTATTTACATTAGCAAATTTATGAATTTGGATTCCTTCATTGATTTTGTAGGGGTTTATCGGATCTATTAATACATGAAAAACGTTGAATCTTCGTTTTCTTTCATAAGATTCATTACATGTAAGGTATTTTCTTATTCATAAGTTTTGTGTTGAATTCGATTTTTATTTGATTTTTTTACAAGTAAAGTTCACACATAGAATGCTTAGTTGTAAGATTATAAATATAGTTTCTTTCATTTATTTTCAGGTCAATATTGATTGATGGGTACCTAAATATCGAATAATCTTCAATTGAACTGTATAGCCTATTAGAATTAAAGTTGTTCTTTTCTAATATTCTCAAACATACGATAGTACATAAATTAACACCGGTGAAAACATCGTATTTGAATTAAAATTATAATCCTAGGATATTGTTTCAGACCGTAATTGGTGAAAAAGTGTAAATGTAAAAGTAGTACTTTTATTCTGCTCCGGTATGCAGCTTAAATTTTTGTTAAAAGTTTAGTTTTAAACGTTTATTTTGTGAACTAGTTTATTTTTAATTTTTTTGTGTAATCTTAGTCAAACTAAACTTATTGCCTATAAAATCTAATACTACCTTTCTAAGTCAACATAGATTATAATACATTTTCCAACGGTGTGGTAAATAGACCATGAAATGTTATGTTGTATTGTTTTTTTTATGATTTGGACATGTTTATTGATAATCATAGACTACAAACATTGTTATTCGTAATGTTTATAAGTAATTTTAAATAGGAAAGATCATGTAGAATTTAATCACCACGTGACTATTAAAGGGATTGATTTAAACAAATGAAGTGTTTTGTAATCCATTTACTTTGAATTCAAAAATAACTAGAGAATTAACAATTAATTCTCCTTAATTGGAATTTAAATTAATGAGATAGTTAATTACATTAATTCTCTTAAATGCTAATCAAATAGGGAATTAGTACTCAATCCATATTTAACACGTATTGTATCCCCTTGCAACATTCTTATTTCCACCATAACAATCACACATTTATTATTGTGAAAATTGGGCTCACATCCCTAAAACCAAACATAATACACAAAAACTCCTTCCATTCGAAACTTCATAAATCCAGTCCCTATTTTGTTTCAGCTTAATTTTTTTCCATAAATACCCTCGTTTATCTGTCGCAGTTTTGTGGTTGCAGCCAATATTTGAAATCTACGTTTCCATTTATCGATCTACTTTGTGAAATCATATTATCGCTTTATTATGGCTTCATAATTTTCTAGGTAAAGATGAGATCTACTTTCTAATCAATGGTTTTTCTTTCTAATTGGTTGTTTTTTCTTTTTTATTAATTATTGTAAATGATTATTGAATTTTATCAATTATTGTAAATGATTTAGAGTGACAGTAGCTTATCTTGAAAAGATTTGTGATGTTCGTCGGGAAGGGGAGTTTATCTTCCAGATTTGCTATCTCTTGACATTCCCTAACCTGCAATATTGCTTCGACTTGGAAGCAGTAGTAGTAGAGAAGAGGTTTAGTTGATATCGAAGAGTAAAATGAAAAGAATTTCATTATTCCTCTCATGCCGCCATTAAAGGAATTTTTCGGAGATGAGTTAATGAAATATCTGAAAGTGTCGATCTGCCTTATTTGATTGGAGAGTTATCTCAAATCTTCGGATAATATGGGCTTGCTTTTGTAGGCTTCGGTTGTTGTTTTGTATAAGTTTGTAAGCCTGTTTAGCTTTTTGGCTTAGAGATGTTGTGACATTGCCTTATGGCATTTGTAAATATTGTTTTATTGTTTTAATAGGAAAATTAGAACCCGCTTTCCAAAAAAAAAAATTATTGTAAATGATTATTGGTTGTGTTTCTTTCTAATTGGTTGTGTTTCTTTTTTTTATCAATTACATGAATAATTGCTGACAGCAATAAATGCAATGTTTGAGAATGATTGCAGAAATTGTACGCAAAAGTTGCAGAAATTTCTGCAACTATTTTTTTTTGAACTGGTACTTTATATACAACAAATCATTAGGACAACAAATCCCATGTCAAATAAACGTTCAAAAATAAGTTTCGAACTTGTGACATTCTGCACCAAAGCCGAATCAATTAACCACTTGGACAAAGGTGCTTGTCTTTCTGCAACTATTAGCAATAGTTGCATTTCTACATATATTAGCAATAGTTGCATTTCTGCATATATTAGCAATAGTTGCAGACATTTATGCAACTATTTGCAATAGTTGCAGACATTTCTACAATTATACCATATAGTTGCATAAATTTCTACAACTATATGCAATAGTTGCAGACATTTCTGCAACTATACCATATAGTTGAAGAAATATCTGCAATTATTTGCAAATTTTGTAAATTTGAAAAAAAAGTCGAAAATGTTCAAAATTTGCTGAATTGTTTGCAAATATTTGAAATAACTGCACGTTCACTACAAATATAAATTCTTGGTGTCAATAATGGATCTCATTTTAAAGATCATAAAATTTGTGATTTTTTGGTGAAAATGGTATGTTGATCCAGTTTTTGTATATAAAGTTATACATGTTTGAAATATTAAAAACATAAAGGGTATTTTGCTCTTTTGCGTGCGCAAATTTGAAATTAGGGAGCGGAAACGTAAGTTTTGTTTGTGAACGATGTTTTCTCTATTTTGAAATTTATGACGGATGTGAGCCAAACTTACCCTTTATTATTTCTTTATAATCTAATGGCAATTCTCTTCCTCTTCTTTATGTTTTCAATAAAAGAATTTTTTTCTGTTTCCATAATTATTTTCGTATTAATGTTTTTCACCCTTTTCAATTTCTCACATTTTTTCTCTTCCACTTTTAAGTCTCATATATGTACAAAAATTTATTAAAATTTATTGACCAATTCCATTAACACAATCACCTTTTGCATTTCCCACCCTATAAAAAGTGTGAAAATGAATAAATATGTTATCCATGTAATTATTTAGCTTAATATGTTTTATGTCTTTCCCTATTTTGTAATTTTTTTTTTACATTTTTTTGATAGAAATGGATGAGTATGAGGTTGGAATCTTTGATGAAGACCAACTTATTAGAAATGATAGTGTTTTTAGAGAAAATGATGGTATTGGATCTAGGTATAGTTTCTTTTAATCTAGTTTTTGTTTTGGAATTGGACGTATGTTTTCTACTGCTATGTTCATAGTAGCTAGAATATGATAGCAATCAATCTTATATATAGCTTGAATTGTTAGTAAAATTAATGTATACTGCACTTGAAATAACATAAGACCTATTATAGTGAAATACATTGTATAAGATTCATACTTCTTTTATGGTGTATTAAAATGTAACTTATTTTCTCTTTTAGATTGCAGTGTTGGATGAAAAAAAATTTATAAAGAAATGACTGCAAGATTAAACAATAAATTACCTTGTTTCTGCTTTGATGTAGCTTTTTCCCCATGATTTTGATGGTAGGTTTTGTGTTTGATAAAGTAAGAAGATAGAAAGAATGAGTGAATAATAGGGGCAATGGTGTTTTGGGTATAAAATGGGGAAGAAAAGAAAAAAGTGGGTTATGTCCTTTTTAAAACACTCGAACGTGAAAAACAAAATGTGATGTGTTAATAGAAGTGACCAAATCTATTTTCTTTCTAAATCAAATTAGAGATTCTTTCCAAATAATTTTAGCTCGATCTCTTGATTCTCTTTAGAGAAATATTTTGACTAGAATTTGATTCAATTCTTCAGTGTTTCTTCACATTTTGCCTTTCCCATCCCCAGTGTTTTGTAGTGATTGTGTTTGTATTTTTCTTTCAATATTACTGTTTTTATGGAAAAATTATCTAAAGAGCTCCAAAAAATTTTGGCTGACTGAATCGCTCGAGCTCAATTTAAAGGTTTGAATTTTATTTTTTATTTTTTCATTTAATTTGATATTGAATTTGTTGTTTTTGTTCTAAATTTTTGATTTCAAATATTTGCTTTGAGTTTTGTGCCTAAAATTATATTCTTATTTTTGTTTCAATTCATAAGATTATGTTTCCATCATTTATTTCATAGCAAATTAGTGGATTTATAAAAACAAAGATACAATGAAAACTTCTATTATTTTGTAAAATCTATTAGAAGTTGTACAACTTTTTTCATTCTCAAGTTTTATACCTAAATCAACTTTTATCTTATATTTGTTCATTTAGGATAACTATAAATTTTATTTCCTATATTTGTTTAGCAGACCATAATTTGTTTACTATTAATCGTTTTTTAATTCTTGAGGATCATACAGAACAACAAGGTAATTATCTGTAATTTTCTATAGTCTTTTAAGTTATGTTGTTTTAGTTTTTTCGCGATTTAAAGATGTTTATAAATAATTGTACATTGAATATGTATTTATAATGTTTATAAGTATACTAACTTCAAAAGGAAAGAATTACGTCAAATAATACTAATATGCAATCGATAAAAGAAATTAATCATTATCAATTTCATTTTGTTTGAATTCAACCTAATTAGATAACTAATTGCAATCAATTCTATTTTACTGAAATTCGATTTAATGAGAAAATTAATTACATAAGTTCAATATAACTTTTGATTTTATGATGAATTAAGATTTCTTTTTAATTTTATAGTTACATATTTTCAAAATGTACCTTCAATATGTCATGTTTTTTTAGTTCATATTCGTATTATTAGCACATTTTCCAATAAACTAGGATTGTGTTTTAAGCAGTTGGAATCATATGCATAATTCAAGTTTCTTTATGGTCAAAATGATGCAATTGGTAATATATTACACACACACAAAAAACTATTGGTTTGTAATTCATATAATATTTATTTTTAGTTTAGTTTTTAATATTATAAATCAATATGCTCATATATTTTAATCTTTAATATTCAATTACTTAATTATAATCTAACGAATATACCCACTAACGATATTTAATTCATTAAACTAGCATCAAAGAGAATTAATTCAAGAATTAATATGCAACTAATTCTCTTATTTAAAATTGTAAATCAAACCAAAAGAAATGGCATAATTTGTTAAAATTAATTGGAATTCAATATGGATAGCTCTCTATTAAATTTGACTTAAAATATAAAATAGTAAATAAAATTATCATAATTTACTTCCAATTACGATTGCATGCAATGATAAATATATATCAAATTCACATGGTCTATATTATTATGTTTTTGTGTGAAATATTTATATACAATTAAGTTGCAACCCGTGCTTCACACACGGGTACGTAGTGGTCGTGGTTAGGTTATGAATATCGACCGTTTGGTGTAATTCATAAACAACTTTTTTATTTCGTTCATATGTTTGCTTCGTGATTTGAGCTTGTAACGTTGGGATGGAATGACGTTCTATTGGAAATCATGTAGTGTTTTGTATATTTTAGTGCCTACCTGTTTTGACACTGCGTTATAACTATGCAAGTTTCGCTGGCAACAAATTTTAGTTCGCCGGTTGATCATCGAATAAAAAATATAAAGCAGTGCTGAATGAAATTAGTTAAGGGAAAATGGTTATGTATACATGTTTAGAATTAACCAATTATTTTGAACAAAGTATAGAATTCATTTTACGAAAAAATGTGAGCACAGTGCATTTTCCATGCAATACCTGCCTACCATTCTGGAATGAATGACCTACAAACGGCCGTAAATAATTCATTTAAATATTTAGTACATTATGTCAGTATTCAAAAATAGTAATAGTTTTGTAACTGCAAAAATTAAGTACGATAAATGTAATTATTCATTGGTTGTTTGTCATACAATATTCTGCTGACATTGAATACTATCTATCTTCAGCAAATTTGGTTCCAATAGAAAATCTTACCCGAAACTAATCCCCGGTTGTGGCTGATTTAATTTTAAATCAATCGCCTTCCTAATTTCCGCATAATCTCACGCATCAGATTTCGAACCTCGTAGAATGCTCCTTTGGTTTAAATTGTCTATATTTAAGCTAACATGCAAGTAAAACTGTAATTAACATAGTATAGCTATGGAAATAGCGTCAGATTCTTTTTTTTTATGACATGCATTACTAAAACCCCCAACCATCCGAAGACCAGGTATTTGATAACCAATTAACTTTACACCAAAGCATGATGGACATCACAGTTTATGCGAGTAGAAAATAATCAACATCAATCCATGTAACCAATTTAAGGAATGAATTTTGAAAAAATTGTTAGGTCAGATTTTGAAAATCAATGTAAAGATCATTACAAACATTAGAGTCGACTCACATAACCGCATATGATGAAATATTATGATGTATATTTGGAAGAATAAGTAAAACTGATAGTCTTCTTTTACCTTTTTTGCACGGAAAATAATTATATGTTACCCTCCCTATATTGTAGTCAAATTTAGTACAAATTGCATACATTTTCATTAAGATAGAACTAAGAATAGCAAGCTCAACCAAAAAATAAAGTAATAACAACACTTGAAATGAGTACAGGGATTTTCAAGTACATTTTAATTATGAGAAAAAATAAGTACAAATTAACAAAAATGAATCAACAAACCGAGGAAGTAAGCACCAGGTTAGTTAGATGGTTTTTGAGTAGGTGCATTCACTTTTCTCAAACTTCCTTGCAATATTTATCTTTGCTCTTTTGGTACATTGGATTTGGAGTTAACTTCTTCGTCGTTATTCTTGTTGCTCAAATTTCTCACGAGTATAAAATGGACCGACCTGCATTGTCCAAGCAACCAGTATGATTGCATCCATTTTTCATCTTGGCCCTCGTAATTCCAAGGTCCAGCACTTTAGCTTGTCCGCCTAGGCGTGGTCAACCTCGGCAAGGCCTACCCTCCAAGCAGACCACCCGACTCAAGCACAAATGGCCCCGATATCGCACGCTCAGACATTGGACGAGACAATGACAAATAGCAGCTCAACATAGAAGCCCGCCCACCACCTTAACGATCTAGAATTTTGGTTATTTGAAATTGAAATATTTAATTGATTTAAATATTCAAAAGTTAATTTTTAACTCGAATTTCAAATATAACGACATATTGGATATAATTTATTTATTGAATTTAACAATTGAATCTTGGTTAAAATATTGAATCTTGAGTTTTAAACTTGATAAAAATAATTTAAAGGCTTATAAAATTTATATATTTATAGGCTGGATAGTAACATTATATCCTTGGCCTTTGCAGCATATAACCTGAACTGATCTTTGAATTTCCGAGTGAGGTCAGAAAATTGATCCACAGAACGAACTGGCAGCTTCGTGAACCAAAGCAGAGTCACTCCTTCCAAATACACCGGAAAATATCTGCACTTGATCTCATCCGATGCTCTGGCACCAGTCATATGTCAGTCGTACTTGTATAAGAATTGGTTAGGATCGTTTGTTCCCCGATAAGCTGGAATAGTGGAAGGAACAAACTTCTTTGAAAATTTGTCCTTCAGGATCCTTTCAGTAAAAGGAGTCTTGCTTGGAGCAAACCCCAAGTCATTCTCATCTTCTTTCCTTTGCATGCTTTCTTTCATAATTTGTCGAATCATTCTCAAGAGGTATTCCTCATCGTTTAGATGCCTCGCGGGACAGACGTCAGCTACATTTTCGAAAGTTTGCTTGGACAAACGTTCGCGAAGAGTTGGTTGCGGCCTTGAACCTCCGGCTTGGGGAAGTGCCCCTTCGACGGTGCCAGCTACCCTCTGAGGAATACTCTTTCCTTGAGAATCATGAACATCTTCGGCAAAGGTTTCTTCATTATTTTCTGGTTGACGGTTAACTCCAAGTAAAGCATTTATCATGTCTAACATCAAAGTGTTCCGAACTTCCATCTGTTGATACAACCCAGACACCGCAGCGTCCAATTCGGCCCTTGTAATTCCAACACTAGGAGCCGTCTGATCTGACGCGGGAGAAGTGGCGGTGTTATCATAAGCACTTCCAGATCTAGCAGATTTACCTTTCCTTCCAGGAGCCATGATCTCCGATAGACTTCTGGTTCTTGAAGAAAGTCTTTCAACAAATCTTTGCGGAGCAATGATGAAAGTATCCTAAGTACAATTCTCAGTGAAAGCACCAAAAATATTAACGCTAAAAATGTACGCTAACACCCCGGTGTAAATTGTAGTATAGTGAAAGCACCACCCGTTGGTACGGGAACTGAAAATAAGCAGAAAATAACAGAGAAATAGTAACGAGACAACAGTTTTTATAGTGGTATGGCTTAAAGTCAAGCCTACGTCCACTTAATCTCTTTTATTGCTGATTTGATTACAACTTTTTCAATGGTTCTTCAATTACAACACAATTGAGACAAGTAGCTAGAACTTCGATGTAGAAAAGCTCTTCGAATTCATGTTGAACGAGTTAGATCTTTCTCGAAATTCGTTGAAGTGTCTTCGGTGTTTGAAGTGTTGAAGGAGTTGAGAAAACAGCAAAGTATTGGCGTTCCAGAAATGATCCAAAATCCCCCCCGGTGGAGTAGGCATGGTATTTATAGGGAAATTCTGGAATTATGTCGTAGGTCATGGGCAACATAAGGGTTAGGTCGTAGGTCGTGAGCGACCTAAGAGATACAGTTTAAGGCTTATAACAGTTGCGCTTGATCATCTGCTTTGGCTGGTAGGTCGTTGTGACCTATAGGAGAATGGAGGGCGACTTAGATGCATTGAGGCATCAAGTGAAGCGACCTAGGTTAGGTTTGGAGATGGCAGCGACCTAATGCTGACGCGACCTATGATTAAATGGCTTAGGGATTTACGGCTTGTTAACTCGTTAGGTCGTTGGACCTTTAACTCGCTAGGTCGCTGGACCTGCTTAGATCGTTAGGTCGTTACATGTTTAGGTCGTTAGATCGCTTATCATGTTAGCTTACTCGCATTTTATCTCGTTAAGTCGCTTGTTTCCTTTGAGCAATTGAGTTGCCGTTCAGAATGGTATTAACAATATATATATATATACACACACATTATTTGATTGACTTTATTTCCATCAGCCCTTTTTCCCCTCATTTCGAAACACTGTAGCCTTCTCCTTACATGCAAAACATCACATCTCCTTTTCATTTAAAAATCACATTATCCCCCTTTAAACAACCGATTACAGAAGAAGAAGAAAAAGGAAAAATATATGAAGTTCAAAATAGATATCCCTCACCTCAAATTTCAAAACTGCGTAATTTTTCTCAAACGAAAACGAAATTAATTAACTGAAAGAAAAAAAAGAAACAAAT
Source organism: Allium cepa (assembly GCA_030765085.1). Classification (NCBI taxonomy): domain Eukaryota; kingdom Viridiplantae; phylum Streptophyta; class Magnoliopsida; order Asparagales; family Amaryllidaceae; genus Allium; species Allium cepa. The sequence continues at coordinate 12,374,645 of CM060929.1, forward strand.
CGCACTCTCGACTTCGGCATATAGGCATCAACGTGGGCTAGTGTTGCTAGCGACAGTCGAAAGGAGGGCTTGATAGCAGGCGGCGACTGTGCAGGGAGAGGCGATGGACGGAGGGGAAGCGATGCGAGTAGTCGCGCATTTAGGGTTGGTCGATGTCGCAACTTGTGTTTGCGTGCGTAGGAGGGGGAAACACGATCGATGAGGGGCGAGATTGGTGGTGGAGTACTGGGATAGTGGCGCAGTCGAGGCTGGAGGAAGGGGGTAGAGCGGCTATGCAAGCATGTCGAAGGCAGCATCGGTGATGGTGGCATTCGAGCTAGGTTGGGCGTTTGATTGGGAGGTCGCGACCTCGACAGTGGCCGAACGAGCGACAGCAGAGTGAGTTGGAGGCGGCAGTTATGGGAAGTGGATCAGAGATGGGAAAGTTCGGCAGTAGTGGGTCATTAGAGCAGTTGAGTTAGCTGAAATAATTAACATTTTTTTTTAAATCTGTCGACTGGATTAATTTATTATCCAAATGTTTATAAATCCATGATTTGTCTATACGAGGTCCAAAAATACGAAGTCGATAACGATAAATTCGTAGCTGCAAAATTCACATTTCTGGAGGTGGTTCGGAATTTTTCGGAGTTTGTTGGGATTTTAAATTAAATCGAATGATGTTCGATTTAGTTTAATAATCGGGATTTTTGCCAAAATAAAAATCAAGGTGAGAATTTCTCACTCATTTGGATTGGTTAAATTTAATTATTGGATGCATGGTTGAAATTATTAATTATTGTCTGTGAATGATATATACATAGTAGTATATATATTAGCAATTAGGGTGATTATTCCCACATATTTTAGCGGATGAGACCCTATGCGCCCCACAAAATAGCGGATGACCCTATAAACCGCGATATCCTCTCGAAGTGGGATTGATATTTTTATATTGTATTCACATCTGTGGATGCAGGGAAACAGGTTCGAAGGATCCAACTGATTTCTTAAAAAATAATTAAATTTCATATATATTGATGCATGGTATGTTTGAATAATCTGTGATTGGTTATAGTGTGATTTGAATCTGCTGCTACGGTAGTTTTGGCCTAGATTTTGGTATTTTTAAATACTGATGATAAATGTTTGAAATTTGGAAAGAAAATAAAAAAAGGAAACTGAAAGTAAAAATATTTATAGTGAAATTTGGATTAATTGAAAAGAAATGAATTTGCGAAAAATAAATACTTTGAGTTTAAAATTTGTACTTAATAATTTCGGAATATGAAAGTTAGAGATTTGGAATAATGTAAATAAAAGGATATTAATAATAAAACTTAAGTGATATTTGTTTAAGTGTAAAATGGTTTAAAATCGAGATTTAAAATAGTTTGGAAAAATAAAAAGGAAATTTGATAATAAAATATGGAATTGTTATACTAGATCTTAAATAAGATTTTAAATTTATGAAATGGAAGTGGAATCGGAATTTAGTGGGGTTTGGAATATAGTTGGGTTACATAAGAAATTAATTTAAAAATGAAATTCAATTTAGAAATTGATTACGTATTGTGAAACCGTTATAAACGGGAAATGAGACTATGAAATTTATAAACAAGGTTTATATATAAAGTGAAGTGATTATCAGTGGATAAATTGAAGTTATAAATTCACGGTGAGGATTTATAAGGAGATGAGTAAATCGGCTTAAAAGTAAATGGTAGATTTATTTTTAGAAATGTGGAAAGGGTATTTACGGAATTGGAACGTAAATCAAATTGGGAATAAATCGAGAGAGATTTATAAATGTTAGACTGGTTATATCGAAATTGAAAATTATATTTTTTTTATCGGGAGATTGAGTTTGTTTTAAAAAGGATGATTTTTAATTATTAACTGGGTAATTAAAAAAGGTGTTTAAGAATATTGCAAAATATTAATTATTTAGTTGTTTAAAATTGTTTTAAGTATATTTGATTATTAATTAAATTAGTTTCTAATTAGTTGATATTAAAGTAACTATTATTTAAGAATTAATCAGTTTTATTATTTTTACAAAATAAATTATTCAATATTAATATTATTTTATATAACAACTTTTATTTTAAAAAAAATAAAAATAAATAAATAAATAAATATTGCCTAAATTAAAACTTGGAAATTTATATTGAAATTTTATAAGTGTAGAAATTATTAAATAAAGTTTTCGGGAAGTAATGGTATACTTTCATGGCGCAATTGTAGGCCGTAAGTGCCTGCAGTTAAGTTTTGAATTTCTCTACGATAGAGATATAACCATTGAGCTGTGAATCCATGATTGATACCGCGGTGGTACTTTCCTTATTATTTTAAAAATGTTTTCAAATATTTTTGAAAAGGACAGTTTGTGAATATACTAAATTCGGTAAGATAAGTATATATTTTGGATTAAGAGATTTAAGTGATTGAAATTTAAATTGAATATGACTTAGTGAAGTCAGTTGAAAATGGAATCTTTGATTGTATGATTGTTTATTTGATAGTTAAATAACTGACTGTCAAATCTGAATCAAAAGTATAATTTTGGGAATATTTAGAGGAAACTTGGAAAGTATGTGGTACACTTACCGTTTAAGGTGCTATACTGTACGTATAAACTCGTTTCGTGACGCCACATCTCTATACTTACACTAGCCAAGAGCACTACAGAGTAATGCTGTCGACTAACACGAAAAATAAGACTGTTGAGGGGCGACCATCTGTGTAATTGCTTTATGAGAGTACATACATGTCAGATAGTATTGCATGCATTTCGTTTCAAGGGGAAATCTGACACATCAATTACAAACTCAAAACTACTACACAATGGCTATGTGATCTTCGAAAACGAACATAAAATAGGCATAAAACAAATCAGTCACAGATATTCATATCACTAAGGCGGAAACATATATAAATATGACACATAGAAGTGTACATCAAAGCAGTGGTCATACAAGATCCACCACATCACAAAAGAATGTGTACAAGTGCTAGACAAAAAAATATATATATACATCAAGGAGTCTCTATCTAGAATGTATAAAAAAACGAAAACTACTAAACTAAAGTAGTTAGCCAAAAGTCAGATGACGGTCCCCGATAAGTGTTGAAAACACAATTTTAGTGTTTTGATGATAACAACTATATGACAATGCTACTAAAATGTTTATTAAGTGATTTCAGGTTATTCATTGTCCGGAGAAAAATAAGCAAAATAAAATCGTTCAAAAATTCAGCCAAGCGGGATTCAAACCTGCATGCTTGCATTAGAATACACATGGAAACCAACTTTACTACAAGCTCTTCTATTATTAGGTGGTTAGAGGATTTTATTATATGAAGTAAAAGTGAATGGAGAAATAAAAAAGAAATAGGATTCGAACCCAGCACACTCAACAAGGAATGAGCAACCATTACCACTCCACCACAACAAGTTATGTTAGCCATTGCTACCAAACACTACTTAACAGAAGATATAAGAAATGAAAATTAAAAGCACGAAAGTGGGATTCGAACCCAGCACACTATGATGGTAGCTGCACATCTTACCAACTAAGCCATAGAACATTTTGAAGTTAGCATCAACGGCTACTTTACACAAGAATTCCAAAGCGAATAAGAAATGAAAATTAAAACAACAAACGTGGGAATCGAACCCAGCACACAACAAAGACATGCGCATGTTGTACCAACTGTGCTACACCGCGTTTTGAATTTGATCTCAACGGCTGCTTTATTCAAGCATTCCAAAGCGAATAGTCAAGTTGCTATTCATGTGTCTATTCAACCAATTCCAAACCTCCAACGGATGCATCTTTTCTAATGAGAATTTCTGAAGGATTGTGACTACTTATTGGCTTCCATTCACTTCTATATAAGCCTCCCACCATCCCAAAAACAAAAACAATTATATTCTCTTAAATCATTCTCATATTGATTTTAAACGCTCCAACTTCCATATTCATTCTAAAAGCAAATTTAAACCAGTGCTATTTCACTCCACAACATACAAATCTGGTTCTAATCCACTTCCTAACCTCTGCACGCTCATTCTACATCATTTTTACAGGTTATAGAAGTTGTACTCAAGTTCGACTACTCAGTGTATTGAAGACACAATATATAGTCAAGTTATTTCTTTGTAAAAGAAAATATTGAAGTCCCGTTCGGCTGCTCGGGCAAGTGTACTGAAATCCTGTTCTGCTGCTCAGGTGCCTATTCCTCCGGGCGAAGTGAGGGTGATAGTTAGTTGAAATTCCAGAAGCAGTCTGGGACTGGAAGTAGGACTGGAGGTCCGAACCAGTATAAAATTTTTGCTGTGATTGCTTCTTGCTTTACTTTTTATTCGCGCTGCTATTATATTTATATTGCTGCTACCGTGATTACTGCACGTCAACTCTGTATCTATATATTTGGCCATCATCGATCCAGTGCATAGCGACTAACAAGTGGTATCAGAGCCTGGTTTTCTAGAGATCGTGACAACATCCTAGAATAAATGGCTACAAAGAGATCTAGTCAAGGCAATAAGAAGAGGAAGAGCAATAAAGAAAAATCAAAGGAGCAAACAAACAAATGCTTCATGGCAAAAGATAATGAGGTTAGTGATCTAACTTTTGATGATATGATAGAAATAAATTCAGAACTTCTAGACACTTTAAAAAGTATCAAAAGAAAATATAAGGAAGCTCTGGAAAATCAGAAGAAAGCAGAATTCGAAAGAGATATGCTTAAAGACGAGAAGAGAATATTAGAAGAAGAACTTGAGAAAATTCAAGATTCAAACAATTCTCAACTCGCTTTATTAAGTCAAGAAATAGAAGCTCAAAAAGAAAAGAATAATGCTCTAGCTTCTGAAAATCATGAGTTAAAAACAAAAATTAAAATTGTTGAGTTAGATAACACTAGTCTCAAAACTAAGATTGATGACATTACTAAAAATATTTCCAATTTTAATAAAGGGAGAGAAAATTTATCCAGGATTATTGAAAATTCTCAACCTACTTCAAATAAGAAGGGATTAGGTTATGTTAAGAATTCAAAAGCTCACAATGATAAAAGCGGTTTAGGCTATAAACAAGTTAAAAGTAAAAATAGTACTAGATATGCATTCATGTATACTAACTTTAGTGCTAGTATTAGTAATCAAGATAGTTTTAAAACTAGTTATAGTCATAATAGTACTTTGTTTAGAAATGATAGAAATTATTCTTCAAGTACTAAGCTAATGACGAATAGTATTAAGATATGGATTCCAGCTAATATGATTGATCCAGTGCATAGCGACTAACAATTGGTACTCTTGACATGAACCCGAAACTGTCCCAGAAACCTTTCCCCCAATTCCCTCCAAGTCCCGATAGATCCTTCTTCCAGCTGCCTGAACCACATCGCAGCTAAGTCCGTCAAGTACAAAGGGAAGCATCGGGCCGTCACCTCCTCTGATGCCCCCAGCACCTCCATGTGTCTAGTGTATCTCATCAAGTGATCCGTAGGGTCTTCCTTGCCATTGTATACCTCCACGCTAGGTAGCTTGAACTTAGGTGGGTTCTGAGCCATCCTTATTTCCCGAGTGAACGGTCTCCTGTTTACTCCTTCCAAGTCTCCGTTGGTCAAACCACCTCGCACAGTCTTCCTGATTATATCTACCAATCCACCGTTGTCTGTCGGGGGTTGCCCCCGAGGGAACTCCGGTACATACTCTTCGTGTGGCTCGTTAGCAGCAACGTTGGTTCTAGCCTGTTGAACTCCTTCCAAAGGTTCTCCTGTGTTGAATCCCGTGGGCCTGCCCCCAAGCCCTTGTTGATTGCTACCTGGCTCCGTATCTTGTCCTTCGTTGGGTTCCTTAACCCTAGCTTCTTGTCCTGCATCCATAGCCGTTGTAGCTGCTCCTAAATTCTGCATCCCTGCAGCTCTCATTTGCTCCAAGAAAGTTTGCATCATTTCCTGTTGACTTTTCAGCAACCTCTCTTGCAGTGAATTTGTTATGGCTTCCATTTCATCCCGGGTTAAGTAGATCGAAGCCGGTCCTTCCTCACCTCCGGAGGATGCTTGTTGACTTCCTCCTTGTTGGCTCCTCTCAGCCCTTAGCCTTCTACTGTTTTGCCTAGTCATCGTCTTCCAAATCTAAACCTCTATCCGATGTAGCGGGAGCTGGTTCCTCTCAATGAAAGCACCAAAATGTTTGCGTAAAAAATGGCCACAAACACCCAATACCGTGAAAGCACCAGTGTATGAATATAAGTCAGCGATATTCAAACACAAATCACAGATCTCAGCAAATAACTCAAATACGTTTGCACAAAAGATGGGCAAAAAACTCCAAGTCGTATGAATTAGTTGATTTTATGTTGTTCGTAGTGATTTAGGTGGTTTATGCAAATACGTAAAAAGTAGGGGCTAAACTGTAAAAGACACACAGATTTATAGTGGTTCGGCCAAAGTGTGCCTACGTCCACTTTATATGTTATTCTCCTTTTTCAATCCGATTACAAGTACAAAGCTTGTAGTACAAGTGTATGAAAGTTGTTTGAAAGTTCCTTCCAGGTTTGAGCTCTCAAACTCCTCCATTGTTGTACCCCTGCCCCTCTATTTATAGAGTGAGGCTGGGGGCAGGGGTCTTGGAAGTATAAAGCTGCTGGTGGGCCTGGGCTGAAGCCATCTGGACTGGCAACTCTGGTTCGGCGGAGCTTGGTTCGGCCATGTGGAGAAGGTTGGATCGGTGTTGGTGAAGTGAGAGCTTGGTCCGGTGATGGTGGTTCGGTTGTGGGTTGTTAGGCAGTTGGTTCGGTGGAGCTCGTTCGGTAGTACATGGAAGGATGGTTGGTTCGGCTAGGAAGAGAAGTAGGTTGGTCCGGTGGTACTACCGAATGGATCTTGGTGTGAGGACCGGATGAGGTTTGACCGGATGGAGGATAGCCTTGTGCCGAATGTTCTTGGAGGGAAGTATGCATGGGCCGAATGCAGTATAACTTGGATTGCCGAATGGAACCTAGTTTGGGCTTTGCCGAATGAACCTTCATAGAGAATGCCGAATGAACTCTGGCCTTGCTTCCAATCGACTTTCAATCCCGACCTCCATCATTCCTTGCCAGTTTGTCGATATTCCAGTTTTGAGCAAAAAATGGGATAAAACAACTTTATATTAGCAACTATTATAAGAATGTAATTTGTAATGAAAATTATATTTATAAAGGTTCAACCACACCCATATGGGTATGGTTTCCAAAGACCTAACCCCCCGGACCCTAACATAGTAAGTGGGTACCGAAAATTATTATTATTTTTTGCAGGTACTCAGAGAAACAAAAGGAAAAGTATAGATTTTGGAATTTTAAAGAATGTTCCATACGTTTAATAGAATTACGTGCTTACAATGAAATATGGACTTCGGCAAATATGGTAAAATCTATTTTATTTATATATATTTAATTTTTTTCTCCATAATTAATATTGAATTTATCCCACTATTCACAAGATATTTTATATAATTTATTATATTCCCTCATTATTTTTGATAATGACAAAGGGGGAGAGATTCATATGCATATTGATAGATGGAGATATTATACTTAGGGGGAGATGTTAAATTTAGAGGGAGCAAATACTAAGGGGGAGCAATATAATATTATTTTAGAAAGTCATATAGTTGTCATTATCAAAAAGGGGGAGAATGTTGAAAACACAATTTTAGTGTTTTGATGATAACAACTATATGACAATGCTACTAAAATGTTTATTAAGTGATTTCAGGTTATTCATTGTCCGGAGAAAAATAAGCAAAATAAAATCGTTCAAAAATTCAGCCAAGCGGGATTCAAACCTGCATGCTTGCATTAGAATACACATGGAAACCAACTTTACTACAAGCTCTTCTATTATTAGGTGGTTAGAGGATTTTATTATATGAAGTAAAAGTGAATGGAGAAATAAAAAAGAAATAGGATTCGAACCCAGCACACTCAACAAGGAATGAGCAACCATTACCACTCCACCACAACAAGTTATGTTAGCCATTGCTACCAAACACTACTTAACAGAAGATATAAGAAATGAAAATTAAAAGCACGAAAGTGGGATTCGAACCCAGCACACTATGATGGTAGCTGCACATCTTACCAACTAAGCCATAGAACATTTTGAAGTTAGCATCAACGGCTACTTTACACAAGAATTCCAAAGCGAATAAGAAATGAAAATTAAAACAACAAACGTGGGAATCGAACCCAGCACACAACAAAGACATGCGCATGTTGTACCAACTGTGCTACACCGCGTTTTGAATTTGATCTCAACGGCTGCTTTATTCAAGCATTCCAAAGCGAATAGTCAAGTTGCTATTCATGTGTCTATTCAACCAATTCCAAACCTCCAACGGATGCATCTTTTCTAATGAGAATTTCTGAAGGATTGTGACTACTTATTGGCTTCCATTCACTTCTATATAAGCCTCCCACCATCCCAAAAACAAAAACAATTATATTCTCTTAAATCATTCTCATATTGATTTTAAACGCTCCAACTTCCATATTCATTCTAAAAGCAAATTTAAACCAGTGCTATTTCACTCCACAACATACAAATCTGGTTCTAATCCACTTCCTAACCTCTGCACGCTCATTCTACATCATTTTTACAGGTTATAGAAGTTGTACTCAAGTTCGACTACTCAGTGTATTGAAGACACAATATATAGTCAAGTTATTTCTTTGTAAAAGAAAATATTGAAGTCCCGTTCGGCTGCTCGGGCAAGTGTACTGAAATCCTGTTCTGCTGCTCAGGTGCCTATTCCTCCGGGCGAAGTGAGGGTGATAGTTAGTTGAAATTCCAGAAGCAGTCTGGGACTGGAAGTAGGACTGGAGGTCCGAACCAGTATAAAATTTTTGCTGTGATTGCTTCTTGCTTTACTTTTTATTCGCGCTGCTATTATATTTATATTGCTGCTACCGTGATTACTGCACGTCAACTCTGTATCTATATATTTGGCCATCATCGATCCAGTGCATAGCGACCAACAATAAGAAGTCAAATAGAAGCACCTGAAACACCTCGGTCTGACCCGAGTAATATTTAAGAAAAATAATAAACGGATCAGTTTAGCTATAAATGTCATATAAATGAGATAGGATAAGAGATATAATAGAAATATATGATAACAATGAAAATTATACAATATCTCAAATCTTCTCAAAACACCAAAAAGCATGTCATATTCTTTAGCTTATTCACCAAACCTCAAATATCGACAAAACATATCAATGCAAATCGCAATAAATTGTGAAACATATATTCCAAAAATCCATGATAAAAAGTCCAGAAAATACAAAAAGGGGGAGGTCTATCACGAACGGGAGCATGAAAACTCACCAACACATGTATCATAAATGGATCGCTATCCCATAAAATGAGTCGGAGTACCTCCAAACAGGGTATAGTCCCCTTTGCGGACTATGAGCCGAAGCTCCTCCAAACAGGATATAGTCCCCATTTGCGAACTATGAGCCGAAGCTCCTCCAAACAGGGTATAGTTCCCTTATGCGGACTATGATCCAAAGTTCCTCCAAACAAGGTATAGTCTCCATTTACGGACAAAGAGACATCGCATATCGCTAGTCTAAACCACAAAATGATCATCATTGATCAATAAGTGTAAATTATATTAAGCTAGTAAATAAATGAGTTTAGCTTCATGTCCCATAACCACTGACTTAACCTAAATATTTACGAACAAATTGTAAATTTCCACTCGAAAGTTGTCACAAGATTTCAATCGAATAAGTCCAAAAATTAACCGACAAAGAAAACGCAAGTGTTTGATGCCACTTGTTTTGCTAAGTCGTTTAATTAGATTTCTCATACGAATGAGGTAAATGTATGTATATACTAATAGATTAAAAACGGTTTTAAAAACGAGTTTTGTATTAAAAATAACATTGAAATCATTTTTTTGAAAGAGTTTGAATATTTACTACTAGTATAGAAACCTTTGTATTTTAAAGTGACAAATCACAAAAGTGATTGTAAAAACAATCAATCACCAAAAATTCACGTTCGATGATGTGAATTAAAACCATGAAAAACGTTATTAAATCCATCAAATGGATACTTCAAAAATCCAGAAAAGAAGTCACCAACGTCGATAAAAGTGATAACAACTAATCGGATCAACCAAAAATCAATATAAATGGAAACCCATATAAAATAGACAAATTGGTTGAATTTAACAGCTCTAAACGTCTGGTGGTTATCCGAGCTGAAAGGCTGGAATTTTCTTCCAGATCGCCCAGACGTTTGGAAAGTAAGCTCAGACGTCCGAGCTGTACATCTGGAATTTTTATTCCGATGGTCCAGACATCTGAGTGTTATACCAGACGTCTGAGCTGAAGCTCACACAAAAACCAGCCTAGGCCAATGATGGCTGAATCATCTCGGAGGCGATCGAATGAGCAACGATGGCTAGGGATTTATGCCTAACAACCACCCAACCCTTTAGACTCATCAATCGCTCCAAACAACATGTCCAAACATCCATAATATGGTTTTCATAGATTTTGACTTCAAAATTCCAAAAATTGAAAAATTCGCCAAACCAATTCAATTCATAAGCAAATGGACATGAAATAGATGTTAGGAATTCATACCTAACAAATATCAAAGGTATAGACATAGATGTGAGTTCAAGAACTCACCTTTAAACCCAAAAACAACAAATGAGAAGCTTTAAAACAAAGCAAGGATCAACCACTCTTCAACTTCAACTCTAGAAGCTCCAATCCAAGATCATAAGCAAATATTTCCTAAGTTAGTTTATAGAAAATTTCTGAAAATTGAAGAGGAAATGAGAAGGAGACAGTGAAGAAGATGTTTACCTAAGCTTCTCTTTTATTTTGAACTTGAATTTGAATTTCCTAATAAAACTAGGATTTCGGAATTTTAATTTTGCATCTTTTCCCCATTTCCTTTTAGCTTAAGAGTGTTAGGAAATTAGAAATGAAATGAATCAAGATGAGTGGAGTTAGGGTGTTTGATAGAGGAGTTGAGTTCCTTATTAGGTTAGTGGGCTGAAACCCAAACCCAAAGCCCCAAATGAAAATATCAAAATTCTAATCAACCTCAAAAATATCGATGTTTATACTCAAAAAGGTCGTAAACGCCGTTTTGAACTCAATGGAAGTGATCTCGAGTCCTAATTTGACTGTTTACAAAAAGTAGCATTTCGGACTTTAATCCGACTAACGATGCTATATTTCAATATATAATCGTAAAATATGCAGGTTGTTATGCGTTTCATTCTTCTAGGACGATTATAAGGAAATCTGCCCACTAACGGTTAGGCGGTGATCTTCGATCTAATTCCCGTCTGTTTATTTCCTAAAGAACAAGGGTAGAGTTTACCGGAAATATCGAACGTTGTTTCGAAGAGACCGTGGTTGGATAAATTATCCAAAAACCACTTCGATCCAACGAGTACGTTTCAAAGTGAAAACAAGAGCATGGAATCGAAGATAGAGCAGTGAAGTGTAAGGGCTAATCGCTACTAATTTTGAGGATGATTCCAAAATGGATATAGTAGGAATAGTGCCTTCGGTTCCGTACGAACCCAGAACGGACTTGTATGGATGAATGCTATCAGTATATTATTATTGAAGAACAATGAGCATTCTAAATGAAAATTTCTTAAAAAGTAATCGTAGCCTCTAGCCTCATCAATCGGGAATGACTGAAAATCAAGGAAGTTGCAGCAAGGCTAAGTGGGTCGCACCAAATTAGGGTATGTTTACACCTTTCTAAATACCCTCGAATATTATTACTATGGTGCGCGGAAGAGCTCGGAAGGATGGGAACACCCGAGGTGATAGCATATTCGGTCTATCTAGGTTAGGGGCAGTCCGGTTTTGTTGTAGGGGATCCCGATGTGATCCTCGGTATATTTTTCTAGATGTATGCTGCGACAGGTGATAACCCAGTGCTTAGTCATTCGTATGAAATCTATTTTCTAATACGTTCCTTTAAGGTTTTGGTTGTAGAACCTAGTATGCTGAAATTTAATTAATGTAACAAATTTAGCTATTTGAATAAGTATTTGTACTTAGACATTATTACAATATCAGATGATTTTGATATAAAACGTTTTGGTTATCGTAAGATAAAAACCCGTCGTGTTTAATGTGGCATGGTCTTACGAGATACCTTTGTTTTTCAAAGAATTTTGATAACTTTAATAATTCAAATTGAGTATGTTTTCTCACGCTAGTTTTTCAAATTGACTCTGATGTTATTTTATTATAATGCTCGGGTCGGACCGAGTATTTCAGATACAGGGTAGGATGCTATGGAGCTCAGGAGACAAGCTAGATGAGAAAGATGTATTACACGTATCTGATTATATTCCGTTGTGTATTGTAAGCTGTATATTCAGCACTTGTGAGGACAAGTTATTATAACTGTCCAGTATTGAGTTGTTGATGTGTTGTACTCTGATGATGTAATGTATAAATAACGGTTATAGTTCTTTTTTGTATAAAGACCAGTTGTTATCTGTCATATATTGTTCCGCTGCGATTGTGAGATTCTGTGTTATTATTTCTCTTTTCTTCTTCTACCTCTTTCTTCTTTTCTCTTACGATCTGGTATTTCCGGCATTCGATTGCTCAGCATGTAATACAGTAAACGTATTGATGTCGATTTTCGAGCATCGAAAATCCAGGCCATGACAACGACCTAACAGGTCTCCATAACACAAGACAAAGCTCTTAACGGTCACAAGCGGGCGACAACAAAGGATGGCCGACCAACACACAGTAGGTCTCTTACGTATTAATTGGCCCGGCCAACGACGCACTCCCTAGCTCGCTCTCTTCATCGATCGCCCGTTCCTTCCTAAGCTTCCTCGCCTTATCTCGACAGGCCCCAACTGAAAGAAAACTTCACTTGCATTGTTTCCCTGCAAAGACCGACAAACTACATCTCTCATCTGATAAAAGTTTCAGCCACCACTCCTGAACCCATGTCATTTGCTTTTGTACCAAGCATGCTCAAGGTACGACCCACCAGCTGGTGTCATCTCGACCATACAGTTCAGTCAACTTCCTAGCTTGCATGCACTTCAAACTTATGTTACCTAATACGCAGAACGATTCGGTACGCAGAACGAAAACGGGAACAGAAAATGTCACATACTACTACAGAATGCAATACGTTGAAGATAGGCATAACCGAAACGCTTAGTCAGAACGGAATACGCTTAGCCGAAATGTTGAGCGCTTCTAAAAAAGACCTCTTTACAAATTTATACAATATTGTCATCCAGTATCCTCTACAAGTGAATGGACACAAAGTAAAATCATTCTTGTATAAATAAACATTATCATTAACGTTCATTTCCAACTAGTTATACATTATAGATTATATTAATTGAAGCTAAATAAAATTGCAAAATGATCAAATATTATTGCATAAATGCTAACAGAGTGATTATTTTTTCTACTATTTATAGCAGTTGAAAATAATAACAAAGTTACATTATGTTTTTTTCTTTGTGAATTCTTGACGATGACCCTCTCTACTGCATGGACCTTGAAGTTGGAATGGTTTTCATACATTAAAACAACATTAGCTTCTTCAAATATATTATCAAAATCATCAATGTTTTTTTTTTCCAAATACTATATTCCAAGTTGAAAAAAGTACATGGAAAAAAAGAACATTTGAAAGATAGTTATGTAAAAAAGAAGAAGAATATATAAGCATTAATGAAAAGTTCATAAGTATATGTAACTTTACATTATTATGGTAATTGAGAGTTAAAATAAAGTAGAAAACAAAGTTTTTAGTCTTCCTAAGGCTGAATTGAAATCATTCTTATTATTCATATTTTCAGTATGAACTTATTGTTATATGATGTTTTATATTTTCAACAGGAAATCGTTATTATTTCATGCACATTAATACACTTAAAATCAACAAACTAAACATTCTGGAACATCCGAATCAACATTTTGGAACATCGAATTAAACGTTTCGCAACATTAAATTCAACATTTCGAAACGTCAAAATTAGTGTACCAAATCGTGTGCCCATAGTGTTTTCAAACGTTGGTGTATTGCGTTTCGGAATGCACATACCAAAACGGAATACGACAGCTAAAGTGTGAATTGTGGTAACATAGTTTCAACCGTGCAGCCACATCAAGGGATTATAGTGATTCTTGGTCTCAACTGCGCAATCTCAGCCACTCAACACCATTTTCATCAGTTATAAATACCTCAAGATCTTCATCATTACAAAGGGTACAGTAGAAGCTCTCTTGTATTTAGTTATTATTGTCTCTTGTAATAATTTATTGTAAGAGAAGCAAAATAGTAAGAAATTCCTTACAGTGGACGTACGCAAGCTTAGCCGAACCACTCTAAACTTGTGTTCTTTTATATTTTTTGCATCTTACTTACTCATTTAGTCATTTTACATATTTAATTAAGTATTATCAAGTGACCTTTGTTAATATCACCAATCAACAATTCTATAAGTAGTGATTAAATGTTATTGAAATGAACGGTTACATACAAGCGGTAGTAAACATACAAATGAGAAGAGGATGTGATAAGTAGTAATTAGGTAACATTCAGTACATGCAAAGTTCTATTTCATTTGATAAGCCATAACATTAAATATAAAGTGTGCTATATATTAAACTGTTATGATCCTCATGATCATATATTTGTCCCTTAGAGCTAGGTTTGTTTGTTTTTTTGGTTCAATCCTTTTGTTTATTTCATTATCTGAGAAATATACGGTAAGACTTTGAATGCCTTCATTAGGCGGAGCGATCAAGAGCGGTTTACAAAATTACTTACGATATTACATACATGTGGGCATCACATATAAAGGATGTCATGTAGAAACAATTGAAACTGAAACTAACAGCTTTATTTTTTAGGACGATGGAAACAAAATTTAGAGGAGAAAATAAGAATGGTTATGATATATTACACCTTTGGGGCATTGAATCCAAGACTTTGAATAATCAGATATCTTTGATTAGTCATTTTCTTTTTAGAAAAATTCTCTGTTCTTGTCATTAATTAGGTCCAGGAATTCTTGTTTTTTGCATATGAAAGGAAAATTAATGAAAGTGAAATTCATCCAAAGTATTAAATAATATTAAATATAAAGGGTAACTTTGTTCATGCAATTTTGTAAAAGATTTTAGCTGAATCGCATGTTTTAGGCAGGTGGACTGGTTGTACAGTGTCTGAATTTGGGTGACATGACCTTATATTTAGTAAAATAAATTGTTGGAATACACAGGTGGTAGATGATTGATAAATAGTGATGAAGTATTTGTGCATGTGAAGTAATAAATGTTTTAACCATTTGAAAATTGTAACCACCAAATAATGCAGGAAGTAGATACATACATTAATGATGCCACCTTTTCGGACACTCTCTCCACTTGCTATAGCAAGATTGCGTTCTCTAGTTTTGACATTACTGGAAGGTTTCTTCTCGCCCTGATGGAAATACAGTTTAAGATTAGTTTATTCTCAGTTCAATTAGAATCGGCAATATTGATAATGAAACGGGAATACTTTCTTGATCACATTCTGTAAATTACATAAGATCTATATGAAATGTTTATGTATGAATAATGATGATAATATCATCATTGTCTTACTGAATTAAATTTGATTTTGGCATTAGGAGGTAAATAAGTATCTGTATACATTGATTGTGATCATTTGTAAATTGTAAAGGTTAATGTTTTAAGTTAGTAGCATAAATAGGCATTTCAGTCAGTAGGAAAAGCTCATATTTTTAATCATCGTTTATTGTGGAAAATGGAAACTATAAATTTCCATTCATTTAGCTTCATCCATTTTCACACAAGATTGAACCAACGAATTCATAATAAATTCAACAACTAAGTCTTGATGTTACACATATATTGACTAATACAATTACAAAAGTAAATTTTTAAAAGAACAATTTACCTCCAATCAATGATCCTGCTATTTCTCGCCCAAGTGCAAGTTGAAGAAGAATTTGTAACTTGAGAATTAGATCTTCATTTTGGCCTTTTTCGACACTTGAGTTTAAGTAGCTTGGATATCGTAACTGATGACCATGAAGCTTTTCTGCGCACATCGTAAAACAACAGTGCAACACGTTGGGTTTTTGAGAAGTCCAGAGTCAACTTCATTCGGAGTCCTAATGGATTAACATGTAAAGTTTACAATTAAATTACCCAAATATTAGTGAAAATGGAAACCGCACATATGCGACATTCTATTATCAATTTTATGATTCTTCTTTCTCCCAGCCTCCTGCATTCATTTTTTAACCCACTTCTGAAAAATGGTTTTAAAATTATAAATATTGATATTTTAACATTCATAATTCACAAATATCAAAAATAATTGGAAGTGATTGTTTATTCATTTAACAAAATTAATAGCCAGTATAAATTTATTTCATAAATTACATGGAAACAAATATGTGAACATCAAAAATTAGGAAGCGACATATATACCTTGACTATTTCAATTGTAAACAGCATCCATCTTAGGTGTTTTATGTAAAAAAGTATCATATAGTTATTGAATTAGCATTGACTGTCACTGTTGTATGGACGTAACATTAAGTTAAATATACAGAAGTGAATAAACAAGTAACTATATAGAATGATTTATAGATGGATGAACATTCTTTTCAAAAATTAAAGATTGTAAATTAGAATAAGTGCAGTTAGGTTTTCCAAGGCTGCGACAAAACATTAATGATTTGGGCAACACATATTGATATGAATGTTATTTGTTATTCAGACTGATTCTTAGTAACAATTTATATTAATTCATGCAATATTATACATAGATGTGTCATGAAACAAAATAAACAATAATTTTTTTGGTACACAATAGATTAAAAACAAACCATTGAATTAAAAGTACCCAAAAAGACACCTAATTTAAATATTTACACTACAACAAAACAGTCTTTTTACAACGGGCATTGCCCGTTGTAATACGGTTTTCACAACGGACATGTGCCCGTTGTGATAGGCCTTGTTGTAATAGATCCACCACATTTTACAACGGACAAAGCACGTTGTAAAAACCGTTGCAGTATACTTTGTTTACAACGGTCATAACCCGTTGTAAAAATCTTATATGACAACGTGCATTGACCGTTGTAAGAAGCTCATATAACAACGCACATTGCCCGTTGCAAAATAAATGCAAATTTAAAAAAAAAAATACAGCAACATCCATGCAATACATCCGTACTAATACTAAATATTGTCGTAAAATAATTAAAATCACATACGAAAAGACTAAAAGCTAGAGTCATAGAATTCTAACACTCCAAAAAGTTAGATAAGTTTACATGTCAAATACATAAAGCATTAACACATTATATTTACATTTTGTATCACTGTTACATTGCTCCTCAACTGCCCACCACCTTAATCAGTTCACACTACCTGGTCATCGCAGCCTATTCATACAAATCATCAACTTCCTCCATTCTACTGTTAACTCTGTCACATTACACTGCTGTTCTCACTGCTACAGCATACACATAACCACCTGCACAGTGATACTTTCTAGCATACATTTCCAGTCAAACCACCTGTTGTGCATATCTCACCACAACCACTGCTACACTTGCCTTCAACACCTCACCATAGTTCACCCATATATACAAACCAACAACCACTACTTCTCCCCTTCACAATCTTCACTGCCTGACACCATTTCAGCACTTCACATAACCAAGACACCAACTCAAAATTGCCTTACCATCACCATTTTACTTCCTCTGACAACCCCTCTTCTGCCATTCAACCAGCACTTCAAACAGCAGACCCCCTAACCTACCATTCCTCATTCAAAACAAACTACCCCCTACATCATATCACCACTTTGACTGTGCATAAAATTGTGCACCTTTCCTCTGTCCACCATACCAAACATCTCCACTCCACCAACCAACTACATCAGTGCACATCACCCTTCAGCAAACTCCCCTACCAAACAACTTCCACCACCACCCCTTACAACAGTTCCTGCATTTATGTAAACTGCCACATTTACTAAACCGTCACTGCACTTTTCAACAACCTACCCATATACTTCAACCTTCAAACTTGCTTCATCGAACATAAAACGTCTCTTACACCTTTACAAAACTCAACTTCTTCAACATCCCCCCACAGCCACCAAAACCATCGGGTACACTTCCAACATCACACTGTGCATGCTCTGTGCACATACCCCCTGACCTGAACTGCCATCAACCATCAATACATTATACCAGCCAATCAAAACTTTATACAAACACCGGTCATCCTCTTACACCGCTACACATCACAAACATCTTCCCACTTTCATTCACCACATCACTGACTTACCCAGTTCCGTGCATCACTAGTGCAACTTCAATACAACAACTTTGTTCAATCACCTCCATCACCGTACTTCTAGACACTGCAACCTTACTAGCCACTATCCCAAACACCACCAACCATCAGCATTCCCAGTTCAACCTGCTACCATCCCCTTAACATCAACATCCACAAGCATACAGCTGCACATATCCACTTCACCATAGACCTTCCCATACCACTGCATTTGCACATCACAGTTCTACCGCAAAGCTTCCATTAACAAAACATTCACCATACCATTCACAAACCTCCCTACACTGTTATTGCCACATTATACCTCCTCCAAACTATCATAACCACCAACAATCGCTGCACAGTGTCATACTTACAACTACCATCCCTGACCAACCCTCTAGTTACACCACCACCAGTAACTCACCAAACTGCTTGACAATCTCCACTGCACTGACAACTACAACCATTTCATCTACAATTCCACAAAACTCCAGCATTATCAACCACAGATTATCACCATCAAAAAATTGCAACAACTAGCCTAAACACACTACTCACTCCAGTCCCCCATTCCACTGCCAAACAAACCACGCAAATCCCAGAAACAAGTCCCTGCCTTCAATTCAATCAACCTTCCCTACTACCATAAACACTTTCTACTGCTTTATCCAAAACAACAACATTCCTACAGTCATCCTCTACATCACAAACCATCATCAACACAACAACTTGCCTGACCATCTCCAAAACCACAATACATTCTTCAAATCTATCCAATATCATCACACCACATTCCAACCATCCCCCTACACTACTGCTGCCCCAGTGCACTGCCATCAACTACATCAAAATCGCAGCCACACCGTTCACTGAATCTTGTGATCGCACCTTTGGTTCTGAGTTTGAGAGTTAGATAAAGTCAGAAATTATGAAATAAAATTTGAAAGTAAAACACTTCTAGTCATTCACGATCGTGTACGGTTGTATGATTATCTATCCATAAATTTAGTTAGCTGACCAATTCTATTTGCATTCCAAATAAAGGTTGGGATAAAAGATAATATTTCTTTGTAAATACGTGAATCTACTGTAGGGCACCTGTAATACACACTCTGGAACTTCGATGCAACCCTGTAGCATAATGTCAACTTTTTCCAGTAGACGTAGTGGTACAGGTGTAATCATGCTTATGCAATATTTTGGAAAAATTGATTTCTCTCCTTATCCCTGTTTTATTTTAATAAAATTCAAACAAAATAAAATAAAAATTAAATTTGAACGTACATTAAGAATAAGTAGCAGTAAAGATTACCTAACCCAACACAAAAGGGCATGTTCTTGTGTGAAGAAGAAGTATCTGAACTAATTCCCAAGCCTACAATTGTTTATAACTATCAGTAAGTTGTCTATAACTAACAATATCTATTTCTTTTAGAAAATACTTCCTGAAATATGCAATTATCCGTAGAAATTTATTTTTGTTGTAGTGATTATAGCATTAACTCAAACAGTTGCCTTGCAATTTCGAGTTTTCATTTTTTCGATCAATTGAAAATCCAAATAGAAAACCTTTGTTCGGGTTGATAAGGCTCATCAACAAAAGAAATTGTCAAAAATTCTCATAAAAATAAGGATGATGATTTATCACAAATCCTTATTCAGTTTGTCAACATCAGTGGCAGCGATGGTTAAAGCAGTATAGCTAAAGATGTAAATTCTGTTCAAATTAAAGGTAGTCCATAGTGAAATTTGTTGTATAACATTTTGAAAACCTTTTTTAAAAAGCAACCATCCAAATTGTTATATCAATTTTATTTGAAATAGCTAATCCTGCCAGTTTCAGAAGCTTCACGATCAATCTAAATTATGAAGCAATTCATTGCATTGAACAACTAACCAACTTTTAAAAAGTAAAAAAAAAAGAACATAACTGAATATGAAAAAACTAAAGTCAATCAAACTCAGTCCCATCCTCAATGGAAACTAACAATTAATTTCAGGCTAAAGTTGAATTTTGTATTTCAAAGGTTAATTTTATATTCATTTCCAAATTTGTTACCAATGCACTATATCTTTTTTATTTTTGCATTAGCGAATCTCAAAGTCCCTTTTTTGTATACTCTGCTTATTGTTTTGACTTATCTACATGAACATAACATGTTTTACTAAATATCTATTTGTGTGAATGCGTCTATATGCATTCATATGCAGTTTCTTTGTCGAACCAGTAGAATAGTGACCCCAAATTTAAAATTTAGGAGCATAAGTTCATATGGAAAATAGTTCATAAGTTCATATCACAAATAAAGACCGGATACCTTTAACCATCGGTTGTGGCGACTCAGAGTTTGTCAATATCGACGACAGTGCTAGGTCAATCAGCTCCATCACCTCACATACATCGTTCGTCAACACGATCCTGTCTGGAGCTTTGGTTTGAATCGAGAAAGGCCATCAAGGGCAATTAGGAGGTTTGTTTGTTGATAGGGCTTCAGATCTAGGCACGGGTAGTATTGTGCTATTTTGGTGGAGAAAGGAAATGATTTTGTTTTGGAATTCAGCGGGTATTTGGAAATTAGATTAAGGAAAAATGGGGCAAGCAAAGCGGGAAATGAAATTTAGCCGAAAACGAGGCGCGAAAAACTTTTACAACGGGCCTTAGCGTTGTAAAATTGGCACCTTTTACAACGGGCCTTAGCGTTGTAAAATTGGCACCTTTTACAACGGGCATTTTCTGACAGTTGTAAAATTAGCATATATTACAACGGACATGAAAGGACCGTTGTAATAGAAGTCTATTACAACGGACAGTCATTGCTCGTTGTAAAAAAGCCATTGTATATGGCATCTATTACAACGGGCTTGAATGGCCCGTTGTAATAGCCTTCTATTGCAACAGCCAGCCAACGCCCGTTGTCAAAAAGACGTTGTAAAAGGTTTTGTTGTAGTGTTAGATAGAAAAAAAATTCACCTTCTTTTATGTAGAAACAGTAACGTACATCTGGCCAATCTTCTTTGATGATATCTTTTAATGCTAGATGGAAGGGGAAAATAGTTTAGTACATAGTAGAGAATATAAAAAAAATCAGTATTTAATATTAACAGAATTATCAAGATAATGTAAACATGTTAGATGCAAAATATATGATTGATCGGAAATGAGAAAATACGGCTAACATAGATTTATAGACCGTACAAATTGATGGATAATATCATCAAAAAAATAAAATAATTGCTCATTGTTTGATTCATCTTCAGCGCATAAACTCAATTTAGGAATCATTAATAAGAAAGAACAAAATTATTGTGCAGTACTGTAACTATCACTTCTGACAATCAATTTTGAAACAGTGGTGAATATTATAAAGGAGTAAATGAGTGTATATTTTACCAATCATACCCGTCCCTTCCTGTAGGGTTATCCATCTTCAACCCTCAACAATTTATCTCCTCTCGTATTCCAATATGATGATGCAATGTAACTTACTACATGAATATCCTAAAAAGTTATCCAGGTTTTGAACAAACCAAACCATCTATGATCACAACAAATTTTCTCCAACTTCGCAAAACCTTGCATAGAAAATATCCAAATTTTTTTGCATCGAGACAAAATAACATGGGGTTGCTTGAGTAAGTGTGCTCGAGTGAAATACTCAGATGGAGCTTACCCGGATACCCAGAGTAGAACATAAGTGAACTGGGCCATTCTACCTAAGTTCAGATCCTTTGGTCAAGGATGCCATCACGCCCACCGCCAATCACAGTGAATCCATTATGTTACCCGGTTTGGGACATATGACTTTAAATTCTCAACTCGACGTTGGTTTTGGTGATTATGGACTTCCGATCTAAATTATATTGAGGGTATTATAAAGAAATTGGGGTTTCGGGAGGGTTAGGGTTTCTTGATAGGAAGCGAGAAGATAAATGAAGAAAAATCGTGGATCCTTCGGTGGAAATGGAGTTAATTTCTGTGGCGATGAAATTGGTAAGAAGAATGATTCGGTGTGGATGGAAGGGTAAAAAGAATTCCATATTTGAACTATTTTTGGCAGACGTGGGAGAAAGAAAGAAAGATGGTATGTACTGCTCTCTTTTCCCGCTATACCGGTCATTATCAATTTTAGTAAAGTTCCTAAACAATTTAATATGGTCTGGTTGAAACCTCAATTTTTGACAAAATAATTTTTCGGTTGAGTAGCTTTGTCACATCACTGCTTATCAACTTTTACGACGAAACACTAATGATATTTTTTCAAAATCAGCGTGACAATGATATTATCAATGCAATAATTACATGTTTATCATTATATCGACCTTCAATATACCTACAAATCAGTAACGATGACGGTATGAAATTTTGATAATGAAATTGTTTGTTAAATTGATTGCGTGAAATTTTGAAGAATGAAACAATGGATTTTTTCCTCAAGTTTGAAGAACCATGTGGTTCGAAGGGGCTGGATTTGAAGTTTCTTAAGGATTTTGAGGTTAGACCGTTGGTTCATGAATGTGTAGGATTATTTCATTTTCAAAACTATAACGCTTCAAGATCAAAGGATAACCATAGCCGAGCCGATTTTAAGCTGAGTCTTTAAAACACTAGTTAGAAGTACAGTTCATTTAAGCTAGTTGAGTCCACTATTTTATTTTAAAATAAATTGAGCGGCTAAAAAAATTAAAATTAGTTATACATTCAGTGGTATAAAAATACTATATTGTTGTTAATTTGCCCTTTAGAAAAACGAAATGTTACGCTTTGGATTGTATAATAGAATAGTTTGAATATGCGGTCTATTTTGCATGGTTTCATTACTAGAAAATGCATTGCCTACCTCTCTGGTATTACCAACGTGATTCCGACATTGAAAAATAAGGCATCTGCGTGGCATCGGTAAAGCCTCAAAAAGTGTCTACCAACGTAAATTTTCAAATGCCCTACCAATACCAGCAAAAGAACTTTGGCAGAAGCATCGGTATGGCGTCATCTCAAATCATACCTACCTAGTCGACGTTCTCTCCATCCACTTTTCGGATTAAAACAAAAAAACTCTTACCACATGTCGTCTCCTCCTTCCTCCACGCCGCTATAAGCCAAACCCCTCCCCAAGCACAATGTCGCCTCTTTCCCCAAGCCCAGTGTCTTCTTCTTCCCTAATCCACCGCAAGCTAAACTCCTCCATAAGCCGCCATCTCCAAGCACAGCACCTCGTCGTCGTAAGCCACCGTTTCATCTATGATCTAAGCTGCAACTAGCCATCCAGCCACCGTTTTCCAAGCATCCCCCAAGCTTCCAAACCGCCGCAAGCAGAGCCTTCCGTCGGCATGATTTATTACTTTGATTCATTTATTATAAGCTATTATTTGATTAAGTTCGTATATGACATAGATTTGTTTGTTTAAGATATTGTTGGTATTATTTTTAAATTGTTCAATAATTCATTATTATTGATGTGTTATTATTAATTAAATCCATCGATGTTTAGTTTTTGTCTATGATTGAGTTAGATTTATAGTATATTTCGATATACTATTATCGATGGATTGATAAGGTGAATGGAGTTTATATAACGTTAGAAATTGAATTTTACTATATCCGGGGATCCATAATATGGTTTTCTTTTGATATAATAGTAAGCTTGACCGAAGAAGCCATGCATGCTCGGCATGTTCTGACAAGTGTGTAATGGTCACGAGCTGTGTAATAGGGATTGTTTTTCGATTGTTGATGATGAAATTTTACCGATTGATACATGTTAGATTGATTGAAAAGTTAGAGAATTTTATAACTGATGGTAAAATTATAAAATTTAATAAAGAATATGGTGACTATTAAAAATCGAAAGTATATTAGATATTAGAAATATATAGTATATAAGCTAATATAAACCAAGAGTATGTTATGACTGGTGTTCAAGGGTATATAGACCTAAATATAGCTAACATTATAGATATTAGTTCAGTTCTTATTTTGTGGCCATAGCAACTACATTCTTTTATTTTAGGAAATTTTACATATGTAGGCCAGTTTTGAAAAGATATAACAAATATAGGCCAGTTCCAAAAGTATTTACAAATATAGACCAGTTTTCGTTTTGCTGGTCTATGGCGTTGGCGATTTTTCGAAAATCGCCAACGTGCGATTTTTCAAAAATGGCCCAGGTAGAATAATTTGTTTTGCTTTGGGCGATTTTTCAAAAATGCCAGAAGAAACTGCTATAAATCCAAGCAGCCACCTACCATCTTCTTTCACTATCAACTTTACCAAACTTATCATCAAATTCCTGAAAGTTTGCAAACCCTACTTCATAGAAAACCCAAAAAAAGTTCGATTCTCACAAGATACAATCAAAGCTTCTGAACAAGTAAGTGTAATCTTCGGTACAGGGTAATGTATATCAATTTACGCTTACTAAAATCCTAATTCGGAGCTGTTGTGTATTCTAACCATTGTTGACGTACTCGCAGCTGAAACAAACATGGATGATTGGGAGATAGACGACGAGACGATGTCGAAATGTTACGATGAGTTTGAAGCGCGAAGGGACATTACGCATCTAACTGATGGTGAATTTGTTCCGGAAACGCAATTTGGGCCAATACGTCAAAAGTTCCATTCGGGAACATCATCTCTCAACACTCGCTTACGTGAAGTTGTAGCGAACCAAAGACCGGGAAAGCAAATTTCTTTTGAAGGTAAAGTACTTAGTCCTTGTAATCCTGTAGGGCCTACATTGCCATCCGGTGTATATCCAGTTTGCAGATGTGGCGATGAATGCGTGGTTGTCGTAGCCAAAACTGAAACCAATGCTGGACGAAGATTTTACGGTTGTGCTTCTTACGAAGATCACATGATGAATCAAGGCGAAGTGGGGTGCTGTAAATTTATGAAGTGGATCGATCCTCCATTGTGTGCTCGAGGAGTGGAATACGCCCTCGAAATGCAAGCTGAAGTTAGGCGTTTGAAAAAATTAGTTGAAGAAATGAATTGGAAATGTTGGTAGAGAAGAAAATGTCATATTTAGCTTTTGTTCGATGGAAAAATTTGACAAACGGTTTCATATCATGAACTCTATGTTGGGTACTTCTTTTATTTTCATGTAATCGATGGATATTTTAACCTTTCGTAGATCGTACGTTAGTAATTTTGTGTTGTTAGATTTATTTATTGTTAGTACTTTGTAACTGAGGGATAATCTCACCTATTCGTAGAATGTATGTTTGATTTTGTCTGAAATTGATGGTTATATCAAAGTATTTGTCGTCGGATGAATTTATATGATCATATAGAGTTGTTTGGAGGAATCTCTGTATCACTTCTATTTTTTTAGCGAAAACAAACAATTGCCAAAATAGGCAGCCCACTGTTCTGAATGTGGCGATTTTTCAAAATTCGCCAAAGGCGATTTTTGGAAAATCGCGTGCTGTTAGTTTGTTTTTGCGATTTTTCAAAAATCGCCCATTGGAGATTTTTGAAAAATCACCCGCCGTTCGCCTGTTACAAAACAGACAGGCAGCAAGCCCTCCCCCACTCACTCTACAACTTTAAACCAAGCTCCAAAAAACCCATTTCAGGTTTGAGCTCTCTCCCTCCCAAAAATTAATATTTTCTTTACTTTTTAATCAAATTCGAAGCTCATTTGGGCCATGGCTTCAACATCCGTAATAGTGGAGGATATTGGTAATGCAACCATCTCTAATTTCTTGATTTAGGGCATTTTTAGGGTTTTCTAGATTTCAATTTTTTGCAATTTCTTGTGAAAGCTAAGTGTTGTAGATTACATTACGAGGTATTTGCAAGTGAATGTTTATTCAATTGCGTGTGCTTTAGTGTAGATTGAAGAGAATTTAATTTATGATAGTTAAGGGTTGTATGCATTAATCTTTGCATTGTAAATTACATCGAGATGGAGCCCGGTCCAGTAGACCCGAGCGTGTTGTACCTACAGCCTAGACACCGCACGTCTAGTGAAGCGTATATGATGGTAATTTCCTATGATTTTCGTTTCACAAATTGTGTGAATTCTAATATCTGTACATGTAATGTTAAACAGAGTAAAGAAGCAGATTTCACCATCGATCACTCTATATCTCTCAAGAAAGTCACTTCACATCATCCTAGAGTATTAGAAGAGATTGATCGAGCAGGCTTTTCGACAGTACTGCGGTTAGGCTACCTCCAGTTAGATCATCATCTGATCACGGCTCTTGTCGATAGATGGAGACCGGAGACATCTACATTCCATCTTCCTGTCGGAGAGATGACGATCACATTAGGGGATGTGGCCGTGCTTTTAGGTTTGCCTATAGAAGGCAATCCAGTGATGGGTGAGGACCATCATGATTATATTCAGTTGTGCACGGATTTGCTTGGTATTACTCCTCCTCCACAACAAGTAAGGGGTAACGACATGATAGAAGTGAAATGGTTTCGACAAGCTGTAGCTGATGATATACCTGCCGATGCTACAGAGATTCAGATACAGCAGCGGGCACGAGCCATTATTCTACACATCATTACATCCCATTTTGTAACGACTCGGATTTTTCCCGCTCGAAAATCGACATCCATACTTCAAATCGTATTCGAATGCCGCAGATTCGACCGTTCAAATCCGATTCGCTGGAGCTTATAACACATTAAGTAAACAACACAGCGGAATAAAAAGTATAATACATTGATATACAGCATTGATACAATATCTGATACAACAGAGTGATACAATAAATATCAATATACATCAGAGATACAAGAAAATAGCAGCGTAAAAGGAATATAGATAATGCTAGCAGTGGAATAAGTAACTCTAAGATAGTCTTCAAGGAAGAACTTCAAATCTGCAACTCCATCTCCAAGAACCAATCCAGCAATAGCTCGAACTCCCAATAACGATGCACAAAGATAAGCAAGTGCGGTATGATCCAGAGACTGAACTAACTCCAGATAATCTACTGAACCTAACTATCTGAAAAACCCAACTCTAGACTGCTCGTGTAGAAAATAATGAGCACCCAGAGTTTAGGAAGGAAACAATAAACTCCGGATCAGTCATGTGACTGGTGTGAGAACTCAAAACAGTTTATTTATCTTTAAAAATCAAAATAGAAGAATATTTTTAAAGTCAATTCGCAATGCTTTTAAAAATGAGACTACCATAAGGCCTCCCGCACACACACACATGCAAACGCAAAATCGGAGGAGATTTCTCCTTATGATAGTCAAAGATGCTTGATATGCATTTAAAATAACATTTGATATTATTACTAGTGCATAGTGTAGAGAAATATTTCGAAAGTAGAATATAAATCTTAGCCGACATAGACATTTCGAACTATGCCTACTATAGCTACCATCCAAACAGTGGTGACCACCATAAGTGAATGGCAGGTTCTACAACTAATACCGTACAAGTTTCGTATGGGGAATTGGATTTCCAACAAATGGTCAGGCCAAGGAACTTCCCATTGCCACATGAGAATGCCTCTGGATGGACATCCCCGAGAACCAAACCGGATCTCTACCAACACAAGGCCGGGTTACCCCTAACTGAGTAACAACTGACCGAATATGCCATCCCCCGGTCCTTTAGGACCTTTCAACCGAGCGCTCGTAATCAATTCACACAATCATAACAAAGTGTTTTCAACATGAGTAAGTATCTGGGCTCCATACCATGATACCACCCTTTTCCAGAAGAAATGCACACATCCTAAAGGGCGCTACCCCTCATAACCTTGCCGCATCTTTCCTGTTTTGACCATTTCCGGGGTGTGAGGCTCGACGAAGTCACGTCCGCAAAAACATACTTTATACAAAAGCCATGCTTTGGGTCAACAAATGATCATAGAAATGATCACCAAGATAGACGATCAAACAAACGATCCTATCACAAATAATCAACACAATGATCATTTCAGCAACACTCAGCATGTCACATTACCAAATTGGGAATATATCGCTGATAACTTCAACTATATAACCTCTGAGCTCGTACGTCTCAGAGAAGAGTGTTAAGCTAAAAGAATAAATTCTCCGCCACCAACAGAAATATATTTGAAAGAAATCGGCTTTATATCTCAATTTGTAATGTCAGACATACAATCCATACAAGTCTGTTCTGGGTTCGAACAGAACCGAAGGCACTTCCAAAGAAGTCCTTGCAATCCGGATATTCATTAATCACGTTCGGACTTCCCATCACATATGGAGTCTCTATACCGGGGCCATTCGATGCAAAGACATTCGACGAGTTGTCCTTACGCTTTCAAAAATATCCGGTCTTCAAATGCAATTCATAACGACATATGACATATTCAGAATGGGATATATGACACAAAGGTCCTCTCCCTGCTAAACCGAATAGTGAGCGCAATATTTACAAGAAATATATGGATATTGGGATTTCAATTAAGTCACAACTTATTACCCAAAACTTTCTTCCAAATGGTTTAAATCAATTACCATTCCAAATCTTTAAACAAAAAGATTTATTTCAAAAAGATCAATTCATAGATTTCCAAAACAATTTCATTTCGATAGGATTAACTCGTTAAATCTTTAAATCAAAGATTTAACTCATAGTTTTCAAACCGTTTCTATAACTTGGAAATCATTTTCATTTTAAACTAGAAATCTTTTTAACGCCAATTGGAAGTTCATTACTTATGTGAAAGCTTTTATTATTTGAAAACAAACAGTTTTCGTTTTTAGAAAAAAAATTCAATCTCATTTATACAAGTTAAATCTTTGGGTTAACTCAAATTCCCAAAAACAACACCTTAAAATGGTTTAAAACCCATATAAACCGGTATACCATTTAATATCTTAAATACTGAATATAGAATTCAATTTCAAATATTGAATTCAAATTTAAATCAAAATATTTAAATTTCAAAACTCAATCAAGTTATTCAAAATAAATTTCATCTTTGAAATTCCATTTCAAAAGCTTTTCACTTTAAACCCAATCCATTTCAAACCATTTGAATTTAAAAATTCAATTCAAAACTATTTTCAAAAATCTGTGACTTAATCGATTTCCTCGTGAAATCCATATTGGTGTGTGTATAAGTGTGGTCAAGGGTTTAACACAATAGTGCAACATCATTCAATCATCACAGATTAAAAACACAGAAATATAGTTGATAAGCGATATAAACTATAACGCTCATCGTCCATTCACAGATTCACAGATAATATACAGATGAAATAAATATACACAGTTCAATCTATAGAACAAAATATCACAAATCAGATAGGATAATCAATTCAAGGCATCTCATACAATACAATCATTCATAAGTAAGGTTAAGCATTCAATTGTCATTTATAAGTAGGATAAACTAAATTGATTAATCCTAATCGATTCAATTTATTTCCAAGTAAAATAAATTTCTTATGAATTTAATTATCTAATCCTGATTTATTAATTACAAATCATTTGATATAAATTAATTTATCAAACATTTTGATTAATTAATTTATTCTTAATTAATCATATTAATTAAATTAACCTCTGAACCAATTACATAATTAATTAACCTCTTAATTTATTATCTTAAGTAATTAAACTTTTTATTACTTCTCATTAAGCAATCACCTCATAACCATTAATCATTAATTACCAATTAACTTTATCATTAAGTTAATCAAAATATTCAAATTCAATTACAATTGGTAATTTGCCCCTTTATTACTTTCATTAAGTAATTACAATTTATAATTGATTTTTCTTATTCAATTAATCAAATTAATTATCAAAATTATTCACATTAATTTAATCACTTAATAATTCCTAGTTAATTATCTTCATTTACTAATAGCCTTTCTTTAATTACTTTTAAATTAATCTCTAATTATAAATTAATCTAAATCATTAATTTATAAATTCGATAAATAAATCATTCCTTAATTATCTTATTAATTGAATCATTTAATACCTTAATTATCTCTAATATAATTCATTTCTTATTGATGACTTCATTAATATTAGAGTGAAAAACATTTCACTTTTGAATTTAAATTAAATTTACATTTTGAATTTAAAATTCAAAATGATTATTCTTTTAAACATTAATCCAACTTAAAAAAAATCAATTTATAATTCTTTAAAATAAATGTAAATAACATTTATTACTTATATAAGAGAAAGCTTTTAAACTAATCTACTTAATTTTTATTTTAAAATTAAGCTTTCAAAATACATCAATATTCTTACTTGCAAATTCAAGTTGAAACCAATCATTTAACTTCTCATTAAAATTTAAGAAACCCTTTATAAAAGAATTTTATCAAAATCAAAATAAATATTTGTTTTTAAAACCTTGATTTGAAATTTTAATTTAAAATCCAAATTCCATTTAAATTTGCTTTAAAATTCAATTTTGCAGACAGGTTTCATAAAACCTGTAACATACAAAATAACCCGAGGCTAACAAACTTGCTTCGAGTCAAACTCCCCATTGCTTCGAGTTAAGTACTCGAATAACTCGAGTAAAACCCGAGAATCTCCTGGTTCCTAATGCTTTGGTTTCCTCATCAATATTCCCTGAGGTACTCACCTACATGCTCGCCTTCTTCTCCTTTTTTTTTTTTTTTTAAGTAAGTTAAGGTTTTAAACAAAATAAAGAGATCAGGAAACACGTTACTTCACTCGAACTCACTCGGCAAAAACTCGAAGCTACCACCCCATCTACTCGAGCATGGCTCGAGACGCACGATCTTCATGCCACTGACACCAAACCCACCGCCGTGCACATGTACGGCGGCACCACAGAGTTCCGGTGAACACTCACATTGTCGGCGAGTCATAAAATCACCCACGACACGAAATCAAAGCTCGATTTACCAACAGAAAATCGAATTCGAAAATTGGCCTACAGATCGAAACCTGTAGCTCAAACCACACCACAAAACTTCCTCACCACCGCTGCAGGCACCACCGGAGTCGCCTATATTGCGGCCACACGATGACAATACGAAATGCTATCAACCTCCAAAAATTCATGCAACTCGGTCACGTTTGGATAACGAACACGCCTCTTCTACAGACATGAACAAAACTTGAACTTAAGCCCTAATTTGAATTCGTCCTCTTAATTCTCACAATAGAAAAATTATCTGACAATTTTCTCGAAATCGCCAATGTCCACACTTGCTTCAACACAATTTTCAACATTTATAATTGATTCAATGATTCGAAAGTGGGAGAAATGCATTTTCGGTTCACCTACCAACTGCTCATTAACCCCCCATCTAAAATTTATGATTTTAACTTTAAAAATCATATTAAAGTATGTGGATTCAGATTATATACTTGAATCTCTAAATTACTATAGTCGAATTTTATCAAAGTATGACTTTAGCACTGAAAAATCAAATTTATTCATACTGTATATTCTTTTGTTTCCTTGAACCTATTTTTAAATTATAGTTCACACTTAAATACATATGTTTGTTTAGAAATCAAAGTCTAATAACGATCAAGTGATTTAATATTTGGAATTTCCTTTTTCTCTCTCTTTTTTTTTTTTTTGAATCCTGCCTGATATTCTGAAACAAGAAACAGAGACTTAAATTTGAACAGGCTCTTGAATTTGAAATGTTGATAAAATCAAATTTGCTCAGTCCTTGATTTTCCAATGATATTTATATATTGTTTTTAACTTAAATTTATTTTAAGAACTTAGTTGAGGATTAAACAAATATTATTCGTTTTAATCTTAAGTCCTAACATTGCACAGATTTTTGAAGAAATGATCTTTAAATCAAGTTTTGTACTTAAAATTTAAGAATAGAAAAACATATGCTAACAACAGAAATGTATAAAACACTTTCAGTTTAAATATATTCAGAGGGTCTATATATACACATAAACAAACATATCCACAGATTTATAGAAAAGCAACAGTTTTATACTTTAAACATTAAAGAAAACAAGTTACTCACAGTTTTCAGAAAGAAGAAAGAACAGAGGAATGCTTTATTTTGAATCAAGCTTGAAATTTACTTGCTGAGTTGATTTGTATTGTTAAAGTTGTAGATGATATCCACTTCAGTTTCTTTGCTTAGTTTTGATGGAACGAAATGAAATGAAGAAGTTGTTGATATATAGGGAGAAGGTTTACAGGGATATATTTTACTGTGTTTTGTACAAATATAAATCAGTGATATCTTTTCTTTGCTTGCTTAGGGATAGAAGCATTAAATGCACAAGTACTTTGTATATATAGATGTAAAGTTGAATTTTACTTTGTTTTAAATTTTCACTTGCCTGCATACTTATCTACAGGTTTTATTCCTATTTGTATAAACCTGGTTTGCCTTTTTCTTTATGTACATATTATAAAGTTATAGGCATGGCTGAAAACAGTCTTCAACATTTCGAATGACTAAAACATTACTACCATTTAATGCCAAGTACTTTACATCTCTTCTTAAATATTATATTTGCTATCTTCTTTTACAAGCACACTTATACATGACTTGTTTTCTATTTGAGCATGGGTTTGTTTTACTATCCCGATTTTATCTCGGCTGATGATTTTATGTTTGGTGGCTGATATCATGTACATAAATCATTTTATTTGATTTGTTTATTTGTGTGAAGAAAATTTGTTCTATTATTTTCTTGTACTTAACTTTGCATCAATCTTACAAGCATATATTTGTTTGTGTTGCTTTGTATTGTTCTTGCCTGGTTTGTTTATTAACTTATATTTATATTTTGAATTTATATTTCTTTTTGCTTTGTTTTATCACTTTATATTTAAAACTTTGTTTTGTCATTTCTTTGTTTGTTTCATGTTGATAAGCTTACACTTATCCATTTTTTATTTATTTTCCTTTCTTGAATGTATGTTAGTTAACGTGTGGTTTAAACTTACCTAATTTATCTCTATGTTCTACTTATATTTTATAGCTTATCTTTTAATTTATTTATTTTTCAAAATCATTTATTTAAGATTTTATTTAAAATCCAATATATACATATATATATATATTCACATATATACAAATTTTCAAATCCATATGACTTTATATATTTTCTATTTGAATCGAGGAAACTCGCTTCCATTTATAATTAATTTTATAAATTTTTATTCAAAATTTCATTTAAATTATCAATTTAAATTCATAAAAATCCGGGTCGTTACAAACTTCCCCACTTAAAAGAATTTCGTCCTCGAAATTCGCCAGAGAGAGATAACAAAGATAGACGAAAGATAGAAGAACAATTCTCCATGTCAAACTAGATATCTATTCTGCATTTGGCTTACCAAATCAGAATATCAACAATAGATACAAAAAATTACAATAGAATTCCAAATTTGGTTTTAAACGATGTCGTTTTATCGATTCAATTCAATTTATTCTGCATATTCTATAAATCAATTTAACTCAATTTAAATTTCCAATTTATTTAAAAAAAATCAATGTCAAATTTCCAATTCATAATTCTAAATTTCCAATTTATTCATTAGAGTTTAAATCGAAAAGCCGATAAGAAACCGATGAAGATACGAAGTAAAAATTTCTTACAACGATACGTAGGGCCATCATCACACCGAAACTTCTTTCTGGAGCTATCACGAAGAAAACAAAAGAATTTGGACACGAATCAAAGAATATTGGTAGAGAAAGTTATTTCCGTTGTTACAGGGTATTGACCAATTATAGTCGTATTCCCCTGTCCCCTATCGCGTTCTCTTCTTGCACTCATACTTACTATCGGTAGATAGTAAGAGAATTTACTGAGGCATTCAAACAGATATCTTAAGGATATACTCATTCTAGGGTTTGCTTCACCCTATCTCTAATGAGCTACTTAATGTGTTATACTCCTGAGCTAAAGTTCAACCTTAGCTCTGATACCAAATGTAACGACTCGGATTTTTCCCGCTCGAAAATCGACATCCATACTTCAAATCGTATTCGAATGCCGCAGATTCGACCGTTCAAATCCGATTCGCTGGAGCTTATAACACATTAAGTAAACAACACAGCGGAATAAAAAGAATAATACATTGATATACAGCATTGATACAATATCTGATACAACAGAGTGATACAATAAATATCAATATACATCAGAGATACAAGAAAATAGCAGCGGAAACGGAATATAGATAATGCTAGCAGTGGAATAAGTAACTCTAAGATAGTCTTCAAGGAAGAACTTCAAATCTGCAACTCCATCTCCAAGAACCAATCCAGCAATAGCTCGAACTCCCAATAACGATGCACAAAGATAAGCAAGCGCGGTATGATCCAGAGACTGAACTAACTCCAGATAATCTACTGAACCTAACTATCTGAAAAACCCAACTCTAGACTGCTCGTGTAGAAAATAATGAGCACCCAGAGTTTAGGAAGGAAACAATAAACTCCGGATCAGTCATGTGACTGGTGTGAGAACTCAAAACAGTTTATTTATCTTTAAAAATCAAAATAGAAGAATATTTTTAAAGTCAATTCGCAATTAAGCGAGAACCCCCCATCACATATCACCTAGCATAAGCAAGTCTCGTCCACAAAAACATATTTTATACAAAAGCCATGCTTTGGGTCAACAAATGATCGTAGAAATGATCACCAAGATAGACGATCAAACAAACGATCCTATCACAAATAATCAACACAATGATCATTTCAGCAACACTCAGCATGTCACATTACCAAATTGGGAATATATCGCTGATAACTTCAACTATATAACCTCTGAGCTCGTACATCTCAGAGAAGGGTGTTAAGCTAAAAGAATAAATTCTCCGCCACCAACAGAAATATATTTGAAAGAAATCGGCTTTATATCTCAATTTGTAATGTCAGACATACAATCCATACAAGTCTGTTCTGGGTTCGAACAGAACCGAATGCACTTCCAAAGAAGTCCTTGCAATCCGGATATTCACTAATCACGTTCGGACTTCCCATCACATATGGAGTCTCTATACCGGGGCCATTCGATGCAAAGACATTCGACGAGTTGTCCTTACGCTTTCAAAAATATCCGGTCTTCAACACCGGTCTTCAAATGCAATTCATAACGACGTATGACATATTCGGAATGGGATATATGACACAAAGGTCCTCTCCCTGCTAAACCGAATAGTGAGCGCAATATTTACAAGAAATATATGGATATTGGGATTTCAATTAAGTCACAACTTATTACCCAAAACTTTCTTCCAAATGGTTTAAATCAATTACCATTCCAAATCTTTAAACAAAAAGATTTATTTCAAAAAGATCAATTCATAGATTTCCAAAACAATTTCATTTCGATAGGATTAACTCGTTAAATCTTTAAATCAAAGATTTAACTCATAGTTTTCAAACCGTTTCTATAACTTGGAAATCATTTTCATTTTAAACTAGAAATCTTTTTAACACCAATTGGAAGTTCATTACTTATGTGAAAGCTTTTATTATTTGAAAACAAACAGTTTTCGTTTTTAGAAAAAAAATTCAATCTCATTTATACAAGTTAAATCTTTGGGTTAACTCAAATTCCCAAAAACAACACCTTAAAATGGTTTAAAACCCATATAAACCGGTATACCATTTAATATCTTAAATACTGAATATAGAATTCAATTTCAAATATTGAATTCAAATTTAAATCAAAATATTTAAATTTCAAAACTCAATCAAGTTATTCAAAATAAATTTCATCTTTGAAATTCCATTTCAAAAGCTTTTCACTTTAAACCCAATCCATTTCAAACCATTTGAATTTAAAAATTCAATTCAAAACTATTTTCAAAAATCTGTGACTTAATCGATTTCCTCGTGAAATCCATATTGGTGTGTGTATAAGTGTGGTCAAGGGTTTAACACAATAGTGCAACATCATTCAATCATCACAGATTAAAAACACAGAAATATAGTTGATAAGCGATATAAACTATAACGCTCATCGTCCATTCACAGATTCACAGATAATATACAGATGAAATAAATATACACAGTTCAATCTATAGAACAAAATATCACAAATCAGATAGGATAATCAATTCAAGGCATCTCATACAATACAATCATTCATAAGTAAGGTTAAGCATTCAATTGTCATTTATAAGTAGGATAAACTAAATTGATTAATCCTAATCGATTCAATTTATTTCCAAGTAAAATAAATTTCTTATGAATTTAATTATCTAATCCTGATTTATTAATTACAAATCATTTGATATAAATTAATTTATCAAACATTTTGATTAATTAATTTATTCTTAATTAATCATATTAATTAAATTAACCTCTGAACCAATTACATAATTAATTAACCTCTTAATTTATTATCTTAAGTAATTAAACTTTTTATTACTTCTCATTAAGCAATCACCTCATAACCATTAATCATTAATTACCAATTAACTTTATCATTAAGTTAATCAAAATATTCAAATTCAATTACAATTGGTAATTTGCCCCTTTATTACTTTCATTAAGTAATTACAATTTATAATTGATTTTTCTTATTCAATTAATCAAATTAATTATCAAAATTATTCACATTAATTTAATCACTTAATAATTCCTAGTTAATTATCTTCATTTACTAATAGCCTTTCTTTAATTACTTTTAAATTAATCTCTAATTATAAATTAATCTAAATCATTAATTTATAAGTTCGATAAATAAATCATTCCTTAATTATCTTATTAATTGAATCATTTAATACCTTAATTATCTCTAATATAATTCATTTCTTATTGATGACTTCATTAATATTAGAGTGAAAAACTTTTCACTTTTGAATTTAAATTAAATTTACATTTTGAATTTAAAATTCAAAATGATTATTCTTTTAAACATTAATCCAAGTTAAAAAAAATCAATTTATAATTCTTTAAAATAAATGTAAATAACATTTATTACTTATATAAGAGAAAGCTTTTAAACTAATCTACTTAATTTTTATTTTAAAATTAAGCTTTCAAAATACATCAATATTCTTACTTGCAAATTCAAGTTGAAACCAATCATTTAACTTCTCATTAAAATTTAAGAAACCCTTTATAAAAGAATTTTATCAAAATCAAAATAAATATTTGTTTTTAAAACCTTGATTTGAAATTTTAATTTAAAATCCAAATTCCATTTAAATTTGCTTTAAAATTCAATTTTGCAGACAGGTTTCATAAAACCTGTAACATACAAAATAACCCGAGGCTAACAAACTTGCTTCGAGTCAAACTCCCCATTGCTTCGAGTTAAGTACTCGAATAACTCGAGTAAAACCCGAGAATCTCCTGGTTCCTAATGCTTTGGTTTCCTCATCAATATTCCCTGAGGTACTCACCTACATGCTCGCCTTCTTCTCCTTCTTTTTTTTTTTTTTTAAGTAAGTTAAGGTTTTAAACAAAATAAAGAGATCAGGAAACACGTTACTTCACTCGAACTCACTCGGCAAAAACTCGAAGCTACCACCCCATCTACTCGAGCATGGCTCGAGACGCACGATCTTCATGCCACTGACACCAAACCCACCGCCGTGCACATGTACGGCGGCACCACAGAGTTCCGGTGAACACTCACATTGTCGGCG
Source organism: Allium cepa (assembly GCA_030765085.1). Lineage (NCBI taxonomy): Eukaryota > Viridiplantae > Streptophyta > Magnoliopsida > Asparagales > Amaryllidaceae > Allium > Allium cepa. The sequence continues at coordinate 12,412,609 of CM060929.1, forward strand.
AGTCATAAAATCACCCACGACATGAAATCAAAGCTCGATTTACCAACAGAAAATCGAATTCGAAAATTGGCCTACAGAGCGAAACCTTTAGCTCAAACCACACCACAAAACTTCCTCACCACCGCTGCAGGCACCACCGGAGTCGCCTATATTGCGGCCACACGATGACAATACGAAATGCTATCAACCTCCAAAAATTCATGCAACTCGGTCACGTTTGGATAACGAACACGCCTCTTCTACAGACATGAACAAAACTTGAACTTAAGCCCTAATTTGAATTCGTCCTCTTAATTCTCACAATAGAAAAATTATCTGACAATTTTCTCGAAATCGCCAATGTCCACACTTGCTTCAACACAATTTTCAACATTTATAATTGATTTAATGATTCGAAAATGGGAGAAATGCATTTTCGGTTCACCTACCAACTGCTCATTAACCCCCCATCTAAAATTTATGATTTTAACTTTAAAAATCATATTAAAGTATGTGGATTCAGATTATATACTTGAATCTCTAAATTACTATAGTCGAATTTTATCAAAGTTTGACTTTAGCACTGAAAAATCAAATTTATTCATACTGTATATTCTTTTGTTTCCTTGAACCTATTTTTAAATTATAGTTCACACTTAAATACATATGTTTGTTTAGAAATCAAAGTCTAATAACGATCAAGTGATTTAATATTTGGAATTTCCTTTTTCTCTTTTTTTTTTTTTTTTGAATCCTGCCTGATATTCTGAAACAAGAAACAGAGACTTAAATTTGAACAGGCTCTTGAATTTGAAATGTTGATAAAATCAAATTTGCTCAGTCCTTGATTTTCCAATGATATTTATATATTGTTTTTAACTTAAATTTATTTTAAGAACTTAGTTTAGGATTAAACAAATTTTATTCGTTTTAATCTTAAGTCCTAACATTGCACAGATTTTTGAAGAAATGATCTTTAAATCAAGTTTTGTACTTAAAATTTAAGAATAGAAAAACATATGCTAACAACAGAAATGTATAAAACACTTTCAGTTTAAATATATTCAGAGGGTCTATATATACACATAAACAAACATATCCATAGATTTATAGAAAAGCAACAGTTTTATACTTTAAACATTAAAGAAAACAAGTTACTCACAGTTTTCAGAAAGAAGAAAGAACAGAGGAATGCTTTATTTTGAATCAAGCTTGAAATTTACTTGCTGAGTTGATTTGTATTGTTAAAGTTGTAGATGATATCCACTTCAGTTTCTTTGCTTAGTTTTGATGGAACGAAATGAAATAAAGAAGTTGTTGATATATAGGGAGAAGGTTTACAGGGATATATTTTACTGTGTTTTGTACAAATATAAATCAGTGATATCTTTTCTTTGCTTGCTTAGGGATAGAAGCATTAAATGCACAAGTACTTTGTATATATAGATGTAAAGTTGAATTTTACTTTGTTTTAAATTTTCACTTGCCTGCATACTTATCTACAGGTTTTATTCCTATTTGTATAAACCTGGTTTGCCTTTTTCTTTATGTACATATTATAAAGTTATAGGCATGGCTGAAAACAGTCTTCAACATTTCGAATGACTAAAACATTACTACCATTTAATGCCAAGTACTTTACATCTCTTCTTAAATATTATATTTGTTATCTTCTTTTACAAGCACACTTATACATGACTTGTTTTCTATTTGAGCATGGGTTTGTTTTACTATCCTGATTTTATCTCGGCTGATGATTTTATGTTTGGTGGCTGATATCATGTACATAAATCATTTTATTTGATTTGTTTATTTGTGTGAAGAAAATTTGTTCTATTATTTTCTTGTACTTAACTTTGCATCAATCTTACAAGCATATATTTGTTTGTGTTGCTTTGTATTGACTTGTTCTTGCCTGGTTTGTTTATTAACTTATATTTATATTTTGAATTTATATTTCTTTTTGCTTTGTTTTATCACTTTATATTTAAAACTTTGTTTTGTCATTTCTTTGTTTGTTTCATGTTGATAAGCTTACACTTATCCATTTTTTATTTATTTTCCTTTCTTGAATGTATGTTAGTTAACGTGTGGTTTAAACTTACCTAATTTATCTCTATGTTCTACTTATATTTTATAGCTTATCTTTTAATTTATTTATTTTTCAAAATCATTTATTTAAGATTTTATTTAAAATCCAATATATACATATATATATATATTCACATATATACAAATTTTCAAATCCATATGACTTTATATATTTTCTATTTGAATCGAGGAAACTCGCTTCCATTTATAATTAATTTTATAAATTTTTATTCAAAATTTCATTTAAATTATCAATTTAAATTCATAAAAATCCGGGGTCGTTACACATTTAATGTGCGATCATTCCAAAAATCGCGTGGACTTGAAATGGCAACCATATTTAGCCGATCTCGATCAGTGTGCCCAGTACTCATGGGGTAGTGCTGTTTTGGCGTACACCTATATGGAGCTCTCCAATCTCGCTCTTATGGTGACTAAGCTTATAGGCGGGTGTTTGACGCTTGTTCAGGTACACGTATAATTTATCTTGCTCCTTCGACCAAATTTGAAATATGTTGTAAGTAGCTAAATTGTTTTTTCCCTATAGATTTGGTCATGGACATATCTACCTGTCGGACGGATCCAAGTCCGAAATGTTGTCGTCGATCACACACATCCTCTTGGATCTCGGTATAACTTCATGTCCTTTGAAAATTAATTTTGTAATTTGAAATTTGTTTACGCTAAAATATTGTTTCTTCGCTTGTTGACAGATGGGTTGGTCCAAAAAAGACATCTCAGACCCCTCGGCGGAATGTACGCTTTTACCGCAATGAGCTAGACGTTCTAGACCCAGCTGCAGTGACCTGGAATCCATACACCCAGGATGTATTGGAGGGTCTTCCGGCTATATGTACAGCCGCTAGATATCTTTGGACTGCCAGGCTTCCACTTATTTGCACTACTCGTTGCGCACATCACCTACCCGATAGGGTCATGCGCCAGTTTGCAATGGCGCAGCATATTCCAGAAAATGCGCCAGTCTATACCGACGAGTACCTTGTCGGGGAAATTGCAAATTCTATGGAGATATGGAACGAGCGCCATTTGTTTACGCAATTTGAAAGAGAGCCGATCACCCCTCTAGAGACATATATGCGGTGGTATTGGCATATCACGCGTAGGTATGTTCTTCAGGCGCCTGTACAGGCTGTTGCCCATCATCCATACACCCCCCGTGCGCCCCTTGCGCCCCTTGAGAGAAACGTTGTAAGTAGACTGAACCCCGTTAAATTAACCATATTTTCGAAAAAAGATAACTAATTGTCTTTGCGTTGTACAGGCTGATGGCATTTACAAGGCGTTGGAAACCGCCGAAAAGCTCGAACAACGTCTAGATCACGATGCGCGGTCGAAAGGAATGTGCATGAACATCAAAAACATTCTACGCGCAGTTTTGGGAAGAAACAAATTAGAGAGGCCAAGACTTCCTTCCCCCCTATACCTCCACCTCCAGCAGACATATCTCCACCTCAAGGGGAGGCACCGCCGCTCCTACTTACTTACAGGCGGCGACACAGAAGAGGTGAAGGAACTTCGTACGAAGAAGGCCCTTCGACGTCCCAACAACCGAAATATTTCACCCATGGACCTTCTCAACCACCATGTACATTTGATCCTACCACCGAGATCGAGGAAGAAGAGTACATGTCTCAACGGCCGGAACGTCGTCGTCGACGTACGCCTATGTAACTTCGTCGCTTGCGTAGATGATACGTGCATTATATTGGATATGGCTATGTAATTTGAACGGTGTTGTGTACGGTATAATTGTGTATGGTATGAACATGCTTTTGTGTACTGATTGGATATGGCTACTACTGATCTTTTTGTATGGGATGGAAAAGACTGTGATATTTGTATGCATTATTATGGGTGTGGACTTGTTGCTGTTTGTGTGCAGTATTACTTTCATATTTGTATGCAGTATTACTTTCATATTTGTGTTGCTGTTTGTTAGCAGCAGATTGTTGAAGGCGACTTTTGAAAAATCGCCCTCTGCGATTTTTCAAAAATCGCACTTTTCCTGCTGCAACTGCCAAACAGGAGCAGCTTGTTTCATATATAACAAACAAAGCAAGGACCTGCAATTTATAGCATTTGACAAATTTTCTTACAGCAGCAAACAACATGACATATTAAGTAGACAGTAGAGTTCAATTACATAGAAGTCAAATAATACAAACACATCTACACGGTAGTAACACATCGCTTACGATTATGGCCTAGCACACCGCATTTGGTACACCTGTTTGATTTTGACGACTGACCTTCATCCATCACACCTTTCATCCTTGTAGACCGTGGCCTTCCCGGTTGCCGTCTCACAGTCGGCGGCAATATGTAAGGACCATTATATGTGCCCCAAAACCTCCGATCACGCACGGGATGAAACTCCGGCTTATAAGCGGCTTTGTAGCTGTCAACGGAGTACCTACTTGACGCTAAGTCATGATGTGCTCTATTAGCCTCACCTGTTTGCGCCGAACAAGCTGCCATTACATGACAGCATGGTATCTTCTGCAGTATCGGAAAGTTGCATGCGCACGAGCAGTTGGTGCCGTCGATTATAACTTTGTATTCATCACCTAAGTGGTGAATTACCTGTCATTCGGTTTGACTAAATCGTACTAGTCTACAGAGACGTGCTTCACTGGCTCTTTCTGCTATTTTGGCTTCCCACTTTGGAGTCAAGCGTGTCGCTAGTTCATCTGCAATTTGGCGACGCTTGCAGAAATATTCAACTGAGCGATAGAATGTTCGTGCAACCAAGGCCTTTATAGGTAGCGATCTAGCTCCTTTTCAATACACCGTTAAAACTTTCATAAGCATTAGTTTTCATTACATGAAAGCGTCATCCATCGTCTTTGCACAAAGCCCAGTTTTCTTTGAAATTTCCCAGACTACGCTCAATCCACTCATGCACACGCCTACTTGTTGTTTTGATCTCTTCTCTAATTTTCATGTACTCCGCTACCTCAGACGCGCACACTGCCGAATAAAGTAACCCTGTCAAACGCTTATTTCTGAATCCTGCTGCTTGAAAGTTGGCTTTTATATGTCTTGCACAATAACGATGTTTGTGCGGTTGTCGCCATTTTCCGTGTAAAGCTTTTGGAATTCCTTTCATCCTATCGGATATGAAAGTAATACAACGACCGCGAACACTATGTATGAATTCTAGCATGCAGGAAAAAAACCAACCCCAAGAATCACACGACTCCGATTCAACTACTGCGTATGCCAAAGGATAAAGACAATCATCTGCATCTATCGCGGTTGCTACAAGCAATGTGCCTTTGTATTTACCGTACAAGTGCTACCGCCAATACATAACAACGGCCGACAATGCGCAAAACCTGTCATGCAAGACCCAAATGCCCAAAAAGCTCGATCGAACACTCCCACTTCATCATGTGTCACGTGACCTATAGAGCCAGAGTTCGTTCTTTTTATCTCATCAAAGAACTGCGGTAAAGTTGAGTATGATTCTGCCCAATCGCCATAAATTCTCTCTATTGCTTTGCTTAATGCTCGCCACGCTTTCATGTAACTTATGTTGACGAACAACTGATCGTGCACAAGCACTTGGACTGTACCAGCTGAAATATCCAAATCGGCTTTGACAAAAGACATGATTTTTGTCACAAGAAATTTCGAAGTTGCATGCTTATGGTTGGAATTAACTATTGGATTGACACAAGTGTGTTCGCTTGGATACTTCCGAATTTCCCACCATCCCGACTCGGATTTTTTCGAAACTATGGCATGTATTCTCCACGGACAATTATCAAGGTGCATATAGCGGTATATTGTGTTTTATTCGACTTTATTGGTTTGTATGAAACGGCATGTAAAATTGACCATTCCATTAATTGTTGAAGAAACTTCTCTTTTGTCTCAAAAACCATTCCAACACTGAAACCAGCTTGAACGCAAGAGGTCGAAAATCGTTCACCGAAAAATTAAAGATTACCTACAACAGATCTTGCCAACATTTGAGCGGTGCAAAGATCATCATCCAAAGGCACTTCCATCTCTGCTTCATCACTATCTGTATCATTGTCATCTGCTGCAGGGAAGTCATAATTCAACGGCTCGTTGTTAACTTGCATTCTTTGTAACCAAGAGTCTTCGTTAACATTCATAGAAGCAACGACCATGCTACCTACATGACGTTCTTCATCCACGGCTGCATTCCCACCAACATCCATGTCATTGTCAAAATTTGCATACGGAGAATGAGTGGATGGTCCGACACTCCATTGCGCACCAGAATCAAGTGTCGTATACCTAATTCATATATAGAAGTCAACTAAACGACAATAGAAACCAAATGAGACGAAAAATATAGCCCAATCTGCAAACATACCTTTGACTCATATCATATAGTTCGTATGGATTAGGATACATTGACTGTGACATATTTGCATTAACATGTCCATCGCTTTCGTCATGCTGAATGTCTTGTTGTTGGAAGCTGTTTAAATTATGGCGTAGCATAAGAAAAATTAACTATATAAATGTACATCTATAACTTCACCAAACTTTTTTTTTTACCTTGGAATCGTATTTGCATCCATAGGCGGGTTGCAATAAATGTTGTTTTCTTGCGTAAACTGTTGCGCGTCTTCGTACGGCATAAATCCGTACTGCATAGATGGAGGACGGTTTATGCCATTGTTTGGAAAAGGATTGCTATAGCTAGGAGATACGTAGTCAGTAGATGGATCTGCAGTCTCCGACATCTGCGTATAGTATCCAATTCCAATACTCACGACGGGAGATGCCACCTGATGTTCTTGTTGTTGCTTTGCTACTTTCCCTACGTATAACTCAATAGATTTTGCAACAGTAGAAAACATTACTTCTACATCGTCATCGTCCGCCAATGCTATTGCTTTAGAACCCGAGTCCGTAGGCCAGTTAACCACTAGCTCAAGTTCAAATTCTTCTTTATTAATCTTTGTCGTTCTGTACACACCATCTTTTAATTCCATCAATTTGCAACCTTTTCACACTCTTCCTAATTTACAAATAGACCCAACATATTTACCATTCCTTTGATCATCGACAAGTAGTTCGCCGTCATAGTAGCAAAGTGTAGGAATCATATTTCTCGTCATTCTACAGATCAGTATACAAATCGTTCAGTACGTACACATTATACCACTTTTCTAGCTTACCATAACCAATTATTAAGTTCATCAAAATACAGAAATTAGAAAAAAAACTAGGGTTTGGTGAATTACCTTGACCAAGCTGAAATTTGCTAAGCAACATTGACTAGATCTACAGATTTAATACTGAACCATAGTTTTAAAGAATATGAAGAAAGATTTCAGAATAGATCTGCCATTAAAGATTTTTGTTTTTGTTTTGAGGAAATGCTGGAAATGAGAGAGAAAGGGAGGGCTGTTTGTGGTTATTTCAATCTTGGCGATTTTTGAAAAATCGCACGTTGGCGATTTTTGAAAAATCGCCCAAAGCAAAACAAATTATTCTACCCGAGCGATTTTTGAAAAATCGCACGTTGGCGATTTTCGAAAAATCGCCAACGCTATAGACCAGCAAAACGAAAACTGGTCTATATTTGTAAATACTTTTGAAACTGGCCTATATTTGTTATATCTTTTCAAAACTAGCCTACATATGTAAAATTTCCTTTATTTTATTTGTATTTTTTGGATATACAGATTCGAGTTAGAGTTGTAAAATTCCATGTATGGTGTAGTACGCATGTTGTTCTTTCTTCCCACTAGGCCGAGTAAGCTCCATCCTCCATCGGTTACCTACTTTTCTGAAATCATTGCATATTTTGTCAATGTTTGATCATATCCATACTTTCTCAAAAAAATGATGATATGGATATAATCGAAACATTAGTGGAATTTGCAAAAAAGAAGTGGTGTCTTATTAGGAAAAACTAACATTGTATTAGATGGTGAAGAAGTATCTAGACTTGAGAGACATATGATATCTATTTCAATGCAAGATAAGGACGGTCTAAGTCTAATCGCATATACATGGTATTTTTTAAAAAACTTTAACGTTGTTATTTATTGATTATTTTATATGTTGCGTGCGTTGGAGTAACTGGGTCTGACCTATAGTGGTTATGCATTTAGAAAATTATGAAGCCAACTAAAAATTAAATTCAATATTGAATAAATAATAGTCACTAATGTATTATTTTTATTTATAACTAATCATTTATACTTTATATTTAACAATTAAAAGTTCAAAATTCAAATTAATATATAACAGGGAATACTATATAAGTACTATAATTAGTCGTTGACAATTTATGAATTATAATGTAATATCCTCTATCTAGAGGCCCAAAGCTAAGCGCTACAAATGTTGCAGCCATATATAGTATCAACTTCCAACGACTAAATACAGCTATGTTAATGGTATAATATCAGAAACACTTGAATATGAAACAAATCACAAATTCCAAAACAACATTATTTCATTACATTTCAAAACATACGTTCCGTATTCATATTACATAATCTCATATAGTTTCCCAGTTAATGAAAGTGCGACATATGAAGATGCCTCCTTGGATGATCAGAGTCATATAGCCACAATTTACTTAATTCATACAAAACAGAAATAACAAAACAAAGAACTACAACTCCTAATAGCTATCAGTTAGCCTCCTGCTCGCTTCCGATAGTTTTATTCGTCATTCTACTAAAAACCTTAAAAGGCTCAACCATCAGTCTACTTAAATCAATTTTGAGCAACCGAGAGTTTAAGGGAAAAAAATATAAACTTTGAGTCAGACATAAAGCTTGGTGTGAATAATATTATACATCCGGTTATTATTGTTAAGTGAGACCACTCCGCTTAGCGGAACAGGTTCCCCTCACTAAAATTAGTTTAAAACATAGCTTATGCAAAAAAATTCCTGCAACCGCAACTGGTTAAATACTGTAAAGTATATATCATTATATAAACATACATGTCAGGTAATAAAAGAACTATTTGTTCTAATGCTTTGGTTTTTTGGCTGACTATTAACCTTTGGTCGATTCGGACCTATCAGACAAAATAACAAAAAATCTAACATCTGTTCGGCACATCTCTTATGGATGATCTGTCCTTAACTACCTGTTAAGTACTTCTCTTTTGGACGGTTTGTCCCTAACTTAACATCTTCTAGGATCACCCGATCCTAGTGGTTTTGCGGGTTCACCAATAACCTATCTGTATACAAAAATATATCCCCTTCCGCGTATAATCATAATTTTAGTCTTACATGTGACAAAACCCTACACAATGGAATTTTGGACTAGATTAGCTGGGGACAATAGCTAATGCATAGGGCGTGACCCTATATCAGTCCATCTGGTATTCTAATATCTGAGTCATTTTACTTAGGGATATCTTCCAAAGTTTTCCTTGAAAACTTTTTTCAAAATGATTTAAAACCTTTAAATCAAACTCACATAAGAAAAATATATATATTCTATGCTTTACTCAAAATCATCTTACCATGTTTTATATATATGTGTATATATATATATATATAATTTACTCAAATCTTTGTTGATGGAAACATTTAACCATTTGAAAGTACCCCTTTTGATCCTATTGAAAATAACCCTTTCGACCATGTAAAACCCTTCATTTATCTAGGTCGAAATGCCAAAACCTTCCTTCCAAAACCATTATTAAAATCCTTTTGAAACCTTTGAAAACCTTCCTTTTGAAAGCTTTAAACCTCAGATATCATATCTTAAAACACTTCAAAACATTGCCAATAAAAACCCTTGGAAAAACCTTCCATTTAAACCCTTTTGAAACCATCGGAAAAACAGTACCTTTCGACTCCTTCGAAACCCTTTGGTAAGCCACCCCTTCGAAACCATTTTCAAAACCTTTCGAAAGCATTAAACCTTAAGAAACTCAAACATTTCGAAAGCACCCAGGTTCAATTTAAAACATGTGAAAAATACCTTTCGAAACCATTAAACCTTCTCTTTCGAAACCATTGAGTTATACTTCAACAGAACAAAAAGGTCATTTAAAAACATCTAAGTCGAAAGCCTTCCTTTCGAAACCATTCTTAAGTAAAGAAGTGATGGTGTCGGAACCACCCTTCCAAAAGCATTGGGGAAGTGGCTAATTTTGGAAAGTTAAGTATACCTTCCGAAACCATTGACTTCAAAAGGTAGAAAGGCGGCAGCTAGATGTTTCGACCCTTCGAAAGCATTACTTAAAGAAAGAGAGCGACCCATTCGAAAACCTCTTCTTTTAAAACATTTGACTTGGTCGAAAGCCAACTGAGTCGAAAGCTATCCTTTCGAAAACAAAACAAACGCTTCTTTAATTTAAAACAAGGCATACTGCAACCTCTTTGGAACCCAATGTTTCGACTATGTACCTTCCGCATTTATCCAATACGCTACGTACCAAGCACTTGATACCATGCGCAGTAGTTTCGAAAGCATGGTGGCGAAACACCCTAGTCGGAACCCCTGGTGCCGGAAGTAGCGGATCGCACTAAAAACAAGTTATTTTTGTTTTTAAATTAAAAAAGAAACCTTTTAACTAACATGCTATTGTTTGTTAAAATTTCATTTGTTGCTAAATACCTTTTTCAAGAGTGCTGCAAATATTTTGAGAATTTTACAATGATTTTATTTTGCAAAATGTCCATTCTCCTTAATTAAATATATAAAACTTTTAAGTCCCATACCTTAAATAATTTTATATATTCATTAAAAATCTTAGGAAAATTCTACAGAAATTCCAGAAAATCCTATTTAATATGTTTTCTAACATATGTAAATTTCAGACCTAAATAATTATTTATTTTGCCGTAAATAATTTATAACCCAATAAATTTTTTCTTTACAAGAAAATTAATATAAATCCACATTAATTCAGAAAATTATGAAAATTGAAACCCACCTCTAAAATATTTTTCTAACCTATATTTAAATTCGCAAGGCATTTGGATGTCATTTAATAGGGTTTTCATATCAAATATATCATAAAAATCAATATAAATATGCATAAATCATCAGCAAGTATATATAAACTTTTAATCATTCTAAACATGGCATAAACATGCAAAAATACTTTGGATTCATTCTTAAAACCAAAAATCATAAAAAGTGAGATGTAGTAATTATCCACCTTTGCTTTGTGATTAAAGATGTGAGATTTGATCTTGATTAAGTTGATTTGTTTTTCCTCTTGAAAACATTAACTTTCTCTTCTTCTCCTTTGCTAATGGTGGTCGACCTTGGTTTGGATATCTTTGTTTCAGATAAAATGAAATGAAGGTGTGCTCGTTTTCCCTTAGGGTTTAGGGTATTAGAAAATCCCTTTTTCCTATTTTGCCTTCCCTTATTTCCTAACACTTAAGTCCATTTTACTACATTTACCTATCATTGATATGGCATGGCTACCCCTTAATTTAATCGCAATTCTCAATCCTCTAATCACCTTACATTATTTTATTTTATTTAACTAATTAAATATCCTAAATAATGTTACTAATAATATGGGGTGTTACAATCTCCCCTCTTTAAAGAATTTCGTCCTCGAAATTACGATAAGGAACACATCAAAACAATCAAAGGAAAAACATACCATCAAACAAGTCAGGATAAGCGTCTCTAATCCTGCTCTCGATTTCCCAAGCACAGTCTTTAACATCGTCATTCCACTGGACTTTCACTAATCTAACTGTCTTGTTCCTCAACTCCTTCTTATCTCTAGCGACTATCTAGATAGGCTTCCTAACTATAGTCATGTCTAGTTCCACTACTAAATCTTCTAACACGGTCGGTGCTATAGTAATGTCTGGATCCCTAACATACTTCCTCAGAGATACATGGAAAACATTGTGGACTCCTACCAAACTACTCGGTAATTCTACTCTATATGCGAGTTTCCTTATCCTTAGAAAAACGGTCCTATGAACCTTGGTGCTAACTTCCCCGTCTTCCCGAACCTGACAACACCTTTCATCGGTGATACTTTGACGAAAACATGATCTCCAACAAAGAACTCTAAATCTTTTCATCTTCTATCTGCATGGCTTTTCTTCCTAGACTGAGCTTCCTTCATTCTCGTCCTTATCAGCTCAATCTTTTCTGCTACTTCTCTTACCAAATTAGGACCAAGGACCAATCTATCTCCAGCCTCTAACCGATATGCAGGGGATTTGCATGGTCTTCCATACAAAGCCTCAAACGGTGCCATCCCTACACTAGTCAGATAACTATTGTTATACGAAAACTCAACTAGATGTAGGTGGTCTTTCCATGATCCCTTGAAGTCTAATACACAGCTCATAACAAGTCCTCCAAGATCTTGTTAACTCTTTCCATTTGCCCATCAGTCTATAGATGGTAGGTGGTACTCATCTCGAGCTTGGTTCCTAAATTTTCATGTAGACCCTTACAGAACTCACTAGTGAATAAAGAATTTCCATCACTGACAATAGTACCAAGAATTCTGTGCAGTTTAACCACATTCTTCATGAACAACTTTGCTAAAATATGTGTCGTCCTAGTTGACTTAACTGGAATGAAATGGGCACTCTTGGTCAACCTGTCCACTATGACACATATACTTTCATTCCCTCTCATAAACCTCGGCAACCCGTCTATGAAATCCATAGAAATAGAATCTCTCTTCCACACCGGAATATCCAATGGCTGAAGCAATCCACTCGGCTTTTGATGTGTTCGACTTTTACCTGCTAACAGTTCAAACACGTTTCACCCACAAGCCAACATCCCTTTCATGCCTTCCCAAAAGTAACTTCTCTTCATATCTTGATACATCTTAGTTCTTCCTGGATGAATAGTGAAATTCAAACGATGGCATTCCTCCAAAACTTCTTTTCTTATGTCTCTTACATTTGGAACACATAGTCTACCCTTCTTTCTCAACCATCCACTTTAGTCAAGACGAAAATCCTTTAAGTCATCACTCTCCATTCCATCCCTTAATTTCCTAATCCTTTCAACTAACACTGGATCCTCTTCCTGTTTAGAAGCAATCTTCTCAATCAATACCCATCGAACTTCTAAACAAGACAATATAGTAGCTCCTCCACTAGACTCGCCTCGGATCTCCACTGCACTCTACAAGCTGTCAATACTTCCAAGTCTTTCCATTCTACTATCATAGCTAACGTTGCATTCTGATGCTTCCTACTAAGCGTATCTGCGACCTTGTTTCCTTTCCCCGGTGTGTACTCTAGTTTGAAATCATAAGCAGCTTAAAACTCTAACCACCTCTATCGTCTCATGTTCAGTTCCTTCTGAGAGAACGAATACCTCAACGACTTATGATATGTATAAAGCTCGAACCTCTCTCCCAAAAGGTAATGCCTACACACCTTCAAAGCAAAAATAACTACAGCTAACTCCAAGTCATGTGTCGAATACCTAACCTCATGTTGTCTAAGCTATCGAGATGCATAAGCAATCACTTTACCCCTCTGCATTAGTTAGCTCTCAATCCTGTTCCACACACATCAGTATAAACAACTAAATCCCGATTCCCTTTCGGAACAACCAATACAGGTGCATGGATCAATAAGTGTTTTAAGCTATGGAATGCTTCTTCACACAAATCGGTCCACACATACTCCACATCCTTTCACGTTAGCTTGGTCATGGCACTGCCATCCGCGAGAAATCCTTTATAAACCCCCGATAATACCCAGCCAACCCAAGGAAACTTCTTATCTCAATTACCGTTTCTGGTCTCTTCTAATTATTAACGGCTTCAGTCTTTTCTAAGTCGACTGATAATCCTTTCTCCAAAACCACGCGACCAAGAAATTTCACTTCCTTTTTCCAAAACTAATATTATTCCATAACCGAATGAACTTATACGTTTGTTTTTTTAAATGACCTTTCGTATCTGATTTTAATTGCATAAGAAACTTCACTTCCTTTTTCCAAAACTAATATTATTCCATAACCGAATGAACTTATACGTTTGTTTTTTTAAATGACCTTTCGTATCTGATTTTAATTGCATTGTAGCATTTTTCTCTACGTTTCAATATTTTGTTCCTATACATTGAGAAATAAGTATTACACAAGTTATGAATTACATTGTTATTTCATTAAGTTGGATTTGGTAGTTATGTGGTCAATATATACGTTGGATTTGGTAGTTATGTGGTCAATATATGCGTCTATGTATTGCCACGCTAGCCTCGATAAATCTATTGAATCATCAATTTAATCCAAAGATATACAAAAAAATTATTGGATAACCATTTTATTTTTAAAACCAATATTGATCAACTTTTATATACAAAGTTTGTTTTGATTACTAAAGCAATTATAAGTATGTTTTGATAATATAATAAACTTCCGATTTATCTGAATTAATAGGCAATCAAACAAATATTTTACAAATGAGATATTAATCAATTTAACTTAATAAAAAAACCAATTTTCATTAAAATTAAACGATTTAATCGGTTAATTCGGTTCTACCCAACTATTGCTCACCCCAACTTATAGCGGAATATCTTACTAAACCATATCTATACCCATATTTGAATATGAATGTGTACCTAATTAGGAATATACAACCTAGAAAGTCATAGTTTGTTATGCAAATACCAGACCACTTCACATGTACATGCTACAAATGAACATTAGCTTTCATTTTAGCAAAATGATATGAATATCTTCAAAACGAAATTATCATGCCCAAAACAAACAACGCCGATCAATCGAAAATTGAAACATGACATAGTATCATAGTTTTAAAATAGGAGTAGAAAGCCCAAAATAGGGTAAAATGCAGGAGTACATAATTTATTAAAGGAAAAGGATGAAACAAAATTCTGTAGTACTTCTGTATGGTAACAAAAAATAAAAATTCACTCCACCTTATGTTTTTTTTGTTAGAAGATTAAACTTTAGTGAAGCAAAAACCAATTCCATTTTACCTAAACGGAGGGATCACAGAAATTTTAGCACCAAATACATGCAGCAAATAAGGCAAAATTAAGTTATATCTTCTATTCTTCCAAACAATTTACTGAAATGCAACTAATTCAAAACCTCACAACGAAACAGGTAGCAATGATCAACACGCAGAGATCAAAAACATAAACAGAACATTCAAAGAATGTATATCATGAGTACAGGATCCAATTAATTATGGCACGACCATAATATTCAAACAAGATTTAAACCAAAGCAATTAAGCAACACAACGAAATCAATATTTGCTGGTTGTCCTAAAAATATACCGAATATCAACAGTAAAACATAAAATCCTTGATGTTATCCTTGACCGGGGGCAATGATCTGACACCAACTGGTTTACCCCTTGGTCCATTTGCAGAATCTGAATCTGCATCAACATATAACCTTGCACGCGATGCAGCAAGATGTGCATAATATGCAGGAGGTACTGCACAGAGCAAAAAACATCACATTTGTTCAAAAGGCAACGTGAGGAAAATTTAAAAAAAACATGTTCAACAAATTTAATACTAATAACTTAACAGGTATCACAAAGTTTGATCAGGTTTACATTTTTAGTCCGTGCTAGGACAAGAGAACGAAATTGAATGACACTGAACATGGGTCTGAGAAATATGTCACTTAGGATTTTGCAGCAGAATATGTTAAATAGGCCACCCATTTTACACTGTTTACAAAATATGCTAAACAATAAAACATGGTTTAGCAGATATCATGGTATTCATTTTTTTCTTCGTAAAGTTGCCAAACAACCAAAATAAGATAAGCATGCTAGGTCCAACTTACAGGCATGGCTTAAGCAAAAACCAAATTACATACAAAACTGAACTGAACTTACCAACTGAGACGGAACGAGTACATCTAGCATATCTGCAATTTTTATATGCAAGATTTATTAATTAAAACATAAACATTATGTAAATAACACCAAGTCGCACTTATAGTAATGATGGATGCTTACGTATAACACAAACTGTTTGTTAACATCTGTAGGCCATCAGAAGAAAATTTATTTTCATCCCAGAGCACATGGTAATGAGTAGGGCGACTTGTACCCTGGAAGATTTATACAAATGAAGGTTTGGTCAAATTATTAAACACTAAAACTGGCTCAATCAATAATTGTTGTTTCACCTTGATGCCAGCATGACTACAGAGATAAAAATCAAACTCTCTTGGATGGCAAATCTTCCTATCTACCACAGTCCCTGTGCATCAGTGTATATGCAAACAATTTAAGCAAAAAATTTGTGCAATAACCCAAAAGCATTAGATTATAAAAATACTTAAAATTGAACAAGTTTCAACTCAAACATGATAATTTAGCACAAATATGAATGAGAAGCATTCAACATAATAAGGTATAATGGTTCATTTGAAGAACATGGAAGTTGTCAAGATTTTGATATTTAAGATGCAAAATAACAGTTTTAAACTAGGAATCCTAATAAATGTATATAACATCCAAATGTAAGAAGAAAAAAACTCAAGCAATTATTTAAATTATAGTACAAGAAACCTGGAGGTATATTGCCGCTCTTATCGGTTAGATTTTGAGGAAAAAAGCGTGTGTGATGTCTTTTTTGTACCACGACAAATGTAACCGGAGGAAGATAATCTGCTTCAAGAGACTGACAAGCCTACCATAAAGAAAATATTGAAGTTGTTATTACAAGGTTGAATTTTGAACTGAACAATAAATTTATCATTATTGCTTACTCTGTTTATTGCATCAAACTCTTTGAGTAGAACAGTATTAAATTCTCCTTCACTCACACCATCTCTGGAGAAATTTAACCGTTAGAAAGCTCAATATATTTAAAGAAGTATTAGTTATTTAGTACCTGTAAAAGATAATCCGATGGGGCTTAAGGCCTGTAGATCGTCTAAAGGATATAAGCTGCTCTCTGCAAAAAAGGAAAACAGATGCACAACCGTTAGCAACAAGCATGTGAATGATATGTAAATTTCCATCATATTCACGAATTACCTTATCATACCGCCTGGCACCATTTCTCCCTTTGCGTTTAGGTTAGAAGTATAAAGGTCATTAATTATCTCTCCACGTGGTTGAGCGGAAGCTAGCCCTTTGTATTTTGTTATTTCGGGCCAGTCCATAGAGGCAACAACCTAAAATAGAATGGAAGTCATAATACACAATTTTATAGATATTTCCATTAAAATAGAATGTACCGCAGCAATTGAACCGAAGGAATCCTCTCCAGGTGGTGGATGAGTGACGTCGGCACCAAAAATTATAGTAGGTTTATCTGTAATTTTGGGTATGTTCCTCATAACTGCATCGACAAGCACCGTATTTCTCCCTCCAACCTTATCGGTAATTAATAACAAATTAGAAAATAAAACATGTGCAAAAGATCTATTTACGAAGTTAGTCAAGAGAGTAAATTAACCTTCATATTAATTTTTAATGCGACATTCGACAAATATTGAGTCTTGCATGACTGAACATTCTTAGGCAAACAGCATTGAGACACGATACCCAACTCAGTTTCACAACATCGCTTAATCCTACCTAGAAACAATAATGAATTAATGATATGAACCATCAAACCATATACAAACTTCAATTATAAAAAAGCATATATCGTTATGATTAACATACCATAATATCCAGTTACATCTGGTAAGATAACCAGAAGCAACTGAAGAGTACCAGCTTGATTGTGCAGAGTCTTTAATACACTTTCGATATTACCAGGTTGTTCATACAAGATGGGAACAACCGGCCTTTGGTTCACATCCTAGTTTATTTGTACTCGAAGTGAGTGTTTGCAGTAGAAAATATAGTATGATATTACTGAGGAAATGTTGTGCTTTAACATATCATTGTTTGTGTTTGTTACAATTACCAATGCATTGATTACTGTAATAACACAGATTAATGTACAGAAATAAATGATGACAGCAATCAGTGAATTAGTAATTGCATTTAAACAAAACCCGTATCAAATTAGAGATTAGTATTTTTTTTTTAATACACAGATTAATGCACAGAATCAATGATGACAGCAATCAGTGAATTAGTAATTGCAATTAAACAAAACCCATATTGAATCAGAGATTAGTATTTTTTAAATATACCATTCCCGCTTGGCAGCAAGCTGACATTAGATTATGTATGAACCTTTCCACTACATCAGCATAAGAATGGGAGAAACTGATGCAAGCCCAAGATGTTATTTTGCCCCCATTAACCATTTTCTAGCAAAACAAAATTAAAGTAACATTAAAGTCACAAAATGATGTCAAGTGATTAGATGAATGTTAAAAGATACCGAGTACTGATTAATCAAAACAAACATGTTTGCCAAACAAAAAACAATAATATTTAGCATAATAGAAAATCAAATCATCAACAAACCTTATTTTGCATGTTCCACGTTCCACCTTGCGGAATGCAAGTTTTATCTTTACCAGAATCATGGTATTTCAACTACAATGCACAAATGATAGAACAATTGGTGTATAACGCCTTGCACGGTAAAAATGAAAAACAAGTCTTACAGTTGGAGGTGGCAGAATCCGAGCCTCCACAGTGGCCATTGAATTAACAACTTGTATTCCAAATTCTTTTATACACACATCATTCTCATAATCGTTGGCACGTGTCATCTGCAAATTTGATTTACCAGTTAATATATTCAAAGGATAATTATAGAACTGTTTATAATTCACAGATCTAAAACTAAACATACATCCATAATACTTTTTTCACGGTCCATAGGACGTTGACAAGTAGATCTAAGAATTTCTGTCACTTGTTTGGGGCTTAGTTTCTTAATGTACCTTTGCCCTTCTACAACTCTACATACCTGAATAATATTACCAGCCAAAGTTTATTCATATAACAATGAAATGGAAATTAACAAAATATATACCAACTCCAAACTTATAGAATTATTATTTCATATACCTCCATTGGTAGGTGAGTTGGCTTACTATCACTTCCTGCAATCAAGCATGGCCATGCAAGATATCTGAGTTTACGATCATATTTTTGAAGAAAATAATCTACCACGCTAATTTTGTTTCCTTGATCATCAACAGAAAACCTAATGATAGACAACAAAGCCAATCAACATGCCAAGTACCAAGATATTTTTAGGGGACAAAAAGGACTTCTTTTATAAAGAAAATAATTACGTAAGCTGATTTAAAGGCTCTGTTGTTATCCCCTTGATTTTATAACGCCTGCGAAAATCCTTCCTGTGGGTGACTTCAACACTAATTCCTTTTAAGGTCTTCTTCAACTGCATGTTTTGAAAATAGGTGTTGAAAAAAAAGAAGAGAAAATGATGTTTTACGAATTGATTGTTAATACATATATAAATATGCTTACAGTAATCCTTTGTCTATCATTCAAAGAACGAGAAACATCTCTGATGCTAAGACATTCTGCAACAAAATCAACTACTGGCAATGGCTTGTAAAAGGCTGTTGCAGATATATCTGCATTTTCAAATATTACAACATACTTTCATAACTGATTCATGAATGTCTAAAATAAATCATATTAGTTAAGCGAGTTAGGACAAGTACCAATGTTAAGGGACAATCCCATTTGTGTGAGGCGAAGAGATTGATAGTAACCTCTCCAGCATTCCATGCCATCACCAATATCTGTGGTGTTGCCAAATTTTTTTGAGAAGAAAGACCTGGATACTGAAACATAACTGTAGGCAAAAAAGGTAAATATAGAACCTAAATCATTTTGTACGATATTTACATGAATATAAAACTAATGAAATGAAATATAGTACTTATTTGATGGAAATTCTCTAAGAACAATATCAAGACACTGGATCGTATCTTGTGGTGTTTCAAAATGCCTCCCCGATAGAAATTGTTGGATGCGTTCCAATTCAGCTTTTCCGACTAATTTGATGGAAACTTTGAACTCTTTCTCCCTGATTTGTTTTTGGAATTTAGTAAACATAAACATAGAAAAGTTAGGAACTATAAGAAGTTCAATGTTAGGACAGAAGGCAGGGAAAAAATCATTCACCGCTTGTTTTCAGTGATATTAACTGCAAACTGCTGAGATTTGAAAGGAAGTTCTCCAGCTGTGTACAGAGTTTTCCTACCATCATAAGCAGGGTTTAACCTTCCTAGATTTGAATCTTTGTAGCAATCAACTAACTTCTTAATGATTTTCCTACATCCGGTTTTACTCGTCACCTCTGGTTTTATGGAAACCTGCCCAAATTTGATAATTTACATTAATCACCTAAGAAACACTGTTAAGTTTACTAAATTATTCCGAAAAGAATGCATTTCATTATTGAGAATTAGAGAAGATAGGTTTCTTTTTTCACTTATGACTTTCCATACTATTTGGGTAGAAGACCTGACTCAGTATTCATTTTATTATTATTTACCCTGTTTGCACTAGCGTTTACAATCAAAACAATAATAGCTTTAAATTGGCCTTTGATAAATTTTAGTATAAAGGTCTGAAATTTAAGAGGACAAGTACAATAAAGAGAAGAACAATGCCAGATAGGTAGCCTACAGGCCCTACACCTTCATGGATAGATATTTATGCCCAAAATTATTAATAAAAAATAACTTATCAGTTACAGTATATACAAGGTAAAAATAGAGGCATGCAAGCATGTAATGGAAATGCAACAAAGCATTAAAAAAAAAATTCAACATGGTTCATTAACGCCAACATGTGTCGATCTCAAGGATCGAACTTGCGACCTATATTCTCATAGTCTAAACTACCAACCAACTGTCAACCTGGTTGTATACATGGAAAAAAATAAACTTTAAAACATGTTATATTTAACCAATAAAACTTATGTGAGCAAAACTTTCACCAGTGAAAATAATCAAAACAAAGAAAACCCTTGCTAACGTGATTAAAAAGCAAAACAATCCTCCACTAAAAAGTGCCACATACCCACACACGCACCCAATAAAAATCAGGTACGAAAAGTTAAATAAAAAAGAAAAAAAAGTCCCAAATTTAGTTGAAAAAACAAGTCTTATAATTTTTCAAGTTTACAAATATAGAGAGCGCAATTATGAAATCAAACAAATTTACAAAAACCTTTTTTAAAATTTCCAGTTATTTATAGTATTCTATCAGTTGAACTGATTAACAAAGCTCTCGTGGTATATCAGTAGTACTACAGTACTATAAAAGCGATAAATTATATAAAATGCATAAGCTAGAAATACGAATAAATAAAATATGCTTTCTGTAACTAGCCAGTAACATTGTTATTTAAGCGTTGATAACGTTAACAATAAATCATTAGCAACAACCATAAATGTATTTGTTAACAAATGAACCGTGATACTGTACAACCACAATTTTATGTTTAGAACAAAAGTAATATAAAATTATACAGTTATTATAGCACCCTTCAAATCAACTTATAATGAACCAAATAAAAGCATAAAAAAATTCAAGTCATTGTATACAATAAATTAATGAAAACAAACAAGGATCTGTTGTTCCTTAGCTGAAATATTTTAAATTCTTCACCTATTCTGAAATAAAAAATTAACATCAGCCTAAGAAAAAAAGCTTACATCATAATGGAATAGTTCACGATCAACAACCTGGACCAGAAAATGATTAGCTTTGACCAAACACTTAATTCCTTTGGTGCCAAAATCGGGTCGATTTGGATGCCTCGTTGCCTTCTTTGATGAAGGTGCAGGAATCAAAGACCCTGACACTGACATCAGAGTATCAGCTGAGTCGTTTTCAAGAGTAATCATTGCCTTCTTTGATGAAAGTGCAGGAACTACCGATTCTGACATTGCTGTCAGTGCTACAGTCTCAGTTGACTCCTCAGAAATCATCAGTTTCTCAGCTCCCTTCGTAACATCAGCAGGAATAAAAGGTGCTGCTGTAGAAGACAATAATGCAGAATGCACAAATGTAGAAGGCATAGATGTAGGCAGCTGTACTGTGGCTTCTCTTCCACCAGCTCTACCAAAAACAGCACCTCTTCCACGTCTTCCGCCAAAATCACCATTTCTTCCTCCACCATGTCCGAAATCACCACCTCTACCACCACGACCAAAACCGCCACCTCTGCCGCTGCCACGACCAAAATTCCCACCTCTTCCACCACCATGGCTAAAATCTCCAACTCTTCCCCCACCACGGTTGAAATGGCCTCCTCTTCCACCACCACGGCCAAAATCACCACATCTTCCACCACGGCCAAAATCCCCTCTTCCGCCGCGATTAGGGTTTGGGTTGCTGCTAAATCTGCCTGACATTTTTAGTTTTATAACTTTATAGAGAATTAAGGTAAAGGAGAACGGTCTTATTTTACAATGTTAGTAAAGGTATGCTGAAGTTCTATTTATATGTAGTGATAACGAATGGCAGTTATATTCTAGTTCCAAAACAGGTACAATTTTTTTTTAAATTTGAATCTGCTTTTAAAATAAAATAATTCTTCTCCAACATGCCATAAACATCTGAATTTGAGCGGGTTAATTAGATCCATAGGATTTGTGGTCCTTTTATTATCTACCTTCCGTTTCCACACCCATATATTTCTACACCACAAATAGCTGGTCATTCTAGTAGTACTCTTTAAAATATATTAATTGATATGATAGTCTTTTAAAGTAAAGAATAAATGAAAATTAATTTAAGAATAGAAAAGGAGAGAAATAAATGTTTAAATTTTAAGCAAATATTAATGAATTGCATTACTAAATCTGAGGAAAGAACGCATGTTTCCTAATTGCCTAATTATGGGTGAATACGTACACTCACATAGGTTAATACATAGTTAAATATTAAAAGTCATTAATTTTGTATCACATTCTGAAATGGTTAGCAATTTAATTTATGAAATCCATTTAAATATATGACAAACTCGGCGTTAATGAAAAGAGAAAAAAAATGGTGTTCAAATATATATACAAAGCATTAAGCATTTATTAATTTTAAGCAACATTAATGATCAACTTCCATATAAATTCAATCTTCCTTAGGAAACTCATTGTTTCAATTCCTCTAAAGGAAAACAAATTTGCTGGTTCTATTAACACACCAAAAATGATCTTACACACCCAGCTTTAGAAATAAATATTTTATTACATTTTGGCCCTACCATATATTTTAAATGCTTAAAATTTAAACAGTTAAAATCAAAAACCCTAATCCTAAATAAAAACACAAGAAAATGGATCTATGAGGTATAAAAATATAAATCAAGAATATCATAACATACTTCCATTTAGATCTAAAAACAAATTAAATCTATTAATAGCAATTAAATCTACTAATTAACTCCACTAATAACAGTTTTAATTTTGAATTTGTAGCAAACATGAAACTCAAATATATTGCATTTATATCAGACCAAATGTGGAGAACAAACAGCGAATTAACAAATTTCCATTTGGATTTCCTTTCCCTCCATATGACTTGTAGTTTTGATAGACATAAAGTATGATTTTCTTTTTCGTACCAGGATTATATGGATTACATAAAAGAGAGAAAGTGAGGGAATTTGAAGAACTTATTCTTGGATTTGGTTAAAAAAAAATAGACGAGGAAGAAGGGTATAATTATTGGGGAATGAAGTGGGGTATGCTTTTTTTTTTTTTTTTAAGTAAATGGCAGGATGTGTAAGCACTATGCGGGGTCTTAATAAACGCTGCCAAATAAAAATAAATCCTTTTGGGCTCAGTGTAATATGAACTGAATGCCTTAAAATAACTCATGAGAAAATGTGGTCATAACAGTACAAAATATTCATGAGAAAATATGGATAAAATTAATTTTTCATGTACAATACCAGTAGCACTAAATACATCAGGGTCTATCTTGAGGGGTTTAAAGGATATAAGTGTCATTTGTTTTATTTCGGGTTGACACGTAAATTTTATAAAATGTTTAATTTTACTGCATAAGTTTAGACAAATATTTTATTTGTGATATAAATTTAATAAGGCAAAGTAATGGGATAGAAAATTAATACAATTTAATGTCATGTTTAAAATGTTCAAACCAAGGTTCGAAATTCCGTTTTCCGTTTCCGTTCCGGCCATTGGTAATTTTAAAATTTCCGGATCCGTTTCGGAAATTCCGGAAATTCCGCTTTAATTTCAATCTTTTAATTCCGGTACTTTTTGCGCTACTTTGATATATACGCTAATAAATATCTAATACTGTCGTAAATTTATAGTATATATCTTACATTACATATAAAATACATACTTCAATTAAAAATCCACCGTGTAAGATTCCATATTATTCATTTGAAATTTTAAAACTTTGATCAAAAATTTTGAATTTTTTGTTATGATTCGATGTAAATTAACAAAAGTATAACATCTTTTTTTTATGAAACTACACGATTTCTTCTCCATTTATTTATTGTCCCGATTAATTTTTTTATTTTTTTATATTTGCTATATTTTTTAATTTTTTATAAGTTTTTTTCAATATATGAAAAGCAAATCCGAAATTTAGAGCGGAACCGGAATTTTGATCGGATTCCGTTCCGGTTATGAACGGAACCGGAACGGAATCACCGGAATAACCGGAATTCCGCCGGAATTTCGAACCATGGTTCAAACCATACATGTCATATTTTGTTTTCATATTTTATTAGTTTTCATATTATTTAATTAATAAATTTGTGTTCAACAAATAATATATTAATTCATTATCAATAATCAAACTTTCGACACATATACGTCCAAAGCACCCTTTGATTCAATGGTAATAGAAAACATGAAAACAAATTAACTTAAAAAACATTCCATAGTATTGGTTATAGTAACGTCGGTATGTATCATATATAACAAGCAAATAGGGTTAAGCTAATAAAGTTATTAATAGTTAACCGAAGGACCCCACCTATAATGAAAATTCGAATGACTTATTTCTACATTTTTTTTTTTCGTATTTAATGTTTTCACACTGCATATTTTTCGTTGATACTTAATACTACGAAAACACCATTTCTATTGAAACTACACACAAAATTCATAAAATTAGCATTTTATTTTCTTTCTTATTTTTATTTATACCTTTACAGTGATGCATGTTTTGCAGGCTACACACATACACACACAAAAAAAACATATATACAGACATGTAATGTGATTGTTCAGAACATTAGAAAACTAAAAGTAATTTTTTACTTACATAATTATTTACTGTGTTCTTGTAAGTGAAAAAGTTGCATTTTCCAAGGTGCAAAATTTGTTCATTTCACATGTATAGTCTTTAAAATTTACATCTAATTGTCAATTTAGCAAATACATATATTTTGCATTTTGAATTTATCTTTTTATATACTTTTAGAAAAGACACGACATATGCATTTTACCCAATATGCACTTTTGCATTTTTAGCACATAAATTATTGGGCAAATTTTAGAGTATGTTGAGTAGTCCCCTCAAAAATTTTAAATTCTTATTGGACTAAAATACATATTTTTTTTTATGTTTTCGGCTACCTCGTAGATAAGCCTTCGAATCTCGTAGAACCAATATGAGATAAATCATTTTACCTCGTAGTCAACCTACGAATTAAGTCCTTTAACTACATAGACCTATTGCGTGGTATGTATTTAACCCACGCATTCACACTACGTGGTTATTTCACAATCCACGTAGACGCTCTACATGGTAGTCAAAAACATTAAAAATATATGTATGCCTATAGTAGAAATATGGAAGGGCAATTTAATCTAAAATGTCTTTTTAAGTTAGGGGGCTACTCAATATATACTTGGGTCCAAATGGAATTTGTCTTGCATATATTCTGCACTTTGATTTTTTCATGCACAAAATGTATAACATGTACAATTTTTTCTTTCTTTCAAAATATGACTGTTTTTGCACTTTTATATTTTCACCTTTTAGTACCTAGTTATGTTATGCAATTCGTAATAGCATTTTAATTTTGTAGACGATTTTCAATTTTTTTAATTTTTTTTCAGTTTTCGCAAAATGTAGAAGATATGTA
The DNA here is from genome assembly GCA_030765085.1 of Allium cepa. Lineage (NCBI taxonomy): Eukaryota > Viridiplantae > Streptophyta > Magnoliopsida > Asparagales > Amaryllidaceae > Allium > Allium cepa. The sequence goes on from CM060929.1 coordinate 12,438,671, forward strand.
CTTCTTGAAAACATCTTCCTCTTTTGTATTCAATGCTTGTAGTAAGTATGGGTTGTAAATTTTAACTACATTTCATTACTAGCGATAACCTGTACTTTTACATCTTTTTTTTTATGAAATGTCTCTGTTAAAATTCTTATAAAAAAGTTTAAACATGTATGTTTTATTTATTTTTGTTGCATGTATTAAATCCGTTTTGTTTTAATTACATTCAATCTGCAGTTTTATTTTCGTAATTACATGTACGCTCTAAAATGTGTAAAAAAGAAGGAAAATTGTGGTAAAATATACGAAGTACTAAAGTATTTAGAAAAAAGGAAAATTGTGTTAAAATATATATCTTACTATCTATTATCTGCAATATTATATGAAACATGAGTTTAAATTGTTACCATTCGTTCTCGATTTTCTCAAAAATACAACTGTGCTACGGTGCTGCCACATGTACTTATAAAGAAAACTAAACCATGACTTTTCATTTCCAAATCTTTATCTTCTTTTCTTTTTGAACTTGCCACTGACATCGTTAAATTATTTTGATGATTAAATCTTTTTTCATATCTATATATTCTATTACATATGAAGTTCAATATATGGTTAATGTTTATCTCACACCTTCTCAATCGAAATGCTTAATGCTCATGAATCCTAACTCAAATTTTACGTTAAAAATCTGTCTTCTTCTTTGAACGATTGTTGAAATTTTATTTTGACATCGCCAACATTTAAAAAAAATTAGCCTCACATTAATGATGTATTTTTCCTCTTTTTCATTACAAACTAAATTCTACACATTCCATTTTAACATTTCTTCCTACACTCCATTCATTCTGTATATTCTATATTTCATATCTATTCTATTTATTATGTATTAATACATTTATTTGTATACACTAAAAGGTAAGTCTTTGACCATTTGTATTCTATTTTTCTTGTAATTTTGAGAATAAAACTTTAACTTTCTTAATTCCCAACGTTCATTATTTCTTTTGTAATCTAACCATGTTTTCTTCATCTTCTCCCACGTTTCTATTCGAATTTTTTCCTTATTTTAATAATTTTTTCATCTTCGCCTCTTCTTCCTCTTCACTATATAATTTTCTCACGGCTGTCTCTTTCCCTCTCTTCTTGTTTGTATAAACAAGTTTAAAACAATAATTCAGTCCTTAAATTAGATAGAAGTAGGATCCATTCAAAACAATTTTTAAACGATCTTAGTAACTTTTTAGACTTTGATATTCCATAAATAGTTTTCACATTTGTGTTCACATTATTTTCTTTAAGTTTTCGTTCATGTTTCACCGTGATTTTGATTCTATCTTGCTTTAATGGCTATACAATTTACGGAGAAATCTAGAAGTCGCAAAAAAAAAACCTTGCCTTGCTGGATAAATTGATTTGCATTTAAAGATTTGATCGTTATTTTGTTATCATAATTTATTTTTAATTTGAGGTTGTATTCATCGCTTTTCTTCTAAACATTTGACTCCTAACCTTTTCTTACTTTGTATCCAATTTTATATATAAAGCTTAATTTTTGACCATTACCATTCCTCTTTCTCATAATTATAACTAACACACTTTAACTTTTTATTTTGCATATTTCCCCTCATAAGATATTATATTCATTTAACTCACTCCTAAACCAACATTGAATATTACTTTGTAACCAAACCATGTTCTCTTCATCTTCTCTACATTTTCAATACATTTTTTGTTATTTCATCAATTTTTTCATTCTCACTTTCTTCTCCATCCCCACTGCATAACTTTCTCGTAATTTTCTCTCTTTTCATTTTCCTGTTTGAATAGACAAGTTTAAAACAAAACAAAAATCAATTCTCGAACTGAATAAAAATAAAAATAAGGATAGTCGATCTTAACTTTTTAATCTGATTAGAATTTGATTTGATCCATTAGTAGTTTCACGTTCGTATTCATTGTAGGTTTTTTAGATTTTATTCACATTTTGTAGTAATTGTGTTTCTACCTATTGCATTATCTGCTAAAAATTTTATGGAAGGATTATCTAAAAGTTGCAAAATAATCTTGGCCTACTGGATTAATTGACCTTCATTAAAGGTTTTGTAACGACTCGATTTTTCGGTGCCCGAAAATCGACGTCAATACGTCCACTGTATCAAATGCCGAACAATCGAATGCCGAAAAAACCGAACCATTAGGGCAAGAGAATACAAAACAACAACAGAATCTTACCATCGCAGCGGAATAAAATATAATAGATAATAACTGATCTTTACACAAAAGAAAACTATATTTGTTTAATATACATCATCGGAGTAACACATAGACAAAACAACAATTAACAGCCTGGCAGTTATAACAGCCTGCCTCACAACTTGCTGGCAATTCAACAATCACAGCAGCGGAAATAAACAAGTACGGGTAATACGTCTCGGGCTTTAGCTCCTCTCCTGAGCTTCCAAGCATCCTATATGTATTCTATAGTACTCGGCCTGACCCGAGCATTATAGTTAAATAACACCCGAGTCAGTCAGGAATACCAGCGTGCGAAAACCACACTCAATTTGATTATTAAATTTCCAAAATCCTTTGAAAACAAAAGCATCTCGTAAGACCACGCCAAAAATAAACATGTCGGGTTTTTACGTTACGATAGCCAAAACATTTCTTATCAAAATCCTCTGATATTATATTAGTATCTATATACAAATACTTATTAAAATAACTGAAATTGTTACATGATTAAATTCCATCATACTACCCACAAAGTAGGTTCTACAAACAAAAACCGTAAAGGCACGTCGAGAGAATGAATTTTCAACTAATGACTAGGCGCTGGGGTATCACCTGTCATAGTATGTAGCCTAGATCACCGTACCGAGGATCCATCCTGAACCCCTGCAACACAAGACCGAGACTACCTCTTACTGGATAATCCCGAGTAAGATCACCCCGCGGTTGGGATCAGCAACCGCCCACTAAGCCGAATAAAAAAATGACATCTAGAAAGAGATGACATTACCCTAATAGGTGCTACCCACTTAGCCTTGCTGCATATCCCCTGATTTTCAGTCATTCCCGGTTGATGGGGCTCGAGGCTAAACGTTACCTTTTTAGAACATATCACTTAAGAATGCACACCGTCCACCTGACGATGTTTTGAAAGCATTCATCCATACAAGTCCGTTCCGGCTTCGAACGGAACCGAACGCACTACTCCTACTACATCCAATTTAGAATCACCTCAGGATTAGTAGCGACTATACCTTGCACTTCACTGCTCCACCTTCGAATCCAAACTCTTGTTTTCCACACGAAAACGTTCAAACCGGATCGAAGTGGTTTTCAGAAAATAAATCCCGATCTCGGTCTCTTCGAAACGAACAGCGCATTGGCCAATATTGATAGTCGGTTATTTAACTATCAAATAACATTCATAAACAATCATCAAACATAAATAATTTCACCAAATTATTTATTAATCTCAAAATATCTTCACAAGATATATTTCCACTTTTCAACCCTTTGAAAACAGTTTTCAAACCACGCTCTTCTCCTGGAATGAATTCCCAAATCTTTATTTCCACTGAAAACACCAAGTACAATACTTCAGATTTTTAAAATAATTTAAAACACTTTATTATAAGTTATACTTTAAACGTTTAAAATAAAAACCACTTTAATACTTTATCTAATATTTAAAATAAAGCTACTTTATAAAATATAAAACTAAAATTTTCTCTTTTAGAAACATAGTACCAAGCCACCTTTAAGTAATTACTACTAAGATAAATTTGAAAAATACTTACTTTAACATTTAAAAATAATAAATTTTCTAAAACATGCTTTTAGAATAACTTTAAACTTTTAACTTATACTTAAAAATTTGCTTCGAAAACGTACTTGGCTATTCAGGGAAATACACTTCTCTTTCACATCCTTCAAAAATAAATCACTATTTATTTTTAAACAAATTTACCCATTCCTTTAATAAATTCCTACCGTGAATTTATTCTTCCAAATATCTACTGATATATTACTTCACTTTTATAAACCCAGTTTATGCATTTCTTAGTCTCATCCTTCTTAAAATTCCAATTTCAAACACTTAAATTAATTTTCAAATTGAATTCCAAATTACTCTATTTTGGAATAAATTCCTTTACTTACTCATTTACTTCAAAACCCATTAACTTCAGATTTTATTTCTTAATTATGATTTAAAAATCTTATTTAACTGAAAATACCAACTTCATATTTTCAAATTCCTTCTTTATCCTTTTAAATAAATTTAAACTTGAAAATTTAGAATAAATTCTTTATTCCTTTAAATAATAACATTTGAGTTTTTAAGAAAAATCACTTATTCCCATTTATTCAAAATCTCATTTTCCATACATGGAATTTTATTTATTAGAATTCAAAAATCAACTTTTATTCTTTTCCATTTCATTCTTTAATTTATTCAAATTCCTATAATTGTTTACTTAAAATTCTCTCTTTTATTTTCTTCCAAAAATCCAAATATGTACAATTTGATAGCTCGATATATCCAATTATATTCAATCAAACCATAGCATCCAACATTCGAATTTCCAACATAATCTATCACCCATTATCACATAAACCATATCACAGAGTATTAAACAATCTAAATAAATTTGAGAAATCCAGTTGGATCCCTCCAACCTGTTTCCCTGCATCCACATATGTTAGCACAATATAAAATACCAATTCCACTTTGAGGTGGAATATTACGGTATATGGGTTTATATAATATCATCCGCTATATAATGCGGGAAAATCAATTACTCCAATACATACTATATATATACTACTATATATAATATAGCACATCAAATCAATTCAATCATTCAACCACTTATTTAAATTTAATCATTTAAATTTAAATAAAACCCAAATGAGTGAGATTAACTCACATTTGATTTTGTTTTGCAATCCAATCCAAACCGGCTTTATTTCTTCCGGATATTGACCTTGTAAAAACAATTCACGATTTATTACTATTTGAATAAATCAAACAATTTGATCACCATTCACTTATTTAATTTTAACTTATTATTTGATTTAAAAATTTAAACTAATAGTTTCCTTTAACAAATTATTTTTAGCAACCCAAAAATTAAATAAGTAAATTAAAACAGCTTAATTATCAAACCTATTCTTTTTTTAAACAAACTAGTAGAATAAAAATTATTTATACATGTATATTATTCTATATTTTGAACTACATACATGTTTATAAAATAATTCATAGAGACCAAAATCAAACTTTATATAAATTCTCTAAACATTTTTAAAATCCATATATATATTTACTGCTTATCTATGTATATATATTTAAATTAACCAGTAAGTTAAAGTCTGTATTACTTATATCGGATTAAAAAAAACACAACTGCTTAATATTTTACTGTAACCTATCTGCATTATTCTTTTTCTAAACCTTACTGTAATTCTGTGTTCATATATATATATATATACACACACACACACGCATATATATATATATATATATAATTGAAAGCCGCAGTTGATTTTTTTTTGCTATATCATCCAACATATATAAATTTAAATTAGATTTAACTGAGAAATAAGTTAAATTAAAAAAACAACTACCTCTGCCTCAAGTCGTATCGCGACACCATCGCGAAACCCTACTCGCCGCCGTGCCTGCCAACACGAGACGCTCGAAAACCCTCGCGATGCTCAACTGCCACTCGCGACCTCAACATCGAAGCTGATGACGACGCTCCCTCAAATGAAATCGAACTTCGAGTCTTCCTTCTGGCGCTTGCAAACGCCTCGAGACGACCTCCCTTAACACCCTCGTGCCGCCGCTGCCATTCTTCGCAACTGCAACATCACCCACGATCGCGCTTCCTCGGTCATGGCGATCGCGACAACGTCGCGACCTAGAAATGATTCGCGAATCCCTTATCTCACGCGAGCACGATTTCTTTCCCCTTTTCGCTCTGAAATCGTGGCCATGGATCTATATTTTTTTTTGAAGATTAACTTATTCGATTTAAGAAAACAAAACGAGGGTGAAAGATGTTCGAACCGACTCCGGTTCGAATGAAGAAAGAGGCTAGGTTTTTATTCTTGTTTAAACTGCTTGCGTTTGAAAATTGCAGAGGAAGATTGCGTGTTTAAGATGGGAATATGGAACAAGATTTGAGGGAAGCTACAGTGATTGCAGAGGAGACAAAAGCTGCTGAGGAGAAAAAGGTTTGATGTGCTATAAATTCAGCTGAAGTTGACAGGTTAAATATATAATTTTAAATTTAAATTCAAATTGTCTTGATAAATGCAACTTAAAATTTCGAACTCTTATCGAGGCGTGCCGCTAGGCGTTTATAATGTTAAACCCTCATTCCGAACACAATGGAAAAGATTTCGAGTCCTAATTCGATCGTATGCAGAAGATAACTTTTTGGACCCAGTTATTATATTGAATCTTCGATATAAATTTCAGCACGTTTACTTACCGTGTGCTCACTAAACAACTCTAAATGCTACGAAAATTGAAATCCGATAATAATACAATATTACGGATCCAATGTAACTGGTTTCGTCGAAATCCGAGACTGTGCCTCGAAAGGCTATTTAAATATCAATTTAAACGATAAAATTTCAAAACTTAACAAAGCACTTCCAAATTCAATTTTAACACTTTTACTATCTTCAGTATTATCAATATAAATTTTACAAGCCCTCAAATTATTTTTAACAGGCTTAAAACTGAAGATTCAATAATTTACCCAATTTCAGTTCATTAAATCCAATAACTTAATTGCTAAATAATAATAATATTTGAAATTCAAGTTAAACTACCTTTCCAATATTTAAAATCAATTAAATATTTCATTTTCAAATATCTAGAAATTTCGAGTCGTCACATTCCTCCCCCCTTAAAAGAATTTCGTCCCCGAAATTGCTGGTTAGGAAGAATGGTCCAATACCCGTTTACTATTTTTCCAAAACCAAACAGTTTTTAACAACTTCCCAAAACAATCTTTCTTATTAAAGACACGCTATCACTCTAACAACTTCTCAACCCACCCACAAGTTCCAAACAATATTACTTACCCAACAATTCGAATTATAATTTAAATTCAAATTTTAAATTATCAAAATTTTTCCAACTCCTCAAATTCCCGAAAAATTTCGCCAACGTCTCCTTTGCGCGGCTAGCTCGGTACAATTACAAAATGCCTCTACGGGCCTCCAGATTTCAAAACATTAACACCGGTGAAAACATCGTATTTGAATTAAAATTATAATCCTAGGATATTGTTTCAGACCGTAATTGGTGAAAAAGTGTAAATGTAAAAGTAGTACTTTTATTCTGCTCCGGTATGCAGCTTAAATTTTTGTTAAAAGTTTAGTTTTAAACGTTTATTTTGTGAACTAGTTTATTTTTAATTTTTTTGTGTAATCTTAGTCAAACTAAACTTATTGCCTATAAAATCTAATACTACCTTTCTAAGTCAACATAGATTATAATACATTTTCCAACGGTGTGGTAAATAGACCATGAAATGTTATGTTGTATTGTTTTTTTTATGATTTGGACATGTTTATTGATAATCATAGACTACAAACATTGTTATTCGTAATGTTTATAAGTAATTTTAAATAGGAAAGATCATGTAGAATTTAATCACCACGTGACTATTAAAGGGATTGATTTAAACAAATGAAGTGTTTTGTAATCCATTTAATTTGAATTCAAAAATAACTAGAGAATTAACAATTAATTCTCCTTAATTGGAATTTAAATTAATGAGATAGTTAATTACATTAATTCTCTTAAATGCTAATCAAATAGGGAATTAGTACTCAATCCATATTTAACACGTATTGTATCCCCTTGCAACATTCTTATTTCCACCATAACAATCACACATTTATTATTGTGAAAATTGGGCTCACATCCCTAAAACCAAACATAATACACAAAAACTCCTTCCATTCGAAACTTCATAAATCCGGTCCCTATTTTGTTTCAGCTTAATTTTTTTCCATAAATACCCTCGTTTATCTGTCGCAGTTTTGTGGTTGCAGCCAATATTTGAAATCTACGTTTCCATTTATCGATCTACTTTGTGAAATCATATTATCGCTTTATTATGGCTTCATAATTTTCTAGGTAAAGATGAGATCTACTTTCTAATCAATGGTTTTTCTTTCTAATTGGTTGTTTTTTTCTTTTTTATTAATTATTGTAAATGATTATTGAATTTTATCAATTATTGTAAATGATATTGGTTGTGTTTCTTTTTTTATCAATTACATGAATAATTGCTGATAAGAATGCAATTATTTTGAATATTTGCACCAATAAATGCAATGTTTGAGAATAATTGCAGAAATTGTACGCAATAGTTGCAGAAATTTCTGAATCTATATGCAATAGTTGCAGACATTTCTGCAACTATTTGAAATACTAGATTTCTGCAACTATATGCAATAGTTGTAGAAATGTCTACAACTGTATGCAATAGTTGCATTTCTGCAACTATTAGCAATAGTTGCATTTCTGCATATATATGCAATAGTTGCAGACATTTATGCAACTATTTGCAATAGTTGCAGACATTTCTACAATTATACCATATAGTTGCATAAATTTCTGCAACTATATGCAATAATTGCAGACATTTCTGCAACTATACCATATATAGTTGCAGAAATATCTGCAATTATTTGCAAATTTTGTAAATTTGAAAAAAAAGTCGAAAATGTTCAAAATTTGCTGAATTGTTTGCAAATATTTGAAATAACTGCACGTTCACTACAAATATAAATTCTTGGTATCAATAATGGATCTCATTTTAAAGATCATAAAATTTGTGATTTTTTGGTGTAAACGGTATGTTGATCCAGTTTTTGTATATAAAGTTATACATGTTTGAAATATTAAAAACATAGAGGGTATTTTGCTCTTTTGCGTGCGCAAATTTGAAATTAGGGAGCGGAAACGTAAGTTTTGTTTGTGAACGATGTTTTCTCTGTTTTGAAACTTATTAGGGATGTGAGCCAAACTTACCCTTTATTATTTCTTTATAATCTAATGGCAATTCTCTTCCTCTTCTTTATGTTTCCAATAAAAGAATTTTTCTGTTTCCATAATTATTTTCGTATTAATATTTTTCACCCTTTTCAATTTCTCACATTTTCTTCTCTTCCGCTTTTAAGTCTTATATATGTACAAAAATTTATTAAAATTTATTGACCAATTCCATTAACACATCACCTTTTGCATTTCCCACCCTATAAAAAGTGTGAAAATGAATAAATATGTTATCCATGTAATTATTTAGCTTAATATGTTTTATGTCTTTCCCTATTTTCTAATTTTTTTTACATTTTTTTGATAGAAATTGATGAGTATGAGGATGGAATCTTTGATGAAGACCAACTTATTAGAAAATGATAGTGTTTTTAGAGAAAATGATGGTATTGGATCTAGGTATGGTTTCTTTTAATCTAGTTTTTGTTTTGGAATTGGACGTATGTTTTCTACTGCTATGTTCATAGTAGCTAGAATATGATAGCAATCAATCTTATATATAGCTTGGATTGTTAGTAAAATTAATGTATACTGCACTTGAAATAACATAAGACCTATTATAGTGAAATACATTGTATAAGATTCATACTTCTTTTATGGTGTATTAAAATGTAACTTATTTTCTCTTTTAGATTGCAGTGTTGGATGAAGAAAAAATAATAAAGAAATGACTGTAAGATTAAACAATAAATTACCTTGTTTGTGCTTTGATGTAGCTTTTTTCCCATGATTTTGATGGTAGGTTTTGTGTTTGATAAAGTAAGAAGATAGAAAGAATGAGTGAATAATAGGGGCAATGGTGTTTTGGGTATAAAATGGGGAAGAAAAGAAAAAAGTGGGTTATGTCCTTTTTAAAACACTCGGATGTGAAAAACAAAATGTGATGTGTTAATAGAAGTGACCAAATCTATTTTCTTTCTGAATTAAATTAGAGATTCTTTCCAAATAATTTTAGCTCGATCTCTTGATTCTCTTTAGAGAAATATTTTGACTAGAATTTGATTCAATTCTTCAGTGTTTCTTCACATTTTGTCTTTCCCATCCCCAGTGTTTTGTAGTGATTGTGTTTGTATTTTTCTTTCAATGTTACCGTTTTTATGGAAAAATTATCTAAAGAGCTCCAAAAAAGTTTGGCTGACTGAATCGCTCGAGCTCAATATAAAGGTTTGAATTTTATTTTGTTTTTTTTTCATTTAATTTGATATTGAATTTGTTGTTTTTGTTCTAAATTTTTGATTTCAAATATTTTCTTTGAGCTTTGTGCCTAAAATTATATTCTTATTTTTGTTTCAATTCATAAGATTATGTTTCCATCATTTATTTCATAGCAAATTAGTGGATTTATAAAAACAAAGATACAATGAAAACTTCTATTATTTTGTAAAATCTATTAGAAGTTGTACAACTTTTTTCATTCTCAAGTTTTATACCTAAATCAACTTTTATCTTATATTTGTTCATTTAGGATAACTATAAATTTTATTTCCTATATTTGTTTAGCAGACCATAATTTGTTTACTATTAATCGTTTTTTAATTCTTGAGGATCATACAGAACAACAAGGTAATTATCTGTAATTTTCTATAGTCTTTTAAGTTATGTTGTTTTAGTTTTTTCGTGATTTAAAGATGTTTATAAATAATTGTACATTGAATATGTATTTATAATGTTTATAAGTATACTAACTTCAAAAGGAAAGAATTACGTCAAATAATACTAATATGCAATCGATAAAAGAAATTAATCATTATCAATTTCATTTTGTTTGAATTCAACCTAATTAGATAACTAATTGCAATCAATTCTCTTTTACTGAAATTCGATTTAATGAGAAAATTAATTACATAAGTTCAATATAACTTTTGATTTTATGATGAATTAAGATTTCTTTTTAATTTTATAGTTACATATTTTCAAAATGTACCTTCAATACGTCATGTTTTTGAGTTCATATTCGTATTATTAGCACGTTTTCCAACAAACTAGGATTGTGTTTTAAGCAGTTGGAATCATATGCATAAGTCAAGTTTCTTTATGGTCAAAATGATGCAATTGGTAATATATTACACACACAAAAAAAACTATTGGTTTGTAATCCATATAATATTTATTTTTAGTTTAGTTTTTAATATTATAAATCAATATGCTCATATATTTTAATCTTTAATATTCAATTACTTAATTATAATCTAACGAATATACCCACTAACGATATTTAATTCATTAAACTAGCATCAAAGAGAATTAATTCAAGAATTAATATGCAACTAATTTTCTTATTTAAAATTGTAAATCAAACCAAAAGAAATGGCATAATTTGTTAAAATTAATTGGAATACAATATGGATAGCTCTCTATTAAATTTGACTTAAAATATAAAATAGTAAATAAAATTATCATAATTTACTTCCAATTACGATTGCATGCAACAATAAATATATTTCAAATTCACATGGTCTATATTCGTATGTGTTTGTGTGAAATATTTATATACGATTAAGTTGCAACCCGTGCTTCACACACGGGTACGTAGTGGTCGTGGTTAGGTTATGAATATCGACCGTTTGGTGTAATTCATAAACAACTTTTTTATTTCGTTCATATGTTTGCTTCGTGATTTGAGCTTGTAACGTTGGGATGGAATGACGTTCTATTGGAAATCATGTAGTGTTTTGTAGATTTTAGTGCCTACCTGTTTTGACACTGCGTTATAACTATGCAAGTTTCGCTGGCAACAAATTTTAGTTCGCCGGTTGATCATCGAATAAAAAATATAAAGCAGTGCTGAATGAAATTAGTTAAGGGAAAATGGTTATGTATACATGTTTAGAATTAACCAATTATTTTGAACAAAGTATAGAATTCATTTTACGAAAAAATATGAGCACGGTGCATTTTCCATGCAATACCTGCCTACCATTCTGGAATGAATGACCTACAAACGGCCGTAAATAATTCATTTAAATATTTAGTACATTATGTCAGTATTCAAATGAAATAGTAATAGTTTTGTAACTGCAAAAATTAAGTACGATAAATGTAATTATTCATTGGCTGTTTGTCATACAATATTTTGCTGACATTGAATACTACCTATCTTCAGCAAATTTGGTTCCAATAGAAAATCTTACCCGAAACTAATCCCCGGTTGTGGCTGATTTAATTTTAAATCAATCGCCTTCCTAATTTCCGCATAATCTCACGCATCAGATTTCGAACCTCGTAGAATGCTCCTTTGGTTTAAATTGTCTATATTTAAGCTAACATGCAAGTAAAACTGTAATTAACATAGTATAGCTATGGAAATAGCGTCAGATTCATTTTTTTTTATGACATGCATTACTAAAAACCCCAACCATCCGAAAACCAGGTATTTGATAACCAATTAACTTTACACCAAAGCATGATAGACATCACAGTTTATGCGAGTAGAAAATAATCAACATCAATCCTTATAACCAATGTAAGGAATGAATTTTGAAAAAATTGTTAGGTCAGATTTTGAAAATCAATGTAAAGATCATTACAAACATTAGAGTCGTCCCACATAACCGCATATGATGAAATATTATGATGTATATTTGGAAGAATAAGTAAAACTGATAGTCTTCTCTTACCTTTTTTGCATGGATAATAATTATATGTTACCCTCCCTATATTGTAGTCAAATTTAGTACAAATTGCATACATTTTCATTAAGATAGAACTAAGAATAGCAAGCTCAACCAAAAAATAAAGTAATAACAGACACTTGAAATGAGTACAGGAATTTTCAAGTACATTTTAATTATGAGAAAAAATAAGTATAAATTAACAAAAATGAATCAACAAACCGAGGAAGTAAGCACCAGGTTAGTTAGATGGTTTTTGAGTAGGTGCATTCATTTTTCTCAGACTTCCTTGCAATATTTATGTTTGCTCTTTTGGTACATTGGATTTGGAGTTAACTTCTTCGTCGTTATTCTTGTTGCTCAAATTTCTCACGAGTATAAAATGGACCGACCTGCATTGTCCAACCAACCAGTATGATTTCATCCATTTTTCATCTTGGCCCTCGTACTTCCAAGGTCCAGCACTTTAGCTCGTCCGCCTAGGTGTGGTCAACCTCGGCAAGGCCTACCCTACAAGCAGACCACCCGACTCAAGCACAAATGGTCCCGATATCGCCCGCTCAGACAATGGACGAGACAATGACAAATAGCAGCTCAGCATAGAAGCCCGCCCACCACCTTAACGATCCAGAATTTTGGTTATTTGAAATTGAAATATTTAATTGAATTAAATATTTAAAAGTTAATTTTTAACTCGAATTTCAAATATAACGACATATTGGATATAATTTATTGAATTTAACAATTGAATCTTGGTTAAAATATTGAATCTTGAGTTTTAAACTTGACAAAAATAATTTAAAGGCTTATAAAATTTATATTTATAATAATGAAGATAATAAAACCTTTTTAATTGAATTTAAAAGTGATTTGTTCAGTTTTAAAAAATATATAACGTTTGAATTAACGTATATAAATAGTCATCCGGGACACAGTTTCAGAATTAAACGAAACTAGTTCTATTGGATCCGTAATTGTGTATTATTATCGGATTTAAAATTTCGTAGCGTTTGGAGTTATCGCTTGGCCGTACGGGATATAAATGCGATGAAATTTATATACGATCAAATTAGGACTCCGAAACCTTTTCCATTGCGTTCGATATAGGAATATAACATTATAAACGTCTAGCGGCACGCCTCGATAGGAGTTCGAGATTTTAAGTTACGTAAAACGAGATGGTTTGAAAGTTTAAATAATATATATATTAAAGCTAAAAATGTACGCTAACACCCCGGAGTAAGTTGTAGTATAGTGAAAGCACCACCCGTTGGTACGGGAACTTAAAATAAGCAGAAAATAGCAGAGAAATAGTAAAGAGACAACAGCTTTATAGTGGTTCGGCTTAAAGTCAGGCCTACGTCCACTTAATCTCTTTTATTGCTGATTTGATTACAACTTTTTCAATGATTCTTCAATTACAACACAATTGAGACAAGTAGCTAGAACTCCGATGTAGAAAAGCTCTTCGAATTCATGTTGAACGAGTTAGATCTTTCTCGAAGTTCGTTGAAGTGTCTTCGGTGTTTGAAGTGTTGAAGGAGTTGAGAAAACAGCAAAGTATTGGCGTTACAGAAATGATCCAAAAGTCCCCCCCGGTGGAGTAGGCAGGGTATTTATAGGGAAATTCTGGAGTCAGGTCGTGAGTCGTGGGTGACATAAGGGTTAGGTCGTAGGTCGTGAGCGACCTAAGGGATACAGTTTAAGGCTTATAACAGTTGCGCTTGATCATCTGCTTTGGTTGGTAGGTCGTTGTGACCTATAGGAGAATGGAGGGCGACTTAGATGCGTTGAGGCATCAAGTGAGCGATCTAGGTTAGGTTTGGAGATGGCAGCGACTAGGGCTGTCAATGGGTCGGGTCGGGTCGGGTTTGGGTCGGGTCAACTCGGGTTCGAGTTGATTTTAAATGGGTCAGGTCAACCCGTTTATTAAACGGGTCGAAAACGCTCAACCCGAACCCGACCCATTTATAAACGGGTTGACCCGACCCAACCCGTGCAACCCGATTATAAATGGGTCGGGTCAGGTCGGGTCGTAAATGGGTCAGGTCAACCCGTATAAGGTGTAAACGGGTCGGGTTAACCCGTATAAGGTATAATTGGGTCGTAAATGGATCGGAACAGGTCGTAAACGGGTCGGGTCAACCCGTATAACCCGTATAAGGTACAAACGGGTCATAAACGGGTCGGAGCGGGTCGTAAACGGGTCAGCTTAACCTATATACTGTATAAACGGTTGTTAACGGGTCAGTTTCGGGTTGGCGGATCAACCCGAAACCCACCCGTTTATAAACGGGTCAAATTCGGGTTGACCCGAAAATGACCCGCCAATTAAATGGGTCGGGTTAACCTGCTAATTTCCGTACGGGTTTCGGGTCGTGTTTCGGGTCGTGTAGGAAATTGACAGCCCTAGCAGCGACCTAACGCTGACGCGGCCTATGATTAAATGGCTTAGGGATATGCGGCTTGTTAACTCGTTAGGTCGTTGGACCTTTAACTCGCTAGGTCGCTGGACCTTTAACTCGCTAGGTCGTTGGACCTGCTTAGATCGTTAGGTCGTTACATGTTTAGATCGTTAGGTCGCTTATCATGTTAGGTCGCTTGCATTTTAGCTCGTTAGGTCGCTTGTTTCCTTTGAGTAATTGAGTCGCCGTTCAGAATTGTATTAACACCTGCCCCTCGAAGTATATGCCTATGTCATAGGTCGTGTGCTTCGATCTAATTCTGCTAGGTCGTGGGCGACTCAAGAAGCTCGTTAACTCGCGTGCTGATTCGTCTTCTCCTCTTTCCCCTATATAAGCCACTAGCTCGTCTCATCCTCCTCATTCAATTGTTTACACTCTGCCGCCATTGCCGTACTTGAGCTCAAGAATTTCAAAGCGAAACCCCCTTCCTTGTTGCTTCGATCATCTTTCCCAACAACAAATCTAGGTAAATTGATCATCTATTCATTGTGCCTGCCGTCGATTTCTCCATAACCAGTTTCGCACGATTTGCATTACCCTGCTGTAAGATTACCCCTTGATTCGTCCTCTGATTACCATTGAATCGTTGGAAATCGTTTTAAAACCGAATAGCTTAGCGATGGTTTCTGGAGATTCGGACGAGACAATGAGGCTTTAGGTGATCGGAGGAGACGAAGGGATATTTGTTAACGGGTTAGCGGGTTTTAGGTTAAGCCGTGATGCTTCTGGTGATGCAAGGGTGGTGGACGCATGGCAAAGTGTGAGTGGAGAGTAGGCCTTAGGGTTTTTTGATGGGAGAAAGCTCAGCATTTCCGAGTTACTTTTAGAGCGATCTAGTGAGTTGAGCGACCCAATGATTCGAACGACCTAATGAATCAACGACCTAAGTGCCTTGCGACCTAAGGGAAGCTGAATGACTTTCGAACTTGCGACTTAACATTTTGCGACATAAGCTTTAGGTCGCGGACACACCCGAACGAGCTAATACTTAAACAAACTTGCCTTGTCCTGCAGTGTAGCCTTAACTCGTATGAGTATGATTGATGAACCCCTTGACTTGAACAGAGCGACTTAAGGAGGCTCGACGTTTAATTGTAAAATTTGAACTGCCAGAATAAACTGCCAGAATAAACTGCTTGAACATGTTGCATTTTTCCACAGATTGAATTAATTTTTAAGCTAACAACTTGTCGAACACAACATTTGCAGAAAAATGGGACGAATATACTCATCATCGACTGCCCGCATCGAGTGATGGATTAGATCAAAGAAACAACATTTTACTAAAGTAAAATAGTATGAATCTAATTAAAGATAAAGTGTTGTGAATTAACTGACTAAATGAAGCATCAATGCAAAATTCATACAGTTATAGCTGCTTATTGCTGTATATCATCTGCATTGATACTACACTTAACTTTGATTTAATAACAAGTCTTGAACTTTCCTGAATTGACATGCATCAATCAGTACCATTTCAAGTTTTATTTTATTTACTTGTTATTTCAGTAGTTTTGCACAACACTTCACACGCTTTTAGGAAACGTACACCTTCATATTTGAATATCCAGTTCCTTGTGTAGAATGACTTCTCAACAAGAAGAGATAGTAGGGCAAGCTGAAGAGGTCTTCCCTATAGCTAACCCCTTCGATAATTCCCCGGAAAGAACTTCAACCACTCTGAATCAACGGATTTTCAGCCAACTATGCATTCAGTTTGGTATTGCTGAAGCAGACGCCCTGCTTCCTGGTGCAAATGACACTACTGACAGGCCACCTCTTGGCTTTATTGCAGTTAACCGTCAAATGTGCCTGAACGGAGCTATTCCCCCCTTCAATGATTTTCTTCAAATGCTCCTTCTTCGATCAACTATCTCTCCTTTCCAGTTACACCCTAATGGCTACGCCATCTTGATGGGCTTGTGTGTACTGTTCAGGAGGTCTCTCGACCGTCTTCCGAGCTTTGAAGAGATTTGCTATTTGTGCACATTTGCGAAGAACAAAGATCATCCTTCTATTACACTTGTGAGGAGCGCAAGAAACCGTAAACTGATTATTGATCTTCCTGAAAGCGCCCATGGGTTTTTGAACCAATTTTTCTTTGTTCGTTGCCCTCCGGGATTCTACGGCATTTGGAGAGTAGGAAGTAAGATTGTTTATCTCCATTCTTTCCTTTTCTGAGCTTTTCAAAATCCGAGTTGTCAAGTGCTAACTTCATTCTTTATTTCTACAGCACTTCCTCCTCCCTCTAAAGATTCCAGCCATAAGTCAACTTTTGAAAGACTGAATGCCGTAGCAGTTGAGGAAAGAAGCATTAACTTCTTACTGAAGGACGAATTTTTGCATCAACTCGGACTTTTGCACTCTTCTCGATTCACTCAGCTTCGTGATGCTCCCGGTTCTCAAGCAGAGACGTCAGATGCCCCGATTTCCGCAAAGAAACTTGCACCGAAAGAACCTATTACAGAGGTCTCACTGGTGAAATATTCTACTCATGTTGACGGTGCGGGGTCATCTGGCAAGTTTACACTTCCCTTGGTTATCGAAGAAGAAGAACTTCCTCAACATTCCGGGAAGGCTGCTGAAGAGGGAACTGAGAAAAAGAGTTCCGTTGGGCATGATGGTGATGACATTTTCGGAGGGTTGAGCAATCTAGTGGTGACTTCACATAAGCTCTTCAAAGATGATACCACTGCTTCTAAACTTGTTTCTCCAGCAGTCGAAGTGACATCCACATTGCGACCAACTTTGTCAACCCAAGAGTTGACGCCTGTTGCAAAAGTCGACATTACTCCCAAGCTGAAGAGTGGTTTGTAGCTCGACGCGTGTAGTCCACACATCACGCACACTTAGGATTTTGCCAATTATGTGTACTTAGCTTCTTTATTTCGAAGATTTCTAAACTTGTCACTTTTTCACTTTCAGGTTCTCCAATGGGACGCAGTGGTTCGTACTACGACGACTTTCAACGCTATGGGAGGCGCGATTCTTACGACCCCAGGCGTTATTTTCCTGCCCCCAGAGAAACCGATGAGGAAAGAGCTGCCAGAAAAGCTCGTGAGAGGCAGGCTTATGAGGAAGGAGCGTGACGAGGCCATTGCTGGAAAAGCAACAGCTGAACAGTCTCATGGGGAGACGAAGGCCAACGTCGGTTCTACTTTATTTGAGTTTTACATTCAGCATCTTGGGGCATGGCAGTCTCTCATTTTTGGGGCCAAAGTATGAAATTACCTTGGCAGAAGTGTGGGAGGCAGCGGTTGAAATGCTTAAAGGTGCCGGCTATGCTGAGGAGGGTCTTGAGGCTCATTTTTTGAACGATGAAGGTCAAGCCGCCCTTGCCAGAGGAAAAGAACAGCTCGCCAAAGAACGAGCCGAAGCAGCGGAAAGAGAGCATTCAGGGAAGGCACCTTTGACCGACCCGATTCATCCTTCGGCTTCGGTTGACGTTGACATTATTGGCTCTAGTTCTCATTCTCCGCCTCCTACTAAAGCCGAGACCGAAATTATGAGTGCCCACACCGAGGCCCGGGAAGACATCGAAGCCCACGATTTTGAAATCGACGTGATAAAGCCAACTCCTCCAGGTAACTTCAACACTGATCTAGCTCAAGTGGACTACTTGTTTGCTTCACATGAGTTTGATGAACTTCTTGATTATTACTTAAACCTTGACGTGCCACTGTCTCCTCTTTTTGCAGGAAATACTGACGTTTAATTCTTCTTCTTTTGTAGTGAAAACAACAAGTACTGCACAAGCTTCGCCTCCTCCTGCTGTTGCTCCATCTCCTCAAGTTACTCCTCTTGCTTCTCAACCGGGATCCCAAGAAGAACAGATAGAAGCTCTTCAAGGCTTGGATGATCCGGCCGCTTCGCAAGAGCAAAAAACTGAAGGGCTTGAAGAGGGTGAGAGGACACAGAAGGAATTCACTGCCGACGATACAAAGTCGATTGATCTTATTGCTCCGGGGAGTGAATCTTCTTCGAAGAAGAGGGACAAGCGTGGAGTTTCGAAGAAAAGGAAGGAGACTTCTGCTGGTGATGAGAAAGCAGAAGAGGACCCGATTGCATATCTTTCTCCTCCTTTCCCGACCCGTTCAAGCCGACTTAAGAAGTTAACCATTAGGCTGGGTGAAGGCTCTAAAGGCGGAGGGAAGAAGAAGTGATGGGTCCGGCCTTATCCTTGTTGTTTTGCTTTTTTGCTTGTATTGACCGGAGATTGTGCGGGTACCGGCCCCCGCTTCTCGAAACCTGCACATGTATACAGATTTTTATAGTATGTAATAAAATGATTCTTTTTACTTATACAAACTTTTGTCTATATGTATAAATGCATTTATTCCTTCTTATCACACAAGTTTCTTTATATTCCTTGTATGATATTGCAGTGAGCTCGTGGTATGTTGTTTGAGCGTAGCTTTTATTAATGCGGATATATTATATTGCCTACATATCACGGCTTATTGCAATCTTCTCCATTTTGAGAAAACTTATACTCTTACTTTGGAGAACAATTCTTCCACTTTGAGAAGATTTGTACTCTTACTTTGGAGAATAATTCTTCCACTTTGAAAAGAATTGTACTCTTACTCTGGAGAATACTTCTTCCATTTTGTGGAAATATTATTCTACTCTAGTGGAGTGTGCTTTGTATTGGAGAAGTTTTCTATATCTTTTGTTTGAAAAAGTTTTTACACTTCACTTTCGGAGATGGTCACTTTTATTTTTGAGAAATGGATTCCCCTACGCGGTGAAGTGTGCCTCCGAAAAGGGCTTTGATTCGTTTATACCTCCGGAGAGAGGGCTTTTGTTTGTGCCTATGAAAAGAGGGCTTTTGTTTGTTCCTCTTAAGAGAGAGCTTTTGTTTGTGCCTCTTGAGTGAGGGCTTTTTGTTTTTTCTCTGTACGCAGGGAAGCGTGCCTCCGAAGAGGGCTTTGGCACTTCAACTCTGGTGAAGTGGGCCTCCGAAGAGGGCTTTGGCTCTTCCCCCCCCCCCCCCCCCCGAGGAGAAGAGGGCCTCCGAAGAGGGCTTTGGCTCTTCCCCCTTGCGAGGAGAAGAGGGCCTCCGAAGAGGGCTTTGGCTCTTCCCCCTTGCGAGGAGAAGAGGGCCTCCGAAGAGTGCTTTTGCCTCTGAAGAGGGCTTTGTTGTTCGCCTGGAAGGTTGCATCTTACAGTTAAGTGGATCCACGGAGCAGACGCAAGCTACCTAACTGGATGTTTGTTTGCACAAACGATCGCAATTAACTAGCAAGGACCTGGAACCTTCACTTTGGGAAGGTGCCCCTTCGGTGGTTCCATTAACTTTTTTGGTTGAGCTACAAGATTCCATTTTGGCTGTTCTTTGTCCGCTTGCCCATGTCTTTCTACCATCTGCCTCTCAGCGATTCCTCGTTATCGCTTCCAAGCACATGTTCCTTTCTTTTGCAAGTTGTTTGCTTTTTTCCAAAGAAGTGCATTTCATTGTTAAGTGAATCAACGGGGCAGACGCAAGCTACTTGACCGGATGTCCGTTTGCACAAACGATCGCAATCAGTTAGCAAGGGCCTGGAACCTTCACTTTGGGAAGGTGCCCCTCCGGTGGAATCACCAACTGTTTGTGAGAAGCACTCCTTATGTAGGAATTGAATCTGGAATTTTTGTGACTTGACATTTGCTTGTTGAGTGATTTGTAGGAATCGCTTGGCCTAGTGATGTGTTGAATAGGTAAACTTCGCTTTGATAGCCTGCATTATTAAATCGACATTTTAGCAATATATTTAAGATATATGCACATCGAAATAAGACGAGCATTTTACAGTAGTAAAGAACACAAGATTTATAGTAAAATCAGTGTGAATCAATACAAAGATGATACATCCATAATCATTTTACAAATTTAAGCATTGCTTTTAAGTAAAATATGGACGCAAGTGCTCGCTGTTTCAGGCTCTCGAAATTGGGTCTCATCAGTATTTGGGGCTGACAAGACTTTCACAGGGACCAATTCCAACAATTGAACTTTGTCATAGCTGCAATTCTTTGCGAGAGAATCCGCCTTTATGTTCTCTTCCTGGGATATATGGCGCTCCCAGGCCTTTGATAAATAAGCAGGCAGATTTTCTCCTTTAGTCTGAAAATCTTTCTTGACTTGACACAGAACATTCCGGGGCATATCTCAAAACGTGAGCATATCTTTCCATCTCACCCCAACTTCTGCCCGCTGGGTGAGGACCCCATGTGATAACATTAATGATAGGCCTCTCGGACTCCGGCGCTGCAGCTCTCTCACCTTAAACTTCAAAACAGCGTAATCTTTCTCAAACGAAAACGAAATCAATTAACTGAAAGAAAAAAAAGAAACAAATCGCACACTCGACTTCGGCATATAGGCATCAACGTGGGCTAGTGTTGCTAGCGACAGTCGAGAGGAGGGCTTGATAGCAGGCGGCGACTGTGCAGGGCGAGGCGATGGACGGAAGGGAAGCGATGCGAGTAGTCGCGCATTTAGGGTTGGTCGATGTCGCAACTTGTGTTCGCGTGCGTAGGAGGGGAAAACACGATCGATGAGGGGCGAGATTGGTGGTGGAGTACTCGGGATAGTGGCGCAGTCGAGGCTGGAGGAAGGGGGTAGGGCGGCGATGCAAGCAGGTCGAAGGCAGCATCGGTGATGGTGGCATTCGAGCTAGGTTGGGTGTTTGATTGGGAGGTCGCGACCTCGACAGTGGCCGAACGAGCGGCAGCACAGTGAGTTGGAGGCGGCAGTTATGGAAAGTGGATCGGAGATGGGAAAGTTCGGCAGTAGTGGGTCATTAGAGCAGTTGAGTTAGCTGAGATAATTAACATTTTTTTTAAATTTGTCGACTGGATTAATTTATTATCCAAATGTTTATAAATCCATGATTTGTCTATACGAGGTCCAAAAATACGAAGTCGATAACGATAAATACGTAGCTGCAAAATTCACATTTCTGAAGGTGGTTCGGAATTTTTCGGAGTCCGTTGGGATTTTAAATTAAATCGAATGATGTTCGATTTAGTTTAAAATCGAAATTTTTGCCAAAATAAAAATCAATGTGAGAATTTCTCACTCATTTGGATTATTAGAACTTAATTTTAAATAGTTAAATTTAATTATTGGATGCATGGTTGAAATTATTAATTATTGTCTGTGAATGATATATTATTATATACATAGTAGTATATATATTAGCAATTAGGGTGATTATTCCCACATATTTTAGCGGATGAGACCCCATGCGCCCCATATAATAGCGGATGACCCTATATACCGCGATATCCTCTCGAAGTGGGATTGATATTTTTATATTGTATTCACATCTGTGGATGCAGGGAAACAGGTTGGAAGGATCCAACTGATTTCTTAAAAAATAATTAAATTTCATATATATTGATGCATGGTATGTTTGAATAATCTGTGATTGATTATAGTGTGATTTGAATCTGCTGCTACGGTAGTTTTGGCCTAGATTTTGGTATTTTTAACTACTGATGATAAATGTTTGAAATTTGGAAAGAAAATAAAAAAGGAAATTGAAAGTAAAAATATTTTTAGTGAAATTTGGATTAATTAAAAAGAAATGAATTTGGGAAAAATAAATACTTTGAGTTTAAAATTTGTACTTAATAATTTCGGAATATGAAAATTAGAGATTTTGGAATAATGCAAATAAAAGGATTTTAATAATAAAACTTAAGCGATATTTGTTTAAGTATAAAATGGTTTAAAATCGAGATTTAAAATAGTTTGGAAAAATAAAAAGGAAATTTGATAATAAAATATGGAATTGTTATACTAGATCTTAAATAAGATTTTAAATTTATGAAATGGAAGTGGAATCGGAATTTAGCGGAGTTTGGAATATAGTTGGGTTACATAAGAAATTAATTTAAAAATGGAATTCAATTTAGAAATCGATTACGTATTGTGAAACCGTTATAAACGGGAAATGAGACTATGAAATTTATAAACAAGGTTTACATATAAAGTGAAGTGATTATCAGTGGATAAATTGAAGTTATAAATTCACGGTGAGGATTTATAAGGAGATGAGTAAATCGGCTTAAAAGTAAATGGTAGATTTATTTTTAGAAATGTGGAAAGGGGATTTACGGAATTGGAACGTAAATCAAATTGGGAATAAATCGAGAGAGATTTATAAATGTTAGACCGGTTATATTGAAATTGAAAATTATTTTTTTTTTTATCGGGAGATTGAGTTTGTTTTAAAAAGGATGATTTTTAATTATTAACTGGGTAATTAAAAAAGGTGTTTAAGAATATTGCAAAATATTAATTATTTAGTTGTTTAAAATTGTTTTAAGTATATTTGATTATTAATTAAATTAGTTTCTAATTAGTTGATATTAAAGTAACTAATATTTAAGAATTAATCAGTTTTATTATTTTTACAAAATAAATTATTCAATATTAATATTATTTTACATAACAACTTTTATTTTAAAAAAAAATAAAATAAATAAATAAATAAATATTTGCCTAAATTAAAACTTGGAAATTTATATTGAAATTTTATAAGTGTAGAAAATTATTAAATAAAGTTTTCGGGAAGTAATGGTATACTTTCATGGCGCAATTGTAGGCCGTAAGTGCCTGCAGTTAAATTTTGAATTTCTCTACGATAGAGATATAACCATTGAGCTGTGAATCCATGATTGATACAGCGGTGGTACTTTCCTTATTATTTTAAAAATGTTTTCAAATATTTTTGAAAAGGACGGTTTGTGAATATACTAAATTCGGTAAGATAAGTATATATTTTGGATTAAGAGATTTAAGTGATTGAAATTTAAACTGAATATGACTTAGTGAAGTCAGTTGAAAATGGAATCTTTGATTGTATGATTGTTTATTTGATAGTTAAATAACTGACTGTCAAATCTGAATCAAAAATATAATTTTGGGAATATTTAGAGGAAACTTGGAAATTATGTGGTAAAGATATCGTTTAAGGTGCTATACTGGACGTACAAACTCGTTTCGTGACGCCTAATCTCTATACTTACACTAGCCAAGAGCACTACAGAGTAATGCCGTCGACTAACACGAAAAATAAGGCTGTTGAGGGGCGACCATCTGTGTAATTGCTTTATGAGAGTACAGATATGTCAGATAGTATTGCATGCATTTCGTTTCAAGGGGAAATCTGACACATCAATTACAAACTCAAAACTACTACACAATGGTTATGTGATCTTCGAAAACAAATATAAAATAGACATAAAACAAATCAGTCACAGATATTCATATCACTAAGGCGGAAATATATATAAATATGACATATAGAAGTGTACATCAAAGCAGTGGTCATACAAGATCCACTACATCACAAAAGAATAGGTACAAGTGCTAGACAAAAGAATATATATACATCAAGGAGTCTCTATCTAGAATGTATAAAAAAACAAAAACTACTAAGCTAAAGTAGTTAGCCAAAAGTCAGATGACGGTCCCTGATAAGAAGTCAAGTAGAAGCACCTGAAACACCTCGGTCTGACCCGACTAATATTTAAGAAAAATAATAAACGGATCAGTCTAGCTATAAATATCATATAAATAAGATAGGATAAGAGATATAATATAAATATATGATAACAATGAAAATCATACAATATCTCAAATCTTCTCAAAACACCAAAAAGCATGTCATATTCTTTAGCTTATTCACCAAACCTCAAATATCGACAAAACATATCAATGCAAATCGCAATAAATGGTGAAACATATATTCCAAAAATCCATGATAAAAAGTCCAGAAAATACAAAAAGGAGGTCTATCACAAACGGGAGCATGAAAACTCACCAACACATGTATCATAAATGGACCGCTATCCCATAAAACGAGCCGGAGCACCTCCAAACAGGGTATAGTCCCCTTTGCGGGCTATGAGCCGAAGCTCCTCCAAACAGGGTATAGTCCCCATTTGCGGACTATAAACCGAAGCTCCTCCAAACAGGGTATAGTCCCCTTATGCAGACCATGAGCCAAAGTTCCTCCAAACAAGGTATAGTCCCCATTTGCGGACAAAGAGACATCGTATATCGCTAGTCTAAACCACAAAATAATCATCATTGATCAATAAGTGTAAATTATATTAAGCTAGTAAATAAATGAGTTTAGCTTCATGTCTCATAACCACTGGCTTAACCTAAATATTTACGAACAAATTGTAGATTTCCACTCGAAAATTGTCACAAGATTTCAATCGAACAAGTCCAAGAATTAACCGACAAAGAAAACGCAAGTGTTTCATGCCACTTGTTTTGCTAAGTCGTTTAATTAGATTTCTCATACGAACGAGGTAAATGTGTGTATATACTAATAGATTGAAAAACGGTTTTAAAAACGAGTTTTGTATTAAAAATAACATTGAAATCATTTTTTTGAAAGAGTTTGAATATTTACTAGTATATAAACCTTTGTATTTTAAAGTGACAAATCACAGAAATGATTGTAAAAACAATCAATCACCAAAAATTCACGTTCGATGACGTGAATTAAAACCATGAAAACCGATATTAAATCCATCAAATGGATACTCCAAAAATCCAGAAAAGAAGTCATCAACGTCGATAAAAGTGATAACAACTAATC
This sequence comes from Allium cepa, assembly GCA_030765085.1. Taxonomy (NCBI): domain Eukaryota; kingdom Viridiplantae; phylum Streptophyta; class Magnoliopsida; order Asparagales; family Amaryllidaceae; genus Allium; species Allium cepa. The sequence continues at coordinate 12,464,442 of CM060929.1, forward strand.
GGATCAACCAAAAATCAATATAAATGAAAACCCATATAAAATAGACAAATTGGTTGAATTTAACAGCTCTAGACGTCTAGTGGTTATCCGAGCTGAAAGGCTGGAATTTTCTTCCAGATCGCCCAGACGTTTGGAAAGTAAGCTCAGACGTCCGAGCTGTACATCTGGAATTTTTATTCCGATGGTCCAGACATCTGAGTGTTATACCAGACGTCTGAGCTGAAGCTCACACAAAAACCAGCCTAGGCTAATGATGGCCTAATCATCTCGGAGGCGATCGAATGAGCAACGATGGCTAGGGATTTATGCCTAACAACCACCCAACCGTTCAGACTCATGAATACACTCCAAACAACATGTTCAAACATCCATAATATGGTTTTCATAGATTTTGACTTCAAAATTCCAAAAATTGAAAAATTCGCCTAACCAATTCAATTCATAAGCAAATGGACATGAAATAGATGTTAGGAATTCATACCTAACAAATATCAAAGGTATAGACATAGATGTGAGTTCAAGAACTCGCCTTTAAACCCAAAAACAACAAATGAGAAGCTTTAAAACAAAGCAAAGATCAACCACTCTTCAACTTCAACTCTAGAAGCTCCAATCTAAGATCATAAGCAAATATTTCCTAAGTTAGTTTATAGAAAATTTCTGAAAATTGAAGAGGAAATGAGATGGAGACAATGAAGAAGATGTTTACCTAAGCTTCTCTTTGATTTTGAACTTGAACTTGAATTTCCTAATAAAACTAGGATTTCGGAATTTTAATTTCGCATCTTTTCCCCATTTCCTTTTAGCTTAAGAGTGTTAGGAAATTAGAAATGAAATGAATCAAGATGAGTGGAGTTAGGGTGTTTGATAGAGGAATTGAGTTCCTTACTAGGTTAGTGGGCTGAAACCCAAACCCAAAGCCCCAAATGAAAATATCAAAATTCTAATCAACCTCAAACATATCGATGTTTATACTCAAAAAGGTCGTAAACGCCGTTTTGAACTCAATGGAAGTGATCTCGAGTCCTAATTTGACTGTTTACAAAAAGTAGCATTTCGGACTTTAATCCGACTAACGATGCTATATTTAAATATATAATCGTAAAATATGCAGGTTGTTATGTGTTTCATTCTTCTAGGACGATTATAAGAAAATCTGCCCACTAACGGTTAGGCGGTGATCTTCGATCTAATTTCCGTCTGTTTATTTCCTAAAGAACCAGGGTAGAGTTTACCGGAAATATCGAACATTGTTTCGAAGAGACCGATATCGGATAAATTATCCAAAAACCACTTCGATCCAACGAGTACGTTTCAAAGTGAAAACAAGAGCATAGAATCGAAGATGGAGCGGTGAAGTACAAGGGCTAATCGCTACTAATCTTGAGAATGATTCCAAAATGGATGTACTAGGAATAGTGTCTTCGGTTCCGTACGAACCCAGAACGGACTTGTATGGATGAATGCTATCAGTATATTATTATTGAAGAACAATGAGCATTCTAAGTGAAAATTTCTTAAAAAAGTAATCGTAGCCTCTAGCCTCATCAATCGGGAATGACTGAAAATCAGGGGAGTTGCAGCAAGGCTAAGTGGGTCGCACCAAATTAGGGTATGTTTACACCTTTCTGAATACCCTCGAATATTATTACTATGGTGCGCGGACGAGCTCGGAAGGATGGGACAACCGGGGTGATAGCATGTTCGGTCTATCCAGGTTAGGGGTAGTCTGATTTTGTGTTGTAGGGGATCCCGATGTGATCCTCGGTATATTTTTCTAGACGTATACTATGACAGGTGATAACCCAGTGATTAGTCATTCGTATGAAATCTATTTTCTAATACGTGCCTTTACGGTTTTGGTTGTAGAACCTAGTATGCTGAAATTTAATTAATGTAACAATTTTAGCTATTTGAATAAGTATTTGTACTTAGACATTATTATAATATCAGATGATTTTGATATAAAACGTTTTGGTTATCGTAAGGTAAAAACCCGTCGTGTTTAATGTGGCATGGTCTTACGAGATACCTTTGTTTTTCAAAGAATTTTGATAACTTTAATAATTCAAATTGAGTATGTTTTATCACGCTGGTTTTTCAGATTGACTCTGGTGTTATTTTATTATAATGCTCGGGTTGGACCGAGTATTTCAGATACAGGGTAGGATGCTATGGAGCTCAGAAGACAAGATGTATTACACGTATCTGATTATATTCCGCTGTGTATTGTAAGCTGTATATTCAGCACTTGTGAGGACAAGTTATTATAACTGTCCAGTATTGAGTTGTTGATGTGTTGTACTCTGATGATGTAATATATATAAATAATGGTTATAGTTCTTTTTTGTATAAAGACCAGTTGTTATCTGTCATATATTGTTCCGCTGCGATTGTGAGATTCTGTGTTATTATTTCTATTTTCTTCTTCTACCTCTTTCTTCTTTTCTCTTACGATCTGGTATTTCCGGCATTCGATTGCTCGGCATGTAATACAGTAAACGTATTGATGTCGATTTTCGAGCATCGAAAATCCAGGCCAAGACAACGACCGAACAGGTCTCCATAACACAAGACAAAGCTCCTAACGATCACAAGCGGGCGACAATAAGGGTGGTCGACCAACACACAGTAGGTCTCTTACCTATTAATTGGCCCGGCCAACGACGCACTCCCTAGCTCGCTCTCTTCATCGATCGCACGTTCCTTCCTAAGCTTCCTCGCCTTATCTCGACAGGCCCCAACTGAAAGAAAACTTCACTTGCATTGTTTCCCTGCAAAGACTGACAAACTACATCTCTCATCTGATAAAAGTTTCAGCCACCACTCCTGAACCCATGTCATTTGCTTTTGTACCAAGCATACTCAAGGTACGGCCCACCAACTGGTGTCATCTCGACCATACAGTTCAGTCAACTTCCTAGCTTGCATGCACTTCAAACTTATGTTACCTGATACGCAGAACGATTCGGTACGCAAAACGAAAACGGGAACAGAAAATGTCACATACTACTACAGAACGCAATACGTTGAAGATAGGCATAACCGAAACGCTTAGTCAGAACGGAATACGCTTAGCCGAAATGTTGAGCGCTTCTAAAAAAGATCTCTTTACAAATTTATACAATATTGTCATCCGGTATCCCCTACAAGTGAATGGACACAAAGTAAAATCATTCTTGTATAAATAAACATTATCATTAACGTTCATTTCCAACTAGTTATACATTATAGATTATATTAATTGAAGCTAAATAAAATTGCGAAATGATCAAATATTATTGTATAAATGCTAACAGAGTGTGTTATTTTTTCTACTCTTTATAGCAGTTGAAAATAATAACAAAGTTACGTTATGTTTTTTTCTTTGTGAATTCTTGACGATGACCCTCTCTACTGCATGGACCTTGAAGTTGAAATGGTTTTCATACATTAATACAACATTAGCTTCTTCAAATATATTATCAAAATCATCAATGTTTTTTTTTCCAAATACTATATACCAAGTTGAAAAAATACATGGAAAAAAAGAACATTTGAAAGATAGTTGTGTAAAAAAGAAGAAGAATATATAAGCATTAGTGAAGAGTTCGTAAGTATATGTAACTTTACATTATTATGGTAATTGAGAGTTAAAATAAAGTAGAAAACAAAGTTTTTAGTCTTCCTAAGGCTGATTTGAAATCATTCTTATTATTCATATTTTTAGTATGAACTTATTATTATATGATGTTTTATATTTTCAACAGGAAATCGTTATTATTTCATGCACATTAATACACTTAAAATCAACAAACTAAACATTCTGGAACATCCGAATCAACATTTTGGAACATCGAATTAAACGCTTCGCAACATTAAATTCAACATTTCGAAACGTCAAAATTAGTGTACCAAATCGTGTGCTCATAGTGTTTTCAAACGCTAGTGTATTGCGTTTCGGAATGCACATACCAAAACGGAATACGACAGGTAAAGTGTGAATTGTGGTAACATAGCTTCAATCGTGCAGCCACATCAAGGGATTATAGTGATTCTTGGTCTCAACTACGCAATCTCAGCCACTCAACACCATTTTCATCAGTTATAAATACCTCAAGATCTTCATCGTTACAAAAGGTACAGTAGAAGCTCTCTTGTATTTAGTTATTATTGTCTCTTGTAATAATTTATTGTAAGAGAAGCACAATAGTAAGAAATTCCTTACAGTGGGCATACGCAAGCTTAGCCGAACCACTCTAAACTTGTGTTCTTTTATATTTTTTGCATCTTACTTACTCATTTAATCATTTACATCTTTAATTAAGTATTATCAAGTGACCTTTGTTAATATCACCAATCAACAATTTTATAAGTAGTGATTTAATGTTATTGAAATGAACGGTTACGTACAAGCGGTAGTAAGCATACAAATGAGAAGAGGATGTGATAAGTAGTAATTAGGTAACATTCAGTACATGCAAAGTTCTATTTCATGTGATAAGCCATAACATTAAATATAAAGTGTGCTATATATTAAACTGTTATGATCCTCATGATCATATATTTGTCCCTTAGAGCTAGGTTTGTTTGTTTTTTTGGTTCAATCCTTTTGTTTATTTCATTATCTGAGAAATATACGGTAAGACTTTGAATGCCTTCATTAGGCGGAGCGATCAAGAGCGGTTTACAAAATTACTTACGATATTACATACATGTGGGCATCACATATAAAGGATGTCATGTAGAAACAATTGAAACTGAAACTAACAGCTTTATTTTTTAGGATGATGGAAACAAAATTTAGAGGAGAAAATAAGAATGGTTATGTTATATTACACCTTTGGGGCATTGAATCCAAGACTTTGAATAATCAGATATCTTTGATTAGTCATTTTCTTTTTAGAAAAATTCTCTGTTCTTGTCATTAATTAGGTCCAGGAATTCTTGTTTTTTGCATATGAAAGGAAAATTAATGAAAGTGAAATTCATCCAAAGTATTAAATAATATTAAATATAAAGGGTAACTTTGTTCATGCAATTTTGTAAAAGATTTTAGCTGAATCGTATGTTTTAGGCAGGTGGACTGGTTGTACAGTGTCTGAATTTGGGTGACATGACCTTATATTTAGTAAAATAAATTGTTGGAATACAAAGGTGGTAGATGATTGATAAATAGTGATGAAGTATTTGTGCATGTGAAGTAATAAATGTTTTAACCATTTGAAAATTGTAACCACCAAATAATGGAGGAAGTAGATACATACATTAATGATGCCACCTTTTCGGACACTCTCTCCACTTGCTATAGCAAGATTGCATTCTCTAGTTTTGTCATTACCGGAAGGTTTCTTCTCGTCGCCCTGATGGAAATACAGTTTAAGCTTAGTTTATTCTCAGTTCAATTAGAATCGGCAATATTGATAATGAAACGGGAATATTTTCTTGAACACATTCTGTAAATTACATAAGATCTATATGAAATGTATATATATGAATAATGATGATAATATCATCATTGTCTTACTGAATTAAATTTGACTTTGGCATTAGGAAGTAAATGAGTATCTGTATACAATGATTGTGATCATTTGTAAATTGTAAAGGTTAATGTTTTAAGTTAGTAGCATAAATAGGCATTTTAGTCAGTAGGAAAAGCTCATATTTTTAATCATCCATTTTCAGTAGGAAAAGCTCATATTGTGGAAAATGGAAACTACAAATTTCCATTCATTTAGCTTCATCCATTTTCACACAAGATTGAACCAACGAATTCATAATAAATTCAACAACTAAGTCTTGATGTTACACATATATTGACTAATACAATTACAAAAGTAAATTTTAAAAGAACAATTTACCTCCAATCAATGATCCTGCTATTTCTCGCCCAAGTGCAAGTTGAAGAAGAATTTGTAATTTGAGAATTAGATCTTCATTTTGGCCTTTTTCGACACTTGAGTTTAAGTAGCTTGGATATCGTAACTGATGACCATCAAGCTTTTCTGCGCACATCGTAAAACAACAGTGCAACATGTTGGGTTTTTGAGAAGTCCAGAGTCAACTTCATTCGGAGTCCTAATGGATTAACTTGTAAAGTTTACAATTAAATTACCCAAATATTAGTGAAAATGGAAACCGCACATATGCGACATTCTATTATCAATTTTATGATTCTTCTTTCTCTCAGCCTCCTGCATTCATTTTTTAACCCACTTCTGAAAAATAGTTTTAAAATTATAAATATTGATATTTTAACATTCATAATTCACAAATATCGAAAATAATTGGAAGTAATTGTTTATTCATTTAACAAAATTAATAGCCAGTATAAATTTATTTCATAAATTACATGGAAACAAATATGTGAACATCAAAAATTAGGAAGCGGCATATATAACTTGACTATTTCAATTGTAAACAGACCAAGCATCCATCTTAGGTGTTTTATGTAAAAAAGTATCATATAGTTATTGAATTAGCATTGACTGTCACTGTTGTATGGACGTAACATTAAGTTAAATATACAGAAGTGAACAAAAAAGTAACTATATAGAATGATTTATAGATGGATGAACATTCTTTTCAAAAATTAAAGATTGTAAATTAGAATAAGTGCAGTTGGGTTTTCCAAGGCTGCGACAAAACATTAATGATTTGGGCAACACATATTGATATGAATGTTATTTGTTATTCAGACTGATTCTTAGTAACAATTTATATCAATTCATGCAATATTATACATAGATGTGCCATGAAACAAAATAGACAATAATTTTTTTGGTACACAATAGATTAAAAACAAACCATTGAACTAAAAGTACCAAAAAAGACACCTAATTTAAATATTTATATGGAAAAAAAAATTCACCTTCTTTTATGTAGAAACAGTAACGTACATCTGGCCAATCTTCTTTGATGATATCTTTTAATGCTAGATGGAAGGGGAAAATAGTTTAGAACATAGTAGAGAATATAAAAAAATCAGTATTTAATATTAACAGAATTATCAAGATAATGTAAACATGTTAGATGCAAAATATATGATTGATCGGAAATGAGAAAAATTAGAAAATACGGCTAACATAGATTTATAGACCGCAAATTGATGGATAATATCATGAAATAAATAAAATAATTGCTCATTGTTTGATTCATCTTCAGCGCATAAACTCAATTTAGGAATCATTAATAAGAAAGAACAAAATTATTGTGCAGTACCGTAACTATCACTTCTGACAATCAATTTTGAAACAGTGGTGAATATTATAAAGGAGCAAATGAGTGTATATTTTACCAATCATGCCCGTCCCTTCCTGTAGGGTTATCCATCTTCAACCCTCAACAATTTAACTCCTCTCGTATTCCAATATGATGATGCAATGTAACTTACTACATGAATATCCTAAAAAGTTATCCAGGTTTTGAACAAACCAAACCATCTATGATCACAACAAATTTTCTCCAAATTCGCAAAACCTTGCATAGAAAATATCCAAAAAAATTTGCATCGAGACAAAATAACATGGGGTTGCTTGAGTAAGTGTGTTCGAGTGAAATACTCAGATGGAGCTTACCCGGATACCCAGAGTAGAACATAAGTGAACTGGGCCATTCTACCTAAGTTCAGATCCTTTGGTCAAGGATGCCATCACGCCCACCGCCAATCACAGTGAATCCATTATGTTACCCGGTTTGGGACATTGACTTTAAATTCTCAACTCGACGTTGGTTATGGTGATTATGGACTTCCGATCTAAATTATATTGAGGGTATTATAAAGAAATTGGGGTTTCGGGAGGGTTAGGGTTTCTTGATAGGAAGCGAGAAGATAAATGAAGAAAAATCGTGGATCCTTCAGTGGAAATGGAGTTAATATCTGTGGCGATGAAATTGGTAAGAAGAATGATTCGGTTTGGATGGAAGGGAAAAAAGAATTCCATATTTGAACTATTTTTGGCAGACGTGGGAGAAAGAAAGAAAGATGGTATGTACTGCTCTCTTTTCCCCGCTATACCGGTCATTATCAATTTTAGCAAAGTTCCTACACAATTTAATATGGTCTGCTTGAAACCTCAGTTTTTGACAAAATAATTTTTCGGTTGAGTAGCTTTGTCACATCACTACTTATCAACTTTTACGACGAAACACTAATGATATTTTCTCAAAATCAGCGTGACAATGATATTATCAATGCAATAATTACATGTTTATCGTTATATCGACCTTCAATATACCTACAAATCAGTAACGATGACGGTATGAAATTTTGATAATGAAATTGTTTGTTAAATTGATTGCGTGAAATTTTGAAGAATGAAACAATGGATTTTTTTCCTCAAGTTTGAAGAACCATGTGGTTCGAAGGGGCTGGATTAGAAGTTTTTTAAGGATTTTGAGGTTAGACCGTTGGTTCATGAATGTGTAGGATTATTTCATTTTCAAAACTATAACGCTTCAAGATCAAATGTTAACCATAGCCGAGCCGATTTTAGGCTGAGTCTTTAAAACACTAGTTAGAAGTACAGTTCATTTAAGCTAGTTGAGTCCACTATTTTATTTTAAAATAAATTGAGCGGCTAAAAAAATTAAAATTAGTTATACATTCAGTGGTATAAAAATACTATATTGTTGTTAATTTGCCCTTTAGAAAAACGAAATGTTACGCTTTGGATTGTATAATAGAATAGTTTGAATATGCGGTCTATTTTGCATGGTTTCATTACTAGAAAATGCATTGCCTACCTCTCTGGTATTACCAACGTGATTCCGACATTGAAAAATAAGGCATCTGCGTGGCATCGGTAAAGCCTCAAAAAGTGTCTACCAACGTAAATTTTCAAATGCCCTACCAATACCAGTAAAAGAACTTTGGCAGAGCATCGGTATGGCGTCGTCGCAAATCATACCTACCCACTCGACGTTCTCTCCATCCACTTTTCGGATTAAAACAAAAAAACTCTTACCACATGTCGCCTCCTCCTTCCTCCACGCCACTATAAGCCAAACCCCTCCCCAAGCGCAATGTCGCCTCTTTCCCCAAGCCCAGTGCCTTCTTCTTCCCTAATCCACCGCAAGCTAAACTCCTCCATAAGCCGCCATCTCCAAGCACAGCACCTCGTCGTCGTAAGCCATCGTTTCCCAATCCTTCAAGTCCAACACCTACTCCAATTCGTCGTATCTATGCTCTAAGCTGCAACTAGCCATCCAGCCACCGTTTTCCAAGCATCCCCAAGCTTCCAAACCGCCGCAAGCAAAGCCTTCCGTCGGCATGATTTATTACTTTGATTCATTTATTATAAGCTATGATTTGATTAGGTTCGTATATGACATAGATTTGCTTGTTTAAGATATTGTTGGTATTATTTTTAAATTGTTCAATAATTCATTATTATTGATGTGTTATTATTAATTAAATCCATCGATGTTTAGTTTTTGTCTATGATTGAGTTAGATTTATAGTATATTTCGATATACTATTATTGATGGATTGATAAGGTGAATGGAGTTTATATAACTTTAGAAATTGAATTTTACTATATCCGGGGATCCATAACATGGTTTTCTTTTGATATAATAGTAAGCTTGACGGAAGAAGCCATGCATGCTCGGCATGTTCTGACAAGTGTATAATGGTCACGGGCTATGTAATAGGGATTGTTTTTCGATTGTTGATGATGAAATTTTACCGATTGATACATGTTAGATTGATTGAAAAGTTAGAGAATTGTATAACTGATGGTAAAATTGTAAAATTTAATAATGAATGCGATGGCTACTAAAAATCGAAAGTATATTAGATATTAGAAATATATAGTATATAAACTAGTATAAACCAAGAGTATGTTAATGACTGGTGTTCAAGGGTATATAGACCTCAAATATAGCTAACATTATAGATATTAGTTCAGTTCTTATTTTGTGGCCATAGCAACTGCATTCTTTTATTTTATTTGTATTTTTTGGATATACAGATTCGAGTTGGAGTTGTAAAATTCCATGTTTGGTATAGTACGCATGTTGTTCTTTCTTCCCACTAGGCCGAGTAAGCTCCATCCTCCATCGATTACCTACTTCTCGAAAATCATTGCATATTTTGTCAATGTTTGATCATATCCATACTTTCTCAAAAAAATGATGATATGGATATAATCGAAACATTGGTGGAATTTGCAAAAAAGAAGTGGTGTCTTATTAGGAAAAACTAACATTGTATTAGATGGTGAAGAACTATCTAGACTTGAGAGACATAAGATATCTATTTCAATGCAAGATAAGGACGGTTTAAGTCAATCGCATATACATGGTATTTTTTAAAAAACTTTAACGTTGTTATTTATTGATTATTTTATATGTAGCGTGCGTTGGAGTAACTGGGTCTGACCTATGGTGGTTATGCATTTAGAAAATTATGAAGCCAACTAAAAATTAAATTCAATATTGAATAAATAATAATCACTAATGTATTATTTTTATTTATAACTAATCATTTATAATTTATATTTAACAATTAAAAGTTCAAAATTCAAATTAATATATAACAGGGAATACCATATAAGTACTATAATTAGCCATTGACAATTTATGAATTATAATGTAATATCCCCTATCTAGAGGCCCAAAGCTAAGCGCTACAAATGTTGCAGCCATATATAGTATCAACTTCCAACGATTAAATACAGCTATGTTAATGGTATCTATAATATCAGAAACACTTGAATATGAAACAAATCACAAATTCCAAAACAACATTATTTCATTACATTTCAAAACATACGTTCCATATTCATATTACATAATCTCATATAGTTTCCCAGTTAATGAAAGAACGACACATGAAGATGCCTCCTTGGATGATCAGAGTCATATGGCCACAATTTACTTAATACATACAAAACAGAAATAACAAAACAAAGAACTACAACTCCTAATAGCTATCAGTTAGCCTCCTGCTCGCTTTCGATGGCTTTATTCATCATTCTACTAAAAACCTTAACAGGCTCAACCCTCAGTCTACTCAAATCAATTTTGAGCACCCGAGAGTTTAAGGGAAAAAAAATATAAACTTTGAGTCAGACATAAAGCTTGTTGTGAATAATATTATACATCCTGTTATTATTGTTAAGTGAGACCACTCCGCTTAGCGGAACGGGTTCCCCTCACTAAAATTAGTTTAAAACATAGCTTATGCAAATCTTTTCCTGCAACCGCAACTGGTTAAATACTGTAAAGTATATATCATTATATAAACATACATGTCAGGTAATAAAAGAACTATTTGTTCTAATCTTTTGGTTTTGTTTGGCTGACTATTAACCTTTGGACGATTCGGGCCTATCAGACAAAATAACAAAATAATCTAACATCTGTTGGGCACATCTCTTATGGATGATCTGTCCTTAACTACCTGTTAAGTACTTATCTTTTGGACGGTTTGTCCCTAACTTAACATCTTCTAGGATCACCCGATCCTAGTGGTTTTACGGGTTCACCAATAACCTATCTGTATACAAAAATATATTCCCTTCCGTGTGTAATCATAATTTTAGTCTTACCTGTGACAAAGCCCTACACACTGGAATTTTGGACTAGATTAGCTGGGGACAATAGCTAATGTATAGGGCGTGACCCTATATCATTCCATCTAGTATTCTAATATCCGAGTCGTTTTACTTAGGGATATCTTCCAAAGTTTTCCTTGAAAACCTTTTTTCAAAATGATTTAAAACCTTAAAATCAAACTCACACAAGAAAAATACATATATTCTATGCTTTACTCAAAATCATCTTACCATGTTATATATATATATATATGTATATGTATATATATAATTTACTCAAATCCTTGTTGATGGAAACATTTAACTATTTGAAAGTACCCATTTTGATCCTATTGAAAGTAACCCTTTCAACCATGTAAAACCCTTCATTTATCTTGGTCGAAATGCCAAAACCTTCCTTCCAAAACCATTATTAAAACCCTTTTGAAACCTTTGAAAACCTTCCTTTTGAAAGCTTTAAACCTCAGATATCATATCTTAAAACACTTCAAAACATTGCCAATAAAAACCCTTGGAAAAACCTTCCATTTCAACCCTTTTGAAACCATCGGAAAAACAGTACCTTTCGACTCCTTCGAAACCCTTTGGTAAGCCACCCCTTCGAAACCATTTTCAAAACCTTTCGAAAGCATTAAACCTTAAGAAACTCAAACATTTCGAAAGCACCCAGGTTCAATTTAAAACATATGGAAAAATACCTTTCGAAACCATTAAACCTTCTCTTTCGAAACCATTGAGTTATACTTCAACAGAACAAAAAGGTCATTTAAAAACATCTAAGTCGAAAGCCTTCCTTTCGAAACTATTCTTAAGTAAAGAAGTGATGGTGTCGGAACCATCCTTCCAAAAGCATTGGGGAAATGGCTAGTTTTAAAAAGTTAAGTATACCTTCTGAAACCATTGACTTCAAAAGGTAGAAAGGCGGCAGCTAGATGTTTCGACCCCTTCGAAAGCATTACTTAAACAAAGAGAGCGACCCATTCGAAACCTCTTCTTTTAAAACACTTGACTTAGTCGAAAGCCAACTGAGTCGAAAGCTATCCTTTCGAAAGCAAAGAAGACGCTTCTTTAATTTAAAACAAGGCATACTCCAACCTCTTCGGAACCTGATGTTTCGACTATGTACCTTCCGCCTTTATCCAATACGCTACGTACCAAGTACTTGATACCATGCGCAGTAGTTTCGAAAGCATGGTGGCGAAACACCCTAGTCGGAACCCCTGGTGCCAAAATGTAGCGGAACGCACTAAAAACAAGTTATTTTTGTTTTTAACTTAAAAAAGAAACCTTTTAACTAACATGCTATTGTTTGTCAAAATTTCATTTGTTGCTAAATACCTTTTTCAAGAGTGCTGCAAATATTTTGAGAATTTTACAATGATTTTATTTTGCAAAATGTCCCTTCTCCTTAATTAAATATATAAAACTTTTAAGTCCCATACCTTAAATAATTTTATATATTCATTAAAAAGCTTAGGAAAATTCTACAGAAATTCCAGAAATCCTATTTAATATGTTTTCTAACATATGTAAATTTCAGACCTAAATAATTATTTATTTTGCCGTAAATAATTTATAACCCAATAAATTATTTTCTTTACAAGAAAACTAATATAATTCCACATTAATTCAGAAAATTATGAAAATTGAAACCCACCTCTAAAATATTTTTCTGATCTATATCTAAATTCGCAAGGCATTTGGATGTCATTTAATAGGGGTTTCATATCAAATATATCATAAAAATCAATATAAATATGCATAAATCATCAACAAGTATATATAAACTTTTAATCATTCTAAACATGGCATAAACATGCAAAAATACTTTGGATTCATTCTTATAACCAAAAATCATGAAAAGTGAGATGCAGTAATTATCCACCTTAGCTTTGTGATTAAAGATGTGAGATTTGATCTTGATTAAGTTGTTTTGTTTTTCCTCTTGAAAACATTAACTTTCTCTTCTTCTCCTTTGCTAAAGGTGGCCGACCTTGGTTTGGATATCTTTGTTTCAGATAAAATGAAATGAAGGTGTGCTCGTTTTCCCTAAAGGTTTAGGGTATTAGAAAAACCCTTTTTCCTATTTTGCCTTCCCTTATTTCCTAACACTTAAGTCCATTTTACTATATTTACCTATCATTGATATGGCACGGCTACCCCTTAATTTAATCGCAATTCTCAATCCTCTAATCACCTTACATTATTTTTATTTTATTTAACTAATTAAATATCCTAAATAATGTTACTAATAATATGGGGTGTTGCAATCTCCCCTCTTTAAATAATTTCGTCCTCGAAATTACGATAAGGAACACATCAAAACAATCAAAGGAAAAACATACCATCAAACAAGTCAGGATAAGCGTCTCTAATCCTGCTCTCGATTTCCCAAGCACAGTCTTTAACATCGTCACTCCACTGGACTTTCATTAATCTAACTGTCTTGTTCCTCAACTCCTTCTCATCTCTAGCGACTATCTGGATAGGCTTCCTAACTATAGTCATGTCTAGTTCCACTACTAAATCTTCTAACACGGTCGGTGCTATAGTAATGTCTGGATCCCTAATATACTTCCTCAGAGATACATGGAAAACATCGTGGACTCCTACCAAACTACTCGGTAACTCTACTCTATATGCGAGTTTCCTTATCCTTAGAAAAACGGTCCTATGAACCTTGGTGCTAACTTCCCCATCTTCCCGAACCTGACAACACCTTTCATCGGTGATACTTTGACGAAAACATGATCTCCAACAAAGAACTCTAAATCTTTTCATCTTCTATCTGCATGGCTTTTCTTCCTAGACTGAGCTTCCTTCATTCTCGTCCTTATCAGCTCAATCTTTTCTGCTACTTCTCTTACCAAATTAGGACCAAGGACCAATCTATCTCCAGCCCAGGGGATTTGCATGGTCTTCCATACAAAGCCTCAAACGGTGCCATCCCTACACTAGTCAGATAACTATTGTTATACGAAAACTCAACTAGATATAGGTGGTCTTTCCATTATCCCTTGAAGTCTAATACACAGCTCATAACAAGTCCTCCAAGATCTTGTTAACTCTTTCCATTTGCCCATCAGTCTATAGATGGTAGGTGGTACTCAGCTCGAGCTTGGTTCCTAAATTTTCATGTAGACCCTTTCAGAACTCACTAGTGAATAAAGAATCTCCATCACTGACAATAGTACTAAGGATTCTGTGCAATCTAACCACATTCTTCATGAACAACTTTGCTAAAATAGCCGTCGTCCTAGTTGACTTAACTGGAATGAAATGGGCACTCTTGGTCAATCTGTCCACCGCATAGGTAAATATCTGGGCTCCATACCATGATACCACCCTTTACCGGAAGGGAATGACACACCCTAAAGGGCGCGACCCTCATAACCTTGCCGCATCTTTCCTGTTTCGACCATTTCCAGGTTGTGAGATCCTGATGCAGTCTCGTCCACCAAGCTACGCTTCATACAGAAGCCATGCTCTGATCACAAATGATCATCAACATACAGCAGCACTCAGCATGCCACACTACCAAATTGGGAGTATATCGCTGATAACCTTTAACTAACATCTCAAAGAAGGGTGTTAAGCTAAGAGCATAAATTCTCCGCCACCAACAGATATGTATTTGAAAGAAATATGCTTTATATCTCAAAATATAATGTCAGACATACAATCCATACTAGTCTGTTATGGGTTTGAACAGAACCGAAGGCACTTCCGAAGAAGCCCTTTCAATCCGGATAATTCCTAATCACGTCCGGACTTCCCATCACATATGGAGTCTCTATACCGGGGACCAGTCGATGCAGAGACATTCGACGAGTTATCCTTTCGCTTTCGAAAATATCCGGTCTTCACCACCGGTCTTCAAATGTTATTCATGACAACGTATCATTATTCGGAATGGGTTATATGACACAAGGTCCTCTCCCAGCTAAACGGAATAATGAACGCAATATTTAAAAACATATGGATAATGGGATTTCAGTTAAGTCACAACTTATTACCCCAAATCTTTCTTTCAATTGGTTTAAACAAATTACCATTTCAAATCTTTAAATAAAAGATTCATTTCACAAGGTTCACCCTTTTTCACAAAGATCCATTCATAGATTTCAAAAAAATTTCCATTTCAATTGGATTAACTCATTAAATCTTTAAATCAAAGATTTAACTTATAGCTTTCAAACCATTTCCAAAGATTTATATGTAACTTGAAAAACCATTTTCAATTCAACTTAAAATTCCTTTAATTCACATTGGAAATTCATTTCTTATATGAAAGCTTTTATCATTTGAAAACAAATAGTTTTATTTTAGAAAAATCCGATCTATTTATACAAGTTAAAAACCTTGGGTTAATTCAAATTCCCAAAACAACACTTAAAAAATGGATTAACCACATTTATAACTTGTATAATACTTTTAAACCCTAATTTCCAACCATGGAATTCAATTACAAATTTTGAATTTAAATTCAAATTAAATTATTTAAATTTCAAAACCTATTAAGATATTCAAAATATCTTTTATCTTCAAAAACTCTTTTCAAAAGCTTTCCATATTAAACCCAATCCATTTCCAAAACCATTTGGATTTAGATATTCAACCTTTAAAATTATTTCAAAATCTGTGACTTAATCGATTTCCTCGTGAAATCCATATTTGTGTGTGTATAAGTGTGGTCTAGGGGTTTAACACAATAGTGCAACATCATTCAATCATCACAGATTCAAATACAGAAATATGGTTGATAAGCGGTATAAGCGATAACGCTTATCTCTCATACACAGATATATACATATCACAGATAATTAATTACATTCATCCCATATAAATAAATTACAGATCACGACACAAATCAGGATAAATTATAAAGCATTGCATATCAGGGATATCAAACAATCCAACATCCAATATAATCCAAACATCCATGAGTAGGATTAATTAAATTATCTGATTTATTTAAATCAGATAAATTTCTATGAATAAATTTGCTAGTCATGGTAAATTAATAATCAATTAATTACAAACCATTTAATAAATTACCCTTTAAATCAATCATTAATTAACCCTTAGTTAATAATTAATCTTTAATTAATTATTCTCAATTAATTAATTAATTAATCCTTAATTAATGATTATTTCTTAATCACTTTCATTAATTAATTAACCTTTAATAAATTAATTATTCTCAAATTAATTACTTTGGTTAATTTATCATATTATACTTAAATTAATTTATTGCTTAATCACTTGATTAATCACCTTTAATTATTAATTAGTATCTAATTAATTATCCTAAATTTACAAATTAATTATTCTTTATTTAATTAATTAACTTAAACCTTAAACAATTAATTTAATTAATCCAAATCATTAATTTATTAAATAAATAAATTATCCATTTGAATTAACTTACTAATTAATGAATTACCATCATTAAGTCTTAATTTACTTTAAGATAAACTCATTTTTTTATTAATGATTTAATTAGCACTTACAATATATATATTTGAAACATTTATTTCAAATTTACCTTTAAAATTTTATTTTAAATTTCAGGCTTTAAAATGAATACCAATTTATCTTTAATAAAGTCTAAAATTTGTTTAAATTCTTCCTCTACGATTTCAAAATCCATTTTTTTAAATTCAAATTCCTTTAAGTTCACTAAATTGCTTAAACACCTTTATTTAAACAATTTAAATTTTTAAAACTTTATTTAATTCCAACTAAGTTTCAAAACTAACTTGAATTCATTCTTACACTTTAATTTTAAAATTTAACTTAAACTTTGTTTTATAATTTGAAATTACTTTTAAAATTCCAAAACAAATAGAACAGGTTTTGTTTAAACCTGGAAAACAACTTATACCCGAGCCACTCAAAATTTGCTTCGAGCAAATCAACCCAATCCCCGTGCATGGTGTAACATCCCGAAATTTTTGAAAACTAAAAATAGATAAATTGTTTGAACTTCGGGATTTAACTAGTAAAATTTAA
The DNA here is from genome assembly GCA_030765085.1 of Allium cepa. Classification (NCBI taxonomy): domain Eukaryota; kingdom Viridiplantae; phylum Streptophyta; class Magnoliopsida; order Asparagales; family Amaryllidaceae; genus Allium; species Allium cepa. The sequence continues at coordinate 12,481,997 of CM060929.1, forward strand.
TCTAAAGATTTTATTGTTGATATTAATATTACACATTAATATAGAATTAAATAAAAAGAAAATTGTTAATGTAAGTTATGAAAAAAAATTTAAAATTTAAATCGCATCATAAACAAATAAACAAATAATCCTATGAATAATTAAACAAGTAAACAACTAAACAAACAAACAAATAAACAAACAAATAGTTAAACAAAAGAATAAATAAACAAATAAATGAACAAATGTACAAACCAGTAAAATATGTAAGCAAAAGAAGATAAAATAAAATAAAACAACTTTTCATATATTTAGCAAAATAACTAAAACAAGTTGCTATGAACAATAGAAAGACATAAGAGAACAAATAAAAAAATAATAATAATATATATAATAATCTAACATTTAAGCAATGTAAACAAATAAACAAATGAAATAAGATAACAAAAGGGTATGAAGGATTATAAAACTGTAAAAAGTATATAAACTATACATATAAAAAAAAGAAATCAGAACATAACATGCTGCAAATAGGAAAAAGAAGAAAACTTGAACATTCCTTTTTCATACCTTCATTAAATGCTATCACCTTTAGCAAAGAAGCATAACTGCATTAAATACAAGCAACATACTTCATTTAATGATTTTACTGCCTAGCAGATCTAAAAGCATGGTTAGTTTTTTTTTTATACTTCAACTTGTACTTGCTTTACTGGACTCAGTTTACCCTTTCACCTGCACACCATCTCTTCTACATATACATGCATATTTGCTTTAGTTCATTCGAACAAAAACATAGCAAAGTCTGGGAAGAAAATATTTAAAACATTATTGTTTTTATAAAGAAAAATAAAAGCAAAAAAAATCAGAGAGTGAAAGAGAGAAGGACCAACTGCAGTCTTCCAAAAAATCATAGTGCTTTCTGTTTCAAAACAAACAGGTGAGTAAAATAATCTTTAAAAGCTTAAGTCTATTTAAACAGTCTAAATTTCATTTATAAGCTGTTTATATATATGCTTCAGTTATAAAGAGGATTTTGTATGCTCTGTATTTCATTTCTCTGTAACTATCAAAGTACTTGATCGTTATTCAAAGAATTAGATTCATTTACATTGAAACATTGTTAGGTAATAAAAATCTTAAACCAAAATATGTTGTGTAAACTTAAAACACAGTTTTAAGATTTTATTTTAAGTTTGAAGTGAAACTTTTTGGCTGTGCAACCTAAAATCTTACAGTAAATCAAAATAGTGATAAATTCAAGTGGGATTAATCATTGATTTGATTGTATAATTCGAGTAAGTATACAAAAATGGGATTTTTAAACTAAATATGATGATTTTTACTTTGGCATCTTAGGAGCAGTTTGTATTTTAGCAAATGTTGCTTTTAAGTCAATTCCTATAAATCAAAAGACTTTTGAATGTTGAGATTTCGCGTGGAGCTAATGTTATACTCAATAATGTTAGGAAAAATATTTAAAAATTTAATTATTGCGAGAATTTTGAGTGCGAGATTGAAATAGGGTTTAGGAACCCATGTCTGTTCATGTTGAAATAATCGGTCGCGATGGGTTTTGGGTGCATCGAGTTGAATGGGGTACTGGGGATAGTAGCGTCAGGTGGAGGCGAAGCTTCAGATACAATTTCATGGCCTCCGATGGCCAGAGGTGGAAGGAAGATGCGTTTTTCTGGTGGGCTGTTTTGGTGCAGTTTTGGGTAGCGATGCTCGATCGCGATTTCGTCATCTTTTCACCACGCTGGTTGCTCATAGGGTTCAGGTGGAGGATCATTGACTTGGGGGTGGCTGGACATCTGACCGGAGGTGGTGAATTCGACAGTGCATGTGCACAGTTGATCGTGTGCACGTCTTACTGTTTTGGGTTGGGTTTTTGAAGGCGTGCCTGGGAGAAGAGGGACCATCTCGATTTCGAACCACTGTCGTACTTAAGCTTGCTTTCCTGTTGAATAATATTTTAAGTTTAAACTCACTTAAGAAAAGTTACATGTATAGGAGAAGAAAGCGTGGGGGGGGGAGGAAATTTGATTTCCTGAAGTATTTCAGGTTTTTACTCAAGTGGGTGACTCGAAGCTCAGATCGGGGAAATAGGGCAGGGACTCGAAGGGGAAGTCGAGAGATTTCAGGGGTTTATCGCGTCAAAATTTGGACTTAACAAAATTAACAAAAATTTTAATCACTCGGGTAGTTTTGGGAAGGAACTCGAAGCAGGCAGAGATTGAACTCGGGCGCGACTCGGGGAAGACTCGGGTCGACCACCTGAAACAGCATATTCAGTTGAAGCTCGTCGAAAACTTAAGTTTAAACGATGTTTATAAGCATTGTTTATAAAATGAAGATCGTTTGTAAATGGAATGTGAAGTTTATAAATTAATGATTAAATAATTTATGATTTAAAATTACTTTTTAAATAATAAATAAATAAAAGCAATAAAAATCAAAGTTGTAAATTTAAAAATCATTAAGTTGATAATTTAAATTGATTGATTCAAAATTGATAATTACATTAAAATAATTTATTAAGGAATAATAAATTAATATATTCAATTGAGATCTAATTGAATTGTAGTTTAAAATGATAATTAAAGTGAATAATTGTCATTTATCAATGATTTTGAAAAGGAATTTAAGAATGATTTACAAACTTGTAATTTAATTGATTTATAAACAATTAAATGTTTAAATAAATTTGTAAGTAAGAATTTGTAAATTTTGAAACAATAAATTGAGAAATCAAAATGTAATTTATTTATCCAAATTCTTATCATTAAATTTAATTAATTTAGTGGCACATGTATTTAAATCACATTGGAAAGTAATTAACTATTGTTGTTAATTTACAGTGATATCTCTGTTCTGTTTGTAATTCTGTAGGATGCAAAATTGCCATGTGATGCACTGTGATTATGATTTGTTCTGTATAGATGTGAAAACCCTGTTGTCCGTGAAACGGCATTTAAACTTCGATGCGACAGGGAATCGGATTTCAGTTTGTTATCCGAAACCCACATCGAACCTGTGAATTATTATGAATGACATCCACATTGTTTTTAAATTAACGCTCACTATTCGGTTTAACCGGGAGACGACCTTTGTGTCGTATAACCCATTCCGAATAGTGATACGTCGAATTGGATAGCATTTGAAGACCGGTGTTGAAGACCGGGTATTTGCGAGAGCGATAGGATGACCTGTCGATTGACTCTGCACCGAGTTGCTCCGGTATAGAGTTCTCCATATGTGATGGTGAATCCGATCAGGATTGTGAATATCCGGATTTGCAAGGACTTCTTTGGAAGTGCCTTCGGTTCTGTTCGAGCCCGGAACAGACTTGTATGGATAGTATGTCTGACATTACAAGTTGAGATATAAAGCAGATTTCATTCAAATATATTTCTGTTGGTGGCGGAGAATTTATTCTTTAAGCTTAACACCCTTCTCTGAGACGTACGAGCTCAGAGGTTATATAGTTGAAGTTATCAGCGATATATTCCCAATTTGGTAATGTGACATGCTGAGTGTTGCTGAAATGATCATTGTGTTGATTTTTGGGATAGGATCGTTATTTGATCGTCTATCTTAGTGATCATTGTGTTGATCATTTGTTGACCCAAAGCACGGCTTTTGTATAAAGTGTGTTTTTGTGGACGTGACTTCGTCGGACCTCACACCCCGAAATGGTCAAAACAGGAAAGATGCAGCAAGGTTATTGGGGGTAGCACCCCTTAGGGTATGTACATTTCCTTCTGGATAGAAGTGGTATCATGGTATGGAGCCCAGATACTTAACTTATGTGGATATCGCAGATATATATATATATGATTTTGTGATTTGTTGCTGGGGCCCCGGTTAAAGGTTGGTTACGACCGGGAGATTGCATACTCGTGTCAGTAGTTACCCAGTTAGGGGTAACCCGGCCTTGTGTTGGCAGAGATCCGGTTTGGTTCTCGGGGACGTCCTTCCAGAGGCGTTCTCAGTGGCAATGGGAAGTTCCTTGGCCTGACCATTTGTTGGAAATCCAATTTCCAATACGAAACCCTGTACGGTTTTAGTTGTAGAACCTGCCATTTACTTATGGTGGTCACCACTGTTTAGATGGTAGCTATAGTAGGCATAGTTCGAAATGTCTATGCTGGCTAAGATTAATATTCTACTTTTGAAAGGTTTTACTTCACTATGCACTAAGTAATAATATCAAAGAATTCTTTTCACGTATCAAGCATATTTAACTATCATAAGAAGAAATCTCCTCCAATTCTGCGTTTGCATTGTGTGTGTGGCGGGAGGTCTTATGGTAGTTCCATTTTTTAAAAGCATTCCGAAAATTCTTTTATAAATCTTGATTATTTAAATGCAACTGTTTTTGTTTACTCATACCAGTCCCATGACTGATCCGGAGTTTATTGTTTTCTTTCCTAAACTCTGGGTGCCCATTATTTCCACACGGGCAGCCTAGTAGCAGGTTTCTGTATTTTGGAATAGCGGTATTTTGGAGCTCTTATCTTGGAGCTATCTTAGGAGCTTTTGGAGACTTCAGGTTTAGCTTTTGGGAGTTCGTTATCACCTCTTTCATTTGAGGACTTTTTGGATATATGTTCACTGTTGTATTACCATGATGTTGTATTTAGAGATTTTGGTATATGTATTATATACTCTGTTGTTGTATGGTTATTATGTTGATGTTGTAACAGTGATGTTATTTATGATATTGATTCTGTTCTGCTGTTTTATATTCATCTAATTGTTGTTATAAGCTCCGGCGATGCGAATTTGATGTCGTTTATTGGACATCGAGTTTGGGTCGTCACAAAGTGGTATCGGAGCTGTTGGTTGAGTAAGAACTTTAGCTACGGAGTATAACACATTAGATGGCTCATTAGAGATAGGGTGAAGTATACCCTAGAATGAGTATAATAAAAATTGAAACTTTAAAATTTTCTTAGTCTGTTATTTTTACTGCTGATATTCCTTAAGATATTTCGTCTGCATATCTAAATCAATTTTCTTACTAATCTCAGATAGTGAAAATGAGTGGACGCAGAGGAAGAGTGAGGGGTCAAGGCAATGCTGCAGTACCAAATCAAATTCCCGCAGCCGCAGAAGCAGTAATAGAAATTCAGCAGCAGCCAGACTTGGCTGAATTATATAAGAAGTTTGAAAAGCTTGGTGGAAAACCATTTATTGGCAAAGAGTCAATTATTGACGCTCAAGCTTGGGTAAGATCGTGTGAAAAGATTTTTAAAGGACTAAAATTGCAGGATGAGCAGAAAAGACTTATAGCTTCTTGGCAACTCCAAGGAGAAGCTTCAGCTTGGTGGGAAACCATCATTGTAGATGAACCCGAGGAAGAATTCACTTGGGATCGTTTTAAAGAAGTGTTTGAGAAACGTTACATGCCATCAGCGGGTGTTTCTAGAATGTATCAGGAATTTCTGGATTTGAAACAAGGAAGTTTGTCGTTTGAAGAATATTTGAATAAATTCAGTGAACTATCTCGGTTTGGTCCGGAATTGCTAAATACACCTCTGAAGAAAAACGAAAGGTTTATCCGAGGAATGAACCAGAAATATCATGGGAGAATGACGGGTCATGTTAAAGAATCTTTCTCAGATTTAGTAGATATGGGTTACAGGTACGCTACTCTTGATATACAGGAAGCGACTGTGGAGAAAGGTAATTCAGGTAGTCAGAATTATAAAAAGCGTAAATTCGGAGGCAAGAAACCTTGGCAAGGCAATGAGAAGAAGAGGAATATTCAGGGAAGCGCAGCAGAAAATGTCACTTGTTACAACTGCAAAGAGAAAGGCCACTATTCAAGTCACTGTCCAAAACCGAAGAGACCAGCTAGAGAATGTTACAATTGTCATAAACCGGGACATTTAGTTAAAGATTGCCCAGTGATGAGGCCAGCGCAGGTAGCAAAAGTCTATGCAATAAAGGAGGACCCCTCATCTTCAAAAGCTGACAAAGGGAAAAGTGTTTTGGAAGGTAACCTTACTATTAATAATAGAACTGTTAGAGCTTTATTTGATACGGGAGCTTCACATAGCTTTATTTCCCAACAAACCGTAAATGAACTAGGACTTGAAACTAAATTTGCTGACGATCTTATTTGCGTGAAAAATCCGGTTGGAGGTCCCGCAAATCTTAGTTCATATTGTAAGAGAGTTCCTATTTCATATGCTAGCTATAAATTTCCTATCAACCTGTATGTCCTCGAATTTGATGAATTTGAAATCTTACTCGGTATGAACTGGTTAACGAGATACGATGCTATATTGGAGTGTAGTAATCGGACAGTTTTAATCAAAACAAGCCTTGGAAATTTTATTGAAATCTCTTGTGAGAATCCAAGTCCAAGGAGCGACAGATTGATATATACTTTGGGAAATCTTGAACCCACTTTGCAGTCTATACCTGTTGTTCGGGATTTTTCTGACGTATTTGAAGAAGTGAAATCTTTACCTCCTCATCGAGAAATAGAATTCCGAATCGATCTTGTACCTAATACTCGTCCTGTTGTTCACGCAAGTCGCAGGATGGCACCTAGGGAAAAGATTGAATTGGTTCATCAAACTAATGAGCTACTAGCAAAAGGATTAATTCGACCCAGTGTTTCTGAATGGGGCTCAGCCGTCGTATTTGTTGCCAAATCAGACGGATCCTTGAGATTGTGTGTAGATTACCGCGATCTAAATAAACAAACTCTCAAGAATAAATTTCCACTTCCCAGGATTGATGATTTATTTGATCAGTTGCACGGCGCTCGTTTCTTTTCAAAAATGGATCTAGCCCAAGGATTCCATCAATTACGAATCGCCGAAGATTGTGTACATCTGACCGCTTTCAGAGGTCCTAATATGTTCTATGAATGGTTGGTTATGCCTTTCGGGCTAACCAATGCTCCAGCTTACTTCGTAGATCTCATGACTCGTGTGTTTCGGGAAGTTTTAAATAAATTTGTGCTTGTATTCATTGATGACATCTTAATTTTTTCCAAAACTAAAGATGAGCATGCCGAGCATCTTAGAATTGTCTTAGAAATTTTGAGGAGAAATGTTCTATATGCGAAATTTTCCAAATGCCATTTCTGGGTCAATGAAGTCAAATTCCTTGGCCATATTGTTAATGAAGAAGGAATTTCAGTAGATCCTAGCAAAATTTCCGCTATTCTTGATTGGAAACAACCCACTACTCCAAAAGAAGTTCGAAGCTTTTTGGGTTTAGCAGGCTATTACCGGAAATTCGTTCAAGATTTTTCTAAGTTGGCTAGCCCATTGACTAAGCTAACAATGAAAGGTGTAGAATTTGATTGGACTTCAAAATGTGAGGAAGCTTTTCAAGAGTTGAAAAAGAGATTAACCACTGCTCCTGTTCTCACTATTGTTAACGGGAACCAAGGCTTATCTGTCTATACTGATGCAAGTGGTGAAGGGGTAGGTGCAGTATTAATGCAAAATGGAAAGGTAGTTGCCTACGCGGGTAGACAATTACGTCCGCATGAGAAGAACTACCCAACGCACGATTTGGAACTTTTGGCTGTTGTTTTCGCTTTGAAAATATGGCGACATTATCTTCTGGGTAAGAATCTTTTCAGCTTTCTAAATAATTTGCGAAATTAGCTAAAGAAATATACTTAATAAACTCTCTTTGTTATAGGTGAAAAATTCGAATTATTCACCGATCATAAAAACTTGAAATATCTTTTCTCCCAGAAGGATCTGAATCTGCGACAACAACGTTGGTTGGAATTTCTGGCATCTTATGACTTGGATATTCTGTATACACCCGGAAAGGCCAATGTAGTTGCAGACGCTTTGAGCAGAAGTTATGCTGTTCTTGCTTATCTTGTTATCACTCCTACTCTTCTCAAAAGGATTGCAAGACGGCAGAAAGAAGATGAGTTTCTTCGAGGAATCCATAAAAGAATATGCCAGGGTGAAGGCACTAGTTTTGAGATGGATAATAGAGGAGTAATAAGATTAAAAGGCAGGATTTGTGTCCCTGACATTCCAGAATTGAAACGAGAAGTATTGGACGAATGCCACAAGTCCAAATTCAGCATCCATCCCGGAGTCAACAAAATGTATCGAGATGTTAAAAGGACATTCTGGTGGAAAACGATGAAGAGAGACATATCTATTTATGTAAGTCGTTGTGCTACTTGTCAGCAGATCAAGAGCGACCAAAGGAAAGTGGCCGGTTTACTTCAACCTTTAGAAGTACCGAAATGGAAGTGGGATCAAGTATCGATGGATTTCATCGATGTATTGCCTCGTACCAAGAAAGGCAATGAAGCGATTTGGGTTATTGTAGATCGTTTAACCAAGAATGCCCATTTCATTCCAGTTAAATCCACTCGTACTGCGGCAAGCTTGGCAGGTATTTATATAAAGGAAATTGTTCGCCTCCATGGTATTCCCAGCAGCATAGTGAGTGATCATGATCCGATCTTCACTTGTAGATTTTGGGAAGCATTTCAAGACGCTTTAGGAACGAAATTAAAATTCAGTACTGCTTATCATCCGCAATCTGATGGACAAACTGAGAGAGTTAATCGAATTTTAGAAGACCTACTGCGTGCTTGTGTTCATGATTTTGGTGGTTCTTGGGAGGACCATTTGCATCTGGTTGAATTCTCATATAATAACAGCTATCAAGCCAGTTTAGAAATGGCTCCTTTCGAAGCTTTATATGGTCGTCCGTGTCGATCACCTACATGTTGGATCGAATCAGGTGATAGACTTGTTCTTGGACCGGATATGATAAAAGAAGCCACTGAGAAGGTAGAATTTATTCGAAAGAAGTTATTAACTGCCCAAAGTCGTCAGAAGAGCTATTATGACCGTCGAAGGAGAAATTTGGAATTTCAAGTTGGAGATTCTGTATTTCTAAAAATATCTCCGATGCGAGGAGTGTTGAGATTCGGGAAAACTGGAAAGTTAGCACCGCGTTATATTGGTCCTTTTCCTATTCTGGAAAGGATTGGTTCTCTAGCATATAGAGTGCAGTTACCCAACTGGTTATCTGGCGTACATGATGTGTTCCATATTTCTAATCTTCGGAAATATGTGCACGATCCAGATGATATTATTGAAGAAGCTGCTCAGCAGGATCTTGAAATCACTCCCAACTTGGCAGTTAGAAGGGAACCGATAAAGATTGTAGATCGTGATGAGAAGCGATTGAGGAACAAAATTGTGAAATTGGTCAAAGTTAAATGGAGTGGCGATCCAAAGGACTGTACTTGGGAGACTGAAGAGAATATGAAGAAATCATATCCCAAATGCAGAATTGACATCTCGACTTAAAACTGTAAGTCATTTCCTTATTTCTGAATTCGTATATTCTTTGTTTGAGTTTCTCTCTCTTTCAATTTCGAGGACGAAATTTTCTTAAGGAGGGGATATTGTAACATCCCGAAATTTTTGAAAACTAAAAATAGATAAATTGTTTGAACTTCGGGATTTAACTAGTAAAATTTAATCTAAAGATTTTATTGTTGATATTAATATTACACATTAATATAGAATTAAATAAAAAGAAAATTGTTAATGTAAGTTATGAAATTTTTTTTAAAATTTAAATCGCATCATAAACAAATAAACAAATAATCCTATGAATAATTAAGCAAGTAAACAACTAAACAAACAAACAAATAAACAAACAAATAGTTAAACAAAAGAATAAATAAACAAATAAATGAACAAATGTACAAACCAGTAAAATATGTAAGCAAAAGAAGATAAAATAAAATAAAACAACTTTTCATATATTTAGCAAAATAACTAAAACAAGTTGCTATGAACAATAGAAAGACATAAGAGAACAAATAAAAAAAAAAAAAATATATAATAATCTAACATTTAAGCAATGTAAACAAATAAACAAATGAAATAAGATAACAAAAGGGTATGAAGGATTATAAAACTGTAAAAAGTATATAAACTATACATATAAAAAAAAGAAATCAGAACATAACATGCTGCAAATAGGAAAAAGAAGAAAACTTGAACATTCCTTTTTCATACCTTCATTAAATGCTATCACCTTTAGCAAAGAAGCATAACTGCATTAAATACAAGCAACATACTTCATTTAATGATTTTACTGCCTAGCAGATCTAAAAGCATGGTTAGTTTTTTTTTTTATACTTCAACTTGTACTTGCTTTACTGGACTCAGTTTACCCTTTCACCTGCACACCATCTCTTCTACATATACATGCATATTTGCTTTAGTTCATTCGAACAAAAACATAGCAAAGTCTGGGAAGAAAATATTTAAAACATTATTGTTTTTATAAAGAAAAATAAAAGCAAAAAAAATCAGAGAGTGAAAGAGAGAAGGACCAACTGCAGTCTTCCAAAAAATCATAGTGCTTTCTGTTTCAAAACAAACAGGTGAGTAAAATAATCTTTAAAAGCTTAAATCTATTTAAACAGTCTAAATTTCATTTATAAGCTGTTTATTTATATGCTTCAGTTATAAAGAGGATTTTGTATGCTCTGCATTTCATTTCTCTGTAACTATCAAAGTACTTGATCGTTATTCAAAGAATTAGATTCATTTACATTGAAACATTGTTAGGTAATAAAAATCTTAAACCAAAATATGTTGTGTAAACTTAAAACACAGTTTTAAGATTTTATTTTAAGTTTGAAGTGAAACTTTTTGGCTGTGCAACCTAAAATCTTACAGTAAATCAAAATAGTGATAAATTCAAGTGGGATTAATCATTGATTTGATTGTATAATTCGAGTAAGTATACAAAAATGGGATTTTTAAACTAAATATGATGATTTTTACTTTGGCATCTTAGGAGCAGTTTGTATTTTAGCAAATGTTGCTTTTAAGTCAATTCCTATAAATCAAAAGACTTTTGAATGTTGAGATTTCGCGTGGAGCTAATGTTATACTCAATAATGTTAGGAAAAATATTTAAAAATTTAATTATTGCGAGAATTTTGAGTGCGAGATTGAAATAGGGTTTAGGAACCCATGTCTGTTCATGTTGAAATAATCGGTCGCGATGGGTTTTGGGTGCATCGAGTTGAATGGGGTACTGGGGATAGTAGCGTCAGGTGGAGGCGAAGCTTCAGATACAATTTCATGGCCTCCGATGGCCAGAGGTGGAAGGAAGATGCGTTTTTCTGGTGGGCTGTTTTGGTGCAGTTTTGGGTAGCGATGCTCGATCGCGATTTCGTCATCTTTTCACCACGCTGGTTGCTCATAGGGTTCAGGTGGAGGATCATTGACTTGGGGGTGGCTGGAGATCTGACCGGAGGTGGTGAATTCGACAGTGCATGTGCACAGTTGATCGTGTGCACGTCTTACTGTTTTGGGTTGGGTTTTTGAAGGCGTGCCTGGGAGAAGAGGGACCATCTCGATTTCGAACCACTGTCGTACTTAAGCTTGCTTTCCTGTTGAATAATATTTTAAGTTTAAACTCACTTAAGAAAAGTTACATGTATAGGAGAAGAAAGCGTGGGGGGGGGGGGTGGAAATTTGATTTCCTGAAGTATTTCAGGTTTTTACTCAAGTGGGTGACTCGAAGCTCAGATCGGGGAAATAGGGCAGGGACTCGAAGGGGAAGTCGAGAGATTTCAGGGGTTTATCGCGTCAAAATTTGGACTTAACAAAATTAACAAAAATTTTAATCACTCGGGTAGTTTTGGGAAGGAACTCGAAGCAGGCAGAGATTGAACTCGGGCGCGACTCGGGAAGACTCGGGTCGACCACCTGAAACAGCATATTCAGTTGAAGCTCGTCGAAAACTTAAGTTTAAACGATGTTTATAAGCATTGTTTATAAAATGAAGATCGTTTGTAAATGGAATGTGAAGTTTATAAATTAATGATTAAATAATTTATGATTTAAAATTACTTTTTAAATAATAAATAAATAAAAGCAATAAAAATCAAAGTTGTAAATTTAAAAATCATTAAGTTGATAATTTAAATTGATTGATTCAAAATTGATAATTACATTAAAATAATTTATTAAGGAATAATAAATTAATATATTCAATTGAGATCTAATTGAATTGTAGTTTAAAATGATAATTAAAGTGAATAATTGTCATTTATCAATGATTTTGAAAAGGAATTTAAGAATGATTTACAAACTTGTAATTTAATTGATTTATAAACAATTAAATGTTTAAATAAATTTGTAAGTAAGAATTTGTAAATTTTGAAACAATAAATTGAGAAATCAAAATGTAATTTATTTATCCAAATTCTTATCATTAAATTTAATTAATTTAGTGGCACATGTATTTAAATCACATTGGAAAGTAATTAACTATTGTTGTTAATTTACAGTGATATCTCTGTTCTGTTTGTAATTCTGTAGGATGCAAAATTGCCATGTGATGCACTGTGATTATGATTTGTTCTGTATAGATGTGAAAACCCTGTTGTCCGTGAAACGGCATTTAAACTTCGATGCGACAGGGAATCGGATTTCAGTTTGTTATCCGAAACCCACATCGAACCTGTGAATTATTATGAATGACATCCACATTGTTTTTAAATTAACGCTCACTATTCGGTTTAACCGGGAGACGACCTTTGTGTCGTATAACCCATTCCGAATAGTGATACGTCGAATTGGATAGCATTTGAAGACCGGTGTTGAAGACCGGGTATTTGCGAGAGCGATAGGATGACCTGTCGATTGACTCTGCACCGAGTTGCTCCGGTATAGAGTTCTCCATATGTGATGGTGAATCCGATCAGGATTGTGAATATCCGGATTTGCAAGGACTTCTTTGGAAGTGCCTTCGGTTCTGTTCGAGCCCGGAACAGACTTGTATGGATAGTATGTCTGACATTACAAGTTGAGATATAAAGCAGATTTCATTCAAATATATTTCTGTTGGTGGCGGAGAATTTATTCTTTAAGCTTAACACCCTTCTCTGAGACGTACGAGCTCAGAGGTTATATAGTTGAAGTTATCAGCGATATATTCCCAATTTGGTAATGTGACATGCTGAGTGTTGCTGAAATGATCATTGTGTTGATTTTTGGGATAGGATCGTTATTTGATCGTCTATCTTAGTGATCATTGTGTTGATCATTTGTTGACCCAAAGCACGGCTTTTATATAAAGTGTGTTTTTGTGGACGTGACTTCGTCGGACCTCACACCCCGAAATGGTCAAAACAGGAAAGATGCAGCAAGGTTATTGGGGGTAGCACCCCTTAGGGTATGTACATTTCCTTCTGGATAGAAGTGGTATCATGGTATGGAGCCCAGATACTTAACTTATGTGGATATCGCAGATATATATATATGATTTTGTGATTTGTTGCTGGGGCCCCGGTTAAAGGTTGGTTACGACCGGGAGATGGCATACTCGTGTCAGTAGTTACCCAGTTAGGGGTAACCCGGCCTTGTGTTGGCAGAGATCCGGTTTGGTTCTCGGGGACGTCCTTCCAGAGGCGTTCTCAGTGGCAATGGGAAGTTCCTTGGCCTGACCATTTGTTGGAAATCCAATTTCCAATACGAAACCCTGTACGGTTTTAGTTGTAGAACCTGCCATTTACTTATGGTGGTCACCACTGTTTAGATGGTAGCTATAGTAGGCATAGTTCGAAATGTCTATGCTGGCTAAGATTAATATTCTACTTTTGAAAGGTTTTACTTCACTATGCACTAAGTAATAATATCAAAGAATTCTTTTCACGTATCAAGCATATTTAACTATCATAAGAAGAAATCTCCTCCAATTCTGCGTTTGCATTGTGTGTGTGGCGGGAGGTCTTATGGTAGTTCCATTTTTTAAAAGCATTCCGAAAATTCTTTTATAAATCTTGATTATTTAAATGCAACTGTTTTTGTTTACTCATACCAGTCCCATGACTGATCCGGAGTTTATTGTTTTCTTTCCTAAACTCTGGATGCCCATTATTTCCACACGGGCAGCCTAGTAGCAGGTTTCTGTATTTTGGAATAGCGGTATTTTGGAGCTCTTATCTTGGAGCTATCTTAGGAGCTTTTGGAGACTTCAGGTTTAGCTTTTGGGAGTTCGTTATCACCTCTTTCATTTGAGGACTTTTTGGATATATGTTCACTGTTGTATTACCATGATGTTGTATTTAGAGATTTTGGTATATGTATTATATACTCTGTTGTTGTATGGTTATTATGTTGATGTTGTAACAGTGATGTTATTTATGATATTGATTCTGTTCCGCTGTTTTATATTCATCTAATTGTTGTTATAAGCTCCGGCGATGCGAATTTGATGTCGTTTATTGGACATCGAGTTTGGGTCGTCACACATGGCTTCGAGCCTCCCCTTCTTCCCCAAATCTTCAAACCTAGACGTGAATGAACGTATACGTGCACGAGCACTTGTCGGAGCTCCGGCCAGCCTCGTGATCGTCAACCGATCGCTCATCTACCCCTGAGTTGCCACGAACACTCAATCTACCAAAAACGAATACGAATTAAAAAAAACAAGTCGTTCGACTCGACGTTGGAATCAAATTCTGGCCACAAAAACCCATCGCCTGACCACTGTTAATCACCAGCAACCACGCCGACCCATTCCCGCATTCGCCAAAGCCTCTTCTTTCTATACCCCGTGGTACGATCGCCAGAAACACGGTGGCGACGACGAAAATTACAGCGCTACTTCAACCAAATAAACATAGGCTTAAACCCTACTTCCAATCAAATCTCCATCTATGTTGAAAAAAAAATACTTGGCATTTTTCTCACGATCATCGATCATCCCAGCTCCTCCATACCAAATTTCGATCCTCGAAAATAATCTGATCGCCTGAATTTCACCAAAAACTACCTCACGTTCATCTAACAAATGCCATCCCAATTTGAAACTAAAAATTCTGATTTTTGTTTTAAAAATCATCATTTTCGATGTAGTTTTAGATGATGTAATCCAAATTTAATTCCATGCAAATCGAAAATTGGGTAAAGTTTAAATTTCCACTGCATCTCTACATTCAGACAAAACTATTTCATGTTATATCAAAATTATATTTTTAAAATTAAATTCTGGTGATTTTGATCACATCTTATTTTTACATTATTGGATAAAAATGATCAGAGCAATTAGAATTAGAATTTGAACTAAAAGTATAACCTGTAATTCTTATAACAGGGTTTAATTTCCTGTTACCATAGACATATACACACTGATAAATATACACAGTTAATTTGAAAGAGGGGTTGCAAGAAAATCAAAATTAAATCATACACACAATTATACTTAAATTTGAAGTAGTTGTTTACTCACATTGCTACAGAAGAAAGAACAGAGGGTTCCTTTGCTGAGACAGGTTGTGAAAAATTTCAAGTTGAAGCCTTCTGGTTTGATTCTTTGGTTGCATGGATTTGTTTGATGTTTAAATGGAATGTTGTTCGAATTTTCAAGCTGTTGTTTACTTCAGTTTAACATAGCTAAGAATGAACGAGCTGATGAAGATATATGGGAAAGCAAGTTTACAGGTTGATGTTATTATTTGTACAAGTGATGTTATGTATATTTGTACAACACAGGGTAGATATTATTTGGTTTGTACAAAATAAGATCAGATCTTTTTCTTTGGAGGCTGAAAGGATTTTGTATATTTCGAATTGACTTTGTTTGAGTTAGCATTAAATGCTGATGTACTTTATGTTTCATACTTCATCCATTTTGTGTTTATAGATTTTTCTTTTTCTTGTTCTTCTTTTGCAATACTTGTTGACTTCGGCTGATATAATCTTGCTTGGTGGCTGATAAATGTGGCATTAATTGCCTTGGTACTTTATGTCTTCCTTTATCTTCTTATACAAGCAATTCACATACATTATTTTTTATGTCTGTTTCTTCATTTTTTTCCAAGTGTACATGAATATATATTTGCTTTGTCTTAGTACTTTGAAAAATAAATATAGTTCTATTACTTTGTATTGTTTCTTTTATTTTGAATAAAATTTATTTCTTTGCCTTTGTTCTATTACTTTATAATATGAATACAGTTCTATTTTTAACATGATATTAGCATTTGTCTAATTGACTTCATATTTTACAAAGTTTACTAATATGTGTTTACTAATGTTATTTATAAATTCCAATTCAAATTTTTTTTCAATCTATTTTATTTTATTACTTTCATAGTATATTTTTGTATTAATACATATTATTTAAAAGATGATATTTTGAAATTAAATACATACTAAATAAGTTACATAGATATATTTTATATATTCAAATCATGTTTAAACCATTTACTTAAAATTTAAATTCAATTGATTTAACACATATTTTATTTGATTTTGGAGAAACTCAGATCAATTTGTCAATAAATTTCACAATTTTTATTCAAAAATTAAATTAATTATCAATTTAAACTTACTTAAAATCCGGGATCATTACAGATTCCCCCCCTTAAGAAATTTCGTCCTCGAAATTTGAAAGTAGGGAGACAACAAGAATAGATGAAGAATATTTCATCAAATCAAACTGAATATCTATTCTGCATTTGGCTTACCAAATCAGAATATCAACAATAGATACAAGAACGAATCTATTTAACACTTCACAAGATACTTGGGTCATCCAGATCTACGAAGTATGCAAGGGCATTGATTAGTTTGAATGGATAATTAACCATTCGTAGAATATATTGGAACCCAAAAAAGTAGACAGATATATGGATACAATTTCAAAACTTTTAGTTTAGAAACTAAAGTATACCTATCAACCATACAGATCAAAGCAACCAATTCATCCAAACAAACAATTCTGACCTATTTGGAGTTTATGTTCCCTGCAAATATATCAAATCTTCTTTCTGGATCTACCAGAAACTACCGAAGAATTAAGAAATGATGCTGAACAAAGAGATTGATAGAGAAAAGATTGTTTCCTTGTTGTTACAGGGTTTTGACCATTTATAGTGGTATTCCCCTGTCCCATATCTCGTTCTCTTCTTGCACTCATACTCACTATTGGTGGATAGTAAGAGAATTTACCGAGCATACACACAGATATCTTAGGGACACTCATTCTAGG
Organism: Allium cepa; assembly: GCA_030765085.1. Classification (NCBI taxonomy): domain Eukaryota; kingdom Viridiplantae; phylum Streptophyta; class Magnoliopsida; order Asparagales; family Amaryllidaceae; genus Allium; species Allium cepa. The sequence continues at coordinate 12,499,028 of CM060929.1, forward strand.
GTTTATTTCACCCTATCTCTAATGAGCTACCTAATGTATTATACTCCTGAGCTAAAGTTTTAACCCTCAGCTCTGATACCAACTGAAATGATCCTGAGTCGACCTTCGAAAATCGGCACCGAATATGACACTCATATTCCAATGTCGCATATCCAAACGTCGAATCTGGTGCGCCGGAGCTTATAACACCATTAATTACAACACAGCGAAAGAAATAAACATCAATATATGTAACATTGATACAATGACAGATACAACATCTGATATAATATAATACAACAGAATGATACAATGAAGATCAATACTATCAGAGATACAAGACACGGCGGAAAAAGAAAGATAACACCAGCAGCGGAATAATAACTTCAAAATAGAATGCATCCCCAAATCAAATGCTCCAATCCAAAACTAGCTCGAAACAACATCACGTTTCTCCTAGATAAGCAAGTCTCGTCCATATCCAAAGACTGGACCAACTCTAGATATTCTACTAAACCTGACTATCTGAAAAACCCAACTCTAGACTGCCCGCGTGGAAAAATTGTGGGCATCCAGAGTTTAGGAAAAGAACAATAAACTCCGAGTTAGTCATGGGACTGGTATGAGTAACAAAAACAATTTGGTCTTTAAAACAAACAAAAGAATTTAAAAAAAAATTTCGCAATGCTTTTTGGAAAATGAAACTACCATAAGGCCTCCCGCCGTATACACCATGCAAACGCAGAATTGGAGGAGATTTCTCCTTATGATAGTTAAACATGCTTGATACGAGAAAAATCATTTTTATACTATTATTATAAGTACAGTGTGGAAAACCTTTCGAAAGTATAATATAAATCTTAGCCAACATACGACCATTATCGTATGCCTACTATAGCTACCATGTTCAATAGCAGGTTACCGTCACATTCCATGGTAGGTTATACAACTAAAACCGTACAGGGAACGTATTGTTTCGTTTGGATTTTCCAACAAATGATCGGGCTAAGGAACTTCCCACTGTCCATGGGTACGCCTCTGGCGGGACGTCCCGAGAACCTAACTGGATCTCTGCCAACACAAGGCCGTGTTACCTTTGTAACTAGGTAACTACTTCTCGAGCATGCCACTCCCCGGTCCTTTAGGACCTTTATCCAAGGCGCCTCTAAACCACAAAGCAACAACCACACAAAAATGAGATTGAAGCCCACCACATAGGTAAATATCTAGGCTCCATACCATGATACCACCCTTTACCAGAAGGGAATGACACACCCTAAAGGGTGTGACCCTCATAACCTTGCCGCATCTTTCCTGTTACAACCATTTCCGGGTTGTGAGGTCCTGATGCAGTCTCGTCCACAAAGCTACGCTTCATACAGAAGCCATGCTCTGATCACAAATGATCATCAACACACAACAGCACTCAGCATGCCACACTACCAAATTGGGAGTATATCGCTGATAACCTTCAACTACATAACCTCTGAGCTCGTACGTCTCAGAGAAGGGTGTTAAGCTACGAGAATGAATTCTCCGCCATCAACAGATATGTATTTGAAAGAAATCTGCTTTATATCTCAAAATATAATGTCAGACATACAATCCATACTAGTCTGTTCTGGGTTTGAACAGAACCGAAGGCACTTTCGAAGAAGCCCTTGCAATCCGGATAATTTCTAATCACGTCCGGACTTCCCATCACATATGGAGTCTCTATACCGAGGACCAGTCGATGCAGAGACATTCGACGAGTTATCCTTTCGCTTTCGAAAATATCCGGTCTTCACCACCGGTCTTCAAATGCTATCCATAACGACGTATCATTATTCGAAATGGGTTATATGACACAAGGTCCTCTCCCAACTAAACCGAATAATGAGCGCAATATTTAAAAACATATGGATAATGGATTTCAGTTAAGTCACAACTTATTACTCCAAATCTTTCTTTCGATTGGTTTAAACAAATTACCATTTCAAATTTTTAAACAAAAGATTCATTTCACAAAGTTCACCCAGTTTCACAAAGATCCAATCATAGATTTCAAAACAATTTCCATTTCAATTGGATTAACTCGTTAAATCTTTAAATCAAAGATTTAACTTATAGCTTTCAAACCGTTTCCAAAGATTTATTGGTAACTTGGAAAACCATTTTCAATTCAACTTAAAATTCCTTTAATTCACATTGGAAATTCATTTCTTATATGAAAGCTTTTATCATTTGAAAACAAATAGTTTTATTTCGGAAAAATCCGATCTATTTATACAAGTTAAAAACCTTGGGTTAATTCAAATTCCCAAAACAACACTTAAAAAATGGATTAACCACATTTATAACTTGTATAATACTTTTAAACCCTAATGTCCAACCATGGAATTCAATTACAAATTTTGAATTTAAATTCAAATTAAATTATTTAAATTTCAAAACCTATTAAGATATTCAAAATATCTTTTATCTTCAAAAACTCTTTTCGAAAGCTTTCCATATTAAACCCAATCCATTTCCAAAACCATTTGGATTTAGATATTCAACCTCTAAAATCATTTCAAAATCTGTGACTTAATCGATTTCCTCGTGAAATCCATATTTGTGTGTGTATAAGTGTGGTCCAAGGGTTTAACGCAATAGTGCAACATCATTCAATCATCACATATTCAAATATAGAAATATGGTTGATAAGTGGTATAAGCTATAACGCTTATCTCTCATACACAGATATATATACCACAGATAATTAATTACATTCATCCCAGATAAATAAATTACAGATCACGACACAAATCAGGATATATTATAAAGCTTTACATATCAGGGATATCAAACAATCCAACATCCAATATAATCCAAACATCCATGAGTAGGATTAATTAAATTATCTGATTTATTTAAATCAGATAAATTTCTAGGAATAAATTTGCTAGTCATGGTAAATTAATAATCAATTAATTACAAACCATTTAATAAATTACTCTTTACATCAATCATTAATTAACCCTTAATTAATAATTAATCCTTAATTAATTATTCTCAATTAATTAATTAATTACTCCTTAATTAATGATTATTTCTTAATCACTTTCATTAATTAATTAATCTTTAATAAATTAATTATTCTCAAATTAATTGCCTTAGTTAATTTATCATATTATCCTTAAATTAATTTATTGCTTAATCACTTGATCAATCACATTTAATTATTAATTAGTATCTAATTAATAATCCTAAATTTACAAATTAATTATTCCTTATTTAATTAATTAACTTAAACCTTAATCAATTAATTTAATTAATCCAAATCATTAAGTAATTAAGTAAATAAATTATCCATTTGAATTAACTTAATAATTAATGAATTGCCATCATTAAGTCTTCATTTACTTTGAGATAAACTCATTTTTTTATTAATGATTTAATTAGCACTTACAATATATATATTTGAAACATTTATTTCAAATTTACCTTTAAAATTTCATTTTAAATTTCAAGCTTTAAAATGAATACCAATTTATCTTTAATAAAGTCTAAAAACTTGTTTAAATTCTTCCCCTACAATTTCAAAATCCATTTTTTTAAATTCAAATTCCTTTAAGTTCACTAAATTGCTTAAACACCTTTATTTAAACAATTTGAATTTTTAAAACTTTAATTAATTCCAACTAAGTTTCAAAACTAACTTGAATTCATTCTTACACTTTAATTTTAAAATTTAAGTTAAACTTTGTTTTATAATTTGAAATTAATTTCAAAATTCCAAAACAAACAGAACAGGTTTTGTTTAAACCCGGAAAACAACTTAGACCCGAGCCACTCAAAATTTGCTTCGAGCAAATCAACCCAATCCCCGTGCATGGCTTCGAGCCTCCCCCTTCTTCCCCAAAGTCTTCAAACCCAGACGTTAATGCACGTATACGTGCACGAGCACTCGTCGGAGTTCCGGCCAGCCTCGTGATCGTCAACCGATCGCTCATCTACCCCTGAGTTGCCACGAACACTCAATCTACCAAAAACGAATACGAATTAAAAAAACGAGTCGTTCGACTCGACGTTGGAATCAAATTCTGACAACAAAAACCCATCGCCTGACCACTGTCAATCACCAGCAACCACGTCGACTCGTTCCCGCATTCGCCAAAGCCTCTTCCTTCTATACCCCATGGTGCGATCGCCAGAAACACGGTGGCGACGACGAAAATTACAGCGCTACTTCAACCAGACAAACACAGGCATAAACCCTACTTCCAATCAAATCTCCATCTATGATGCAAAAAAAAAACACTTGGCATTTTTCTCGCGATCATCGATCATCCCAGCTCCTTCATACCAAATTTCGATCCTCGAAAATAATCCGATCACCTGAATTTCACCAAAAACTACCTCACGTTCATCTAATAAATGCCATCCCAATTTGAAACTAAAAATTCAGATTTTTGTTTTAAAAATCATCATTTTTGATGTAGTTTTAGATGATGTAATCCAAATTTAATTCCATGCAAATCAAAAATTGGGTAAAGTTTAAATTTTCACTGCATCTCTACATTTAGACAAAACTATTTCATATATCAAAATTATATTTTTAAAATTAAATTCTGGTGATTTTGATCACATCTTATTTTTACATTATTGGATAAAAATGATCACAGCAATTAGAATTAGAATTTGAACTAAAAGTATAACCTGTAATTCTTATAACAGGGTTTAATCCAAACCAAAACATTATATCCCTTTCAAAATCATATCATTTATTTCAAAATAGTATATGCTTTCAAAGCCAAAATATTATACCCATTTCAAAACCATATCACAATAGCATCATTTCCATTTCAAAACCCCATTCAATAATATATCATTTCCATTTCAAAACAAATTCAATAATATATTATTTAAATTCCAATAACATTTCCACTTTATAAAGTCACATTCTTAAATCTTCAATTTCAATAAGTTCACATTAAAAGACAAGTCTTAATTAAATACAATTCCAAATAATTTCATTTCCAAACCATAGTACGTTCAATGTTAAAGCACTTCTGAGACCAAACACCTTGAAATCATAACAATTTAGAAATGTTATCATTTGGAAATCATACTACTTATAATCATAACACTTTGGAAAAGTTATTCTTTGAAATCATAATACTTAGGAAATTATAATACCCTTAAAATAATCTTCATCTAAACCATTTAAATTCAATGTCAAATAATATTCATTTCAAAGTTGTAGCATTTTTAAGTTCATTCAATTAATTACAAAATTTCGAATACATTGAAAATTTCAGCTACAACAACATTTATAAAGTGTTACAGTAGATATATTAGTATTTCAAAAAGATTGTCAAATTCAGAAAACAGCAGCACTTACAAAGTGCTACAGAAGATGTTTAGCTATTATTTCAAAACAGTTTACTTTCAGCAACAACAGCACTTAAAAAGTGCTACAGTAGCTCTTTATTATTCCGGAACTTAGTTTAATTTCAGGAATGATAGCACGTAATAAATGCTGTCTTAAAACCACAGCATTTCTGAAATGCTACCAATACTAATTCCAGATTTATTATAAAATTTCAGAAACATTAAAACTTCAATCTTAACCGTTTTAACTTATAAAAATCACATTTTTCGCTTCAAAATCTTTCATTTGGACATCATTCAACTTATGATTTAATAAAATAAAATTTTATCAACCAATATCCAATTTAAACTAAGATTCATTTGTTAAGTCAAAGGTACATTCTTCCTTAACTCTACTTTAACAAATAACTTAACACTTTATTTTAAAATACCCACTTCATAAATACTAATTTTTTATTTATTTACTTAATAATTCTATTTAAAACCCAATTTCCAATTATCAAGTTAAGTCATAATTTAAGATACATTTTTCCATTTTAAAATCATAACAATTTATTGTACAAAACATAACATTCCACAAAAGAACATTTTATCATGGTTAATATAAAAATCAACTTTTATTTCTAGATCTATTCATTTGAACATCGATTAACTATGATTTTTTTATCTAAATAAATTTTATTACAAAATGTTCAATTAAAACCGTATTCCATTTTATCAGTTCAACATACATTATTTATTATACAAAACATGTCCATTTCATAAAGTAAAATTCATGAAAATTACTAGGTTAGATTTAAAACTTCCATATTAAGTCAACTTCAATTATTAAGTTATTCATCATCATTAAAGATCTTTTAATTCCACTTAAAACCAATTATTAACTTATAAAATAACGTATGGAAAACCAATATCTCTTTACATTTCAAATCATTAAATCAAATTTAAGTTAAAATTCCATATATTTTTAAAATTTTAAAATACTTAATAACTTTATTTTCAGAAAATATTACTTAAAATATTAACCATTGGCCTGTATAATATTTTCTAACCTAGGTCAAGTGATACAGATATGTATCGTTTCAATCCATAATTTAAGAAGAAAATCCGGGTTCTATCATTTCAAACCCGCAATCCCAAGTAAAATAAATACAATAAAAAACCACTCGAGCCTATCATTTCAGCTCATAATGATTTTTCCTTATTCTAAAGTTCGTTCGGGTATGTATCATTTCAACCCATAGTGATAGGGAACTTGCAGTGTGATAAACAAGAAATAAAATAACAGTATAACATATAATATCATATCAGATGATGTAACAGGTATATAAATAGCATTTAACATCATATAAATATACCACATGCATGTATGAACATAACATATCAGTTTTACATATTCACTTGTCATCATTTCACAATTATAAAAGTACGTATGTCAAGAGTGAATAACTCACCTTTCTAAAGCTAGAATCAGATTCAAAGCACACAACTGAAACTCCAAAAAGCACGACAAGGCACGAACAAGATTTTTAGTGGATGAACAGTCAGATCCAAACTTGTATGCAAACAAATATCATAAACATAAGTATGTGTTTAATACAAAAGAATATAGATTAAAACAATGAAAAGATATGAAATAAAAATGACATAACTTGATAAACCAAGGCAATAGGGCTTGGTTACATCACATATTGGTTCAACCATCTTCTTGTGTTGCTCGGCCATGGTTGAATCAAGCAAGCAGGCTTGGTTATGGTAGATAAAAGGTATGGCTATGGACTGAAATGAAGGGTATGTGAAGGGATTGTCAAGTTAAAAGTCAATTGAAGGCCAAAGGTCAAGGGGATGCAACCACTTGTGTTCGACCCAATGTTTGTTTGGCTCGGCTATTTTGTTTGGGTAGGGTCTAGGCATCACAAACTCATAGCTAGGGGATGGTAAGGTCATGGCAAAGCAAGTTGGTGGAGTTTCAATTTGTGGCCGAGGCTAATAGGGGAGGAGGTGATGGAATATAGGCTCGGCTAGGTTGGTTCAAGGTTTTGGCGATGAATCTTGGATCCATGTTCACGGCTTGGTGGAGATGGTTGGTGGAGGTGATCATAAGGTGGTGTGATGGTTGACAAGGCATGGACAAGGTGGAGGCCGAGAAAACCATGGAGAAATCACAAGAGAAAAATAAAAGAAAAGTGGAAAGAAGGAAAAGCTGTTATCCCGCCTTTTGGCAAGGCCGTGACACCAAGAACTCGACTAGAAACCAAGGACAGTTCGTCTTGATGATCGGTTATACATAGGTGTACTATGGATGTCGGTGAATTTTGACCGAGTGCGGATCAAGCTACAATTGATATGACATGACAAGCAAAACTAAGAAAGCCAGTGTTCTAAATTTCAAGTCAATCCGAGTTCGTATGCTCATGTTCTCACCAATGAAAAGTGGAGGAAATAGCCCAAGGTTCGAATCCATCGGCCAAGCCCCTATTCGAATCCATCAGTTCGACTCCATATGGTTCGGAACCATCAAAAAGCATTCGTTCGAATCGGTTCAGATGAGTCACTTCGAATCCATGATGCTACCTCACTTCGTATCCTCCAGGTTGAAGTCTTTCGAATCCAACAGGATGAAGTACTTCGAATCCATCCTATGACCTTACTTCGAAACCACCTTGTTGAGGCAGCTTCGAATCGATCAACTATGTGATACCTCGATCGATTCGAACGAACATCCTTGATTCCACTCCTTCGAGTCCACTAAGACGAAGCGGCTAAAACCATGGATTCGACGCAGTAAACTCGGGGAAAAGATGGATAGACCTGAGAAGCGCACGCACCACGTCCCCATTCACATGCGCAAACCATCGATTCGACCCTATCGATTCGAAGGGATCGAGTCGAACCAAGCATGTCAACCAGAAATGCAATCTTGAATCGATCATAACTCGAGATCTACAAGTCCAAATGCCACCAAATTTGGAAAGGAGCCAAATGGCAACCTAAGGAATGCTCATTCCAAATTTCAACTCAATCGGATGAATTCTTCATCGATTCGAAGTTGAGTTCGAATCGATCCCAGACCGAAAAACTCCAACTTGCATCCATCATAACTCGAGATCTACAAGTCCAAATGCCACCAAATTTGGACAGGAGCCAACTGGCAACCTAAGGAATGCTCATGCCAAATTTCAGCTCAATCGGATGAATTCTTGATCGATTAGAAGTTGAGTTCAAATCGATCCCGGACCGAAAAACTCCAACTTGCATCCATCATAACTCGAGATCTACAAGTCCAAATGCTATGAAATTTTCACAGTAGCTTACTGCCAACATGAGGAATGTTCATGCAAAATTTCAGCTCAATCTGATCAAATCTTGATCGATTCGAACCCGAGCTCGGATCGATCTCAAAGTGGGCCCAGATTTCCAGAATCCAGGCGTGTGGCCCCCCTCATGTGCCAGAAGCTGTCTCCCTGAATTTTAGGCGAAATATCAGCCTCCAGCACTTATAAATAGAGCCCCTGGTCATTCAGAAAAGTGGTCGGAGAATTTTGAGAGTAAAAGAGCGCCCTTTGACTCTGCCACGTTCACTCCAGAACGCCATTACTGCCATTGATCTCGAATTTAAGCTTATTATCTGCTGTACTTCGTTATCAAAAACTTGTAATCTTCGAGTATCAAGCAATAAAGTGATAAAACTTCATAGTGGACGTAGGCAACACGCCGAACCACTCTAAAACTCTGCGTTTCTGTGAATTTTCTTATATTTTTATTGGTGTGTTTGTTAGATCTGCTTTATTTTACACTTACTCTTCATTTTATCTCTTCGAACACATCCGAAGAGTGTTGTGCCCAATTTTGGTGCAAACACTTTGGTGCTTCCACTGAGAAAAACCCAGTTTTTCTCTCGTTCCTTGGATCTACTTTCGATATGGGATTGCATAAATCTAAGGAGAAGATCCAGATCTATCGTTCAATGGTTCCTTCTATTCTATTCAGATTGCTGCAGATCTAAGAGGAACCACATTCATCATGAATTTCGTACCCATATTTTCGTATCCATGAAAATATGATAGTTTTCGTATCCATATTTTCGAACCCAGAAAATATGGTCATTTTCGTATCCATGTTTTCGAACCCAGAGAATATGGTCATTTTCGTATCCATGTTTTCGAACCCAGAAAATATGGTCATTTTCGTATCCATGTTTTCGAACCCAGAAAATACGGTCCTTTTCGTATCCATCCAAAGGTGGCTTCCTTCGCATCGACCTTGTTCGTAGCCCTCAGCAAGCATTCGTTCGAATCGATCAGGATGTACCACTTCGTATCCATCAGAGAGCGCTACTTTCGTATCCATCAGGGAGCGCCACTTCGTATCCATCAGAGAGCGCTACTTCGTATCAATCAGGGAGCGCCACTTCGTATCCATCAGGGAGCGCTACTTCGTATCCATCAGGAAGCGCTACTTCGTATCCATCCATCTGCCTCCAATTCGTATCGATACTCACATGGACTTCGTATCCATTCATCTGCCTCCATTTCGTATCGATATGCACATGCAGTTCGTATCCATCCATCTGCCTCCAATTCGTATCGATACTCACATGGGCTTCGTATCCATCCATCTGCCTCCATTGCGTATCGATACGCACATGCAGTTCGTATCCATCCATCTGCCTCCAATTCGTATCGATACACACATGCTATTCGTATCCATCCATCTGCCTCCATTTCGTATCGATACGAAGAAGGACTTTTTCAGGTTGCTTGATGGATACGGAATTTCAAAAAAAAAAAAAAATTCGGGTACGATCCAAATTTCCTAAAAAGAGGCTAATTTTTTTTTTGGGGGGGAAACCCCCCCGAACCCTAGCCGCAGCGCAGAGCACCCGCATAGTTAATTCAAAACTCAACTTAGTAAAGAAACATTCTGATCGTTCCATGACTGGACTGGACATAGGAGATTACAACAACAATTGTTGAAATGCAATCGAGGAATGGGTATTGAAATACTACTCAACCGGTGCCCCTAGAGGCTGGAGAACCTAGCTAGTATGCCAAGAACTGGAGTTGATTAATATATCATGCTTCTAAGGTGGACTGCAACTTCCTCCAATTGACCAGCTTTTAAAACTCCTGAATTGACAACTATGGTACGATGGCTAATATGATGACTGCCCTACACTGTCTACTCTACCAACTCGAAACATAGCTAGCCACCATTGAACCATCTTCAAATGCCCGTATCTTAATCATTCCATGTCCATATGACTGAAAGCATGGCATAAAACCTTAAGAGGATTTCCTCACAATCTTATACGGGCCTCTTTCCTGGTGAAATTAGAAATAATCATCAATCTATGAGCCTATCTTAACCTACTCACCATCCAGTCGGCATTACCAACCACTCGAACATTAGGCAGTCGGGCATACATCATTCACCAGTATCACAAGACCCCGTAACCATAAAATGGACTTAATAATGTTGATTCGAGTATCGTTCCCAGTAAGGACCTATTCATTGAGACCATCCTACACGTAGAATTTCCAACTAAAATTCAGCATGCCGACTATGTCCGTGTACTATACAAATACAACCTCCGATACTACCTCATGAAGTGAGAATGGCACATGGATTCCACCAAAAGCGATAAATGTCGTCAATGCGTTGTATCCCTTATTCCTTAAAGAAGACTGTCAATCGTGAACTGGTGGATAGCCGCCGACGACTACACCAACATGTCCAGGCCAATATTATGTTGATGAATCAGACGAAGGATCAACTTGGCGAGATAAGATGGAACCTGCTCCATAGTCTAAATCGGGAAGCTCCTCTTCTTTACATGACTATCATGGATGCCAACGCCATAAGGCTTCTCCAGAAAGGATAGCTCTGGCAATATGTTCAAGCTAGCCCCGTAAAATGAAGATCCGGAACCCCCGACCTTAATCAGAACTTTGATCAAACTGAACCATTTGCGTTAGACTACCAACTGTGAAAGGCTGGACCGAAGTGCAATAGCGAGCATACGACGCCGCTTCACTTATCAATGAGTAACTGAGAACTCAAGGTTCGGTGCCAATCAACCTCCACGGACTATGATCAAGTCATTGGGGTATCATTATAATGAGCATGGTTCAACCACTCATCGGCTACCATATGCCCCTTACTTGGGGGAAGGGCATCAAAGCGAGAGAGACTGATAAAGTCAGGACTCCAGTGCAAAATGGATGCAACCGACCATCTACCCATCCACCTATCCAATTTAATCAAGAGGTCTGAAAAATATTTGGAGTTATATGTCCCAACATTGCACTCTCCATCTCATACTTCAAGCTCGCCAAAATGCTTATGCTTGCTCGGATGCCCAATAAAATTTGAATCACACCGAGAGTCGATGTGACATGGCTATCTATGCATCCAATCCTACATTAGAACTTGGGGTGATTTGAGGACATATGTTTAAAGTGGATATGATTTGATCATTCACTCTCCAGTTTGCATCTGTGATTCGGCAAAACAATCATGCCTTAAACCGACTTCATCAGGGGCCAACCCTCAATCTATAGTCATCAACGACTGACTGCCTACTCACTAGCCATCATGTGCCATCATTTCAACTCTCTTCCTCGGCTTAATCGGAAGAATGCAAAGTATAAAGTGGATGTGACTTATCCATCCACTTTCCAATTCTTGCCCCTGACTTAAGGGAAAACACACAATTCAAAGTGGATGTAGTTCGACCATCCTCTCATCTCCTCTCCTCGAGCCTAAAGCAAGCCGAATACTAATCTTACTCCTTAGGCTTGGCGGAAGTGGAATCCAAATGAACATGGATGTGATTCAACCCTCCATCAGCTAAATCTCATCCTTCGTTGATGGCAGATAACGGAAAATTAATCGGCATTCCACCGATCGCTCGCCAAGTGAAAACGCGAACTTAGGGACAAGCTATCACATTTAAGCCAAAAAGGGTTGATACAAGATAGTTCTATAACTAACTCCAGGTTTCCAGATTGCAAGCTGGAGTATAAACTTCCAAATATGCACTCATAGAGGGTGGATTTGTCCTCCTAACGACTTCGACCATGTTTAATCCAATACTGAGCAGGATGGATCAGTCCATCTAACGACCTCACCTTTCTTATTTACAAGCTCGAGGAGGGTGGATCCATCCCTCTCACGACTTCGCTTGCTTACTCAGGGTGGAGGTGATACAACAGTCCACGTAGCTGATTAGCTTCTTGTTCCTGGAGTGTGAACGAAATCCTAAACCCTAAACAGATGTGACTGACCATCTGTCAACTAACTCCAGATTCCCAGAGTGCGAACTGGAGTATAAACATCAACTAACTCCAAATTCTCAGAGCGTGAATTGGAGTATAAACATCAACTCTAGGTTCCCAGAGTGCGAACCGGAGTATAAACACTAACTCCAGATTCCCAGAGTGCGAACTGAAGTATAAACATCAACTAACTCCAAATTCCCAGAGCGCGAATTGGAGTATAAACATCAACTCTAGGTTCCCAGAGTGCGAACCGGAGTATAAACACTAACTCCAGATTCCCAGAGTGCGAACTGGAGTATAAACATCAACTAACTCCAAATTCCCAGAGCGCGAATTGGAGTATAAACATCAACTCTAGGTTCCCAGAGTGCGAACCGGAGTATAAACACTAACTCCAGATTCCCAGAGTGCGAACTGGAGTATAAACATCAACTAACTCCAAATTCCCAGAGTGCGAACTGGAGTATAAACATCAACTAACTCCAAATTCCCAGAGCGCAAATTGGAGTATAAACATCAACTCTAGGTTCCCAGAGTGCGAACCGGAGTATAAACACTAACTCCAGATTCCCAGAGTGCGAACTGGAGTATAAACATCAACTAACTCCAAATTCTCAGAGCGCGAATTGGAGTATAAACATCAACTCTAGGTTCCCAGAGTGCGAACCGGAGTATAAACACTAACTCCAGATTCCCAGAGTGCAAACTGGAGTATAAACATCAACTAACTCCAAATTCCCAGGGTGCGAATTGGAGTATAAACATCAACTCTAGGTTCCCAGAGTGCGAACCGGAGTATAAACACTAACTCTAGATTCCCAGAGTGCGAACTGGAGTATAAACATCAACTAACTCCAAATTCCCAAAGCGTGAACTGGAGTATAAACATCAACTCTAGGTTCCCAGAGTGCGAATCGGAGTATAAACACCAACTCCAGATTCCCAGAGTGCGAACTGGAGTATAAACATCAACTAACTCCAAATTCCCAGGGTGCGAATTGGAGTATAAACATCAACTCTAGGTTCCCAAAGTGCGAACCGGAGTATAAACACTAACTCCAGATTCCCAGAGTGCGAACTGGAGTATAAACATCAATCAACTCCAGATTCCCAGAGTGCGAACTGGAGTATAAACATCCACTAACTCCAGATTCCCAGAGTGCGAACTGGAATATAAACATCAACTAACTCCAGATTCCCAGAGTGCGAACTGGAGTCTAAACGCCAACAAACTCTAGCCCCGAGAGCGCAGACTGGAGTATAAATACCAAACGGGTTTGACTGACAACCCATCAACCAACTCCAGTCCTCAAAGCTAGAATTGGAATATAAATATCAGAAGGGATGCAATTCGACTGTCCATCTATCGACTCTGATCCCACAGCAAGTCCTGTAGACAATATGTGGATGTGATTCAACCATCCGTTTTCCTATCTTCCCCTGACATGGGGGCACACTTATCATAAAAAATCGGATGCGATCCGACCATCTAGCTCTAAGCGGGCACGACATGACCATTCATGCATCAACTCTTATCCCCGACACGGGACCTGTAGCATAATCTTATAGGGATGCACTCCAACCCAACAAGACAAAATTTCTTCCTTAATTCGACAAGGAGACGCAGATTCGCAAAACGGACCTAGCTGAACGTCTTATTCTAAATGGATGTGATTACCCATCCTACCTCAAATGGACGTGACACGACCGTTCATCCGCTAACTCTAGCCAATGATCTGGCGGGTTGTGCATGCAACATGGACGGATGTGACCCAACCATCCTCCAATCAACTCCTTTCTGCAATTCAGTAGGACAAACATCAAATTAAAGTTGTCGCGATGTGATCGACTACACTCCGACTTTCGCCATTGACTAGTGCCAGAGGAATTAATCAAGGAAAATGCGGTTCGACCATTTTCTGCTAAAATTCTTAGTCCCCAGAGTGTGGACAGGGGTATAAACATCAAATAGGTGTGACTAATGGCCCTTCAACTACTTTTAATCCCCAGAGTGCGACTGCGACCATAGACAGGTGAAGAATGTGATTCGACCATTCATTCACCAACTCCGGCCTAAAGTCGACGGGAGGAGTATAAACTCGCTGCAGATGCAATTAGACCGTCCACAAACTAACTCTGCTAACCCAAGAGTGGGGGCAGAAGAACAAATCATTGAAAGAAGAGAAATGAGACTCGCTACATTGCTAGCTATTCAGATTCCTTTACAACTTAAGGCAACGACTGCAAGGAGGCCTTAATGCTAACCAATCATAATGATGCTCGAAGTTACGAGAAGCCAATTATATCATACCGCCAGATCGACGGGCAATATCAATCTGCACCTTTCATATCATACCAAAGGATCGATAGGTAATGAGGTTCGTACATTCTGCATTGTGTCACTAAATCGACGGCCAATATCGATCCTCTTCGACTACAATTCGATGTGACATGAGCGCCCATCGAATACCTTCGACCACCAGAGCATGGATAGAACAATAAATGAGTGTGATTTGACCATTCATCCTCCGTCGCCTTCCTTCGAACTGCCAAGAAGAGCATGAGACTGGACGACCATGACCTGACTGCATTTGTGCTGACTTTATCCCTAGATCTGACGGGAGAACGTAAACCGAAACGGACGTGGTTGATCGCCCAACTCCAAAAGAATGCAATACAACCATTCATTCTTTGACTCTTACCACGATCCGACTAAACGAGCTATTCACAACGAGTGCAACCTAACTGTCCACGCACCGATTCTTACCCTCGATTCGACAAGGGAAGCATCAATCCTACATTGGATCTTACTGGACGATTCACTCTTCAGTTTTTGCCCAGAGTATGACGACATAAGAAGCAAAGTTAATGTCGACGAGGCAACGAAGTATTCTACCTAGAGGAAAGAACTAGGATAGAATGCAGAGTACGGCACAACTCAGCCTTCCATCGGTTAACTCGATCCCATGGTTCAACGAGATAGAATGCAAAATTGAAGTGAACATTATCTACCTTCCCACTTATAGAGATTTTCCCCTGACTTGGGGATACGCATGATAAATAAGATGAAAATAATTTGATCATTCATTAAACAGCTTTAACTCTTACAGCTTGGACTACAGTATAAATACAGCAGAAGCTAGACTCGATTATTCGCATAATACGTCCATCGACCCAAGACTGGGGGCACAAGTTTGATCATCCAAGAGCTGGATACGCCTACTCAATCCTATAGCTTGGGCTTAGTATTCATAACAACTTTAAGTTACGACCGAAAGGATGCTTAGAGATAGAATCATCAGATCGACGCCCGGACTTATGGGAAACTAATCATCATTCTGACCCTTCCGATGAGCATTGGATTGCAAGTACATTGAATGGAAAGCGCATTGCTCGACACAAGTAGATTCCAACTCATAGCCGGAACCAGCTATGCTGCAGCATGCGACACAAGGCTAAACTCTACTATGCCTTTAATTCCACATCCCTACGAGCCTGATCATTTACCATTGCAAATAAGCACATGAAGTGCCTACAACCCATCACAGGTATTGTAGATCAAATCACAACTCTTCGCAAGGATGATGCAAGAGTCAACTGCATTGCTCCAGGTGAATTTGATATGTCCGCTTGGACTCGATCTCATATATACATATGGATCCTCACCAACTATTGAGAATCTTGCATTAAATGTCAACCCGAAGCATGTCTCGGTGAATAAAAACGAAGCGACACGGATCTAGAAAGATCTGCTGCACTAAAGGAGGAGGCGAATCTACTCAAAACCAATAGGTTTATCCACGATGCCCTCTACCCAAAATGAGTATCCAATCCTTTATTTACGAAAGAAACAAATGGAGAGTGGCGGACGTACGTCGACTACTCAGATTTGCACGAGGCATGGCGAAGCATAGCTTTCCATATCCAATGATCAATCAACTAATTGACTCGATCATCAGACATGAATTACTCTCATCCATGTACGCAAAATACCAAATAAAATCAGATATTGAACATGTCCCAGACAAGGAATACAACTGTTTCGTTACTGACCCGAGCCTATAGTGCTATGTTGCAATCCATGGATTCAAACTTGAGAATGCTTATGCTACTTACCAAAAGACGATTAATAGATCATTCGAAAATCAGATCGGCCGATCAATGAAAGTATATGTGGTTAATATGCTCGTGAGATCACGACCATCAAGCGACCGCATCGATCACTTGGCAAAGATATTCAGTGCTATCCAACAACCGTAGAATGAAATTTAATCCTTTGAAAGGCTCTTTCAGCGTTGTATAAAATGAATTCTCGGGTTTCGTCATCAATTCTCGTCGGATTGAGGCTAATGTCAGAAAATGCTGAAGATTAGAGTCATCCATATATGGAGGAAACTAAGCAGCTCTGATAGATCGCTCAGAGAGGCCTCCCATTTTACCCAAGATGTTGGATCGTGAAGATCTATACCTTAATTAGGTCATGTCAACACACGCCATAAGCATTGCAATGCTAAGTGAAGAGAAACTAATCTAAAGACCAGTATATGATGAAAGCTAGCCATTGATGAGCTTACCGTGCTAATGTTTGTATCAACCAACCGTTATGATAGGTCCAATGGCAACCTTAGATATTTGAAAGGTTACTCAAACGGGATATCAAGCTAAGCCAATTTGATATCACTTATCTCCCTTAGAGAGCTATCCATGGTCAAACATTAGCATACTTCATATCTAAATTCACTGCATCAAACGATTATCTGAAGAACAGTAGAGAACCGTCCAATCGATGGAGAACATACATAAATGGAACTCCTATCAAAGACTATCTACCGTGAGGAATTCTTCTTGAATAGGGGAATGAGAGATAGAATATCCTCCGTGAAGCATCACTGCATGATTACGTCTGGATCGTTCGACTTCATCGACACAAAGCATTACTTTTGTGTCCATCAATCCAAGATCCAATATTATGTATCCATCGATATGAAGCATACATTCTAACATCTCAAATCGATCCAGGAGAGGATCAATACAAAGGAAAATCCAAAACAACCATTAAGTGTTGTTGCAACTCGAATTTCACATCGATTCAGGAGAGGATCGATACAGAATTCGATACGAGAAGACCGACAACGACTTGTTAACATGTGAACGTCAACAAGAGTCAGGTTAACATATATGCATGTACGTTGAACTAATTTTCAATTTAGAAATCCGCAGGTCGAATGCCCACCTGATGACAATTACAACAACAAATAGCTAATCGTTATCATACAACAATCGGTTACAACGGTACACCAGTTGGTAGTCAATAGTTCATATTACTAAAAAAAAATCAGTCAAGGATTACAACTTCCAACAAGAAGACGATAACTGTTTAACAAGTTAAATGGAACTATTCAGAGTGAAGATGGCAGTTTTCAAAGAACGTCATGTTCACACAAGACGTACTTTGGGGATCAAATGTTATCCCGCCTTTTGGCAAGGCCGTGACACCAAGAACTCGACTAGAAACCAAGGACAGTTCGTCTTGATGATCGGTTATACATAGGTGTACTATGGATGTCGGTGAATTTTGACCGAGTCCGGATCGAGCTACAATTGATATGACATGACAAGCAAAGCTAAGAAAGCCAGTGTTCTAAATTTCAAGTCAATCCGAGTTCGTATGCTCATGTTCTCACCAATGAAAAGTGGAGGAAATAGTCCAAGGTTCAAATCCATCGGCCAAGCCCATATTCGAATCCATCAGTTCGACTCCATATGGTTCGGAACCATCAAAAAGCATTCGTTCGAATCGGTTCAGATGAGTCACTTCGAATCCATGATGCTACCTCACTTTGTATCCTCCAGGTTGAAGTCTTTCGAATCCAACAGGATGAAGTACTTCGAAGCCATCCTATGACCTTACTTCGAAACCACCTTGTTGAGGCAGCTTCAAATCGATCAACTATGTGATACCTCGATAGATTCGAATGAACATCCTCGATTCCACTCCTTCGAGTCCACTAAGACAAAGCGGCTAAAACCATGGATTCGACCCAGTAAACTCGAGGAAAATATGGATCGACCCGAGAAGCGCACGCACCACGTCCCCATTCACACGCGTAAACCATCGATTCGACCCTATCGATTCGAAGGGATCGAGTTGAACCAAGCATGTCAACCAGAAATGCAATCTTGAATCGATCATAACTCAAGATCTACAAGTCCAAATGCCATCAAATTTGGATAGGATATAAATGGCAACCTAAGGAATGCTCATGCCAAATTTCAGCTCAATCGGATGAATTCTTCATCGATTCGAAGTTAAGTTCGAATCGATCCCCGACCGAAAAACTCCAACTTGCATCCATCATAACTCGAGATCTACAAGTCCAAATGCCACCAAATTTGGACAGGAGCCAACTGGCAACCTAAGGAATGCTCATGCCAAATTTCAGTTCAATCGGATGAATTCTTGATCGATTCGAAGTTGAGTTCGAATTGATCCCGGACCGAAAACCTCAAACTTGCATCCATCATAACTCGGGATCTACAAGTCCAAATGCTATGAAATTTTCACAGTAGCTTACTGCCAACATGAGGAATGTTCATGCAAAATTTCAGCTCAATCTGATCAAAACTTGATCGATTCGAACCCGAGTTCGAATCGATCCCAAAGTGGGCCTGGATTTCCAGAATCCAGGCGTGTGGGCCCCCTCACGTGCCAGAAGCGGTCTCCCCAAATTCTAGGCGAAATATCAGCCTCCAGCACTTATAAATAGAGCCCCTGGTCATTCAGAAAAGTGGTCGGAGAATTTTGAGAGTAAAAGAGCGCCCGGACTCTGCCACGTTCACTCCAGAACGCCATTATTGCCATTGATCTCGAATTTAAGCTTATTATCTGCTGTACTTCGTTATCAAAAACTTGTAATCTTCAAGTATCAAGCAATAAAGTGATAAAACTTCATAGTGGACGTAGGCAACGCGCCGAACCACTCTAAAATTCTGTGTTTCTGTGAATTTTCTTATATGTTTATTGGTGTGTCTATTAGATCTGCTTCATTTTACACTTATTCTCTTCATTTTATCTCTTCAAACACATCCGAAGAGTGTTGTGCCCAATTTTGGTGCAAACAGAAGCCATGAAAATAGATCTAGTATACATTTTTTTTCACAAATGGAAATGAGAGATGAGAAAATACTTGCATGAAATAAAAAGAGAGAGGCGGCTAGGGTTAATTTTTTTTTGAACGGCTATAGATGTAGGTTTGAGTGGCTAGGCAAATGAAAGGCTAGAAAATAAAAAGGCTTGAAATAAAACAATTTAACCTATGCCTCTTTGATTTTCCAAGCCCAATATCAAAATAGAAAATAAAACAAAACAAAAATCAAAGTCCAAACTAAAACAAAATAGAAATTAACATAGAAAGTAGAGAATAGAGAAAATTAAAATAGAAATGAACATTGGAAAAATAGAAAATAAAATACAGAAAATAATTGCGTGTAAAACTTTGTATTTCATCCAATCTAAAAAGTATAAAACAGAATTTAACGAAACAAAAAGCAAAATGGATATCAGAATTATATTCTTCTTTAAAGAAAAGATTAAAATTTAAAAATTTAAGCTGAAATTCAAAATTTGACCAAAGTTGACCAAAATATAAAATTTTCAGAATTCGTTAATTTTATTGCAATTGGAAAATAAATAACAAACAAAATCCAAAGTTACAATGGAAAATTCTAGAAATTCAAATTTTACTGATTTAAAAATCAAAGTTTTGAAATAAAAATTTAATTGAAAATATTTACATAATTATGGGCTATTATACTCTCCCCCACTCAAAACTTTTCGTCCCCGAAAAGGAACGAGACAGGAAAAACAAGGAAAACAAGATGGAATGAGATAGGATTAAGACAAGATGGAAAGAGTATTTGAAATTATACCTGATAACTGTCGTTATAGGTATATTCAGCAAGATGGAGATGATCTTCCCAAGATCCTTCATAGTCAAGAACACAAGCACGAAGAAGATCCTCGAGAATCTGGCTCACTCTTTCTGTTTGACTGTTGGTCTGTGGATGGTAAGCAGTGCTCAAATTCTGATGAGCACCAAAGATTTCCGAAAGTTTTCAAAACAGACATGCAAAGATAAGTTCTTTCGGGAGGAAGAACCATAGGTTGAACTTTAGGAATAAGATCAATTAGGAATTTAATTTCCCGCTTAGGGTATAGGAGAATAAGAACCCCGAAAGAAAGATGATTGGAAAACAAGATAAGATAATAAATTTAAACCCACGAAATTTCAACTTAAAATTACTACTTGATTTCACCTAAGTTAAATAAATCTGAACTTCTAATATCATTACCTTATTATCCAGTTATCAATTTATAAAATCATGAATTTGGAAAAAAATCATTTATTATACTTATAAGTTATTCAATAAATTTAATTCTTCTTTATTCAAAATCATTATTAACTTATTCCACTTAATACATATCTAATCATATATATTAAGTATATTTATTCCTATTATAACTACTCCAATTTATAAATTTATTTTACATTATTAATATTGTATATTATTCAATCAACTTTTTCTTCTATTTACCCCTATTAATCTTTTATAACTAAAATTTAAGACATTTATTATAACCACTCAAGTTTTATTTACAAAATTCCTTTTTATACTGTATATTATCCGATTACATTTTCAACTTCTGAAAAATTTAGGTAAGTTATATTGGAATGCAATAGAATATTATACAAATAAAACCTTCTACTTTAATTATTTAAGCTTAAGCATTTATTCAAAATTTGATTTCCTTTTATAATTGAATTTTTCCTTTAAGATAAAGTTTAAGAATTATATTTTCGATTAACTTCAACTATTTTAGAGATAAATAAATATACACAATATATATCAAATCAAATTTTAAATCATATATCACACATATTATAAATCCAGGCATACTTTAGAAATCCAAATCAATTTAATTCTCCAAATCAAGACTGTAGCAAAACTGTAGAATGATCTTTTCTCTTCGAAACTTGAAAATGAAAGTCAATGATGCTGTAGTCATCACCGAAATTATTTTCCAGCGAAAAAGAAAAGAGCACTGATTTATAAATTAAAAATTCTTTGAAACAATTTCTACTTGAAATACTTTAAATAATACACCCTTTAAAACTTTAAACACAAAGTTGAAAACATCAAAAATTAAATTCTCGGTTTCTTATTTTGAATTCATTTAAATTTCCAAATCAATTTATAACCATGTTTAATTATTTATATATGAAACTAAAGCCAATGTTATAAAATACATACAAAGTCAAATATTATTTCCTGACATCTAATTCAATTAACTGTCAAAATTCGGAAAAATTATACTTTATATAATATAATTATACAAAATTTATATCATTTACTAAATTTGAAAACTGTATTGTGTCGGTTTGCTCTTTTCAAGTGTTTTGGAGATCCTATCGGTGGCGCTGATCAGTCGAATCGGTCGAAAACCCAAATCAGCATCAACGACTCAAACAACACAATATATAAAACATTTTAAATATAGATTTACAAATAAACTATATAGGGATAGATTTTCAAAGCAAGGATAGAGATGCAAATTTGATTAACTCAAATCAAAGAATTTTTTTTATTTGAGGATAAGTTGGAACAAAAGATAAGATGATTAACCAACCGAATAAGGAAATGGATAAGCTTATATAAATCACGGGTAACCTTAATCGGGTCAACCGTGACTTCAAGAATAAAATCGTTGTGGAATTCTGAGGTAAATTACACTCGATCTCAAGAGATAGAATTGGAGACAACAAGAGATACTAGCATCTTATAGAGGATATATAAACCTCCGGTGAATCAATGCCTATTGTAAAGGACTTTCACCCCTTTACAAATTTTTTGAAGATTGGCAAGACCTCCGATTCATTGTAAAGACCATCCGAAGTGGAGTTATGGGATACTCCAAAATGAAAAGAAGATGGATAGTGAGAGGCAAGAATTGATTTTGGAACTGCAGGGAATGTTCCAAAATTCAAAAGGAATCAAGTCAAAAAGAAAGAGATTCACACTCGAATGAAAGTGATTCTGTAAATAAATTTACCATATATGCTAAGTTTTGCCTAGAGCCAAAGCTCTGATACCAACTGTAGCGACCCGATATTTTCAACCATTCGCCTCCGCATATGTTGGACTTGAATTGCTCAAAATACCGAATTGAAAAAATAAATTTGGCAAAACTCAGAATATACAGTAAATAAATAAATCACAGATCATAGATATAGTATTATAATAATGTAGCGGAAGAAAAGAGATAGTAGTTCATGAAGCTACTATATAAATACATCATAGCTAAACAAGATACAATAGAAGTAACAAGTTACAATAGAAGTTTTAATATGATAAACAAGCACAAGCTGAATACATCACCGGAATCTACCGAATAACTGGAATCAACTAAACAAATGAAAGAGAAATAGATAGCTGATCTTCAAACAAGCTCCAACTCCGAAGGTGAGTCTTGAATGTTGTATCACTCAGTCTGACCCGAGCGTAAAGCAAAACACAAAACACAAAATACTTAAGTCAGGACATACATACTTATACAATGTAAACCAACTCAAGTGAACTGTAATATAAGGTACAAGTAACTTAAAGGATGCTTGGGAAGGTCCATCCTCTAAGGATCCGTTAAACTATTTACTATGTAGTAATATTTTGCTATTATACTAATGTCTATAGTAAAATAACCTTACTTTAAAATAGCGTTAAGGAGTTACCCATATCCCCCTTAACACATAATAGTGCCAATAGTCTATACAACACCCGCGTACCTCCTGATCAGGAGGCTACGAGAAGATACTCCATAGGTATGACACATATCAAACTCGTACAAGGCACGCTAGGGTAGGTGACATGGCACAACTAGGCAATGCTAGGTTAGATATACCAATTACGCTTCCGGACTGGTGGTAACGCGTAGCAGCTACTACCGCCCACCTCGAGCCACACCCCCAAAATCAAAAGGGCCCCAAATCAATCACAAAGTAATAGAATGGCATCGAAGGAGTGGGTCTGATAAAAGATGCTACATTCTTAGCCCGTTAATCGCTCATGTTTTAGCCACCTTATGCCAACTCATGGGAGTTGGGTCCACGTATATACCTCAAAGGAACGCCGCCGCCATCCTATTTCATTCTGGAATCTCCACTGCGTACACGGTTGTTAAAGTGGTTTTCGGTATCGACAGAGAGTTTGCCCATATCTGATCCCGGTCTCTTTAACAACCAAATGTTATTATAACACATGGATAATTACGTCAAAAATCCTTTATACTTCCAAAACATCGTATCCCTTTCAAAATCATATCATTTATTTCAAAATAGAATATGCTTTCAAAGCCAAAATATTATACCCATTTCAAAACCATATCACAATAGTATCATTTCCATTTCAAAACCCCATCCAATAATATATCATTTCCATTTCAAAACAAATTCAATAATATATTATTTAAATTCCAATAACATTTCCCTTTTATAAAGTCACATTCTTAAATCTTCAATTTCAATAAGTTCACATTAATATTTTTAAAGACAAGAATTAAATACAATTCCAAATAATTTCATTTCCAAACCATAGTACTTTCAATGTTATAACATTTCTGAGACCAAACACCTTGAAATCATAATAATTTAGAAATGTTATCATTTGGAAATCATATTACTTATAATCATAACACTTTGGAAAAGTTATTCTTTGCAATCATAATAATTAGGAAATCATAACACCCTTAAAATAATCTTCATTTAAACCATTTAAATTCAATGTCAAATAATATTCATTTCAAAGTTGTAGCATTTCTAAGTTCATTCAATTAATTATAAAATTTCCAATACATTAAAAATTTCAGCTACAGAAGCATTTATAAAGTGTTACAGTAGATATATTAGTATTTCAAAAACATTGTCAAATTCAAAAAACAGGAGCACTTACAAAGTGCTACAGTAGGTATTTAGCTATTTTTCCATAGCAGTTTACTTTCAGCAACAACAACACTTACAAAGTGCTGCAGTATCTCTTTATTATTCCAGAACTTAGTTTTATTTCAAAAATGATAGCACTTAACAAATGCTGTCTTAAAACCACAACATTTCTGAAATGCTATCAATACTAATTCCAGACTATTATAAAATTTCAAAAACATTAAAACTTCAATTTTAACCGTTTTAACTTATAAAAATCATATTTTTGCTTCAAAATTTTTCAGTTGGATATCATTCAAGTTATGATTTAATAAAATATAATTTTATCAATCAATATCCAATTTAAACTAAGATTCATTTGTTAAATCAAAGGTACATTCTTCCTTAACTCTACTTTAACAAATAACTTAACACTTTATTTTAAAGTACCCACTTCATAAATAAACTAAATTTTCGTTTATTTACTTAACTTAATAATTCTATTTAAAACCCAATTTCCAATTACCAAGTTAAGTCATAACTTAAGATACATTTTCCATTTTAAAATCATAACTATTTATTTTACAAAACATAACATTCCACAAAAGAACATTTTATCATAGTTAATATAACAATCAATTTTTCTTTCTAGATCTATTCATTTAGACATCGATTAACTATGAATTCTTTTTAGTTAAATAAATTTTATTACATAATGTTTAATTAAAGCTATATTCCATTTTATCAGTTCAAAATACATTATTTATTATACAAAACATATCCATTTTATAAAGTAAAATTCATGACAATTATTAGGTTAGATTTAAAACTTCCATATTAAGTCAACTTCAATTATTAAGTTATTGATCATCAATAAAGATCTTTTAATTCATCTTAAAACCAGTTATTAACTTATAAAATAACTTATAGAAAACCAATATCTCTTTACATTTCAAATCATTAAATCAAATTTAAGTTAAAATTCCATATATTCTTAAAATTTCAAAATACTTAATAACTTTATTTTCAGAAAATATTACTTAAAATATTAACCACTGGCCTGTATAATATTTTCTAATCTAGGTCAAGTGATACAGATATGTATCATTTCAATCCATAATTTAAAAAGAACAATCGGGTTCTATCATTTCAAACCCGCAATCCTAAGTAAAATAAATACAATAAAAACCACTCGATCCTATCATTTCAGCTCATAATGATTTTTCCTTGTTCTAAATTCCGTACGGGTATGTATCATTTCAACCCATAGTGATAGGGAACTTGTAGTGTGAAAAATAGGAAATAAAATAACAGTATAGCATATAATATCATATCAGATGATGTAACAGGTATATAAATAGCATTTAACATCATATAAATATACCACAGGCATGTATGAACATAATATATCAGTTTTACATATTCACTTGTCATCATTTCACAATTATAAAAGTACGTATGTCTATAATGAAGAACTCACCTTTTTAAAGCTAGAATCAGATTCAAAGCACACAACTGAAACTTCGAAAAGCACGACAAGGCATGAACAAGTTTTTTAGTGGATGAACAATCAGATCCAAATCTTGTATGCAAAGAAATATCACAAACATAAGTATATGATTCAATACCAAAGAATATAGATTAAAACAATGAAAAGATATGAAATAAAAATGACATAACTTGATAAATCAAGGCAATAGGGCTTGGCTACATCACATATAGGTTCAACCATCTTCTTGTGTTGCTCGGCCATGGTTGAATCAAGCAGGAAGGCTTGGCTATGGTAGATAAAAGGTATGGCTATGGACTGAAATGAAGGGTATGTGAAGGGATTGTCAAGTTAAAAGTCAACTGAAGGCCAAAGGTCAAGGGGATGCAACCACTTGGGTTCGACCCAATGTTTGTTTGGCTTGGCCATTTTGTTTGGGTAGGGTCTAGGCATCACAAACTCACGGCTAGGGGATGATAAGGTTGTGGCAAAGCAATTTGGTGGAGTTTTAATTTGTGGCCGAGGCTAATAGGGGAGGAGGTGATGGAATATAGGCTCGGCTAGGTTGGTTCAAGGTTTTGGCGATGAATCTTGGATCCATGTTCACGGCTTGGTGGAGATGGTTGGTGGAGGTGATCATGAGGTGGTGTGATGGTTGGCAAGGCATGGACAAGGTGGAGGCCGAGCAAACCATGGAGAAATCACAAGGGAAAAATAAAAGAAAAGTGGAAAGAAGGAAGAAGGAGAAGCCATGAAAATAGATCTAGTATACATTTTTTCACAAATGGAAATGAGATATGAGAAACTACTTACGTGAAATAAAAAGAGAGAGGCGGCTAGGGTTAAAAAAAATTTGAACGGATATAGATGTAGGTTTGAGTGGCTAGGCAAATGAAAGGCTAGAAAATAAAAAGGCTTGAAATAAAACAATGTAACCTATGCCTCTTTGATTTTCCAAGCCCAATATCAAAATAGAAAATAAAACAAAACAAAAATCAAAGTCCAAACCAAAACAAAATAGAAATTAACATAGAAAAGTAGAGAATAGAGAAAATTAAAATAGAAATGAACAGTGGAAAAATAGAAAATAAAATACAGAAAATAATTGCGTATAAAACTCTGTATTTTATCCAATTTAAAAAGTATAAATCAGAATTTAATGAAACAAAAAGCAAAATGGATATCAGAATTATATTCTGCTTTGAAGAAAAGATTAAAATTTAAAAATTTAAATTGAAATTCAAAATTTGACCAAAGTTGACCAAAATATAAAATTTTCAGAATTCGTTAATTTTATTGCAATTGGAAAATAAATAACAAACAAAATCCAAAGTTACAATGGAAAATTCCAGAAATTCAAATTTTAATGATTTAAAAATCAAAGTTTTGAAATAAAAATTTAATTGAAAATATTTACAAAATTATGGGCTATTACACTCTCCCCCACCCAAAACTTTTCGTCCTCGAAAAGGAACGTGACAGGAAAAACAAGGAAAACAAGATGGAATGAGATAGGATTAAGACAAGATGGAAAGAGTATTTGAAATTATACCTGATAACTGTCGTTATAGGTATATGCAGCAAGATGGAGATGATCTTCCTAAGATCCTTCATAGTCAAGAACACAAGCACGAAGAAGATCCTCTAGAATCTGGCTCACTCTTTCGGTTTGACCGTTGGTCTGTGGATGGTAAGCAGTGCTCAGATTCTGATGAGCACCAAAGATTTCCGAAAGCTTTCAAAACAGACAGGCAAAGATAAGTTCTTCCGGGAGGAAGAACCATAGGTCGAACTTTAGGAATAAGATCAATAAGGAATTTAATTTCACGCTTAGGGTATAGGAGAATAAGAACCCTGAAAGAAAGATGATTGGAAAACAAGATAAGATAATAAATTTAAACCCACGAAATTTCAACTTAAAATTACTACTTGAATTCACCTAAGTTAAATAAATCTGAACTTCTAATTTCATTACCTTATTATCCAGTTATCAATTTATAAAATCATGAATTTGGAAAAAAATCATTTATTATACTTATAAGTTATTCAATAAATTTAATTCTTCTTTATTCAAAATCATTATTAGCTTATTCCACTTAATACATATCTAATCATATATATTAAGTATATTTATTCCTATTATAACAACTCCAATTTATAAATTTCTTTTACATTATTAATATCGTATATTATTCAATCAACTTTTTGTTCTATTTACCCCTATTAATCTTTTATAACTAAAATTTAAGACATTTATTATAACCATTCAAGTTTTATTTACAAAATTCCTTTTTATACTGTATATTATCCGATTACATTTTCAACTTCTGAAAAATTTAGGTAAGTTATATTGGAATGCAATAGAATATTATACAAATAAAACCTTCTACTTTAATTATTTAAGCTTAAGCATTTATTCAAAATTTGATTTCCTTTTATAATTGAATTTTTCCTTTAAGATAAAGTTTAAGAATTAGATTTTCGATTAACTTCAACTATTTTAGAGATAAATAAATATACACAATATATATCAAATCAAATTTTAAATCATATATCACACATATTATAAATCCAGGCATACTTTAGAAATCCAAATCAATTTAATTCTCCAAATCAAGACTGTAGCAAAACTGTAGAATGAACTTTTCTCTTCGAAACTTGAAAATGAAAGTCAATGATGCTATAGTCATCACCGAAATTATTTTCCAGCGACAAAGAAAAGAGCACTGATTTATAAATTAAAAATTCTTTGAAACAATTTCTACTTGAAATACTTTAAATAATACACCCTTTAAAACTTTAAACACAGAGTTGAAAACATCAAAAATTAAATTCTCAGTTTCTTATTTTGAATTCATTTAAATTTCCAAATTAATTTATAACCATGTTTAATTATTTATATATGAAACTAAAGCCAATGGTTATAAAATACATACAAAGTCAAATATTATTTCCTGACATCTAATTCAATTAACTATCAAAATTCGAAAAAATTATACTTTATATAATATAATTATACAAAACTTATTTCATTTACTAAATTTGAAAACTATATTGCGTCGGTTTGCACTGTTCAAGTGTTTTGGAGATCTTATTGGTAGGTTGATCAGTCGAATCGGTCGAAAACCCAAATCAACATCAACAACTCAAACAACACAATATATAAAACATTTTAAATATAGATTTACAAATACACTATATAGGGATAGATTTTCAAAGCAAGGATAGAGATGCAAATTTGATTAACTCAAATCAAAGAATTTTTTTTATTTGAGGATAAGTTGGAACAAAAGATAAGATGATTAACTAACCGAATAAGGAAATGGATAAGCTTATATAAATCACGGGTAACCTTAATCGGGTCAACCGTGACTTCAAGAATAAAATCGTTGTGGAATTCTGAGGTAAATTACACTCGATCTCAAGAGATAGAATTGAAGACAACAAGAGATACTAGCATCTTACCGAGGATATATAAACCTCCGGTGAATCAATGCCTATTGTAAAGGACTTTCACCCCTTTACAAATTTTTTGAAGATTGGCAAGACCTCCGATTCATTGTAAAGACCATCCGAAGTGGAGTTATGGGATACTCCAAAATGAAATCCAAAATGAAAAGAAGATGAATAGTGAGGGGCAAGAATTGATTTTGGAACTGCAGGGAATGTTCCAAAATTCAAAAGGAATCAAGTCAAAAAGAAAAAGATTCACACTCGAATGAAAGTGATTCTGTAAATAAATTTACCATATATGCTAAGTTTTGCCTAAAGCCAAAGCTCTGACACCAACTGTAGCGACCCGATATTTTCAACCATTCGCCTCCGCATATGTTGGACTTGAATTGCTCAAAATACCGAATTGAAAAAAATAAATTTGGCAAAACTCAGAATATACAGTAAATAAATAAATCACAGATCATAGATATAGTATTATAATAATGCAGCGGAAGAAAAGAGATAGTAGTTCATGAAGCTACTATATAAATACATCATAGCTAAACAAGATACAATAGAAGTAACAAGTTACAATATAAGTTTTAATATGATAAACAAGCACAAGCTGAATACATCACCGGAATCTACCGAATAACTGGAATCAACTAAACAAATGAAAGAGAAATAGATAGCTGATCTTCAAACAAGCTCCAACTCCGAAGGTGAGTCTTGAATGCTGTATCACTCAGTCTGACCCGAGCGTAAAGCAAAACACAAAAACACTCAAGTCAGGACATACATACTTATACAATGTAAACCAACTCAAGTGAACTGTAATATAAGGTACAAGTAACTTAAAGGATGCTTGGGAAGGTCCATCCTCTAAGGATCCGTTAAACTATTTACTATGTAGTAATATTTTGCTATTATACTAATGTCTATAGTAAAATAAACTTACTTTAAAATAGCGTTAAGGAGTTACCCATATCCCCTTTAACACATAATAGTGCCAATAGTCTATACAGCACCCGCGTACCTCCTGATCGGGAGGCTACGAGAAGATACTCCATAGGTATGACACAAATTAAACTCGTCGAGGCGCGCTAGGGTAGGTGACACGGCACAACTAGGCAATGCTAGGTTAGATATACCAATTATGCTTCCGGACTGGTGGTAACCGTAGCAGCTACTACCGCCCACCTCGAGCCACACCCCCAAAATCAAAAGGGCACCAAATCAATCACAAAGTAATAGAATGGCATCGAAGGAGTGGGTCCTATAAAAGATGCTACATTCTTAGCCCGTCAATCGCTCATGTTTTAGCCACCTTATGCCAACTCACGGGAGTTGGGTCCACGTATATACCTCAAAGGAACGCCTCCGCCATCCTATTTCATTCTGGAATCTCCACCGCGTACACGGTTGTTAAAGTGGTTTTCGGTATCGACAGAGAGTTTGCCCATATCTGATCCTGGTTTCTTTAACAACCAAACGTTATTATAACCCATGGATAATTACGTCAAAAATCCTTTATACTTTCAAACCAAAACATCGTATCCCTTTCAAAATCATATCATTTATTTCAAAATAGAATATGCTTTCAAAGCCAAAATATTATACCCATTTCAAAACCATATCACAATAGTATCATTTCCATTTCAAAACCCCATCCAATAATATATCATTTCCATTTCAAAACAAATTCAATAATATATTATTTAAATTCCAATAACATTTCCCCTTTATAAAGTCACATTCTTAAATCTTCAATTTCAATAAGTTCACATTAATATTTTTAAAGACAAGGATTAAATACAATTCCAAATAATTTCATTTCCAGACCATAGTACTTTCAATGTTATAACATTTCTGAGACCAAACACCTTGAAATCATAATAATTTAGAAATGTTATCATTTGGAAATCATATTACTTATAATCATAACACTTTGGAAAAGTTATTCTTTGCAATCATAATAATTAGGAAATCATAACACCCTTAAAATAATCTTCATTTAAACCATTTAAATTCAATGTCAAATAATATTCATTTCAAAGCTGTAGCATTTCTAAGTTCATTCAATTAATTATGAAATTTCCAATACATTAAAAATTTCAGCTAAAGAAGCATTTATAAAGTGTTACAGTAGATATATTAGTATTTCCAAAACACTGTCAAATTCAGAAAACAGCAGCACTTACAAAGTGCTACAGTAGGTATTTAGCTATTATTCCATAACAGTTTACTTTCAGCAACAACAACACTTACAAAGTGCTGCAGTATCTCTTTATTATTCCAGAACTTAGTTTTATTTCAAAAATGATAGCACTTAACAAATGCTGTCTTAAAACCACAACATTTCTAAAATGCTATCAATACTAATTCCAGACTATTATAAAATTTCAGAAACATTAAAACTTCAATTTTAACCGTTTTAACTTATAAAAATCATATTTATGCTTCAAAATTTTTCATTTGGATATCATTCAAGTTATGATCTAATAAAATATAATTTTATCAATCAATATCCAATTTAAACTAAGATTCATTTGTTAAATCAAAGGTACATTCTTCCTTATTTCTACTTTAACAAATAACTTAACACTTTATTTTAATATACCCACTTCATAAATAAACTAAATTTTCATTTATTTACTTAACATAATAATTCTATTTAAAACCCAATTTCCAATTACCAAGTTAAGTCATAACTTAAGATACATTTTCCATTTTAAAATCATAACTATTTATTTTACAAAACATAACATTCCACAAAAGAACATTTTATCATAGTTAATATAACAATCAATTTTTCTTTCTAGATCTATTCATTTAGACATCGATTAACTATGAATTTTTTTTAGTTAAATAAATTTTATTACATAATGTTTAATTAAAACTGTATTCCATTTTATCAGTTCAAAATACATTATTTATTATACAAAACATATCCATTTTATAAAGTAAAATTCATGACAATTATTAGGTTAGATTTAAAACTTCCATATTAAGTCAACTTCAATTATTAAGTTATTGATCATCAATAAAGATCTTTTAATTCATCTTAAAACTAGTTATTAACTTATAAAATAACTTATAGAAAACCAATATCTCTTTACATTTCAAATCATTAAATCAAATTTAAGTTAAAATTCCATATATTCTTAAAATTTCAAAATACTTAATAACTTTATTTTCAGAAAATATTACTTAAAATATTAACCACTGGCCTGTATAATATTTTCTAATTTAGGTCAAGTGATAAAGATATGTATTATTTCAATCCATAATTTAAAAAGAAAAATCCGGGTTCTATCATTTCAAACCCACAATCCTAAGTAAAATAAATACGATAAAAACCACTCGAGCCTATCATTTCAGCTCATAGTGATTTTTCCTTGTTCTAAAGTCCGTACGGGTATGTATCATTTCAACCCATAGCGATAGGGAACTTGCAGTGTGATAAACATGAAATAAAATAACAGTATAGCATATAATATCATATCAGATGATGTAACAGGTATATAGATAGCATTTAACATCATATAAATATACCACAGGCATGTATGAACATAATATATCAGTTTTACATATTCACTTATCATCATTTCACAATTATAAAAGTACGTATGTCTATAATGAATAACTCACCTTTTTAAAGCTAGAATCAGATTCAAAGCACACAACTGAAACTTCGAAAAGCACGACAAGGCATGAACAAGTTTTTTAGTGGATGAACAATCAGATCCAAATCTTGTATGCAAAGAAATATCACAAACATAAGTATATGATTCAATACCAAAGAATATAGATTTAAACAATGAAAAGATATGAAATAAAAATGACATAACTTGATAAATCAAGGCAATAGGGCTTGGCTACATCACATATAGGTTCAACCATCTTCTTGTGTTGCTCGGCCATGGTTGAATCAAGCAGGCAGGCTTGGCTATGGTAGATAAAAGGTATGGCTATGGACTGAAATGAAGGGTATGTGAAGGTATTGTCAAGTTAAAAGTCAATTGAAGGCCAAAGGTTAAGGGGATGCAACCACTTGGGTTCGACCCAATGTTTGTTTGGCTCGGCCATTTTGTTTGGGTAGGGTCTAGGCATCACAAACTCACGGCTAGGGGATGATAAGGTCGTGGCAAAGCAATTTGGTGGAGTTTTAATTTGTGGCCGAGGCTAATAGGGGAGGAGGTGATGGAATATAGGCTCGGCTAGGTTGGTTCAAGGTTTTGGCGATGAATCTTGGATCCATGTTCACGGCTTGGTGGAGATGGTTGGTGGAGGTGATCATGAGGTAGTGTGATGGTTGACAAGGCATGGACAAGGTGGAGGCCGAGCAAACCATGGAGAAATCACAAGGGAAAAATAAAAGAAAAGTGGAAAGAAGGAAGAAGGGGAAGCCATGAAAATAGATCTAGTATACATTTTTTTCACAAATGGAAATGAGAAACAACTTACGTGAAATAAAAAGAGAGAGGCGGCTAGGGTTAAAAAAAAATTGAATGGCTATAGATGTAGGTTTGAGTGGCTAGGCAAATGAAAGGCTAGAAAATAAAAAGGCTTGAAATAAAACAATGTAACCTATGCCTCTTTGATTTTCCAAGCCCAATATCAAAATAGAAAATAAAACAAAAATCGAAGTCCAAACCAAAAAAAATATAAATTAACATAGAAAAGTAGAGAATAGAGAAAATTAAAATAAAAATGAACAATGGAAAAATAGAAAATAAAATACAGAAAATAATTGCTTATAAAACTCTGTATTTTATCCAATTTAAAAAGTATAAATCAGAATTTAACGAAACAAAAAGCAAAATGGATATCAGAATTATATTCTGCTTTGAAGAAAAGATTAAAATTTAAAAATTTAAACTGAAATTCAAAATTTGACCAAAGTTGACCAAAATATAAAATTTTCAGAATTCGTTAATTTTATTGCAATTGGAAAATAAATAACAAACAAAATCCATAGTTACAATGGAAAATTCCAGAAATTCAAATTTTAATGATTTAAAAATTAAAGTTTTGAAATAAAAATTCGTCCTCGAAAAGGAACGTGACAGGAAAAACAAGGAAAACAAGATGGAATGAGATAGGATTAAGACAAGATGGAAAGAGTATTTGAAATTATACCTGATAACTGTCGTTATAGGTATATGCAGCAAGATGGAGATGATCTTCCTAAGATCCTTCATAGTCAAGAACACAAGCACGAAGAAGATCCTCTATAATCTGGCTCACTCTTTCTGTTTGACCGTTGGTCTGTGGATGGTAAGCAGTGCTTAGATTCTGATGAGCACCAAAGATTTCTGAAAGTTTTCATAACAGACAGGCAAAGATAAGTTCTTCCTGGAGGAAGAACCATAGGTCGAACTTTAGGAATAAGATCAATTAGTAATTTAATTTCCCGCTTAGGGTATAGGAGAATAATAACCCTGAAAGAAAGATAGATTGGAAAACAAGATAAGATAATAAATTTAAACCCACGAAATTTCAACTTAAAATTACTACTTGATTTCACCTAAGTTAAATAGACCTTAACTTCTAATTTCATTACCTTATTATCCAATTATCAATTTATAAAATCATGAATTTGAAAAAAAAATCATTTATTATACTTATAAGTTATTCAATAAATTTAATTCTTCTTTATTCAAAATCCTTATTAACTTATTCCACTTAATATATATCTAATCACATATATTAAGTATATTTATTCCTATTATAACTACTCCAATTTATAATTTTCTTTTACATTATTAATATTGTATATTATTCAATCAACTTTTTATTCTATTTACCCCTATTAATCTTTTATAACTAAAATTTAAGACATTTATTATAACCACTCAAGTTTTATTTACAAAATTCCTTTTTATACTGTATATTATCCGATTACATTTTCAACTTTTGAAAAATTTAGGTAAGTTATATTGGAATGCAATAGAATATTATACAAATAAAACCTTCTACTTTAATTATTTAAGCTTAAGCATTTATTCAAAATTTGATTTCCTTTTATAATTGAATTTTTCCTTTAAGATAAAGTTTAAGAATTAGATTTTCGATTAACTTCAACTATTTAAGAGATAAATAAATATACACAATATATATCAAATCAAATTTTAAATCATATGTCACACATATTATAAATCCAGTCATACTTTAGAAATCCAAATCAATTTAATTCT
Source organism: Allium cepa (assembly GCA_030765085.1). Taxonomy (NCBI): domain Eukaryota; kingdom Viridiplantae; phylum Streptophyta; class Magnoliopsida; order Asparagales; family Amaryllidaceae; genus Allium; species Allium cepa. The sequence goes on from CM060929.1 coordinate 12,534,744, forward strand.
CCAAATCAAGGCAGTAGAAAAACTTCAGAATGATCTCTTCACTTCAAACTCGAAAATGAAAGTCGATGATGCTGTAGTCATTACCGAAATTATTTTCCAGCGACAAAGAAAAGAGCACTGATTTATAAATTAAAAATTCTTTGAAATAATTTCTACTTGAAATACTTTAAATAATACACCCTTTAAAACTTTAAACACAAAGTTGAAAACATCAAAAATTAAATTCTCAGTTTCTTATTTTGAAATTTAAACTGAAATAGGGAACTTGCAGTGTGATAAACAGGAAATTTAAAAGAGGACTGCAAGTTCCCTATCACTATAAGTTATTTAAAAATTTAAACCGAAACTCAAAATTTGACCAAAGTTGACTAAAATATAAAGTTTTCAGATTTTTTTTATTTTACTGCAATTGGACAATAAATAACAAACAAAATCCAAAGTTACAATGGAAAATTCCAGAAATTCAAATTTTAATGATTTAAAATTCAAAGTTTTGAAATAAAAATTTAATTAAAAATATTTACAAAATTATGGGCTGTTACATAATATAATTTGAACCTTTTCTGGAATATCCATATTTTTAAATAAAAATAAAGAAAAATATATTAAAAGAATATATATCTTAATAATATTTTCTAAGAAGGATATATTTACGTAAATGATTTTCTTTTATACTCAGAAATATTGTAGATGAGAAGAGATTTGAGCATTTTCTCTTTAAAAGATATTCTATAAAATTTATTATTACCTTAAAGGTAATATTTTTATATTCTCTAATTCTTTTTGATAATGATAAAGAGGGTGAAATACATATGCATATTGATAAAGGAAGATATTATACTTAGAAAGAGCTTTAATTATATTATAATATCATGTTATATGTTTGTGTGGGTTAATGTACAAGTTTCTTTTGCCCCTATAAATATTTAACTTTTATATACTAACTCTTATTGATATATATATTTCCTTTTTTTCGATGACAACGGGGGAGAAAAATTATAAACTAGACGGCCATATCAATATGGGGAGTATAAAATTAAAGGACGAACTAATTTAGTTTTATATAAATCTTAACTTGTATAGTTGTCATCATTTAAAAGAGGGAGAATGTTAGAACCTCAATATTTGATATTTTAATAGTGACGACTACACAAGAATATATTGTGTATATAATCGACTTTTACAGGAAATTATATCGACTATTTGTAATGACCCGAAATTTTCGAACCCGAAAATTCCAGATAGTTAGGAAAAAGAAGAAAGTAATAGAAAAAGAAACAGAAAACACAACACAAATTCTCACATTCGCAGCGGATCAAAATATAATATCAATAATAACAGTTTATAAAAGAGTACTATATCTGTCGATTACATTTTAATACATCAGAGTTACACACATACTCACACTTGACATATACAAATCAACATGTCTCGGATATACAACAATACAATATAGCGGAAACACTCCATACGTTCTTGCCATCCAGTTCACCTCCTGAGCTCCAGAACGTCCTTACCTGAAAATCTATAATACTCGGTTTGACCCAAGCATTACATCAAAGTAACACCTGGGTCAGGCTGGAAACCAGCGTGGGTAAACCCATCTAACATGGAATATAAAACATACAACTTATATAAAACCCGGGGTAACTCGTATCAATTTACAAATTCACAATTTGTTATAGACGTCACTTATTTCACACATCAATGTTCTAAGTACCAAAACTTGGATTAAATAGTCCAATTCACTTAAACCATTTCATTCCAGCCTATAGATTTCACATATCAATCTATAAAAATTCGAAGTGGTTTCGGGTATTTCCTAATACCCGACTCCGGTCTCTTCGAATCTCATTCAAGGCATCCAATACCATTCAATCATCCATAAGCAAACTTGATCACTTCCAAAATAAATTTAATCACTTCTAATTGAATTATTAACCTCAATCACTTAGATTCCTTCACTTGACATTAATTAATTTCAAATCAATTAATTAATCATCCCTTAATTATCCATCTTAATTAATCACCCTGGATTAATTATCCTTTAATTACATTCAAGTAATTATCTTTAATTAATTTCACAAATTAATTTTTCTTAACCAAAAACAGTGATTAATATTTAATTACTTCACAAATTAATTAACAATAATTAATTATATGAATCCTTATTTACTTATACCAATTAATTTCTCATAAATCACTTATTGTTGATTTATTAATTTTAATTAATAAACCTTTAATTACATCATTAATTATACAAATTAATGATTCCTATTTACATTTCAATTTATCCTAATCCAAATTAATTACATTAAGTGATTAATCATTAATTAAATCACAAATATTCATCACTCTTGATTAATCTCAACGAGTAATTAACTACCCATTTATTTACTTCATTAAATAAATTAATCACTCCTTAATTAATTATCTTAATAGATCTCTTGATTAATTACACAAAGTAATTATATTTTATTAATTACATTCAGTAATTACCTATCAAACCACCCAATGATTATTCTAATTTAATTAACTTAATCCTTAATTAATTAATTCAAACCCTTAATTACTAAATTAATTAACCCAAATCATTAATTAATTGAATTAATACATTATCCATTTTATTTACCCTACTAATTTAATGAATCGCAAATCATTAAGCCCTTATTAACTTTAAAACGAAAACATTTTCTTATTTATGATTTAAGTTTAAAATAATTTAAACCCCGAATACTTCGAGTCAAGCAACAATTAACTCGAGAACCAACCAAAACCAAAGTCACCAGATTATCAGTGCACATCCAATCAATTCAATCATTCAACCAATTATTTAAATTTAACCATTTAACCATTTAAATTGAAATAAAAATCCAGAAGAGTCAGATTTACTCACCTTTGTTTCAAATTGCAACCCAGCCCAATCCGGCTTGTCTTCCCTACGATTTAGACCTTGAATAAACATTAGATGATTTATTAATATTCGAACTAATCAAGAAATCAAATATCGTTTAATAATTTTATTTAATCTAACAATTTGATTTAACTCAAAAAATTTGTAGCTAACCTAATAAATTAAATCTTACTCACAATTCCCTTTTTGAAACTTTATTTGTGCGTGTATATTTTCTTCAACCTTTATATATTTATCTATTAAATTAAATTAACTAATCTGCAATTGCCTTGCTATTACTGTACTGATAAGTGAAATAAAAATCAGCAGTCTCTTTATAAGTTTAAACTTAAGTAATGCTTAAATTTAAACATTTGAAATCAAGTTACATACTCGAACAGGAAAACAGTTTATAAGTTAATTATTATTATCAATATTTTCCTGCACATGATTATTCAATTAAGCAGAAAAAAAACAACAGGGTGGTATACCTGTAATTATAACCTCAAAATTCATCTAGCCGAAACCCTCCTTCCACGCGACCCACCAACCATTCTCTACCTTCGCCATCGCCTGCCGCCCTACTGATACCATTACCAACGCGACGAACCACACTGCCTCAGATTGCACGCCACCATGAACACAAGCTCGAATTTAAGCTTGCGCTGAAACCCCACTGCCTACTCGCGCATGCGATTCGAAAGTACAAGTCCCCTCGAAGTCGAGATGTCGAGGACCCTTCATCCAAATCGAACGACTCCACTGTCATAGCGCGCTCGAGTATGAGCTTCGTCGCCATCGAACCCTAAATCGAAACTCCCGCCCTAATCGAGACGAAACAGTGCCTTCGAGCACTTCCTGATCACGAGCTACTCGTGATTCTTTTTTCATTTGAATTCGATTTGATTTCGAAAGAAAACGAACGAATGATTTTTTCTCTTCGGCTCGAATTGATTTTGAAGAACTAAAAGGAAGAGAGGTAAATAAAGAAGTATCGGCCATAAAGCTTTTTGGGGAAGACAGTGTAATATTCCTGAAAATTAACTACAATTAACTTGGCAATTAATTTAATTTTGGAAATAAATTGTGAATTTATTCATGGATTAATTAGAAAATTTCTAGAATATATGAAAATTTTAGATTTTAAGTAGAATTTGGTTTAAATTTAGGAATAAGAAATTTTATAAATAAAATTGGATTATAAAAAAATATAATAATAAAAAATAAATATTAATTTAAAGATAATATAAATAGCCAATTGATTTGGGATATAAGGATAAGTGATTTAGCAACAAACATTGGTTTTCAAAATAAAGTGTATTAAAAATAAAATAGAATTAAAAGCTTTAAATTTGTAAAAGGTTTTATTTCTAAATTTTAAATATGTTAGATATATTTGAAAGTTGAAATTAATAAAAAGAATTAATGCACTTATTTTCAAAAAATTATTTTTAAGTAAAATTCAACTATATAAATAAAAGTAATTGTCTGTATGTATGTATATGTAGAATTAATAAAAGTTAAGAAAATCACTTTATTTTCATATTTGGAATAAACTTTGTTTGTATATATAAATTAAAATTGTATATGTAAATATTTAGAACTAATTTATAAATCAATTAAAGTTAAGGGTTTAAAAACATGAATTTGTAAATAAAAATAAAATAAGGTTTAAACTAAAATTTTAAACTAAAGGACTTAAACATAATTTAAGTAACAAATGACATTTGTAAATATTAACTTAAAAACAATAGACAAGTGTTACTTAATTTAATTTGAAAATATAACAAGTGTTGAGCTTAAAGACAAGTGGCATTTTAAATTTATTTCCTTTTAAATTAAAATGTAAATAACATACAAAGGAAAAAAAATCAAGTTTCTCAATACCTTTCAGCCCTGAACAAAAAAAAGGAGTAAAAATCTGAAAATCACAAAGCAATTCAAAGAAACAAATTTCAATTGAAAACTAGAAAATCAAAACCTGAAACCTGAAAATAAAGAAAAAGAAGAAAAATCTGGAAAACAAGATCCAGAACAAAGCAGTTTTCTCAAAGCATTTCAAAACTGGAAATAAGGGCTGAGAATAAAAAACCAGAATGAAAATCAAAGAGCAGTTTCAAGCTGGAAATGAAATACCAGAATGTAGTTGGAAATCAAAAGCAAAACCTGCTTTCAAAAAGCTTAAACGTGGAAGTGAAGCAAAAGCAGAGCAACTCAACAAATTAAAGCAAGAAAATAGATCAAAGTTCAACATCAACAGAAAAAAAAATTTCCGGATCATCCCCAGTTTCCAAAATATGGAAGATTAAGTTCAAAATCCTGTCCTCTGTCTACACCCAAGGTGAGCAAACATTTCCCGAACTTTGCTATATCCTTTGGTGTTTGGATCTATATTTGATATATGCTGTGAATTACGTTTGGATGATGGTGAATTCTGTTTGCATGCCCTTGTAAAAAAATGAATGACTGTGTATGTTTTGTACAGGCAAGAAAAACATTCTTTTGTTGTCTTCCAGTTTTCTTTTTCAAAACCTTGTTTCAAAATAAAATTCAAAAGCTTTTCGTCTGATGTTTTTCAGGCTTTAAAATATAAACAGAAGATGATTGTATAATCAAAATTTAAGTTTTGAAAATACTTTTGAGCATTGAAGAAGAATGGATCTACTGGGAAGTTTTGAAAACATAGTGAAATGGGAAAAAGTTCAAAACTTAGTTGATCAAAAACTTAAATTTGATTTCATAATCTTACTCCCCTTCACAAAATAGGAATTTTAAAGATGAGATCATATTTTTTAAGCTTGGGATTGTCATGATATTCTGAGTTGAACAGAAAACCCTTTTTGTGAATTTGCGGTGATTGGTGAGATGATAATCCATGTGATTAAGGCAGGGGGTAGCCGGAAGTCAAGGGATCAATGGAAAAATACAAGATTTTTTTTATTCATTTTAGCTTGAGATTTGAATCAAAATAGGGTTTTAAGGCAAAGTGGTATCAGTGTCATTTCTCGAATTTTTTTTGGGGTCGCTCATGGATCGGAGGAGACCGGACTTCGAGAGGAGGTGAGTGGGATATTGGAGCAGCTGTGGGGGTGGCTACAAGACCTCCGGTGGCCAGAGGTGGCCACGCGAAGTGGATTTGAAAGAACTGGGGTAGTTTCCAATTCGAGGCTGACAGCTCTTTTTCGATTTTGAACTTGGTCTACGTTTTGAGCTGTTCGAATCGAAGCTGGGGGTCATCGGTGATGTTATCGTGAGTTCGTCGTCGTTCGGTAAGGTTTAGCGTGGTTGTGCACGTATACGTGCATCAATGGTATCAGTAATTTGAAGCGTTGGGGAAGAATGGTGCGACTCGAAGCAAGGCTCGGGAAGAAGCAAGGGTAGCTTGGGTTTTAACATGAAGTGGAATTTGGTGCGAAAGTGAAACAGTTAAGAAAATTTTAAGGTTGAAAATTTTGGGGGCACTCGGGTAAAATTTGGGAAAAAACCGAAGCAATGGGGAAATTAGCCCGGGTTCGACTCGAAGCAGGGGGTGGAGCGACTCGGGGACACTCATGTTTGCCTGGAATTCTTACATTTCCAGTTTTTAAACTTTAATAAATGAGTTAAATAAATTTCTAAAAAGAATAAAAAAAAGAGAGTTATTCTTTTTATAAATGATGATTTATTAATTAAATAGAAAGTATGAATTGAAAGTTTGCGAATAAAGGATTTTTTTCTAAAACAATTAAGTTTTAAACTTGTATTTTTAATAAGTCATTTTAAATAAGACTTAATAAGTGATAATTTTTAACTTAAAGGTAAGTTAATATATATCATAAATGATAAATCAAGTAATTAATAATTTATAATTAAGATTAATTTATTAATTAATCAGTTAAGGATAATTAATCATAGTAAAGACTTAATTAATAATTAGGGGTTTATTAATCAAAATAATTAATTAAGGAATAAATTAACTGATAAAAGTAATTAAGAGTTAATTAATTACAATAAAAGGTTAATTAATTAAGATAATTAATTAATGAAAGTGATTAAAACTTAATTAATCAAATTAATGATAATAATCGTTGATTTAAGAATTGCTAATGAAAGTAATTATGTGGTTGGTAAATTTAAAACCACCCAAATTATTCATCTTAGTTGTAGATGTTTGGTTCCTGTGGAATGCTCGGTGATGAATTGATATATTGGAAATGTGATGTGATGCTTTGAAATGCTTTGTGCCGAGTTGTTATATCTATGATGAATATATGGTTATATGAATATGCAAACCCCTTTACCCGTAAATTGACATCTGAATTTCGATGCGACAGGGAGTCAGATTCCAGTTGGTTATCCGAAACCCACATCGAATCAGATTAGTGAATTTTTGTGATTGATAAATTTACCTTATCTATGTATCTGTGAATGTAGATAAGCGTTATGGGTTATGCCGCTTATCGATATTCTTATGATTGATGTTGTGCCCTATTGTGTAAAACCCCTTGGACTACACCATACACACACAAATACGGATTGCACGTGGAAATTGGTTGAGTCACAGATTTTTAAATGAATTTAAAATTTGAATTTTTGAATTCAAATGATTTTTGGAATGGATCAGGTGTTAAAATGAAAAGCTTTTGGAAAAGGATTTCAAAAATAAAAGTTATTTTGCGTAACTTAATAAAGTTTTGAAACTTAATAATTCATTTTAAATTTGAGTTCAGATTTTGAGATTGAATTCTATTTTGAGAATTTATGAAGTAAAAGGTCATACAGTTATATGGGTTTTTAAACCATTTTTAAAGTATTGTTTTTGGGAATTAAATTTAACCTAAGTTTGATAAACTTTAACTTGTATAATTGAATTCGGATTTTTCCAAAACAAAAACTGTTTATTTTCAAATGATAAGAGCTTTCATATAAGGAATGAATTTCCAATTTGTATTATAGGAATTTCAAATTTGACATGAAATGGTTTCCAAGTTATGAATGAATCTTTGGAACATGTTTTGAAAGCTACAAGTTAAATCTTTTATTTAAAAGATTAAGTGAGTTAATCCAATTAAAATGGAAATTGTTTTGAAATCCATGGATGGATCTTTGTGAAATTGGATAAAATTTTGTGAATGAATCTTTTTGTTTAAAGATTTAAAATAGTAATTGGGTTAAACCATTCGAAAGAAAGTTTTGAATTTTAAGTTGTGACTTAACTGAAATCCATATCCATATGTTTTTAAACTTTACGCTCATTATTCGGTTTAGCCGAGAGAGGACCTTTGTGTCATATAACCCATTCCGAATAATGATACGTCGTTATGGATAGCATTTGAAGACCGGTGGTGAAGATCGAGTATTTTCGAGAGCGATAGGATGACCTATCGATTGTCTTTGCACTGAGTAGCTACGGTATACAGATTCCCTAAGTGATGGGAAGTCCGATCGGGATTGTGGATACCTGGATTGCAAGGGATTCTTCGGAAGTGCTGCCTTCGTTTCTGTTCGAGCCCGAAACAGACTTGTATGGTCGTGTGTCTGACACTACACCTTGAGATATAAAGCCGATTTCTTTCAAATACATTTCTGCTTGGTGGCGGAGAATTTATTCTCTTAGCTTAACACCCTTCTCTGAGACGTACGAGCTCAGAGGTTATGTAGTTGAAGTTTATCAGCGATATACTCCCAATTTGGTAGTGTGGCGTGCTTAGTGCTGCTGTGTGTTGATGATCATTTGTTGATCATTTGTGATCAAAGCATGGCTTTCGTGTAAAGCGTAACTTTGTGGACGAGACCTCATTGAGCCTCACAAACCGGTAATGGTCGAAACAGGAAAGAAGCGGCAAGGTTTCAGGGGTAGCTTCCCAAGGATATGACCATTTCTTCTGGAAAGGGGTAGTATCATGGTATGGAGCCCAGATACTTACTCATGTGGGCACTGTAGTATATATCTATTACTATGTGATGTTGTTGGTATTGAGGATCCTCGGTTAAAGGTCCCAAGGGACCGAGGGTGGCATATCTTAGGTTTTATTCCCCGGGAAGGGGGTAGCCGGCCTTGTATTAGCAGAGAACTGAGGGATGGTTTTAGGGGCGTCCTTCCAGAGGCGTACCCATGTGGCAATGGGAAGTTCCTTGGCCTGACCATTTGTTGGAAAACCCAAAGAAACAATATGCGCGCAGTACGATTTTAGTTGTATAACCTGCCATGGAATGTGGCGGTAATCTGCTATTGAACATGGTAGCTATAGTAGGAAAAAGTGCGAAATGCCTATGCTGGCTAAGATTAATATTGTACTTTTGAAATTTTTTCTACACTATGCACTAATAATAATATCAAATGTTTTTTGCGTATCAAGCATATTTGACTATCATAAGGAGAAATCTCCTCCAATTCTGCATTTGCATTGTGTATGTGGCAGGAGGCCTTATGGTAGTTTCATTTTTCAAAAAAAAAAACATTGCGGATTTCAAATTTAAATTCTTTTGTTTGTTTCAAAAAATAAACTGTTTTAGTTTGCTCATACCAGTCCCATGACTGACCCAGAGTTTGTTGTTCCTTTCCTAAACTCTGGGTGCCCATAATTTTCACACGGGCAGTCTAGACTTTGGTTTTTTAGGTAGCCGGGTAGTAGATATCGTTTGGTAGCTTTCAACTTTCTATTTGATACATTTTGGAGTCTTTGGAGCCCACGACCGGATTTTCTCATCTTGGTGCAAACTTAATGGTGGATCGAGATTGGAGTTTGGAGCTTTGTCTTTGGAGCTTTTGGATCAGAGTTGCAGTATTGGATTCTGTGATGACTTATCTTTTATTGCGTCGTGTTCCGCTGTATCTTTATGTTGTGTATTCTCTGATGTCGATGATTATCATTGTATCAAATTGATATATTAGATATTGTATTCATGTTGTATCAGTGATATCATCTTTTATTTTTCCGCCGTGTTATTTATCATCTAATGTTGTTGCAAGCTCCGACGATACGAATTTGATGTTGTTATCGGACATCGAGTTCAGGTCATGACAGTTTGGTATCAAAGCTAAAGGTTGAGTAAGAACTTTAGCTACGGAGTGTAACACATTAGATGGCTCATTAGAGATAGGGTGAAGTATACCCTGGAATGAGTATAACCAGTGAAACCAAAATCCAAATTTCTCAATCTATTCCTTTATCTGTGGTTATTCCCTAAGATATTTCATCCGAATGCCTAAATCGGTTTTCTTACTATTCATAGATAGTGAAAATGAGTGGAAGAAGAGTACAAGATTGGGGACAGGGAAGTACCACTTCAACTGGTCAAGACCCTACAACTACAGATATCCCTATTCAATCTCAATCAAATCTAGCTGATTTATATCAAAGTTTTTCTAGACTTGGTGGAAAGCCATTCACAGGCAAAGAATCCGTTATCGAAGCACACGCCTGGATTCGATCGTGTGAAAAGATTTTCAAAAGACTAAAATTAGAAGATGATAAGATGCGATTGATAGCTTCTTGGCAACTCCAAGAAGAGGCTTTAGTTTGGTGGGAAACAGTTGCATTGGATGAGCAGGTGAATGAATTTACTTGGAGTCGATTCAAGGAAGTGTTCGCGCAGCGATATATGCCGTCTGCTGGTATCTCTAGAATGTACCAGGAGTTTATAGATTTGAAGCAAGAGAGTTTATCATTTGAGGAATACTTGAACAAATTTGATGAATTATCGCGATTTGGTCCAGAATGGTGAATACACCATTAAAGAAAAATGAAAAGTTTATTCGTGGAATGAACAAAGAATTACAGGAAAGGATGACTACCCACGTTAAAGGATCTTTTTCTGAATTAATTGATATGGGTTATAGATATGGTACTCTGGATAAGCAGGAAGTTCCAAAGGAGGATGGAAACAAAAGTAACCTGAATTGGAGGAAAAAGAAATTTGGTGGAAAGAAATCGAGGAAAGATAAAGAAAAGAAGAATGCTCGAAATAAAAAGCTGAAAGATGTTACTTGTGTCAACTGCTTAGAGAAAGGTCGCTACTCGGATAAATGTAAGAATCCTTGGAAGCCGGGATTGAGAGAGCCATTTATGAGGCCAGATCAGGAATCTACGGGATGCTATTATTGCCACAAGCCAGGGCATAGGATCAACGACTGTCCAGCTCATAAGCAAACTCTAGTAAAGAAGGTGTATGTAGTTAAGGGTGATTCTTCGACCTCAATGGCTGATAAAGGAAAGGAAATTTTATATGGTAACCTTCTCGTTTACGATTAAATTTTCAAGTTTGTTCGACATGAGAACTACCCATAGTTTTATTTCTCAACAATTCGTAAACAAGTTGAATCTTGAATCTTAGATCATGGTCGAATCTATTTCTGCCTGTTTTATTGGGTTTCGATATATTCTACGAATGGTTAGTTATTCCTTCGAACTAACCCTTACCCCTATATACTTCGTAGATCAGATAACCCAATTGTTCGTAATTGAATAAGTTGATACTCATATTTGTTGATATTCTGCTTTGGTAAGCCGAATGCAGAATAAATATTTCGATCTGATCTGATCAATCATTTCTTTATCTATCATCTATTCTTTCTCGTCTCCCTATCAAATTTCGGGGACGAAATTTTTTTAAGGGGGGAATCTGTAACATTCCTGAAAATTAACTGCAATTAACTTGGCAATTAATTTAATTTTGGAAATAAATTGTGAATTTATTCATGGATTAATTAGAAAATTTCTAGAATAAATGAAAATTTTAGATTTTAAGTAGAATTTGGTTTAAATTTAGGAATAAGAAATTTTATAAATAAAATTGGATTATAAAAAAATATATAATAATAAAAAATAAATATTAATTTAAAGATAATATAAATAGCCAATTGATTTGGGATACAAGGATAAGTGATTTATCAACAAATATTGGTTTTCAAAATAATGTGTATTAAAAATAAAATAGAATTAAAAGCTTTAAATTTGTAAAAGGTTTGATTTCTAAATTTTAAATATGTTAGATATATTTGAAAGCTGAAATTAATAAAAAGAATTAATGAACTTATTTTCAAAATATTATTTTTAAGTAAAATTCAACTATATAAATAAAGGTAATTGTTTGTATGTGTGTGTATGTAGAATCAATAAAAGGTTAAGAAAATCACTTTCTTTTCATATTTGGAATAAACTTAGTTTGTATATATAAATTAAAATTGTATATGTAAATATTTATAACTAATTTATAAGTTAAAGTTAAGGGTTTAAAAACATGAATTTGTAAATAAAAATAAAATAAGGTTTAAACTAAAATTTTAAACTAACGGACTTAAACATAATTTAAGTAACAAATGACATTTGTAAATATTAACTTAAAAACAATAGACAAGTGTTACTTAATTTAATTTGAAAATATAACAAGTGTTGAGCATAAAGACAAGTGGCATTTTAAATTTATTTCCTTTTAAATTAAAATGTAAATAGCATACAAAAGAAGAAAAAAAAATCAAGTTTCTCAATACCTTTCAGCCTTGAACAAAACAAAGGAGTAAAATTCTGAAAATCACAAAGCAATTCAAAGAAACAAATTTCAATTGAAAACTAGAAAAGCAAAACCTGAAACCTGAAAATAAAGAAAAAGAAGAAAAATCTGGAAAACAAGATCCAGAACAAAGCAGTTTTCTCAAAGCATTTCAAAACTGGAAATAAGGGCTGAGAATAAAAAACCAGAATGAAAATCAAAGAGCAGTTTCAAGCTAGAAATTAAATACTAGAATGTAGTTGGAAATCAAAAGCAAAACCTGCTTTCAAAAAGCTTAAACGTGGAAGTGAAGCAAAAGTGTAAGCTTCATTTTCAACGATCAGAGCAACTCAACAAATTAAAGCAAGAAAATAGATCAAAGTTCAACATCAACAGAAAAAAAAAATTCCGGATCATCCCCAGTCTCCAAAATATGGAAGATTAAGTTCAAAATCCTGTCCTCTGTCTACACCCAAGGTGAGCAAACATTTCTCGAACTTTGCTATATCCATTGGTGTTTGGATCTATATTTGATATATGCTGTGAATTACATTTGGATGATGGTGAATTCTGTTTGCATGCCCTTGTAAAAAAAAAAGAATGACTGTGTATGTTTTGTACAGGCAAGAAAAACATTCTTCTGTTGTCTTCCAGTTTTCTTTTTCAAAACCTTAAGCTTTTCATCTGATGTTTTTCAGGCTTTAAAATATAAACAGAAGATGATTGTATAATCAAAATTTAAGTTTTCAAAATATTTTTGAGCATTGAAGAAGAATGGATCTACTGGGAAGTTTTGAAAACATAGTGAAATGGGAAAAAGTTCAAAACTTAGTTGATCAAAAACTTAAATTTGATTTCATAATCTTACTCCCCTTCACAAAATAGGAATTTTAAAGATGAGATCATATTTTTTAAGCTTGGGATTGTCATGATATTTTGAGTTGAACAGAAAACCCTTTTTTGTGAATTTGCGGTGATTGGTGAGATGATAATCCATGTGATTAAGGCAGGGGGTAGCCGAAAGTCAAGGGATCAATGGCAATAATTTTTTTTATTCATTTTAGCTTGAGATTTGAATCGAAATAGGGTTTTAAGGCAAAGTGGTATCAATGTCATTTCTCGAATTGTTTTTGGGGTCGCTCATGGATTGGAAGAGACCGGAGAGGAGGTGAGTGGGATGTTGGAGCAGCTGTAGGGGTGCCCGCAAGACCTCCTGTGGCCAGAGGTGGCCACGCGAAGTGGATTTGGATGAACTGGGGTAGTTTCCAATTCGAGGCTGACAGCTCTTTTTCGATTTTGAACTTGGTCTACGTTTTGAGCTGTTCGAATCGAAGCTGGGGGTCATCGGTGATGTTATCGTGAGTTCGTCGTCGTTCGGTAAGGTTTAGCGTGGTTGTGCACGTATACGTGCATCAATGGTATCAGTAATTTGAAGCGTTGGGGAAGAATGGTGCGACTCGAAGCAAGGCTCGGGAAGAAGCAAGGGTAGCTTGGGTTTTAACATGAAGTGGAATTTGGTGCGAAAGTGAAACAGTTAAGAAAATTTTAAGGTTGAAAATTTTGGGGGCACTCGGGTAAAATTTGGGAAAAAACCGAAGCAATGGGGAAATTAGCCCGGGTTCGACTCGAAGCGGGGGTGGAGCGACTCGGGGACACTCATGTTTGCCTGGAATTCTTACATTTCCAGGTTTTAAACTTTAATAAATGAGTTAAATAAATTTATAAAAAGAATAAAAAAATAGAGTTATTCCTTTTATAAATGATGATTTATTTATTAAATAGAAAGTATGAATTGAAAGTTTGGGAATAAAGGATTTTTTTCTAAAACAATTAAGTTTTAAACTTGTATTTTTAATAAGTCATTTTAAATAAGACTTAATAAGTGATAATTTTTAACTTAAAGGTAAGTTAATATATATCGTAAATGATAAATCAAGTAACTAATAATTTATAATTAAGATTAATTTATTAATTAATCAGTCAAGGATAATTAATCATAGTAAAGACTTAATTAATAATTAGGGGTTTATTAATCAAAATAATTAATTAAGGAATAAATTAATTGATAAAAGTAATTAAGATAAGATAATTAATTTATGAAAGTGATCAAAACTTAATCAATTAGATTAATGATAATAATCGTTGATTTAAGAATTGCTAATGAAAGTAATTATATGGTCGTTAAATTTAAAACCACCCAAATTATTCATCTTAGCTGTAGATGTTTGGTTGCTATGGAATGCTCGGTGATGAATTGATGTATTGGATATGTGATGTGATGCTTTGAAATGCTTTGTGGTGAGTTGTTATATCTATGATGAATATATGGTTATATGAATATGCAAACCCCTTGACCTGTAAATTGACATCTGAATTTCGATGCGACAGGGAGTCGGATTCCAGTTGGTTATCCGAAACCCACATCGAATCAGATTAGTGAATTTTTGTGATTGATAAATTTACCTTATCTATGTATCTGTGAATGTAGATAAGCGTTATGGGTTATATCGCTTATCAATATTCTTATGATTGATGTTGTGCCCTATTGTGTAAAACCTCTTAGACAACACCATACACACACAAATATGGATTGCACGTGGAAATTGGTTGAGTCACAGATTTTTAAACAAATTTAAAATTTGAATTTTGAATTCAAATGATTTTTGGAATGGATCGGGTGTTAAAATGAAAAGCTTTTGGAAAAGGATTTCTAAAATAAAAGTTATTTTGAATAACTTAATAAGTTTTAAAACTTAATAATTCAGTTTAAATTTATTTCAAATTTTGAGATTAAATTTTATTTTGAGAATTTATGAAGTAAAAGTTCATACAAGTTATATGGGTTTTTGAACCATTTTCAAAGTATTGTTTTTGGGAATTAAATTTAACCCAAGTTTGATAAACTTTAACTTGTATAATTGAATTCGGATTTTTCCAAAACGAAAACTGTTTGTTTTCAAATGATAAGAGCTTTCATATAAGGAATGAATCTCCAATTTGTATTATAGGAATTTCAAATTTGAAATGAAATGGTTTCCAAGTTATGAATGAATCTTTGGAACATGTTTTGAAAGCTACGAGTTAAATCTTTTATTTAAAAGATTAAGTGAGTTAATCCAATTAAAATGGAAATTGTTTTGAAATCCATGAATGGATCTTTGTGAAATTGGATAAACTTTGTGAAATGAATTTTTTTGTTTAGAGATTTAAAATGGTAATTGGGTTAAACCATTTGAAAGAAAGTTTTGAATTTTAAGTTGTGACTTAACTGAAATCCATATCCATATGTTTTTAAACATTACGCTCATTATTCGGTTTAGCCGGGAGAGGACCTTTGTGTCATATAACCCGTTTCGAATAATGATACGTCGTTATGGATAACATTTGAAGACCGGTGGTGAAGACCGGGTATTTGCGAGGGCGATAGGATGACCTATCGATTGTCTCTGCACTTAGTAGCTACGGTATACAGATTCCCTAAGTGATGGGAAGTCCGATCGGGATTGTGGATACCCGGATTGCAAGGGCTTCTTCGAAAGTGCCTTTGGTTCTGTTCGAGCCCGGAACAGACTTGTATGGTCGTGTGTCAGACACTACACCTTGAGATATAAAGCCAATTTCTTTCAAATACATTTCTGCTTGGTGGCGGAGAATTTATTCTCTTAGCTTAACACCCTTCTCTGAGACGTACGAGCTCAGAGGTTATGTAGTCGAAGTTTATCAGCGATATACTCCCAATTTGGTAGTGTGGCATGCTTAGTGCTGTTATGTGTTGATGATCATTTGTTGATCATTTGTGATCAAAGCATGGCTTTCGTGTAATGCGTAGCTTTGTGGACGAGACCTCATCGAGCCTCACAAATCGGTAATGGTCGAAACAGGAAAGATGCAGCAAGGTTTCATGGGTAGCTCTCCTAGGATATGACCATTTCTTCTGGAAAGGGGTAGTATCATGGTGTGGATCCCAGATACTTACTCATGTTGGCATTGTTGTATATATCTATTACTACGTGATGTTGTTGGTATTAAGGATCCTTAGTAAAAGGTCCCAAAGGACCGGGGGTGGCATATCTTAGGTTTTATTCCCTGTGAAAGGGGTAGCCGACCTTGTGTTAGCAGAGAACCGAGGGATGGTTCTCGGGGCGTCCCTCCAGAGGCATACCCATGTGGCAATGGGAAGTTCCTTGGCCTGACCATTTGTTGGAAAACCAAGGAAACAATACGCGCCCAGTACAGTTTTAGTTGTATAACCTGCCATGGAATGTGGCGGTAACCTGCTATTGAACATGGTAGCTATAGTAGGCATAAGTGCGAAATGCCTATGCTGGCTAAGATTAATATTATACTTTCATAATGTTTTTTGCACTATGCACTAATAATAATATCAAATGTTTTTCGCGTATCAAGCATATTTGACTATCATAAGGAGAAATTTCCTCTAATTCAGAGTTTGCATTGTGTGTGTGGCGGGAGGCCTTATGGTAGTTTCATTTTTCAAACAAAAACATTGCGGATTTCAAATTTAAATTCTTTTTTTTGTTTCTAAAAACAATCTGTTTTAGTTTGCTCATACCAGTCCCATGACTGGCCCAGAATTTATTGTTCCTTTCCTAAACTCTGGGTGCCCATAATTTTCCACACGGACAGTCTAGAGTTTGGTTTTTTAGATAGCTAGGTAGTAGAATCGTTTGGTAGCTTTCAACTTTCTATTTGATACATTTTGGAGTCTTTGGAGCCCATGACCGGATTTGCTCATCTTGGTGCAAACTTGATGGTGGATCGAGATTGGAGTTTGGAGCTTTGTCTTTGGAGCTTTTGGATCAGAGTTGCAGCATTGGATTCTGTGAAGACTTATCTTTTATTGTGTCATGTTCCGCTGTATCTTTGTGTTGTATATTCTCTGATGTCGATGATTATCATTGTATCAAATTGATATATTGGATATTGTATTCATGTTGTATCAGTAATATCATCTTTTATTTTTCCGCTGTGTTATTTATCATCTAATGTTGTTGCAAGCTCCGACGATACGAATTTGATGTTGTTATCGGACATCGAGTTCGGGTCATGACAGACAGGGATTTAAAGTTGAAGAAGGGCGGCTCATATCGGAGTATAGGGTAGCTGAGGTGAAGGATTAGGTTGGCTGATGGGATGTAATAGGATTTGACTTAGGAATTTTATAATATTATTTAATTCCAAAATATCTCATTTAACACATCTCAAAATTCCGAACCCCTATTGAGGTATGCTGCCAGGCGTTTATAAGGTTTTATCCGCATTCTGAACACAATGGAATGTGTTTTGAAACCTAATTCGGGCATATGTGGAAGATAGCTTTTTGAATCGAGTTTAAATATTAAATTTTCGATTTTAAGTTCAACACGTTCCTTACCCGTACGGACAAACGTTAACTCCAAACGCTACGAAAATTGAAATCCGATGAAAACTTACTATTTTGGATCCAATGGAACTGGTTTCGTTGAATTCCGAGAATATGCCTCGGAAGGCTATTTTTAAATTCAATTTAAACGATATATTATTAAAACTGAACAGATCACCATTAAATTAAATTCCAACCATTCTATTATCTTCAATAACATCATTATAAATTTTACAAGCCTTCAAATTATTTTCAACAGGCTTAAAACTAAAGATTCAATAATTTACCCAATTTCAGTTTATTAAATCCAATAACTCAACTGCTAAATAATAATAATATTTTAATTCAAGTTAAAAAATTATCTTTTAAATATTTAAAATCAATTAATTATTCCAATTTAAATAGTTAAAAATTCCAGATCGTTACATTCCTCCCCCCTAAAAGAATTTCGTCCCAGAAATTACTAGTTAGGAAGAATGGTCCACTACCCGTTTACTTTTCCCCCAAAACCAACAGTTCAACATCCTACCAACTATCTTTTTGTAAAAGACCCCTTACCATTCTTACTAACTTCCCAAACTCTCCCACAGTTTTCAGAGAATACCTTTTGCTCAATCATTTAAATTTCAATCTAAAACCAAATTTTGAATTATCAAAATTTTCTCAAAAATTTTCTAACTCTCTAAATTTCTAAATTTTTTTGCCAGCGTCTCCTTTGCGCGGCTAGCTCGGTACAACTACAAAATGCCTCTACGGGCTCCCAAATTCCAAAAGAAAACAAAATGCCAAGTGGCTAGATCATAAACCCAATCAAATTTCATATAGAAATTCAAACACATACCTTTTTGTCGAGCAATTCAAATTTGTCTTCTGAAATCAAAAATCCCAACTTATCTCCTACTTTATACTACCTGTATATCCAATTTAACTATATCCAACTACAGATTCCTATACCCCCTTTTATACACTTCTACTATAAATTTTAATATTTATTTTCACTTTACCACTTTAGTTTATATCTATTTCTATTCAAATCGGTTATCCCATTTCCATATGAATTCAATTTATCTTCGATACCGAATATTGAAGTTTTATCTTCCATTTATAATTGCTTCATATCATTATTTTAAATTAGTTTCATTCACTAATTTATTTCAGTTTCAAATTTAAAATCGTTTTGTTGCTAACAAAAATTTTCCAAATTTTTTTTTCAAAATTTTTCTAATTCCCAAAATTTTTGGAAAATTTTGGCAGAGTATCCTTTGTATGGAGGAACTTTTGCAATTTGACTAGAGATATAAATAGATATACATCGACCCACATGGTCGGAAAAACAAAAACAATTCATATTTCCTATTTTTATTGCGTAGGTGTACATTTATTTAGCATATTAAGCAAGCGGCTTATTATTTTAGCAATTAGCGCAACCAAATCCAGCCAAACGGCCTTCAGGTACTTGTACTTCCTCAATTTAAATATGTAAGCACTATGTTAACGTGAAAATCAGACGCTAACACCCCGATGCAAATAGAGATCGAATGAAAGCACCACCCGTGTACACGGGAACTACAAGTAAGTAGAGAAAATATAGAAAAAGCAGAAAAGACAATAATTTTTATAGTGGTTCGGCTTAGAGTAAGCCTACGTCCACTTTAACTCTCTTTATTACTGAATTTGATTACAACTCTATACAACTTTCTTCAATTACAATACACTTTGGACTAGTAGCTCAAACTTCAAAGAAGTATAATCTCTCGAATTCATGTTGAATGATGTTGATTCTCTTTTGAAGTTCGTTATAGCGTCTTTGATGATAGAAATGCTTGAAGTGTTGTTTGAGTTGAGAATGCAGTAGAGTAATGGCGTCCTCCAAGAATCCGAAGAAGATCCCCCAAATGTTGGAGCTCACGCTTATTTATAGGGGTTTTCTGGGCAGGTCTTAGGTCGTGACCGACTTAAGGTAAGTCGTGGCCGACTTAGGATAAGTCGTGGGTCATTGGCGAGTTAAGGCATCTGGAGTTATGACTTAGCTGGCTCGCTTATATCCTTTAGTACTAACTGATAGGTCGTTACCGACCTAAGCCAGGTTATAGGCCGGCAGCGACTTAAGGATAAGTCGTAAGTTGCGTTTCCGAGATAAGGCTTAACTGGAATGCTGTGCCTACTGAATACAAGTCCTGAGTCGCGAACGAGTTAACAGGCACCGATTTAAGTAACATAACATCGGATTTGCTTTTGTGCATAGGCCGTGAGCGACCTAGCATAAGTCGTAAGTCGGCCATGGCTTGAGTCGGTAACTACCGCAAGGTATTGAGTTGGTAACTCTTCCAGGCAGTTGATAGTTGAGTCGGTCTATTTTCTTAGGGCAGTTAAGTCGGCAAGCTGTTAGGTCGGCATCCTTTTAAGTCGCTGAGTCGTTAAGCTTATTGAGTCGTTAACCTTATTAAGTCGGCAACCTTGTTAAGTCGGCAACCTTATTAAGTCGGCAACCTTATTAAGTCGGTAAGTCGTGCCACTTGTTAGCTCGTTAACCCGCTTCATCAGTTAGGTCGTTGACTTCGAGTAGAAGATAGGTTGCTCCATTCTCTAAGTCGTATACCGTTTTGGACGGGGCGCTGCCCCGCACCCCGCCGGGGGCGCTGCCCCTTGGACCCCTGCGACCTGACCGGGCAGGTCGATCACCGTAGCGGTGGCGTTGCCCCCGCACCCCCACCTTGGGGGGTTGGCACCCCCCTGGACCCCCCCTCCGTAGGGGATCTTATCTGAAAAGCCATTCAACAGAACTTGCTTTGTTGGGATGCTGAGTTGACTATTCTTCGAGACGAACTATCATTGGTTTCTCGGTCGATTTTTGATATCACGGCCATGCTGAAAAAGTGGAGTTAACACACTATATATATGAAGTTTATAACATTTCTCTTACTTAAAGAACTACAACACATCAACTATAAAAGAAATGCATTCCAAATAACTTCCACGAGCAATTTATATGATTTCAAAACTAATTCAATTGCTTTCAACTAATTCATATACCATTTCGTTCAATTTTATTGGTTTACAACTCAATTACTTACATTCAATTTATTTTTAATCCAAACAAGCTCATATTCAATTCAATTGATCCTAAAATCAATTTATTTAATCTCTATCAACTCATAGAATTTTAATTACTTTTGTTTACGTCAAACGACAACTATTTTTATGTAAATTCGGCGATATTTGCTTAATAGAGTATCCATTTTAGTTTATAACTACTTCAAATTAATTTCAACTCATTTTGTATTTAATTCCATTTCATTTCTAATTTATTCACCAACCATACATTTGCATTTCACTTCATCTCCGCATTGGTTTCATTTAAAAACTATTTCATTGAGCTTAACAACATTCGATGCTTATATTAATATCCATTTATTATTTGATTCAATTAACCCATTTATTTACCCCATTTTAGATTTTTAATTCACCTATTTAATTCATTTTCGAATTTATTTTATTAATACAATGCCATTCTCAATTTATTTTTTAACTGTTAGGGATGCAGATTAAGGATCTTAAGGCAGAAATAACACTAGAGGGGGGGGGGGGTGAATAGTGTTTTAAAGAATATATGAACTATATGACTAAATTAAAACTTTCAACATAAATCTAAACAGAATTCTAACACAGAATGATCACAGAACATATAACAAATGCAAATAGTAAAGTAAAGCAAGTAAAAGGAAAGAACACACTGGATTTTATACTGGTTCGGAATCCTCCTACATCCAGTCCTACACCAAGGCAATATCCTTGTACGGATTTTTATAAGCCAATATCCAAATTACAACCCTCAATTTCTAAGGCCTTGAGGAACCCTTCTATCTTCGAGTCTGGGGTAAACTCTCTTGATTTACGGGACACAAGATCACCCTAATACTTCTTAATAGCAATCCTTTTGAATGGATAGACTTTATGGACTTTTTGAATACAAATTAATCCTATAACTCTGAATAGCACTTTGATCTTTAGTAGAATGATGGAGAATCAAATAGAGAGTATCTAAATGATTTTCTATTGAGAATTTGGCAGAGTGATGGCACGATCTTGAAAATATGAAGTTTTATGGATATGGAATGGTGGAGAAGAAAGAGTGAAGAAATAAGAAAGTAGTTGTTAAAAAAATTTGTTTTGGAAGCCTTTATATACATGCACAATAGTCATAACCATTGGCGTAAGGTTTTTGAACGAATGGACACTTCTTTTGAAAATTGAATTTTGAATCCAACTTTCACCATGTCGACATGGGGTATCCCCTTATGTCGACATCCCTTAGTTCAAAATTATAGAGAAGTTGTTTTGTAAAGATAATTGAATCTAAAATAAGTTGAAACTTCTCTGAAGCAAAGTAAAGTGTTTAAACAATATTTTGAGATAGAGAATGAATATAAAACATTATTTTAAATATATATATATATATATATATATATAATTGATATAGACCGTCAATTATATAAGTAATATTTAAAATCAGAATAAGTTTTGATGTTTTAGAAATAGAAGTTTTTAAAATCAGAATAGAGGAATATTTCAAGGCTAAAACAAAGTTTGAAAATATTTTTGAAAACATGATTTTGAAAGCTAAAATATTTTGAAAACAGATTTAAAAACATTTTGAAAAATCGATTCAAACTGAAATTGCAAGAACCTTCCTACAGAGCTCCTCTATAGGACTCGAGAACTTGTACAAAGTAATTTAAATGATTTTGATTTTCATGGGTTTGTAAGCCACTTGTCGTAGGTTTGTAAGCTACTTGTCGTGGGTTTGTAAGCCACTGGTTTTGATAGAAATTGGGTTCCATCCCAAAAGAAAATTGGAAGAAAGTTGAGAGTGCTATTATGAAGTTTTAACAAAATACTAGACACTTATCTTGAGATCTTGAAATCTTGATTCTCTAGAGTCTTGAATCTTGAATCTCTAATCTTCATCTTGATGCTTGAGTCTTTATACTGATCAGTCTTCGATGATACCTACATATACTTCATATATATATATATATATATATATCTATCTATATGGAAATGTTAGTATATATTTTATAAAGTAAAGTATAATAACTATATAAGGTTGTTGTCATCAAAACATCATCAACTCAGTTCCTAACAATCTCCCCCTTTTTGATGATGACAACCTTTATTTATAAAATATTCTTACCATACCATAACCCCCCTTACTCCGTGATTTCTTCTTAAAACTACAACTCCCCCTTACTCCATGACTCCCCCTTACACCAAGCACATATATTTTTATAACTTTCTCCCCCTTTGTCATCAACAAAAACTATTAACTACTTAAGAACTCAAGAATGATTAGTATGAACAAATAATATGTATAGAACAAGCATGAAACAATGAGTATAAGTGAACACATTTTAGTTATTACAACTTATATAAGAACATACATAAACACGAAGAAACAAAACAATTTAAATCAAAGAATAAAATGAAAGTACGCTTTAATGGCGATCCTTAACTATAGGAGACTTATGAATCGAACAATTGGGGTAGTGGAGACAAAAGTTTCCACGTTGTTCAATTATGTTTCCATTAGTATCAACAAGGATCTCACCAACGCAAATAACACTCTCGTCCGTATTCATAGGGACTTCGGGTTGAGGTAAAGGTTGATCTTCCTCTTGGTCTTCTTGTGGTTCTTCCATAGGTTCTTCTTCCTCGGATTCCATGGCTTGTGAAGAGTCTTTAATATTAATAGGATTTGTATGGTTATCCATAAGGAATTTTTGTACATTCCTAATAATATTCCCTTGCCTTTGTTGTTCTCTAGCCATCCTAAGTTGACTTACTTGAATTTCAGTCATCAATTGAAGGATATCTTTCATCTCTCTTGCAATTTGATCGCTCGAGCATGCGTAGTTCGTTGAAATGGACCAGAATGAGGAGATGTGGGTGAAGTAGGTTCATTAGTAGAAGAGGAGGCCATTATTTTATTGTTTCAGAAGTTATTTACAGAGAATATAGTGAAGAAAGAGGAGAGAAAACGAAATAAATGGATAAATAACCAAATAACTAACTTTGGAGGGAAATTTAATTTTCAAATTTTTGTTGGGTATGTCGACATCATGAGATGGGGCATGTCGACATGTTCTTTAAAAAAGTGTAATTTTTATTTTGAATTTTTATTGATTTTTATATTATATTATTTTATACTTCATATTTTGAACAAATACCTAATTCTCTTCTAAATTTAGTAAAATTCTATTCGGTTAATGGTTTAGTTAATATATCAGCAATTTGTTTTTCAGTATTTATATAATCTAGAGTTATTATTTCTTTAGTTATATTATCTCTAAGAAAATGATGTCTTATATCAATATGTTTAGTTCTAGCATGATGAGTTGGATTTTTAGATAGATTTATTGCACTAGTGTTATCACAATATATTGGTGATTTACTTATGTTAATTCCAAAATCTTTTAAAGTTTGTTGCATATATATGACTTGTGAACAGGCCAGAGTAGCAGATATATACTCTGCTTCAGTTGTTGACAAGGAAACATTATTTTGTTTCTTACTGAACCAGGAAACCAGTGAATGTCCTAGAAAGTGACAAGTTCCACTTGTACTCTTTCGGTCTGATTTACAACCAGCATAATCAGCATCACAATATGATATTAAATCAAAAGTATTATTTTTAGAACAAAATAAACCATAAACTAAAGTGTATTTTACATATCTTAAAATTCTTTTAACATCATTTAGGTGAGTTTCTTTAGGTTGTAATTGGTATCTTGCACAGAGACAAACACTATGCATAATATCAGGACGACTCGCTGTTATATAGAGTAGCGAACCAATCATTCCTCTATATAAAGTTTGATCAATATCTTTTGATTTATCTTCTTTACTTAAACCTACATTTGTTGACATTGGAGTTGGTTTCCCACTAGAGGTGCTTAAACCAAATTTATTGATTAAGTCTTTAGCATATTTTTCTTGACTTATGAAGATTCCATTTTCTAGTTGTTTAATTTGAAGCCCTAAGAAGAAACTTAATTCTCCCATGTGACTCATTTCAAATTCTTTAGTCATTATATCTGAAAATTCTTTATTCATTATGTTATTAGTTGATCCAAAGATTATATCATCTACATATATTTGAACCAGTTGGATATCTTGATCATTTCCTTTAATAAAAAGTTGTATCTACTTTATCAATTTCAAAACCAGATTGAAGTAAATAAGATCTTAGTCTTTCATAACAGGCTCTAGGAGCTTGCTTTAGACCATATAGAGCTTTCTTTAACTTGTATACATGGTTTGGAAATTTATTATATTCAAAAAGTGGAGGTTGTTCGACATAAACATCTTCTTTTAAAAAACCATTTAGAAAAGCACTTTTAACATCCGTTTGATATAATTTGAAATTATTATAATTAGCGAAAGCAAGTAGAATTCTTATAGCTTCTAATCTTGCTACGGGGGCAAAGGTTTCATCATAGTCAATTCCTTCTTCTTGACAATAACCTTGCACGACTAAACGAGCTTTATTTCTTACGACCTCATCGAGTTCATTTATTTTATTTTTATAAACCCATTTAGTTCTAATTATACTTTTATCCTCAGGTTTAGGAACAATTTCCCATACATCATTTCTGGTAAATTTATTTAATTCTTCTTGCATAGCAAGAATCCATTAATCATCAGACGATGCTTCCTTTGGATTTTTAGGTTAAATTGTTGATATAAAGGCTACAATACTCATACTACTTAATTGATTTCTAGTTCTTACTACAGATTCAATATTTCCTAAAACATTTTCTATAGGATGATCTTTTGATATTTTAAATCTCTTATTAGGTTGATTTATTTCACTAATAGTTTCATTAGATTGATTTAAATTTATAAAATCTTCTTCATCATCTATTTGTACAATATCTTTAAGATTTTCATCAAAAGATACATGCATAGTTTCTTCAATAGTATTAGTTTTTAAATTAAAAACTCTAAATGCTTTGCTTCTATTAGAATAACCAATAAAGAATCCTTTATCAGCTTTTAGTTCAAATTTATCTAAATTATCTTTTGTATTAAGTATAAAACATTTACTCCCAAAGACTTTAAAATAAGCAACTATAGGTTTCTTATTATAAAGTAATTCATATGGGGTTTTATTTGTTAATGGTCTAATTAAAATTCTATTTAATATATAATATGCTGTAGCAACTGCTTCAGCCCAAAAATATTTAGGTAAATTACTATCAGAAAGCATTTTACGAGCACACTTTTGAATCGTTCTATTCTTACGTTCTACTACTTCGTTTTGTTGTGGAGTTCTTGGAAATGAAAAGTTGTGAGTAATTCCCTTTTGAGTATAGAAATTCTCAAAATTTTCATTTTCAAATTCACCACCGTGATCACTTCGAATAGTTTTAATTTTGAAAGAATGTTGTTTTTGAATTCTTTTAGGAAAGTTTTTAAATATTTCAAAAGCATCACTTTTGTGTTTTAAAAAGATTTTCCAAGTATATCTTGAATAATCATCTACTATAACAAAAACATATTTACTATGGTTAATTGATTGAACTTGAGATGGACCAAATAAATCTAAATGAAGTAATTCTAGAGGACTAGAGGTAGAAATAACATCTTTTAATTTAAATGAACTTCTCTTAAGTTTTCCTAATTGACAAGCATCACAAATACCATCTACTTTAAAGTTTAACTTGGGTAGACCTCTAACTAAGTCAAGTTTTGATATCCTAGATAATAATTTGAAATTCAAATGGCCAAATCTTTTATGCCAAATCTATGGTCACTTGTATTAGCCAAAAGACATAGATTATCATTTGAAATTTTCATACTAAGGATATAAATATTTTTCTTCCTAATACCTTCAAAAATTATATAAGACTTATCATCTTCAATGTGACATTTATCTTTTCCAAATTTAATTTTAAAACCTTTATCACAAAGTTGACTTATACTAAGCAGATTATGTTTTAAGTTCCTAATTAATAAAACATCAGAAATAAGTAAAGTTTTAGAGTTACCGACATTGCCGACGCCAACTACATATCCTTTAGAGTTGTCACCAAAATTGACTAATCCACCATCTTGATAAGTAATGTCCTTGAGTATCTCGGGATTTCCAGTCATGTGCCTCGAACAGCCACTATCAAGTATCCATTTATCTTTCTCAATTTGCACAGTTTGTCCATTGGGTGTTGATTCGTCAAAAGCCATATAACATGTCTGTCCCTGCATAACACACCAATTCGATAGATAACTTGATTTTTCAAAATAACTATATGTAGACTTATGATACTTTGATGAAATGCATAGATTCAAAATAGTTTTAACACAATTTTCCAAAAATGCCATTTTTATATTTTTCAAGTTTCAGATTATGAAAACAATGAAAACCAATGCTCTGATACCAATTGTTAGGGATGCGGATTAAGGATCTTAAGGCAGAAATAACACTAGAGGGGGGGGGGGTTGAATAGTGTTTTAAAGAATATATGAACTACATGACTAAATTAAAACTTTCGACACAAATCTAAACAAAATTCTAACACAGAATGATCATATAACATATAACAAATGCAAATAGTAAAGTAAAGCAAGTAAGGAAAGAACACACCGGATTTTATACTGGTTCGGAATCCTCCTACATCCAGTCCTGCACCAAGGCAATATCCTTGTACGGATTTTCATAAGCCAATATCCAAATTACAACCCTCAATTTCCTTGAGGAACCCTCCTATCTCCGAGTCTGGGGTAAACTCTCTTGACTTACGGGATACAAGATCACCCTAATACTTCTTAATAACAATCCTTTTGAATGGATAGACTATATGGACTTTTTGAATACAAATTAATCCTATAACTCTGAATAGCACTTTGATCTTTAGTAGAATGATTGAGAATCAAATAGAGAGAGTATCTAAATGATTTCCTATTGAGAATTTGGCAGAGTGATGGCACGATCTTGAAAATATGAATTTTTATGGATATGGAATGGTGGAGAAGAAAGAGTGAAGAAAATAAGAAAGTAGTTGTTAAAAAAATTTGTTTTGGAAGCCTTTATATAGATGCACAACAGTTATAACCATTGGCGGAAGGTTTTCGAACGAATGGACACTTCTTTTGAAAATTGAATTTTGAATCCAACTGTCACCATGTCGACATGGGGTATCCCCTTATGTCGACATCCCTTAGTTCAAAATTATAGAGATGTTGTTTTGTAAAGACAATTGAATTTAAAATAAGTTGAAACTTCTCTGAAGCAAAGTAAAGTGTTTAAACAATATTTTGAGATAGAGAATGAATATAAAACATTATTTTAAATATATTTATAATTGAGATAGACCGTCAATTATATAAGTAATATTTAAAATCAGAATAAGTTTTGATGTTTTAAAAATAGAAGTTTTTAAAATCAGAATAGAGGAATATTTCAAGGCTAAAACAAAGTTTGAAAATATTTTTGAAAACATGGTTTTGAAAGCTAAAACATTTTGAAAACAGATTTAAAAACATTTTGAAAAATCTATTGAAACTGAAATTGCAAGAACCTTCCTATAGATCTCCTCCATAGGACTCGAGAACTTGTACAAAATAGTTTAAATGATTTTGATTTTCGCGGGTTTGTAAGCCACTTGTCGTAGGTTTGTAAGCTACTTGTCGTGGGTTTGTAAGCCACTGGTTTCGATAGAAATTGGGTTCCATCCCAAAAGAAAATTGGAAGAAAGATGAGAGTGCTATTATGAAGTTTTAACAAAATACTAGAACTTATCTTGAGATCTTGAAATCTTGATTCTCCAGAGTCTTGAATCTTGAATCTCTAATCTTCATCTTGATGCTTGAGTCTTTATACTGATCAGTCTTCGATGATATCTGCATATACTTCCTATATACATACATACATATATATATATATCTATATGGAAATTTTAGTATATATTTTATAAAGTAAAGTATAATAACTATATAAGGTTGTTGTCATCAAAACATCATCAACTCAGTTCCAAACATTAACAACATCACCACTTATTTTAATTCATTATCAAAACCAAGTCGAATTCTATTTATAATTCGAATTCATTTCCAAACTCCATTATTAACTTACAATCCATTTTATTTAACCGAGTTAAATTTTATTAATATACTCTATCAAATAATTTATTTAGCTAATTAGCTTACTTTCGACTTTTAAATCAATATTCGATTTTATTCCAAAAATCACTTCATTAAATTTTCCTAAGTTCAAATCCTTTTTTATATAATTCCAGTTTGGATTTTCTGTCATTTTCCAAAATTCCATCACTTTTATTTTAAAATTTTAGAAATGCTTTTAAATTCACATAATACTATTAAAATAGCTTATTTTTATAAAAATACTTCTTATAACTCGGTGTCTCAACCAGTCCGTCCTTATTCTCACATAAATTCGGTCATACGTTGATTAGGCGTAGGACTGAAAGTCTATAAGTACTTCGTAAACCTATTTCAACACCCAGTGAAAATACTTGGGAAAATAATTTTATTGAAAATATAGAAAACAGTTTTTTAAAATAGAGTAAATATCTTTGGTGAGTATGCTCTGGAAATCATCACCCCCATCCATGGTCGCAGTTACATCCTGGGTTACGTTGCCATCACAGCAAAAGTCCATGTAACTGTAGGCACTTTGCGCCCCTCGATTACGCCATGGAACCCACAACAGATCACAGTTACATTCCAGGGTTACATTGCCATCGCAGCAAAGTCCATGTAACTGTAGGCATCAGCGCCCTCTATTTTCGCTGTCAAAATGAAACTTCTCCACTCCTACATAGGTCGCAGTCTACCGATGTAGAATCAAACGCAGACTGTTGGCTCTCAGCGGCACACACGACTTTCGCTATGTTACCATAGGTCGCAGTCTACCGATATAAAATCAAACGCAGACTGTTGGATCTTAGCGGCACACACGACTTTCGCTATGGTCTGCAGTAGATCGCAGTGACATCGAGTTACACTGTCGTCACAACATAACCCAAATGCCTCTGTAGGCATCAGCGCCCCTCGACTTACACACTACTCATAATCCTCAGGAACTAGTTTTGTCCGGACTTCTTACAGGATCAACTTTAGAACCCCCCCTTAGGGTTCAAGGCAGCACTACCCGGTGGCACTCCTGAGAAGTTCATTTCAAGGGAGCGCCTTTTTCCCAAAGCTATTATCAAAACACTTTATACTATACATATATAGTATCTTCCAAATCATACTCCTAGTATGAATCTCATATACATCTCCTTTTCTCAACATCGATTATCCCAAAATCGATAATTCTCAAACTAGGCTTTCCAAATTCCAATATTGATTTTACCCAAAAATCAAGATCCTTTCCAAATCCAAAGGTTCCCAAAACCTTTTCCAAAATCCTTATAAGATCCTTTATATATATATATATATAAATATATATAATTTTCTCAAAAAAACTTTGGATCATTTCAATCTTGTATAAAACTCCTTTTATACTTCAAGCACTTTCAAAATCCTTTCATTCCGGCAATAGATTCAACATGGGGAGATTTATCTTATATAACAAAGATATATAACTACGTTTATTCAAAATCAAATATTCAAATTTGATTACTTTTTTTATAAAGTTGTTTCCATCTTACTTATCTTCATAAAAATATCCAACTTTCACTTTTATCCATTGTATATATCACAAAATATACTTTCATTTGAAAAGAAATTATTTCACATTTCTTATTCACAAACTTTCAATATCAATTTCATTTAAACCTGTACGGTGTACACATGTCATCCGTACGCCATACCAATCTGATCGCTCACTCGATCACACAATTTCACTTCCGAACTAGTATCGTCCATCTGACTTCCTAATGCGGACACAGATCTGGTTTCTTGATCAGAAACTGTCATTCTCCTTGCATAGCATAACTATGATAGAGAATATCCAAAACCAGTCAACAATCCATATCCAGGTTCACCGTCAAAAATCGAGTGAAAAAATCTCAAACCCGATCGATAAACTATCTCGAAATTCTGTGCTTGAATTTGGATCAAATCACTATGCGAATAGAGTAATATACGTACATCCTACGTATTTAACTTCATTGATTATTTGCCAAATCAATTTCCTTTCTATTCATCCTCACTTTGATTTTATTCACTTCAATTCTTATCTCAGTTGGGTATTTAATCAATAAAAGTTTGAACTCCAACCAGTTTATATTTAGAAAATAGCTTGAAAATTTTAAAAATAAATAAGTAGTTGAAAAATAATTATTAGTTTGCAAAAAGCTGTAAAATAGTTAACTAATTGTAAAATAGTCGGAAAATAGTTGAATAGTTTCAGAAATTTTAGATAATTGCCAAATAGTTGTAAAATAGTAATTAATTTGTAAAATGATTGAAAAATAGTAATTAGTTTATAAAACAGTTGAAAAATTGTTAAATAGTTTCAAAAATAATTGTAAAATAAATAAAAAATAATTTGGCTTTAAAAAGAAAGGTTGTATATATTAAATAGCTTGAAAAAATAAGTTTATACTAAAACAATATATTGAAAAATAGTCTAGAGCCAAAACTGTTCACTTCCCTTTCAATTCAATTTAAATTTCCACTTTCATTTAAATTGACTCAATTCCAATTTGAATAACTTCAATTTCCAGTTTGAAATTGATTTAACCCCAATTCAAGTTTAATCAATCTTGATTTCTTTCCCAATTCAAATCAAATTCGATTTGATTTTGAACCTATTCAACTTTAATTACAATTCCAAATTATTCCAATCAATTTGGACTAATATCAATTGAACCCACTTCAATTTCAATCATTTCAATTCAATCCAATTCAAAATTTCCATTTAAAATTTTTAAACTTATACATCTTCAATCTCAAACCAGTTAGTTCAAATCAGATTCAATTTAAATGAATTCAATTCAAATTTCAAATTTAAACATCTCGAATTATATAAATTCGAGTTAAAATTTTAAATGTTGACTTAATCCTTTAAATCAATCAACTTATCTCTTTATACCATTTAATTCTGAATCCATTTCAAACTTATCTTCATTTAATTTTAATTTGGCTATATTTTTATTACCATTTAATTTAATTCCAATTCAAGATTTCAATTTGGTTGTATTATATCACTTCTTAATTTAATTCCAATAATTTAACAGCCAATCACCTTAATATTTATTAGAAGGAAATATTGCTTTATATATCAAAATATATTTTTATATAAAATCATTTAAAACCTTTATATAAGAAAATAACAAGTACGCTCTCATACACACACACACACACACTCAACTCATCCTAGAGTACTACGGACTCTATTTAAGGAGTAATCCCCACCAGAGCCAAGGTTCTCGCTTAACCTTTCAACTCTGATACCAACTGTAACAACCTGAAATTTTCGAACTCGAAATTTCCAGATAGTTAGGAAAAAGAAGAAAGAGATAGAAGAAGAAACAGAAAACACAAAATAAATTCTCACATTCGCAGTGGATCGAAATATAATATCAATAATAACGGTTTACAAAAGAATACTATATCTGTCGATTACATTTATAATACATCAGGGTTACACACATACTCAAACATTCGACATATGCAAATCAACATGTCTCAAATATACAATAATATAATATAGCAAAAACACTCCATACGTTCTTGCCATCCAGTTGGCCTCCTGAGCTATAGAACGTCCTTACCCGAAAATCTGTAATACTCGATCTGACCCGGGCATTACATCAAAGTAACACCCGGGTCAGGCTGGAAACCAGCGTGAGTAAACCCATGTAACATGGAATACAAAGCATACAACTTATATAAAACCCGAGGTAACTCGTATCAATTTACAAATTCACAATTTGTTATAGATATTACTCATTTCACACAACAATTTTCTAAGTACCAAAACTTGGATTAAATAGTCTAATTCACTTAAACCATTTCATTCCAGCCTATAGATTTCACATATCAATCTATAAAAATTCGAAGTGGTTTCGGGTATTTCCTAATACCCGACCCTGGTCTCTTCGAGTCTCATTCAAGGCATCCAATACCATTCAATCATCCATAAGCAAACTTGATCACTTCCAAAATAAATTTAATCACTTCTAATTGAATTATTAACCTTAATCACTTAGATTCCTTCACTTGACACTAATTAATTTCAAATCAATTAATTAATCATCCCTTAATTATCCATCTTAATTAATCACCCTGGATTAATTATCCTTTAATTATATTCAAGTAATTATCTTTAATTAATTTCACAAATTAATTTTTCTTAGCCAAAAGCAGTGATTAATCTTTAATTACTTCACAAATTAATTAACTATAATTAATTACATAAATCCTTAATTACTTATATTAATTAATTTCTCATAAATCAATTATTATTGATTTTTAAATTTTAATTAACAAACCTTTAATTACATCATTAATTATACAAATTAATGATTCCTAATTACATTTCAATTTATCCTAATCCAAATTAATTACATTAAGTGATTAATCATTAATTAAACCACAAATATTCATCACTCTTGATTAATCTCAACCAGTAATTAACTACCCATTTATTTACTTCATTAAATAAATTAATTACTCCTTAATTAATTATCTTAATAAATCTCTTGATTAATTACACAAATTAATTATATTTTATTAATTACATTAAGTAATTACCTATCAAACCACCCAATGATTATTCTAATTTGATTAAACTTCATTAATTAACTTAATCCTTAATTAATTAATTCAAACCCTTAATTACTAAATTAATTAACCCAAATTATTAATTAATTGAATTAATTTATTATCCATTTTTTTTACCCAACTAATTTAGTGAATCGCAAATCATTAAGCCCTTATTAACTTTAAAATGAAAATATTTTCTTATTTATGATTTAAGTTTAAAACAATTTAAACCCCGAATATTTCGAGTCAAGCAACAATTAACTCGAGAACCAACCAAAACCAAAGTCACCAGATCATCATGCACATCCAATCAATTCAATCATTTAACCAATTATTTAAATTTAACCATTTAACCATTTAAATTTAAATAAAAATCCAGAAGAGTGAGATTTACTCACCTTTGTTTCAAATTGCAACCCAGCCCAATCCAGCTTGTCTTCCTACGATTTAGACCTTGAATAAACATTAGATGATTTATTAATATTCGAACTAATCGAACAATCAATTACCATTTAATAATTTTATTTAATCTAATAATTTGATTTAACTCAAAATTTTGGTAGCTAACCGAATAAATTAAATCTTACTCACAATTCCCTTTTTGAAACCTTATATGTGTGTGTATATTTTCTTCAACCTTTATATATTTAAATTAAATTAACTAATCTTCAATTTCCTTGCTGTTACCGTACTGATAAGTGAAATAAAAATCAGCAATCTCTTTATAAGTTTAAACTTAAGTAATGCTTAAATTTAAACATTTGAAATCAAGTTACATACTCGAACAGGAAAACAGTTTATAAGTTAATTATTATTATCAATATTTTCGTGCACATGCTTATTCAATTTAGCAGGAAAAAAACAGCAGGGTGATATACCTGTAATTATAACCTCGAAATTCATCTAGCCGAAACCCTCCTTCCACGCGACCCACCAACCCTGCTCTACCTTCTCCATCGCCTGCCGCCCTACTGATACCATCACCAATGCGACGAACCACACTGCCTCAGATTGCACGCCACCGTGAACTCGAGCTCGAATTTGAGCTTGCATTGAAACCCTACTGCCTACTCGCACATGCGATTCGAAAGCACGAGTACCTTCGAAGTCGAGATGCCGAAGACCCTTCGTACAAATCGAACGACTCCACCATCGCAGCGCGCTCGAGTACGAGCTTCGTCGCCATCGAACCCTAAATCGAAACTCCAAAATTCCAGCCCTAACCGAGATGAAACAGTGCCTTCGAGCACTTCCTGATCGTGAGCTACTCGCGATTCTTTTTTTATTTGAATTCGATTTGGTTTCGAAAGAAAATGAACGAATGATTTTTTTCTCTTAGGCTCGAATTGATTTTGAAGAACTGAAAGGAAGAGAGGTCAATAAAGAAGTATAGGCCATAAAGCTTTTTGGTGAAGACAACGATTTAAAGTTGAAGAAGGGCGGCTCATATCAAAGTATAGGGTAGCTGAGGTGAAGGGTTAGGTTGGCTGATGGGATGTAATAGGATTTGACTTAGGAATTTTATAATATTATTTAATTCCAAAATATCTCGTTTAACATATCTCAAAATTCCGAACCCCTACTGGGGTATGCTGCCAGGCATTTATAAGGTTTTATCCACATTTCGAACACAATGGAACGTGTTTCGGAACCTAATTCGGGCATATGTGGAAGATAGCCTTTTGAATTGAGTTTAAATATTAAATTTTAAATTTTTATTTCAACACATTCCTCACCCGTACGGACAAACGGTAACTCCAAATGGTACGAAAATTGAAATCCGATGATAACTAACTATTTCGGATCCAATGGAACTGGTTTCGTTGAATTTCGAGACTGTGCCTCGGAAGGCTATTTTTTAATTCAATTTAAACGATATATCATTAAAACTAAACAAATCACCTTTAAATTAAATTCTAACCATTCTATTATCTTCAGTAACATCATTATAAATTTTACAAGCCTTTAAATTATTTTTAACAGGCTTAAAACTAAAGATTCAATAATTCACCCAATTTCAGTTTATTAAATCCAATAACTCAATTGCTAAATAATAATAATAATTGAATTCAAGTTAAAAAATTAACTTTTAAATATTTGAAATCAATTAATTATTCCAATTTAAATTGTTAAGAATTCCGGGTCGTTACACTATTGAAGAGATATTATATGACGGGGATAAGACAAAGATGACGTATAATGTATTATTTGTCATAGAGTGTCATGTTTAGAGTTTGTGTATGTATATATCAAAATCTCTTCAAAGTGGTATATACACACATAATCTTTAATAGTCATATTTATATCTTAAAAACAAAGATTCTTAGAATCAGTCGACTGGTAATGCCAATTCAGTCAATCGATATCATGTACACCAAATTTTTTATTCAGACAACAAAAGTAGTTGACTACAATTATACAAACAGTCAACTAAACATTCAATTAGTCGACTGGTTACAATGTTTCAGCCTAGTAGAAAAGGTCAAAATGAACTATTTCTTTTCTAGTTTAAAACTACATTTTTTGACCTTCAACCAGTCAACTGTCACTATACTTTCGGTGAACTGAATTAGTACAACTATCATATTATTCAGATTTTTTGAAAAGTTCTACTTCCCCAGCGAAGAGTTACTTCTTTCCGTGTATGGTTACATTACTTCTACTAGATGCTAATTTGCTCGAATGACTGCAACTAATCATTCTCTATAAATAACAAACACGCCTATAATTTCAATACAATGCTTCTTTATTTCTTATTCTATTTCTTATTGGATTCACTCTTGCTTTTAAAAGATTTATATTATGAAATTACATTTTTAGAGTGATCATACTTCCAATTCTTCACAAATACATGTTATACCACTTAAGATTGTACTATACCAACTCATTCGTGCTAATCAAGAGAGCATGACTCAAACACTTATCTACTCTTTGTAGTCGAAGTCCTGTTGGAGATCTTCAAGCATGAAATCCTATTCGGTCACTCAGGCGGTTGTAATACCTATTCCTTTTGGTTAAGTGAGAGTATTTATAAGTCTAAATGGAGTCTGGGACTGGACATAGAATGAGAAGTTTGAACTAGTATAAAATCTCCTATGCACATTACTTTATAGTTCTTTATTTTCGCTGCTATTATATACAAGTTTTGTTAGAAATGCAGATTAAGGATCTTAAGGCTAAGGATAAACACTAGAGTGGGGGTTAATAGTGTTTAGAGAACTGTTAAATCTTTTTTAGTTTTTGTTAATTTGAACACAAATGTATGCAATATTCAAACACAGATATGATCACAGAATCAAACATAGATGCAAATGTAAAGTAAAAGCAGTAAAGGAAAGAACACACCGGATTTTATACTGGTTCGGAGTTACCCTACATCCAGTCCCGCACACAAGTACGGATTTCCTTTCAAAAACAATCTTTACAATTACACCCTTGATTTCAAGGCAACGAGGTGCACCCTCCAGATTCACAATCCTCTGGGTAGAGATACTTGATTTCCCAGGCAACAAGTTCACCCAATTGATTTCCAAGGCTACAATCACACCTTATCTCGCTTGATTGACTTCCAAGGCCACAATCACAACTTTTGTCGTTTAATTGGTTACAAAGAAGCCTATAACTCTGAATAGCACCGAGGATCTTGTTGAGATAGTGACAGAGAATCAAACCAAAGATAATCTAGTTAGATTCAATGTTGAATTCGGCAGAGTAATGGTAGGAATATGTATAAGAAATGTGGAAGAAGAAGAGGAGTGAAAAACCAGAAAATCTGTATTAAAATTCGTTGAAAACATCCCCTATTTATAGAAGAACAACAGCCATATCCATTCGTGAAGAGATATGATGAATAAATACTTCTTTTGAAATATAAATTTTGAAACCAACTGACACTATGTCGACATGGGTAGGTTGAGCATGTCGACATCCCAAAGGCATTTTTGGTGATTTGTTTTTCTTTCAAAGTAACTTCTATTTTATATTAAAACTATTTTAAACTTTATAAATATACTCGTCTATAGTTAAAATACATAAGTAAATATATAGAATAATATATACAAAATTTTACTATAATTTTATGTTTACATCTTTATTTAAAAATTAAATATATTATTATTAAAGATAGTTGAAACTACAGATAATTTTGATTTTGAAATTAAAGATTATTTTGAGGTTAAAAGTATTTGAAATTAGGATAGATGTTTTTGATGCTTTTAAAAGGAAGGTTTTGAAAACAATTTGAAAACAAGATATAATTTTGTAAAAATCATTTTGAATATGGATTAGCAGATACAAAACAATGTTCCATTAGATTTTTCGTAGGTTCCATCCTATTTAGAGTTCCATCCCTTTAACAAACTCGAAGTGGATTCCATTCCATAATAAATTGGATTTTAAGACGCCAGTGCTTTTCTAGGAGTTTTAACAAAATTTCTAATTAAATTAAAAGAAAAATTACTTGAACTCTTGATAATCTTGATACTCATGAGTCTTCAATCTTGATATCTTGAATATCTATACTGTACAGTCTTCATTCTTGGTACTTGCATGGTTAAATCCTGCATATACATATATATCTAAACTTAGTATTTATATTTATAATCTATTCTAAGGTTGTTGTCATCGAAACCATCATCTCAAGGACTAACAAGTTTTAGCTTTATAGAATTATTCATATTACTCGAACCATAGCGACTTTCAACTTGGACCAGATATGAAAAGGGAAACCTCGAAGAAATTTGAGATCATTTGATAATGAATGAAAGCTATCTAAGATAGGAAGAAGAGATACACTAATGAGAGAAGACATGATTTACAGTTCTTTATTGTCGATATGTTGTTTATCAAAAAAATACACTGATACACTTCGATTCGTTAATAAGGGAAAGATGGTGATAGAGTTAGGGCTATGCCTTAGGGGAAATTCTGCAAATTACATAAATTATGTACTCTGTAATGAAATCTCGTTCGAAATAAGAGGTAATTTTCTTTCTATTATATACTTGTCATACTATGTTATGTAAATTATAATTATTTAATTTAAGTACATTCAATAGAATATCCTTAAATGATATGTTATGTGACAGTAATTACAATGTATTGTAACCGCGAGAAATTTATCACATAAAAATAACATATTGTTTTAAATGTTCCTAATCAAGATGTTTCGATATAGGATATCGATACATCCTTTGAGACTAGAGTAAATAACACTCTCCAAATGTTAGGCAGCGTATTACTCATGGTTACTACAACATTGATG
Organism: Allium cepa; assembly: GCA_030765085.1. NCBI lineage: Eukaryota > Viridiplantae > Streptophyta > Magnoliopsida > Asparagales > Amaryllidaceae > Allium > Allium cepa. Next base: position 12,573,489 of record CM060929.1, read on the forward strand.
GATTACATACCAATATTCATTAGATAACTATGGAATGACTCATTAGAAAGTTTTCTATTGCTTAATATAATTAAAGTCAAACAGAGAATCTCTAAGCAATGATATTACACAGTTCTCTCGATATGAGAATACAGTTGAACTTCAATGTGTAAACTCCACTTTGATGATAGTTAAATTATGGCATGGTGTCCTATAAATGAATATAGTTGGGTCTGAGTTAAAGCATTGGAAGTGAAACACTATTCAATAGAGAATTCGTCTTCTCGGTTATATAAGGTTAGTAATAGGTCAACTATAGTCACTCAAAGTCAAAGTCTCCAACAAAGCAATTCAGTTAACAATAATTGTTATTATCGAACCACGACCTTTTTGTTTGGATTAATAAGTTTAACATGAATGGTATTGGAATTTTTCATCAAAATCAAATTCCATATGTCCTAAAGTGATATAGTTTTGATGAATAGGATTTGTGTAAATAATCATTACTAACCTCTTATATTAGTGAAATAGGATTTTACCAACAAATGTGTAAACAATAAATTCAACAAAATGTCACACCACTAGCTAAGGTGTGTGAACATTTATTTGAATTATTCAATATTAATCGCTGACTGAATTTACACTGTAATGACCTGACTTTTCGACCCTCAAATGTCAACACTAAATACGTCCATGGTGTTCGTGTGCCGAACATCAAGTGCTTAAAAGACGAATAATTAGGGTAAAGTAAAAAAGAAAAAGAAATAGAACAAGAAAGAAAGAACACAATATCAGAATTTCATAACTGAGTGATAACATATAATATCAAAAGGATGGTACAAAAGGTTACTCCAAAATGCAGAGTAATTTTAGAGTTACAAAACATTAGTACTATCATCAACCCTGATAGTCGTAACTACCTACCCTCATTATGCTAATACATACATAATATAATGAAAATAGAAATAGAAATTGATAGATAACGAAAGCCTTCAGCCCGTCTCTTGAACTTTGAAGTGTCTAAAGTAAAATCTGCTTTACTTAGCCTACTCAAAAGAGTACATGAGAAATTTGGGGAAAATAAATACCATCTATCACATTTAAGTCTAGTATGAGAAAACTAAAGATACATGAATACATGTAACAGTAACTTTTAAGACCGTAAAATCATCGTAAATAGTTTTCCCCTTAAAAGAAACCAACCTAAGTTAAGCAATGGTATAATGGATAATGTCTAGATTATAGAATATAAATCAGAAAATAGCTGTGTTGCTGGCATCTCATAACACAACAATATTAGAAGTACATCTAAACCACTAAAGTATATTCGCATATGGATTTTCCATTGAAGACATACCAAGATAAACTGATGCCAACCTCCTAACAAGGGTCAGAAACTTCCTTCCAAGCATCATATATCCTTGAATAAAATATACCATTAAGGTAAACATAACTGGTCCACGTCCGAACATGCGATACCAAATATCATCAACTGTCGTAAGTAATATCGATAAACATACTCTAGGTATAGAGTTTGACATACCCTATGGGTTAGCTAAACACCCGGCTATGCTCCTACTCTGTTTTTTTTTTCATTTTCGATGCCGAGGTCATGTTCGGCGTCTCTCACAAGAGTCTTCTTCACTTGAACAGAACACAAATCCTTTCCATGGATTCCAGAATAAGTCAATTGACAAGTGATAATGATAATCTCTTACTTGTACTTAACCTTAGGATAAACAATTCAACTCTATAGAATTTGCATAAAATGTTAACACCGACCTATCCTTTGGACTTAACCTTAGGATAGACAGTTTATTTGTAGAACATTCATGTAACGACCCGTATTTTACGTGTCGATAAATCGTAGAATTTACAAGTCGTTAGTGTTGTTTATGTTATCTCTAGCCTGAGTCGTATGGAGAGTAACTCGTGTGTTTAAGCGTTGAGTTGTGACCGACTCATAGGCTTAGCCGGGTTAGGTAGTACACGAGTTACAACTTTTGTACGTTGACTGAGTTAAGATGGTGACCGACCTATAGTTATTGGCCGACTTAAGTAATGGACCGACCCAAGGAGGCTACCGACTTAGGCAGTGGGCGAGTTAAGACTTTGGAGCGACCTAGTAGTTAGCCGAGAGTTGCCGACTTAATGAGAGGAGATAGGTCGGTGGAGCGACATTATGAAGTTAGGTTGGCTATTCCGTGTCTAGTTAGGTTGCATAAGTGTTAAGTCGGCAGTGTGTGTTGAGTCGTTGGGTCGGCACTTGTATTAAGTCGTAAGTCGGCTAGGTGTTAGGGCAGACCATAGTGTTAGGTCGGTATGTGCTTTAGGTCGGCATCTCGTTAAGCCGATAGGTCGCGCAGTTGCAATGTGTTAGGTCATGTGCGTGCTTTGCCGTGTGTGTGTGTTGGGTCGTTGAGTCGGTAGGATGTTGAGTCGTAGGGTCGGCTTTGTAGTTAGGTCGGCCATGGGGATAAGTCGGCGTGAGTGTTGGGTTGGCAAGTGATAGGTCGGGGACGACCTAAGGGGCGGCCGACTTAAGGGTGATTTCAGCCTATAAATAGAGGGCTTTGGCTCACTTTTAGGCACCGGTTTTTGAAGCGACGAAGTGCTGCCATTTTGGGAACTCGACTACAACATTTCTTCATCTTCTTTTCTCCATTCCAATCTAATTCTAACATCCATCCAAGATCGAAGATCGAGATTGAAGATCCAAGAGACAAAGTTGAAGATCTTCATCCAACGAAGCTAGATTTCATCGTTTGAAGCGAAATATTGCCGGATCAAGCCTTGATCTTCGCTGTCCAGATCTGTAGTGATTAGTTTTTGAGGTGTTTGAGTGATTTGGTGAGTGGTAGTTATCTCTCACGCGGACCCAAAGGAGTATATTGGATTGGTGGTTTGTTGGAGTGTTGTAGATAGTGATTTTTGTGCATTTTCCTTAGATCCAAGTATAGATCCATTGTTTGTGAAGATGTTTACCTATGCAAGCTCATTTATTAAGTTATAGAAACAAAACCCATGTTTTATATTTGCTAGATCTATGCTAAAAACCCATGATTCATGTATGTTAGTTCTATGCTCATTTATTTACGAAATTGCCATTGTAGTTATGAATGCCTAATTAGATCTTGATTGAATACTTATTTGTTTGGATTAATGTTTGCCTTGATTGATTGTTGTGAATGAGCTATCTAGTTGATAGATTTGGACAAGTATGGTCAAAGATGATTCAAAAGCTACAGAAGAGGCTCTTGAATGGTGAAAGCTGCTAAAAGCATATGTGGCGGATGTGGAAGCTCATATGTATGGATCGAATGATGTTGAGATGGAACTTTGCCATGATGCGATGAGGCAAACCATGTTGTTGAGTTGAGACTTTGCTATGGTGTAATAAAGCGAAGTATGATGTGATGTAGACTTGGCGTAATCCAGGCAGGGATCATTCCAAGCATGTTGATAACTCGAGGGATGGTTCGAGTTGGTTGATAATGGATTGCTCGAGAGGTAGCTTGAGCTAGTATGAGAATAGTCGTCAAGGAGGATGACTAGGAGGCTTGGATCTCATCGTTGTTGAAGGTTCTAGCATGCTCAAAAGCAAGAGTACATGGGGTGCCCATAACGACTACAGGTAGGTAGTCGGGACAACCAAAAGACTACAGGTAGGTAGTCGAGTACTCTGGGCAAAGTAGATAAGTCCTAGGCACAAGGCAGTGTGCGGAGTTATGTCTGGAACCGGGGTTACCATTAGCCCTTGACGGATGGTCATTCAATTAACGGTGAAATCGAAGCAAGGATAACAGTGATAGCCAGAGTCATGGATGTTTGGACGTTTGGTTGTATCATCATTCGGTCTCAAGAGCGGTATTTTCCAGGTGCTTATCTGATCTTGGTTTAGGCCTTGGGGGTTTGTATTTGGAAAACATCGCCCTTGACTCGAGTGATTATTGCTTTACCTTAATTGTCTGCTATGTTATGCTCACTTCTCCTTGGTGTGTGTCTGGGGGCTATCACTGTAGAAAGAGGTGGAGTGGGATGGTTTGGTTCCTATTCCTTTTATCCTTTATGCTCTTTTGGTATGTTTGATAGTTGATTTACTGCTCACTAAGACTTTGTCTGACTCAAGGTTTTATGTCTCCTCTTATTACCTTGGGCTGTTCATCCATGTTGGGATGGGCAGACTAGGTAGCAGGTGACAGGTGCTGTTCTTAGAGATCTACGCTGATGATGACGAAGACGAGCAGGAGGCTTTACATACTAGTTTTCTTACTATATGTACTGGGTGTTCCGCTGTTATATCTGTTTGAGTGTTGTAGTGAGGCTTTGATGTATGGATGATTCATGCCTGTATAAATCTACTTACGATGCTTATATGATGATTTTTCTGTTATAGGGCTTCACTATATATATATATTTCTCTAATTGTATTTTGTCCATGCGCTGTGAGTTGTACGATAGAGTTTGCTATTTTATTTTACCCTGACTATCGTCCATGGCTACCTGGCACGCCTTTTCAGCGCACTATTCCATTGCTTTGGTGCGGGAGTCATGGGCGGTCGTCACATTTGGTATCAGAGCTTTGGTTAATCGATTTTAGCCAACGCTCGCTGACGTAACTACGTATGAGAGACGTAATTGTATTTTGATGGATGATTACTATATATATATTATAGTAGTTTAGAAGGATTTGAACTCCTTATGCAGTTGTTTCTTAAGGTGTTCTAATCATTCTTATTACAGATATTAAGGATGAATCGAAGAGGGAGACCAGCTGCAAGGGAAGGCCGTGCTGATGAAGGGGCTGTTGATTATGGAACTATGTTCGAAGCGATGATGACTTCGATCATGAGAAGGATACCAGCCTCGGGATCATCAGTGGATGTGGGAGTTCAAGTCCAAGCTCCAAGGCCGGTGGATTTTGCTAAGCTTTGTAAGGATTATACTGCTCTTGGAGGAAAAGCTTTCTTGGGGACGGAGTCGACCATTGAGGTGCAGAGATGGATTGATGCATGTCGAAGAATCTTTGGTGACTTAGGGATTGAGGATGCAACTAAGAGGAAGCTTGCATCGAGACAGCTTCAGGGAAGAGCTGCTGATTGGTGGAATTCTATCACCATCGATACTCCAGAAGAAGAGATCACTTGGGAGCAATTCCAAGTTAGATTTGAAGCCAAGTTCATCTCTACGGCTCAGAAGTCTGTTTTGTTCAAGAGGTTTGTAGAGCTCAAGCAAGGTGGGAGACCAGTTCTTGAGTATATTTCTGAGTTTGAAGCTTTGTCCAAGTATGCTAGATCGTATATTGATTCTCCTTATCAGAAGAATGAGAAGTTTGTGACTGGTTTGGATGCTTATCTTGGGAGGCAGTTGGTGGATCATCTGGACGATCCATTTGAGAAGCTTGTGGAGAAAGCCCTCAGGCATGAGAGTTTGTTTCCTAAGGAAAGTCCTGTTGTTGCTGTAACCAGGGAAGGATCTAAACCACACCAGAGTGGCAATAATAGGAAGAAGCAGCAGCAGCAGAAGGGTAAGGATGGCCAGAAGAAGCCGAAAGGCGAAGTGACTTGTTATAACTGCCAACAGAAGGGCCATCTTTACAAAGATTGTAAGAATCCCAAGGTGCCGGGAAAATGTTATAATTGTGATAAGCTGGGACATATCAAGAAGGATTGCCCAGAGCCGAGGAAAGATAGGCAGATTGTGCAAGCTTATGCTTTGGGAGTTGTGCCGTCATCTTCAAAAGCTCCTACTGCTGAAGAAAAGGGGAAGAGTGTGGTGGTTCAAGGTACTCTTTCTATCTGTGGTGTTCCAGTTAGAGTGTTGTTTGATACTGGAGCGTCGCATTCTTTTGTTTGTAATGATTTGGTAGGCCGGTTAGGTTTGAAACCGGATATTGTTGATAGGCCATTGGTTGTAACTAATCCGGTTGGGGGTTCGTCATGTTTGTGTATGATATGCCGTGGTCTGGTTGTGTCGAGTCATGATTGCTCGTTTGATTGTGATTGCTTTGTTCTGAACTTTGCGGGGTTCGGAATTATTTTGGGTATGGACTGGCTCAGGAAGTATGCGGCAAGGATTGATTGTGAGAGGCTTGAGGTGACAGTCGGGAATGTGGAAGGGCGAAAGGTTGTGATACGATGTAAGCATGAGGAAGGCGTCTTCATGAGCTTCATGTATTCGCTGGTTGTTCCACGGGATGGACTGTCATCAGTGCCTATTGTGAATAGATTTGAGGACGTCTTTGACGAAGTCAAAGGGTTACCGCCGCATAGGGAGATCGAGTTTCGTATCGATCTAGTTGAGGGAGCCAGACCTGTTGTGATGCCTCTTAGGCGGATGGCACCTAGGGAGCAGCTAGAGTTGAGGGTGCAGGTTGAAGACCTTTTGCAGAAAGGATTCATTCGGAGAAGTGTGTCCGAATGGGGTGCACCAGTTGTGTTCGCAACCAAAGCGGATGGATCGTTGAGGTTGTGTGTGGATTATCGTGAGCTGAATAAGTTGACTAGGAAGAACAAGTATCCATTGCCGAGAATAGATGACTTGTTTGATCAGCTTCACGAGGCTAAGGTGTTTTCTCAGATGGATTTGGCAACGGGATTTCACCAGTTGAGAGTGGCAAAGGATAGTGTGCCAAAGACTGCTTTCAGGACACCATCCGGTTTTTATGAGTGGCTGGTAATGCCGTTTGGATTGACTAACGCGCCAGCATATTTTGTGGATCTTATGAATAGGGTGTTCAGAGATCAGTTGAATAAGTTCGTGCTTGTGTTCGTGGATGATATTTTGGTTTACTCCAGAACTGAGGAAGAGCACAAGACGCACTTGAGAATTGTTTTGGAAATCTTGCGGAAACATCAGCTGAAGGCTAAGTTTTCGAAATGTCACTTCTGGAAGAGTGAAGTGAGGTTCTTAGGCCATGTTATCTCTGGAAATGGAATAGCGGTTGATCCCGCTAAGGTGGCAGCAATCCAGGATTGGATTAGACCTAAGAATGCATCTGATGTGAGGAGTTTTCTTGGATTAGCAGGATATTATCGTCGGTTTATCAAAGGCTTTTCCAAGATAGCTGCACCGTTGACAGGATTGACGAAGAAGAACCAAGTGTTCAGATGGGATGACAAGTGTGAGCAAGCTTTCGTAATCCTGAAAGAGCGACTGACAAGTGCTCCTGTTTTGACTATTCCAAGTGGGAATGAAGAGATGGTGGTTTACACCGACGCATGTGGCACTGGACTTGGAGCAGTGCTAATGCAGAAGGATAAAGTTGTTGCGTATGCTAGTCGACAACTGAAGCCGCATGAAAGGAATTATCCGACTCATGATTTGGAGTTAGCGGCGATTGTGTTTGCTTTGAAGATATGGAGACACTATCTATTGGGAGTTAGATTTGAGTTATTTACAGATCATAAGTCGTTGAAGTATCTGTTCTCCCAAAAGGATTTGAATCTTCGACAGCAAAGATGGCTAGAGTTCTTAGCATCTTATGATTTTGGTATAGCCTATACTCCGGGAAAAGGTAACGCGGTGGCTGATGCGTTAAGTCGAAGACATGCAGGTTTGGGAGCCATGTTTTCGGAATGGAAGAACCTTGAGTATTTGGCTGGATTTGATTTCAGGCCCAGATGTGAGTTGGAACCTGAAATGTTGGCAAACTTATCGATAAGACCTACTCTTGTGGAAAGGATTGGCGAGAACCAAAAGAGAGATGATAGGCTTGTTAAGATTATCCGAGATTTGGAATCCGGATTGGACCCAGAGAAGAATAAGGGATTTGAGGTTGATCGAGAGGGTTGGCTTCGGAAGCAAGGACGATTGGTTGTTCCCGACATTGATGGATTGAGAGGTGAAGTTCTGAGGGAAGGTCATCACTCGAAGTTGACAATTCATCCAGGTGGAAATAAGATGTATCGGGATATGAAGAGAACTTACTACTGGGAAGGCATGAAGAAAGATGTTGGAAATTTTATTTCCAAGTGTATGAACTGTCAGTTAGTGAAAGCTGAGCAGAAGAAGCCCAGTGGATTACTTCAGCCATTAGAAGTTCCTACATGGAAGTGGGAGCAAGTGTCGATGGACTTTATCGATGGTCTACCTAGGACAAGAACAGGAAATGAAGGAATTTGGGTCATAGTAGATCGTTTGACCAAGAGTGCAAGGTTCATTCCTGTTCGATCAACTAGGACTGCATCGAAGTTGGCTGAGTTGTATGTTAAGTGGATAGTTCGATTCCATGGTATTCCGAAGAGTATAGTGAGCGATCGAGACCCATTTTTCACCAGTAGATTTTGGAAGAGCTTCCAGGAAGTTTTGGGAACTGAGTTGTGTTTGAGTACAGCTTATCACCCTCAAACAGATGGTCAGACTGAGAGAGTTAACCGAGTTTTGGAAGATCTTCTCAGAGCTTGTGTTTTGGACTTCGGAGGATCATGGGAAGATCATCTTCATTTGGTGGAGTTTGCATATAATAACAGTTATCAGTCAAGTATTGGTATGGCACCATATGAGGCATTATATGGAAGACCGTGTAACTCTCCGACATGTTGGTTGGAAACTGGAGAAAAGCTGATACTTGGGCCAGAGATGATTCGACAGACTTCAGATTGTATAGAGATCATTCGGCAACGAATGAAAGCAGCCCAAGATCGTCAGAAAAGTTATGCCGATAATCGTCGTAAGGATTTGGAATTCGACGTAGGTGAGATGGTTTTTGTGAAGATTTCTCCATTAAAGAGTGCTATTAGATTCGGAAAGAAAGGAAAGTTAACTCCAAGATTTGTTGGACCATTCCCGATTTTAGAGCGAATTGGAAAGCTCGCTTATAGATTAAAGTTACCGAAAAAGATGGCGGGTGTGCACAATGTTTTTCATGTATCTTATCTACGGAAGTTTGTGCATAACCCAACTACAGTGGTTTCTGCTGATAGCTGTGAAGACTTAGAAGTTGATCCAGTTGTTTCGAGACTTCGTAAGCCGCTTCGTGTTGTTGCAACCGACACGAAACAGCTTAGGAGGAAGACGATTACGTTGCTCAAGGTACAATGGAGTGATGATGTTAACGACTGTACATGGGAGGAGGAAGAGAGGATGAAGGCAGCTCATCCCGGACTCTTCGAGGTATGGCCCTAAAGTGTCGTGACATCTCATGAATTTGTAGCTTGTTCTAAGTCTTAGAATTCTGCATGCTAGGCTAGAATTGGATGCATGGTTTGATGGTTGCTATGGATGATAGGCATGCGGAATAATTTTGATTGCTGTTGATTGCTTGGAATTTCGGGGACGAAATTCCTAAGGGGGAGAGAATGTAACGACCCGTATTTTACGTGTCGATAAATCGTAGAATTTACAAGTCGTTAGTGTTGTTTATGTTATCTCTAGCCTGAGTCGTATGGAGAGTAACTCGTGTGTTTAAGCGTTGAGTTGTGACCGACTCATAGGCTTAGCCGGGTTAGGTAGTACACGAGTTACAACTTTTGTACGTTGACTGAGTTAAGATGGTGACCGACCTATAGTTATTGGCCGACTTAAGTAATGGACCGACCCAAGGAGGCTACCGACTTAGGCAGTGGGCGAGTTAAGACTTTGGAGCGACCTAGTAGTTAGCCGAGAGTTGCCGACTTAATGAGAGGAGATAGGTCGGTGGAGCGACATTATGAAGTTAGGTCGGCTATTCCGTGTCTAGTTAGGTTGCATAAGTGTTAAGTCGGCAGTGTGTATTGAGTCGTTGGGTCGGCACTTGTATTAAGTCGTAAGTCGGCTAGGTGTTAGGGCAGACCATAGTGTTAGGTCGGTATGTGCTTTAGGTCGGCATCTCGTTAAGCCGATAGGTCGCGCAGTTGTAATGTGTTAGGTCATGTGCGTGCTTTGCCATGTGTGTGAGTTGGGTCGTTGAGTCGGTAGGATGTTGAGTCGTAGGGTCGGCTTTGTAGTTAGGTCGGCCATGGGGATAAGTCGGCGTGAGTGTTGGGTTGGCAAGTGATAGGTCGGGGACGACCTAAGGGGCGACCGACTTAAGGGTGATTTCAGCCTATAAATAGAGGGCTTTGGCTCACTTTTAGGCACCGGTTTTTGAAGCGACGAAGTGCTGCCATTTTGGGAACTCGACTACAACATTTCTTCATCTTCTTTTCTCCATTCCAATCTAATTCTAACATCCATCCAAGATCGAAGATCGAGATTGAAGATCCAAGAGACAAAGTTGAAGATCTTCATCCAACGAAGCTAGATTTCATCGTTTGAAGCAAAATATTGCCGGATCAAGCCTTGATCTTCGCTGTCCAGATCTGTAGTGATTAGTTTTTAAGGTGTTTGAGTGATTTGGTGAGTGGTAGTTATCTCTCACGTGGACCCAAAGGAGTATATTGGATTGGTGGTTTGTTGGAGTGTTGTAGATAATGATTTTTGTGCATTTTCCTTAGATCCAAGTATAGATCCATTGTTTGTGAAGATGTTTACCTATGCAAGCTCATTTATTAAGTTATAGAAACAAAACCCATGTTTTATATTTGCTAGATCTATGCTAAAAACCCATGATTCATGTATGTTAGTTCTATGCTCATTTATTTACGAAATTGCCATTGTAGTTATGAATGCCTAATTAGATCTTGATTGAATACTTATTTGTTTGGATTAATGTTTGCCTTGATTGATTGTTGTGAATGAGCTATCTAGTTGATAGATTTGGACAAGTATGGTCAAAGATGATTCAAAAGCTACAGAAGAGGCTCTTGAATGGTGAAAGCTGCTAAAAGCATATGTGGCGGATGTGGAAGCTCATATGTATGGATTGAATGATGTTGAGATGGAACTTTGCCATGATGCGATGAGGCAAACCATGTTGTTGAGTTGAGACTTTGCTATGGTGTAATAAAGCGAAGTATGATGTGATGTAGACTTGGCGTAATCCAGGCAGGGATCATTCCAAGCATGTTGATAACTCGAGGGATGGTTCGAGTTGGTTGATAATGGATTGCTCGAGAGGTAGCTTGAGCTAGTATGAGAATAGTCGTCAAGGAGGATGACTAGGAGGCTTGGATCTCATCGTTGTTGAAGGTTCTAGCATGCTCAAAAGCAAGAGTACATGGGGTGCCCATAACGACTACAGGTAGGTATTCGGGACAACCAAAAGACTACAGGTAGGTAGTCGAGTACTCTGGGCAAAGTAGATAAGTCCTAGGCACAAGGCAGTGTGCGGAGTTATGTCTGGAACCGGGGTTACCATTAGCCCTTGACGGATGGTCATTCAATTAACGGTGAAATCGAAGCAAGGATAACAGTGATAGCCAGAGTCATGGATGTTTGGACGTTTGGTTGTATCATCATTCGGTCTCAAGAGCGGTATTTTCCAGGTGCTTATCTGATCTTGGTTTAGGCCTTGGGGGTTTGTAT